>OW386166.1:99980251-102480251 GCA_936431705.1 Cheilosia pagana | reverse complement strand
TTTCACAGAATGTTCCTCTGTATCGCACTTATGAGAAGACTTTCTACGAATAATCTCCACCTGTAATTTAATTGGTACTCTGTTTTATGTGTAAATTTGGATTTGTTACGGCATCACGTTAAGACCAACCACCCAATTCGCATGTATTTCTCAGTCGTAACATGGGTCGCAATGGAGCAACACTTAGTCTCTATTTCATCGAAATCAGACAACTCATTCAGAAGATATGCACATTCAAAATTGTCTGAATACGTGCAGATAATAAATACATAAGCAACTCCAAGCACCTTGGCAGTACAAAATCCTCCAGCTACTTGTGCTGTGATACTCAAAGCCAGACCTGTAGCAACAAACCATCATAAATACTGTTCAGTCCTTCTTCTCATATAACCTACAGCAAATCAATTCGTGCATTGAACCCCAATTACTTACGGCCCTCATAATATTAAATTAATCTCTGCAGATCGAGATGCTTCCCAGAAATAAATAATTATTCCGCACCGGCACTGAAGAAATGGTAAGCAACGTGCCTCCATTTCAATAATTATTCCCCAAGTGCCATCCCACATGGCATACCCTCCGACACATCATCAGTCGATTTTTCCCGAATCAATTACACCCAAGAAGCTTCCCCTTCCCAACAAAAGGATTGCTCCACTCAAGCAATTCAGGAGTGGTCATCATACAAGTTCAGTCTATAAGCTCCGGCACATGTTTCCTAATTGAATACACACTGTAACGATACCTCAAATATTTAATGAAGTGCAGACTTAATATGTACAAGCAGGCTTGACAACGGCTGTGCCTATTTCGAAATTGCTTTCAAATCCATCCTCTTCATGTGTGCAATTAATTGGACAAAGCTTGCCTCCGTACATGCCAATTGAATAAATAATTGGATAACCGTCTGCAAATTGAAAATCGAAACAGCAATTTGCACACCTGCTCCTCGACTTAAGAGGTTTACTCCTTATCGTGTTGTCCTAACATTTGCCGTTCGATTTGCAATCCAAACATAAATTCACAAGGCCATTTCCAACACCCACGCCCACCTGCGCCGACGAAGAATAACATTTTGAATGTAACAACTATGCCGACGATGTCGAATTAAAAACTTTCTTCATTATCGGGCCTCCTCGAGCAAGGATTTTCACTTAAATTGTTAGAGCCCATCCTCCTCCCCCAATCAGCCTATCAACCCGTTTTGACTTTCAAATTTTCAAAGCTCTAAAAATACGTACTGGGATATCTTAGATGTCGATGACGTAAATAGTTGTAAACCACTCTCCATGAGCAGGAAGTTTAATTAAAGCAATCAACGGAGAAATCCTTGAAACGAAACCGCCCACCGCAAACCTCCCTTATACAATTTATCAACACCTCAACACACACATAACTTTGTGACAGGTAATAAAAAATAAGTTTTCCATTTTAATCCTTCGCAGGTATGCCAAACGAGTTATACACCATGTGGTATCCGACATCGTATCCCTTCACCGATGTCGTCTGCATCATTGGTGGTATCCTGTCGGAGACTGCAGCCAACGCTACTGTGCTGACAATCACAGCCTTCACAGTGGAGCGCTACATTGCTATATGCCATCCCTTCAGGTGAGTCAAAAGTGGAATGGCATCTATTTGATGCGTTATCTATAATGTCGGTCGTCGGCGTGTCGGTCGTCCGGAGTAAGGACCTCAATCAATCTGACGCGCGTCAAATCACTGGCAAATATTTCGAATTCAATCTTTTTGAACACGCCCGACATTGTTGGCGCACTTTACGATTATTACATGTACTAACGTCCTTTTTGTTTTTTGGCTCTTTCTTTCTCCGTTCACAGACAGCACACCATGTCGAAATTATCCCGAGCGATAAAGTTCATCCTGGCAATTTGGTTGACTGCCTTTCTGCTGGCATTACCACAAGCGATGCAATTTTCCGTTCTCATGAAACAGGACGGCATGAAAATTTGTTCGGTGAGTATCGGCATGTTTGACGCTGAATGTGTTCGACCTTTTCGGGGGGGGGCAAAGACCACCACTACAATGAACTTTGATATAGAAATTAGATGAACTTGAAGAGTGCGCACTGCAGTCTTGTAATTAATTGGATTTTAATTGTGCTTTGTTTGGTCCTTTTTAGGTGAAGAACGATTTGACGCAGGACGTCTTCGTTGTGTCGGGATTTTTATTCTTCGGCGGACCCATGACTGCCATTTGCGTGCTCTACGTACTAATTGGAGTGAAGCTCAAGCGGAGTAGATTGCTGCAGGCCGTTCCGAGGAGATGCTTCGACTTAAACCGTGGCATCAGTGCACAGACGCGCGTCATACGAATGCTGAGTAAGTATACACGAGTGTGTGCGAGTATTTTTCATGAAGTGGTTGTGAATTTTAATTGCAAAAGGACTTTAAAAAAATCCAGACCTTCGATTTGCCTGCGTTTCCCTGGTTGCTTATCGGTCTTTTCTGTCATCCAATTTGGTCGCTACAACTTCTGTTTGACCCTCGATAACCAGGTGCATCGATTTGCACTTGGCTGCACGCACACGTCAGGTGTTTGGTTTCTGGAAATTGATTTGCATTGCTTTTGGCTTCGAATTCGTGGTGATGCGTGCGGATTTTTTCTTCTTTAAAGCTCAAAAACGTCCTACAGAAGGAGGCATGATACTTGTATATCTGCAGACCAGCTGTCAGGTTTTAGTTGCCGAAATTGGACGCTTTGTCTTTCCATAAAACATCTTAAGAATTCAGTTAGGATTTCCTTTGGGGATGCATTTTCTACTGAGGTGTTTGCTGTCACATACGACTTGAGAAAAACAAAGGAATATGGGACAAACTTGAATGGAATATGATTACCATTCACAAAGGACATATAAAACGTGTGGTGAGTGGTAATTTTGACTATTTTCATGTTGCTTAAGCGTTTTAATGTCTTGAGGATGAAAGAGGGTTTAAATTACGTTCCGGATTGACAACCAGTTGCAAGTTGCAAAAGCGCCTTATTTTGTTCATAATATCATATCATAATCAAGCGGCTTGAACAAAGGTCAACAGAAGACACAGGACACAGTGCTCAGATAAGAAAAAAAGAGATAAAAGCAAATGTTCTCGTAAAATGAACTTGACTAGTTGAAATTTAAAAAGGGAAGTCGGTAGGAATCGTGTTATATGGACGCCACGCCACTGCTAGGAATTGTCGTATATCTTCGTATCTCTCTTGCTTATACAGCTTTTCGAAATCAAGCGCGAAACAACAGAAACTTTGACAACTTTTACAACAAAATTTCGTGTTAAATATTTTGAAATCGTCGGCAACTTTTGTACGTATCTGGTTACACTGCTGCAGCATTCAGTTATATTTAAAAGTTGAGAGAACTGAAATTTGAACAATCATTTGCACAGCAATATCCAGATTAGGACTTATCCAATGAGCAATATTGTCAATATGCAAGTCCATATTTCTCAGGTGTACGCCATATCTCTAAAAGCTTCTAATGATAGGAATTTTCTAATCATCTGTCTGCCAATTTATTTCTGGAATAGTTCTTACCACTGTTGCTGACACCATTCGTACCTTTAATTTGACAAAGTAGTGGTTCTCGGCAATGTATGCCCGTTCCTTGTTATTTGCCGATCGATTCGACGTAAGTCAATAAGTAATTTCATTGTTTACTATTCTGCAAATAGTCCTGAGCGGAAAGGGGTCGTAAAAATTGCATCCATTTATATTAGGGAAACACACCCAAACCCAAATGAACTCTGCACGCATTTCCACATTTAACTCCTTTTGTAATTTTACTACGAAAAGAGGCCCAATCCTTATTACTTTAGTTTGACACTAACAAAGTTTTTGCTATTTATTCCCTCTAATGCACATTTTTACTAAGGATATTCAAACAAAAGTTCCGCGCAACTTCTGTCGCTGTTACGTCACGTTTTCTTCAAGCCCCACTGTCACATCAATTCATGCAGGCAAACATTTGTTAAATAATTACAGCAACAAACTTGTACCCGCTTTGAGCTAATTACATAAACCACAACTACCCGCCGGTACTCGTACATCGAATAACATAATTTACGACCCATTGACCGTGATACTGTCGACTTGTGTAGTTGCAGCCATCTCTGCAAATCCACTCCAATCACGACTTCTAAATCGTGATCTGTCTACAACAATACCCGATGGCACAAGTATCTACTGTCATTACACACCATATTGCACAACGTTTGGATTTATTACGCTAATTTGCTGTTGCTGGCGACAAACACGTTTCGGTCTAAGGGCTTTAGCCAGGATAGGTATAGCAACTTCTCCGAATGTGAACAAATCCGAGCTAACCCCCCAAATGTGACGTTTATACCCTAAATGGCGCTCTGTATTGGAATTTCCGCAACGGCATACAAAACCCTTAGAGAACACCTTGTTATTCAAAGTGTACAAGTGTACCTATATGGATTTCCATTACTCCCCAAAACTGGAACTAGTAAAATGTGTATGCCCGATTGGTAAAAACTTTACCGGCACTGCAAACGAAGATTTGGCTCTTTTTGTTTGACTTTGGTTTTGGTTTTGGTTTCGGTTTACTCAACCAGAAGGTGTTCTCAGGTACCTATATATAGCCCCGGCCGGAAGGCAGGAATAAATAAATCAATCGAGTAGGGGTACACATGAAAAGGTTGGGCTCTCAGATGTCAAGTTACGAGTGTTGTGCATATAACGTTTGTACTGTTGTGTATTTGGAGTGGAAAGGGTGTGCTATTTCTGGTTGGGCGAGTAGAAGTAGGTGGCTTTCTGGTCAGCTGGGCGAAGTCGTTTTCACGGATGTGGTTGGTGGAGTAAATTGTGCCAGGCAACCCATCTTCTATAGTAAGCGTGTAATATAACAGACAGACAGACAGTTGTTTGGGTAAAGGTGTCCATGTCTAAATCCACTTTTCGAGGTGATTGGTATTGCTACAAAAGACTGACGACGACGTTTCCTAGTTCGTTAAATTTGTAAGAAAGCTATGCAATATGTTGGGGATTACTTTAATCAGACTGTCTTCAGGAGTAGGTAAGCTTTATGAAATGGATGGCTATTTGCACATGAGGACTATGAAATCGAGAGTTAAATATTTGGTCCCGTTTGCAGTGAACAAAAGAACACAAATTGGCTCTTCAAAGACAATATCAACTGACATTATTTCAAAGTTGAAGTTCCCTTAAGTTGCGCTTTAGTAAATTGTTTAAAAATGACCGCGTTATATACAATAGTCGGCATAAGTATTTGGACATGATCAAAAGTTAATTTTTTTGAATTCTAGTTCCTAAAAACTAAATAGAAATAAATGCGTAATTTATTAACCTAACAAACAGTTCAACATACTTAATTTGTTATACTTAAATTTATTTATTTAAATTCAATAAAATGAATAAAATTAGCTTTCTTATTTGCCATAACTATTTTGACAAATAAGTTTTACCTAAAATAAATATACATAATTTGAACTTTAAAAAGGAAACAAATTAAATTATTCAATAAGAAAAATACATCTGCCGTCTTTCTGCAGGAACGTCATTAGAAAGTTCTTTTATTACAAAAGAGGAGTCTATCCTCTCTGCTCTAAATCAGAGAAACAGTTCTTTTTCCTTTAATGTAAACTAAATCAGTATTGTCGTTCTGACCGGATTCCAGTCATAAATGACAGAATTCTCTTTACTCTGACCGGAGAAAATTTTTAAATCCGGTGCCGGTCTAGTCGATTTTTCGACCAGAATAATAATATTATTCTATGGACTAAAAATAAAGACAGATTTGCAAAATTTAAATGAAAGTCTGCCATACTTAACGAACATGCTCACAATATCAAATAGAATCCGATTTATTGTGAATAATCCTAGAAAACTACAGCGGCACCTGAATTTGATTGAAAGTTCCTTTTTTGCAAAACTTTCTAACGCAAAGCTTTTCAATGAATTGCATATTTTTTGTATAGATTTAAAATTTGCTTTATAAAATAAAGAAATTAAATATAACTATACATACTGGTATATTATAGACAGTCAAAATATATTATATTATAATTTTAAACGGATTTCTGAATAAAAATTCTTATTTTAACTTTTGACCGAATTTAAAATAAATAAAATTGGGCATTCAGTCTGATTTGACTGGATACCCTTTTTTAGTGGCAACACTGAAACTAAGTGGCCAGTTGTGAGTTTCTAGCTCAATGTGCTGCAAAAGTTGCATCATCATTCGGCTTTTCTGCCAAGGAGTGTTATCTTGTTGGAGAATAAATGATAGAAGGATTAGCAGATTGCCAAATAGGAATGCATGATTGTTTAAAGCATTTGTGCTGGTTCCTTGTTTAATCGATTGGAACTGAATCTACAAGGCCGTCGGACGACATACCACCCCTGAACGTTACCGACCCGCCATTATGCTTACTGTCCAGAACGACTGATGCGTTTCTGACGAGCTTTTTTCGGCATTCGAACAAATCTTTTCTTTAATGATTCATGAAACTCAAATTAATTCTCGTTCGTCCACAAAACTCGGCACCAGAAGCCAGACAGAATTATGTACTTAAATCAAACTCAGCAATGCGCCTCCAAATTGGTTTTGGAGCACATTTTTTCATTCCAAGCTCGAATTTTTTTTTTAATTAAACCTGCATTTATAATAAAAATATTATATCCGTCTTCCTTTATATATAACTTTATCGTTTTTTTAAAGTGCGAGGTTAATTTTTCACGTTGCTTATTTGGATATTTATAATTTGCACCGATAAATTTAATTATTTTCTTATTTGTTAACAGAAAGACTGCTTTCGTACATTGCGAAAAAAACTGCTCAATCTTCAATATTTAACTCTGTCATTTTCCACATATTTTAATCAAAATGGACTTAAAAAATAAATCAGTCATAATAGTATTGAATTCAAACAAAATTAAATGCGTCAAAATGGCATTATGCCAGTCAAAAAATCGCGCTCTAACCACAAAAAAAGGTCTGGACTGTCGATAGAACATTTCCTGGTATTGCGATAATTTTCTGTGTCAGGATTTTATAAGAGCTGTCATCATTAATATTATTTAAGTAGGCTTTAGCTCATTAACGATGTGATTTTGTATTTTGGTTTTAAATGAACGAACTTGTCTCTGGCGAAGATGAGTTAATTTTCGATATTGGTCTATCACATTGTCAATCATTTACCGTACATAAATCAGTGCAGATTTATGAAGACACCATAAAATGCATCATTTTCGTCCCTAGCTACCTTAAAGTCGTCTGAAGACAAGAAGTTATAAAAATGCTTGGGTGTGAGTTTGGCAGCTATTTTGAGTGTTCCCATGGCACTTGCAGGAGATGATGATGACGAATATATAAGCAGCTCTATCGAACCATCTGTCTTAACGAACAATTTACAAAAATTCAAGACTTCTCCCCCTTTCTTTCTTTGTACACTCCCCTCACCCTTCATCAATTGATTTAAAAAGGACACTTTTCGAAATAGAAATAATCCAGTCAGAAAATTTGAAATTAATTGCACTTGTCTTGACAACTTCATCCGCAGGTGTTAAAGAGTATTTCATTCTCTATTGACCGTTCTAAGACTCGATAATCTCCTTTAAAGCGCCCGTTATTTTTGGATTTCATGAGGCGATACCCAAGCTGAATATATTATTAGACATCTTTTGGTTCTATTTTCAGGCAAACAAAGTCAAAGCAGCACTTGGTGTGGACGCGACTCCTGTGAAAAATGCTCCTTTTGGCGTAATGACTTTTTCTGAGGATGGATTCGTCCCTTCACCTACACTGTTGGCCTTTATACAGCACGTAGTGTTGTGTAATGTGCACTTGACTCGTTCTCTTTGTCTGTCATCCTGCAAAGTATTGACTTTCGAGGTTCTATGCATCTAGGTATCTCTAGCCATTTATTTTTTTTTATTGGCATCATATTTCTAAAAATAACCCCAACGCATATATTTCAGTAAAATCACAATGGAAGTGACTGCCAATGAAATTTGATCACTTTTAAAACTGTAAGCAAGAACCCTCGACCGAACGGCATTCCTTTTTGAGCGTCTGCTTTCCTGCCATTTGTTATCCCTCATCCGAAGCTCTATGTCAGATTTAAGCTGGTCTGTCTGAGGGAGGATGAATTGTTTTTCAAGTGGAATTCTTTTCATTAAGAAATCTTATTTAGAGGGAGAAATTGAAACTAATTTCTCGCAACATTCTTATGGGTGATAAATTGCTAAATTTTTTCCACAGTATAACTGCAATTGATGTGTTTATACCATAAGCATTTAGTTCAGTGTGTCTTAATGGGAGTTATAATGCCTTCCAGTTGAACCCAATTGCTCAATTATTTACCTGATGTTGTTAGCTGTTTTCATGCAATGAGGTGGTTCTAAGTGCTGGGATATGGGTGCTCGTAACTCACTTTGAACGTACGGAAGAGATTCATCAGTATATGTAATATTGTCGTGATGTACAAATTGGTGCACAATTTATCTTAAATTTGTTTTCATCAGGTGTTTCGCGTGTCCTGAATAATAAATCACTGCCGCCTAAGTATTTAGAGAAAATAAAATATAAAAAGTGGTTTAACATCAATGGGGTTAGGGGCAAGCACGCCACAAAGACCTCTGAAACAATTTATGTAGGCACTTTAAAGTTGATCACTTGTCAAGGATAGCACTTTTTGTGTAGACACTTTTCGGAGAGCGGAATCCAAAATATTGATACAATGTCATTTAGTTGACAAAATTGAAGGAAATAAATCTAGAGGGCTTCGAGAGAAGCATTTAAAAGAAAAGGGAAAATTTTGTCCAGTAAGTTAATATATATCACAACTACTCAATTTTTGCTCTGATTTGAGTTGCTTTGAAAAAAATATGTTCTGCAATATTCTCTTTAAAAAATTGATTTCGAAACTAGTAACTGGTTCACGAAATACTGATATTCTGATATAACCGCCATTTTATTTTCTAGTTCTTTTTTTCCAACATCTGTCAGACATAAATTCTTGCAGTTCTCGTTTTTTTACAAGCAAAATTGGAGCTTAATTTTTACCAAGGAAATTCTCTTGAATTCACTTATTATTTTAAAGTTTCTATTTACCAGATTTAAGGCCTGATTTTAGAGCAATTTATATAGGTATAGGTATATTTTAAAAAACTAGCATAGCGTTCCAAAATGTGGCTTCTGAGACAACTTTTTTTTATTCAAACAAACAGCTGCAAGTGAATTTTGAGTATATGTCCCATCAAACGATTCATCGATTGTCGCACGGCTATTCTTGTCAAAAGAAAGATAGGCGGATATCTAAAATTACGAGTCCTCGGACGGACAACAAAAAGATACGATAGAAAAGAGAAGATACTGAAAGGAAAGAAGAAAATAAAGAACTCAACAACGTTTGCCTCATCAAGGAAAGAGTCCGGAAAGTCAGATGCAACTATTATCACTTAACCTAAATATCGTCTACTACGCCTATGCTAACTAAGTAGGTACGTAAGCTGGACCCTATCAGCTAATCCCAGTCTAACTTACACCTAACCTACTCTAGCCCATTGCATCCACTGCTTTCCGAGGTCGCTCTCAGATGAGGCTTGTCTAGTCCCAGGGTCATAAGACTTTGCACAAAATTTGTAGAAAAGCTACAAGTTTTTTGACAAGGAATTTTCAACTAAATTAAAATAAAATATTTGCATTAAAATATACACATAAAATAATACTTGTAAGTTTGTGAAATAGGACACATATTCGACTGAAGAAGGTCTGTTTTAAATTTATTGTAGCTTAGGATATCAACTGATGAGGAAGTTGAACGATAGCTCAAAATGCTCGGAGAAGTATTCCCTAAAAACCCTTTCAAGGTTTTCTGTATTGACTTAGATTTTTTAATTAAATGGCTAGTTAAGTGAAGTAAAGTCTAAATCAAATTTTCACCACTTAGGGGACAAAGTCATTTCCTTTACTAGTTTCACATTTTAACGCGTAGTAAGACCTCTATATAAAATCAAAGATGTAAATACAATATACCTACATACGTCCTTTTCAAATAGTGAACTTAACCGCATCGAATTTTCGAACATAGGATAAGAATACTAAACGAATACAGTAAAACCCTGATAAGTACTTACCGCTTAAGTACTCAACACGATTAAGGGCCCACAAATCTCAAATCTATACATTTTTTCAACATTTCTGTGTACATTTACGCGGATAAGTACCTCCCGCTTAAGTACCTTATTCTGTTTAACGCCCTCTATTTGCCAATTTTATTTGCTAATTTGCTCAGGTTACACTCGTTTAAGTACCTCAATCAAAACGCACACAATTTAATTTCAAAAAACTTAGTGTTACATGCCAAGAATTACATTTCCTTTCTTTCTCATTCTCGTTCTATGTCAAAAAAAGAAAACAAACCCACAAAATCTTTAGAGCAATTTAATTGTAATTTACCTACACATATTTGAGGTAGATACAGGATTCGGGTTTCTGCCTCCTTTGGGCGCTTCAGCTGGTTCGTTTAACTACCTTAACTGCTTAAGTACCCAAAGAAAGCAAAAATTGTGAAGAGGTAGTTATCCGGGTTTTACTGTACTAATATGAAGACCAACGAGCCACTACATTTTAGATATCGCTAAGGTCTTGCCAGATGAAAATTGGTGGAGGTTTAATTTTTTTAGCTTCGGCTTTCCTCTAACCTTTTTGATCAAAAATGTTGTCATTCAGCCTTATTGTGAGTTTCTCCCGAACAATATTCCAAGCGAAAAATTTACATTTCACTTTTCGCCTTTGATGAGTTCCGGGCGAAAAATTGTTGATGTTCGAAAAAATGTCCGTTATTGGCAGCACTGATTCCGGGCGAAATATACTGCTACTAATTTTCCATTATTTTTTTAGAGGCAAAAATTTGAAAATTTTAGTTAATCTTCGGGCGATTTTAATAAATATTGTACAAAAAACAGCGCCACCTTTCGTATTTCATTGCAAACTAATTCATAAACGCTACCGATACAAATAAAAATTAAACAGGCAATTTTTATCGGAGAATTATCGGTAAAAAATATTCTATAATAGGTATGTAAAATAATTTGCTAAACTCTCGAGCCGGATGCTGTTTACAGATGTTGATCATTTAAAAAACTTCTTCGATGGTAAATAATGGGAAAAGTTCTGTAGTAGGTATTTTTCCTTTGCCAGTAATAAAAAAATCCTTTTCTTGATTACATATTCTAATATTTAAAAATTAATGGGAATTAATCTTAAAATTGGTGGGAAAAAATATCCCAACGACCAATTAACACTGCTTGACTCAAGTAAAGTCCAGTGAACAAATAAACTGACCCAGCAAATAGCATTAACAAGCACATTCACTCTTTGTCAAGGGGATAATGGAAACCTTCCTTTCATTTATCTGCGGCGTTCTGAAAAAAAAACCTTTTACTTCCCTGAAGGAAGTCCTAATATGACCTCCATTATAGTGATTTATTTACTCACTTTAAACAATTCAATATTTACTTTGTTAAACTCACCTGCTGATGGATCACAAAATCTGCGTATCCGCAGTTTTCCCATCAGTTGGCAAGGCAGAAAACACTGCTTGTCTGGTTTTGAGACCGCACCGCTTATCCCAAAGTCACCCTCATTAAGCATTACAAATTCGTCTTCTCATCAATCCCAAGCCACCCGCTAAGGTTCCTTTCAATTCAAATACCCGAAACTACCCCCCAAAGAACAAAGCCAAAATGAGTACCGACAATCATTGTTTTATCCCCCACAGTCACGTTAAGTTAACCGAAATCCAACACCGAACCATGTAACCTTCATTGGAAACTCAATATCAACCGTAATTAACAGCGGCAAATAAAGACATCCATCGCCCCCATTCCAAAAATCGATTCCTTGACAGAGGATGGCCATTTTTGAAACCGCAAATCCCTTCATTGTCATCATTTTCTGTTGGTCAATTAAATTCCATTCATAGCCTTTCGCCCGACTGAGCTAACAGAGGCGAATAGCTCGAGCTCCTAAATAAATATATTACTTGTGGGTGGCTGTCTGATGCCCACGCGGTTTCTGTATAATTGCCTATAGCAAATAGCCGGCTGACGTTCCGAAAATTGTATTTAATTGAACCGAAATCATTGGGTCTTCTTTTTGCAGTTGCTGTGGCGGTGGCGTTTTTCCTGTGCTGGGCACCGCATCATGCGCAACGATTAATGGCAGTCTATGGTTCCAGCATTGGTGACACTTCGCCCTTGTACAATGAAATCTATTCCATTTTGACATACATCTCTGGTGTTATATACTTCCTGTCGACATGCATCAATCCGCTGCTGTACAACATCATGAGCCACAAGTTCCGGGATGCCTTCAAGGTAAATCGTCCGCAGAGCATTTATCATTACCACTCCACTAATGAATGCGGTTCTCTCTTTCTAGGTAACCCTGGCCCGTCACTTTGGCCTGGCGGGACGATATCAAACCACAAATCACAATTACAGCGCTCTACTGCGTCAGAACGGTTCGATGCGCCTGCATACTACGGTGAATAACAATGCAATCGATCATTATAATTCCTATAGAGTTGTGCAATTGCAATGTCGTGATCCACATCATCTTTCTCTGCAGGACAGTGTGAGGACGAACGGCACTAGTTGCAGGGCACATCGCATGCGGTGTGTCTCTGTCAGTAGTCAGTCGACGCTGATGACATCGCTCAGCAAGAACGACGTTTTCGCAACGAACAGTTATATATTGCAATCGGCGGCCGCAGTAGCCGCAGCTGCTGTCAATAATACGCCACCACCAGCGGGCAGCTCCAGCCATCATCGTGGCGAGCTGCATAGGCAAATCTCGCAAGTTTCCTCCCTGGATGACGCCAACTCTCTGCTCGAATCCGAGATTGCACACAGTGGGCACAGTCACCACGCCCACCATCCGTATCCGCATCCAATGCACCATCACTCGTCGTACCGCCTGAAGGAGCTGCGCCGGCCCCAGGGGTATCTGCCCACAAAGCTAGCACCCGACGACGACCTGTCCCTAGATTCGGCCGAATGGCCAGACAACAACATGGACATGAGCAGTAGGTGCTCCGACAATGAGACTGACGTGTTCCCCAAGTCCAGCCTAGACCGTGCGGGAGCACCCTTGAGAGCGACAGAACTGAGGTGTCACACGGGCGCAGGTAGTGCAGTAGCGTACAGCGGCGCTGTTGGTGCTGCTCGTCGACCCAAACTCTCCAGCATCATCCGGCGGGACCCACATTCGGCCAGCAGCCGCGTCGAGCTGAGGAAACCCGCTCGCAAGCCAACTGGCAAGACTTTGGAGAGCCTATCGGACAAAATCCGCTGGAGAACGAGACGAAAAATGAACTTCCTTCGTGGAACTGGCAACAAGAATCCGTCGATTAAGGAGTCCAACTCATCGCTGTCGCTGCCAGTGTCACCAGTGAAGCCAACCACAAGCACTGCTATGAAAGTGCACCCAGAACTGCAAGAGATAACAACGAATGGCAATGTAGAGTGTCACTCTGTTTCATAAGGTCGTTTCTACACTTCTACAGTTACTAAAAATAGATTCTTCTTCTCCGGGGGAAAATTTTACGCTTTCCATTTCCGATATTTTACAAAATAAATCATCTCTGCAATCCAACTTAGTTTTGACAAAAAAAAAAATTAAAAAAAAACTTAATAAATCTGCGACTTGCTGTGACATCTCTTGTTCGACTTGGTTTAAGTTGGTTTAGATCTCTTGTTTTTACCTCTTTAAGTGAGATTGTAAAAAAATGTTTGTGTAAATATGGCAACTTGTTTTCTTATTTTTTAAATGTTTTCTTGTATAAGCAAAAATGTTAGCATGTAAGTAAGTTGACTTGAAGGAAGAAATATAAATAATTATTAAATATTATAAAAAATAAAGAAAAGCTGTTTTTTCTTCGTAGCCTTTTGTGGATATGGACTAGAGGTGCGGACTGTGATTGCTGATTGACATTTTTTGATTTATTTTTCATTTTTTTAAGGCAGATAAATTTTCCAAAATCAGTATGGGAAGCTTTTTTACCGTCCTACCATTTCTGACATTTTTTTGTCAGTTCTGATTAACAAACTACCTGAAGTCTCATCATCATTTATTTATTGTTAATTATATGCACATCGAATACTTCTTTTTCGTTTCGTTACAACAGAGAAAACGACATACAGTATACATACTTTTGATGTGTGGCCAATACCACAAAATGAAAAAAATTAAAAAATGACAGAACCATGGTCAAGAAAAACAGTTGATATTTTTCGAAGCGATGAAGTAAATTTAATGTGATAATATTTGTTTTTATTTTGTGCCTAAGCTTCCCATTTAAGTTAAAAAAACATGATTCAAAGCTTAAATTAATTAAAGAAGTGTTGGCTCCCTTTCCTCTTTTTTCTTTTTTGTATTGATTTAAAATTGTTTGAGAAATAGAAAGTTAAAGGCAGTTAAGCCAGAAAAAATATACAATTCGGTCGAGAATGCTTCCGAAAAGTGGGCGTGGCAATGAGCGTCATAGCATTCTCGTAGTCTCAAGAAACACTGCAAACAAATCTTGAAATCTGTGCAGTTATTTTCACTCCAACTGGTATAACAGATATAAAAGCCCTACCGTTTTATTTATGTATAGATACACTTGCAGCAAAGGAATACGTCAGTCTTAAACTAATTTGGAAAGTCTTCCTTTTCCAAATCGAAAAATGGAATTTAGGGACGAGCGACAAGGTTTATTTTTAGCTCAAATGTAACCAAAAATATTACATAGAGTGGGGTCTTTATTCGATATTCGATTCAAAAAAGGGTAAACCACTCTTACCTTGGAAGTCAAAAATCAGGGCGTTTTTAATGGAATAGGGCACCGTATGTTCGTAGACCAAAAATTTGCCAAACAGGTGGATTCAGCTTAAAAAAGCCGATAAGGTCTGAAATTATTTTTGAATCATAATTCAATGAACCAATGATGCATTTAAAAAACTACTACTGCACTCTGGTCTTCAAGATTACATTGCAAAATGTCTTTATCCTATTTTCAGAATAATAGCTCGTCGCTTTGAAATGCCTTGACCGATTATAAAACCTAGTTGTTGGCATCTGAGTGATTTGTCAAATACTTTTTTCCAAGGTCATTTACCAAACTTTGACTCAATTGACGCACAGTCCCAAAAAAGTATCTTAGGTGAAAATAGACGATATCGGGAAAAAACGTTCTCTCTCGCACTATTTCTATACAAATTGAAAAGGGTTGCCAGCTCCGGACTAACTTACACACTTAGAGTATTCGTATTTAAATCTTCTTTCAAAAAGCTGTCAACGATTATTTTGGGATCAAAGTGATTGATCGCCTTTACAAATATACATGCTCTTATGCCATAAAGCATGGCAGAGCTACGCTCACTTACCGTCCTTAGCCAGATAAAAAGCTATTGACAGGTGTAGCCCTTTGCTTAAATTCTAATATTCAATTTTGTTACTTGAGTTTGAACGAGGTTGTAGGTAGACCGAGTCTTTAACTAAAACTTTTTGTCTCTTCTTGTTAAAAGCTTTTACGTGACAATTAGTATCTACTTTAAGCCCGCCGTTTGACATTTTCGATTTCAAAAAAAATTGAGCATAATTTCCTACAATTAATGGAAAGCGTTCTCCATTTTTATTCTGCACAGACTGGCAAGTGTATCAGTTAGACATTGAGCCCATGAGCCCATATAGATCTTGAACTTGATAGAAATTTGGTAACCATTGGGTTTTTCTTAAAGATCTATCGTTTTGTGAATACTTGGTTGACTTACTGAGTATAGGATCAGCTTCAGGCGTTTACACAGTTTCGTAAATAAGAACTTGTCCGACTGAATCTTTAAAATTAGTTGATGTATGTGCTTCCTGTTCGCTGACGGAAGTGGCTAAGCTTGTAGGGCTTTCGGGGTTCCTTACACGGTCTTTGCAAGATATTTCAGTACCACAACGAAGCAGTACAGCTTATATCCAAAGCGGATGCTAACTATAAACTGTTAATTTACTATTTCCTTAAGTAGAAGTTAACCATACAACAACACAATATACAGCTTTCTTACCTGTAGCACTTTCTTTGCCATCGAAAAGGCTTACTTCCACAGCAAGAGTCAATGTAAGCTAAGGTGTAACGTTTGGCACACACACAGCGTCCACACCCGAATTACTTTCTTCAGAGTGAAATTGTCAGAGCCGTTTGCAGAGCTTAAGAGGTAGTAACACATCCCGCTAAAAGCTTAATGGTGCATGTACAAATGAACCCCGTAGTACTAAAATCTCTCTAGGAAGACCAGCGAAGCCTTGGTAGGCTCAGCTCCTTCCAACATGATCACAGTCGCAAAGGGTACACCCTGTAGGGGCCAATCAATCAGTCTACACAATCCAAAATATACACAATTGGGACAATTAATCAAAATTTGCCATTCAAAGCATCATCCGCACATAATTATCATCAACACGAAGATGACTAAACATTTGCAACAGAAAAAAATATAATTTCGTTCGTGTGAACACGAACTCAACATAAACATGAAACCTTTTCATAACAAAAATCATCCTCCCCCGATAAGCAAAGTTCTATCGCCCTTTGATTCCTAATTGCCAAGACAAAACGTTTGATGCTGTATGCGGACAGTGGCTGCCATTGACAAGTGGGTGGCTAAGAAGTCAGTTGCATTTGCCTCGCTGCCCATTGCGTCGACCGTAGACAGTTGTTCCTCTCTAATCTGTTGGTCTGAACTTTTGTGATTAGGTACTCGACGTCCACCATCAGTGTCATGACCAGCAACCCCTAGAGCCAGCCAGCAGCAAAACATGTCCATGTCTGCGGCTTTACTTTATTTATTGTTTTCTATGCCTTATTTCAGTATCTCAACAGAAGATTTTATCTAATTTATGATACAATTTACTTAAGCCCCCTACAGGAAAAAAAACTCCATACTTACCACTCATTTGAAATGCGTACGAGGGTGCCTATAGTAATAGCGGAGCTCTAAAGCCAAACACAAATCTCTGGAGACTCCTAAATACCAATTAATTCTGTTGAATGAAAAACTAGATGGAATACCTACTGCCACTGGTTCAAGTTGTAAAAGGGGCCACTGAAGAGATGGTTTATTAAAATATGGAGAAATTGTTGAAGAGTTTATGTATATGGTTCAAGTGCCTTTTAGCATTTGAGGTTAGGTCAGCAGTTCAGTTTTTTACCACTTTTTAATTAAGTGACAAACATCTACTTGGATGTAGTCTGTTCATCAGTTTATTTGTTAAGGGGCTTTGCTTTTCGGTGCGTGTTTCAGAAATAAAGTGCACTAAATTTAAAAATGAAGGCTTAAGCCATCGTTAATTTAAAGCTGACAAGACGCTAAACTAAAAAAAATGTGTATGGCTACATAGAGTCATTTATAACGAAATAATAGCCACATCGTCATAGATCACCATATAAGAAAATGGTGGACTTCGTTACACAATCATCATCGCACAATCTCATCACACCACAAACAACAGGTGTGAAGTCAAGGTCACAAATAATAACATAGATCTTTCGTTCCCAAATAGCAATAGTTGCGAACTCAAATTAGAGCTACCAAAAGTGATCCCAGATTGAGGGAAAAACACCAATTTTGGATCTTTTATAATGAAAAAGAGGAAAACGACGGACAAACTTTAAAAAGGTTTTAATTAAAAATCTCCTTGAAATTTAAATCGTCATTACAAAAAATTTTGGACTTGGTCCAAAGTTATCCTTGAAAGTAAAAAGAGCTAATCTAGAAGTACTTTTTCCGTCAAAAGAGCCCGCAAAAAAGTAAAAGCTACCAAAAATAACTAACACGCCAATAGAACGAATTTTTTGATTGGCAGACCAATTTTAAAACCGCAATTGAAAAATTTAAATAAAGACAATACAATGAATTACTATAAATAAAGAAACAAAAATCTAATTTAATTGTCTTTTACACTTTATAATCCCAAGACATAAAAATAGGTGCGCAAAATGTAAACTTAACTTGAAATATTGAAATTTGTTCAACAAATATACTGTAGAAAATATAATTAAAAATAAATGATGAACAATGTAAACTGTGTCCAGTGCCCACTTCTATTGAAAAAGTGTTCCAACTTCCAAGAAACTTCATTAAATAAAGCATTCCGGAATTTTGAAAGCAATTCTCTCGGATCTTCAATGAAAAATGCTTCTTATCCCTCAAAAACAAAATTGTTGTTTCTCTAGGAACTCTTTCCAAATATTTTTTAAACATTTTTACGAAAAGAGATCGGACTTTTTTTCATTTTATTTCGTTTAAAATTTACAATGTGTTATATCACAATTTAGATAATTTGATAAGTAAACCTACAGAGATGTGACAAATGTATCTCTTTCTACTGGAAAACGTATACAAACAATTAGATAAACAAATACAAGTAAGTTTTGAGGAAAAAAACAACAACAAAAATTTAAATTTAGCAACAAAAAAAAATAAAAATTAATAAATGAAGACTAATAAATAAATAAATAATTCGAATGAACTCGATTGTGAATACCGATTCGTAATCTAAATTTAAAATATATTCCATACGAACATTTTTAGAAAATTTCAAAAATATGTTTTAAATATAAAATCAGGTGATAAAACAGAAATGTTCTAAAAAATTAAAGTCTTTTGTATTATGTCAAGTCCACTTTTAAACGTTACGCTGCTTGGCTTTGAAACAGCGAATAGCTACAAACAGCTTCGCCGCTTCAAGAAAGACGTGCCCAGTTATTCCCTTGGATAACAATAGTCACGTTTTTTTCCAATAGGAAGGAAAGTACCTACCTACCTATAATCAGAGAGTCCTAAGAACATTAGCTACTTCGAAAAATTTCGGCTGAGGTTTCCAATATGCGCACTAAGCAAATTCATTTTTTTTTTTTGATGTGAAACATCTTATGGCGCGACTTGGGAGTAAAATCGATTCATGAAAGCGGAAGTGCGAGACGGAAATTGGCCTGTCGCCATCGCTATGCCGCGCCTAAAACTCCTTAACCACTCAACCGATTTAAATGAAATTTTGTGGGTGGATATGGTTGGTTGTAACTTGATGAATAGGATAGTTTTGGACCCGATAGGTGGCGCTGCTGTCGATCTTTTTAACCCCTCAACCGATTTCAATGAAATTTTGTGGGTGGGTATGGTTGGTTGTAACTTGATGAATAGGATAGTTTTGGACCCGATAGGTGGCGCTGCTGTCGATCTTTTTAACCACTCAACCGATTTCAATGAAATTTTGTGGGTTTGCATGGTTATATGGAAAGATATATTTTTTCAACTTAATTCTCAAAGTGAATACTTGTATGGGCACGCTGAAGTGAACTGAAGAAGCTTGGTTCTACACAGACACTAGACTACTGAATCAGTTGACAATATGAAAACAAAATGTAAACAAAAACTCTCTAAAAAAGAAAACTTTGGATTGCATTGCGTTATGAAATTTTTTTAAATTAATAAACATAATTATCTACTGCGCTGTATTAAGACTAGGTATAGTATTATAAATATTTGGTTTTTAAATTTAATTTCCTTATGAAATTCAACTACATACAACACAGTTTAGCGAGAAAAGTTTCACATCTGGCGTGTGGTCACAAGCACGCTCACTTTTTTTTTATTTAAATTGAGTTATTCTAAGATGTACTGTAGAAGAATTTTTCTGCGGAAACTTTTTTTTCTATTTTTTTTTTAATTTTTAAAGTTTTCAATTTTCACTGAAAAGTGCATACAATTTAGGTTAATTTTATCTTTTTTTTTTTTTGACTGAAAATATTATACATACTGCTAAATACCCCAAGCCACGCACTCCATACTTTAAATACACAAGACTTTCTTAAAGGCGCCTGCCTGACAGTTGTTGACATACCCTTAGCGGAGCGACGAAGTCGCGTGAGCGGCTAAACCCTGCGAAAAAAAGGGTTAAAAACCTGTTAGCGAGCGAAGCGAGCCACGCACCCCATACTTTAAATACACCAGACTATTTAATAAAAAAAAAAATAAAAAAAAATTTCATTTCCTCAAAAAAAAAATATTATAATTATGTTTTTTAGGACATTTTAAGCTGGAAAAAAAAAAAAAAAATTTGCTTAGTGCGCATATTGGAAACCCGCCCCAAAATTTCTTCAGTGCAGTTGAGTGCTAGTTTCGAATTATTTGTGTAATTTGTATAGAACTCAAGTCGGATGAGCTCTCGTTTAACTTCTATCATCGGAGAAAGAGAGAACGATGCGACGACAGACATCGTAAACCAATGCCGAATAATGAAGATGAAAATATAAAAATATCCGCGCAAGTCTGGCACATGCAACTGGCCCGCAACTGGGTAAGTGTAAACTCCGTCCTTATACTTTTGACCCCAACATCAAATTTGTCAACGACTGCGATAGTATCCCACTTCGTAAATGGTCAATTTCATGGTTGGCTGCATAAACACCAGAACCTACTGACTGTTTGTTCACTGCTTGTCCTAAAACGTAAAAAAGAAGTCATAAACATCTAGTACATAATCGTAAAAGCGGACCACAAACCGCATTTTATACTGCTGAGGTGCGAAAGATAGCCCCTTTAGGTTATTTCCATACAAGGCCACCGACACGAAATAAAAACCTCATTCGGGTGTCGGATTGTTTCATTTAACAATAGATATCAAAGGCACTTCACGGAAATGAAAATGAAATGTTCCCATTATCTACACATATCGACATGTGAATCATGGGCTGGCGAAAGGACATTCTCACACGGGTAAAAAAAAATTCAAAGCACTCCTAAATGTCAGCCACGTCTTTCCCAGGAGACCTTTCTGTCTCTATATGCCTTTATCAACATCAGCGACATGAAATTGGCAAGATAAACTTCGCATAAAGGCTATAAAGCTGTCTCAAACTTCCCGTGGCGGAGGACTCAGGTTTTCCGCACAACAGAAACAACATCTTTTACATCGTAAACTTCCGAGCCATAAATCAAACTTTCGCACACAAAGCTAGGACATGCTTCGGCGTTCCTCAGCTAGGTGCCCAAATGTCAGACAAAGAAAAGGGCTGGCAGAGTAGCACAGCCGCTCGTAAATTACATCAGCGAGGATCCACATCCACATGTGTGAATAATTTTCAAGTGCCTCGCGTAGTACGTTACATTACATACTCGTAAAACGTTTCCGCACTCGCAAATTATATTCAATTACATTTAGCCCGACGTCGCCGCCGCCACCGCTGTGACGAATTAGAAAGCCATTAATCCGTCGCCACATTTCTATGCAGCTTCCGCGGAGAGTGCGGGACAAAATTATGTTCGATTTGAGTTTTTTGTACTCCTTTCTGTTTTATTATATCGACACGGGGCGTTATAGACTCTCAAAGTCATCAATTAGCTGCTAATATCCTGCATGGTTTTATGTTCCATCGGTGAGTGTGTGCAAAGAAGACACTAACCCAAGCGACCGACACGGTGTCGGGTAGTCGGGTTATGCTCCACGTGCTTTCGCTACCCATCAAAAATCACTCTTTGTGTTCGTGCGGAAAATTGATGACCGCACATCCTATTCGAGGTGGCCCGAGTCCAGGGGTGGCATCAGGCGTGCATTTTGTATTTTTTTTTTTTTATAATCGGGGCGCCCAAAAGAGATGGATTAAAATAAAGTCCAATCAAAAAGGGTACCTTTGAGCTCCTAACTTGCTTTCATCATAAAAAAAGGTTCCCTCCCACACTTTTAAAGTACATTAACTCATTCCACATGCTCCATGTCCAGAATTGATTTTGAAGGGTCTTTCATTAAGCTCTTCCTATCTTTAAATTTAAATAATCGCTTATGCAGAATTTACAATGTGGTGTGCATGTAGCGTCGTCCTGTTGAAACCAAATATCGTTCAGGCCAAAAGAAGTTGGTAGTCATCGACCTACATCGGTCGCCGTTGACGGTGATGGCCTGCCCAACGTCGTTCTTAAAAAAATATGGACCGATGACGCCGCTTTGGACGCTCTTGGATCTCATGGGGATTGATATCATTTCAAATTTGACAGTTTTGTTTGTTGACGTACCCATTCATCCAGAAATGGGCCTTCCGTAAAATATTCAGAGGGCGCTGAACGTTGCCCGAACAGAACACTCATTTTGATAAATCTTTCTTTGTATGCGCACAGTGTTGTTGTGTAACCAAGGTAATTTAAAAACATTATTTTACCTATTTTGCAAATACTTTTTTCAAATTATTATTCTTTCGACACATCTAAGTGTGAGTCGCTGCAATTTGGTAAAACAAAAATAAAATTGGTCTTCATGAAGTAAGGTAAATATGTACCGAAAGAAAATGTGTCGGCGATTAATATAAAGATGTTGCTTCAAAAACTTAGCTTTCAACTTTCAAAGTCCCTATTGGAAGACCCGTAGCTTTTTAAATCCATCCTTTTCATCCTCAACACGCTTATAAGCATATTTAACCTCATTTACCCAAGCTCCAAAATATTGATTGCCCTCTAGGATCGAATTGTGATTGATATAGAACGAGCATCATTGGAGTTGTTTTTGCTTTGCTTTTTGGAATATATTTCAAGCTGGGCATCAGTTGAATTAACTCTGATAGTCTTTGTTTATCCTAATCGTATTACGTTAGTTGCTGTTCTTTACTGGGGCTCGAACTCACACCACTCGTGTCGCAAGAAGACCCTATTTTGTTTGTTATTTTTTTAGCTCCATTTATAGTATTTTCTTTCATTAAACTATTTGCATACTTGCTGGGCAAAGATGCCAGATTTTAGCCCTATATTTATTTATCTAATTTACTGGCTCTTACTGACCACTGTAAAGCTCTAACCTTAGCTCTAACCTTTTGGACTTCCGGTAATCTGCCGAAAAATGCTCTAATTACTTAAGAATTGCCTCCAACTTCGTTGGAACACCATTCAGTACGCCATTCAAAAAGTGTGCCTAATTTTTGATATACCCCTGAGTCCTGCCGTTGATTAGTATTCGTATTGACACGACTTTTACCGTCCATGGGGATATTTAGCTTAAAATGTGTGTGCGGTAATTTCGCTCAAAATTGCCAACGCAAACGAATAATTTTCAAATTGTGCTTAGCTGCTGACTGACTGACATTTATCCATGTGCAGACTGGTGCCATTATTTGTTGAAGGATTTTCTCTTTCGTTTAGGATAATAATCGATGTCGATGTTCTTAAGGCGGTTTAAAAATAAAACTCAGAATTTAAGTCGATCCGAGTGATGGCAATGGCATATGTTGCAAAGGATTGCTGCACAAAGATGCATGTATGGTTATATCCTCTGACCAAGTTGCCGAATTTTTGGGCATGAGTTGCCGCATCCATCAACGTGTACTGAGTGACGGAATATATGTTTATTTTGCATGAAAATTAAGGATGCAAGTACCGACTACTCAATGCGATAATTCAGCCTTCTATTTTAGTTGATGTGTTTTCAAAATTGTAGTCTTTCTGTAGTGTATTAAAATCGGTCAATATGAATTTAAAGAAGAAACCTATCCTGCAGCTATATCCATCCTTGTACTGACGTATTAAGAACCATTTTCCAGGTGAAGATAGATAACGCTCCCCTTCAAATGAGTATCCTGCTGAATATTCGAATATTCGTTCGCAAAAAAAAATGTTTACCAAATAAACACTAGCACGCCTGAAAGCACGCACCATTAAACTGCCAACAGTCGTCAGTTCTTGGAACTGATTGAAATTATGATTGAAAATGACCCGCAAGCCGGCATCGCATCATCGCAATCGCTGTAGAAAGTCGATGAGATGAAACGTGCCGAGATTTGAAAAATCAAATTACTTAATTGACGTAAGAACAGACAAGTGTTTGGGAATTTTGTTTAAAGTATTAATGACAGGGATAACTACGACAATGCCAATTTGCATAAATTTTCCTGGAACTATACGGTTGGTGATGCTTATAGGGCTTGAGATATGGGGTGTCATATTTTGTGTATGTTTACCAATCGATTGGCTGACTTTTGTAATTTCATTTTCAAGCAAATGCGTCAGAGTTTAAGTATTTTAACAACACAACTGAGCCATAGATTCAAGGGAAATGTTGACAAAGCGACAGATCGATTGGTAGGTCGGTCCTCTTACTTCGTAACTTGTGTAAAAGGAAAACTGTCTTCATGCGAATTCATTTGTATACATTAGGGAACTGACTTTAATGGCTGATTTCATACGAACAAGAACAACTGATGGATAAGTCGGAAATGGGACAATGAAAGGGATTTGCTGTTCCACCTAAGTGCAGGAAAAAGACTTTGGACCTATGACCATTGAACAGGTCGTAACTATAACTATAGTGTTGCAAGATTATGCTCGCTAGACGGGATATTTGGCAAAAAATACGGAAAAAAGCGGGATTTTCAAATTTCTACCGGGAAAAAACACTACCTAAGCCGTTTTAAATTCATTTTAGGGACACCAATATTCGATCCAGCACCCGAATAAGAACTACTTTCGATTAATGCAAATTTTATATGCTACCTATTTTTATTGATTTCAATGACAGCTGTGAATTTTCAAAAATGACATAAGTCTCGGTCCTCAGCCCGCTAGACGTCTAGCACAATTCCCAGATGAAGAAACGCATGCGCTAGAGCACCAGCGGCAAATTTTGCAAACGTTTGAACGATTTCCCTTTGACAGTTCGCACATGTGGCTGACGTATGAAAAGTGACGTTTCCGACCAATCTAGTTTTTGCGTTCAGGTTACGTCTATTCCAGACCAATCTAGTCGAGTTAAGATAACTAAGATTTTAAATGTGCCCGCAGTGCTAGATGTCTGGCGTCTTTTTTTTTATATGGAGTTTGACATTCTGCTATTCATCTAGCGGGCAGTGGAACGCGACCATTGAGGATTTCTAGTTTAGTAAGTCTGACAGCTGACTGACTAGATGTGTTTGAGTTTTTCTTGGCCCAGATTGGTCAAGAGATTAGTTTTTGCAGTTGACAAATCTAGCCAAGTCAAGAAAATACTTACACACAGTTGACATTTTGAAGTGTCAAAAAGTTCAAAGAAGTTCAATAATAAACCACAAATTGAGAACAAAAACTCAATTTATGCCATGTTCCCACCAAACTGAAATCGCGAGGTTTCGATGAACTTTTACTGAAACCTCGTAAGTCGTTCCCACCGAGTTGAGGTGATTTCAAAAGTCATAAGCTGTCAATTTTGAAAATATAACTTACTTTGTTTTTTTTTTATTCAAATGATTTTGCCTGCAGAAACACTTGTTTATTATGATTTGTTTTTTTTTCGATTGTTTTGGCGTTTACTATTTTGACGTCCACAAAAATAATGAACACAAAATAAACCAAAGTTCACGCTGTAGGCTTGTTCGGTTTGATAAATTCTCACGGGCGGATGAACTCAGAGGGATTTCGACTAGATTTCGCTTAAATCCCGAGATTTCGAACGTCAAAAATGTATAGCGAAACCTCGGAGATTTGGAAACATTTTACGAAACCTCGCGGTTTCGGTTGGTGGGAACATGGCATTACTTAGTTAACTCGATCGTATACCTAGTCCAGACAAATCTATTTGACGTTTTACACAAACAAGGTAGGTATCCAAACGTTCCCATTCGAATATGCTAGATGTGTTTGACTAAAAATTTTAACGAAAATTTGTAATGGTCAAATGACTATGCAGTCTGTGTTGTAAACAATAAAATATACTTGCAACAGTTTTCTTTTTTTGTGATTAAGTCGTTACCCGGGACTAAAGCTGTCCCGGGGGAAAACCGGGACGTCTAGCAACGCTAATAACTAGGTACCGGTTTACCTAATCACAGCAACTATCATTCAATAAGTATAAGTAGAACTTGCCAGATCCACTTATGTTACTCACCCTCAATTTGTTACCACTTCACTTTTATTAGAAAAACACCAGTAGAGCATAAGGCTCTTGAATCTCAGTTTCCTTTCTCAATTGAGATGCCGACCACTTCAGAAATGCATGGCAAAGTCCTCCACAAGGTCAAACATCATTCCTGGCCAGATGCATAGCATAGCTCAAATCCCCAACCGAATTACCTATCTACAGAAATTACTTTTAACATGCCTGTAAGTACCTTACATATTTCCAAAGGAGTACCAAACAAACCCAGTAAGGTTTAAATCGAATACTGGTAGGTAGGTATATTGCTGGATTGCACAACGACGTAGTTATTGGTGCATCATCGTCGATTAACATCCATTCGACCGTAATCACAATTGATCAACATCAAATGGCATTTCGAAAACAGAAAATTCCCTTCCAAAGATTATTTGATGCACACAATTCCACTGCTCCTAGCTTTATACGGAGTTCCTTCATTCAACTGGACGATAAAATGTACAGGTACCTACACCAGGATTATGAACAACTACAAAAAAAACCCACACGCTACAGCATTTTGTGTTGTGTTTGTGTCCAACAAAAAGCATAACAGACCATCACCTGGGTGTATAGTAACGCCTGTTGACAATTTGCTAAGCCCGATTGAAATTCGGAATTCGTTAGTGAAATAATCGGACGACCGATTCATGTAAACTGTGTAATGTAAACAACGAGTGGCAACATCAATGTGTACACACTCATATTGATAACAATAATAAATTGTCTATGCCAGATCCCCAGGCATATAGGTACCTACCAACATAAACAGAAAGTTTCATCATATATGTTGTGTACCAGCATATTGATGTACGTTTTCGAATGCAAATTGAGATGAAGCCATTCGCCGTTACGGCAAAAAGGAGCCGACGAACAGGAAGAAGACAGCCGGAATGGGATATCGAGCTACTCCTTCTTATTAAATTTCACAAATTATGTCACAATAACATGTAAATGAATACTACAGATAGCGACACGTGTTTTCTTATTAAAAAAAATGTTCAAGGACATTCGGTAAGGAAACACACCAGGAAAGCATTACGGATTAATGAGTTTTCTCGTTGTTTTTTTTTTTTGTAACTTGTCTTGTACTTTTCCATTCAACAAAATGGCTGTCACACTTGTCCCTGTTTAATGAATGTCATTCGGAATAAATAGAAAGTAATGTCTTTGGTCTATCCGAAACCGAATGGAAAGGATATCTTGTTCTTCTGGGTTGTTAACTTTCAAAGGGTATTTTGTTAACCAAGTAGCTTTTTTTATATAGGTACTTTTGAGGGGTTTTAAATCCCCTTTAGTATACAAAGTTGATATATCATTGGCATGGTTCTTCGTGCTTCCCTCAGACGAGGGAAGTTGAGTCAATTCATTCATCGATCAACTGTTATTTAACAAAAAGTTGAGAAATTCTTACGGATTAGTTACCCCTGTATAAGTAAAAATGGTTGCCCTTATGGTTGAAATTATTTATTTCGTCGCTTGTCTCTTTATCTAAAGTTGGACACGATAAGTCCTTTTCGCATTATTTAACCTCACAAACAATTTTTTCTCTACTTTACATTTCCTGCAATCGGATTAGGCAGAGAAATTACTTTTTATTCGCAACCGCAGTTAAGGCTAATCTCTGGCTTCCTTTCTCTATGATCCAACCGACTTGATTCACCACAAGGCAGCCGCACAGACTGGGATACTATTTATACGATAACAAACCTTTCAACTGAATGGGACTGAAGAAAGTTAAAGTAGCTAATGACCTTGCCAGGATAATCATTGAAAGGAAGTCTGTTTTTAGTATACAATATTAAAGGTGACAGGTTTTTAGCCAGGGATTTAGGTTACGTTTATTATTTCATTTGTTCTTCAAGGGGCAGACGGTTTCTTCTTTTTTTTTGTCGGAGAAAAAGTTGTCAAGTGATTTCTTGATTTCGATTTAGGTCACCCTCGTATCCGAAGGTGCACACAAAAAAAGGAAAACAAGAGGAGGGTGTGTAGGTATGTGAAAATATTGCTGGAGCATGGACTTAACAAAAGGACATTTTATCTCTTAATAAATATGAGTTACGTGAAACGTTCAATAAAAATAAATTTGTGTTTCTTTAAGTGATATGTGTTGTTATGGAAAAAATACATTTCGAATTTGAGTAGGTATGTATTCCTTGGCTGTAAATAATAAATACGGAAGAGGGAGTATCAATTATCAATATGGGCTTGAAAATATATAAACCCATTACTATAGGTACGCTGTACGCCAGGAAGCTAAAATTAACCGCCCCTCAAATGTGCGCTAAATTTTCTCAATATACCTACTACTTGATCTGTCAAAATGAACTTGTTATCTTATTCGTTATCTGATATTATGTGAAGACTTTTTGTCTTGTGGAGTACAAATTTACTTTAGCCTGGGTACTGCTTGGCTTAATTGATTTGCTCAATTTTATCTTTGGAAACGTTTTTATATTGGAGGTTAATTTTAGCGCCAAGAAAATAAAACATTCTCCTTAAGGAGGAGGACAACGAAAGACCATGTTATGATATAAATAAACACTAACTATAGTGCGGCTCCTTGATCTGTGATATTTATGTTTAAGCCTGTGTGCCTGGTATATATACGTTTTTTCGACCCGATTTGGGTTAAAGAGATAACCGAACGCAGTAAACGGTTTTCAATAACCAGTACATGCAGGTCGATATTGAAGTACAATTTTATTTTCGGACTTTGATATTGCGTAAAGTCCCAAAAACACCGTTTTTTCGGTGGGACAATCCTTAGATGAAACTTTTTTCATTTTTTTTATGATTTCATTTCGTTGCCAATTGAGACACATTTTCGATTTTTTTATTAAAAGGCTTAAAACTGCAGGCTAATATGACTAAAAGTAAAAAATCTTTGCGGAGAAACGAGGAACTATTTTTTTATCTATAAAAAAGAGAATGCTCTTTGAATATTTGTTTATCTTCTTAATGAATAAAAATTAGTTATTTGTTCCATAAAATAATTAAATTGGAATTTTGAAAAGTTTACTATTTTACTGCATTTACAACTTGATCTGTGACATTTCTGTTTAAAAAGTTTTAGTTCTTTTTAGCACATACTGTTTGGAATTGTTTATTTGTTTAATTATTTATTTATTTGTATGTCCCTTTAAAAACTCTGTACCTTAAAATTCCAAATATGATTAAATAATTTGTAAATTAAATTGTTAAAGCAAATTTTAAAATATTATAATTAAATCAGTTTACCTAAGCCTCAAAAAAAGCTCCAAAAAAGGACTGCACGAAATGTAGGGTCGAAACGATGGAATATTAGTTTTATTATTCGCATTTTAAAAGTTAAGACAATTAAGCCAATAAAAGACTTACATCACATGAACATTTTGCCAAAGTATTTACAAAAGTTTGTTGAATTTTACGGTAATTGACCTTCATCACCCCTATCGTGGAATCCGCTGAGGGGAATGTTTCACTCAAATTCAATAGTTGGCATCGTAGAATACATCCGAAGTGAAAGAAAATAGATCGAAGTAAAACTCCTTATAAACGCAGCTAATTCGTTGCGTATTCTGGCGTTTTTTGTTTAAATGTTGTAGGTACAAAATGAGCAAACAGATTTGTTTCATAAGTGTAAAAGCACAAAACACAAATTACATTCTTGTTGCAGCAAGAAAACAACATATCGAGACCAATTTCGTGAACTAATTAGTTCAATGAAGGAATTTACAGCACTTCAGAAAATGTTGATTTGACAATACATTATGTTGTAGTCCTTACCTTTACCATACTAATAGTTTCCTTCAGCAAAATACCGCAAACAAGCAGCTAACTTAACTTTTGGAGATAGAAAAACTTCAAGTTTGGATTTAGCTCCGTTTTCAAAACATCCAAAACATACGAAAATGCTGCTTTATTTAAACGAAAGCATTTAGTAAATCTGAGAGATAAATAAACGTTATTAACAATTTCAATAAAAATTGTATTTTAGAAAACTCACATCGATCCGAAAGTTCAATTATGTCTTTTGCAGTTCCTTTTAAATATCCACATATTTTTCAGTCGCAGGCTGCTCTTTCCATTTATCAAAAATACTTAAACATAAGCCTATGCTATTCATTTATTTTTAATTTAATTTCTGTAACCTGCAAAGCTTTTGATTTAAAGACTCTTAAAATAATAAATCGATTTATTCTTCTGTTGCTAAATATCGGCCTGACAATTTTATATTTTAAACTATTAATTTTTTTGTAATGTTAACTTTTTGCTCTAAATATAAGGGCGTGGTTAATTTATAAAACTGTTCCTATGTTTTATCATAAAAACTATTGGTTTAAATATAATGAAGTTCTCTTTACTTGCACCTATGAAACTTGAGACAAACTTGCATGACGTTGCCTTGTGTATAAAATCTCGCCACAAGTGATTTTCTCTTAACTTACGTCACAAATAACTACGCCATCCTATGACATCTCATAAACATTTTTGTGTCGACAGGCTATCAAATTTTTCAAGTGTCTTAATGTTAAATTCGCTTGATTCATGATACATCAATGAGCAAAGCCTTACAGCTTTATAATACACATCTTGTTCCTCCCTATTTACCATTAGTACACGTACCACGTTCATCATGGTCTAAAAATCAGGATTGCTCGAAATTCCTACGCGACCGAAATCCACTAAATGTTTGGAAAATTTATTATTTTTGCTCATAACTCAAGGAAATTAAAAGAACAACTTCCAGCGCAACCATTGAATTAAATTAAAATTAAGAATTTATTAAACACGCACAGCAGGGCTTGAAATTACATCAAATATCATTATGGCACCGGCGACGACGCGACGTGATTTAATTCACAATCACTGATGTAATAAATTCCGCTCTGTTTCTGACTACAAATCAAGAAATATCTGCAATCATAAAACGAAAGCCAAAGAAAAAACGGTTAATTCATGCGTTAAGTTTTGTTCCTTTTTTTTGTTTGAAGAACTTATTTTCTTATACTCATCTGTATGGATGAGAAAAAAAATTCCTTTAACTACGGCACGGAGTACTTTTACAGTTTCCTTTACAATGGCGAATTACGCTAACGATTATTGCCTGGCAAAACGGTTTTTCCCTTGCCTGCTAAAAGGATGAAAATCCTCCGTCATAAATAAGGTTAACAGTGCTGGAAACGAGGCGAGGCGACAACCATGAAGCCGACAATTTATATACATTCGACTTCGGCCCACCCGTTGACAGTTTTTGAGGAAGGAAGAGCCAATCCCTTTACAGTTCACCACCTCTTATCTGCAGCATTCAGCTTAACCGATCCTTGGCTACAGTTCGTGATGTGGCGGCGCTCTTTTCCGAACCCAAATCCGAAAACGAATCCTCTTTCGAGCTACATTTTCTGTTGTCAGTTAGAGTTCCACTGGTCAATTAAAATGCAAATCACATTTCAATTGTGGCCTCTTTGTATGTAACCTTGTATCCTTTTTTCGCCGTTCATTCCGGTGTTGGGTTGTTATTGTTAGTGGGAAGCTTTCTGAATGGAAATTTTTCCATTTCTCGCAGTTCGAGTCCTTGAAGTGCACATTGAAAAGATTAAAAAGTTCTTCTTCAGCGATAAGGGACAAAAACGTGATTGGGAGGAATTCCAATGGCTCGCATTTATTTTCTGTTTAGTTCAATGTCCTTCAATCGATGCGATAACACAACCAATTTACGTGACATTGAGCCACTGTGAACTTGATTGATTTGCACGGGTACTTAATGACCGTCGGGAAATTTATAACCAGGCCGGTCTCTGTCCGGATTACGTTGTGTCACCTAGGTGCTGTGGATCTTGGCTTCCAGGATAAATGAATATTAATATCAAGGAGCCATTGCAATGGCTTTCAAATTTAAGAACTTGAAGTGGTCGTTGATTTCCTTTCAGGTATAGATAGGTACCTTGTGTTCTATTACTCTGTCCTTTTATTAAAACAATTTTAACAATTCCTTAAGAGCACTTCACAAAAGGTAAAAATAATATTTTCTCTAACCCTCAGAAAAGTCCAACGGAAACGAATTGGAAAAAGGCAAACGGTAACAGTTGACCCTTTTGAAAACGACGCGTCATTTATATCCATCATCCGCAGAACTCACTGCTATCATCATCTTTACCAGGCATTAAATTTTAACTTATTGCGCGGACGGTTTCCTTAATGGCAGTTTAAAAATTCGTTATAAAGACATTTTACAAATGTTCCCTTTGACGAGAGAGAAAAAAGGTCCATCCAGCCCTATTAACGAGGATGGGATACAAAGCCATGTAATTAATTTTATACAAATATAAAAAAATGTCCCTGGAGGAGTCAGTCGTGCTAAACTTTCTCTAGCTACATAAATTACAATTACGCCGAAGGAAATTTCAGCATAAAGCTCGCCCTTCTTAAAGGCATATTATAGCCTTCATTGGCTGGAGTTTATTCAGGATCCTACGGCTCAATTTGATTTCCTTTCAATTCCTTATTTTTGTTCAGCTTATGGCATATCTATTGATTTGGAAAATTGAATTAGAAAATAAGTCAATAAGGACTTTAAAAAAATATCTTTAAATCAATATCTTACATTAACCCATGTCAAGGCAACAAGTGTAAGGGTATAGGTATTCCTGGAAATAAGGAAACAACCACTTTAAAGAAGGCAAAGAAATAGTAAATTGAAAAATAGGATTCAATTACTTACCCATCCCTGCGTATATCCGTTTAATATTTGTGTCCCATATATCTCTTGGAATAGGACGAGTGACTCGCCGTTGAATCAACAAGACGCGTAGGTGATATTGAACTAGATCTAACGAAAATGGTTCCAATTTGTAAATGGAAGCATGTTGGTCATATGACCCTGTATGACGCATGTAAATCGACGGCGCATGAAAATCTATTTTGGAAATACCTATCTATACATAACCCTTAAAAGTTCATGAATCCACTATTGATGGTGAGTCATTTAATTAGGACAAACTCTTTACTTTAGGAAAATAGCGAACTGCAAAAATGTTGAAAGATCCGTCAGTTTTCCTACGTCACATAATTATGGGAGCTCGCTCAACTTATGTCGTTTTCCATTGGGACCACCAGAAATCTTTTTCAGATCTCAGATTTTACCCGGCAAATGGAACATGCAACGAAATTGCTCTGCTTTTGTAAATGTATTAGTGCGTTATTTGACAGCATTATCAGCTGTTCAAATTGCATTCATTTATGGAAAAATCGCAAATATGAATTTCAATTTGAACAATTTTTCCCCTTTTGAAGATAAAAATGGAATAGTTTTGGTGGAAAATGAGATGATCCGGTTGGAGAATTCGACGAGTAATAAAATAATTCATTTATGTCCATGATATCCATGGCTAGTATTTCTTTATTTGGGTTTTCACGAAACTTTGCACAATTGTTTTGAAAACAAACTTCCTAAGCTGACGTAAAACAGCTGTGCAAATTGTATTGGTGTTAGTGACAGTATGTGTAGATCTGAAAAAATATCGAGATCTGCAAAAAGTGCTCCGAATCGAAAAAAGATTGATTTTCTTTGCCCAATGGAAAATGAAAAGTGATTTAGATCAAAAAAAAAGATTGATTTTTTGTCCCAATGGAAAACGACATTAGTTCTCAGTCACGTAGTTCTTGACTATAGATTCGTCGGCTATCCGTCCATAATTCTGGATTCACAACGTCAGGTAGGTACGCGCATTTTTGTAAGAGATGCGACAGGGAGATCCATTTGTCCGCAGTCAATGCTTATAAAGCCGTAAAAATGGGATCACAAATCAGACGCGTATATTGTCACGGATGTTCTACTCTCTTCTCAAATAATTATTGATATCTAAAACGGAAATAAATATAAGTTCCGGCATTTTGGCAATCACTTGAAACTGATTCCATTACTGATTAAATACAAGTCAAACAAGAGTGGTTTCAGTAATTTAAACCAACAATTCATCAATTAATTATACAATTAATTCAATAACTAATTGTCCGTCCTTCACTTACGGCAGCCATTTTGGTTTGTAGAAAAACAAAATTCTGTAATATATTGCTAAAACATGCAGAGCTTTCCCATAATACCTACCTACCACGTAAACAAGATGGCCGATTAAAAATCGTGTCACGTAGGTATTGTGTTAGGCTATTCATCCATGTTAGCAATGGGCGATGTAGTAAATGTATCATAAACGTCAACTGAAAGAACTGTTCATTTGACCAATCTAGGCCAATCAAAACTGAGAAACATTAAGTTAGCCGCCTGTCAAATTTATTAAACTAGATTCTTGAACATTATCATCATTCTGTAACGCATCGGACATCGGGCATAGCATGCCGGAAGCTGAAATGACTGATGACAGTAGCGCTGTTTCTTTACTTTTAAATCTTACGAATTCTTACGCATTTTACTCAATTGTCGTTCCTGAACTCGAACAATTCGTTAAAAAGAGCGGCTTCGAGAGAGCAAGATATTTCCCCTCTTAATAGTTTTTACTCAACATATTTCTCTGTGTAATGCCTGGTACGCTGTTCGAGTGAAATGAAATTTTTCATAAAAATTTTTCACTGCGAAATGTCAAAATGAACTTTTCAAGTGAAAATTTCACCAGGCAGTACGCTGTTGAAGTGAAAAATAATTGTTCAAAAAGTGATATGTAGAGGGCCTTGCTTGCTACTCACTTGGTTTTTATTGTCCGTCGCATTAAATTTTTGACATTTCGGCGTGAAAATTTCACTTTCAATTTCACAGCAATTTCTTGGAGAGGAGTGAAAATTTCACTTCACTTGAACAGCGTACCAGCCTTAAGAATTGAATTGAAACAACTGTCAGTCGCCTGAAAATTGACAGCTGATTTGAAATAATGAGAAAAATATACTCACTGTCTGTTTTGATAATGTATAGCCGAAAATATTTTGTGCAACGGAACTTATCGACCTTGATCTCATGTTCAATAATACACAGGTTAACGTATTCGTTGGCCAATTAAAAAAAAAGTTGACAGCTTGGTTCCATCCAGGATCGAACTGGAGACCTTCTGCGTGTAAAGCAGACGTGATAACCGCTACACTATGGAACCACTTGCGATTTTCGTGCAAAAGTGTGAATAAAGGATTTCAAAATAATAGCCAATAGCTAAATAGAGAATTATGAATTATAATTTCGTTGCATGAAAGTAAACCAACTTAAGTCAAAAGTGCCAATGCATGTCGTGACTGAAAAGGGTGAATGGCATGTTTTAAGCATGTGGCTGATGCTAATTTACGCCAAGTCGTTGACACTAGGTTAAGCCCATTTAATTCTACTGTCAAATCTCAAATGTAACGGACAGAATTGCAAGTTATCTAGTAAAAACTGTCAGAATGGAAAGCCAAAGCTTCGTATGTACATAATGCACAAGACAACAGACGTTACATATCTTCAGTTGTTGAAATAATAATGACAATGAAATTACCTAATTGTTATTTAAAGTAAATCATCAGGAAAATACTTTTCTGAGAGTTAAAAGTCTGCAATAAGAAATAGGTAGGTATGTACTTGGGTTAATGTACCTACTCAATTTTAACTGATTTCAAAGAGCTCGCGCTGAAGTTGCATCGTAAAACAACTGACACTTTTGACGAATCTGCTTCACTTTAGAAGGTTGCAGAAAATCGTTTGCAGAACGATTGAACAGGAACCATACAAAAATTCGGTAGGTACCTACAGAGTTTTTCCTATGCAACGCTAGAACTTGAATTTTTGTGCTCTCTTCTGTGCTACTCAGAGTTACTAGGCAGATAATTGGTAGGGCCCTTCCATAGACAATGGGATTGCCTACTGAAAGGATGAATTGGATAAAAAATGACAAAGTTTGTATTTTGTTCTTAACACTACAATCTAACAACTACCTACTCCGCGCTGAACTAACAAGTTTGCCTGGCCTAGAGCTGTAGGTTTGCTAAACTGAATTTTACAAGTCTACCGAGCTACACTGCTTAGGTGGACGCTGATTAGGTTATTATCTTCCTTAATATAAACCTTCATTCCCATCTTACATTCCGTTTAGCTGAACCTATACCTAACTTATTATGAATTCTTCTTTATAGGTACCTACCATCTCTTCTACTCGTCATTAGTTTTCAACAAACTTTGTGGGAAGCCTTTTAAAACCCACTTGGTATATACCCTGTTCGATAACCTGTATAGAACGACAAATAAATTATACGCCTCATAACTTTTTCTTTCGCTGCAACAAAGAAAGTTAAACCGAGTTCGCTTTGAGATGATTCCTCCTTTGGAAAAGTTCAGGCTGCTTTAGACATTTTAAATAAAAACGTCCCTCCTTTAGACACCGCAGTAGGAGTGTTCTTTTTAACTTCTCGAAACAAATTGAATTCCTATTCCTATTGCGGTTGCTGCCTCAACAGCAAAAAATAAAAACATTTTCCGAATCATCATAATGAGAGAGCATTTGTGGGCCAAATTATTAATCACCTCGTCGCAGTGAAATAGCATATCATCAAGGGTATCAAGGACCGTCAAACACAACTGAGGTGGTCCATATAAACAGACACAGGCATTCAACTAACTACGGTCATCACTCATCATGCAGTATAGAAAATAATTCCAAATTTAACAATTTGCAGCAGAATTACGAAAAAAAGTCCCCTTGATTCCCCTTCCAAGGAATTTACGTCCTTGGCAGTGATAGCATAGCTAATGTCCATAGACAATGTACCAACATGAATTTGAGGCTGCTGTCTTGGCAAATACTACCCAAAAACCATTGATTATAAATGAGGAAACACAAATCCTCCTACCTACACCGCTTGTAGGTTGCTCCTGCCAGGTTTCAATTGATAGAACGTGCCTTACAAAATTATATCGCCCAGAGTATTGAGAAGCAGTACAACGCTCCTGTGCAATTACCGACTGCGAGTGTATTTATTATAGTATCCTTGCATATACCTCACGGCGACCTTCGTGCCAAACAGGGGAGGAACGTGCTTTGCACTCCCAGCTCCCAGCTCCCAGATAATGCATTCACGGGCTACAATGTATCCCAGCGCATTCGAATCGTTATTTACGATTAGAGCCCATCTCGCGCGAAGGCACTCGTGTGCTGAGTTCTATGAAGCTCTATCGTGTGAAGAGGAATTGAATTTGGTGTCGTAAAGAAGTTGCTCATGCCATTGACGGCTATTCGATTGAGTGGAATTTGCATACTTGTAAAGTGGAAATCCTTTGCAAGGAAAAAGAAATCAATTCAGTGCATCGCCAGGAAGATTGGAAACGTAAATCTTCCTCTTGAAACAGATGCTGCTCTTTTCAGATAACTGGGAACATTAATTTTACACCGCACAAGGACAACTTTGGTGTGGAAAGACGCATTTAGGTAACAAAATGCTTGTTGAAGTAACGTTCGAAATTTTGTTGTCGGTAGGGGATACAAATAAGGTGCTCCTTCAGAGCCCAAGAGAAAGACGTTTTATGCAAGCAATATCTTTAAGTTACCTATGAAAAGCAAGGAGGTACTTCAAGATCCCCCATACACCAAAGCAATTACTACATCCCTGCAAAGAAGAGTGAAATCATTAAAGCCGCCACAGGGGTGCATTTGAATAGTCTATCTCAACAAACCAATCGCCAAGGTCATTATAACGGACGAAGAATGTGGATTATGGAATCCGAGGACCCTTTAATTTGAAAATTGTTCAAACCTTATGTCGTCTTTCTCACTACTGCAAAGAACCGATGAAATTTAAACAATAAACTATATAAAGATGCCATAACCACTGGAAATTGAGCGTGAAATAACAACAATTTGATGTAATTTAATTGACGTTCAACCAACCTACACAATTGCGTCATATAGGTAAAGCATAAAATTCCATTTCGACTTTAAAAATGCAACACATATTCCGAACACAGGTTCAAAAGCATAATTAGTTAATGTCAAATTATACGTATGTCCTTTCAGCTCAATTAAATAAAATGACACATAATCCGCTTCGCCCACGACTTGAGCCAGCAAACTTGTCCCCCTTTAAGGTTTAAATAAAATCGATTTAACCCCAACGCATTTAGCATTTTGGTATACATGTATTGTATATATGGCTATCGCGGAACCAGATATGCAACTGCAGAAGGATACTTTTCACACAGCGTGTCTGTTCGAATGCATTTGTTTAAGTTGCTCCATCAATGGTAGTAGTAAATGGAAGCTTTGCTCAGTTCGAACTTTGTTCTTCGTTTTTATAACTTCTCCACACTTGGACTCACTCACATTATAAGAAATAACCATTCATAAAAAAACTTTTATCGTCCTTGAACTGCTTTTGGAAAAGTGGAAGGTGCGACATCCATATCCACGACAAACGAAAGTCGCATAAAGTGGAATAAGGAATTGATGGTGAACAAAGTCCAAAGGAAATTCCCCAATCAACAATCGACTTTGCTTCTTACTGGTCACCTCACAGTTTATCAGCAATTGGTAACTTTATAACTGTTGCAAACAACCACAGCCAACAACAAATAAAAACTCAAAAACGTAAAATTCATCGCATCATTTAATTCGAAAACAAATAAACAAGGCAGCTTATAATACCAGGGGAGTTCTCAGAACTCCCAATGGCATGACCATAAAAATACTTCAAGTTTCACATTAAAACCTACGCAACAAAATGCAAACTGAATTTGCCTAAAGCTAATAAATTCACATCGATCATTCAGCTCAAGTGTTCACCCCCTGGCAATGGCTAATTGTTTGCCAGCCATGTCGCAATATTGTCCTTATTCGCCTTCACCCAGTTGATGTTGAATTTAACATTTTCCAGGGCTTCCTTGCGTGCAGCTGTGCCGGCACCGGCGTTGGGGTACTTCTCGAAGAACACCTCCATTTCCTCGAGTTTCTGTTTGGTGATGAAGCGTCCGGTAATCGATGGAATCAATCGGCCCAAGTAGCGTTCGTTGATGCCAAAGCGTTCGACCAGCCTGTCCCAGTTCTCACGAACGTAATCCCATACGATACTGCGACCGATTGGATTACGGGCGATGTTCTGCAGGCAGGTGAAGTAATCTTGACCGCGAACGTTGGTCTCTTCCCAAGCTAGCTCAACAAATCTGTTGAGACAAACCGAATGAATGATTATCAGTTTTGGACAAGCTTCAGGACTTACCTTTGGAGAATCCATGGTTCATTGATAGCCGCCAGTGCTTGCATTAGTTTCAACTTCTCGTTGGCATCGGACTCAGCCTTGTAGAGATCCCACACCTGATCCCATTTCTGTTCGGTGCCTACGGACGACATTCCATAGTAGTATATGATTGAGCGGAGATCTGGCTTGGGTCTAACACTGGGGTCGCTTAGCCAGTCTGCAAATCTGGTGCCGACTTCCTCTAGGCATTTCGCATGCCCAAGCGAGCAGGCAGCATCCAAGATTGTCACACGCAGCAAGCTGTAGGTTATACAAATTGTAAGTGATAAGCGCTAAGCGATTTCAACAGCGACTTACTTCTTTAGGTGGTTGTTTGAATCAACTTCCCAACCAACGCTCTCGTATGCCTTGTTCAGCAGCTGAGTGGCGTAGTTCCTAAAGCTCTTGAAGGCATCGGTGTAGTACAGGAGATCTTTCATGGACAACAGCTTTGAGGAGGCCACACTCCATGGCACGTATTCCAATTCGTTCTGAAGGAACTTTGTTAGATCTAGAGCGATGTCGAAGGGCAGCTGTGTAGCATCGGCCAGCGTGAACGCATCATTTAGCAAATGTGCACGATCCGCGACAGAGAATGCCGTAGGTGTGTTAACCAAGGCTTTGTTGATTTCCGCCCAAATGGCTACTGGGTAATTAACTCGATAGTACCCGATTTGATCCTTGTTAAACTTGATCCATTCCACATTCGATGGCAGCTTGAGAGTAACTAGAAATGTTTTCATGCCTCTTAAGATAAATTCGCAAAATCAATGGAAAAACTCTTACGTTCAGCGTCGTCATAATTAAACCAAGCATGCTGGGTGACTGGATTGGCACTCGTGGTATATGTGATTGGAATTGTCCAGCGATTGCTGCACAAAACAAAGCGTTAGAGCCATTCACTGTCGTCGATATGCGTTTCGTCTACTTACTTGAACTCTGAGTCGTTGTACGTGCCCTCATAGTCGCTGGGATTCGAGAAGAACCTCTTCTGGGTGAGTTTGAACTCATTGTTGGCGATTTTAGTTACCTCCACAGATGGAAAACCTGTCTGCTTGGTCCATGTCTCCATGACGAGCCTGCAATGAGACAATTAGCGACGGAACATTTCAAAGTAAGTCTAGAAACTCGTACTTGACATCAATCTCTGAAGTGAGGCTCTCAAACTCGCTAAAGAAATCAGCAGTTTCGGCGTTGTTAAATTGGTGCTTAAACAAGTAGTTATGAACAGCTTCCTTGAAGATGGCTTCACCGACGAAGCTCTCCAACATACGAATGACCGAGGCACCCTTGGAGTATGTAATGCTGTCGAAAAGTTCGGTGATTTGATCGGGACTCTCAACTACTTGAACGATTGGGTGGGATGCCAAGGTTGCATCCAACTTGAGGACCGAATGCAAGTCGGATATAAGGAACTGATCCAACTGCAGAGAGAGAGAGAGAGAGAGAGTTAGGTGCATCGTGATGAGAAGCAGCGTTTGCTTACCATTTTCCAATCGGGATGAACGCTGTCGACACCCTTGTACTCGATGTAGCTGGCGAATCCTTCGTTTAGCCAAAGATCGTTCCACCATTTCATCGTAACTGAAAGAAGAAAGTAGTTTAGTCGATTGGAGTGATTTAACTGCAAAAATGTCACGTACCCAAATTTCCAAACCACATATGAGCCAGTTCATGAGCAATCACAGTTGCAACGCGTTGCTTGTTAGAACTGGAACTTGTATTCTCATCGTAGAGCAAGGCAGTCTCTCGGTAAGTCACCAAACCCCAGTGTTCCATCGCACCAGATACAAAATCGGGAATAGCAGCCATGTCTGCAACTCAAAAGTTACACCACAGTTCTCAAAATGGCTGTAAGAAACTTACCCAACTTCGGAAGAGGATAGGCCAGTTGGAAGTAGTCGATGTAGTGACGGATGACAGCCGCTCCAGTCTCTAATGCATAGGTCGCCTTATCGATTTGAGCAGCTGTTGCAAATACTCTCATATCAAAGTCGTAGCCGACTGGAGCAGCGATCCTCGTTTGCTGATGGGCAAAGTCGGAGACAATGAAACAAGCCAGATAAGTGCTCATACGTTCACTGTCTGCAAACGTTACTTCAGTAATATCGCCCTTGACTTTTTGACTCTAAAAGGTGAATCATATTAAGTTTAACCCACACGAAATGCACTACCAAGCACTTACCACTTGATTCATGTTCGAAAGAGCATGGTATCCACCACCGGTCGGGCGAACTAGGGTTACCTCGAAGAATGCCTTCATTGCAGGTTCATCGAAGCAAGGGAACGCCTGACGAGCATAAGTTGGCTCGAATTTCGACGTCGCTATCCATCTAAAAGGGAAATGGCACACGAATTAGGAAAAACAAACCCAATAGACCATTCCAAGAAAATGCAAGAAAACAAAGAAAAAGTCTGCACCTAGTTTCATTCGATCTGGTGTCCTTGTACGAACTCTGATACAGGCCAACAATTCGATCAGTCAGGCTGCCATTGAAGGACAGTTTCATGGAGTAGTTGCCCACTTCTAGTGGCTCCGCGAACTCCGTCACCCAGTATTCGAATTTTGGGTGCTGGAACGTCAGCGATGGTTTTATCTGCACCGGCTCACCATCACCCTTTGGCAGATTGAACACCTCATTCGTTTCCACAGTCAGTTTATTCGCATGCACGGGAATGAATTGAATCGGTTTCAGTACTTCCAATTTGATTGTGATATTCCCCGTGTACGTTTTCTCTTTTAAATTGGGATTCAAAAACAACTTATAGTGCTGCGGACGAATTTCTTTCGGCAGCCGGAAGCCCAATTGATTTATAATCTTTGAGGCAGCCATGATTTCTGGACTCAACGTGGGTTTTGATAGTTTTCTTTTATTACCACCAGATTTACCGATTATCAATTGATTAGGACGGAACAGTACAATTGGTTTTGTTTTTTGATTTATCACAGAATCACCTTCGCCGGTTGGTATTTCGTCGTCCAAAAACTGTCCTCTCATTTCAGCTGTCACATTTGACAGACCTCTACCTGTTGCAGCCATCGTTCTTCCTACGTATACCAGCGCCCCTAGTAGTAAAGCGCATAAAGCTAGCAAAAACACACAGAAGCCGATCAGGGTTAGAACTGCGCTTGAACGTTTTTTCCTATGAACTATTGGATCTTTCATGCGATGATGCTCATCGGAGGAGAGACTCGAACGCGGTCGAACGGGGGGAATTTTTGGTGTCGGGTACATGATGTCTGTGGCGATATCCGATCCGGATGACAGCGAGTGACGATTACTGTTGGCGCCATTGGCCGATTGGTTTTTGTTGAATTTAAAGTGTCGCATATTTAGTTTTGTTGTATTTTTTTTAATCACATTGAGATTGTTTGTTTATATATTTTCGTTTTTAAAACATCTATAACATGATGTCTGTCGGAGAGGGAGTGTTTAGGTATTTTAATTAATATCTAAACAGGAAGTAGGTGGCATTTATGGTTAAGTATACGCCCCCGATAATAATCTAAATATAACTCGCAGCACCAGCGACTTCTCTTGTAAATAAGAAAGGTTACCTAACCTTAAACTACTACAAATTTGTTCTTTAAGGTGGATCGTAAGTATTTTACTTTCTAAAAAACAGGCGATTCGCTTTTCATTCTCATAAGAAGACTTCGCTCGAGTTCATCTGAGAATCCGCACCGCACATTTACGTAAAACTTGCAAAAATATCATACACATTCAAGGGTATATTTTGCGAGAACGCTTATAAACTATTCAGCTATTCGAAACAAGCAAAACCAGGGGTTGAATTACCGCATACGTTATCGAGTACTACGTGACTGAATTTGTTATTGTTTTGCATGTAAAATCCACCAAATTCAGTGACGTATTGCTCGCTCAAGGATGCAGTAATTCGACCCCAGGCCTTAACTTAAAAATTATATTTCATTGCCACGACTTTTGGTTTAGAATGCGCGAAGTCTTAAGTTTGCTTGACGTGGGCACTAGTGCGCACTGGGTTAACCCTAATGTGTTCGATATAGCACTCAACTCGCCCTGGTTTTGAAAATTTGCATTCGATTTCTATGGCGCCCTAGTTGTGCCCTAAACTGACCCCAGTTAATTTGTCCGGGCATTCAGTGCTGATTTTCGCTGTCACTTTCTTTGCTGTCATTCATTTTTCAATAGGTCTGTTCCTTTACTTTTAAATCTTACGATTTTTTACAAATTATTACGCTTTTACTCAGCTTTCGTTCCTCAACTCGAAAAATTCGTTAAAGAGAGCGGCTACCAGAAATCAAGATTTATTATTATTTATTATTATACCTAACTTTATTGTTTAATAAATAAATTATACAAAAAAAATTATAGCACTAGCTTTTAGGCTAAAGATCAAGATATTTCCCCTCTTACTAGTTTTTATTCAACAAATTTCTTTGCGTAAGAATTGAAATAACTGTCAGTCGCTGATTTGAATTTATTATTCTACTTGGCATTTGACATTTATGAACTATCTGTCATCTTTCACAGGTTACTACAAAAGCGTTCCTTAACTTTTGCATAAGTTTCCCTCTCTGAGAGAGAATTCATCCCCTCCACTGTCATTGTGACAGTCCTTTCTATTTTTACTACATAAGTAAAGGAACAGACCTAATGTAAAATTCAAGGCAGCATATTTTGCGTTCGATATAGTAGCCGAATTTTCAGGGTTATTCAGGGTTTTGGAGAGGCGTGAACATATTAGCTGACACTTCTCAGTGCGTACTAGTGGGCACTGGTGCTAAACACGTCAAACAAACCTTTAATGTTATTGTGACCAATATGAAAATATGATTAAAAAATATATTATTGAACTTGCCCGAAATCCCTGTCAGTTTATAAATTTCAGTAACTGAAAATATGGTCCAGTTTCCAAAAAACAACCCTAGAGTCAAGCACTACTTTCGCAAAGTAAGCAACTAAAACTTTTGGGCCTTCTCGCCCCTCGGAAGACCGTCCATATATAAACAGATCAAATTACTTCAATTAAGAAAAAAAACAATTTTCATTAAAAAAAAATCCATCTCTGCGTTAATTACCATTTCCGTAGGCAGTAGCGATGTCACATCCAGTCGTCCATTAAAACAAAATTTCATGCAATTAAGAAAGCAGTCGCAATGGAATTTCTATTTGGGGGGTCTTTTGCGTAAATTAAACTTCCCGCGTCAAATCAACTTTCTCAACATTAAAAAAAAAATTGCGGAAACCTCAAGCCCTCGCAACTTGTTACTTCCTCAAGTGGCCATCTCTCTTAGCAGTAGGTACATTAGTTTTTCATAATTTTCACAACCTCAAGTGTGATAAGCAACTATACCAGGAAGAGAAATGACATATTGGCATCTCACACTCGCGTCACAATTGTAAACATCTTCAAAGGAGTATACGAAAAGAGACAGAGATGTTTGTAATAAATTTATGGGCTATTGATCCCAATCAATTCGACGCCAGCAAGATACGAGTTACAAACCGACGATTGCGGATAAGATCTCAATGTTAAATGAAAAAAGTTTGAAACAAAAAAACCGTCAACTGAATGTCATCTAGTTTGCTCCATCCACTGGGAATAAACTGAATAAACTTGAACTACTTACAGTGAGCATTTGAAAACTGGTCGCGATAATTATTATTAGCTGAAGCAAGGCGAGGAACAAAAACAAAAACTCTATAAGAAACAAGTTGTTATTAAAGTGTTTTTCTGGTTCAGTACTTTCTAAAAGTGAATTTCTTCGGTGGAAGTCTGCCCGACGAATGGAGACGCAATTGAAGAGATTTCTAGGAGAATGCATTAGAGGATCATGGCAACTGATGTCGATTGCAGTAATCGAATCGATAAATTATAACTTATAAAATTGCTAGATGAGAGAGAGAGGGTCTCAAATGTACCCAGGAGATAGGAGATAGGAATTTCTTGCAAATGTGATGGTTTTCGGATAAGAAAATCAGGTGGACGTAACTATAGTGATGGCTGTTGAGTGAGGTGTATGTGCCTTGTAATGGGACGTGCATTATACATAAAAAGGAGTGAAACTTGGTGAGTAGCATTGAGGATATTTTTAAGATGTAAAGTGTGTTTTTTTAGAGGTTTAGAGCTTTAAAATGGAATAAAACAGAGACGTGTTTTTTTTAAATGACATTAAATTTACTTTATTCGAAAGATTCCTTCTTCTGGTCTTATAATTTAAGTACGATTTCTGGCATATGACCGCCCCGGCTGACTTGGGCGTAGTCTAATCCGTATATCGGCAATAACTCGGCGAATGTTGTTCCTTCAAGTGGTCAATCGTTTTGGGCTTATCAGGGTAGACTAGCGACTTCAGAAAATAGTTCATCGGCGTTAAAACGCAAGAACTTGGGGCCAATTCATGGGTCCGCAACTTAAAACTATGCGGTTACCAAAAATTTCCTTCAATAAATCAATTGTGGCACGAGCTATGTGACATGTTGCGCCGTCTTGTTGAAACCACAGCTCCTGAACATCATGGTTGTTCAATTGACGAAAGAAAAAGTTAGTAATCATGGCTGTAGAGCGGTCACCATTGACTGTAACGTTCTGGCCAGCATCGTTTTGGAAGAAGTACGGACCAATTATTCCACCAACCCAGTCAGTTTTTATGGATGTAAACGTGTCTCAACAAACACTTGAGGATTATCATCACTTCAAATACGACAGTTTTGTTTATTGACGTATCCATTCAACCAAAAGTGAGCTTCATCGTAACAAAATTCGCTTATGAAAATTGGTATTTTCAAAATAAATTTGCACAATTTGGAAGCGTTGTTCAGGCGCCAGTCTATTTATGTTGAAATGCCAAACCAAACTAAAAGTAAATCACTTGACAGCTGACAAAATTGGCCGCCAGTTAAAATAGTGTTGCCAACAAAAGTTCTATGCCTCCAAAAAGATCACCCTTTATATGCTGAATTAAGATGATTACACAAGTCAAACAACTGTCCCAGTAATATGTCAGAATTTGGAGCTTAGGCTGATTTCAGTGTGTAGCAATGGATCTCAAGTTTAACCCCCAAAAATGTACATTACACACGTCTTAAAATTGTTTCCACTGCTCCATCTTTTGCGATTGTAGGTCATTTCAGCTAAGAACTTCGCAGAAATATGAATGCCTCGTTATTTGCAAGGTACAAAGTTCTAAAAATGTAAAGGCCAGTGTCACATAATTGTCTTCACTTGGTCATAATATATGCTTGTGAGCTTGTGTATTTAGTTTGGTTATTTAAAATTGATAAATGCCACAATAATGTTTCCTTTTCAGATTTCGCATCGAACAGATTATTAAAGTACAAAACACCAAGATGAATTACTAACCTAAAATTGTCAAAATGCATAAGTGCAGGTTTCATCTGCAATTTTTCGAACGCATCCGGACATGTACAGTTCTTTGTTTGCGATGGGAAATTGCAATTCTACGACCAAATGTATTTTAAGTGAATTTGAGTATTCCTCGACCCGGAAACAGACCTAAGTTGCTGAAAAGTATAAAATAATATTTTTTACTTAAAAACGAGAAAGAAATTCACTAGCTATAAATACGTGTTTTATTCGAGGTCGGCAACAAAAATACAATTATTCAAAAACTAAAGTTCTAAATGACGCGCAAACATATTAAGCTCGTAAGTCTTCTTTTTAATTTCAGAGCAAAGCCTGAACGGTCAAAAAAGTAGTTTATACGCATAGAAAGAGATTGAATTTTGTGTATTTTATAATCATATTTATATGATGCTTTGTGTGCGAATGTGTTTCATAAATAAATCAGATCACTCACGCTCGGTTTTGAGCAAGATTTATTCAGCGGTCTACTGTAAAAGTAAACGAGAAATGAAAAACATCTGTAATAGGAGTTGCCCTTAAGATTCGGTGTATAAAATATAGAAACTATAATAAAATGCTACTGTTTTAAATAGTGTCTCAAATGTCAGTGCTCGAGACAGATACCAGAAACTTGCGTCAAAAATTAAATTACATACTTCCAAATTAACACGTCAACCATTTCAATGAACAAAACTATTTTGCTTTCCGAACTGTCAAAATTCCGTTAAGTTACACAATTTGCCGCGTATCAATATACTGACAGCTTGATTTGCAAGTATATATTTACTTTCTGCGAATCGCTGTATTCAACATGCTGTCTGTTCCCTAACGATAATGAATTCGAACACATTATCCAAATTTAGTCAAACTTCGTTCCTTTACGCAAAAGTTGGGCAGAAGAGAGCCACAAAGACAAAACAAAACATTTCCCCTTCATAAAAAACCTGCAACCTGGGCAAATAATAGCCCAACAAATTTCTTTGGGCTAGTTTGTTGTAACTGACTTTAGCTGTCAAATCTCTCAAAAGTCAATTTTAATTGGCAGTTTATTTCGGTTTGCTTTATTAAGTGCTGAAATTTGTTATTAAAAAAAAATATTAAACTGAATCCGAGTGTATTTCAACGTCTGCAACTGGTAATTTTTTTTAACCCACTGACGTTTATTTTTCAATTTCTCGCATATGTTTTTAACAAACGTCATTGCAAACTTTCGTTCCTGTACTTTTTGGTTATATTCGCTTTTTCTAAGAGAACATGTCCCCACTCCTTAATATCTGACATTTTGCCGAAATTGGCCTAAAAAGTAAGGGAACAGACCTGTTATGTCAAAATGTCTGTATTTATTAGTCCGAGAGGAAGTGGATACATGGTAAGACCTAGGTATAGAAGATAATGCCCAGCATATCCTACAGATGTCACTTATTACTGAAGCTACTGGTCAACCACACTAAATAAAAGTGCAATTGAATAACTTGGACGTCTCTTTTCTCGTTTAAAATCTTCATTGAACTTTAAAGCTTATCTGTCATCATTACTTACAAAATAACGAACTGCACTAAAATACCAATTACCTAGACAGAGAAAACGTTGGATTACGTTTCGAGCCATCTGAACCTAGCTACGTCACTGCTGATTGAAGTTTGGCAAGTAAGTCAGCCTGCTATTGCCAATATGTCAATCTTCGTCAGATGTTACGTGCACTTTTTCCAATTCATACGATGCCATTAAAAAACCATTACTCTCTTAAAGTGCCTTGTGCGCATTGTGAACGTAAGCATTCAATAAATGACTCGTGTTGAAATTGTTAGCACTCTCTGTACTCTTATCGGAAATGCGGTAATCACGGAAAATTGGTTGTACTCGTGTCTGATTCGGAGTGATCTCAGCAAAGATCTCAGTGAACTCAGTGAATACAATTTGCCTGGCTGTTAATTAATTGTTCATCTTGTTCTTCTTCTCCCCACAAGCCCATCCAATTAGCTTCTCATTACGAAATTCTTCGCAAAACACCAACACAATAGATGCGAAAATTCATCTGTAAATAAAAAATATTCGACACTAATTCGCAACACATACCCATGATAGAAATTGCTCGCTAGTATCTATGATACTTTAGTTGGGCTTAGTAGGCCAACCACTTTAGCTAGTGTCGTATCAGAGTCAGAGATGCAGTAACCATACAGACTTTGATCGTCATCAAGCGGTGTCGTTGTACGTTGTCTTCTAATTATAATATTCTGCGAAAATCACTCGGTGAAAATAGTCCACTGCGGCGGTTACGTGCCGCGTATTGCATACGCCGTAGATACCTACTTCAATGTATAACTAGACTCGCATTCAATTTGCCAATTGCAATTGCCGCAACAGCCCTCTGGCTGTGTTGCGCATTTACGAGCAATGCAAATAATTTGAATAATTTTGCGTACAGCTCTGTGCAGTTGGAATGCAAATTCAACTGTCACACTAGCGCGCAGCTGACAGATCTGTACACAGAATCAAACAGAGTTGTTACAAAATTGGCAAAAAAAAATAAATAAAACAGAAGAAAGACACGAAATAGAAATTTACATTTCCATGTCGGCCGAACACACATTCACTTTCTATACTGCGTTTAATTTGCACAAAACTGGTTCGCAAGAGATACATTTGCATGCAAAAATATTCCCGGCCGCACAATGCAAAATGGTGAATTATATTAATCAATAGTTTTAAATGAACTTTTGCCAAACATGTTTGTTTTAGCGTTTCACTTTTTATTTGAATAAGTTTGGCAGTTTTATTATCCAGTTGAACTTGAAAAGTCGCTCGAGCACAATGCAAATGGAAATGATTAACACGTTTGAGAGTCCAATGAGTAATAGATAGATAGGTAGGTATGTATGTCACCTAGTTTAGGCGAACTTCTCTCTGATAGTTGTTCACATGAAAGTTAATGATGTTCTTGAGTTTGGTTTTAGCAGAGCTTTGACATTTCTCCGCTGGAGTTGGGTACGCAAGAGGGTAGATGCAGATTTTCTCCTGTCGCATTGACATTTGAAGTGGAAATTGTTATGCTTTTTGTTGGCAGTTATTCTGAGTAAACCATTTAACGAGACATCTCAAATTTCGTTGGATGAAACGAAAAAGTGACAGGTATAAGGGAAGTTATTCTTAAACCCGATGAAACGACAAAATTGACAGAATACAGGGAGGGGTAGTGCACGTTGAGGCAATTTAGACAGAAAGTACTGGTTGCTGGGTAGAAATTCTCCGATGAAACGAAAAATCGACAGAATTCTCATGAAAATTAGCATGATTAACAACTGAACTGTTCTGAGAATACCTCAATCATAGACATACTAAATTATAGACTGCTAGTCAAATGTCATTCTCATAGGTGTCTGCTAGAAAATATGTTCCAAAACAGGACAGGCGCTACTGTTTCGCTGCGGATTAGCAAAGAAACACATGCCACCGTCAAAATTAAATTTCCATAGAGATTTTTTTAAAAAAAAATTTCATTTCCATAGTAATATGTAAAGAAAAGAGCGTCATCTACTCAAAAGATGGAAAGCTTCAAAGAGTGGTTTCAAACAAATTCCGCAATGTGTTTTATTTTGAAATAGAAAAACTATTTTTTTGAAGAACTCAAACGTTTCCGCTTTGTTTTCTTCACAAAGTCCTTTTTTAAATAAATTTTCAAATCACCGACTTGTTTTTAAACACTACCGAATGTCTTATAATTTCCGAATGACAGTTACGTTGATATTATGAAGCTATTGCTCATGTAGCTTACTTAGTTTTCCGCAGCGAAACAGTAGCGCGTCTGCTGTATTGGAACATAACTGAAGTTGGCTACTATCAGTCCATATTATAATTCGTCAATTACCTCAATGTATAGAAGTAGATCGTGAAACTCTCAACTGAATTAATCATGTAGCGGTCGAAGTCAAACATGCCGCTAGTATCTTGGATCGATGGATTGCTGTCTAAAGATTTGACGTCGCAAGGCTACTATTGCAATATTCTCCCGCTCCTCGCTGTTGAAAATCATAGTAAGGCTGATAGATGCAAATGGCTTATACCGCGGTTGTATTGACTTTCTTGTTACCGCACTTAATGCTACTGATGATGTCTACGCTCGGTCCTATATGGAATGATGAAGACGTGTTTGGTACCGACAGTTTGCACAAAAGCGCTGACATGAATTGAAATAACACAAGAAGTCGTCGTCAGAAGTAGAAAGATATTGAGACTTGAGAGGTCCGTCAAGTGGCATATCTAATACTAAAAGGTTGTCAGCTTCGTCAAAAATATCACAGTTATCATCGACAGTAAGCTGCTTTGGTCTGGTCTTAAATGTCGAATCGGAAACCTCAAAAGTTCTGTCTGTCTTTAAACTTTTAAGCGAGTTTTTAACTGTGATTAGAATATTGATATAAGGTTAGAGCGATTTGTGGAACGTGTGTGGATTATGAATCAAGTTTGACCGTTTGCGGCAAAAATTAAGTAGGTAGGTAATTCTAAGAAAAATATGTCTAACGCTTCATTTTTAATCTTTTAATCTTTAATTTATTTTAGGTCACAATAACTTAATTCGTAAGTTCAAAAGTCCGTTCAACTACTTGCCTATGTCGATGTCTGGCTTTTAATGAGGACAAAACGAAGTATATGCTGTCAACGAGAAAGGACTCTCAACATCGGCCACTCGGACAAAACGTCACGATGGAAAGATACAACTTCGAAGTAGTTAAAGACTTTGTATACCTGGGCTCCACTTCAACGACGAACTCTACGGGCTATACAGCGACGCTGACCTAGTCAAAAAGCTGAAAATACAACGGCTGCCCAGCTTAGGTGGAGCGCACAATTGGAGAACGACCTCAACCAACTTGGTATGAGTAACTGGAGGCAGCTAGCGAGGGACCGAGCTGGCTGGAGGGGCTTGTTAGTTGAGTCCACCCCGGGCTGTAAGCGCCACCAAAAGTAAAGCTAAATTTGTATGAAAAATTTATTTAGTCGATTTTCTACCTTGTTTATAGGTAATCGCGTTGCACTCTAACTCAACTTAACAAGATTATGATTTTTTTAGTTTTCACGATTCTAAAATATTCTCCTTTCACCCATCTTTTAAATCACAAACTTCTCAAAACTATATGCCAAGGAATTTTCACCAGTAAAACACATAACTAGTATTCAATTCTGTTAAGTTCCAAGTAAAACTCAGCACTCTCAAGAGCGAACCCTTCCAAAGCACGTTATAATACCCATCATCATTAAAACAACCATCAACCCGACAATAAAGACTCTAAAATTAAATAATCAAGCTGACAATAAAGACACTGAAATCAGATAAACAACTCTTGACCACCACGGTGTTATTTAACATCAGACAGCAGTTGGCAGTTTTGCAATCTTCCACCTTTCACTTGTGCGATTTTTTGGTTTTCCAAATTCAGTTCCATTGTCATGTTGCCAAATCCTTAAGTTGTTGTTATCCATTTGTTTACATAAAGACCCACTAAACGAAAATCTTGCGTCCACTCCTCGACACTTAATTTATTATACAGTTGCTATTGCTACAACAACATTATGCGTTGGTCTCTTTACAAAATTGGAATGCAACGTGAGCGGACTACCAAATCAATTGGGCGCACTTCACAAGAACTACTCACACATACTTGTGTATGTATGAACTTAAATTCACTGCACGGATGCCCCAAAAAATAAACAAAATAAACGACCACGCACTCGCGCAGTATGTCATCAATCGTGCCTTGACTTTAAGAATTTCTTTAACAGCGAAGAATGTGCAAGTGATATGACCAAAAGCGAACCGTTAATTAAAACCTGCTGCAGTCGTCGTTGTTGTTGTTTGTACTGTGCCTTCTAAACGCGCATTATGCACTGAGGCTGAGACAGTTTAACACTCGACTGTTGGGTCTCTGTTTGGGTGGGTAAAAGTCCTCTCCTTGGCGAAAGAGAAAACTTTTTCTTTTCTCGCGCATCGCCCGTCCTAGTTAAATTGCTTAATATACGAATACGAAATACACAGAGTTTATGGACAGCAATAGCCGCCGCTGCGCCGTTACCAACCGACCACAATGTCAACGTGAAACTTCTAGCCAAACAAAACAAGACGAAGAAGTCGAAGATGCTGTTGAAACTGATGCTGCAAGATGATGGTAAGAGAGCACACACGGTACATAAAGTGAGGAGATCAGACAACAACCTTTGTGGCACTCGTAAATCACATAAAAACAAACGATTTGAATTTCACTTTTATCACATTCGCACGCACGGGATATTAGATACGTTTTTGCTGTGTGTCGTCGTGATGGGATGCGATAGCGCGTTCTATCTAATACGACGATCGCGAGTTTTGTATCTTGTTGTTTTTGATTTTTACGCGTTTGAAATTTTCTCTATCGATGGTGGATGCAAAACTTGATAATGACTACGGTTCGTGGTATCCGGTTAGCCTCTTGGTAGGACCATACACCGACGCTTTGCGCGATAAACTGCCAGTGGCGGCAAGTGATTTCATGCAGTTGCCGGTTGCCGTCTGCCGTGCAGTGGCGTGGCGGCCGATTAACAAGCGATCTTTAATCTTTGGCTCTCTCCACATGCGGTTGAGTGACTAACGTGATGTGCGACTTTGAGACCGGCTTTTCATTGCGCACGTTGTGTATAGTTTGAGTTGGGCTTTTATAAGCCAAGCGAATGCTTTCTGTACTACGAGGAAAGTTAAACTCAAACGAAAGCCACTCAAAACAGCCAGCGGTGAGAGCAAGCTACCATGCGATAGAGAGTACTTTTTAAATTGTCAAGGCTTAGATAAGAAAAGAGACAGTGCTGTGATAAGCGCATCGACTTGATTAAGTTAGTGGGTGGATTTAACTTAGTAGATATATGCATTTATATCAGCTTAGGTATATATATGCCTTGTCGAATAAAAATTGTTCAGGATCATTTTATCTTAAGGGCTTCGCTGATCGCTTAAAAAATTGCTTAAATGTCAACACTATTCTACAAAGTGTGAAGCTTTTTAAAAGTGTGTAGCTTTATAAAAAAAAAGTAAACCTTCCGATAAGTTATAAAATTTAGTGTCATTTGACAAACTGCTGGTTTGCCAGTGAACCATCAAAAAGCTGTGTACCACAAAAAAAATGCTAAGGCTGTCAAATCGCAGAGGCCAAGAGGAAACACCAAAACTTCTGTTTTATATATGTTTTCAAAACTTTTTGCAAAAGATCATAATTTTTGCAGGTCTTGTGCAGCACTTAGAGTTGTGTTTGCTGAAATCAAAACTCGTTCAAATAATTTCAGTTCAAAAAATTGTTTTTTTTATTTTGCCTTCAATAGTGCAATCTCCGAAGGAGACGCGATCCCAAAAACCCACACCTACGAAAACGTCTGATTGCTGTTAAATGTCTTTACCATCTGTAGTTTTATTGAATTCGCAAAGTTACAACAACACAGAACTCACTTGGGAAACGATTTGCAGTGTTCAAGCGTAAAACGGTCCATTTCGTACTAAATATAACATTTCTGTCACTTTTTGAGCGTAAAAATGCTGTCAGTGTCAAACTTATTTAATTTAGAAAGAAACGACCAAATAATTTATAACTTTTGAATCTTATGGCGTTTTTCATTAAAGATCCGAGAGAAGTGCCCCGAAATTCAGAATTGCTCTTTTCAATGAAATTCGTTGGAGCACTTTTGCAATGGTAGTAGACATATATGTGAAATTTGGTTTTCTGTTGCTAATTTTTCTTTGTTTTCTACATTAAATATGAGTTTTTTAAAGGGCCAAAACAATATATTTAAATTAAAGTTAACATTTTGCACTAATAATTTGGTATTTTCTGATCGAATAGCGCAAAATTAGTTTCTAATAGCACAACAAACATTTCACTCTGACATTTTGCTTGTTTGTGTTGGTGAGTTCAGGGCAATTCTTTAAAAATATTCCGGACACTTCTTTCGTGTTAAGAATTGACCTGGAAGTGCCCTTTCTTTTTCAATGAAACATGGAAAACATAGAAAGAGCACTTCTAGATTTGCTCTTTTCATAGAAAGGGCAATTCTTTTCTTCAATCGAAAACGCCATTATTGACGACTGAAGAATGCGAATTGACGGCCAACTGGATGGGCAATTCCTTAAGAAATCATAAAAGAAAAACGAACCAAAAGTGAAAAGGCTCTACTCCACACAAAATCTTAAACGATTTTTTACCTAAAGCGATTGGTAAGCGATTCGTAAAGTGGCAATTCGAACAAGCGAAATGACGTTTATCTGTTCCCGCCTTGAAAAGTAATAATTTTGTTAATTTTGTTTGTTCAAACTGTTTGTGGTATACTTTGTAATTTTTGGCCTTATAAATATTTTACACTGAGAAAACTGACACAAGTGCGTTTTTTGGAACTCAACAAAGCAAAGTAGAATTTTTAGTACTACCTGACACCTTCGATATTTAAACTCTTTCAGTGGCATTCACTTCTAGCGGGAGGAAACGTTGAATCAAACTAAAAGTCCAGAATATATTAACTAATACGACTCTGCCGCAAATGTCACTCTGAATTATTAGGTCTGTTCTTTCACTTTTGTAGTAAAAATGGAAAAAACTGTCAAAATGACAGTGGAGGGAATGAATGAATAAAGCAAGACTTGAATTTATGAGAACATACTTCGAATAGCAGGATTGTAGGATTAAAGCAAAATACAAAATTGTCACTACGAATTGTCAAAATGAACGTGAAGATTTTACTAGGCAGTACGCTGTTGAAGTTAAAATTAGTTTTTCGAAAAGTGATTTTTAGGGGGCGTTAATTAAGTTATTTCATTTGGCTTTTATTGTCCGTCGCATTAAGTTTTTGACATTTCGGTGTGAAAATTTGACTTTCAATTTCGCAGCACTTTTTGGAAAGGAAAAATTATTTTTATGAGTGTGTTCAACAGGCCATTACGCTTGTGATTTTTGACAGCTCAAAAGAAAGGTCTATTATCATCTGACGTGGGCATGGCGTCATCTTGAAAAGAAGCGTACTTTTGGTCCGTATTAGGTGACGCATTTTTTCCATTTTATTTGTTGCACATACTCAGTAAATCAATGATTTAATACTACAGTGGAATGTCGCAAGACTAAGGGGAAGGGCGACAATTGTGTTCCAAAAAAAGTTGAAAACGAAGAAAAGGCTATTCATTTTATTCTTTAAATCCAGCAACGAAAAATTCCTTGTTTTCTACCTACATTTTTGACTAAAATCTGTTTTTTTTTTCTAAATTCTTTAAGCCTTTAACAATCGACTTATCATTTTTTACAGAGGAATAGGAAAACAAAGTGAAACTTCTTTCACACGTAGAGGAAAATAAATGGTTTTACCGATAAAAAAGTGGTAATATATTTAAAAAATTTTGGGAACACTGACAATGTTTTTAGTCAGACAATGTTCATAGCTTGGAACTCAAAAGTCCGTTTAAGTGAATAAAATCGGTATACCTAAATAAAGCAAGTGGAAATGGTCTCATTAGATATCTCTCATTGGGTTATTCACTAAACACTGACAAAATAACTTTAAGCTATGTAAATTATTGGTATTCAACGAAAAATCGTCACCCCACTGTGACAGCGAATAAATAGACTCCCGCTGTGGACCGCACAAACAATAATCAGAAACCACCTGGGTAGCCATGTTATCTGTTCGACATTGTAATCCATTGAACCAGAAACCAATGCCGACACCAATTAAATTTCTTTCTCCTTATTTTCACGACTTTTTTGCTTTTGTTGGTATTTGCAAAATCAAAAGCGAATAACCTCAAACTATTTTGTTTGTTGACAATTTCAATTTCCCATCAAGTCTCACATTTCCACCGATGACAGTTTATACTGCGCCGTCGATACATCTCTATTAACACTCACTTGTTAAGACCAAGTTCATTGTCTTCGCTCCATTGGAGTCGGAGCTCGGAGTTTGGAACTTGGAACTATTGCGACGAGCATCACTAAGCTCTCTGCAGCTGCCTTTGAGTTCGCAGCATCATGAATGAGTCAATAGAGATTTCTCTCTTCGCCCAATCAAGTGTTTCCATTGTTAATGATGTTTGTTATTGTTGTTGTCATCAATTGGGTGACTGGTTCAGTGTAATGTCGTCTTTTTTTCGAGTCTGTTTCTTGCATATTTCTTGTCTAGAGAGGAGTTCTACTTATGTACAACCTAATGTGGGTCAACTTACGTTTGTTCTCCCTGGGGATTTGTGTATGAGCTGGAATAGAATCCGCTCAATCCATTCAGTAAGCCGCGGAAGCTGATCGACAGTGTGTACGGTGTATATAGTTGAAGGACTTCATCGAATTCAATAATCAAGAGCTCACGCTCCGGATCGGTGTAGTATTTCTTAATTTTGATACGCATCCTCGCCATGACTTGGAGTATGCTGACGCCAAAGATGTCCAAATCCTTTGAATGTAGGGCGATTACATTGGTCGGCAGGTCAATTTCAACGCCAATCGAAACAGTTCCTTCGTAATTGCCTGTTTTCAGGTCAGGGTGAAGATAGAGTTTGTATGTCCATGGGCGGACATGTTTCGGCAGACGGTAGATGATCTGGAATATAAATAAGGAATTTTTAAACTGGAATTTGAAGGGTATGCAGTAGAAAAGGTACGTCACAAAGCTATTTGTTGACAGCAAATTAAAACCAAGTCACGAATTGTGACTCGCTGTCATTCGAATGGAATTTTCGGAATGTTGGGCGATTTAAAAGATCAAGAAACATTCAAAGATCAACAGTCTTAGCAAAAGGAAGAATAGAAAGGTGGAAGAGATTCCTTCGCACCCTTTGCCACTCTCACGATGACCTTTTTCGTCGTCTAAATTAAAAGAATGTGAAGCAGGACGATCCTCTAAGGGGTACAGTCTTTTTGCCGCACTTTTTCAAACTTAACACTAAAAACCTGCCAAATCCTAAAAATTTAGTGAAGTTAGCTTTGACAGCGCAACTGTTGCATGCTCAAACTTATCAATAAACGTCATGGAATAGTACCTAGTTGTAGGTACATCAAGAAACTCTTTGTGCTAGTAAATGTCAAGAGAACCCCAACTCGTTACTCGTTATATTGCAAATTTTCTCGTTTTATGTCTTTTTTTTGATGAGAACTTGCGTAGTCTCTGTTTGATTGTGATTTGTGAATTGTAATAATTATATTTATATCGATTGCGCTTGACTTTGACCTACTGTGCTTACAAAAACGTTTATCTACATTTAAAACCAGACAATTAAATGCTGCATAATGTGATATTCTGACAATAATAATACGGAAAAGATAAAACAATAAACGTCTAATCGCACAATACTGATGTCCAATTGAAGCTGCCGACCAACACATGTTTATCACTGTCCAGACCATATCCAGTTAGCGGCATAAAGAGCAATAAAAGACGCTTATCGTTTTATATGGTGTTATTTTGCAAACAAAGTATATTTCACTTTATTTTTTGAGTATCTATATGCGACCAAAGTGACAGATCTTCCCAAACTGCATTTTAGCATCCAAATCCCGGTCCTCGATCCGTTGTAGTTGTTGGCAAAGCCTCGATTCCAATAGTAGTTGACTTGCTCGTTTCCGGATCAGTGACTATTACTGAGGAAGTCTCTGACATTTCTGAGCTTGTAGGTGGCTCTGTAGGCGGGTAGTTTGGTGCCGGAGTAGATGCTAATAACCCCTCCATAAGATCCAATTTGAGTTGAGCCTCGGTAAGGCTATCACGCATGCTACTATTTTCGACTGCTAGAACTACAGTCGAAACAATGAAACCGGTCGATATCAGACCCAGAACGACCGCCACATGTCGTGAACTTAGAGCTTAAACAAAGGTTAATTGGCATGTTGTTACAAGGCGGCCATATAAAGCAACAAATGATATTTACCAATGGAAGCTATTTTAAGCATATTCTCGTCAGAATAGAGAGAAAAATCGAATCGAAACTACCTTCACTGAAAGTGATTAATAACTGAGATCGAAACAAACATTCAACACTATAAGAATGTTATCAGATAATTATCAAACTTATCGATATTGTCGATTTTATTGCATCCAACATTGAGAATATTATCCTAGTGCTTATCAAATTTTATCGCCATTAGTCATTCGATAGTCACAGCCTTTGGTTGAAGTTCAACTTTGAATAGTGTTGTTCAATAGTAAATTAATAACAGTTTATTTACATGTCATTGTAAAGATATTATTGCACTGCCATGTTGTGTAAACCAATAAATTTTTTTTGACGTTTACGTATTGTTAGAATGCCCCTTAAATTTTATCATTGTTAAATTTTTTTTAATAAATGAGAGGAGAATCTTTTAGCGAAAGTATATCTAAATTTTTTGAGCCGGAATTTGTTGCGAGTTTTTCGTTGCACAGTTTTAGGCTTTGACGTAAGTAATAAAGCGAATCAATTGACATCTTATTCTGTTTATAAGTGGAAACCCCTAATTTCAGCCGAAAGAGATGACTACTACTTAAGTTAAGTTCAAGTCTGAAGTGCAAAGCATATAAATCGTGATTCTGATATAGAGAAAGATTAGATATACCACTACTTGAAAGTTCCTAAACAGATTTTGAGGCTTTCTAACTGGAAACCCCTTTAAAAAAACAATGCTACATGACATGTCATTTTCACATAATAGATGCAGGAAAAGAGGTAGGTGGAGATAGGTGGATAGATAGCAAGTAAAAATGAGACGGATCTGCTGTCATAAAGTAAGTTGTTTACTTCCATCTGTTTAATGGTTATCTGGTGGTCTTAAGCTTAGTTTACACTGCCTTGTCCGGTTAGCTATACTACCCATTTGAGTATTTCTCGCTTAGAACTTTTTTATCCGAAGAGCACACTGATTTTAACGCCAATTTTGGCTTGACTTATTTTTTTCTACTATTAACTTTTTTTCTGCATACAGCCGTGATCCGGATTTTGAGGCTAATCTCTGTTTTGGGTCAATGTCAGTTCATTTGTTGAGCTTCGGCTCCCTAAGCCGCATTCAAATATAAGTCCCAGTTCCGTAATTAGCGTATAAGTATTTTTTATTTACTTACTGATATGTAAGTGAGGTTTGCTACATCGAATATTTTGGTAGGTATTTAGGTCTAACGAAATTTAGAGGAATGAGAAAGTTTCGTGCGACACAGTCGTGAAGGGAAATAGTTAAAAAGCAGTTTCATTGCCTTAAACACAACATATTTCCTTGTTTTTTTTTTTTGTTTCAAAGGTCTTGAAGTTATGCAATGTTGTGTGTAATTTGTTTTCCAATACCTATGTTGTGTATAAGCCAGGTCAATGCTGGAATTACTACCACTGGGCGAACTATGTAAATGTAAATACATAGACTTAGATAGATAGATAGATTAGATTGCGGGAGAGCCCTCGAGAGGGCGCTGGCACTGCGGCCTATTAAAGAAGCCTATTGTGCCTTCCCTGGTAAGATCCTAGAACCATCTTTTCACTCTGGAGGCAGTCAGGAAGAAAAGAATCTTCTCTGGGTGTATAATATCAGCGAGAGTTGCTGAAGTGACGATTTCCTCGCCAAGTACTTTTTTTCCTGAGGTTGAGTAGAGCCGGACATTGCATGAGTATGTGATGAGAGGATTCATCATTCTCAAGACATGGTCTACATGTTGGATCCGGAGAGACTCCAATGCGGTATAGGTGTTTTTTATGGGGCCGTTGCCACTGATTATTTCTGTTAGTATTCTTAGGTTATTTTTGTCTAAGTTGATCAGGAAGTAGGATTTCCTGGGAGAGTATTTGTCTGGTGCAGTTCAGCCCAGGAGTTTAAAGCCAGACTTCATTGGATTCAATACGTGATAGATGTAACCCCTAAAATGGTTTTCGCTGACTCCACAGAAGGGTTCAGGTCCGATAAAAGGAATTGCAGCGCCGATTTTTGCCAGTGAGTCAGTTTCTTCGTTACCAGCAAAACCCTTATGGGCTGGAATCCAGTGGAGAAGGACTAGATTTTTCTTGGAAAGTTCATAGATGACTGTGAATGTTTCTGAGACAAGCTTTGATTTCATTACAGCCAAGCAAGCTTTAAAAGCTGTTTGGCTGTCTGAAAAGATGAATATAGTTTTTCCACGAGTGTTATTTTAACGCAGTGGTTGATTGCAAGGACTTCAGCTTGGAATATAGATATATATGCCAGATCCAGTCCCTGACTCCATTTTAGAACCGTCTGTAAACCAACACGAGGTCAAGACTTTATGGATTCGGTTTGAGTTTTTCCCAGTCTTCCCTATGAGGAAGTTTTTATGGAAGCCGTATTCCGGTAGCATGTCACCTAAAGGCATGCTAAAAGGGCTTTTGGACTCCATAGCGTTAAGCAAAGATAAATGACCTCTTTGATAAGAATAAGGGTCAATGTTGGGCGTATGGAACAGTCGATGAACATTCAATCTTGCTTCCATTTGAATGTGAATTTGAATGGGTGTTAGGCCTAGAAATATAGACTTAAGTCTTGGCAAAAACTAGGGCAGCGGTACGCGAACCTGTTGCGTCAACTATTTATTTATTTATTTTACTCTGTAAGAAAAATGCTGTAATGGTGTGAAGTGGACTACACTACTTTATTTGACTAAAATATATTATCTATTATAAGAAGAGCCTAATCTAAAAAAAAAATACATAATCTAATTTCCAATTTTTGCAGACTTTTCCATCAATAACAAACATGATTCATTTTATTGTAGACGAAATTTTGCAAATACGACCGGCAAACACGCAAAACGGCACATTAATTGTAAAATAATTCGCACTCTTTTTAGGAGGGCCTATTCCAGTATTCCACTGTTCGCATTAACACTCGATTTGACTTACGTTCTGGTATACCGCGTTCGATATCGACTGCAATTTTCAGTTGCCAGAATCGTCTGCAAACAATTTATTTGCGAATATAAAACTCTACCAATAACAGACACCCCGCTGCGTAATAATAATCAATTGAATTCCACAGCAGTTACGTCAAGTTTTTGTATGCTAACTGACGTCTACGTGAGCATTGAAATTATATATTCAGATTATGTATATATTTAGTCAAAGAAATGTGAAAAAAAGTCTGAATAAAATTGACAAGCAGTAATTCAATTTTCGAAGTGGCTATTCGCACGCAAATTTTGCATTGACTAACGTTTGTCGGGCCTCGGGACACGGCTCTATACTTGACGTAACGTAATGGTCCGTGTCCCTAACTATGTGCGAATAGCCAGCCTTTAAGTTTTCGATTTACTACCTTGCCGACACCTGGCGGAGCTATTATTTTAAATGAATGACATTAGCAACTATCTTAATAGTGGAATGGAAAATGATTGTTCAATTTTCGAAAGATTTGCTGGCACCGTTGTCTGTTTTTCATTTTGGATTTCGAAAATAGCTACCAAAAAATAAAAAGCTAGCGCAACGGGTCCTAAATTGTGACATTTGAATAACTTTTGGTCCGAAAACGTACTACTTGTAGTAAGACTTACCTCATTTGGAACTGGAAAATCTGAACCTGGTGTTGTAAGACCAGGAGTTGGACTTGGAGTTGGAGGTGTCGGAAAACTGGGAGTTGTTGGACCTGTTGGACTGGTGGGACCTCCTGGACTGCTGGGACCTCCTGGACTGCTGATGGGACCAGCTGTACTGCTGGGAGTTGGTGGGTTTTCCGGATCCGTAGTGGGACCCGTTGGATTATTGGGATCTGTTGGATTATTGGGATCCGTTGGATTATTCGGATCAGTTACAGGTCCTGGCGAAGTTGGAGGTGACACAGTAGTTGGTGTGGCGCCCTCCAACTGATCTAGTGCTTGATCAAGTTCACTTTGGAGATCGGCTTTCTGAACAGCCAGCACAATTGTGGATACAGTAAAAGCAATTGTGGCCAGTCCAAAGAATATGGCCACATTCTTTGCGGTGAATACTAAGGAAAAGAAGAAACCAATTTCACTATTTCTATTCACAGTTTAGATCTCAATTTAATTTACGTTGCATTCTCGCCTAAATGAGTATTTCTACTGTTTTTTTGAGTTACTTTAGTAAAATTCTTAGTTTTTAACAAACTTAACACATCTTTCACAGAAATATCAACGTGCAACCCTTTTGCAAGAGAAGCCAAAGTTAAACTGGTTCCTAGTGTATAATTTAAGCAACGATTTCAAGTTGAAAATCCGATAAATAATAAAAAGATATCGATTTCGATCAGAGGCTTATCATGGCTGGGGCTAAATAAAATTGATTTCTCTTTTATTCAATGTTGTATATATTTATGATGCAAACGCAACTAATCGGGACTTTTAAATATCGAATGATGATGATTGCTAAGGAAACGTCAGAGTGTCCAATTGGTTTGGTTTTATATATATCTAGGCACTAAATTTAACCTATGTAAGAGGATATTGTTTCTTTTGTTTGCTTTTTTTACGATACATAATTCTGATTATATAACAAGAGCTCTGCTATAAATGGTATTATTTATAATGATGAGTGTTGTAAAATTGGATATCAGAGTTTCTCACAGTCAGTCGTTTAACATGCGATATAACTTTTAAATACCCTTGATGGCATGGGTAAGGTTGACGTCCGGCCGATATGCAGCAATAACTTTTTGACGGTATCAAAAACACTTGACAATGAATTAGGAAAAAGTCCTAGATCGTCCGACTGAAACTGGTATTTCGGAAAAGATAATAGATTAAAATAAAAGCAACGCGAACTTCGCAATTAAAAAAAAAACATTCGCTGAAATATAAATGGACTTTTGAATTTTTATTGATGGGTGTAGAGTTTTTTTCAAAAAATAATTTAAGTAAATAAATGCACAGTGTTAAGTAGATAATTTCCAAAGAAAATTGGACACAGTCAGAAAATTCCTTAAATGAATTCCTGTTCTTATTTTGTCTGGAATGAAACATTACTCGCCTGCGAATTACCTAAAGCTTGAAGTTTTATCTATTTCGGATTAAATTTCGTGAGCATCTTCTGTCTTCAAACCTCTGAAAGTTACTTATGATAACTTCTGTAATAAAGTTCGCTGCACCTCCCTTTCAGATTTCAAACATTTTAGCGTACTCGGCGTATTATTTCGTTTCTGCCATTCTGCGAGAGAAGGGACTTGCTGTTTGAAAGTTTATTTAAAAATCCAGACCGAAGTCGGTTGCCACTTTGCTAATATTTTACCAAATTTGGTAGCTCATTTTTTTCGGTTGGAAACTATTGGTACTTTGGTAATTTTTATCTGGTTTTGGCATTTTTGCGAATCTTGATTTCTTAGTGAGACTTACACCTACTTCCACTAACGCCAAAACATTTGACAGTTATCAAACTTTGAAATGTGTTATTATTTACATTTTTTAACGAAACGTTTTCAAAAATAAGGAATAATTTCATACCAAAATGCTGTTTGTCCCGCCTTTTACAAACCACTGTCCCCTTTATTTACTATTCATTCGCAAACTTAAAAAAAAACTTTCCTTAAATATTTTTAAACAGATTCTTTCCTTTCAAACCTCAATGCATTGAACCCAGCTTATTGAAAAAAGTCAAGAATAAGATAAAATTTATAAAATCTAATGAAACATATTTTTATTTACTTTTTCTTACTTTGGCGTTAAAATTTTCAAAAACGCAATGTCCCCCATTGCCATTTGCATTATGGTAACCCTACTTCAAAAGAGTGGGAGATAACTCAAAACAGAAAAACTTTATATTGTTCTTGTTTCAGATCTGCGTTCTTAGCACTCTAATAAAAGTACATACAAACTGTCTTAATTTTCTTTCGATTTTTATATCGAGCATACCTTGCTCTACCATCTTTGCAAACTCTCAATAAGCAGCAAAATAATCGACCGAAAAGGAGCAAAAATTGAGCTCTTTACCTTACTTACATTTTGCAATATAGTTTCTTCGAAAACCAGCTTGCAAAGACTATTTACAAACAAATTAGCGGGTTTTTTAAATACGATATCACTTTATAAGCTTAGGATAACCATAACCTCTTTTTGTGAAGAAGAAAATGTGTAGCTTTTTGATAAATTTTGGGTACATTCGCTATTGCAAATATTCTATTCCTGCGTGAGGACTTGATGGCAACTTCTACTTTGTGCGTTTAAAAACGGTATATCTAGAGACTCGTCCACAATCATAAGGACTGGATACAAAGGGGCTGTAGGGATATTTGTGATGCATTTCGAAATTGGCCTCTTAGCTGTTCATCTTGTTATTAAAAGGAGATGAAATTGGTTTTGCGTTTACAACTTTAACCGCTTGCCAAAATTCAGCTGATTTAAGAAAGGCAGTGTTCCTAGGTTACACTCTTGGAAGTCTATTAGAGGTTGCGAGAGGTGACTCGGTAAAAAAGAGAATTTGTAATTTGTATATTTCCCGGGATATTATAAGTCAACAAACGTTGAAAGATTGCTGATAAAAGCTATGGCTTCAATAATTTACTCGATAACTTGAAATTCGTGAAAGTAGATTCATTCCGCAAGCATACAACAACTTCTAGCCTCGACTTTAAATTTACAAATGTCCACTATTGCGAAATTTATATCGTACTATTGCGAACTCCTTAAAGTTAAAGTCGAAACTAAAAAATAATTGTTTATTAGTAATGCTAATGCCCAATGCCCATAATGGTTATGAAAGATAAAAAGAAAAATTTCACAATATCGAGTTGAGGTATTTCGTCTGGACTATACGACAGACAATAAACTTGAAATGCCAATTGATAATACATATTTATAAAGACGATACCAAGGAAATCAATAAAATGTTTATACTTGTACAATATCCATTTAATGGGTTTACGTCTTTAAAACCAACTGTAAACTTATATCTAGTTGTGCTGTACTAAAATGTGAACAGGAGGTGTATTCAATTTGTTATTATGCTTCTTTTAAGGAAAACCGCAACTTAAGGTGATTAATAAATTACAAATTAAATTGGGTGCAACTTAGTAAGGTTCATCAAAAAAATTTAAGTACAGAACAATAAATAATTATCGTTCTTGGACGTGGATATGCTGGTGCTAATGTCACTTTGTGCATAGGTGCAACCAGTGTGGCTTCGGAGGTTTTTGTAGCTTTTAGTTTCGTCGCAGAGGTCTTCGGATAAATATATTGAATTCGTTACTTTAAAGTATCTTTTTTATGTATTGTATATTAACTACTTACTTATGTGAGAGTTGAAAAGGTCAATGTACGCTTAAAGGTTAAGGAGACAATTTATGGTATCCAATTTCGTTTGACTTTACTTTAAAAGAAAAAACTGTTTATGTGTCAAAATATAGGTCTGTTCCTTTACTTTTGTGGTAAAAATGGAAAAGACTATCAAAACCTGTGAAAAATGGCAGATGCAAATATTTCACCTACATAAATGCCAAATAGAATAACAAATTCAAATCAGCTGTCAATTTTCAGTCGACTGACAGTTGTTTCAATTCTTACGCAAAAAAATTTCTTGAGGAAAAACTAGTAAGAGGGGAAATATCTTGCTCGCTAGAAGCCGCTCTCTTTTACGAATTTTTCGAGTTGAGGAACGACAGTTGAGTAAAATGCGTAACAATTCGTAAAAATTCGTAGGATTTAAAAGTAAAGAAACAGACCTAATATGACCTACCACCGTTTAGATAAGACACGCTGTCATGATATTGCGTATGCAAAATTTTCCTCTTACAACTTTAGAATCTTCTGTACGCTTGCAATAGATATTTTTATCACAAGTAGAACTTAACAGCAGCAGTTCATGGTAGAACCTTTCTGCTGAATCCAGCGCTATTCACTTTCAGCAAGCGGGAACAAAAAAAAACGTTGAATCAAACAATAAGTCGAAACACACAACAAAATATACCATTTTGTAGTACTTTATCTCAAAACTGTTGCAAACATTACAATAACTAATGATTGGCTGCTTTCTAACTGTCGATTGCCACTTAAATCCCTACAATCCTACCCTTACATACTAAACTAGATAGATACAATTTAATGCTTATTTAGCCACTCGGCGACGCCGTCCTTATTCTCGTCCAGCCACTTGATGTTGTTCTTCACGGTTTCCAGAGCTTGTTTCCTCGATGCAGTTCCAGCCCCGGCATCGGGATATTTTTCAAAGAATTGCTCCATTTCCTCCAATTTCGTAGCAGTGGTAAACCTCTCCGTTATCGATGGTATCATTCGTCCCAACTGACGCTCGTTTAGTCCAAATCTTTGGACCATTCGTTCCCAATTCTCTCGCACATAGTCCCATACGACCGACTCACCCACCGAATTGGCAGCAATGTACTGCAAACAATTGAAGTAGTCCTGCTGACGGACGTTACTCCAGGCTAACTCTGCAAATCTAAACAGAAAAGTGAATGAAAATGATTTGGTTAGAAATTTTCAAAAAATAACAAACTTGTGCAAAATCCAAGGACTTTGAATGCCCGCCAATCCATACATGAGTTTTGTCTTTTCACTAGCATCCAACTCAGCCAGGAATATCGTCCACATTTCGTTCCACAGCTTCTCGGTTCCCACATTTTGCATTCCGTAGTAGTAAACGATTTCGCGCAAGTCCGGAGCTGGTCGTTCCGTTGGATTGTTAAGCCAAGAAGTCAATCTCACGGAGGCCTCTGTAAGGCATTCGGGCAGTCCTAGCGAGCAGGCCAGCGTCAGTATTGTGACACGAAAACGACTGAAAAAAATAAATTGGTTTTTAAAATTTTCAAGTGACATTCTGGACATACTTCTTAACATGGTCTTGGTCAACTGTCCATGTGACAGTTTCATAAGCTAGTCGCACCAGCTCCCTATTATAAGCGAGGTAGTCTTTGTAGACATCTGTGTATCGGAGGACATTTTGCATCGCCATGAGTTTTGTCGACGCCACACTCCAAGGGACATAATCAGATTCCTGCTGTAAATAGGTCGTCATGTCCAGGGCCACATCGTACGGTAGTTGACTCGCATCAGCTAGAGCGAAAGCATCGTTCAGAAGGTGAGCTCTATCAGCGATGGAGAATCTCTGCGAAACAGGTAGGTATTGCAATCAAGTTGAAAGCCAGTGGATCTGAATTACCTTCGGGTTTGTGACCAACTCCGTGATTATGGTTCGCCAAAGGTTTGTCTGGTAGTTTACTCTGTAGTAACCAACTTGTTTATTGTTGATCTTAATCCACTTGACGCCAGGAGGAACTTCTACTGTAACTGGAAATAAAGATGATTAACCTTAAGGACAGAGGCTGCGAGTTTGGGGTATTACTTTCTCGGGCGTCATGTTCCAACCACAGCCTCTGTACTTCGGAACTTTCACTTGTTACATATGTGATGGGGATCGTCCATGTGTAGCTGGAAAATATTTTTTTTTATTTTCTTTAAAGGTTTATGTTTTCAACTTACTTGAAGGGAGAGTCATTGTAAATGGCTTCGTAATCTTCTGGGTTGGATAGGAATCTTTTTTGAGTTAACCTGTATTTGGTGTCGGAAACCTTTTCAACTTCCACCACTGGCAGGCCCATCTGCTCGGTCCATGTTCGCATTACTTTTCTGTGGAAAGATGCATCACAAAATGTTGAGGACGGGGACTGTTTTAAAATGGGAGAAATATCAACTGCGCTGCTGAATGGAGGGCAGCTTGAAGGTAGGCTCAATGTTGGATAACGAAGCTAAACATGAACAAAGTTGCACGGATGGAAAGACAATCTGTTCTATGATTGAACTACCGCCATCTACTGGAGTTAGCTTTTAGTTCATTCTCGAACCTACTTAACCCGAGATAACGAAATGTACCCGTATTTCATTGAAGTACCAAGTTGACTATAAAATTGGACTGTTGAAATAAACAACTGAGTGGTTATTCAGTGATAAATGAAGATTGAATTTAAAGAAATGTGTTATTTAGAGCGAAATAGCTACACTCTTCTTAAATAACAGCCTCAGGAAAATGTAAAAATTACTGGAACTAGGCAGTTGAATATTTATCCATTAAGCTTACGAATCGCCCATATAACCACTACCACTTAAACAAATACCTACACAATATTTATACTCACTTGACATCAAAATCCAGACCCAAAGCTTCGATTTCCGTAAGAAAGTCATCTGTCACCGCGTTGCTGTACTTGAACTTATTCAGATAATTCGTGACGGCTCTTCGAAAGTTTTCACTACCAACAAAGTCCTCCAACATCCGAATGACCGAGGCACCCTTTTCATACGAAATCGTATCGAAGATCTCTGTTATCTGATCCGAATTGGATACAGTCTGAACTATCGGATGTGAAGCTACCGATGAGTCGTACTTCATGACACCGTGCACCGCATGAATAATGAATTGATCTGACTGAACAAGAGAACAAAATTGAACCGAATGAGATAAGGCCTGTTTTATTGAACAATTTTTTTATTATTTAAGCAAAGTGAAGTAGAATTTTGACACTTGTTATATTTGCACTGGGCACATTCAAAAACTTAGTTGACTTAAGTAACCTAAACGCATAAACTAGATTGGTCGGAAACGTCACTTTTTCTACATCAGCCACATTTATGCAAACTGTCAACTTAGTACTCTGTTACGAATTCGTTGACTAGATTCGTCGGCTACCCCTCCATTAACGTCAACTGAAACAGCTGCCCATGGACCAATCTAGGCCAATCAAAACTTAGATACATCAAGTCAGTCAGCTGTCAGACTAACTAGTTACTTGAACATCCCGAGTGACTTGGGAGTTTAGTTCACCTTTCTGTTGGTGCTTTCAGCGACATTTACTGTCAGCGAGTGGGAAATAGAAGAAAGTCGAGACACACAACAGAGTATACCAGTTTGCAACACTTTATAACAGATGTCACTTTGAATAGTTTTATTGGGCATTCGTCTACTTCACTTTGCTAAAATAGCTGTTCAATAAAATAGGCAATAGGAAATGATCTCCCGGTCTTTATCGACAGTTGTTAACCGAATTAAAAGACAAAACTCAAAAACAACTTTATGACGAAAAAATCCAACAACAGGACGACTATTTCCTTCAAAATAATTCAAAACGGATTACTTACCATCAACCAGTCGGGATAAATTTGGTCAATACTCTTGTACTCCATATACCTGGCGAATCCTTCATTTAACCACAAATCGTTCCACCACATCATGGTGACTAAAACGAAACACATCAGTTAGAAAATAAACTCATTCGAAGGCCATTTGTACTCACCCAAGTTTCCAAACCACATATGAGCCAGCTCATGGGCTACGACAGTTGCAATCTTTTGTATGTTTGTTGCCGAACTCATTTCGGGATCATAGAGCAGAACCGATTCCCGGTAGGTTAGAAGGCCCCAGTGTTCCATTGCGTTTGATACAGAGTCGGGAATGGCAGCCATGTCTATGGAAACAAAAATGTAATTCTTGTCTACACGACGGAGATCGAGTACTCACCCAGCTTTGGCAGAGGGTATTCTATTCCGAAATATTGAATGAAAAACTCAGTAACAGCTATCGCCGAGTCTAGGGCAAAGTTCACCTTGCCCAGTTGATGGGAAGTCGCAAAGACTCTGATGTCAAAATCTGAACCAATCCCATTTGTCTGCACCCTCTTAGACTCGAATTTTAAGTCCGATACTATGAAGCAAGCCAGATATGTGCTCATTGGGACACTTTCCGTGAAGTGCGTCTCCGCATACAAGTCACTTTGTGTCGTTTCCTATAAATATTCAAAAAAAATATGGTAACAAGTTCGTTCTCACATTCTTTAGCAGTTCACATACAAGAACATTCATATTGGACAGCGCGTGATAGTCCCCGTCAATTGGATGCACCAAGGTGACAGTGAACGTTGCCTTCATCGCGGGCTCATCAAAGCAGGGAAACGCCTGACGGGCATAGGTTGGTTCGAACTTCGAAGTGGCGATTATTCTGAAATGGATGTATGAATTTAAAAATTTCAACTGAAAACAGTTTGAGTGCCCATTGTGCTGAATGTGGCATTGCATACTTTCGGGCAGCTTACTTACTTTTCAGTGCCGTCCGGCTTTGTATAGGTGCTACTGTACAGTCCGACGATTTTATTCTGCATACGCCCACTAAAGTTGATGGAAAGCGTTAAGGTTCTTCCAACAATTAGGTCAGTGTCCACATCGATGATGAGGAATTCTCGCAGCGCTTCCAATTCATAGTGGATGACATTTATGCTGCGCAATGTACCATCCGTGACGTGAACTTCACTGATGTTCAGTTTATTTGAGTGTAGAATAATTTTCCGGGTCGTTTCTTTGACTTTTATTTTGATTTGAACTCTTCCCGAAAAGTCACCGGTAGCTATTTGCGGGTTCAAGTACAAATTGTAATGCTCGGGTGAGAGATCGCCTGGGAGGCGGTAGAAGTTTACCTGCAATTGATTATTGAAAGTATTTAATAAATAACCTTAACCACAAAATGGAATGTGCAGAACAGCAGATATTGGGTTGAGGTTAAAGAAAAATCTAAAGCACGGTGCCTCAAGGTACACGTCGAAATTTGGGATTTGGAACTTTAAATAAGTAGGTACCTTTGGAACCGGAAGGCGTTTTTCAAATTTTAGTCGCTTGAAACAGCGTTTAATATTTTAGGCTGTCAATCGATGAGATGCAGACCTGATAACGACTCACCATCTTCAAAAAACGCTTTCCAATTTTTTTTTTTTAATATACAACAATTCAAAATCAATAATTTGCTGCTTTTAATTATTAACATTTTGCTACTGTGACGGTGTTCAGAGAAGCGTTTTTATTTTTATAAACCTTAAAAATATATATCAAGTCTAGTTGGCCAATTAAAGTTAATTTTTTTAAGCGTTTAAAAATCAGGAGACTTTTGGATACCTACCTAGTTTGCGTAAAACGTCAACTAGATTTGTCTGGACTAGGTATACGATCGAGTCAACTAAGTCAGTTGAGTTTTTGTTCTGAATTTGTGGCTTATATTTGAATTTTGACATTTCATAAAGTCAAATGTATATAGGTATAGGTACACGTAGGATTTTCTTGACTAGATTTGTCGGCTACTCCTTGATAACCATCAACTGCAAAAACGAACTACGTGACCAATCTTGGCCAATAAAAACAACACATCTAGTCAGTCATGACTTACTTAACTAGGTATCCAAGGGTCCCCTTTGTTTTGACACAATTGTTAAAAATTGACCAAGTTCAGAGTTAGCGTTGTTCGTTATGTGCTGATTAATATTTTCAGTTATTTACACAACTGGTGTTAAATTGTAAAATCGTTCCATTTTCAAAAATTATCTATTCATAAGATGAACGCAACTTGTGTACAGTTTGTGTTAAAAGATCAAGTGGGCCGCAGGAAACAGCAATCAGCTTTACAATCAAAAGTTTTATTGAAGGATGGCATTTCCAATGCTTCTTAACTCGCATTTTTTAAGTGCATAACTGATCAGACGTATTTTCGCCCGGTTAAAAACCACACTGACGATCATCAAATGTTGATTCGACCACATCTATGCAACGCGTTTTTGTCATTCAAGACACGAGACAAAAGAGAGCCATTTTATACAGCTCCCTCTTTACCTACAGGCACGGTTGCCACTTTGGTAGTATTTTACCAAATTTTATAATTTTTTATTTGGTTGTTTTGGTAACTTTTTCAATAGGAGCACAAAAAATACGAACACGATTTCAACTCACATGTCAATGGTGCCTTACACCTCGACTCCGCAGGAGAGAGAGAGATGAAATGTCTTGTGGAGTCACTCTATTTCCTTATGAATGGATGTCAGCGATCTCTCTCTGTAATTATTTCCAGGCATGGATGTCTGACATGATATTTGACAGATATTGTTTTGTTTTTTGTTTTTTTTTTTGCTTTTCACGTCTTTTCGTGCCGGTGATGGTCTGTGGCGTATGTAGCGCGTGGTTTTTGTTTCATTGAACGTAAAAAATACTTTCTTTTTTGGGACAGAGCAAATTTTTCGAATCCCGATTTAAGAAATTTACAGGTACTAAACATTTGACATTTATCAAACTTTGAAGTGTGTTATTATTTAAATTTGTAGACGAATAGTTTTCAAAAATATGGAACAATTTACATTTTATAAACACAAATTTAAAAATTTGGTACTTTTAAATTAAGCACCATCACAAATGAAAAAAAAATCAATTTGTGTTCCATGAATCTGAAGTTTGAAAGCAAAGTCTGAAAATCCCAATGAAATATCAAATAGCAAAGTTCCTACTTCTACAATGTATAAATTCCAAGGATTTTGTAACCTTTCCCTTAGTTTGGCAACTTTTTTCCAATTTTGGTCACAACATTTTTCTTGGAAGTGGCAACCATGCCTTAGAATCATATCTTCAACTTCCTGCGATATGACTTCCTATTCTTTTACAGACAGAGAATAATTTATTATACCCCGCTCTGTTTTAAACATGTCATTCATTCTGAGCAACTTAGAGAAGTCCTCGCTTTATCTGCCTTAAATGCCCTTTGCAAATAATTGACAATTTACTTATACCAACAGTGGCGTGGAGTGAACATTTAAAATGGTAAATCGAAGCGCGTTATTTTCTAAAACCAAGTGGGTGTTGTTGAACAAATAGGTGTCAACTGTCAACGTCAAGTCAAACACAGTGCTCTGCTCATGCTCATTGCTGAGATAAGAAAAAAAGAGTTAAAAGCAAATATTCTCCTTAAATCAACTATCCAGTGAGAGCTTTAATAACCCGACATATTTGGGGTTACCTTCACTGTTTGATTTATCGTGACGATAACGACAATGAACGAAAATGGATACACACAATTATTTATTTGATGGCTTACGGGTGTGTACCATTTTGTGAATATCGAATTTATTTGGTAAGGTTTCATCTTCTATGTATGAATGAACATATTTGATTTTTGGTAGATAGTCTTGACTGGTGGAAATTTAAAAAGGGAAGTCGGTAGGAATTGGGTTTTATGGACGCCACGCCACTGCGTTACCAACGACTTAAAAGCATTTAAAATCTTAGCAAAATAATGATTAAAATGATAAAAAGTGATTGAAAGCGAATAATTTAAATGATTGTTGTGATTGCATAATTTTAATTTTAGTAAAAAAATGTTTGCACTCTCACTGAATTTAAAATTGTTCCCTAGGAAAAATATCCCAGTTCGGCTATTGAATATTACAAATTATTAGAACTTTCCAACAGGCGTCAACGGAAATATCTTCAATTATCTACAATATTGTCCCATGGAAAATCCATTACACATAATTGTTGGAAAATAATTGTGACAAGCGAAAAAACCCTCTCCAACTGAAGTAGGTAGCAACTGAATTTTACACTCAAACTGAAGTGTTTCATGTCATAAGGCTGATCCTATGTCCATTGATACATAGAACAAACTGATAAACTTTCAAGACTTTTTGTCGTGACATTGACAACTCGCCAAATTACACACCATAGGTAAGCTGAATGGCATTGACAAGACTGAGTCTGATTCCAAACAAACACCCGTCACTGCTCAATTACGGCACACGGTATGTAGAACAAACTCCCCTTATCGAACATTGTACCAATCTTATCGTTCAAGAGAGGGTTTATTCAATTGCTACCTTCATTCGCTGGCTGTAAATACTAATCGTTGTGTTGAGCAAATATCCACATTTGCTTGACTGAAGTTAACGATGTTTGCACTTGTTTTATAGCATATCGCATATACATTTAATTTATACTCACATTCTCTGGTTCATCGGGAGCTAAAGTTGTTGCGGCTGTCGGTGGTTTATTGTTATTTTCCAATTCCGCTTCGAGGACATCCAACGTTTCCTTAACCTCTCGTATATCCCTATTTAATTTGGCTATTTGTATGGCCAACACTGCCGTGGCAATACCAAAGGCGGCAATTGCCCACGGTAAACCGATAGTTAGTATTTTTGCTTTGATTATCATGATAAGGGTTGTTAACACACTCTCAAACTGCGAAAACTTACTTCGATGACACAGAAAAAAATGTAAAATGCATATGCGGCTATCGATTTACGACTGAATGGCTAATCCAAATCGATTTAAAAATTTGTTGCTCGTAGATTGAAAGCACACAATTGGATTGTTAACTTTATTTCGTTATTAGGGGTCCGTGCAAATAGTGATAAGGTCTTTGATTGCCACACTATAAAAATGTATTATTGAGATAGGGACTGGCTTTAAAAATAGAAGTAGATCTACCGGTAGAGGGGCCAACAACAAGTGGCCCTGACGTTTCGTCGTGTGACCAAGTGGTATTAATAAATCAATATGGGTTTTTTTTTAAAGGCCCAGCGAATTCAGAGTTTTCCACGAGGTAAACGAGTGGATATCTCACAAGATTGGAGGCAGAGGATGTCAGTCAACGCGTATAATAGCCATCATTAGAAGCCGACCTGAATGTCAAGTAATATGTAAAACCATCGTAACACTTATCAAGGTGGAGGCATCAGCTTAAAGTTGGACTACCAGAAAGAGTAACAGTAACCAACCAACCTAAAACGAAAAACTTCGGACTAAATAAGATATGGAGGACTTGGAGAAATATGTCGAACACCGTCAAAACGTTGCTGTCGTGAAAAAGTCTTGTACTTCGTTGAAGCGGAGTATAAACGTCGAAGTCAATGTACAGTTCCACATACTCCGTGACACAAAATACTAACTTTAGCAGCGTCATCGTACATCATAAAGTTTTTTGATTGAACTGTCATCGTTGCGGCTTTTTAAAGTTTGCACCAATGGATGTGCTTTAACTCAATTAATATAACGGCCATGACAGTTGCTTTTATTCTCTTATAGGTCTGTTTCTTTACTTTTGTAGTAAACATAGAAAAGACTGTCAAAATGACAGTGGAGGGGATGAATTCTATCTCAGAGAGAGAAACTTACGCAATACTTAAGGAACGTTTTTGTAGTAACCTATGAAAAATAACAGATAGTTCATCAATGCCAAACGCCAAATAGAACAACAAACTCGAATCAGCTGTCAAATTTCAGGCGACTGACAGTTGTTTAAATTTTTACGCAAAGAAATTTGTTGAGTAAAAACTAGTATGAGGGGAAATATCTTGCTCTCTCGAAGACGATCTCTGTTACGATTTTTTTTTAGTTAAGGAACGACAATTGAGTAAAATGCGTAAGAATTCGTAAATGTTCGTAAGATTTAAAAGTAAATGAACAGCCCTATAATGTTTTTTGATTGAACTGTCATCGCCGCGGCTTTTTAAAGTTTGCACCAATGGATGCGCTTACCGGCCATGACGGTTGCTTTCATTCTCTTAATATGTCTACAAATGCATGTGCTTACTGTCAGTTTTTGTTAACTGTCGACGGATTCAACGGATTCTGTCGCGGCTAGCTGTCAGTTTATTTATGTCGTTTTCCATTGGTTTCACTCGGGGATTCACTCATTCTGAAATCCAATGGAACAAGAAAAATGCTTCTGGATGAATCCACAAATGTATTGGTGAAATGCCAAAAAATAATCTACGGCTGCTGTCAGCTGACTTGTATAAAATACACAAATTGCACTTGTGTAGGTGCTTCTTGAGTGGATTCTGACTTCAAATCCAGAAGCGAATTTCTCTTCTCAGAATCACCAGAAGAGTATTTTTCGTGCCAAAGGAACGGTTTCAGAAGTGTTTTTTTCGATTCCGGACTCTCCCGGACGCTTCTTTTTGCCCAATGGAAAACGACATTAGTTGCTGCAACGGATAAACCACAATAAATAGGCTTAAATTGACTTTTGCTATGGATGACAATATGATTTATACTAAAAGAGGGCCAATCAGGAGCCCAAATTAATAAATATTTTGTCTCGCCCACTTAAGTGAAAGTCCAACCCTTTACCAAAAGGTATCTCCCTAAACACGATAAATCCGAAATGCTGACAGAACTCGGGTGCCCACGACCTTCAAAATGCCCCAAAATACTCCATGTCTCCGAAGACTTGCCACTTCCACCAAAAATATATCAACCCCCAACTCTTGGACTAACTTTGTTTATTAAACAAACAATCTACAATGCAACTAGAGAACTACTCGCTTCTCCAGCCATGCGCCCACTTTGTCTTTGTTCTCCTCAAGCCATCTGATGTTGTTCTTGACGGTTTCCAGGGCCCTGACCCTAGCAGCGGCCCCAGCTCCAGCCTCTGGATACTTTTTGAAGAATGCTTGCATCTCTTCCAATTTCGTTTCAGTGTCGAACCGCGCAGTTATCGATGGAATCAGACTTCCCAGATTCCTCTCGTTCAAGCCGAATCGATCGACCAGCTTTTGCCAATTCTCCCGCACATAGTCCCACACAATACTGCGTCCAACTAGATTGGCGGAAATATACTGCAAACAGGTGAAGTAATCCTGTCCACGAACATTGCTCTCATCCCAAGCCAGTTCAACGTATCTAAGGTGTACAGAATTGAGAACCAATTTCAAATGTGGGAAAGCCTATCGCAACAAACCTGCTCAAGATCCATGGAATTTGAATGCCCGCCAAGCCGTACATCAACTTTGATTTTTCGCTGGCATCTTGTTCGTTAACAAACAGATTCCAGACCCGATGCCAGTTATCTTCGTTGCCGCTATTCATCATGCCATAGTAGTAGATGGACTCCCGTAAGTCGGGATGCGGTCGGGTGGCGGGATTAGCCAGCCACTCATTGAATCGCTTCGCAGCTTCGGTGTTGCATGTATCCAAACCAAGTGAGCACGCCGATCCGATTGCTGTTATGCGAAGCCGACTGAAAGAAAACATTTCTCAATGGAAAATGGACATTCCAAAATATATAACTTACTTTTTCAGATGATCCTCGCCAACGGTCCATCCGGCCTCTTCGTAGGCTCGCGTAATTAGTGTCCTGGCATACACGATGTACCTCTCGAAGATGTCAGTGAACATAAGGCTGTTCTTCAGGGAAGTCAGCTTCGAGGACGCAACACTCCATGGCACATAATCGGCCTCCTTAGTTAGGTATGTGGTGATATCTAGAGCGGTGTCATACGGTAGTTGAGTTGAATCTGCCAGTGAAAATGCATCGTTCAGCAGATTTGCACGGTCTCCAATTGAAAAGACCTACAAAGAAATGTTGTGGTTAGGTATACTTTTTAAAATTCACCAGTAGGGAAATGCCTCGCTGTATTGGACTTACGTTTGGGTTGTCCACCAACTGAGCCACCAATGCGGTCCACACTGCAGTGGGGTAGTTGACGCGGTAGTATCCCACTTGATTCTTGTTGAATTTGATCCACTTAGCCGAGGACGGCACAGTGATTGTCACTAAAAGTTGAAAGCAGTTTGTGTCAGAAATATAAATAATGCGAAAAACGACCCACGCTTACCTTCGTCTTCATTGTGGTAGAACCAAGTCCTTTGAACAACCGCACTTTCACTGGTATAAAATGTAATTGGTATGGACCACTTGTAGCTGCGGAAAAGATTGTCTCAACACCCTCCTTCACATAAGCGGTCACTGCAATACTTACTTAAATGGTGAATCATTGTACACCCCACTGTAGTCCTCCGGATTCGAGAAGAATCGTTTCTGTGTCAACTTGTACTGGGTGTCCGACACCTTCGTCAGTTCTAGCACCGGGAGACCCATTTGCTCCGTCCATGTCCTCATGATTTCACTAAGGAGAGACACATCAAAACGCAGTCAGTTTGAAACCTCTTCAGTAACCCACCTGACATTTATGCTCAAGCCGAGCTTGTCAATTTCGGCCAAGAAATCACCAGTGACCGCGTTTGAATACTTGTACTTATTCAAGTAGTTCGTCACAGCCTCCTCGAACACCGCCGGCGTCAGAAAGTCCTCCAACATTCGAATAATTGAAGATCCCTTCGAATAAGTGATGGTATCGAAGATTTCGGTAATCTGATCTGGATTTTCCACCGTTTGAACGATTGGATGGGAGCCCAAAGTTGCGTCCAAGCTGAGTACTCCGTGAACAGTGCCAATGATGAACTGGTCGTCCTGCAATCGATATGTGATAACTATTGGTTTTTGTGAGACATGTACCGCCCCGCCTTACCATTTTCCACTCGGGGAAGATGGAGTCCACTCCCTTGTTCTCGATGTAGCTGGCGAAACCCTCGTTTAGCCACAAGTCGTTCCACCACATCATTGTCACTAAAAGTAAAATGGAATCTCACTGAAAATTCCCTCCCCGACATCGCAGTACTTACCCAGATTTCCAAACCACATGTGAGCCAATTCGTGGGCAATTACGCTGGCAATTCTCTGTCTGTTGACTGACGAACTGGTCGCTGCATCATACAGCAGGGATGTTTCGCGGAACGTCACCAAGCCCCAGTGTTCCATGGCGCCCGAAACAAAGTCCGGTATCGCGGCCATATCTAAACGTAAATGTGGGATGTTAGAAGTTGGGGTCCTTGAGGACGCTCGAATAAATACCTACCCAACTTGGGAAGTGGGTACCCAATTTGGAAGTACTGAATGTAGTACTCGGTGATTTTAGCTCCACAATCCAAGGCAAAGTCGACTTTATTGATCTGTTCCGGACTGGCAAAGACACGCATTGTAAACTCATCACCGATGCCGCCCGTGTTGATTTTTCGGTTCTTCTCAATGAAGTCCGAAACAATGAAGCACGACAGGTAGGTGCTCATTGCGACGCTCTTATCGAATCGCACCTCCACAAAGTCCCCAAGGTATTGCGTCGTCTGTAAGTGCATATACAAATTTGTAGATCATCAGCGGAACAACATCCTTTTTCAACTCACATCAACATTCATATTCGACAGGGCATTGTAGTTTCGGTCGGATGGATGCACCAAACTAACTGTGAAGGTTGCCTTCAATGCCGGTTCATCGAAACAGGGATACGCCTGGCGGGCATAAGTCGGTTCGAACTTTGACGTAGCTATTGTCCTAAACGAAATTTTCCGTTATCTTGTGTTTGTGGAAATTGGTGGCATTGAAAATTCATTTCATACTTACTTCAAACTTCCGTCTCCTTTGGTGTACGAGCTGCTGTACAGGCCGACAATTTTCCCCTTCATCTGACCACCGAAGAGAATGCCAATTTTGAAGTTCTTCATTTTATCGTCGATCTTTTCGGCCATATCGATGATAAGGAATTCACGGACTAGATCCAGGTGGTAGGATTCAACATGATTTGTAGATCCAGCATTCAGCAGGTAGACATTGGTGATGTCCAAATTTTTGGAGTGAAGGGTAATCTGTTGGGTGGTTTTGACTATTTTGAGTGTGATTATAACTTGTCCACTGAAGGCACCAGTCTCCAAGTCATCCACATTTGGATTGAGATGCAGGTCGTAATGTACAGGAACGACATCTCCCGGGAGGCGGTAGTTGATCTGAAAAAAAACACATTATTATTTTGATTTTTATTATTTAGAAGGACAATTGGGATTTGAAGAGGGATAACCCATCCATATAGAGATATTTAGACTTAAAGTCCTAGTGACATTTTTCAAAAGTTCTCACAAATTGCAGTCGAGATCATAAATATAAAGCAATCAGACGCGATCCTTGCACATTTTTTTTTAATCTATCACGTCCTTCTTTAAGTTCTCGAGATGTTAACAATATGTTCAGTCCCGTGGGCTTTGAAGAGTCGCCCGCTGACATTCGCCGCTAAGGTAACCATTTAACACGATCGATGCACCGCCTCGGATTCTCAGACGAGCTCGCCGGCGAATACGAAGCGAACGAAAGGCGAATCTCCTAGTTTTCAGAGACATCATTCGGCTCAAAAGATCTGGTTTGTCTGATAGTCCAAGGCGGTACACGTTTCATGTCAAATGGTTGAAGTTCCCGTGAATAATAAAGATGAAGAAATATCAAACGATTTGCCACAAACCAAGCCGATGAATTAAATGCGATCATCATGTCCAAATTCATCATCTAGAGAAATGTTGACTCCTGTTTTTTTTTATACAACAAATCCTTCGAATGCAATATTATTGATGACTGTCTTGAGCTTTAAGCGTAGAAATTGGGTACATTCAAAAACTTTGTTGTCTTAAGTCGACTAGATTAGTCGGGAGTAGATGTACCTAACCTGAACGCAAGAACTAGATTGGTCGGAAACGTCACTTTTCCTACTGTCAACTTAGTACTCACTCACGAATTTGTTGATTAGATTCGTCGGCTACCCCTCCATAAACGTCAACTGACACAGCTGCCCATGTGACCGATCTAGGCCAATCAAAATTGAGATACTTCAAGTCAGTCAGCTGTCAGACTTACTAAACTAGGTACTTGAAAATCCCCATTAATTGAAGCAGAGCATGTGTGGGGACCTGTCATCATTCTGCTGAAACCACACTACTTCTATTCTTACTCAAATTTATCAATGTTTTCCCAAAGATGAATCGGTTATTGTGACTTTACTTTACTCCCCGTAACCTATGTTTTCAATTAGCTTGTCAATCTTATGAACACTGCCTGCACAAACTTTTTTGGTCCAGATAAAGCAAGATATTTCCCCTCTTACTAGGTTTTACTCAACAAATTTCTTTGCGTAAGAATTGAAACAACTGTCAGTCGCCTGAAAATGTACAGCTGATTTGAATTGGTTGTTCTATTTGGCATTTCGGTGGGTGAACTATCTGTCATTTTTCACAGGTTACCTACTACAAAAGCGTTCCTTAACTTTTGCGTAAGTTTCCCTCTTTGAGAGAGAATTCATCCGCTCCACTGTCATTTGACAGTCTTTGCCATTTTTACTACACTTGGCTAAGGAATAAATCCTTTTGCCACTTATACGATCTTGTAGCCAGTTTGTAAGCAGTTCCTTCTTCTTTAATTGACAAATGTTTTTTACAAAATTTATTCCGCAAACAGTCACATTTTATTAACAGTGCTAAAACAGGGTTAAAAAAACTCAAACTTAACCTTAAAATACGAATTTCAACTGAAAAATGATAGGTAAGATTTTCTCCGATAACAAGGAAGAGCTCACGTGAGGAATGAGGATTATTCACATGAGAGCGCATTGCGAACTGCAATCTGCAAACAAGCGAATTTTCGTAAATGCCTAGCAGTGTCAGTTTTAAAGGGTAAGTTCGAACGAATTTTGCATTCGTGGATTTGTGGATCGCGACTGTATTATGTGGATTACGAATAAATTTTGACAGTTCGCGGCAAGATTTTTTCAATTCGCTGGAAAATTGCTGTACCTAATTGTAAATTTCGCTATTTAAATAAATTTTTTTAGTTGTTAAGATTGGATGTCAGATTATGTCAGATTGTCAATTCATTACACTTAAATTGATTTGTTCGCAATTCTCCAAGTCGCATGTGAATATTTCTTTTAATATAACTAAATAATGTTGCTATTTTTTTAAGCAAGTTGTAAGCTATTATCGACGCCTTTCATCGATTTGTTGTATCCTGCAGCGAGTGCAGCCACTAGGTCGGACATTTCTATGGGCAACAAGTAACATTGACACATAAAATCCACTGTCACTTGTTTGACATAAAACACCCTTTTTCATTCTTTTTAGTTAAAAGAACTCTGTTCTGTATAATAACATTGATCGCGGCATTTTAGCATTGATACATTATCGAATAAGAGATCTTAAATCTATAGGTATAAATTTTTCAATCAGATTACGTTATCGTTCTGTTCCGCAAAGTTACCAACATTTCTTTAAAAATATATATGCAGTTTTATTGTAACGATTGTATAGTTAACACTTCACGCTTAAGTAATTGCTGCCATTAATAAAAAGAACGAGAGATAAGCTAGTTCTCGAAAAGGACGGCTGATTTGGGTTCGAAGTACGAAGTACAACTACAATATTTGTTGTAAATAATACTTGTAAATTTTAAGGTTAATAGGCTTTTAAATCACTTCCAAAATATTAATAAATGATGGTTTTTTGCAAAATATTCTTGACAATTAGCCATTTAGAGCGGCAGTTCATAGATCAGAAAATTGCAGCAAAAATTTGTTTAAAAAACACCGGTTTGGGAATTTTAAACCTGAAAAAGGGGTTTTTAAGGAAAAAAATCCTACATAAATATTCAAGTGATATAAATGTAAAAAGGACTGCTGAATTCTGAATGAATTTTCAAATATTTACAAATTCTGGTGGTTTATCCGTGGAGGTTGGTGGATCGGATGTCGTCGGTGTCACAGGTAATGGTGTTGCCGGAGTTGTTGTCGTTGACGACTGCTTAATAGCCTCCTCGAGTAAATCCAATTTTTCATGCAACTCCCTAACTTCGTCTTCCAAATTTGATTTCTGAACTGCCAACACAATAGTGGACACGGTAAATGCAGTCAATGCCAAACCGAGGCATATTGCTATAACTTTTGCTGTTAAAATCATTTCTCTTGTTAAATATTAAATTTTAAGTGAGTTTAACTTTTTTTTTTAAATTCACTATACCGACATTATTTCATACGACAATGTCTACCGACTTTCTCAACAGGTCCGAACAAACTAAAAGATTAGCGGGACAAGAACGATTATTGGCACCAACAGCACGCTTATAATCTTAAAGGAAAAAATGTCATAATCTTAATTGTTACCATCAGTCGTTTGGCGTATAAAAATGTATTGCCGATTAAATACCAATCTATAGATATCCAATCAGTGATTAGAGAAGGTGATGCATGAATTCACACATGGGGAAGCAACTTTTATGCGGTGATATTTGGAGAAGGGAAAATCGTAGCTAATAAATTATAACAGTTTACTGCATTCTACGGAAAAGTTAAATAATTCTTTTGAGGTACCTCGGACCTTTTTTTTTAATTTAAAAAATTTTGCGGACAAATAGTACATCCCCGAGTTCATCTACAAAAATTCAAATTTTATTTGATCTCTAAAAATAACGCCGTTATCGGTACGAACAAATAAAGTTATTTATACTAAGCCATTAATATTATAAGAATTCGGCGCCGACATTGATTGGGCTTTAAAGATAAAATAGTATCTTAAATATTTGTGGTTCTCTAACAAAATAAATCAAATATTTATCTTAAGAAGCCATCGATCGTTTTTATTGCCTTGTTTAGCCGGTTGAATTTTGACACTTCGTATTTCTTTTGGAGAGATATAATTATTATTATTTTCCCCTGTCAGGACACGAATTCAATTGCTCAAGCGATTACCACTAGGACACTAATTCTTGAATACAACAGAGAGAATAACAACCGTCATGGATTTTCGTTTTATTTTTCGATCTCTGACTGATCAAATTTCGAAAACAAACCATTCAAGAGTTTTTGAAACAATTTAAACAATTTTTTATTAATATTACTTTTTCCGATGGTGGTGGATTCACAGTTGTAGTTTCACTAGGAATGGGAACTGTTGTCGTCGTTGTTTTATTATTAATTGCCTCCTCGAGTAAATCCAATTTCATTTGTAATTCATTCAGTTCACTGTTTAAATTGGCTTTTTGAACAGCCAACACAATTGTGGATACAGTGAATGCGGTCAATCCCAAACCAAGGCAGATGGTTAATAGTTTTGAAGTTAAAATCATTTTTTCTAGAACTTGAATAAAACTTTTACATCAAACTAGCGGGACACTTTAACACGACTGAGAATTTCCACCACCGTAAGTAGTTGGAAACGAACTGAAAGATTATCGTCGCTGAAACAACTAATTCCGGCTAAGTTATCGTTAAGCTTTAAAAAATAAAACCTTTATCGCCTACATTATGTATATATACTGCTGTAAGTTTTATCGCTTAAAATAAAAGCAAACCAATGTATATATTATACAATCAAACTAGATGTCCATTCAGATGTCAGTGATTAGAAAGCTTGATTAAAATTGAATTCGATTGACGAAGAACAAAATCGGTTTGCTTTGTATGCAATGTCAATAATTGAGATTTGATTTCACCTATACGAGTGCATGTATGGGTATGTATTTAATGATGGCGGATCTGATTTAAATCGATCAACATGATAACAGTCAGAGATTGTTTTATTGCCACCCTTGATTTATTTACCTTTACAATCAGACTTGAAGTCACAAAACAAGAGGCACCATAAAAGAAGTCATTTGACTTTCCGAATTTGTCATTTTTTATTTGGAAAACAGTTATTTTTAAAAATTAAACTGTGTCTCTTTTATATGACAAAGAGTTGCGTTTTCGCAACACCATTCCGCAATAGCCAAGAAAATTAAAGAATTTCTTAGCGAAAATTTGTAAAACTATTTAAAATCATTTTAAGTTAATCAGAAGCTATCTATCAAAGGTGGGTTGCTTTGTCCTGTTTAGGAAATTAAATAATTATATTTTATTATTTGTAATAAAAAGACGTCTTACAAGTCTTACAGAATTTTAGCTTCTTGCTTCTTTGACTTTACTTCCTCCGAAAAACGGAAAACTGTCCCAAAAAACGAATCTCGACATTTTTGAAAATATGGTTTTAATAGTTTTAGAAGTATATATTTAATTATGTACAATTTAAATGTTAATAGGAAGTACAAAAAGTCTTCAAATCGGTTCTAGCCTAAAAGGGGATGAATTTTTGAGCTTGGTTTAAATAGTTCACTAATATTGATTTCTCGTACAATTTTCAGTAAAATCAAAATTTGCGTTGTAGTGAAGTACACGAAGTAACAACGTTTACAAAAACTAGCTGCTTGATGTTGCCGTGCCAGTGAGAACATACGCTTTGCCCGAAGCGTGGAGAATATTGCTGCCGTAGAGGCGTCTGTCGCAAACTAGCCAAATCAGTCAATTCCACGGCTTTCTGAAGAATTGGGCCTCTCTCAGACCACATTATGGCGAATTTTGCGTAATTATTTTGGACTACACCCTTCATCCACATAAAGTCTCTGTTTGGTGCGGTTTTCATGCCGGTACGTGGCGTCATTATGCAGTTTATTTTTTGTCTATAAATGGACATCAGTTATATGTGGTTCCAACAAGATGGTCGGTGCCGCAAACCACACAGCGGCTGCAAGAATCGAGTTATTGAAGTCTAAGTTCTGTGAAAGGGTTATCTCGAAAAACGGACCCGTCGATTGCTCGCTGAGATCATTGTGATTCAACGCTTTTTTATGAGGCTACATTTAATCATTGCTCTATGCCAACAAGCCAACGATGTTAGAAGAGCTCAGGCTCAGAGCCAATATTGAACGAGAAATAGCAGCGTATCGGTCGAAATGTGCGGCCAAATCATCGACAATTAAGCTCAAAGCATCGACCGCTGCATACTTTCCCATGGTGGACCTATGAATGACGTCCAATTCCACTCATACATTTTTTGAAAATAATTCAAGCCAATTAATTTTTCAGATCTGCAGTGTTACCTTCGGGACGCTTTAGAGTAATTTGGACTCATTTTTGACAGTCCAGACTCCGGACTCATCTTTTTGAAAATGGGTGAAATCGGACTCTTTTTTTCAAATGTAGGACGCTTTTTCTGTAATGTAATTATAAACTTCTAAAACCCGTTTAGTTGACTTATTCAGTAAACATCATTCGCCCACACCTATACTAGAATTGACATATAATTTATGCGTTTGTCAATCCATTTGTGAAAAAAAAGTACATTCTAAGTCTTCGCGTCTGATCTCAATTAGTTTGGTTTTATTTAAAAAAATAAATTGTCCTTTGTGAAAAACACTTTATATTTTGTTTTATTTTTCTTCTGTTTATAACCGTTAACGCAATTTTCATTCTTCATCAGGTATTTATAAAAGAGTTTTATTGAATTTTGGTGATGCATAAATACAATACTTATTGACACTTTTGTAAGGTTTCCTAAAAGACGCTAGAATTGATCGATGACAAACAATTATGTAAGGGCCTGATTATTTAAGTTTTATAATTATATTTCAACTAAAAGTCGCCACATTCAACACCATAAATGAATGCGCAAGTATTTAGAAAATAAATATGGGAGAGTGAATAGTCAGAACTGTTGCAAAGTTCATTTTTTCAGAGGTCGACTTTGAAAGACAATTGTCAAAATCCACATACAACATCATTCAGCGGAGTATACCGACTTATACTATTCTAGAGAGGTGACAGTTTTTCTTTAAGGCCTGCGTAAATCAAAATGAAGCCCAACGTAAGTTTCAGTAGCGTAACAATAGGGTGGCAGGGCTGGCAAAATGCCGCGAGCCCCCGACCCAAGAGGCCGCGAGCTCAAAAATATTTTTTTTCATTGTACCTGAGTATTTTATTTTATTTGAAAAGTTTATTTTTATAAGTTCTTCTTTAAACTCAAAATGAGACAACTAAAGACCATAATACAATTTCAAGTTAATCGTTAACTTAAACAAAAAGATGTTGATTAATTTTTAGAGATGTAAAAAGACATATTATACAACGTGTAATGAGTTCGCTGAAAATCTCGAAGTTTATTAAAATTAAGTTTAGAACAACGTGACGATTTTTACTGATAGGGTCCCATCAAAAGAATTTGCCACGGACCCAGATGGTATAGTTACGCCACTGGTAAGTTTATATACCAATTACCAATACTGCCTCTTTCAGAATCTACCGCCGACCACTACAGCTAAGATCTCAATATTATTCGATAATAAAACATATAGGTATAAAAGTCCACCTCATTGGAATTAACTTTGTTTTGAAGTAAAATGCTATTTTGGGATTTAGTGGTAGTGGCAGGTAAGTAGAAAAGAAATTTTGAATTCCAGGAGAAAGAAAAACGAAACAACATGTGTTCGGATGACATTTTTAACCTCCGGAATTACTGATAGTCCTGACTCTATAATTTATTTTTTATTTAATACTGAATTTTTTATTTAATAATCCTTTCAGCAGATTAAGTGTGCCTTCTGTAGGTAAATATTTTTGTAGAAAAGAAAACCCATAAACCCACGCGTCCACATCACGTTGTATAAATGAACTACAGCTCCTCACTATTTTCAAAACTTCCTTGGTTGACTAAAAGTTATGCGTAAATAATAAGTATAGATTAAGGTACCTGCCTAATTTATGAATGGCAAGATCCTTTATTTTATTTTTTGCTTTAAAAAAATGGATAAAAAACTTGAGGGTTTTTTATGATCAGTTCATTCATAAAACTGAGAGCATCAACAGGATATAGTTTATTGCAGTTCCTGGGAAAACGTAGTAACAAAAAGTAATTACAGCCCCCGGGAAAATTCATTCATTAAAATGAGAACAGTGTCTGCAATCCATATTTCTACCTGTAAAAAATGTCATTTCTGAGCCGCGCCTATAAAAGGAGGATCTTTAAAATAGGCACGCTATTCACAACCAAAATCTTAACTCGAACGCATCAACAAATAGGACACAAATCAAAATGAATGTCCTCCGCTGCACTCTGCTCATTTGCTCTACCCTGACTTTGGTGGAAAGTTTTCGAGTCACCACCGACGTTATTGCAACAAGAAGCGGCTTGTTGAATAAAATGGTGAGTTTCTAAAGAAAAACCAACTGAATCATAAAAATTCTTATACCCTCTCTCCAAACGCAGCTTCAGTCAATGTTTCCACTTAAGGACATAGTGGGGCCCAGTCTGGAACTGGCGCTAACCAACTGCCAGGAGAGCTTCAAGTGGGATCGCTGGAACTGCCAGAGCACAGACTTCCTCTCAAAGAGAACATCAAAGCACCTAGATCGGGAAAGTGCCTATGTTGTTGCCCTCACAACAGCAGCGCTCCTCTACTCCATAACAAAGAAATGCTCCTCCGGCGGTATCTCAGGCTGCGGCTGTGTGGAAGACCAATCCAGCCAATTCGCCGCATGCTCTGACGATCCTGAATATGCTGAACAGGTGATTGGAGCTATTCTCAGCTCTCGCCAGGACGACAGTATGGCCATGGATGTGCAGGCCTACGCCTTGGTGCACAATAATCGGGCTGCAAAACTCGTCATTCGCAGGTCCCTCAGGCGGTACTGCCACTGTGAAGAGAAGCTCGTGCCATGCAGCGAGGGTAAGTGCTGGCATTCGCTGCGATCATTTGCCGATATTGCCAAGGACATACGTCAGATGTACGAAAAGGCTCTAGTTGTGAACGCGGACAATTCGGGAGCGGTCAACTGGAGGCATCTCCCCGTGGATGTTCTGGTGTTTGTACAGGATTCGCCAAATTACTGCAGCGTTGACGCGATCCCCGGATGGTCGGGCATACGTGGCCGACAGTGCTCTCGGGCCAAGGGCAAGGATGTGAGCCAGCAAGAGAGACTTTCGTGCCGGAACCTGTGCAGGTCATGTGGATTGAGGGTACGCGGACAGACAGTGGTGGCGAAGGAACGCTGCAATTGCCGGTTTTCATGGTGCTGCCAGGTGCAGTGCGATGTCTGTGTCAGCGTTCAGAAGGAACACTACTGCGATTAAATTAGAAGAATATAAAACACTTTATAAATCAGTCAGTTATATGTATTTATTGATCCTTCCCATATTTTACACCCTATTTCAGTTACCTACAAACCCCCGTGCCTAGTTAATCCAGGTCGTTGGTCGCCCCTCAACCCTGTAGCCATTGTAGGCGGGCGGCGCCGCCTCCGAACGCCTGCTGGGCTCGCCCGCCCAATACGATGGCGCCACCTCGTAGGTGGGCACACCCTTACTGCTGTTGTTCTTCAGCGCCGATATCACTAGCAGGAATATCGCCAGCTTTCCCACCAGTATCGACTTGATCAGCAACAGCTTCAGCTTGGTCACCAAAAAGGGAATAATCGCCGATTGTACGAGAAATGGCAGTAGGAAGAGCGGCAGGATCTTCGACACCATGTCGTACTTCTTACCGCGACCTAAGAGATGCAAAATTTTCGTCACAAAATCACTTTTAACACCACTCATGCTCACCTTCCACATCTGGATCGTTCCATCGACGAAGGAGAATATCTTTCAGGCACTCCTCGTCCAGGTTCACGTTCACGATGTCGTTTCTCATGTCCAAGGTCATGTTTACCCCCGTTCCGACCGTGTAGCGAAGCTCCTCATCACGACTGTGGATAAGTGGGTCTTCTGCTGTGACCGCTCCCGTACGCTTCTTCTTGTTCCTTCGCCTTTTCTTTTTCTTCTTTCGCTGCTGTTGGCCGCTGTCAGTGGTGGGCGCCTCCTCGGGCGCGATGGTGCCAGCCGCCACAGAGTAGCGATCCCTCAGCAGCTTACGATACTGCGACGAAGTTCGATTCCCCAGATAGGTGCTCTTGTAGTTTTTGTATATCCCAAGGAAGATGTTGCGCAGCGGTTTGGTTTTCTTGTCCAGAACTTGCTCCTGTTTGTTCTCATGATTGGCGAAAATATCTAGATCCAGTCCGGGGTCCTCCTCGGACTGCTCCACCGTCTTCGATACACTCAAGTCGACTTCACCATTTGTACTTTGATCAATCACTATGTCCTCGGACTCTTGGTTGTGTTCCTCCAACTCCAGGCAACACACCGAACTTAGAACTAAACACACACTCAACAGTTGCCACTTCATTTCAAAGGCATTTCTCACTGCGGATCACGGTTGGCAGCAGAGCGATAAATTGCACAGAGTAACTGGACGCGGTTTAACTACACGATGGTCGACGGTCGTACGTGACTTGATACTCGAATGGACATCAGCGAAATGCTGATAATCCTCAGTCATTTGGGATTTTATTAACTCTCGGCGAGCGCGGTTCCCCATCGCTGCATAGAATCTTACAATTCCAGAAATTCCAGCCAAAGAAGGAAATCAAAGATCAACTCGCACAAGGCACAAGAATTGCATTCTCTTTGTTGTTGTTGTCGTCGTCGGCTGCGGCTGCGGCTGCGGCCTGTGTATCCCCACAACCATTGACCAATATCCGAGATTGTATTCCTAACTGTCTAGTGGTCTTTGGCGAAATCGTATCCCACATTTGCGGATCTTTGGCGTCGCTCGGAACAATTGGAAGGAGAGCGAAACCTGCTGATCTGTCCCACATGTGTACCACCTCACACACCTGATGCGACGTGAGTTCAGATGTTCTGTGTGTGAGGAGGGAATGAAAAAATCTGATTCTAGATTGAATCGAGTGCAAACGTTTGTTTTCTTGTTCCACATCGTTGATGACGATGGGGTATCTAGATCAATCTGTAATTAGATTTTTTTTTCAATTGTTACTCCGCCAGGAAAAAACCCAGAGAAAGGGGAGGATGAGGCGCGCTAATGGACCAAATTAGATGTGTTGATTGAAGCGTTGTAGAACATGACCAATATCTATCGCTAGCGGCGGCGGCAACGGGGCTGGGAATGGTAAATTGTAATTAATGAGTGTACTGCTAATAGAATCGTCAAGATGGATACAAAATTGCTATATGTGGGTCGGATCGGAGTTTTGACACAGATTGATGCAATTCCACCAACCAATGTTCGATGTGCAACAACTCCGATGCAATTACTATAATTGGAAGGATAAACAGACACGAAGGGAGAATTGCTTTTCAAATTTCCATTACATTGGGTCAAAGGAGTAAATTTGTTTGCTCGCTTTGTTCGGATTTGAATAGTAGAATCTAGGAGAAGTTGATTGGGAAGGTAATCTACTGGAGATGAGTCTAATTGTTCGATTAGAATGCGATCCTGTATCGCGGTGGGCATTCATATGGGTCAATGTAATAGGCGTTCCTATACAAACCTGATGGTCATTGGTGCCGTTGCACTTCTTCTGTTGGAATATGGCCTATAGTGGAATGAGAAGAATATGTTGAATATCCAGAAGCAACTTGTGATTAACTGGTGAAATGGTTGTGGCAACTGTCCGCAATTATGTCTACAAGTGGCGATAAGTCATATGATCTTATTGTCAAACTGTAACAGACTCGTCAGTTCCAGAGATAAAAATGTTCCTTGGCAATTTTTTCCAGGCGAAAGTTGTTATTCCTACAACAAGTGCGCAGTATCAATCTAGCTAAGGACGCTAGAAAAATAACTCAACTTCTAACAGGGCATCCTTGTCCTTATACATATTATCTCGGGACCTCCTTCTCCTACTACTCGTGGTTGCAAAATATATAAAAAAAATACAAAATTAAGACAAGTTCTTCTATAAAACCTGTCGTTACGGCTCCTGCAACTATGTAGCTAGTCTGGCTACTCATGGTCAAGATCCATCAACAGTCGCATTGGGTTTAGAAAAAATATTGCAGAAGAGGAATGCTTCTTGAAGAGGTTCTCTCAATACTTCCAGAACTAAAGAGAATAACCATGAAGCTGAAGGATATGGTCCTCACAGAAAATTTATCGCGGCACCGCACACTCCTCAAAAAGTACCCATGTAGATAAACAGTGTCAAAAATGGCGAAATGCTTTTCCGATTCATTGGACGTTGGGATATGTGTCAGCTCTTTTTAGAACAGACGAATGGGCCCAATGATACTCAAAGAACAACTCACTAATGGCTAGCAATGTTCTCACGTCAAGGCGCCACAGATATGATCAGTCTACAAAAAACCTAAAGCTGTATAACACGATCACCTCTTGAAAGTCAGCCAACATGTTTTCTCCCTAAGGTCTTTGAGTGTCGTTCCCACAAAAAAAACTGTGGTCGAGAAAAAGCGACATCGATGTCACGATCTCTTGAAGGGTGGGCAAGATGAATCTTTCAGGGAGCTCTGCCTGAGCATCATAAAGAACAACCCGTGAAACTTATCATCTGTTATTATAAAATATCCTGCAAACTCACTATAAGAAAAGTACGTAGGTGGATGAAGTTTTTTAGAAGCAAAGCTGTAAGTTATTGCAAGGAATGATAAATTGATATCTCAAGTTGGAAGCTAGAAGCTACAAGAGCAAAAGTGTTCATCAGAGCCTTTCTAAAGACAGAGTGCCTTACTAAACATCATTTTTAGACTTCACCTTATATATTTTGTAGGTCATAATATGCAATTTTGTATGGAAAACTTCCCATTATGAGTTCGAAAAATGTAGCCTGGGTACTTGAAGTGACTTTTAAGTATCCCTGCGAGTGCTTACAGTGCGGTAAGTGGGCTTGAGACTTCTAGATCCGAAAAAACTAGGTATATCTGTTCTATAAAGGTAGACTCAAATTATGGGTGGCGATTTTATAGTGGCAATAGTCAAGAAAAACCGAGTTCGACGAGTAAGAAATATTTTTTTCTGTATTCGTTTAACATTATAAGAGACGGACGTAAAAATGTTGGCTGTTTGTGATACCCAACTTTGTCCAACGGACATACTGTTTCTTTGCTCTGTCTGACACCATATAGTAAAAAACAAAAGCCTTCCCGCAAACGGAGAGCTACCGCTGATCCATAACTATTTAAGCACTCTGACAAGTATTGAAAATCTCTTATGACCTCAGCTGCATTCTGTTGACTTTTGATGAGGTGTTTGGTCTATTTAGTAAACAATTAATCTTGAAGCACTGTTTACAGTGACCACCTTCAGGTTATGTCTACCCTGTTCATACAATACCTAACCACCAAAAAAAAGTAGGTACAGCACTCAAAATAAACTAGATAAATTCTGCAAACCGGCATGTGATCGCAATCATTTCAAACAGAACTTTAAGAATATCGTTTGAGGGCAAACAACTCACGAACATATCCAATACACTATTCAAGTTACACGTTTCAACTTCCTTTTTCCATTCACTTGTGGTAGCTCAGACATCATGTCCCACATCGTGACCCATTACAATCACACGCAAAAAAAAAAACAGTTCTTCGATTACCCTATCGATAACATGACGATACGTACGTACGATGGGATCGTGCGTTCTGAATAAATTATTTCGGTGAAAATTCACTGATATGATGGATGACCCAGAAATTTCACTTTTTCTTATGCGCGCAGTCATAAAAAAAATCTCGAAAATAAAAATAACTAATTGAATTGAAAATAAAAATATTATTCACTACGTGGTTGGGAGAACGTGGAAGGGCACTCACCTACGTTAAAACGACACCGTCCAGGCCAGTGATTCCCAGGTGGACCCCCAGGGGTCCACGTAAGACTCGACGAGGGTCTACGTTGGCATGAAAAAATGGGGGTTCGAAAGAAAAGATAAAAATGTTCAGTTAGGCTGGCATATGGAAAGAATAGGTTGTTTATTTAGCATTGTTTCAATTTTTCAAAAACCTCCCTTAATTTTTTTGCGTAGTGCATTTCACGACTGTTACTTGTAAAAAGGTGCATATTCGATATTAAGTTTAAAGCGTTTTGTGACTTGCTAAGCGCCGCCCGCAAAGGTTCTTCAGACGTAAAAAGGAACGAAATACGACTTGTGTTTTAGAGCTCAGTCGCGACGCAGTTTTGCATCTTTAGATCTTATTTTCACATTTTTTGACGAGTTTTGGGATTATAAACCGCATCGTGCAAAGCTATGATGCAAATGTCAATTCTCCGATAAAATTGTTTTCTTTTTATAATAGGTAACAATGTGCTTAGAAATATTGCCACTGTATGAGCCAAGTTATTAGTAAATTTGTTTAAAGATATCCTTTGTATCACTTTCGTGGACATATTTGATGTTTAAAACAGTCTCATTAAATGTCCTTTCAAAACTTCAAGTATCAAAAAGCATCAACTATATAAAGCAGTATGAAAGCATCATTTGAATTTATTACGATGGCAGTACGCAGTCAGCAGTCGTTGTGCGATTTTTTTTTACGTTTTGGAATTCAGTCATATTTTCCAATACGTCCGGAAAATCCATCTAGTTAATACTTTAATTATATAGGCGAAATCCGTTGGCCGGTCCACCGCCTGGGACAAAACATCACTATTGATAGCAACAATTTCGAGGTAGTTAAGGAGTTCACCTACCTCGGAGTAAACATAAACTCCACGAATGACACCATAGTTGAGATCCGGCGAAGAATTACCCTAGGAAACCGTTGCTACTTCGGTTTGGCAAAACAACTGGGCTCAAAACTCCTAACTCGAAGGACGAAATGCGTGCTCTACAAGACCTTTATCCTGCCACTTCTGCTTAATGGCAAGAAAGTAGAGCTCATACTGGGCTCCTTTCGAAAGAAAAATTCTTTGGCGGATTTTTAGTCCTGTGTGCGAGGAGAAGATACAACCGCGAACTCTATGAGCTGTACCAAGATGTGGATGTAGTCTGAAAAGCCAAAACACGTCGACTACATTGGCTCGGCCGAGCGGATAGACAATAATGCTCCGGCTAAGCGGATCTTCGAATCCCAGCCCCCTGGTTCGAGAAGACAAGGAAGACCGAACCTCCGTTTCAAAGACCAAGTCATGGCGGATGCCAGAGCGCTTGAACTGGAAGCAACGTGTTTGGGATCGTAGGCAGAGACTCTTCACGAATCGGGAGCCGGATAAGTATGTTAGTAACGTTTAGTGAATTGTACAGATTTTGCTTAAGTAACATACAAAAATGTTGTCACGAATCTGTCCTATTAAATTGAATGAATTTTTGGCTCCTGTTTGAATCGACGTATTTTGAAAGACAATCTCCGCTTTAAATTTAATGTTGACAGTTGACAGATGTCTGCCGTAAATTAAATTTTCAGTTCGTTCCGGGCTATAAAAGAAATTAGATCTGAGTAATACTTTACCCGAGGTTTTGAATTCTTAAATTTATAAAGACTTAAAAAAATATATCCAAGCAATCCTGGAATCTCAAAAAAAGAAAACGTTTAAATAAAATAAGACACAAAAAATGTTCAGAGAATATCGCTTACATTTATTTATGCAAAGAACTACTTTTGGCCAAAAGAAAATCCAAGCATTTAAATTAATTTCGTTAAATAAATAAATAAATAAATATTTTTAGTTATCCTACAACCTATATCTAGCTACTACTGATTTTTGGCTTTGCTATACACACATTCCGTCCATTTTCGTTCACTTGGGCGATTACCATTCCTTTTCGAGCCAGACGGGCTGCTGGGAGTGTGCATGCGAGTAGACAATTGGAACTGGAGCGGTCAGAGGAGCAGCATGGACCTGTGGCAGCGCTCGCGACATTAACTGTCCAATGGCAAGGACTAGCAGGATTACCTGTGAAATTAAAATGTTATTCATATTTCCAATTGAACTCAAATATTGTTATGCTTACACCAACGCCCAATCCTTTCATCGAGACCACTGTCAGGGCAGCCAACAATGTGGTGATGACACCAACCACAAACGCGCCGGGCACAATGGCAAAGCTGATCCTTTTCAAAAAGTGATGTCCGAATGTACGTCCTTCTGTAATTAGCAAATCAATTTACACACATAAGCACTTTTGTTCACCAAAGGGTTTTTTTTCTAATCTTGTTTGTATCCTTTCACTAACCGGTCACATCGGAATCACTGTTATTGGCTGTGCCTTCGGCAGCCTGCTGGCAGAGCACGCCATTAATCGCAAAGCACACCACAACTAGGGCAACAAGGAATCGCTGGTTGATAGCCATTTCGATTGATTTACTGGGATAGTCCTTCGAATGTTTTATAATCCAAACTGACGATCGATAAGAAGTCGAATCAAGAGGTCTTCAAAAGGCACTCTACTTGTGTTTAATCGATGACCGTTGCGGAACAATTGAATGAATAATTCGACGCGTTGGTGGTTTTTAATCATCCACACCCAGCCCAGCAAATGAAAACGACATCGCACGACGGCGATGACGATTGACGATCCAAACGAATCAGACAGCCATACCGAGCCGACCGACGCGCACAGTTGTTGCAAATCAGTGTCACAAATTTCGATTGAACATTTTTGGTTGACAAGCCGAAGTTGAAGGTTTATCGAGTAACATTTTGGTAATAGAAATTGCTGGGGGCTGCCTCTGCTGAATATTCAAGTGGTTGCGCGAACCGTCAACCACAGCCGTCTAATGCAGTTTTTAGCAGAGGAAATACTAAAAAGGTTTTAACGCATGGCGGTTCCAGTGGGCTATAAAAGGATTTGCACGCAGTGTAGACAAGTTTGCATATACGGCCACCGATAGCGGACTTAGAGGGCCAAACTGGAGTGTGCGCGCTCTTGGGGAATGGTAAAAGTTTGTTAGAAATTATAATTCATTCATAAATAATTAAAAATAAAAGAAATGCGTTTGATTTTTTTGCTTGGTTACTTTTATGATTTTTGACGTTTTCGTTGGAACGTGATTGGAATTATGTGATTCGGTACGCAGAGGCATTCTTTTTGCCTTTGTCATGATCGGGACCCCTTTGCGATGGTAATGCGGCCACTTCGCTTTCGTTTTACTGGTAGTTTGTGGACGTATATGGTTAATGAACTGATGAACAAAAGTATTTGGAACTATTTGGTACAACGATAAAAGTGACGTGGGCGGGCTGCGAGTACGTCATTGACATCTCTTAATTTGGAGCCACTGGTGTGAGAAAGCTGAAGTCAGCTTGCAGGCTGCTGGATCTTGGGATTTTTTATAAATAGGTCAGGGAACAAATCTTAATTTAAATTTCCATACCTACTTAAACATTTTCTGGATGACTTTTTTTCCATTATCTGCAGATTTCAATATGCATAAATATTTGTGGGTAGATACTTAACTAGATGTTGCTCTCAAGCTTTTCACTACCGTAGGTGTCAAGTACATACCTATATGTTTTTTGGATGAATCATCTGACAAGTTACTTAATTGTAAAGTGGTCTAAATCACACCATTTGTTGCTCCAATTTGAACAAAGTTGAAAAACAAAACAAAAATTGTAAATAATAGAGCAATTTGCGGTTAGTGGTTACAGATCGGGAATAATTTTCCCTTTTTACAGGAATTTTTGGTCTCAAAATGAACTAAAAGGAAAATCGAATCGTTTTTGCTCTAGTACCTCTGTGTTTTTTCTTAACCAGTACCCAAGTTGTGTTTTTATAAAGAGAAATGAATTATAAAGCAACAAAAATTTAAAAAAAAATATTTCTTAGGTTCGCTTTAGTCCGAGATGGCGCTATCTGTGGTTGGCTGCCACTAGAAGTTGTTTCAAAAGCACTATCCGCGTAATAGTCAACAGAAGTCAGTTAGCATAGACAAATTTGATGTCGCTAACTTTTACCCCGCGTTTTTAAAGAAAGTTTAGGTTCTTATTTTTCCTAATATTGTTTGTTTACGCAGTAAATCCATGCTTGGAATAGTCTTAAGTCTATAAAGTGCAGAAAATTTAGGAAAACATTTTGAAAGACGTAAACGATTTGCTCTCATTGAATCACGTTGGAATCATTACCTAGCAGAGGATCTTTGAAGTCGTGAATTCTTGAATAGAATCAGTCACAAAATTCCTGTCAGTCGAAGAACCAAATTATAAAATCGTGGCCCTTTTCGCAAGTTTTTTTTAAACAAAAGCTGTGGGAAGATGTATAAAATCGTGCGTTGAGATATTTTTGGTCTCAGATTAGGAATTTCCATATCAACACTAGTTTGTGGGTTGAAGCAGTTTAGTTTAGTTTAGTTTATTTATAAAATGTAGGTCGCAAAAATCCAAAGTGATTTACTAGTAGGTACAATGTTCTTAAGGATGACAGATAATTATTATAGGTACTATTTTAATGGATGTAGTTTTTGTACTTACGCAGGTCTAGTTTTTAACAGCATTACCTTTAGAACTTATTTAAAAATAAAGCATGTGGGGCTGCAGTTTTAGTGTGGTTCTACTTAAGTGAAAAAGTGCTTTGGATAATCGATAACCAGCTCTTTGTCTATTGCGGTGTCTCCAAATTTATCTGACTTTATCAAGCATATTTCGAATGCCACTACAAAATGTCTATCTTGGGCCAAGTGAAAAGCTTCTCGACAACTTCTCTCACAGCACATTATTTACCAACAGATTTTAATGATAAAAAGGTAAAGATCTGTATAATACCTTGTTAAAGCTTCTGACAGTTCTTGATTCGTGGACGAATGAAGAGGACATAGAGTTTTATGCCGAGTCCAAAAATCTCAATTCAAAATCTATTTCTTGACAATTTTGATTCAAATTTCCGGAGATTGAACTTGGCATTATTCGCTCAGTACCTAAGTGACGATAAAATACGGGCTGGAACTAAGCCTCAACCAATACGCTTCTCGAGTAGGCGAGTTCTTAGGCAAACTGCTTCGAGTTACGCATTTAAAGTTGATTGAGGTCCCCTTCTTCTTGTGTGCGGCATTAGGAAAAGGATTTTCTGTAAAGAGTTTTCTTTCTAAAGTGGAGTAGGAAACTTCATTTGCATTGATTTGATCATTGTTGCTGTTAGATTTTGCTCAACAATTACAGTCGATGAGAACCGGCCCGAAATAACTTGAGAAAAGGGATCAAAGGGATCCAATTTTCCAAAGCCATGATCTTGAAGAAATCACAGGACATCGGACGACATATTTTGTCTGAATTCTTTTTCGACATCAAAGGCCTCGATGAAATTATTTTCGATCTAAATGGAGCAGCGAGTGTTGCCACCGTCATTTTCAATATATACTATTGAGGTTCTATTTAACTGGTCGCTTTGAACAGTGTCATATGCGGCCTCAAAATCGATAAGTTGTTGGATGTCCAGCTGGAATTCTTGTGGTCTTCCCCAGGAACTGGCGTAGTGTAATTACGTAGAAGTCGCCTATATAAGGCCTTTCACAAATAATCAGGAATAAATTAAACAAAATCGCATAAAATGCAAACTTTTTTGTTAAAGAGCATAACTAATTTAAAAGCAGCTTTCACGGCGCCACATTAAATAAACTGCCATAATATTTTACATAGGAGAATGGATGTTATAAGCAACTGGTCTTAATAAAAGAGGTCGTTATAAGTGACTTCCACGGTAGTTCGTCAATTGTGGAGCTGGCCGGGCCTAAAATCTAATAGGTATAGGTCCAACAGATGGTTTTAAGTAGCAGACAGTCGAAGATTAAAAGCCCAATGCCTCTATAGTTGGCGGAGTTTAGAGGGAAGTTCCATTTACTCGATCTTCCGACAAAGCTTGTGCGATCAGTTCGTTTATGCTCTCCACCAAGTCGTTTCTCACTGCCTTGAATGGTTGGACTGGTAGTACGCCTGGTCCAGCAGATAATTCGTCTTGAGTTTACCATATCGCTGTTCTTACTTCATTTTTTTTCGAATATAGATAAAAGTTTTGGCTTTTAATTTGTGAGCTCGCCCGAATCGGATCAATTTTCACTACCTCTAAACCACTTTCTAGCGTATCGATTTTCCAAATGCACAGTAATTACTTACCAACATTACGTTAAGTGTCTAAGAACATGGTAAACGTTGTGAAGCGGCTTCTGTTAAAAGTAGTAATTTGAGGAAAGTCCTCTTCATTATAAAATAATGATCCAGCCTGCCCAGATAGATATCAGATACATTGCCTACTTTCCACTGCGCAACAAATTGCAATGGAATCGATGAGATATCACATATTTGCTGAACTAGTTCCTCTCACACAAAAGGCCTACAAGAAAACTCTTTTTAGAACTAACAGATCCTTTAGCAAGATCTCTGTGAAGTTGGACACAAGCTCATCGGCGTCGATCGTAAAGAAAACGAATTAATTAGCGGTCCACAATTTGAAGTTTTTCTCGTTCCGCAAATTTGTTCCACTTTTACTATGTCGCTACTCCGGCATTTCAAGTTGATGTCACGCACACGGTCACGATCTATTTCAGTTCCGCAACTTCAAACACACACACTTTATATGGATGTTTGCGGTAAAAAGAATGTCCCCAAAAGCTACATACAGATGTGTTCTGATTTATTCAAAATGGTCACGAGTGTCGCATCAAGGTACATCCGCCCGCACGTCTTATGTAAGCAAAGTACTCACAAACGCAATAACCAATAAAATCTGACCTCAGGGAGAATTACCTAACGAATCAATCATAACAAATACCACAAATGCATTTCCAATTGCCTCAATTCCAATGGCTCTAACTGGGTCAGATGCATCTTCCATTATCTAATGCCGCCGATCTGTGCCTCTGCAACTTTCCATAAATGCAACCTAAATTTTCCCACTGTGCGAAAACAGGAAAATCAACCAGAACCACTAACGTTCACAGTGCCAACCATGATCTTGAACGGATCATCCTTGAGTGCGGCTCGCAGTCTGTTTCGCGCCATTAGACGGACAAGTACGTCGGTTCTCGCAAAAAAAATAGATTTTCCAAGCAAAATGCAGCCACTTACGATACTCATCGGTTTTTACGTGATCTTGCTTATCGTACCCACAAACCAGCGGATAATTGAAGATCAGTTTAGTGGCTTGGCAAATTTGGCAACAGATGGCGACGCGAGCAATACGAAGAAAATCAACGACGAACCGATATCGAAATCTGTGACATACATTCGGGCGTCGACGCCAGCACGAATTCTCGAATGCGTTCGCAGGTTCAGCGTTTTGCGATGCACAAAGCTGTTTGTTCTGCAAAAGATGGAAGGACGAACGATTTATCCGCGCAGTGGCAACCTAACAAAAGACTTTCTCGATCAATTTTTCAGTGACGATGAGATGGGTATTGAGAGTTTGGTCGACGGCAGGCTGTCGCAAATCTCCGATGCAGAGCTGACACAACGAGTGATTTGGAATTTCAAGAGGTTCTTCAAGAATCGAAATATTCAGTTGCACTTTTTGCCCGGGATCATGGTGAAGATCGTTCCCAGCAAGGAGAATAAAATCAAGTTGTCCCTGAAGAAGAGCAAGCGAAGTGAGTAAGCAAAGGTGTTTTTGGTTTGGTTTGCATTGTGGAATTTATTTGCAGGACACCTGCAGGACATCGCCACTGGACGTGGTCACAAAAGAAAGGAGAAGAAAAAGAAGGGAAGTTCGTATAAGGACATGATGATTCAGATGGCAGTTCCGGTTATGGTGATGCCAGCAGTGCTCTTGGGGACATTTTTGCCATTTGTGTTGCCAGCTTTGAAAATGGCGACCATCATGTCGACCATAATGAATAATAGTGCGTTTCTGGCTGCCCTGCTCTACGCAGCTAGGACACATGTGATGAGCAGCGATAACGAGGCACAACAGGTGACGTATAGCCACGGGTCATATCATTAGCTGGGTGGATTTTCAGACATTGAATATCGATTTAAGTGGGTGTGTTGTACGCAAATATTTGAAAATACAATTGAAAGTGAAAACAAAATGGTGGATCATACTTTTTTCTCTAAGTTTTAAGGTTATGGATGGAGAGACACTTGTTGACTTTGGTTTGCCATTCTTCCTTTCCTATGAGTTGAAAGTTGGAAACTGCTGATGTTGCTCAGTGTTTTAATTTTGCTTACCAGTGATGTGCCATCTAATGCAGTTCAAAACTAATAAGAAACACTCTCCATTTGTTGTAAAATTTAAATTTATTTTCTTTCCCTTTGCAACGGATCACAAAATTGCAAAAGCTCTTAACGCTAACCACGCACAAAGAATGGCGGCGCCATATTCCACAACATTTGGCATTGTAATTCCAGATATTGTGTGAACATGCACCCATTCCCGTCGCTTGTATGTACAAACTTGTATAAATTCGAATAACAATAACAAACAAATTAATACAGCAGAAGACCTACGCATCATAGCAACAATTAAAGGTAACAAACTCTTTAAGGCGACCACTTTGTTACATTCAAAAGTTGTTATACGCAATAGCAAAAGCTTAACCCTTAATTGTCCTTCTTAATAATAAACGCACTCTGGCGGTCATCGTCCCGCATGTCCGCATCGTCCCAACCCCAGACAAGGTGCTCCTCGTTGTCATGGTTCAGTTGCAGAATCATTTCTTCTGTTGTTGAATTGTTATTGATGTCACTGGAGGCGTATGCGTGACTGCCATCGCCCGTTCGAATCACCCTCTTGCGGATCATATCATCCGAAACAGTCTTGAGGTCATAGGCAAGGCCTATTACGAAATAAGTGTCATGCTAAGTCAATTTTATTCGCCTTTTGTCTTACCAAGCTTAGCGAAGAAGTTAATCAACGCGGTTGACCAATTGTACGTGTAGGTGCCCAACTCAGCTGCTTTGTAGTCCCACGGGAAGACGTGGTGATAGTTGTGCCATCCCTCACCATAGGCCAAGATCGATACCAACTTGTTGTTGGTCGACGATATGAAACTGTCATACGGCCTCATGCCGTAGAAATGTGCTGCACTGTTCACCAACCAAGTATAGTGCAGCGACATGACGTAGCGCAGCATCGAGCAGGTGAAGAAGCAGATTTTGAGTGAAAAGCCAAAGTAAAAGTACGGTATCAAGGCGGGCATGATGAAGCAACAAACGGGCATTATGTAGAAGTAGTATCTGAAAAGATTTCGGATGATATCGCAGATTCTTTGGGGCACATTGTCGCTACTTACTTCTTTTGGAACATGACAATTGGGTCGGCTTCGAGATCACTCATGTCGATTTGTTTGCCCTTCTCCTTGACGTCGGGATGTTTTTTGCACATCAGCCAGCCCATGTGGGAGAAGAAGAATCCACGCCGCGAGTTGTGCGGATCCGCATTGGTGTCGGTGAATTTATGATGCACTCTGTGATCGCGAACCCATTCGTGGATGCTATTCTGGAAGGCAATCGACTGGCAAATCATCAGGAAGACACGCATCGGCCATTTGGCTTTGTACGATCTGTGCGACCACAGTCTGTGCGCACCAGCTGTGATGCCAAAACCGCCAAAGGTGCCAAAGACATATCCTGCAAAGGAAAAGGAGTTGCATATTTTAATTTTTGTTCTAAATATGGGGTGGAAATATAAGTGACGAATTTTTTACATAGCCATATCAAGCTACTTGCCGAAGCCGAAGTTGTCTTTTAAACTGGCTTGGGTTTGGTCCAGCATTCAGCATAGTATTTTACTCAAATGTACACGACAAAGGGTTGAGTGCCGGTAAGTTAGTGAAAGGCTCTTCTTTTCGCCGGACAGCCCATGGGTTTTTTTACCCTCATGGATTGTCTCCATAGGAGAAAACCTCTATTACCCTAGGTATCAAACTTGTGGACACAATCTCAGACATAAAAATTCGTGAATCTCCTCATCACGCTCATCGTTGAAACTACAGGTGACAGGTCTTTTCCTTTACTTTTAAATCTTACGAATTTTTACGAATTCTTACGCATTTTACTCAACTATCGTTCCTCAACTCGAAAAGAGAAAAGAGAGCGGCTTCGAGAGAGCAAGGTATTTCCCCTCTTACAGTTTTTTTGACAGCTGATTTGAATTTGTTGTTATATTTGTTCACTCCAATTTATGAACTATCTGTCATTTTTCACAGATTAAGGCTGGTACGCAGTTCACGTGAAATCCAATTTTTCATACAAAATTTTCACTGCGATATGTCAAAATAAACTTTCCACATGAAAATTTCACCAGGCAGTACGCTGTTAAAGTGAAAAATAATTGTTCAAAAAGTGGTTTGTAGGGGGCGTTACTTAAGCTATTTCACTTGGCTTTTATTGTCCTTCGCATTACATTTCGGAGTGAAAATTTCACTTACAATTTTACAGAACTTTTTGGAGAGGAGTGAAAATTTCACTTCACTCGAACAGCGTACCAGCCTTTACTACAAAAGCGTTCCTTAACATTTGCGTAAGTTTCCCTCTCTGAGAGAGAATTCATACCCTCCACTGTCATTTTGACAGTCTTTTCCATTTTTACTACAAAAAAAAAGTAACAGACCTTATATTTATTTATATAACTTATCAAAACCCCTACCAATCTAAACATCAATGTTCTGTCAAAGCGTAGCGATAGACTGTCTGTCAAACGAATCTTATTCCCCTCTCGTGTGAAGAAAAGAGTGGGATCTTGATGGACGTAAGTCCTACCTTCTTCAGCCCCTTTTATCAACCATCTCTCAGCCATCTTTTCTTATTTTTTCCGTGAAAAGAGCAGAGAAGTGGCTGGTATTATGGAACGATACTGAGAGGTGGACCTACAAACTAGGTCTGTTCCTTTACTTTTGAATCTTACGAATTTTTAATGATTCTTACGAATTTTACTCAAATGCCGTTCCCTAACTCGAAAAATTCGTAAAAGAGAGCGTCATCGAGAGAGCAAGATATTACCCCTCCACTGAGAATCTTACGAATTTTTACTCAACAAATTTCTTGGTGTACGGAGTGGAAAAGCTGTCAGTCACAGCTGATTTGAAATTTCTTGTCCTATTTGACATTCGATTGCATTTGTTTTGACTTTTTGTGCATTAAAATGGTATCAACAGGCGGCAAAATAAATATTGAATGTTCACCTCGAACATATCATCGTATTGAAAATTGTAAGTAGACATTAGAGAATATGAAATAAAAATTTATTGAATTAAGTATCTGTCATATCTGTCATTAATCATAGTTTACTACAAAAGCGTTCCCTAACTTTTTCGTTAGTTACTCTCTCTGTGAGGGAATTTATCCCCACCACTGCCATTTTGACAGTCTTTTCCATTCTTACTACAAAAGTAAAGGAACAGACCTACGATAATATTGAACAGCTGACAAGAGAAGCTTAGGACGGTAGTACACTCAAATGACTGTTTTTCAGATGATGGCAAAACGTCGACCATGTATTTTTTTTTCTGATCACAAATGGAAACTGATGGAAATGGAACGTTCAGCTTCACCCTACATACAGAATTCGTCATATCCGTTGAGGTAACGTATTTAACTGACAAATGGCTGAAATATTAGAAATTTTAAACATAATTCACTTAATTTTTTTGATAAACTAACTTTATAATTCATAAGCAACATTTTAAGACCAAGATTGATTTCAAGCATTAGCTTTATTTGGTCAATAAAAGCGAAAAAATATATTTTTGGTTTCGTTTTACATATCGCCATAACTGGTATTCCATTAGCAACGAATATGACGGATGTCGCGGGTAAGGTAGATTTACCTTCTATTTTTTTGTCCGATAAAAGTTTTCGTAATTTAAATTAGAAACGTCAAAATGTTGATGACAGTTCAATTGAAAAACATTGGGCACATTGGGCAAATTGAGCACATTCAAAAATCTAGTTATCTTTAGGTGACTAGATTGTTCTGGACCAGATTTTACCCGAATGCAAAAACTACATTGGTCGGTAATGTCCCTTTTTCCACGTCAGCCAAATATGCGACATGTCAACTTAGTACTCAGTAACGAATTTCTTGACTAGATTCGTTAGCTACTCCTTCGTCAACTGAAAAAGCAGTTCACTTGATCGACCTTGGCCTATTCCCATTTTGTTTCATGAATTATTATAAAGCAGAATATATTTTAGAAAACGGATTTTTTCTGACTTTTCCTTCAGTTTATTCCGTTGACGTATATTGACGGATTCTTTTTTTGTTCCCAGTGGACTATCTATGAAGATTTCATTTATGTATGCGACTTTCCCCTTTCCGACAGTTGGAGCAGTGAACAACGCTTAGTTTAGTAGTCCAACGCAAGAACAATGTCACTCAAGTTCAATGCGATTGCGTATTTTTTTCGCTGACGATCTTTTATCGCAACGACATCTTACTTACAAACAAACCAATAATATTATACATATAGTATTTCAATTTATTTCCGTCTTAATTAAGCGACTGATCACAAAATCGCATAGCATTAAACCACCCACGCGCAACAGCGACCGATATGGTTACGAGCAGGCGATATTGCAGTCCCAATTACTCGTGCCGTGATGTGCAGCAACTCTACTTAAACTTCTAAACTATACAAAATTACAAAAACGCAAAGTCAGCAATTACTATATCTAAAGCTAGATCCTTAATTATCCTTCTTTAAAATAAACGCACTCTGGCGGTCATCGTCCCGCATGTCCGCATCGTCCCAACCCCAGACAAGGTTCGCCTCGTTGTCGTGGTTCAGTTGCAGAATCATTTCTTCTGTCGTTGAATTGTTATTGATGTCACTGGAGGCGTATGCGTGACTTCCATCGCCCGTTCGAATCACCCTCTTGCGGATCATCTCATCCGAAACAGTCTTGAGGTCGTAGGCAAGGCCTATTACGAAATAAGTGTTATATCAAGTCAGTTTTATTTGTTTTCCATCTTACCAAGCTTGGCGAAGAAATCGATCAACGCGGTTGACCAATTGTACGTGTAGGTGCCCAACTCAGCTGCTTTGTAGTCCCACGGGAAGACGTGATGATAATTGTGCCATCCCTCGCCGCAGGCCAAGATCGATACCAACTTGTTGTTGGCCGACGATATGAAACTGTCATACGGCCTCATACCGTAGAAATGCGCAGCACTGTTCACCAACCAAGTGTAGTGCAGTGACTGGACATAACGGAACATGGAACACGTGAAGAAGCAGACTTTAATGGAGTAACCAAAGTAAAAGTACGGAATCAGAGCAGGCACGATGAAGCAGCACACCGGCATTATGTAGAAGTAGTATCTGAAAAGATTTCGAATGATATTGCAGATTCTTTGGGGCACATTAGCGCTACTTACTTCTTTTGGAACATGACAATTGGATCGGTATGCAGATCACTCATGTCAACTAGCTTGCCTTTCTCCCGTACATCGGGGTGCTTCTTGCACATCAGCCAGCCCATGTGGGAGAAAAAGAATCCGCGACGGGAATTGTGCGGATCGGCATTGGTGTCGGTGAATTTATGATGCACTCTGTGATCGCGTACCCACTCGTAGATGCTATTCTGGAAGGCAATCGACTGGCAGATCATCAGGAAGACTCGCATTGGCCATTTGGCTTTGTAGGCTTTGTGCGACCAAAGACGATGCGCGCCGGCTGTGATCCCAAAACCTCCGAGCGTTCCGATGCCATAACCTAAAAACGGTGTGTAAAGTGTGGGTAGGTGTAAGTGTAAGTGTAAATAAAGTGTAAGTTTAAGTAAAGTGTATTTTGTTTGTGTGTAAAGCAAAATTAAATATTTAATTACAATGGAAAACATATGGAAAATGAAATTATGTATACCTACCTTGGAGTAGATTGTAAATGCAATAAAACATGTAAATGACGTTATTGACAGTTTTTTGTGTGCCCAAGTTGTGAATTTTCACGAATGTTAACACATGTTTTTACACATTTAACACGGACACAAACTTATACACTAATAATGTTGTTTACGACATGAAATGAAACACTTTATTACATGACACTGTTTGACCCCTTAGGCGTTTGCTTATGGAGCTTATGGATTGGATTGATCAACATTTTGACGGGAGATGGGATAGTGATGGCGGTTTTACTAATTTAAGGGGCTCTAGGTGAGTAGATGTCTAACTGCTCTTTGTCGTCGCTTCAATTGACGGCTTATTATGTGCTAATATTGCCTGATCTTGGATCCACCTTAGCTTTAACCCGTTTTTAATGAGGTTTGTAAGATCAGTAAAATATCCCTATCCGATAACCCTGATAGACCCCCTTAAAATTCTAGGTGACGAGGGACAGCTTACACTTAACTTTAAAAACACATCGATCCACCTAGTTTTGAGGCTTAAGCTGCACCAAATGCCAACAAAATTCGTTTTTAAATGATTAATTTTATTCTATGGGAGGTAGCCCGCCTCCATTTTGCAGAGTTGGTAACTGATACAGAAAATATACAGAAATGTACCAAATGTTCTAGTTGTATCTGATATGGGTGGCAGGATATTTATTTTTTATGTGGAAACAAAAACTAATCCAAAAAAAAGTTTTAAATGTCTCTCCATGACTTCGAATGGCGAGGATTAAAGAAATTGTTCTACGCAGGCTATAATTGTCTTTGTTCACTGAAACAAATCATTCACCTCATCCCGCATAGTAAAACAATGTTACGCAAGATACTGTTCACCAAGCCCATTGACTGATTTAATATGGACTGCTTAATTTCTGTATGATTGGTAGCAATTTGCAATATGATTCCATTTTTACAAATCCGAAATTTAATTGAAATGTACGCTAAAGTGATATTACATCATATTTCCAAAAAAAAAAAAGACAAACAACATAAAAAACTAATGCGCAATAAATATACAAAAATTTGGCAATTTATGGGACAATGAATTTTTTTTGGTTGCATCTGTTATTAATTATTTAAACTAGTACAATTTCGAGAGGGCATCTATTGTAAACAATGCCGCAACAATTTAAATTGACAACAATTTCACTTGGCAATTCAACTCACGCCCAATAGGTGGCTCTAACATTCTATGGAGAAATCCGAGATGGTTGTCATTTTGTTTGACTTATTTTTCGCATGGCACCACGAGCGCTAGTTATGTTGGCGTCATTTTCTGGGCAGAAATTGTATGGAAATGGAACTGACATTTTACTAACAGTCCATGTATAGTATGTCAATGGTCAAGGCTATCAAACACTAGATAACTATAGAAAAGTCGTTGGGACTCATCAATGATTGTTTAAAAAAAACTGTTGCCTCATGTAAGTTCTTCAAATCTTTTCCACTACGTCTTAACAAATTGTCGGTTATTAAATTTTGTGAATATTTTCTTAAAAGAATTATTTAGCACCACGCTGATTATTTTTCAAAACACATTTGTCTTTTCTATTGCAAGATATTAGTCCTTGTCTCTAAAGTACTACACAATCAAATATCTAGTTATAGGAAGCGTATCCAAGGCTCATAGCTTATCCAAAGCTCATACAATCACTCTGTTGCGCCTACTAACAATTTTTTTCTTAGCTTGTCTCATAAAAGATCTTTTAAGTTGAAGGTTGTCTTGTCTTAAACCATATAGAACAAGGTTTGACTGTTTGACTGTCACCTTTAAGGTGAATTCCCAATTAAGCAGATTGTTCAGTCGAGCCCAAATGTCGGTATAAAAAACTCAATGACAACTGGAATGGTTCTTCATCGGCATAGTTCAGAAAATATGGTTGAGCACGAGGCCTAAAATTCTGGTTCTTAAATATTCTCAGAGCAAAATGATTTCCTCATTGAATGTGAAGTAATAAATTCCATGAATAATGCAAGGCTTTGTAATTTAAATAATTTGAAAAGGCTAATTCACGTGATTTGTGTAAGAAATACCATGAAGAAGAATCTGCTTAAGCGAGTGGCCAAAAGTTAGGTAGTTTTTCAGAAGTGGTTTTATAATTACTGAACTAAGCACATTTGACAAGTATTCACCAGGCTTTAGCAAACCACTCTTTGTTTTTCAGGAAGCATAGTCTCAACGCAACAACTTTTCGAATCGTGCTAATTCCCATTTGAATATTCATTTTCTAACGAAAATAAAAGTGAACATTTAACCGATTGATTATTTGCATATTTCCCCATCTAAAGTGTGGACCTAAATTTGAATATCACGTGCTTACACTCATCAACTCGGAAGTTTGTAAAATTAAATAGTCTAACGATCGATGAGAGTAAAAGTGCTATATTCGGAATAAACTTGAACTTCATATTTCCTCAACAAATGGCTTTTTTATTTTAATTTTATGACAATAGACAGTCGTTTTGTTTTTTTCCCCCAAGCATAAGTGTATCTTTCATTCATGAAACTTCGATTGGCGCACGCTTTTGTTTCTATTACGTTTCTTTGGTTTATTTTTGTTAATTTGGCATTAGTTATTATTCAAATGGGTTACTAACCCTGTCAATGAAATAAAAAATGAGCAATTTAAATGCAAGATCATTGTTGAGATGTAGTGGATAAAGCCTGAGGCGTTTGAACGTTGAACCATCTGCAAGAGCGGTAGCTTTGCACATTTTGATCGTTTAAGGAAATAAGCGCTAGAAAGCGCTAGCGAGCGAAAGCGAAATAAATTGATTTCATGGAGTATACGAGCCTATATCAACGTTTTGAAGTCTAAAGACGTCATAAGTTAGCACAATATGAATGGAAAGAGAAGAGTTCCACTTTAGAACATATCTCAATTAGAAGCAACTAACGCCATCTGTCGGATACAGTAGTGATGAAAGAATTCACTGACCTTCAAGCATGAAATTTATTGATGATGACTAAATATTGTGAATCAGTTTCGGGATCAAGTAATCACTTTCAGCGAGTGTTATCCAGAAGAACACTGAAAAGGAGATAAAATGCAAGCTCAGGGGTGAGGTAAACGTTAATTTTTAAGCCCAGTTATAGCTGAGACACCATTTGTAATAGAATAGTGTTTAATATTTTCGAATCCAAGCCTAAGTTTAGCAATATCAACAATTTGATCAATGGATGCAAAAACTTGTTGCACATCAGCAGTCCCCTTGACCTTAATTGTCGCTAAAGTATTTTAGAAGTGGATCAAAATATTCATGAAATAGATCCCTCTGCTCATCTCTTCTCTTCTCTTTTCATCTCTACATATCTCTTCTGTTTTCTACATATAATAAAACTGTAAAATAAAAAGTGATGGACCGCGCATCACGCGGAAATTACTGGACGGATTTTGATGAAACTTGACAAAGTGATTGCTCATGTTCTGGGTCGGGACTTAGGATACATTTTATCCCAGAATATAGAGTGGTTCTAACAAAATAGCGCTTTAACGTGATCATATGTTTTGCACTTCATTGGACAGTCGTCTCTTTACCGCACACATTCAAGTTGAACAGAATTTCAGGTGTTGTTCATTGGGAATGTTTAGAAATGGGCTGATGGGATTCGTGTGTCAAGTTGTCTCCTTCGTGTTGCTTCCTTTTTGTCGACATTTGAGGTGGGTAAGAGGGAAATAATAGAATCTTTTTTGTGTAGACTAAAAATCCCAACAAAGGGACAAAGGCCAAAAAGATACTCCCAATACACGAAGAATGCAGTTGAAAAGATGTTATTAAGTGAGCCCCTAAAAAAAACCCTGTGCTCATCATTTCTAATTCATGTCCTTCGCCTAACGACAATAAATCCTTCAACTTCGCTGGAATATTTTGAACCCAAAATGTTGTTGCTACTTTTTCTCATTTTCTTTTTTCGTTTAATCACAATTATATTCCAATCACATGTATAACAACACTAAAAAGAAAACATTTGAAAACATTCGAAATTTATGTTCAATTCTTTAAGACGCGGTATTATTCCATTCTTTTCGTTTTGCATCTTCTGGACGATCGCATCCCGCGAATACCAATGCTTGACGTAGGCGATACGTCTTACTTTACATTAAACAGCAATAGATATGAGGTTTGAATTTAAAACAAGTCAACGAACGTTCGACTTTCTACGACTTGCGTTCCATTGAATTGATATGTAGTTCCTATCAGACGGCCGGCATACTGGAGGAGTCCAAACGCCGCTGGGTTATACGGTTAAATTCATCCAGACACATGACACTGATTATACGCGCACGTATATTTTTAATTTTGGAAATAGAATGTGTGTGCTGGCAGACGGTTGAGGCATTAATGACTCGGAAATTATTATTATTTAGGTATTGAGAACATTGACTTGACCCACTTGCAAAATACGAGTATGGCCTGTGACAACAGTTGAACGAAAGTGGAGGTGCATTATGGAATATTTTTATAATGTAGGTACTTAAGTGTTGCCGGCAGTCGTGTGGGGTTCAACGATTGCTTTTGTCCTTAGATAGTTTATTCAGTTTGCGGTCAGACAGGTGAATAGAGCTACTAAGTATTTTTAAGGTATCTTTTGGAGCACTGTTCCGCTTTTGTAACGTAATGGAAGTTCAGAGAATGGGTACGAAAAAAGTCGTTCAGTGATCGTCAAATAAGTCATCGGTTTTGTTTAAGTCTTCTTGAACTAATAGTTTATATCTTAATCTTGCAATCGCTTTTAAGTTTATATGTCCAAAAACTAGAACTAGTTTCCATCCCTTGTATTTTAAAATCCAGAACGAGATTCCGCGACTGAAATCGATGATCTCGTAGATTTGTTCGACACATTCAGTTCAGATGAAGACTTTTCACGTTTCCAGTCTCCATCTGAGTTTATGAGTTTTTTTTATAATTAACACACGCTAAAGAGGTTATGACTGTTCTTATAGTGAAGTGTGATTTACACAGGGCGGGCATTAAGGAAATTGGGATATGGAAGACATAGGATTTAAATGTCTTTAAATTGTTACTGAGGAAGAAACATAGAGCTAGGCACTAGAACCTTTGGCGTTCCAGTTCTACCTTCTACGGCCGAAGAGCAGGGACGTAAATGAATATGAGAAGCAGAGGATGCTGTTTTTAGCAAAAAAGTGAATTGTATTAGAGGTTGCAGTTGTAGACAAAAGATCTTTAATGAAAATGAGAAAGAGAGTCGGATTCAAAACGGAGCGCTGGGGAAAACCATAATTTAAATGGTGAAGTTCAGACTTGAAACCATCCATGATAACTTGAATTGCCAGAAAGGTAGGTTCTAATCCATTAAATAAGAGACGCATAAGCACGCATTTTCGCCCAAAAAGCTTGATGCCAAACCCTGTTGAATGCCTTACAAATATCAAATATCAACTTTTCGGTGATATAAGCCTTCAAATCACCAGATCTGTTGCCACGAAAACCGTACGACCGGTCATTAAGTAGTTTTCGTGATTCAAGATATTTCATAAGCTGACGATTTATCAGCGTTTCCATCACCTAAGAAAGAATGGACGTAAGTGGACGTCGCACAGTGTGAGAATTCGCTCATCTAGCGGAATTAAATTAATAGCACTTCCAAGTTAAGCTTTTTGATAATTTTTTTTTTGTAGAATTGATCATAAATATCTATAGTATCAAATTTAACTACAACATTATATATATTTTGCCAAATTTTTGATGAACGGAGCTCTGAAAGTACATGTTTTTTGTTCAAAAGTGGACCCATAGAAAAAAATTGATAACGCTCGCAGAGAAAAGTTTTTAGTTAATATTTGCTAACATTTATCAAAAATAATCATTAAATACATACATTAAGTAAAAAATCATTGATATTTTTGCGCAAAACAGACTCTAAAAGACCTTTATATTTTCGGTTGGTGCATTTAAAAGCTTCAGGACTTCATGTTCAATAACACATTTTTTCCTGTTCGGAATGCTTAGAGACTTACTTAGAAAGGGTTTGAAGTTATCAACAGTCTATGAAGAAGATCTGTCATTGTGTCCAACCGTGAATTTTTTCTTGTAAATTATATTTTTATTTTTTATTATGTATCTTTATTTTTAGCCTCTTGCGCTCCCTCTAAAAATTGACCAATTTGAAGAATACAAGAAGCAACCACTTGTTTGCCATTAAACAATAATAAATGGGCGATTACTGGCATATAATACCACCCATAGTTCCCAAGATACAAATCCCGAGTCCTTGTCGCACATATGGTCTAAAGCATCTAAATTAATCGGAAACCCAGACGCCATGGCTTCTAAAATAATATAATAATTTTATAAGCTCTGTATCAATACCAGTTATCTCAGGAAAAACCGCCTTGCCGTTCCTAAATCTGTCTTGGATAAGTTTTTTCCTAGTCAAGGTGCTTACCACTCTTGGCCCACTTCTCACTTAACTTAAAACAGATAAGCTTTATATTTGCCTTAAGTCAGTTGATGACACCTTCAGAAAATATAATTTCAGCAAAAAGATTTCATTACAAATGAAAAAACAGCATCAATTTTGATTTGGAAATCCAAACCTCAAAAATGTTTTTTATCATTTCGAAATCCATTCTAAAAATTATGAAAAATGCCTTGTATCAAAATCCTATACACTTGAAAAGGGCAACATGTATGTACATATGTACAGTCAAAGTCGAAAATTATGATATACAAAATATAAGTAACTAAATTACAACACATTCGATGAAACTTAGTACGACTGTTACTTAGTGTAGGTAACACTTTTGTTTCATAGCCAAGTCGAAAGTGAAAAAAAAATGTATGGGTGTCGCAGCTATGCGCAGCAACTTAAAGCGCTAAATAATAGAAGAGATATCAGGCTTTAAAATGCATATAGTCTCCCATCCGAACAACACTGAACACATAAAGTTTTTCTCTCATAAAGGCAAAAATTGGCAAAAAAAAACATTTTTTTTTAATTTAACAAAAAAAAATAATATAAACACCCTGTGGAATGTAGTTTTTTTTTACTTTCTAGTTTCTTGATATTGTTTTTTTATAAAATCCAAACAAAATTTTCAATAAATAACACCTTGAGCACTCGTAAAAAAATAAATTCAAAACTACCTTCACAAGCCAATTTTCACTGAAATTATAAGGAACTTCAACTTCAAGCCCAATTATTTTTGTTTTACATGACTCCCACATAACAGTTCTTTCATAATCGCTTAGTAGAAGGTTTAAGCAGACGAAACCGGTTTTTGTATCAATTGGTGCAAGTCATTTTTTTAATTAAATTCCGCTAGATCAGCGAATTCTCACACTGTGGTCGATGGGAGAAGAAAATTCGCCTTTTTTGAGGACGGGCTGGACAAATGCTGTGCCCACCTCCTCGGAAAGAGTCTAGAAGAATAGGACAAATGAAAAAGCTTACACAACAGTTTTGCGAGCCTAGAAGAACACCTCGAAGAACGATGGTGGAGATACAGTCGGGACCATAGTTGATTTATTTATGTTGATATCGTAAAGTACTCTTGCAACTGTACGAGTGCGAAAATGGATTTGGCCCATGGAAAATTCGACGTTTTCAAATACAGATGGAGACAAAGCGCAGTCTGGGAGCTAGCAGCTTTAGCTTTGTCTGAAGAGCTGACAGCTAAAATGTCATTGAAAATTAGCGGTGGGATTGATGGAAAGGCGCGATCTCTTAATGTTCTTAACAAATGAAGTGAAGTGTTGCCAAGTCAGTGCTTTCAGCGTTAATTTTATTTCCCAAAAATTTCAATTTGGTGCCGAAAAAGTAAAAAAAAAGCGCTTGGGCGTTTTTCAGTGCTTAAAAAAGTATTTTAATGTTTTTTTAAGGCTGCCCTTTTTTCTCTTTCTATGGCGTCCCTTTAGGTATAGTATACCAGTTCATATCACAGAGGCAATTTAAGAAACAAATTAAATTCATTTACCTTTTATTTGTTAACTTTTAAAATTATAGTTTTGGTGCTAAAGAGGTCAAAATTAACGCTGACAATTTTAAAAACGGTGCTCAAATGCTAGAATGACTTTGCGCTGCTTACCACCCATGGGACATTGTAGTATTTTCACTAAGAACGTCTGCGAATTATTTAAGTTTAAAAAAAAATGGAGGTAAGTTTAATTTTCTGTTAAATAAAACCAATATCTTTTGGATTGCCTACTCTATTACATTGTAACGAATTGAAGCTTTTAATTTTTCTCAAGCCTCTTGAAAAAAGTTCTCCAAAAACTATATAAATCCGTGGAGTTTAGTCAGCTTCTTCTAAAGATAGATTGATATTGAAATAAGTGTAATTGCCTAACTTTTTTGAAGTTATAATTGCGGTCGGACCACCTACAGTCATGTTCAAAAGACAATTCCCAAATGAATTTTTTTAAGCAACAATGTCCACACCTTCTTTCACCATTTTGAAAATATTCCTACATGTAGTAGCACAATTTAACAGAGCAACAATAATCAGTAATCACTTACCAAATAGATAAGCCAAATAGGCATTTTCGGCGAAAATCAAATACAGCCCATACAGCCCGAACATGTGTAAAATGATGAAGATGACCACATTCCGCCAGACAATCTCCAGGCGATACTCTTTCTTTGGTTTCTCTGTGTTGACGGCGGCAATGGCGGCAGTTCCGCAATCTTTTCCAACAATCAGATCGCCCATAACAGGGACGCGATCGTTATTTGTATTTGAATTTGTGCTGCTGGTGGCGCATACTGAAGAGGTGCGCTTTCTGTTATTATTTGCCGTATCATCAGAATTCAGTGCAGTCTCCGCCAAGATGAACGAGCTCCCTATTATGTTAGGAGCCATCTAAAAAAATAACCAAAGAAAATGGCGATTGATTAGTAGTCGGCTTTTGGAATTTGTTTTTTTTTTTTGTCTGTAGAAAACCTCCACTCAGTGTCTGTATGTATGGGGTGTCGTTTTGTTATGTTAATTATGGGATTTGACTTAAATTAGCAATGCACTTGTGTTTAGTTTACTTTAGATGCAAAAGGTATTGAAAAGAACGCGCCGCCTAAGCGTATAGCGTAAGACGTGCTCCGAATACGATAGTCAAGATGGATAAACGACATATTAAGATGACAGCGTACCAGCATTGTTCACACTTTTCAAATGATGAATTGTGTTTTCTAGCTGAAACGAATGTCTCGGATGACTAATTGGAGAAAATTGAACGTAAATTACAAATAAGCAGCGTATGATGTTTTCAAATGCAAATTCTGTCAAGGCTTCACAGAGACGGATAGTTTTGTTTTCTGCTTTTAGTTTCGTTAGAAGATGCCACCACGTATAGCAGGTATTTTTATGTTACGCGTTTTTTCATAAATATTCCATTATCACTATAACCGATTTCTTTTCCGTCGGCAAAGAATAGAATAGGAAATGGAAAAACACAAGGTCTCAATGCTTAATCAGCATAAAATTAATTTATCAACATGTTGACAACAGTCTAACCACCATAACTTGTTCTGCAAGAATCGATATTAATGGTAGAGCAATGGTTTGGAGAAGCATCCAATGGAAGCACTTTATAACAATGGGTCAGTATGCTGGCTGCTGACCTTTGAGTGACCCTCCAATTGACCTAGCCTATCCATTGAAATACTACCGGTATCATGCTATGGCTGTGTGACTGATATGATGTGAAATAAAGACGTTGAACGGTCTATGGAAGGCTAAAGTTGCTATCATTTAATTGAATGGAAAATTACTGTCAAATTCATTCGGTCGCTTAAAAGTTTGTTTGATCTACATCTCTGTGCGGTATAGGGTGCCGCTGTGAAGAATCAGTCGCAAAGAATGCCCGACTTCAAATTTGACACGAGATGCAAAAAACCTCAAGGAGATAATGGGCTGACAGCTGACTGACTTGATGTATCTCGGTTTAGATTTGTCTAGATCGGTCACATCAACAGCTGTTTCTGTTGAAGTGACTGAGTGCTATGTTGACAGTTCGCATATATGGCTGACGTACAAAAAGTGACGTTCTAGTTTTTGCTTTCAGGTTACATTTAGCCCAGAATCCAGACCAATCTAGTAGACAACTAAGTTTTTTAGTGTGCCCAATATTAATATGTTGTTTGTTGGCGTCACAATTTTTTTTACATCTTTAGGAATACAGAGAACTAAAAGAACTATTATTCATTAAAATGAAAAATAACGGAAATAGCTAAAAACAAATTTGTAAATATTTTTAAATTAGGATTTTTTATTAAATAAACTATCTATAACATTAAAAATTAATGAAAATTTGGTGCAAAAAATTGCGCGATTTTTGTACTAAATTTTCCACTGCGGGGCTAAGGTTCAAACTATTTGTTTAATTAAAATAATTACCTCGTCAAAATTTTGAATATAGATGACTAGGAGCTTTGGGAACTATTTAAAAAGTTCCGTCCATTAAATATCTTCTATCCGGTATTTTTTAAGACGAAAATGTAAAGAAAACTTGTTTTTGACTTCAAAAACTACAAACCTATTACAGAGCTAATTTTAAAATAGTACTTTTGTACATGTGTAAAATAAATTCGGGCACTAAATACTTAGTCTAAGAACACAGTTAAGAAAATTATCTGTTAATGGAGTTCTTGGAATTCATATTTTAGCAAAAATAAGAAAAATTAAATAAGACCCAAAAAATTCATTTTAAAAATTGGAGTCTATTTCATAATAAAATTTAAATAAGACCCCAAAAATTAGTTAACTCCAATTTTCATTAGGAAATAAGACCCCATTTTAATTTTTTGGGGTTTATTTCTTTTTTTTCTGTCTTATTTCATTGGGGCCTTATTTCGCAGAGCCGATTTTAGTATCATAGTACTTTCTCGATTTGGCCTTATGACGCTTTCTCAAAGTGTCATTGTTCCAAATGCTTGAATTTGGCCTTATGCCGCTTGGTCTTATGTACCTAAGTATCGCGGAGTGTCACTATAAAGATTCAATCCAAAAATAATTCGCCTTTGTTGCATAACTTTTCCCATGACTTTAGTCACTATTCACCTGACTAGTGCTTCAAAGCACAAATCTATTAATTTCAGCTTCTACACCAGCACGATCAAGTCCATGGAGCATTCTCCCCTACACAACGCACTCATCTAAACCAGTTCTTCAGCTTCACCATACGGGTTGGTTGCAATCCTATAGCAAATTCTAGGCTAACCATAGTCACATCTGCTGCGTTAAGAATATACGCGATTGAATATAACCGCATCGAGTTGGTTACCTCCTTAAATTTGAGGCCAACAAGTTTTCATTTCGCTTGGTGTTGTAAATGTTACACAGCCAACGCTTAGCAAAGGCCGTGTCCCAATTCTTGCAGATAAACCTATTGCTGTCATCGTCGGCGCCTCACTCGGTGGCAGAGCAAGCAAACAATTATGCACCATTCACACTGATAATGATGCTGGGATTTATTGTGTGATTGGAGATGGAATGTATAATTACACCAGCAGTTCTTCCCATGCGAAAGATTGCATTGAATTGTCAGAGGGACAGGCAAATGATGATTGTCATCGAATAGGTTTTAATTATTACTTTGTTGTAAAATTTGCGCAGGTGGGCAAAAGCTCACAGATCGCTGTGCATCAATGAGATGTCAGTGTTGACCAGTAGTAATTACGATCGCAAACACATTTTCCACTGACATCTGGCTATTTGTATTCAGATGGCATACGCCCCTCATTGGGGGTGAATAATCGATGAATAGTGTCCGTATACTGGCCACATGACAACAAAAGCAAAATGCGTTCGCTGGAGTGCGTTGCGTTTGCGTTTTCTATGAATATTCATAATTTATGTTATGAAAACAATGCGCGGAAGTAATGCAAATCGAATTCGTTCTGTCCAGATGAATGTCGGTGAGTCTGAGATGGAAGTGCTATTCTATGTTTTATGCAAGAAGAAACGTGAGTGGTTGTGTGGACTACAGTGATGCATCGTAACCATTGAATTAGGGTTGAGATTTTGCATTGCATCGGTTCGAAACTAGAGACAGCAGCACTTGCTAAAAATCGCAGAATCTTCAATTTCAGGACCACCGTTTTCAGTTGAACTCTTTTGTTTTTTGGTTATTTAGACGTCTTTTCTAATTTTACTCCAAAGTGCAAAGTGGGGTGAAAAAGGACACTAAGATCGGGTGGGGCAGTACAAATGGAACAAATTGTATTTACAAAAATAAGTATATTTAAATATTCACCAAATTTTCGAAATTTTCAAAAATGCTTTTTGTTTGTTAGCTTCCTAAAGATTCTATCAACTTCGAAATTGTTCTTGCCGCTGGCGCTTTTCTGGCATTTTGTACATTCTGTCAATCATAATCGATTTAATGGGATTATGCTAATGTCAAAGATGGATGTAAATTTACTTGCATTCTGTTCTACGTAAAAAAAATGCCAATAATCCACAATTTCAATTAAATCTTACAAGCTGAATTATGTTTAGGGACTTGTTGAGTGATATATTTTATTTCCTCCATAACTTAAGACGACGTGCGGCAAAAGTTAAAAGTTAATGAACTTACTCGTATTCGAAAGCGATTAGCGAGCGCAAATCATCCCAATGTGGCCCACTTTAGATTTTTGATGGGCACTTTTGGGCTCAAAACATTTGTCTACTAAATCCCTCTTTCACAATAATAAATGGCATTTGATTTCTCTAACGTCAGCTGTCAAATATCCCAAATGACGAAGACCGCTTTCATGTAATGCATTACGACTTTTTTGACATTATCCTACGTCTATTCAATTTGAGAACTCATATGAATCCATATTAGTCGCTCTCATGGAAAGTTTTAAATGCAGTCAAACAGAAAGTCAATATAGTGTAAAGTGCGCCTTAAGTCTGACAGCTGTTAGGCTCAATCTCAGGTTATTTTGCTGTATTTGTTTCGTAGGCAGTTCTAAATTGAATGTATATAAAGAAGAACTCCCTTGACAACACCTCGACTGAGCAATCAGTTGTCATTCAATTGTGTCAAACCAGATAGATGAAACTTCGAAAACAAAATGATTTTTCTAATTTCTAATATCCGCCATATGGCGACCAGCCTTTTGAACGTATTCAATTACCCTCCAGATGAAAACTCAAAAAAAAGTGACGTTTGTCTAACTGACAGCAAGTCTAAAAAAGCGCCGATTTTGACACCTACAGAATACGTCCCTTTCTTTTTTTGTAGTGCAGCCACATTTATATTTAAATATTTTTTATGATTAGCATATATTAGAGTGACATCTACCGTCTTCGCATGCCAAACGTGCCATCGCAGACTGTTTAGATCTGTATTTAATTTATTGCGGAAACCGAATGGCCCTTAATATAATCAGAATTCTATGAAACGACAAAACCGTCCGTCACAATTTGTCAAAAACGTTAAAGCATCGCAAAACAGTCCGATAAATTGTCACCGCAAATTGACAGCTTCTCTGATACATATGTATTCATATGTAAATGCAACCTTACACAATTTGTATAGTAAAACAAAATCAAATTTTACCGGCGAATAAAACAATACTCATTTACACCTCATTAAGGTCGATGTAAAATTATGAATGTTTATTTTTGACAACAAAAATAACCTGACACACTATTTGCCGGTAGAAAATCACAATAACACTTCCGATAGGTAGTAAATCCTAATTTGTCAAGCCTATTTTTGGGATAGCAATTCAGGAAGACGGGTGGCACGTACACACCAGCAGTCGAAATTAGTTGGAGGACACAAACCATTGTATAAAATTAATATTTATGATTAATTATTTATACTGATGTTTGTTGTGTTTGGCATGGCTTTTTTGTTTCGTTTTTTTTTTTTAAATCGCTTAAGCTGAAGATAATTGCATAGGAAAACCGCAGAGGTATTTATTCTTCGTTGGTTAATCGATTCATAATTATCTAATACGATACAGGTTAAATTCTTGTGGTTGTCAAAGCTATTTCTGTCATTGGGAACAGGCTTTTGGCATAATTTTGTACCAAAAAGGTAAATATATTGTTAATAACTAACGTAAAAGACTATTTAATATAGTTTATGACTGAACGAATCTATTTAAATAAATTTGAAAAGTGACCAAAGGGCCATGCCCGGATTTTGCTGTTACAAGGCTGCGTATTGTGATTTGTGAAGTTTGAAGGTTAGAACAATGCATTATTCCAGTGAAAAGTATTAGAACATAATCGAGTTGTTAGTAGATCTTTTGTACTCTGACGACATTCTTGACGTTAATGCTCTTAAAATAAATTGCAATTTGACTTATGAATAAGCATTATATATTTTCAAAAATAAGAAACAATTAACCCCAAAGCTGACATTTGCATATTATTTGTTAGCTGCAACAATTATAGAAAACAGCCAGTTAGTGCTGACCTTTTTAACATGTGGCCTCGAGACGAGAAGGTTAGCAATATCCTTTAAAAGCTTAGGTTTTTTAAGTATCTGGAAGATCAGACTATCAGAGGTGATCGTAAAAGTCACATTTACTGCATGAAAGCCGTAATATTTATGTCAACTGAGTGGATAAATATGTATATATTGTTTGGAGGTGATAAATATAAGTTTAAACATTTTTAGAAACATCATGACAGCCAGCTGTCAGAATTTGTTAATTACCTCTTTAGAAAATTTCAAAACATATAAGTGGGTTTTTTGCTACGAAAAGTTTACAAAAATTGGCGGAACCAAGATTGTAAAGTAACCAATCTGGTGTTATAGAAAAACATTGTAAAATGAATTAAATAAATGAACTAAAAATATTTCAATTACATTAAACTATTATTTTTTTAATCGATAATAATTTAGTCCTTTAAATTGTTTAAAATATCGAGGGATACCGTCAACAGTTTCCGAGTAAGAATAATTTTTAAATTGATTAAATCCTTATTATCTTTAAAAGCTTATAAGTCTAGTACATTTTCTGACAAAATATTTAAAGCTAGGAAGGTGCACCTGTGATAGGTATAAGGTACTTTAGTTTTGAGAGAACTTTGTACTTGAAATCAACGCACAAAAAGCAAATTTACCACACAATATTCGAAGCATCAACTGACGTTACGTACTTCCGTTGCAAGATGGGGCTACGAGATTGAGTGCTTATTAAATTGACTATCCTATTCAGACGTTAGACCTAGTGGTACCATTTAAAAAATTATTGAATCTTCTAAAAACACTGCATGAAACTCAACAATTAAATGGCTGCATAGTTTATTTAAAAATTCCTTAGTTTTGGTTTTAAAAATAAAACAGCTTAAATCATAAATCCAATTTTAACACAAAAAAAATCGCAATTCCCCTAAACTTACCTTAACAACCTTGTTTCAGGTCCTTTGTAAACCCCACTTCAAAGAAATTTCCTTCAACGGAAATCGTTGTCTCAAAAACTCCTTTTTTTAATTTTTTTAACTTTAGATGAAAAACTTTAATTTCTTAATTCCACTTCATCGAAAATAAAGTCCATAGGACACTTTTCTTCCCTGGACTATTTATTACAAATTGTCCACGAATTGATCCTTGTGCCCACACACTTGCACTGCACTAGTTACACGACGAGGACCTTATCGCGATAGTGCGGTTCGTTTTTCGATACACACCGTACTGTGACAAAACTTCAACTAAACAAATCCGCATTGACAAATGACAAACGACTGTGATAATGTTGCCGCTGCTTACTTAATAATTAGTAGAGGCTGACTGCCCGAACTCAGTTCACAAACAGTTCTACCAAAAGTGGCTACACCGAAATTTATAACTTTATAAGCCCAGCGCACTCGGCCAGTAACCAACAGAACAGCACACAGGTCGCCAGGTGCTATGGATTTGGATATGGATTGATGCCGATGGGAAGGGTAGCACGTAGAACTAGTCATACCCTACTGGTATTAGTGTATCGCTATGCCTATAGGAGCGTTTATTGTTTGGCTGACTGTATAGTTGAGATGGTGATTGACAAGTTGGTATATTTATTTTGCTTGCGGCGCGAATGAATACCGTGGGAGTAATGAGCGCATGCGTGTATACGATGCGTTTATGGTTAGTGCAACCAAAATATTTAATTAATGCAAAATCGGAAGTAATTTGCAAAAGGTTGTGCATTTGTTTTTGTTGCTCTTTTATGGGGAAGTTATTGTCGTATTTTAATCACATAAATAATAAAAAACAGCTGGTAGAGAGGTTTTAATTGACGTTATTAACAATAACCCTTATTCGCGTTCTCGTTTGTAAAATCGGTGCTAGCAACCTTTTTAAGATTTTAAATAAAATAAAAAATGTGAATATTATTGTTGTAACTACACGATAATTGTATTAAACTTAAACTTGCAGATCAGAAGGTATAAAAGTCAGTTAAGATCTTTGCTCGAAGGTAGCTTTCGAGTACCGCAAAGAACTATTGAACCATGCATGTTTCTTTTACCTACCCATGGTTTGTCGGACTTTATTTCTCATTGTTCTAAATTTCCTTTCTTACCGTTTTTTTTTTTTAATTTTGACTACTGTTACTTTAACTGTCGGACTACTTTGTTAAAAAGAGACGTATGTATTTTAAGAAGTTGTATACTATCTTTAATGATTTAAAAGCAGCATCCTTAAAGTTAACACGCCAACTTTACGCAAGTATTGTTCACCTTCTGTCGGTAAGCGTGAAGTTTGCAATAACCCTCGGCTTACGAAAGAAAATTTTACGTTTCAAACATCAATTATCAAATCTGCACCAGCATCATCTTTATTTTTAGTATCCCGCCAATCTTTTACAAGGGTCGACTGTAAAGGATGCTATACAAAGTTAACACAAAAATTCGAATAATTTCAAAAAACGAACCTAGGTCTGGCTGAGGTATCTTTTTGAAAAACAGAAAGCAAATTTCTTTAAAATTGTCATGCCATTGTTTCCATACCGCATATATTATACGCAGCGCATGCATAATTTCCAGAGCGGCGATGACTAAGTTACTGTCACTCCCAATTCGATCGGTCCCATTCTGAAATAAAATACCGAGTGCCGATTTCTGTAATGCACCTTGTCGCCTGCATCAAAACCGATGTCTACCATTAACCTCATATGCAAAAACCAGACAGAATATTATACAGAACTCTTGAACTATAAGCAAAGCGTTTTTCAGTCGCTCAGCAACACGTGTACTCGTATGTTCCGGCACTCTACTTTTTAATTCAAAATTATTTGTAGCTATGCAACTTGCAAGCAACGAATTAATAATGTTGGTCTTACTAAAAGCCTACTAACCATTTTAATAATGAAAAATGGAACACAGGGCGAATTTGATTCTACCGCTGTTTGCAGCTGTTGTTAGTGGCTGGCGTTCAATGTTGAACGAATTAATTCTTGTGCATTATAAGGGGAATGGAAGTGAGATAGGTGAGAAGCCCTAATAGAACTAACACCTCTCCACATTTGCATCAAAAAAGTGGCGTAACGCAGCTCAGCAAATCTGCTACAAATGAGGAGATAGCATCGGTGATCACTCGGTCCTGATGACCCTTCTTTCAGAAATAACAGAACTTGACATGATCTGCGCGATCGATCGCCTCCAAAAACATTATGTTTCAACAAAAGTCTCTCCACGGAGATCAAAAATAGAAAAAAGTGGATTAGCAATAGCCAAAAAGGCAGAAAGTGGTATACGGATGGTTCTAAAATGGACGGCATATTCGGACCAAACCAAACTGCCTCGATACCAATGGGAAAAAAGCCCAAGCGTATTTCAGACAGAACTCCATGCCATTAAAGAATGCGCAAGTCTCATCTAAAACTCCAGGCATCAAAGGCGCAAACATCCATATCACCCACCATTGTATCCAGATCAGTCTTACACTGCTTTAATCCCCTTCAGAAATTATGCACCAGAAACAAAACCAAAATATGGTGTGTTCCTGGCCACAAGGTAATTGAAGGAAACAAAAAAACTGACGAACTGGCCAAAAGATGTTCAGAAATACCTTTCACAGGACCTGAACCCTACTGCACTATCTCTAAACAGCGCAAAACCCTGCTTTAAAAAAAAGCTGCGAAAACAATAATTGTTTTTTAAACATTGGGAAAGCTTCCTAGACCTAAGACAGGCCAAAAAAGTTACTAAACCCTTCATAAAAAGTGCCAAAAGGATTCTAAATCTAGGCAGGCATGGTATCAAAAATCTAGTTGGCTACCTAACAGGGCACCACGGGCACCTAAACAAAATACACGTAGCCGACTCTTCGGAGTGCCGACTATGTAAATGCCCAGCCCTCTGTGGTATTAGAAGGAACTTCTTCTTCAGGGAAATATTAAGTCCGGAAGAAGTAAAGTTATCCTCTGCTGAAAGTATCATCAGCTACACTAGAAAAGTAGAAACTCTGATCATATGGCACAATAGATCTTTTTAGGTCGACGTGCCTCATGTTCGCGGTGGCGAGTCAGAAATTAAATAAAAAAAGTACAAAATTTGTAGCGCCAACTCCTGTTTTTAAGCGCGAAAATGTGTATACCTGTGTCGCAATTAACGTAGTATGTCTATTAAGCATTTTCACTAAGTTTCCCACTTCAATTCGGTTGTGATCGTTATCTACTTATGAACGTCAACATATCCGAGTTCTCCCACCACTGCGTTGACTTATAGAAGTTAGGTTAGAATCGAGGCATAGTATGTTTAGATTGTGCCTAACAATATTTGTTTGCAGTTGTACTTGCCCACGGTAGCTAAGGTTAGATTAACACGAATAATTTAATTTATTTCATTCAAATAAATAATTACGCTCTATTGGCTAAGATTTGAACGCAAAACTTTCCACCAAGGCGCAAAAGTGGCATGAAACAGGTGGTCAACGTGCCGTACTTGTTTTTTTCTTTTAAACCAAAGGTCTCAGTTCAGTTGACACAGTAGCAGTATTTTTTCCGTCGTTCGAGATCCTACTAGATCCTACATCATTGGTTAGGTAGATGTGTTTTTGGAATCTTCGCAAGTTGTACTGAACCAAGCGATAAGATCATCCGTCTTATACGTTTTAACCCAAAGAAAACGTGTCACATTGTAAATATCTATCTGACAAACGTCGACAGCAATGGGAAAAATGCGAACAGGTTTAACCTGAGAACCCTTGCTCAGTATTCTAGTACATTTTCCACTGACCCCACTGCACTCATACAATATATAAAAGAGCACCGCTTTTTAACACCGTCAGCCTCAAAAACGCTGCATTTTTTAATTCGCATTAAAAGAGCTCAATAACCCCCCTGATGACTGGGACGAATAGAGGCGCCATGCGCATGATAAGTACTTTTCAATCGTTCACGTAATTAAGGGGAAAACTTCTTCTCAAAACCACATTTTTATTTATTTCTCACAAGCGGCATTTAGTAATTAAAATGATGTAACCACAAGTGATTCACATGCACAGGCTTGACTTGCGATTAAACCCGCTAAACCCGACGCATATAGAACACTTGATTTCGTAAGACGCACGTACTCTAAATAGCCCAAACCCTAACCTCATCATCGCTGCCCATTAAAATCATCACAAAGTCAAAAATTGTAAAAAACCAGTCCAATTCTGTTTGACATCACGTTTGAGAGATGTCAAATGTCAATTTGCTTTCTTTTCTTTTTCGCTTGAATCTAATCTTCGGCAGAGATCTCTTCAACTGAAAGTTGTCTTTTTTTTGTTGGTTGCGATTCAATCTCAAAACAATTTTGGCAAAACTGTCACACACAGGCCCAAAACAAATGTCAGACTACGAAAACAGCTGTCTGCACTAGCGCTAACCACTCCATTAACTGACTTAATTAACCGCAGCCGTACATGTATTTGGTAATAGGTTAAAAATGAATGTCTTTTGGGTCTTTGTTAATTATTAATGAACTACAAAGAGGAAGAAGAAGAAAATAAACACGAGACCCTACGTACGATGGTAATTTTCCGCAAATGTGCAACAGAAACCGAAATGGACACATTCTTGATGATCATAGGTCAATGACAAAATCTGGTGTAACTGGTTGGGTGGTATATGACGGCCACATAATTAACAAGGTTTTCACTTTGATGATTATTATGTCTTTGAAAGTGAACGCACAAATGAAGAAAAGTAAGTAATTACATTTTGACGAGCTGAGGAATTTTATAACATTTTTGTAATGCCTTGCAGATTTTTACTTAAGTAGGTTGGCATCGTAATGGGTCTGGCTATTTACCATTAGGGTTTAGGGAATTCGGAAAAGAATTTCGTTAGATAGTTCTGTCTCTAATTATCACATCAATTGCAGGTGTGAAAAGTGAATACAAAAGGGCAAGATCTTCTTATATTAATGTCGTTGAGATTGGCAATTAGAAGTCTTTTGTCATTACCCTACAACACGCCATCGAGCCATTTTTTCTAGAACGCAGCAGATAGATTTGATCTTAAGCACTTAGTGCTTGAATGTACTTTACCCAATCGAGAGGCATTTACGAGTAACTAGCAATTAGTATTCACTGGCACGCAATCTGCTAGTGGACTTAAAGTGTATTAAAATCGACATAATTCGATTTCAGTCAGCTGATCTTCAAGAGGGAAGACATTTTTGCGTGTATAGGGACGACCAGCGCATTGAGAACCACACCTACGGCTGGACTATAGGCAATTCTCAATTTGACACCTCTGGAACTATACTTGGAAGGGTCTGGTGCTAAAAGTGCCCTAAGGATCAGCCAAGCCTACACTTGGAACCCCTGTAATTTTGGGCATGCACAGATTTTAGGTAAATACGTAGAAAATGCTGTCAATTCTGACTTTATGACTCCCCATCCGGACTTCGACGGACCCTTCTCATGCTCCTTCCCGAGAAGTGAGAAATGGAACACAAATAAACCCTTTTCGTGGGTTTATTGGTGTTCCATTCATAAATCAATATCCATCTAGACGGATGGATCAAAGATGGACTGTGGAAACGAAGCCGGTATTTCTCTGAAGAATTAAATATAAACTGCTCAATCAGGCTACCTGATAGTAGTAGGGTATTCCAAGCGGATGTACTGGCTATCGCGGAAGCGGCCCGCAGGTCGTCTATGTTGGCAATACCTCGTAGCGATATTACTTACCATCTTTATTGACAGCCAGGCGGCTATAAAAGCACATGAAATAAAATCTCTACTGGATCCCTGGACACAGCAAAAAATAAAGTGCACGACTGGATCGCACGAAACTTTCTCGTTCATATCATCAGTTTTGTTGGTTTATTTTTCTTTTGTTATTGTGTATAGGCTATAAAACCAGATTTTTCAAATTGGTGATGCTGGTAGGTGGCTATGACTCGAAGTAGGGTTTGTGATGTAAGAATTCAGAGATTTGTTTTTGAATTTGCACGTGTTTGGGGGTAAATGAAGACTCCAATTGGTTGCAATTATTTTAAGGTTCATGATTAATATGGTTGAAAAAGGAAGAAGTGGGAAATATTTGCTAAAAAGGAGTTTCTAGTACTAGTTGTGATTCTAACTGGTAGTGGTAATGGTTATAAGACTAAGTACAGGGTTTTATTCAGAATACTTATGTTATCATAAATAAGCATTTTAGTCAAAAACTTTAGAGCTGATTTTTTAAAATATACAAAATAGTAACAAAAATGGAAATTTTGAGTACGAAAAATAATCTTGCTCAACTATTTAGCTAAAAACTGAGTATAGGGTATTGTTCTCGATGTTAGTATTACTTGGTTTTTAAGGTTTTATCCAAATCGAAAATGGCATTTTCGAGATATGAACAGTTTTCAAAATCAGCGTTTCCGGTAGTTAAAATCAAAAACGAAGGACGCAATAATGTTGAAAACGTCAATTTTACTCCAAGTATGCATTTTGGTCAAAATCGCTTTAGCCGTTTTCATGTAGGTAAAAAAATAAAAAAACAAATTATCAAAATATGCCTTTTTTCAAAAATCTATTATAGACAATTTAGAGAAAAACTGAGTTTTCTATCATGTTAGGAATGACCATATTACATGCAACATTAATTTTTGTTGCAATCGTATTGACCGTTTTCGAGCTAAGGCCACTTTTCAAAAGTACCGTTATTCGACTTTTTAGCCAAAAACTGGGTATGCAGCCATGTTAACCCCATATATGCTAGTGCAAGTATATATTTTGGTTAAAATCGTTAAAGCCGTTTCCAAGTAAACCATAATTAAATAAAGTCTTAAAAAACGGCATTTTTCCAAAATAGTCCGTTGAACGATGATTTAGGGAAAAATTGAGTTTGCCATCATGTTGGGAATGACCGTATTACCTTAAATATGAATTTTTGTCGAAATAGTTTTGACCGTTTTTGAGATATGGCCAATTTTCAAAATTACCGTTATTCGATTTTTCTGCGAAAAACTGAGTATGCAGCCATCTTAGTTACACCTACTTAAGCCCAAATAACAATTTTGGTTGAAATCGTTAGAGCCGTTTTCGAAAAACTCAAAATTGCTGAATACCGTTAGAACGGCAACACTTAACGTGCAAAAAAAAAAGTGGCCCCGAACTGTAAGCCCACCAACTCCAAATCCGAAGTTTGAAAGAAATCCGTCCAGCCGTTTGCGCTGTAGAGCTCCGGAAGGACGGACAGACGGACAGACGGACAGACGGACAGACGGACAGACGGACAGAATTGCGAGACCCACTTTTTCGAGTTCCTCTATCATCGTAATGTCAGATTTGATTAAAATCTCGAGTTCGATTTTTTGTACGATTACAATACCTTTCTCTTACTACGTAATGCGAGAAAGTTAAAAACAGCAATGAAAAGGCGTATAAACTGGCGATAATTGGGTCCGCAACGGTAAAACCAACGCTTTGCAACCTTAGAGAGCGGGTGGGAAACAAAATTCGTGTGAAAACCAACAACAGGTGGAAAGAACAACTTACTACCTGCGAAATATGACGGAAGCTTTGGCCAGAATATAACAGTGGTCGGACCAAGAACAAGTCCAGGAGGACACACCTAACTTCCTTTGTCACTGTCCGAGTCTCGGTCACTTGTGGAACAGCACACTTGGGAGATATTACTTCCAAGACGTACAAGAACTCTCTGAGGTCTCATTGCCTGATCTTTACAGGTTTTTGAGGACATCGGGATGGCTGGACAGCGTCTGTGAACCACAATGAGGAAAGGAAAGAGGACAACCGATACAACACCAACGGTTAACACCCAAAAAAAGGCATCACAATGGGTCTGCGAGGACCTAAGTGTGGTATAATTGGACAACCTTCTACCTAACCTTACATTGCTTAGGATAGCCGGATACACAGGTAAGCTTACAAAGTTACCTCTTCCATCCTCTACAATTCTAGAGGTGAAAGCGATTCTCTCGGTTTACTGAGGTGACAATTTGTTGACTGAATTAGAAACTAAAGATCTGAAGAGCTGACAAAGCTAATCGTATAGAAGACTCAAGATAGTAGAAACCGTTTCAAACAGTCTATTATTATTCGCCAATTTAATGCACCGCACTCGAAGCTAAGCTAGACGAGGTCACAAATGCCCGAAGATGCTCCTAAAACCCCAGGAGAAGTCCACATGACAAAATAAGCTACATTATAAAAGAGCTCGAATAACCCACCTCTGTAAATTTGCATAGCTCTCCTTAGGAAGGTTGGATATTATTCTTACGCAAGTCTAGAATCAACATGTTCGCATTGTGTTCTTATACGTGAGTTTCGATGAATCATAACCAATTCTACCACTTCAATTCGAAGCGACATTAATTATTTCACACGAATCCTGTAAATATTACAAGATTGCAAGAAGAGTCGACAAACTAACCTGGATTGCTTGTTAACACGGTGGCACGAAGTAAAGAAAAAAACTGCAAAATAAACCTCCCTGCGGCATCCTAGGTCTGCACAATATAAATATATGTGACCCCCAGACCAAAAGTAATGCCAAAATGACAAAGCTTTTGGTTCGCATTTTAAATAAGTATTTTTATCCGACTATTATGTTTTTTGTTGCATTTCCCTATTTCCTATCATTTACCAAATCAATCGCCAAAAGCATTAACAGTAAGTAATGTATTTTTTTAAATTATGTTAATGTTCTATTCGTTGGCGTTTACAGCATCAGTTTAATGAGCTTTAAGATAAAAATTGGCTTCACTTATTATCAAGAGTGATGCCAATTAAATGCGTTAATTGAAAGTTTCCAAGGCTGCTTAGAGTGATCATAAACACTTTTTTTTAGAACTACTGACATAATAAATAACTACTTATGTTCCCCAATCGATTAAAATTACAAACTTGACATTTTTCACAACACTTTGCCCTTATAGAAAAGGTGTTGTTAAAATTAAGGACCTAGAGAATGACGTGTACGTATTACGAATTCGCAACTGAAGGGTACAGGTGAGTAACCGCAAGAGTTGTGAACCTTATTTGCATTCATAGCCAGCCAATCGGTGACTTTCACAATAACATTTCCTACGTTCAGAGCAAGGTAATTTAATAAATAAAAATAAAAAGCTACCAAGTGAAGTGTATATTTTAAAAAAAGCAAATGAAAATGTATAGGGAACATGGCTTGGTTTATTTTGCGCAGCATGTCGGGTGCACGATGATCCTTCTTCTTGTTTTTCTTTATTTTTCTTGTACTTGGTACGTGCTTGGAAACTGTAGCTTGGAAGTTATATGAAAGATAAGAAGTTTTAGTTGCAAATGCACTTTTAATAACGTGAACAAAATGGAATTGGGATGTGTAGATGGGACAAAACAATAACCCCAAAGCGAGCTGTCGATAAAGAAAAGAGTCTGAAAACAGCCAAAATGTCAATGTCGTAGAACTGTCAAATCAACGCGTTGACGTTGCAACCAAAAGATTTGCACATCGACCTGTGAAACCAAAAAATTTATATTTAGTTTGTCTATAACCTTAAATGTCAAAGTGAGTACAATATAAGTTGGCAATAAAATGTTATATTTTAATTTGAGTGCAGAACCCTGCGCAGTTAATAAAATGTAAGCATTAAAATAAAACACCTAGTGAGATATAAATGCAATGGAAACAAACTACTTCGTATTCAAATCGTTTACAAAATTAATGTTCTATTATTAGATAATTTCCAGCATTAGGATCTCACTGTCAAAATCATCGCGTAGCAACGGCCAACCACTCCTAATTGTACACCGATCACGTATGGTGTTTTTTAAATTGATCAAAATGCTATAAAACTAATTTTAACCGACATGTGTTTTCTAGAATCCCAAATGTATTAAGTCCACCGACATCATAGGTGTACAGTAGGTAGACAAGACACATTCCCATTCATTCACCACCAGATACGTCAAATGTGTGCACGCTTTGCATACAAAATACGTCAGCCTCTTTCTATCACAAATTCAAGTTCCCAATATCCAGTACCAGTTGATTGGAGCGCCGAATTTTTCTTGTCACCTTCACGATATCGTTCATTAATCACCCACAGGAGCTGACATTCAAGCTAAAAAAAAAACATTTTTACGTTTTTTCTGTGTCAAAGTCAATGTCGTCAGACTTTTAAGTGAGGAAAATTCACTGACCAACTATTCAAATAACCGGCACCAGCTGCTGAATTTTGGTTTCATTTAAAATTCAAATGACTTGGATTGACCGGCACTGTTTAACATACAAATTGGAATTAGGTACTTCTGAGCGAAATGTCACTGTAATGCGTTCGTATAAAGAGCAAACATTTACTTGTATCCAAATCTGACAGCGTTCAGCCAGAAACATGCAATTTGCCGGTCAAAGTGTTTAAAAGCTACATCTCATATTTGCGTGTCTAATGCTTTCGCACCTGTAGCAAATGAGACTCTTCAAGAGTCGGCTACAACTACAAGTCACAGAAGAGGCAATCCCAATCACCATGGAGCGAATTATTGATGTTGGGTTAATGCACTATCTCAATGCAGAGACAACAAATGAATGACCTAAAACCTTGGCAATTTAGTATTAGACTTAGCAGCGGATAGATTTTGCGTGTTTGTTGTGGCTGAAGACTCTTTTGTGGTTATATATGACATAAGAAGTAACAGAAAGATTCTTTATGGTGTGTACACAAAGTCTTGCACAGGTTTGCATTCGCATTGTGGCGGTGATGAAAATGCTTTTAACCCCAAAGTGCATTGGAGATTTCAATTTGAAAACGTAGTGACCTCGGCATTTAAAATGCACATCGCGCATTGGCTTTAAAGACAGATGATGCAATTTATGTTGTCAGTGTAATGTAAAGTGTTTTCCATTGCGTCTGTTGCATGCGAAAATTCGATTTATCCGCTTTTGCTGGCGAAACTATAAAAAATTGGGGCGGCGTATTTCAAATTAAAATTAACAAATAAAATTGTTTTTCAATAACAAATCGATCTTATTCCTTTGCTCAAAGAACTATAGATTTGGCATAACTTAAATTTACTCTGTAGCAAAATTGAAATACATGTAGGCATAACAGAAAATATAAAATAAAAGTTTTTGTCCTGTACGTAGGTTACTGTAACAGCCGAAGTTGCTGCTAGTCAAGTGATGTCATTTAAATGCCATAAAGTAGAAACTAACAGATATTTCGTTTTAAAAAATCATTTGAATCTTAAGCTTTCTACTGTTTTCCATGCAGGCAGAGAAGGCAGTTCCATCCTAAATGTCTCAATTTCTTATATTGTGGATTTGGCAGCATCGATTTTAAAAAATTGAAGGTTTCGAATCTCTACACGCAGCACCGCTAGAAAGAATTCAAATAAAACTGACATGCAGAATTTAGTTTGACCCATTTCGTAGCTGTTGTTGTTCTTAATACAAGAAATCAAATATATTTGAAGGTTATAATGTAAAAACAAATGCTGCCAAACACTACATTTATTCATTTCCCGACAACCTTATAAATTGTGTTTGTTTGCATTAGTTCTCCGGAAGAAGAATTTCGTTCACTGGCGAGTGTTTGTGTGCCACCAGCAGAACTAAATTAATTTGAAAATTAACTGTGATTCGGTCCACCATCTACCGCCGAATAGATTAAACTCGTATCCACTATTGTTTTATTTCCATCAGATGTCACCCACATCGCTTTGTTTACTTTTAGTTGAAATCAGCTGTTTTATAAAACCTCAGCTGTCAGTTTTTATCACAAAAAATTCGTCTCCCCTTTGTTAATAAAATCGTTCTGCGTAAAAAGTTTATTTGTTGTTATTTGTATAGATAAATATCAATTTAAATAACCATTAAGTTATTTCAAAATGCCAACTCTTCACGTATAGAACGCAAATCTGCAAAATATCTCGAAATTATTTTTCACCTCCTTGCAATCAAGTGATGGCTGTACAAGGAATTGAAGCCATTAAAGTTTTCTCGGACCAAGAAAAGGACCCAGCTATGAATTCAGTCGATAGATACAGGTTCAGTTAATCCGTCGATTTTTGTCTTCCCCAAATAAAGTTGCAAATATTTCAGAAACGAATGGGCTCAAATCATCGCATCACTTGAGAACTTCGAAAGCATTCGTGACCTTGCGTTCAACGGTGACCTTAAGGTTTCAAAGTTTCGCAGCATCTATTGGGCCCTGCTGTTGCGTGTACTAAGTGCAGATCATAAGACCTGGACTGAACAGCGCAAACAACAGAGAAATAGATACGAAAGGCTAAAGCAAGAGTTTGAAAAGAATCCTCATAATGTAGAGGCTGCCAATGATGATCCATTATCGCAGTCAAAGCAGGTGTGCTTAGTAAAACGAATTAACTTTGATGATTTTCGACCTAAAAAGCTGTTTCCATTACAGAGCATTTGGAATCAGTATTTTAGCAACCAAGAACTCTTTGCAGTGATCAAGCAGGATGTGATACGAACATTTCCTGGTGTGGATTTCTTCAAGAAACAAGCAATCCAAAGTGCAATGGTAAGTAAAATAAAAGATCGCTAAATACTTTTCCATAAAAACTAACAAAAATTTCTGTTACCCCCAATTGAAATGCAAAAATTATTCAAAACATTCAATCATGTTGTACTTTTTCCAGACAAATATCCTCTTTTACTATGCGCGAGAACATCCCTACATGTGCTATCGCCAGGGAATGCATGAGATTTTGGCGCCAATCTTGTTTGTGATATACGGAGATCATCAGGCCTTACTTCACTTCAATGAAATATCCAATGATATTGAGTATGATTGCAGTTTCTTGATTATTTAAAGCTCTGTTGACTCAAATTTTACTTCGCAGTGAATTGATGATGAATGTGCTAGACCCGAACTGTTTGGAAGCCGATTCATAGTAAGTTCCCGCACACAGTTCATGTCCTAATACACTTCTGCTCTATTTTAGCTCGATATTCTCACGCTTGATGGCTTCCATTGAATCCTATTATCGTATCACGAACTTAGTTCACACGGAAAATGGTTACTTCTCTGTACAAAATGACCAAGTAAGAAGACCCATCGACTCCATTTTGTGTTTTTATGGTAAATGTGATTGTTCTTGCAGAATTTAATGGAACCGATGACAACTGAAGCAGAAGTTATTGGACAGTTAAACTCCATTCGTGACAAACTTCTTGCCAAGGAAGACCTTCATCTGCATAACTATCTGCTAAAGCTGGACATTCCACTGCACATCTTTGGAATGTAAGTACAATCCTCTGGATGGAACTCTGTTTATGCTTTTCTCATTTCAGACGATGGCTACGCCTGCTTTTCGGTAGAGAATTCCCGCTCCTAGACCTGCTTATGCTCTGGGATGCGATATTTGCGGACAGCGATCGCTTTGACCTTCCTAACTACATTCTTGTAGCGATGTTAATACGAATACGAGACAAATGTAAGCCAATCTTTGCCCACAATCGACATCTAATATAAATATCCGTTTCCTCAGTGCTGCTAAATGACTATACCACTTGCCTAACATATCTAATGCGATATCCTACAAACGTGGACATCAATTTGATTCTGCGACACGCCCTACACATGCAAGCCCCGAAGGTTTTTAAATGAAATATATTCAAAAATCGCTGACCTAAACATCTACTTTTCAACAGAAATTCGATCTCCCAGAAAACGCCTTTGTTTACTTCACAATGAACGCCGACTCAGCTCAGGCTTTGTCAACATCGTCACAAAAGCCCAATCCTATAGCCAAGCCGAGTAAAGTCTTGCCAATTGCAACAGCAACCCAACTGAAGCTCGAAGAACCAATCGAAAAGCGTCATCGTTCCACATCTATAGGCGGTGATATGAAGTTTCAAAAGCAAATAACAGACATTCAGTACAGAAACGCTTTGGATTCTGCTGCTATGGCCAGACTGAAAGTCACACCAGAGTCGGATAGAGTCATCATCGATGGATATTCAGAGAATGTAAGTGTGCTTGTGCTGTACCCCATTGTCTTTATCATTTACGTATTCCCTAGAGCCCAGAGCTTCTCCGTTTGGAGCTGAAAAACGCACAAACCATCATCAACATATCCAAGTGCAAGCTAGAAAAATACCTGGACACAATCAAACGCACCGTCACAAAGAATCCATCGGACGAGTTCAACCAAGCGCTCGATGGCATGGAGGAACTGTGTCAGTTTCTTGATGTCAAGTTTATATTTCCGTATAACTCGCGGTCGCAGCCAATTGATCAGGCGCTAGAGGCCGATGAGTCCCGTCAATTTAGGGCAACATCACCAGAAATCAAAAGGCTCAATGGGGGTGTCACAAATGGTAACGCTCGGGCAAGTGAAATTCAAAATCTCGAAGAGGAACCCCATGAAATAGAAGAACCCATTCTGACGAATGGCACAACTGTCTACGAGAAGCCAGACACTGGGTATATGGTGAATTCATTTCGATATCTTGGCAATCGCAAGGAAGTTGAGCTGATACCGATCACAACCGATGAGAGGATAGCTGGTTCTGAACAACGAACTGCGTTAAGTGGTGTGCCCTCGATCGATCCACTCGGCTATAGAGATGAGTGATGGATTTCAATGCATAAATCTTTGGACTGATTTTTATTTTATAACAAATATTATTGAGCCTCTTTTGCGTTCTCTTGAAATTATAACCTATTACACTTTGCAACTGTTAAGCAAATAAATAGAACTTAATTTAAGTTGAACGAGGGGCGTTTCAAAAAATTGATTTCAGCAGTGAGATGGTGTTTGTAAGGAGATAAGGAGACAAAATGGACAAAAAGAGGCTGTCAGAAGTGGGATTCGAACCCACGCCTACAGTGTAGACTGCGACCTGAACGCAGCGCCTTAGACCACTCGGCCATCCTGACTTGAGAAATCCGGTGCCTATATGCCAGTACATTACTTAAGTTGTTTATATTGTTTTCTCAAAACGTTCATTTGACTAACTTCAAGATAATATGATAACCTTCCTAATCCAAATGCGTTTTGGTATATAATAGACATGCTCCTATGTTTTATACGACCAATGTTTCGAAATTGTTAAAGACAAACCAAACCAATCTGGACCTCCATCGGCCTCCTTCCCATATCTCGCTGTCTTTCGAAGGAAAGTTTATGTAATCTGTCAGATAATGGTAAAAATGGATCGAATGAACTGACGCTTAGCTGTTCTCGCCTTGAAAAACGGAAATACGCAGAAAACACTGGCAAGATGTAAATTGTGTTTAACCACTAGCAGTTGACATTTTAGTATTAAGATGATAAACTGACAGATAACTAGCTAGATTAAACAAGTCGATTGATGTTCCGTTTTTGGTTTGGTTTTGTTCACGTCTTTGTTTCACTGCATGTCAGTTTAAGACCTCAGTTTTTAAAACAGGGGACGTTCAAGTATTTAGTTTAATCAGTCTGATAGCTGACTGACTTGATGTAGATACCTATCTCAGTTCTGATTGGCCTAGATCGGTCAGATGGGCAGTTATGTCAGTTGACGTTTATTGAGGGGTAGCCGACGAATCTAGTCAAAAGATTCTTAGGTCTGCTCCTTTACTTTTGTAGTAAAAATGGAAAGGACTGTCTTTCAGAGAGGGAAAGTTACGCAAAGGTTAAGGAACGCTTTTTTGCAACCTGTTAAAAATGACAGATGCGAATATTCCTCCCAAATGCCATATAGAACAAAAAATTCAAATCAGCTGTCAATTTTGAGGCGACTGACAGTTGTTTCAATTCTTACGCAAAGAAATTTGTTGAGTAAAAACTAGTAAGAGGGGAAATATCTTGCTCTCTCGAAGCCGCTCTCTTTTACGAATTTTTCGAGTTGAGGAACGACAATTGAGTAAAATGCGTAAGAATTCGTAAACATTCGTAAAAATTAAAAGTAAAGGAACAGACCTATGTGTCTCAACTAAGTTTGTAGTTTTCTAGCAATTTCCACCCACATCACCAGAAAGGTTCCAGCACAAGCTTCTGCTGTCAAGTCACTTCCACTTGGTGGGATAAATACCCAGTGTGAATCTCGGAAATGTCAAATAGGACGTAGTTGTTTCACTTTGCTTTGATGTGATAAAAAGTTGTACAAAATAGATTTCGTTTCTGGAAAACAAACTTCAAAATAATTGCTGCCATGGAAATTTAGTTTTCTCCGAAACTGTATGTCCATCTACCCGTTGGACCTACTCGACTTGACATCAAGTAAGCCTTAGAAGACCATTGCAGAGTAGGTATATAATTTGCATATTGCAGCCATTTTCTTTAAAAATAATTTTATTTCCCAATAGGTAACATGCAAGATGCAAAATCATTTTGTTAAAGCCTCTCTCCACACCCTGTAATTATTATTACTATTCTAACCAAAAAGATTTGTCAGAAGTGGGATTTGAACCCACGCCTACAGAGTAGACTGCGACCTGAACGCAGCGCCTTAGACCACTCGGCCATCCTGACGTTAAAATCCCGTTTGCCTAATGATAAACATATAAATTGTTATGATTGTGTTAAACAAAAAAATCTAGGAACATTATTTAGCTGGATAAAATTATTAGGGGAACGCAAATTACAACAATTGAAAGCAGAACTAACAACTATCTACGTACATTATATTCAAGCATGATGGGGCCCTGTTGCGCATTATAGGTTCCCTTTTCCCGAGGGAAGTATGAATGTATAAACAAGCGTATACATGCATACTTACTTATATTGTCGACTTATATAGTTGGTTCTGATTCTGCTATTCTTGCCAATACACGACCTGTTACACAAAAAAATTACCTGTTTGGGATAAGCATACACTTTCTCCAACAAAAAGACTGAATCCAACTTGACCCCGACGTGATTTGAACACGCAACCTTCTGATCTGGAGTCAGACGCGCTACCGTTGCGCCACGGAGTCTTACAAGAATTTGTTGGTAAATATTGTAAAAATGTAGAAGGAGCTTTAAGTATTTTTACAATAATGGTATGTTGCTGTTAGAAAATTGGACACAATAGGTCTGTTCCTTTACTTTTGTAGTAAGAATGGAAAAGACTGTCAAAATGGCAGTGGTGGGGATAAATTCTCTCACAGAGAGAGTCACTAACGAAAAAGTTAGGGAACGCTTTTGTAGTAAACTATGATTAATGACAGATATGACAGATACTAAATTCAATAAATTTTTATTTCATATTCTCTAATGTCTACTTACCATTTTCAATACGATGGAATGATCGAGGTGAACATTCAATATTTATTTTGCCGCCTGTTGATACCATTTTAATGTACAATAAATCAAAACAAATGCAATCGAATGTCAAATAGGACAAGAAATTTCAAATCAGCTGTGACTGACAGCTTTTCCACTTCGGAAACCAAGAAATTTGTTGAGTAAAAATTCGTAAGATTCTCAGTGGAGGGGTAATATCTTTCTCTCTCGATGACGCTCTCTTTTAAGAATTTTTCGAGTTAGGGAACGGCATTTGAGTAAAATTCGTAAGAATTAGTAAAAATTCGTAAGATTCAAAAGTAAAGGAACAGACCTAATATTGTGTTGTATTGTGTTTATTTAAAAGCAAAGTTATATTGGAGCACAAGAATCTTGTATAGTAAAGTCTGACAGCTTGCTGACTTGATAGGTCAGTTCCTTTATTTTTACATTTTACGAATTTTGACTTAAGGCACCAAGTGACAAAGAACAGAAACAGAAATAGAATCCCATACCAACAGAAACCGAATTTGGAACAGAAAATTTATTTGTAAGAAATCACCAAATTCTATACAATGTCCATCTGTTCCATGTTTTTCGTTGAAGCCACAGCTAAAATATAATCAAACGACACACAATTTGACGTTTCTGCTTAGGGGCCAGTTATAGCGATCAGTAAAATGCAACCGAAAAAATTTTCTTTTTCTTTTTTGGACCACCTAAAGGTAATGCTTGAACTCGATCTTGGTCTTAAAATGTTGCTTATGAATTATAAAGTTAGTTTATCAAAAAAAAATAAGTGGATAATGTTTAAATTTTCTACAAAAAGAATTAACAAATTTTTCTGTACGAAAAACTTTTTCTGATCAACTTCTCAGTTAATTCCACACAAAAAAGCCAAGTCATTCCACTGATATGTTTCAATTTTTTACTGTTCCATCTGTCAGGATTTTTTTTTCTGATGGAATTTAACAGTGGTGGTTGATTTGTTTGTTGTATATTGTGAAGTGTGGGTGTTTAGCAGCGAAAAGCGACTCAGTCATTTATTTAAAAAAAGTAGAATTCAAACATTTGGTATGTTTTCGCGAAATAAAAAAAAATAATGCTTCACAAAATGAATTTTTCTGAAAGACTTTTTTCTGTTTGCTATGACCGCCGAAACGAAAAAAACCTCATTTTCATACTGTTCCAACTTTTTCGGTTGCTTTTTACTGATCGCTATAACTGGCCCCTTAGCTGATCGAGCAACGTAAACCGAACCAGAATTTACTACAGAACGATAAAACTTTCTGTTCTGTTTCAGTTTCTTTTTCTGTTCTTTGTCACTTGGTGCCTTTACTCCTACAAATTTCTACTCTATGCCGTTCCTTAACTCGAAAAATTCGTAAACGAGACCGGCTTCGATAGAGAAAGATATTGGCGCCGTTTGGATACCTTGTTCATGTAAAACGTCAAGTAAATTTGTCTGAACTGGGTATACGGATTATCAAGTTGAAAAAATGATTCGACAATTTTATGCCCTACTCCTACTTGGCTTGCATTTATGTTTGTTTCTATTTCCACGAAATTTTTAACGCAGTGTCGCCTTTCTTTTCTCTCGTAACTCAGTCAGTTCATTCAAACCCTTCCATAGGTTATGCCAATTCAACAGTTCTATTAATTCTAATTTTCTGTAATTTTTCATAGATTATAACAGATCCCTAACTTTTTTGTAAATCTAACTCTGGGTCTGGGAGTGAATTTATCCCCACCACTGCCAATTTGACAATTGACATTCCTTTTTCATTTTTATATGGCATTCGATTTGGCTTTGAGATTCGCTCTCAAATTTCAGATTTCGTTATATCGCCGCTCGGACTGATTTTTTTTCGTACCAATCGCGCATAATAAGTGACCTAGAGAATTCAAAATCTCTGACAGTTCTAGCTATGTCTCCTAATTCACCAAGTGACAAAAAAAAGGCTGTTTGAGGACAGAACGTAAACAAGTCTTTATTGATTGTTTCTGCTGCTGCCTTGTGGAGTCACTCCATTTCAGCTTATGATTGGATGTCTGCGATCTCTCTCTGCAATAATTATTTCTTGGCATGGATGTCTGACATGAATTTGACAGATACTTGTCTTTTTTTTTTGTTTTTCGTCTGGAAATATAATTTTTTGTCTCATTTGAGTGTCTTCTCATGCCGATTATAGTAAAATGGTAAACAAAACAAACAGCTGAATAGTTTATTTGTCCAAAAAACCAAAACGTCAGGTACAATCTCTCGTGCCGCTGCGATATGAAATGAAATTTCATGGCATGATTTGCCCAGGAAAGATAAAAAAAATTGCATGAGATGGATGCCAGACATTTAAGTTTGAGAGAAATAATCTCCGGTGGAGTCGGGGCTCGGGGTGTTAAGACTAGTAGGTATGTGCCCATTGTCTGACGCACCATCAATTGCTAACAGCTCTACTACCTCTCATGTATGAAACCCAGTATTTGAGGTTAGTAAACATCAACAATATTTTTTTTGACAATCAACAATAAAGAAGCAAAAAGTCATCAAGGATCAAGGAAACAACAAGCACGAAATCAAAAAGGAAACACACCGTAATGAGCTTTTCTGAAGACTATTCTGATTCCGAAAGGTAAATATTTAGTTTATAATTTTAATTGTATCATCAAATTTTAATGCAATCCGAAGCTCCAGTTTCACCACATCATCGGATCACAAAAATGAAACAAAACACAAGACGAATAATAACATAAATGGAGAGAAGAAGAACTACCGTCAGAAATTTGTTGATCGCTGGTTGGATCGCTTCCAGCCATGGCTTGCTAAGGACGAATCAAACCCAGAGAAGTCATACTGTAAGGCATGTAAGCGGCTTTTGAGCACAAAATGTTGCCACCTCAAGCGGCACGAACGAACGACTAAACATAAAAGAAATCTACAATCGTACTTGTGTGCAAATGGATTGCTGCGGCACAAGCAAAACCTTGGTCAACGCAAAGAACGAAAACACTCAAATAAAGTCAGCACCAATACGGATGCCGAAAATAAAGTCAGCCCCAATACGGATGTCGGTCAGTCGAAGTTTGAAAGCATATTCATGGATACTGGGTATGTAGATAATTATGGATAGTAAGTCCTTCATTTAATGTGTTTGTATTCGCAGTGAAACAATGGATGGTGACTCTCATAAACAAGAGACACTGAAAGCTGAGGAACCATTTCAAATTGAGAATGTGAGTCAGCCCAGCTCTTCCTACCCAAACGACCAACATGCGAGAAAAAAATCAAAACGGAAAGCAAAAGATCACAAAGCGGGTAGTACAAAGTCCGGGAACAAATTGTTCTTCCAGATTCAAAAGGACAAACATGACCTGATGTCATCATTCAAGGAGCTGATGGCTATTGAGAAGAAGGACAAGAACAGTGTTGATTTGTTTTTCGAAGGTATCATCTCGAGTGTGAAGGCACTATCACCCAAGCTCATTGTTGAGACTAAAATGCGTATTTGCCAATTAATCTGTGAAATGGAACTGCGTTCGATCTGCGAAAACGAATCAAAAAGCCAAACTCCCTCAATTTCACTGTCCGTTCCGCTCAGCGATGAATTTATTACCCAAGGTCATGTAGACACGACGAGCGAAGTCAACCAAGAAGGCTCCATCCAGAACGACCTTTAACATGATGTTTCGCAATAAATTAGTTTTCTCCATAAGATAGTATTAACCATTTTTATTTCGGTTAACCTGAGTTGATTTCACATTTAGTGAGTTGTTGAGTTCAAGTAAGAATTGCTTTTAAGATTGATTTTATTTTTAGAAAAACCCGGGATGCGGCTGTATGTACGGAAGAGGTGGAATAGAAAATATTAAATTGGAACCTAGAGTTGCAGGAAAAACAAGATGTACCCAAAGTGAAAAGATTTGTAGCTACATTTGAGTGAAAGCCTTGTACAATGAATTGACAGATATAGTATATAATAGATATTGCAATTTATACAGTCATACAATGCATTTTTAGCTTACAGTGAATAAGACAAAGTTGACAGACATAACATGTGACAAAAGAGTTGATGTCCTAATCTTTGTTACTTTCGTTGGGCACTGCTTCTCCCTTACTGATAACGTACGCATTTTCGAGGGGTGCGCTTATTAAGACTAAAGGTCTTTCGACTGTGTTGGATCCACTCTCTGTGATAGCTCTCAACTCCATCTCGCAGACCAACTGCGAAACACGCATTTTACTCTCAGCAACAAGGCTCGGAGGGAGTGTCTTAATACTGGAGGCCACACTATCGAAGAACAGGTCGACATGGTTTCTCTCCTTCTTATCGAACGCTTTTGAGAATAGCTCATTGAACGAGGCTATTATATCGTCTTTGACTTTGTGAATCTCTAAAAGCAGCCGTTTAAAAATTCCATTCTCTGACATCTGGACATTTTCTTTTTGCCACGATACACTGTCCTGGTCGTATAGATGAAGGCTGGTAGAACCGGACTCGTTTCCATCCTCGTGAGTGTGTTCAAAGTCTGGCATTGTCATTTGATTGTCATTTTCTTGTCTGAAATGAAAGAGTTAGAATAGGACACGCATTTAAAGACATAACTTACTCGTTATCCAACATGTGGACGAATACACTTTCAAACTTGGATGCATCAGTCTTCGTTTTGACTTTAGGAGCCTTTTTCTTTCTTTCCTTGCGTTGACCAAAGTCATACATGTCGGGCTGCAGGCTTTTTGCACTTAAGTAAGATACTAAGTTGAATTGATGTTTGGATGTTTGCTCATGCCGCTTGAGGTAGAATAACTTGGTGCAGTTGAAGCGACACCTACACGCCTTGCAGAATAGTCTTTGCGGATCCACTTTGTCCTTAGCGAGCCATGGCTTGAAGCGATCATGCCGGCGATCTAAAAAAATTGGTCTATACAAGTTATAACATAGAATAGCTGACTGAACACAATGGAAGTGCAGCCGAAATCAGAAATGCATAAGGAAGAATGGATAAGGAAGATAATGCGGCCTTCACATAGCATAGGAGTGTCATACCATGTACTGAAATGAAATAAACTCATACCTTGAACTTTTCACATGGGAATTTCTGTCTCCTGCTCCTTTTCTTTTTTGTCCGGTTTTGCTGTCTTTTCTTTTACTCGAAGGAGAGGTTGCAGTTGAAGGCTGTCCTGTATTTAAGTTTGACAATAGTTTGGAGTCAGACGAGTTATCCGAGGAGCTCATTTTTAACACAACTTGTAAGAACTTTTGTATTTGTTATTTATGGATTTTGTAAAATAAATTCAACCTCAGAAGGGAACCTTAACGTCATAGAATGTTTACAAAATAACTCTTGACGTTTTCCGAAATAGTTTCCTTACCTGCGACGTAATCAAAATAATAGCTAATGATTGTTTAAAATTTTCTACCTAACCTAAGTAGAAACCTACTGCTGTTGCAATCCAAGGAAATTATTGATTTAAATGGAAGATCATGTGGCTAAAATAACTTACGTTCTATTTTTATTTTAAGTTTAAACTGCCAGAATATAAATATTACAAAATTATTTTCTTTTGAGAAAACCTTCTGTCTTTGGTATATTTGCACAGCTTGTTTTTTTAATCGGCTTTGCAAAGCTACCGTAGTTAATATATTGCGAACACAATGGGTCTAATAGGACCTAATGTAGGTTTCATCCTGCTCCATCTACCCGATTACCTTTATAATATTTTTTTAGCTGAACGCACTCCATACTTCTACAAATTTGTTCAGTTCTCAGGTAAGGAAACCGAAATATGATTGAAAGGAAAACTTCAACACAGTTTTTTGACAGCTACTTCAAGAAAAAAGACGCGCATTGAAGTTTTTTCCATTGAGCTGCAATAATTACACAAAATAACAAACTAAAGAGATAAATTTAAACAAATCGGACTAAAACATGAGCTCTTCTGATGATTCGTCCGACTCCGGATGGTAAGTATTTCCCATTTTAAATGCAACTAAAAGCTTAAATACGAATTTTTAAGGGATCCTGCCACCTCGACATCGAGTAAAAGGGAAAAAGTCGAAACAAAAAACCGAATAGCAAGCGGAAAAAAGTATTATCCACAGAGATTTGTAGATCGCTGGTTAGATCGCTTCAAGCCATGGCTGGCTAGGGATGAAATAGACCCGGATAAACCCTTCTGCAAGGCATGTAGGTGTCGCCTCAACTGCAATAAGTGCCATCTCCAACGACATGAAAAAACCACTAAGCATCATTCCAACTTACTAACATACTTGAACGCAAAAGGAATGCTGCCCGATATTCAGAATCTTGGTCAACGCAAGGAACGGAAGAAGAAAGTCCCTAAAGACTGCGCCAAAACGGAAATCGATGACTCAAAGTTTGAAAGTGTATTCATGGACATTGACTTTTTAGACGGAAAGTAAGTGGAACCTATAAATGTTTGCCCTGTGTAATGCTTTGATTTTTAGAAAAGAAAGATTGGAAGATTCAAGTGCTCAGGAGACGATGCATGACTTTCAATATACAGAAATTGAAAACGAGGCCAGCTCAAGTACCCCGCAGCAATATGAAATGAAAAAGGAAACCGGGAAAACGTCGCAGTCTGGCAAGGTTGGGAAAAAGGACCGCAAAAAGCTACTTTTGCAGATTCAAAAGGACAAAAACGAGTTAATGTCCTCGTTCAATGAGCTGTTTACTACGGCGTCTGTTGAAAAGAAGGAAAGAAACCATGTTGATCTGTTCTTCGACAGTGTGAGCTCCACCATAAAGGCACTTCCCCCAAAACTTATTGCTGAGAGTAAAATGCGTGTTTCGCAATTGGTCTGCGAGATGGAGTTGAGAGCTATCACTGAAAGTCAAACGAATGCAACGGCAGAGTCTTCGGTTTTAATGAGCACAACGCTCGGCAATGCATATATTATAAATCATGGGGGAACAACGGCGAACGGAAGTAACCAAGTTGGTTCTAGCCAGCGCGATATATCGTATGGGGCGACAGATTGAGAAGATGCTCCCAGGCAACGCCAATTACTCTTTCGTCTTTCGTATTTTCTGTCTGCGTTTTGTTAGTACGTACCAACGCGATCTAGGTATTTTTTTTTTACAATGTATAAGCAGTTTCAGCTTATTGTATGACTAGACAAATTGCAATTAAAGTTTAATATTTTTTTCTTTGAAATTTGCTACTCGTGTTTATTTAAATTTTATCGACGGCCGATTGGATCTTTCGGTATAGGTGCAAGTTTCTTACATTATAATGTGCATTCTTCAAGCGATGTGAACTCTGATTTTGATTCACGGATTGTTTACCATGGGGTATTATATCGATTCATTTTAATTACAGGCAAAGCTCGAGCGTTTATACTTTCCAAACATTTTCCTTTAGTTGAGATAACGGAGATAACAATTTCTTCATAGTCGCGTTATGTCAAACAAAATTGGATCATTATTTTAACATTGGGTCTGATTAGTAAATGAAATCTATTTATATAAAAATGAATTGGTGTCGGTTTGTTAGCGCATAACTCGGGTCAACATTGGATTCGCATTGAGCTGGGTACACACACTACCTAGCTTATTGGAAAATTTGACCGGAAAAGTTGGGAAATCGTGAAAACCCTAAATGAAATTTTTTTAGGAAATTTAATTTTGTATGGGAAGGGGAAAATATTGATTTAAGGAATTACACTATGGAATTAATAATTTTGTTCCATACAAAAATCGCCTACAGATTGCGTTAGGCTCTCAGACTCACTTTGAAAATTTGGTGAAAATTGGTTGTAGATTATGGACTGCAAATTATTGATGTTTTTTCACTTTTTCTACGAAAGTTTTCCCAAAATATTGTGATTTCCAAATGTGAGGTTATCGGCCCAGAGTTACATCAACATAAATTCTTGTGGGGAAGGAATTTCAATAGGGTATTTTGTCAACGACCAATTCGTTTTTATTGCAATTGATTGACGGTTGTAATATTGTGATATTTTGACAATTTTCATTTCTGTGTTATAAAGCCGCCGCTAAGACGATCAAATATTGGCGCTCCCAAAAAAATACGAAACGGGTGGCTCACCTACATGCGAATGAAACGGATGAACAACGTGGACGTCGCAATGAACAAGCCCGTCATGCCGAGTCCGTTTTCGCAAGAAGATAAAACCGATCATAGAAATCAGTTTGTGCGGTAAGAGCCATTTATCGGTCGTGCAAATATAACCCAATCTAACTAGACAACAGCTACTTCAAAATGACGTCATTTTTAGTTTGAGTTAATGTCATCAGATATGCGCAGGACGTAACGGACGTCCCGACCTACACATCACGTTCACATGCAATCCGAAATGGCCAAAAATTCCGCAGCTCTTCGAGTGACCGTCAGAACAGAACAAAAACTCAAAACGATCGTGGATTTTATCTCTAAGGACAATGTTTTTGGACAGCAGCGTTGCCAGATGTACTCGATCTAAATGGCAGAATAAGGGATAGGATACCGCTTGCTAACATTCTACTTTAGAAAATCCGACTGCACCAAGTCGATTCAATTATAAGCCCCGAAATACCCGATCAAGAAGCCGACCCTGCAATCTATAAAGCCGACTATTCATTCAATTAACTCGAAAAGGATTTCATTCTTCTAATAGAGAGGCTTGACTTTCAAAAGAGATATTAATAACTCAATCAATTTTAGCTCACCGGGCTGGCTAATTTACTAGAACAAATAACGTTTTGAAGTTGCATCTCGTATGGAAACTTGATTTCTGTTATTTTTGATACCTACCTGTTTTCTAAACATTCAAATTGCACAGTTTTAAGATACAAAACATCTTCGCACGTTACCCTGAAGTTAAACGATAATCATTGAAATAGCATGTTTAAACTGCAAACTATACTTCATATTCTGACTCCTTAATCAAAAACAAAAGTGGAAACACATATCAAGCACTGTTGCAAAATGTATTATTCATTAATATAACGGATAAGAATAAGAAAAAAGTAATTGCATCGGCCGGGAATCGAACCCGGGCCGCCCGCGTGGCAGGCGAGCATTCTACCACTGAACCACCGATGCTTATTGGAATTTTGAATCCAAGGTGAAAGAGTTCCCACTGCCTGTTGGAATCATAATATTCAAATTCCCCATAACGAATTTACCCTAATCCTAATTGAATTTCAACTACGAAACCATGTTATGTATTTTTGCCAATTTCAAAAGCATTCGAGTCCGCATGATGCCACTGTCTGCCTCATACGGTTGACCTTTAAACGTCAAGCAATTTAAACAATTGTTTAAAATGTCTAGCGTAGCGTAGGTGGTTTATGTTGCACATGCAGACCGTACCTACTAATTGCCAGAATCCTATTTTCGTGCCGCATTATAAACTACACTAATAAACATACAACAAACATGCTTTATTTTTTGTACCTAATACGGATTCGAATGACGAGTCGGTGCCTCATTAGTTATGCTTTGTCCATGCTAATAAAAGGCGTAAGAATGAGATCGCAAATCAACCGATGTGTTATAGGCGTCCTATCAATATTAAAGATAGTTCCCAATATTTCTTTAACCACCTAAAAATATTTCCATTACTGATTTAAAACATGTCACATGAGAGTAGTAGTTTCAGTAATTATAAGCAAACCTTACGTAAAATCAACAAAACAATCAAATTATTATCCGCTCACAAGTCCGGAAGTCATCTTGGTTTGCATAAAAGCGAAATTCCTTTTGCCATCGCCCCATCAGAGCGCCAGGGGAACATTTTACACCTTTCTGATGGAAACTGTAGTTCGCTTTCAGCATAGTTTACCTTAAGCGAGCGGGGACTAAGTAAACACCGAGCCACAAGCCAAAGTTCGAAACACAACACAAATGCAGCAATCCTTACCTCTTTGTCACAAATATTTGCATGCCTTCAGGCTGATACGGAACAAGTCACTCTGTATAGTTTTACTGATCGTGTCACGTGTGTGTCGTCTTTACTTTGTTCTGCTGAGATAGATGTTCAATAAAACACAAGCCTACTGATGTAGTCTGACATATATGCATCCTAATCGATTTCATCAATTCTCCCATTAAAGATTTTTATAGATATGAGATGGCCATGTATAAATGTGATCTAAACACGATTCCCACCAACGATTTACTTTCAATTTGGGTTTGTGCGGTAATGTAAACAACTCATTCACACGATGCTTGGTGGTAAACATCTGAATCAATTAAATTTAATTTATAGTTAACAGATCAATTGATGCAAGTCCACTGAAAACAACTTTTGGCGATTTTTTAAAAACAAACGCAATACGAACATCTTCGTTAATCTATAACATTTAATGTTTATTTTTAATTTAATTCATTACATGAACATGTATGAGTTTAATAATTCTTATCAACAGTTACTTAAGAGAACACTAAACATATTTTTAATCTTCTTTTACATAAATAAAATTTTAAATTAAAAAGAAATGTAGCCAATGAAAGTGTGTTGGTTGAGATTCCTGTCAAAAGAATCTCCTTTGTGAAGGACATCAATATGAAGGTATACACTTTTTTGGATTTATCCTTAATACGTGTGCCAATAGATAAGTTTTTTTGTATTTTTTAAATAATAAATGTTTTGTATCCGTACAGATGATGGGATTGTGTGCGCACTTTGTGTTATAGGAGGTAGTCGTGGTATTTATTCGACAGTTCTGAAAAGAAACATTCAAATTCTCATAAAGAAACAACTCAAATTGGGTAAAAAAATTGTTTATGCATTATTTCATAAAATCATTCATTCATTCACTCAGTCTTGCAATTTATTTTTTCTCAGCACACATTCGATTAGATCAGCAGAGTCTTGCTCTTCGAAAAATACATACACAATGCGCATGGTGTTTGTGAAGCCAGATCCTTGCTTCCAGCCGGTTACAATAACAACGGAATCTCCAGATTTGATGAATCCGTTCTTCTTGCCGACTTGGACGCCGAACTGTACACGCGCGTCGACATCCTTCAACCAGTCACCAACTGGTGCATCTAGAAATAAATGCACATGTTCAACAAAATGAGCTCAAAGTTGTAACCAATTTAAAACGTACCTGTGTAGACCAATGGAATAATACCACGGAACAAATGTGCTTGCCTGGCGATCTGTCCATACCGGGTCACAGCAATAATTGGGCACCTGGGCTTGTACTTGCTCAAGTGGTGAGCAGATCGGCCGCTTGTCGTGATGACGATGATAGCAGCGGCGGTACTCTTTGAGGCAGCCTCTACAGCGGCGATGGCAACAGCGTGGGCAGCATCGGTGGTAATTGGATTCCTTGATACCAAATCGGAGAACAAATTCTTATGCCACAAGGCGGCTTCAGCCTCCTTGCAGGTCTTGGCCATGGTCAAAACGCACTCCAAGGGGTATTCACCCTTAGCGGTCTCACCGGACAACATGACACAGTCGGCACCATCCAAAATAGCGTTGGCAACATCGGAGATTTCGGCACGAGTTGGGCGTGGCTTCTTAACCATAGACTCCAACATCTGGGTAGCACAGATGACTGGCTTGCCAGCCTTGTTGCAACGGGCAATCATTGCCTTTTGGGCGATGAACACCTTCTCTGGTGGAATTTCAATACCCAAATCACCACGAGCAACCATAATACCATCGGACGCGGAAATGATCGAGTCCAAGTTGTGCATACCCTGTTGGTTTTCGATCTTAGAAATGATCTTGATGTTCTTTCCCTTCTCGCCCAAGACACCACGAATTTCAGTCAAAGCATCAGCGTTACGAATGAACGAAGCAAATATCATATCGACCTCCTGCTCAACACCGAATTTCAAGTCAGACTTGTCCTTCTCAGATACGGCTGGCAAATCAACAGGTACACCGGGCAAGTTGACACCCTTGCGAGAGCCCAAAGCGCCACCGTTTTCAATCTTACAAACAAGGGTATCGCCCTTGACCTCTGAGACAATCAAGGAGATCAAACCGTCATCAACAAAGACACGGTTGCCTGGCTTGACTACATTAACAATGTTGGCGTAATCAACATAGACAGTATCCTTGCTGCCCTTCTCCAAGAAGTCCTTGTTGGTGGACAGCTTGATGGTCTCGTTCTTCTTCAGCTCGATTTCTCCGGTACCACTGCCTTCAATCAAACCGGTACGGATTTCAGGTCCCTTGGTATCCAATGCAACGGCAATTGGATAGGTGTAGCCCAATTTGGCGGAGTAGTTCTTGCCAGCCTGACGGACATTGGCAATGGTCTCAGCGTGGTATTCATGAGAGCCATGCGAGAAGTTCATTCGGGCAACATTCATGCCAGTGGCCATCATCTTCTCGAGCATTTCAACGCTGCGCGAGGCAGGTCCAATGGTACAGATGATGCCAGATAGGCGAACATGTGGTGCTGGAGAATCGAAATCAAGGCGGCACATATGCTCCAGTTGGGTTTCAGCTTCAGCGGCCATCATTTGTGGGACTTCGCTCATCTGTAAAGTTTTATAAGTGATCGTTAATAATGTACAATATATGATTTTACACATAAGTAATGGACGATGATAGATAAACGTGCAGTAGGTATACGTAAAGATGGCCCTAACAAAATAATAGATATGGCCAGACACCTGATTAAATCGATCCGACACCACTTTTTTTGCAATTTGTTTCCAAACCGTGCCCTAATGTCAGACTAATTCGTTAATTACTGCAAATTGATTAAACATGACACGACGGCAACAATACACAACACATTTTATTGAGCTTTTCCTGAAAGATTCAAGGACACACAATTAGTTTGACATATATCTCTATAGTGCTTGTGAGCATTTTTATTTATTTTAAGGTTTCTGTAGGAGGATAGGGATAGGTAATAAAAATTTAGTTGACAGTCTTATGCGTTAACTGATTTTACTTGACAACAAAAACAACCAGAGGTATTCAGAAGAAGAATTTTATGAATTAATTAGTTAGCGCAACGTTAATTTTGAGATAAATGAAAGGATCTATAGCTTTGTGCCGAATCCGAGCGACTGAATATAGAAGCAATGAGCAAAATGTCTCAGCCAGGTTCAACCCACTCAGAATTGCTGGAACTCTATCGAGCGATCTTCAAGCTGGGATATTATGTGGTAGATCTCTAGCGATGAATTCTGATTAACTATGTAGCAAGCTGTATGACAATCCTGAAGGGAGGGCTACTGATGGTTGAAAGGGCCCTGTAAAATTGAAGACCGTTGGCTTGGGTAAGCACGAGTTGGGTGAGTGAAATAAATGAATACCTACACATTGGGATCTGATGATCACATTTATCAGTGCTTTTACACGAACTTCCGTATAAGAGAACAGAGAATGCAATAAATTAGCACAATATCGTGTGAAGTGACGTCTGACGTTGACGTGTTAGCAAAGCACTCTCCCATTATGAACCTATATACTACAATTGCATTTGAGTTCAGTGCCAAGATCACAGAGTTCCCCCTTGCAGTTATTTGTTAATATGGGCCAGTGCGATTGCATTGCAATGCAGCACAAACACTTACAGCTAACAGAGTATGTGTGGATAAGGAGTACACGAAGGCTTATATGCAATCAACTGAGTATGTAAGACAGATTATTTATATTTTAGAAACGCTGATACACACGATACACACAGTGCACCTATTTATGTAGCACTTTTTTTTAACCTTGAAGTGCATTGTAGAACTCTTCCATGACGACGACGAGCAGCAGATACATTGGGGGGAAAGAGTTCATACAAGGCTGAGAGTGTATTCCTCGTAATAACGCTTCGCTGAGCTATCAAAAAAGGAAGTGCAAGTGCAATATTAACATAAATTTCCTCGTATGAATACAATGGCGAACAGATGCAATAATAAATTATTATTGTTGACTACAGCATTTTTATGTATTTTCTTTTTTGCTTTGTTTATTTATGGAACCATTGTAGTGGCGCCATTTTTATTTACAAATACTTTTAAAAGTATTCTTTTAAAATAAATATCGTATCTTGCATCTCCTCTAGTACGTTATCCCTATTTACGCATCTTCAACGACTGAGTGAGGAAACCATATAAATTCGAAATGCCTCGTGTTGTGTGTACATTTCGATTGACCTACTAAAATAGATTAAAGTTAGGCATCTCAATAATTTGCGGACTCTGGGACCACAACCAATAATAGGAAGTCAAGTTATCGATGCAGTCCGATGCATTTCTGGGACGTTTGCCATGTCAATACACTTGCGATTTTGTATCGTCTGGCAAGTAGTAATTCGAATTCGAACGATTACCTATGTGATATTGAAACTTTTATTTAGTGGCGTCGTGGTCAATTTGTTGTAGAAATAGAGTGTAAGAACAAAAAGTGTGCACCTGCCGACCAAGTCATTTTTCAAGCCATCACTTATTTCCAACCGCTTGACAGAAAATAAAAAGTGATCGCTTTGCAATTGCAGTCGACTGCTGCCCTTGATACATTTCTAAAAAGTGTACCTTTGACATTCCAGCCTCACAGATCTTTCTGAATATGGATAATGGACACATTCAAAAACTTAGTTACCTTAACTCGACTAGATTGGTCTGGAACAGATGTAACCTGAACGCAAAAACTAGATTGGTCGGGAACGTCGCTTTTCCTACTTCAGCCACATATGCGAACTGTCAACTAAGTGCTCGAATCTCACGAATTTCTTGACTAGATTCGTCGGCTAACCATCCATAAACGTCAAGTGACACAACTGCCCATGTGACCAATCTAGGCCAATCAAAACTGAGAATCATCAAGTCAGTCAGCTGTCAGACTTACTAAACTATATACTTGAACGTCCCCACTTACTTTACTTTAGGTGGCGCTACAGTCCGGGGTGGACCTGGTCCTACACATCTATCCGAATATTGACTAATGTAACACGCACCTTATTTTATTGGCCGAGTTATTGTATATCGTTTAGTACATTTTTTTTTTAGAAAATCGCTGTGTAATTAGCGGTTAGCAAGAAATTGACAATTATTGACGTTTGCATTCAAAACATTTTTTTTTCGTTGTGAGAGTCTAGTCGTGTACCAAAAATAACAATCATAGGCCCCGTTTGACATTAGGCGTTCTTTTTTTTTGCCTTGCTTTGCTGAGATAAAGTACAGAAGTGCTTAGCACCTGTCAGGAAATTTCTGATACCGACAAAGTTTGTTATGACAGATTCAAGTTTTAAAATCTTTACCAACTCGATGAGATGACATTTGAAAATAGGTAAATGTAAAATGTAGGTATGTATTTATTTATTTCTCTAAGTAAGATTGATGTCAGACTTTGTGGAAGTTAGCAACGATAAAAAAGAACTAAAATTGCAAATCTATTATAGTGCTATAAGTATTTAATGTAAAGTGGCATATAAATGTCTATTTCAAAAAAAGTGTTCGTCTATTTTCAAATGTCAGAAACTAGCATTTAAGTTTAACAGACTATAACAGAAACGACTGAAGCAACTGTTACACCAACTCTAGATAGACTGGAAATGACGGCTTAAGCTCTTGTGCTTCCAACTAGAAAGTCAATGACAGTTGGATTTGTTTACATTTATAACATCAACATTGAACTTATTAACTTATCATTTATTTTGCGTTGTTCAACTTTTTATTGACATAACTTTTGTTTTGATAGCTCGAAAGTGTATAGGTTTATTGTTTTAAATTTGCATTTGACATTTTCCTGTCATGAATGTGGCTAATAAGAAATTTAACTAGGTCTGTTCCCTTACAATAATGCATTCGAACACATTAGCCAAATTCAGTCAAAGTTTGTTTCATTCTATACAAATTTTGAGTACAGGAACGAAGTTTGACTAATTTGTTCGAATGCATTATTGTAAGGGAACAGACCTACTGACAGCATTTCGCACTTCTATTACAGAATTCGTTTCTTGCTCTCTAATAAAATAGTCTTTATCTTTTTTTCGAGAAACATAAATATCGATCACAAACTACTACTTTTTAATGAATGGTGTTAGTTGTAAAAGTGTGTGTTGAATGCAACTGGTGAAGCAAAGCATATATTTTTTTACTAGTGACTGCGACAGTTTATTATGAAAATCATGTGGCTATTTTCCTCCTATACTCTCCCAGTCACATTTATAAGAATTCCCTTTATGTCAACGCGAAATTCAATCCACACTTTAAACATTGACATACACACAAAGGTTGGCACCTTATCAATTATGTAGTTTTAAATCTGACACTGACATATTAGGTATCTATTGTCAATTAACCACCTAGAACTTAACAAATTATGACATTGGCACATACCCAAAGTCTGTAATTGCCAGCCTTTCTAAGCGTGATACAACTCAAACATTCATATCATAGCTAATTTGTGTATTTAATTATCAAATCTCACACCGCTTAAATCGCGCAAACACTTTATCTACCTAGGAAGGCACGTACAAAGCTAGGTACGACTTTATCAAATGACAGGCCCAGCTGTCTGCTATCATCTGTCCTGTGACGTCGATAAATCGTCTTCTTTTTCACTCGCTCATGTTAAGAGAGCTTTCGACGAATCTATATACACTTTACATATGTACGAACGGCCTTCATCTCTCACTCTACGTTGCATTCACCATTATGCACTGCCAAGTTACCCAAGAGCAGAAATAAGAACAAAAAAAAAACATTTCTTCGTTGCATAACACAATATTTTTCACGCAACTTCTTACCAGAAAAATGTGTCAAAATCCCCCTACCTCACCAGTTACACGACTGAAAAGCCCAGGAAACACCGCCCTTGACGAAGGGCATGTGATGCACTTACAACGTTGTGTAATCGATTGTCTCACACTCAACTATTAACGGTTAATATTTTTTGTTCATTCATTCATGATTATTACCTTCAACTTTGGAGCCTCATCGTATGCCGTAGTGAATACCATTTTGACGAACTTATTCGAAAACACAATCCGCGACAAATGTCCAAAACTTCTAAACTTTGCGAAATAATTCCGTCTGCCGAATAGTCGATATGCAACACGAAGCGAAATTGTCGCTAATTGAAAACGTCTTCTCGGTAATAACAAAAGAAATTTTCGTATTTGAATTCAGAGAGAAAAGTCACCCACCGCGCCGCCAACTAAATCGACTGATTTAATAATACTAGACGAAAATGAATTTTCCTTTTTGGAAAGAGAAACCGTTGTGGATATGGATTTGCTATTGCTTTGCTACCCCCGGCCTTGGTTGTTGGTGAGCAATTGAGAAAAGGCAGTGGCTGGCAGCGTATAGTGAGAATGAGAATTTCGATGGGTTGCACACTGACACTAGTACTTGCACAAATGTAATGAGTTTGTTATTGAAGTACGTTTTCTTGTGGTTCTTTGCTTTCTTATTTATCTTTGGTGTGTTTCACTCATTCGCAGCCGGCTCATCTACTACTTGACCAAGGTAAGGGTTGCGGAACAATAAGAGCTTTTTTGGTTTTGTTGTTGAGTCATTGTGGTAGTACCTGCGCATTTGCGTTTTCGCCAAGTTTATTGACTTTTCGCTGTTTTTTTTTTTGGGAACAAATAGGAGTGTTTTTGAATTTCTTGCATTGGCCAATGTTCCGTTACATATTTAAAACGCAAAGAACTGTAATTTTGCAGACGTTCATAAACAAAAAATCAAATGACAGAGTCAAGGTCAAGGACATGCACAAAGCACAATAAAAAGTGCAACGCAATATTAGATTAGTAGGAAAGGTAGGAGCCAACAGAAAACTTGGCTTTTCTGACAGCTGTCAAACTTACTCCAATGTTTTCAAACTGCAGCACAAAAGGTCTGTTCCCCTACTTTTGTAGTAAAAATGGAAAAGACTGTCAAAATTACAGTGGAAGGGATGAATTATCTCTTAGAGAGAGAAACGCAAAAGTTAAGGAATGATTTTGTAGTAACCTGTGAAAAATGACAGATAGTTCATCCAAATCAACCCAAATGCCAAATAAAACAACAAATTCAAATCAGCTGTCAATTTTCAGGCGACTGACAGTTGTTTCAATTCTTACGCAAGGAAATGTGTTGAGTAAAAACTATATCTTGCTCTCTCGAAGCCGCTCTCTTTTACGAATTTTCGAGTTAAGGAACGACAATTGAGTAAAATGCGTAAGAATTCGTAAAAATTCGTAGGATTTAAAAGTAAAGGAACACCCCTAATATTTCGGAAAACTTGTCTTGAGTTAGATAAGTTCGCAGACTTCTGTCAAATGAAGTCGTTGACAAGTCAACTTGAATTTGTGTTATATTCCGGTGGTTTATTATAAATTTTGACACTTGGAAATGTCAACTGTGTATGTACGCAGCATTTTCTTTCTAGATGTGTCGGCTACCCCTCCATAAACGTCAACTAAAAAACTTATCACCTGACCAATCTGGCCCAATAAAAACACTAACGTCAGCTGTCAGACTTACTAAAATAGAATTCTGAACGTTCTTATTATGAAACTTATATTTCAATTCATTATTAGTTTTTGGTGTTAACTAAAATCTGCAACTTTCCGAGATCCCATGACATTGAAATCTTTTCCTGTACTGTAAATTATATCGGCCACTTTAAAAAAATAAAACAGTTGGCGCAACAGATCTTTGGGACCCTAGGCTTAGCTTCTCATAGTCATTCGAATTGTGGGAGTTTTTCATTTTTGGGAGGAATGGAAGGGATTTTATGCGGAGTCCAAACGACTAATTGAGAAGGTCTTTCATGACAGTTTTACTTCCGGCTGTTTGTCAGACGTTCGCGAGAGGTGGCGCAGTGGAAAAAAAACCTTAGGATGTAATTAAAAAAGCCACCAATAAAAAACACCACTTACTGCAATCGATTGCGCTTTAATATTGACACAAAAACAATCTGATGACAAGAATTTCAACGCTCTGATTAACGACTTCACCTCAGAAGCAATTTGTCAACGATACGACCGGTTGACAAGTTGTCTTGACAGTAACAGGATATGTCACAAGTTCGTTAACAAAAAAATTTTAGACACAAAATTTCAAAAAATTGAACTCATAAACTTGGCTACCTACTTTAGCTAATATATGCTGCCGTAATATCGCCATTATGTATTTTAATAGAATATTTATTAAAAATGCAGTCTTTCGAAATTTTATATAATTTAATCGATTGATTTTAATTCTAATAACTTCCCGTGGTATAAGTACTTTAACACAGCACAGCTAAACGACACTGAACGCAAATTCCCCAGTTGACATACGTTTAGATTAGAGGTCATTGCTAATTAATCCAACGTGTTGAATAACTGACGCATGACGCTCTTTGACGATTTTTACCTTAAGGGTTGTTCTTATAAGCTGATAGACATAAAATCAATATAGCTACGACATTCATGCATAAAATCAGAGTGTTAAGTAATGAAAATGAAAAAGAAGCACAAGATGACAAAAATAACTATTAGACACTATAAATTAAATATGAATGCACATTATGTATAATAATAGACGAGATGATTAAACAAGTTAGAAAAAAACTCTTGCCTAATTTTAACAAAAACGGGTTGAACTTTGTGTTATTCCTTCTAGGGAATGTTGACTTTGTGAGTATGTAGATAGGATGAGTAATATTATCCACAAATAGCTGAAATATTTATAAAAATTATTAATTTACAAAAATAAACAAAACAATTTTTCACACAAAATAATTAATAAATTCGTATGGAAATGTTATAATACAAGTTATTGACAACATTTTAGTGTTTATTAAATAAAAAAATGAAGAAAAGTAAAAAGTTAATTACATATTATTGAAGAAATTTCATTAACACAAACAAATGTTAAGGAAATAAAAATTAATGTCAATGATAATGCATATAACAATATTATAATATTTACAACAAGTTTTTTTTCTTATATTAACAAAAGAACCCAGTTCGAAGGAACGATTTACAATTTTGTTGGTTAAATCTTAGCTTTCAGCTTTTAAGTTGGAGCAAAAAAAACCGTTATAACACAATTAAGGGCTCAGTTCGTAGAATTAGTTGTTGCACTAACGTATTGATTCTGACAGGTGGATAGAATTCACACCAACTGGTGGAAGGTGACCCATATTCAATGAGTGGGTTTATTTTCTGCATTTCTGTCCGTTGAATGCTTTGACAATTTTAACATTGGCAACTGTCAACGTGGCGTTGATAACAGTCCACTCACAAAACATTCTGTCTCGCCACTGTCTGTGAAACAATTTTGCAAACAAATATTTTGTACCTACAACAAACATGCGACGATTATATGAATAGGTAGGTACTTTAATGTTGACGGATTTGTCCACGCAACGGACACGACGGATTCTGTAAGGTGGGCCCAAGTTAGCAAATTTGAGGTTAGGGGAAACTCTAGTATACATAGATGTGGTAGGTATACAAATTAAAATTACATCATTGTGAAATCAGAAGCCAATTCGACGCAAATTATTGGTCATGAATGGTTATGCTTGATGTTTCCCACAAATGTCAAAAAAGAGTATACGAGTACCTTTCACACAATGCATACAAAACACATTTATTAACTTACAAAATTTGACACAAGTTACGCTGCGTATTGTGTTCAACTTCGTTTTCTATGACGTATATTGGCAGAAGTTGACTTTGCGGGACTGCTAAGTTAGGTAATTTTACATAGCCATAGTATGGCTACATGACAACATCCGGTTATTATAATTAATTACTCTCAATAGAGTTTAGACCAAATGTAGGTTTATGAATCATCTCAATCTCAACCTTGACTTTGCCTTAATTCTCGGGAAAAATTGTTATTTCGTCTTTGTTTTACAACTGCGACATTTGGCAGATTACCATTGAGTGAGTTCCCCGATCCGGGTTTCGGTTTGTGAAGAAATAATTATTGTCTTATGTTAGGGAAACAAGAAGACAGTAAACAAGTTTTTATAACATGAAGACCATCGTTTTGTTTACTTAATACTTGCTACAATTTTTGTTCTCATAGAGATTAGTAAAATGGGTATTGAGATTGTTTATTGGGCAATGGTCTCGCAATCCCAGTTCGTTCCAAGAAAAGTTGTGTTGGTTTCGTTTACTAAATAAATTATTAATATGGGGCACTTCAATTGGTTTGTAAACAGCGTTTAATGCTAAAACTACTGATGAAATAGCTTAATTTAGCTCCTGAGTTCTCACCCAAAAACGTTTAATCACTGACAAATAAAAGCCTGACATGCAAACTAATTATGCCAATATGCCAATTCTAATGAAATGTAGGTAGGGTGGTTGCACAATAAACGTTTTATTGATTTATTAGCACAATTTCTATCATATTTCTATTAATCTGTTGAACCATAAATAAATTACAATGCTCCGGCATGTTACTATCATGATTTTGTCCATGCACATTAATTAAATTAAACGTGATCAATTGAATTTCGACAAACTGTGAGTCAATGTGTTTTGTACAATCTGTTTCAATTTGACAAACTGTGAGTCAAATGTGTTCGTACTTGAGGTCAGGATCTATAAATTTATGTAGAAACACTTTATTTAAATTATCACTACACTCTAGTTGACATCGAAGGTATAAGAGGTTCAAACTGAATCTGTCAACTGTCATAAATCTAAAGAAATAAACCAGATTGCAGAAGCGTCTGACGTGTGCAGACGTGTTCGAATAAGCTCCGTGCCTACTGCCTATATTGATTTAACTTTATTTTATTGTGTGTGTTCAAGTGATTAATAATGGGGGATAGCAATCGCCCGCTTCTGTCGGTACCCAAGGTACCACCTGATAAGCAATCTTTTTACGACAAAATTAAACTTCCATCCCACTTATTAAGTGAAATGGATAAAAAAAAAATCATTGAAACTGTAACAAGTGATTGGAACTCGGATGACGTTGACCAGGCTAACTCTGGCAGCGAAAACGAGATGGATATAGATCCAAAAACAATACCTAGTGGCGTAAGTGTTAGTGTTAGTGCAGAAAGCAACAGTAGTGGCAGACAGAATCTGCCTCTGAGTAACTGCGTTGTTATTGGGCACGTGCACAATAACTCAACGGATGGACAAACTGATACAGAGCTGAGCACTGTAAATGTTCTCGACAATTTACTAACCGACGATAAAAATAAGTTTTCGGCAGTGATGGCTCGAAAAAGACGACAACACGCACCTATTGTGGTGTCAAAAAGAGTGGCCAGGGAAGTGGTCAACAATCACAATCGTTTTCAACCTCTGGCTGAAAAGAATAATGATGAAATGCAAAGCACTCAAGCGAGTTCAAGCGGCATAAACTCGAATAGTGTCCCGAGTGGCAACAACCCTGGAAGCTCCAACAACATCAACAGAAGTAGCCGTAACGACGATCTCATTAATCCTAATGGAATACCATCCCCCAGTGCTGAGTCTTGGTGTCCTCCCATCTTCACGAAAGGGGTCTCAGCAAAAACCATCATGGACTTTATGAGTAAGTCAAACCATAACTTAAATAATGTCAAATTTATTGCTAATGGTTTTGGCAAACTAAAAATCATCGTAAAGGAAGTTGAATTGCATAGTCTGTTTATACAAAAATTTAAAGATCACGGCATAGATGCCTACTCGTTCACCCCTAAACAATTAAAGAAATACAACACTATTCTAAAGGGCATTTCTAGCGATTTTTCGCCTTCAGAAGTGCAGAAAGAAATTTTAGCCTTGGACCCCTCGTTGAAGGTCAATGTAAAAAATTTTGAGACAAAATGGTCTAAACAAAATGAAATACCACTCGACCTATTTCTCTGTGTTACGGAGGATAGGGAAAGCTTCGTGAAATTAAAACAGTTTAAATCTCTTTTGAGGCACCGAATCACATGGGATTCTATAAGAAACTCGGGCACTAAACAGTGCTACCGGTGCCAAAGATTCGGTCACATGGCTTCCTATTGCAGCTTTGGTGCAAGATGCGTTAAATGTCTTAAAGACCACGACATTGGAGCGTGCGAACTTATCGAAAAATCAGAAACGTCAGTTGCGTCTTGTGTCAACTGCCAATCGGTGGGTCACCCCGCGAGTTTCAGAGGATGCCCTAACAGAGTCGCGTTTCTAAAAAAAAAGAAGGAAGCTTTAGCAGAAACTAAAAATAACAAACCCATTTCTCATTTTCCAACTGTAAACCTAGCTAACAGTTATCAAGAAAACAGCATGTCTTTTGCGGACGCCGTAAGAGGCCGAAAAAAAAGCACCAACATTCAAGAAAACCTTCCCTTTCCCCCCGAACTTCCAAAAAATGACATATCAGATTTTATGAATGAATCTAACAGACTATTTGGCTTGCCGATAACCAGCCTTATTTCAAAAATCAGAGGTTTCTGGCCTAACTATAAAAAAATGGATGAATCTCAAAAACCAGGTGCATACCTGTGCTTTATTGCATCTCTCTCCCCCTCCTCACCATGAATCTCAACTTTATCAGTGCCAACGTTAACTCCCTATCCAAAGAAAAACAAATAGAAATTGATCTTTTATTAAAAGATACCTCCCCAACTGCGATTTTATTGCAAGAAACTCGTCTTTCAAAGAACCATAGTAAGTGCCGTTTTAATAACAAATATGATATTATTAGAAATAATGAGGGTCGGGGAACGGGAATCCTAGTGCAGAATTCCATTCGATTTATTCAAAAACATTTCTCTAATAATCTAATATCAGCAACTATAGCAGCAATCCCCCTAAATTCACAACTCACTTCCAGATCCTTAGCACTTGTCTCAATATATGTTCCCTGTAATGCTGGTTCCATGTTGCCTTCTGCACTGGACACTCTACTCACTTCTTTACAGTCCTTTGACTACATTATAATTGGTGGAGATTTTAACTCTAGACATCCCCTCTGGGGTGACTCAATTACAAATCAAAATGGCTCTATATTAACCTCCTGGTTCCAAGACAATCATTTTCTTGATCTAGACATCATAGCGGCTCAAGGCCCAACTCGGCCTAGCTCAGGCTCTCATATCGATTTTTATATTATCTCGTCCAACCTCAGATGCGACAACAACATAGCGTGTTTAACTTTGGATCCAATTTCGGATCATTTTTCTGTCTTTATGAATGTTAAAGTCAAAGAAAATTTTACGATCCCAGACTTTCCTCCGCATTCTGTGAGTTTCAAAAACACCAATTGGCCTGCTTTCAATCGCTCACTTTGCTCTAGCCTTTCAAACATAGAAATTCCTACAAACAGAAATTTGTCCAACAGAGAAATAGATAGTATTATTGAGGCGGTCACTGCAGCAATAACCACTTGCATGAATAATCACAGCAAAAAAACGCATTTTCGGGAAAACTGGTTTAACATTACACAAGCAACTTTAAATTTATTAAAAACTCGAAAAGTCTGGAAACAGAAACTGAAAAGAATTTTCCACCACTTCGGGGATCGCATTAACCAGCCCTATACTGAGTTATCTGCTCGCATAAATTGCCTCAGTAAAATTATTAAAGATAAGATCCGATTAGAACTAAATGAAGACTTCAGAATGAAACTAAGCAGTCTAAAACCTTCCTCAAATGTCTTCAAAGTGATCGATCAAATCACTGGACGTAAAAGGAACTCGAGCACAATAAATGATGTCCTATCACTTGGTGACAGGGAATTTATCTCCCCTTCTGAAAAAGCCGAAGCGTTCGGATCCTTTTACTCTGATTTGTACTCACTAAAAATTCCACTCGCCTATCCTGAATCCGCTCTAGAAGTTACAACTTTTAATAGCTCTTTCTCAGTATGGAATGAAAATCTTCAAATCTCTAATTTCTCACCCTCAAATAGATCTGATAACACCAGCGACGAACGTTTCACCTCCTTCAGTTTTATACAGTCAATTATATCTTCACTAAACAATAAAAAGTCTGCTGGGCCAGATAAAATTCCTAACTTCATCCTGCGCAAAGCAAAAGCTACAATATCCAAACTCCTAACTCCGTTACTGAATAATTGCCTTAACAATTGTTATTTTCCAGTAAAATGGAAAATAGCTAAACTAATCCCAATAAAAAAAAACAACACTCCTAACACAATAGATAATTTTCGACCTATCTCCCTTCTATCCAACTTAGGTAAAATTCTTGAAAAAATAATTCTTTCTAAAATGTCTAATTTCTTTGAACAATCTAACCCAATACAAGCCCAACAATTTGGATTTAAACAGGGCCACTCCACGGAGCATGCTCTTCTTTATTTCCAGGATAAAATTCTAAACAACCTAAGAAATAAAAATTGTACTGTTGCCTGTGCCTTGGATTTAAGAAAAGCGTTTGATTCTGTCTGGCATATGGGCCTAATCTTTAAACTTAACCAGCTAAACTTACCTACATTTCTTATTAAAATAATTCAAAACTTCCTCTCCAACCGCAGTCTTTCAGTTTACTTTGAAAATGAAACCTCCTCCTCCATCTCCATTAATGCAGGCGTCCCCCAAGGCTCAATTCTTGGCCCCCTCCTCTTTAACCTCTATCTGTATGACTTTCCAATTCACCATCTTAATTCTGAAGCCATCCTGTATGCGGATGACACCATTCTATTTAGTCCTAGTGAGAGACCGCATGAAGCCCTAAATTCAATTAGATCGCATCTAAACGTGGTAATTCCTTATTACAAAAAATGGGGAATTGAATTGAATCAGAATAAATGCGAGTTAATCTGCTTCCGCAATGCCTCTGGCAGAGGTCATCACCTTGCAGTACGAGAGAGTCGTCATCTAAGTCTCTCCATTTTGGGCAATCAAATCCCATTAAAAAAATCCATTAAATACCTAGGCATCAATTTACATGAAAGACTTAAAATGAATCGGCATGCAAGAAAAGCCTTGAACAACAGCAGAGCCGCTGCAGCGAAGCTCAAAACTTTACTTAACTCTAGGCATGTTGAAAGCAGAACTAAACTTCTTATGTATAAAACGCTAATCCGGCCACTGGTATCGTATGGTTTTCTTACCTGGTTCCAAATCACTCCTAATGTTGCACTCGAACTTCATAGATTTGAACGCTATATTGTTAGGAAGTGCATAAATAAAAGACGTAAACCATCCGGAAAATGGTACAGCAACAAGGTAATTTATGAAGACTCTGGTATATGCCCTTTACTTGACTATCTGGTTTTCCTTGCCAAAAGAAGAGTATCTGCATTACAAAATCACGACAACCCTATCCTCCGTAACATATATACCAATAATATTAACTGGCCTATAAACAACAGATACTACATGTCGCCAATCAGTATCTCCAATGTGGGCTCCAATGATTTTTTTCTTATCCCTGATAGTGACCACCTGTTCACGTCCCCTTTCTACAAAAAACAAATACCTAACACCTACAGAGGCTAAGCAATTCACTTCCTAGCCTGCCTTTAAATAAGATATATAAAAAAATAAAAAATAAATGTAATGAAACCGAACACATGTACAAGAAAATTTGTTCCTTAATATTAATAAATTATAACTACAAGTTCCTATACCAATGTGACTTCCTACTATAACTAAGTAAGTAGCTATATACAAGATCTCAACAGTACTGTGAAAATTATAAACAATAAATTACTAAGAATAAGACTAGCTACTTATAGCCTGATAAAATTAAGAAACGAACACGAAGTATAAATGCTAAATTAAAACCAAAACGATACATTCATTAAGATTATAAGAAAATTAAAAACAAACCAACCAAACGAAAAATGGAGTACAAAACTCATAGAATCTTTAAATGTAATGACTTTAAAAAAAAAAAAAAAAAGTCAAGTATAAAAGTAGACCCTACTGTACTGAAATTTATTTGGGTTCTCCTTCATTCTACTCTTTCACTGACACATGACAGTGACTCGGATAGAGACATCTATAGATGTTCCTATCATGTGTTATCATTTTTCGTCATCTTCCTCTCTTTCTATCCATCTTTCATATGTTCTAGGTTAAGTAAACTACAAAGCAGACATCGTCTTGTTGAGTGGACGTAATTAAAATAAAACGAAGAGACTCTGTCTTAAAATTTTTAATGGCTTTAAAATAAAACAAAATGAATACCTAATTTGTATAGCCTGACCAATTCTAAGTCGGCAAAATATCTCTAAGAAATCTTAAGTGACTGTGTTATACATAGAATTAAGAAACAAAAGTGTATAAAAACAAAATCTCAATAAAAATACATACATACATACAAAGAAATAAACCAGCGATTTTAGATTCCAGACTAATTTTTATTTGATTGAGGTCATTATGCGAGCAACTGGAAATTGCACTGAACTGAAGTCAATGGCCGCGTTCCTCTGCCCGCTGTTCATCTAGCACAAAATATTCCAGATGAAGGAACGATCGCGCAGCGGCAGCGGCAAATTTTGCAAACGTTTGAACGATTTGCCTTTGACTGGTTGTTTTTTTCTCTCTCTCTCTTTCAATGCAGCGCGTAGTTTTGCGCTGGATTGAGAAATTTCCCTGAATGGGATTTTTCACAAAAAGTGCTAGATGTCTAGCGCCTATGGTGATATGTCAATTTTTTTTATATGAAGTTTGACATGCCGCTGTTCATCTAGCGGGCAGTGGAACGCGGCCAATCAGTCGTGACAACAAAAAAATATACCTAATGCTTCGGGGTGCGGCTCCTTTTGAATGGACTTGTGTATTTTAAAGTTGGCAACTCCCAGCTCATTTTTCTGTTATTTATCCTATTATCATACCTAATAAGTATTTAAATTTATGTAGAAAATGTGTCAAACTCACCCGCTGAACTTTTCTTGACGTTTGACAAAATCAAGCGACACATGACGCGTTTGTGTGATAAAAGCAAAGAGCTTTTCAAGCTCGAAGCTAAAGTGAAAGTGAAACGTCATACATTGCAGCGGGAAAAAAACCACCACCACCGAAAATTCTTCACCACGCATGCAAGAAATCCCCCGTCCTTGAACTTGACATTCCAAGGGCATTACCCTTGCCACTTGAACTCGTATGCGGAAGAGCTTGTTTAAATCAACATTAGACAAATTCAAAAATCTGCGACACTTTTCAATTGATTTTAATCAAATCACTGGCGCAAAATGTCTAAACGTGACTAAGTGTCAGCAAGTTGACCTTTTCTTTACGATTAATAATCGGTCGTCCGGAATTCCATGATTAATATGTCGTCTGATACCTCACTTATGACGATGCAACCAAATAAAGATTGTAGACCTACTGTACTGTTGCCCAGTCGAATTACTGATAAAGATAACAAAATGTTTGCTAAATTGCAAAAATAATACATAGGTATGTAGCTCGTACCCTCATGTGTCAAGTAAAACACGATAAAGTAGAGTGATTGAAGGATTAATCAAGCGATAATACATAATTAGGAAAATAACTGGAAACCAACCAATAAAAATTGTTATTCCTTAACATATGGGTATAAACAAAAAAATTCCACAAAACAACGATCGTCATTTCGAAAGTGACACTCCTCCGTGACTTTTATTTCACCTCTATACCGGAATATCTTTCTCAGATATATACAAGTCGACAGATATATGCGTGCGAGTTGCGAGTAGAATATATACCTAAGTGTATTTCACGGAAAAAACTGATTGCAAAAGATATCAGTTGCATACGTAAATAAGTACTTAATTATGGAAAATTTACCTTGATGCTTATTAACTTGCACAATTATTCACTGAGAACGAAAATTTATTTTTAAAGGAAACTGTAACTACTGGAAATCACCGCGTATTCGAACCGTTCGCCTTCGAGAATGCCCGCTATTTAAAAACTGAATAATTTGGAACGGAGAACGGCGAGATATGGGGTGAGAATGTATAGCTGCGTAGTAGCAGACCAGCAGCAACACTAGCCAGCTGGCTGATAAAAGCTTTCCTGTTTCTATTTACTTCACAATCACACACAGTAATTTTTCCCTGGATTCCATTTAGAAGAGAGAACTTTTTATTTATTATAATGGTAGTGGTGTAGTTGAGAGGGACTGAAATGACATCGAAAGGTATCAGATCATAATATACCTTTATACGAGATACCGTGGTAGTTTCTTTTTACTCAGTACCAAATCCTTAAAGGCATTCTTATCTTTTTTTGGGAATACTAGGTTACCTTTGAGGTTGTCTTTCAAACTGACATCTCGACAGGAATGAAGTAATTCTTGACAATGTCAATATCGATTAGGAAAATGAAGAACCAAATGACAGCTAAAAGCAGGAACTTACTTTTATTTCTGTCAAACAATGTATTTTTTAGTGATGAAAAGTTGAATTGTAATAGGAATTTTGCATTAGGTTCGTTCGTGTACTTTTAGCATAGAAAAATGAAAAATGTCAAATCTCAAAAATCGAGAGAGAATTCTCTCAATTTCAAGAGAAGTACCTGACCGGTTTTCTTACAAAAAGTTTAAGAAATGTCATTTTGACATTTTCATTTGGCTCTGAAGTACCTTGTTCTGAGAATAACATTTGTTGAGCAAAGTTCATTGCATTTTTTAAAAGCTAAATATCCATTAAACTTACAAGTTTGAATGCGCTGATATGTTCTAGGAGAACATTTAACTATAACTTCTTCCTCCGACATCGTTAAAGATGAAAATAAATAGAATTTGATTTGTCAAACTTTTGAACTGTCAATTAGTTGACAGTTTTCATATTTTCATTTTTCAGTAAGCCGAAATTCGGCGAGTAGAAAATTACGAAAAAATGAAAAGAGGGGAAATGGATTTCTCTCTCATTTTTTTAAATTTTCTCAGTACGTGGTCGCATTCGCACAGAATCTTAGCAAATTTTTAATAATTTTACGTTTGCAAAAAAGTACCCGAACGAACCTATTATAATACGGTAAACAATACAAAACAAGTTATGTATATTGAAGTTTTCTGGGACCATTTTAACGCCTTTTTAATTTGTAGGCTAAGAATTTAATGTACAATGTTAACTTTAAGTGCAATGCGAACTTCATACTATAGATCGCACGACTTTTAATACATTCTGCCCCTTGGAGATTTGACACAGCGCTACGTTGGAATAACTTTATAAAAAAATTGTGATTCTCAGTTCTCAAACAATCTCTCCTAGTCGTACTCGTTGGAAATACAGCAAATAAATCTTATTTAAACAAGATTCGCAATTTAGTTCTTTCGGTCAGGACCCAATAACATCATTACCCGGGATAGCTAAGAATTGAAACAAATACCAAAATAAATTCAGAACATTTTGCTTTGGAATCAAGTTCAGTACCTCTGATAATACGTACCCCTAGCTGTCATATTAATATTTTTATAATGCCCAAATGATATTGTATTTGACAATCTAAAATAAATTCACAACTTACTTAGGTAGGTACATACTTTTGTATTGTGTTAATGGTGTTCTGAAAGCCAAAAGTTCATAGACTCCTTGACAAAATTGAGCCGTGTTTTGACATTTGATTTCTATTCTGCTATTCATTGTCTAGTAATTACAAGAGTGAGTGGGGACGTTCAAGTACCTATCTAGTTTAGTATGTCTGACAGCTGATTGAATTGATTTATTTCAGTTTTGATGAGCCTAGATCAGTCACATGGGCACGTTTATGGAGGGGTAGCCGACGAATCTAGTCAAGAAATTCGTGACAGTTCACATATGTGGCTGAAAAAGGAAAAGTGACGTTCCCGACAAATCTAGTTTTTGCGTTCAGGAGGTTACAACTACTCCAGACCAATCTAGTCGACTTAAGACAAAAAAGTTTTTGAATGTGCCCAGTGTTTCTTGAGAACCATTTTGACGTACCTAGTCTTAAAAACAGTCACAATGGCTTAAATCTCTTATTATAAATAGTAGCATTTAACTTCATCAGCAACTCCGAATGGCGTATTATCCATAATTTCATCCATATGCTTCACTTAAGTGGTATTATTTAATTGATAGCGTACGCCAGCCACCTACGCCAAAAGATGAGTTAGGTACACGCTCTAATCAAGTGCAAGTGACAATAACTTAATAACTTAGTAAGTAAGTAGGTACATACTTGTAGTCGCAAGTCGCAAGTCGCATGCGCAATGCGCATCTGTAAATACATAATAAGCCGCAACGTTAGGTCACTAAAAGCTCGCAAGATCAAGCAAATCCGCAAATCCCCTTGGTTTCTCTCTTCTGTCGCTTTTCGCATTCTGGAAAGATCTTCGCGCTCTCGCTCTTATCCGACCGGCTTCGACATCGACATTGCTTTTTGCTTTTGCTTGATGGCTGTCTGGCAAATTTACAATTTAAATGAATTTCGTCGATTCCAAATTGCTTACGTTGCGACTATTTGCTCGATTAGCTAAGTTGGTGAACTGTCAAACTAGACATCAATTTGAATATTTTTATGTACGTTGTAGATTGTATTATATTCATGTAGAAGGTTCATCAATTCATCATTCATGTATCATGTACCTAACCTACCTAATTATGCACAAAAACAGCAACAAAAACTTAAATTAAGCCGGCTAGGCAACCGGTTTTCTTTTTTTAGGTACCTACATACGTCATACGATATACGACAGCATTATTGCCATTTAGCCATTTGGCCAACACGATCGCTTTAGAAGGAAGGGCGACAAAACGTATCAAATGGTTCCTACATCACGAGGATTAGTCATGAATGAGTCATGAGGTCATTGTTATCAGTCTTGCTGGTGGAATATTAATAGTAATGTTGTGTAGACAGTATTCGCAATTTGTTTATATTTTTTGGTTAAGATTTCTTTTCGTGCTTGTCAAAAATGTCAATGATAAGAGTTTCATTTATTTTCGACCCCCACGCGACTGAAGAATGTCGCCCAGTAAATGTTTGCGTGCTCTTGAAACAAGCTAATCTGGTACTGTGCCTATCTACAATTATTGTTTTGACCTTGTCACAGATTTTGTGAGGACCCAAATTGAACAAGATATTTGAATGTGATATGTGACACGCTTATGCGAGAAGGTAATAAAGACAATATGCGATTACATTTGAATCGAATGTCATGCATATTATTGGATTTTGGAAGTGCATTTTCGTATTACATAAATGCTTAACTTTTTAAACATATTATACTGGTCCCATGGCCATGACCTTGCATTTCTCGGCAAGCTTTGTGTAGTTGTGCTTACATCGAGAACTTTAATTGCAGCCTAACTCCTAAAGACCTGTTTGAACATAGGTTTTTTTGTGTTACTTTTACACACCTACTTGTTTCCCAGAAGTCCTGCGTCCTGTCTGGAAGACGCTGTATAGTTGGGCCGATGCGGAAAAATTTGGATATTGATAGTTCCGATTCACTGCCAAAAAACTAATCAACCAAAATATTGTTAATGGAAAGGTTGGGACGGGAGGACTATTTTGAAGTATCTGGGAATCAGCAACAAGTTATTTTCAAGATGGTGTTTTCTACTGCTCTAATTTATCGTATTTTAAGTGTGTGTTTCACTTTTTTATCGCACCTATACACTTTCAGGGGATCCCAAGATACAAACCTTGGTAAGTGGGTAACATTTAAAACGTAACCACGCTATCAAAGTGAATGACGCAATATAAACATAAGCGTCACGTATTCAGTAAAATAAGTGCCAAATATATCCTACAGCAGTGACAATCTCGGTTTGAATACCTACGATAAGGTAATAGAAATATCACGAATACTCGCATGGGCTTTGCATGGACAGCTCACTGCTCTTGTTTATATTCGATAACATCACGTACAAGTTCAACAAGAAAAATATCGCCGTCTAAACGTAGCTTTAGCGAAATAAATAGCAAGAACATTGAGGACGTTCGGATACCTAGTTTAGTAAGTCTGACAACTGACTGTGTAGATGTGTTTGAGTTTTTATTGGCCCAGATTGGTCACGTGATTAGTTTTTGCAGTTGACGTTTATGGAGGGGTAGCCGACAAATCTAGTCAAGAAAATCCTGCCTGCGTACTCAGTTGACATTTTAAAGTGTCAAAATTCAAAAATAAACCCCACGTTTACAACAACAACTCAACTTACTTAGTTAAGGCGTACGGATACCCTAGTCCAGGCAAATCTAGTTGACGTTTTACACAAACTACGTATCCGAACGTTCCCATTCTCTCCCCCTTATTAATAAAGGCTGCGTAAAATTTGTCAACAGTTACACAGCAGTTACGTAAATTTTTTGTATCCTATCTGACGTTTGTTAGTTGCGCTCGTTTTTTTTATTAATATGGGGGTGTATATCCTGTTCGTCGTGTTATTCTCAAAAACTCAACATGAGTGCTAGAAAGTAGACACTTCCTATCTATAGGTTCATTTGCGTACGCGGTTTGAATCGAACGCAATCGATAAAAATCGATCACAAACTCACAAAGTCTATAGGTACACGTACTCATCAAAAATTACAGAAAAAGAGAAAATTACCGAAATAGGTAACGAGTAACGAGCAGCTCCTCTCTTGGCTCGAAACAGCTCAGGTATGTCAAATGAACAAAGTTGACAACTGACAAGACACAAATCGAAAATCCGTCAAACGTCGTGCACACAATAATTTGTTTTTCTCGAAAATAAAAAAAATTAGGTGATGTTCGAATATTTGCTTTTAATTCTTTTCTGAATAGCACATATTTTGTTTTATTTTTGACGTAGTGGATGTCAAAGATGTAAGTAGCTAAAAGTAGGTAGAAATCTATTGAAGATGGAGTATATTTTTCGCTCTCTGAAGGAGTTTTGCTCAATTTTCCTAGTTTGAAATATTTTTAGTGCTTAGGTCGGGTTTTGGAAGTACGCGAATAGATCTTATAATGGGCATGGAACATGGCCAAAATAAGTATATTACCTACTATAGGTACTGTACTAATAGAATTATTAAAATTAGTTCAATGGTTAATGTTGGCAATGCTGAAAGAGTACCAAACTAAATAAAAGCTTCCTTAGAGAAGTCGGCATTTGGCAATCAAATTAGGCAGTGACAGCTGACAGTGACAGATAGGCTTTGTTAATATTGTAGCTCTTGTCTTACTTACTTTAGTTCTAGTTTTTCTTGAATTGTGCAGTGAAAAGGGAATACGTTTGCTCTATATAAAATTGGTAGGCATTTTTTTAGGCAGCAAATCATACGATTCTATTGAATTATATCATGACCCGACTTCATTGACGTATGTTTACTGTTTGCATATGAAAGCTTCACCCGTCAGAATGAGCTTTTTATAGCCCCATCTACTGGAGATTAGTTTGAAAGTAAACTTTAACAAACTTTCAGATTAGGCATGAACCCTCTGGCAGATTTAATGAAATGCGTCCAATTCGCCGCCCACAAACACAAAAACCAACGGCGAAATGATCCCAGTCAAACGCCATACATAAATCACCCTATAAATGTAGCAACTATTCTGGCCATTGAAGGACACATTGACGACAAAGAAGTGGTGCAAGCAGCTCTGCTCCACGACACAGTAGAGGACACCGAAACAACATTTGAGGAAATTGAAGAAGCATTCGGTCCAAATGTTTGCGCCATCGTTCGTGAGGTCACCGATGACAAAAGTCTAGCCAAACAGGAACGAAAACGGCTGCAAATAGTCCACGCCAAGACGTCCAGCAGGAAAGCCAAATTAGTTAAACTGGCCGACAAGCTGGACAATCTAAGGGACTTACAAAGAACTCTTCCTAATGGATGGACTGATGTGAGATAAGGCGAATTTTTATTTTTTCCATGCGTTAATATTTTCCATTTCCCCAACAGCAACGTCGTGAAGAATACTTTGTGTGGGCAAAAAGCGTAGTGGACAACCTGCGAGGTACAAACGAACATCTGGAACCCCTGCTCGATGATATTTTCAAACAACAACAGCTTTTGTAAATTATTATTTTATTTTCATTGTACATTAAAAAGAAAAACATCCGTACTACTATTTCTGTTTCTTCTTCTCACAGAAGCTGGTCATTAAATCAGCCAACACTTTTGTCTCAGCAACAGTCATAGCATTGTACAGGGAGGCTCGGATACCGCCTACCGATCGATGGCCTTTCAGTTGAATTAGGTTCTTGGTCTCGCAGAGTTTAAGGAATTCCTTTTCTAATTCGTCATCACCTTGGGCGCTGCCTATTCGGAATGGTACATTCATGCGAGATCTGAATTCCTTGTCAACGGGACACACAAACAATCCCTCAGATTGGTCAATGATGTCATAAATTAGTTTCGATTTCAAATGTGAGTTGTCGAACATTCCCTTTAGACCGCCGTTACGTTTGATCCATTTGAATACGAGGCCCATCACATGAACGCTGAAATTGAGAAGTAACGACAACCGAATTGTCATTTCAATTGGAATTTGGAAATTCGATAGAGCTATAATATACATTGTTGAAAAGACTAATTAAAAACCACTTCATCATGAAAGAATGATGTTATTAGATGAGCTAATTTGGGTCACATTTCGCAGTCCCCCTGGGTCATGAGGACATGAGCACAAGCAGTGAATAGTCATGGCTCATGGGGCTTAGAGTTAGAAGACGAATTTGCGTTGAATTACTTAAAATTATTTCGCTCTATTGCGAGTTCTGCAAATAACATGTGTAGTAAACACGTAATGACGGTTAGTGTAGATAAAAGCAACAGAAAGCAATTTAGATTAGCAACATGGATGTATTTAATAGATTCCCCTGTTGAAATTACTAAATCGCAAAAAAAAAAAAAAAAAACTCAGGCTAACGAATGGTTGTAAGAAGCTTAGCCTGGGTTTACTATAAGGACTACTACAAACCATCAAACTACTTCTTTAATATTAGATATACCCTCGTAAATTTGCATATCGTTTCCCAATTCGCATACACTTGCCTAGAGGCTCGCATTTCTCACATGATATACACATCGCCTGGGATTCTCAGATGAACTTGCTGGCGAGCGTTAGTTTGCTGGGAAATTTTGGAAAGTATTTTTTAAATGATACAAATTATTGTAACAAAATGCAAACTTGCAGTGTCGTCTCTTGAAAATAAGGACAGGTGCGAGAGAATAGGAGGTATAATGTCATGCGTGATTTGTAAAAGGTCTAAATTCGTTAAATTGTCATGTGTTATTTCAATCGTCACTCATTTGCGAGCATTCATTTTAGCAAAGATTAGGTCTGTTCCTTTACTTTTGTAGTAAAAATGGAAAAGACTGTGAAAATTACAGTGGATGGGATGCATTCTCTTTCAGAGAACGAAACTCTTACGCAAAAGTTAAGGAACGCTTTTGTAGTAACCTGTGAAAAATGACAGATGCTAATGTCGTTTTCCATTGGTTTCACTCGGGGATTCACTCATTCTGAAAACCAATGGAACAAGAAAACTGCTTCTGGATGAATCCACAAATGTATTGGTGAAGTGCCAAAAAATAATCTACGGCTGCTGTCAGCTGGCTTGTATAAAATACACAAATTACACTTGTGTTAGTGCTTCTTGAGTGGATTCTGACTTCAAATCGAGAAGCGAATTTCTCTTCTCAGAATCACCAGAAGAGTATTTTTTGTGCCAAAGGAACGGTTTCAGAAGTGATTTTTTCGATTCCGGACTCTCCCGGACGCTTCTTTTTGCCCAATGGAAAACGACATAATATTCCACCCAAGTGCCAAATAGAACAACAAATTCAAATTAGCTGTCAATTTTCAGGCGACTGACAGTTGTTTAAATTGTTACGCAAGGAAATTTGTTAAGCAAAAACTAGTAGACGGGAAATATCTTGCTCTCTCGAAGCCGCTCTCTTTTTTACTTATTTTCCGACTTGAGGAACGACAATTGAGTAAAATGTGTAAAAATTTGTAAAAATTCCTAAGATTTAAAAGTAAAGGATCAGAGCTAATGAAAGTAATGAGTCAGTGACACTGGCCGCGTTCTTCTGCCAACGTATTTATTTTTATTTTGCAAAACGCTTGAACGATTTTCCTTTGACTGGTCGTTTTTTTTTCTCTCAATGCAGCGGGTAGTTTTGCGCTCATTGACATACTATACATGGACTGCTAGTGGTAGCAGAAAATTTTTCGTTGAAGCAAACATAAGCCCTTTTTGTTCACTGCGGAGAGAATTGGAAACACTCAAATGTCATCGAGCAATTCGTGCGATTTTGTTTAAGTGCTGTCTGCTGTGAAGTGCTGAGTATGCCATCTGTATTAGAATGTTGGAAATGATTTGAATAAATCGTTATTTTGTGCAGTTGCAATTTTTCTACAATAGATGGAACTGTGTTCTATGTAAAAAATAGCAATGGCGTGCAGAGGTTTTGTACTTTCGCCGCACTGAACCAAAAGGGCCAGTGCTTCTGTTTGCTTCACTTTTCCTCGCAGGTTTGTATGGAACTGACATTTCACTAGCAGTCCATGTATAGTATGTCAATGTTTGCGCTACATTACACCCCGACTCCACAGGAGATAATTCCTCGCATAATGCTTATCATGAGATGAAATGCCTTGTGGAGTCACTCCATTTCATCTCATGATTGGATGTCTGCGATCTCTCTCTGCAATTATTTCTTGGCATGGATGTCTGACATGAATTTGACAGATACTTGTTTTTTTCTCTGGAAATATAATTTTTTGTCTCATTTGAGTGCCGATGTTGGTCTGTGGCGTAAGTATTTGTTTTAAAATGGTAAACAAAACAAACAGTTGAATAGTTTATTTGTCGAAAATACCAAAACTTCACCTTCAGTATCTCGTGCCGTTGCGATATGAAATGAAATTTCATGGCATGAATTGCCCAGCGCTGATAAAACAAATTGCATGAGATGGATGCCAGACATTTAGTTTGAGAGAAATTATCTCCTGTGGAGTCGGGGTGTTAAGTGGTAGCCATCTAGCGCAAATGGTGAAATGTCAATCTTGGTATATGAAGTTTGACATGCTGCTACTCATCTAGCGGGCAGTGGAACGCGGCCATTGACATATTTCAGTGAGCAAAATGTGCAGGCATTTTGACAGCTGGTTTTTTTATATAGAGAGAAATCTTGAGCTAGAAACATTTTGTACTTTTAAGGGAAATTTTGTGCCAATTGGTGCAAAATCTCTAGCGCAAGTTTATACACGAACATATTATGTTTGTTTGTTATTAAAACCTTTGTAAGCTTGAACCGAAAAATTACGAAAAGAGACTTGTATTGTAACCCTGAAGAGCAATTTACCTCTGATCTGGTACTGATAATTGAAATAGAAAAAAAAAAATATTTCCTTTAATTTTTTTGTACTAGATCAATCCATTCCTAAACCGGATGTGTCAATGAACCACACCAGAACAGTTTTGATAATGAAAAAAACTGACCTATTTGTTACTGGATTAAGTCAGTTTGTTTTTCAAGAGTCCACTGATAGTGGCGTGTGATTGGCGTCTAATGACAACGCCTGTTGTCACTTCAAAACAACAATCAAACAGCTTAACAACAAAAACTGCTGTCTTATCTTAACCCGCTATGCTCAGAGCGACTTAACGTAAAAATGAATTTCGATTCTGAAAAACATTTTGTTTTTCCCCATATTCGACCTCATGCACTGCTGCATCTGATAACAATCAACGTCACGAGAATGCAACAACAACAACTGATGCCAGCGCTAATTACAACAGAGGGACAGTGCCCTGTTTGGATTACAGATAGTGGCATACTTACATAAATGTCGGTGGGGTATTGTAGATGGAATTATTTTTATCTGCGATGGAAAAGTCCAAGACCGTTGGTGTCACCCTCATCGCGTAGCCCAGCAGATCCTCCCGGATAATCACCACCGTAATGCCAGCTGTTCCAATGTTCTTCTGTGCTCCAGCAAAAATGACCCCAAACTTACTGACATCAATTGGCCGCGATAGGAAATTCGATGACATGTCGCAGACCAGAGGGACGTCGCCAACGTCTGGGACGAAATTGAACTCCACCCCGTCGACAGTTTCATTATCACAATAGTATACGTAAGCTGCCTCCGGATCGAGACTCCATATGTCCTGTGGTGGCACTGTGGTGTATTTCTTCGATTTGGGTAATACCATATTCACATCGCCATACTGGAGGGCCTCCTTTGCTGCTTTTGCCGACCATGAGCCGGTCACAATGTAATCGGCCGTGCCAGTTCGTCCCATCAAATTGAGACAGACAGCCGCAAACATTGCAGTGCCGCCGCCTTGCATGAAGAGCACTTTGTAGTTAGATGGCACATTGATGAGTTCCCTTAAATCCTTCATGGCGTCTTCGTTGATTTTGTAATAGCCCGCCGATCGATGTGACATCTCCATGACGCTCAGGCCAGAGCCCTCATAGTCGATCAGGTTTCTTTGCACCTCCTTCAGAACCTGAACAATTGAAACAACAAAAAAGTGAGTTGGGATTGCGGAATTGCTTCATTGGCGAAAAGATCGGTGTCAATGAACGCTTTACGATCACAACAACAACTCACATCTTCAGGTAGCTTTGCCGGTCCGGCACCGAAGTTAATGATTTTATTTTCCATTTTGTTATAACAAAACACTGAAATCTGAAATAAGTTCCAAGACCTCTCGCTCTGGTGGATTTTTCTGACTGCGGTACTGATCGTTGATTAAACTTAATTCGCTGCCGCTGAATGTGTGGATGGAATGGAAAGCGACACACTTGATGCATATATAATGTTATTTTTCTCGTCAAACGAGAATCGGGATTGTGTGGGTTGTTTGTAATCGCAATCGCACTGCTGACACTGTCTGATAAGAGCTTCAGGCAGAGTGGGACAGCAATGGTGGAAATGCACTTGTTTGGCGGAGGAGAAGTCACCCATACATTGGCCGCGGTCATCAAGAATCCAGTCGGTGGTAAGTGTAGCAATTGGGTGATCATTAAGACGGATGATCGGAAATTGTAAACAGTCAGCAAGATCGGCGCTGCTGTGCTCAGCTTTATCACCATATTGCTAATACCTACCAACTTTGTAAATTTGTTATTGATTCATAAAGTAGGTGCACAGAGTAGGGTTATGTATGGAATAGCACATTGAGTAAATGACAATGGTCATCACAGCTTTGCTGGCAATAGGATCCACAAATAACTATAATTGACTGAAAGATTGCTTTGATAATTGATTGCGTATCAGCAAATATCGACGCGCTGCGTATGAATTTGTTCCTCAACAATTACTAAGTGCTCACTGACAAGTGTCAGCTAATTTTCACGCCTGTCAAAAACCCTGCTCAATCCTGAAAATTCGCATACTATATCGAATGCTAAATAGCAAGCAAGCTACACGAGCAGAACTTTTGTTTGACGTAATTGCAGTGAGGTATGTCATACAAAAACTAAACGTCATTCTTTTGCTTTCAGCTTTGCTGACATTTCTTTCATTATTTTATATTTCTGTAATATTTGTTGCGTTTATTATAAAACATCACGAATTTCATTCATTTTTCCTCCATTTCATTTGAATTTGAAATAAACGTCAATCACAATGATGCCAAACCCGTTAAAATTAAGTTTTTTTATTCTTTTTTGTTGTGGTGGCATTGGGCACATTCAAAAACTTAGTTATCTTAAGTCGACTAGATTGGTCTGGAGAAGATGTAACGTAAACGCAACAACTAGATTGGTCGGGAACGTCACTTTTCCTACTTCAATCACATTTGCGAACGGTCAACTTAGTACTCAGACACGAATTTCTTGACTAGATTCGTCGGCTACCCCTCCAATAATGTCAACTGAAACAGCTGCCGATGTGACCGATCTAGGCCAATCAAAACTGAGATACATCAAGTCAGTCAGCTGTCAGAATTACTAAACTAGATACTTGAACGTCCCATTGTCTTTTGCAGTGGATTTTGAAATACATACAACTTGCAGTACTTCAACGCATGCTGAATTTACATGCGTTCTCTCATATTTAAAGGTAAGTGTTTTATTTCCACTGCGGGAAAAATTCTGTACATGTGTTTTGGGCATTATCATAAAAAAAATTGCGAGCAGTAATGCCAAACCTTAATTTTTTTTCAAAACATTGCTGAACAACGAAAGTGCGTTGATCTCTATTTTGAAACTGTCAGCTGTCAGTAAGCTCCAGTATCAAATCGGTCTTGCAGTTGAAGTTGGAAAGGAGACATGGTAGCTGGAGCAGATTTTGGGACAGCTAAGGAATGTTGCCGAAAATCGCACACGATGGCGTAGTAGGCATACTAGGATCGAAACAGGACTTCAGTAAGTACATTTGAAGTAGTTGTGGATACAAAACGTAGTTGGAAGAACAATTTGCCCTTTTTTGGAAACATTGTTACGGATCAATCACAAGTTTTATTAGTTTGGTAAACATTGTAAAACCACCTTCTACCAGCATGAAGGTAGAAAACTACTGGTCAGAAATGATGCATTGGTTAATTTCCGATAGGGCATAGTGATACGCCATAAAATACGGGCAGCTGATCTATAGATACCTCCAAGACCGTTCACTTGTATTTGTACTTACCCTTAATTAATAAACTCTGTTATGTCGGCCATCATACATTCTCCACCATTAAAACAAGAAGTGAAGTTCCCGACAGAAAATTAATTATTTGCTATATCTTGTTTGCAGTCAATAATAATTATTTACTTGCACACAAGTACACATCTCATGCGGAGTTATTTTTCGTTTTATTTAACTTTGTATAAGTAATCAAATATGGAAAAACTGAAAATCCCCACACAAGCGCATTTAAGTTATTTGCATCAATTTGAACGAGCTTTTTGTTCACGAAGAGCACCAAGCACTCTTTTGTGAAATGGAAAGAGTTGCCAAATTATTCACAGGGTGAATGTGCTAACTGAAACTGCCAACTCCACTTTGTTGCAGAGTCTCTATGGTGTATGACTGCAGTCTATGCGCCATCGTTTCGTACATTAACGCATCGGTATTCCACGATATTAAATTCCACAGTCTAAGGTTAACACGTCCCTTCGATGATTCAGTCATACCATTGGATGTGTAACTACTATGTAGGTTTAGTACCCCTTCTAGTTGTTATATTCCTCAATGCACCATAGAATATCGAGGTCGACAGTCTTTTTACAATCCCCTACGTGACATGCATCTTTAATGAAGTGAGGTGCAATGTGCACTTGCTATGGGGTGCAAAATGGACATCAGATACAAGAGTAGATAGGTACAGGCTTCACATATAAATACGTAGTGCAATTTGCTTGTTATAGTTGGATCCATGTCGCCGCCGAGAATTGTGTAGCTCAATGGCAACTTTTATTAGCAAGTTTCATGAGATTTTTTTTAAATCCTTAATCACGTTATGAGGTTTTGCGGTTGCTGTTGTAGGAACGCTTCATTTGAATTGATTAAATTACACATTTATTTTACAAGCTGCTGGCGACTCACTTATAGTTTTGTAAGGCCATTTTTCAGAGGCATTCAAAGCTGAGTTGCTCGCTGACTCTCTAAGTCGATAAATACGGATTGGAAGCATTGCCTTTTAATCATTTCAGGCGTTACTTTTCTTGATCTTTCAGAAGATATTTCCTACCACTTTATGGTCTCAGGGAATCAAAATGATATGCATCAGTAAACTATACAAAATAATTGCGAATCGAAGTGCAGTTTCACTTCCTGTCGGGAAAATAATAGTTCTTTTCACGAGGAATTCACTGTGTGAATTCAGCTGTTCAAATAAATCATTTATCTAAAGGAATTTGCCGATGAATTCGTGGTATAAAAAACATCTGTAATCCAAACAAAGTTGTTGTTCTTTCAAACAATACATCAAAACAATATACCTACGCTGTGTTGATATTTGCTTCATATTTGTTTACAAATTCATATTCGACACAAGTTTGCATTTTCGCACTCGTTAATTTAAAAAAAGTGCCGGATCTGGTTGCTGGAATGACGTTTGTCGAGACTTACGTTCCAAATAAACTTGATAGGATTGTAGAGAAATTACTGAGGTAGTCTTTATCTGTTCTGCAACCGCATGTACCTACTCCTGGGCCAATTTAAACAGCCACTTAGTGAAATTCCGCATGGCGCTTAAAGACTTGACATCTGTCAACTCATTTAGAAAGAGGACAGAAAGTTGTCACTGGGCATATTCATAAATTCTGTTGTCTTAAATTGACTAGATTGATATGCAATAGATGTAACCTGAACTCAAGAACTAGACTGGTCAGGAACGTCACTTTTCCTACGTCATCCAGAATATGCGAAATGTCAATTTAGTACTCAGTCACGAATTATTTCTTGACTAGATTCGTCGGCCACCCCTCCATAAACGTCAACTGAAACAGCTGCACATGTGAGCAAATTAGGCCAATCATAATTGAGGTACATCAAGTCAGTCAGCTGTCAGACGTACTAGAACTAGATGCTTGAACGTCCCCACTGTCAGTCTGCGCATACAAAGTGGCGGGCACTTGAATGAATTCAAACAATTCCGATCGGAACGACTTGCTATACAGATCAGCCTGCAGGTATGCAATTGTTTATGATATAGTGCTATAAACTGGTTACTTCGGTGTATGTCTCGACTTTTTGTTTAACTCTGATAAAGGTGATCAAGGGTCCCATCGCATGAGCGTCATGAACACATCTACCAGAAGGATGAACTACGCATTTCAGAATAAATCAAATCTGGAAATCTCTAAAATCATATCTCCCTGCTTCTCCCTGAGTTACTCACTTGTTATTAGCGGCTCTCGTGCAAAATGACAGACTTAACATTGCATAATTCCAAAATTGTATATAGGCATGTACATGAATGTATTGCATGCATTCCCACGCTACCACTTGCGACAGCAACTCAATGCGGCCTGACCTAAATTCACCCCAGTCGCTATATCCTTTCTTTCATTGATTTCCAAAGGAAAACATTCAGCTTATGAGAAAAACCCGCCCAATGCGTAAAATAAATATAAATAAAAACAAAACCCAAGCCAAAGCGGACTAAATCAGTCATTTTCAGTGCGTCATTTATACCAACATTAAACAGTCAATGAACCACATATACCAGTTTCAATTTTCAATTCAAACTCTTTAAGGGGTGATTATAGGTTCCACACCACTTATCGCACAGCACACCATCTATGTAAACAAAAACGCACAACGCTACCGGTGTAGTAACTTGCAGAAATTAGGTGAACCTCTATCGGCAACCCTCCCCACCCATAACATGGTACCTACTTCTACCACTTAACTGGTCATTTCCCACTCCGCAGACCACATCTCGATGAATGCAGGTGAAAGGCTTTAAAAACCCCAAACCTATTGCTGACTTAAAGAGATCTTTACTCTGTTCCAGCGGACAGTAACCGTAGTTCACTAGCACGGCGTGTCGTGTATACAATTCGCATTCGCAGTTCGCAGCGTGATACTTTGAATAGATCGAAATGCAAATAACTTGCCCCAGTGCCATTGGATTACTATTTTTCGGGTTGCTTGCGATCAACGGTGTTTGGGGTTTTCCCGACGGTGCTCCAGCCGATACGTGCGTCAAGAGACGAGTCAATCAACCCAACCATGGCCAGGCTCGGTCGAAACCATTGCAAACGAATCCCTTTGAAGTTGTTGCCAGTGCAGAGTCCTACAATCCGGGACAACAAATCACAGGTAGGTGGCCATTAAAGGCGTGCTACTACCGTCCATGGATTAAGAACGTGTGCATTTTGTTTCGCAGTTGTAATCTACCCCTACGACAATCGCCAAGTGTTCCGAGGATTCTTCATTCAGGCGCGTGACGCTGTCACCAACGAATGGATCGGTCACTGGGAGCAGAGCGACAACACCAAAACCATTCCAGAGTGCTCGGCCATAACTCACTCGGACAATAAGGATAAACTGGGAGCCAAACTGATATGGCGGGCTCCGCAGCACAAAAAAGGACGCGTATACTTCACGTAAGTGGAAAACTGTGTTCAATCCTTGGCTTTCCCTTTCGCTCCACAAGACACAAATGGGGGCAATCAATTAAAGTAATTATTTCAACGTTTGCATTAGATATATATATAACTCATATATATAGTTTCGTCGTCGGTATAATGGGTGTAGTGTTTTTGCTAAATTCGGGACGCGTTCTTTTTTCGTGCCTCTGTTATTCCATTTGAATTGGGCACTTGGGGATCGAAAGGTTGTCTGTATGCGTGTACTTTTTAAATATTTGATGATGCCCCATATGGTAGAATATGAGAGCATTCGCACTCCACGTGCCTTAAATTAGGTCAGGCTATGGTGAGGGTGCGGCTTGCAACAGGACTTGAATATTAACAAATTCAATTTTTATTCCTCTTCCAGGCAAATGAGTTGAGTGTTGAGTTGCAATTTACTTTGGCAGTCTTGGGGAAAAGTTTTTCGTTTAACAAAGGTCTGACTATGTGCCACGTTATAAAATATTAACATATCCTCCGGAGAGTGGTATTTGTTTTGCGTCTTTGCAAGCAGGCGGATACGTTTTTATGTGGTAGAAAAATGAAGTGATTTTTGAGTTTTTTTTTTTTTTTGGTTTTTATGACGACAGCAGTGTTGACGTCGAAAGATGTTTTGGAAACGTTCCATTGATGGTCGCATTTTGAGTTTTATTGTTAGCCGGTCGTTTGCCGGAGGGGAATGTTCCCAAAGAGATTGGATTGATACATATTTATTTGAATCACTTTGGAGTATTTGATACTAATTATTTTAAGAAGATTCCTGTCACTGACGCCGATTATAAATATCTCCTCGTCAATCGTTCAATTTTCTTTACTTGACTTCGAAAAAACTCGAATTACAGTACCTACTTAGTCGCGCAATGTTTTTACTGTTCAGAACATAGAGAGGGCCTATATTGACAGTTTTTGCTGTCAAAATGAGGTCATGCAGCGACATTGTAAAATCTCGTAATTATGATCTAATCATTGACTTAATATATATGGACTAATAGTAGCCAACTTCACGTTGGTTCCAACATTACCGCTAGCTCTCGCACTTATTTCAGATTTCTATTTACATCGTACGTTAAGTTGGCGTCATTTTCTGGGCAGAGATTGTATGGAACTGAAATTTCACTAGCAGTCCATGTATAGTATGTCAATGATCAATGGTACATTCAAAAACTCAGTTATCTTAAGTCGACTAGAATGGTCTGGACGAGAAGTAACCTGAACGCAAAAACTAGAATGGTCGGGAACGTCACTTTTTCTACGTCAGCCACATATGCGAACTGTCAACTTAGTACTCAGTCACGAATTTCTTGACTAGATTCGTCGGCTACCCCTCCATAAACGTCAACTGACACAGCTGCCCATGTCAAAACTGAGATACATCAAGTCAGGCAGCTGTCAGACTTACTAAACTAGATACTTGAACGTCCCCAATGACTTATCATATTAAGTATGAGTGACAGACTTTGGCGTTTATTTTTTTCGCTTTTGAGAGAATATTTGAAAGAGAAAAGGCGCCAGTTATACAAATTTTCGTATGACTTTTTAAATTGGATAACTGCAGTTAAATAAAGTCATTAAGTTCTTCATTTGATAAGTTGTATTAATTATTTGAAAGATTTGAGAAATTAAAAGAAAATTTATAGGTATTCGGCTCTAGCGAGGTATCCGTCGGAACGGAAAATTCTCTGATTTTATACGATTCGGAGGTTTTTTGCTTCGAGGTATTCTTCGGAACATCTATTCAGAATTTTTATCCGACATTTTGTAACGCATATCGGCGAATTACGTTGAGGTGCGATGAAGTGCATTTTGTTCTTCAATTTTTGACAGCTAGGTTCCGATATCCTCCGACAGAAATCGGTTGCGGAATTTGTTTACGATTTGGATTTGAGCCTCCGACAGAGTATGCGTTGCGGAGAATTTTCCGTTCCGACGGATACCTCGCTAGGGCCCATTATTTCTTAAATATTGCGTATTGGGCTTAAACTTATGGGTCATTTACGTCATCACACATTGCACGAGCAGAAACAACTAAAAAAGTGTAAATTACTAACGTAGAACATGACATAATGAGAGTAAATTTAGCCAATCAAGGAAATAAACAAATTTACTACTTTCGGAAGCCATTTTGTTTTGAAGGCAAGTGGAATTCCATAGAGAAGTCACATATTTTTGAGTGCTATATATGCAGTGTTGTCCCTTTTAGTCTGGTGGCTATTTAGTACTTATTATGCATTGGTTTAAAATCCCGTGTTAGGTTTACGTGACGATCTAAATATCAAGCACGCGCATTTTCGCATGAGATTTCAGCAGTCAATTTAAGTTATTAGGGGATTAAGAATGAGATCACAAATCCGACGCATAAAGTGTCATGGATGTTTTACCCATATACTTATGGATATGAAAATACAAGTTCTGGTGACTAGCATTTCCGCAATCACATGAAAATAATTTAATTACTGATTAAAAATATTTCAAATGAGAGTCGTAATTGGTTTCAGTGAATTTAATCAATCAATTGTTCGTTCATAACTTCCTGAAGACATTTTGTTTTATGGGAAGGCAAAATTCCGTAGGCCATCGTTATAAAAATATTAACATGAATAGCTTTATCATAATTCCTACCACATAAACAAGATAGCCGGCCCAAAAAGTTCATGTGTCATTATAATATATACATAGCTGGCATACAGTCCTAACCATACCTTTAGAATGATCAAGTTGCAAAAAAACAGTCTTTTTCCTCTGTGAATAGTTGACACTTTTTTTTCCTTTTTTTTAAATTACGTTTATCAATTTTTATTCGCAAATTTAATGTACCAGCAGATATTGTATAAATGTTTGGTGAAAGGACAAATATACGTCAAACTTCGTAGGTAAGAAAAAACTTGATGTTGCCAATTTTGTTTATTTATGTAAAATAATTGGCGTGGGTTTTGACACTTCGATACTTATTCACGAATCTTAACTCTCATACAGATCTTATGGATTTTTTATGTGCATATATCAACAATATACTTTTACTTAACTTGTTTTATACTCAGTGTCATTTTAACGCCAATTTTTAGTTTTAAAACTACGATTTATAATGTTCGCCATTAAAAAAAGGCTGTAATTATTATTTTCGAGCTGTAACTACGAAAAATGCCTGACTGTTTTTGCTCACTTTTAAATTTTCCGGTTTTTTAAAACATGATCAATATACTCGTTTATACAAATGAAAAGTCTATCGAGGTTTAAGCTGTGCTTGTTACATAGTTGACAGTTTATCATATATGGCAATGGGTGCTATGCTTAAATCGTGTGAGCATTATCACAGAAATATCAACTTTGACAGTCAAAATTCAGTTTTTAGATCGAATGATTTTTAATGGCGTATGTCACATTACAGTTACATCGAAGATCGAACTGCTGGACGTATTTCTTCTTGCTTTTAGAATTGGCAACACCTTTCATTCACTTGCCGATAAATGTCTCCAGGAAGGGGTTAAAAGTCGACTTGTCCAGTTTCATGTTTATCCATATTAATACTGATCTAGAAAAATGCAATCATTGAGTGCCAATTGCATTTAAGCAACTTTTACAGCACCTTTATCAAAGAAAACATATCACCCAGCGAGGTGAACATCTTAAATTCTTGACAAAAGTTTTATAGCCCAACATGTGCGCCCTTGTCTCAAATTGCATTTATTCCAACAGATACTCTATACAGTAATTAAGACTGACAACAACTATTTACCTACACAGGCACAAGGAAAAAGTTGTTCAGTGATACATTCCTCACGAGTTGGAAACTTCTTTGCCCAGCTTGCAACCTTGCTCCAATCCACGACACTTTTGTTAACTAAATAGAAATATCTAGCTACCTGCATTTAACGTATATCTGCTGGGTGTACCTGTACAGAGTGTTTTGAAGGTCACGGTGTAGTAAGGTGTGCTTATATGCAAAATACTAAGTGTACAATGTCTTGTCTATGTCTTGACTATAAATTGCCAAGCTAATTCCGTACGTAAGCCTCGGTATGAGGAAACTTTTAGAACAATTTCAAGAAAGTCTTACGCAAATATAAAACTGCAATAATTTACTTTTCAGTCATACTTCTGGTTTTTCACCCATCTATGGACCGATCCACGTCCAAAATGTATGTCATTTTCTTCATCGGACAGGCAACACCCGCTGCCACTTTTGGTACTCGATTTCATTCATAAGCCACTCCAACATAAGAGTACGCCACATACATTTGCCCCAGTACGTGGTCAAAAACTGAAACAAACCGACAAAAGAAGTGTCTGGTAGACGTGTGTTGCGCAACAGAGCAGTTTCGAGAGCATTTTGCACTTTGTGTCAAATAAATTTCATTCCATTCAGCTATATGCGGATTTGAGAAATTGCGCGCTAGCGCAATTGCAATCGAAACCAAATCCATTTGTGCGTTAAGAGATTTAGCCATTACGGCTGACATACGTGTGTGTATATATATGGTGGTAATTGCAAAATTGTCGCACACCATGGAATGTCTTTTAAGTAATGTTGCTCTGTAGTTAATCTGTGGTACTGTGGCTGAGATGTTTAACATGAATTGGTTAAGCAATTGGTTGATGATGGCACAATTGGGTAGGTAGATGATGTAAGTTTTAATAGGATTTGGAACTGTCAAAACCCTTCGGACAAGCTCTGTCAATTAGTTGCTCTTTGATGGATGAATGGAGTTCGAATGATTGACTCGTCTTGTAATCTATGGTTGTATATTTTTTGGAAAACAATTACAATCATCTGTCTGCAGATTTACCTGAGCCGTGAGTATCGTCAGTTAGGTACAAGTTATATGTATGATTATGCAGAAGTCTTACAATATTGGTCTCACTAAACTGATTACCTACATCGTAGAGAGTCATTTTATTTCAACTTAAGTGGAACTTGGAAGAGATTAATCCACATGTTGCATTGGCTTAAAATTGTGTTTCTTTGTTGTAAATGTAAAAAAGTCCATTAACAAAATGACTGAAAATAAACAGTTCCGCTCTCTCGAAAAGCACCGCTGTAGGACTGATTTAATCAGTTTCTGTACAGTCCTGTGCAGTTTCCAAAAAACTCGATCTTTTTAAAGTAAGGGTTGCAAGACTTTTCCGAAGAAATTGGGATCCCAAAAAGCTTTCAAAACTAAGACCAAAAGTCACGTAACTACTATTCAACAAACTCCTCTAGTTGTCAAACTCAAGCCCTACTTCTTTTTGTAGTTTTCTAAAGAGACACTGGAAATAAAAACAGATTTGGAAACATTGCTCTCAATTCGAAACATGTAAACTCGTTGAAAGGGTGGCCACACTTGGTTAACGACAAATAAAAGTGATGCAGAGATACCCGTAGAAGTTGGAGAATTATTTTGGTTTTAAGAATTTTCTTATCAAAATGTGCGAATGAAAATTAAACTGCCTATCGCATAATACCCAACGTATGGCCACACTATGGATGTAGGCTGACGGTGGAAAATGGAAATTTGTTGTGCCAAATTAACGCCTTCAAATGAGACTAGATTTAGCTTTGGGGATTTTCAGCTCTAGCCTGTTGAAAAACGAGTTGAAGAAGAAAGGTACAGTAGGAAGGATCTAAAGCTGAAACTGTAAAAGAGTTTTTCATTTATATAAACGTGCCAGTAGGGCTCAATGGGAGGTTCATCTTATCTTCTCAAAAGCCTTACTGAAATCAGACTGAGTGCACAAATGATTCGAATGTAGCTAATGCCAGCTCGAATGATGGCATTTAGAGAACAAATTTAAAGAAATAAACACAACAGGATTATGCATTTAAGCTCCTTTCTTTTTGGAAATTTTAGTTCTTGGGACGAATGGACTTTGAAAATACATCACCCTCAACGAAGACCCAAATGTGTAACGTACAGGGTGCAGTTGAAATGTTTTGTTTCGCACTTAAATCTCTCGGCAGTTTTCCTCTCGTTGATAAAGGACACCTGGAAATATTTATTTGACGCGTTTTTTTCACCCGGTCTTATTTGTATTTTTTTTTTTAATTTCGCTTACATTTTTTGACTCACTGCTCCCATTTTTGAAGGCACAATTGAAAGGGAAATCTGCTACATTTTTTATTCAGCTTACAAGAGAAAGCATACCATGACATAAATCTTACTCATACTTTTATTAATATGAATACTTACGTTCCCTTCTTGCAGTGGCACCATTGTACAAAATTATGGAACCTTCTGGAGTGACATTGTTGGAAAACTGCAATCGCAACAGACATACTAAACAAATAAATAACTCCGTAATGTTAAGTTTTATGATTTGTTTTATAAATAAATAATTAAGATAAATTATTGCTCCCCGTGTTGATGTTTCTTAGTTCATAAGTATTTCTGACGACCATTACCTGGGAAACAAAAGCTGTCAGGGAGACGGCATTCCCATCTTCGCATGCAAATTTGATTTAATTAGTATTCCGTGCGTTTGACAGTCAACATCATCAACGCCAATAGTGATTATGAAACAAATCAAATTAATACATGTCTTTGGTAAATAATAATAACCGATACTTGTCACATACATGGCTGCACAATTTATAATCCATAATTTTGCATAATCTCACGAGGGGATGTGTGCAATTATTGTGTCCTAGTCCTAGACAAAACAATCAACCACCAGACGCTGCGAATTTAATCGGATTGCATGCATAATAACATTTTATCAAACAATTCCATTATTATAATAATCAATGAATTTTAAACAGACCGATTAAACACTTCATAAGAAGAAAGGTTGACGTCGAAGTGAAGCAGTCATTGCCATGCCATCTACAGTGAGCCATAATTAACGACGGATTGTGTGTCAGCGTGAAAAAAAATTATGGGAAGAAGAGAAACAAAAATAAAACGATAAAAAAAAATAAAAAAAAAATTGCCTTACAGATTTTAATAATTGTAATTTCTGTTACGATGCTGGTGCAAATCCGAGTAACAATTATGTATTTAAAATTAATTGAATTAGAAAAATAAACACAAGAGAGAATATGAAAAACATAGAATTGCAGTTGCAGTAATTAACAGCAAGAAGAAAAAAATTCAAACGTTATTTGGTAAAGTAAAAGCACTAAAAATAGAGCTATTCGGCCCTAGCGAGGTATCCGTCGGAACGGATAATACTCCGCAACGCATACTCTGTCGGAGGCTCAAATCCAAATCGTAAACAAATTCCGCAACCAATTTCTGTCGGAGGATATCGGAACCTAGCTGTCAAAAATTGAAGAAAAAAATGCACTTCATCGCACTTCAACGTAATTCACCGATATGCGTTACAAAATGTCGGAGAAATATTCTGAATAGATGTTCCGAAGAATACCTCGAAGCAAAAATCCTCCAAATCGTATAAAATCGGAGAATTTTCCGTTCCAACGGATACCTCGCTAGGGCCGATTTTATACGTATGTATGTATGTATGTATTTATAGTTGTATTTATTTATATTTCCAAACATACATATCCTACGTATATCTTGAAAAACTTTTGAAGAAAAAAATAAAAACTTTTGAAATAAATTATAAAAATAAAAGTTTATTTCATGGTCGAATGCATCCCCTCATGAATTCTTTTGATGGCACTTCCATGACTTTTTGAAATGTTGCCGGTTTGTGTGCGTATTTCGAGTTTCAGTTCCGGTAAGTCTGTGGTTTGATTATGTAAACATATTCGTTCAGTTTACCCCATAAAACAAAAATCCGGATCAGTGGGCCAACTATGTAATTCGATTCTACTTTGGATTATATTCGAAAGTTGTCCCGATTGCTGGAATCTCTTGCTGAAAGACTGATAATTAAAAAAATGGCTCTAACTAAAGTACATATAAACAGAACTCTAAAATTGTTTCAGAACTATTTTCGAATAGAATCGAAAGTAGAATCGAATTACATAATGGACCCCAGGCGATCGCGGCGGCCATTCAAATGCACCGTTGAGATAATGCGATTTGGAAAATGTTCGCGCAACAAGTTCATTGTATTACTAGCTGTGTGAGCGGTCTCCGTCTTTTTGTAACCAACTGAATCTTGTAAGGGTATAGGTGCCGATTTTTTCTCAAAATGCTGTGGTTAAACGTCGTCGTGTCGATGTTTCGGGATCGGTTGCAACACTTCGGTTGTTGGAACTTGGATAAAACGCCATAAAATTGCCAGTAGGCACGTTGAGTACAAATTATTGGCTGGCTATTTAAAAAAATTGTTTAACCATTTTTGTTCCCTGTTGCGATCGTGTATGTCTCCATGCTAAGTCTCCCAAGCCCTATATCTGAAACAAAAAAAAAGAAGAGTTCTTCATTTTTTACATAGGAAAGAGACTTTTGGTCCACTCCGTATTTGGCGCGTACATTGGCATTGATTGTGTCAAAAACACATCTCCTTCTGTTACATATACAACCTGTAACATATATGTACAATCAGCAGTCTTTGACGTCTATCTAACCACCGATCTCGACGAAGGTACTCGCGTTCATCTAACCTCTGGATCGTGTTCCCTAACCTATCCAAAGCTATATTAAAATTGTAAAACTTTTATAACGTGGATTAAAATGAAAGATTTTCATTAAAACATAAAACCTACATAGACCCAAGGTCTCACGTCCATAGAGAATCATGTTGACACTTTTTGATCCGATCAGGATGCGATTGAGGTGAGATGGCATAGCACTAAAAATAAAAGGCAAAACCTATCTATCCTTTTCAAATGAGGTCCATTTGTTGGACAATCTTTGCTTGTCAATAGCAAAACGTATCAACATACTTCTCTATGTAGGTGAGACATCTGTATAATTATTGTATTTAATGAGTTTTTCACGTATTTGCTCATTTTATGCACAAAAAAAAATTGTAAAATTTGAGCGCTTATGGCCCGTCGAAAGCATTTATCATTAGGTCTTTTCGCGTACTTTCCAAGCTTAGCACTAAAAGTCTGCCAAACCTAACAAATTGAGCCAATCATTCTCAGAAAATGGATATTATACTCCAATCCAAAGTACGTGAAAAGCTGAAGCTGTACATTTTTAAACATTGAAGTTCATTTTTGGAACCAACAAACAATACAAAAGTTAAGGATTGGGCGAAGCCGGGCGGGTGTAGCTGGAAAGCAATTAATTTCAAACCACACGATAATGTTTTTTGAAGGTCGGCGTAGACTCGCAATGTTTTAATTTAATTTGGATTATCTTATAGAAAATCCTCAAAAGTTAAAAATGAATGAACGAATTCAAGTAGGTATCTTTAAATAAAACCGCCTACGGACAAGCTCAATGCCTTGCATCGAACGCGGAATAAGAAGAAACTCTCTAGCTCTCTTTGCATTGGAGTCCCTAAAGAACTACGAATACAGTTGCTGAAGAAAGGATAAATGCTTTCCCAACAGGTATATTCGAACAGGCATTTACCTTCATAAAACGTTTTACCAAATTTGTGGGCTTCCTTTGCGCTTAAATTCAAGTGAACCAGCGGCAGTTGATATTGATAATTGTATCGATGCCCAAAGGACAGTCGAATTGCTCTTGTAAATATTTGCAGTTTTCTTCCACATAGTTCGGGAAGTCAATAAAAGAAAACAGAAGAAAGTTTCTCTGTTCTATGTTTGTATAATTCTTAGGTAGCCTATTATACAAACGCTTTTTTCATGTCCATAATAATCGATCGATTTTAATAGAGGATACAAAAGAGGTCCCTCGAGGATTACTGGATTTGATTAAATTTTTGATAGTCTCAGTAGCGATTATTTTAATATTCTTTTTTCTTTCAGAGATTGTTAATCAAGTCGTAAGTATTAAGGATAGTTATGTGAACTTATTTTTCATTAAACCACTACACCTTTAAATACGGATCTGACTACGGTATGTTAGTAGGACTTTCAAGAGTTGTTGCACAATGGAAAAACTCTGAAGATGAGACGTCCGATATACCCACAGTTTTATTGCAAAACCATTTTAACAGTGCCCATGCTAGGTTAGGTTAGGTTAGGTTGATGGGGGTTGTGAGATCGTCACAATAGACCAGGCACCATGTTGGGCCCATCGCCATCCCCTGGGAACCATTACGGCTAAAAGACCTAAACCAAATCACCCAAACATTCGATTTCCCTACAGAATTTGAGTATGGCCTCAATTCCATTTGAGGAACCAACCTCTTCTAAGTTATTAAAGAAGTACATTCCGAGATGCTTTCTTCTACTCCGAGCAATTGCTTGACATTCACAAAGTAGGTGTGAGATGTCTTCCGTGACCTGTAGGTCTTCACAGTACCTACACGTATCCGTATTAGCTACGCCTAGTCTCATGGCATGCTTCCTGAGAAGGCAGTGCCCAGAGAGTATTCCTACCGTTGTTCTCAACTTAGTTCTACTGAAATTAATCAATTGTTCAGACTTCCTCCGATTTAAAGTAGGCCACAGTGCCTTTGAGACCTTATGTCCTTCTAATTGTGACCACCTTGTATTCGCTTTATTGAAGACTTTTTCCAAAAGAATTCTCCTGGCCACCGCCATGGGTGGTCTTATACCTTCGATCGTTGCTTCAAGTGGGAGCCCAGCTCCTTCCTTGGCCAAAACGTCTGCCCTTTCGTTACCGTCAATATCACAATGCCCAGGTACCCAACACAGTCTAACACGGTTCTGCGAGCACAATGCCTTGAGCACTGTGCGGCAATTCCTGACTAGCTCAGACTTGATGGTTTGTGATTCTAGTGCTTTAAGTGCAGCCTGACTGTCAATGAAGATGGCGATATTCTTATCGGATATTGATCTCATCTCAAGTACCTCCGCGGCCTTAAGCACTGCCAGAACCTCTGCCTGAAAAACACTGCATGTGTCCGGAAGCTTCAGGGCCATTTGCAGGTCGAACCCGCTGGAGTATATACCTGCCCCTGTTCCCTCGATAGTTTTGGAGCCGTCAGTGTATACTGAGGCCTCGTTTTCCCTCAGGATCAAGTTATTAGACCATTCCTCTCTGTCCGGGTATAACACTTCATAAGGTGTTTCGAAGTCAAGTGTACCGAGACTTTCATCCGCCTTTACGGGGATATCAGAGAACGATTCCCTTATAATTTTTCCATGACCTATACTATTATTTTTAAACAGCCCTGCATTAGTGAGTCTAAGTGCACTGTTTCCTGCTTGGATCTGTATTTGTAAGTCCAGTGGTAAAAGATGCATGAATGCTTCCAGCGCAGCCGTGGGCGTTGTACGTAAGGCACCCGTAACGGCAATGCAGGCTGTTCTTTGTACCTTGGTTAACATATCCCGTATATACTTCTTGTTGGTGGCCTTCCACCACACAAGAGCCCCATATGTAATTATGGGTCTTACAACCATTGTGTAAAGCCAATACATCATTGTCGGCCTCATGCCCCATTTCTTCCCAGCTGTCTTCTTACAAGCGAAGAGAGCATTATGAGCCTTGCGGACTCTTTCCTGTACGTTAAGTTTCCAATTTAGTTTCCTGTCAAGTACCGTACCAAGATATTTTGCGCTTTCTGAGAGCAAAAGCTCCACTCCAGCAAGTCTTGGCAGCCTGAAGAGCGGTATCTTGTACTTTGAACTAAATAGTACTAGTTCCGTTTTCTCCGGATTTACTCGGAGTCCACACCCTTCAGCCCAGATTCTGAGTCTGTTGAGGGCAGTTTCCATGAGTTCGCTCATTGTATTAAGGAATTTACCTTGAATAATTATGACTACGTCATCCGCGTAGGCAGTAACGTTGAATCCTGCATTATTTAGTTCTTTAAGTATATTATCTATAACCAGCACCCAGAGAAGGGGAGAAATGACCCCTCCTTGAGGGGTACCTCTGGTTACAGATCTTCTTATTGAACTGGTTCCTATTGTGGAGTTGATATTTCTTGTAGAGAGCATCTCATATAGCCACTTGGTTATACTATGCTCTACATTAATCTTTTCCAAGGCACTTTTGATGGCCTCCCTATTAACATTATTAAAGGCCCCTTCAATGTCCAAAAAGGCCGCAAGTGCGTATTCTTTTTGGTGAAGGCTACCTTCTATTTTACCTACTACCTCGTGTAGAGCCGTCTCTACTGATTTGCCTTTTAAATATGCATGTTGAGCATTGCATAAAGTTCCATTACAACACTTGTTTCTTATGTGAATGTCTATAAGTCTTTCAAGTGTTTTGAGGAGAAATGACGACAGACTAATAGGTCTGAAGTCCTTAGCTGAAGTATGGCTTGGTTTACCTGCTTTAGGTATAAAAACCACTCGTACTTCTCTGCATGCCCTAGGTACATAGCCTAATCGAAGGCAATGTTTGAAAATATTCCTGATTATGTTCATGACTGTACCTGGAGCCCTTTGAAGCATGGCCGGTATAATGCCATCAGGGCCAGGCGATTTGAACGGAGCGAAGGACTTGATGGCCCAACGCAGTTTCTTCCCAGTGAAGATATTATCTAATCCTTCCTCTATGGTTGTACTAATGTTATCCCAGTTCCTATTTCCATTGAGTAACGAGGACACAGGCGCGCTACTTCCTGGAAAATGGGCATCAACTAGTGATTCCAGTACCTCCTCGCTGCTTTCCGCCCACGTACCGTCCGATTTCTTGATAAAGCTAGGGACGGCAGGGTCTTTGGCCAGCACTTTGCGGAGTCTGGAAGCTTCGCTTGTGTCCGCAATCGCTTCACAGAAAAGCTTCCATGATTTCCTCTTGGATTGCCTGATCAAGTATTTGAACTCTTTTTTACTTTCTAAGTATAGATCCCATGTAATGTCATCCCCCACAGCTTTGGCCCTATTGTAAAAGTGCCTAACTTGCCTTCTTTTGGAGTTTAGCTCCCTGTTCCACCACTGAGGTTGGGACTTCTTAGCTGGTTTCCTTAGTGGGCAGACTTTCTCGAATGCTGAGTTCATTATTTTGCCCATGTTATCAACTGCCCTGTCTATGTCTACTGAAGAGTCGTAGGTTACTTCCTCATTTCCTAGCTGATCCCTTACTAAGGATTCGTACCTATTCCAATCCGCCTTCCTGGGGTTCCTGTAAGTATTCGTGGCCTTACCGTGGAAGCTTATTTGAAAGCGAATCCACTTATGATCCGATAAGGATGCCTCTTCTAGAACCCTCCATTTTGCGATAGTGAAGGAATCAGTGCAGGATGCTAGAGTAATGTCTAATACCTCTTGCCTGTTCCGTATCACAAAAGTAGGTGTGTTACCCTTGTTGCATATAGTAAGCCTAGTCGATAGGATAAAGTCAAAAAGACACTCACCTCTTGCGTTAATATCACTGCTGCCCCATTGTGAATGATGCGCATTGGCATCGCATCCTATGACGAAAAGCCATTTGTCCCTGGTCATCAGCTGCCTTAACCTGTCGGGAGGTATCTCCGTCGACTCGTAGGGAAGGTAGCCTGATATCAGGCACAAGGATTTGCTTCCCACTTTCTCGCAGCAAACTGCAACCAGATCTCCATCACTGAAATTATTCAAAAGAAATGCCCTTATATTGTTTTTTAAAAGGATACAAGCCCTAATTTTACCTTCGTTAGCTTTGAAGAAAAGCGTATAATCCCTTATGGAGAGCCCTTGGATCTTATTGTTTCTGCTTATCCAGGGCTCTTGTATCAGTACGGCTGAGACGTCGTGCTTGATTATGTAATTTACCAAGCACGCCGTCGCAGCCTTACTGTGATGCAGGTTTATTTGCATCGTCTCCATCATCATGGGGTTCTTCCGCCTCCGCTCCCTTGCTCATGGCCTTGACCATGACTTTCCCCATGCTATATCGCACCATTCCTTTTGTTTTTTCAAGGGTTTGGAGCGATTCCCTGTTTAGGCTTATCAAGAAGTGTTGGCCAAATTGTCTTCTTGGGCCTGTCTTTAACACCCTCCACGTGTCTGCTTTAAGCTCCCTGTTTTGAGCGTGGAGAAGGCCTAGTAGCTTTTCAGGGTGCGTGTACGGCAGCGGAACCCAGACCCAGGCCTTGGGCGGAGTGTACTTAGCCAACTCCGCCACTGTCACGCACTTAAGCTGAGCCCCGCTCCACACCTCGCCAACCCCTTGGACAAACTCCCTGAGGAAGCCAACGGATTCCTTGTTTCCACAAGCAACAACCTTGCGACCGCCATCCCATCCAGCGCCGTCAAAGAGGAGGTCACCACTCTCTGTGGAAGTCATTTTCTTCCACAGAGCGTCCTGAAACTTCTCCTCGACAGTTAGCCACTGTTCCATGGTCAGGCGTCCGCTCGGCTCCTGCTCGTTGATAATGGCAACAAGGAGCTCGTCTTTCGCGTCGTAGACCGGTAGTACAACGGGCGAAGTACCAGCCTTCACCCTTTTAGCCACACTCGGTTCCACGACGTCGTCGGATCTACTCCTTTTGCTCAGGATGGTTTCCTTGGCCCCCCCAGGTATGACCTTCTCGTTATCTTCCCTTTTATTTTGACTGGACTCAGTCGCCACTTCACTAGTGGACGCCTGAGTCCCTGCCCTGTCTACGCTGACTGCGGCGGCCGCCGGTTTTTTGGCAGCCACAGCAGCCACAGTTTCCTTGGCCCGTTCCACTTGCCGTCTGTCCCAGGCGCTAAGTGAGCTATCTTCACACCCCCTGAACTGCTCTATTTTGCGCTTCGCACTCTCGACTTTGCGTCGGGCATTGCGCATTATGAGCTTGTTCAGCTGATGTGCGTTTTTGCTCGTCCCTGCTTTTTCGACTGCGGAGGAACCGAAAGCAGCAGAGTACCTGCCTACTGCGCCGTCAGTCCCCTTTATCGATTTTTTGCCCTTAGGGATACCAGTGAGTGTACCAGCCTTCTCACTGCTATCCCTATTTATTGAGGTGAGTGTACCAGCCAACTCATCTTTGCCCTTTTCTAATTTGGTAGGAGTACCAGCCACCCTACCATCTACCCTTTCTATGGAAGTAAGAGTACCAGCCACCTTACTTCCCGCCACGCTAGTGTCAGTGAGCGTGCAGTCTGCATCCTCACTGTCACTAGCTAGCAAAACCTCTTCGAGTTCCCTCTCCAGGCCGGAGATGGAAGACTGTGGCTCAGATTCGTTAGAATCCTCGCCCAGCTCCATCGCCGGCTTAATGGAGTTTGTTCCCTCCCCTCCTGGAATTTCAATTCCTTTTTTTGTTTTTATTAATTTATTTTTAGTTTTAGAGTCCATATAGTTCCCACGAGTAAGGCCGGAAAAAACAAGGTCGACCCAGGCAGCGCCGCCATACCTGGGCAAGGCTACTTACAACAGACCCTCGCCATGGCGTCTGAGGGAGCTCGTTCACGACTGGTTTTACCCCCAGCCTTTCATCCTTCGGTACGGTTTACTATCTGCTCACACCACCACTGGAATTAGGTTGGATTTAAAGGTTTACTCCTACCTCAAACTAAATGGATCACGGCAAACGATTGAGACGTAAGCGTAAATCCTTGGCTGACACTAACCAATAACCGGTTAGCCATTTTCAGGCGGGCGCCCACGTGAAGGACTATAGAATGAGGATTTGTGCCCAGGCCCCAGTGCCCATGCTGCAAGTGAAGCATTTTATTGCCCTTGACTCTATTTATACTGAAGAAAGCAAGCAGCGAAGGATCAAACTGGTGATGACAGGCACCAACTGCCACCAACAGGTTCATGCAAATGACTGGGAGGGATATACATATATTTTTTTAAGGCGTCACTTCTGGCCTTGTCACAGTTCTCTTTATCAGTTTTTGAAAAAAATTTACCCCCGCGTTTTCCCACATATACAGCTGATGTAAAACTCGATATCCTGTTTGCCAAAACTACTCCAACGTTTAAAAACAACAAATAAATATAACAATTAAAATGAAAGGATATTATTGAGTCAGTTTGAAGCGCCTCGCTGTCGTTTGTCAGTGGCGGCTACATACAATCGAAATGCCTCCGAAGGACATTTCATTTAATTCCTGATAAATCTGTGCGCAATAAAAGAGCGGAGATCCTACTCCATACCATTATCTTCATTTCTCGTGCATCGTCTTCTTAGATTACGCCATCGTTACATATCAGCTCAGGACAAATTGTTTTCCGTCGTCTGATTCGATTTCTGCGGCAAGTCCTCTTGCACATCTAATGTAATGTAATGTATGCGATGTACGACAGATTATCTCGGTCGACATGGAACGTTAAAGCTGATTGTGCTCTAGATTTTTTTTTTGTGGTGCAGAAGGCAGCGTTAATCGCGGATAGCTATCCCGTCAGCTAATGACGTGGTAGGCGCTTCATCTTATTTCAAACGAAAAAAGTCACTCGAACATAATATGGAAATGCCACTCGAGTTACCTGAATTTTGTTAGTATATTTATGGGTATAGAGATTAGGCATCCTGCCACCCGCCACAAGTGTCAAATGTCATCTATGTGTGTGTTGAAAAAAATCGAATCTAATGAGATGTATTCATAATGAGAATTCAGAATACGGGAGGAGAGACTGTTGTGATAACAATCAAAAAGTGCTTTGTATCTTGATAGCATGAAAGCCTTCTTTCTGAGCATGTGTAAAACTTGGGCCACACCACATACTGCTATGTACCTACCCAATTTGGATGAGGTAATCACCGAAACGACGCTTCCTCATCTGATGATGTGTGTGCACTGCATGTTCGGCAAAAATGATGATGTTATTGAGGGGTTTTCAGTCACAATATTTGTAGCACTTTTTTTTTTAAATTATCTATGTGATTCTCAAAGGCCTAAGTGAAAGACAGGTGAAGGTGTTGATAATAGTGACGATGTTGCACTCATCGAAAAAGAAATTCTGACCTTGACTTTCATTTGAATGACAATTTTGTTTAAAAATTTGCAATATTTTCTTGAACAATAATTAAGATCGTGTTTTCCTCCAGAGCCTTAACTCTTTTATAGATTTGTTTTTAAACTTCGTACTTGCGATTGGTGAGCTAAAAGTTTTGGTCCACTTTTTATTTTGTACGTAAAAGCCTCGCTATTATAACCGCTACTTATGAGGTTTTGGAAAAAGAGTTTGAATTCATGTAACCTACACCGGTGACGTATGAAAAGCGAGTTAAAATCGTAACTTTTAATTTCCAGTGGATTTTTAGAAAATACACGTTACAATCGGCCCAACATAGTTACACGCACTAAGTGATGGTTTTTTGATTCAAAAACTTCTATCTACAATTAAATTATGTCCCTTAAAACTCGTTTAAAACACATGTTTTTCTAGAGTAAAGTTAGGTCGAATAAGAGCTACGAACTCATTTCGTCAGAAGGGAATCTTTTACAGCAGTGACTCACAACCTTTGGTGATGCTACGGACAATTGTTGCATCATAATCCATTTTTGTTTGCTTTTTCTCTCGAGCTATATGATCTAATGTGACTGATGACATCCATATTAAAGATTGCCTAAACATTTCCATGGAACGTGGGAACTAGGTAGCTAAAAAAACAGCAAAACTTTAAGTTGGCAACAATATTTTAACTGGCGGCCATTTTGTTAGCTGTCAAGTGATTTATTTTTAGTTTGGTTTAACATTGTCATTTCAACAAGAATAGACTGACGCCTGAACAACGCTTCCAAGTTGTGCAATTTTATTTTGAAAATCATGGTTCTGTTCGAAATACGTATCGCGGAAATGGACGACGTTTACTCTAAATGATAATACGCATCCACAGAGAGGTCGCGTCGTACAGGTACAGTACGTACAGAAGAAGTCGTTGCTGCTGTAGAGCGTTGCGTAGACGAAGACCCGATTCAGTCTATCCGCCATTGTGATTGCAATAAAACTATGATAACTGACTTTTTCTTTCATCAATTGAACAACCATGATGTGCATGAGCTGTGCTTTCAACAAGACGGCGCAACATGTTTCGAATACAGTAAATTTCATGTCAATTAAAATAATCATTTTTGTTTTATTCCATTTCAAAATTCTATACCTCTAAAAAAACACACCCTTTACAAACTGCCAAATTAGTTTTTACAAATTCGTCGGCAACCTCTCCATAAACGTCAACTGCAAAAAAACTGTTTATAGTACCGATCTAGATCAATTAAAAGTGAGACACATCAAGTCAGCCAGCTGTCAGACTCACTAAACAAGATTTTTGAACGTCCCCATTCTTTTTGGATGTCATAAACTGTCACATAAGATTTTATATGGATTTTATATCGCCAAGTGCTCCTGAGTCCTAAGAATGACATTTTTGAAAGCAACTTTCTTGTGGGAAATTATTTAATCCAGAGACAATACTGACCCTCCCAACTTCAGCGGATTTACAGAAATTTGCCTTCAAACTTTATTTTTACAGGGCTGACAAGATTATGTGCTGTAACATAGGTTACAATACATAGAAATTCGTATTGACCAACACACTCGCACCTAATCTTGCAACGTCACTGCGGGTAAAGCGTTCATAGAATTTTATCCGTTGAGTTTGAAATTATTCGTTACATGTGGTTAGCATTTGTTTTTCTACGAATTAGTGTACATTTGCTTAAAATGTTTATGAAAAATAAACAATGCATTATTGTTGTAATAAAATAGTAACATTTTGAGCCATCATTCATCAGTTTTTTAAGAAAAATGAACACATGCAGTCGATGTTAATGAAATCGAAAAGTAGTAAATAAGTAACCATATTTGTCCTAATAAAATTCGAATATGTAAAGCAAATCCTGTTGATAGTTTAATTAATCAAAATCATATTAAGGGCTTTTTAACAATATATAATAACAAACCAAAAGCATTCATTGTTGTATAAAGGTAGTATTCCCGAACTGTATCATATTCCACTGTGGTTGGCAGCATCTTTTTATTTTCTGTACGTTTTACATGTTTTTGCATTTGACACTAAAAAGGATTACGAGTACCGCCCATATTCTATAATATGGAATTCACTAAGAGTAAACCTGTCCCTAAATGCGTTCCCTGATTTGTCCCATTTCCCAACACTGTTTCTTCTTTAAATTACAATTTAAAACTTTCCCACCCATCTTCTTCTACTTGGCTCTTTATATAAATTTTCCTCCTTAATGCAGTTAATTTTGTTTCCCGATGTTAACGGAAGACCAATACCTTCTTAATTACTGTTCTCCAAATAGAAGACCCAATCACAAAAGTGAGAAATTCCTTAGAATTCCTCAATCAAGAGTTCTTTCAGAAGAAATCTACTGCTTGAGTAACTTTCTTCCACCTTTTCGAAATCAAATAACACAATTAATGTGGGGGGGGGTTATTTCCAAGCAATCATTGGCAGGATAAGTTAACCATTTTACTTTACCTGACTTTGGGGCTGCAATCGACAGACAGTGCCGTCAACAATCGACCTGCTTTCTACTTACTCTCTGGGCACACATTCTCCAGGACATTACACTTCAATCTGCTGTCGTGTTATAGAGGAATTATCCGTGATAATAATTTCCCAACTTGATCGAAGTCCTGTCGTATACCTTTTGCTTTCGTATCTGTTCGAATGACCGACCTTTCGCACGTGACCTGTTATGACTTTAGTCGCAGTGCATCGGCATCGAAGGAGGGATGGATAGTGACACAAAATCGGGGACTAAATGTTGGCGGAAATGTGCGAGGAACAAAGTGCGCTTTTGGTGGTTGTCTTCAGGATAGTAAAGCAGCAATGCGGTCGCCGCAATAAGGTATTGTTGCTGCGTTTCTGGTCGCCTGGTATACGGAGAGTGTTTGAAACCTTCGAATGGATAGGAGAAGTGGAGGGTTTCTTTTGATAAAGGGATGCTGTCGCTCTGCGGTTACTGATGGGTTTGGTATATTTACTCTTGCGGGTTGCGGGTATGTAACAGCAGGTGCAGAAATAATGTAAAAATGGTTATTGATGTGCCACTTGACGTTAAACACTCGTTTGCTATCTGATAGGCGCTCTTGTTCATGAATATAACGTTGGTTTGGTAGGTATTTTTAGGAAAAATTGATTGGGTATATTCTAAAAAAACAACACTTTCTCTATTAAATTTTAAACAAAATATGGTCTTCCATTTTACAGGATATTGTAGTTTCTTAAAATTTTTATATAGGAGTGGAAAGTGCCATTAGTTTCAGAGCTAAGACGCGCTATGGAAGTTAACTCAAATAGTTCCTAATTTCAGAGCTACATAAAGCTTATTTCACCTTAAAAAAAATTGAAAAGCTACAAAATACCGCTTTTCTAAAATTAATATCTCCGCACTACACTAAAGCAAACGATTTCGGGTTGATTTCGCTTTTGACGTCTATGTGAGCATGAAACGTCCTTGAAAGCATGGATAATCCCATCTATTGTCTAGGTATATCTTATACCTTAAAGTCAACACAAGGGAACTTTCTTCAGTAGGTATCCTTTTTTATTTCCCTCGTACCTCTTACCTACTTCAAACATTGACAAAAAGGAATCAAGAAACAAACGCCAACAAAGCGACACACGATTACCACCAGCCCATGCGAAAATATTTCCCAATTAGAGACACTTTGAAGTTGACATCTTAAATAGAAAGTTAAACTAAGAAATGTGTCGACAATGACATCCACCCTTTTTTAGCAAACTTCAAATCCTTACATCTTCTGAATAGCCGATTTTGGTAAAATAAAAACTAAATGCTGCTCCATGTTATCCTTTATGTTTTTTCTGACAAGTTTAATGACAGCATGGCAAGTCAAATCCACAAACAGACACACGTGTTTATTATTTGTATACTTATTGAAGGAAGGCCGATTTTGAAATAATGCGAGTGTATTAGAATCAGGCTTTGCTTCCTCTGGATGCATGCAAAGTGCAGCTAAATTCTGTCCAATATGAAATCAACAGTGTCGGCCAAAGTCTCATCATCTGTGATATTTTAGTTAATAAAATAAAACACACCAATATTTCGATTTCCACTATCCCTTCTGCTTTTTCAGAAAAATTTCAGTAAAGCATTAAAAAAAAACTCTTAATTTTTGTCAAACATTTTCGCACAGTGCATATGACCAACTTCTCGTCCTTCTCCGCCTGCATTCGCTTCGCACTACCCTCTCGTGAGTTGCAGAGCAACAGCAATAACATACACTCATCATCAGGATCGTATATTGCGCATGTCCTTGCCACAGTCACAGCTCCCCAATTGAGTAACCCACTTTCAGCCATCAGCATATCTCCGCATAGGCTCTCTCGAAATTTCTTCCACCGAGCACCGAGACTGAACCTAGGCCATTGCTAAACGCACAGCTCTCAGACCGTTAGAACTCGTTCGACCACCAACTTCACGTTTGTTCCGCGCTACCAAACTGTCACATTTCCATACATAAATGCAAAATCTATATTTCGATTAACAACACACACAACAAAAAAAAATATAAAAAAAAAACAGAACCATCCGACGACTCGCATATTTACGTTCGTCGTGCTGCTGAGTCATAGTTTCGTCCTTTTTCCCGAAACCCAGTGCGGCGACAACACGGTGCGTGTAACAACGAGTTGTTTTCAATTATTTTTTCTTAATTCTTTTCTTTGTTAATAATAAAATAAATTTGTTTAAAAATCAATATACATGTGTGAGAGAATTCTAAATGATCGTGTCTTATCCACTTGACGGATTACGCATAGTGTGGGTGATTATCGTATATGCCGTGCAATCAAACATAATGCAATCGAAAAAATGCACCCCCAGTGAATTTATTTAAATTTTAAACAGCCCCACATGGCACAGTGTATGCGGGATAGTTTTAAATAATTCATTCCCGTGGAACAAAGAACGAAAAGAGTCAGCTTAATCGATCCGTTTTTAGTTTCAAACTCCCTTGGTTTTTTTGCTTTTCTATAGTTTTTTCCTTTGAGGGGTAAGAGGAAAACAGTGCACGTTGGCTGTACGTAGTCGAAAGCCAACAAAGAAACGTACACACAGTGCGAAAGTTTGGATTTAAATAAATTTGGCTCTTTTATTTATAATTTTGTTATTTTTTATTTCTATTTGCACATGTTAAATCGATACGTTTTGTTGTTTCTGGCACTAGGTGGAGGAAAATATGTGAAATAATCAGGCGGAAGTGAGTACCGTCGCACACTGCTGATTCAGCGCAAATTGTCAAAAACCAAAAGGATAAGCTTCCATCGGGTGAGTTTCTGCCTTATACCATATATACTGCACTTGACCTTTCCATTTCCATTTCCATCTCAATTCTCAATGAGTAACTGTGGGGTGCTGTTCGTCTTTGCACACACACAAAGCGAAATCGCTTTACCATGAAAATGGTTTTTAAATTTTTCCATGATTTATGGGCCCGTTCCGCATAGCTTGCCAAGAGCAAAAAAAAAAATAAAATAATAAATCGAAACGATTCCATAAATATTTCTTATAACAAATATAAATATATTATTTTTATTATAAGCCATCAGTTTTCGTGGAGAGTATCTGTGTATCCTTTATGAGTGCTCACGAGACTGGATACAGCGAGTACGTTTTACTGCATTTTCTGGGCGATATAAATTGCATGTCTCGTGATGGAGGGGTTGAATCGTGACCACATGGCATGCCAGCGTTGGTAGGGGTAGGCTGGCTGCTGGTGTTTGGTGGCCTGCAGAGAAGTTTGTTCGGTTCTTTAAATGGTTCTAGGCGCCAATATGTCGTTGTGTATATAGTATAGGGTATGCGAGAGGACTTTGCGAAATTTTAATGATGTACATTTTAGTTTTGCTCTAGATGGGGATATGTTTGCACGCGGCTAGTTGCGAGAAATGCGAGACAGAGAACAGAAAGGACATAATTTATGATGGCTTATGAGGGTACCATCTACCCATCTACCATGTCCATGGGTTGGGGCTGGCGCATTACTAAACACATTTAGCTATCTGCGCCGCATGTGGGTTTGATGATTATTGCGGGTTTTTTATGCGTATCTATTTTTTGGGAATATTTCTGTGCGTGGGAGGGTTGATGTAAGAGTAAACAGACAATTGTTGATTCGCGAGTCGCGACTTGAGGGGGCAGTAATGTGAGCATATGCTTTGGATTGGGTGCCTAGTTTGAGGTTATTTCTTTTGCCTTGTCCAATTTATTAACAACATTTTGCGCAGTTATAGGTGCCCTGTAGTCCTACGTTATTTCGATAGGAAGGGATGGTTTTAATTTAAAAACATCTACGGTCTAAGTTATCAGTTCAGTTAGTGACAGTCGTTTGAATGTCCACAAAGGCTTAGCATACATTCTCGCACCCGATTGCTCAAAATTTTAATTGCACTCTATTCTCTAGTCCTAGTGAACGAAATTTGAACAATCTTAACTGAGCTCAACCTTTGGGAATATTTTTTAATAGGTAGGTAGTTTCTTAACGTCCGTGAAGCGTCAAACACGACATTATGATTTTGCAGACTGCGCACCTACTTTCTTAATAGGTTGACACCTGGAAGCAGTGTTGTAGCACTCTCTCTTCAATATTCCCTTTTCGCCGAACTCAAATTCCCCTCAAATGTTCTCGACCCTTTTTTATAAAGAATTCTTTATTTTAAGAGTAAGATTTGAATTGTTCAAGAAGAAAATCGCGTTATTAACCTTTAGTATAAAAATCTCAATTTTTTATCATTATTTTGATTATTTTTGATACTAGCAAATTTTACTTATTGACTAAATATTGGGAAATGTATAAGTTTTAAAGAAATGTTACCAAAATTTTGTAGTTTACATGTTTTTTGGTCAGATTCCTTCATCGAAATTCACACAAAAAGAGAGAAATCCCACAATGCAACTTTACTGCCCGGAAGTGAAAACCGAAAATATCAGGATTCGAGAATATACGGCCCCAGCGAGGTATCCGTCGGAACGGAAAATTCTCTGATTTTATGCGATTCAGAGGTTTTTTGCTCCGAGGTATTCTTTGGAACATCTATTCAGAATATTTCTCCGACATTTTGTAACGCATATCGGCGAATTACGTTGAGGTGCGATGAAGTACATTTTGTTCTTTAATTTTTGACAGCTAGGTTCCGATATCCTCCGACAGAAACTGGTTGCGGAATTTGTTTACGATATGGATTTGAGCCTCCGACAGAGTATGCGTTGCGGAGAATTTTCCGTTCCGACGGATACCTCGCTAGGGCCGATATTTTAATGTTACAAATTTAATTCCCCACTGACGATTTTTGTCCCGTACTTTGCTTTTTTTTAATTTAGAAAATATTCCATGAACAAAATGTTCAAAATACATTCTGAGTGGTATGCGAATTTCTCATTAACTCAACAACCTCACGTAAAATAGAAAAAAATCTTCAGTAGAACATAAAATGTCGGTCAGTTTATTTAATAGCTTTTAAACATTTTATAAGGGTCAACTAAATTAAATAAAAAAGTTGATTGGCCACTTTTCTTCGACCATACAAAAACTAAAATTATAAAGCAGAGCTACAGTCGAAAACAATCGTTTTAAAGCTTTTTCGCATTTGCTCCAAAAAGCGATGTGTTTTAAATTTACTGTAGCTCAGCATATGGAAGATAGAAAAAAATATGGTAGCTCAAGGCACCTAAAGAACTGTAATAAGATATTTTTTTAATTTTGGCTTAGGTTTAAGAAAGAAGTTAGATGAAGTAAAATTTAAGGAAAATAAATTCATTAAAATAGGCATCCCCATTTTAATGTTTGTAATTCTTCTAGCGGTACTCAATCCCGTAGCTTTTTGTTAGTGAATGAATTTTACGAATCAGACCTTTTTATTAAATAGCTTAGATAAAGATGTACATGCATATATTTATTCGTAAGGTTATTTATTTCAAAATAACATTTTTCAAATAAAGTTAAACGAGTATACATTTCGATTCGCGTGTAATATTTTTTAGCTTAGTTTAAAATAGAGTAAAAATGGTAAATTCAGCAGAAATGCAATTTGTTTTTTATAAAACACACTAATTTACTAATACACTTTTTGTATTCTTCTTCATTTAATACATAAGAGTACAACTTTGAGCACTAAACATTTTAGGGAAACCAGTTAGGGAAATTGGGTATACCCGCACTTAAAATATCCAAATTATTTTGCTCGAGTTGTACCTGTCGACAATAGGTGCGTCCTTTGCTGTAATCAAGACATTTGCACATACTTCACCATCTAGTTGTAGCATTGTACAAGTTTTTTCATCTAAATTTGTAACATAATATAATGTTCGGTTTCTAAATTGTTTATGTCAATAGAATCTCTTATCAATAATTTTTGTTGGACAATCTGTGAACATTTTTGCATAGATTCGCATTTTAAAAATAATTCATTAGAGAAGCCTTCCTGCATACAATAAGTATTTATTGAAATACATTCGTTTAGAATGCATTCTGCTAAATAAATGTTTTGGCTACATTTTATTTGAAAAGATAAATAGACACAATATTATTTTTTTTTAATTTTTTAATGAATTGGACACAAAAAGTTTTTAAGTCATCTCACTCTAACTTGCAAACAAATTGTTTTGATTTGTTATATTTCCTAATTGACAGCCAAAGAGACATGTGAGTTAAACAAACTCCGAAAATAGGTTTGATTAAAAGCAATTTTGTAAAATTTATTATTTGTTTGAACCTTGCTATACCGAAAAACAAATTTGTGTGACTTTATGCTTTTGTTTTAGTTAATCACGAATTCCTTTCAAGATTCGAACTACCAATAGACAAAGCTAAGGCGCAAATTTAGAATATTCTTCTCTGTCCAGTTCGAATATCCCACACCAATTTGCATAATCTCTAAGTTTTCATTTGCATTAGTTTCGCATATTATTATTTCGGGTGCGTTTTCTTTTGGGAGTTCTTCCAGGGAACAAAATGCGTATGCCAAGTTATTTGGGAGATCTATGAAAACTGTTTTCAAGTTGAAAACCCCAATTTGCAATGATATTAGTTTTAGGACTTTTGTTATCGAATGAGGGCTATTTTTATTGTTAAAATCTTGAGACAAATGCTGTAAAACATCTCTGACTCTTCTGTTCTGTCAACTTGGAAAAAGGTCTATTGAAAAACATTCATCGGGCGAAGCAAAGTCCAAGTTCACTTTCTGACAGGTTTCCAAGCCGAAGTATTGGGGACGTTCGGATACGTAGTTTGTATAAAACGTCAACTAGATTTGTCGGGACTAGGTATCCGTACGCCTTAACTAAGTAAGTTTAGTTGTTGTTGTAAACGCGTGGTTTATTTTTAAATTTTGACACTTTAAAATGTCAACTGAGTACGCAGGCAGGATTTCTTGACTAGATTTGTCGGCTACCCCTCCATAAACGTCAACTGCAAAAACTAATGACGAGACCAATCTGGGCCAATGAAAACTCAAACACATCTAGTCAGTCAGTTGTCAGACTTACTAAACTAGGTATCCGAACGTCCTCATTGTATGTATATACAAACAACTGACAGTCAAGACTCAATTGCCTAAGCAATTTGATCATGAATTAGTGCACAAGTAAGAAATAGCTATTATTCAAACCGATGTGGTTGCTAACAAGTTTTTTGCAGTCTCAAAACAACACATCCAATCTTTCTTTGTTCCTCTTTGCAAAATTCGCGCATATTTCTCCAACAATTGCACCTCTTTCAGTCTCGGTTTTAAAGGTGGCTTTCCGTTGGCATGGCTAATCTGCTTTTAAAAAACGCACTGCTTCTGCTTCGTGAAAGATGTCACAGTTTTTCATCCTCTTTTCGTCCAGCCCATGCAATCGGACTTTCTGGATAAGTAGCTTATGGCATCAGCTATAGTCAGTTTCAAGAGCAAATCCAAATCTATTGTTCTTATTTCGTGTTGCTGAATTGTCAATATCAAACCCGCTCTTTTTCTAGTTGCCAACCAGAACTTGTTTTTTTTCCCGTGTTATAGAAGTTATCTACCACGGAAATCAACCCTCAAACCTAAAGCACCAGTTATATGTACATATGGGCCGGTGGTATATGGTGAAATAAATCATGAAGTTTCCATCAACTTATCGACTGAATCGAACAAAGACAAAAAGTGACATTATCGGAACTGGTTGCCATAGCTCCAGCGATATGCGCTGCAATTAACAAAAATATGACATCCTAGGACCAACTTCAATAAATCGGGTTGTTAATTTCAAACTTCGATAGCTATCACTACCAGAAACCATGTTTGCTTTCTATTTCCCGTCAAATGTTATCGCTTTCCGAAAAATGGGGTGGTGCCTCTATCTCTGATAATAATAACAATTCATGCGAACCGACTGCATCCGCATTTTTAGAAATATTCCTTTTTTTTGTTCATCAGACAAATGCGCATATTTCTCCTTGAATTTCCTGACAGCCGATTGATTTTTTTCCCATACACGATAAAGTTGTACAACACAAATAAAATACCATTCACATGTTTGAAGTGCTTAAGCCCGACATGTACTCTAGGATTACTATCATTATGTCGATGTTCATGCACAACGGGGAAGAGTACTTTAGTTGAATTGCCGCAGTAAGAGCAGCAGATTCAAAGGCCCATTCGTTGAAATAACCGCAGTGAAAGAGATGCAGTTCGAGTGTGCATAACAATAAAATGAGATAATAGATTTAACGTGGCGCTTTATGTTGACCTGAGGCTCCTAAAAGCTACAATTACAATAAAGCTGTAAGTTGCATTATGACTATTTAATTTTTTTTATATTTCAACAGCTAAAGTTGAACAGCTGTTTGGGGAGGCAGACTCACTACCCACTTGCAGTGGCTTGTCATAGCGTTTGTTCGTGTCAGTGCATAATCCGTCATAAGCGGATCCCACTTAAGTACAATTGCTGGTAAATAATAAGAGCTGCGGAAAAGCGAATGCATTGCAATTTAAGTGTCTGCGATGTTGACTGATTTTCATACGAATATTGCTGTCATGTTGACGTGGGAATTTGAAGGGTAATTGCCTTTGGAAAAAAACAACAAACCCCTGGCAAATAATTGAAGCTGATAGGATATATGATTATATGCATTGAATATGTAATAAATTAAAGGGCGGTAAAACAAAAACCTTTAACAACAGCTGCACTCTCTCAACGTCTGAAAAAAAACTATAAATCAACACGAAATTAACTAGAAATGAGCTCTTCTCTTAACATTCTCTTCATGCGACTACTGCATTTTAACACACGCTGATATGGATCTTTGAATTGAGCTATCTTCTCAACTGACAAATTACACTACTAAAAATGCCACATGAAAAGTGCAACCTTTTTCGAATAACTTTATTGGTCCTTATAAGTCATAACTGCATTAGATTGGTGTCCTCTTAATCTCGGCATTCAAATTGACAAAAGCGGAAGTAGTAGGGCATCGTGCCTTGTGACTGACACTGACGCTATACATGTGGAAACGGACAGATACGCTTATTGAATTTGAAGAAAATTTGCAGCCAAAGAACATTTGCGAGTATATCTTGCCTAGTCTCCATTCTCACCGTCTTTATATCAAGGTATTTTTACTGTGGCCACGTCTTTCTCTGGGATTCTGCTTCTGCTAAGATAGTTGATTTTCATGTTTTTCTTGGTCTTCCAACCCGCCGTGCAACCTGAGGATTCCATTCAAAGGACTGCTTGGCAATTTCGTCGGTCAGTTTCCTCAGTGTGCTACCAATCAATTGCCATTTACGCTTCCTCACATTGACCGACTAGCCACTCTTGACTTGTCCTGAGCCACAATTCCTCGTTTAATGTAATTTGTGGCCAGCCAATCTTTAGGTTGTGGCGTGGACAGCGATTCACAAAAGCCTGAAATTTCCTCGAAATGGTAGACGCGACTTTCCAGGTCTTGCAAGAATATAACAGCACGGATTTGACGTTAGATTCGAGGAATCTCAACTCAGTGCGTAAGGAGAGGTCAACAATTGAGAAAAAAAGCCCCGTCTATTTATCTATAGAAAAATGTGGTGAAATAATAAACCCTCTATACCCCTGGTACTTCTGTCAAATTATCAGTGGCAACTGGCTATCCAGAATACCCCTACCAGATATTAGAAATTCCGTCTTGTTAGTCGCATTGAGGACAATTGCCATCGAGGTATGGATCGATGCGCTTGGAGAAGTAGCTCTTCGAGACGTTGATCTAAAGGTCGATAACTTAACTTCGATAACAAATTTGAAGGCCTGACCAAACGAAATGATACTAAAACCTTACTCGAACTTTGCATAAAGGTTGAAAGATCCTCAGGAGAGCCGTCGATTTTCAAATTTCTACATCACAAGTACACCTCAGCCGCATGTCTTCTTCAAATCAACACTACATATGTAAATTAGTTTAGATACCCCAAAAAGCCTTTTCAAGTAGCATTCTGAGCGTAAATAGCTGTTCCGATATGCTTCCAATTAAACTGCTCATATTCCAAACTTGACAGCTCTGCAAAGTTTTCTTCACTTAAGCAAAGACTTTTCTGCACGGACTCTAAAGTGATAATTTGAGCTTGGACGTTTCCTTAAAGTGGGTCGCAATCAACCCAGATCGCCGATAGCCTGGTATCTTGCCATATTCTCAGCCCACTTTTGTGAGACAAGAGAGCCACTGAACTTGAGTTTTTTTTACCTATGGTTACTTTGCTTAAAACGATGCATCTGTCAGGGGTTGGGTTCGATATCCCGCTTTTTATAATCCCGATTCTTAAAATCCGCGCTATTAAAATCCCGCTTTTTATATTCTCGCTTTTTATAATCCCGCTTTTTTAAAATCCCGCTTTTTAAAATCCCGTTTTTTATAATCCCGTTTCTTATTATCCCGCTTTAACAATCAAAAGTAGGTGCTTTATATCGCCGCGATTTTTCAAAATAAAGCAACTACTTTTGATTGTAAAAGCGGGATAAAAATATCTTTAAAATAAATTAAGCAATGAGTGTTTTTCTGAAATGCAGTTTATTTTAACATTTATCATTTTTAGAGGAAGTAACAAAACAAGAAATAAATAATATCAAAATAAATTTGTGAGTAATAAATATGACAATCTTCAATAATTGAAAATAAAATAATGTTATATATACAGTAAAAACTAAAAACATTCGGATGCATTTTCTATTTGGTCGAGTATTTTTAATATTTTTAAATATATAATATTATAATAAAAAAGCGCATATAACCAGTATCTATTTTTTCGATAACAATGTTTTGTAAAAAAACGGGATTAGCGGGATTTGGCGGGATTTTAAAAAGCGGGATTATAATAGATCGGGATTTTGAACAGGCGGGATTTTAGCAGACGGGATTTTAAAACTTTTTTTTTGGGATTTTGGAAAAGCGGGATTTCAAAAAACGGGATTCCGATACGCTCCCATCTGTCAGTCTAGAACGGTGCATGTCCTACCATAATATACCTCTGAAAAAAAGGCGAATCTCTCAGCAGCAACTTGCTGATAAAAGTCAGTTCTCTACATAGATTTATGCAAATTCGTCTTTGAAAGTAAGTCTTCATAAAAGGTCTGTTCCCTATCGATAATGAACTCGAATTCATTAGTCAAATTTAGTCAAACTTTGTTCCTTTATGCAAAAGTTGGGTAGAAGAGAGCCACAAAGAGAAAACAAAACATTTTCCCTTCTAAAAAACCTGCAAATAATAGCGCAAGAAATTTCTTTGGGCTAGTTTGCATGACTTTAGCTGTCAAATCTCTCAAAGTCAATTGGAATCGGCTGTTTATTTCGGTTTGCTTTATTCAATGCTGAAATTTGTTATTAAAAATGGATAAATCGGCAAGAAAAATAAATATTGAACTGTGTCCGAGTGTTTTTTAACGTCTGCAAACTGGTAATTTTTTTAAACCCACTAACGTTTATTTTTGAATATTATTTTTCTTTCTCGCATATGTTTTTAACAAAAGTCATAAGTCGTTCCTGTACTTATTGGTTATATTCTCTTTTTCTGAGAGAATATATTCCCACCCTCGATATCTGAGATTGTGCCGAAATTTGCCAAAAAAAGTAAGGGAACAGACCTAAAAGCGAACTCAAAACGTGTCGGTCGTCTTTCCTGCAACAAAAAAGTGATGCCCTATTTTTCTTCTGTCTCTAAGCGGTGGTGGGTAGTGCGGAAACTTTTATGTTAATCAAACTGCTCCAGTCTATATGCCGTCAGATGTTTTAATTAATTTGTTCACCCTCACATGCATGATAAATATTTATGGTTACTGATTTTAACAGTAGTCAAGATTAACTTTTTTTAATTCCAAATTTAAAGATTTTTTTTTATAAGTAGGTACATTCTGAGGAAAACTTTCTCCCATCAATTTTTTTAAATCAGTCAGTCAGCAAATAAAACGTCAGCACACATGACTGACACTCCATTAATTAGGTTATGTTATGATGAAGCTTTTTTTATAGTTTGTGGTCCTAATTATTAATAATTTTGCAAAAGAAACAAATGCGTCATAAATTGAAACAGGCCTTTCCACCTATCGCCGAACTCAACAAAAGGATATCCACACCATAGATAGGCATGACCCAAATTTGGTGATTTTATTTTCCCTCGCTTTCAGAATAAATAGTGCGTCCGTATTCTCCTCAAAAGGAGATCCTTGTCTACCCAGGCCGATGACATGACATCAAAAGATGAATAATTTGCAATATGCTCTACAATTAAAATGTGTGATTATAATATGCGAGTATATAACTAATTATATCCTGCATAGGTATTTAAATAACTATGCCGCATTTGGTTGCGTGTTTTGTTAGCACATTTGACTGTGTATAGGCCGTAAAAATAAAAGTGCGACTATTTATTTAGTGAACTACAATTAGGTATGTTGTACCCTGGGTAAATATTGAACGTATGTTTCATTCTTAATGGCGGCGCTGATGAGTGGTTTATTTCATAATAATAATATGTACTGTTGGAACTATATATTGCATTTTAAATTATACATATAATAGGGGCTGTCTATCGCGTGTCAAAGGATATTTGTTTTGAGGAAACCGTGCAGCCAAATGGTTTTTTTCAGAACTGTTTACAGTGGAGGATAGATAGATAAAAAGTATTTTTTTTAAAACTATCTATGAGTAATAATGTAGTAGAAACAATGTAAAAGTAAAATGGAGCCGCCAACAACATTTTTAAGAGAAGGCACTTAGTCTGCAATAAGTTATTGTAAATACTTGATGGGATTTTGTTGTATCCCTTATTGTTTTATATTACCATTCGAACATGTATTTAGTTGTCATTCAAATATACAAACAACTTTTTAAAAAGATGTATCAAATAAGTCATGTATAAAATTATGTAAAAAATGTATATTTATTCATCAATAATTCAGAACGGCTGCGTCGATGGCTAAAATTATTTTCAGTTGTTCGTAATTGCCAGGAGAAGGAACATTTTGGGAAAATCCTCCGGAAAAGTCGAAAAATTAAAAAAAAAATCATTTTTGTATGGAACTTTGTGTGCAATTGTTCTGGAATGGCTTTTCGAATGGGAAAAATAGGAAATTCTTATAGGAAAACTAGTAAAATTCCGCGGATTAGAGCTAGTTTAAAATAAATTTACCTAATGTGAAAATTTAAAATAATCCAACGTTGCTCTGTCAGTCTGGTCATAACAATGCTCATAACTCGGGAATCACTCATCCAATTTGCAGTTTAAATTTATGCCATAAGTATAACTGCAGATTTGGGTCTAGTTTTAGAAAACAAATTTAATACCAGCTGTAGCGGGAATTGCAAATATAACATTAATGTGTTCAATGAAATGTGGCCTCTTTTCAAAGAACTTTAAGCTCGTATATCTTCTGATTAAGCTGGCCGACTGCAATAAAATAAAATCTATGTTCTGCTTAGTTAAGCCCTTTGTTATGTGTGAAAAGTTCATACTAATCGAGCGAGTAGTTTTAATGTGATTCGGTAATAAACAAATTAAGGCACAAACAGACAAACTATTTAGTTACATGCGGAGGTTTATTTCAATCTTCATTTTTATACGGTTTGGGTACACATTGGTGCAGAAGAAATAACTGCGATGGATAAAGCAAAGCAAAGTCGCAATATTAATCGGATTACTAACTCAGCGCTGAATATTTGATATTCATGCGAATGTTACCAATATTGTTAATCATAAATTTTATTTAAAGAAGTTGTGCTACAGCCCCGGTGAACATCTACCTCAATAACACAAAATGGTCGAATTATAGAAATAATCCTGAAAAGACGGTCGGAAAGTCGTAAACCTTTCAATTACAAAAATGACTAAAAATGAGACGCCTTTATATTGATAGTGAGCTGGCGCAAAAACTATTTCTTTGTTTCCTTAGATTTCTGTTAGGTAGGTTATAGTTGAAGCCTACTCCAAAGTCGGTTTTTGTTGGGCAGTGACTTTTGTATAAAGGTGTGTGTCGAGAAGGATACTAGAATTTCTGTTGGGCTGTCTATTGTTTGACTACTCTAAGCCTATTTGCTGCGATGCTAAAGTATTCCTTACTTATGAGTCTTTGCCAGAGCCCTCGATTTCAAGCTTCTGTTTGATGCTGCCGGTTAACATTTTTTGTCAGGCCTATTCCTTCTAAAACCCTTATGGCTGATACTTCCACGTAAAATATATTTTATTACTGGCAGAGTTCCTTAACTTCATCGGTGAATGAGAGAACTACCTTTCAGCCAAGATCTGGATACTATTTCGAAGGTCTGGTCACCATATTCAGTAAATAATTATCGTCCATTTTCTGGCAACTGCCCTTCTTGCTGCAATTTAAGACAAAAATCGATTTCCTTCCGAGTTAGTTCGGCAATATTTTCTCCCCATAGAAGATTTTCGTCTAGCTTCAGTCTCAGGTATTTAACGAAGTTAAGTGGAGCCCCGGTTCAGCTCAGAAATAAAAATGGGAAGCTCAATCTTTCTCGGAAAATCAGTTTAAACCAGAAGGAGAGAAATAAAGAGAAGAAGCTTCATGAAGATTCAATTCTATCGATAAGCTTTCGTGTGTAGCCAATTTTTTAGTACGTCTTCGGGTGAAATGAATTTTATGCAGGACTTTGCGTAGCTTGCACTACACCATTGTGGTTATGTTCCCCCAAAAATTGCATCCGATTTTACTCTCTGCCTTTCTTACCTTCATTTAAAAATATAAGTTAATATTTCCACTAGAAAATCTTATGAGTTCTCTAACATCAGGTCATCTACTGATGAGTCCACCATGTCAGGACCAAAGGTCATTTTTTTCGGAGTTCATTTAAAAAATGTATATTACTTAAATATTTACCAATCACCGCCTTTCCTTCAATGCAGGGTACAGGCTGCCACCCAGGACGTCAAAAATACTCAGTTGCACCACTGTGGTGACTGGGGCGTATGTGGAACAAATTTCACTTTTATTGATTGAAACACATTCCCTCTAAAATAGACTGCATGCATGGATCGTCGTCCCAGCAAACGACAATCAACTGGGAACTTATTGTATTTTACGGTCTTCATTTCAACCTCTGAAGTTCAATTTCATTTCCCCCCATCAATAGTCGCTCCATCTGTTAGCCAATGTTTCTTCGGATATGGTTATTGCATGCTTGACGTTCGATTTCCAATTGTCTACCTCATTTCCATCAATGAAACTCAATGCTGGTTGCTGTGATATGAATTTCTCTCACGAAAGCATGTTACCCATAAATTATTCAAATGCCAAATTCGTGCGTGTGTTATTCACAAAATAAATTGATTTCCGTCGGCACCGGCCGCCCGCCCGCAAACACGTACACGCTCTGTAAATAATTGCATCTCAAGAACTGGATTAAATAATAAAGACATTTCCCTATGGCAGTGAAGGACGGGCGGAAGGATATGTATATATAAATGTTTGCTTGCGATGCTAGATATTGTCCTATGTCCTTATGTGCTGCATAACAATGCAGGTATTAAATTTCTTTCTTTGCCACTCGAAGGCATTTCCAACATCCCTTCCCTTGTCTTACGATTACAATTTAAGGATGTACATTTTGTATTTTACAATTCAACTCTTTGTTTATTGTTTTTGTTGTAACGATCCTTTGTGTCAATCTGGTTGAATCCCTAATCCCGATACAAGCGCTTGGGCTGTCGCAATATTTATGTGGACATGTGGAAATATTTTGATCCCTATCTCGTTCGCTTCGTTTGGGTGTGATATCCTCTTTGTCGGCAGTCGTCAAATACCATTGACATCCATTCCTGCCGTCAGACAAAAGCAGTCGAGAGTGTATCCCTAGAATCGCCCTTTTTTTATGGCGATCGAAGTGTATCCGGGCTCCCCTCTGGGGTGGAACAACTGGAACGACTCGAACGAATAAGGTTATCGCTCTTCCTCTCCACATATGCGATGTGTGTGTGATTTGTCGGTCTATCTCTTTGTGTGTCTGCTGCGGAGATAGAGAATTACAAGTGCATACTCGCAAGGATTGTATCGCATAGATTTCTTTGGCAAGTGACATTTTCTTTTATTACATCAACTTGACACGTAATGGTGCATGTAAGCAGGGAACAATAACCGCATGTTAACATGTGAAACAGCGCAACCACAATAAATTATTAACCCAGACTGGGGATGGTACATCTGGCGGACGCCGGCCGCCTTGGGCGGTAAATTGTCTCTTAAGTGGTTTAGAATGGATTTTGGGTAGAAGAGCGGGTCGTTTAATGCTTTTAGGAAGTTTTAGCATTTGAAAAACTCACACTTCGCCTGTGGCACTTTTATAATCTGACCGTTGGAAGAGTGCCTCTAAATTGTGCTGGGACGCCGATTCTTGCCTGAGCAAATTTACGGTCGATCGTAAAATTTTGAAGGTAAATTACTTTCAAAATGTACCCGACCAGGCACCAGCTGAGCTTGTGCGTAAAGTAAGTATTTGGGTAGCTTGTAATTCGTAAGAGATATCGCAGTATTGATTTGTGAGCCACGTTTGATAAATGGGTTGGCTTTGTTGAGGTCAATATACCGAAGGAATTGTTGTTAATATCGAAAGATAAAACTGTGGAAATAATCAATTCCAGTCGCATGTTTTGTGGCATGTGTGTGTTGTGTGTGTAGTCGCCACAGAAAAACTACAAGGATATAAAAAGTAATGATACCGCATGTACGAGGACAAATCCCTCGCAAATCCCACACTCTTAAGAGATGAACTTTCCACTGCGGATACATTTCGAATGGAGAGTCAGATTGTAAATCATGAACGTACTGTCGGAAATTGCATTAGCTAGCTGATGTCGCCATTGCTGTATGAATTTAATGCATGACTGACTGATGGCGGATAAGGAAGTTGTAAGGAATTGATATTCATACGCGTATATTTGGAAGGCTTTTAGAATCTAGTCTGACATATAAGTATTGATTTTGTCTTTTATCCTTATATTCGACTACATTAATTTGGGTAGAAGTCTCTGCTCTTCGAAGCAATTTCAAACTCGTATATCGAATGAGTTTGTTGACCAGTTTCGCTAAAACAGAAACGATATTATGCTACATTGGATCCTTTGTTAGGTCGGAGAAATATATGCTGATTAGGTAAGTGGTTCTGACGTGATGCGGTCACAAATACACACAGAAAGTGGTAAACAATTTAAATTTATATAGAACTAATGCTACTCCGACTTAAAGTCCATGAATTTTTGTTAAAACGCTCCGTGAATGATCTCTCCATAGCTCCTTTAACCCAGTTTTCTGAGGAGATGAACTTGTGCGTTTTTTTTCAAAGTCTGAAACTGAAATATAGATAAGCCATTGCTGTCAGTGGTGGGTAACAAAGTCGACAAAATTTTAAGTAAAATAAGATATACCCATTCAGAATAATCATTTTGAATTCTAGACTACGTTTTGACGGCCCTAGTTATTCATTCTTTATGAATTGATTCCAAAAATCTAAAAAAAATGTGATGTGGATGACTGGGTCGCACGCAACTTGCTTTTTAATTCGTTAATCTTGGTATGGAAAGTTCAATTAATTTATAAGGTATATTCGAAACTTTCGTTTTCTGCCAAAGCTGTGACTTCTTGGATTAAGGTACCCGAAGAAACACTGAAGTTATATTTAACTGCAGCCCACTTTTGCAAAACACTTATCTGAGGCGGAGAATAGTCATGCTCGCTGTGTCTGTTTGACACTGCAGACTATCATCTCCTAGATTTTTCGAACCAAATGGGTTCGATAAAATTCCTAAACTCCTAAATTGGATCAGAACATCCACTAGCGTCTTGCAATAGGTTTGCCGGTTAATGAAGGCAAGAAGAAGTATATGCTGTCAACTAAAAAGGACATCCAACACCGACGGATCGGACAGAAGGTCACAATAGACAGATATAACTTTGAGGTGGTTAAGGACTTTGTCTACCTAGGCTCTGCTATGAACTCTGACAACGAAACCGGCACTGAGGTTAAACGTAGAATAACTCTAGCCAATCGCTGTTTCTTTGGGTTAAGAAGGCAATTGAGTAGCAAAGCTCTCTCTCGAGGGAGAGCAGGATGAGACCCTAATCGTCTCAGTCCTGCTATATGGCGCAGAGGCATGGACTCTATCAAAAGCGGATGAGGTAACTCTAGGTTGCTTCGAGAGGAAAATTCTTCGAGTGATTTTTGGTCCCGTGTGATTTTTGGTCCCAGGGGTTGACGGTGAATGGAGAAGGAGGTACAACGACATACTGTACGGGCTGCACAGCGACATCGACCTAGTCAGAAGAGTAAAGGTCCAACGACTGAAGTGGCTGGGTCATGTAGAGCGAATGGACACGAATGCTCCAGCCCGGAAAATCTTCAATTCCACAGCTTCCATATGCCCTAAACTAATAATAAGTCCTTCTCTTCTATTCGAATGTAACTTTATTGGACTTTGTTGGAAGTGTTCAATGCAAAAGTGAGATTCTTTTAGCCTTTGGAAGAAACAGCGATTAACCAACCAATCAACCAGATCCATGTTTGACCCTGATAACATGATTTTCACTGTGATTTTTACTTTACTTTTGAATGTGTCCACTTAAAGCGTCGACAGGTAGACCGCGACAGCTTATTTTGTGCCTTCGAATGTTGAATTTCAGTTTCATTAAAATGATACATCAGTCTTCGAAGGCCGGTATATTTCACAAGACGAAGCCGTAGAGTAAGATGCTTCTAACCTCTCTGTAGACTGTGAATGTTCTCCTCGCTATTTTAACAGAAGTTGACGACTTTCTATAAGTGCGATATGTCCCTAGTTTGAATACTTTTACGGTAATGCGTTTGACTTTTTCCCGGCTTCCACTCTTAGACCCATTTCGAAGTTTCCTTAGCTTTTTGACGTAAGTATTCCAAACTGGCTCTATGGTAGTGCATTCAATCATTGTCAAGGTCGTGTTGAAAAAGTTGTTAGAAAAAACTTACGGCCTTTTTTAGACATCAGTTAGCCTTAATGTCAAAATTTTTAAAGTCTTAAAGAAATATTTGACCAAAGCGCTTTTATTTCCTAACAAAATTGGCCACCTTCTCAAGTTTAATGGTGATTTGCTTTTAAATTTCCAACATGGACTTGTGTCACTTACTGCGCCTTCTTTTAGATTCAAAGCACCTTCGACTACCTCTATTTGTGTCTTCTTTTTAAATTCAAAGGTTTCCACGCGTAGGCAGAGCCTAAATTATTCGAGTTGAAAAGTTTTTCTTATTCTTAAAAATAAACTTCCATCCAGAATGTCACCAACTTCGTCGTCCTTGCAGATTCATCTAAGGAAAAAAAAAACCTTGAAAGAGAAACCTATTAATTCCCCACTCCCACTCAGCGCCGCATATGATCCCAACGTGGCACTGTTATCAAACGGAGCAATCTTCTTCATTACAGTTTACTCATCAAAAAAAAGTATACCAAGACCAACAACGTGGTGCAATTTAAAAAGCACTGTTGTTCAATACCTAGCATTACACTCGACTCAGATACAGGACACTAACAGCCCGCAACGTAAATCAACCGATGTAAGCACTATTGACACAATTACAGTCTTTTTACGCTTCAAGCGGTGGGTGGGTGCGGTAATGCTGCACAAAACAAAAGGAAAACACCTCACCGAACACAACATTTAGTGAAACAATGCGAAATCGCAGCCTCCCCGCCTCCCCTTAGAAGGTCAGGACTCCTCGTACGTGTGCATTGGGCGCCTGCTATATACGAAACTTGGCACCGGTCCAAGTGAAATGCTTCATGTCGAACTTATTGATTTGGCGTTTTCCATTACAAGGAAAATGAACAAAAACGAAAGAAGAATCTGTGTCGCCATCGCCACCCAACAGAGGGCGTTCCATCATGGTCGGAAATTTAAATATCAATTCAACACACATCGAAAGGAGTCATGTCAGCTGCCACAATTTGGAAGTGAAACAATGACTCTCCGCGCGCCGCCGGCCAGTAAAATACACATTTGATTTATTCCACGCAATTAAGCGTGGCTATTATAAGCCATTTTGGGGGGGTTGCTTTTAATTTCATGGCAAATGTAGTAGACCCGAAACAAAGGCCGCATGAAATATAGCGTGGTAGGGTGTAATTGTTTTTTGGTCGTCTCTTCACAGCATTTCGCGGGCCTTTTGCCACAACTCCAATGCGGACTCATTATGTACTAAATATTTCGAGAGAGAAGAAGAAATACCCGCCCACCCCCACCCACACTCAACCCGCAAAGTATGTCAACAGTTGATATAGTAATTGGCACAGTCCAGCACGATGGGTGCGATTCCATGCTGACCCTAAAAGTTATCGGCCATCGTTTTGCTTGTCAACCAAACAAAATTGAGTCAATAGAATGGTAATGGCAAAATGCTATGCCGCTAATTGGGTGAGAAGTTAGTAAAATAATTCAGAAAGTTAGTTATTGAATTATCCTGTGCAATACGGTGACTGAAAGGTATTTGATTTGGAAGAGTGTCTTTTGCTGGCGAAACTTTGCCAATTGTGGGTGAAATTTTGATGCAGGAATACCCGGTTTTTGTAGTAAACTTTTAGCTCGGGATAATTGAACCATTTTCGAACTAATCTCATTTAGTTTGTAGTTTTGACTTTGTCCGGAAATGCCATGAATGCAATTATCTTTGGCATTTTGTTTGGTGTTGCGTTTGGGTGAAATTTTGCACGTCACGTGACCATGGAAAAGTGATATAGCATTTTGCAACATCAAAGGAAATTCGTTTTTAAATGAAACAAGTCCAGGAAGTGCTGTCCAGAGTCCTCTTTGATATACGAATACTATTCGGATCATATATTTTTTCAGTTGATATATTTTTTAGCCATAGGTTTTTACTTTTACAAAATTTAACGTTAACTCTTTGATTTACTTTAGATGGAAATAGAAAGTCCGCCATGCCGGAATTTTGGCATCAATTTCGATTTTAAACTGCATTTTTGTTGACGTGCCTTTTTTTGTAAAAGCAGTTCATTTATAATTATTTTAAATTACTAATAGTTTTATGGTTTCGACTTTCAGAATGGAGTTGTTAATCACATTCACATGCACTGCACACCATTCCGGTGCAACAAACAAAATTGCTCACAGTGTTTGTGTTTTTGTGTGTAGGTGTGCGTTGAAGTTTCTAAAATAAAACTATATTTTTCATTATTTATTATGTAAATATTTTTTATGGCATTTGAAAGATAACTACAAATGGTACTCTTTTGTAACTTTGTGTGAATAACATTTCAATTGGCATTTGAATCTTTCATTACAATTGCTATTCCACATTACATTTAGGCATTTGTTTTCATCATTAAAAATCTTTTAAAAAATTGTTACCTTTCATTTATTTTTTCCTCAGTGTAGCATTGGGTGGGGAAATATTTTTTCTCGTAGAAAGAGAAGAGCTGATTTTGTTTTTAATAATATATTTAAAGAAGCAAGCATGTTACACTGAAAATGTGGTGTGCTAAAACTGACTAATAATATAGGAAATAAAGAAATAAAAAAATTGTATTTACCACTGTGATACGAACTGGTATTAAGGTATGGTTGCATTCGTAGAAAGAGAAATAAATGCGGTAAATGCAGCATTTAAAAAGCACTAAAATATTTGTTTAAGCACTAAAAAAACGACCAAGCATTACAGCTAGTTTTCCGGCACTAAATAAAGTTTTGTGCACTAAAATTAACGCCGAAAGCACTTACTTGGCAACTCTGGGCACCTGCGTTCATTTCTTAGGAAAATAATAAATTACAATTTAGCTAGTCATTTTTCAAAAATTCGTATAATATGGCTTTATTTTTATTTTACTAAATACTAAGAACTAAGTAACTAAGTATTTATTTTGGTCCAAATTGTTTAAAAATTTCGGAAAATTATGAAACAAAACTAGTAGAAAATATTGCAATAAATAAATAAATATTTTGGCGCGACAGGTCTATGGGACCCAAGGTCTAGCTTCTCACAACCATTCGGACAGGCGGACAGAATTGCGAGCTCCACTTTTTCGAGTTTCTCTATCATCGTCAGTCAGAATTGATAAAAATCTCGAGTTTAAAATTTCCCTTACTACGTATTCAAACTAAGCTTGGCGTAAAGAGCTTTTTTAAAATCTCTGGGAAGGTTGACACCTACAGTCATAGATAGTTATAACTATAGTCTATGCGTTTTATTTCAAGTTTATGCGACTGTCAGCTAATATTTGACAGTCCTGGGCAGTAGTCGAAAACAATCTATTAATGAAAATAGAAATATTATATTAAAAATTGGTCAATTGGAAGTAAAGAAGATCACGTTATTTTTTTAAATCAACAAGCAAGAAAAAGGTTATGAGAAAAACGTTTTCACTGGCCGCTACTGTCAGACTTGGTGTAAGAAAGCAAACATCTTCGAAATGACGCATCAATCTAAAAGAAAGAAAAGAAAAACGTATTGCATGTAAGTTAAGTATAAAAATCTGCGTTGCTACAAATAAAGATGTCCATGCTCCAAAGTTTGTATTTCTTTCTTTATCATTCCTTACAACGCAACGTAATGTTGTGAAATGATAAAGGTTGGATTTCTTTTGCAGCTGTTGCGCTCAATATTTTTCCTGACTATACTTATAGACATAACAACAAAAAAATCGATAGACTTGTTCAAAACCCACATCAATGAAAAAGTGATTAACTGCTGGACAGTAGACTAATAAATCATACGCGAAGCGTTGAAATTATCCACAAACCACGCTTCCGTTTAAATATTCTTAGGTATCTCTGGTACTAAATTTGCAGTGACACCCAAATTGCTGGGCGATTCTATTTTCAACCTCCGCATAATTTGTACTCGTATTAGGGCAAGCCTTGTATTTTTTTTAATTTTTCCCTATGCTAACAGATGTTACAGACCTGCTTACTGCTCGCCTAATTAAAACTAAAACGCCCCTGGGTAGGGGTAGTGCAAGGTATAAAAAGCAAACCGCTTTGCACCCAGGAAAGGTGACACGTTGTAATTTCCGCTAAAGTGCAAACTTTTAAACAAATTAAGAACGTACATCTCATTCCATGAAGGGAGACACTGTTAAAAAAATCCACTCTGGGTGTGTTCTGTTGATGAAGTCATCTTTAAAGTCCCGCAGCGACATAGGGTAATTTGGTTAATTTGGAAATTCCCTACAAGCAGAAATTATAAGTGCATTGTGTGCTTATTTGCATTTTGCGAAAAAAACTCAATCAACAACAAAAGTGGATTCTTGTGCCAGTTCTTGTTGAATCCGTGCACAGACAGCAGACCGGAACCACGTGCCAGTGACAGTCGGAATGGTGAATTTATGTAAATCAACCAAAAGCTTATTATAATCAAATCACATTGACAGCAAGAAATTTCCATTTATTTCAATTCCGATGTACTTAACGAAATCCCCAAAATTAGCATGGGAATAATCCACCCGTTAAGCTGTTAAGATCTTCCACTGACAAGGCTGCATCCATTTGTTTCCCACGAGCCAACTTGCAAATGATACAAATGGTGTTAACCGTGAAACCATTCTGATGGAAGGGACTTGTATTCCCCAATTCAAAGCACTCCATTCATACGTTCTCCCATCCAGAGATGGCTGTAATTCCCTTACACCGAAACAAATCCTAATTTAAATACAAAAACACAAGAAGTACGAAGAAGCCACATAAATTCGCGGTGCAAAACCGAGCGCTAGGAGTGAGAAGGACTCAAATTGAAAAGACGACGCGACGGTAACAAGGATTAGTCGCTAGCATAATGTCGTCCTGTCTCCTGTGTTGTGTGCTCGTAGACTCTTCAGAACGTCTGGAGTTATATGCTGCCTTTGTTTCTACTGAAATTTATATATGCGAAAAATATCCTTTAAGGCTTAAAGCAAATAAGTGAATGTAAGTTTTTGTGGTATATGTGCGTACACTTTATTGGTAGGGTATGTGTGTGTGGGCTTCTCCCATGGAAGCGGTTCAATTGATTTATTATCCGCAATGACGTCTTTGTGGGAAGAGCTACAGCTGTCGTCGCACTTAGACGATGCGGATATTGTGCTTGAAATTTCGGCTCGTGTCTGTATATTTCTATGGTAATACGTGTCTGTACACATGTAGGTATAAATATTTATTGTGTCTCATTGTCAAGAGTGTCACGTAACTGTTACCACTGTATTGAGAAGTGATTGATATGGCATTTTTGTAATGGAGGGTCTTCCACATTAAGTGACAAATATTTGAATGGTGATTACTTAAGTCATCACTGGCCAAATTGACTGGATAAGTGATATTATTCTTATTTGCAACGGGTGAGCTCTCGAAATCCCAATCTATCCGCAGTGAGTCATGAGCCGTTTCTTCCATCAATAATTGTCAAGAGTGGAATTTATTGACTTTATGACTGCTTTCACTTACAAGAAAACGTTAAATAACACCAAAGTAGTGTAGCGACATCTACCAAACTAACTACATAGTTTATTACAAATGGTTGCATACGTGTAGGCTGCTTCGGAGCTGGTCACTTTTAACTGTTTGAACGGCATTTTTGTCTGTTTTCTTGCCATTGCTAGAACAGATGTTTCAGAAAATAAGTTTGCTGAGGCGAGGGATTCAGGGTTTAATTCCTGGAGGAACAGAAATTACATTCTAATGATCTTTTCAGCCTACACTGCTGCTACTAAACTCAGCCGTTGATTCGTCGCAAAAATGAGAAATGCACGAAGAAACGCTTTTATTCTTCTGGCCGATATTTTTAAAGAAAAACTCGGTTTGATTAGTTTTGAAAAATTTAAATATCATTAACCGCGTTCCACTGCCCGCTAGATGACTAGCGTCATGTCAAACTTCATATAAAAATCAACAACAACAAATCATTTGACATTTCACCATAGGCGCTAGACATCTAGCACCTTTTGTGAAATATCCCTTTAAGGGAAATTTCTTAATCTATCGCAAAACTACCCGCTGCATTGAAAGAGAGAGAGAAAAAAACGACCAATCGAAGGAAAATCGTTCAACCGTTTGCAAAACTTGCCGCTGGCACTGACACATGACCGTTCCTTCAACTGGAATATTGTGTGCTAGACGTCTATCGGGCAGAGGAACGCGGCCATTGATTTTGCGCATGCCTTTTCAGTCTGCCGCCTGCCGACTCTTTTCTTACAACATGGCCGACAGGGGCCTGTAGTTAGTTATCGTATTTTATCAAATTGACTGAACACATCCACAATTTCGTCGTGGGCTTAGTGCAGCCGATTAGCAACGTTCGTTTTCTTATTTTACTACTATAAAAATGCTCTCACTACTAATTTTTTACTTCCTTTTTAATATAAAGTGTCTGTGTCGAGGTTTTAATCAGAAATTTTATCTGTCGCCCGTTTGTACACAGAGCTTAAAAATGAACGATACTTCTTGGTTGTTTTCCTCAAGCCCATGTGCTCTGAATTGCAGTCTAAACGCCTAAGCAGATTTGCTCCAGACATCGGTTTTGAGTACCTACAACAGGCTCACATCCCGAGAATATGTCTGTATTTGAAGTGTAGCTCGAAAATAAATAGAACTTGTTCCTTTGGATTGGAATAATTTAAGATTCTTTGGGTTAAAGGACTGGTGTCCAATCACTCTTCATATTTCAAGCCATCCTAGACGACTTATGCGGCCTTTTTGGCTTACTCGCAGAGTTGCCTCTTAAATCTACTTCTTCAATATAAATGGGACCGAAAAATACCCAAACAAAATTCTGCGTTTAAGAGGACCAAGGATACGATAACCCACCTTTGCGAACGTTCATGCTTTTGCATCATAGAACAGGACTGAAATGTTAAGAAATTTGTTTAAAATCTACTTACTTATTCTTGAGAGCAAGGCCTTGCTATTCAGTTGTCTTCTTAGGTAACTTTTAACCTGATCCAACTTATTTAACTTGTGGTCTGTCTTTCGGGATTTTTTTTTCAGGATCTATCCTTGTCTGGTTGTAGATTCCTTTTCATCGGTTTAATAGTCTGCTGAAGCAAGATGTCAGACCAAAGAGTGCATTTTCTTCACTCCTATTAACCAAACTCAACTTACCAAGGATTCTTTATGTATTTTCTCAGGTCTCTGTTTGTTTTTTGCGCCTTGATACGTTCCTTTTATCTTTAATTGAGATATCCGATGGACTCATCATATGTAGAGTTTTTAACCGTGTTCAACTTAAGAAGACTTGTATTCAAATCTTGTTTCGCTCTTTTTCAGAAAGTTCTTTATAGCCACTTAATTGAATTTCTCACATTTCTTTGACTTCTACAGCTAAGTAAAGATTGGAAATTGATCCCAGTGCGAATTTATTGTAATTAATTTAAGAAAGTGGATTTCCAAAAATGCTGCCCACAACTAAACAGACTCTATAAATACAAATTAAGGTGTCTAACATACAAAACACAAACAACGACCGAGTGTCTAATCACAAAGTTTATACACACAAGACGTGGCAGTGAAAACCCAAATTTGCCTTCGAAAAAAAACCCCAACTAAAGTCTTAAAAATAAACTACCCGAGCCTGTCAACTGTTTTCGCACAAAAAAAGAAAGAAACTCCCCCAGCTACCGGCGATGGAAAATAATTTCCCGTGAATCTCCTCTCATGCAATTCCGTTAGAAATGATGCATCCACATCCACACACACAGGCCTGGTGACATTTTGCCTCTCGACTCATTTCGAAGCAGTCAGGTGACAGCTTTTTTCCTATTTGAGTTTGACTAACAATTGCAGATTTTATAATTTCTATTTTTAATCTGAGCAAAATGTTTGAAGGTTCCTCTAAAGGAAAAAGCCCCACCCACCATTCATTACCATGTTGACATTTGAACTTTAAAGTTTTGAGACAAAACCGTTTTACGGATGAATGGACACAGAGGTACGCCCCGAGTGTAGATGTAGAAATTCAGTGACACTTCTCATCAAATCAAATGCTCATCCACCAATTAACGTGAACACTGAACATGTCCTTGTGCCTGGTAAATAATCGGGATATTTCGTGTGCGTGTGGGTGGTGAATTTAAGGCAAACAATAATGATAAGGTAGTTAAGCTTTGGGCGAGGGGCCAACCCTGTTATTCAAAGAACTTGTTGATTTTCAACAAGGGGGTGTTGTTAATTAACACTTTTCCGAGCCATCCGTCAGGTGATACCATATATCCCTATAACAAACAAACGAAAAAAAAAACGATAAACAAAAGACAATTAATGTCACCGCGTCAACAAAAGCGGCAAGAGAACAAGTGGGCGGTTTATTTGTTTATTGTGTCAATAGATTTTCAGCTGCGGTGGTCTAATTAAATTGGGTCATCGGGATTGACTCAGTAATCAGTGGCCAGCGATTGGCATTGATTTGTTATTAGTCATTTGCATACACGAATTGAAATATACGGACACGGAGTACTGGCGTCATGTGTACTTTGGGACACGAGACTGTGGCTATTAGCTCTCGCATTGCTTTTCAATTCCTGGTCTTCACTTTGGTATACCTATATGTGGGGTGAGTCTGGGCATATCGTTGTTAATGGGGATAATGAAATTGGATTTTCGTTGTCATAAGCTCTTCATGTTCAGAGCTGGGAGGTGAATTTGATTTGTCACTGTGGTCTACTTAAAATGATTTGAAATTTTGTACCCACAATTCCACCAATTGGGTCAACTATAGTGAGTCTAAAATGCGAATTCTGTAGACTATTATATAAACGAATTGGAGGTAAAGTCTCAATTAAGAACCAATTGTGAGAGCCTTCTGTATTTAAAAAAGCAACGGCTAAAATAGCTTGACATAAATCTAGGCCAAGTTTTTCCTACTTTGTACCAAATAAACCAGTTTGAATTTTCTACATAGCCTCCAATATTTTTTGCTGAGTTTGTTAAATATTTAAAAGAGTTTATGTTGTATTTTTCGTAAAAAAAACTATTTATGAGGTGACATTCTATAAACACTCTTTGCGCCATAAAAGAAATAACGCCCTAAAGTCGGTTAAAAATCATATCAAAAACATCTCCAAAAGCTTTCCACAAAAACAACTCAAAATTTAAGCCGAAAACGTCTGGAAAAAAACGTTCCAAAAAGAACTAATAATTGAACATAAAAGCTATCGAAAAGTTCTTAAATGGAACGCATTAAAAAACCCTAAAAAAAACAAAAAATCTAGCAAAAAACTTCCCAAAAATATTCTAAGAACGCGGGGAAAACGCACCAAAATTTAACCATTTTAAGCAAAAGGTGTAATTACGTGAATCGTAAATATTTGTCTTAAATTTTCCAACTTAGAATCTATTTTATGTCTAGAATGGGAAATACAATCAGAGTGACATCCAACTTCACCTAAATTCAACCTCAGCTTATAAAAAAGAAGGAAGAGGCATTCAGTGCAACTTATTTCGTTCTTACATGACTCTTCTGAAAGCCTTCGCAAGGTACGCGTGCCTTAAAATTAAGAGCCGAAAATGTACTCCTTGACGTAGTTTTCGTAAGATCTACCGATGTTTTAAATTTCAGCTTCCTAGGCCAACAATTTTATGCCGAGTCCAAACTGCTGAATTAAGAAGGCTTTTGTTGAATATTCTCTCGGAGTTTTTTAGACGTTTACGAAAGGCGGCGCTGGGGAAAAGCCTTTATGTGTAATTTCTGTTTCCGGGGATCAAACCTGAGACTCTGAGGAGACTCTTGTTATATTGTAAACACTGTATGCACTCCTTTGCAAACGTCAAAGCAAACGACCACTGCACTAGGTGTAGGGTTTTGTCCGCCATCTTGGGCATTCCATTTATGTCACTTTGAATTCGACCGACGCACGTTGCAAAGGAGTGGACACACAAAAGTAAAATAAAAATAACGAATAGTAAAACCAAAAGAGTTATTATTATATGTTGCCCTCCTGGAATACGATGGAAATAATTTCTTCATTTTACTTAATATTACAGAGGACAAAAAAGGGACTGGGATTTTTTTCTCTCGTTCAGACTTCAGAGTAGACCACTCAACCGAATTCAAACTCGTCGTTGATCTATTTTATTTATGGGATGCATTTGAGTACCAATGCTTACTGGTGAACAATATTTGCTGTGCATTTTTTTTAAATCTGTTGCACTTTGTTGCAGTTTTCTTTCTTTTTCTGTGTCAGCATTCCCAGCTGCCAAAATATACTGTGCTTAGATTTCCACTAAAGTCAATTTATTCGGACCTCATACAGTGAACTCCGATTATCATCTGAACTTAAAGTCAAACACAAATTCAAATTTCTGATGTGTCCAAGCTAAAGAAGGAACACAAACGATTTTTGACACTTCAGGCTCAGGATGCCACAAAAACATAATCCAATTAAAAAAATATTCAAATTTAAACACAAGCATTATACTTAAAAAAAAAACACATACCATGCATAATAAAAAACATTTTAGATAAATGAATTATAGCCTCCTATAAATTCACACCCTCGCGAGTGTCAAATGACATCATTAAAACTAATGAACGCAATTTATATTTTTATTTTCATGAACAATTTTCGCTAATTAGGCTCTTATGTTTTTCATGGTTTTTGTGGATGCAACCATATTTTTTAGATATCATTTTGAAGCTGAAATGGAGTGGAGCCAATTACTTTAATTGTTCAAATAAAGAGGTCATAAATAACTGAGATCTGAGTATGCTGAAAAGCCAGTACAGTTCTTAGACGCGCTTGTAGTGGTTGTTTTGAAAATGTGGTGTTGAAAATAGTGTTTTCTGGTTGATTAGAGTGACAGCCATTTTAAAGAATCAAAGGTAGGCCATGTTTTTGTTTTTTAGATACCTATATATAAGTTGACGATTAAGTCAAAAGATATGTTTTGGATATTTTTTGAGTATTCAAAAGTCTTTTAAGTGGTAAAGGATCCATACATTTTGTTGTTTCAAGTTGGTAGCACTGGCATTTGACACCTGTCCAACTCAGCTGCCATTTAGCAGCTATTTAGCACTAATATTAAGTATCATAATATCAGTTGAATGTTTGTCATTTACGACAACGTATCGCTTAACAATCGAACAACGCGTTAAAGTGATTAAAACTTACTACAAAAGTAGTGATTTAAACATAATCACTTTTCGCGTATTATGCGATGATTATGATCGTCATAATCGACTGACAACGCAAGCAATCAATAAAATTGTGAAGTGAAGTGTTGCTGGTGATCTGAATTTTTAGATTTCCCCTCGTTCGCAGCAATCGAGCGATTTTTTGTGGCCGGCGATTGAAGATCATAACTTGGACGATATGTGGTTCCAACAAGACATTTTCGACATCATTATGGCCACCAAGATCATGCAATTTGACATCGTCAGATTCTTTCCTGTGGGGCTACACAACCGAACTCTAGACGCATTAAAAACCAACCAAGTTATGACCGAGATACTGCCCGAAAGTGCCAAAGAGTGGTTTAAAATTACCTCAGAAGAATCTTCGCGACGAGAGAAAATCGCCTTTGATTCGCAGACTTCTATGCGTAGACTATAGCGGAAGTTTACATACAAATGAGTATGAGAAGTTTGGGTTAAAATATCTCTATAAATATTTTGAATGTTGAAATGGATTCCTCGACTGTAAGCAATAGTTTCCCTATGCTATTCTACTAATCTTTAGTGGGAAATTAGCAAAAGGGATAGAATTACATATAGAAAGTCTATGCTCCTGGTAAAAAAAAACAGACGTTCGAATGATCGATCGAAAAAGTGTTACCAGTTCAAAAACCTCCAAAAGAAACTCCAATTCTATTTTTAAATTAAAGCACACGTGCACAAGTGATTTGGAGAAAATGTAACTGCTATTTGGAACTTGTAAAAGGTTTAAGGAAATCAAATGTGTAAACGATTAACCATCGTAAATAGGGAAACTTTTAAACTTCATCCATACATGGTTTACAAAATTTACGTAAGCAAAATTTAATACTTTTTTTGTGAACAGCTCCACAGTTTATGATTGCGAAATGGACCTTTTTAGATACCTATCGCATTTTAATACCAAACCCAATGTTCTTAATGATACGAAAAGTCATTTGTGACTATTTTATGGAGTTGCTCTTTCAACCTGGCCCAAGGAGCTGTGAAAACTTTTCCAATTATAATGGTGGACCGACTCTCCACTTACCCGGATATTCTCCAAAGAGGGCAATAAAACCTACGCCTAAATTTCAAACTCATAACTTTAAATTCACTAGGTTCGTAGGGAAAATGGTGCCATATGTTACATTCAAATGAAACTTTGTTTATAACTACTGCCATGACCTGCAAAAAGGTCATCTAAGTGATTTTAATGATTTTTCAAATAATCGATGAAACGAAGCTCGCGGTGAATGCTAAGTTGATTTGGAGATGGGGTATGTAATGTTGTTACAAATACACAATGGGCCGACTTACGGCCTAAGTGCTTCTCTCACCGAGAGCCACTTTAACAATGTCGTTACACTTATTATCAAACTTAGCTTAGTGGATATTTACTTAGGCCGGACTTTGAAGACAGCCTAGCTTTGAAATAATTTCAAACATTAATTTTTTCAAATGAAAAAAGACCATTGTCGGTCTAGATTTGTATAATCACCTTTTCCCGACAGTTTTAAGCCCACGTTCATCCAATAAGATCTCGAATAGGTTCGGTACTCAGCTTCAATAAGTCGTAGGTTATTTTTTGATGTATATTCCCGATAAATGCAGATGAAAGAAAATTGTATGCCAAATCCAATGCAACCGCAGCAAGTCAACCGACTTTAACCCGCGATTGTCAAGAAAAAAAAATTTAAAGCACTCATTGTAGCCAAAGGGCTGTCGCCCGTTTCTTTGCACCCTGCAAGCTCATTAAACAGGCGCAGCGTTTCCTTACCTTCTAAGTACCATAAACATTTTACTTCAACTGTCTGGCTGTCTCAAGCATAGCTCTTCTAGGATATGGTGTCTCTTAATGAACACTCTTATTCATGAGGACGCACCCAACCAACACAGAAACACACACAGAAGGGGATGAGCTCCATCTCAAGAACAAAGTACCGCCATTATCACCATCATCGCGCCTCACACCGCAGTTCAAACTCCAGCAACGAATCCATCATTAGCATGACTTAACCTGTAAGCCCATAGAAAAGACGACGACATGCGTACTCCTACTCCCTTTGTCGTTCATTGTTTCATACCTTGCTGTTATACGCCTTTAAACGTCTCATGCCGCAGGCACACAAACAATGCTCCTACTAATGAATATCCTTCTTCAATTTCCGACCTACTTTCGTAACGCTCGCCTTTGTTACTTTATTGTGTCGTCGTCGTCGCGTCGCATATAACCTATACTCCACTTGGAGAATCCTTTGGCGCTATACACAACTCCGTTCGCCCTGTAGAATTAGCGTAAATTTTTCAGTGAATTCCTTACACCGTTTCCTCTATGATTCAAATGAAATTTTAATAATTTTCCTTCTCCTTGCAGAGCGTCAACATTTTGCCGTGCAACGAGGACGACGACGAAGCCGATAATACGAACAACCAAACAGCGCCACCAGAATGGATGAGGACCGCGAAGATATAATATGAGATTAAATGGGGCTTTAAGGCCCCACGGAGCTCCATACATTGGACGCTCCCTTGGTGCTAAAAACTATCGTGATAAGCGACCGCAACAACAACCAAACTACAACAACAATAACAACACTACGTGCGCTAGTGATCCCAGCAACAACAGCAACAAAAACAACAACATCGCTAATAATTTTAAGCGCAATCCGGCAACTGCAACCGACAAACCCGACGTTTTTATCAATAATCAACAATACACCAACAATCGTCACCAACGCAGTGGAACGACGCCACCACTTAGGATGACTGGAAAAACTGCTGTCGCATGGGTTGGCAAGGGTGGCAAGGGTGGCGGCGGACTGAGCGCTGATAGCGGTGATGGGGACTCCGCGGACGATGGCGTCAAACATCAGCGCCGCCAAATGCGTGTCCCGCAATCATTAGTGGCGAGCTTAAGCAGCTTTTCCACGCTCGTTCTATGCTTGCTGTATGTAGTTACTCTGCTGCCGAGTCATGTCATATGCGACGACGATAATGGCTTTTTCGTTAATAGCTTCAGCATGGGACCAGAGACGACGACTCCCGAATTCGGTAAGTGCATTTGCTTTGCAGAAACTGCCTGCCAGTTCCTGAATTATACTCACGTGGCTCCGCGCTCGGCGCTGGGGTGCTAATTTGGTTGAGTAAGTCCCATTAGGGGGAGCGATACGTGCGATATTTTTTCTTTTCTTTTTTTTCGTTTTTATCGTTGTTTTTTGTTGTTGTCAAGATATGGAAATTATTTGGGGCAATTAGGTGGTATGTGTTCCAATGAATATGAAATGAGGGGAATTTAGCACGGGAATGTGGAATGTCGGAAATTAAGTAGAGAATTGGTTGTGGTGGTGGTGGTGGTGGGGAGGCCTTTTCTCTGTGCTGTGCATAGAGGCAAGGAAGTGGGTATTATTGTGTCATAAAGTTTGCGCATCGTTACGCCGCTGCTGCTATTTTGAGAGTCACAAGCTCCTGTGGACTGTTTAGGGATCATGGGAAATAATGAGTTGGAATTTGTTATGTCGGGCATGCAATTAAGTAAGTCGTAGCGCGCTGCATGCACGTACACAATCTTAAAGCGAGGCAGTTAACAATTATGAAGGTTGGGTGTGGACATAGTGCGGGTGGTTTTCCTAATAACATTTTTAAGCAGTAAGGAGGCTATGGATTCGCAGACGGTCTTTGTGCAGTAATCGATTTATTAAAGTGGCAAAACAGGGACTTATGGTTGGTTAGAAGTGGTCCTCTGTGGGGTGCAAAGACTTACTACTTAATTTAAATTTTGCGCGGGCTGGGCTTAGTGCATCATATTTTTCGCCTTTAAACAACACGTTTAATTTCAATACTTTTATTTCTCTCTTTCTACGAATCCGTCTGCTTCCACGGCCAAAGTACGAAGGACTTAAAAGCTACATTGCATCTGTTAATCTCTCATCCTGTACCCCGAAGGTCGCTTTTGTCGATGGTGCTAGGGATGCATGTTAGGAGGATATTCAAATGATGTTCTCGTTTACACAACGGAATGCGGTGATACTGCCAAACTTGATACAAGTTTTTTCTCTTAAAAAAAGTTCCTGCAGCCAGCTCCTTACGTAGCTGCCTTTACATGTTTTTACAGGTTCCACTGAATGAGAGTCATAACCCCTGGATCATTATTCATTTAAGTGCGTCGGTTGAAAATGTGTTTGTCTTCAGACAATTGCCCACCATAACCTCAACTTTAATGTTTAATGTTTTGTAAGCGAGAATTACTTTTTTCTTGGACGCCTTCTTAGACAAAAGAAAAACACCAATTGGACTCATAATGATTACTGCGCCGAGGTAAAACTTAAGCCCGTAGTCTGGCAACAAAATTTTCAATTTCTAATTCCTTTTCAAAATGGCTGACGCAGATAAAAATACACTAATAAAAACGTATCTTCAAATAATTACTGCTTTTGTTTTGTAATTAACCCATCAAATTAGGGCTGGTAAATATTTTTGGGAAATTTCTTACATTTCGGTGGGAAATATGTTAACTTTAACATTTTCTTTCAGGTGCAATTGCTCCCTTCTTTGTTTTCTTTCTTTCTTTGTTATCCCTTCTGTTTTTTTCGAAGTGTCATTCATTTTACGGTTATCGCGAATAAATTCCGATGGCAATAATTCCCTTGTCAGCAATGTAAATGGATTGCTGAATAGAAAACATTCCGGGCGGAAATATTATTCCCGTAGGAGCGAATGAATAATTTAACACGAACTTTAATTTTTTTATTAATAACGCATTCGAACTAGGTACAACATAATTCGTTTCGTTGTTAGGTATGGAAATGTGCTCCAACGCATCTCACTGTTTGTTGAAAATTTCCATTACACCCCGACTCCACAGGAGATAATTTCTCTCAAGCTAAATATCTGGCATCCATCTCATGCAATTTTTTTTATCTGCGCTGGGCAAATCATCCCATGAAAATTCATTTCATATCGCAACGGCACGAGAGACAGAAGGTGAAGTTTTGGTGTTTTGGACAAATAATGTATTCAAAGTTTGTTTTGTTTACCATTTTTAAACAACTGCTTACGCCACAGACCATAATCGGCACTCAAATGAGACAAAAAATGATATTTCCAGACAAAAAACTGAAAAAAACCAAGTAGCTGTCAAATTTATTGCAGACATCCATGCCAAGAAATAATTGCAGAGAGAGATCGCAGACATCCAATCATGAGATGAAATGGAGTGACTCCACAAGACATTTCATCTCATGATAAGCATTATGCGAGAAATTATCTCCTGTGGAGTCGGGGTGTTACTTATCACCGTTACCACACGAATCCGAATGAAAAGAACAAAAATAAGTCCGAACTCCGAACTCCGAATTTGAAGTAAAACTGACATTGAACCCGAATTTGAATGCCGCCACTGAACTGAACTGGGTCCAAAATGACCATGTTCACGCAAACAAAGCTAGCGCTTATTTCCGCTGTATTAGCGCTTCTGATGTGCTACTCGTTTTGCGAATGCGAATGTTGTCTGTTATTAATACTAAAACCGTTTAGCTTTCTATTTGTTTTAATTGAAGTGCATATCCGCTAAAGCTTTATTTTACGCCTTTACTCATTTTTACTATTCCGCTCGGAAAGAGTCCTGTCACTTCAAAATGTTGGCTTAAATTTAAGAAACTACAAAGGTTTTTTGGTGAACTGGCAGTATGAAGTTGATAATGGAAGAGTAGGTAAATGTGTCAGGTGTCACTGATAGTGCTATACTCTAATAGAAAGAGAAATTCCCCAAGTAAGCTGTCAAAAATTTTACTTCAATCTTTCTGCTATCATTTACAATTGCCCGGAATGTTTGCTGACATTTTTGACCATGACTATCATACTTAAAAATATCAACTGACACTCTAACTATAAAATATGAAGCACTATTCACGAGTTTTATAAGTGAATTTTTAACATAAAACCAAAGAGAAACTCATTGCTAGTTGATAAGTGCGACGTGAAAACTATTAATTCACTTGCAATTCACAGGCAGCGGATTTCTAATCGAATCGTCTTAACTCATAGAATCCGTCACATCCCTTGCATGGACAGAGACGTCAAAGCTAACGTTTTCAGTGGAAGGAACGGTCTTCTTAAATCGTTCACAGATCCGTTGCATAAAATATTTTTGCACAGTAATTCCACAGACAATATTTTTATATTCAACTGTCATTGGCTTTTTTAAGTTCTCACCTATTTGTGTGCATTATTTCAATTCATTCAACGACAAGGACAGTCGTGTTCTCTCATTTATCCACCAAAAAATGTGTTTCAATTAAATTTGTGAAAACCGTCAAGTAAACAAGTAAACATTTTTTTTCGGGTCCCCCTTTATAAGCTGGCGTGTATTACATCCATCTGTCACTTGAATACAGTTCGCGTGGATTCTATAGGTTGAGCTCAAAAAACAAAGAAATTGTTGTTAAAGTCACTAAAGCTTATCCTTATATCGTACATAAAGCGGGAAAAAATGTAAGCATAACATTAATATCATTAAACGCGACAACAAAATCAGAAATACCACATTCCTTTAAAACTTTTAATGTGGGGTGGATCAAATACTATTTCATTAGAAAATTGGAAATCCCGAACAAAAGGCTGTCACCCAAAAGTAGGTGGAAATGGCGGAAACTGCAGTTGAAAAATAAATTAATTTTAATTAAATTTACTTAAAAATGTTTATAGACACACTCAAATATATCCGCTCTTTCCTCCTCCACCAATCGCACTCAGTTGTCATTCGCCTTACACATCTATCACAAACACTATGGCGGATACCCACTCACTGAAGGTCCCGGATACATGTTTAAACTTTATGCCTTTGGCACGTTGCCCATTGCGAAAAAGAAACCCATTTCCAAACTCTTAATGCCATTGAATATACCAACTGAAGCCAGTTCCAATTCAAAACAGGAAAGGAGTGAGTAATTTGTTATGATGAATACTCCCCAAGATGATCCATTCATAAGCGATTTGAGACCTTATTCAACCGTCTGCGGAATATTAATCCCTAAAATTAATTTAAACAGTTCAGCGTGGCGAGGCTTTTAAGCATTCGAACCCAATTCCCACACTGGTTCATTGAACATGCCCCTTTTGGGTGATTACGTAGCGATTTATGGCGAATTGATCCATGCATTTCTAAGGCGGGTGGATGATGGTACTAATTCGAAAACCTTTTTATGACCATAATTATTATGGGGTAAACGTGCCGTCAAATTGCCTTCCATTATTTGTGTAAATATTTGAAATTATAGACGACAGAAAATGCGATGTTTTCTTATTGAGTTGTGTGTGGCCATTAATTTGTTCGTATCGGGTCCTTTTTATTTTTCTGACTTTTGTGCTGACGGTCGTATATTTCATATATATACAAACATTTTGATTGAAATATTTATGGGACCCTTTTTTGACTGTGATTTCTTCGTCCTTACTTGCTGTGCTTTGTCGGGAAATTACTTCGCAAAAAGCTAATTTTGCTGTCATTATACTTATGTGTAATGTCAATGTGCAAATAATGTGAGTGGGTATAGTAACAACAATCAATGTCGAATTTACGACCAGTGCTGGTTTATCTGTAGGCAGTGACTTCAAGCTAGTCCGCAGAAAATGAACCAGAGATGTCAGCGTGTCAACTCAATTGATTTAATTGATGATTCCATTTCCCGAAATCGCCAAATTTTGATTGCAATGAGTTCATAGTCGATGTATGGACGCCGCCATCTTGTGTAAAACATACGTTGACCGAGAGGTAACGAATTTTTAATGGCGGTAAGACGAACTACATATCTTAGGACATAAGATCCGATGATGCTCATCCGACATTATAACCATTTTGGTTTTTTTTTGCGATATAATTTGGAAGACATTAGACACCTGCCGACTAAAACCGCCACAATTCTGCGGAAACGAGCCTCTTCTCTGTTTTGGTCATTTGATGTTATAATATTTATAATACAAAGTGGCGCAAAAATCATCACCTTATGGACAGATGCTATAATTTCTGCGAAATGTGAATTACACTTAGACATTTGTGAAGTAAACAGATACAAAATATACATCAACAAGACATGAATGGGCCTAAAGAACGCGAAACAATTGCCTCGATTTCTTTTGCGGAATAATTTTTCGGTAGTGTGCGCAGAGATCGCGTACGTCTGACACCAACTCAGAAAATACTGCGACGCTTAGTCACTCGCCTAGAAGATTATGGCCGTCCGCAAAAAACAGTTCTGTGGAGAATAACGCAGCTGTGGCTGAAGGACGTCGGAAAGGACCACAGAGTATCGACCAAACGACTATACTGGTGGACGGCGAGCCCTGAACCCTGCTCAATGACTTTCTCCCTCCTCAATTGGGTGAATTGCGACTGTAGAACATGTGGATGGAGAGACAACCGTAATTCTGAAGTCTGCATTTCCCTGTCGCCTTATCTCCGTTTTGGTCACTTGCACTGGGCAGCGATATTGTTTGATTTATCCATCCCATTCAGAAGCTCTGAAAAAAAAATATAAATCAAGAATGCGAGAACCTATCGCCGGAAATTCTGGCAAAGAGTGATGGAAAATTCCATAAAACGGGCCCGAATAGTCATCAATTCTGACAATAAGCTGATACCATTTTCTCCAATTAATGGCAACAAATTTAAGACGTCAAATAAAAATATTCCAAAAGCAGAATCAAAGTTTTTCATTCGTAAAAAAAAATACAGCTAAAGAACATCGGGTGACATTTTTTGAACCAGTTTGTATTAGTCTCGAGCTTTTGACAAGCATGACATGACGAAGTTCAAATCATATAAAGGCGCTTTAATCACATACACCTTTACTATGGATTTTATCTGAGAAGCCAATTTTTGAAATTTTTTTTGAAAGACAGCAGAGGGTCTAGGACTGAACCTTGTGACACACACCACCATTATTATTTATTTTGAACGCCTCGTCTGAATCACTGAGGTCTAAATTATTGATGGCTACAATTCTAAGGATAGTTGAAGGTGTCAAGTTTCTGACTGGCTGCCAATAGCGGCTGAAAATGAGTCGCCCTTCAACTTTCGCTGATCTACACAAGCTCCCATTCCGGTCACAAAATATTTTCGAACTTTAACAATTTTCAAAATTTCCGCCAAACTGTTTGAATGATTAATTTCCCCAACAACGCACAACTTATTTTTGTATTAAATTAAGTTGTCTTTTAATACAGAGACATTCGTATTGCGGGACACATTAATAAGAGCAAATGATGTTTTTCAAAGTTATTCACACTCATCGGGAAACCATTTGTTCGAGCATATGATATAATTTCAAAGACTTTCTCCGAATAAATGCAGGTCCTTAGAGATGAGCTTTGTCCTCAATCCAAGCCTGCCAAATGATCCGTGCTGAATCATGAATCAAAATCAGTTACCTACTCCCCGTCTTACTTTTCATCTCAGTAAAAGCCTTAAATGACATCAATTCATTCCTTACAACAGAAACGCGAAAAAAAAACGGAAACACCCCACGATACTTTAACTCCCATTGCGTTGCGGGTCACTGCATTCATGAATAAATTGTCTCGCTCCGAGTACGAGTACCTCTACCTACACAATTTGTTTGTATTACTACTTGGTAGTTGGTACTTGGTATTCCCTGCACGCTCCGTATCGTTCAACGTTCAAGGTATTTTGTGTATCCTCTCATACCTGCATACTTGCAGTCTCAAAGGATGCAAGATGTCAGCATAACAACAGCAAAAACACCCGGTGAGTTGGAACAAAAATAATTGAAACGTCACAAAACGACATAGCACATATCGAAATAATTAATTAATCAGCTCTTTTTTCTCATAGCGCACAGTGTGAGTGTCCTGTGTCTGTCCGTCATCATTTGCAGGACTTTTGCTGAATTGAGCTGCAAGCGTTTCACCATAAATAATTTCATTTTAAATGCAGCTCTTTGTTCTTCCGTGCGAGGGGACACATCCTTTTGGCGAATATAAAAATGAATGTATGTCAATTGCTTGACACTGTCATTTTACAATTTATTTCCCGGCAGAGATGGACTGTCTCGCTCACACTCAGATGAGTACCACTATCATCATCGTCACCTCTTGCCGGAGGTGGGAGAAAGCGATTTTGTGCCCGACGAGTCGTTTTTTTTATTGCGAAACACATGCTACTTGAGCGGTTAGGGGAGCGGATCAAAATTAAATGGCTCGAAACGTAGCTGCTAAGCTAACTGGTTTGTTTAAGGGTGAGGCTGTCATTCTAAAGACCCATAATTGGAATTTTGAAGAACTCCATTTGGAGGGAGAGCTGGGATTCTTTTTTTCATATTCCATACCATCACCATACCAATGTAAATGAACGACGTACCGCACACGAAATTCATTAAAAAATTATATCCTCCACACAGAACGCTACCTGGGCGACACGTCGCCGCTTAATGTGCATTTGGTTGGAGGCCCCTCTGGTGGGTATAAGGATGAAAGATCACAATTTAACCGGGAGCTCACTTTTTGATTTCTCCATCTCGTTCATCCTTGTTGGGAGGACTCTTCGTTTTTTTTAATGATTGGCTGGTTGAACGTGTAGGCTGCGAAGGGGGACTTGAATTTCGTTGATATTTTCTATGGACCTGTGCAAGTGGAAGGTAAATGGAATTAATTTGCATGGAGTTGGAATTTTTCAGGGAATTCGCTTTTTTATGTTTTCAGTTTGTGGTGTTTTGAAGTAAAGAAAATGAGAAAAATGTGAAATACATTCAGCTGACCTTGACATACTTGAACCGCTGGCTGGAAGTACGACTTTGTTCACCTACTTGGAACATTTATGTACATGAAAGCGTTTTGTATCCCCTTTGATAACTGTTTTTGGAGCTGGTTCTAATGGGCCGTGCTTTTGTAGACCCATTCCGTGCCGTTAAACCGTATAAATGGTTTAAGATAGACTTGTATTGGTAATTAATTTACTCGAATATATAGGTAACTAAATTTACCCGGAAATTGACTCTGAGCTATGAAGATGGACGACTTCGATTTCGTTTACAATACGCCAAGTGAATGATATAGAAATAGATAAACTAGGTGTTCATTACATTGATGCTCTTAAAATTTATGAAACAAATCTTAGCACAGTCTCTAGTCCGTTTAGGCTAGGAACCGAGATTTAAATTGAATGACAGCGGTTAAGGCGCCAACTTTTTGAAGTACGCAAGCTGAGGTTAGTTAGAAAAAGACGTTCGACTTTAAATAATATACACCTCAAAGAGAACTTTCTTTAATTTTCTGTTAATCCAGAAAAAAAAATAAAAAAAAAAATTGTGGAGAATAAGGTGAGAAAGGATATATAGGCTGGGCTACTGACCATAATCTCATTTTGGTCAAGTGCTAAAGCTAGAAAACTCTCATATTATTCATGCTGCGAAGCTCGAACTTACGCTGTGGAAGGTGCAAGCAAAAACTTTCACTCCTTCGCCTACACCACGACCATCGGCTTTGTGTCATTTGGGAATTTCCTTGAATTCCTTGAGTATCCATCTATGAACCCTCAGTAGAAATTGTCTCAGATTCGCGAGAAGGATTTTCAAATTAAACCTTGAATGTTTAGCAGCTATCAGAAAATGTTATTAAAAACTTCTTAAGGCGGAAATTCAAGACATCTGTTTGTCTTTTATTCGTTTACAGAATATTGTTCCAATCTGATTTGCATAAACTGTCGAATATCTGTGCGTCTTCGTGGTACTATATGAAGCGCTTTGCGCTGTGGTTTCCATATAAGCGAAATTGTCAAGTCTAGTAGTGTCTAGTGTCTAGTAGGGCAAGTTCTTGTTTTTGACTTGAATAGATTGGTGATGCTGATTTTCGTTTCCTGTAAACTGTCGATATATGACTGCGACTTAGGTTTTCATTTTTCAAAAATTCCTATAATGAGGCTTTATTTTTCTGTATATACGAGTATATATATATTTTTTAAATATGTATATTGTTTAAAATCGTTACAGCGCAACACTCTTGCTTAACAATTTAGCTTAAAACCGAGTATAGGGTTTTTTGTCAGGATGTTAGCGAAAATAGAGTTTTCGAGATATGAACACTTTTTAAAGGCAGCGTTTTTAGTGATTCGAATGGAAAATGAAGGACGCAATAATTTCTAGAACAATAATTTGACTCAAGTATGAATTTTGGTCAAAATTGTTGATGCGGTTTTCATGTATCTAGGTAAATTCTTATAATACGGCTTTTTTCAAAAATACGTTTTGCGATAATTTAGAGAAAAACTGAGCTTTCAATCAAGTAAGAAATGAACATATTACATTGGGAATGAATTTGGGTTACAATCGTATTGGCAGTTTTCGAGATAAGTCATAAGTCCAATTTTCAAAAGTTCTATTATATTGTTTTTGAGCATAATCAGAGTATGCAGGAACGTTAACCCCACCTACGTAAGCTCAAACATAATTTTTTGTTGAAATCATTCGGTCAGTTTTCGAAAAAATTAAACTTGTTTAAAACACTTATATCGAAAGTTAACATTAATAATAATACTTACGTGCAAAAAAGAACCGATCTAACTGGAGAGGCTTGTTGGTTGAGGCCCTGGTTCACCCCGAACTGTAGCGCCACCTTAGCTAAGAAACGTCCAGAAAAGAAGTCGCCCCAAACAGTAAGACCAGAAATTCCAAATCCGAAGTTTAAAAAAATAAATCCATCCAGCCGTTTGCGCTGTGGACCCCAGGAAAGGACGGTCAGAATTTGTTTGACTTTCTCTATCATCGTAATGTCAGAATTGATTAAAATCTCGAGTTCGGACTTTTTTTACTAATTAGAGAAAGTGGAATATGAAGCAACATTCAAGTAAATTACTGTTTCTCTTCCTCTACTACCAGGGATCTCGTTAATATTTGGCTATTACAAAATGTCATAATGACATCTCTGTTCGTCACCGGTTGACATAAAACCTCTGGACCCATTTTGATGAAACGTTTCTTGCTCCAAATGATATGAAAGATTTTGCTAATTACTGTATGCAAATTCAGCATCAATTCTGACCATCAATAAAATTGAATTCATAACTTTTCATTACGACGACGCAGTACTGCATGTTTCAAGAAAAATCGTCAAAAAAATTCCTGAGTTTGACTCCTTTTTACCATAAAACCTCTTGGGAAACCCTATTTTCATGAGGAAATGAAACAACAATAAACAATCTATATACACTTTCACTGGAGCCCAAAAATAAATCCCAAATGGGCCTCCGCTCACAATCTCGAATAAACAACTCGAAGCATTTGCAAATAATGAAAAGTCCACCGATGAATGTACCCATCAATTTATTTCCCATCCTAAAAGTGGATGTGTATGTAAGAGGATATCCCTTCCCCAAGGTGATATATCTTACGAGGATAGCTCGATTATCCACAAGAAGTAAAACTCCTCTCCAATCTGTGCCAGGATATAACCATACATATACGACCACACAAACCTTCAGTGAAATCTAATGAGATGGTATAAATCGGAAAATCCTTTTTAAATCCTTTGAGAGTTGAGACCACTAACGCCAACATATACACACAACCCGACTCTGGCATGTAGAGAGGCGAAAGGAACCTCGAACCATAAACTCCCTGCGAAGCGATTGCACATGGGCATATAGTTATGCCATTTGCATATTCCGTCAGACAAGAGGCAAAGCCAAGCCCCGACTAGAACTCTCTAATGATATGCAAATGACCGAATTAGTACCGCAACCATAGTGCAGAACTCAACCTGAATATGTTGGTGGGAATGTCGTCCTTCCTTGCTTGCATTTGAGATGAGTTCCGACAAAATAAAAACCTCAAATGAATTGAGAACTTGTATGAAATGAATAAGGACGAGAGTGGATATTTTTCCAGACATACGATTGTAAAGTTTCTGTTCTGTTTTTATCACCAGTCCTCGAGGTGTCGTCCTTTCATCATCCCGTTTGAATGCAGCTTGGCGAACCACTTCAGAATGCCATGTGTGTTGCTTTACTTGAATTTTAATTAAACTCAAAATAATGTTTTCACTGTGTTCAAAGAATGCAAAACATTACTTACTGTGTGTGTCCTTTCGAATATGTCATCCGCCCCGATGGCAATGGATTTTCCTCTTTTTTCTTTTCCCCTGCAAGGACACTGCAATTTTATTGAAAAAACATTGTAATTCGCAGTGTGCTGCCACTCAATTGAGCAGAAAATAATTCAATGAACACTGTAAGGACTATCAGCGGCAGCTAATGCGACTGCGACGTGTGTAAGTGCACAATGGCATATTGTGATGTAAAATCCTATTTCCTATAAGGAGGAAACGCAATTCTTCTTTTCTTTTTTTTTGCCTTAGAGATTATCCCATTGCATTGGCAGTAGGAGGCAACATAATTAAAAGCGAAGGACACCAGAAAGGAACTAAAAATACCTAAAGTACCCTATTATGAGTGGTTTATATTTAGGCCGCTGGGCTTTTTGTGAACCCAACGTTGTAGTCTTTTGCATTATTAACAAGTGAACGCAGCCTAAAGGCGAAGGGTGAATCGGATTCTACAGCGACAACTTGCTACCACCCTGGGAGTCCTTTTTTGTTTCATTATTTTGTGTGCAACGCCTGCATGTGACAGTATCTTAAGATGTACTTATTTAGGACTAGTTAGGAGATGTAGTGTATTTATGAAGGCTGTCCCTGTCATATAAATGAGGGCTGTTTGTAACGTGAGAGAGCGAGAGGGAGAGAGTGGTGTGCATGTGAATATTTTTGTTTTTCATGCGGTCACATGGCATTCTTGTTCAAGGACGAGCTTGAGTTTACTCGTCGAGTATGTTTATGCGATTAGAAATTATTACGTATTTGCAGAATGCAGCTTAAGATGAGGTGTGCATAAGGTGTGTCGAGGAAGGATACTTGCAGTAATGAAATGAAGATGGATCGATGGGGGTGGCTGAGGAAATCATATTTTAAGAGGTTGCTTATAAATGTGTTTTGGAACCCTGGTGAGCTTTTGTAAAAGTCAGGCAGCAGTTGTAAAGCGACAGTTTAATTTAATACCATTCATGGAGCTAAAGCACTCTTCGCTTGGGCTACATCATTTGCCAAGGCCTAGGACGGTCGATATCTCTAACCCGAATAATGGGAAATTTAATCAGGATAGGACACGAAGACAGCACATGGCGAGCTGATTGTCAGAACGCATCGTGTGCTTGGCCCTAAACACATGCACTCGGCTCTTGAGTCTTGAAATCTTTCTATACGTTCAATAATCTTCAGAGGCAACACTGCTATAACAAAATTTAGAAGGCTCCTAGCAACTTCAAGAACTCTTGAACTTTTTTCGAATCATAATTGTCAAACTTACCTAAGCATTTTTGTAATTGTGTGGTGGCAGCTTTAAAAGAAGAAATTACGCCGAAGCCTTGTAAAAGGATGAAAGCATTGTTATAATTTTTTTGTGTATCCAATTTGATGAAGACCAGCTGATCTACTTGCCTTCCAGAACGAAGTTAGTTATATATTAAACGAAATAGCAAATAGACCTTGAGTTTGAGTACATTGAAGTTTCGATACCTAGCAGTTTTTCAAATCAATTTATTCATGTGTTGCTTAGGGCTTTACTTGGGACGGGCAGCCATATTATTGACCTTTAGGACTTCAGACAAGTTGAGTGGAAAACATTTGTTAGCATTAGTAAGCACTAGTGTGAAGAAATGTCGTTTATTGTAATTTCGTTCTACTAGTTTTTGAGTTTTAAAATTCAAAGTGGCTTTTCTGCCGTAATATACTGACTGACGTTTGTCTGACTTCTGAACACGGCTAAGTTATTGACGTTTTTTCATTAAAAATAGTCTTTTAAGAAATAAGTTTTGTCTTAAAATGTACAAGATGAAATTAAAATACTAGAGGTTAGAAAGCGAGCCCTATACTCCTATTTGACGCGATTCCCAAACGAAGAACGAATAGCAATAGCATTTAAAATTTTTGAAACTTATTAGACCTTTATTTAGAAGGAAATATTTTACTCTGCACAAACTACTTATCAAATTCAGAACCGAACGGACAACATCTTGTCCAATTCATTAGCTGAATTCCCCAAATATCGACTGACAGGTTGATGGAATATGCAGCAGCTTATGAAAAGTGCAAGTGACATATCCTTAGGTTTACTTTCTATACTTTTCTATCATTCGCACCCATTGACACTTGACAGTTGGCACAGCGTAGGAGAAAACACTTTTATCAGTGGAAAAATTGAGAGAATGAGAGAAACTGTCATCGGCTGCCAGGTCAGTGTTTTGGATTTTGGGATTTATCAATGTTTTGTGCGAATTTCGATGCCCGAAAAGCCTCCCGTGGGAAAAAGAGAAAAACGGCAAAATTGTGGGATTATAAGGAATTTGACGGATAAACATTCAAACTATTGATTTTTGCTAAAATTTCTTCAAAACGTCTGCATTTCACAATATTTATCAAAACACAAAATGTCCATTAAAAAAAAAATAAGTTTTTATAGTAACAGAAAATAAGCATAAATAAGTATGGAGGTAATTTAAAGAGAATTTTAGTTCGGTGAAAAGGAAAAAATGACATTTCGTAGGAAATATTAAGAGAGAGAGAGAGCTAAAAGCACAGCCTGTCACCGAATGTGACTGATTCTATGGGACTCATAGCCCAGAGGCCCGGACTTCTCGTTCCGTCGAATACGTCAATATTGACGGATCCATTAACGCGCTGGGCTGTGCCCTTGACTTTCAAATGGCAGCGAGTGCGCTGCGAATTAAGCTTTGTTTCTTTCGTCCCTATCAGCGTCTCTATCAAGGATTGCCGAAAAAAACGAACATCGAAGAATATAAACGCGAATTGGCAACGCATCGAGCTGATAGTTAAATTGACATTGACAGTAAAATTTACATTTGAAAATTTTAATTTGATAAAATATTTTATGCTGATATATTTTTTCAAATTTGAATTTTTTAATTTTAATTTAATGTCAAATGTTATTTATGAAATATCCATACAAGTTATCGATAACATACACAAATTTGTGTTGGCTATACTTTTCTCTATCCCCGCGAAGCTGTTAACCCCGATAATTATCCAGGTTAAGCCTTTGTTGTATTTAACACGGGATTTTTTTTATTTTGCTTATCTTATAGCCGTGACGGGGACGAAAGAAACACAGCTTAACTTGAATGAGCCCGCTGCCCTTCTATACGCAGAATTATTACTGAGGGCGGGGTAGATCTACAATAATTCTTTGTTTTCTTTCATTCTCTTCTTCGTTCAATTCTCTGCAATGCGAAGGCGTAAATTACACAGTTTGACGGTTGTGTGATTGTAGCACTTTTCAAGTGTAAAAAAAATGTGCTCCAATAGCATTAAAATGCGAAGTAACTGAAGTGTGCTCGGTTTAAAAATAAGGTACATATCTATGCAGATAAACAAAAAATAGCATATAAAAATAATCTACTTATGTATGACAGTCTTTCAATATGTGGAATCCATAAGCTGTATATGCATTTCAGTATTCGATGTGTAATTTTGAAAAGCTGTTGGTCGGGTGTCTTACTGTTCCATCCACTCAAATGACCCGAATTTAAAATCACATAAATTTAGTTAAGTTATATCAAAGAACTAAAAAGGAACTATTAAAAGCCAGTTAAATAAGTACCTGTCAAATATTTAATTTGAATAACGCACTACTTCAAACTGTTTTGTCAACGTACAAATGAACCACACCCACAAAAAAGAAATTGAACACTACTTCGATTCACAAATATTTACCCAAAAGTCTCCTGCCATAAACTGTCACTGTCACCGCAATAATTTTCTCTTCGCCGCGTCGCCGAAAACTAATTTACCCCGATTCGTTTCCTCAATAATCCACAAATGGTATTTCCCGCTTCAATTGGCAGAGATTTAAGTAAACAGAAAACAAAACTTAGGGCTCCTCTGATAAACCCAAAGTAAAAGCAAATTGATTAAACTTCATTAAAATTCATGAATTTTAAAGTGATAGCAAAAAAAGAAGAAGGATAACGACGAACATCCTGAATTCTTCAATTTAACCCAAACAAAGTCAGAATCGCTTTTAGAGCGAAAAATATATCTCCCATATCCGGGATTTTAATTAATTTTTTATTATCTCAAAGTTGGCGTTATGCATACATAAGCGAAATGAAAAACTCGATTGTGTGTGTACACTTGCTCGAGTGCAAACAAAACTTTCCCCACCTAATGAAAACTTCACCGAAGCCTTGAGATGTAGTATACACGAGCTTTCATCAACATTCGAGGTGTGCAAGTGCGAGTCTTCATCAATCTCCATTAAATCATGTTCCATATCCATATATTCACTCGGTCTTGTGCCAACACTAAAAATGGGTGTTCTGCGTTTTTGTATGCAAACTCAATTATGATTCTCCTCGGTGGTAAGGGATATTCAAATGAAGGAGGGCTGACAACAAATCCCTGTAACTTAAGTTACTCTAATGCGAATTTAACCGCAGCAACGCAGTCTTTAGCTAGCCATTAATCATTGCGAGTGAGGGTTGAGGGGTTTGAAATCGATTCACACGACCGGGTTAAGACGGCTCAAGTGCGACAACAACAAAAGAAAATAGAAAACAAGTGATTTAAAGTCCCTGCCCGAGGGGACGCACACAACGTAAACTGAATCCTTTTCCAAACGCAATGCAAATCACATCGACCAATAAATTAAGTCTGGCGTCGTCCTCGGTGTTGCACAGCCGTTTAGTCAGTTGAAGAGTGAAGTTTTGTTTATTTATTACTTTTAGGAGGGTGAATTTGTTTTCCTGTCTTAAAAATGTTTTCTCTTTTTCTCTAACTCTTTGCAGATTATGTTAGCCGGGGTAAGAAGAAATTTGGCGACAAGTGCGAAAATACACTCGAGTGTGGATTTCCTGGATCGATATGCGACCCGAAGAAGAAGTCCTGCCAGTGTGTCGAAGAGTTGCCCGTCACCAATCACATTGACAAATGTGGCAAAGGTAAGTGTTGATGTGCGTGAAATTGCATATACACACACATGTGGGAGGAGAGTGTATAGTTTTGATATGGAAATGGGTTTTAAATTTTTTTTATATAAACTGCCTGGCTGGTTGGTTGAAGATAAACTGGTACCAGGTGAAATAGTTATTGACGTTTTATGATCTGTAGTGACGGCGAAATCCCTTTCAATTTGTGTCCTTTTTGTATTAAAAAATGTTACACAGGTTTTGTGTATAGGCACCTATCTCTGAAGGAAACAATTTTTGCCTAAAAATATGGAATAGGTCTGAATGACAGAAATCTATCCCGTCACTTAAAAAATGTCGCAACTAAGTTGTAGTTAATCCTTATTACAGAGCTTTAGTCTAATATTCTATCACAAATTGATAACTGTCATTATTCAAATACGAAAGCTTTGTTATCAGGAAAAGTTATTCAGGGAGGAGACTTACCTTTTGACATTAAGAATCCTAAGTAAGGTTTTTGGCAAAGTTACACCTTTAGGTAGAAGATATTGTTATCCACAGCGTGATCAGTAACCCAAAAGACTATTCGAAAAAGTGTGAGAAAACTTTTCAACAAAGTCGAAGTGGGATCTAGGATCTATAGATCTATAGATCTCAGCCCAGTTAAATCAAGAGTTCCGAATATCTGAAAGAATTTCTTGGCGGGACAACTGAGAGGTTCTTAAAAAAATTCCCGTAGAAGCAAGACTTTAAGCACAAAAAGTATGCAGGCCTTACATACCATGCACTTTGATAATTTTGGGAAGTCTAAGAACAGCTGAGTTGACATTCGATAAACGTGAAATACGCAATGACATTTCCGAGGGGTGTTCACTTAAGGCACCGAGGAAAATTATGAATTTACGAGCTGCAAAAAATTATGAGATTAGGTGTATACCAGTGGCGTCTCGTCAGGGTGTGCAAGGTGTGCATTGCACACTCTGAAAGGCATGATCAACGAAAAAAATCTTTCTGTATTTTTTATTTTTTATTTTAAACGAGAAAACAATAAATGGGAAGTGTTTGTATTGCCACAATTGCAATTAATTGATATTTTTAAAAAAATATATAATCTTCAAGAATTGCACACCCATCGAAATAATTTCGCGACGCCACTGGTGTATACACTTTTTGGCATCTTTATGAACAAATTGGAGAATTTACTTTTTGACATCTTTATGAACAAATTAGAGAATTTACTAACTAAAAGTCCAAATAGTTTCTGAGCTTTTGGAACATACAATCTTTAAGGTCCAAGTGCCCATCAGGCAAAAATTGGCAGCTGTGCTGTAAAAAGTGACCTGAAGTTGGAGATCGTTTTCAAAATAAGTAGCTACCATATATGGATCTTTTGAATAAAAATGCAGTCTTTTCTTTTTGTGATTACTTAAGAATTTCTATACAAGAGAGAATTATAGCTCAATTTTGGCAAAATCACTGCCTGACTGGTAAAAACAGATTTGACTGTCAGAATATTAATATTCAAACAATAAGCAATAATTTCAAGCGAATTGGAGAATATTGTGCCTTAGATTTCTGGTTCGGGCTCTCACAAAAAGTGCTTAAGAAATTCGACAAATTTTCCATGGAAATTTTTAGGGAAAATCCAACTCCAGCGGGGGTCGTTTTTTATTCCTCGCTTTCCGAAATTCTCCCGAATTTAAAATTTTTGGGGATTATTGACCTCCGAAAACTATTTTTTTGTTTGCAATGTCACGGTTTTCTGGATTGGATGACTTCAACAAATAAGAAATGTACAGAGGTTCACGAATTTGTCCGAATATTCGAATTTTTCCAAATAAAAATACAGTGGCAGCTCTGTTTATTTTATGCATTCTTAATTTCAAAGTGTTTTCGAACGGCCATCACGTGACTCCGCTTCCAACGCCAGATTGAAGAAATAATTATTACTTAAGTTATTTAGCACATAACAAACTATGCGAAAGCGTGACTTGTGCCAACTGTCGGTGACTCAGAAAAACAACCCCGGCCGACGGGGATTCGTTCCTTTTATCAAGAATAATAATTAATTATGCTGGTAATTTATTTTTCTTTTATTCTCTATTCAAAATTATTCACTCAGTTTTTTTTTTAATTTGTTTCTTATTCTCGTAAAGGAATTGCATGTTCGAAACACATTCAAACAGAATTGTGAAACAAAAGAATAAAAAAAAAATACATGAAATATTTATATAGTATATTGGGACTGCAAATTGAATACTCCCAATGCCAAGGATCTACAGCTTAGGTTACCCCGTTTCCTATACTTTTAAAACATGCATAATGTCATGCTCTAAATACAGTCGTTTCATATGCTGTTACTGCGGTGTAACACTGTAAGGGAAAAGCCCAACTATACAGGGGTTGCGTGTTTCCGGCAAGCATAACGCTTGCTAGTTGACATTATCTTTGCACCACGTTAACTTTGTCGTCCTTCCACATATAAAAGGGTAAGTAAGTGTGCATAAAATGAACTCAAACCAATTCATGCTGGTGAAAAGTTTCACCTAAAGTTTGATCGATTATGTACGAATAAAAGTGGAATGTGAGTTACAAACATAGAAATGCCAACTGGTAACGGTGGTTTTTCTTCTATTTGGGCGGATTTGAACTTGACAGGGGGTATTGCTTTGCATTTGACTTACGAATGGGTATGTTTAGAGAAATCGGAAGCGGAAAAAGGGAAACATGCTCTACCTTTGCAGTCAACACAGAAATTCCAAATATTTACTTAAGCCAGATAATGCATGTCGGGGGGTAAGGCACCTTATTAACGCACAACTGTCAAATTTTTTTTCTTATACGATGTCGTTGATGATGTCGGTAAGGCAGTTTACAAAATAATGGCGGATTGCGTTTAGAAATTGTTTCAATCAGGGTTTTAATGACTTTTAAATTTACCTTTCCAAAATGAATTTTGTTGCACTTAGACCTGATATGACATTTACACAAAAACTGCCTGTAGATCTGGTAATTTGAAAAGTCAATGATTAATAAAAAAAAATACTTACCGATAAAAGCATAATTTTCAAGGAGAAGTGTTAAATGTAAACAGATAGTCGATGACCAGTGCTAGCGGAATATGCGAAAAATCTTTTTATGCGGAAAGACTTTACGATGTTGTGGAAATCGTTGGAATTTATTTATTATAAAAATAAGCAATCAAAATATTAAAATGACAGCAAATGTAACAGCGAATTAAAAGTCGTAATCGAAAATTACAACTCGTTAATATAAAACAAACGAAACTCAGTTTAAAATAACGAAAAAAATAATTAACTTTTTGAGGCCTGGGTTTTTGATCTATTCAGGTTTTTTTTAACTTAGTCAAATAAGAAATTGAAATATTTAACAGAAGAACATACTTAAGACAAAACTTTGAGTTTTTTGGTCAAAAAATAAATAAAAAGGGAGCAAGTGATAGTTTGTTTCAATAAAGGGAATTTTCGTCTCATTTCATGGGATTTATCTTGAAAAAAGCCTTTTAGTACCGTCACCAACAAAATTTTAATATATATCAACCAAAATTAAGAATAGTATTTGTTATTTTGCTAACCAGTTCATCAATTCATATACCAAAGGACTCAAAAAAGTATTGCTTCTTAAAATTTGGCATTAGAAATTGGAAAACTTTTACTTTTAAAAGCAATAAAGGTAGTGTAAAATTAAATAAAAGGCACAAGACATTTATTTTTGAATATTTCGGATCACCTCCACAGCTGAAGTACGAATATGCTCAAATTCCAAGTCCATCTCATATCACGTCGCTCAAAGGTCGCTTTATTCAAGTGGCAGATAGATGGCGCTAGAGATGCATGTTGCCATACTCATACGTCATACCTTTGGAAACACACCTGAAGGGTGGCAACGTGGAAGTTTCTGGGAGTCAAATGATCTGGCTCATTAGCTTATCGGACTCACAATGAAATTGAAACAAGATCCTCATAACAGGTGTTGAGATAAATGGCCTTACATCGACTTAGAAAAGCCAAATGGAACATCTCTTTGTCTCTTTAGCTTGGTTTGGAGCTGGTAAAGATCCACAAAGCAAATATTTAAGAGATGTTAACCTTTATAACCTACTTCCATGTCGGCTCAGATGGGATATAGTGTATGTATTGGATTACATATTAATAAAATATTAGATCGAAAGACAACTTTTTGTTTAGTTGCAGATGCATATGAATTAAGCTTTAGTAGCCCTTGAAAAGGTCGATATGGATTGTTATAAATACTGATAAGTGACATAAGTGATATAAGTTTAAACAAAGGAAGGAAGAAAGTATTTAAGGTGCATATTCGCTTGAAAGACTCAGTTTCTTAAACCAGTGCATGGGTGTACATAGAACTTACTTACTTACCTTCAGTTGAGGGGTAATATCTTGCTCTCTCGATGACGCTCTCTTTTACGCATTTTTCGAGTTAAAAAACGACATTGAATAAAAATTCGTAAAATGTCGTAAAATTTTCAAAAATTTAAAAGTAAAGAAACAGACCTAGTGAAGTCGAGGGATCTCAGGGATAAGTCAATTGGTCTATTCTTATGACTTGGCCATCGCTGGACCTTACATGACAACTTACCAACTGAAGGACATCATTCTTTTTCGCAGGGGTTAAGAACTTTTAGAATAGGCAAGACAATCAATGATGTATTCAAACTTTTACTCACAAAATCTAGTATCTGATTTAAATGGAAAAAAGTTTCAGACACATTCGCTTGGTATTTGCCATTTGAGTTCCACACTATTGCAAGTTCAATTTTCGCTACTAGATACTTTCCAAGTCTTCAACAATTCAATAGATTCGAATACCATTTTACAATCCTGATTAAACTCTAAGTATAAGTATCAAAGTAACAACCTGCATCACGGCTATAGCCGCCCATCAATTTCTTCCCATTTTCTCTGCCATGTAGCAATAATAGCAAACTACCAGGACACTCCCGCCTTATCTCGTCATAAACACCACCGGCGTCGATATTCATATTCATTACAACCCGGCCTCTCGCTCTTGAGAGTGAAATATGCATTTTCATGTCACACCGCAAGGACCACCAGCAAAAAGAAACCATCCCGCTCGTAAACTAAATCCCTTTATCCTCCGGAAAATGAACATGGCAAACTGAATTCACGGCCGAATAAATAAAGCGTAATGGACTCACATCAAATTCCATTCTGTAGTTCCTGGTTGTGGTACATAAACTGACAGGCAAAATGCACAACGTCTCCGTATCCATACAGAACCCCTTAATGTTAATTTAATGTCCTTAGATTATTACAGTTGTGCCCCCACCCATCGGTATGGATGTTTCATCTTCCATTCACATATCGTCGCGCTCTATAATGCAGCAGTGCAGCTCATCATTCGTGGTGCATCCTTAGAAAACTGCCGAGTCTTCTCTTCCTTTTTTTTTGTTTGTCCCATTTTGCGGTTGTTGTAATATGTATGATGTCAAAGCGGGAAATTGAAGAGCGCATTTTTCCTTCTCAAGGAGCAGCAACGTGATTTTTGTTTGCCGCCTTTTGATGTCCTTTTGGCAAAATTCCATTACACAACGAAGACGGCTTGCTACCTACTGCTGTGCATCATTTTCTATTTTCGCCAATTCAGATGAAACGACGACGACAACGACGACATTGAGAAGTCACGTCTCGATTGGAGTATAAGTTATACCTTTGACGATGTGTACCGAGCTTTGCATGTTTATGGGTCAAAAGCATGACTGATTAGAAATACCTCTGCCGAAGAAATTGGGAGGAGAGGCTTTGCATTGAGGTCGTTTAATTTCATCGATTACGGAGAACCATCGCACCGTAGACGAATCTCGTTGAAAGGCCACAAGCTGCTTGAGAAAGGCAAACACATGCACGTACCTTTCGGCAACAATCAGTTGATTCCTGTATGTGGTTTCTGGTTCGAAGGACTCGAATCAATTTACTCATGGCGTCGTTGTGTGGCATAATGCAGTCCATGTTTAAGCACAAGGATAACCAGAACGATTGGAATATAATTTAAAGATTATTTACACGTGTCCCGCGTGGGTGCTACTCCCCAGATGATTCCTTATTTATCACAGTTCCTGTTGATGGAGAGTGCTGGCATATAAATGAATGGACTCATTACAGTGGGTGTACTTGAGAGGTTTCTTAATCAAACATGTATCAATGAAGGACACTTAGGGAGTCAGGCATGCGTTTGGATTTAAGTCGTCCTGGGCACTAAGCGTGGGAATGAAAGGTAATTACCAATATACCTGAGAGGATTAAGCAAGGAAACCTTTTACTAATGCGGTATGCCACTGCATATACACGTATGGGCCAGCAGGCGCAGTCGATGAAGTTTGCGAGCTAGGGATAATTAATCCCCAACAAAGCCATAATAATGCAAATCGAAGTGCACGCCGAGACAATGAAAGGCTTATACATAGATCTCATCGGTTGGCATTATCGATATGGAAATGGATTTTACCCGTTCGTTTGTAATTTTGCCATATGCATAGAAAATTTATGTATTACAGCCGGCATAGGGTGGAGCAGATTATTTTGTTGGCACAATAGAGTCGGTAAAATAAACATTCGCATGATTTTAGGAAACTGTTCAATGGAAATGTGACTCGACGTTTGGCAAAAGTTATTGCGGGAAATCGGACGTTTTAAAATGATGTCCTTGGCCGATTTAATTGGCAACGTGCTAAGTGTGTTGCACTACTCATTCTTTCTTGTGGCGTGATCTAAAGAATGACACGTTTATTATTTATTTTCTTTACTTATTTATTTATTTATTTTATTTATTTATTAATTTATTTATTTATTCATTAAATTATTTATTTTTTGCCTTTATTTATTTTATTTATTTAATAACTTTTTTAACTTGTTAAAACAGAGCTATTTGGTGTATTTAATGGACAATTTTTATGTCTAATCCACTTTTGTTTTTCTTATATTGAAGGTTTTTTTTAGTATTTTCCTTCAACTTTACTTTATTTTTTTCCTTACATATCTATCTTAAATAGAAAATAATATTTAAGCAGAAAGATAAAATCTGAATTATCAAATCTCTGTAAAATGTGCAATAACAATAATCCTGTAACATTCTTTATATACGAAATAAAATTCAATTCATATAACAAAATGGCATACAATCTTAAAGTTTGCCTAGTTTAATGTGGATTTGACTACGCATTACGTTGAAACTACTTAAAAAATTTACCAGCAGGGCTAAGCATGGAGTAGGACATAGACTTTATTTTGTCGCAATAGGCAAACCTATTGAAAAGATATGTGAATTTAAAATGTTTGCTGAGAGGGGGCAGATGCCATCTTTCAATTCTGTAGCCTTATGCGATGTTCCACGGTTTCAAGTGTCAGTTTACAGGGGTCTTTTATCAGGAAGATTTTGTGCATAAACTGGTGGTAGTCGTGTGTCGCGTTGTTTTCGTTCATTTGTATCAATTTGCAAAAGAAAAATAATAGATTACCTAGACTTTAAACGTACGAAGTCGCGGGCATAGCTTGTTAAAAATAAAATAATTAGGTAGTTCAGAGATTTTGTAAAGGGTCTTAGGGCTTTCTATCTTTGAGTTTTAATAGAACAAAGTGAGTATAAGATATCATCGACGAGGCCCAAAGATGTGTGAAATTTGAACGGTGGCAAGGGTTATGTTGGCGTTGAAGACCGCTGTAGTCGTGGCTTATTCGCCTGGACCTATAACCTTAGAAAACCTCACAAGAAAAAGTCTAACCAGGTGAAATCGCATGATCTCGGTGGCCAGTTCACATCACCTCCACTTGAGATGACCATGGCCTTAAATCGCACATGGATAATTTCAAATATGTTGAAACCACACGTCGTAGATATCCATATCATCCGATTCAGGCCAAAAGAAGTTAGTAATCGTGGGACTATGGCCTGGCTAATGTCGTTCTCTAATAAATATGGACCAATGACGCCGCCAGCCAAAAATCCACACCAAACAGTGAATTTTCGGATGCATTGGAGGCTCTTGGATCCCATATGGATTAATCCCAAATTCGTTAATTTTGTTTGTTGAAGTACCCATGCATCCAGACTTTTCGATGAAAATTAGGGTCACTTCCCACCTGCTCCAGAACAGAGCCCATTCGCAAACACACTTAATTGTCTATGATCAGTTACCTTCAGCTCCTGGGTCAGTTGAATTATGTACGTATGCACCATCAATTCACGACTTGTTAGTGACGCGAAATCGACTGCATCGGATTCCCTTGCACAAGGACAGGGACGATGTTTTCGGTAGATCTTCCTTGGCACACAGAATACGCAACTGTCAGTTCAGCCAAAAACTTTAAACTGACTATACATTTAACAGTGATAATTCTCATAACTCCCACCTCTGAATCAAATCAATATATAATTGCATATAGAGCTCTGTCTAGGAAACACCCCCGTCATCAATAACAATCAATGAAAGTCATCTCGACGACCAACACATCATATCCTGCAGTGCCAACCAAACAATTCGACAAGAAAAAGAGTACCCAATCAATCGATGTCAATAATAATCCAATTCATTGGCAATTAACAAGTGCACACATTCAACTCGCACTCTCACATGTCATATCTCACATACCACCAAACATCAACTGAATAAAATAATAAATCCTTTATCTATTTCTCTGTCTGTCTATTCCACAGAGGCTGCCGTCAACGAGTCCTGCTTCTTCAACGAACAATGCGAATCGTTCAATTTCCAAACCGAATGCCGCGATGGTCGTTGTGTCTGCCGTTTCGAAATGCAACCAATCCTTAACAAGGATGGCGTATTCGAATGCCAAGGTAAACAACAAAAAAAAAACTGGACCCGTGTTCTATTTCTGTATTGAAATTAAATTTAATTGGGCCAGCTGCCTGTCGATTGATTTGTTTCGAATTTCACTTTAATTTTGTTTTTTCTTCTCTACCCCCCATTTAGCTGGCAATAAGGAGAGACGTGGCCCAGAAACCTACATCGATCCGGCTATGATTGGCGTCCTGGTAGGAATGGCATTGATGTTTATTATAATTTGTGTCGTCCTCCGATTATTTAGCCAGTAAGTAAATTTTTGCCAATTTATTCTTATTTCTCAGGAAGAAATGTCCCTAAAAATTATTATTTTCTTGTGTTCATTAACAACGACAAACATACACCTAACTGAAAAGAAAGCGCCCAAAAATAGAAAGAAGAAAATGAAGAGAAAAAAAATACAACTTTTGTGAAAATTGTTTCGATGCCAGATTGTGTCCTTGAGTGGAAAATTGCACTGCCACAAGTGGTCGGGTGCTATATAAAATGTTTTAATGGTTTCGGTGTGAAGACGGGTACTTTCCTTACAATGGATTTAATTAATTTTTATTCGGCACAATGTAAGCACGGTACAAATTGTTTGGTATCCGGTGTTTGTACATGGGCAACCACTGTGGGTTGTTGTATTGGTGGCACACTGTGTGGTTAGATATTAGTTGCAATGGTTCGTAATAAATTTGGATGAAAATTTAAGGAATTTGCTGTAAGTTTTGGGACAGTTTGTTGGCACCATCTTAAATAAGAGTATGTGGGTCAAAGAACTTCAACTGCGTCTGCAAGCTGATTAAGGTTTAATTGATCTCGAAAACTACGATCAATTTTCTTCTCCTCTTTTTTTACCCAACTTCAGTTATGAACGCCGAGTACGTTGAGCTTGCAATCAACCTTTGGGAAGGTCTTTCTACACCTCCTTGCTCCTTCCTTATTGCCCTTTCCAATATAAATTAAAATGTGCAGACCGAATCTGAGGTTGGCTTCTTTTTTTAAGCATTTTATTAGAAAAGGCAAGCCTATACCGCTGTTAACAGTGTAATAAGAGCTTCCAGATAGGTGTAAGTCTTGCACATTGCACTACCCCTTACTTGGATCGGGGTGATTATAAACACTTCTGAAAATATAAACACGATAATCGGCCCTAGCGAGGTATCCGTCGGAACGGAAAATTCTCCGATTTTATACGATTCGGAGGATTTTTGCTTCGAGGTATTCTTCGGAACATCTATTCGGAATATTTCTCCGACACAGTTTGTAACGCATATCGGCGAATTACGTTGAAGTGCGATGAAGTGCATTTTTTTCTTCAATTTCTGACAGCTGTGTTCCGATCAGTGCTGCAGGAACAGGCACTTTAGTGCCAAACTGGCACTTTCAAATGAGTTTGGCACTTTGGCACCCATTGGCACTCAAAAATTAAAAATTTGGCACTCTTTTTTAAACGCAATATTAAACAAAATTTACATTAAAAACATTACAATTAATTTTCCTAATAAAGACTAAAAACATTGCTAGACTTGCTACCCTCTTTTGTAAACTCCCACAAAAATCTGTTGATAATTTTTGTTTAAACCTGAAATTTTTTTTAATTTGGCACTCTGAGGCACTTTTTGGCACTTAAAAAAATAATTGGTGGCACCAGGCACCAGCTGCAGCGCTGGTTCCGATATTCTCCGATCCGACAGAAATTGTTTGCGGAATTTGTTAACGATTTGTATTGAAATATTTCTCCAGTAAACGAGTTCAAAATTGTTCTTGTCCTATAAAGCAAAAAATGTTTGCATTGGTTGTCTGTCTTGTAAAATGTATTTGGTGCAATAATTTCGTTAACTTTCTCCGAACATCGGTCATGAGCATGACAGTACCAAAAAAAACTTCATAGTTGAGACGTTTTGTGTATATTTATCATAGGATTTCCAATAAGTCGTACTGCTCGTTTTTGTATGCTGTAAAACAGGTTAAGTGAGTGCCAAGCTCCTGGAGCTTGACTTCTCAGAAGCCTGCCTGTTTTAACGAGGTGTATAGCAACTTTGTTCGGACAGAGTATTTGTTTTCAAAATTTCACCTACTCTTCAAAATAAAGAACAATATGTGAACACATTTGTTTCCGAATTATCCCAATCATTTTATTGCTGATCAGAAACTGAAGGCTACTCTCTTTGGCAGATACGCGCCTTTAAATACGCCCAAGCTCATCAACAAATTAATAAAAAATGTCCGCGTATATGAGTTCTGAAAAAGAAGTTCAATATTTCCCAACAATCCTCGATGTGTAATTACACTAACCTTTGCAATTTGCTCGAACCACCAATAATCTTAATCAAAGACAATTAAAAAGTCTTCATAATCACATACATCTATTGCTCCTTCATATTTGTAAAGACACCCTTACAAAAATGCTACACAACCCCGCACTTGGTTAATAAATTATTTCCTTCTCAAAGTTCAGTCCAGCAAAACACAAACAGACTGACAACTAAAATCCATTCCGCTCCCATCAATGTCAGAATGTCGGTAATTATATCCTTGCTCATCGCATTCATTTCATTCCACGAGTATTTCATTTGCAAAAAAAAAGTGCATGTTCATATTTTCACAAACAGAAAAAAATAAGGTAAAAAATGAATCACAACTGCAAAAAAAAATTGATTCCACTTGGATCATATATGTTTGCTGAACAAACTAAAGGAAAAACTTTTGCACATCACGAAAGCTTGTATAGTATGCTTCAATAAATAAAAGCAAATACTCCGCCTGTTGTTTGTTATCTGTTCAGTGGAAATATTGTGCATTCCCATACATCTCTTATTTATTAACCAGTTGAGTGGATTTTTTTATTTCAAATTTTGTAATGAAAACTTTTGCGAAACTGAAGTCAATGTAAAATTGTTGCGTATACGCCTCCGAGCACCGAGCATGGTGGGTTTTTTTTCCGCTCTGTTTAATTAGTACCACTTATTGATGCATAATCGTAAATCAGAGTTGATCATGGAACAGTCGTTAATTAAGTATTTTCAAGTCAGTTGACAAAATGGGCAAATGTTTATTCATCAAAATGCCGTAGAAGTTTGAATGGACGAATGTTTGTTTTAAAATTGCGAAATTTGCAATTTAATTAATTGTTAACACGGCTTGTGGGAATGAAATTCAACAGTTCGCTTTGCTTACCTGAACATGTGGGATGTGTCATCTGCCTTATTTCATAAATAAACATTGAACGTAATGTATGCAGTTTTGGTATAGTGACATCGGGTGGTCTATGTTTTAACCGCCGGCCGCTGCGAATATTTGATTTCGATTATGCGGTTGGAAATGGGCAGATTGCAATGTTTGTACCGTACTTTTTGGGAGGAATTTGGTTTCTTCTAATCTGTTTGGTCTTGGGTCCCATAGACCTGTCGCGCCAAAATATTTAATTATTTATTTATTTATATAATCTGTTTGGGTTTTATTTTTGTTATGGTAGTGTAAGTTTTTTTTAAATTAATAGCTAAAGTAAGTAATGGGTTTTTTTATCGGCCGCGATACCATTGCACTTTCTGCTTTATCTACGCAATTTTCAACAGAGTTTAAATGTTGCCAAATACATGTGGATTGACATCTCATATTTTTGGGGAAACTACGGTGTACGTTAGCAGTTTAAAGTTAAAGTCCCATTGTATCCTAAATAATACTCGTTTTAATTTATACCAATAGGTCTGTTTTATTGACCATATAAGTCTCAACGAACCGAATTAAAGTCAACAAATGTTCAGTGACACAATTTAGAGTTACTTTTTACGACTCAGCCTAAATGTATGCCACCATTTGTGTAAAGTGGTTTAAACCGGTATCTCTATATTAATAGCAGGCACAATTTCTTTCGGAACATATTTGTCCCACTTAATGAGGACCAATTACATTTTTTTGCACAAAGTTGAAGAGAACCACTCATAGATTGGTCGAAAAGAATAGTAATTTAAAAAAAGTATTTGCAAAGTAGGTAAAATAATTTTTTGGTGATGTCATAATATTGCAAGCACTGGTAGTTAGTGACAATTTTTGATGAATTTTCAATGAAGGGTTTCTCACTCAGGCACTCTTTGAAGACCCCAGCTACTGCAAGTGTACTAAAGCATCGAACGTCGAATTTATTCTTTTGTTGCAGCGGGTTTTCGTTGGCCTGTCAAGCTTGGAATTTAGCTGCAACAAAAAATCATCAGTCAATCAAATATCAATGAAAATGCTGGATGCGATCATACCTATGGATTAGAATTATCTTTGGTAGACACTTGTCAATAATTGACGGAACCCATACACTATTAACAAGGAGGGTAGAGAGCAAAAGATTTGTCACCTTCCCTCGGTCGGTATTTAAGCATCATTTTTAGATCATCGCCTATTCCTTTTTATGTCCGTGACAGCATCTAGTATTATCCGGAGCCTTATTTGGGGTCAGGAGCTTTGTATTAACTACCATTTGCACAGTCGCTGTTTTCAACTCTCCCCAACTTTCAAACGCTGAAATGCTACACTTCTTTTAAATGCATATTTCTTCACCTTTTTAAAGTTACTGCTGCTGTTGTCATTCTGTTTCGCCAAACTTATAAAATTCAAGTTGTCCCCGATACAAAAGGTTGTGCGGTATAAATCTTTTTCTTTTCTGAACCGTCAAATAAGTACATCAATTTTTGTCACACTAAACCGAAATAGACTTCTACATTTGCCAAAATCTGTTAACAAGACCTGACTCTCCCATCTCCGGGTACAGGACCACCTTCGACCTTGTGCTTGAGTTCAATTTGACTCTATATAAATGAATGCATATGCAAAACGCATTTTAAAATTGACAACGACAATAACATGATCAACCGAAGATGTATGACTTTTCGTGTTCATTTCAAAATTTCGCTCAGGTAGTATTGAGATTCTCTTTGCCCTACACTCACACAAATTTTGTTACCTCTGCAAAAATTGTGTGTACTTCTACATGAAAGGAATCACATTGCAAAGTAAACGAAACAGTTTTCTCTACTGAAATGCCAAACTGCATTTTCCGTATCCTTCGGTGAGTAACTTTAAAATGAAAACTGAAAAGAATTGCTACCTCGAAAGTATTCTCATCGAATTAGGTGATTTGATTTTTCATCTCGAAACTGTAAGCAGAAATTTATATTAAATTTCCTTTGTGGAGATTGAGAAAATATCCTTTAACATAAAGTGGACCTGAATACGAAAACCAAAGTTAAAAAGTGCTGGCAATCTCAGAGGGAATATAGAGAAAGGCGTTTTCATAGTTAGTCCTTGAAGTCACTTATCATGACAATTTCAAATGTGGAAAAGTTCTATATATAAATGTTTCCAAATTTTCTTTCATTAGTAGTCTGGCGATTAAAGAATCCCCGACAATTTTAAATTGGAAATCGTGTGGCCTTCATATATTTTACTACAAATTGCAGTTAATTTAAACAAATAAAGCTGCGCTGCAATAATAACTCCAACCCTCTCAAACAAAACAAAAAATACCCATTATGAATCCCCATCGAAGGATAATTACAGAGACTTCCTCTTTTGTACTGTACTATGTCATAGATTGTAGAGAACCGTGATTCCAAAACGCATCGTCAAAGTCCGCCATATTTCCCACATCCCAGGACGTAATCCATTGTAGGCCGCCATCATTTTAATTACAACATTCACCGGCACGTCAACCTACGGACCCAATTAAACCGTGGGCACGCGAATGGGCGAACGTGTCCTTTGATGTACGACAAGAACACTGCGCGACAGCCAGCAACGGATGTCAGTGGACATCCGCTTGTGTACAACTACAACTGACCATATTCATACGTTTTTTTTTCTCGTTTCTTTGCAGGGCTAGATGGCGTGAGAATCGCACCATATTCAATACCCCTAATCCACGATTAATGAACGTGTCACTGTTGCGTGATAGTAAATTGTTGCATGGACAAGAGCGTCGCGGTTCGAGGATGTCGGTCAGGGCACCGTCCCGTCAGCCCAGCATGGCATCGCTGCGTCCGCATTCACCCAATCCGTCGCTAGGTAAGACAGGTTTGTATTCCACCACAATTGCACTTGGTTCTACCATTTTATTTCGATGGGTTTGTTAACGTTTATTTTTTTTTTTTATTTATTTGTTACATGTTGTGTTAACATTTTGTTTTTGGTTTTTCCACCATGTGTGCTTTACAAATGAGCTGTACGAGGGGAAAGCATATTACATGCGAATGTGTTCATTGCGTGCATTATTAATCAGATTGTTGCAAATTCGTACGGGGGAGTTGTTTTTCGCATGGTGACAGTGGAAAGTTTGCTGGCAGTAAAACTGGAAAAATTCTGCGTTGATTTATATGATTTGTGGGGTAGGGACTCGTGTGTTGGTAATTGTGTGGGGGGTTATGTCCTTTAAAGGGTTTTTTTTTAAAGCGGGGTAGCTTTAGGTATTAAACTGTGGAAGAATATTTTCGTGAATAATTTGAGAACTGTTAATGGATGGTAATCAGGTTTTAACTATTGCGTTCTTAGAATTTAAGAAGGATGTTGTAAGGAAGGATTATCTGTCGCAGGTTTCTGCTATCCAACTTGTACATTGAACCACAAGAAGGCACCGAACTATTACTCTTATTTAATGAATTGTCGACTAAAATGTTGGAAGATCAACCAGAAACCAAGAACAGGGAAGTGTTCTCCTTTGTACAGTCGTTTTTTCGCAGGATTTGCAAATTTTAGTTTTGTGAAAATGAAGCATCCTTGAAGGCTGTAGTCATTTATCTAATGACCTTTGTTTATGTAACGTTAGTGGTCCTTCTAACCGCTTTTGGAAACCTCACTGTAGGTTTGGGGCAATGAAAAACTTCCTCACGACTTTGTCGTGCTACTTTATTGAAGAATTAGTTTCTTTCAATACCAGTGTGACCTGGAGTCCAAATTAGTTTTAAAGTTTTTTAAGGATTTCTAAAGATCGTTGTCTTCAAGGAGTGAAGAAACGCTTTAAGTGAAGCTTGGTGCTATGGAGGAGACGCGTATGCTTTTTTTACTACTTCTACCTATTTTTTTTTAAGTTGACGCTTAACTATAAGCAAGCTTCGATATTTCACATTTTTATGAAAAAGACAGCCGCACAAAAAACCTAGTTAGTTAGGGATAGTAAGACCTCCGTGAAAATATGAGATGGACGCAAAAAAAGTTAACTTTAGAGGTTCTTGGAAATGCTATTTGTGGTGTTTCCACATGAGATAGGGGTAGAAGGATACTCTTCGCATGATGTCATTCAATGTTCAAGTCAAGAAGATTGAAAAGCCACATTTCGACAGAGGCAAGAAGTCCATCAAACCATCTAGGGACCTTAAAGGGTAATTTTAGTATTTGTGGGGGTTGAACCGGAGACCGATTGGTCCATAGTCCACACTTAGCCACTGCCTCCTCGCTTTAGCCTCGTTTGGATGCTGACTCCCTTCGGCATTGACTACATCAGGCTTTTCTGCTCGCTGTCCTGTAAAAGAGACGACTTCCACCTTGAGAAAAATGGAAAGCCTGCTCGTAGTGCACTTTTTATCGATTTTGTACAAGGTTTCCATGCAAAATACTTCGGAAAACCTGAACCAATTGAAAGAATAGTTACATCATTTGCCTAGACCTGAGAATAGACATCAGAAGCACTAAGATTACGAGAGACAATATACCGCCTTGCGAGCAGCCTTTGTTAACATCTACGACATTTACCGGCTCCCCATGCGGTGTCCTATATTTAAGCATAACTTTGAACGAAAGGACAAGCGTTTTCTAATACATCTTGCTATCTTCAAAAGCTTCACATTCTGTCGGAAATTTCACTGTCGAAAATGGGTTCCATGTCAAAAGGCTGTAAGCTTCTTAAACGTTTACTCTTTTCTTGTATATCTTTACCGATATGAAGGCAAATCTCCAGAAAAACTAAAGTTTTCTGCTTCTCTCTCTCGTTGATAACAAACTCCCGGATTTTGACCTCTGCCGTCCTCTGAAGTTTTTTTATAGTGTAAACTCAGTGTTCTTCTAAAGCTGATCAGATATATACTACCCCGCCATTACAGTTTATAGCCTTGCACGACTATGGGTTCATAATTCCAGCACCTTCCTACTTGGAATCGTTTGAATTCCACAATTCTTTCAAGTTTTTAATAAAACAGCAGGTGCAAGGAAAACTGATATAATACCCAAGCACACTCGTTCCATCCCTATTCACCGTCACCTTAGCTGTTCATCGTCGTTAACTGTTATCAAATTGCAATTTGTATGTGCTCGCATAAAACGTTATTGCATTGTACTCGTAAAATATGCGAAGGTGTAACGCATGAGATGGGGGAATTGCAAGAAATTACAATCTGTGTGATTTAACTTTTACCCTGGTCCACCCCATTCCTTGGCCTCCGAGGAAAGGTGCGAAATTAATTCATTCAACCCGAGGTCGAGTTGTCAACAGTTTTAATGCTGGCGTCCGCCATCGTCAGGTGCACGTTGTGTTAATTATAGTGGAATGTAAATACCCGCTGCTACCCTTCATCGAGCCTTTTGATTTGACGCACGGTTTTCGGATCCTTTTTTTTCTATTATTGTTCCCTTATTCATTGTTAGATGGCACGGGTTATATTGGTGAATTCCCGCGAAGAGATAATAATAATTTATCATCACAAGAAAAAGGTGAAGGCGCTCGGGGAATGTCTAATGATTGTTTTGACGACAAGGGATGAACCCACATCGCAGTGGTGGGGACTGTTTGACGGCTTATTGTGTTCTTCTGGGCTTCGCAAAATAACTCAATTTCGTGTAGAACTTGATAAATTAGAATTAAGACTTCGCGGCTCGTCAACTTGTTTATGGGTATAAGCAAATCAAATTTAAACAATTTACGTCAGTTATGGTGATTAGACAAGCATTGGGGTGTTTTGCAGGTAGGAGAATTATTTGCTCAAGGCGTGGGAGGTTTCTGTTTCGTCACTTAATGGATTTACAACCTTGAGTTTGAGTATAATTAGATTTTTTAACCGATGTTTACTTTGGGCGGTCAATTGTTTTAGATATAGAGGTAATTGTTGGTTAAGCTTTCGAGGGAGATATAAGGTATGAAGAGCAATTTTTTCTGTACATATAGGTACAGATGTGGGCAGTTACTTTTTCTGTTGCTTGCCTTTTTTTTCTGTGATATTTTGCAACCATAATATAAAATGGTGCAACAAACATTACTCGAAGAAAATGACCAGGGATATATTCATTTGCCTTTTCGATATCTACGCACGGTAGTTGGGAATGGTTCGGTGAAATGACGCCGAATTTTGGGATTCTGCTTTATTTTACATAGACAAAGTGAAATAACGCCGAACTTTGCTTGTGAAATAAAGCCAAAGAAATTATTTTCAGATTGACCGAGAACTTTAATTATATTTTCATTTGCATAAATTCTAACTACTATTCGCGAGAATTTTGAACCAATATTTTCTTTTGCCTTTTGTGCTGTTTTTTTCGTCTTTTTTTGACCAAGGATCTAATTGGTATATTGAATTTATGTAAAAATGCGTAGGCTTTCACGCAGTAGAATTGGAGGTCGGTTTGTTTTTTATTCGATTTTAAATTTGACAACTGCTACACTGACGCACGTGTCAGCTTGTTGTAAGAATATTCAACTACGGACGTTACTTATTCATTTACTATTTTGGCTTGTGAATCCAGAGCTGGTTTCTTCGACTTTGCGCTTACTGAATTGCAAAAATATTTTAAGTCTTGATCTAGATATTCTCTACTTAAATTTCGATATCTACCACGACATTGGGGCTAAAGCTTTTTAAAAGGTACATATCGGCATTCCAAATGCAAATTCACATCTTTTATATTTTATTTGGTAAGTCATTTGTTTTGAGTAAGTTTCTTGAAAAAAGTACGTATACGCCACAGTGTCTCCTCTCATATGGATCTCTCATGCCTTAAGCAGCGACGCATTTCTCAGACGTTTCCCTTATTTGTTTGCATTATTGTTTCACAAAAAAATTCATTTTACGAGTAAATTAAACCCCCTAAAAAATGGACTGGACACTTAAAACATCCTGGACCTGAGATTTCCCTAACTTTCACTATTATTTTTATTGAATTTTCCTTTTTAAACTCATTATTTGTTACCAATAAAATTGTTCACTGATTTAAACAAAAAACTATATTTATATAAACAAAAAACAAAACGAAACAAATTCTAGGTCGAATGACACGTTCCAAAAGCAATACCCGTTCAAGTGATTCGCGCACCAGTGACGCTTCGAATTGTTCGAAATTACTTGAACATTCGCATTCACATTCGCATACACACACTGTTCCGTCAACAAGCTCTGCCACCTATGTAACCTCACCGGGTTCAAGTTCAGCCTGTGGTACAACAGCTCTAACAACGCCACCTGTTGTCACTTTGAATCACAATAGAGCAAATAAATTCTGAAATCGGGTGAAGAAGAATCAAAGAAAGATTTCCTTCGACCTAAAGGTATATTTTCCCACAAATGGAACCGAACAAATATTTTAAGTAGACTCTACAGTGAGAATTTCTTTTGTTTTATTTAAATTTGGAATTATAAATTTTCCTATTAGTTTTTTTTATATATATTGTTTTTTTCTACTATACCTGACAGTAAATAAATGTACTTGGTGTCTATTTTTTGAGTTTTCTTAATTTTTCCTGAGCATTGTGTAAAATAGTATATCGGGCGAATCCATCTCTAGGATGGAGAGCATTCTACAAAACTATTATCTTCTAGAACTTGTGTAACCTATCGTGTGCAGTAGAAGTACTATATATATAAAATATTACAATAGCTTGAGTTTCTTTAAGTGTCTTCGTTGAATTTAGAAGTAAACATACAAAAACAGACCTTGCAACTAAAAACCACCCCCTAAATCACTACTCAAACATTAGTACACAGTTTGTTGGCTTTTGTAAGAACAAAATATAGAAACTTACCTTGAACCATCATCTATATACTAGCATCTATGTTGAGCTCCTAAATGAGCACGTACTGGAGTCGTAACATGTATTACTCTTCAATTGCATTTTATTTTCTGTTGAAATTTGATTTTATTCGAACTTGTTTGCTTGACTTTTGGTTGCTTTTTATGTAAAAGAAAAATTAAACCTTTAAATGTTTTCATGTGTATTTTATTTTCTGCACATAGTAATATCTCTTAGATATTTAGATAACCGTATTTGTGTACATTTCCAGAATGATATGGCAGTAAAGGTGGAGAGGATTAAAGTACACTTCCTGTGATGCAATTATGCATCGAATACTTTCATTTTTATTAAAGCCCGGAGCGGAAATCGGTCTTATAATTGAAATATAGAGTTTCTAATTTATAACCTAGATTAGCGCGATGTGATTTTGGGTACATTAATGTAGAACATATTTGATTTCGACGTTTTCGCAAAGAATTGATTTCTATATCGTCCCGCAAAGCTTCTTTCTATGCTATTTTTGATGGGTTTTTGATAGCCAGAACCTTTTTCAAACTCCGATTTTACTCTAGATTCTCACCTGGTCGGGATATACATTGCCCTAAGCATTTTGAAACCCTCTTTCTACCAGTGGCAAAGTTGGCTATCGGAGATCGAAGATTTGTTTACAAAGAGCAGGATCTTAAATCAAATAGATGTACCTCCGTAAAATTAATAAATTTATACTCAGTACTGTAATAAACCACACACAAAACTAACTTAAAATTGCATTGACTCCTCCACGTTTACCACCCATAGCATTCAAATCTAAAAACAAGAAAAAAAATGCTTCAACGAAAAACTTACACTTCCCACCTTACATATCATAAAACAATGTCACTGTATTTAGGATCAAGATCTGGAAGCGGCAGCAACGCATCAGCCACATCGGTACGATCAACTCGCAGCAACTCTGTAGCTCCTGGTGCTGTTAGTCACGAAAGAAAAAGTTCCGCTCAACAACACCATCATCATCATCATCAACAACAGCCACAGCACCAGCCCTTAATAACCAACATAACTTCTAATCCAGTTGCTGAAAATGTTACCGTTGAAATAATCGAACCAGAGAAAAAATAAAAAATAAATATATAAATATTTAAATACAACCTTAAAATAAACCAAATCAAAATAAAACAAAAATATATTTAAAAAACTAGAACTATGTTATAAGCAAACGAAAAACAAAAAAAAAGATTAATCTCAAATTTTATTAATTTACTTCTAAGAGCAATCACACAAAGAATGTCTTAACTTAACTAAAAAGAGTTTAGAAAACAATACAAACACCGACTACAAGGAAAACACTCCCGCAAAGAAAACCAAAAAACCTTGCATAACAAATTCATTTTCTCAGCGCTTTTAGTTCTGTGTTCACGAACGCCAATAATAAATAAATACACAAGAAAATGTTTTCCATTATATTAGAATATAACATAAATATATATATATATATATTACAAAACTATATTAATTAAAATATTAATTTAAGACAGGATGGCAGAAATCCCAAAAAATATTCATAAGAAACTAGATATCGCATTTGTACACACGCCATTGCGTAATATGAAATACGAGTGTAAGTAATGCGAAATAATATTTCACGATTCATATAGGAAAGTAAATATATATACAGATATACATACGTATATATTCAATGAAGATGCCTAGTGTAAAAATAAATTTACAAAATAATCTCGAAGAAATAAATAAATAAATACAAGTTTTAGTGATATATTACTTACATATATATATATAAATATATTATATACTTAAAAATAGTGAAATTTACCCTAACACCTTGAAAATTTTCAAAACAAAACCAGACAATGCTTAGTTTTAAAAATAAAAAGCGAGAAAAAAATACATTTTTAAATGAAAAATCTATCTATCAGAATGGTAGTCTTAAGAAATATGTCTTTAAATGTAAACTTAAGTTTTCAATTATACTTTACACATACCCATCATTATAATAGATTTTTAAATATACATTTCTTATTATTCAATTTACAATTCAATTAAATTATCAGTAGTTTTGATCAAGTAGAACTCTCTATAATTTTCTCACAAATGAAAAATGTCAAAAAAAATATAAATTATAATATACATATTAAGATTTAACGAAAATAGAAATAAACACTCATCATATTTGCTTCTTGTTTGAAAATATGTATTTCATTTTTCAACTTGACCTAAGCCAATGCACCAATTTTCACATTTCAATTTCTATAAAAGAAAATCAAAATAATTACAAAAAAAATAAAAAAAAAACATTTATATAACAATTATCTATATAGAATATTCTTTTTTTTGTTCCATCTAAACTTAGGGACCATATTTTCGTAATCAAAAAATATGCGTTTCAGCGTTTCATTCGTTAGCTATGTAAACATGGATTTCGAATTGTTCGCAAAAAAAATAAGTAAATTTAATTAAGAGATGATATTTACATTTTTTCCGTTTTTTTTTAAATATCGCCACACATTAAACGAGAGCAACTTTAAGTGCTTAGTAAACTTAGACCAAGATATCTAATATTTTAGCGAATAATAGGAATATTATTATATTAAAGCGTTTCCCCCTTTTTTTTAGAGTAATAACGAATATATTTAAAAAACAAAAAAACAGTAAACATCTTTAAAAAATACATAATGCTGAAAGTGAGTACAGAAATCGATGTGGTTTTAATTCGACTTTATTTCCAACCGTAATTGCGGACGCACTGAGTGTGATTATTTTTTTCATAGAAGAAATATATAAATAAATGTGTAACAAAAATTTAAAACTCAATAGAAATGTGCAAATATTTAGCAAAAACATTAAAATTCTCTGAAATATTGACGTTGAGATCACACAATGCCATATTCAATTTTCATGCAATCAAGTTTGTAGTAGCTTATTTTAGAAAGTGACACCTATATGCAACAGGTCCATATAACTCTGCAGTAAGTTGACATTAAATGGCTTCTGGCGGAGTTCAAAAATTCAATTTAAAGTCAAGACTGACTTATAATTTTTTAAAGCGAACTTCTGTGCCATCAATTTAATACCGCATTCGAAGAACTTGCGAATGAAAAATCGCAGCTGTCAAGATATAAAAATGACAGTCACTGTAGATGGCGCCGATGTGTCCACGGTTGCCACTTTTGTTGTTCGGTACCAAATTTGGTAACACATTTTTGTTTGGTTATTTTTTGTAAATTGAAAAATTTTATCTCGTTTCGGTACAGCTAAAAATTGAAAACTAGGTAAAGTGTATTGTAAATGCTGCCTAAAACGTATGACTTCATTTGAAAAGTTATAGGAAAATTGTCTATCTTCTTCACTTGCATGGAAATATTATATCTCCTTATATGGTCTTAAGGCCAGAAATCTGGTATATTTTTTGATTTTTATAACTTTTAATTTTTTCTTTTCGTTAATAATAGCAATTTTTTTTTCAAATGGCAACATGGTAGTTTTACTATATGGCAGTTACAGTCTTGAAAATGAATAATATATCTACAACGCACTCTAAAGTGGATTTTTAAATCGCTTGCGAATTAACTCTTCAAAGATTGTCGGTTGGATAACCAGTGCTGCCAATGTTCGCGAAAGGAATTATAAAAATAACTGACTTTTGCTTTTTGAACCAACAAACAACTTGGAATAAACGGGTATTGAAAAAATGTTTAACAGGACTGAAACCATATTTTTAGTCTCCCTGGAAATTAACTCGTAGGTCTGATAATATTTGACGGCTCAATAATCAATTGTCAGCTATAAATATTGCTATCCAGAAAGATCAACACTCAATTGTGTATTTGATTTTACCTTCAGGCGATAAAACGCATTTGCAACAACTCCGAGGAATAAAATGGCCATGGATCCGTTGCCCTGTAGTTTTTGAATAACTGAGGATTAAGCCAGTAGCTTCGTATCTCTTTCCAGGGTTAATTAATGCCATCGAAGATGGTAACTATTGAATAGCTTAAGATAACTTAAAAATATAGTTTGATCATAATGGAGCCGTCAATTACTTTTTCCCACGATTGCGCGCTGAATCCCAGACCTAGGGTTAGCTACAAATCGACCAATAGCATGTTGTCGCAAATTGTGTGATTTTCCCCATTTAAATAAGCATTTCCAACATTATCTTGAGTATAGAAAAACAACTCTAAGCTGGTCCCAATTTTAGTCGAAGAGCAAACCCTCTATCAGTTGTAAAGTGCATTACGCATCGACTGCAAACTGTTAAATTCCATAAAACTAAATGGCATCACTTCGCCTTTTTTTCCATAACAAAGTACATAGAAAATAAATTATTTTACAAACAGAAATCAGTTTTAAATTATATTCAAATACAAAACAAATTGTAGAAATAAAAATAATGTATTCACAAATAAATATAGGTAACTATACGTAGAATAACAACTACAACTCTCCGATTCAATTTAAACGGAGATGAAAAAAAAACATACAAATAATAATAACGTCCAAAGTAAAGTGAGCAAATTTTCTATAAGATTTTAGTTAAAAAAAGAAAAGATGAAATCTATTTTCAATTAACTAGTAACTATCATGCAAACAATCAATTTGTTTCCTCAGAAATACAATCCCTAACTTTAGTTTAGAACTCTTCCTTAAATTAAAATATATATTATATAAAGAAAACTATTTACATATTGATGCACATTATATATTTTTCATATAGACTTAAATCATTAAGACAAATAAATACAAACATTTAAATATTTTACAAAAAATAGGGGAAGATTTTCTGGAAAATATTTAAATTTCTTGATAACCATTTTATACTTAATTATATATGCACCCATCTCAATAAAACAATAGATGAAACATCCCAGTTAAAAAATCAAAACCAATAGAATAGCAAAAAAAGAAAAAAAAACTTCGAATAATTAAATTTCGAGTAAAAAAAAAAACTCAACCATCCCCCATTGTTTCAGAAAAGTAAATGTAAAGAAACTTTTGTTTAACAAAAAATAAAATTGCTTTTTGTGCTCAATCAATAAAGCTTAACTGTGAGAAAACAAAAAAAAAATACAGACACACAAAAAGATTCCATGGGAAAAACAAAAACCGACAAAAAAACAAAAAACCACAAGCCACAGCACACAACAACAACAGAAAATAAATTAATAACATTTTTAATAATAGACTATAAGTTATCACATTAATAACAATTTAATTGTAAGAAATCGTAGACAACTTTTGTTTAACAATAAATAATATTTAACAAAAAAAAAAACCTAGTGTATTCAAAATGCATCGAACTTTAATGCTAACTTAAGTGCAATGATTTTTTTCTTTTCGGTGGGGAAATATAAATAGATAATAAATAGTTTTAGTATATATATATATATTATTTAACCAAAAAAAAAGAAAAAACAATTCTGGTCTTGAAATTTGGGGAAGAATTTCAAAACTGTTTTGTTTTAGACCGCGAAAATATATAATTATTATTTTTAAGTAAAACGTCTCCAGTTCATAAACTGTTGCTACCACCAACAGGCAACAGAAATATTCTACGCGCTGAATATTATAGTAATTACATTTAAGGAAAAAAATGCTTTATTTAACAAAAATATATATATATACATAGATTTAAAGAAAAAGAAACATTTTTATATGCCTACCTTTCTACTTTAAGAATACAAGAAACCAAAAACAAAAACTCACTTTTAGAACTGAAGCATGCAAAGAAAAAACACTTGTCAATAATTATGATGAATATATGATTATAAAATATTATTATCTACATTAGTTTAAAAATCTAGTGATACATTTACTAAACCCAATTATTTAAACAAATAAAACGTCTTTTTTCCGTTTAACGCTGTGTTAAATATTATATTATATAAAAAAAAAATACATGAAATTACATATATACTATGAGCTATTTACATTTATATCTATTGTTTTAACAATTTATATTATTATATCGTATAATTAGTTTCTAACAAATAAATGCGCATTCTTGTATTTAAATAAATAAAAATAAAAAAACTACTGAAATATGTAAAATGGAACTCAAATCAAATTAAATAACTTACATACATACATATATGTAATCTGAGATGGTACAGATGAAATCTTATAGTTAAAGAAAAATTATGAAAAAAAACCAACAACAACAAACAAACAAAACTTAAATACAACAAACATCAACATGGCAATTGTATCACTTTACAGAAACAAATTATATTTAAACATTTTATTAAAATTATATTACCATTACCTACAAATTGATGTTGTTTTGATCTTGGCTCATCCAACCGCAAGACATGCTAAAAAAGACAGGAGAACAATCTAGCCTTTATGGGCTGGCTGACTTTAAAACTGAATCCATCATACTTCATACAGTTAGAAAGTAGTTTGAGCTGTCTTAAGCTACAAAGCCATCAGTTACTCCTCACAAATATAAGCAAATAAAACTTGGAGTCTTAACGGAACAGCGCCATCTATGGTCAAAGACGCGGCAGCTTCCATTTACTCTACAGGTCAGCCATCATTAAATTGTGTGTTTTGGACTAGATCAATATCCCTCTACATAGGGACCGAAAGTCACCTAACTTACTAGTTCCAAATTAAGACCTGTGACTAATTTCCAGTTGTACTACCAGTTGTCGGACTAAGACCACCGTTCAAAAATAACCCAGGATTTGGTCAACAGTCAATCACTCTTTCAGCTGATAGTCATCTATCAATCAAGTGTCAGCACCGATAAAAGAGAAGCTTATCAAGTGATTGTCCGATAATTTCACTGTTCGTCATCAAGAATGGAGGAAAAGCTTCTCTATTTATGGTTTCGTGAAGATAACAAACTTGACTTATATGGAGTTATTTCATCAATGATATTGCAAGTAGCTTCTGTAGAGCGAGCACAGCGCAATTTAATTGCCCTTCAAATAGACCAAGTGTAGCATTTCTATTAATAGATTTTTTCAAACGACTTTTACGACCACTACTGTTCTGACAAATAAGTCCTGCATCACAAAGATGCGGATACTACGGGGCTATTTGCCAATAAGGATCTATTGAGCCAAGATAACTGTCATTGGAGTACCGCAACTTAAAATTTGAATGACAAAGATGGCTGCCGGTCAGACTTTAACAAAAATGATGATGAGCGTGGATCACATTTCTTAAGCCCCTTCGGATGTGAGAAAGTTGTCAACAAATCTCTTTTATACTTCTTCAACCGCCAGATTGACATTTTAATTCTGTTAATTCCCTACATGTCGTCGCTTATATTGAGACTCTTGGTCTTCTAAGCCGCCGCCTTTTGGGTTTATAATTATAGGAACAATCCGACGCCATTTATGCTGAATTTTATCTAAATAGAAGACGGATAATTTTTCTTGTTTTTGGCCTACAACTTGTGTCTTTAGATGTCGAGCACACTTTATTAATTTCAGCCCTTTTCGCATCCATGACTGTGTTCGAATTTTTTATGACCGTAAAAAGCTTATCTTTCCAATCGCGCTTTCTAAGTACGTATGACGCAATTAAGATGGCGAATAAGAGCCTTAACCCTGTCCTAAAATACGACGCAGAAGCATATTCTCTGTCAAGCCAGTGGAAAAAGCAACTTAGTAGAAAGTTGTTGATGTTATGTTCGCAGGATTTTGAAGGGTTGCACGAGTTGCTCACCGATACAGACGTTGTCAAGAAGTTTCGTATTCATTGGGTAGAATGGCTGGGACATGTTGGACGTTCAACTAACGCTCAAAGGACACATTTATTGCAAAAATAAAGAGAAAACTAGATATGAGAGCGACGAACTATGTACGAAAGAAACGAGCTTTCTCAAATTTTGACAGTCCACTCTGTTACACATTTTATTTGGTCGTCTCGAAAGTAGTCGCGAATTCAGGATATGTACAAACAAATTGCAAAGGTATTTCGATTTTAAGGTTAAGTTCGAACAAATTTATTATTCTCTGGTTTGTGGAACCCGTTTTAATAAGTTTGTTTGACGGGGCTAGCACAGTTTCCACTAGTGCGCACTGGTAAGAGTCGGCTAATTTCCACGCCTGTCAAAAACCCTGTACAACCGTGAAAATTCGGTTACTATATCGAATGCCAAATATGCTCCGCTGAAGTCTGTCAGTTTTTGACATTGAAAAATGAATGACAGAAAGCTACATGATAGGGAAACTCAGCACTAAATTCTTGCATGAAGATTTAACTGGGATCAGTTCGGGGCACAATCAGGATGCCTTAGGAGTCATATCAAACACAGATTTTCAGTACCACGGTGAGTTCAGTGCTATATCGAACACATGCGGGTTTACCCAGTGTGCACTAGTGCCCACGTCAAACAAACCTAATGTTCTACATAATTGGTATTGCTTGTTTTTGTTCACGGTAAACATTTATAATAAACAAAATTTGAAAAATTGGTTGCTTAAAGTCTTTTGAACCTTGTTTTCTTAATACATGAGGGTTAGTTAGATATCCTACTCTTAGAATAGTAAAAAGTGCCCATTTCTATTTCTGACTGCATCAAAAGTAATGTTATCTATTCTATAGCTCACTATCGAATAAAAGCCTTAAAGTTAAGACAGCTTCAAAACCGTTTACATTCAAAAAAGACTTCCTAAACTTGGCTTTAAGGATTGAGCCCAATGAAGCTGCATTCTAAGCCCAAATGGTGTTTCGTTTGGAGGAGGTTCTTGGCAAGGGACTGAATATAATTCCATATTCTTGTCCATCGACTGTTTGATTAAGACCTCGCACTTCTCTGATATTTGGAGCCTTCAGCAGTCACAATGAGCTTACCAGAGGTCCAGCGCCATTCAGATCAGACAGTTTTGAAGGATGAAACTAAGCACTCATTCGGCAAGTCATTTGCCGAATTACGTTATCGTTTATGAGAATTCAGTTGATATTTCAGCACCTTATTGTTTGAGTTATTTTGAACTAGACACAACGACTGGGTCAACTTACAGGAATCAAATTGAATGCGATATCATTTGCTTGGACAATCATCGTTTTAAAAGTTACGAAAACTCCAATAATCCAATTGCAGAAAACTTAGCACCATTTTTAAACCTGTCAAAAAATATTTTACAAATTTTTAAAAAGAAGAGTCTGGAATAAAAAAACAAAACACTTCTGAAACCTTTCCATTGGCACAAAAAATACTCTTCTTGTAATTTGTGTATTTTATACAATTCAACTGACAGCAGCCGTATATTATTTTTTCGCATTTTACCAATACATTTGTGGATTCAACCAGAAGTAGTTTTCTTGTTCGATTGTATTTCAAAATGAGTGAATCCCCAAAAATGATACCAATGGAAAAGACATCACAACGCTGCGTCGTCTGTCAAATGAACTAAAAGACACTTTGTAATTTTTTCTGTTCAAAACGTTCCCCTTCTTTTAGGTTAGATTCACTTCTTTTAAGTAGTGAAAGATTTTCGCCAAACCACCAAGTTTTATATTTTTGCTGCAAAGAGTTTCAGTCCAATTCATTTCTTTTGCAAATTGAGTTCATTATTTTTGTCAAAGTCAAGGTCGGGTTATATACTACCCACTGATGATGGCAAGATATTTACGGCGGCACCGAATGACTGCATCTTCGAAGCGACATTAAATAAAAGCAAAACTCAATGTCACTCGTGTAAAATAAATGTAATTTCTTGTAAAATAAATAATAATAGAAAAAAACCTGTAAAACGATGAGCAACTACAACTCCTTCAACTTAACACTACAAATCACAAATCAGTACAATTTCTTCTGTTCTATCAGGTTATCGTAGCCATCGCGTGCGACTTTTCGCAGATACTGCGAAGTCGCGTGGCCAGTCTGTTCCACTAATTTACGAAAATAACCACTGGGTATTTGCAGCAACTCATGAGCATGTCCCAGCTCTACAGCCTGACCGGCGTCCATAACCAGCACTCGATCACTTTCCATAACAGTGTGGAGCCTGTGAGCTATCGTCAGGACTGTACAGTCGGCGAATTTCGTCCGTATCGCTGTCTGAATAAGATGGTCCATCCTTTCAAATAGAAATCACTGTTAAAACTTTTCACAAAGCTACAACAACGCTCAACTTACTCTGGATCAACATTAGCGGTCGCCTCGTCCATGATCAGCACCTTGTTGTGCCTCAAAATCGCCCTAGCCAAACAGATGAGCTGCCGCTGTCCCATGCTGAAATTCGAGCCACCGTCGTGTACACGAAAGTTCAGTCCACCGTCCAACGACGACACATAGGTTTTCATCTCGACTTCGGCCAGTGCGTTCCACATGTCCTCGTCGGTCTTTTGCTCAAATGGATCCAAGTTGTAGCGCACTGTTCCCGAGAACAGCACCGGATCCTGGGGAATGATTGAGATTCTGCTCCTTAGGTCATGCAAACCCAAGCGGCACACATCGTGCCCATCGATATCGATGGTTCCATCGGTGTACGCCAAGCGGAATATCGCCTGGATGATCGATGATTTGCCAGCTCCCGTGCGACCAACTATTCCAATCTTCTCTCGGGGGTTAATGGTGAACGTTAGCCCCTTGAGAATGTAGTCACCCTTCTCGGAGTACCGCAGGCGCGTGTTTATGAAGTCTATGCGGCCGTATTGCGGCCACTCATCTGCCGGTTTGTACTGTGGCTCCGACTCCAAAGGCGGTTCCGACGCTGCGTCTGCATACTCCATGATCCGTTCGACGCTGGTCATTTGGTTTTCAAGCTCCGCGGATTGTCGCATACCCCATTGGCACATGATGACCAGCGACATTGACTGCGTGATAGCCAAGCCCACGTCTCCGCTGTCGAATTCGGTGCGGAGCACCAGGAAACTGAAAGTCACTGCGACGATATAGAGGACGCAAATGACGTCGGTCCAGAAGGCAAACGCTCGATTAGCAGCCGTGTACAGATACAGGGCTGAGGTGTTTGCGTTCTGAAAGTCGTGAAACTCGGTTTCGACGATTTTCGTTGCATTCAATGCTCGGATAGTGGTTAGCCCGTGGAACGTTTGATTCGTGTGCGAGTAGACAGGACTTCGAGCTGTGAAATAGATGGGAGTTAGAAGCTGTGCTTTTGGAACTGCTGACAGTGACTTACTCATGCATTCAATGCGCTTTAGGCTGCGACTTGCGCCTATATACATTTTGCGAGCGAAGAAGAGAATAGCAATCATGACTGCAGCTGGAATCACAAGCCAGTAGTTGGCGACAGCAACTATTACCATGACAGCGAATGCGTCTGTGATGAACTGGAAAAGAAAGAAGAGTTGGCTAAAGATTAGGAAAACAGTTGAAGTTATTTGACATGAATGGCGGATTTTATATACCCTAGATTCCACTCTACAAGTTAGGTCGGCCTTAAGCGCCCCTAGCGAAAAAGCTTTAGACCCTGAAAAGGTAGAATTTTAAAAACATGGCCCTCCTTGAGTAAGTTAACACGTTCGATTCCCACAATCAATTCCATCGATCAATTCCCACGATCGATGCCGGACACTTTCGTCCCACAGAAGAAACCCGACCCAAGCGCAGTACCTAGGACGATAGGGCGAAACTTGATGCAAGCCACATGCACACAGGACCAAATTTGACGATAAATAATCTGCTCTAGATAGTTTACGATCACACCCTTGACAGTGTCACCAGCAAAACCAGACACAAACCCCAAAACAAGTTCCACTTAAACCAGGTAAATAGAGAGATCACAACCAGCAGAACTTCAGTTTAGCCCGCAGCCGACAACAGACAGGTCAACTGACAGCTACACAAAAATTTAGCAAAAAAGTTGTCGTGTTAAATTAAGAAAACGTAGTACGATGGCAAAATTGCGCCAGGTACCTTTGTGCTTCCAAAAGGGTAACCTTTTCGGCGCGTACGTTGGTAAGCTGACGGCATCGATGGCAGAACACAGCAAGATAATGGTGATCACTTGTGCTTACGGCCCTAAAGCCGAACACAGTAGGCCGACCGTGCTTGCCCCTAGATGTCGCTGCTCACCATCAGCAGTTTTCAGACACTCCCTTTTTTGTTGCGGCATTAGCCGATTTAACAGGCCGGCCGGTTTGCTTTGTAGCATCGTAAAACGAACGCGCTTTACGTGGACTTCTTTATTTTTGATCGGGAATAAAAATCCGAACTCAATGGTGACAAAGGGTGACGGTAGCCGACAAAGATTTTATTACAAAACTCTTTGTGTAACCAGACCAGAGTAAGTACCCCAACAAATTGGTTCAATGGTGAATGATGGCAAGGGTTTAACAAGAAGGGACACACAACATCGATGAATCAGACAGAACGTCACTATTGACAGCTATAACTTTGAGGTAGTAAGGTACTTTGTCTACCTCGGCTCCTGTTGTAAATCTGAAAATGGCATCGCCTCAGAAATCAAGTGAAGAACCACACTTGCCAACCGCTGTTACTTCGACTGAAGAAGTCAATATATAAGTGAGGCCTCGTCGAGAAACACTAAGGAGGCTCTTTTTAATACCCTCATAATTCCAGTTCTGCTTTATGGCGCAGAAGGATGGACGTTATAAAAAGGCGTCTTGGTCGCTTCGAACGAAAAATTCTTTGAGTGATTTACGGTCCCGTTAACAGCGACATGTACCTGATCAGAAAATTGGGGCACTGCCCCATTTGAGGGCAAATTGAACAGTACGTTTGAAAGCGTAGTGGCCTTTAAGTTATTCTGTTTCAACTGTGACCTTGTGTTCCGGACGACATTACGGTTGACAGGCCTTGGGTTTTGTAAGAAATCTATCTGTAAGTGACTCTCGGGTTGCAAAAGCTCGACCAGTAGCTATAAACTGGTACCCACGGAGATGGGGCCCCTGTTCTCTTTTGAGCATCATGAGAACAGAAAGTGAACTGGGGTTGGTCAAAGTACTAACTCCAGGGCGTAGTGTCAGACGCTTTCCTCATTGACTTTTTGTGGGTATGCCCACAGTGAAATTTAAGCGTAACGGCAGGTGTTCACGTTAAAACATATTTGAGTTCGATGGTACAGAAAAGTATGCATCAGTCGTCTGAGATGAATGGGACATATAAAGACAATGGACACCAACGCTGCGATTAGAAGAGTCTTTGATACCAACCCGGAGTGGAAACGCATTAGAAGAACAACTCGTCTTAGGCGGCGCGAATTAAAGATTAGGAGTGCGCAACTTGAGGCATTTAGGTCGCAGTGGAGAGTCATAATGGTTAAGGACCAGGTCCATCTTGCAACCGAAATAAGTAAGAAAGTAAGTTGGTAAGCACAAGGTCTGTTCCTTTACTTTTGAATCTTACGAATTTTTACTAATTCTTACGAATTTTACTCAAATGCCGTTCCCTAACTCGAAAAATTCGTAAAAGAGAGCGTCATCGAGAGAGCAAGATATTACCCCTCCACTGAGAATCTTACGAATTTTTACTCAACAAATTTCTTGGTGTACGAAGTGGAAAAGCTGTCAGTCACAGCTGATTTGAAATTTCTTGTCCTATTTGACATTCGATTGCATTTGTTTTGATTTTTTGTGCATTAAAATGGTAACAACAGGCGGCAAAATAAATATTGAATGTTCACCTCGAACATTCCATCGTATTGAAATTGGGAAGTAGACATTAGAGAATATGAAATAAAAATTTATTGAATTTAGTATCTGTCATATCTGTCATTAATCATAGTTTACTACAAAAGCGTTCAATTACTTTTTCGTTAGTGACTCTCTCTGTGAGAGAATTTATCCCCACCATTGCCATTTTGACAGTCTTTTCCATTCTTACTACAAAAGTAAAGAAACAGACCTACAGTCTCTATGAAATGACAGCAGAAAGAAGCTGTCAAATGCCATCAAATCGAATTTGGAAATACATAAGCAAAGTACTCATAGAGAAACCAGTCTTTCTTCAACCAAACCGATCACTGTCAACCACAAGCTTAGAGTCAAAACGAGTTGAAGATTTGAACCGCTTTAAATGAAAAATTCGACAAATCACGGCTGTGAGGGAAGAGTATGGAGATAGAAGAACAAGAAGACCATGAGTTAAAAGAAGAGAGTTCATGCAGTCCCCACGTTTAAGACTATCGAAGAGATTTGCGAACTATAAAGGTTCCAAAAGTTCTATAGAAAAGTCAACTACTTGACAGCTGCCTTTAGGACCGGAAAGCGTGCTCTACAAAAGAATCCTAGTCACCGAAGTATGAATAATGGCTATCACATTGCGTGAAAATTCTAGGTCATAAGCTCCACTTCATCCCTTCTTATCAGCTTCACAGTCTAAAGCGAGACTATCAATTCTTCCGTAGTTCAAAACCCCAGCCTATCAGTTCCAAATGAAAATTCGACTCCAAAAATAGTTTTGATAATTTTGATAGACCCTCAAAATCCAACTTACCGTTAGCACATCCAACAAAGTCTGCGGCAAAGTGATATCCACATTATTTATGTCGTTCGCAAAACGATTCAGTATCCTTCCCGATGGGTTTGTGTTGAAAAAGTACATATACGCACGAGTGACACCGTTGAACAGACGATCGTGCAACTTCAACGAAATCCGAAGGCACACTAAAAAGAATCCATAGGTCCGCATCAGATACAGCACCAGGGTGGCCACAATAAACGTCGTATATATCGCAACCATTCGCCTGCGTTTATCATCGAACGGCATACTGTTATAGTGAGAAGGATTATTTTCAATTTTTTCCTCATTCGCATTGATGTATGGCAGTGTTTCTTCCCAGGTCGCCCTATCAAAGAAAGTCATACAAATCGCTGTCACCTGCAAACCGAACTAAGAGTCTTACCATCTGGAGATGAAATAATCCATTCCCGAGAGCATGACCCTGGACACGATGAACAATAGCAGCACAGTTGCAATGAGAACCGGGGAGCCGAGAATTTTGAAGTACTCCTTGTAGGTGGAACCTTTGACGGAGCCCTGCCTCATTTGTTCCTTCCGATCTTCGCCTTTGTCGATGAGGAAAACCTCCTCAGTTTCTTGCTTCTCCAGGATACTGTCAAAGCGATGGAGTCGCTTTTCTTCGAGATCGTGTATTGGATCGGTTTGTACCTGAAAGCGTATGTGGTTCTTGAGGTCTTTGTACTTGCCCTGAGCCAGGATGTGCCCATTCTCCAGCACAATCAAGTGGTTGGTCTGCTTCAAATGTCGCACATGGTGTGTGACGAGGATGCGAATTTTCGAGTCCAAGAACTCGAGAATGCATTTTTCGAGAATGTGCTTTCCGACGTACGAATCAACAGCGGAGAGTGGGTCATCGAGGAGGTATATGTCAGCTTTCTTGTAAACCGCTCTGGCGAGACTGATTCTCGCCTTTTGACCGCCACTCAGGCTAACTCCTCGCTCGCCGATTATTGTTGAGTCGCCATAGGGCAGCATTTCGATGTCCCGCCGAAGTGCGCACACTTTCACCACCTGCTTGTACCGCTCCTCGTCGAACTTTTCAATGAACACGATGTTGTCGCGGATGGTGCCCTCGAAAACCCATGATTCCTGCGACGAGTAACTCAGAACGCCGTTGACTTCGATATTACCCGCCGTAATGGCCAACTCTCCGAGGAAGACATTCAGCAGAGTTGACTTCCCAGAGCCGACGGTTCCAATTATGCCCAGGAAATCGTTTTCACGAACCTTAAAGGTGCAGTCGTTGAGGTGCTTCCTTGGGCTGTCTCCCTTCTCCCAACTCGCAGACAAATGCTGCACCATCAGCCCCTTTTTAATAGCAACCGGGTTATGGACTCGTCCAAAGAAACTACTCATTTCGCTGTCGTGCTCATCGCAGGCAAAGTTATGGATGCCTCCATCGGCGGGATCTTCACTCTGGAGCAGAAAGTTCACGGTTCGCCTAGACACCACCGAAATCTCTGCCCAGGTGGTCAAGGCCATCGGCCAGAAGTGCAGCAGGGAATCGTTCAACACGCCGAAGTACGACGAGACTATAAACACCTTTCTGGCCGTGACTACATCGCCGGTGAAGACGTACGCCACCAAACTCAAGAACACTGCGAACTTGGAGATCATCATATTGCACTGCAGCGCCGCATAGATGTACATGGAACCGCGGATCGCCTGCACCTCAGCCTTTCGCACTTCGGACACCAACTTTGCGAACGACTTCTCCCACGCATACATCTTGATCACCTGGATCGCATGAATGATCTCATTCATGATCTTCACCCGAATATCGGCGCGCTCCGCAGTCCGGTTGCGAAAGTGCGCTGCCGCCTTAGCAGCCCAGCCTTGCAGGGGAATAAATATCACAATAAACGCAATGCCGATCATTGCTGGCCAGCCAATCTCCCTAAACATGAGGTAGCCAAAGACGATCGCTTCCACCGGACCCTTCCACAGTTCGTGGAAGAAGTAGAAACCCAAGTCAAGTTGGCTCAAGTCGTTCGAGAGCAGTATTATCGCCTGACTACTGAGTCCGTCATTGTAGGCCGTGATTGAGGACCGCAGGCACTTTCTGTACACCAGGCCCGAGCATGCCAGTCGTATTCGCACACCCACTTCAAAGATGAAGAACATAAACGGATGGAAGGTTAAGGTCTGGACGAGGGAGCACAGCACTATTCCGGTGGCGTAGAGATAGGCTTGGGATTTCGAAATTTCCGTTTGTCCCTCCGTGAAATATGAAACAAATCCGCCCAGGAACAGGGGTTGTGATGCTCTGCAATGGGAATTTTTAATTGGAAAGTCTTTAACAGGAAATTATTAACTCACCTAATTGAGATTTCTAAAATTGAATACAAAATGCATATCGGCAGGAATGACCAACTGTACGCTCGAAATATCATATGCAACAGACTTGGCTTCTTGCGGCGCATTTCTTTCTCCCAGTACTCGATCAAGCCGAACGTAACATCTTTGCTCTCCAGACTGGGCTTGTTCTCGTAGAGGTCATCCTCTTCCAGTTCACTGTGCAGTCCTTTTCGAAATACTTTTCGAATCCACCTGTCATGAAAAAAATGCATTGCTGTGTAAATTGACAGTTCTTTTTTTTTAAATATGCAAGATTTCAAATCGGCTTTGGCATTCAATCTTTACATTTAGATTTTAGAAACGTCAACTAGATTTGCCTGGACTAGGTATACGAATGCATTGACTGGCAAACTTGGATTGTTGTTTTATTCTTAAAGTTTTGTTTTAAATTTTGACACTTCGTAATTTCCATACTGAGTATACAAGCAGGATTTTCTTGACAGTCGATAAAAGTCAACTGAAAAGTTCACGTGACCAATTTCGGCCAATTAAAACTGAAATACAACGTAGGTCTGTTCCTTTACCTTTAAATCTTACGATTTTTTACGAATTTTTACGCATTTTACTCAATTGTCGTTCCTCAACTCGAAAAATTCGTAAAAGAGAGTGGTATCGAGAGAGAAAGATATCTCCCCTCTCACTAGTTTTTACTCACTAAATTTCTTTGCGTAACAATTGAAACAACTGTCAGTCGCCTGAAAATTGACAGCTGGTTTGAATTTGTTGTTCTATTGGGCATTTGGCATTCATGAACTATCTGTCATTTTTCACAGGTTGCTGTCTCTGAGAGAAAATTGATCCCCTCCACTGTCATTTTGACAGCCTTTCCATTTTTACTGCAAAAGTAAAGTAACAGACTCATGTCAGTCATCTGTCAGGCTTACTATATTAGAAATCCAAACGTCCTCAATACTATTCCTCCAAGATGAATTGTAGCATAACTGACGTCTGTCAAACACAAAGACATTGGCCGCGTTCCACTGCCCGCTAGATGAACAGCGGCATGTCAAACTTCATATAAAAAAAATTTACATATCACCATAGGCGCTAGACATCTAGCACTTTTTGTGAAATATTCCTTTCAGGGAAATTTCTCAATCTAGCGCAAAACTACGCGCTGCATTGAAAGAGAGAGAGAAGAAAACAACCAGTCAAAGGCAAATCGTTCAAACGTTTGCAAAATTTGCCGCTGCCGCTGCGCGAGCATTCCTTCATCTGGGATATTTTGTGCTAGATGAACAGCGGGCAGAGGAACGCGGCCATTGTGTTTATTCCTTTCCCACTTTAAAAATTAACTTATTTGCTCACGCTAAATAAAATAAGAAACAAAACTAAAAGCTAAAACAGCATTAGTCACAATTTCGTGTTAACAAAACTTCATCCAGAATTTATTACAGCCATGTTATCCAAAAACATACGCACCTGCATTAGTCCATTGTATCTCGAAAATTTATGATTTGATTTGTTTCGTTTTTTGTGCCATTTAGTTCCAGCTAATGGTACACATGTACACAAAATTGGTACAAATATATAATGTAGGTTTGTGTCTATAAAATAGATAGCAAGCTGTCAAACAATTGAGCCACTTCATAGATAGATAACAACAAAAGGCAATCCTCTGTTGAGCTTAAATCATTTTGACAGCATTCCACTCTGATCTGTTTAGTCTTCATGTCAGTCAGGTTTCGTTCACAAAAATAGATATGATTAAGCTTAAATAAAATATATTTTCTGAAAATTCGGCGCCAATGGCTTGTAAAATTCAAACCATAAGTCCGGTTGTGTCTTAAAGAGAATAACAATTTATGTTTCTTAATGACTAATTGCGCTCGAACTTTGACCAAAATCTGTCTTAGCGGATCTTTGATTGGCAGTCAATAGAAACAAGATTTCGATAACCAGTTTACTGTTTAGTACACATTTCTTTTTCAATATGAAGTTACATAAAAGTCACTCGGATTTATGACAGTTTTGGTTAACAAATCTAGAAGGCTCATCAGAATTTACGGCTCGGTCCTGTCAGTTTTTTTTTGGTCAGATTTCCCAGCAAATGTGGAGGAAAACAAAAACCACCGATTGTATTTTTTAAGAAATACCATATTCTAGTTATTTGTCTTAAAGTTTGACACTTCTTCGAACATAACTACTGTCTAAAATTCATATCTAGGAACCATTCCGATGGCTGTTCCGATATGGATGGTTTACGGTATAACTATCTTATCATAGCATCAGTTTAAAATGACGCATAGTTCTTTATTTATAAACAAGTGTATGACCAAAATAGACACCGTATTCACTTTGACAATCGAGTTTGAATTGTATGTGCCGTGTGAACTGTCATGTAGCCAAGAAGGTGTAATCTTGATTACCAAAATAATTGCATTTATAGCACTTGTTCTCTTGCCGCTACTCTGTCTGCAGATAATGTGCCGCAATCAAATTTAAGTACGTGTTAATTTGAAGTGTGGCGATAACATTACCCAAACATTACGTAGGCGGTGGGTCTATTTATTTACACGTTTTTATCTGTAAGCAGTCGTGGGTTTTAAATGGCTTAGTGGGGGCTATTGTAAAATTTACTTTTTAATTTTGCAGAAGCCTCTTAATTGGGCATTTCGTGTCAGTGTCTTATATTCATTCGATTGTAGGGTCTTACTATATGACTTATTGCGAAAACGCTGTAGAATCGACTTTAGTCATTCAAAGTCAGTCGGTCAATGTAGGTACATGTTTTAAGGGGGCGCTCAGACTTAAACTCCAGTCGGTAAAACTATATTATACATTTAATCAGGGGCCTCTTTCTCGATTCTCGTTAATGGCAGTGGCAGTATATATTTCTGAACATATGACGAACTTGCATGGAGCAGTAAAGCTTCCAACGACCCAGTGGTGCACGATATTCAGTTTAGGCTGGTACGCTTTTCGAGTGAAGTGAAATTTTCACTCCTCTCCAAAAAGTGCTGTGAAATTGAAAGTGAAATTTTCTCGCCAAAATGTCAAAAATTGAATGTGACGGACAATAAAAGCCAAGTGAAATAGCTTAAGTAACGCCCCCTACATATTACATTTTGAACAACTATTTTTTACTTCAACAGCGTATCTTCACGTGGAATGTGGAAAGTTCATTTTGACAATTCGCACTGAAAATTTTGTATGAAAAATTGGATTTCACGTGAACTGTATCAAATAATTTTGTTGTGGCAGCCATTTTATATAGACGCTCGAGTGCTCATTAAACAGTATTTTGTGAGAGCAAAAACTATCACGGAAACCAAACAAAAGCTTGACAAATACTCGGCCCTAGCGAGGTGTCCGTCAGAACTGAAAATTCTCCGATTTTATTCCATTCGGAGGTTTTTTGCTTTGAGGTATTCTTCGGAACATCTATTCGGAATATTTCTCTGACATTTTGTAACGCATATCGGCAAATTACGTTGAAGTGCGATGAAGTGCATTTTTTTTCTTCAATTTTTGACGGCTAGGTTCCGATATTCTCCGACAGAAATTTGGTGCGGAATTTGTTTACGATTTGGAGTTGAGTCTCCGACAGAGTAGGTATGCGTTGCTGAGAATTTCCCATTCCGACGGATACCTCGCTAGGGTCGATTTTTCGGACACTTTACCATCGATTGGAGCCATTCACCACTGGTTTACTCCATTTCGGTGCGCTTGTTCAAGCACAAGTGACGCCGAACGTTCTGATCGCCTCATTGAGGTTACAACACCAGAAATGGTTCACAATCGACAACAAAAGCAATCGGTTGACAAATTCAAATGAGTGTTTGGCGATGTTCCAGAAAAATTCGACAAATTTCTGTGTGCTACTGAAAGACCTGAAAGCAAACCCAATGAGCAGTGCAATTTGAATAAACCACAGGTCTACAAATGTCCTCTGTAATACGCTAGAAATTTTTGCAAAATTGTTTTCATATTTCAATTTTTACGTTATATCACGATTTTAAAACAGGGTGTAAGTCGATATCGAAAAACATCGATTTTTTCTACACACACAAAGTTGCATTTTCACCCAAAAGTCTGTGAACTTACGTTACCTCAAACGTAATGTCCTTTATTTTGAAAATATATTTTCAAAACCATTTCTTTACACATTTTGTTTCACTTTAAACATTTTCGAAAAACTTTGCAATCCCGTCGGTAAACCAAAAAATAAAACCTTACCAAAAGCTCCATTTGGAAAATATCCCAGCCTCCAAAATAGGATTTGGAGGTCTCTTGATGTTATTCCTTGTACGATTCATTATCCAGTTTGAAAAAAAATTTTTGTAATTCACTGAACTTAAATTATTGTTTCCTTTTCAATTTCTCGTTCAAAACATATGTATTGTCCTTTCAATTGTTAACTCTGCACTGTAGTAAAACTTTCTCAGCTCCGACTACTTATTTCAAGTCTTCTTAAGATACCGTACCGATTAATACTGCCCGACTGTGATTTTGGAAAATAAGAAGTAACCTGACCGTTCGCTGATTTATCTGATTCGACGTTCCTTATCTAAGTCCACAATGGACATGTTAAGAGTGACGAATTAAGCCTATGTTGACAAACAGAAACCAAACTCTGACGAAACTGGTCTGTCTTATTGGACGTACGAGTGCTTAACTGAAATTTTAATAACCCTTCAAGATATTTTTATATATCTCGGCTCTCGCCATTATTCGCACAATGGCCATGGCCACCGATGTGGTATCTTATCAGGAGGAATAGTCTCTATACAATCCATACTACACAAGCTATCGTTAATAATTTCCTATTCGAGCTTCACGTGTTGATAGAAAATTCATTGCGAATTGTATAGGATGACGCGAAGGTGGTGCCGCTTGAAAAAAAAAATCGGAATCGCTTGTGCAGATCGGTATCGAGATGGCTCTTTTTGGAAATGTTTGATTTGGTGACGAAATGCAATCTAAGATCAAATTGATTCAAAAATAACACAAAATGGCTACCCTATGCCGATAAATATAGTTAGTCGATTCAAAAAGTTTTTAATCTTTTATAAAATAACACGCACGTCGTTTTTAGGATACTGCATTTGAACTGACGAGTGTTTGTAATCTATTACTGGTCCACGAACCACGTTCTTATACTGAAAGGCTGATGGCGGTTTAAAAATAAAACAACGCTTCCGCAGAGTTAAATGACGGTCGGTGGTCGCATCACATGTCGTCGCGCTAAAAAGGATTCGTTTTTCGACTGACGCGTGTTCAATAATACCTATTTATATCATTTAAGTTTTAAGGTGTTGAAAATTGCACTGTTGCGGTACCAATAATCCGTGCAAATATATGACCAACTCAGTAGGTCTGTTCCTTTACTTTTGTAGTAAGAATGGAAAACACTGTCAAAATGGCAGTGGTGGGGATAAATTCTCTCACAGAGAGAGTCACTAACGAAAAAGTTAGGGAACGCTTTTGTAGTAAACTATGAATAATGACAGATATGACAGATACCTAATTCAATAAATTTTTATTTCATATTCTCTATTGCCTACTTTCCATTTTCAATACAATGGAATGTTTAAGGTGAACATTCAATATTTATTTTGCCACCTGTTGATACAATTTTAATGCACAAAAAATCAAAACAAATGCAATCGAATGTCAAATAGGACAAGAAATTTCAAATCAGCTGTGACTGACAGCTTTTCCACTTCGTACACCAAGAAATTTGTTGAGTAAAAATTCGTAAGATTCTCAGTGGAGGGGTAATATCTTGCTCTCTCGATGACGCTCTCTTTTACGAATTTTTCGAGTTAGGGAACGGCATTTGAGTAAAATTCGTAAGAATTAGTAAAAATTCGTAAGATTCAAAAGTAAAGGAACAGACCTAGTATTCATAACTTCAAGAAAATTTATGCGTCGTCAATTCTAAAATAGATTATAGATCCAGTGCAATAAGTCAAAGTGAATCATGCACTTCAAGCGCATCTTAGGTTGATGACAGGTATCAGAGTATTAAATTAGACCATGGTAAAGCGTAATAAAAATCAGTTTCTAAATAAATGCCACGTTGGTTGGTTGTTTGGTTGCTTTCCCTCCATCCTGATGAGTGAGCAGTGACAAGTAGCGCTTAAGCGTCGTTTTGAAACGACAACTTTTAGAACCTAGAAATAAAAAGGGTGACGTAGGTATGTTATGGTAGATGAAAACCAGCCTGAGGAGTTGAGAAATTTGATGATGATGTTGAAAAGGATGCCTCGGATGGCCGATATATCGTCAAAGAAATATAAGAGGGGAAGTTGGTTACGTCATCTGCCTGACGTGACGCCTAGCGCGGTGACTAACTTTTTCCCCTTTACTTCACGTCGAGGGACGATGGTAACCTGCGTTGTGAACTGCTAAGCGAGATGTGTGCTTTCTGAAAAGAAAAAAGGACACTCCAAAAACTTCCGGTTTTCCCGGTACAAACTTACTTTAAAATTAAACTTCTTCGTTTTAGCCAGAGCCGGACACTGGAACACTGTTTCACTCTTGTTATTGTCAGCGTGGCTACGACAGTGGGTGTTGTGGGGGTTGGCTAGCTTGGCTGCGTGAGTTACTATAAAGGCCAGTGGCCCGTACTAATTGTCGTAAGTCTAGCGACATCTGCACGCGTTCTGGAAAGGAGGTTATTTTTTCTGGCTTCGTCGAATGTTGGCCAAATCTTTCTAGAAATAACGCAGTTTTTGAGGTTCACCCATCTAGTCACGGCCCCTGCAGTGTAGTGAAGGAGGATTTCTCTCTTTACGTATCCCAGCGGAGGAAAAACTTCCCTCTTATGAGATACGCTCAGAGCAGAACCACGTCTGGCAAGTTTATCGGCTTTCTCATTCCCCTCTATGTTCCTATGCCCGGGACCCCAGACGAGAGTGATTTCAAACCGATGACCTGCCCTGTCCAGTTTTTCCCTGCAGTCCACAACAAGTTTAGATAAAGACCTGGCCGACATCAAGGCCTTAATCGCGGCCTGACTATCAACGAAGATGCCTATTTTTGTATCGGGTGTCGCACCGTTCATAACTTATCACGCCTCCCCAATAGCCAGGGCTCGAATCGCGTCATCCGTGATCGAGCATTACGTCCACGGAATTAAGTTGATTTAAGTGTGAAACAACAACGAATTTCGTCACGAAATGCTCGTTCCCGGATGACGAGTCGACCCCAGAACTTACGCCTGAAAGACGCTGGCTGTATTGGGTAGGCGAAAAGATATGGAAACATCTAGTACGGATGAGAAAACGCCGGCCCCCACTCCACAGTTCATTTGGAACCATTTTTGAAAATGAGTATATCGAGTTCATTTGCGAGCGCGTTTCTTTAACATTCTGGTCTAGAGGGAAATCTAACTGAGAAATTTTTATAGAAGCTAAGTTTGGGTATAACGTATAATACGTCCTATCACAGCGGGGAGTGAAAGTAGGATGTTGGTATGGCCGTAGGCCCTTTCTGACCAACGTTTTGATTCCTTTAATTTATTTTAATTAAAGGAATTAAAGAAATGCCACGTAAATTAAATGTTTTCGGAAAAGAATCTAAAGACTAAAAGGAAGCCAAAATGTTCGTAGATAGATTTTCAGGCCTATTCCACGCAACCTTTAGTTGCGAGCGAAGTCGAGCTTTTATTTTCCGCATGTTGTGGCCATTTGCCTTCTTATATTTCTTACCACGTTTTGGGACCCAACTTAAAGCACAAAAATAAACAACGTCCGTACATACTTAATATTTTCTTTTATTTTTAAAGTTGTTACCTAGACAAAATTGACTTATAGATCCACTTAAACTATATTCCCCTCAAGGGAATGCAACAAAAAAAGAATACCTACATACATTTACACTATATATTTCATATATATATATATTATTTAGGCGGTAGAAAAATAGTTTCGCAGTAAATTAAGTTGACTCGCGTACGCGGTGATTATCACTACAGTGATGAAACGCGCAACAAGTGTAAAAATAAGTTAAGCGCAATTTTAAGTAAATTCGACTATTAGTTGTAGAAAAAAGATCATAACACATTAATTGACTATCCAAATACAAACAAAATTCAATAATACTAAGTACAGCAGATAACTAAGTGCAGGACAAATTTCAATTTAAAATGAGAGATGCTGGGCTACAACAGTTTAGTACTAGTTCGACTGCTATTCGCTGTATTTGTCCTTGTAGTTCTTCTCGGCGGTCTCTTTAAGGGCAGTTGCCGTTGCATAGCCGGTCTGTTCGACGAGTTGTCGCAGAAAGCCGTCCGGCCTTTGAAGCAGATCGTGAGGGTGAGCCAGCTCAACAGCTTGGCCAGCGTCCATGACCATCACCCGATCACTGTCCATTACTGTGTGCAGACGATGTGCGATTGTCAGGACAGTGCAGTCGGCGAACTTTGTGCGAATAGTTTTCTGAATAAGCTTGTCGGTTCTAAAAGGGGGAAATCATTATTTGACCAGGGAATCATATTGAAGGAAAACTTACTCTGGATCCACATTGGCTGTGGCTTCATCGAGAATCAGAATTTTGTTGTTTCTAAGAATGGCACGAGCCAGGCAAACCAGTTGCCGCTGACCCATGCTAAAGTTTGAACCCCCGTCATACATTCGACAGTTGAGACCTCCGATCAGGGTTGACACATAGGAGCCGAGCTCGACATCTGCCAATGACTTCCACATCTCGGCGTCGGACTTTTCCTCGAATGGATCCAAATTGTAACGAAGCGTGCCCGAAAAGAGCACTGGGTCCTGCGGAATGATGGATATCTTGCTTCGCAAATCATGCAGACCCAACCGTTCAATGTCGATTCCGTCTATTGTAATTAGACCCTGATTGTGGGCCAAACGGAACACAGACTGAATTATTGAAGACTTTCCGGCTCCAGTGCGACCCACAATTCCAATTTTCTCCATCGGTTCTATCGTGAAGTTTAGATCTTTCAAGACCAACGGCTCCTCGGCGGAGTAGCGCATGTGGAATCTGGTAAACTCGATCTTTCCCTTGCTCGGCCAGACGGTGGTCGGCTTGAATTTTTCCGGCGTTTCCAGGGGCGGCTCAGACTGTGTTTCTGTGTACTCGAGCACCCTCTCCACGCTGGTCATTTGATTTTCGAGTTCGGCAGTTTGACGCATGCCCCACTGGCACATTCCGACCATGCTGATGGAGTGCAGTATTGCCAGGCCAACGTCGCCACTGTGAAAGGTGTGATTAAGCACCAGAAAGCTGAACGTGACGGCTGATATGTAAACGAAACAGATACAGTCCGACCAAAGAGCGAAGGCACGTGTGCAGGACAGAAATAGATACCAGGACGAGGTGTTGGTATTTTGGTACGAATGGAACTCGCCTTCAAGTGCGCTCTGGGCCTCTAAGGCGCGGATTGTTGTCAGACCTTGGAATGTTTGATTCGTAAGCGAATAGATGGGACTCCGAGCTGCAAGAGAAAGGATATTTTACATCGCAGTTCGATATGTGATGATGCATAATACCTACAAATTGATTCGATTCGTTTGACGCTTCGACTGGTGTTGATGTAGATGTATCGAACTAAGTACAGGCAAATGACCACGACTATAGCAGGCACCATTAACCAAAAATTGGCTATGGCAACTATGACGAGCACTCCAGACACATCCATGGAGAACTGGAAGACAAAGGAGAAGAGATTTATCGTAAATCGAGCGAACACAAGAATACAAACGCCAACCAATACTCACATATAAGCAGTCAATCAGCGTATGCGGCAAATCAGCATCCACCGTCCGTATATCCTTCGAGAAGCGATTCAAAATCCTGCCCGAAGAGTTTTTATTGAAGAAATACATGGTAGCTCTGGTGATGCCGCGGAACAATCGGTCGTGCAATTTCAGCGATATGCTGAGGCACATTTTGAAGAATCCAAAAGTGCGGACCAAGAATACCACCAACGTAGTTGCCAACAGTACCGAATAGAATATGACGATTTTTTGTCGACTTGCTTCTTCGTCTGTCGATTTCACTTCATCATCCTCGAGTGCGGTGACGTTCTGACTCAATGTTGTTTCATTGAGACTGGCCACCAGTTCCCGACGAGTTATCGCCACCTCCTCCTCCCAAATTACCCTGAAATAAAACATGCCCATTAGTTTATCAATACAAATCGGCTAAGGGTTATCACAAACCATCTTGATATGAAGTAATCCACTCCGGTTAACATGATACGAGCGAGGACAAACAGTCCCAGTATTACGAACAACAGGAAGGGACTTTCCAGCGCCTTGAAGTACGACGCATACACGCTGAATTTGACTGAACCCACAGCCTGCACTTCCTTGTTATCGTCGGGCAAATCTTCGGTGGGCATTTGTTGATGCATGTGCTCGAGACTCCTTTCACTGTCGCTCTTCGAGATTTTACTATTTATACTCGCAGTGTCACCTCCCTCGTCATGATTGGTGTGAGCTAAGAACTGGAACTGCTTGGATTTCTGTAGCTCTTGATAGCTTCCTTGGGCGACTATTCGACCGGCACCCATAAGAACGAGTTTCTCAACATCAAACAAGTACTGCACCTGATGAGTGACCAATATTCGTATCTTTCCCGAGAGAAAATCACGAATACAGTTCTCAAAAATGTGCTTGCCCACGTGTGTATCAACAGCGGACAGTGGATCATCAAGCAAGTATATGTCCGCCTTGCGATAGATTGCTCTGGCCAGGTTCACACGAGCTTTCTGACCGCCGCTAAGACTGACACCACGTTCGCCGACGATGGTGAGATCGCCATACGGCAGCAGTTCCAAGTCCCTTTCTAAGGCGCATACACGCAGCACCTTCTGATAACGCCGCTCGTTGTAGTTCTCAATGAAAATTATATTATCCCTGATGGTACCTTCAAACACCCACGGCTCCTGTGATGCATAGCTGATCTTCCCGTCTACAGTCACTGAACCCTGGTTCAGCGATACTTCGCCGAGCAGAACATTCAACAGAGTTGACTTCCCAGCACCGACTGGACCCACAACAGCTGCCAGAGTGTTGTCTTGGATATCAAGGTTGAAGTCCTCAATGGCGGCGTTCTTATTATCGTCCATCTTGTCCCAAGAGGCGAATGCGTCCTTCAGCACCACGCACTTCTTCTCCGCATTCGGATTAAAGTTGCGCCGTATAACTTTGGGACTCGTGGCGTGTATTGCGTTGCCATTTGCTTCGCTCTTGCTCTCTATCACTATAGTGGGACGTGTTGGTTGTGGTTTTCCCTTTTCTTTACTGTGCAGCGGAAGTTCCTCTGCTTCCAGCAGAAACTCCTTACAACGCCTCGCCGACACATACGCTTCGGCACAAAAGGTGATGGCTAACGGCCAAAAGTGCACCATTGACTCGTTCAGCATACTAAAGTACGAAGTCACTGTGAAGACGCGTTTTGCTGTGATCTCATCACCCAAATACACGTACGACACAATGCTCAAGAAGACAGACAGATTGGAGATCATCGAGGTACAACTTAACGCCGCGTGGATATACGAAGTTCCACGAATGGCATTCACCTCCTTTAGCCTCACCTCTGCTATCACTTTTGCGAACGACTTCTCCCACGCGTACATCTTGATCACCTGAATGCCTTGGATGATCTCGTTCATCAGCTTCACTCGCAAATCCGTCCGCTCTGCGGTCATCTGTCTGTAGTACGCAGCGTTTTTCGCTGCCCACGCTTGAAGCGGGATAAAGCTAAGCATGAACGACACACCTATCACAGCTGAGATACCGATTTCTCTATACATAAGGTAGCCAATGAGCAGTGACTCCATTGGACCTTTCCACAGGTCGTGCAGGAAACACAGCGCCACATCGAATCGACCCAAATCGTTCGATATAATGTTGATCGCTCGGCTGCGAAGCCCATCGTTACTGGCACTCTTTGAGATTAGAAGGCACTTACGGTAGACGAGCCCGGATAGGGCAAGACGCACTTTGGTGCCAATTTGGAAGATGTAAAATATGAACGGATGGAACGTTATGATCGGCATTAATGAACACAAAACTATTCCCAGTGCGTACAGATACGCATCCTGTTTTGATATGGCTGTTTGTTCGGCTACAAAGTACGCTACAAGGCTTCCGAGAAACAACGGCTGAAGGCATCTGCAAAAAGAGGAGAGACACGTTACTATAAGCTATTGGCGTGGGTATATAAAAACTTACTTTGTTACTGTTTCTGTTATTGAGTACATCAGACCGAGTGGTAGGAATTTACTTCCATAGGCACGAAAAATCAGTCGGACCACGCTTGGATTCTTGCGTTTCTTTTCATCATCCCATAGCTGGCCAAATCGTTCGGTCACACGTTCGCTATCTAGATCTCGTTTGTGTTCGTAGAGTTCTTCGTCTGTTAACGGACCCTTTAGGCCGCGACGGAATATACTCTTCATCCACCTGTAACAAAAACAAAAAGGAACGGGGTTTAGCAAATGTATTCTAAGCGACTTGAGAGTGTCTTGCTGAATTAAGGATAAAGTGTGGAAGGAAGAGCTTCCTGTTTGATTGTCATCTGTTATCTGGCAGAAAAAAGTGAGGGGGTTGAGTGTTTTATCCGACAACGAATGGTTTAAGAAGTATGGACCAATATACAAGAAAATTAGTCTGCTATCGCTCTACTTGACTACAATGCACGGGTTCAAAATGGAATACTTGGGGCAGGTGTCTGCGACCACTTGTGCGTGTTTAAGGCCATTAAACAATTTATCGCCCTCTTTAAATAAATATTTAGCACTTCACAGCATGGGAACAAAAATTGAAAGATAATATCAGCTTTAGCCGGTAGCTAATTATACAGGAATTGCTTTTTAAATTACTTGGAAGTTAACAATAATAGTTAAGTTCTTCATTCAAATCATATCTGCAAGAGCTGTTAAGTTTTATGAGTAAATTCTTCGTTGGTAACAATATTTTCCATAAATAAATAAATAAACCGTCTATCAAACAGTAGATATTGATCACAGTCAAGTTTAATTTGCAGATCCCGTGTGGAACGCATTTTACACCGAAGCTATTGCCAATTCGTCGCCGTTGGGTAATTCTTGACACATACCTAATTGAATATTTTATCAGAGCTTGTATCAGTAGTTCGACTTTGTAGTTTTATTCTATATATATATATATATATAATTACGCCACTGTTACATGGAAACCGAGTTATAGCTTTGCGTGTTTTTAAGGGGCGATAAATCCGAGGTTCCACTAAAGATCGTGTGGAACACTATTACAATCTCTTATGTAGGTACTGCTTCTGGGAACTACAGATAAAGCCAATTAAGAATGGGTAGCTGAGATTACGCTACCCCGGGTGAGTCTTTTATTGGTTATGTGATAATTGAGCTGAGTAAGCATTAAGGCGCAGTTGCTGACATTTTATTTTATTTAAACATCATTTCGTATCTTTAACAGCATAAAATGTAAAATAAAAATGTTCTTTTTGGGCTGGTATTTTGTCATTGGTGTAACGTTTATGTAAGATAACGCATGCTGGCCAGTTATATAGGTCTGTTCCTTTATTTTTAAATCTTACGAATTTTTACGAATTCTTACACATTTTACTCAATTGTCGTTCCTCAACTCAAAAATTCGTAAAAGAGAGCGGCTTCGAGAGAGCAAGATATTTCCCCTCTTACTAGATCAACAAATTTCTTTGCGTAAGAGTTGAAACAACTGTCAGTCGCCTGAAAATTGACAGTTGATTTTAATTCGTTGTTTTATTTGGTATTTGGGTGGAATATTCGCATATGAACTATCTATCATTTTTCACAGGTTACTACAAAAGCGTTCCTTAACTTTTGCGTAAGTTTTCCTCTCTGAGAGAGAATTCATCCCATCCACTTTCATTTTGACAGTCTTTTACATTTTTACTAAAAAAGTAGAGAAACAGACGGACAGCCCTAATATGATTTGAATATGGAGAAAAATCTGTTGAGTAAATGTCATATTTTCTCTTACCATTTGATATCTTTGGCAAAGGCTGATTCGGTATCTTGCACGGATATAACGATTTTAACTAGGTTGGTTTCAAATCTCACACACAGAGAAAGCGACAGTTCAATTTGCTTACCTGGTCGTGGGAAATTGTGAGGCCGACTAACTCGGATTTGGCATTGCCCTCATAAACTTGTCAGAGAAGGTCGAGTGTTATAACTTTGCTCCATAGATGGCGCTGTCTTATCTCAGAGAAGAACGCGTCAGGTAGATTAGGGAATGAGTCACCAAGCCATGGAAGGCTCATAAATAGGTCCACTTGCGTTTTACAATTAACAAAATTTATGTACAGGGTCTTCCAATAGGGTTTTCTAAACTTTGACAGTTGATAGCGGCCATGTTGTTGAAGCTACATCTGTCAAATTGGCTGTCATTTATTCAGTCTGTTTTGGACGGACAAAGCGTTCAACAGCACGTGCAAATTATATAATTGTTTTATCAAAATGGATGTTCTGTTCGGGCAAACGTTCCGTGCGCTTCGCCCATTTTAAGGTCGCCATAATCGTCCCAACGAGAGAATGAATGGGTTCGCCAACAAGCAAAATTGTGGAATTTCGGAAGATAACAATTCACATAAGATCCAAGAAAGTCCAATGTATCCCGAAAAAGTCAGTGTTTGGTATGAATTTTGGTCTGGCAGCGGCAACGGGCCAAATTTCTTTGAGAACGACGTTGGAAAGTTGGCTTAGGGGTTAGTGTTACATCTTAGGGTTTTTTTTCCACTGCTCCACCTCTTGCGAACGTTTGACAAACATCCCAGAGTAAAAGTGTCATGAAAGAGCTTCTCAATTAGCCGTTTGGACTCGGCGTAATATTGTAAATCCCATGCATTCGTTCCAAAAATGAAAAACTCACACAAAACGAATGGTTGTGAGAAGCTAGCCCTAGAGTCCCATAGACCTATTGCGCCGACTATTTATTTATTATTTACGTTGGCAAGGCCATATTCCTATGATTACTAACTGCTTTTGGCCTGAATCGGATGCCATGGACATCAACACATTTGAAATTCTCCATGAGCGATTTAAGGGCGTGGTCATCTCACGTGGAGGTGATGTGAACTGGCCGGCCACCGAGATCGTGCGATTTGACCCCGTACAACTTTATCTTGTGGGGTTTTCTGCTTATATCACACAAATATCACCCAATCTAAGTACATAATAATTAAGCAAGTGAAAATCTACAAATAATTATATCCCTTGTAAGTCTGATCTTGATTTTCCGAACTGATTGCTGAAAGTAGATGCTTAAAACATGCAGCTAAAGCAGCCAAGATCATATCGGGCGTGTAAAGCAAGTGGCAGGTAAATAAGAAAATCAGAAACAGTCAGTCTTCTATGACAGTTGACACTTAATAGCAATAATCACTGCTAAAAGAACAGTATGGTGTGTTTCTCTGATGAATTTTTCCCAACCATCAAACCGTCAGGGGAAATAAACAATAGAAAATCAATTAGATAAATAATTATCTGCATTTCAACAAGGAAATTAAAAAAATTTATTGCAAAACATACAATAAAACAAAGATCCAACCGCACACACAATCAAGTTGTCTAATCGTCGAAAACTTGTTGACACACATTTCGATTTCTGAGTGGCTTTTTTTGCGATGCAAATGCAACCAAACAGAGGTTGGCCTTGATTCAAATAGAAAAAGGCATACTACACATACGGCACACTAAGGAAAACTACCGTTTTAAGAGAATTTGTGCAAGTATTTGGATGTGTGAGAAAGATCACTCTTAGGATAGAGCAATGAACTCGCATGAGCGCACTCACTGTGCACAGTTATACTTATTCAGAAGATCAGCATCACCATCAGTGTGTTGATGAATGAGTGAGATCGATTGATAAAACCCGCTCATTTTTGTGTAATACATTTTTTTGTCGCTAGAGCAGTTGCGTCAGAACAACGCAATTGTGTTATTTGTTGCTATGGAAAAAATGAGTAACCCTTTGTAATGAAAAACAATAAGTTGGTGTACGTTCTTTGGTTCGAAGTCGTAGAAACTAGCTACCTATTTTATTTTTTTAAATAGCCATTCGGTATTTTGTCATCTGACTTTGTTGATGCGGTCTGTCAGGGTCATTGTTGTCAAATACGGGTATTTATTGCATTTTGAGACACCGATTATTTACAATTCTTTAAATAAATGTTGCCAGTATTCAACGATGACTATTTAAAGACGACAGAAGCAGTCGTTTGGTTTGACTTCAACACGGAGAGGAGTGCTTGCAACGAATGTGCATACGAGAAAGAAATTCATTCATCATCCTCACTACCAAACAACAAAGCACAACTCGGATTCAGGTCTATAGACATATCTTCCTCAATAAATACAGACTTCCGACACAGCGATAGCAGTCTGTGGATAGAGGCGCACATACCCGCCCCATTTGCTTGGAATATCCACTATTCCAAAAATGCATCAAAGAGTTTCAAACTAAATATATCCAAAAAATGCATAGAAAATCATTGAAAAAAAAGAACCGAGAACCTCCTTAAAATCATCTGATAAAATAGGCCGTTTTGAAAATCTACGAGCATTGTATCAAAAATCACTACCAAATCATCAAAGTGAGCGATAAAAAATCTAGCTTCCAATGGCGCACTAAGAACAGCTTCATAACTCGACTAAAAACCTCGGGAGAGATTGTTGAAAAGACGTTAAAAAATCGCACCCAAAATTGTATAAAAACAGCAATAAGGAATCTTAAGCGTGTCGGAATTTCGACCCAAAAGACTTCGAGTCTACCAAACAAACGCTTCGAATGCGACCGCAAAAATTGCATCAAAAACTATTGTCGGAAATCACGTTTTGCTCCAAAATGGGTTAAAAAAAGCCTCGAAAATTGTGGAAAAAACGAAGAAAATGGCGTCTCAGAATTAAGTTTGAAATGGCAACACTAGTGGGCTCGGAAATGGTACCTAAATTCGATTCTGGAAAATCGTCAGAGATCAGTCTATAAAACTCATCATCAGTTCAGAAAAGTGGGAAGCATCGCCCATTGAAAAGGTTAAGTATCATTTCTTGAGACGCGTAAGAATCAGCGGTCAAAGTAGTCTTCTTTTTACTAAGATTGCCTACACTTAGTATTTGTTGTATGGGAAGTGCTGAGCCCCTTATTTCCAAACTCTTATCGGTTAAGTGCTAGGAACACTCTAAAAAGACTCATAGAAGGCACACCATTCACTTTTATATAGAAGTGAGGATCGCGCAGAAAGCGTTTCAAAAACCGATCAAGTATCAAAGGTTGAACAAAAATAACGATCAAGATCTCTTTCAGAATGTTTCATTACTTTCGCAAAACTTTAAAAGTTCAACGTTTTTATAAAACGAGTCAAAAATAGCCCCATAAACTGAAAAAAAACTCGTCTCAAAAACTACGTTATCGAAAATTGCCTCAGTTGTTGAACATTACCGCAAAAACGGGTCAAATATCGGTCCTTCTAGCGCCTGAAAAAAAAACCTTTGGAAAATCGCTTGCCAACTATCTCAGAATTAGGCTGTGAGAATCTCTACTTTGCATCCGGACACTGACTGTAAAGAGTAAAGGTGCTATCAGGTTAAGTTACTCTAGAATTTTAAATCTCCCTCCTACAAAGTGAGACCAGATGGGTCGTATACAGACGCATTGCAATCAACTCGTCGCTGTGTTAAACCACTTTTAAAGAACAGAACAGTGTTCATCTTATTGACCAAGCTTTCTGAAAAGCAAAGCAGATACTAAGTAACTGCCTTTACAACTTTTGAAACTTGATTGACATTTACAAATTAAAGTAACACATTCCCAAGTCAGAATTCTCCATGCACAATAATTAAATAGTGTGACAAGACATTGGCGTGACAAAATCATTAGCTCGCGCTTTAATTTCATTCTCGTGGAGATGTGTGCCCTCAATTTGTTGTGACAAATGGACAATTATTCACACTTCGAGTTTGTAACAAGTGGCGGAACAACAAACTCATTGCGCTCGCCTTAGCATTTTTGCTTCACCAATTGATTCATCAACTAGTGACGTAGTAAGCATGCATTCTCTGATCGAACTTTTTCTATTAATCTGGGGTTTAACCAGCTTTCTGAAAACAAATTTATTTATCTCGTCAGTTTTCATTCTTAGCATGACTCTCGAAACAGAATGGCTTGTCAATATTTGTGTGACAGAAAAATAGTAGTAAAAATGGAAAAGACTGGAGGAGTGGGGATGAATTCTCTCTCAGAGAGGGAAACTTACGCAAATGTTAAGGAACGCTTTTGTAGTAACCTGTTAAAATTGACAGACAGTTCATGCCAAATAGAACAACAAATTCAAATCAGCTGTCAATTTTCAGGCGACTGACAGTTGTTTCAATTGTTACGCAAAGAAATTTGTTGAGTAAAAACTAGTAGGAGGGGAAATGTCTTGCTCCCTCGAAGGCGCTCTCTTTTACGAATTTTTTGAGTTCAGGAACGACAATTGAGTAAAATGCGTAAGAATTCGTAAAATTTAAAAGTAAAGGAACAGACCTAATAAGTGAAAGAAGAATCGCCACATTCTAGCAGTTAAATTTGATATGTCATATACATTGCGAGTATAGTTTGACAGAATTGTTTTTAGAAATCTTGCCTCATAAATGAGTCCTTGTAGCGAGTTTCTTTTAATATTTTTAATTAAAATGAATATAAAAGTGAAAATTCTATATTTAACTGAGTAGGTTACATATTAATTACTCCGCATGAACTAAGAAGAACCCCTCTTGCGTTTATTTTACACACGTAGCTAAATGTGGCTTAATCGATTTGGCTATTACACGCATATATACTAATGAGTGTGTAATAATAGAAGAATTACAACAACTATAGTCATTATAACAACGCTCCGAATAGAAATGTTCATCGAATAACATAATAACAACGATCGATAAATTCTGGGATTGCCCTTTCTAGTAGACGCCTTTGATTGATAAAGTTTACTTCAACTATTTGGAACTGTCATTGTCAAATACGTAGATGGTTGTTATGCGAAAGGCGATTACTCAGGAGTGCAACCGAAAAAAGTGTTTGGTAAAATGAAAGCAATTCGCGGCATAACGTAGTGCCTCTCATCGTGTTGTCTTTAAATGGAGGTCTTGCACGGAGAAAAATGTGTGAAGCCGAAAAGATATCACGGTAATCATTAAAATAGAAAATACGTGTATGCAACTAACGATTGTCAAAAATAAACTCAAAAAAGAATTTTAACTCACAAGACCATGGGGTGTTTTACTTGACAAATCTACTCTACTAATAATCTATATCCCAGCGTTCTTTTTTTAACCGAAATTGATATTAGAACCAACAAATAATAGAAAGAGATGTTGACACTTCTGCAGGTTCTACAGTTTGTTAACTTCTCGACTGGGTTGGGTGGTAGATGGACAAACGTCAAGTTTTTAACATCGATTGCGTTTCATTGACCACTGGATAACTAGCAGCATGTGAACCTAATAAACTTCTAACAAATATTAAAAGTTGGCACAACAGCACTTTGTTTCAAGTTTAAGAGAATGGCACCTAGAAGGCCGCCTTGCGGAATACCATATGTCGGTATACGGTTTTCCAGAAAAGAAGAAATTTATTTTAAACAAAACAGTTGAAAGCAGGCAATTTTATCGGCCTTAATATCGCCGACCTTATTGCCAATTTCTAAGGCTTAAGATCACGAATTCAAAGGGGTTCCCTAGCGGAAGCAAAAGTCTTTACTGGTAGCTCAATGCTTCTTGTAAAATGCTTCCGAGGATAGTTAGTTGCGTCACACTTTATTCGCATTTTGTGTGGTGGTTTTCCAAATCTGAGGAAATTCTCTCTGTGAGAATGATAACCGAAGAGGTAAGTAAAGGGAGGGAGGGAGTTCGGGCAACTGTCAGACACATTTACATTTATATCCTGTAATGACAAGTGTTTCCATATTAATATCGCACATAGGTATCTTGTGTTGATGACAACATATAGATGATAAGGCTTATCGACCAAATGTGACAGGAAAGTAAAATGAGACAAGGTTTGTGATAAGGGATTTCCATCTACCTTATGATGGCTCCCTGTAAATGGCGATCTTTATAACCTTTTTTTGGTATGTGATTTACTGCGCACTTAACTATATAGATTAAAAAACCTTAAACAAAATGCTTCACTAGTTCCAGTAGTAGTTACCCGATGTTTTAACGTTAACTGATAAGATAGTCTACATCCTATTGGTAAAAAGTCAATAACTACCTGATTGGATTTACGATACTTTATTGCAATGTTTTGCCAATAAGGTCATGTTAAGTTTGTCAACGGATATACAACACTTATTCGAAAAAAAAGAGACAAACTTCATCATTTTCCGCTGGCAACAAGAAGCAACTTGTTAGGCCCGGTTGATTTAACCTTTGAAGAGATGTTTTCTCAGTTGTTTCTATTCCAACTATGTACTTGTTTTATCGTCGGGGATCAGTAGATTATTTTATTAATTAGGTAACGCCACTGAGCTGTAGGCCAAATAAACAGCTATCTTTGTCTGTTTAGTACATCTATTAATACTATCTTTATGAGTGAGATATAAACATCGCACATCTTCGGTGAAAGATCTTGAACAAAGATGCAGTCAACAAAGAAATAAGCATGCGTTGTTTACTGTCGGTTTTCCTCAACCCACATTGCGGTGGAAACAGTTTTCCAAAGCACTTCTTCATCTAGCCAATCAATGAAAATGAAAAGTTTTGGATCTAATTGCTCATAATTGACTGGAATGCTATGCACTCCAACAAAGTAAAATTATTGATTTGTTTCTACTCAAATACATTTGTTATACGTTATACCATATGGGCAACGTTGGTTGTGTGTATGTACCGATTAACAAATGTACTTTACAATAAATATGAACCTATACATGAATGACAAGCACGCTATTTACAATTTAAATTATTCAGCAGCTCGTTGGTGTAGGAACATGAAAGTGGTATATTGTGTGGTTTGTACTTCACGAAGCGACATCTGAATTAATTATATGCCATCTGCTTCAGGAACATATATATAATTTGATTTATGTGCAGTCGATACCATAATTATATTGTTCATATGTCTAAATCATCGAATTCGCCAACTGTTTTTGAGTGCGGTTCACTTTGCTCATTGCATTCAGTGCGGGCATTCCCTACTCGATTTTCAGTTCCACTGGAACAGGTTTGTTTGTTTATTCGACTCGAGGTCAAAATACACCTTCTTCCTATTTATAATAATTTGGTTTTATAAACAAACGTGCAACGATGGACCGAAAGCAATGTCACTTATTGCACTCCACATTGCAGTAAAAACAAAACAAGCGATTTTTACATCTGAAATCAAATATTAATTACGTAATATTTTGACATTTACAATATTGTGTGTCATGTTTTTGACGTTCAATGACCTAACACTTTTCGAAAGCGAAAGCAACCAATTTGAGTACCCTAGGTTCGTTTCTTTTATAACAACGAACTTGTTCAAATTAGAGAAACAGACTTTTTTGTTATAAAAGTAACATGACGAGTCTGGCTGTCTTAGATTTTGACAGCAATGTACCCAAGTGAAAGAATGGCCACATTCATAAACTTAGTTGTCTTAAGTCGACTAGATTAGTCTGGAATAGATGTAACCTGAACGCAAAAAAAAGATTGGTCGGGAACGTGACTTTTCCTACGTCAGCCACATATACCTACGAACTATCAACTTAGTACTCAGTCACGAATTTCTTGACTAGATTCGTCTGCTACCCGTCCATAAACGTCAACTGACACAGCTGCCCATGTGACCGATCTAGGCCAATCAAAACTAAGATACATCAAGTCAGTCAGCTGTCAGACTTACTAAACTATAGGTAGATACTTGAACGTCCCCAGTATAATGAAAAGTTGTGCTGTTGTAGATTTTAACAGTGAAAGAATGTTTTTTTTTTGACAAAACAAGTATTCAGTTCCCTCACGAAACAAAAATCGTTTACGGAAAAGTGTAAACATACCATTAAAATTGCCTGATTGAATTGGTTTTATTATACACGAATTGAGTAGGATTCACGTTCACTGACAACGAGCAGCTGCCCATACGAAGCTCGTTAGTCACTTTTCAGTCGAATATAATAGCGTTTGCATTTAAGAAGGGGTCAGAATCAGAACGGTCAGAAAATACCGACAGCTAATCAATATGGCGGTTCGCTCCACAACCGGCTTTACAAACGCTATCCCCCTACTCTCACGTAATTCAAATAAACGCAAAACGTGTGCAAACTTTTCGTTAATTATTCTGAGAACTTTCATTATATGGTGTCAAAAAAAAAATCATCCACTGGGTAAGTACTGAGCATGAAAAGCTCGTTGTAACTCAGTTATATGCTTTCATATACATATACCTACAGATTGCTTGAGTAAATAGTTTGGAGAGACAGAATTAAAACAAGTAGAACATTACGACATTTAAATCATTCTTTGTTTTTCTTAGTTTTGACAGCTTTCGACGCCGAATGGTATATGGGATCTTATATAGTAACGTATCTGCACATGGCAAGACAAAATAAAAAGCACTTGTTGCAAAATCTTTAAGACAGGGCAACGTCATGCATTTATGTTTTCTCTTTTGGTGTACGAGTACGAGCAAAAGAAACGTGAAAAAAACTGACACCAAATGTCATGATCTACAGATAGAATGAATTAGGTTAAATCGATTTAAGCATTAAACAAATGTTAAAAAAAATAAAGGTATTTATGTATTGTACATATTTTTTAAATCTACTTATTTTTTACGACAATTCTACCTCGATTTTGAAAGGTGTGCCTTCATTTTAACCGCGATTTCGAAAGGCTCAAATGAGAAGCTTTCTCAGAACAGATAGGCTCTGGAATGTTTGTCAGACGTTTCCAGGTGTGGGGCAGGGTGCAGAGGAGAAAAAAGAAGAGAAAAGAAGAAGAAAACTTTAGGATAACATGGATTTTTCAAATTGACACATCAATATTGACAGCATGTTTGACAGCAGGACCAACCACAGTCATTTTGACAGTCGCTGACGTGTTTCGTCTGAGTTTTCATTGGTTTAAATTGATCACGCAAAGTTTTTTTCAGTTGACGTCGGTTTTAACATTTAAGGTAAATCTCCTACTGACAAATCAATTCGAATTAGACAGACCACTAGAATTTTTAAATGTGGCCACATTGTTCGTTGCTGGCTCTAACCTAAAATAGAGGTCGACACTTAAATCTCTTGGAACTTTTTGTACTTCTGTTTAATTCTAAAAAGCAAATCGTTTGTCAATTTCCTACTGATATCCTGAACTCAGTCATAAAATCATAATTATAGGTATGTTTCTTTACTTTTAAATCTTACGAATTTTTACGAATTCTTACGCATTTTACTCAATTGTCGTTACTCAACTCGAAAAATTCGTAAAATAGAGAGAGAAGGATATTTCCCCTCTTACTAGTTTTTACTCAACAAATTTCTTTGCGTAAGAATTGAAACAACTGTCAGTCGCCTGAAAATTGACAGCTGATTGAGTTTCCTACACCACTTTTTTGAATTTTGAATTATTTACCCGTCTGTTTTTATAAATTACTAAAACTCTTTCGTAAGTGTCTCTCTCGCTAAGAGAATTTAACCCCACTACTGCCATTTTGACAGTCTTTTCCATTCTTACTACAAAAATAAAGGAACAGGCCTAATATGTATGCTTAAGCAATCGCAATGGTGTCAAAAAAGAACCCGTCATTTGTTCGGTGAAACGTTTGATCATATTTAAAGTTCGAAAATGAACGAACTTAAAATCTAAATAAGGTTTAACTTTTTTTGTTAAGTTTTGTTTGGTATGCATTTACGTACCTACTTGATAAACGTTGTCGTTTTAGGTTTTATTATACATTAGATTTCTGTGATCTATATTTTCGATGCCGAATTGCCCATCAAATTTGATTAATAAATATTTTAAAAATTGGCAACACTACTCAATTCTTGATCGCCAAGAGGAAGGGAAAGGGATCGGACGTTCGTTGGATCTCGGGGATTCTCATTCGAAAGCTAGTCATTTCATATATGTATTACGTTCGTATGGATGGATATATATATGTATAACCAACAAATAAAACTTTACCGAGTGAGATTCAGCTCACGTGACATAAATTACAAATGTTTTTCCCCACAACAATTGACGTCATCAGTCACAACGGCAAGTTTTGTCGGAAACAACAATAATCATTAATTAAATAGCGAATTATATTTATTACTAAAAAGTTGTCATGTAAACAAATTTCCGGTTACGAGTCATTATCGGCGAAAACTATAAAAAGAAATTATCGCTCAACACGACAACAACATCACCCTGCCAAATTTATTTAGGTAGGTATTCATAAAAATTCGATTCGCCCGCTGAAAGAAATCGCACATGTGCCATTATAAATGTATGCCCAAGGTTACTAGATAACCACTTGTATGTAATGTCGGCTGTCGGCACATAGTTATGTATTATCATTCATTTTTTAACTGACTGGCATGACATGAAAGCTGGAAATCCGTTACAACTAGTAAATTCACTCACCAGAAACTCCACTTTGAGAGGAAATTCGCTTTCAGTATTGGATTTGGCGGTCTCACTACTTTTCTCTTTGTCCGATTCATATTGATTTATTTTCTTTCTATTGCTTTTGCTGCGCTGCTGCTCTCTTCTATTCGATTAGACAAGACACCACTTTTTGACAAAGAACAAGGCAAAGCACCAAATGCAGCATGCAGCTGGTTTCACTCAATCACGCACAAAGAAAAAAAAACCACTCGATTCGACACACTGCTATATCCGCTTGTAAATGTAATTTGCACTTTTTAATTTATGAAGACGTTTATTGCTTCACCGCTGTCAAGCAACGTTGCTGAGGTCACTGATCGACAATGTGATATGTAAACGAAGAGCTACGAAAAAAAAACTGGGTAGGTTCGAGTAAATCGCGTGCCAGACAAGATGACGTCACACTAATGTCTTTACAGCTGGCCAGACGCACTTTGAGTGGGATACCCCAGTCGAGATTCAGGCGATTTATACGAGAACTGTTTTCCGTTTGCGAAAGAGAGTACGTACGAAAACAACTGTAAACAAAATGTTTGAACTGCTACGCTGACATTTCTGCTTCTTTCTCGTTTGAGTGGCAAATGGCAATGGCAGATAACTGAAAAATGAGCATAGGTTATTTTTTGGCAGAGAGACGACTTAAATCCATATCTATTTCATCAAGTGCGGCAATTGTTGTTTTGTTATAGAGCTACTGGTTTGCTTTCACTTTTGAAATTCGCTGCTTGATGATGGGATAAAAATGAAGAAGAAGAACTGATAGGCAAGATGATGAAATTCACAATGCGGAACAGAACAATTGAGATGCTAAGCATACAAGATAACTTATAATAATACTTGACAAAAGTTAGCTGATGCCAAATTAATGTTTTTAAATTTATATGCAAATGCAATACACCTTTGTGCTTTGCTTCGCTCCTCTCGCAAAGTCGCAATCGGTAGATTTTGTATCGTAAAAGAGAGAATTTTAAAAGCTATTATTAATATCGTATCTCGTATCATCAAACATCATAAATGTATCGATATCGAAACTGCGCTAGAAGTGCCAGATTAGAGTAAATGTCGAGCAGTCATTATTTTGGTTTGAAATTATAGTAATTATTTATTACAAAAGTGACACTTTCTCTGACAGCTGATAAGTACTCATTAGGTCTGTCGTCTGTTCCTTTACTTTTGTAGTAAAAATGGAAAAGACTGTCAAAATGACAGTGGAGGGGATGAATTCTCTCTCAGAAAGGGAAACTTGCGCAAAAGTTACGGAACGCTTTTGTAGTAACGAGTAAAATGCGTAAAAATTCGTAAAAATTCGTAAGATTTAAAAGTAAAGGAACAGACCTATGGACTGCTAGTAAAATGTCAGTTTCATACAAACCTGCGAGGAAATATGAAGCAAACATAAGTACTAGGTAGCCCTTTTGGTTCAGTGCGACGAAAGTATGAAACCTCTGCACGTCATTACTATTATTCACATAGAAATACAGTGCCATCCATTGTGTAAACATTGCAACTGCGAAAAATAACGATTTATTTAATTTATTTCCATCTTTCTACAGCAGATTACATACTCAGCACTTTAACAAAATCGCGCGAATTGCTCGATGACATTTGAGTGTTTCCGATTTTCTCCACCGTAAGCCAAAAGAGTTACCCCCCTTTTAATAAACAAATGTGCACAATTTAGTTTGCTAGCAGACGTCAGTTATTTGACGTAACTTCTGTGCAACCAGTTGACAGCTTCAACGCAGCCTTTATGAGCCCCGCAGTCATTTCGCTCTGTCCAATAGGACTTTTATCTCAGAAAAGCGTTTATACTATTCAAGCACAAAAGTGACTGAAACCGTTATTTTGCGCCTTTGTCTACTTTACTTTGCTTTTCTGATGTACAAGCTCAAAAACACACACAAAATAAAAAAAAATAAAGACAAATCATAACGAATGTGTCATTAGCATGGTAAAAAAAAGAAAAGAAAACAATATCAAATGTAGCCCGGCCCTAAATTGTTTTATATCGTAAACCTCCGTAAAGTCTCATCCTTAACAAAGATCGTGCAAAAACAAAATTCACAAAATAATAACAAAACAGCACCCGAAAGGAAAACATCAAAAAGAGCAGCATGTCAAACGATAAAAGCGCGCGAAATCAAACAGAAAGCAACTAGCACAAAAATCATCTATTTTGTCCTTAGGGTCGAGTTATTTTTAGGGAATACAAATATTGTTCTTTATTATTTATCAAATCACCTTTTCATTCAAACTAAAAAGATTACCGATAAGGTAAGAGTTATTTTACACCAAAAGCAAGTCGTATTTTGTGTATATTTCATTTGGGGTTCTCTTCCGTCGCTTCATTTCAATTTATGTGATGTGGAAAAATTTGTTTTAAACAATTTGTTGTAAGTTTCTCATATCCCCATGAATTGCATCATCAAACTTACTCATAATATTTTATACTTGCAGTATGATGATTTTCAATGATAGCATTATGTCGGTCGACAGTGATTCGCCACAAAAGGACCCTAGTAGTTCAAAGAAGAAATATTCGTGGGCAGAAGAAGTGATTCGCAAGGAATATAGTCAAGAGGAAATGGAAAAGGTGCGTTACCAATTTATTATTAGTTGTTAAATATAGAGTTTCAATTACCCTGCTAATGTCAAAGTGAATGCGTTTATAAACTGGGGTCTCCTGTGTTTTAATGTATCTGTTTTTGTGTACCTTGTAATTAGTTTGGTAGTCACTTCTTTTTTCCAATTAGCAAGAACTCGAGTAAAAAGTAGCAGCTGAAGAACTTGAATAGTAATTCGATTCTTGTTGGTCACAATTGCCAATGTCGCTTGATTAATTTTCGCTTACTACAACTAAAGAAGCTTTTTCTTCCAGATAAAAGAGGAAGTGGATGAGTTTGAAAATACAACACCCACAGTACAACTTGAACCAGGCAGCAGCAAGGTTAAACGGGAAGTCTCTACGGAACGCGAAATATCATTGGCTTTCATAGGTTAAAGATGGCAACCTCACTCATTTAGTCGTATCCAACTTAACCCTTCTTCTTCCTTGTAGATAGTGCAAATGAGGAGAAATTCGAGCGGCTTGTCAAAGAAGAGAAACTAAAAACTCCCTTCAAACGACGCCATTCGAATACCCCGAGCATTGACAGTCGCTCCAACAGCCCCAACAGTAGCTTACAAAGCGAAAGTGAGGGAGGAAAACAGAGGCCCACCAATGGTCGTCACCGCAGGCGAGTGGATGAGAAGCGTGCCAGGCGCAACAGTCACAGTTCGTCATCCTCTTCAACGCAATGCAGTGAATCGGATCCCGCGATACTTGCCAGAAGGCAGAAGCAAATCGATTATGGCAAGAACACAGTCGCCTACGATCGTTACATTGAAATGGTGCCAAAGTGAGTATGAAATAGGATTTGATCAAAAGAATCACTTAACAAATAAACCTTTTTGCAGACATCTAAGAACTCGTGAGCACCCACGAACACCAAACAAATTTGGTAAATACAGTCGACGCGCATTTGATGGATTGATCAAAATCTGGCGCAAACAGTTGCATTACTATGATCCACCGAAAGATAAAAAGGAGGACAGCGCTAATAGTTCGGACTCGGATAGTGAATCCGAGTAAAGTGTATTGAGACCAATTGCCATTTAGCTAGAAGTAGAAGTTCATCAACACCTATCCTGACAGGCTTTTAAACTGGTTGCGCGAAATGGCTTCAGATGTTCCCAGTTGTGTTTCTCTCTAACTGCGTTAACGAGATCACTTAGAAAATAGGTTAACAAGGCTGCGAATATTTTTTTGTTTGAATAACTCTAATTAGAATATTATTCAACGTAATTTATAATAAACTAAAGGAAATTATTTGTACTGTTCGTCATTTTGTTTTTATTAAAACTTGGGGGTTATCAGCGGAGGGCTGTTTGCGTTAGGCACATATTTTCATCACATCAAGCGAGCTAATTACAGTGACAGTGCACCATTTTGTGTTTGGGCCGACTGCGACGACGTTCTTAAAAAGCGATGATACCGCACGTCACTTCTGTTATTATTGTCCGACTCTGTGAGGTTATGTATCTGACAATGCTGAAAATCTGGCTCATCCAAGGCTTTCTTAAGACGAGAAAATAAGAGGAATCGTTGGACAATTTTATGATTTTGAGCGTGCATCAGATGTAGGAAGCGTCAGAAAAATTAAAGATGTACTGCAAGTCAAGTATCCTTCCCTTCAAATGATGGCCAGTGGCTGGGCTTACATCTGTGTCACATAACATCTGTCAGTATATAGCTATTCTATGCATGCGTGATGCACATTTGGACAAAGGCCTTTTGTTCTACAGTGTGTTCTTAACACGGACCACAGGCAAACAGTGGCCGCGTTCCACTGCCCGCTAGATGAACAGCGGCATGTCAAACTTCATATAAAAAAAATTTACATATCACCATAGGCGCTTTCAGGGAAATTTCTCAATCTAGCGCAAAACTACGCGCTGCATTGAAAGAGAGAAAAAAACAACCAGTCAAAGGCAAATCGTTCAAACGTTTGCAAAATTTACCGCTGCCGCTGCGCGATCGTTCCTTCATCTGGGATATTTTGTGCTAGATGAACAGCAGGCAGAGGAACGCGGCCAATCTCTTCAGTTAGTCTGGACTGTACTCAACTGCCTCCCAACACATCAGTTTTCTACTACCATTTGTAGCATATACACTCCAATCATCTCCACTTCGTCTTCAGAAACAGTAAATTCAACAACTCGATTGTTTAGTTTAATTTATTGTTTTGTTTTTCTCTAATCAAATAGCAAATTAAACAAGTAGTGTTAGGCAATTGCATAGATATAATGTATATATGAACTTATGATAGTTTTGACGGTTTTGGACGCTCAGCTTGCACGTCTCGTGTTTAATCTTCAATGTATTCGAATGGCTCTGGTGGTTCGGGCTCCTTGACATCCTCATTCTTGGGACCGTAAGCGGCAACTGGCTCAACCAGTTCCTGATCTGTCTTACCGGTGTGCTGCATAACAATAATACCACCAATTGTGACGTCCTTCAGAGCGACGAATGTCTGCCCCTCGGGAACGCTCAACACCTTCAATTGCTGACGCACAACACGAGCGGGATTTTGTAGAATTTCAAAGTTCGGTTCGGGTTCCTTCTTGTCCTTCTTTTCAGCAGCAGCGGCTGCTGAATCTTTATCTTTCGATTCTTTGCTGTCCTTGGCTTCTTTAGGTTCGTCTTCCTTTTTCTTGGATTCCTTGGGTTCTTTTGTTTCCTTAGGGGTGTCCTTTTCCTCCTTCTTCTTCTTGTCATCGGTGGACACGTCCATCTTCTGGTCCTCCTTATCAGTGTCCTCTTTCTTTGTTGAAGTCGAAGCCTTGCTGGAGTCCTCGTCGACATCCATTTTGTTGTTTTCCTCTTCCTTTTTGTCAGCGATTTCACGACGCTTTTGACGGGCGGCAATCGAGAGAACTGCAGTGGCGACCTTCTCGCGTTCCTCGGACTTCTTCTCCTCCAGCGCAGCTGGGTACGCATAGAGAGATGGCTTGGCGGCTGATCTGAACTCCATCTTTGGCATTTTTAGATCGGAATTCAAGCCAATCACGCAAGTGGGTGTGAATGCAAGCGATAGAGAATGGGCCAGGGGGAACCAGTACCAGTACTGGGTGAAAACAAGCATACCAACTACGGCTTGGAGGTTGGTGTGACCTGTGCGCGACTGCAAGCTGAGTGTGGCGTTTCGACCGCCGGCGTCGATAATACCCTGGGCCAGAATAGCTCCATACTTGGCCATAACATCTTCGTGCTTGTTGCTAATGACCTCAGAGTAGAGTTGGCGGAAGAAGTTTGTCTTGGGGCAAGTCTGATCGGTGTGCTGAATGAGAATCATTGCCGAGGCAATCAGGGCTCCTTGGCGCACGAAATTCACCGGATCAAACTTGACCATTGGCTCCAGCAATGCAATGGCTTCCCTCAAGCCGGTGCCAGCGCAGGCAATACCCAAGGCCATTGCAGCGCCATACCGTACGTGAGGATTATAGGATTCAGCCAACAAACTCACCACAGATGGGCATTGTTCTGGTGTACGGAATAAAATGAAACCGATGGCGGTAACTGCAGCACGACGCACATCATCGTTGACATCCGACACAGCTACGTGCAGCAAGCGACGAATAGCCTTGTTGCTGCCGGATCCGTTGTATGCCATTGCAATAGTGTACATCCCTGAGCGGCGAAGCACGGGGTCCTTATCAGTTGACAGACTGGTTACCAATGGATCGGCCTCCTCCAACCTGGCAAACATGGTCAGCGAGATACCAACAGCCAAACCACGCAAAATCTTCTCATGCTGAGTCTCCTGCGCATAAGAAACCATATCTTCGATAGCCTGCGCATTCTTCGAGCCAAGCATAACCATGCCCATGGCAATACCAGCCGCCTCTCCGGTCACAGCATCATCTTGATACAAATTGAACTTCAGTTGTTCGTACAGGTCCTGACGATGAGTGCCCATTGCGGCCAATCCTAAGCCAAGGCATCCTCCGTGGCGAACATTCTCGTTTTGTGCATCTTTCAGCTGTTGCAGCAAGTAGTCAATGATGTTAGCACCGTGGTTGGCGTGAATTAACCCCAAGGCGTACAAACCACCGCCTTCGGAGTAACCGGAACTCGGTCCGGCTTCCTTGGGCAAGTAACTCTGCATCAAAGCCAAAGAGTCCTTCTCATGACCACGATGGATGACGCCCAACGAAGCGGTGGCTGTCAACTTAGCCCAGTTCGTGGCCCTTGCCAGCCAGTCTAAATTGTCGCGCAAAAATTGGTCACTAGTGGTGCCGGCATGCATAAATGCGTTCGCAATGACGGTGGCTGTATGACAAATCGATACGCGCACAGCCTCCTTGGTTCCGCGAAGAATCTGCAAGTCAGCATGGTTGCTGCGGATCAAGAACTGAAGCTGCAAGTCAATTGTCACTTCACCAGACAGAATTGAAATCAGCTTTTCAATGTTCTTTTGATGGGCCTTCTCGGAATCGTTCAACGAGTCAATGGTGCGCTCGATTTTTGCATCACCTGGTGGAGGAAGAGATAAGAAATCATTTGTGACATCTTTGCTGACAGAAAAAAACATAAAAAGACCCTAAATCTGTAAAATGGCACCGCATTTCCCCTCTGAAAAGTAAAACACAAAACAACTGTGCCCAACTCACCTTCACTGTCCTCGACGGGTGCTTTAGCAGGTGCTTCATCGGCCGACTTGGCCTTCTCCTCGTCGGTCTTTGAGTCTTCGGTGGTGGTACCCTGTGGCTTAAATGTGCTTGGCAAAGCGGCCGGAATTGGAGCGGTTTCTTTTAGGGCCTGCAATACTTTTCCCAAAAACTCCTGTGTGGCCGACTCGTACAAGTCAAATGCAATCTGATACGCCATCAAGTTGTTGCCCTCTACCGAGGAACGCGTCAATTTGTCCAACACCTCTGCAACCGCTAATGGATCTTCAAGGAATATCAAACACTGGCACATGTTCACGTAGTCTGGCACACCCAAATCACGATACAATCCCACCAAACAACGCAAAACCTCATGCCGGAAACCGCGATTCTGAATCAACGACATGGTCACATTGTAGGCATAGGCCAACATACCACCGACATCGTCCGACTTCATTATTGAAGCTTCGAAGATGTCCATACGGCGAGTTTCCAAGGCGATCCCCAATGCCTGTCGATACTGTCCATCATCCAAGCAACGTTGAATCATGCGATTAACAATACCCTCTAAACGATTGTCAACTGCCTTTGCCTCCTTCGGATTCTCAATGAAAGCGACTCGCTGAGCGATATAGAAATCAATGCATTTTGCAATAATTGTTTCCGTGTACTCGTTGCGTGCATTCACGTCGAATAGATCACCAGCACCCAGAGCATAAGTAAGTGCATCTTCAAACGAGCCCAAATGATAGAACACCTTGGATGCAACAATGCCAGCTAATTTGTTCTCGGGAAATGCACGATCTTCATGAAGCATCTCAATTTTCTCAATCGATTCAGAGATCTCTGGCCAAAATTCGTCGACGATGTTATCGAGCTTTTTTAGAGCGAAAATCTTCAGATCGGGCATTTGCTCGTCCAGAAGGGAGATTATCCCAGCGGCAGATGTAAGACTCATCTTGATTCTTTTTGTTGCGGTCTAAATTTATGTAAAACTGGTTAGGAAAAAAAATACATACTGCCGAGTGGTAACAAAATGGCACTTACCCCCTAACAAAGAAACCCAATTTTCAGTGAGAATTTTCAGCTAAAGTTTGTAGTTTTCAATAAGTCTGCAATTTGAGAAATACGAAGAACACTTCAAAGAACAGTTTTTTCATGTAATTTATAAATAATTTAACCTTTTTTAATGTGCACTTTTCTGTGAAACTTTTATCAAAGCTGACGCAGAAAACCGATTTTTAGAAATTGTGCAAATCACCAATTTGCTTGTTCTTCTTTCAAACGTGTGACATTTCAACCGGCCGCCATATTTTGGAAAAGGAAGCGCCTGGAAAGCTATCGAAAGTGTTATCGAAACAATCGAAATAGTGTGGAGCATTGTTTGATTAAAGTGTATTCCGCGAGAGGGCAGGATGTAGCTCATTATTTTAATTTGTTTTTAGTTAATTCTTTTTAATTTTCGTAGTATTATAAAATGGGGTAATCGGCCCTAGCGAGATATCCGTCGGAACGGAAAATGCTCCGATTTTATACGATTCGGATTAGGTTCCGATATCCTCCGACAGAAATTGGTTGCGGAATTTGTTTATGATTTGGATTTGAGCCTCCGGCAGAGTTTACGGAGAATTTTCCATTCCGACGGATACCTCGCTAAGGCCGAATGTCATTCTTTAAATTCGCGTATACGAATTCCTTTTTATTCATACAATGAATGCCAGCATTAATTAATAAAGCAATCGGTTGTCAGTATGACTGCGTGTATTAAAAGAGCTTAATGAATCTTCAACAAAATTAAACAAGGATTTCGAACGTGCGCGCTGGAAGCCATCTGTCTTTGGTATACACTACGACGCAGATGAATCCTGGCAAAAATGTCTGAAAATGTCTCGCAGTATTCAGAACAAACTGTCAAAGTTATTAGATGCATTGTGCATTCGATTTGGTAGAGAGTTGACATTTTGTTTGCCCTAGATCAATTTGTATACAATAAAATACGATTCGTCTTTAGCTACGCGGCAATTTACTTCCCAAACTGCCCTACCGATGGTAACATTCAGGCACATACGCTACAATTAGCAGCATTATTTAAATTAAGGTGAGAGTAAACTTTTAGATCGATGATCTCGAGACTAATTAGTTAGTATAGGTACGCAAATTTGAGTGTATATATACCTAAGGTAAGTTGCTTGAGTTTGGCATGAACTATCATATTCTTTAAGTTGTTTTTCCATTTACCTATAACGTGAAATCATATTTCCGGAGAAATGCTTTACGCACCGTAAGGAGGCCCGTTTGCGTTGACCATCCCCGTGGGTCCGGCTCTCTCGGAATGCCTTCGAGGTGTACGGACTAAAACTCCTCCCAACCCTATGGTTTCTGACACACCCCTGGGACCGCTCTTCGCATTATTTCAAGGGGCCTGTAATCATACGCCCTTTCGGGCTCACGTGCTTTCCCGGTATTGTTCTTCTTCTCTTTTCTTCCTTTTGAGTATATCTTCCACGAACTGGCAAATTTTTTCCCAATTCAGATCGCTCGTCAGCATTTAGTGACGCAGCCGATGCTGCTTTCCAGAACTGTGCCTTGTGCTTCCCATCTTCTACAGGCAAAAAACCTGTGATGTGCGTCGTCTGTTGGAGAGTCGCCGTACTGACAGGCCGGACTATCCGTTTTACCAATCTTATGGAGAAAGGCGTTGAAATTTCCGTGACCGATGAGAAACTGGGTGACGAAGTAGTTTACCTCACCGTGTTTCCGGTCGTTCCACTCAGCCACATTTCTTATCAGCCTGGCTGTCCACCTTCCTCTGTTTTTCGACTTCCAGCGCTCTTGCCACTTCCGAATCGTTTGTTGCGCTGCTTGATCGATTGCCGCTTGCAATCTGATTTCCGTCTTGTTGTCGTTCGAGTACTTCCTTTGTGCCGCTAGGAGATCGATGGGGGCCGTACAAGGACGGCTGGTTCCGACACCGTTCGGTAAGAGCAAGCCATGCGTAGAGCTCCACGTCGTTGCACTGCCGCCTTCTGCTTCCGGTAATTTTTTTGTTAAAGCGCGTCTGCCCAGATCTCACTTCCATAAAGAAGAATTGCATGCGTTGTCGTCATTAAAAGCTTGCGCTTGCTTGTCGTTGGGCCGCCTATGTTCGCTAATAATCTGCTGAGCGATGCTGTTACTCTAGAGGCTCGTTCCGCCGCGAGCTTTATCTGTTGCTAGAAGGTTAGTTTTGTGTCGAGCCTCAATCCCAGTTACCTCACCGCATCTTTGCTCTTAATGAGTTCAGAGCCAATTTGGAAGTCGATTTGCGTAGGGATTCTCTTCTTCGTCAGGAGGACTATCTCGGATTTTTCTGTTGCCAGACAGGAGGTTGTTCGTCGCATGACTTGGTTCAACTTTCTTTGCACGTTTTCACAGTCTCTTGCCGTTATCACTGCCGCGATGTCATCTGCGTACCGACCTTACGCTTGTAGCTCCACGCGGAACCTATGTCAGTCGACTTGTACAAACTTTCAAGATATTTTCATTCATTAAAACTATTTAATTGTGCACAAACGAAGGGGTTAATGGTTTGTAAAATCGTAGCCTTCCTATCTGTATCTATTGCTAGCCTCGAACATTTTTTTCCACTTCCTGGCCTCCGAGAGAATGTATAATACAACTGTAATTGCAGCTTTCAATTGATGGGCAACAGGAAAAGGCAGTGAACGAGTGAAATACAGCAGGTAGAGCTAGAGTACTAAATGGTGCCCAGATTTGCTTTGGAACCTGAAATCAATTGCACACATTTGAACGATTCAATCGAAATTAAAAGACCCAAATCGGTTTAGAACATGCACAACAGTTTTTTAATTAAGTATGGTCATTCAAAACTATCAACAAATACAACACAGTCACATTCCACTTTACTTCTTCTTTTTAATAGGCTTCGCCAGATCCAACCCGAGAATCTGTTTCGCTGGAATCTTGTACGTTTCCGTCAGCAGATTAAATATGAATCGCACTTGATTGCCCTGTATCTGTAGCATTTCGCGATTCTGATTGGGCACTTTGACTATCGTTGTTGATGCGGCAGCTCCTTGTTTACACAGCTTAATGAACTCGGGCAGTATAATGCCATAGCATTCAATGTTACTGACCAGGGTCACCTTTTTATTGCCAGACCGTGTTGCCAGCGACATTTGAATGAGCGGTTTATTCTTGGGCACGTCCTTTGTGCTACGCATTTCGTATGTGTGCTTCATTTTGCTCAAAATAATGTTGTAGACCGTGTCCAGAGGAGCTTCAGGTCGCCCACAAATCAGCTGAAGACACTCGTCGAGTTTGATGGACTTTTTGGTGGGATCTGCGACTGGAAGGTTGTTTTTGCTGGCATATTCCCGTAGAACCCTTTTGACTTGAACGCTAGAGATACCTTCACCCCGTTTGTAGTTCAGCTTGGTGAAGAACGTAACAACTGCATCGGTGACCAGGTACAGTTCCGTCATTTCTGAGTGGTACAGCGGTTGTTGGCTATTTTCTCTATCATCTTCGGCTGATTTCGCATCGGCAATGAAGTTCACCAGCTCCGGATGATCGTAGTCGATTGAGATGATCTTATCGATGCCCTTGGTTTCCTCTCGCACCGTAATGAAGCCCTCGTCGATCATTTGGTTGAGGAAGTTTGAGAGCTTTTTATACTTAGTCTTCTTTAAATCGATTGGCGTCTTCGCTTCAGGCACGACATGGAGGCGGTAGAAATTACTCGTCAGGACAGGTAAAGTGAGGTCTTTTCCGTGGTGTTTAAGAGCGGTGAGAAAGGCGTTTCTAAGCACAGTGTCTGCGATGGAACCTTCATCGGGTAGCTCCTCTGCGATCTCTAATTGCTCCACGTCCTCTATCAGCACACTTTCGTTCAGCTGCAAATCTGACGGTTGAGATCCGTTTTCTTCAGCAATTTCTGGCACAGCAGGCACTTCTGGAGGTGGTTTCATTTTAGCAGGAGCCGCACCCAGAGCGGGGAAATCATCCTCAGTCAACTTAGCAGGAGCTTTGTCTGGGATCTGCAACACAAGAGCAGGTTCATGCCCCCATAGCTTGTCGCCGAAAATATGCAGCATCTTCACAGCCGATCCATGTCCACCACACATGTACAAGTCATCACTAGATCTTGGAAGTATTCCAACCCCGACGGCCGATTTATTCGTTGTCAAGTTCACAGCGACAAGTTGACCTTTTTTATACCGCCCGTACATATTCATGCCCACGCCGTTATGAACAACACCAGGCAACATCAGATCAGCCCCGTTGGAGAGCTTTGGCAGAACGCCAGCATGTGTTGTGAAGTACGGCAGAAGATCTGAAACAATCCACATGGCGTATAGTGTGGGAGCTATACTTCCTCCTTCGATTTCAAAGAACATAGGCCGCTTGTCCACACAAAAGACGGAGGTCTGGAACTCGGAGTGAGTAGTTATCTTAAGCATGGTGACGGCCGATTTATTGGGAATGAGTTGCTGAAGTTGTTCGCCAGTTATATCAGGAAAGGATTGCTGTATGCGAAGCCGCAGACGCTTGCTATCGGACCCCTTAAGTGGTGCATTGCTTTTTAGTTTAAAAGGTTTTAAAAACATTTTACTTAATTCGGTTGTTTCTATTTAATTCTAAAAACAGAAAACGTCAACGGTTATGACAGATTAGTCTGTAGACGTTTGAGGGTTGTCAAAAATGATTCAGCGGTTTTCGTACAGTTGATGAAAGGAAAGCGTTGAAGATTTCATATTTCCGGTAAAGCATTTTTTATGATTTTTATTAGGTATATCGTTTAACTTAAACAGTTTTTACAACAAATGGACACAGATAGATGCAGACAATTTTTTGGTTGACAAAAATCAAAGAAACGGACCCAAAACTAGAAAATAAACCAAATTTATGTGCTGCTCCTGTTGGTTAAATAGTACAACAGGCAGGACCTTTTCTTTTCAAATCAGTAATCATTTTTTGTGAGTTTATCTTGCGTAATTCGAATTCGAACGAGTCTGTCTCTATTTCGATCTTTCGTTTCGCAATAAGCAATGTTTTTTTTTTAATACCTTCATTAAAATTGTAAATATTCAACCCGCCAGCTGAATTTTTTAAATACTATTAGTGCGATCCGTTTTCCTAAATGCACAATTACAATCAAAAAACTGTATGTGATAAAAAAACACAAGCATACGAACAGATTGTAGTTTGTAGGGTCGTTGTTTAAGGTCAGACTTGAATAAAAAAAAATAACCAACAAACCCAGCATGAATTTTCTATATATTTATTTACTTTAAGTACACAACTCTTACACATAATACAATATTTAAATGCTAAAGGTAAAATAATATGTATAGGTACAGTAAAATAGAAAAAAAAAACTTTTTTTTGTTCTTCAAATGCAAATATTCTGGCATCTTGTTTTGTGCTTAATAAAATCTGACTGTTATTTCCTTAAAACATATTCTAACATCTAAAATTTATAAACATTATATCCTATTACATAAAATTTAATATTTACAATAGACGGAGAGTTCAAATGGTTTTTTTCTATATATATATAAAATTTAAAACTACAATTTTACATTTAAAAAGAGTGAAGAAAAAACACTGGCATATTTTGGTATTTTGTTATTTTGTTATTTGGCCCTTTCACATTACGTTACGTTCCTTAATAAATAAAACATCTTATTACACATAAAGTAAAAGAAGAACTTATAATGAAAATTATACGAAAAAAGGACAGAAAACAAAGCGTACGTAAGACAGTCTTTGTTTAAAAAGAAGAACATGATAGATTCTTAACTCTTTCTAACCTCTTGCCGTTTCAACCATTCGACAATTGTATTGTAGTTGCGATCCATCCAGTCTACATTGATTTGTACTTGTTCTACGGCTTGTTGGATAGTGCGACCCGATTCCTTAAGATCGTTTTTCACGAAGCTCTTCAAGTCGGCCAGGAGGAATTTTGTATTCATCAGTTTCGTTGGGAACTTGATGATCATATTGAGATTGGACATTGATTTTCCCAGGCTAAAATAGCGCAATGTTTATACAAGTTGTAATAAACTTTCACTTTTAAGTAACTTACTAAGCAATAATCTTGTCCCAATGATTTCGAATATAATCGAAAGCAATCTGTTGTCCAACGACGTTGTTCGAAACGGCAGCAAACACTCGGTAGACATCTTGTTTACGGATACCGTCGCCCGATATCGCTCTTCGCAGGTATCTGGTCAATATCCACGGCTCCTTTGAGCAACCAAGGGCGCTCAAAAGCACTTCCTGCTCACTGGATACCTTCGAACTGAGGTAACGTTCGAAAGCAAAGTTCCACTCTGCTTCGGTTCCGTATTGTATTGCTGTGCAATAGACTATGGTGCGCAGATTCGGGGAAATCCTGTACAAAAATAAAGATATTGCAGAGTGAAATATTTTGCAAACAAATATTTTGACAACGAACTGTCACTCGTTTGAATTGGCTTTCAATTTGAAATTAGTTCTGTTTGTTTGTAAAAAAAATAAAATTCAACTTACGGGTTGTTTAAATCCGGGTTGGGATCCTGAATCCAATTCTGGAAATGCCTGCTGCAATCGGTGATGCACTTCTGATGACCCAAGTGGCATGCCATATTGAGAATCTCATTGCGCTTCCACAGCATCAGCATGTCCTTGTCATCAGCTTTGTCGGTGAATCCAACTTCTTCATAAACCGAGTTCAACAGTTTCAACAGGTAGTTCTACAACGAAACAAAAACCCCATTCATAAACCAATTCTTTGTACAAAACCCACTTGAAGTGCACCTTCAACAGATGATAGTCTCCTTCCCTGACCAACATGGAATCGATGAAGTTGAACGCCACAATAGCCGCCTTCCATGGCACATGATCGTCCTCGTGGACCAAATAAGTGGTTAAGTTCAGGGCAACATCGTAGCTGATCATTCCCGCTCTGGCTAAATTCATAGCATCATCGATCAACTGTGCCCTATTCGATGGAGCGATTTGCTTAAACCGTTTTGGTTCCAAAAGGTGCTTTGTGATCGCTGCCCAATTCTGCGCATCGTAGTTCACACGGTAATAGCCAGTTTGCTGAATGTTAAATATATACCATTCAGCGGTGGAAAGATTTTTGCTGTCAATCTCAAAGGTCTTGGTTTTCGGAACCCAGGTCAGAGGGCGTGTGTTGGCAAAGTTCAACTCTTTAGCCGTCGTATAGGTGATGGGAATCCACCAAAGTGAATTCGCTTCTTCGCCCACCTCGTTGGTTTCGTTCACGTAGACAAATCGCTGCTGTTCCATTTGCATAACAAACGAATTTGGTTTCTTGCTTATCGTTAGGACGGGGAAACCCATTTGCAGGGTCCAAGTGTCCATAATCTCCTTGACTGTTGTCGAACTGTCCAGCAAACCGTTCGACTTGGCCTCGTTTGTAAGGAACCTCCAAAGATCATCTTGCTCGGCTGCGCTGTAAGCCCTAAAATCGAAACAGTCGAATAGCAATTTAAATTAATAGAGCAGGCCCACTTACATCTCCCTGAGGTACTTCGTCAGCCCCGACCGAAATACTCTCGACGTTAGGAAGTGACTCATCATTCTAATGATTGTGGCTCCCTTGGCATATGATATCTTGTCAAAGATTTCGTTAATCTCATCGGGATTGGCCACTTCCACGGAAATCTTGTGCGATGACGAGAAGGCGTCCAAGTGAAAAACGTTTTGCAACTCGGTGACGACAAACTGATCCATGGTCCTCCAATCGGGCTCAATAGCATCTACCGTCAAGTACTCCATGTAACTAGCAAAGCCTTCGTTCAGCCAGATATCCGTCCACCATGTTGGCGTGACCAAGTTTCCGAACCACTGGTGAGCCAACTCGTGACCGACCACCGACGCAATGCGTTGCTTGTTGGTGGTCGGAGACACACCCTCCTCGTAGAGCATAGCGATCTCCCTGAACGTAATGAGTCCCCAATTTTCCATCGCGCCCGCATGGAAGTCTGGCAGCGCAATCATATCGACTTTTGGCAACGGATATGGAATGTCAAAGTACTGCTCGAGGAATTTCAAAATCTTCGGACCCACAATGAGCGCGTATTGCGCAGACTGGATAGCATCGGAACGTGCCCACACCGAAAAGCTACCCTTGCTTAAGTGGGCAAAATCAGACACTGTGTATGCCACCAAGTATGTGGACATTGGAAGCGATTGCATGTAGTTGTCCCAAACATAGTTGGGCAGGTTCTTTCTGAAAGTATACAAAGCACTCAAATAAGCACTCAAACCACTTCAAACTGCGCATGCAACCAAAACAAACTTACACCTTTCGCGATGCACCCTCGTGCTTCGGCATGTTCGATATCGATGTCAGATTCACTGGGCGTGCGATGTTCAAAGTGAACGTAGCCTTAAGAGCTGGCTCATCAAAACAAGGAAACGCTCTTCTGGCATCTGTGGGCTGAAATTGTGTCGATGCCAGCCACCTGCAAAGAATACGTACATCTCACAGATTACATCGAAAGTCCACTTGACGTATATAGTTTGGCTCACCTTGTTTCGTTGCCCACTTGATACGAGCTGCGGTAGAATCCTTGCAAGTAGTCCAGTATATCGCCGTAGAACTTGATTCGTATCTCGTATTCAGTGTCCTTTTGCAGTTTCTCGTAAAACTCGATGACAAAGAACTGCTTTGCCTCAACAAAATACTGCTTCCGTATCCGGAGACCATCGCCCGCCTCTGGAATCGCATTTAAATTCAGACGTCGCACAGCGACATCCTCTTTGGCTATTCGCAGCTCGGTCACATGCATTGTGATGTTGTAGCAGTCCTCCACCACCCTCACATTGATTTGCACTTCACCCTCGAATTTGAACGTGTCATTGAAGAGATTTGGAATTAGCGATATGTTATACGTCAGCGGGATAACGGATCGGGGTAGCCGAACATCTTTATCTAAAGCGCTTCCCGTAGATGAGTTATCCTCGTTATCACCAGCGCCAATACTCCGGTTGTGTCCTGGCAACAGATGTGGCTTGTGCAGGGTACAAACTACATCCTCACCTTCGGGCACCAACGGAGCACAGGTAGCGAAATTGTAGATAATAAAGCTAACCGCCACCAAGGTACAGATGAAGAAGGCACCCAGCAGGATTAGTGTGGTGAACGAGAGCATGCATCCGCGACGCGAAGTAAATGTTGTGTTACGATTGTCCATGGCGAGGTTCTCACGTACGTGCATATCCTTAAGGACCATTTATGGGGATTTTATTTTAAGCGGATTTGCAGCTAAACGAGAGTGTGCGATTTGAGGAAATCATGTGAAATTGGAATGCTTCGGGTGCGCGATGATGATTTTGATCTGCGAAATGGAAGAAATGTGTGTTCTGTGATTTGAATATCAATTTAAAATAATGGTAGCAATGTTTTTTCCCTTAAACTTTGACATTGCAACCAAACGAATTGATACATTCGAGATAGTTCGAGTTATGTCAAAGACAATTTTATTTGCAATTTTTTTTTTATTTTAGCTGTGATGGCTTTTTTTGTAATACATCTACATGTACATATATGTCAAATGTTTAAAGAGATAGTGGCGGATGAACGCACAGGAATAACTATATAGTGCAAGCCTTGGATAGGGGTTGAGCCCAGCCATGCAAAACTGCATTGGTAAACAAGTATCAATTAGCATTAGGGGGAGTTTTTCCGTTGAGGGCTATGCAAAATGTGAAAGGGACAGCGACCCTCTAGTATAAAGGTACACGCGAAATTTGGACCGCAAACCGGACCACAAAGTGCACTTACACAGTCCCAGTCGGTGTGGAGTAGATGTACAAAAAATACGTCCATCTGTATACAGCACGAATTCCGCTGTCAAACAAAAAAAAAACCATTCAACCTCGACGAAGAAAGTCAAGGCTTCCGTCAGCCAGAATTAAGTGGGTATATATCTATAAATATCTTAACTCAAGTCTAACTGCGGGAACAGGCACTATTTAAGTCAGTGGGACACCACTTGGCAGTGACCATAGACGAACCATGACTGTGCCTGACGAATCTCACTTTCATGACAATTTTTTAATCTAGCGCAAAACTACATGCTGGATACTAGAAGGAAAAAAGGAAAGAAAAATGAATATCATTCACATTTGACAGCTCAATTCTTCTTCTTATATTCGGGATCGGGACGCTCGGATACCTAGTTTACTTAAAACGTCAACTAGATTTGCCTGGACTAGGTACCTATACGAATGCATTAACTATTTGAGTTAAGTTTTTGTTGGAAATTCGCGGTTTATTTGTGAATTTTGACACTTCAAAGTGTCATCTTTGAAGGTTTTCTGGACTATATTTGTCTGCTACCTCTCCATAAACGTCAACTGCAATTGCGCGTGACCAATCTAGACCAATAAAAACTCAAACACATCTAGTCAGTCAGCTGTCAGACTTACTCAACTAAAAATCCGAATTATGCAATAAATTGAAGAAAAAAAATTCCCTAAAAGAAAAGTCTCGCCACTTACTCTAGAGCTCCAAGACTAATGATGAACTGTCAATTCGTTTCACACAGAGTTTAACACAGCTAAGTCTGAGTCATCTATACGTTAACACGTGAGTCATACGTATAGAAACGCTGTCATAAGCAAATGTGTTGCTTTGCTATTGAAACATTTTATGTTCTACTTTAATTCATAGCCGTATTTTTCCATTGTTCCTGCCATTGTTATTTACCTAATAGAAGTGCTAGAGGGTTATAAAAGTAATTTACGATTCAGCTGAACAAATTTTTTTTATTTATTAGCTGTGTTTAGTTGTTTGTCAAGTCTACACTAGCAAATTATAAGTTTAACTTGTGAGGAACGTATTTGTCACACTACGCTTGGGTCATAGGATTTAAAAACGGATGTAATTCCTTCCGAGGATGAGTGTAACTTTTATATTTAATTCCATTTACCAGAAATGGGTGACGCTTTATGATTTTCAATCTGACAGCAGTCCATCGATCATGACGCTTGAACCTATCAGCTGTCAAATAAGTAAGCAATTGTATTCTTCAACAATATTTTGGATTAAGACAAAACGGAATTGATTTTGGTTTCCTTGACAGCTTTACTTTTTTTATTATGGAGTTTGACACGCGCGCCGGCCGCTATCTAATCATAAAAGGAACGCGGGCATTAAATTGTTGCCTTTAATGTGAGGGGCTTATGGAAACAGACGGATTCCGTCAAATGTGCCCAACCAAAGCCCATGAATAATTTTAAGGATCTATCTGCTTAAGGCAGCGGATGTACTTTCTAACTAATACCTACTTGCATAACAATACTTTTCCATAAAAAATCTCTACTAATGACATTCATTTCAATTTCATTGCAGTACTTATCGTAGGCTCATATCCCTAAATGCGTGCGATTATGCGACGGAAATATTCAGTATTCTCAGCTTGAATCTGGTAAAGATCTAAACATTTTGCAACAAAGGACACATTTGCAATGAGACGTTACTGCCTTTCATCAAGTGAATCTTCCTTCTCTTTATTCCCTGTGATGAAAATAAATGAGTAAACTTCCTGAAATTAAATCACCAAGAAAGACATCTCTCGCTAAGAGATTGGGACAATTGGATTATTATGTACTAAAGATATCCTAGGGCAAATATATCACTACACTAACGCTACACCATTTACCACCAATGCATCATCGTAATTGGCTCTGACAGTCTTCAGGGAACACACGTGCGAAGTTCCAATAGGACTATCAAGTATCAGTCAGTATTATCCATTTTAACCCTAAGAAAAGGAGTAACCAAACTTTGGTTTTATTTCATGAAGCCATACACATTAACCGCCATTTCCCTTAGAAATAGGAAACGTCGCAAAACATCCGAAAACTTAGTCCACTAGCCGCAACAAATCATGTGCAAAAATGTTGTGCACCACCACTCTGTGCACATGTACAACTCCTTCCAATTCCAACCGGCATGCAGTGCTTCACTGGGGTTCACGTTCACGTTCAACATTGCTCAATTTATGTTTTGATTGACAGTGGTGTGACGGTAGCAAGTTCGATTACTACAAAGTATCAGCGCGGACCCAGACGCAAAGAACCGAAACCGATCTATCGAATAACTTTAATGTGGCAACCAGCATTTAAGGATTCAATTTCTCCCTACGCTTATTTACACATTGAATTTGAATCCTTTAGATGCGGTATAAAGATCCGAAAAATCTACCGACAAAAAAAAACTCCGCCCTCCACTTCCTCTTTCGCTTTTGGCTGTGTTTGTGTGCTGTACATCGGCATGGGGTTGAATGAACATTTAATACGAAACCTTCAAAACAGGAAGTATCATTCTGATTATTTGGAATTTTATCTGTAACCCAATCCGCTAGGTTAGGCTTTCGTTCGCTTTCATTCGCTTCCATTAAAACTCATCAGAGGGAGAGATAATTTCTTTTAACTCATTACCGCTATTTAAATGTGCTTCGCTATACAGCTCCTTGGGAAATAAATTTTGTTCTGCGAGAAAATTAAAATTATAGCACTCACCAAGGAGCTCCAGCTCCAGCGAGGACTAAACAATCAACAAAATGGAACCGGATTTTGGTTTGGTCAGTTTTTTTTATGACCAAAGCAGTTTGGCAGTTTGTTTTTTATTTACTTGCTCCCATTTTGAATACTTTGCATAGCGAATGCCGTTAATGGGTATTGCATGAGGCGTAAATGCGTTCTAAATGGAAGAGTAAATTTTAGGTTTTCGAAAAATTTAAATTATGATATCGCGCGAATAATGCGTATTGAGGTACGTACTTTTGTTTGGTGGTTAGCATGGGTAGTCAAAAGATTTTCTATTGAACGCGTTTTGTTTGACTCATCGCGATAAAATAAAAAGTACGAAAACTACTTATATTATGCGCTAAATGGCGCTAATTGAATTAGGTTATGATCAAAGATCTTTGGCAAATATCGATACTATATTTATTACTTAAACGTATTAGCATGTTCCTGGTACCAAGAATACTTTTTATTATTGGGCGCGTTTCAATTGGCCGCTGGCGGTGACAAACAAAGAGCGGGGTGGTTCAAGAAACGTTCTATTCTTTTGAACTGTCAAAAAATGCATGCTGATGGTCTGAACCTGATATTTCATAATTTTTTTCTATGTTGCTCGGTACAGTCAGATGTGTCGGATTATGTGGGCTTAGGCTTGTGTCAAATATAATTTGTTCTAAATCAAAGAAAAAAAGGTACCAAAAAGACCTTTTACATTTTTGGTATTCCTTGACGTCTCACAAGCCTTTGAAAAGGTGTGGCACGACGGTTTATTATGTAAATTACGACAAGTTCTGCCCGTACGCCTGCATATGATATTCTAGAATCATATCTCGGGAATAGACTCTTCCGTGTTAAAAACGAATACTCGGAACTTAAAGAAATTTCAGCCGGCGTACCACAAGGAAGCGTCCTTGGGCCGCTTCTCTATCTGTAATATACCTTTACTTTTAAATCTTACGAATTTTTACGAATTCTTGCGCATTTTACTCAACTGTCGTTCCTCAACTCGAAAAATTCGTAAAAGAGAGCGGCTTCAAGAGAGCAAGATATTTCCCCTCTTACTAGTTTTTACTCAACAAATTTCTTTGCGTAAGAACTGAAACAACTGTCAGTCGCCTGAAAATGGACAGCTGATTTGAATTTATTGTTCTATATGTTCACTTCAATTTATGAACTATGATTTTTCACAGGATACTACAAAAGCGTTCCTTAACTTTTGTGTAAGTTTCCCTTTCCATTTCCATTCCATTTTTGCTACAAAAGTAAAGGAACAGACCTACCTATAGAGAAATGTACTGGTTACTTGGAAAACATTCCCAGCTCTGTACCGAGAACAAACTGCTTCTATACAAGCAAGTGCGAAAGCCGGTGTGGACCTATGGTATACAACTTTGGGGTTGTACCAAGAAAACGAATGACAATATTTTACAAACTTTTCAAAATAAAGTGCTTAGAGAAATTGTACAAGCACCATGGTACATTAGAAACGACGATATCCACAGGGATCACGGAATTCCAACAGTCGAAGCTGAAACTAGAAGTTTCGCGAGAAAACATAGAAACTGATTAATCAGACATATCAATAATACAGTCCGACAAATTTTGGATGAGAGTAACTTATTTCGCCGACTACAAAGAACGAAACCGTTCGACTTGGCAAGATAAAATACAACCGCGTCTAAATTGCGGAACATGCAGGATCTTTCATTGGAAAGTAACCTGTCAAAAGTTATTAATTCGTGATGGAAAAATTGCTTGATAAGCTATATCTTAGTTGCAGTATCTAACATTCTATTGAAGGGTGGTGTTTTTAGTCAGTAAAAATCTGACACTACTATAAGCACGCGCTTGCTATTCTCATAGTGTCTTTGGAAGATTTTCACCACCCTCGGAAAAAAACAACTTTTCCGCTCCCTGAGTGTTTCATACTCAATTTTTTTATAGATTTTTGTGCGATTGAATTGGAAGATTGGATTGCGCGGGCCCACAGGTTCAATTCCCGCAAAATCACAAATTACATAGGTTTTTTTTTTTACTGCGCCACCTCTCGCGAACGTCTGACAAACATCCTTGAGTATAACTGTCATGAAAAAGCTTCTCCATCTCCTTCGTCCCAAAAATGGTTGTGAGAAGCTAAGCCTGAGGTCCTACATCCCACAGGCAAGAAGAACTGACATCACAGCAGCGATTCCTGTAGACCCCTTTCTGTTTATTTGCCATTTGATTTTTTCCGAGTGGTGCATACATACTGCACACATTCAAATTTTAGATTTTATTCATTTTAAACCATCTCTCCAAACCAAACATGTTCACAAACACATTTTCCTTAACCGCCTTTCAGAAACCTTCGCTCAATTTAAGCTCTCCGATTCCATTCATTAAAATGCCAAATGACTAAAAATAAAACCCTTAGCGGTATTTATAATCCTTTTTTGTGTGTAACCTGTCTATAAAAGGACATATCAATTTAATGATTGCAGCCAAATGAGCTCTCCACAGGCTAGGACAATAATAGAAACCCCCTGGCACAATTTCGAAGAAATATCCATTTCATGGCACAACAAGGATTGAAATTTGATATTTTCATTCCAAAATCGAAACACAAAAATAGAGACAGAGAGATGGGTGGGCCCTACCTTTGATAAACCCAATTGCGCAGCGATCAAGGTCTCGCTCCTATCGATATCGTTCTTTATGCCGCATCATTGCTGTGGCGGTCGTGCCCAAACAGCTGGTAGATACGCGAATGAAATCAATTATTATTTCTTTAACTTCTCTCAATTGCGTGTTTGGGATTTGTTTTCATTTGTTTTATACCATTGATAACCTATGCGATGTGTGGTTAATTAATTCTAGCAAACCAGCAAAACTCTTCGACTCCAGAACGTATACTCGTACTCGTATATTATATACTAAGTACGTCAACTCAGCGCGCCCTCGTTCCCGCTGCTACGGTGGCACGGGCCGCGCAAAGACAGATACGAATTTGAGCTTGGACAATAAATTACTGTCCATTGATGATGCTGCGAATTCAGATGACTTAATGCAGATGATGATGGCGATGGGTTTTTATTCATATGCGAGAGTGAACGTGTTTGAAATTAAAGCGATAAACCGCACTTACTCTATAAATGTAGGAAACGTGATAAAGAACTTGAACTGTGGATTATGTGCACGAAATCGAAATGGGTTCAAACGATAGTTCCCACCCATCAGATAGACCTTATCAAAATTAGTGTGACAAATAATTTTAATTAGATTCCATAGTGCAACGCTTCATCAAAGTGAATTCATTACAGAATCGCACTCGCTCTTCTGTCTACTCCATGTAGTTTGATTAACGTTTCTACTACCTATATCTGCGAAGCCTCACAACCACCCCTAAGCTTACATCCAAAAGGGATTGAAGGGGATTGACAGTCATTCAATATTCGCATATCGCACGTCGTATCAGTTATATATGTACTCTGGAATGACAAATTTCATTACGACAAACGTAATCGGTTGTTGGAACAGCTTCAGCTTCCAGTAGGTAATCCGAACATGAAGCAGCAACAGCTAACTGCAGCCGCACCACCCGAACTGCGTATCAACTTGATGAATGACGCGGGAACTGCTCTCATTCTGGCAGCTGTGTGGTGCATAAATACAATCGCAATCGCAACTAGGAATCGAATTGAATTTTAAATCAGTGATTATGTGTGCTCTCAATTGTGATGAAGGTCAGTTCTTGTAGGGGGAGTTCTCGTTCTCCGGTTGCCCTTTGGCGATGGTATTTGGAATTCCAAATCGGGCAATATTCATTGTTTATTGTGGGTCAAGTTATTCTGATTGAATAGTCGATTACTGTTGAACGTATGAATCTTTTCTTTGAACGGGCGCAGCGTTAGGCGTACATATTTGGCGAACAAACATTGCATCAGTGTAACAGTCAGTAAATGCAAATTGTAATTTCAGGTTCTCTATTGGTTTTGGTTCGTTGACATTTTGCATACTGTAATTGAATATTAATCATTATTCAATCAGTTCCCACTGGCAAACTGTAATTTGTAGCATCGGGCCGGAGACGGTGTAGGTATTGTCAATAAGTCATTCCATCGGATGTGACAACTGATGGTTTGATGTTTGTTGTTAAAAACGAATTTTAACTTAAGTTTTAGATGTTAGATAATTAGATTTAGATGTGTCAAAAATTGGGATGTTCAAGTATCTTGTTTATTAAGTCTGACAGCTGATTGACTTGATGTGTCTCAGTTTTGATGGGCCTATAGGTCGGTCATGTCAACAGCTTTTTCAGTTGACATTTATATAGACAAGAAATTTGTGACTGAGTATTTTGTTGACAGTTCGCATATAATATGCGGCCAGAAAAATCTAGACGACTTAAGGTAACACGATTTTTGAATATGCGTAATGATAAAACCGCAGCGAGTTATTACAGTATTTAAGTAAAGACGAAACATCAAGCATAAAAAGTTGCAGTTTCAGAAAAAAATGTTCTTCAGCATTTTTTACAATTTTCGTTTCATTTACATTTAAATGCAGACTACGAAAAAAAAAATCGTTACTCGCTACAAATAGGAAGGTCAAAAGTTAGAAGAAATTATAACATTATATACAACATTACATAAAAAATAGCTTAAAAACAGATGTAAAAGTTAAACGTAGGCTTTTAACTTCTATTAAAGCGCGAATAAAGTTTTGATGCTTCGTATTTCTTCAGGCTTTTTTAAACAACATTACAGAAATCAATTTTAAATGTTCAAGTCTAGATTTAAGGTCAAAACTAATGTAGGTAATAGGTATCTACTACTTAAAGTAGAAGTAATAATAATAATGATCGTTAAATTCGTTTGCTATTGTAGTAGGATTTGACATTGACATTAATTTGTACGTTCTGTGGAAATAAATTCATTGGTAAGTCGACGCAGTGGTTGTGTGTTGGACTTCTAAGCAATGGGTCCTCGGTTCGACCCCCAAAAAGCACCAAATTACATCTTAAGGTTTTTTTCCACTGCGTCACCTCTCGCGAACGTCTGACAAACATCCGAGAGTAAAACTGTCATGAAAGAGCTTTTCAATTAGCCGTTTGGACTCGGCGTAAAATTGTAGATCCCTTCCATTCGTCCCAAAAATTGAAAACTCACACAATACGAATGGTTGCGAGAAGCTAAGCCTTGGGTCTCATAGACCTGTCGTGCCAAAATATTTATTATTTTTATAAACTTTCTATTAACAATGCTGTTTATAGCTCACCATTGCCCTTGGCAAATTGACTTTTGAGAGTAATTATTATGACTATACGTATTTCATTGGGCCTTTAATAATAATCATTTTGAGTACTCTGTAGGTCGTTAAAGATAATTTTATAACAGTCTCGTGAAAAAAAGACGTCTTTAGGCACGTATGACGTATCGTATGAAGTTTTAACGTGATGCCTGATGCAGGAACAGACCCACAGATGAACTTAACAATTTTATAACATGCATAATGCAGATTTCTTTATTCCTTTTATAACTTCCTAATATTTATTTGAAAAAAGAAAACTGTATACATTCTTAGTAGGAAGTAGGAACTCGCATAGTGTAGGTACCTCTCAAAATCTTCGGTTAAAAAGATCACCTTCTGTGCTTTAAATTTCTCTTCAATAAGACGAGCTCGCATTTTAAAACAGTATGTCAAGTATAACAGACTTAATTTTTCATTACATTTCTTCAAAAACCAATCAAAATTCAAGCTGTAACTCGAATATGTCTACTGTGAACTAAAAAGTATAAATGCCAGAATATTTGACTGAAAGAAGAGATCATTATGTGAGTGAACATTTGAACTTAACATAAAAACAGTAATGACACATTGAAGCGTTCTTTTCCGTAGTAACATACATAAGCAGTTCGATCCAGTTCAGTTGGCATTTAATTTATCTATTTGAAATTATGATGACAACAAATTGAAGTGCTCTAAATAGTTGGCAACAACTATATCACTTTACAGAGCACATTGACCGAATAGTACTATTATACACATAATTTTCGTTAAATAATTTAAGTACTAATTAAAACCGAAAGCTCTTCGATAATAAGTATGTTCCTCTGGGGTTGCAAAAGGTTATGGGATAAATAATTGTGAGAAATGTTTCCGGTGTTAGCATCGTCTTGGAGAATACTGTCCTCTAACAATGGATTATTTTCGTGTCCCATTTGACAAACTGTTTTAATCAATATATAGAGCGTTGTAATCCATTCATTTTAAGTAAGTGTTAAATGTAAAATAATAACGAGCTATTGTCAAATTGTCAAATATAAATAAAGATTAAATTGAGTTCTGTTTTACATTGAGATGTTTTGCTGTAATCGGCCTTAAGCAGGATAAAAGGTAATGCAATCCATAAACATTCAACAAAAACACAGGGGGCCTTACTTATATTTTTAACCTTCACATTATATATTTTGTAGGTCACAATATGCAATTTTCTATAAAAAATTTCACCATTGTGAATTCGAAAAATGTTGCCTGGACACTTAAAATGATAATTAACATCGCCAAGGAACTGATAAGTGGAACTGTGCTGAAATAATATGATGGTGTTACGAAAGTCAAATTCGATTTAAACTCATCGCAGGGATGTAGAAAAGTGATGCCAATTATTTTTCCTATTGTCTAACCTTCACCTTTAAATGTTGTAGGTCACAATAGATAATTTAACATGAGCATTGAGTTCATCAAATTTAACATTACCTACCAAAAATGTTTTTTGAGTAAATAAGTGCTTCTTATTGAATTCGAATCAAGATGTTTATGCGTCCTTTATTTATAAACAGATCTACGCGCAAATGTTTCTTGCACTGTTTAAACAATTTGCATGCGCACAACTTTGCATATGTGCAATATTAAATTTAATTACACGTTTTGGATACACTACTGTTTACCCAGATGTATATTCGCCAGCGGATCTTCTGTTGTTTACACGTATGTCGCGTTGTTCACAACACAAATGGGCTCGTTTGTTAAACTCAACGTTTAATATCCAGCAACATCGCCACCTGACAGCTATTAAATTCGTTCGCGAAAATGCATTCTTTCGGCTAAATGTTGGCTCATTTGCATTCAGAAACTGTGGAATGGCAACAGAAATAGCTAAACAAAACGTAACTCCAATAGCTTCTGTCAAACGGCAATATTGATAATATTCACACAATCTGTCCATCGATGAGCGCCAAAATATAAACAATGACACCTGAGAGAGCGCGTAATAGAGCCGCCAACATTCAAACGAATAATCCCATAAACTACAATTTAATTATCGCTAACCTTTGGTAAACGATGCTTTCCCACAAAATGCGCATTCAAATCGTGTGTCGTTGGTCAATTAATCCCACGAACGAACACTGCCCTGCCATGGCATAACTCTTTGATCTCCATTTAATTGCTACAATTGACCCGGTACGCCCTATGCGATGGTGTATTTTAAAAGCACATAAATCCGTGTTCTGGTAAACCACCCTTCCTACCATTGCATTCACAGTAATTTCAAATAACTCCCCACTCCAGCCAGACCACATCAAACGGGGTGATGCAATTTGTCGGAAAAAATACTACATTCGGACTCTGGACGTACTATCATAAAACTGTAAGTAAATGCAATTAATTAATTGCAATTTAGTGCAAAAAAAAAACACAGAACGGATAAGAAGAAGACATCCAACCACCAATGCGATAATCGGGTTCACAGGGGTTGGCTGTTGTTTGCAATTGGCGCTTGTGTATGAATTTAATTAGCACTTTAGTATAAAATCGGAAAGTGTTGCTGTTTGAACAGAGCGCTTCCCCTTACACTTTCTCTTTCAAATTCAATTGCAAATCATACACAAGGACGACACTAAATGGTTAGAGAGGCGAACAACTACCGCGCTTTGAATTTATGAATGTAAATTTCAAAAATTAAGACTGCGCGAATGTGCTCGTCGTAATTTACGAGCAGCAAAATTTATGTATTTCTGCAGATCATAAATGAACCGAAATAAACATCTGAATGTTTGTTTTGTGCGCCTTCGAGTCTATATGGGAGTGTGTTGTAACGACGATTTATCATGCGCCACTCGAGTTTGGTACAATAATTTTTATAAAATGTCTACAGTTTCACTTCACGAACATACGTTGTAGTTTGATGAAGTTGATGGGGGATGTCGAGCGCTTGTTTGCTTAGGACTTGCTGTGAGTTGCGGTTTAATAAAATCGCAACCCTTTGCAATTAATTTCATCGTCCGGTTGTACAGGTCACAAATTGCTAATCAACCCTGACAAAAATCTTGTACGTTTAACGTCATGATTATATAGCTCTAATGGGAGTGACAAACTTTTCAGAGCCGATACTAGGCAAACACAATCGCAATTTATGCGAGACCTTAGTCGAGCAATTAAATAGAACTATTTCGGATATACTTTGATATAGAGCCGCAGACAGAAATGCCAAGTCGCAAAACTTCAGCCTGTGCTGTTTGGATAGGAAAAGTTTAAAATCTCATCCGTTGATCTAATGAAATCGCACACGTGCCGGCTTTAAAATGCATGCGTTAATTTTTTTCGCAAACACAATTTGTTGCTGAAGTTGTATGTTTTGCGCTTTTACAAGATAATCGGCCATCCACACTTATAAACTTGTATATCATAAATCACATTAAATGTTATAGGTTTCATGTTAAAAGTTTGGAACATCGAGGAGTTTTAGTGACCGCAAACAATGTATCGATTTATGTAGGCTGGAATAGGCTTTTGGTGTAGTTTGTAGTAAAAATGCTGTTTATCTACTCATAGTCGGAAAAGTGCTTTAAAGGCTGTAGTTTAAATCATTTTAAACACTAAACAAATTTTAATTTCTTACTATTCCGAAAACATTAACCTCTTGCTCGATAGTCCTACAATTTTAAACCGCACTCTAACAGACGGTTTACATCAATAGTTGATTTTCTACATCAAGCATCAGCTCAGAAGTGCGGTTCATTTTATCGGAATTCGCTGAATTTTAAGAGCAATTTATTTGAGTGATGTGTATTTGTGGAATTTACTGACTCACACACATGGATCATAGATTTAATTTCTCATAAGAGGCCAAAGATGTGCGACGATTCGTCGAATTTGGCGCGTCTGTAGGTTTGGTAAGTAAGTGTCAGATTCGAAGACGTCAATTTCCGTAAATACTTCTGAATTCAATTTACAATAATTTGTATGCAGTGGCCGCTTTTTCAACAACCTACATTAATCCATTAATGTTGTATGGATTTGACAGATGGCATGTAAAAACAACCTTAAGCTGACCGACTTGATGTAAGTATTTGAGTTTTTATTGACCGAGATTGTTCAAGTGAATAGTAAGAGAGGTAGCCGATTAATCGTATCAAGAAAATCCTGTCTGCATACTAAGTTGACGCTTCGAAGTGTCAAAATACAAAATAATCCGCGGGAATACAACAACGACTCAAGTTGACTAGTCAACGCGTTCGTATACCTTGTCCAGAAAAATCTAGAAGACGTTTTACATCAACTAGATATCCGAACGTAACCAATGTAAAAATGATCAAAGATATCAAAACAACAATGGTTAATTGACTGCTTGATGACTAGCGGCGTATCACAGATGGAACTCTAGCACAAATTTTTAAACTTACCTTAGGGCATTTTTTCAATCTAGCGAAAAGAGAATTCTGGATTAAAAGAACTGGGATTAAGCTGTCAAATTCAATAAAAAGCACCCAAACTTGGAGAATCAAACAATAGCAGTGCGATAAAGTTTTGCGTATTTTTAAAAATAAAAAACACCTTCACCAAAATATTTTTAATCCACTAGCGCTTAAATCAGCGGTCAAGGGAACGCGGCCATTTTTCATTCGTGAAATAATAGTTTTAAATTGGGCACGTTCAAAATCTTAGATGTATAAAGTTGACTAAATTGGTCTGGACTAGATATAACCTGAGCGCAAAAACTAGATTGGTCGTGAACGTCACTTTTTATACGTCAACCACATATATGAACTGTCAACTTAGTAGTTACTCACGAATTTTTTGACTAGATTCCTCGTCGGGGCCAATCAAAACTGAGATATATCAAGTCAGTCAGCTGTCAGACTTACTAAACTAGATCTTGAACGTCCCCGTTGTTTGTAACCCCATAAATAGATTGTTTTTTTTCATTGGAACTCGGTAAATTGATCTCCATGTCTTTATTCCAGATTCCAGCAAAAGTTCTACATTCACTCGCCAATTGTTTATTCAGAAATGATAATACAAAATTCAAACTTCCCAGCTCCCAGGGTCTACTGATCAAATCAAGGATAAGGTCACTAACAACTTCAGTGTATTGACAGACACGACGTAGCCTTAATTAACACAACCTCTAATTTTTACTAAAAACTTATCTAGCATTTTAAACGTTGATTATGGTTGCAAGCTAGAGAAATTAGAATGCATGACAGCTTATATATAATAGTAAAGAAAACATATATTTGGCTAAACAATCATTGAGACAAAGCTCAAGTTTGTTATGCCCAAACAAAATTAATTTATTGTAATTTGCTTGCAACTCGCACTGTACTGCAATTTCCTGATGCATTGTTGTCAACAAAATATCACGTGAGATAGGTAGTTAAGTGCTATTTAACCATAGAATGCATTCATAATGTCAGCGTAATTCAGCACAAAAAAAATGACCGATGCAATGACAACAAGACACACAATCACATTTGACAAATATTAAACGCACTACAAGACAACTTAAAAAAAAAAGAAGAATAGAAAAAACTTGACAAGAAACGTCCACTTAAGACCGAATACAAATTTTCATTCATACTCGTCGCTTCAAACAGAAAAACGCTCCCAGCGAAGTGTACCGCCCCAACAAATTAGCGCGATCATGAATGTGAATATTTCTGTCTTTTCTCGATTTGTTTTTAGAAATTATAGTAAAAATATTTCTGCACCACGCAAATAGGGTTGACATTGTTGGCTAATACTCAAAATTTCTGACAGTCTGTTTACTACCCAGTGCAGTAAAAAAATTACGCTCGACTTATCTTTGCGGCATATTCAGATTCACATACCAGGCGCATTTAAAAATAAAACACTCTGTATCTGTGATATACGTAAGCACCTACTTGTCATCACAGAATCATCATTATCGAGCAGCATTAAGTCTCCCTACCAGAACATAAGCAGCTGAATCAGTTAACGACCTTCCAGCCAGCCATTGCAGCGCCTTTTACAGAGAAACACACACAGAGCCGCATTCCATCCACCCACTCACACTTGAAATTGAATTGATAGCGTTAATCCAGCGTGAATTAAAATTTATTACGCGATTTTATTAACATCTGTTTGAAAATATATTTGTATCTTGGTGAAATACTGATTACCACAACAACTCCCGCTCTTATCCCAAAAGCGATTTATAAACATCTCATGGCTCTAGGCTGGTAAATCGGTGCGTCTGGCATCTATCACAGCCACCACATCAATGGAAAGAAATCTCTCCTTCACAGGAACATTATCGGCGCAAATGCATACATATGTTTACATGCGATAACACTTTTGAATTAATATACAAACTTTGGCATTCGCTAATAAAATTCAAAATCTAATTGCCCCCATTGGAATGTGCGAAGAAATGCTGGCTGGAAAGTACGTGCGAAGTGAACATGTGACTGTCATATGCATATCCCCAATGGTGTTGAGGGGGGAAAGGCGCTTTTCAAAGCGTAGTATGCGGTTACTTACTGTACCGTAACTGAAAATAATGGCGTGTGTGTCTTGACTGTTATTAATATGATTTGGAAGGGGATAGGGACCTCTGGAACGAACTTCTGTCATGAAAGAGCTTCTCAATTAGCCGTTGGACTCGGCGTAAAATTGTAGATCCCATTCGTCCCAAAAATTGAAAACCCACACAAAACGAATGGTTGTGAGAAGCTAGGCCTTGGGTCCCATAGACCTGTCGCGCCAAAATATTTATTTATTTTTATACTTCTTTAAATGCGTTGAGCAGATTCCATAAAAATCGGTTGGGTAGTTTCTGTTGTTGTCAATCAATATAGCAAAAAGCTTAAATAAGCCGGCGTAAGTTGCTTTTAAATGCTGTAGTTAAGCACCTGCGCTATAACGTATCCTATTAACCCCTCGATTTGATTCGTTCGCTACTTCAAAAGTTAATTAAAAAGAACATTTGAAACATACCTAATATTTAAGACAAATGATGTCATCTAACAACTAGTTGTAAGCGACACGCCATCGAAATATTGCGGTTAAAAAGAGTTCCACGAGCAATGACGTTTGTAACGTATGTTTATAGCAATTAAATCCCCGACCGCACCCTTGAATTGTCCACCACAAAGATGTAACATGAACAAAAAATTACCTTCTCTGTCCTCCCGTCACAATTAGCTGCATTAATAACTCTAACTAAACTCCAACTCTAACTTATTGAATAAGAGAACCAACAAAAGCAATCAATTGTAGCGTATGTGTGAATTGAATCAAAAACTGACAAGACGTGTCATCAACAGTAGCTTATGTCAGTGCATAGATGTATGACAAATAGACGTCGCACTGGTCATAAGAAAAAAAAACGGACGACAAACAAAATTTCTTTTAACCATATACGATATACCCTAACCCAGCATCAGGGAAGTCATATTTGCTTTTGAATTACTGAAAATATATGTGTATACCCACACCACTTATGTATATTTCTTTGAATGACAAAAATGTATTTCATCTATGGGATATTTTTTTGAGTGACGATATTTGAAATTTACGATTGCGATACCTACGAAAAAAGGTCTTTAGGGTGACTGCCTAGTGCTTGGGTAGTACATATAGACAGATGACATCAATAAGTTTTGCTTTTGTTGTTATTCCCGAGAACACGTGCTGATAATCTAGACAATCTGCAGAAATGAAAACAATCCGTTGTTGTTTACAATGTTTTTATTTTGAAGTAAGTATTAAAAAAACAGACCGAGCTTATATTTGTCATTTTAATTTGATGGACAAAAAGAAAATATTGAAAAAAATATATATAACGAGAAACTGGTATTTGATTCATACAAAAGTACACAAATGAACTTGAAAACGAATGACATTTGGTGAAATCACAGGTCATTGACATAGATCTGGTGGAGTGACGATGGAAGTTCAAGGACAGCTGTTAAAGTCGCTCAGTATGGGGACACCTGAAATGTTTGCCGATTTTAAAATGGAAAAATATACTGACGATTCATCGGCCAAAATAAGTGGTAGGTAATGTGAGGAGTTAAAATGGACGTCAGTTAGGCAAATATATGACAGCTACAGCTACGGCAAATATTAAACACTGTTTTATGTCATTTAGGAACTTTTAGTTTAGTTTAAAACTTACTGCTTTTCTAATGAGTATTATGTTATTAAAAAGAAAGTTTTATAAAAATCTAAAGTCAAGTAAAAATTAGAGAAAAATAACTTTTATTAAGTTAACTTTTGGATATAAATATCCAATATTTTGGGCATTAAAGTAATGTAAATGCTAGAACCCCATAATTACTGCAAAAGTACAGAGTAAGCCATTGAAAAAGCGGTTTATTACTAATTATAAATATGGTTTTTGACCGAGTCGAAGTTTAGTAAAAATTTACTAACAAAATCAAAATAAGTTTAAAACCGGAAAACCTCATGTTGTGGCTTCGTAATAGCGAATAAACGCTTGACAGGGCTGAAATCAGAAACGCTCTTCTTAGAATACAGAAAATCTAAATATTTTTAGTACACCCTGCAAAATATACTGCACGAATGCGTTCTTCTATATGATTCCATAGCGAATGTCGTCGTTTTATTTGAAAATAAAACATAAAACAATTTTTGTTAATTTTTTCAACAATCAACAATCAACAATCGTCTGTATGATAAGTCATCTCGCTTTAATTTGAAATATCGTGTTATTTCTGACAGGCGTCATATCTGACTTGTGCTGACAGAATGCCGATGAATAACCAAAAATATGTTTAAGGTTATTTTATCATTTAGTGGCTTTATTGTAAAAGGAATTTATTAATATGTCTGACCAAGTGAATTCCTTCCAATATTGAAAAAAAGTCCGCAAAAAATGTAAAGCTAGTTGTATATTCTTCTTTAACACTTGAAGTAACCCCCCTCTGTTGCATTTACCACTTTAAGTGTGCATATTCCACATAACAGACGTAACAAAAAATAGAAGTAGATTGTCACACATTTTTGACACTAGCTTAAGAAGTCAACTTGTTAAGTTTATGAAGAACACGTTTGATAGGAGCGTACAGTCGATTTGATGTTGTGAATGCATTTATCTAGCACTGTTTTTTTCATTTATTAAACCAATCTTAACTGAAATGGAAGTTTCCAAAAGCAAAGAAACCTCAAAAGTAAAAACTACTGTCAAATATTGCTCCAATGGATTATGCCATTTGCCATGCATGGGCCTTTGTCCTGGCATACTACAAGCTTGTTCTTCAATTATTAAATTTCAGTGATTAGAAGTACGTCAACAGCCATAGAATCCACTGTTCGTTGCATCTTCCGATATGTCAAGGTGGCATATTCAATGAAAGGAATAGTGTTATAAAAAAATTAGTTGCAGTTTCATTATTTGCATGAAATATATTTAAGTTTTTATTATGCTTTTCGTTTAACAAATTCAACCGATACCTACTCACATCGCGTAGGATTTTCAGATGAATTCGCCAGCGCACTCAAAGCGAACGAAATGCAAATTGCTTGGATGGACTTTTTGCGTTTGTGTTTCATTGATCTGTTGTTTGTAGGGAGTGAGAAGTTTGTAAATATTTGTTTCAAAAAATGTGAACTCGTAGAAAGGACTTTTATCTCACTAGTGGGAGCAATAAAGTTCTATTCCGCAATAAGTTAAAAATTTTTTTTTTAAATGTTGTCTACGGCAACAAACTTTCTGATACATGAAATGCATTCTGATTTTTGTCTCGCTATTCCACGGCAATTTTCTTCCTACATTCATCAGAATTTTTTTTTTTACTTACGTCGGTCGGCCATTTTTCTTCGATATTTCAGGGATTCTAAGATGAAATCGATGGCGAATCAAATGCGAATCTTCTATCTAGCTGAGCAGTAGGTATTATCTAAATATATAAAATATATAAGAACTTAAATGAAATAAAGTAGCAGTTGGTCGCATTTCCAAAAAGTATTTATCTTCGAATGTAAAAATGAGATCATAAATTATATAAAATAATTTGTTTCCTTAAAATTAAATTTATATCATTGATAAACAGCAGTATAAATTTACACAATAGATCTTTTTTTAGTGACTAAGCCATCGCTAAGTAGTTGAAAACACCAACCACTTACACTAAGTCACTGCGTCCAACACAATAAATAACATCACTCCTGTTCCCGTGTACTTTGCTGGAGAAGATGACTATAACTGGATATGTAAGTAAACCGTATTGTAAGCCGATAAAATATAATTTTTTTCTCATAAAAACGTGCCGCCGTTTTAATACAACAATCCTAAAATCCTTTAAGCGTATTTGCGCTTTTAGCTTGAAAAGTGATGAATTATTTGAAAGGGCAACAATTTAATCGAAGTAAGTTGAAGTTCGTGTGGTTTGATTCGATAATGGATAACAATCCTTTTTTTAGGATTTAGGATATTTAACGAGTTGATAAGAGGCTAGTGTGACGCGACTGCCGAGTAAGAAAGTGCGTCGACCTAACCAATAGAATTTCCTTTTGAGCTTTAGTTTTTTTTTTTTGCATTTCTTTTTTAAATTTGGAAGCCGAACTTGAAAGAACATCAGGGAAGTTATTCTTGTTTGCTTATAAGTATCTCTATGTAAAATCTAAGTGAAACAATTTGGTCAACAATTACAATACAACTAGGAGCGTCTTCCTTCGAATGATCGATCGCGAAATGTTGGCTTGAGAAAAAGTTCGCTCGTAAAATTTTGTCCGGATTAGAAATAAATACCGCACAATTCTTTTACTTTATGGACAGTAGGAACCCAAACTATTTTTTAGAAACAGCTGCAAAGGGAATTTATATAAAGTTTAATCTGATCAGAAAACGTTCACGTTCAGTATTAAACAGAGTTATGACTTTTTATTCACCTCCTTCTAAGGTCAAAACGTTTTCACAAATTCAACGAGCTATCAACCTATACCGATGCAAATTCATTTGGGATTTTAATATCTGTTTATTTAACTCGTTTTACATTCGCTGGAACTCAGTTCAGATTTTTTAATCTTCATCTTGCATGTGCAGTAGATCACAATAGGTAATTTTACATAGAAAATGAATTCTGATCTTCATTTTAAACTCGTTGTAGGTCACAATAGACTATTTTATTTGGAAAATGCCGACAAGCTTAAGCTGGACACTGAAATATAAGACCCGTGTAATCTTTCTTTTGTTTAAAGTAATGCTTACGCTTTTTCCAACACCACATTTGTTTATTTTCTCATTTTTCAGCACTTTAAAGACTGAAGTAGTGAAACATCTTATTTAAATATGCAATTTGATTATTTTCACTAATTCCCACTATTGTTAATCTGCATAAAACTATAACAAAATTTTAAGGCCTTAAGAATTATGAATATAAAAAAAGGAAAAAAAATCCGAATACAGCAACCTCTTACAACAACGGTGATAATTTGTATTCCCAAGGACAAGTTGTCCCTGTAAATCAAAATAAAACTAACGGAAAACTTTTATTTATAACACAAATCATCAATTTCGAGCTCGTTAAGCTGTCATAAATTTACGAAACTAATAAATCTCGTTTCCTTATATATAAATCGTTTATTTATAATCTCTTTTGGCGTTCGATGGGGTGTATCTATATCTAGCCTCTGTTTTGGTCGTCTCGTGTCTCGGTTTTTGGCCGGCAAAAACAATTCCAGCACGTTTCTGTTCGGCTTTCGTTTGCAGATCAAAGTGTCATCTACAAAAAATTTAATTTCTTTTCCCAAAGTTATGGGCGCCAGTTTAAATTAATTTCCATTAAATGTTAAAATAAAATAGACATACTCTGAAAGCAAACATGCATCATCTTCATGTAAGATAAACATACAAAGTGTGCAGATCATTGCTCCGTTTGGGGCAAAAATACTACTACGCCGATGAAAAAGAAAATTGTCGGCGCGCTTCTTCCAGGTTTCGCCTGACAGTCACCGTCGACGTTTGTTGACATACAAAATACAACTCAGCCGCCAGCTAAATAGGAAGCAAAAGTAATGCCGGTCGAGTACCGAGCGAGAACCAAAAGTACGAGCAGAATCGACCGGCGACAGTGCACTGTGCACCTCGTCCACCTAAGTTACAGCCCCACCGAGTCGTATGCCCCGCGGGGACTAATTCATTCAGCCAGCAGGCACACACGGTAAGATACACGGTGGCCCTGGCGTATGTGTATCGCGCGTCGCACTCGCACTGTATAGTGTAGCTTCCCCGGCTACAAATTTCGTGCGTTCTTACATGATATTAATGCCATTAATGCGAATTAAGAGTGTATAAAGTTGTAGAAAATGTTATTGTTGCTATTTTCGAGCTGCGGTGGGCAGTGCTCTGTTTAATATGGATAATGTAATGTATTCCCCACTCACAGGCAATGATGGTGGTGTGATAAACTTACTTAATTTGTTGCTGCTGGTGGCTGTCAAAAGATGCGGCTGTTGTTTAGATTCACCTTCTTCTTTGATATTGAACTCGCTGCTCACTCTGCCGATATTTGTTTGTTGAATTAGCGAAAACCGTTAATTGGCAAATAGCAACTGTTTATTTAAACGAAACAAGCCCGCAGAGTACGTGAAGCTGAAGAGTGCGAAGTGTAGTCGTCGAATACGTATATGCGTGCGTATATATTCAACGTACAACGGACGGGCTTTGTACTTTGGCGCAAAATCGTAAACCACTCACTAATGACGAGCGAGATATGAATAAATAGGATTCATTTAAATTTCATTTAGCGCCTCATTATGCGATTAGTACACTCAATCAAATAGTTAAAACAACAAACACGAATACGCACATATACACTTTGCACAGAGGAATGTATACGATTTTTGAATGTGGGGTGGTGTCGATTTAAACAAATTAAACCAACTTTGCGCAACAGCAACCATCAACCAAGTAACTGGAATCAATTGAGTGTTGAGAAGGTCTCTGACTGTATTCCGAAGCGCAGCAGGACTTTTTTTTGGGGCCAAACACAAATGGCTTGGTCTGACTTCACCCTTAGAATTAAAATTCGGAACGCGCCAATGACACACTTAGAATTCACAAAGAACCAATTCAATCGACAAACTTAACCGAGAGAGGAACACTAAAACACGACTGCTCAGGAACGTGGGCGCTGAAAAACTGTTCAAAAGCATTCAATCGTACCGAGATGAAGGCTCCTATTGCCGTTGCCGCTCGTTTTTGGTTTGGTGGAATGAAAACTGTGTGACAGAGTGAATGGTTGTGTATGCGACGCGACACACCACCAGCGCACAACTGGTATGGCAGAGATCAACCGAAAAACACTGACTGACTGGGGCGAATGTGTGACATTATTCGCCCAGCCATAGAGGGATGAAATGTACTCAAACGTTTTTGGCTGGCTAGCATGTTGGGGATCAGGAGATTGAGTGATTTTGTAATCATGTTATCGGATGCTTCATCTGTGGGGTGTTTGAGAATGAAATTTAAATTATCTCCGACGTTGTAATTTCGGTGTCTTTTTTATTTAACCAGCATTTTTAATTTGTTTCTTTAGATTCAGAGCGGCATTTCACACAACATCGGTTGTGGATTTAGTCGTTTAGAATTTAGATTCTGCAGCTTCTACCCACCTTTGACATAGCATATCATTTTAACAGATGGCTTAATTTCGAATTGAATCAATAAACTCCATCAACTTTTTTCCCAAATTTCTTTTACCTACATTTAGCACAAATTAACTAATTACTCGTGATTAGTTTTACCAGTTTATATGACAATATTTTTCATATATAATTTGCCTTTGTGACCAAGAAAAAAGTAAAAGTAAAGTAAAGGGTAAAATTGATTATGGGTATGTAAGGCGGATTAACATAAGTTCCTCGCAGTTGACATTCAATTGTATCAAAGGTGAGATGACTATGTCAATGCAAATTCAATTGCAGAATATTTTGAGGAGTTTTAATCGATTGTGATTTTATGTTTGTTCATAACTACAGGTTACTCAGGGCGATTATCGTTGAAATGATAGACCGCCTAATCTAGCAACCAAGTGCTTAAACAGTAAGGAACTGCCAACGATATAGACGAACGACACAGCGTCACTCTCTGCTGGGTTCCCTGATCATAGCGATATTGATGGTAATGAAAGGGCAGATGAGCTTGCAATAATCGGGTCAGATTTTGACGCAACAGACGTCATTACGCCAAAAGATATCCCAATTAGCGCAGCAAAAAGCAACATTGACTAAAAACTGAGAGAATATGTTATATCTCGCAGTCGATGGCCAAGAATTAACGTAAAAAACACATCTTGAAAATGAATAAACACGAAATTCGTATCTTAACAGACGTACTAAGAGGCCACTGCACACTGCACTATAGGTGCACAGGCAAACAGACTGGGCATTAGCTCACCGGACTACTGGGGAAGCTGTCAAGACACAGAGGAAACCGAAACCATCCAGCACCTACTCTGCGAATGCCCAAACCTCCAAACAAACCGACTTTCTCTCGGGGCAACAGATTCTTTGAAGACCTAAAGGATATAGCACAGAGATACCTCTGACGGACCCAATCAGGTTTGTTAAGAAGACGTGGTTGGTTGGTAAGGGCTACATGTATGAGTATTGTAATGACAGTTTGTTACGACCAAGTACAAAAGCATTTGGAAACATAATAGACTAATATGGGCCCCCGTAGAAGCGTAGCAAAACCTTTCATGTGCACTTTCCCTCCTAACCTAACCTAACCTAAGTGCTAAAATTCTGAGTTTGAGAGCCTCTCATCCACAAATGAAATGAAAGCTGACTGTATAGTTAAACAAATTCTGACAGAATACTACCTATTATGGTCATCAAAGTTTCAAAAACGATATCGTCCAGACGATAACTGTTACACGCAAGAGTTATTTGTAGTAATTGTAAATTATTCTGGTCTCTAAAATGAAAAACTCACACAAAACGAATGGTTTAAAATCCCCTACGGACCAGTTTCGCATATTATTTTGTTTGTGATTTTTTTAAGTTAAAGTTAAAGTTTAAATGCTCCCATTGGTATACCATGTAATAGTTCATGTGTATACAAAATCATTTAGGTATTACGACTTATGTTGAAAAAATAAAACTCTTCTTTTTTTTATTTTCAGAGATCCTGTTAAAATATCTAAAATATTTCGATAATTCCGTTCTGAATGCGTAATTTTTTGTATGTAAATATGTTGATAAAAAACACATCGAAACAAAATTTAGAAACGGGTTGTAAAACGGCTCGAAAAGAGTCGAAAAGTTCTTCAAAAGCAGCATTAGAAAACTCGTAAAAAATACAATCTAAAAAAAGCGTCAAGAATTGCGTCAAAAATTGCGTCCCAAAACATGTTTAAAAACTACGTACTCGTCAAAACGCATCCAAACATAACAGCGTCAAAAACCTTTTCAAAAATCGTTCCTTTTTCAAAAAAAAAAAAACTGCAAACATCCAATATAACGTTCCACGTATTATTTTTAAAGCAGTTTGCTTTCGAATGAAGTTCGTTCCACTTAAATGCAGTGTACATATTTCACTATCATTTAAAAAACGAAAAACTTTTTAAACTTCACTTAAGAATGAGTACCTATATGTACATCCGCTTCCCAATTGATTTCAACCGTTTCCAACTTCATTCATTTCCTGTCAGCACAGCTGAATGTGAATAATACCTTATGTCAAAAACAGCTGATCATAAAAATAAAGCAACGACAAAAGTGCTATGATAAACACTTTTGAAAATCCGCTACAAAAATATGCAATTAAATACAATTTACGTTACTGTCGGCACCACTAAGTTCGATGCTTTAATAGAACAATTATTCTCCGACGAAGTTCTGTCATCTCTGCAAAAGAGAGGATGTAAAAAGCTTAATATTCAATATGGAAACGGCAAAGTGCCTGCAGTGGCAAAAGCACAAGACTATAAGATAGCAGTAGAAATGTATCAATTCAAATTTGGCCCAGAGAGAGTAGATATCATAAATTCGGATTTAACTATTGGACACGCTGGAGCTGGTACTTGTATGGACATTCTGAAGAACAAGAAAGCCGGCCTCGTTGTCATCAACGAATGCCTCATGGATAATCATCAAGCGGAGTTAGCAGACCAGTTGGCCAAGGATGGTTATATTTTCCAATGCAACGTAAGCACATTGGCAACCAGCCTGGAATCACTAGACTTTGAGTCGTTGGTCACATATGAGAAGGGTGTTGGAATGCCAGAGTTTATCTCGCACCTAACAGAACTGATGAGAGGGTGATGTTGGTTGTTCAAGCGAAAATAAAGTTCTATTAGTAGTACAGATATGCAAGGTCTATAAGTGTTTAAAAAGATGGTTTTGTCGTCTGACTGGTAATAATGTGGCAGTAAAAGCTTTTTTCCTGTCGAAATAAACACACATTAAACTTTAAACATGTATTCGCTAATTTGTTTGCTTCGTCTCCATGTTCCAGTAAGAAACTTATTTTCTGCGTTATGAAAATCTCTCCTCTGCTGTTAGAAGCAGAGACAATTTGTCTCTGGTTAGAAGTATAGCCCCAGAAACTACCTTTAGACTTTAGTAGCCATGCGCACTACGCGTTAATCCAAACTTACTCGTTCCACAAGTGAGTCGCTGCCGAATTAACTTAAGATTAATATCAATTGTTCACTTCCTCTTGCTTAATTTAATAATTTGTGCCAACGTAGCGATAAGAACAGCGACTCCGAGAAGCGAACAATTCGTTTTCAAGGTCAAATGTCTGACCTATAAACTTGATAAAACCTCTTAGCACACATTCCTACTAGTAAATAAATTATTTATTTTATTTTCGTAACATCAATCAATTTAATTAACTGCGCTATATATACAGCCGGTGCATATATGTATTTTTAACTTTAAACAACATTCTCTATGACAATGGATATTTGAGGCGTGAATCTATGAACGGCATTCCTTAAATGCTAGGGGTATCTTCTCCAGCTTACTTGGCCTTGCCTTGGGCAGCAACAGCTTCGATAGCCTTCTTGACTGTCTCTTCATCGCCCAAAAATTGCATGGACACAACAGGCTTGAAGTTCTCATCCAATTCGTAGACGAACGGAATACCGGTGGGCAGATTGAGTGCCATAATAGCCTCATCGGACAAACCTATCAAAGAGAGACATTACTATTTGCATTTGTAGGGATATTTTGTCAACTTACTATCCAAATGCTTGACAATGCCTCGCAAGCTGTTACCGTGAGCTGCGATAATGATCTTCTTGCCCTCCTTCAATTGCGGAATGATAACGTCGTTCCAGTATGGCAGAGTTCGTGCAATGGTCAGTTTCAGTGACTCGAACATTGGGAACTCATCGCCCTTTGGACCATCGGCGTAGCGTGCATCCTTTACGATATTATCGTAGTATGCATGACCGGGTTCCATTGGTGGTGGTGGAATATCAAAGCTACGCCTCCAGATTAGCACCTGTTCTTCACCGTATTTGGCAGCAGTTTCGGCCTTGTTCATGCCAGTCAAACCACCATAATGACGCTCGTTCAGTCTCCATGTCTTGTTGATTGGAATACCATCCTGACCGGATTCCTTGAGGATACTGGCCAATGTTACCTGAGCACGGGTAAGCACCGAAGTGTGGGCAACATCGAATTTGAGGCCAGCCTCTTTGACTGCCTTACCAGCAGCTAGAGCTTCCTGTTGTCCTGCATTTTAAAATATATGTAACGTACAAGTAATTTTCTATAGGATTTTTTTTTTCTTACCCTTTTCGCTCAAGTTGGCATCGAACCAACCACAGAAAAGATTCTTTTGATTCCATTCTGATTCACCATGACGGACCATGACAATCTTGTACTTTCCTGCCATTTTTAGTAATCGATTTATTTTGTTACGAGTAAATAAAACGAAATTTAATTCAAGACCGAGGAGAAGAACTTTCGGTTTTCAATTCTGGAGACCAACAAAATTTACTTGTGCAATATTTGACCTCAAGATGACATCGACAAGGTTATTTCGACAAACAAGTGGTGCCAAGTTTGTCCGGTTTTCGAAATACAATACAGTTTTGTAAAGACATAAGTTTAGCGATATTATATGCCTAAAGATATAATCAATAAGATGATTAGGTGTAATTGACCTTCTCTTAATCTCTCGTGCGGGTGCCTGTATTTCATACTACCAGGTTAACCGAAATGATGCCGAGGATTTCGTCATCCACTTTTTTGTGGGTATATATTCGAAGAAGAATTTTTCTGAATAGGAGGTAGGTACCACGCTATAAAAGCCAATCCACTACTGAGCCCAAAAGTCAATGTCAATCAAGTCAATGGCCGCGTTCCACTGCCCGCTAGATGAACAGCGGCATGTCAAACTTCATATAAAAAAAATTGACATATCACCATAGGCGCTAGACATCTAGCACTTTTTGTGAAATATCCCTTTCAGGGAAATTTCTCAATCTAGCGCAAAACTACGCGCTGCATTGAAAGAGAGAGAGAGAAAAGACAACCAGTCAAAGGCAAATTGTTCAAATGTTTGCAAAATTTGCCGGTGCCGCTGCGCGAGCGTTCCTTCATCTGGGATATTTTGTGCTAGATGAACAGCGGGCAGAGGAACGCGGCCAATGTTGTTTTGCAGGCCCAAACACAAAATAAGTTCATTAAAGAGTTACGGAAAAACTGAGGACGTCAAGTAGTTGCCGTTTGAATAATGCATCAATTAGCATCAAAACATATTCTCCGCTACAGTTTCCGTTCACCTGATAAGTTGTTTCTTCTCTATTAGTGTGTTTTTGGTGTTTTGAATATTTGAATCTCTTTCTGGTGCAAATCCTAGTTCAAAAATCCTTTAAAAATTACCCTTTAGATAGTTTACTATATAAAATTCAATGAACAAACACATTTCATACACCCTATTAAAATCTGATCGGATTCTTCTTTAGCTTGGCATCATTGCGAAACTTATCTATTTTTATTTTATTTTTGTAATGTCAACAAACCAGTTTCAAAATTGTAACAAAGTAAATTATTTTCGTATCGGTTGCTTGTTTTGTTTGTGAAACATAAATTCTTTTGTAAGAGTCAACACAACTGCTGCAGTTTTCAGCAAGAATGGACGTAAGTGTAGCTGCAACAACAAACTGGAATCTTATCGCTGGCACGGACATTGTAAAGTCTATCCAAACAAACAAATCTGCAACAGAGGATTTTGTCAAGTGCGTAAATTTATTTTATGACTAAAGTCCTTTTTAACGTTTCTCCATTTAGGCCACAGCTTGATGATATACTTTCTGCGGAAAGTGCAATTCTCCTTGGCAGTGGAACCGACACAAATCAACCCACTTGTGAGTTCACAATTCGGCTCTTCCCCAAGTACAAAATCGATGCCTTGACCGTAGTCTGCACGTCGTCAAAAATCGAACTATTCACCGGGGTGCAGAGTGAATACGTTGAAACGATCTACGGAGAACGTTTAGAAGGTGACGAAGAGGATGATGACATCCAGGGCTACCGATATGACGTAGAAATTCATAAATCGGGAGTAACAACCTTGATGCTAAAGGTAAGTGTGATAAGAATGCAATTAGCGGCGAACCCTAAAATATATTAAACCTTTTCAGATGATTACGACCTCAAACGAACTGTGTATCTACGGAATTCGATTGAATGTAGCACCAAATCCAAACGGAATCACCACATTACTGCCAAACAGCATTAACTTGGATAATGTCAAAGAAATGTTGAACAACTCGAATCAGAAACTGTCGCCGAGTGCAGAGAAATGTAAAAAGTTCTTGGAGACCTATAAAAGTGCGATGCCAAGCGAAAGGGCTATGACTGGCAACATTGACTTAATGGAAGAGTTTAAGAAAACTATGAACCTGCAAGTCGGTGTGGAATCCAAACCTGTGGACATGCAACTTGAAACAATGAACAACGCAACAGGTGATTTGAAGAATTACATTGACGCAAGGCTGCGGGAAACTGAAAATCGTATTCTGCAGAGATTAAACGACATTGAAGAAGCTCAAAATAGAAAATTAGATCAAATACTGAGTATGCTCGACAGCAAATGATAGCACTGACTGATAGTTAAGTCTTAAGTTGTACCTAGTATTAAGATACACGAAGTTGTATATTGTAAATAGGGAATTTAATTTCGAATGCTTTTAGCCCCGAACACATTCCAACTTTATTCGAGATAACCATTAAAAAAAAACACAAAAATCGGCGAAACGAAATTGATTTTTTATTAAAGTGTTTGTTGAATTTGTCTCGGAGGGAAGAGTCGCAATTGAGCTCAGTATTGTAACACAAAAGATGCTGCTCTGGATTACCTATTGGTTCAACAACGCTTGTAGCTTCTGAAACTGTTGTTCTCTGGGGCCGAATCATGTCGTCCATGATCGAGCATTACGTGACGGAATTTGTTTTTGTTTCACATGTAAAGTCATATAATTCCGTGAACGTAATGGTCGTTCACGGATAACGCGATTCGACCCCCTGGTTTATAACCCCTCCGCTGAGAATCTTACTAGTTTTTACTTTACCAATTGCTTATAGTATTAGTAAGAATTGGAAAGCTGTCAGTCTCATGAATATTGACAGATGATTTTAAATTTGTTGCCTTTTTCATTAGATATATGGTTATAAAAGTAAAAGAACAAAACTATTTCTTTGAACTAAAATGTGACATATTCATTAAAAAAGTAATGGAGTTCGATCCGTTCAGAATTATGAAATTATTTAAATATTAAATTGCTTAAAATTGGAGTTGAACTCGGACATTTTTCTAGTAGTAATAGGAAAATGCTATTTAAACTTGGTAAGTCTTTGGTAAAAGGTAAATTCATTTTGTTATTCAATTGTAAAACTGTGCACCTATACACTACGGAAATTTTCTACATGACTGTACTTCGATTTTTTTGACAGTTCCATTACGGGCCCATTCACAATTAAACTTTTATGCCAACACATTTCTTTTGTTCAAAAAAGAATTGAAGAAAATCACAATCGTTTTTCACTTCAGTTCAATTTTATTTCTTCCGCGCTGTAGACGTAAGTGAAAGAATTTTGTAAATTTATCTTTTTGTTTAAATAATTTGATAATAATCTTTGACCCTGTCTCTTTCTTTCTATATCATTATCGGTAAAATAAGTTACTTAATGCATTTCGTTTTCTTTTGTTAAATGTTTTCTGCTTCAAAGTGCTTTAAATATATATTTTGTGAGGGGCGTATTAAATGGTAGAAAATTATCGATTTTTCGCCAATCAGTACAGAACTTTCGCATATTTTTACAGAATGTTCCATATTCTATATCCGCCGAAATGTATTTGATTGCCCTGCGGCTACGGCGAGTAACAATAATAATGAGTCATGGTTATTTGGTGATTTTCCTGCACAATTTTGGATGTGAACTTAATATGTTAAAAATCCCCTTCAATGGGTGTAAGTACTGCACTTGTAATTTCCACCCGCTGTGCGGCTCGCTGACTTTCACCATAATGGACCACTTTTGGTCGTTTAAAACAATAAATAACTGCTTGTATGTACTTACATCAATTGACCAGGAAAAGTGTATAGTACCAGTAGGTACATAATACACAAACACATCAGCTATCTACGTTGGCAAAAATTGACAAGTCCAACTTTGTTCCGTCCAAAATTGATTTTCGGGGGGTGATTTATCAATATTTGATCGAGTAGCGCATAATTTTAGATGCTGATAAATATCATTTGCATCATTGTCGCATCTGCACCGAATTAAACATGCGGTGACTTTTCCGATAAATCGTTACCTGTCAGACAAAAGTACACAGCACTACAGTGGGGAGAAAAAGTATTCAGTTCCTTTTCTTTAGTTATCCGATAATTGCTCTTTTTAATGGAATTGTGTAGTGGCAAAATATATAAAGATGACTTATTTTATAACATGTCGATTTGATGGCAAGTATTTGACGATTTAGGTCAGTTGCAAACTAGCATCTGGGGCACCCAAACGAGCATCTGATTGCTCTACCATTTGCCTCGGGAAGGTCTGAGATTTGGTTTCTAATTTGATTTCCCAGCAGGAAACGTTTATGATTGAATGGCAAAGGCACAAGAAACTCTGTATCGGATTGGAGTACCAACCTTTTCAGTGCATTGAAATCTTTTGTGGCCAGCCTTTTAAGTACAATATGCTTGCTGAGACGTAAGTCTTAGAACTCAATTCAGACTAATCTGTGACTGACTAAAAATTGATACAAAACTTAAGTATTCAAACCAAAGTCACCAAGAAAACGCATGTACCTAACTCATGGAAAACCCAATTAGAAAAATAGAGACAGGGATGTTGAAAAAAACAGCAGACTTCAGTGGATTTACATTTCTGTTTATTTTATGATAATAGGTCTGTTCCCGTACAATAATGCATTCGAACACATTAGCCAAATTCAGTCAAAGTTTGTTATTTTCTATACAACTTTTGGGTAAGGGAACGAAGTTTCACTAATTTGTTCAAATGCATTATTGTAAGGGAACAGACCTAATGATAAGAACTGATCGTCATTTCATCTACATCCTCTACATTTAAATTGAATATTTTGTTCGCTCATTATTATATTTTGCAGCACTAGTTATTCCATATCATTGAGCAATTAATCTCTTAAAAACAAGATACAAGGAACAGCGAATACCATATGGACATTCCATTAAATAAAATCTCGACAGTACTGCACTATGTATTGCGTTACCGCTGTTGTTGTCGATTGACATTGTTTTGTAGTTTCGTACAAAAAGAAACCAGGCAAACAGAATTTCAAGAGTTTATTTTTGGTGTCTGTTCCCTAACATCACTGAAAGCAAGTTTTCTTAATCCTGTTGGGATCACGTAGGAATAAACGCAAACAAAATATTTCTCACAAGGCACAAACATGTTTTCTTCGCTTATCCCTACGCAAATAGACATTAATGTATGTGTGTGCTTTTATTGTAGCAATTTGGGTGACTACGTATCACTGCTCATGTGGAATTGCATTTAGGCTACGTTCATAACATGTTCCCGAATGAATTAAAATATGTTTGCGCTTATATAAGAGGGTCGCATTGTTCACATTTTGCGGCATCTCTTTTAAAAGGAAAATAAAGGTGTTTCAGTTTGAACAGATGTACCTTCGTGCTGAAATTAAAATTGTATTCTCTGTTCAGTCCGCATTGTTTGGATATCAAGGGTGCAAAATTGTTTTTTTTCGTACATACCTAAATTACAAGTAAATCAATATTCCAAATATATTATTCGCCTGTTTGGTTGCACATCAATGTAGATAAGATATAATAGCGCTGCACTAATTGTGAATAGGACTAATGCATAACCTATAAAAATCCGATTAAGAAACGTGAAAATAAAACTCATTATCTTAAACAGTAGAGTCGACAAAGTAACTTGAATGATGCGTTATTATGACGGGACGCTTTCTTTGTATGTAATCTGCTCTGTTGCATGTTGATCTAACATACATTTTTCGATTGTTTTGGTTGCATAAGACTGGTTTCCAATGATGGCATAAACGATGTTGTTCTTACCATAGAAAGGTGTTTATAAGGACCATAAACTGGACTGAACTTGAATAGCAAAGCGTAGATGCGATAAGAGTTTTAATGTTTCAAAGGAATTCGTAAAAAAGTACTAATTCGGTTGCGCCAATCTTAACGAAGCTAATTGGTTTCCGGTCAAACTATGTTTATCACACACCTAGGAGAACCACTTTATTTATTAATTTGTATTATTTATCGGAAGCTTTGTATATTTGTTGGAGCACTCAGACAGTCAGACTCATAAACTCATAAACTGTACAGATAATTTCAAAACGCTCTTGACTTCAAGAAAGCCAATAAGGCCGACCGTGTTAGTTATTCTTATTCCATGAAATGTCTGTTGTTGTTAAAGTCAGTTAACAAGAAAGGAGTTTTGACTGTTACAGCCGATCGAGACCGGCCCAGAATTCGACTTTAAATGTACCATATGTTCTCTTTTCTTTTTGGTGACACATTCGCGTTGGATAATTAACGCACAGTGAGATTGAATTGGCAAACAGTCGTAAATTAATAGGGAAAGTAGGATCATCGAAATAAATAAAGCAGAAGCAGGTGTACTTTTGTTTGCGTTCGAAGGTACAAATTATGGACGGTCCGTTGGTAATGCCTAATGCCTGATACAGATAATCGGCCCTAGCGAGGTATCCGCCGGAACGGAAAATTCTCCGATTTTATACGATTCGTGAATAGATGGATAAAGACCAAGCAGAGAGACGACACAGTACTCAACAACTGGACCCGCACAGCACAAAAGACACACCAACTGTCTTTATGATAATTTAAAAGAAAGTGGTCGTGCTCTTGAAAAAGATCTTCTCGGATATAGTCACAATTAAGATAACCCCCCTTTCTTTTTGCATATACATCCACTGTTCGTACTCGTATATTACAAAGATCCGGATCACTCAACTAACCTAACATTTGCGCTGAACCCATATCGTGTACCAGGCAGCTGTTCTTTTGATTTGATCAGCAGTCCTCGTGATATTTTATCATGTTTCCTATCTGTAGACACAAACAAATATATTTCTGTACAAACCTCTCTGCTATATTGAGTGACTCAGTGCTTTTTGTTCAGTTCTACTCTTAATTGTTGTTTCAATGGACGATCTCTTAGGGCCGCTTTTGCAATTACGAAATGAAACTCCACGGAGTAATTACCACTGAAAGTGTTATGATGATATTGATAAGGATAACCTTCCATTTGCCAGTGTCGTTCGACTGTTTGCCGACATAAGTTCCGAGTCAATGTTAAAATTCTCTCGTGAAGCTGCAAGAAGTCGGAACGTTATCTTATCTGAACTCCATAAAAAGCTAATATTAGTATAATAAAGTAAAATAAAAAAGGAAGGTTTATATTAATATCCCAAACACATACTGGCCGGCGTACGTTTTCTTATCTAATCAATAGGTTATGTTTCACAATCAATATTCAAATAATGTCAGTTTTGCGCCAATGTCCAATTTTAGCCCATGCAAATGAATGTGATGTGGCGATGTCCTTGTAATCTTTGTATGGGATGAGTAAGTTTCCTCGCAAAATTAAGTCGAACCTAAAAATAAATGTGTTTTCCACTAAACTGTCATAAATTGATAATCAATCATCTGCGCACGCAAAAAAGACGCCTAATATTCATTGAACTCATTAAGTAATGAATAATTTTATTGCCAAGAAAATTGTTTGTCATGAAAAACACCGATCGCTATGCGTTATGATTGTCCAAAAGTGACACGATGATTTATTTGGCAATTCAGCAGAACCAACTTGATGTTTACTTGAACGACGAAGCTTAAACTTAACGTGCTCACTACTTTCCACTCAGCTCCAACTTGACAGGCGGCACATAATTCCTGTTTACTTTCTGTCCAACAGGGCAATGACTTTGGTCAACATAGCGCAGTTATTATCTTCTTTTCGTTGGTCAAGTTGTGTCGTTTGTCCTCTTTTGAATTCATTAATAATCACTTTGATATAATTCAAATTAACACTCTAACTCGAGATTGGATTTAGCAATTAATTAATATAAATTCTCGTGCTTGTATCGTGATTGAGAAGATTCTGCTTTAGTTTCATCACATAAATTTGAGTGAGTCAATGGATTCAGAAAAACGTCACCTTGTTTGCATCAGACTTCACATGTGACAATATTTGGAACAAGTTTTTGGTTATTATAGTACCTGGTGGTACCGATGGAGTGGGACGATACTTATAATTTCATTCGCATACTGAAAATGGTTTGATTGCCTCTAATGTATTTAGTGGTCGTTCATGTGATCAAATGTGAAGTTTTCAAGATTGTTTTCTTCCTATTCCGTTGAAAACTGTGGTTAATTGTGACATTAATATTCATCGTGGATTGTCAGGGTTTCTTTTGAAATGCGGGGTTGACAATGGCTACTACCGTTCGGTTATTATTGTTCTTCAGAGATTTTGGCTCTCAACCTTAATGTCGGAACTGCCAAATTGAGAACCGATTTATCAACTTTTGTTGGGTCATTCATTCATTCATATGTGACTATCTTCACTGTAATAATAATAAATATTGTCACGACACGGTGTGGTGTATTGGTTTAGAAATTCTGGTGTTTGCATAAGAGTCAAAAGTGGAAGGAAAAATTAAATCTGATTTTGAAAATGATGAGTCTTCAGAAAACAAGGTGGAAGGCTTTGGAGAGGTCGAGGACGTGCTGCAAGGCGCTGAAATGAACCCGAGAAGCTCGATTGATCAGCGGACTCTGATAGGGAACCAAAAGAGTTAGCCGAGAAATCGTCTTTGAAGGGGTCGAGAAAGTGCTGGAAGGCGCTGAAATGAACCCGAGAAGCTCGATGTATCAGCGGACCCTGACGGGAAACCAAAAGGGTTAGCCGAGAAATCGTCTTTCAAGGGGTCGAGGAAGTGCTGGAAGGCGCTGAAATGAACCTGAGAAGCTCGATGTATCAGCGGACCCTGACGGGAAACCAAAAGGGTTAGCCGAAAAATCGTCTTTGAAGAGGTCGAGGAAGTGCTGGAAGGCGCTGAAACGAACCTGAGAAGCTCGATGTATCAGCGGACCCTGACGGGAAACCAAAAGGGTTAGCCGAAAAATCGTCTTTGAAGGGGTCGAGGAAGTGCTGGAAGGCGCTGAAACGAACCTGAGAAGCTCGATGTATCAGCGGACCCTGACGGGAAACCAAAAGGGTTAGCCGAAAAATCGTCTTTGAAGGGGTCGAGGAAGTGCTGGAAGGCGCTGAAACGAACCCGAGAAGCTCGATGTATCAGCGGACCCTGACGGGAAACCAAAAGGGTTAGCCGAGAAATCGTCTTTGAAGGGGTCGAGGAAGTGCTGGAAGGCGCTGAAATGCACCTGAGAAGCTCGATGTATCAGCGGACCCTGACGGGAAACCAAAAGGGTTAGCCGAGAAATCGTCTTTCAAGGGGTCGAGGAAGTGCTGGAAGGCGCTGAAATGAACCTGAGAAGCTCGATGTATCAGCGGACCCTGACGGGAAACCAAAAGGTTTAGCCGAGAAATCGTCTTTCAAGGGGTCGAGGAAGTGCTGGAAGGCGCTGAAATGAACCTGAGAAGCTCGATGTATCAGCGGACCCTGACGGGAAACCAAAAGGGTTAGCCGAGAACTCGTCTTTCAAGGGGTCGAGGATGTGCTGGAAGGCGCTGAAATGAACCTGAGAAGCTCGATGTATCAGCGGACCCTGACGGGAAACCAAAAGGGTTAGCCGAGAAATCGTCTTTGAAGGGGTCGAGGAAGTGCTGGAAGGCGCTGAAATGCACCTGAGAAGCTCGATGTATCAGCGGACCCTGACGGGAAACCAAAAGGGTTAGCCGAGAAATCGTCTTTCAAGGGGTCGAGGAAGTGCTGGAAGGCGCTGAAATGAACCCGAGAAGCTCGATGTATCAGCGGACCCTGACGGGAAACCAAAAGGGTTAGCCGAGAAATCGTCTTTCAAGGGGTCGAGGAAGTGCTGGAAGGCGCTGAAATGAACCTGAGAAGCTCGATGTATCAGCGGACCCTGACGGGAAACCAAAAGGGTTAGCCGATAAATCGTCTTTGGAGGGGTCGAGGAAGTGCTGGAAGGCGCTGAAATGAACCCGAGAAGCTCGATGTATCAGCGGACCCTGACGGGGAACCAAAAGGGTTAGCCGAGAAGTCGTCATTGAAGAGGTCGAGGAAGTGCTGGAAGGCGCTGAACTGAACCCGAGAAGCTCGATGTATCAGCGGACCCTGACGGGGAACCAAAAGGGTTAGCAGAGAAGTCGTCATTGAAGAGGTCGAGGAAGTGCTGGAAGGCGCTGAAATGAACCTGAGAAGCTCGATGTATCAGCGGACCCTGACGGGAAACCAAAAGGGTTAGCCGAGAAATCGTCTTTCAAGGGGTCGAGGAAGTGCTGGAAGGCGCTGAAATGAACCTGAGAAGCTCGATGTATCAGCGGACCCTGACGGGAAACCAAAAGGGTTAGCCGATAAATCGTCTTTGGAGGGGTCGAGGAAGTGCTGGAAGGCGCTGAACTGAACCCGAGAAGCTCGATGTATCGGCGGAGACTGACGGGAAACCAAAAGGGTTAGCCGAGAAATCGTCTTTGAAGGGGTCGAGGAAGTGCTGGAAGGCGCTGAAACGAACCCGAGAAGCTCGATGTATCAGCGGACCCTGAAGGGAAACCAAAAGGGTTAGCCGAGAAATCGTCTTTCAAGGTTTCGAGGAAGTGCTGGAAGGCGCTGAAATGAACCTGAGAAGCTCGATGTATCAGCGGACCCTGACGGGAAACCAAAAGGGTTAGCCGAGAAATCGTCAGCGGAGATGGACAGCGCGGTGCAGAAATGCCCCGCGAGGTCAGTCAAAGCTGACAACAAAGTTGGCCGAAACAAATTGAAGATCTGGTGTCCGAGGGCAAAAGCGAGGCTGGTTAGACAAGCAGGAGATTGGATCTTTTGCGGGTTGGACTTAGCTTTTCTGAAATTCAAAGGATCATCGGAGAAGACTCAACTTGCGAAGCCTCTCGGTAGGGCGACGAAGTGCTTGATAACATGGATATGGGATCAACACAAGTCGGGCGGGAGGTGGGCCCCTACCGGGAAACACTCGGGGTGATTCAATTGAACCTTCATCATTTTGATGGGGATTCGTTTGATATAGCTCTGGTACATCTTCCGAGGAAAGATCAGAAGACTCCAAATAGCTTGGCTGAGTTGATATACAAAATGTATATCTATTAAAACGTTCCCCTCAATGATCTGTCAAATACTACTGTTGAACTAGCAACAAGCTCTCACTACCCTCATGTTTCTCAACAAATCCGTACTCAAAACTATGCGATAAGCTAAATCTACGTTATCTTTTCATTATCGTGCTGATAATTCTCTCATTTGCAGTTTCCGCGAAAAACCTTAGCACAAGTTGCAATCATAGCAAGACTACAACTTTAAAACATCTGCTATACTTTCCAATATTAATCTCTAACTTGTGGGCTAATCTCAAACTTAACGTATTTCTCATTTTATTGCCTCTTATCGTCGCACATAGTTCAGCTTTTGAGTTTCCCTTTCTACTTACAGATAAGAGAAAAACAGTCAAAACATTCATTTGAACAGACAAGCCTAGTGTCTTTCTAGATCTGTGTGTGGAATTAAACGACTGTAATCATGGGGTCGTTGTTCCGCAGCGAGGAGATGACCTTGTGTCAGCTGTTCCTGCAAAGTGAAGCTGCCTACGCCTGTGTGTCTGAGCTCGGTGAATTGGGATTGGTTCAGTTCAGAGATGTAAGTCAACTCACCCAGCAGCAATCATCTCTTACAACTTACTTTTTGTATTTTCTAGTTAAACCCTGATGTAAATGCCTTCCAACGTAAATTTGTCAACGAAGTACGTCGTTGTGATGAAATGGAAAGGAAATTGCGTTACCTGGAGAAGGAGATCAAGAAAGACGGCATCCCGATGTTGGACACTGGTGACAGCCCCGAAGCTCCTCAGCCCAGAGAAATGATTGATCTTGAGGTAAGCATCGAGAATTGCTCGTCTTTCAAATGAATCCATGAATAACTTAATGTTTTCTCACCTTAGGCCACCTTTGAGAAACTCGAAAACGAGCTTCGTGAGGTCAATCAAAACGCCGAGGCTTTAAAGCGGAATTTTCTTGAACTCACCGAGTTAAAGCACATTCTGCGCAAGACGCAGGTCTTCTTCGATGAGGTAAGTCTTCAATCAACAAAAAAATAAATCAATTTTACGGTCCCCTTCATATTGAACTTCAATTATCTGATTCCATTGTTCATTTCATTATTAAATTATTAACCTTTGTGTTTATTAATATCTCATTGAGTTACGAGCTCCTAATTTTGTTTATTTCATCCTTTTGGTTTTGTTTCTTGTGAAATGAGATTATGAACAAATTATGCATATCTACTCTTCATACCAAAGTCGAGAGTCGGAATGGCATGATCAGTTGCTAAAGTAGTGCATTAAACATGAGAATAACAAAACTATAACTAATATTATATGTCCGGACAACACAACTTTTTTTTTAGATATTTTTTTTCTAGGTTAGAGTTAATTAACAAGAGTAGTTAGTTGAACTAATCCGTTTGTTTCTTCACATTTTCTTTGCACTTGTATTCCTCTATTTTTCATTAACAATTTTATCTATCTCTCTTTCTCTCCAACACACTAATGGCAATTAAGAAACAAACTTATTACTAATAAAAAAATAAATAAAAGAAAACTCTTTCAAAGAGATAAAAACAGAAAAGAAAACAAAGAATATTAATGAACAAGAAAATACAAAATGTATGTGCATTTTTCCATCAAGATTTTATTTTTAAGAGTGTTTTCCAAATTCAAAAATAAACCGACAAAATGAAACATAGAAAGCATTATGGCATGGAAATACGTATGTATCTCTTACACACTATATTTTGGGCCATTGAAAAGAGATCCCTTTTATACTGTACAGTTATAACTTATAAGTTTAAAAGTTAGCATAAGAAAAAAATTGCAAACACATTTTTTGGGCCATTGAAAAGAGATCCCTTTTATACTGTACAGTTATAACTTATAAGTTTAAAAGTTAGCATAAGAAAAAAATTGCAAACACATCTTGCAAAACATTTTGGTTTTTACAGCACAGGCTTTTAATCAATTCGTAAATGGGTTATTTTTGTTGTTTATGGCAAGGAAATTGCAAAATAAGAGCTTTTGTGCAGATCATCATGATGATGAAAGTAACATATTTATCGTTTTTATAACCAATTAATCGATTTTCACTGTCATTACTGGATGCCCTTACTATGAGTGTGAGCAGACCTAACCCAGGCTATAAAAAGAAGTTTTAATTCCATTGTGCTTTCAGTTCTATTGTTTGCTAGTAGACAATAAACTTGTTGAGTGCGAAGAAAGCCATCTGACACCCCTTTTGATGTGATTTACCCTGACTGAGAGGACTGGTCTAAAAACTTAATTCAGAGGAAAAACAGGGCCTCAGTATATACTAACGGCTCCAAAACTAGCAAGGGCACAGGGTCAGGTATATACTCCAGCGAGTTTGACCTTCAAATGGACCTGATTTCCGTACACATGCAGTGTGTTTCAGCCAGAGGTCCTGGCCGTACTTAAAGCGGCGGAGGCACTTGAGATGAGATCAATATCCAAAAAGAATATCGCCATCTTCATTGATAGTCAGGCTGCACTTAAGGCACTAGAATCACAAACCACCAAGTCTGAGCTGTCGCACAGTGCTCAAGGCATTGTGCTCGCAGAACCGTGTCAGACTGTGTTGGGTACCTATGGGCATTGTGATATTGACGGTAACGAAAGGGCAGACGTTCTGGCCAAGGAAGAAGTTGGGCTCCCACTTGATACAACGATCAAAGGTAGAAGCCAGAAGGATACTTTTTGAAAAAGTTTTCAATAGAGCAAACACAAGGTGGTCACAATAAGAAGGGCATAAGGTTTCGAAGGCATTGTTTTAAATCGGAGAAAGTCTGATCAATTAATCAATTTCAGCAGAACAAAGTTGAGAACAACGATAGGAATACTCTCTGGGCACTGCCTTCTCAGGAAGCATGAAAAGAGACTAGGCTTATCTAATACGGATACATGCAGGTACTGTGAGGTCGCGGAAGACATTTCACACCTTCTTTGTGAATGCCAAGCAATTGCACGGAGTAGAAGAAAGCATCTCGGCATGTACTTCTTTGATAGAGGTTGAATCCTTAAAAACCTTTGGAAGAGGTTGAATCCTTAAAAAGTTTTAGACCATACACAAATTCTGTAGGGAAATCTAATGCTTGGGTGAATTGGTTTAAGTCTTTTAGACGTAATAATTCCCTGGGGATAGCGATTAGCCCGATATGGTGCCTGGTCTATTATGATGATCTCACAACCCCCATAAACCTAACCTAACCTTAGCCATCTGACTGAATTGACTTCCCGGGAAGTGCCGCCTGCCTCGTTTGATTTTTCCTTATATTTTCCTCTTTCGATTTTGTGAAACTGGTTATTAGAACCCTCTGAAACACTTCTCATGATTGAGCAGATGTCCGTCTACGACTCTCTTTTCAGCACAAAACTGCCTTCAGCTTTGTCCTTAGAGTTCTTTAGACCATAATAGCGCGAAATTATGTCCTTCAACTAAAGTTGTGCTATACGTTAATAACGAATTTGAGCCTACCTATGGTATCAACAAACGATCCTATTTTTATTTATAACTAGCTGACACGTGCTCGCCTTGCTTCAATAGCAATATAAGGCAAAAAAAAAATACAATAAAAACATAATTTGAATTCCTACTAAAGATTTACGCAAAGTTCTGTTCTTTCCCTCTTACCCAACTCAAATGTCGACGAAAAGGAAGCAACACGCATGAAACAACTTGACACCCGAATTCCACCAGCCCATTTCCAAACTTTACCCAATGAAGAAGACCTGAAAATGTGTTCAATCTGAAAGTGTGCGCTGAAAAGAGACGACTGCCTATTGAAATGAAAAACATATATGATCACGTTAGAAAAACATAGTTTACCTCGCCTACTTCTCTCGACGCAGTTTTTGTTGCAATGTTTGTGCGATGTGCGCTACCCACCACCCCCAAGCAGAACAACGATCAAGAACAACGGGTGCTGATAGTTTTCGATTTGAGGAAATAAATTTATTTTTTTCATGTTAGATTTTGGGTTGTAACTCAGCTTCGAGATGACACAGAACGCTGATTGATAGCTTAAAATAATTATGGGAGTGTTGGCTTTCTTAAGTATTTTTTTTTGTTTGCATTGATTGAGTAATGGCGAGCTAAAGGCAGTAAAGTCAGAAATTAAAACATTTTGGTCAAAAACGCTCCCAAAAAATAGGCATGGCAATAAAAGGAATAGCCTATGTCCTTCTCAGAATCTTAACTAATATTTCAAAAAAAGTTTCATCGAAATCTGTGCAGTAGTTTTGACGCCAACTGTGATTATAGAAAACGGCTACAGTTTTATTATATGTATAGATATAGAGTATTAAAAACTTGCACATGCCCATCTGTTAGATTCGCCTTGCGTGAAGACTTTCTCCACCAGATGTCGCAGTGAAATCGTACATTGGTCATCGTCTCTTGGTTCCAAAGCAAGAATATTTTTCTTACATCTTTCACAAAAAATGGGAGGAAGTTAGTTAACCCGATCCCAACAACGAACATTCTACAATGAGAACCGAAATCATTTTTACTTCTCAAACGTACAGTGTCGTTCTGTTGTACTTTTAACCAAAAAACAATTCCACGGCCACGGCTAGTCCCCTATACTGATCACAAAAACAAATTTACGAATTGATTACAAAATGCTTTTAGAAATTTAGAAATTATTCAAAAACTATTTCTAAATGATACACCACACTTCTTCATGTTATATGTAGGTCGACAATACATTATAATTTGTTTATTTTTATATATAAATGTTGCCTCTTTCATAAATGTTTAAATATTATTTTATATTCCAATAAATATATATTTTCTTTTTTTTTTACTACTGTGCTTAACGATAGATTTGTTGTAATTGCTTCAATTAACACGTATGGCGCCTTTATAATGGCCTTGCTTTTAGAAACCACCCCCCAGCTACTACCCTTACAATATTATGACTATCTGATTGTATATTTAAAGTTTTCGTAATAGTTTTTAAGAGATCAAGTTGATACCCCTCCATATAGTTTTATATGTAAGTAGAAAACGAGTGTGCTTTTAATATTGTTTAATAGCTTTTTTCTATACGTGTACTATTATTATATTACAATTATCCTGTAGCCGTTGTTTCGATTTATTTTATTTGCCCCGCTGGGAAGGTGGGTATTTGGTTCACAAACGAAAAAAATAATCAATATTTGCTTTCAAGGCTGATTTACAAACATTTATTACAATGTTGCTAGAACCGATACAACAAAACAAGCGCGGGTGTCTGATAAAATGAATACCCACCTTCAGAGCAATCCTGCCCTCATATAAATTTGTTGGTTAAGTTTTTCCCGCAATGGTTTTTTTTTGTTGTTATGTTTTTTATTTCTCCCGTTTTCGGTTTACGTTGCGTTTGCGTTTCGTTTGTCGTTTTCTTTTCGTTTCGGTTGTGTTGCCAGGCAGTGCCATCAATATCCTTCACTAAATCACGCTATCAACAGATGGCCGACAACCAAAATGAGGATGAGCAGGCTCAGCTCTTAGGTGAAGAAGGAGTGCGTGCCAGTCAACCGGGACAGAATCTTAAACTTGGGTAAATATTTTAGCTCTCTCTCTCTTCCAATTTTCATTATGGAAACAAAGTCTCTACAAAGAGATAAAAATCCGCATAAATATAATTTTATGTATATCAATTATTATACTGGAGGAGATTTTATTGTTTATTATTCTTATTCAAAATTTGTCGTTTTCTTTTTTATGTTGTGTGAACTTATTTTATGTGTTCAATGTTTACTGCTTCAATTTTACGTTTCTTCTTTTTTGTTTATTAAAGTCGAATCTATATATATATTTTATTGTTATACTAGAAAAACTTAAGTAAACATTTGGATAGAATAACATTCCCTCACGCTGAGGCACCGACCACCGTTCTATTCGGTCCGATTCGGTCTCGATTAAGGCAAGCTTAAGCTGGCTGTGTTTAAATGTTTCCTATATTAAACTAATCTTTAATTTTAAGACGAACCGAAATTGCGAATTTCCCTTCGTAATCAGTTTTTAAAAATGCACATATTTTTTGTTTTTTGTTGAAAAAAATTGCATTTGCATGGTGTTTGGGTTATGGTACATTATAAACATTGACAAGATACAAACAAAAAATCATTCAGAGGAGTTGGTGCGTTAGCTCATTTATACAAATTTGGTGTTTTGGATCATTTTTAATCTCTTGCTCTATTCGTATGTTCATCACTTTAACAATCTGAAGCACGCTTATTACTCGTACTGAGAGATGTAGTAATGCGCATGAGTGACACAGTGTATTTTCTTCTGGGATTTTGAATTAATCATTTCTTATTTAATTTTGTTGTTTGACTAGAAACAATTATTGGGTGTATATCTAACGAGTCGAAGATTTAGTTTTATAGAACCGATAACAAGTATAAGCGTAGATTTTGTTGTTTGTTTTGGAAAAGTTAATATTTATGTTTCTCTATACCTTTTTTTAATTTAATCTCATCTGAATCATTCATGAAATTAAACAAATAATGTATTAATGTTTGTGATGATAATAATAATCCACTACGTGTACCTTAAAAGTAAAAAAAACTACACAACACAAAAAATTGCAATGAAACAATATGAATCATAACTATTATAGCAAGAGGGTGGTCTAAATACCACAACCGAATCGATGACTCGTGCTCTAATCACGGATGAATCTCGAACTGGACATTCAATGGGTCCTGTTCAACTTGGGTAGGTATTTTCCTTTTTTTTTTTGTTTTTATTTAAACTGGTTTTATTTATTTTTGTTTTCTTCTTAATTTTCGTTGTTTTATTTTATACTCTAAAGCCTAGAGGTGTACAAAGATTAACCGAAAATAAATATAGTTGAGGTGTCAGGGATGTAATATTGAACTATAGATGTATGTACCTATGTCTAGTTGAAATTTGTGATACTTGGAAATAAATCGAAAAGCTGATCTCAGCTGGTTTATAATTAAAGGGTGCGAAAAGTGCGACAAAAACTATAAAATGTCAAGCTTTTAGTTACATAAGTCCTGATTGTCGGGTGATTGGCGAAAGTGGTTTTCATACCAATGATTTTTAAGGATGAATTTCTTCATCTGCCGCTCCTTCTTCCTGCTTAAATAAAGGGTTTTTCAATAAGAGCGCTACAAAGGTTTTTTTAATGAAATTCTTTATTCCTGTGAAAGTACGTTCGATGCCATTATGTATGGAACTCGATTTCTTTTGCATGGCCACCACGGGCACGCTTGCAGAAGTCCAGACGCTGAACCCAATTTTCGACGGTTTTCAAGCATAAATCGCTCGATACTGCTGCAATTTCACGTTCGATATTCGTACGAAGTTCATCAATCGTCGCTGGCTTGTTGGCATAGACCATAGACTTGACGTAGCCCCACAGGAAATAGTCTAATGGCGTCGACGATTAAGACGACCATAAATTGGACGTAGCGCTCTTAGCGTTGAGGCCACTGACTCCTAATTTCGGTTGTAAATTGCAATAATTTCGACTCGTTGTTGGCTCGTATATCTTTCCATCATGAAATGGCAAACCTTACTGAAGAGAAATGTCAAAAGAGCAGCAAGAAATTCAGCGGTGTTTGCTGTCCCTGTCGCTCTACTTTTGTAGCGTCCCTGTTGAAAAACCCTTTATTTGTAGAGCTTTACTTGGACAAGTTATGTACGAAGCCATCAAAACCTGATTTATGGAACTTATAAAGCTCATGACAGGAAAGAATTCCCTACAAGTCTATTCTTCGATATATAGGGCGCTTTCGATATAGCAACTTTTGACAGCGTATGCGATTGTGCTAGAGCGCAATGTGGTAATGAAACTTCGTCTCTAGATCAAAGCTATGCTCAGAAACAGGGCACTGTATTATGATGTGTGATAGCAATATCATCTCATGTGTTTTTGCCTTTTTGTTTAATTTAAAAGAACTATCTGTTTTAGCTGGTTAGGGCCTTTCCTTAGTATGCCTGGGCTAGGAATTACGATGACATCGCTCGAGGAATGTCCTACGATCACCTACTTGCCCATGAATATGCCTACCCCAATGCAATGACACCGAGTATATTTACTAGTGCGATGAACAGCCGACTTGCCTTCTATTTAATAAACTCACGTATAGAATAAAAAGAATTGGCCTCTTCACTAAAAGTCAAAATTAAAAGTTTAATTTTTAAAATGAATTCACCAATTCTTTTTTTTTAACAAAAACCTCACAAAGCTTAGATAGTAAGTTGAAGAGAAGGAATGGACCTAAAATTGTATGCTGAGTACGAAAAGTTTCAATAATTTAGCGTTTGCTAACGAACTTTATTGATTTAATTTTCGATTGTAGTTTTTGGTTTTGAAGTCAGCAATGAAAAAGAAATTTTTGGTTTGCGTCGTTAATTCGGACTAGAAAAACACGACGCATATCGGAACAGAAAGATATTTTCATCTATTAAGGGAATATATCGAAAATTAAATAATCCGTTCACTCGATTCGCTAATTTATTCCCTTCACAGATGAAAATATCTTCCTGTTTTTTCACTTAAAGTTTCAGCCAAGTTTAGCAGGAGTTTTCTGCTACTATTTTGCCCCGACTCATCGCAGTTGGGTGTCCTTATATTTCAAGACGACTTGTGAAAGTAATTGAACTTTGCAAATATCTAATCTTTTTCTAATCTTTTTCGACATAAAAGCTGTAGGTGAAGTTGTCAATTACCTTTATTTAGTGTGCAACATCGTATAGAAACGGGCAAGATTGGAAAGTATTACGTAGACACTATATAGATGCTGTCATTTGCGGCTTTGTATAGAATTAATTTGTTCTAAATTTTTTGAATTCACAATGGGAACATTTTCCATACAAAATTGCACATTGTGACCTACAATTTATGTAAGGTGAAGGTTCAAAATGATTATTAGTAAGGCCCAAAATCTAGTGGAGTGTACAAATTGGTTCGACTGTGGATTTTCCTGGCCTTTAATCGTACTGGTATTAGTTGAGTTCATTCCTCTTTCTTGAGTGTCAGGAAAACGATGCTGAAATGCGATTCATCTGACAGGTATTCGTTAGAGAAGAGTCTTGCAATTGACCTAGTGTATGCTCAGCGCACGCTGCATTAAATTATCGCGCCAGGTAGGACGTCCGATCCTGCAGCGTTATTGGACTTAAGTTAGACTCTCACCTTACTTGGTTGCATGGGCAAAAATCTCGTATATATTTGCATTTAAATCGTCTTCTCCGATAAACATTCTACTACTTCCTTCCTTCCTTTTCGATTATCGAAATGAGAAAATTGCCAGTAACGTTAGTTCGTTCTGTAAAGTCGATTAGCCTAGACATTTTTTTTTTTTAATTTTGTAGTCGAAAATTGTATTACAACGCAGTTGACATAGCTTATATTCCTTCTAGCACAAGTGGTAGAACCCACTTTTCTCTCTATTGGTTGGTTTTAATTAATCACATGACCAACTTTTTCAATTGAAGTTGACGGAGGGGAAGCACACCAATCTAGTTGAAGAAATTCTGCCTTATTACTCAGGTGACATTTCGAATTTTATTAGAAGCCGTTCCAAGTGCTCGTTGTTAGTGGGCACATCCAGTTGTCTTAAGTCGACTAGATTGGTCTAAACTGAATGTAACCTGAAAGCCAAAGCTGTTTATTGGATCGCCAATCAAAACTGAGATACATCAAGTCAGCCAGCTGCCAGACTTACTAAACTCATAGACATACTAAATATAAAATAAGTCAATGACTAAACCAGATGCCCAATATAAATAGGTAACAAACATTTTTGTTAGAATTTGACAGTACAAACAGGGAAACAAGAACTACGGAGTTGTATAACGTTTTGTTATAGTAATACTAGCGGACCCCCTGCACACTTCGTAGTGCAAAGAAGAAATATAAAAAAATAAAATTCAAATTCATTTTAATCAGGGATAAATAGTTTTTATTGTAATGCTTTGTGGTACACAATATTTTTGGATTTTTTCATTTTCGGTGTATATATACAAAACCGACGATTTTGTTTGCCAACACGCGAACAGGGTAGGTACATGCATATATCTGTTCATGTGAGAAAACTGGATACTCTGAATTCACTCCACATATTCCTAACGTTTGCCCTTGCGCGTTTTGAATAGTAACCTGAAGTCGTTTAAATTCAAATGGAATATCAGATAGAATCATTGGGATTCGTGGTCTTCGCCTTTAAATTTTCCAGTTAAATGGAATGTTTAATTCACTGACATCTTTGTTCTTGCTACAAAACGGCAAAAATCATTTGGCAATGTTATCAATCCAGTTTCATCAACAGACTGTGTGTAAATTTTAACTTAATCGATTGGGTGGTTTTCGAAATATAATGTTTTGAATTTTTGTATAGGAGGTGCCACGCTCCTATAACTCATGAGCTAATATACCTACAAAGACCGTATATGCCCACAAACCATGGTATTAACGTCACCTTTCATGGGAAATTTTCAGAATCAAAATCGGTTCACGCATTACAGAGAACATTGGCGACAAACACAATTCAACTTATTTTTATATATATAGATATTTAGATAATGCAATGTATGTATTTGTTTTTTAGTCCCCCTCAATGAAAAATATTTATACTTGCGCAAAAAGATTGTGAAATTCTGCCCAGGCGAATCGGAAAACTCTCCGATTTTATACGATGCGGAGGATTTTTGCTTCCAGGCATTCTTCCGAACAGCTATTCGGAGCATTGTTCCGATACAAAAAAACCAACTCCAGCGTTTTGCTTTGCAGTGCGATCAAGTTTTTTTTTTAATTGACTCTTTGACAGCGTTTTCCGATATCCTCCAACAGCAATCAGTCGCGGAATAAGTTAACGATTTGTAGTGAAGCGCTTTCTTTTCTGAAAGCGGAATGCAATTTGAGCCTCCGACCAGAGTATGCGTTACAGAGTGTTTCTCGTTCCGACCAATACCTCGCTAGGGTCGATTATACAAAACTTCAGTTAGTAACTAAATAAGCAGTCATTGTTCCTTAAGGTAATAATAAACAACCTGTAAGTCAATTTTTACGCGTTCGCATACCTAGTCGGGACAAATCCAGTTGGTTTCTACATAAACAATAGGTATGCGAACGTCCCCAATAATGGCTGCATTGACAAATCATAATTGTGTACCTCGTATTGTGGATTTCAGGATTTCGGCCATCCAAAAATGATTTTTAAATTGACCTTCAATGTAAATACAATCTGCAAATTTGTCTAAATTGGTGGGTGGGGCTGGTTGTCTGTTAGTTTATGCCCACAAATTGATATGTTGACAGTAGCAAATATTGCCAAATGTTTTCGTATTTCAGTTATAAGAGTTTTTTTTTTTCTATTTAGCTTCCCTAATACGATAAAAAATATATTTTAAAGTAGTGAACATAAGAAAACTGTTAACTTTATATAAGCGCAGGTCGGCAACTTGCCCCCTCCAAGTATCACAAATTCCAATCGTCTTTCTTAGCCAAGTAAATTGTAGAATTTGTAATACAAATAAATTAATGTACGTCTATATTCAAACCAACAAAAAAAAAACAAAGGATTATTTTTGAAACACAACTTTATATCTTTAATTATTTTTTGTTTAGTTTTCTGGAAAAGTCACAAGAGCGTGGTGAAGAGTATCTGCCATGGTTGGTAACACAATAAAGCAAAATCAAACCATTTGCTAATGTTTCTCAGTCTTCATCAAAAATTGTTTACATTTCTAGTGCTTTTCCTCGTTTCATTTTTGTATTTATTGTCTTACAAATAATTCATTCTCTATTTCCATTGAATTGTTTCCTTAAATAAACCAAAAATTCATCATTCATTATAAAAATAAAAACATATCTATGAATTGTTGAATGTTGCCCATATTTCAAAACAAAATATACGACCAAATGTTTGTATTGTATGTTTTAAAATTATTATCCAGTGTCTGTGCTGTAAGGATTTGTTTTATTTTGCTTTTCTCTAATGAGCTGTTTACTTTATTTTATCGTAGATACTTGTCTTGTAGTTGATAATGTTCTGTTGTGCGAGTAGAATAGAATGACTCCTTGTTTTTCCCTGTTTTTTTCCTTTTTTTGTTTGTACTTTTTTAGTTTACTATTTAGTTTCTTGTGCTATGACAAATGAATATGTGCATTTTTAAAAGAAATACGATAAATTTTGTACATATATATACTTAACTTTTATGATTGGAGTTATACACATTGCCGCTGTATTAATAAACAAATCTGCGCATGTCATATAATTTGTTAGCTTAGCAAACGTCAGATAGCATAATGTAAAAAATATATTTCATTACTCAAACTTAACGCAGTGTTTATTAATACGGAGGTGTGTTTTTTTTTTGTTTTCAATTTAAGTTTAAGGTGGGGAAAATGTGTCACTCGCTTACTTGTCATCGAGTGGTAGTGCAAACGATCAGCTAGTTCCTGACAGCTGTCAATAGGTCTGTTCCTTTACTTTTGTAGTAAAAATGCAAAAGACTGTCAAAATGACAGTGGAGGGGATGAATTCTCTCTCATAGAGGGAAACTTACGCAAAAGTTAAGGAACGCTTTTGAAGTAAAGGCTGGTACGCTGTTCGAGTGAATTGCAATTTTCACTCCTCTCCAAAAAGTGCTGTGAAATTGAAAGTGAAATTTTCACGCTGAAATGTCAAAAATTTAATGCGACGGACAATAAAAGCCAAGTGAAACAGCTTAAGTAACGCCCCCTACAAATCACTTTTCGAACAACTATTTTTCACTTCAACAGCGTACTGCCTTGTGAAATCTTTACGTGGAAAGTTCATTTTGACAATTCGCAGTGAAAATTTTGTATGAAAATTGGATTTCACGTGAACTGCCAACCAGCCTTAACCTGTGAAAATGACAGATAGTTCACCCACCAAAATGCCAAATAGAACAACAAATTTAAATCAGCTGTCAATTTTCAGGCGTCGGCGCAGTGGCTTAGTGGTAGTGTGTTGGGCTACTAAACGAGGGGTCCCCAGTTCGATCCCCGAAAGAACCAAATTACATCTTAAGTTTTTTTTCCACTGCGCCACCTCTCGCGAACGTCTGACAAACATCCGAGAGTAAAACTGTTATGAAAGAGCTTCACCTCTCGAATCTAGGTGCTGAAAGGTGTAGACATTACTATTATCTGTTCAGTTTTTCTTCTACATTCTGGAATAGCAATCGGCAAAAGTAGGATTCTTTGATTGTACTCAAAACCCTAGAACGGGTCGAAGACACACAAAAGTTACCCTGCTTTAAGGAAAGCTCAACATAGACAGCCCTCCACGAAGAAGTGCGAACAATTGGAGGCCAAACTGCTACCATCCATATGCGCCAGCTACCTACTTCATGTCGTTACCAATTTAAGAAACAAGGAAATGTCGCTCCACAACAACAAAAATCAAACTTGCTCTTTGCTTAGCGCACTGCTTTTCTTCGCATTGGGTGAATCTTTGTTTAAAAAATTGTTGAAGTTCAGTATACTCATCGTCATCAAGAAAGTAGTATCACAAATCTGATGAGTATTGAACATATTGTAACACAAATATATATTATCAAGTCAAGCAGGGATCACCCTAAAGACCTTCAGCTAGAGGAATCAATTTTCAAAGTTCTATGATAAAAACTGTTGCACACAGTACGATAAAACTCAATCAATGCATTGCAAATGTTCGTACCCAGTTTGTAAGTTTGCTGACTGTTAAAGCTCAATTCAGACTCTTTTGTGACTGACTGGAATTCAGTAGGCGAGTGACACACCACACCCACCCACAATCGAAATAATGTATTTGTCTCCAGTGAATATCGAAAATTGAACTAATCGTTTCGTGTCTACTACATCTCAGTGCATATTTTAATTTGAATCTTTTTCCCATTTTCCGAAATATCACAGTTTTGTTGCTGGCGTTATCCTGCGTGAACGCTTGCCAGCATTCGAACGGATGCTATGGCGCGCATGTCGCGGTAACGTGTTTTTGCGTCAGGCTATGATTGAATCTCCCTTAGAGGATCCAGCCAATGTAAGTACCGTGAATGCAATTTTTGTATATTTATGTTGTAATCATTTACTCTCCAAGGGCGATCAAGTGTACAAATCGGTGTTCATCATCTTCTTCCAAGGCGATCAGTTGAAGACGCGCGTAAAGAAGATCTGCGAGGGCTTCCGCGCCACCCTTTATCCGTGCCCAGAGGCGCCCGCTGATCGTCGTGAAATGGCCATGGGTGTCATGACACGTATCGAGGATCTCAACACTGTCCTTGGACAAACCCAAGATCATCGCCATCGGGTTCTGGTAGCAGCCGCGAAAAATCTTAAGAATTGGTTTGTCAAAGTTCGCAAGATCAAGGCGATCTACCATACACTGAATCTGTTCAACTTGGACGTTACGCAGAAGTGTCTGATCGCTGAGTGCTGGGTGCCAGTTCTGGATATAGAAACAATTCAACTGGCTTTGCGTCGCGGCACGGAACGTTCGGGGTCATCGGTTCCGCCAATTCTCAATCGAATGCAAACGTTCGAGAATCCCCCGACCTACAATCGCACAAATAAGTTTACGAAGGCCTTTCAGGCGCTCATCGATGCCTACGGAGTGGCTACCTATCGCGAAATGAACCCGGCTCCGTATACGATCATCACCTTCCCCTTTTTGTTTGCTGTGATGTTTGGCGATTTGGGACACGGAGCCATCATGGCGCTGTTCGGTCTGTGGATGATACGCAAGGAGAAGGGATTGGCTGCCCGAAAAACTGACAATGAGATCTGGAATATCTTTTTCGGCGGACGGTACATCATCTTCCTCATGGGCGCCTTCTCCATGTACACTGGACTCATCTACAATGATATCTTCTCGAAATCCCTCAACATATTTGGATCACATTGGAAGGTTCACTACAACTCATCGACAGTCCTGACGAATAAGCAGTTACAGTTGAATCCATCTACCGATGACTACGAGATGTATCCCTATCCGTTTGGCATGGATCCTGTATGGCAGATTGCTAGTGCAAACAAGATTATATTCCAAAATGCCTACAAGATGAAGATTTCCATTATTTTCGGTGTGATCCACATGATCTTTGGCGTCATCATGAGCTGGCACAATCATCGTTACTTCAAGAATCGCATCTCGATCATTTTCGAATTCATTCCACAGATGGTCTTCTTGCTGTTCCTGTTCTTTTACATGGTACTGTTGATGTTTATCAAGTGGAATCGCTATGCCGCCGATCGAGATGGTATGTACCTATACTAGACGCACGTAACTGCGCTTTGACTAATTTTGTTTGCTTTATAGCACCATTTTCGGCCACATGTGCTCCATCGATTCTCATCACGTTCATCAATATGGTGCTGTTCAAGGCGCCAAATAAACCACCAGAGGGTTGCAGTCCGTACATGTTTGCTGGACAGTCGTTCTTTGAAACACTCTTTGTTCTAATCGCCCTGGCCTGTATACCAGTTATGTTCCTTGGCAAGCCACTACACATCATGAAGCAGAGAAAAATCGCAAACGTAAGTACAGATCCCGGCAATCAATAGAAACACGTGTCATATCTAGTCACCTGCTTGCGCTGGAATCCATTTGAAATTCTGCCATTCAAATGGATTCGACGACAATACGCCTTCCATTAAATGTCATTTCTGTTTATAACTGTGTATGTGTGGAGGGTATTTCTAATAATTTTCTTACTCTATTTGTACACCTCAAACATTTTCAATTCAAAAAACACTAGGAAGAGGTTAGTTGTTCGGAAACAAGTAACACGCGACGCTTTTTATTGTTTTGCATGGCCCCCCAAATGGCGAATGAGATTGATATAACTGTTCATTTACAGATTCAACCGATCAATCCTGTTGGAAATGGTGACGCTGAAGCTGGAATGAATCCCGATGGAATGACTCACGCTGATGGAGGAGCTGGCCATGGTGGTGGTGCACATCACGAGGAAGAGGAAATGTCTGAGATCTTCATTCATCAGGGCATCCACACTATTGAGTATGTTCTTGGATCTGTTTCGCATACTGCCTCTTATCTGCGTTTGTGGGCTCTATCTCTGGCTCATGCTCGTAAGTTGTCTTAACCACCCCTTCATGCAAACAACCCTTGACTATTTTTGTTTGTGCAATCTCTAGAGCTCGCTGAAGTCTTGTGGAACATGGTCTTATCGATTGGCTTACGACAGGATGGCTGGTTGGGTGGTATCATGTTGTGGATTGTATTCGCGTTCTGGGCCATACTTACTGTCGGTATTTTGGTCTTGATGGAGGGTTTGTCTGCCTTCTTGCACACTCTACGTTTGCATTGGTAAGTTGAACAGTGGCCCTCCGATCGCATCGATTTGCAATGTTCTCTTTTTCGTTTAGGGTTGAATTCCAGAGTAAATTCTACACCGGTCAGGGTTACGCCTTCCAACCGTTTGCATTCGAGGCTATTTTGGAAACTGGTGCGGTCACAACAGAAGAATAAATTGCTGGCCAACTGAATATTTAAAGAATTTATTAACTTTAATAATATTAAACGTGAGAAAGAATGTATGATGGGAAACAACACAATGACAGGAAGATTTTGAGATTACATTTTCGAAGAGATGAAGCACATTTAAATGATAACATTTAACTCAGATTATATTACTATACGCATTATTCATTACACATAAATTATACTATTCGTGTTGTTGCAGTGTTAAATAGTCTATCTCTTATTCAACTTGTAAAACAGTAATATAAAGTAATATAATATTCCACTATCGAATATTACAGGATAACTTTTGCTTGTGTGTTTATTGTTAAATAAAAAATGAAATAACCTCTCTAAAATTGATTGCTTGGGGCGGTTAGTTCCAACTGGAGTTAGGTATACTTTATTGACATATATATTAACATAAATGTTTTAATCGTAAATACATTAATAAATAAAGTATAGCTGTGCCCTTAAGGCGAAAATTATGGTTTCTTTCTTTTTGCTGGAATCCTTGTCCTGTTGTTATAGGTCGAGTGTGTAAGTATTGACGCAGAAGTTTCGCTCTTGTAATGACAGTATCATCTCTATTTAAATCTGAACACAGTCTAATCTCATCTTATGAACCCAACTTTACCGAAGCGAACTAAAAATTACAAGAAAACCGATTCAAATTTTTATATAATTTGCATTTTTATTTGACATCCTTTAAGAGATCCTGCGAATTTATAAATTTAACTTTGAAAGACCTTGGTCCGGTGCCATTGAATGCGGGTAACTTATTATTGGCGGGAGGATGATAAAATGCTTCCATTTCGATATTCCGATTCAGTTGCAAAGTACACTCAGACTTCTTATAGTGTGTTAAATTCATTTTGTTCTGTCGCCACTCGTAGTACATATCGTCATAGGGATTTATCTTGGGCTTTTCCACGGGCGTCTTGGTAGATTCATCCTCATCCGTAGTTTTCAGATTGGTTTTCGTCGATGGCATGCATTCTTCAATACTTTGCTGTAAAGCTTTCCTGTCGATTTTGAAGTTTGCCGAAATCCGTTTCATTCTTGGAATCATCTGGAAGACGGAGGAAAGTCTCGACTCAAGCATACTGATGCGTTGTTCCAATATTAAAAAGTTCTCCCTTAACGTAAGCTGTTCATTATTTGGTTCACTATCGACAAATTGTATGGTAACTTCCATATTCCTATCATCAGAGCCTGATGATGAAGGGCTTGACATGTTTCCAGGTGGCTCCGGCAGCCGATTCTGTATACATTCATTTATTATTTCGGATATTTCTTCCCTTTTTATACAGCTCTCCATTTTGTTGTCCAACAGCGATTGTAGAGATCTTTCAACTTCCTTCCTTACTAGTTCGGTTAAGTTTGAGGTTTCATTTTCGCTGGAAAATTCCATCATGGCGATTTGTATTTCACTTGTTAACGGTACTAGTACTTGACGAGTTCGACACAGGTTTGATTCAGAAGGGTTTTTTTCCATAAACGACCATGAAACTATTTTGCTTATATTTCCGTTTTTTTTTCAACTTGAAATTTTGCCTTATTTTTGTTTTAACAACTAATTTTGAATGAGCTTCCAAGCAAAGCCTACGTTGAGAAATGACTTGTTTTCGAATAAAAAAGTTATCAATTGCGGTGTGGAGTTTCGTAAGTCGCTTGCTTAAGTGTGCGTTCCATGTGAAGTCCAGATATTGTGTCTCTGGGTGGGATTCGAACATTTTGACATCTGATAGTCAGAGGTTTTTATTTTTGGGGGTTGCTACTATCCGATGGAGTACTCAGACTCAACTACTAGTCCATTGTACTGCCAAAACAGACACCTTACATTGCTGTACTTAGTTTTCCCGTCTTTCGAAGAAAGATGAGAAGTAGCTTCAGCTTAGATGTTCGGCACTCACCACATCAGCCCCAAAGATCCGCCACCTGATGCGAGCAAGGCAGGACAACTACAGAGGAAGTGTTCCACTGTATAGTCGTACTCTCCACAAGCAGGACAGATGGTGGTGTTGCTCAAGCCCAATATATTTAAGCTTGGTGGCCGATAGGACACCCACAAGCAGTCTACAGTCGATTCTCCTGAGAGACAGAAGGAAAGGCGCAGACCTTTTTCAGATGTCCGCACGCAGTCGTTTGGCCTGTCTATACACCTAGCCCAGTCACGCCACCGGCACTCGTGAACACCCAAGTAACCCAAGTATCAATGGAAGACTTAACCACAGATGCCGGCAGACTCAACGCAGGTTCAGGTCCGGAGAGAGCTTCTTCTGAATCCAGAGCTTCGCAGTAGGATTTCTAGTGTCATTGCGGCAGACGGCATATCCATAAGACAGGGGTCAAAGAATAAATCTCCCACAATTTTATCAAAATTCCAATGCGCGTTGTACCAAAAGCCACTTCTTTGTGACCGAGAGATGGATTTCAGCGTACACCCCATTATAAGAATGTCAAGGTTATTATTCAATGTACAGTCGTATTGCACCTTACAATTTTTAGTCCTAAAAATGTATAATTAGTAATGCCCATGAGCAGGAGCTCAAGACGTAGGATTTATGATAAGCTTGACTATATTACTTTTTATCTGTTGTTGCTCGTGGATTTACCTCTACCTGTTTGCCTGTTTACGACCTGCATTGTGTTCGGTTTCTCAACCATGGTAAATATTCTTACGATTGATTTAAGAACCAACTATGAAACTGGAACGAATGAGTACTTTATAGATACTACATAAAGTGTTCGTAAGTCGTGCGTTATTAACATTTTCCTGGAAATTTCGATGGTTAAAATGCATCGTGTAAACAAAAAGAAAATAGTATTGCATGAGTGCTATTCCGTAACATAAAGTAAACTAGGTACATATATCCACCCTTTGCGTTAAATGCCAGGCGTTTAATGAGTCGTTTTACGCCATTTAACGCTAAATGTCGTTTTAGTTTATGTGGAACTTAATTTCTTGTTCGAAAACGGTCACGGAGCAAAAGTCGTCGTTATTCTATCAGGCGTATTAGTCTCACATAAAGACAAGTTAAACGACCTTTATTGGCGTTGGTTAATTTGTAAACGCCAAGCCACAAAATCGACTTAAAATGTGAGTTTTGTTAAAATTTTCAACTCATTTAGCATAAATTTCACTTATATGGTTATTTATTTTTCTTCAAGTGTGAAAATGACAAATCCAAAGCAAATGAAACGCACGGTAGAGTTGATGGAAAAGCGTCCCCCTCTGGCACCGAATTTTAAAAGAGGTGTGAAACGGATGAATTTAAAACTGGTTGGAAAGACGTTGCCTTCACATTTTTGGCAACCTCCTTCAGCTACAAATCTTAATGTTGCTGCAAGTTTAAGCATTGGAGGCACAGACAACGAACTTGTTCTTTGAGGGAGTTTGTCCTCAACTTGGTATAGCAGATAAACGAAGTCGTGCTTGTTTAGTCTAAAGTACATTCGAAATCTTAAAACTATGTTTTTTTATTCTTAAGAGTATATTTCATACTGATACTTATACTTACTTGTCATTTGGGAGATCCAATGGATTGAATTTTGATCTTATGGTTCTCCTCATTCTCGTGAGAACCTTTTTGTTGGTTTCCACTCAAAGATATAAATATCGCTATAGTATCCATATTTTGTGTTAAGTAGTTTTATTTATTCAAAATTAATTTAACAACACAAAATAAATCAACAAAAAATTTGAATGCAACGATTAATTCAATAAAAATGTTCTTGCAATAACAGCTGTTGTTGTTAAATCAATGTGGAATGTAAGGAAAATGATACTACTCATGGCGTTTAAGTTGCGGAATACCGATAAAAATCGACAGTAAAGTGACACGACGCCTAAAACGACAATTGTCGTTCAATAAACGCCACTTGGAATAAGGGTGAATACAAAGAATCATTTATACAAGTGTGTGTTTTTTTTAAAAAAAATGATGCAATTAATCAAATTTTCAAATCAAGGCGCGTAAACCCTGTAGAGGACTGAATTGCAGATATGTTTAATGTTCAAACGACATAGTTCATCATATTTCAATAGTGATGGTTCACTCAGTGCGTAGCAATTCAAAAAGAAATTAATCTCGAAGGAGTACTTTAAAACAGCCCCGTCCGAAAAATGAGTCGGAACACTAAAGCAAGCGTAAACTATTTTTTCCAAGAAATTAGGGAAACCAAAAAGAGCTGTCATTACTAACTTATGAAAGCGCAGTATATGGAGGTTATTTGATACTCCATGCCTCACGTTGGGCGCCAATTTATTGTACGGCCCCAGGGTCAAGTCCCAGCCCACCGACGAGCTAAGAAAGGGAACTTGCAAGCTAGAAACGACCCGATGGCAAGAAGGGTCTTAGCAAAAAAACGCATATACATTTCAACATCAGATGTGCAGGCAAAAGGCGTATTTTTAAATAAGTGCAGTAAATAATAAAACACATTGCACGGTTCCAATAAACATTTTGCGACAACACAGTGGCACATTACTTTTCCATAAGTAAACATTTGTACTGACCCTCAAAACATTAAAATAGAAATAGATATAAGTAAAGCTATAACCAACTTCCGGCGCAATTTAAAGCCTTTCATTTGAGAATTTCAGGCTGCTTAGCGTTAAATATTGGATTGCAAGTGAAATGTTTGATGTAGTCTTCACGCTGGATTATAGTTTGATGTCCCATTTCGACGCCGAACAGTCAAAACCTCGTACATATTTGCATTTTAGAAACTTAACCTGGTATCACATACCTTTAACTGGTTACGTCTAGATTTACCTTTGAATCTGTTTTCTTTATTTATTTTGTATTACAAATAACGTTTTTTTACTTTAATAAAAAAGAATTAGATTTTTAAAGCAAATGGTTTAGGATTTAGCAAGTTTTTTGTGAGTCTCCTAAAAACCTTGCAAATTGTAAATACGAAGTTTTGACTGTTCGGCGACGATTTGTCCTTATACATCTTTTGTAAACACAACACTGCAACAAAACGATTTATTTTTGGAAATCCAATAGTAAATTTTACTAAATTTATTACTTTTTTACCAATTCTTTGAACCAACTTCTTGCATAATAAATGCCCCAGAGTAGCCACTGCGTTATTTAACACAGCCACGTCTATGCACGTGCTTCATCAACAATCAAAGACAAAAAATGGACCAAGTTCTGATTTTTTATTACGTTTTTATTTCCACTTCAATGAATTCTTTGCAGTCTTAAAAATTTCTAAACAATATTATTTTTTTTTTCTTTACTATATTTCAAAATTTCTCTTTTTTACGTTTTGTTTACAGCCATTTAAAAAAAAAAAGGAAAACGAAAAAAATTAATAAATATACAATATACCTATTCTTCTTTTCTAGTTTTCCTAAGACCAAAATAAGCGAGTAATATTTGAGTACAAAAGGAGTTTATCTCGGATAGGCGATCATTTAAGTAATTTCTATTTAAATTCTTGGAAGGTTTGTGCATTTTTTGGGTAAAATCATATTCGAAAAATCTGTGAGGAAATATCAATACATAATCATAAAAAAAAATCATTTGTGTAAAAACACTAAAAATATATAAATTTGTATGTTAGTGCTTAAAAATTACGTTTCTTTTATGTATGTATTCATTTTATTTTTATTTTGTTTTGCTTTAGTTTGAGGGTAGACGTATATTAAATAGAAGACGATCATTAGTTAAATAGGATAAAAATTCGACATCACATTAATTCCCTTAATCCATAAAAATTGTTGTATTACTATTTTGTTTGTAACTATTCTTTTTTTTTTCTCGTACGTGACATAATGTTTTCTCTCTTCTCCGTATGGGGGATATTACACATTTTTCTTTCGGTTTGTTTCGCGTTCATTTTTTGTTAAATGTTTGTAATAATTTTAATTTGTTTTGGTTTTTTTTTATGAAAAGTAGAAAATACGCAATTTGTTAACAACAACCATATTATTATATTTTTTTTACACAGTTAAATATATATAAAATACATTCATTTTTGTTTTACGATTAACAGAAAAAGAAAAACACTTTTTTATTCGCTTGGACGCTCGCACGTTAAAATTTTTTGTTTTATTTTTTGGTAATAAATAGTAATGAAGTATTTACTATAAACTACCTCTGATAGGAAAAAATATATACTATTTAGTATTTGTTTTATGATTTATATAATGTTAGTGGGAAAGAGGGCAGCTTACACACATAGAATTTGAATGCAAAAAATGTTTACGATTTATTTCTTTATTTATTTGCCGTTTTAAAAGTTTTCATATTTGTTTAATTACATTTTATTTAGTTACATTCAATTACTTTACAATTTTCAGTTTTTTTTGGAACTTAGGTAAAACATAAATGTAACAAATAAGGTTTCACTTATAACAATATCTGTTGGAACTAACTACGTGTCAATGCTTTTCGAGTATTTTTGAAAGAAACTGTGGGAAAAACGTACATATGGCTTTTGACTGTTTTAGAAGACCCCATTAGGCATGTTGATAAAAAAAGATATGTATATTAGAAAGACCTGTACAGCAGAGAGGGGTAGGAACCTGAAACAAATGGCAAAGCACTTGCCAAAACCATCCACATTTAATTAGATTTTGCATCACAGCAAATTGGGAATTTAGCATTGCGTTCGTTTCGATTAAAGATTGCGTTTACACGCGGAAATCCCATGTAGGTAATACATGTGTAGCGTAAACAAAAATTAAAATTCATCTCCTCTCTTAAATATCCCTATTTCCTTAATGCCCGCGCTACCTATTTCACACTACATTACTCAAGTAGTTATAACCTCCTTTTTCGCGTGCTAATTTAAAAAGAAGGAACTTGTTGATGCCGCTAAAACGCTTGCAAAAGAATTAATTACGAACATTTAAAGGAAGTTTATGACACATTTGTTATCATTTGGTCTGTTTTTATGACCTGCTATCTAAGCAAAGCACAGCAAAGTAGGATTTCCAGCACGCAATTACAGCAACTACGTCCTACTTGACATTTCCGAGGTTCGCACTAGCTATTTATCCCAAGTGGAAGTGACTTGACAGCAACGGCTTATGTTTGTGGGTGGAAAGCTAAAAAAAACACCTAATTTTTCAACAATTCAGTTAAACTTCAAGCTGGAAATTGTAGTAGAAAAAAATCAATCAAATATATTTTTACATTACGTTTTTTACTACATATTATGTAGCATTAAGTCAAGAGCCATGACTAGTATTCTAGACAAAGTGTCAAATGGAGCACTCAGGCATTAAGGTTGCAACAACTACTATCTGAATGCGTTTTTGAAAACAACAAATACACAACGCGCCAAGAGTTCTGCAAACGTAATCTGACACAACGACATCAGCACTTAAAACTAGCGAATTAATCTTGAAAATAGCTGTTTCTAAGGCCTTTGAAGAGGCAAAGCCCTCTCGCAAGTAACTGCGCAGAAGTTGGATTGGTCCCTATCAATTTACCAAGAGTGGATGAAAGGGCGCCAGTTTGCTGTCGCGAAAAGTTCTAGGTTAGGGAAAGAAGAAGGACTTAAAATGAGTATTTTATTGTTCCCTCACGATCTACAGAGATAGAAAATATAATCAAGAAGATTCAAATTAATCGACTGGGGCATACAGAGCATAAAGTAAGCATCATGAGCACACAAACCTGTCTTCACTTTCACTGGGAAATCCAGATGTAGATTCCAATTGCAAACTTTTCTTAATCCAAAGACATAATTAAGCGACTCCACGGTTACAACCTACTAATAACTGTTTTAAAAGCGTTTAGCAGAAAAAAAACTTAGCTGATGCTATTCGCACGTAGTTAGGAACACGGCTACGTAAGAAACGTCAAAGTTAAATCGCGTCATGTAGGGGTATGTGGCTCGCTTCGCTCGCAAAAAAGACTCTAAACTTCAGTATTTTATTTTCGGGCATGATCCTGTACGTTTTAAGGCCCAACTTTTTTCTTAAAACACTATTTTTAATGAAAATACCATTACGTCAAATATAGAGCCGTGTCCCGAAGCCCGACAAACGTCAGTCAGTACAAAATTTACGTGCGAATAGCCACCACTTGGCGAATTTGTCTTAATAAACGGTTGGTACGTTTGTTGGCTAATAATACAACTTGTCTTGCTGGTTGCTAATCATATAATAACGCTCTCAAAACTAGGGTGAAGTGCATCAGCTGTCAAGTAGATATTTGTCGTGGTAACATCAAAATTTACTCGTCACACGTTCGGTGAAAATGTAGATGTTCGCACGGTGATTATGCAAGCTTTGTCTACCTATGACACCAGATATTTTACACCACACGTTTTTCGTCTTCGGCCCAACTTCTGACAGCAACTATTACAAAACTTTAAGAGCAATGAGCAACTGACTCCTTGGATGGCCCGGCCAACTCAATAAGCCCAACTCAAGATAAATATTTAAACAATATAAACAAAATAGGTACGTATTGTGTGTTGTTACAACAAAAAATCAAAGTTACAATTTGGTTTCCATCTCATTTTGCTTTTAGTTTACCTTTTGTGTTTTATTTGGTTGTACATGAAAATTATAAAAAAAAATATATAGATGAATGTTTCATAGAATTCTGTCTTGTATTGCATGTCGTCTTCGAATGTGATTACTTGTGTATTTTCTCCATCGAACCCTAGATATGACAAATAAGGCAAAGTTATGTTTTGTTTTCCGTTTTAATAATTCTAAATTTACCTAACATCGATTTAATTTACAGCTTTTTGTTTTACTTCACTTTAAATGTTGTTTCTGTTAGTTTTTTGTTTTGTTTTTGATTCAAAATTGATTCCCCGTTGATTTTTTCTTAGTAAAGTGTCTCTATTGCAAACGAAGATGGTTACTTAAATCCGCCTCTTGTTGTATTGTGCAATAAATAACATCGTGTTTCAGTTTCTGTTTTATTTTTTTACTTGGTTTTCCTAACAACTAAATACATAAACATGATTTCATCATCGTCTTTGCGCCTGTATACATGCTTAACTAATAAAAAATACAGATTCATATGTATATAAAGTATACACGATTTGGAAAATGCACTGCATGTTTAGAGAATTCCAATCTTTTTCTGCGTATACATTTACACTTCATCAAATAATGTAAGTGGAATTGTAATTAAAATTAAAAACAAACAAAGAGAGTGAGTTATATAATTTACAAAAACAATCATTCTGTGTATGGGCAGAGAAGCACAGTTCACTTCACTCGACTGTCTTCTCTTCGTAATACAATATTTTGTTATTTCCTAGTTTTCATTTCTTTAATCACTTTTTTTCTCTATTTATATATATTTTTGTTTGTTTTTGTTTTTCTTTAAAATATTTATATGTATATATATAATTTTTGTTGTGTTTTAGAAAATGTCTATAAGGTTCTTGTTTTTTTATGTTATGTTTTAAAGCTTTTTAGCGCCCAATTTCATTGGGCCTCGCTGGGCTCGACGTGTTTCCAATTCTCGTTGGCGTTGAAGCTTTTTCTCTTCTCGTTTTCTTCGAGCCTCGTCGAGTTTTGGATTGCCTTTGAATTTTGTACAAGATTGGATATTATTTTAGCTTTTAAATAATTGGGGAAAATATAATATAAAAAAGGAAAACGTCTACCATTGCCGTCTGCCAATAAATAAATAATTAGAAAACAAGTTCATTGGTTAGGTCTATATGAAAGTTAGTTCAGTTGGAATCGGAGTTCTAAACTCCTTTGGATTGCACATGTAAAGCCTTATTTAAGGAATGGTTGCATTCACCATTGTACAACACTTGTCCGACCTGAGGATCTATTTTATCAATGGTAAAAGGTTAAACTAAGAGACGTGTGACCTCCCTGATGAAGGCCAAGGAGTCAATATTTCAATATATCTGCTGGTTTACCAATCTCTCTGTTACAGACACGTTTTCTTAACCAACGAGAAGCCGGGCAGTCACAGAAGACAGAATCTACATTCTTTATCGGGTCATAGGTTCATTTTGTTGAGGAGTTATTCAAGATAAAGCTGTTTTTCCCATTCGTTCGTTGCCTGCAATACCCTGTGACTCGGTACTCAGCCAAGTTTTATCTTGTAGTGTTTAGCTAGGGTCTGCAGGGCATCGTGACATCACTTAACTGTTTTAGAGTCCATTGTTTTGACGCGCCAAAGCTTGGAAAGCTGCCTGACAGTCGGAGAAAATTTGTATGACGCAGTTTGATGGTGCATCTAGCAGCCGTCTTCATAATGAAGAATTAAATTGAATTAAATGTGCTGATGTTGGGCAAGTGCGCATTGCACCTGTGATGGCGAGACAGGCAATTCGTTGAAGCTTCTGAAGCTTATTTGCCGTAGTTCGTTCAAGTAAAGGGTTTTCCAGCAGGGACGCTACAAAAGTAGAGCGACAAAAGCAAACGACGCCGAATTTCATGCCGCTCTTTTGACATTTCTCTTCAGTAAGGTTTGCCATTTCATGATGGAAAGATATACGAGCCAACAGCGAGTCGAAATTATTATAATTTACTTCCGAAATTCGGAGTCAGTGGCCTCAACGTTAAGAGCGCTACGCCCAATTTATGGTCGTCATAATTGTGCTAGCAGATCAACAATTGAGCGTCTAGTGGAAAAATTTGAATCCACAGGCACAGTACAAAATGTTCCCGTGCAAGTGAGACAAAGAAGTGCCCGTAGTGTCGAGAATATTGCTGCCGCTGTGGCTTTAGTTGAAGAAAGCCCAAATGTGTCTCTCTATGGACTTGGAGGACATGTGGTTCCAACAGGACGGCGCCACAAGCCACACAGCGAATGTCACAATCAATTTATTGGAAACCAAGTTTGGAGAACGTGTTATCTCACGAAATGGTTCAGTCGCTTGGCCGCCTCGGTCGTGCAATTTGACGCCGTTAGACTATTTTCTGTGGGGCTACGTCAAGTCTATGAACTTCGTACGAATATCGAACGTGAAATTGCAGCAGTATCGCCCGATTTATGCTTGAAAACCGTCGAAAATTGGGTTCAGCGTCTGGACTTCTGCAAGCATGCCCGTGGTGGCCATGCAAAAGAAATCGAGTTCCATACATAATGGCATCGAACGTACCTACTTTCACAGGAATAAGAATTTCATTGATATCCAAAACCGTTTTTGTTTTATTAAAAAAACTTTTGTAGCGTTCTTAAAAACCCTTTACTTTCGGCCACCGTCTTAATAGCGCAATACTTTCCACTAATGATAATTGCCAAATCGTCGGCATATCCGATGGCGTCATAACCTAAACCTGTTTATGACGAGTGAACACAACAAGGGGCAGCCTTTGACTGCTGTCACTGACACCGCCACTCCTCCTGACGAGGATTGTATAACTCCACTTTTCAGCATGGCTTGTACCCATCGGTTTGTTTATAATCGGGTCGTCGAAAGCACCCTCAACATCTAAGAATGCACCCAGGGCAAGTTTCTTATGGTGAACGGCTTCTTCTACTTTTCTGACGCAATGGTGGGGAGCACCCTCAGTGGATGTGCCCTTTCTATACGCAAATTGACATGAGTGCAGAGGATGTGCTACTATCTGACATCAAATAATCTTTTCATAGTTTTAAGAACAAATAATGTTAGACCGATAAGTCCTTATGATTTAGTCAGCTCACTTGGCCTGTTGGCAGCAGACGGCGTTCAAGTTCAAATCAATACACAATCACTTACCGGTAAGAGCATCATCGATAGGTTCGAATTCGCCATCGGCCCATGAATCGCTGTTCCAGTTGGCATTGTTGGTGTTATTTATGTGCCCGTCATGCACCGGACTGATATTGTTGCAATTTGTTATGGCATTTGATACACTAGGTAGATCCTTTGGTCGCTGCTGACTATTAACGATTGGTTCGACAACATCGTGATGTTGATTTTGCTGAATTTGCTCCTGTTCTTGTTCCTGTTCTTCGATCTATTTGGAGGGGGACAAACAAAAAACTCTCATCACAATGTCCACTCTTGCAGAAAAGTCTCCAACTTACAGGATCTTCCTCAAGACTACCCCATTCTTCGTTATCCCAACCGTCGCGGGCATCGGTCAACCCACTGGCTGCATTCAATTGTCCACTGTTAGAGGTGCCGGCCAATGGACTACTAGGATCCTGCGATGTCTAATGGAGATTGGAGAAGATAATTATTTTTTTGTCGCGCAAACACAACCCCACGACCACTAAACATACATCCATTTCACCCCAATTCTCATTGTCCCAATTGTCTGCACCATAGTCGCTGGCAGAGGCTGATGTGTCATTGCTTTCATGCTCCAAGGAAGTCATTGATGTAACACTAGACGTTGTTGTCGATAGACTGCTACTAGATGGTTGTTCTGAAACAAAATGAACCTTCATAAGCCACCCCAGTAGGTTAGCTGCAAACATCTTACCTAATGAAGCTGGTTTCGAAAGATTTCTGCCGGTGAGTGGCGGTCGCGGCCTCGACGAATCGCTTTGACTTCGATAGAATTTCGCCGTTACCGCAGTTACAGCCCAACCAGCCCATGTCGCAGCTGCATTCCCTATTGACGGTGTTGCTGTATGAACATCGGCCTCTGAAAATTGCCAAAAACAACTTTAGAGAATTAGAAATGCAAGCAAAGTGCATCCAGCTCACCCATTGTTTCCCGCAAGCTGGGATCCTCGGAGACTTTTTCTAGTTTTCCCAGAAAACCTCGAATTGTCTTAAACGCTGGATCTCGAACAGATTTCTCTGGATCAACTGTGAGCGAACACAAGGCAGGTAGTACACGATTTGCCACCTCACTGTCAGTAAAACATTTATTGAGGTCGGCTTTTTGAAGAGATAGAAGGAGAACCATACCTGAGCAAGAAATACTGTTGAGTGGCCGCTAATGCCAAGACGCCGGCAACTCTCGCTGGCGGGAATGGATCACGCATGGCTCGTATAAATGCAGAGACTAGAACTCGTTGTCGCACCTGAATCCATAGAGATTTTTATTAAGCGTTAAATGATTTTGAGCGAACATCTTTCGACTGGTTACCTGTGGATGTAGATGTGGAGCAATCTTTCCCAAACACACCGTCGTGTTGGTTCGAATACCGCCTTGATCGTCTCGAGCTTGCAGGCGTGCAAAATGCCGCAACACTTCGACATTTAGATTATTGTAGTTCAGCTTCGGAGCCAGGTGAATGATAGACTAACAAGAAAATAAGAACAATAACACATTAGTGGGGAGGACACACTAAATAATATTGCAAAGTCAATAGGTACACATTTTCTACTTACTTTCACTGTCTGCTCTCGAATTGTTGCATTGGTGTCGAGGAAGCCATGTGCCACTTGCGGAAATATCTGATCGTTAACCACCTGAGGCTGCAAATGGGCTATAAAAAGTTCCAATTGTTGCAATAACCGTGAACGCGTAACACGATCTGTCGATGCGAAAAGTTTCACTACGCACGGAACTATTCGCTTTTGGTATTCGCCTTCATCTAGTAGTTTTCCTAACTGAAATCAACAAATATCGCATGAGTACTAAAAGATCAACCGATTCATAAGCAGCAAATGGACTTACTTTAAACATTGGAGCGAGAACTGCTGATCCAGCATCGCCATACTCGTAGGCCGTTATCAATTGTGGAAGAATTTTGTGTCTGAAAGAAAAGGGAAACTTCCATTTCCATCGCATTGAAATGTAAGTTGACCAGTCTTCCTTACTTGCAAACATTGTCTGGGAAATTGTCCAGGTGTAGCGTCAATCCACTGAAAAATCGATTCTTTTCGGCTTTGTCTTTGATTTGAATCTCCTCCAAGAACAACAGTGAGTCCACTAAGTCGTTTTTAAAGAATCCACCCGGCTTGCGACAACGCGTTATAATATCGGCTGGATTTGGCCGATTCGATGGTGTTGCACCGACCAGTTCACAGTATAATGATTGTAGAGATTTGGGAATGTTGTCGATGTCCTTTAGGTTGCCGCGTATTTTTAATGGCCCATTGAAGGACTCCCACACTAGGCAGCCGAGGCCCCACATATCCACTGAGCTGCAAATACATAAAACAAGTCAACATGTTAGTAGACACAGAGCGATATTCCTGCGCATTCGCAGACTCTCCGTCTTCATACATAAACTAATAAACCAAACAATGGCAAATTAAGTTCAGAGAGGCATTTGTCAAAGTCTTTCTGGACACACAAAAACAACAAATTCCCACAATCCGTTTTATGAAATTCCCTACTGAGCTTTTTGTTTCCTCGATTTATGATCAAAGAACCGCTTTACTTATAGAAAATCTTTTAAAAAACCTACCATTTCGTGGCAGCTTTCAATTTTGACTGATCATTCTTCTCCGGCGGATCGTACACTTCCAATGCTGGAGGTATCTTGATCGGTGGCATTGGATTGCCGTCAGCTGCCGACACATATTCCAAACTTCCCAGTTTCCATTCGCCGGAAGCATTCACAAATACCGACCACACCGATACATTGTTGTGCCTTAGGTTGCCATCGTTGTTAAGGAACGAAAGAGCTCGCTAAATCAAAACAAAAATCGTTTGTAAAACATTCCTTTGAATACAAAAATTGCTTAAGAACTTACTGTAATTTGAAACACTCCCCATGCCAAATACAGGTCCTTCTGAGGACCATCCGATGCCAATTTGGATATATGCGTACCCAATGGTTCGACCGCCTCTGTCGCTATATACAATACTTTGTCCGTTTCCAAACTGTCAAGGAATTGCAATATGCTCGGATGACGAAGTGTTTTCAATCTCTTTACCGCCGCCTTGGCCAAATCGAATTTGGCTTCGGAGCCATTTTTGATGTCATACACAAACACGGAAACTTCCTCGTTCGTAGATTTTCGTTTTGCCTTGTGCAGCGACCATATTGAGCGCACCTCGAAACCAGGCACTTGTTCTCCGATCTCGTAGGGGAACTCTTTGGAGGAGTCGCGCGAAAAGAACGACCACATCATGTGTTTTGCCCGTCGAGTGAATATCTTGTTGGCCGAAGCGAAACGATGCCCAATGGATGACGAAAATCTCTACTGCTGCTCACACTTCTGATGTGGTCTACAATTACGTATGTTTACACCGGAAGCCACCAAATTGGAAGTTAGATATTGGTAGACAATTTTCCTTATCGTCAATATTAGTCAGAGTGCATTCACTGACAAAGAATCGAATATTTTTCACCTTAATTGTAGCGTATTGTTGTTTTGCCAATAAAGTATGTTTGCTACGAATAAACATTAAAAGAAGAAAAAAACACAACTACGTGCGATACGAATAAAAAATTCAGAGTTTCCGATTTTTAAACAAACTATGTTGGCGATTAAATCATTTTAATTGATGCACGTGAACAGTTGCGCCGCGTGAAATTAATTAAAAACTGATTTTTTGAATCGTTTAAGCGAATTATTTGATGAAATTTTCGCTTTTTTCTGTTTTTCACAAAGTTTTCATTTTTTCATGACGTATGACGTTTTGTTGGAAGGATAGAATTTGTGGAGGAAAAAATTAACTGCGCGAAATAATACAAATGTCAGAGAGTCCGAAACTCCTCGAAAGAAGATGAATCAACAGACAACAGCTGACAGCGCCATTCAAATTGGAGTAGAATTATATAGATGTTGGGTTGGGGTCCGACAAAGGTAATAGATTTTTTCCAGCATTTGTAAAACCGAATTCAAGTAGGTAAATAGTTTTAGTAAAAACTAGAGAAATGTTAAACTCTTTTAATTTATGTAATAAATGTGGAATGGAAGTTGATTACTCGAATAGGGAGTCCAATTATAATTAACAGTCGTGTGCGTTCAACACCATTGTAATAGATTATCGGAATATTAAAGATGCGAATATGGTGATGCGCCAGTAAAAATATGAAAATGTGGAATTAGTGGTAGGTAATTGCGTTTGACTATTCAGCGAGATTGTTTAAACAAATTAAGCAAAAAAGTCTAAAGGAAACAGAAAAGTATTAAAAAAACATGTGCGCTTCTTTTTATCTCCTTTGAAATGCGTAGTTGTAATTTGTAGCTGAAACCTTAGGAAATAGTTTGGAATTGCAGGCCGACTGAATTTCGAAGCATTTCTTAAATTCGAAATCTGCAACCCAAAGAAGATAATTAACAAAATCACTAGGGAAGCATAAAAAACGCGACTTACTGAGAATTGTGATTCATTGTCTTATTTTGAATACAAAAATCTCAAACAGAAAATCATAATCCCGTGACACGTCATATTTCGTATAATATTTTAGTGGGATAGCACTCAGTGGAATTTTTTTAAGTTCCTACCACAGGAAGCTTGATTAACCTTCGTTTATAGCGAATCGGCTTTTTCGCAATGTGATGACAAATGTCAAACATTTCAGAGTGAAATTCGGAGAAGCATTAACCTCGGGTGTGAAGAGTGTAACTTATTCATTCATCTTCGATGGTTACTTAATCTAGAGCAAATGAGGCTACTAACGCTGAGAATCCTTTGGCCTCCAACCTAGAGGAATAACGTAGTAAAGCAAGACCTCGCATTACATAGGTGCCGCGCATCATCGGAAGGAAATCTCAACCAACTCAAAGGGCGCAAGTGGAGGCAGTTTTCAAAAAAAAACACTCGGAGTAAAAAGCCGTATTGGTTGAAGTACAGCCCGGGCTGGGCTATAGCGCCACCTAAGTAAAACAAGTTGAACCCATTGCTGACCCCGGCTAATGCTCTCTCTAACCAGTAACTTCAAATTCAAATGCGCAAAAGAAACATTTCCGGTTGCAATCCATTACTTGTATAATCTGTTAAATTTTGAATCACATCACTCACGTTATTGAAAAATATCGGCCCTGATTAATGTACAAATGTCAAATGCACAAATTGCTTAAACCAACAACTTCCTTCTTCCATAATAGTACTCAACCGTCAAACGGGAATCGCCAAACCAACCATATAACCAATTGAACTTCTTGACTCGCGTGTGTGCACAATGCTCCTATTGACCGCATTGATCACCCATTAATTGAGAGCGCATGCATACTCATGGCGGTCTGCGACAACAACACAGCTGCCGGCTCCGAAACGCTCAGGCAACACTTTAATCGATCATTGATTGCCTGCAATCGGCTCTATTTCCCTCGCGTTTTTAGCTTATAGCGAACAAACTGCAATCGGAGATACATTCCCAGGTGTGTGGTACAATCTCAAATGTTGAATCCATTTGCCATTGTTTGGCAAGTAGCGCGCGGTGCTATATCGGCTTTCGTGATCTCTGCATCATTTAACGTTTAGCGGCAGCAAATGGGACGTGGCTCAGGCTCGCGACGCCAATCGTCGCTATTATTGATGTTTGAGATGACATTGAATCGGAACTCGGAGGTGTAGTGCTGTATTTGATTTTTTGACATAGAATTTTCAAACACTTTGGCCTTGCATAGCAACACGCTCTGTGTATTCAAACAATTATTATTATACACATATACCTACAGTTGGTTTTTCTTATTTTACACTTTATTGAATTTCAAATAACTATTCGCAATTATAAATTGCAGTGGAGGACAATGGCGGCTGGTATTGTAGTCAACTGTATTGCATCTGTTTGTGCAGTAAGAACAAAGGAAACCGTCTTTAACTTGACTTTGAAAGTCCATAAACGACGAGTCCCTTGAATCTGGATAGGATACACTATACACACTCGGTTGTGCACAGATATTTTTGTACTCTTACTAAGCCACAGTGAGATAATAATGAGCATTTTGTTTCAACTGAGTAAACATTTGTTGTTAGTTTAGTAAGTGATTCAGTTGATAGGGCATGATATCATAGTGAAAAATTAACACCATGCACAAATTTTGATCTAACACGCAGATGAACGTATTTGTATATCTTTCAAAATCGGTGTTATCTTACTTACCGCAATCGCTGTCCCTATACTGAAAATGGAGCTGTGAAACGAAACGTGTCACGTTCCCTCTAATAGCAGCGACCCCCAGGCTGTCAGACTGTGACTTCTGCCTGCATTAAACAATAAAATTTATGAATTTAATATTTATTTCTAAGACTAGAAGTGGATTGAAAGCAGCTGTTCATGTTTCTGATAATGTGTTCTTGATACTGCTAAAAAAAAAATGCTTTCAGCGCCATTCTTTTTAAGCGAACGGGAACTAGGCGAATGTTGCATAATGCATAAACCTAAAAGTCAAGACACACAAGGAACTTTTCGACAATATCGCATAAACGTCACTCTGATCTGTTCTTTGAGCATTCATCTACTTCACTTTGCTTTACTGAGACAGTTGCGCAATAAAACTGTACTTTAATTTTCATGTGGAAAGTTCATTTTGACATATCGCAGTAAAAAATTAAAAATTGGATTTCACGTGAAATCTAGCACTTTTTTTTGAAATATCACTTTCAGGGAAATTTCTCAATGTAGTGCAAAACTACCCGCTGCATTGAGAGAAAAAACTTTTGCAAAATTTGCCGCTGGCGCTAGGATTCTATTCATCTGGGATATTTTGTGCTATACGTCTAGCGGTCAGAGAGAGTGGCCATTGCCATTGTGGATTATGTCTGTGCAGTTCTTTCTATTCCAAATTCATGACAGATAGTGCCATAATATATAAGCTATTAAAGAGTCTGTTGTCTAAATAGGTAGGTATTACGTTCAATATCATTTAAACCGAAATATCTGCCATCCCTAGTAGCTCGACATCTACAACAGTCAGTGGAACGTTGCCATTTATCATTGAAAGTATTGTTCGATATTTGCCTCTAGCCTATAGATTGATGACGTGACAAGTCTAGTAAAGCATTTTATTCTTTTTTAAGCTTTTTCTTTCAATGCTTTGACATCTGGTTTTTGATTATGACATTCTTCCTATTATTATCCAAATGGTTTGAAATCGAAAAAGCTTATTTTAGCCTTGCTTGGATCTCACTAACCAAAGTTTTCAAAGTTTTCCCTAAATACCTATCAGATGAGAAAACGAACTGCTTTGAACAAACTGTTTATATAATAGGTAATTTACCGGAAATTTTTAGCCTTGCTTGCAAATTTTTGTGTTCTTTGTTCTTATAATTAATCGGTAGAATATTATGAAACTCTAACCTAAAAAACTTCAAATGCACAAAGACTAATCTTATGACCCTTACAATTATCCATTATATCGACTTTACTTAAACAAAATAAACGGCAATTTTACTCTCCTTAATCGATATGTACCTAGGTATGCGTTGCCCTTTTATCCTTCGCCCCAGGTGATACCTACACATAAAGTCCTCGCTTCATGCAATATAGCCGCACGTGTTCCAAGCCACCGGCACGATTAGCTCGACAACGTTGGTATACGTAAAACGTAATATGTGCGTATGCGCCCTCCACTTCACCTGCCTATATTTTTCTATACTCACTATCCTGTCACAATGACAGTGGCTTCATTTCCGTTTTACTAATTTAAACATTGACAAATGTGTTAAATATCTGGCCAACCACACAAACCGCAAAACTACCGTACCTCCGAAGTCAATCGCAATTTTTTAACACACATGCTCCCAACAGTCTGTATAATACAATCCGATTGCGCCAACAAACAATTGTAGCCAAACAAAAAACACACGCACACACAGCATGTCAACGAGCCACAATGTGACTCATCATCCAGCTCCCGCGCATTAGGAAAACCCTATATCTTGTTTCAGTCAAACGTATCCACTCTGTTTTATCTATGCTCTGCAAGAAGACTGGAAACAAGATACACATTCATTTCCAAAACTGGGTCAAGACAAGAAATCACTATGGACGTGGACACAACCGGGCAGGGCAGGCATACGCACGCATAGGGGACAAAACGAAAGACGCGCACACGGAGGGTCGAACGCGAACCAGCTGACAACCGATTAAAAAGTATCTAGTATCGTTGTGAAATTCCTGGAATTTTCACCGGCGCGAGGCAACTCGGAAGTCGGCCTTCCATTTGGACGTGTTCCTCTGCTAGCTAAAATAATGGTCGCGAAGAATTAATTTTCGCGGCACGATTACCGATTTCATGGATCGCAAAGAAATCGAACGCGATGTTCGGTGTCTGTCCACCACCATATCAGCTTTCGATAACCATCCGATTAGGAAGGCTCTAATCAACGGATGAGTCAGCAGTCAGCCACGAAAACCACGACCTAAATGTATGCATCATCATGCCTACGCTACACGCTTCATCTAAAATAACGTCACTTATTAGACGTACGCGGGTAAAGACGAAATTTGAATAAATTACTTAGTCATAGCTCGTAGTAAACAACACACACAAGTAGACCTGGCCTACTACACCACTCTTTGACATCTATTCGATATGTGAGCCAAACAAATTCAAATACGAGAAACTTCACTGGAATTTTGTGCTCCAAATGATTAAAATTGATATCGTTTCATCCTCGCTTTCACACCACAGTGTTAAGGACAGGGAGACAGGAGAGACGACCACAAAATCTAAGGAATCCCAACAATTTCCGGACACAGTTTGATGAACAAAACAAAGTGAAAATGAACACCCAGCCAACAAGTGTTTCGATATGCTCCTCCCTTTAAAATTCATCTTTAGTTCGGCTGCTGCCGTTTGGCTCGAGTTTGTTTTGATAATTTCTGATTTCCACTCATTCCAAAATGATCAAGTCATGTCCAACCGCACAGTGGCGCTGTTAAGGGGCGAAATTTTTGTGTACAAATTGGAGTGGTTGTCGTTTTCAGAATGCCTATTAATTGCACTGTTGTTAGTACAGAAGTTGAAGTATCTAATGCAGGGTTTCCACTTGTATTTTAATTGACAAAGTATACAGCTCTTGTTTTTGTCATTGAATGCCAACACTGTCAGTTTATTTTCACTTTAGTCAATTATTGGCAAATGTTTTGTCAGTTCGCTAAAAGTTATTTCCACTAGCTCTGCCAATTAGGAACAATTGTAAATTGTGACAGACGTGAGAAAATAAAAATATTCTCAACAAAATCGATCAACGAGCTATATTTGAATTATCAAGAAAAACAAACAAAATTGTCCTTTATTCAGTTCAACAATGTTAAAAAGGAAACGAATCGCTCTGGGTTCTTTCGTGGTGCTGGTTGGATCCGAGTTGAAGCTGCAGGCAGAAGAAGAAGAAATAAGAAAAAGAAATAAACCTGAATGTTGGGTCCAAAATTTGGTTCTCGACCAAAGATGACTTCCTTATTTTTATCTTGGCTTTATAGTCTTCCTTTTTATCATCTTTATCAGGCGTTCCAATTATGTAAAATTATTTATTTAAAAACGATGCCTACTCGTGTCCAACGTGTCTTTTGATTGACGAACTTTTAAACGTGATCAATTATAACCGTCAATAAAAGACGCAGTTATATTTTGATTGACAACTCACCTATTTCCACTTGTCATGTAAACTCTGCGTCAGTAATTGACAAACGCTGATAATCAATTCGATGACAAGCAAGTGGAAACCCACCTTAAGGGTGTTTTATACGAGAGTACCAATGTTGAGTATATTTCCTGTAGGAAAGGTCAGACCTAGTCAATAGGGAAAGCTGGGTCATATGGTTATCAGGTGAGCCTAAGGTCCTTTATTCTGCAATTTTTCCATTTCTTACTTATGGTCTCATTTGTTTGAATTATATTTTTTTGACTTATCATTGAGAAAACATTTAATAACTCAACGCCCGTGGGTTCTTTCTTATTAACTGCATAATCCCTGTATTGAAGTACTGCTTCTGAATTTATTTATGTATGACATTCAACTCCAAGAGCAATTTGACAGTTGTCGTCATAACGTTCACAAATTTCACCTAGGATGTAAAATACTTTGGCTATGTTAAAAGTAACATAACCTCAAACATTGAGTGAAAAGCACAGAGAAATTACAAGCACCATTTCCATTACATTTACCTAATAAATGTTAGAACCACACGTCACCACACTAATCTATTATTTAAGCGTAACGGCGATCAATTTTGACAGAAAAAACTGCGGCTGCATCCAGCGACTATTTGGTAATTAAATTCTATTAATTTGCAATGGATCCAGCTGCATTTCGCGCCAACTTCATTTTAAACAATTCACACAAATTGTTAAGGCGTGTGTTAATATGAGTTAAATGACATTTGACATAATTTGGGTTTTTAAAAAATCAGACAAGCCTCATCTTCCTTAATTTACACATTTTTTATTTCCTATCCAACTGCACCCCAGGAAATCTAAAGCAAACGTCAAATTTGAAATATTTCATATAACACGATTATTCTTTGACATTTCTTAGGTGTAACCACGGAAGTGGCAAATTATTTTAGTTTAGGTTCTTAAAAGTATGCCCTTTCTATTATAATATACAAAAACTGCACTTAAGAATTTCACTGGATGACAACAAGAACAGACATTTAAAGAACATTTCTTGTCACTTTGCACATCTCCCAATTTTAAATTTCATATCGACCACTGATTGGTGAAACTGTGCCCGCAGTGAAAGTGCTCACTCCCTTGCGCCTTGCTGTACTTCCTCAATTGCAAAAGACACTGTGATTGGTTGCAGATGACACGATTGAGTTTGTTGTGAGTAGCCTTCGCATCGACGACGATTCATCATCAACGCCACGAGTGAAACATTGAGTCAAACTAAATAAACACTTTGGTCAACAAAATACCAAAATATCACTCAACACACTCTGACCATAATTAACCTTTTTTCATCCCCTAATTAGCGTCGAGTGTCATTGATCTTGGAGCGCGACAATAAACAATAGCTGGCGGTGTGTTTGCGCGTTTGTCAATATACCTATAACTGCGACACAACTCTTCCAACAGTGATCCCCAGCGTTGGTATACGTCCACGACACTAGAGCACTAGCCTAAAAAGCATGATTACACATTCATTCATTCTGGAAGAATGCTTTTTTGTTTCTTTACGGAAAAAAAAAAAAAATATCGTTCGTTTTTCTTTTGTGAAACCCTCTCGCGCGCGCAGGTTTATCAAATTTAAGTTGCCGCTTGGACTGTCAATTTGGTTTTTGCCTTCCACAAGGTAGGAGCAGTCAGTACGTACAGTAAAGCACGATATAATCGAGTGTCCCCGGGGTGTGTGTATGGCAGTGTTGTAGTCTCGTCGCACGATCAATTTGGCGCGCGCTATTTTTGAATTTGAATATTCGGTGTCGGTCGGAACTCGTCGGAATACGCGATACGCGAATCACAACAACAACAAACAGCAACAAAAGAATAAAACATCGATGACGTGCTATATTGTGCCGATGATTCATAGTGTGTAAATAGTGCCTATTTTAAAATATATTTATTCTCTGAGAATAGTTTTATTTTTCATTCTATAGTGTAGCATACTCGTACATAGTTCACGTATTTAGATTTATTAAAATTTTAATTGCAATTGAAAGCGCGAGTGGGTGGTATTCTGATCTGATCCGAGATCTCTCTTTTACGCGGTGGAGGTGTGTGTGTGTGTTTTTTGTATGGTGGTGCATATCCATTTTAAGCGCATTAGAGTTAATGATCTATAATCATTGGTGGTATTTGAATGAGTGCAGTGTAAACACACCCTAAGCGATCATGAACAATCCTAGTAATTATTATTCGTGTAATTCTTCGAATGGGGGTGCGGTAATGACGACGGCACTAGGCAATGCAAATCAGCAGAGTCTAAACAGCAACGATCACTTCCAGCTCCAGCAACTTCAGCCTCAGCAAATGCAGCAATTGCAACAGCAGCAGCAGCAGCATCATCATATGCAGCAACTGCAACATCAGCAGCATTTGCATCTGCAACATCAACAGCAACATCAGCATAGCATGCTACAACAGCCACAACAACAGCTCATGCCGCCGAATAGATATCCCTATCAGTGCGGTGAAATGCAACAGACATTCGATAGTAATGTTGTCTACGGAAGACAATCAACGCCGGCGCCGCCATACCATCATCAGCAGCACAATAGGGTGAGTTGCATAGTACCTTTTAAGGTGAAAGGAAGTATATCGACGAGTGATTTCCTTTTTATTTTATTGAGGGAAAGGCATTTAGGATTTACATAAATGACAAGTCGTTATCTGTCACTGTCACAAATCGGCAAATTCCTACCTTCGTATTGTGTAATAGTTTATTAAAAGGATGATCAAAAGGATAATCATATGTGACAGCAAATAGTTTCATTTATTTTTTGCGCATTATGGACTTGTCATAATATTATTAACAAAGAAATGAGTGCACAAATCGCGATTTATTTTCTTTTCATATTTATAAAGCAACTTGAGCACGTTTGAAACGAAAAGCTGATGTAATTTGATAGGAACTGCTGCGGCAAATGTCACACGCCGTATTTTGTTAACGATATGACGGGAGCGGAAGCATAATATTGATTTAGCAAATGTTGCCTTTTTTTAAATAGTTTTAATAGGTAATAAAATGACATACAGATATTATATGTAAACAAACTTTTTTCTTAAAACGAACAAATTTGACAAAAGCGAAACAATGCAAAGTTGGAACACTAATAAACTACGCTGCTTTGAAAGGGATCCCGTTTTTCAAGATCTTATAATGTAAATCGGCAGTTTTTATAAATTTAGATTCTATAAACATTTACACCAAATTGATTGACAAGGCGATAATTTCAACTGCTGTCATAATAAAGACTAAAGTGCCAATAAATCAAATTCCATTCTGGGTTCTGATGACTCCTCGCTATTGACACCTACCCATTTATATGTATTCGATGCCTTTAAGACGTTTGGCTCCTTGCTAATTGACATCTTCACGAAGTTCATAATCTTAATGATCTTTGTCATTTCTGTTTTGTGTAAGTTCTATTCATTTCCAGAGTGACTTTTTTTGACGTTTCCAATATAAAGACAAAACTGATTACACAATCAGTCAGAGAGCTCTTTAAATCTACATTAACTGTGAAGTGTTCTTTCAGTTGGCAGTCCCTTTTAAATTTAACACAAAACAGCAACACCCACTTAAACATAGGCGCAAGAAAGTGCAAAATGGGTTTATCCTGGGAAGGTGTCGTGTTAAGTTCATGTTGTGTTTGACATTTTAAAATATTGTCATTAAAAAAATTTACAATTGGCTGCATTTTCTGGAAAAATTAATGGCTTTTAGTTTTTCTTTATTTTGGTTGGCCTCTTTTTGACATATCTAATATAAAGTATAGTTCGAACAATCACCACTTTGAATACCTCGCAATTTTGAACAGCAACAAAATAAACTCTGTTAAGATTCAACTGTTGTCTACATCGTGCGCGTTTTAATTTTTTCAATAGATAAGAATAAGGTGAATTCCCTTACGACCTGTCAAAAAGTTACATAAGTATACCCTAATCGTTTGAACGCACTCGATCAATTAAGTCATATTTTATATCTACGTATTAAGAGCGAATTCCCTACAAGCGAATATTCGTAAATTCTGAAATTTCATTCACGTGAAAACTTCGAACCAAGCAATGTCAATTTTAAAGGTTAGAACGAATCTTTCACTCGTGGATTTGTGGATTGCGACTGTATTATGTGCTTGCAAATAAAGTGTGACAGTTCGCGGCAACAATTGTAAATTTCGCTATTTAATTAATTGAATAATAAATTCATGTTGCATTTGACGTTTTAAAATGTTGTCAATTCTAAAATAGACAGTTTTCTGAATTTTCTGGCAAGAAGTAACGGCTTATTAATTTTGAACGGCATTTGTCTTCATTTTGACTGGCCCATATTGATCACGATAATTCTATTACAGAAATGTCACCCTAAATACTCACTCAGTTGTCATTTCTAATTTAAAAAAATCATCATAGCTCTGTTCCTTTTGCTAGATATATTATTAACATGTTTCTTTATTGTTGTTGAATATACTTGAATCATATTTATTTATGGTACAAGTATTTGGCGGTTGTATCTTGTATGTTCTGACATTTGACTGTCACTACAGAGATGTGGAAGTGTTTTATCAATGCAGCGCCACCTTTATTATTCGACGAAGTTACAAGTGTCCCATTTGAATCTGAATAAACTAAAATTGATTTTAGCTCACATTTGACGCTACCTGACATTACACAGTTTGTGATTTGATCGATTTCAGCGATGTAACATCGATTTATTGATATTTACAGGCTGTGTTCTAAAATGTTACCCTAGTAACTAAATGGCGGCTAAATGAAACATCTAGGAGAAGCCTATAAAACAAAGAAAATCAAAGTTGTATTAGAAAATGTTGTTGCATTGGGATTGGTTAATATCTGCTAATATCTGTATATAGCTAACTATATATATAATTTATTTGCAACATAGAAACATTCGCAGCTATCACCTACAAAAAAAGTGAACGTTTTATCTTTTCTCATTTTTGAACGAGACCCACATACATTTAACACAATTTTATACGTCCAACATAAATTATAACATCGATTGGAGTTGCCCGCCGGCAGACAGTTCCCCAAGTAAACATTATCTTAATTATACGATAGCCACTCCCATTTATGTTAAATGTTCTTTAAATAACTTTGCACTGTCTTAAATTTTGTTTTAATGCAATTCGAGTTCCATCCTGAATATTATTGCATCAAAACCAACAAAAAAAAGAAAAAAAAATCTGATTTTGTCGTCTCGCAACCGCTGAGTTAAATTAACGTCGGATTGAAATGGCTCGTTTGGTTAGCCTTGAACCCACCATCCACTATAAATGACCTCATAAATGCTTTTTGGAGTACTATCCCCAGTTCGATTCCTGCACCGGAGTTTAAGTGGGTATCTGAAGGAAATTTCTTGAGTGTTTGACGTTTGACATTCGTTGTTCTTAATCTGAAATAAATTCTATATCTATATACTACTGTGTATATGTCTAATAATTTTGATGTTGATGTTGGAGCTAAATGAGCCCTATATAACTTTCTTGGATAAATAAAATACGTGCAACGTAGTATTCCTTGTACGTAAGGAGGTATGTATATAACCTATACGTACGTGTAGATATCTGTTTTGTTGGAATTGCACAGAGGGTATTCGTAGGCTGACAGATTTTTCAGTGAAGATAACATTTTAGCCAGGCTGTAATTTCTGTCATTGTTTTCAACATTTACAATCAGTATGCAGTTCGTCTATCGATAAAAAGTGTTTGTCGTTCGACAAAAAAGTGACGTTAATCATAGTCTAGTTTCTGTTTTCGAGAGAAATGTAGTTCTAACAATGGGGACGTTCAAGTATCTAGTTTAGTAAGTCTGACAGCTAACTGACTTGATGTATCTCAGTTTTGATTGGCCTAGATCGGGCACATGGGCTGGGCAGCTGTTTCAGTTGACGTTTATGGAGGGGTATACCTAGTCATTAAATTCGTGACTGAGTATTAAGTTGACAGTTCGCATATGTGGCTGACTTAGGAAAAGTGACGTTCCCGACCAGTCTAGTTTTTGCGTTCAGGTTACATCTACTCCAGACCAATCAAGTCGCCTTAAGACAATTAAGTTTTTGAATGTGCCGAATTCTAGAGTACACTCACCCACCTCATTTTGACGTTTTGTGAACGTGTTACTTGGGTTTTTCTAAAAAATAGAAGTCATTAAATTTATTATATTCGCATATAAGATGGGCTTAAATTAGTTAAGCGATTGAATGAATTGAAAAGCTTAGATCAAATAACAACAACCGATGCTGTCAAAAACTTAAACAAGAACAGCTCCATCTGTCTTCAACATAATCCGTCTGAAAAATGGGGCACTTACATAAATATCAATGAAATTGAATAAAGTTATACTTAATAGACTTAAGTAACGTCAGTCAGAAATCTTATAATGCTGCTTTTAAAGTATTCCGACGGCACATCTCAAAGTCAACCATTAAAAAGAGGTCAACCAATTATTTGCGTTAGTAATTTAAACTCTTCTAGTCGGATTAATTTATTTGATATCTCTGGTGTTCATCAAATAAATTTGTTCTCAAAATTAACTATATAACTTTTAAAAGTTACGTTGCACATGCCGCAACAAACAAACTCAAGAAAGGGCCTTAATAATAATTTATTTCAATTAAAAGTCACCCCGTTCCTGTCTTGTGTTCATAATTTTTTTTTCATTTCACATTGACAAAGATCTTGCAAAGGGGAAAGTCTTCAACTATATAGATACCTACCTATACTGTTATCGGTCTTGGGATTTTTTTCTCAGTATGGCACAGTTCCCAAAAATGATTCAGCTTTTTGAATATAAAATGCTGACATAATTTCTTTCTTCTTAATAAAGGGTGGTCATTATATTTTCTGTGACGCTGTTGGGAAAAAAAAGTTTGAGGTGATAAGAAGTTTACGCAAAATTCTATTCTTATCGCGGTAAAGGGTTGGACGATGAAATGAGGCATCGAATAAAACGCACTTGGCACTTCTGGAGTCAGACTGCTGGGGAAATATGAAAAACGTCAGACCGCAAATAAAACTTTTGATGAGACAGCGAGTACCTATCTGTACTGTACCTTGCAAACAATGGTTACCTACCGACTTATGTGAATTATTTAATTTCGACGAATCACATGCGATGACATCATCGAACTGTCCACACAATGTCTGGCCTGAGTGTAGTGATTTTGCGTATTTAGAACTTTGAATCTGACACTGTCAATGATTGTGATCTGGAAAATACCACACGGTGGTAGCCCGACCAAATTGAATAATTATTTGCTATAATGTGGACATTAAAATAATGATTCATAAGGTAATATTTGTATCAAAAGATAAATAAATATAGATACGAACGCTTCGGACAGAAGAGCTGTCATTATATCTCCCATTTATCAACAACTAACGTATTAATTTTTCAATTAGACTTTGATACTAAAAAAATAAATTAAATTTATTATGATTTCTGAGTGAATCATAGGGTAGCGATAATATCAGCGAATATCGAGTCGTTGACCTAAGGTGCGATATTTTCTCCAACCTATTGGAGGGCAATTCCAACTTAAAAAGCACATCACTCACAATAGCAATAGCGAGATCATCGAACCAATTGAATTTAAAAAAAATGGCAGCGACTTTTGACAGATGATGTTTCGAAATGACGCTTTAGCTTCTTTAATTGTGCCGCTCTTGAGAAAACGTATGTATAGGTAAGCTATGCTAGCGCATTGAAATAAAATTGCCCCATTTTTTGAATCAATTGTGAGGCTGCCTGTCTAAAGACTCTCGGGTGTTTGTCAGAGGTAGCACAGTATACAAAAACCTAACGAAATAACTACGTTATAATAAAAAACAGTTTTTATATGAGATGCGAAGTATAATTTGGAGAACTGCGGCTGAACCACTTTATAGGTTTTTCCAAACATTTAATTACACTGACGCAGCTCACAAAGTAACTTACATTTAATCATTTAATTGCCGTTCACTAAATGTGTTAAAATGTACTAGAATAATGAAATTTTTAATTCAAAAGCTTTTTCAGTGACCTACCTACACTTAAACATAATTCAAACTGTCAGGGTCAATTTGCATTATACTCTTTTACCACGCATTTCCCACACCCCCAAACTTAACCTCAAAATACAAAATGCAACCAGAAAGTGACAGTTAAAATTCGCGAATTTATGCAAAAAAAAGAAGAATGGAAATGAAATTTCTACATTAGCTCTAATAAAAATTGAACAACTTGAATGAATCACGTAATACATATATATACCGCGTAAAACTTTTATTTTACAATTCGTGGAACATACTTTTATAGATTTGACATATCACTCCGTTTTTCCTTAGACTGACTGTCTAACTCTTAAATTAAAACCTTTATCTTGAATGTGTAACTAATCCAAGGCAAAACAATAATGGTCTTTCTATGAATGAAATCGCGTTTACCGTGAAAAAATAAATTCTTGTTAGTTAATAATATTGACTTTTATCGATGTTTATAGGTTTTTTGCTAAGTAAAAATTCCTAGTTCTTGTAAAAGAAGAGGAAATGCGGTATTGTCACTTTTATTCACTGAAATTTATATAGTTTTGAAAGCCAAGAAAATAGTAATTTAATAACTTTTTCCTTCTAAGGCTCTTCCATGAGCTCACAAGCTTTTTTAAATGGGAATACTATTTTTATCTGTTAAGCTGTCAAACAGCACGCAAATGCGTACTCAGTTGACATTTTAAATTGTCATAATTCAAAAATTAACCACACGTTTACAACAACAACTAAAATTACTTAGTTCACGCGTTCGTTTACCTAGTCCGGACAAATATAGGTAGTTGACGTTTTACACAAACTAGTTATCCGAGCGTCCCCAATATAAAAAAAGTTTTCGCGGTATGTTCACAACTTCTGATCGATGGGTGACATGAGAACACCGCTTTGATGAATTTCATACCGTGCCATGTGTGACCAATATACCATTCCCGTACTTGACAATAAAATCTCGATAGTCCTTCAACCAGTAAAACTGTTTTACCCGCAAATTGCTTTGTTTATCTCGTTGAAAAGCCACGAGTCCATTCCATCGAGCCCCAAGTAGGTGTAGACTGTAGACGCTTCGAGAGTGTTAAACTAATTAGCAGCAAGAGTTTCTGGTCACTGAAATGCCAAAAGTGACAAAGAGACTTTAGTCGCGTTTGGTAAATATTTTACAAGTGAACAATAATTGTGAAAACTCAAAGATGGGAACATTTTTCTTGATGTCTCTACCATTGTTACCGGTTCCTTCAGACGCACAGAACGGTGGCACAATGTTAATTATTGGCGCCGCTGAAGATGAGACTTTTTTTTCTTTTTTATGATGACGTTAATATATCACACGTCAAGGCCGTGTTTTATGAAAAAGAGGAGCGGTTATTTGTGTCAAGTAGATTTATATAGGAGACATTTCGCCAATGGAGTGATCGGGTTCAGGTAGGTACATTTGTCATTCTTAATGGTTTATTGTCTATAAGTAGGTAACCGGATGTGATGAGTGTTTTTACACTCGGAAATGCACTTCATGAGCACTTAGGATCAGGCGTTATAAGAGTGTAATTGGCCCTTAGTTATGACAGGTTTTTAAGGGGTAACCAATCTGATTTTCGTAATGAAAAAGACACTATTAGACACAACTGACTTGTAAAATTGTTTGTGTTACCAATACCTACCATTTAATTTTGTTGTTAATATTTTTTGCATTCAAAACAAATTGTTGTTAGTTCATTTAGTTAAACTCGGTAAATTTTTACCGACACAAAAATGCACCTTCTTATACTTATTTAGTTTAGTAAGTCTGAAAGGTGGCTGATTTGATGTGTCTCAATTTTAATTGGCCTATATATCGGTCACATGCATTCTTATTCAATTGACGTTTATTAAAGGGGTAGGTACCTATAGCCGATAAATCTAGTTCCGAAACTCGTGAATGAGTAGGTAATAGTTGACAGTTCGTGTATGTGACTGACCTGTGAACTTTACGCCGCTTGGCATTTCGTTTGGCCATTTCGCATTTCAATTGGGATGGGAACGTGTCTTATTTACGAATTCTTGATTTTTATAATTAGCTAGTGAGAAACCATATTTCGCAACTGATTCCACATAATTAGAGTAGTTTTATCGGACTTCAGTTCAATTACGTGCATTTCAGGTTTCATCGCATTTAAAAACCTACTCTCCCCCACACACATCCATTAGCCTATTTGACAGCTAACGCGAATTGACACAATTTGAAATTGATATTTAAAATGCAAACCTTTAAATAAACTGTGGTTAGGTCGTTAGGTGTCCACAAACCGCATGTGTGGTGGTAAATGGTAATTGCTCGCAATCGGAAATACCAAGAGAAAAACTTTCACTCAGACAGAGCACATTGAAAGCACCTTTCGTGGGGTTTTAACTCTGAGTTATCTCTGGTACGAAATTGAGTGAGCTTTTCTGTCTTGAGTAGGTGTTTATGTATGAAAGCCACCGGCGACGACGGCAATGTCGTTGGCCCAACTTCGCATCATGGAGACCGGCACCGAACACCGATGCCTTGTGGGAGGGTGGTAATGGGGGGCGCAATAATTGTGACATCGGAAATAGCGAGCAAACACAAAAAGCCATTTCCAGTTGGTGATTTCATTGAGAATTCTCGGAAAAGCTTCTATAAAATATTGTTTTGTACACACCACACATGTGCACAGACAGATAAACAGCGCAGAGCCTGGTACCGTGGTACGGCGAGACAACTCTGGAATTTTTTTTTGTTTTCGCAAGTAGTGCGGTCAGGAGAAATTTGTGTAGAATAGGTGTAGTTTGATTTCGATATCGAGAGCGTGTAAAACATCTTTGTTTACACACAATGTTTTTCAGTCTTTCAATTTTCAAATAGAAATTTACTCAAATGTGTCATCACTTTGCAACACGAATTTGATTTCATTTCAACTGACGTTAGAGGTCAACGGAATCGGTAATCGGACCGAGTTATATTTCCTCCCAAACAGGGAGGTCTTTTACCCCCAATATAAGTCCTTGTATGAGGGGGCACACAAACAATTAAAATTGCCTTTAAAGAAGTCTCTAAAATATTTTATAGTTGATAGTGCTCACAGTGGTTAGCAAAACAAAATAAAAAGACGATCGGAATGTAAATGGCTTCATAAAAAAACACCGCAGTAAGGTTAACCTAAAAATGATTTTGAAAGAATTCGCAACTGCGAAGTATGTTTTTCTCTTTTATTACGACTCGGTGTTGGACTCGGTATTGTTGTGGATTTTATGATCACTAGATGTTTGTTTATATACTGATTTAATGGTTACAAAGAATAATGTTTAATGCAATTTTAATCGGTGACGATTCAACCTGCCTCCAATGAAATTGCTTTAAAAAAATTACCTAGGTATACCTAGGTAGGTAGGTAGTAATAATAATAAAACTTCTCGTCTTTTGATAACGGCTGGACGCACTCACATAGGAATGCGATAATATAGATAGAGGAACAACTTAAATACATTTTATTAATCTATATCTTCAGACGCAGTAGGTACCTACCTATTTGTGAGGTAGGCACTTACCTATCTACTAATTGATTTTTTAGAGATGACAATAATTTACACTTAGCAGCACACTCGATTAAAGGGTTGTAAACCTAAAGGGTCTAGGTCTAGGTAAGTGCCAAGAAATAAAAATTTCATATTTTTAGTGCCAAGCCTAATAATATCCAAAATGGATCCAAGTGCCTGTTTCTTTTAAAAAATTAGCCCACATACCTACACATAATAATTTTATAAGTTATAACGGGGTCTAACCAACTTTCTGTCAAAAGGATCTGTGCCCTGCGATAGAGATTTCGCTCAAATTGAAAAAGGAAGAAAGTATAGTTAAATGTTTTGAACCAAAGGACAAAATTGTACTTGAATCATGTCACAAAAATCCATTTGAAGTGATCAATTTTGACCAAAATGACTTTAAAGACCTGAATAAGGCTTCCGCACTCATTTACGCGGACGCCACAGGTAAAGTCATATTTGGAAACATCTAGGATAATGCGACGTTGCCAGGCTTACTTGGGCAAACCTGGACACTAAAAGAACCAAGGCGCTTCTGCGACTCAACAGATCTAGTATCTCGCTAGTCGCTAATGTTATTACCGTCGGACTGCCATACAATGACTTTTGCAGAGCTGCATGGATGAGGAGGGAGGAAGAAGAGCCTGTGACCCACCTTCTCGGCAGCTGCCCTGCTTAGCCTCCCACAGAGGGCTTACTTAGGTAATTACTTTCTCAATGATCTAAGTTAAAAAAATAAAAAAAAAACTACACTTTACCAATGTAAAGTTGAAATTTGAAGATTTGAAGGACATGCTACCATACATTCCCACCGAAAATAAAGCATTCTACGAACATTTAATTAATCAAACCGAAGCTTAAGAACTTTTTTAATATCTTTTATAAAGGCACTAAGACCTGTTTCAATATTGCTTTATAAGGCACTTAAGACATTCTTAAATATTGAATCTTTATTTGGTATTATTTCCTTGGATTCCTATTGTTTTAGCTGTTAGCTTTTTTCGACATCCCGTAGTTATACGATATGTATTTAATTTACTTAAATAAAAATAAACATTTTTTTTTGTTACATTTCGTCGGCCTCATAAGAATACCTCGTAACTCCACCTTAGGGGGAAAATTACATTTTAATACACTCTTATGGGATATTTTGTAGCGCATTAGTCTAGAAAACCTCGCATCTCCTTGATACCTACGTCAAACTTCATATAAAAAAAATTGACATATCACCATAGGCGCTAGACATCTAGCACTTTTTGTGAAATATTCCTTTCATGGAAATTTCTCAATCTAGCGCAAAACTACGCGCTGCATTGAAAGAGAGAGACAAAAAACAACCAGTCAAAGGCAAATCGTTCAAACGTTTGCAAAATTTGCCGCTGCCGCTGCGCGAGCGTTCCTTCATCTGGGATATTTTGTGCTAGATGAACAGCGGGCAGAGGAACGCGGCCAATATAAGCTCCGTAGGACATTTTCGTTCCTTTTGTAAAATTTGAATTTTGTGAGTTACGAGGTATTCTTATGAGGCCGACGATTTGTTACATATTGGCATGGCACTTAGATGCTTTAGACTTACAACCCTTCAATTGGACCCAGTCACGGTCACGGGTAGCTAGTATATTTAACATTGGTAGCAACCAACGCCAACTTCATTTTAAAAGATTATAGGTACTTCCGGAGTTGACTTTTATCACTTGAGCTAAAGAAATCAAGAAAAAATGATGGCGCATCACCCTGTCTAAGATTTTTTCTGATATCAAAAGGATCCGTTAAATTATTTACGTTAACGGAGCAAAGAAGCAATCTTGTTCGCAATGTTGAGAAGAATTATAACATTAAACTTTCTAGTCCACGCAGTTCGAAGGATTTGTTTTTCACAAATTTCCACAAAACCAATAGCTCACCTGGTACGATGTACGAGAGACACAAATTGCTTGCCAATTTTCATCTGTCAAAATCAGATTTTTCGTATAGGTATGGCAATTGCCTTTAAATAAGCCCATTGCAATGGATTAAGCTACCTACCTATTTATTTAAACTCAATGCCCTCCTGGTTTCCGACAGTTTGAATTTTATCTGTCATAAATGAGAATGTGATTTTGTTTTAAGGAAGGTATAGTTTAACTCATGAGTCATGAGTCATGACTCTTATACTTAACACAATAATAATTTAACTTTATTCTGCAAATATGAGTGCTCAATAAAGTTTTTTCTTAAACTTGTAACCAAAGGTTAGCTTTATGATTTCATTTCAAAGTTAATTGCCCGGTTTTCTGACAGACGCAGTGTCCGACGGAAATGCCAATTGAGATAACCTTGCAGCGTATGCAGGTCATAGAACCCGGGTCAATAGTTTCCGAGTGGTCTATGGCAATTAGAACAATTGATACAGATTGTGAATTGATTTTCTGCTTTCAAATTGAAAAGTAATCAGAAACACCAAGGACACCGAGTAAGAAATGGAGAATTTTACAAGCACGCTTGGAAAGTGGGTAGGATTTGTAATAGAGTTATCCCCATATTAATAAACAAATGTGCACAAGTGACGTCTGCTAGCGTCAGTTGGTATACAAAAATTTGACGTTACTGTCGTGTAACCAATTGATAACTTTTACGCAGCCTTTATTAATACGGAGGATAGTGTCTAAAGGCACAATAAAATGACCCAACTCGCAATCCTTTTGCTGCCAGACCCCTGTTTTTTTTTCAAAAACATGGCAGTTGGGCTTCCTATAGGTGTTGTGTCAATCAGAATCTGTGTGACATGCAAAAAATAAAAAAAAAATGCTACCAATCGTGATGGAATTTGATAGAGTTCGGGAATACCTACTACCTTTTAACAACAATGAATGCTATCGGTCTCTGACTCCAACTAACGAAATTTTGACAGGGAAATAATAGGCAGGTAGGTATACCTACTTCCACCAATACCTATGAGTTGGAAAATTTAACCTGGGCATTGTAACCGCACAACCCTCGCCCACCTTAGGTATTAATGGAATAGCCACAGTTATAATTTCTCAAAATAGGTAACCTACTACCTTTGTAGGGATAGGCATGTCTTTTTCTTTGCAAACTAAGTCCAGTCAAGTCCAGCCTATCGAGCAAATAGATAGTGCGCGCCTGGATCATTTCTATTGGCGTGAGCATAAATGTATAGAAAAAGATCAAAGGTATCACTTTCCACCGTCAGTCTCCAATTTCAACCAAATCAAGGGCAGCAACAACCCGAACGGACATCCCATCACAAATCACAATTCAAAAACCCATCACTTTCATCATTTATGTCCACATCCACATTCCACAAAAAAAAACAAAAGCTCCGTGGGATAACTCACTCATCTCAACACAAAAATACAACTCTATTAAGCACTCATGCACTATCGTTCGTCGCATCTACGCAATGGGTAAAAACCAGATGAGTCATAGCTGAATATAGGATCCCCGGTAATCATAGATTCAATGGTCCTTGCCTGCGCTACGAAACTACACTTCACAAAACAACAACAACCATTTTTCCATTTTCTGATTCTCTTTTGAAGCAATTTCTTTCCTTCCACTCACGTACACGTTCCACATTCTGTTTTCTCCATCTTCTTTCGCCTAGTGTATTGACATGCAGTGCGCCATAGTATGCGTGTGGCATTGACAGCTGTCACAATGGTATTTGTTTCGCAGTACTATCGCTGGTTCGTTTCTTCTCTGCGCATTTCCAAAGGTGGCCAGAAAAAGAAGAGTATAGTTATTTTTTGCCTTTCGCTGGCGACGAAGATTGCGACGTGTTTTGTTGTCAGAGAAAAAAAAAACACAAATTTTCCAAATTCGTCGATTTTGCTAACCAAAAATACCGAATAAAACGAAATTCGCTGTTACAATTGTACACAATTGTTATTTGTTTGAACGAAAATAAAATTGCAATTTGTATTTAATTGTAAAATTGCCAAACGTCAGAAAGTGAAAAGTGACACGAGACGAGATATCATATATTTTTTAAAGGCGTGTTCCATATCCCAAGGGGGTGTTCGAGTGAAGTATCCAGCGCAGTGTGCAACACTTGCATTTGAAAACGAAATTTTCTCCCTTTTAATTGCTTTTGCGAAATAAAACGAAAACTGTGATCGGGTGTGGTTCTTTCGGCATTACAATCAGCGCGTTAACAAGGAGAAAACTGTGCTTTGTGTGTGAATTTGAATAAATTGCCATAAAACAGGCGACATAACGACGTAGTTACTTGCTCTTGACGTTTTTTTTTCGTTAGGTCATTGGACAACAACCACCACCACAATTGCCCTCAACAGCAACAACAACAAAAAGCACGGTTCCAGTTCCAGCAGTTGGCGATAATTCGCGAATAATCAGACAATCCGTGTCAGCAAGAGAGTTGCCATACAATAGTTTTCGTTCGTTTTCTGTGTTTTGAGCTTTTGTTGGTTTTGCGTTGCCGCCGTCTGTTAATAATGAAGCTGAAGGTCGAGTTGGCAGACAGTGCGTCCAATTCGAATTCGAATGCCTCATTTGCTAGCGAACCGGAGGAAAATAGTCAAAATTCCATTGACTTGAGTATTAGTGGCATCCAACAGAGGAACAATGTTATCGTAAGTAACTCTTTTCTTCTTATGTGGGAATATCATTGTTTCTGTTATCAGTCAGATAGTAAAAAGCAGATATGTATGGGAACCCTGTTGACCTTTGATTTGAGTACCTAGCTAAGGTAGATACTCGTAGTTTGGTGATGTAAATCGGGTTTTAGGGTGCAGCCATCCACTTTGCTGGGCACAGTTTTATCAATTATGCAATAAAGCCCTTCTGAAGAGGGTAATTAGGTGTGTGCTCTCATTTTAGCTTTTTCGTGCACGTTAAGCAGCGCCAGCAGGTAATAGGTAGTTTGTTCTATTTTAATGTCATTTCTTATTTGGGTGGGTGGCCATTTCTTTTTTTGTTTTAATGCGATGTCACACGATAAGGGTAGGGTGGTTGGTGCATGGTTTTAAAGGGAGGTGCTCTTTACTACAGTCCAGAATTACTTTAGCTTTGTTATTACCAGTGAAAGTTAATACCTACCTCTTGTAAAGTCAAACTAGTAAGGAGGTCGTACGGTTACATCAAAATGGCATTCGTTTCGAGTGCCTACAATTTAAGAACTATAAATATTCCCAAAACTCAACGCAGGATAATTAGAACAGTGTACTTTCCACGTAGGTATACCAAGTCACTTTTCTTTAAAATACGCACTTAAGCTACAGAATGCCTCTTCATCGTTTTAGATATCTAGATGATCGATAACAATCCATCGACTTAAATGAAATAAATCTGACAACATTAGATTTTCCAATTCATCGTGCGATGTTTATGAGCTTATGAGGCGGGATTAGTCTCTTTTTGCCATCGACAGCATCCGAAAATGCAAAAAGTAGGTAATAAATAAATAAAAAGATAAATAGTTGGCGCAACAAGTATATGGGACCCTAGGCCTAGCTTCTCACAACCAGTCGTTTTGTGTGAGTTTTTCATTTTTGGAACGAATGGAAGGGATCTACAAATTTTACGCCGAGTCCAAACGGCTAATTGAGAAGCTCTTTTATGACAGTTTTACTCGCGGATGTTTGTCAGACGCTCGCGAGAGGTGGCGCAGTGGAAAAAAAAACCTTAAGATATAATTTGGTTCTTTCGGGAATCGAACTGGAGACCCCTGCTTAGTAGTCCAAAAAACTAACCACTAAGCAACTGCGCCAAAGTAGGAACGTGCCATTAATCGAAGGAATGCGGGGGTATGGTATTTTTTCCATGGGTCTGCGCTTGCTATACCGGAGCGAAAAGCCAAGAAACCAAGTAGCTTTTCAAAAAGTGTAAGAAAGCACCAGCACAAGGCATCAATATCATGACTGCAAACCAGGTCCTACAAGGGTTGCAAAGGTCTAAAAAAAAAATACCTATCGATATATACCTAACTGCGGAAAGCTTGATGAACTTCATGCACGTCTTCTTCGGGCGTCCATGCTTTTGCACTATGTAGCAGGATTGGGATTATGTAGGTCTTATTAGAGTCTCCTAAGTGCTTCAGTGCATAAAGCAGAGAAGCGGAAAAAAAATCTGTTGGAAAGAGTTCGATACTACCAATAGGTGTATCGATCTACTAAGGTTAACGTCTATTGCTAAAATCGTATTCCGAAACAAAAAACATACAAACGGGGCACATAGATTTCTCAAAAATGCCCTTAACGCATAAACCTTTTCGATTTCACCAATATCTATCTATCTAGATACCTACTATTTATATAAAAAAAACCTCATTAAACTTGCATATTATCGCTGAAAGCAAACGTAAGTACCTACCTATTAAAAACAGCATCACAAAAGAGAACGATATTTTATTATATGAAAAACACTTCCAGAAGCCATTGTTATTTATGAATATCTACATTTCCCTCAACAATAAAGTTGGTCGATTGCGAAAATTGTTAAATGAAATGTCACGTGATTTTATACTTCCGCCCAACAAATAACGTTTAACGAAAAAAAAAAAACGATTTCCTTGAAATTTGATCAAAAATAATGTTCCCCTTGAATTAATGCATAAACACATTCCTTAAATTCCGTAAGAGTCACCAAGCACGCCACTTTACAGCTGTCATTATTTAAGGGGTTAAACTTCTGGGCACCCTGAACAATATGTCACAAGGAAATCCAATATCATCCACTTTCTAACACAGCCTTTTATCCATTAAGGTTAAACATTCCACGACCTTGTCATGGTAGCAAAGTGGCTCTGTAAAAAGAAGGATAAGTTGTTTGTTGGCGCCACGCTTCATCACGCGTTGTCAGTGTCACACTTTCAGTGTCTGTGAATATGTATTGGGGGAAATTCCTAAGGAATATCCAATCCGAATGCATATCTTATTTTTTATGTAGCTTGAATTTGTTACGGGAAAACAGGTTAGGGCTGTGATTTGCTCAAAATTGTCACGTGTCAAGTTCATTGTTAACAGCGTGTAAATATCTTTATTAGTGTTAATTACAAGAAACACTATAGTTGTCAGACTAATGGAATTTTTGGTGTTTTGTTTACCAACTCTGTAATGTCCTTGTAACAAAAAACTCAAGGTTATGTATACTATGGTTTACCATCTGATGTTTTATTTGTCCTCCTGAAATGTCAAAACTCATAAATAAACCACAAGTTTACAACAACATCTCAACTTATTAGTTAACGCGTTCGTTTACCTACTCCAGACAAATCTAGTTGACGATTTACACAAAGTAGGTTTCAGAACGTCCCCATTGACTTCAAAGCGCTGTTACCATGTTATGCTAGGTGAGGCTGCTAAAGGACTGCTTGCTTAATTGTCAGCTTATTAAGACTGAGAGATGGCTAAAATGATGAGTTTCACTTTTTGTTGGTCGAGATTTATGGTTAAAACAAAACAGACTTAAACTGAACGTAAAAAAGACGCAGAGAATTATATTGAATGAGAGAACAGGAGAGGATATAAGACTGGAAATTGATGGTGAAGAAATTGGAAAAGTTGAAGAAATGAAGTATTTAGGAATTGTGATTGACAATAAATTAAATTTTACAAAACATATTGACTATACATGCAAAAAAAATTCTAAAAAAGTGGGTTTCTTAAAAAAGAAACGAAATGATTTATCAACATTAAGTGCAATAAATATTTATAATTTAATAATATAATATAATATAATAAATTTTAAATTATAATTTATAAAACAGAGAGTTATAATGAATGTCCTTTTATTTATATTTAAAATCAAAAACAATTTAATCCCAGAATACCTTATTAACTATGTGCAATATATCAGAGATGTTCAACCATACTTATTAAGAAATAGGAATGATTTTAGGTTACCTACATGTTAAGTGCTAGTGCACAAAACTCCTTAATTCATAAAGGTTTCAAATTATTTAATGAAATACCAAATAGCGCGAAAAATGAAACAAACCTATTAATATTTAAAAAACAGTGTGTCGAATTCGCTAGACTTAAGTATTAAATATTGTTAAAATATGTATTTTAAAATTTCAATAGCTTCCATGAAGCTAGTAAATACAGTTTTTTCAGTTGACGTTTGTGGAGCAGTAGCCTTCAAATATCTAGCCAATTTTGTTTACTGAGTAGGTACTAGGTTGACATTTCGTATATACGGCTGACGTTGGGGTAATTTTTGCGTTCAGGGTATTTTTATACTCCAGACGAATTTAGTTGATTTAATAAAACTAATTTTTGAACGTGCTTTCGCTTGCCACTACAATTCGATACATTTCTGCAAATATGAAATTTGACATGTCGCTTAAAGTGTTTGACAGTGGTACCTCTTACCAAATGAATACAATGCGTTTATAAATTGGATTTGTATAAACTGTCCGCTATTACATATATATTTATGTGCGAATATTCGTTAGTATGTATTTGTTTTGTGTTCATATTTATTTGCTCGTTTTTATTTAATCATAGGTAAAGTCAATTTATGTTGGACTTTGAGTTTTGACATAGGCAGCGGCTTTAATGACCAGCAAGACTAATATGAGCGTTCTTGTCACGTAGTCTAATATACAATACACTAAAATAGAAACGCGTATCTTTTGCTCGTTTGATACCAAATTTGGTCTTTTATGCATGCAGTCTGGCTTTATAACGTAGGCATTGCCATCAAATAATTACAATGTAGCTGACATATATTAAGTCAAAAGCGTGGGCGTATTTTTGTATTTTTTTTTCAGTATGTTACGTATACGCCCACTTTACGATGCGACGCAACGAAAGTGTAAAAAAAAACCGAAAGACTATTGCGCCGCCTCCTTTTACATCGTTAATGCAACAATAAACCACCATCGTGGCGACGACGTGCCCAGTTGTTACAAAAAACGTCAAAATGAAACAAAAGCCCCAGTGCTCGGACTGGACAAAAGAATAAAACAGAAATGAAAACAAACAACGAAAATATAAAAGCCTCTCCATTAAGCAAATCAGTTTTACTGTAATTTGATGCACAGAGCCGTCATTATCCGGTCACCCTCGCTGTCACTGTCACCGTCACTGCGGTCTTAATGTACCTGTGGCTGTGGAAAATAAAGCATGACAGACCTAACCGCGATCATCAGATCAACTACTCGGTAACACTTGCAGACTCGTGGTGTTCTGTCGTTCATGCGTAGACATCTCAGGCTCAGCGTAGTGTACTTCAATTTTATCAGATTAGCAGCCGGCACCCGCGACGAACGTGTAGCGACACGTTCTCTTTGTCATGTAGACGTTGGACATTACTGCGCTGTGACGTTAATCTGACTCGCATATTCCCCACTCACCAATCATGTCCAAACGTGCTCGACATTATTCTAATTTAGTAAAGTCAATTAATAAATAAAGCTCTGCACACATCATTTCACAAAATTTAACAATATGTCGTATAGTATACCTGCCTAATGTAAAACGAGCCAAAGATGACGTCATCCATGTATTTTTGTATTACGTGACATTGTGCAATGTGCGGTGCGTGTTGGGTTGGAATGGAAATCCCCAACTCTCCATTCCATCGAATGTTTTTCTTTTTGTCCAGTCATGTTGCTCTCTTTTTCTGTACTTGTATATCTTTTTGTTGTTTTTTGTTCATTCTTCTCTCGAGTCTGTGGAGCTCGAGAACGAGAAAGATTCTTGCAATTCTTTAAGCATGAGTAAAAGCATTAAAAGGAGAAAACACCGGTTGCTGCTGTTGCATGGTAACACACTTGAGTGCGGGAATGGCTGCCAGCTGATTAAATTATCAATATTGCATCGCTGTGTATTGGACAATTTAGAGCTCGAAAAGTCTTTAAATGTAAATCTGGCCTACTTCTCTCCATATGACAATTGAATGTAATCAATGACATTTTAAATTCTGTGTCTGGCAACAATGCCGGGATTTGGCAGCACTAGACATTGTGAGAGACGTCATGTCTAATTTCACGTTCGTTGAATCAAACTCAAGCATTAGTTGAATCAATAGAGAGGAAAAAAACAGGTGACAGCTAAAAAAAAGTTTTTGTAGATATAACTCGAGTCTAGTTTTGTTTAAAAGTCGTAAAAAACTTTTAAAAAAAGTGCAAAATAGGTTACAGGAGAGAAACTCTACAGAATTCATGTTGGCGTTTATAAAAAGCACTTGTTAAGGCCTAGCTACAAGTTAGTAATAGAGATTGCAAACTATTTAATTATTTCATGCACAAATGACTGTTCTTGTCATAACAAATCTGATATTAGGTATGTTCCCTAACGATAATGAATTCGAACACATAAGTCAAATTTAGTCAAACTTCGTTCCTTTACGCAAAATTTGGGTAAAAGAGAGCCGCAAAGAGAGAACAAAACATTTCATCTCCATTAAAAGCCAAAGAAATTTCTTTTGAATTGACTTTTGCTGTCAAATCTCTTAAAAGCCAATTAAATAAATATTAAGCTGCGTCCGAGTGTTTCTTAACGTTGGTAATTTTTTTTAAACCCACTGACGTTTATTTGTTAATGTTATTTTTCTTTCTCGCATATATTTTTAACAAAAGTCATGCAAAACTTTTGTTCCTTTACTTTTTGGTTCACTCCTTGATATCTGACATTTTGCCGAAATTGGAAAAAGTAAGAGATCAGGGGTCGAATTACCACATCCGTGATCGAGCAATACGTGACTGAATTTGTTATTGTTTTGCATGTAAATTCAACAAAATTCAGTGACGTATCGCTCGCTCACGGGTCCGGTAATTCGACCCCAGACCTAATATTTCCCTACACAGTCTTTTTTTGACGTTTAAACAAAAAACACACTCCATCTGTCAGAGAGATGGGTTTTCAGAAAATAACCAATCAGAAAATATTCTGTCCGTGGAAATATTTTGCGAAAACTAATGAAATGCAACGGATATGTGACAGATTTTATGCTTCGTAACGTTTACTACATGAACTTTGACGTATCTACTGACAATGCAACGGATTTGGCTGATTCTAGGGTTTGGAACTTTAGTTAAATTGTATTTAAATGTAAAAGAAATAAAAAATGTAGATAAAGGCGCGACATTGATGATTGTGACGCGACGTATAAATATCCACATAATCGCTCGTTAGTCTCAAAGGCTACCTGTCACTTGTATGCCACAGAAAACGACATCGTTTTGGGTATTCCCAGCGCAAAACTCCTCTTTTTAACAATATGCAGCTTAATAGCATTTAAATCTACTGGGAATTCACTTTACCCCCTCTTCCCTCTTTGACTGATTATCATCATCATTTCTCTACTCTTTTTCCTAGAAATCGTAGGCATTCCGAAGGTTGCGCGGTTCCATTTGCATCGGAATTCGGAATGCTTTTGGAATTGGTTTGTCTGCTTTCCACATACATACCTACATCTCCTACCTATTTCATCTCGTCTTTTGCCACCTTGCTTATCTGACACTTATTTTAATAGCGAAAGAGACGATGCCGTCCGCATGAATGCATCAATGGAAGCGTAAACGAACGGTTTCACATTTTACGCTTCGTCCTCCCCTTTGGGCGCCAATCCGAAATCACGCACTCAATTGATGCTCCACATTGTGGAAAAGACTCGTCTTGATTCTCGTTCGTTATTTCCCACTCGTTCGTTTGTGGGTATTTCCGATTTCGTTTCAACGTTTCTTTCAAGTGTTGCCTGATACTCTGCCTCGCCATCGCCACTCTGCAGGAGGCCTCTTTCTTTCTGGCCAATTAGATGGGTACCTTAGTTTCATTTGTTTTGGTTCTTTTTCTGTGTTGTTCGTTGTTTCCCTTTTCCGCCGACAATTTGTGTTGGCTTTTTGAAATGCTTATCACGCTTGTTTTCTGCAATTTTTCTTAGTCCCAGGTCCCACTGCAGGCAGCCCGACCGTGACAGTCATGACTTTTTGAGTGATTTTTTCGCAGTTTGCTGCCAAAACGAAAAAGACGAAGAATGTCAAAAGAAAGCACGCAAAACGACGACCAAGAAATGAATGGCAAGTCGGATGAGTCACCCAACGTTTTTGGGGATACACTACTACTCCATGTCGGGGATTTCTTGGAACTTTGTTATAACTTGTAGTTGTATTATGCCTAGCGGAAGGGGTTATCGGGGGGATTAAAACGCGCGTAGGTAGGAATACTTTGCTCTTGAATGAATTTTCATGTAATTTTCTCGGAAAACAAAAATCGATTGGCTGTCATTTCCCAGCGTAAACACTTAGGGGGTAGGTATATTTCGTGGGTAACTGCTAGCTGCTCTGTGATGGCATTGTTTTCTCTGAATGTGATAAGATACGCGCCAGTGTTGGAAATGTTTCCGAATTCGACGACATTTTGTGATAAACGACTTCCTTTTTGCATATCTAGAGGTAGTCAAAGAGAACCAGATTCATACGCAATTTGGTGCGTAACTTTGAGTCGCCGCTATGTCTTGGAAATTTTTTTTGATGACGCAGGTAGGTTCGTCTTTCTAAAAGCCGATGGGCATTTCTGATTCCGATAGTGAAAGAGGGTAAGTTATGGTTATTTCCGGGCTTCTTGCCCAACTTACCTACATTATTAACAGAGCTAAACGTAATGAAATATTTTTGGCGACATTTTTCAATTTCACTTAATGACGGCTTAGTAAGTTTGATTGATTGTTGCGAAATAACTGCTCGCTTCGTGGTTGGTATGCAAAATTACCTATAACTAGTTTTGATACAGGGTTTAATGAAATCAAAAGAAAAAGCGTTCGAACGATCACACAGTGTGTCAATATGATTAAATAAGTTATTTACTTTTGTATTTTTTCAGCACGTCACCTTAAAAGTGTCTTAACGAGACGCTACTGAAAGTTCATAGGTACCTACCTACCTATTTATAATGACCTAACATCGTTCGTTAAACTTGAAATTACTTCTAATTATGGATTCAATGGAAACTTAACTCTTAACAGTCTCGTTGAGGTTAGGTAGACGTGCTAGCATCGAACTATTCTAGGTAGGTTTACCTTAAACAATGTTCTAACCAACAATCCGTAATTGAATCGAAATTCCCAGTGCTGGAAAATTGCGCTCACATTATATAAGTTTGTAATTAAACAAATTAGAATTTTTAATTTAGCTATAGGTAGATAATATAGATACCTACGTAGTTTTATATTTTAACTAAGTACGATTATCTAGTTAGGTAGGTAGGTAGGTAGTACTTACATTTTAGTTGTACGTCAACTTCTACGATGCAGAGCTGGATAACAAACCTGTAGATATTTGAAATTCGATGCCGTGCAAGTTAGAGCTTATGCAAATTCGAGAAACACATGTTTGAACTTCAGATTATGGTTTATTTACACTTGAAACATTATCATCTTGTGTGGGAAAATTCCAAAACAAATAATAGGTGATTAGTTGGATTTTTTTTTAAGACAAAGAAAAAAGGCAGTCTCTTTTTCGCTAGGCTTATGTAGTCTGTTATTTATTCCATGGGCCGGCAATAAGTAACACACCAGTTAAACTTCAAACTTGACAACTGTAAGAATTGTGTTAAGATATGCTTGATCCGAAGTTGTATGAGACTATTTTTGAAACTGGAAATAAAGCATTGCTTCAAGGCGACGACTGACACTTTTATGCAGACCGTGTCGAAAAGTGTGATACACCAAAAAGTTAATAGATATTTCACTGAGTGTGTTTATCAACCGAACTCTACATAATTGTGATTTCTGATTTCTAGTTGATCAATCGCCTGGGATTTTTTCGACATATAAGTGTCAATTGATCTAAATAATTATCTTTGTCTAATTTTCTCGAATATATGTATGTATATGTAATTTCACGCTCAGTTTGAACAGCATTTGTTTTGTTTTAAAACTAAACTCAAATTTTAGGATATATAATATGCTACAAACGGACCCCCTCGAACTTTGCTAGGCGTTATTTAGTTAAAAACGTGAAAAAGGCAGAGAGGGGAAAAAAACGATTGTTATTTTTGCATGCGTTATTGCGTGCATGAATTCAATGTACGCATTGTTTCCATGAATTTGTTTAGTAAAATATGCAGCACATTTTACACATTTTAATAAGAGACATTTGTAAACTGCTGCAATAGTTCATACGATTTTTGTGGGCGTACAAATTTTTCCATTCAGTAGATAGCTGTACTCTCCCACTTTACCCGTGCCTTTCTTATTTTGGCTTTAAAAATGTCCAGGTATAATATTTCAATATTTGTTGCAAAGTGCTTTGTTAAGGCAATGCAGTTCAAAGTCATAAAATTTACAGCATTACTCCCATATATGTCGAGAAATAGGTAGTTCAGACCTTAAAAAACAAATTCTTAAAATACAATGTATAAAAATCCATCGCAGTAGAAGTGCATTTATTAATTTAAAAAAGTTTCAATAACGCCATGCAAATTTCTATTTTTTATAGTTTTTTGTTTTCATGTGGTTATCGGGTACAAAACTGCCCTATCTTTCAAGTTGGAACCAACCATTGCCATCCACCCATCCACTAAATTTCATTGAAATCAGTTGAGTGGTTTCGGAGATCGACAACAGCGCCACCTATTGGGTACAAAACTGCCCTATTTCTCGAGTTGCAAGTTGCAAACAACTTACCCATCCATAAAATTTAATTGAATTGGACTGAAAAACGAAATGTGCGCCTACAGCGCCACCTGTTGCGAATTTTAGGACTTTTCTTTTTTTCTAAACCATCCCTGATTCAAACGTCGGCGCAGTGGCTTATTGGTAGTGTGTTGGGCTACTAAGCGAGGGGTCCCCGGTTCGAATTCCGAAAGAACGAAATTACATCTTAAGGTTTGTTTCCACTGCGCCACCTCTCGCGAACATCTGACAAACATCCGAGAGTAAAACTGTCATGAAAGAGCTTCTCAATTAGCCGTTTGGACTCGGCGTCAAATTGTAAATCCCTCCCTTTCGTCCCAGAAATTGAAAACCCACACAAAACGAATGGTTGTGAGAAGTTAGTGGGCATTCAAGATGAACAAAACAAAAATAAAAATAATATTCGGTGCTGCCAAACTCGATATATAAAAGGACAAGCATATCGAACTCATTTTTTTATAAAGATTATGATTTAAGACACATTTTGCCAAAAGTCCTAATTTATTTCTTTTTTCTGTTTCTTTTCAGGTAAGTTGAGCAATTACTTTCGTAGGAATTTGGACAACATATAAGATATGGTGGGCAATTGTCTTTGATCAATCTAAATGTTCCACGTATACAAAACTACCAACATTGAACATTGAATACTTCATAAGATACATATCAACAGTATAGATATGAAAAAACCACACAACACTTTGAATGGCCAACGTGATCATTTAAACGTCACCGAAAACGCAATTTCAAAATGTACTATCTCTGTGAACACGTGCATGGAATGATAATTGGTTCTCTCCTTGAATACAGAAACAAATATGTAGTCCAATTGCACAATTTCCAATTTACTATCTATTAGACAAGAGAAATGGCCCGGTGTTCGCTCAAATACTTATATATAGCGGCATTAGCGTCTTTAATTAAAAAGACATTAACTCATAGATGAATAAAAAAAATAAAACCAAACGCTTGGTCTTATCAGCGGGCACGGTCTCCATCAGAATTAATATTATCTATCAACGCTCAACCAGTTTATGGAATATCTTTTGGCCATATAAATATAATAAGGCTAAGCATTCTAATGTGTCGACATTTGTACAAACAATGTTTTAAGACACCGATAACGTCGTCGAATGATAGCAACATGCTTAAATTAAGTGTCGTCGTTAATTATTTTTTTTTTCAACCGGGTTTAGCTTATTTTTTTGCGAAATAAATGTTTTCCCACCTTTGACTGCTTCAAATAAGTTTCATTTACAATTTCGGAATTTAATGATAAGAAACTTTTAACAGTAGACACTCCTTGTTATCGATATATTAGGTATTTACATACGTATTATGATATAGTTTTGTACCTGTAGCCAGAAACTAGAAGAGTACTTAGTATTGAAGAGCTCACTTGGGTAAATATCGCAGAAACATGTCACAAAGAGGCGATAATTCACGGCGACTACAAAGGAGTATATTGTCAAAGAGAAAAAAAACCTAAATCAATATTTATGAAGCACATGGGAGCGGAAAAGTTGCCCCTTTAGAATTGCATTACAGTAACGCTCTTACTAAAAATACCTACCTCACGTTTGTTTTGAAATATGGAAACCCGTTTTATATTATAGACTTATTTTAACTCTAGCGAATCGTTCAAATGACAGTTTAGTTTCTGGATATAACTAGAAATCATTCGACAGTCCAAGCGAATCGGATTGCCTCAATTAGCAGGGATACAAATCCAAACAAAGATTTAATTAATTGAGCGTGTAGAAACAAATTCTTAAGTTTTTAGTGCTTCACTGAAATTCAGTTTATGTTGGGTCTTATTAAAGTAGCGCCATAGCGAATGAAGGATATTTAGTGTAGCATTGTTAAATGCGATCAAATTATTGGGACACATTTAATCGACGATGTAATTATATTAGATATCTACTTGAGTTATAATTTTGATGCTGCATATAACTATTTTGACCTCCGGTTTTTTTTTACTTAATCACTTCGGTAAAAATATCATTTCGAAACTCATGTCCGGTTTAACACTACTTTTTGATTTCTAGCTTTGTTTTGCTAGGGTCCTACGTTTCAAAAACTAGTTCAGTAAGTGTGACGTCCAGCTGACGCGATTTGCCTGTATTTTGAAAGACCATAATAACGTTTACGGAGCGCCCGGCAAACTTCTAAACTAACCTCGGCATTAATAAAGAAACGCTATTCGCTCTTTAACAAGTGCTTAAGCTGACAGGCGGAGGGTGGACTTTCCATCTCCATGGCAGCTATTCGCTGTTTATCACCTGACGCACTGCAGCACTACACGGAATTATACTGAACATTCTAGTAAATCTGTCGCATTTTTGCTCGGAGAGTTATGTGGTATTCACTGACTTTACGCGTTCAATCGAACGTCAATGCGATGTGTACCTATCGACACTTTTTAAGTTGTTTTCTATTCTATTTTTTTATTTAATACTCAAAATGTGCACACACAATTTATTAATTTTATAATAACATTCGCAACCTTGTTCCTTGTTCGTAAGTTTCGTGTCAAGAATGTAATGCCCAAATAACATGTGCAGTGGAAATAGAACACACACGTTTAAATGGAAGAGAACACATGTAAAATCAGCATGCGTTGCAGTACTGCAAGTTGTCTCTATTTCTAAATCCACTACAAAAAAACAATGCCACCACAACACAGAAAAAGAAACACCAAATTTTAGCGGGTTTGGCATCATTGTGATTGTGGTTTATTTCGAATTCAAATGTTTTGCGTTCAAAAAACACCGGCTGACTGACGAATTGGAGGATAAATTAATAGAATTCGTGAAAATTACATGTTTTAGAATAATAAAAAAACATTGGAATCAAGGATTAAAAAAGGAAGAAATTCCACTTAACACTACAGCTGTAAACAAGAGAAAAACGTTTCGCTATTGTATGACTTATCTCACTGCAATAACGTCAAACAAAAGTTCTGCTCGTGTGTCTTGCTTGCTGTACTGCGTTCAGAAATTCTGCACATGTGTTTTCGGCATAAAAGTTCTCTCATTTCAATAAGAGCTTACACACGTTTTAGAACTTGGGCGTTGGGCACATTCAAAAACTTTGTTGTCTTAAGTCGACTAGATTGGTCTGGACTCTGGAGTAGATGTAACCTGAACGCAAAAACTGGATTGGTCGGGAGCGCCACTTTTCCTACGTCAGCCACATATGCGAACTGTCAACTTAGCAAGTCACGAATTTCTTGACTAGATTCGTCTGCTACCCCTCCATAAACGTCAACTGACACAGCTGCCCATGTGACCGAACTAGGCCAATCAAAACTTAGATATATCAAGTCAGTCAGCTGTCAGACTTACTAAACTAAAAACTTGAGCGTCTCCTTTCACTCGCCGTTGCTTGACGTTAAACCAGACATACCAGATGATCTGTCACTTGGAGTCCTACAACACAAATGTGAATGTGAATTCTAATAACGTGTTATGATATTTTAAATGACAGATTGTATTTAAATATGGTTTATTCGAAGAAGAACTCGAATTTCAGGACCATTCCCTTTTTTGTTTTGCAGTCACTCCTTTTCTAAATCATATAGGTACCTACAACACTTTTACTTACTTGGCAGTGAGAATGTTCAACGCACTGTCTGACGGGAGTATTCGAGTTTACATTAACAGATGTGTTTTCAAAAATCACACAAGCTTATTAATTTAGGAGTAATTACCTAAACAATTCTAGAAACATCATTTTCTGTTGTCCTTAAATGCGTTGTTGCTTTTGACAGTAGCAGATGTCTTTACTAGATAATCATAATGATGATGAATGTCGATGCACCTCTTAAAATGATTACTGGATTTCAAGTAGGTACCTACCTATTAACAGAAATTAAGTGTATCTTTGTCCAGATTTGATACCTGCTTAAACCTCCGTAAAAACAATTTTCTTCGAATTATGAAGTTTAAGTTAATTTTGGCGCAATTCCTTTCCAATATTTCATCAAATAATTTCACCATGACCATGAAAACATGAAATTTATTCAGTTTTATCTTTCATCTTACAGAATTCCATTAATTGTAGGTAGGGTAGATGCACCAGTACCCGGCCACCTAACACTTTTTCTTACTTTGAACCGTACCAACTAATTCAACTGACCACTTAAACAAGTTTTTTTTTTTTTTTGTATACCAAAGGCAATTTTTGTTCAAAAAAAAAATAGTTGGACATAATTGGGGTCTTGCATTTAAAACTAAAATTATTTGTTTGAAATAAGTCAAAATTCACCAGTACCCAGCCAGCAAAATTCAGTAGTCGGCCACTTTTGCACCGGTATCCGGCCAGGTAATTTTTTACTTTTTTACTTAAAAAAAACTGCAAATAAAAAGTAAATTTAACATTTAAGCTAGTTGTTATGTTTTGGTATCATTTAAAACAACAAATTTCATTTTAATCAAAGATCAAGTATCCGACCACCTTGGCCGGACACCTGAACACCTCAAAAAATAAACGTTCTAGTCACCGGCCACCTTCTAATATTTAAATAATAATAAAAATTTCTTGTTTTTTTTCAAATTTAATGATTAGTCATTACATAACTTAACAGAAAAATAATATACGAGTTGGTTAATATTGGAAAAACACTGAAACGAACGTTTTTCATTCGATACCTCCACTAACATTCTCGAACTAAAAAAACGCACTTTTGACTTCCTGGACGAACTACAAAGATTGCGCATTTTTTTTTTGGCGGCCTAGTCTTGTCCACAGCTGTCAAATTTTAGCAGCACGTTAAATGGGTCAATAGCTATAGCCACACTTGTTGGCCCGTGAATACAACGAAAAACTCAAGTATTATTAACTTTTTAACGCAAAGTGGCCGGATACTGGTGACTGTCCGGGTACTGGTGCACCTACCCTACCTACCATTCCATTACTTTCTGCCATCATGTGACATTCGCCCGATAACCTTCAGGGCGCCCTTTTATTATTCGCCCACAAGCCACAAATGAACATTCGATATTTTCGCTTGTTATTGGGTTATATCCACTGTAATTAGTTTTTTCTTCGAAATTCGAAATTTTTCCTTAGATCAGTTTTAAATTCGACCGTGTGACGTAAAAGTCGGAAAAAAACCGACTCAAGACAAAGAGCACCAACCAACAAAACAAAACAACAAAGCTTTTCATTGTTTTATGTGTTTATCTCGCATCCCGCTCGATATTGTTCGCTTACTTCGTACAAAATTCCGAACGCACACATAAAAATATCAACGCCACTCAAATCAAAATATTCAATTTTCTTTGTTATCTTTATCTCTCTTTAGACTGCTTTCGCTATTTTTTTTCTCACTCGAATATATTTTATCTTCCACATTCCACTCGCGCCGAGCGAATGGCAAAGGCATGAGTTTGCGTTTCGTTTTGTTAAATGAAATCTCACTCGAAACTTGAGTGCGATATATATAATTAAAAACTTGGCGAACGATGACGCATTCAGTCATTGTACAATTACGGTTCGTGTCGATAAGAGTGTATTCAGAGAAACATTTTAACTGAATTCTTGATTTAAAAAAAAGCCGCTAAAAATTTTACAAAGTGAAAAGTGTTTGACGTTTATTTTATTTTCTATTGTTACCGTGAAAACTGTAAGAAAACGTTACTATTGAGAAAATAATAACCAATCGAAAGAAAAAGGCCGCGAATTTCCAAAGCATTATTCACAAACACACGACACATATCTACTGTAACCTACCTGTGTGTTGAGTTTTCATTCATAAGCGGAATAAACAATTCTCAGGAATTCCGCATTGACTCATTGTTTATTTTCTAGTCTGTGATATAATTTATTGCCAATTGTGTTGTTTTTCGGTCAAAATTTACTCTTACGATAAAATTACAGTGTTTTTTGTGTAATAAATATATTTGTTTAAATATATGAAGTGTTTTTGAGCAAGCACAAGTCGAAAACAAACATTCAGCGGTTATGACGTTGGATAATTATATTTTCAACGACGATTATTTGAATTTGCCATTCAATATGCCGCTGTCACCAGTGCCAAAATTGGTAAGTGTTAAATATGGATTTTGTAACTACCATTCCTGGGCGGTTTTTATCAGAAATTTCGATGAATATTCTAGAAATAGGCGAATTTGATAGACTAGGTTTCTATAATTTAGCGCTAATTGAATGTGCCAAGTGGTGTTGACAGTTTATCGCTTATCTAATGGAATGTGTCTGTACACCTTCAGTGTGCTTAATTAAGTGGTGCTACGGATGGCTGCGTTGCGATTGCTCGATATTGTTTTGGGTTGGGATTTTATTTTGTTTTGCAAGGGTAGCTACATATTTTGCCTGTCATAACCACCTTGCAGCAAGCCGTGTTGGTCGCGGCTCGCGGGTTCTTTGCCAAGGGTTAAGTGACTTTTGAAGTGGTCGCAATTAAGTGATTAGGTAGGTACGTTCGTACAGTGCGCGTACTCATGCCTGACAGTAAGGGGAATTAACTTTTGATTTTGTGGATGAAATATGATCCCTTTGATGTCGCACTTGAAGCAAAAGTCCTTGGGTAATTGATTGAGTGTTAATCGTTTTTGTTTGTAACTTAAGAAAAAACGATTAAGGTTAATCCGGAATTTAAAAGCCTATGTTGCAACTGTTTTCTGATTTAGCAAACAAAGAAAACCTTACAGCAAACGTGCTAAATTTAGCATATTCAGACGTGTTTACCTATTTCACAAGTATTTCATCAGATGTACCCAAGAGAGAAAAACACGTTTTGTAAACGTTATACAAACGTAGTAGACTCGATGTAGACATAATAATAATCAATGGTTCTCTGTAAATTGTGTTGACATAAATAAAGATTTGGTCTAAACTATGATTTATAAAACTAGTTTTGGGAATCAAGCTACAATTTGAGGTACCATCTAGTACATAATTTTATTCTTCGGTATTTAAGTGCCATAATTTCTGTCAATACAATAGTATCTGTTTGTTTCCCAAAAAAGAAAATGCCACATTTTCATAAATCTCTGTCAAATTTCGTTTCATTCGCAATAACCATAGGGACGTTCAGATACCTAGATACTAGGTAAACGAACGCGTTAACTAAGTAAGTTGAGTTGTTTTGGTTTAAACGTGTGGTTAATTTTTAAATTTTGACAATTTAAAATGTCAATTCTTAACTAGATTTGTCGGCTACCCCTCCATAAACGTCAACTGCAAAAACTAGTCACGTGAGCAATCTGGGCCAATAAAAACTCAACACATATAATCAGTCAGCTGTCAGACTTACTGTTAAATAGAAATCCGAACGTCCTCCATGTCTTCCAATTATTCTTAACAAAACTTCAAAGTCATGTTATGTATTATAAAATATGTAGGTATAGGTTTGTAATCGCAAATGTCAGAAGATCTACAGTTTCCATTAAATCACAACACCAACAGAAATAGAAACGTCATTTTCATTTTTTGAAATTTGTAAAAATTACATTAACGAGAAACCGCTGTACAGTATTTTTTCAATTTAACCACAAATACTTCTTAATGATCTTGTTCCTAATTATCCTAATTATTATTTGTACAGAAAAACAATTGAAGAAGAAATTCTGCCGGAAATATGTCAAATATTTGCATTTTCTTCTAACGCCTCATTTGCATATCTTGACGGTCGTAAGTGTCAGGTCTCGAAACATCATCGCCCGATATGGTAAACATTTGAATTCCATAATTGATTTCTTTCAACAAAGAAACAAATAACCACTATCCCGTAGCCATTGTTATAAACAGAAAGTGGCAACAAATTGAAAAAGAATGAACGTAGGTATTTCGCATTCCGAATCGACGATAACTGCGTAGATTTGGCAGGAATTTTGTTTTTCATCAAAAACTAGTTTTCCTTAGGTGAAACGTCATTTTTGCTAGTCCTTTGAAAGTTAAAATCTATCTGAGGTACATAATAACTCTTTTGTCAGAATATATTTAAGGTTCGTCCTACACAAAAATAACCAAACAATACAAATATGTATCTATATGTCTACCAACGTACTGTATTTCGCTAAGAGGTTGGGGCTTGTGGGCTTTGTTTGTCTATTTGTTTGCCGATTAAGCTGAATGTTAGGTCTTCCATTAATCTACCATTTAAACTCCCAGAGGGCGAGAGTGCGGTATTCGCAAACAGAAAAGAAAGTAGTCTGACGGTTGTCGAAAATAGCTTTCTGATGTTGCTCTCAAGTGTTGAGAATATTGCCCGGGGGTGTCATATTGGCGTTTATCACCGTGGGGTGAACACAAAACAAATTGCGGGGGTGTTGCACTTGCAGTAGGAGGAATGAATGATTTTTGGAGAGAAGTGACCCAAATATGACAAGAAGACAAATTACTCGAAAGGAGACAGTTGTACTGCAAAAGAATCAATAACGAGTGGGACTTGAAGAATCACTTATATCATTGGTCGAAAGTAGCATTACAAGCAAGATGTGTGTTTTTTTGCGACATTTATTGGAAAGGGCAAACTCGTTAAAACTTTTTGTCAAATTTTGCAGAGAAAATTTAGATGGAAAAATACAGCAAGGAAGTTGGCTTTTATTACTTTCAAACTAAATGCCATTTTGTAAATTGACTTTTGGAATACTTTTTGATCTATGGACGGATTTTGATTTATATGTGAGTGGGAACTGCTCATGTTCAATATGCATCACATCTGCGAATAAATCGCTTTACTTCAATGAAATTGTTGGATTGAAATGTTAAAATTTTTGTAGGTTTAAGGTCAGCAGCTGAAGTCTTATAAACAAACGCCTCTACTCCATACGGGAAAGTAAAACAAGAAGTCGCTTGTAGGTACATAGGTTCCTATGTGAATGAGGTATTTTGTTTGTAATATTTTGACTGTCAAAGAAAATCACAGCTTTTGTTTTACTAATTAATGCTAATAAGCTTCGAGTTTCACTAAACGTGTTGTTGCAAACTTTTTTGTGTATGTTTGAATAAGATAAGTGTCTATCTACTCTGTTTCGATGTCTGTCTCCATTTCAATGTCTGATTGTCTGAATTGAACAAGTTCCGAAACGTCTGAACCCAATAGCCTTCCTTCCACACTTTGTACGCAAGTAACAAATGTAACACGTAATGATGGAAACATACTTAAAGTGAGGCCCTTAGAAATAAAACAATTTAGGGACGACTTTTGCCAAAAAGTCTCTAAAAGACTCTAACTCTAAATTACATAAAAGCATAAAAGTTCACTTTCAGTTAGGAAATAGTTAGATTCAAGTTACACCCGATTATGTCAAATCTAAAGTGACATCCAAGACATATTTTTCTGAAATAAATATGTCAGACTATGAAATTTTTCAAATTTTCCAATTCTAATGATAACTTGTAAATTCCAGAAAGTGAAAAATCTATGAACGACCAAATCCAGGAACAAATGGAAGATTCTAATTCACGCACAGGAAGACAATTTAGAAATAACTTTATTTTAAAATATTTTTCAAGGTAATAAATGGAACCAAACAAAAATTAAATTCACTCGCCATTGCTGTTGTTTCAGTTTTCTAAGCTGCACTTTTTTCTTAAGGTCAAATAACTCAGCCTCGTAAGACACTTCCAAGTCTATTTGATCAATCCTAAGGCTTTTTTGTTGCCTTTTTATGAAAGGAGGTTGATTTCTTTCTTCCACTCCTCTGAACTTAACTTCAGCCACATTTTCTTCGTTTGCATCTGTGTCAACAGCTATAGCCCCTAAATGTGCATCGACGTCAAAATTGGCACTATCCTCTTCAAAATCTATTGGAGTAAAATCTTGAATAGCATAGTCCAATCCATCGGGTTCCTTAGGTTCTCTTCCGGTTGCATTTAATTGCCTTTTATAAGCCGAAATATTTGGACGGGCATTCGTGTTTAACCGTCCCCATAGTACTTTCAGCTTTCCTATTGGGAATTCCAGGCCGTAAGCTTTTAAATCTTCCGAAATATTTTCCATGTTTCGTTTTTTTTTTGCAATCATGTTCATGTTATTTATTTTGGAAGGCACCACTGCTACGTGCGGCGTTCCTTTCGCGTTTCTGAGACTTTACGACTTACCTTACCTTTTCTAAAAATGGCTTACATGAATTTAAATAAGAATTTTAAAAAGATTTGAATTTTATCTGTCAGATTCAAATCAATAGCGAACAGAAGTAGACTTTTGTTAAATTTGTTTCATTTCTATGAAATGCTAGATGGGACTTGGAGTTAACTAACAAAATAAGACTTTAGAGCAGAATTTAGTTTTTTCTATTTCTAAGGGCCAAAAAAAATGCTCAGTTAAAAATCAGAAAGAAAGAAATCAAAACACGGAAGGGAAGACGAAAGTAAAACCAAAATTGTGGATCTAAACAAATATGCAACCACTGGCAAAATGTTTTCGAGCTGGGCTGATAATGACGAATAGAAAATGTATGTCAATGTTTTTTAAAAACCTTCAAAAAATCGTGGTAACACACAAATTCTATCGAAATCTTCATCATGGCACAATTAGTGTCATTTATTCAAAATGCATGCCTCCAAATGCAACCAACCTTCCTGCAAATTAATAAAAACATACTTATTCCACTTTTCCACTTCGATTAAATTATTGTTTCCACTCAGAAATAGAAATAAGTATCTACCGTCAAATAGCCAACTCTTTGAACGATTGCCAATCCATGTGGATTCCTTTCGCATAAATTATTTTCTGCAAAAAGTTCACAACGAAAAGAAAAAAATTATCTCATAATTATTTCCTATTCACTGAGTTGCTGATAAATGAACTTTAGAAAAAAATTCTAAAACGACTGCCTGCTTAAAATATACAATTCACGTGATCCCATCCGTGTGTAGGTATATTCAATTAAAATCTGCAGTCTCTTCAAAAACTGCACGTTAATTATCGCCAATTTAATATCACGAAATCAAATTTAAAATTCTAGATTAAAAATTAAACAAAGCGAATCATTGTTTCCAATGGTTGAGTTTTAAACTCTTTTTCGTATGTTTTTTTCTTTCTTCTAATTAGCGAGCTTTACTTGTGTAAGTAGGCACTCGTTTTAATTTCGTTTTATTATTTTTTCATGGCGAATGTGTTCTTTTTTTTTCGCAGTGAAACGTGCTAAGAAAATTCAATGAACTTACTACATCTATACATCTGTTTTATCTACACAGAGACTGAGTTGGTCATTCCCCAAAGGGGGGAAAACCCAAAACATACTTAAATGCTGTATTGCTTATCACAAACAAATGTAACGAGTGCGATTTTTGTTTGGTTTTTTTGTCACGATAAACAAGGTTTTATTTTATTCTCATTTATTAATTTCGTTTTTATCTTGCGACAACAGACGTTTTATAACGAACTAAACTCGCATTGGATACGAAATGATATATCACTTACATGTAACTGTGATTATTTTTCCATTGAAAATCATTTTTCGCCGGAGAGAAAAATGGACACATAAAAGTTTGTTTTCTTGGCACCGCTCCGAATTAATTCAATCTGGCCGTAGATTTGTACCAGATCTGAGGGGGGAGGGAAACTGCGAAAATCGCATAAAACTAGTTTAAGGTCTGGCCCCAAACCATAGATATTATATAGATGGAGCTCAGGCTCACCATGCCTTTTGGCACGGCGACGTCCCAGTTTGGTGCGGTGTCTATCTCTAACCCTATAGACGGTAAACAATTGACCATGAAGCTGTCAAATTTTCCTTTTCGCTGGAAAAACTCAAAAGCCCGTAAATTTTCCGTCAACAAAAGTTGGCTGGGGCTGCCTTTCCTTTCGCTTTCATTCGCAACGCCAACGAGTAATCGCATTTTGTTCTCGTGGAAGTGGTTATGGCAAGAGTGCATATTCCTTTTTCCTGGAACCACAAGGCAGGATATTTCTTTTTGTTTTGTATTTTTTCTTGGGTATTTCTTGGAAGAGTAATACGCTGAGAGATATGTACCCCCCAATCACACTCCTTTCTTTTTTGGAATTTCCGATTGTGTATGCCACTTAATATGAGACTTTTCGCAGAATTCCAGTAAACGCGCGACGTTTCAAGAAAAAGCCAAAAGCCAAATCCAATTTGTTTTAAGCGCTCGGCGTTTTATTGCTTCAGTGTGATGTGCGTAAATTACAAAAATTATAATGAAAAATAAAAATATATAAATAATTGTTGGTGGGTAATGTTGGTGTGTGTCGGCCAAGGTGAATATATTTTTTCTTTTTAAATACATTGACGTAGTAGAAAACCGGATTTTATTTGTGTTAATTGTTTGCTGGCTAAGAAGAAATTGGCTTTTGTTTGCGCTATTTCACTGAAGAGATCGTTTGGCCGGTGGGTACTGGGGAGGGAAAAAACTCACAATGCAAATATTTGAATTTATTTCGGTGGTTTGATGTCGGATTTAAGAACTTTGAAATCAGCGGGAACTCACAAACGAGTGTGGACAATTTGTTAATGCACGATTTTTTCCAAAGATCTTAATTGGTCGTAAAATTTTAAGGAAGTCGTCATTTTTATTTGACGGCTGTCGTTGTTGCCGGGGTGTGGTTGTCAAGAAAAAAACCAACAAAATAAAAGTATTTTTTTATGTAAATGTGGGAATCAAAGGGTATTCCCACATTTTATTGTTATTGAGAAGTTTTTTAGCGTGTTGTATTTGCGTGTTTACTGGAAAACAAAGGTCTATATTGGTACAGTTAAGATTTATGGTAAAAACATTATTTGTAAGAAATGTTAGAGGAGCACATTTTATTGAAAATTACAGACAATGTTTTTTTGTTTCTATTTCTGTTTTTTTCACGTTGCAAGTGCATTTTTTTCTTCGATTTCAACTTTATTTACTGTGAGAAATCGATCAGTCGAATCTGGAAGAAGTTCTTAGCTTCAAGAGGGGAATCACTCGTTACTTTTAAAATACTATCCTTTTCTGTGATTTTTAGTAGCAACGAGTACAGATTCTGTTTATTTGCCCGCTTTTCTGTGGCACGCACTAAGAGTTTGTCAAATTTAGCAACTTACGCAGACAAATAGTAGGAACTCGTTACAACTTTAAGCCAGCGTACTTTTTTAAAATGCAGTGAAAATTCACAATTCTTATTGGGTATTGGAAATCGTTTTTTAATATCCAGTAAATGCATTATTTATTGTCACTCGCTACTCGTTACTTTGCTAATTTATTATTTTTCTAATTTTTTTATGAGAATGGGTATGGACTCTGTGCTATCCATTAAAACCACATACGCATATAAACATTCTGTGTGATTGCGATCACATATAAAGACATAAATCAATAATCATTATGAAAGAAACCCCACCTGTCAAATTTTCCTATCGATTCAAAATTTATTGCTAAATTTTAAGTCAAACAAGCGATGTGGGAGCAAATTAGAGCTAGTCAATCAACGAGTGCTAGGAATTAATTGGTCCAACAAATTTTAGACCAAAGGACGCAGACTTTTCTATGTATCAGAATCAGAAAAATTTATTTTCTAGTGTCTGATGATCGGGTGTGGAAAAATTGTTGGTAGATATCTACGAACTTCGATCAAATTTGTTCTACAAAAAATTACTCGTTACTTTTTTCATTCATTTTTATTGCCATATGTATGATGATAAGTGAATAAAAATAAAGCGCATTAGGAAGGCACCTCAAAAAATATAATGCTAACAGTCGTATTGCAAAGTTCACGCTGTCGTGTGTTTTTTTTTCTGTCAATTTTGTGTCAATAATTTTGGAATTCATCCAAAAAAGAAAACGTTTGTTTTACGTTTGTTCAGTTGTTGTTCAGTTGCATGATTGAGAACGTTACTGATTGTCCAAAGCCGTAAACAAAGTAGCTCGTTACTCTGTGCAGTATGAAGCTCGTTATTTTGTGGTTTAGTTTTTTCTTTTGTGAACACATTTTGATCAAAAAAAAATCTGCAATGTCTAAGGAGACCTAGAAAAATGTTATTAAATGTTCTTTCTCCGTCTCATTCTTACTTTCCCACAGTAATAATTTATTAACCTGATGTTTACAAAACTTTGAACTGAAGCTGGCAAATTACAGGTATAAAACACACCTTATAATTATACGTTTAATAATTCAATATACAGCAAAAATATTTGTGTACCTCTATATACCTCATACCGACAGATGTGGGAAAACAAAATTCCACTTACGTAGTCAGCTCTAATCGTTTCGCATAAAATTAATTCCACATAGGTACTTACCCAAGGAAAGACATAAGACACATACCTACATAATAGTGTGCAATAAAACAAAAGCCAGACAACTAAACAGCGCTACAAACATACAAATAATGATCTGTACATTAATTCCGACAGATGCCATTGACATTCAACCACGTTAAGATATTATTGTATTATTAAAGCTCGTATACACCACTCCTGTGTGGGTACTCTTCGTACACAGAATGGGATAGAGATAGAAGATCATCCATTCGATTACAGATGCTGCCTGTTATTAATTATGATTGTAGATGACAATTGAATATAATCTTGTTTTTTGTATTTGCTTTATTTAAATTTTATAAGTATGTACTGTGATATGGCGGGGTTTTAAAATTGTGTTTTTACTACGATGATCGCGTCCGCTGCCCTCGGTGGTTTAATGTCTTCTGGTGTAATATTCAGTTTTGTTGAAATGTTCCAATAGAACGACGTTTTTGATTGGTCTGCCAATCAAAAAATTCGTTCTATTGGCGTAATGGTGACCTCTACTGTTGACTAGCTCCATTTTGGTAGCTGTCACCTTCTGTCGGCTCTTTTGACGGCGACATCCCACCCTCCGTGAATACTCGTGGAGATTCACTTACTTCGAGCACGGCTAGCTTGGAAGCAGGGCGGCGTAGGATTCCGCTTGGTGTCTTAACATCTGCACTTCGGACCTGTCCATCCTTAGCTGTGTATACCTTCGTAATTCTGCCACGTTGCCATTTACTTCGGGGCTGACCAGCATCACAAATAATTATCAGATCACCAACTTTGAGGGCTGGAGCAACAGCATGCCACTTGCTACGTTTCGTCAATACGGGAAGATATTCTAGTATCCACCGCTTCCAAAATCGATCCTTCAGCTGTTGAGATATTTTCCACTGCTTGCGATGGCAAATTGGTAAATCATCGATGTTAGGAGTCTGTGTCGAGTTTACACACCCAATTAGAAAGTGGTTCGGGGTTAATGGCTCTTCTTCATCCGAACTCACGGGCAGTTCCGTCAGAGGTCTGGAGTTTACAATATTTTCGGCCTCGATCAACAAGCTGCGAAGTGTTTCCACTCTTGGTGCCTCTTCACGAACGGTCCTTAAAAGAATTTTCTTCACAGATTGTACCATCCTCTCCCATATTCCTCCCTCGCTGGGATTTAGCGGACAGTTAAACTTCCAGTCGATCCGTTTCGTTGTCATCTCGCCTTGGATTATGTCGAAGTCAAATAGTCGAGCTTCCTTTTTAAGCTCCCGCTGGGCTCCAATAAAATTCGTGCCGTTGTCACTCCTTATACGGATAGGGGTTCCTCTCCTGTTGACAAAGTTCCTCAAGCACAAGATAAAGGCGTCTGTGGATAGGTCTGCTGCCAGTTCTAGGTGGATGGCTCTGATGGTGAGGCAAGTAAAGAGTGCCACCCATCTTTTCTCCCTTCGGCGACCAATTGTGACTTGGAGGGGGCCAAAATAGTCCATACCCGTATATGTAAAGGGTCGAATAAAGGGCGTCAATCGATCCACTGGTAGCTGTCCCATCAACGGAGGCACTGGTTTGGCGCGTGTAAGTTTACACACCTGACAGTTTTTTCTTACCCTTTTGAGCACTGAACGTATTCGTGGCACCCAATACCGCTGACGAATCTCATTGATAGTGGTGGCATCGTTCTGATGTTGAAGAAGAACGTGGTAATGATTAACGATTAATTGTGTCAATTGATGGCATTGCGGCAAAATAACTGGACATCTAGATTCAGCAGGGAGGCAATAGGCTGCATTTATACGTCCACCTAAGCGAATCAGTTTGTCCTTGTCTAAGTACGGCGTTAACTGGTATATGGTGCTATTTGCTGCAACCGGCAATCCCTTCTCCAGGCAAGATCTCTCCTCGTTGAAATTGTCAATTTGGGCTTGACAGCAAAGAAATTTTTCAGCAATAGCAATCTCCATAGTTGTCAGCTGATTTGTAGACACCGCAGGTTTATTTTTGGTTGATGTTTTTGAAGGACCCCCGCTGTTCGGTTCTGCATTCTGCCTTGCTGTTATCTTCACTCTCGCATGAGTCAACCATGCTCGACTCCGCAACACCCAAGCTACTGTCCTTCTAAGTTTGTTAAAAGAGGAAAAATTAGCAAGATGTATTATTGGTCTACTTGCCTGGCTTATGTGCAGCATCCTCGGTCGAATCTCTTCTAATAGTGTCTCTGGAACTTGATCATCCATATGACTCGGCCAACTCTGTTCGGTACGACGAAGGAATTCTGGCCCAGCTATCCATCGGCTATTTACTAAAAATCTTGGCGGGTATGTAGCTCGGGTCGCATCATCTGCCACATTTAAATCGGAAGGAAGCCAAAACCAGTCCGATTGTCTCGACGAATCCAGTATTTCTGCTACACGGTGTGCGACAAATGGTTTGTATCTACGGTGAGATGATCGAATCCACCAGATAGTTGTCTTCGAGTCACTCCAGAACACGACTCTTGAGATGGATACTTTGTGACTTGCTCGTATGGTGGTCTGTAATCGGCTTCCCAAAACCGCTGCTTGTAGTTCCAGGCGTGGTATGGAGAGCAACTTTTTTGGCGCACACCTGGTCTTACCCGAAACAAATGCAACATCTATTTCTCCTTGGCATTGTATTCGAAAGTAGCCCACTGCGGCGAAGGCACTTTCACTGGCGTCGACAAATATGTGTAGTTCGAGATGTTCGTCTGATGTCAGTTGCGGTGAATAACAGCGACTTACTTTGAATTGCTTGATCTTGTCCAGCTCTGACCACCAGAGCATCCATAGGCGGTGTAGATCGGTCGGCAATGGATCATCCCAGCTGATTCCGGTATTCCAAGTCCTCTGCAGTAGGATCTTTGAGTAAATGAGAAAGTTGGCAAGAAATCCATATGGATCGAAGACTGCCATTACTATACTCAACATCTCTCTCTTTGTAGGTGGTCTTGTCGATTCTAGTACATCCTTGGCAACTTTGTGGAATTTGAGACAGAAGCGGAACGTATCGTCTTCATGGTCCCAATACATCCCAAGTACCTTCTCGACGTCTTTGTCCAACTCTAATGTGACTGACGATGTAACAGGGCACCATGAGTCGTTTAGCTTAGCCAGTATTGACTTTCTGTTGCTTACGAAGTTACGAAGTGTAAAGCCACCCTCCGCATGAATCCTCTTGACATCCAGACTAATTCGCTCAGCCTCAGCTTCGCTGGTGAAACTGCAGACAAAATCGTCCACATAGTGATTGTCCATGATGATTCTGACAGCTGCTGGTGATTCTTTCTCAAATTCCTTAGCGTTCTTGTTTTTTATGTATTCGGCCGAGCAGGGTGAGCAAGCGGCTCCGAAGATCATCGATGTCATGGCGTAGGTGTTGATCGGCTGCTCTGTTTTTCCATTTCTCCACAAAAACCTCTGTGCCACCTGGTCAGCTGGTCGAATGTTGATCTGTGAGAACATCTCTCTAATGTCGGCAACTACACCAACTATTCCTTGGCGAAATTGAAACAGCACTGATAAGAGCGGCTTGGCTTGTTCTGGACCTTTGAGTAGCGCCGAGTTGAGAGAAACGCTGGCAACCTCGGCGGATGCGTCGAATACTACGCGTAGTTTTCCAGGCTTGTGGTGGCTAGTGACGCCAAAATGTGGTAAGTACCACGTACGACTATCGTTGGACTGCAATTCGTCCGGCTTCAGCTGTCTGGCGTAGCCCTTCTTTACGTAATTAGCTATTTGCGTTTGGTATAAAATGGCAAACTCTGGATCTCTTCGCATTTTGGCTTCAATATTATAGAGACGTCTCGTCGCCATTTTTAGGCTATCAGGTAGAACGATGTCATCTTGGCGCCAAAGTAGTCCTGTCTCAAAGCGTTTCCCAACTCTTTTTGTTGTTGACTTCAACATCTGCCTGGCTCGGCTATCATCGGCAGACTCCAACACTGTTTCCACCTTGCGCACACCAAAACTTTCCACGGAAAAGTACGCCTCCACTAATTTGTCCAACTTACAGAGTGTCTCCGCTTCCTTAATGTGCATAACTACCGGTAAATTATTATTATCAGCATGTTGAGGTCCATATGCTACCCATCCTAGCTTAGTGTGTGCGGCTATCACTTTGTCCTCTTTACCCTCGATTACCGTTCTTGCAACACCTAGGTGACAATTATCCAGGCCTATCATCAGAACTGGTCTTGCCTTTTTGTAACTGCAGACTGGGACATTCTTTAGATGAAGAAAATTATCCTTGTTGAATGTCTGACAAGGTAAACTCAAGTTCTTCACTGTTCTTACGTTTCGTAGTGGAAAACGTTGATCTCCTTTTTCGACACCTTGTACATCGACAGCTACTCTTCTTGATGGCTCCGTCACCACGTTTTCTCCGTACCACTGGAGTGTTAGTGGCTGTACCGGACCTTTGAGTCCAAGTTGGTCTGCTACTCCTTCTTCCAGAATGGTAATCGATGACCCCTCGTCGAACATCGCATATGCTGACATCTCACCTCGTGGGCCAGTCAGGGTCACTGGCAGAATCCGAAATAGTTGTCTTAGATCCTCTTGTGTTTGGCACGTAAGCATCCGTAGGGATGCCTGGGAAGTTGATGGGCCAGTTTCTGTATCATATCCCTGTGATGGCGTCGAAGTGACTTCGACTACTGACGTTAATGTTGGCGGCACAGGATTAGTATCTTCGTGGAGGAGTTTGTTGTGAAATTTAACACATGCATTTTCGTTGCACCTCCTTTTATTACGACACATTGCAGTCCCATGACCCGGTTTAATACATGAAAAGCATAGATGTTTATTCTTAACCAGTTTCCAACGGTCATTGATGGATAAGCCTCTAAAATTAACACACTCACTCATTTGATGATTACCACCGCAGCACATACATTGGCCTCTAGTTGTGTTCCGTGATACTGCAGCGGGTCTCTCATTTGTGTGAAACATTCTTCGAGTGTGTGAAACTTGATTTTTGGCAACTACGGAAGTACTTGATTGTGGCAAAAGTTGTATTATTTTCGCTTGCTCATTTAACCAAACAGCAAAGTCTTTGATTGTTGCATATGGTGTTATGTCTGATGCCTTCTTAGCCCACTCGAATCTTCTTGAAAGCGGCAACTTCAAAACCAATTCTTCTAGCATCACTGGATTGGATAAATGTTGTTCACATTTGGCAGCTCCTAGGAAAGCAACTATATTACCCACCATTGTAGTGAATGGGATAATCTGTTCCACCCGAGCGTCGTTAATATTTGGAAACTGCTGTATTTTTTGTAGTTGTGCTTTCACCAAAACGTCTGTGCGTCCAAACCGAAAAGACAGCGTTTTAATCACCTGTTCCAGGTTGCTAGGGTGGATTAACAGTGCTAGGACTGACTCCAGAGCTTCCCCCTGTAGGCATTTCTGCAATCGGATGGTGTTTTCCATAGCGGTGTATTGAAAGTTTCTCGTCGTTTCCTCGTAGTTTGCCAGGAATAACGGCCAATCCTCTGGCTTTCCCGAAAAAATGGGTAGATCGTACAACTTCTTGTAGGGCTGGACTATTCCCCTGTCTGAAATGGCGGCTGGCGATAAGTTGGACACAGGTGTTGTCGTTGACTGAGTTTCATCCGTTCGGGTGCGATGCTCCAATGCATTCGCTTCATTTTCTTGGCGATTAATTGCCTCACGAAGACGTTGTGTTTCTGCCTGGTTGACTCCTGTTTCCTTTCGAAGCTCATCCACCGACTGCTTGAGCGCTGTGATCTGAGTTAACAAGGCGTTCATAAGATCTTTGTTGGTCGTTGTCTGTTCTGCTTCCATTATAGTTGTGTCGAAGAAATCGGTGTCTGAGTCTTCAGCGCTGTCCGTATTTTCTGCTACTGAAGTCACTTCTGCTTTGTTCTGATATCGTGCCGGTGGTATTCCTTTGTTAAGACGGCTGCTTCTACGGGGTGGCGAGGACATCCGGCGACATCAACAGACGTATAGGTGGAATTGTTACTGCGTCTTATAGCGAGGACAATAACTTTAGGACGCTTGTGAGCAAAACACCAAAAATGTGCTCGTTATTCCAGTCAAGCGCTGTAATGGAATTTGGACAGCAGAAGTTTTCAATATATTTTACTGTACTTACAGCGCTGCTGCAGCTCAGTTGAGCGGCAGCAGAAAAAGAAACGAGGAAATTGGCTTCAGCGACTAACTGTTGCAGGACAGTTAGCTGTACGGCAGTACGGTTTTTTCTTGGTCGGAGGGCTTTTGTTAAAATGGCTTGATGTGGCGGGCGAGAATTTGTCCAAATTGGATTTATATGGCGGGCGAGATTTTGTCCAAATTGGATTTATATGGCGGGCTTGATTTTGTCCAAATTGGATTTATATGGCGGGCGAGATTTTATCCAAAATGGCTTAATATATGGCTGGCGATTAAAGCCTTTTTATTCTGTGGCGAAGTGGCTGGGCAGCGGCGCGTGCACTTTGTAGTGATAATTTCAAGAACCCGAATTTTAAAATGTGTAGATGACAATTGAATATAATCTTGTTTTTTGTATTTGCTTTATTTAAATTTTATAAGTATGTACTGTGATATGGCGGGGTTTTAAAATTGTGTTTTTACTACGATGATCGCGTCCGCTGCCCTCGGTGGTTTAATGTCTTCTGGTGTAATATTCAGTTTTGTTGAAATGTTCCAATAGAACGACGTTTTTGATTGGTCTGCCAATCAAAAAATTCGTTCTATTGGCGTAATGGTGACCTCTACTGTTGACTAGCTCCATTTTGGTAGCTGTCACCTTCTGTCGGCTCTTTTGACGGCGACAATGATCATCACTTTTGCAGGTCATTCCTAGAAGACATATGATTTCAATGTCAACAGGTGAAAATGTTACAACAAACAGATGCGCACTAGTTTAATGTTCCCCTTTTTATTAATGTGTGTAGATCACACCAGTAGATCCTGCAGAGAGGTCGTGTACCGTATGCTGTATACACACACTTAAATAAATCGTTAAAATATCGCAATCCATCTTGTGTCCACTTCGGTGACAGAAAGTATTTTTTAAATTGCATTTTCTACACAACACGCTCAATGGCTGCAATTAAGTGCGCCAATATTTTATTTTACTTATATATCATTTGAAATAAATGAAGAAATTCGAGATCTTCTCTTTACGTGACTTACATTCGATATATGTGTAGGTAAATCAAGAAGCGATAAAGTATGTGCCTCCTTTGGGAGTCAATGACTTTTGTGCGAAATTAAGTGAGAGACAAATAAAGAAAACGGATACAAAACTCAAATCTACACTACACCCACCCCACGCACAAATGTCAATCAGTTTATTATTGTTTGGTTCAGCGCGATCTTTTTTTTTTGGTTCATATTTTGCGGGACAGCAAACAAAGGCTTCCAGTTTCCAAAAAAAAAACACACTTGAAAATCACCCACCTACAATCAGCGGAGAAAACAGGGTACAATAACATATCGCTGTCCTAATTACGACGACTCCCCCTTTTTCAGAAGTCAGATGCAAATAGGCAAACCGCAAGAGAGAGAGAAGGAGATATGTTAAACTGTATAAAAAAAAAACTATAAAAGAACTCCTTGTTGGCTGTAAAAGTGCGACATTAAAAGGAAAAAAGTATCTCGCTAAACGCACGTGTCCCTTGGTTAAGTTTAACTGCGACTTTGCTGACTTCAAATGGATCTTTGTTTTTTTGTTGTTTTCATTTTTAAATTAGCGTAGACGGTGTAATACAGTGGTGGTTGAAAGTTTTATGACTTGACTTTGACTTTTATTTAACAAGAGTACTTGAATTCACTACAAATGGGTGCATTCACTCACGAAGACATTGCAAACTTGTAGTGCAAATATTAGCCGCCTTACTCTGCCCACTAGAAGTATACCGGGAAAATTTCCACAGATGAATAATTATGAAATTTCCCTGAAAGGTATATTTCACAAAAAGTACTAGACTCTTGCGTCAATGGTGAAATGTCAATTTTTTTTATATGAAGTTTGACATGCCGCTAGTCATCTAGAGGGCAGTGGAACGCGACCATTATGTTTCAACAACTGTATGTGTTAGGTTTTAGCTGTAGCTGTCGTTTTGTATTTCGATATAAGTTCAAGTTGATAACCTTCAAAATGTGTGAATTGTAAATGAAATGTCAAAGTTCGCGTTCGAAATGCTGCAAATCGTATAGAAAAAGCGGACGAGCTCAACATTTTAATGTGAGGCTTTATTTATTTTAGTGCAAAGAGTTAAGTGTCAAATAAAATTTTTGTTAGGTTATGGTGAATTTGATTGTGTCAAAATCAAAAGTGATACAGTGGGTTGAAAAAGTTCACAAAATCAAACAATCTTGAGTTTTATACAAGTTTATCTGGTTTTTAGTAAAATTTCAACTGCCCAATTACAGCACACGCATTTTTCATGAACATGACGTATGTTGATACAAAAAAATTAAAGAAAATGTAGTGATGGGTGTCAGAAAATGTCAATAGACAGCGGGTGACCAATCTCTCAATGTAACTTGCCGTTGAAGAAGGATATTTTCGTTAAACTGTGACATTTCTGATTGATAATATATATAGAACTAAATGCCATTATTATCCAAGTGTCAAAATATTGCCCACATTTTTGTGGAATCAACCTTCTGATGTAATAAAGAACTCAACGCGTTCGCTTTCAAACCAACTCCTCAATCTGTCATCCTCAACAATGTTTGAGAAATTATTTTTAAACACAACTGTTTACATTTTATTTTTATATACGCTATTCTCACGTTACTTGCGTGATCACAAAAAAACAACGAAACGAGCCTGTTTGCTTGTAGGTACTGTTACCACCAGCCGCGCGTTTGACTTCCTTTGTTAGCCGCTATATAGAGACAGTATGAAACATAAAATAAATCAACCTTTCCAGATACTTTGGATTAAAAAAAAAATACCAAAAAATTCACTAAATATCAAGTGGGGTGGCTGTATGCAGTTCGCCTGACACAACTGTCTGCTTGTTGTGTTGGTTGGTTATTCCTCAGTTGTCACTACACGAACTTTGTCCAAAGTTCAACACTTAATTTTGTTTGCCTTGCATGTTTTTGCACTTTTTTTTTTTGGCAAGTTAATTATTTAATATTCATACAAAGGGGTTGCTTTTTACATTGAGGTTCTCATTTTATTATCGCTTAACCATAGAAGTAATCACTTTGATGTATTGCGAACGACGCGACGGTATGGCACGGGGGAGAGCTGTACAAACTTTTGTCGTCGCGACAGCACTCTTTATTTATTATTTTTCCAGCAACCTTATATACAAAAAAAAAACTTTTTATATAATTTATGAGCCTTTGTTTGGAATATTTCACTCTAAAGTAAGACACGCTGAGAGCGCGCGCTTATTTACGAAAAAAAGGAAACTCGCAGGAAAGGTGTGGTTACCCGAAAACGGACATAAGAAATAAACAACAAGGCAATCCTTTTATTTATTCTGTCTCTTATTGCAATTTCAAAATTAAAATTCAATCAAAGTTCATTAAACTTTTTTTTTTTTTGCTTTTTATTCGGCGAAACGCAATTTCCACACAGCACATCATGTAATAGGGGAGGGCGAAAGATAACATTTGGAATGCTTTTGCAAGGTAAAAAAACACTAGTGTTTTGAAAACAATAATCAATCAGCGATAAATTAAAGAAATGTGCAATTAGTAAGAGAGATGAGTATACCTACGCGGGAAACGGCAAGCTGCTGGATTTTATTTTGCAAATTACATAATGATTGATCTGGTGTGGGAGCCCTGATGGCGCGCCGCTGTAGTTTTGAAATTGCGTTTTGAAAGTCAATTTGTTTCGACTAATTTGTGCCATCAATCAGTGTGGCGTTTTTTTTTTAAGACCCCACTAAATGAAAGTGGAGTGCTTTTCGGAAATAGAGGTGTCAGAGGCTAATTTTTAGTCGCATCCACGACGTTGTTAAGTCGCACTTGTTTTTGTCATTTTCGAGCGGATGTGAGTGTGTCTGTAAATCATGCCGACATTTGTCGAAAAACTGGCCAAACATCTGTCAGATTTCGAGTGTGGAAAACGAGCCAAATACGCGACGTTTGTGTGGCGTATTTGTCAGAATCTTAGCTTTCAGTTATCGTAAGTCGTGTTTTCTAAGAACTGCTTAAGCCGCAGTGCTTTCTGATGAACTATTTTATGCTTTTATTTTGTGGTGCGATGTTTTTGGTATTCCCATACTTTCCCCGGCTATCAGTAAATTCTAGCAAATTTCTCTTACTTAATCAAATTTACATCGAAATCGGAAATTGAATAAGCTTTCATTTAGAAAGTGTTTTAGTTCGTAGTTGTACGTTATTTGTACATACATTTATATCAATTCAGTTCTAAGAAATCGCAATGTGAATGTTGATGTTTTTTTGTTTGTTAAAAAACCTTTCAAATGGAATATTTCGCTATTGTGACTTTGTAAAATTGATTGATATGGTTTTTGAGGAACTCGCCTTTTATTGTATTAAGTTGATAAATTATTTTAAGTTTAAATTTATTGTTATCGTTGTGTTACAATTAAAATTTTTAATAAGAAAACTATTATCTACTTCCATTTGGCTGTCAAATATTTATTTGTGCCAACTGCCAAATGAGAAGGGGACTAAGGGGCCAGTATAGCGTTATGTTAAATGCAACCGAAAAAGTTGGAACAGTATGAAAATGAGTTTTTTTTCGTTTCGGCGGTCATAGCAAACAGAAAAAGTCTTTCAGAAAAACTCATTGTCACTGTGTTGTTAGTACAAACAAATCAACCAGATTCCATCAGAAAAAAAATCCTGACAGATGGAACAGTGAAGAAATGACACATATTATCAGGAATGATCTGATTTTTTTGTGTGGAATTAACTGAGATGTTGATCAGAAAAACTTTTTCGTCCGGAAAAATGAGTTAATTCTATTTCTAGAATATGGAAACATAATTCATTTATTATTTTTTTTTTGATAAACTAACTTTGTAATTCATAAGTAACATTTTAAGACCAAGATTGAGTTCAAGCCTTTTATTCAAGTGTTTAAAAAAACAAAAGAATTTTTTCGGTTGCATTTTACGTATCGCTGTAACTGGTCCCTAGTTAAAGTTTTTTTTTTATTTAGTTGGCAACACTATTTTAACTGGCAGCCATTTTGTCAGCTGTCCAGTGATTTATTTTAAGTTTGGTTTGGCATTTCAACATGAATAGACTGACGCCTGAACAACGCTTCCATATTGTGCAAAATTATTATTATTGAAAATCATGGTTCTGTTCGAAATACGTATCGTATTTTCATAAGCGAATTTTGTTTAGCGATCAATCTCACTTTTGGTTGAATGGATACGTCAATAAACAAAACTGCCGTGTTTAGAGTGATGATAATTCTCAAGTGCATGTTGAGACACAGTAACATCCACAAAAACGGACTGTTTGTTGTGCTTTATGGGTTGGTGGACTAATTGGTCCGTACTTCTTTAAAAACGATGCTAGCCAGAACATTACAGTCAATGATGACAGCTATGGAGCCATGATTACTGACTTTTTCGTTCATCAATTTAACAACCATGATGTGCAGGAGCTGTGGCTTCAACAAGACGGCGCAAATTGTCACACAGCTTGTGCCAAAATTGATTTATTAAAGGAAACGTTTGGTAACCGAATAGTTTCAAGTTGAGGACCCGTGAATTTGCATCCAAGATCGTGCGATTTAACGCCGCTTGACTATTTTTTGTGGGGATATGTGAAGTCGCTAGTCTACGCCGATAAGCTTGAAATAATTGACTACTTGGAGTAAAACATTTGCCGCGTTATTGTTGATATACGGCCACGAATGTTGGAAAGTCATCGAGTATTGAACCTCCAGGTTTAACTACATCCGAACCAGCCGTGGAGGTCATATGCCAGAAATCAAATTTTATTCCATTTCAAAGTTCTATACCTCTAAAAAAACACCCTTTACTAATTCCCTTAATGAGGAGGATGAAGAGTCCATTCTCCACCTCCTATGCACCTGTCCCGCTCTTTCTACTCAAAGAAGATTACATCTCGGAGAAAACTTCTTTGATAATCTTAGTGAACTCGAACTCGACATTATTAATATCAATCGCCTCCGCCGCTTTACTTTGAGCTCCTGTTGGTTCAACGGGTAGTTTGAGATCATTAGATGCATAGAGGTTAGAATAATGGCAGTCAATTTCAATTGTTCTTTTTTATTCCTCTTGGAAACACATTTCTGTTTTATCAGGGAGTGAAATGTCAATGTCAGTTAACAAATGGCCTGCCAAATTATTGTTGCAGCGGAGTTACCAGATACCAGTTTAAGTTGTAGCGGTTTATAAATTATCTATTTAGGAAATAGTTCCCTGTGTTTTTTTTTTAAACATTTGTAATGAATGTACCTTTTGGCTGTACTACAATTCAATTTTCTGTCTATCTATTTTACAAGTTTTTTGTGTTGTCAGGTAATAAAAACATAATCTGGCAACGATGTTTTGCACTTAATATTTCTTCACCTTTGACTAAGTTCCTGTCAATGTTACTTTCTACGCTTTAAAACGTGATTCCAAGTAGGTAGGTACATACATTAAAGAAGGTTTAGAAGAATACGCTTTTTAACAGAGACTTTTCAAAAACATATCTATTTCCAGGGATGTTTGAGACCGGTTAAACAACAATCAGTGTCTATTTTTAGATGCTTAGCACATTTATAACTGTATTTTGATAAGCCAGAAATAACAAGCAAGATACAACTTTAAAATAAATCGGTTGCACGTGATTACCGTATTGAAGATAAATTTGAAGTTCTCCAAACAGTACCCGCTTTATTTTCTATATTACACCCATTTTGTATCTACGTATCTCTCTATCTCTCTGTTAAGTTGGTGCTAGTAGGTATATCATCCTATCTTATTTTTTCGCAAGCACGCATATTACCTACCCCACCTTTTATGCCTTATCTTATCTACTGTGTGACCGGAAGAAGATACAATTACTTTAAGCCCGCTAATCAAATATTTATCTGTTCAGAACAAACTCGTTTCTCCTACAGTTCTTCAGGGCTTGGCTGTAAAAAGCTTCCTCTCAACGAATAGCTCACTAAGTTCCACTAGTGTGTTGCTCCGAAACCTTTAGCTAGACATAAATTTTGTTGAACCTTTTTGCGGCCACAAAAAAATCCCACATTCCGCATACCAATAACCAATAACCATGACTGAGAGATAACAAATATTTTCCATTCTATGAAAGTCTCTTTTTGCGCCAGATAGAGTCAAGAGACAGAGAAACCCAATAAAAACAAGATTCCGACTCAATTCCACTCGAAAAATTGTAGCTGTACGTTTTCAAAAAGCTATACAATACAACCACAAGCGATCGCGCTCGATCGAGTCCGATCGTATGGCGCTAGGCTCTAAGCTTTCAACACACTCTTCTGATATTAGTAAGCGTTTGGCTTTTTACTAAATTAGAAGCGTGAGTTACTAGTGTGTCGTCTACTGCCTACGCGAATAAAAAAAAAACGAGTACGATTTTGTGTAAGACAAAAAACAATACACAATAACAACAAGTGGTCGTTATTACGTCATTCCATTAGAAATCAGTTTTAAAAATAACGCAACACGTAAGCGATGTCGGTATGGTAACCTTTTCTTTATTTTTCTCTTAACATTTGGTGTTGTTTTTTTTTTTTTTGGTTTACAATTGAAGATACTTTATAGCAATAGTGTACAATTTTTCGGAAATAAGGGAAGTGATGATTCGCCTTTTAATAAAGTATAAGTTTTGAGTCATTGTATATTTTGGTTGGCTTTGCTGTGTGAGATAAGCCTTCGTTTTAAGAGCTTTAATTAGATGTGCGCCTTTTTTTTCGTCAGTGTGAGGTTCATAATTATGACGTAGGTTGGTTAAAGACTGACTGAAGTGTCAATTGGTTTTGATTGTTACGTCGGCTGACGTTTGCTGCACGACGACGCGACGTTGTGAGGCGTTCGTTCTGACAAATCAAGTTATGGTTGGTTTTATTTGTTCATTTTTGTGTGTCATCGTCGCTCGTTGACGTTTATAATTTATGCGCCTGGATGTGGCTATGCGACTAGTGTATGGTTTTTCTAGGTCATTAGCTGCGATCGTGATATCATATGACGCGGAATGTTGCAATCTGATTCCTGCAACATGTGTTTGAAAGCGAGTCGTCTGGTGGAGTTTTTTTTATTATGTTGAGTAGTTTTACAAGCGTTTGAGGTTTGGGGAACATTTTCATAAATTCTTTTTAGAGTTCACTGACTTTTCATTTAATATTGACTGGAAGTTCTAGGGAAATTATAGTTCAGGAATGTGTAGACTAAATAGAATTGCTTTATTTTGACGGCAAACTTCATTCAGACACTTTCACTGAAGCATTTAATTTTTTTCTGCGCTTAAATCAAACGCTAAATGACAGATCAGTTGTCATTTGCCAAAAAATGTTAGTTGGTCTCAAAAACTGCGAATGCGATACAAGCATAATTTCTAACTGTTGTAAATTCCGATGTCAGATTGTTGTGACAGAATTTTTAGCATAAACTGCGTCGTGCATATTTTTGTGACAGACGATTGCTTAAGCAATTGAAAGCACTTGCAAATTGAAAACAACTCTGCAATGTTGTTAACTTTACTTGACAATATTAGTTTTATCTGCTACTAAGTGTCACAGTTGCCACTTCGCTTTCTATACATTTCTAAAAACGTATACCTATGTTCAGAGAAACAACACCTTTTACGCATTTGTTTTTGTTTTATCATTAAAAACAAACAAAGGTCATCACAGTTCTGCTTGTCACTTGTATTAAAAAAAATTGGCCTCAAAATAATAAAAGCACAATGAAATTTAATGGAAAAAAAGAAAACCTACAATAAAACTTATCGTATCTCTATATAAACTTGATGAAAAGTAAAAGCCCGATTAAATCAAAAAAAATGATTAGATAAAGTGAACTTGCAAACATAAGTGCTTACAGACAATTTTTTTAGGGGATTTTTTTTTCGTTCTAGTTAAATGGAACAGCGTTGTCATTATTCATAACTTATCTTAATACATTTAGACTTTACGTATCTCCTGAAAATATTGTTTATAAATAGGATTTTTGTCTGTTTGACACAAATGTTTTTACATTGAATTTTTGAACCCGTGCGATACTAGGCATAATTGCATCTACAGTCAAAGAGCCCCCTCTGTTTTTGACAGCTAGTATTTCTAACATTGGGCATTTAGGTGTAAACAATTATTAGTTATTAACGTTCACTTTTTGCTTACAAAAAATGTAGGTGACATTTGGAAGTGCGTTTTGACATAACATTACGCTGGTCTTTAACATTGCGATTACATGGGATCAGTACTTAAAGTTGGACAGTTGACATTTTGCATTCAATCGTTTTTGTTACATCCTTAAGCATAAATGGGCACATTCAAAAACTTAGTTCCCTTAAGTCGACTAGATTGGTCTGTAGTCGATGTAACCTGAACGCAAACACTAAATTTGTCGGAAACGTCACTTTTCCTACGTCAGCCACATATACGAACTGTCAACTTACTACTCAGTCACGAATTTCTTGACTCGATTCGTCGGCTACCCATCCATATACGTCAACTGACACAGCCGCCATGTGTAGGCGAATCAAAACTGAGATACATCAAGTCAGTCAGCTGTCAGACCTTATAAACTAGATACTTGAACGTACCCAATGTGTAATCGACAGAACGTATTATTGTTTCTCACGCATTAATTGGGAAGTATTACACCAGCACGTTCAGGCTACGAGTGCTGAATTCTGCAATTTAACCGTGTAAAATCTTCTTTGTTTAACATTTATTGCATTTTATCTGAATAAGAATGCTGTAGGTTAAATTATTCTGTCGGTGAGTTTGGTTTTTTTAATTGTTATTCTACGTGATGTACCTGAAATATGTACAACCCTGGAAAAAAGACCACAAACGTGCATTAAAAAATGGAATCAAAATACATAGATCTTTCTTAGCTGTTTCTTTTTATTGATAAAAAATAGTTTTCATAAATTTGGTTCGATATAAAAACAAAACGCAGCCCCAACAGACTGATGTACCTACGTCAAACAGAGAGCACCTCCAACTACATCCGCAAATGATATATTTTTATTTTTAATGAGAGAAATGACAATAAAAGCCAGCTGTCATTAAAAACTATTCTGTTACGTCAAAACGACATCTCTACAAAGTTATATTAGCAAATAAAAAGACATTGTAATGTTTATTGTTTAACGAAACGTTTGCTTTTGTTTACACTCAAAACAATGACAAGACAGTTCAACATCATAGAGTAGTGTGTTTTTTTGGCAACAAACCATAAAGTGTCACGGCTAAAATTGTGTCCTTGTCGAAATATTAATCTATAATAACTGATTTTAAATAATCCATCGAATACGAAAATAAAAAGGCACAGATTTTTCTTAAGCCAATTAAAAATGTAAGTGTGTCACTTCGTCAAAGTTTATACGGCCGACGCGACGTTGTTGCCATCCCATCGCATAACAATAAAGTGCCGCCTTCTCACTTTAGTTTTTCTTTTTCCTTTTACTTGTTGTTTGGAATAAAACAAAAAAACTTCGAGTTCATTCCACCAGCAATTTGTTGTTGTCTTTTGGAACAGACTCGAAAGTCACAAAGCCATTTACGTAGTACAGATGAAGTTTGGTTTGATATTCGCGCCACACCTGGGTCATGCCTGACTACGTATATATACTATATACTCAGATGAGATAAATTGAGATTATGTGTTTTCGTTTTATATTGTAAAGATTTTTTGGCAGATTGGAAATATGCGATAAGGCATAAATCTCGAAGGCTCATCTTCACGAAATGAAATGCTTTTTTTTTGTTTTGATGGAGTAGAATGTCAAACCACACAAAAGGGTAGAGCTTAAGATGACAATGTGTAAATTGCGATTTACTAGGTGGGATAGACTGTAGCTTGGCAGTTGGCACCATGTTAATAATCTGACAGAAGTTAAATGTCTAAATTAATTGAGGTACAGGTCATCGTTACAAAAGAAAGAAATTTCTTTGTACAGTTTATGGCTGCACTTTTGGGTGATTTATAGCACGTTGTTAATGTTCAAGTACGTGTTATGATGGTTACGTTAGGGAATTTGTGACATAAACTTTCGCCGGCCGAAGATGTTGTTTCTACAATTTGCACATTGAAAACGTTTAATTTAATACGAATATATGAAAGGTGTTAATCTGATTGCGACCCACTGTAGATATAGGGTAGATCAAAAGACAGATGTGTTCTTTCGTTGAGTCGTTGACATCTTCAATTGTATATGCGACACGTGCCAAAATTGTTGTCGTCCCAAAGGAGGGGTTTTCAACTTACTCTGGTGTTATAAGTATAGTGTGTTCACTAGCAAACAAATCAAACAGGCCTAATAGTCGTGGTTCAGTTTCGTTAAGTTTTTACGTGTTGAATGCATTTTCTTTCTTTGCGTAAGTACTTGATGGTAAAAAAAAACAAATCCCGTGTTCGATAATACTAGAACGCAATGCATGTGGGTGCGCCCCCGTGATACGATAAACGCGCAATTCATATTACTTTGAGCTGATGTCGCCGCAGTTATAGAAGTCTTCGGCTTACTCTTTTTTGGTTGTGATTAACCCTACAATTTTATCAAATTGTTCTCTTATTTGTTAATTGGTTTGTGTCTTAGAAACTACACAAGAAGCCATCGGGGACGTTGAAGTACCTAGTTTAGTCTGACAGCTGATTGACTTGATGTATGTCAGTTTTGATTGGCCTAAATTGGCAGCTGTTTCAGTTGACGTTTATGGAGGGGTAGCCCACGAATCTAGTCAAGAAATTTGTGACTGAGTAGGTACTAAGTTGACAGTTCGCATATGTGGCCGAAGTAGGAAAAATTACGTTCCCAACTAATCTAGTTTTTGGTTTAAGTTGCATGTTCTCCAGACCAATCTAGTCGACTTAAGTTTTTGAATGTTTGTATAGAAAAATTCCACATCAAGATGTTTTACATATTCAACTGAAATTTGAATAAAATTCCCAACAGCTCACCTATAAAAATATAGACAACATCAGAAAATAACCACAACTGCACGGAAACGTAACACAAATTTACGACAAAACAAATTTCAAGCAATAAAATCAAAACAATAAGCAAAACACATCTTTTGAAATGTTGAACAATTGCCAATATGAAATCGATGTGCGCTCGTGTTTTCGTTCAGTTAAGGAAGGACCTTGTACTCAGTTCAGAGTCATTTACAAATTGATTTGTTTGAATAGGTAAATAAAGTATACCTCTTGTTTTCATCTGGCGAATTTGTAAAAAATCTGGTAACAAAATGATGGACTATGAGCTGAGGCTATGCTCAATTCGAATGTCATTTGACAGGCAAATTGCCATAATCTCGTTTCGTTTTCAAAATAAGTGCGGTCCATTTTTGTTGTTGCTGCTTTCGGGAATATATGTATTTTGGTACGTGCCAATGTTATCTTAAAAACTGTGCGCCAAGAAAATCGTCTATACCGCACTGTGCGAAATGAAATCAAAAGTGGGTACTTTACTTGACGCAAGAATTCCGAACAACATGCTGTGTGCCTGGTGATGTTGATAAACATTTTTGTACACGTCCGATATCAATGGAAATTCCATCATTCTTTTTATATATATGTATCGTTCCTTTTTAGAGATTAGCGGCGTACAACTAAATTTTGTTGGCATTTCAAGAAGAGATTTATTTGTTTTTTGTTGGTGAATTGTTTATCTTAGTTTTGTACATACGAAAAAAAAGAACGAAACAACAATTTTTGAAAGGCGACACCGAAAAGAGATTACTGGCGCTGAAAAAAAATGATTGTGCCCTTAAAAGGCTTGATAAGAACGCGATTTTTGACCAAATTTTACAAGTGATTGTGTACTCCAGTTTAAGTAGATGGTTAAGGTCTATTGGCGCCTTCTTTTGTAGAATACACTGTTTTCAATAAAGAAATTAAGTGTTTTTGTCTTTTGACATCCCACTTTGACAGCTTTCAATTCGAAATGCAAGTGTAAGGATGCTTAAGCTGTTTCGAACAAATCGATCGTCACCGGCTTTGCTTTACATCTAGAAAACACTTTGCCAGCATTAAAAAGTCAACGCCGACATTAATACACATTTTGCTCTCCATGATAAACGCCGCCTGCGGCTACATTTGAGTGCAACGCGATGTTGTTGATGCTTCTTTCGATGTAGAGCTATAAAAGATTGCGTTCAAAGAGCTACCATTTCCTTATTGAAACAGTAACACTGGAATATAGCACCACCGACTGACGTATGGAGTATACAGCATGACAGGTTGACATTGTCGTAACGATTAATCAAACGCATTAAATCTCACTAACGCATGTCCCTTGTCTATTTATAAATATCGGTCAAAGATTCCAATCAGAAGTATTCGCGCTCATTTGTCACCCCTTCAGAATTGATGTACCTAATACGCGAACCATGAAAAACGAATTTGCGAGGACCACCGGGAAACTTGCACTGAATCATAATTTATCAAATTGCGTAACATTGCATTGGCAAGCGCAGTTCATATTGTGCAACAAAATCATTAATTATACTCGTATGTACAACCTATTATGCTTACACCTTATGAATCACTCTTTATGTTCCTAAGTTCGCCCGAAAAACACCAGAACTATACGTGCAATTTGCAAACCTCTTCTGTATTGCGTTTCAAAAATAGCCCAAATTGTTATTCTCGATCCTTTGCTACAGATGTTACACTGCAGATCCACTGCAATCTGAAAATACCTCATCTTTACGCATCAATCAGAAATTGTACATCTGCAACCATTTTCAATTTCTGACGTACAAAACATTCGTTCTTGGCAAATCGGTTACAGCCATGTATAACACAATTTCGCGATTAAAAATGACGAATTATACGAAACACCTGTTTTGCCAAAACGAAAATGAATTTATTGGTGTGACACGAGTGTTTAAAAAAAAAATTGCACACAACCTCGAAACAATTTGGTTGCACGCAAAAAAAAAACAACAGTCGGCATTTTAGAAACCCAAAAAGAAAAATAAAATCCTATCTATTATAAACATAAACCATAAGGTATCCGCCGCCGCTTTTGCTGGTTTTGGCATCGCCCCGAACACTCACAGTAGCGCGATCATCGAGGAAGCTAAAAATGCAAAAAGGAATAAATTAAAACACACATATAGAAAATAAAAGAAAAAAATAAAAACAATTTAATGAACGAAGCAAAAAATAAACAGAAAAGACAACACTACGATCCGAATGTATCTAAACATGTGTCTATCTGTGTGGCTCTTTTCAAGTAGGCAGATAGATAGAGATAAACTCAACGGACCCAACTCAGCTACTAACTAAAAACAAAGCAACAAAACCACACCATCTAACGAGTGAGGGAAGAAAAATTGAAGCGCGCGCGAACTCACCATCACCATCACCACCACCACAAGTAGGAAAAAAGATACAAAAAATACAAGAGCGACGAAGAAAATTTCCTCTTCGCAAATATCGCAGAAAATCTATCTTGATTAGTCGAATCCGAGTCCGAGCCCCTGAAGCTTGAAAAGCTCTCACTTCAGCGGGATAAAAAAAATTTCTTATTCAAATTTAAAGAAATCTACAAATAAAATCATCGCGTGAAATTTTTTTTTTAAATACAACACACTCTACGAACGAACGAATTTTTTTTACAACTAAAAAAAAAACATCTACTACATCGATTTCGGTTTTTTACAACGCGAAAAAAAATATAACAATCTACAATAACACCGTTAGTTCAAATATTCCATGCGAATTCTTATATAATAATTAAAAACGCTGCGAAAAGAGAAAGCAATACAACAACAAAAAATTTATTATGTTCTCAGCAAAAATCAAGTGCGGCGAACAATTACAACTCAAGAAAGAATTACTCGAATATCAATTTATGACGAAACAACCTCAACAGTTACAAATAATCAATAATAACGAACGGATAGAAAAAATTCTAAAAAGATCCGATTTTGAATTTATGGAATTCATAAAAGCCACCAGAAAACGACCAAGGAAGCGCGGTATTCTTACATGAATATTTGAGACACTACTTCTGAAACCCAGCAAATTATATTTATGTATATGAAAATACATTTCTTCTCTCTACTGAAATAAACTTTAAACTCTAACGAACTAATCTTGTAACGAGAATAAGCTAAAAATACATTTCATTGAATAATAAAAAAAAAAAAAAACTTAAAATATATCCTACGAGTATATGTAGAAAAAAAAACTAGGAAACAATTTCTTTTGTGCGAAATTAGATAAAAAAAATAAACAATTTATTTTTAATTCTTTTCTAAGAAAAGTCAATTTTTTTTTAAATAATAAAAACGGAAACGAAATATCGGTGTGTGTTAAAAAAAAATTAAAAATTACGGTGTGCATGAGAGTTTAATTTATTTATTTATTATTAGTTGATTGAGTTTTGTCCGATATTTGAAAGAATAAATAATCGCGAATATATTTCTGCCCACTCACATCGTCATCGTCTATCTATATAAATTGAAAATATGGATGCTTGCGAAATTGCAAACTTCTTGGCCAGTGAGCTTTTTATGCAACAGGTAAACACAAATATTAACAATTCAAATGAATGCGAAGCGTTTCTTCTATTTCTAATATCATAAATATAAATTGGTGATTTAATTGAGAATGATTGGGAGCGAGAGAGGGAGGTGAATCGCTAGCAGTTGTTCATGATCCCGCCAGAAAAATTTGCCTTTTTATTCAAATTAATTAGTTTAATTTAATTCAATTGAATGTGATTCTTCTTGTCAATGTAGGCGGTCTGAAACGCCATACGAAGCGAGGCGGCTTTGCGTGTTTCTTTCTAAAGTTATTTCTGCGTTGAATACCATATTTGGTTAGTTAATTTATCTTGTGCGAGAGAGTGAGCACATCTGGATTTGGTAAGTGGTTATTTTTTCCGCGAAGTTATGGGCGATTTGAAAAGTGTTTTTTTTTTCATGTGGGTGGAGATTTGTTTCTTATGGCTGTCGATAGAGTGTGCGATTTTGTCAGTTTGTTGTTGTATTTGAAAGCTGAGTCTGAAGAAACTTTGTGAAGGTAGCGCCATTCCTTGTTTGGATAATGATCTTTCAACTCCGAATGTTTTAATGCGCCTCAGAGGTGGCACATAGCTAGCGGTTGAACTTGCATTTACGTCTTGTCACATATGTACTATCTATCTATCTAAAATGAAACACTTCTGCAAACTTCATTTCGATTAACTATCAATTTACCAGCATGTTTTTGATATGCACAAAGATGGAGCTTTTGTTTAACTATTTTCACTTTTGGTATCACTTTTATCAGTATAATTGTTACGGACTTTCTGACACTGACAGAACATATCTTCGCGTTTTAAAAAAAGGCCATTTACGCTTAAGCAACGATTCGAAATCTTACAAACCCATTTTCAAAGTAAATGCTGTCTTGCTGCAAACGTGTCAAATTTCGGTTGAAAAAAATGCTCCATAACGCCTGTCAGTGTCTGTTTAATGCTCTCTGCATAATGTCACATTGAAACTGGTGGGAAAATGTAAAGATTAAAGAAGCAGATCTGAGTTTTTGAAACTGCTTTTTGTTATCAGATGGGTCGAAGCTGGTGTAAAGTTAAGTAATCGATCGTTGATTGCTCAATATTGCCCAACAAAGCTCGATTTTGGTAAAGAAGTGCATGTTACATTTTTTAAAAGCATTAACAAGCTTTAACAAAAATTTGACGCTGTTTATTTTCTTGCAATTTTGAAGCATGTAGTACAACCCTTAATTTTTAACAAGGAATGCTTGATGGCCGACAATAGCATAGAAAACTATCCAACATCTGACGTTTTGTTAATCAGTAGAATCGTAGGCTTTTATTTCAAGTTCGATGAGATGAAAGAAACAGAATTTCAAAGTTCTTAAGTGATCAACGAAAAGCGATTAACTTGGACATTGCTAGATGCTGTCAAAATTTGCCACAAAGGTCTACGTCACTGGCTGATCATTTCTCTCGTTAGGCTATTTGCGTTTTGCTGTTAATGTATCCTAAATACGTTTAATACTTTTTAAAATTAGGAAGAGGAATCAAAAGAACTGTTAAAAAATGTTGTGCGAACAGATGTTAGAAAATCGTTGTTCCATGTGTTTAAGCTGAATATCAAAATTATGGACGGTCAAGATTATTTAGTCATGGCCGCAATGGCGGATGCGTATTTTGGATATAAGATCTGCACCATATTTTGTTTAATTTCGTCAGCTGAATAACGACGTATTAGGTTAGGTTTGGCGAATCTTATTTGCACTTGAAAAACTGTAAATTAGTCTTATAGAACTGCAAATTTGTACCAACAAAAATGCTCGTACTTAGTTAGGGGTGACCTTTTTACAAAACTTATTTACATTGATAACCATAAACAAGAAAAAAACAAACAATTTAAAAGTGGTTTCCTGGTCATCTGAAAACCACCTGCAAAAGTACCTAGTTAATGTCTACCTACAATCCTACATACATATCTAGATGTACACCTATTTAGATAACAATTAAAGTTGTTTACAAACCTGCAAACATGTTTTGCATTTTATTGTACAATTGAATAAAAGCGAAAGAGAATGATGTGCTAGTAGATACACTATCTACTCGTGACCTTGAATATACAGGGCAAAAAACTATTCACATATAGGTAGAACAAGAAAAACAAGGAAAGAAACAGCACGCAGCTAAATTAATTACCCACCTCATTAAATCGTAATTTCACCTTTCGGCACCTGCACGAAATACTGTAGTAGTTGTTTCAAAAATAAAATCAGAAAAGTGAAATAAACAAAAGAAATTTAGCTTCGGCATTTTTCTCCGAAGAAAAAACCCCCCGATCTTATCAGTACAATAAATAAACCAGCAACAATTAAACAAATAAACGAGCAACACAAAAAATAATCTACAGAGAAGCATTTTCAATTTAATTCTTTTATATATATTTTTTTTTCTCTGGTCGAATTCAAAGAAACGAACGAGTTCATCGTTAAAAATAGAATCAGGGTGAAAAACTAGGAAGCACATATAATATCCACCACACAATTATCATCATCAGCGCAACATCATTTCAAACATCCACCAATATAACACATACTACACGATATGAGTTAGATAAAATTTGCTTTTTATTTTTATATTTATTTTTGCAAACGAAAAGAAAAAGTCGATTGCTTTTTACACGACAAGCAACTGAGAGGGCGGCACGGCACGGCCGGCAGTTTGAGTGCATTTTTACGATCTGTACACGAAAGCTTTGCGTCGTCGAGTTGTATGATGTTTTTATCCCTCGTCGCCTAGCATCATGATGCTGATTGCTGAGTGAGAGCGACTATAATATTGTGATGCCCACATCTCGTCGGGCGGTTGTTTATTATAAATATTGTGGCACCCTACACCACGTGGGCTGATGATCATAGAATGATGAAAAGCGGGAAAACCCATTTGCAGTGTTGTTGGAAAAATTTCCACTGCAGACTTGTTGTTAACGTGATTGCTGTCATGTTTCGACTTTGAACTGTAGAGAGGAAAAGAAAAAGCTCTTACTTATCTAGATTGAGAGCATTTCTGTACGACCGGAAGTTGTGATATTTTGCTCGTTACTATTTCAAGGCGGAGGGACGTCATTAGATGGTAAATTCAGTTAGCTCAATGGCGGCATGTCCGACAAAAAGCGCCCTAACACCGAGAAGAATGACAGGGGAGGCTCAATCGCTCAAATCAGAATCATTTGTCCCATAGGCCGCGAAGGTTACATTAGCAGATTGGTTCCGAACAAGAGGTCGGCTACCATCAAAAGAACCTCACTTAAAATTAAAGTTCTTAACCGAAACAAAAGTTTGTTATGACATTTCTGCCGGAGACACCCTTTGAATACAACTAACTACAGAATTCCCAATAAATTGCCTCTAATGTATATTTCTAACAATTATTTTCTTTTACTTGCAGCTTGTCTCATTAGATGGCATTCAGAGTGGTGTACCCACACTCACCACATCAACACTAACGCCAACAACGCTACGCAACATCGAACAAACATTCATCGAACTAACAGCCGATCCACCAAGTATCGCACCTTACCAGGCTGGATTTGTACCACCCCCAGCACCCTATAATTTCTCCGAATTCAACAATGAAACAAACAGTATGCCATCGTCTGAGGATTCCCAGGGTTCGTGGCAAGCCCCCATGATCAATGAAGATAACTCCTTGGCCACAACAGATACTTGTAAGTTTAACTACTGATTATTCCGTAAGAAAAAATCTAACTTTTTCCTCTTTTATCTTTATAGCAAGTGTAGCCACAACAATTAATGCCAACGACAGTCCGTCCTTCCAAAGTGGCAGCGGCGGCGGAGGCAGTAACAACGCAACCACCTCAACTGCTACCAATGATTTCAAATCAGCCATAGCCGCGGCACGTGCTAGTGCCGGTGGCAATAACGCCAATTCCTCAACTTCTGGAACAACGACACACACTCCGTCCCGGCGTAACCAAGGCGGTCGCCGTCCAGCGAAAGCCACAAATATGTCCCCCGAAGAAGAGGAGAAACGTCGAGTTCGTCGCGAGCGCAACAAGTTGGCGGCAGCTCGCTGTCGAAAACGTCGAGTCGACCAAACAAACGAACTCCTCGAAGAGGTAGCCGTCCACGAGAAACGTCGTGACAGTTTGCAAAAAGAAATCGCCCAGCTATATGAAGCCAAAGATGAACTAGCGGCGATTTTCGAAGCGCACATTCCCCATTGCCGCAAGATTCGGCCAACCAATAACAACCTTCTTGTGGACACATTCAATGTATGTGATCCCGGTCGTGGTTCACCTCTTGATCTCAAGCCTGTCAATTTGCCCGACTTTGATGTGAAGAGCATAAAAAGTGAACCAAACGATAACCTTGACAGTCTCGATGGACCACCGTCGCCAAAACGTGTCATGTTGTCACAGACCTCGTCAGCCATGGTGCCGCCATTACCAAATGTTTCCACAATATCAGCGTCGCTACATTCTGCTTTAAATACGCCCACTAATACGAATTCGCTGCCGCTTATGCTGAAACCGGGTGGGCCCGCAAAGCAACGTCCCAGCTCACTTAATGTTCCCCTGCAAATGATCACCGGCATGGGAAAGACCGTCACCGACATAAACGGTGTTGCGATAACAACGCCATCGAGTGGTGTAATGTTCAACTTTGACAGTCTAATGGACGGTGGTACCGGTCTAACACCGGTCTCTGGCCCCCTCATACCGACGCAAAATAAGCATCCCCTTGAATTGACCACACCCACCAGCGAACCCTCCAAGCTGGTCAGTTTATAATAGTTAAACGAAATGTATTTGTAAAGGAATAGAGAAATGTTACACGAGTGGGTTAAATATATGAAAACAACAAAATCTGTCTAAACTAAATTTAAGGAAAAAAATATGTTTCGTTTTCAATTTGTCCTCAAATTCTTTTGTATTATTTTTTTTTAATACTGTAAAGTATATATTTTTGTTCTATTTATATCTAGATGAAAGGAAAACCGAAAAAAATGTAATTTAATTTTTTAGAACACTTAAGACAAACAAAAGAAAAAGAAACCAACAAAATAGAAGGCGTTGTGATATTTATAAATAAAACTTAATAAAACCTAAAAAAAATAATAATTCTATTGTAGATAATACGAGAAGAACGAAAAATATTTCCTTAGCTCAAAACTTAGCTAAAATCAATTCAAATAATTTCACTTTGTGTGCGTTTAATTCTGTTGTACAGATTTCAAGGATTCTTTAGTTTTAGCAAACACAGTAAGGAAAAACGTTGTTTCTTTTAAATTCTAAGCTAAATCAATCATTAAGCAAGTAATAGAATAAATTTTAGAAAAAAAGCCTTTTTGTCGATCGTTTGAAAAACATTTAAACCGAAAAATAATCACATCTATAAGATACAAAAAAAAACATATTTTTTATTACTATGCAAGTAAGAGAAACCTTTGTCGCCTTGTGTTTTTGTGCAAAAGCAATAAATAATTGAATATGTATTACTTTTTTTTATATAATATATATTATTATATATATGTAATTACTATTTTTAATGTAAAATTAAACACAAATAATAATTATATATATTTTGTATATGTAAAAGAAAAATAAAAAAAAAACAATTTGCATGATTACATACGATAATGTTAAATGAATATTTAATCAAGAAACAAGTTGTATAGAGTATATTTTTTGACAGAAAATCAAAATCACTTAAAGAAAAACTAGCAAGTCTAAAACTTAACGAAAGCAATTTCATATTTTTTCTATTCGATCAAAACAAAAATGTTGTAAACAAAACTGAAAAGCATTAATTATTATTAAATTATTTGTTAAATGAAAAAAGCAAAAGTTACAAACAAGCAAAAATGCTACACTTTACCAAATGTTAATGATAACAAGATCAACAACCAGCAACAGCATATTGCAAAATTATATTGTATTGATAAACCTTTAAAAAAAAAACAAATTGCAATATACCATCTTAAGACAAAAATAATAGAAGGTGTTTTATTTCGTTCATTTCTTTCGGGTGTCACTTGAATTGGGACAGGGTTTCAGAGTTAAGAAATTGAAGCCGTTTGTAAGCAGCAAAAAAGGAACAAGAGATGACATCATTCGAAGGCGGTATTCTTGTGAGAACGACAAAAACGGAACTTATAATATGGGTGGGCAAATAAACAAATCTAGTTACATGCTTGAAAATGCCTTCAGTAGCACTACGTTTGGATGAACGAATAAGATCGGTACTGACATTTCAGTATTATAATTTCTTTGCCACATCTAAATTATTGTTCTACTCTTTTGTATGCTATTTAACTGGATACTCTAAATTGGATGAATGTTGAACAGAGATTAACTTTAAACGCAATGATTCATTTTTAAAATTATGAACGGGATGGTACCTGAATACCTGCAGTTAAACATTGTTCGAGTTAGTGATGTTCAGAGGTACAATTTGAGGAATGCTGATAGCTCAAGACCAATCAGATGTAACTTAACCAGTACACAAAACACGCTCATGTACAAAGGCTTACTTTACTTCAACAACCTACCAAACGAATTAAAGACAGAGCAAAGAATTTTCGTATTCAAGCACAAGCTTATAGACTTATATTAAAAGTAATCGTTAAATTGTTTTTTTTTCTTTTTTGCTGAAAATACTTTTGTTATTGAAAACTACTTTCTATTCGTCAAAACTCTATTATATGTAAACTTAAAGTTCAATGAACGTGGCTTAGAGTTAGTGTTTTGGACTACTAAGCGAGGGGTCCCCGGTTCGAATCCCGAAAGTACCAAATTACATCTTAAGGTTTTTTTTCCACTGCGCCACCTCTAGCGAACGTCTGAGGTCTGACAAACATCCGAGAGTAAAATTGTCATGAAAGAGCTTCTCAATAAGCAGTTTGGTTTCGGCGTAAAATTGTAGATCCTTTCCTATCGTCCCAAAAATTGAAAATTCACACAAAACGAATGGTTGTGATAAGCTAGGCCTTGGGTCCCACAGACCTGTCGCGCCAAAATATTTATTTATATTTATTTATAACTATAACAGTCTGCCTAAAAAGAAAGAAATGAGAGAAAATTATAGTCGATTAAAGTAATCTATTTTCACGTTAGTGTCTTTCGATGATGTTTGCAACTATCACCCTCGCAATACATTTTAAACGTTAAAGCGACGAAATAATAGTGAAGAAAATCTTAATAATTGCATCAGCTTCTTATCGATAAAATTTTTTTTCAATTCTAGACAAAGTTGCGCGGCTTATCGCACGGAAAGACATGTATAGGACCGCTGATCATTGTCAAATAAAATGAATTTATTCGACTTTACAATGTGCACAAGATTTTCCAATCGGATAAAAATTATTTAATTTTATTTGTTGATCTAGATCTGTTTTTGGAGATCTCGATTTTTATTGATTTATCGATTTGCATTCTCTTTTTTTAGCTTTTGACTCGCCAAGGCAATGAAAAGGCTCGTCGACCTGTAGAATCTTTTGTGTCGAGATTGTCAGAAAATAGCTTTTAGGTTAGCAGAATTTCTACTTCCCTAATGTAGCTGATAATGTTTTCAGCAGAGGATTTTCTCAATTCTCCTGGGGTCGAATCGCGTCGTCCGTGATCGAGCATTAAATTCTAGATCGATATTCGCACAAGATCGGCTCAGCTGGTCGTCTTCTATGAGACATAGCCGTCAATCCGGGGAGAGTTGGCTTTGTGCTTACGAGGTTTTTGGTATCGTGCCTTCGTAGATTTACAATTTTGTTGGCATTGTTCTTTAATGGCAGGATTTCCTTTTTGGCCTTTCTGAGGCCTGGAATTTTGTTCCTAGCTGATTTAGTGACAGCACAGAATGGTTCTGGTTCTATAAAAGGGGTTTCTAATCGCTTTTTGGCAAGTTCGTCAGCCTTTTTATTACCTTACATGCCCTCGTAATTTCTTTAGCTTGTGCCAGGCTACGTATCTATAGACACTTTTTTAAATATATAAGTGGAGGGGTGTTAAACATGTTAAAGCTTCTATAGCAGATATAGGACAGGAACGCATTGCGCCGGAAAGTCCCAGGCATGCGAGGCATTGAACCATGTTCATGTGAAATGGTATTCTTTTTTTTTTTGTTAATTCTTTCATTTTTCAGGATGTTATACATTTCTCTAACTACAGCTACAGGCTACAGCCCCGGGCCTCCACAAAACAGGGGCCCCCACCATAGACTTCGAAAAAAAAATTACATTGGTCTTTGACCTGACCGCATAACAAATAAAATTCTAGAATATTCGGTTGAAAAAGGTTCCACAGAACTTCAAAATTGAAGTAACTCTGCAGAATTCAGTTTCTCAGCTCCAACTTTGTTCGAAAATGATCTTAAATGCTCTTAGTTTGGAGAAAAATCATCGCGTTTTTACCATGTTGTGGTCATTCTCTCGACTTTGGCTACTAACTCTTGTCCATCGGTTGTTAAATTTTTGATTTCCTTCAGAATTTCACAGCAAGTACCTAGCGATACCAAATTCTGACTGAAAAATTATCTCGGAAAAACAGCGGACTTTCGTTAGTATTGTCGAGCTGAAGCTCCGAAAGCCATTGTAATTCTAAAAAAAAAATAGTACCTACAGTATATTTTCTGATAAGGAGCAAAAAAATATATCGTGAGGAATGAAGCATTGCACCTTTTACAAAAGATGAGTTGTATCGAAACCGCTCTATTTGCTATCCCTTGGAAATCCATCTTGAAGCACTTCGATGCTACAAACAAGATGTTGCAGGACCCGAAAATGATTCCTGAATCTGCCATGTGTGCATTAGAATCATTGAAATCATTCGTTGAATTCAAAAGAGACGATGTTGATAAATATAAAGAAGCAGCTAAAGAAATATGAACAATCACACACTAGAACTGGTGCACTGGAAATCGCTCATAAATGTACGGGAACGGGAAGTAAGCCAAGTTCAAATAAACTCATATTTAAGGACTGGCTTAATTTTGTTCTGGAAGCGCAAAGTTGACAGAGTTTAGTGAAATTATTGCTACATTTCGTTCAAACTACGGCTTATCAACTCAAAATTTCAGCACAGTTAAGCCGTCACGTAAAGCAAAAATATATTCTTAATTCCTATTTTCTTTCAGTTTTGTATTCCACTTCAAATCTGCTTCATTTATATACCAGTATACAGGAATCAGTAATAAAATGCATGAAAATCCGAACGAAGGAATTACCAAAGGAGAGGCTTCAAAACTTTAACTGATTTAAGTACGACATCACACATGCGTACGTCATAACCCATCCACGATCGTATAGCTTGTGAAAAAACCCGCGACCTCTGCATACAAATACGATCGCAGGCCGATTTCATTGACTTTGAAAAATCTTTATTGTATCTATATACCTACTGCAGACTGCAGACACAGAGGACAGAGCCAGAAGCCAGTGCGGTGTTTGGTGTACCTACCAACAAATACAATATCGCGATAAATTGCTTTTGCCGCGTTCGGCTGTGCGCCTATACAACACCAGACTTCAGTAATTTTGTTTACATCAGCAAGATAACATCGTGATGTTCGTGATCCCGTGAGCAACAAAATAAAATAATAGAAAATATACAGAAACTTGTACTGAATACCTAAACAAAAGATATACACCTAATCCCTTTGAAATGGTTCTTCGGGAATTGCTTCAAACTGTAGGTTATCGTGGAAAAGTAAAATCCGTATCACCCAAGAATGTGATATTCATAACAGGCTGTGATTCGGGATTAGGGTAAGTGTTTTTTTCTATAATTACCTACCAATTTGAGGGACTAAAGCCTACGGTCGCTACTTTCAGTTTCACTTTGGCCCTTTTTTGTCACTCCCTCAATATGACAGTGGTGTCGGGTTGCCACAATTTTAAATCGGAAGGCGCTAAGATCCTGCAAAACGTCCCCGATTCTAAACGTATGATAACAGTGGAAATTGATCTCTTGAAACAGGACAGCATAGAGCAGGCACACAAAGTGATTCAAGATTTGGTTGAGAAACAAAAGGATTATGTTTTCACGGCACTGGTCAACAATGCTGGCATAATGTGTTTCGGTGAATTCGAATGGCAGACAAGAAATCTCTTTGAATCCCAAATTAATGTAAATGTGCTGGGCACAATGCGAGTTACCAAACAATTGCTACCGCTGATACGACAACATCGGGCGAGAATCATAAATATCACAAGTCATTGTGGACTTCAGGTAAATTTGAATCGGTTTTTTTGTTTTCCTATTTCAATAAATAAAATTAGAGATAGGGGGAGTTTCTGCGAAAGATGCTCATTTATATTCATGGTAAGCGCTTTGGAATAGACCTCCTTGCCGGTACTTTAACCTGTTGTATAATTCATGAAACATGGAACACGTTTTATATTCAAATGTAAAATTCAAAAGCTTCCGATTTACAAGTACTAGGTTCATACATTCCCAACAGTTTGCAAAAAATACCTAACTACTTCTTCCATAGCGTGGATATTGTGGTCTGAGGAAGCTTTTCGGAAATAGAAATCGGTGAAGACTGCCAAATGACTAATGACTTCATGCATCTAACTAATAATCATTACCCTTGGCTGTGCTTGGTCCCTGTCCCATTGGACATGCACAGATTTTTAAAGAAATCTGAATTAATAATCCATTTTCACTTTCTGACAGAGCCTCGCCGGTCTGGCCCCGTATGCCGCATCAAAGGCGGCTCTTCGCTTCTGGAACGACTCCCTACGTATCGAATTGAACAAGTATGGCGTGGAAGTTGTGAATTTCATACCCGGATCCTTCGTCATGGACAGCAACATTTCCGCACGCCAACAAGATCATGCACTTGATATGAAAAGCAAATTCACCGCAGAACAAAACGAATTCTACGGCGAATATTTCAACGAATACAATGACTATCTGAAAATCATCTCCGGTTTCAAGCCACCCAATCAAATGGACAACAAACCGTTGCTGGATAAGTTTAAAGATGCCCTCACCAGCACCTATCCCAAATCGATGTACATTCACGAGCCAAGGAGGTAAGTAACTCGCATGCAACTAAATTCAAACAAAATCATATAAACCGCCTTTTACAGGTACAAAATTTACAGATGGCTTTTCAGCATCTGTCCGACACCGATTGTGGACTGGCTGACATTAAAATTCTGCGCCATGCCCGCCTATCGACCCGCCAACAAACTGCTATAACAAGAACAGCTCCAATTGATGTTGCGATATTTTTTTTTAATTTCTTTACATATAAAGTGAATTTCCACTAGATACATATAAAAACAATTTAAAGTAGTTATACTTAATTAAAAAAATACATTAGAAGGAAATAAAATGCGTTACATGGGTAGAACAGAACAGATTGCGTTTCTTCTGGTTTCCTTAATAATTTCTGTTTAACTGGAATCACAGGAGTTTCTCATTTGTTTCTCTTTCAAATGAACTTTAATTGTCCCATATTTTGTTTTTTTTTACTCGAGTTAGTCGATGCGCGTTGGGCTGTGCCTATTCGTAGTGCGCGTTTGGATTGGGATTTGGGTTGTTATTCCAGGTGTCGTCGATTGCGTCGGTTGATCCACCACGGCGGAAGAAGGCCATGAAGTAGATGATGATGAGGAAAACGAGGATTCCGCTTAGCACCAGAAACCATGTTCGCCGCCAGGGCGGTCGCGATGACGGTGCGTAGAAACGACGAGACCAACGCGAGAAGATCTCAGCAGGAGTTCGGCGTTTATATTTGTTGTCGTCCCGGTCAGTTCCGCCTATTGGTGACTGCCGTGGTAGTAAGGGCCGTCTGCTGTTGGCTGTGGAGAGGAATAGATTTATAGGTTTAAATTTGTTGCCACAATTAAAGATTGTGTTATAAGACTCTTGAATTTAAAGGAATACATAACAAAGAATGTATTACGCAGCACAGTTGCAAAATATAGATATAGGTATACGGTCGAACATGCAATGAGGAAGTCAGCTCTCTAACGACTATAGCAGAGAAAAAACGAGAGAAAACGTGGCACGATGCACGACGCACGAGTCGAAGAACATAACCAAGTTGGAGTAGTTAAGGTTGTAATCGGACCTTTGTCTTAACGACAAATAACACGCCAGTAAATGTGATGGCTGTAGCGCACAAAGTAGCAGAAAGAAGCTGAAATGCGACTGCAAACGTCTGTGCTGACAGTTAAGAAAAAATCCCCCAAATGTTAGGTCATTTATTTCATTGACAAGTTGCAGATTTTTGTGTCGAAAACTCTCTACTTCCTATCCAATCCAAAACTACAAGGTTTAACAAAATGTATTTTTCTTGTTGAGCCCTTTGAAGTTGAGATGTTGAATTTTAACCTTAAAATAGTCGTTGTTATTGGACTCAACTCTGCTCTTCCAATTTTAACGAAAACAATAGCAAAATCCCATCCCACTCATATTTGTTTTACTGTACGAGATAGCGATAAGCAGATTTTGGGAAAAAAATATTTTTTATCAGACTGGTCACTAGTGGGTTTAACTTTTCCCCTTACTGGAAGAATATTCCCGTACTTACCCTGCGAATCGTTAGACGGTGGATTGAATGCATCCATAAGCAATACGGAATGTGGGCTCTCGAGTGTGCTGTTGCCGTTGTTATAGTACGCTCCATTCGGCTTAGTTCGTTCGACACTACTATGATGTACTTTGGTCATCGTGCTCATTGCACTGGACTGTGTGTTTGCTTTGGAAGAGGATTCGTCAGAAAGCTAGAACAAGAAGAAAACGATGACACGCAAACTCTTCGGCTATAAATACCGCGGATTATACCATTGGCAGTCCTAGTTCATTGCGACCCCAATTGACTTGTCCCAAACGGCTTTTCAATGCGTCCGCAATTGGCGAAATTAAATTCGAAGATGGGAAAATTGGATTGGAACATGTCGGACACGTATGCCCGCCCGGAGCTGTGGTAGGTGGCAGAGCTGCTTGACGTGCATTCAAGCAATCCCAGTGAAAGACATCTGAAAGAGTTAGTTGTGAAATTTACTTTCTAGTTTGACTAAAACTCGGCTTTACTTACGGTAGCAAATCAATCGTATGCAATCGCCATTCTCTAGAGTCAAGCCACACAGATTACAATTGGACAGATAGTCGCTATCCTTAAGCCATTGAATATATGATTGAACGACGCACTGCGGGTGTGAATAGTATGTTGTATTGTGTTCAATTAATGCAAATCTAGTTGTAGCGGGCGGCTTACCTTTGGGTGACTGGTCACCATACAATGTTCGCAAACATTGACGCGATGCTCGAAACAGAATTGATTTGTTACCCTACGTTTTGGACACTTGCACAGACCCATAATTGTTACACTTTTGATCAAATTAAATTGATATAATTATAGTTAATGTAAAAATGCACAAAGAATTGACGGTTTCTTTGGACAATTTCAGTTTTTCACATCTCTTAAGAAATTGGAAAATCGGCCAGTTCGGGTTCTTTTTTCTTTATAGCTACAACTTTGACAGCGCAAATTGACAAGCCACGTATGGTTGATGGTTTGTGAATTGAATAAAAGTCAAATACTAAAACTGGGCTACTTTAAGGTTAGGCTGCATCATAGATGTTTTATATTTGGCTGTTCTATTGGACATAGATTTCAACAACAGTTGATTCCGAGATTCTTACATCGCACTGCCTAGTTAGTAGAAGAGACTGCTCCCTTCTCCAGTAAATTCGCTTTTACGAAAAAAAAAATTAAAAAGCAAAAGTAGTTCTTATTAAGTCTTTATTTGATTTCCTAGTCCAACCACTCAGTCATGTACTGACAAAGGGTCGGTGTTACTTCTCCACAGTTTGAACAATTTTTTATAACCGGACATATGCCACATGGCATTTGTACCAAACCAGGTGGCGGCAGCGGTGAATTTAACGCTCGGTATACGTAGGAACTATTGGGCAGCAAAATGCGCTCAGCATTGCCATCGTACACCACAGTTTTCAGAATTGTTTCTAAATCGTCCTCGTCCAGACTAACTTTACTGATTCCCAAGTCCGATATAAACTTGTGAACCTCCTTAACTGTGCAACAAGACATTTGTTTCAATGCCAATGGGCCTTCTCGCTTACTTTCTGCAGTTTCTCTTTTAATTTGCAAAAAACGAAGACACTGCTGGTTTAGAACATCAACGAATTCTGCTTCGAAGTCTTGATCTTGATACCACGCTCCACCTGTAATAGACCGATCAGGCTCTAGATTATAAAGCATGTATACTTTCTTTTTGCTGGCCTATAAAAAGAACGTAATAGAAACAGATTATAGACATGTGTTCGATTTAACTTACGTTGACAGATTTAACAGCTTTGATTAACTTTTTCGTTTCCAAGTTCTTCAAGATTTTATTCAACTGTGTCATGTTCAAGTTCGACTTCATGCGTATGTCTCGAATCCAGATACCCTTGTTGGCACCCTCCTCAATTATGCCATACACTACTTTCTCTTCATTGTCAGCTTCTTTGGGCAGAGCTCCCTTTTTCGGATCCTTTGTACGGTAAATAAGTTTCTCTCCCTTCTTCAGAATCTCAATTATGCCCTGCTGCAATAATTTATTGAGACCTTCAACTTGCAAGGCGGGTGTAACCTCGGGTATGCTTTTTCTGAGATCATCGTTTGTGGCGCCAGCTGGTAGACCTTGGATGATTGCGAAAATCTGATGGCTAACTTCTTCGGCAGACATTTTAAAATTCTAAAAAAATGAAGACCCGAATTGTAGAACATATTGGAATGGAGGGATCGGACATTAAAAGGGCTGAAGTAGATAAATTCTCAGCGTCTGCAGTTTTAGGTAAACGAATCGTGATACAAAAATCAAACGCGAACAGACTATTTCCTGGACTGGACGAAGAAGAGTTATATCCAGTTACAAAGTTCTACTTCTCCACTTTTTCAAGGTATAACGTGCCCTTAAAAGCGTAGCTCAAATTGAGCACACAATCGGTGTTTTGGTTTTGACAAAAAGTTCGCAAGCATTTCAGATTTCACCTTGCCGTACATTTAACCGTGTTGAAACTAAATTTCTTTCAGTTATTATCTAGTTAACAATGCCACTTACCGAGCCGAATAATGCTGACGTTAGCGATGTTTCTGAATACAGCTACAATCGAGTTTGCAACACAGTTTCAAAGGTAATTTGAACAAAATTAATAAGAACGGCCCTCCACTTCACGATATATTTATTTGTTCCACCTACTGTCACTGTCAAACTAAAGTAATCACAAATCTTTCGCACTGTTATAAATAATTTTGTGTTCATAGGTTGGCTACTCTGACGGTATAACAGATGGCCGGGAGAGCGTTTTTCAAACAGGATTCGATTGCGGATACGAAAATGGGCTTCTTACCGGATTCGAATTGGCCAAATACAGAGCTTTCTTTGAAGTCATAAATAAGAATGCTTCCACCGATGACATTCGCACGGAATCAATAGTCCATGATAATCTAAACATTCCAGAAGCCAAAGACAAGTGCCACCTTAAAATGCTGGAATTGACGGACAAAAACACAACCGAAGTTTTCAACCAACAACTGGACTACGTGAATAAACAAAAGGGTGTTCTCGCCAAAGCGCTGCCCATTGTTACTAATTTATTCGCTCAATAAGCACAAATACACGTTAATAAGAAAAAAAATATTATAAAAATTAGATTGGGTTTTAAATAATTTATAGGTACAGGCCTTCGGGTGTGCCCTCCTTCTTCCTGTAGAGAACACTCTCCTTTGATTTTTTGAAGTCCTCGTTCGTCACCTTCATACGGCGCTCGCGAAGTGCCATCAGACCAGCTTCGGTGCAAATCGCTTTGATATCGGCGCCCGAGAGATCGTCTTTTGCCATGATCAGTTCGCTTAGGTTTACATCTTCAGCGAGAGTCATTCGCGAGGTGTGGATGGTGAAAATGCGACGCTTTGTCTTTTCGTCGGGCAAGGGAAACTCGATTTTTCTGTCAATACGACCGGGCCGGATGAGAGCCGGATCGAGAGTCTCAATACGATTGGTCGCCATGATTACCTGTAGGAATAAAGGAGGGTTATCGGATTTTTAGTTAGTATGGTATGTCAACTTACTTTGACGTCACCTCTCGAGTCAAAGCCGTCGAGCTGATTGAGCAGTTCCAACATAGTTCTCTGGATTTCACGTTCTCCGCCGGAATTCGAGTCGTAACGCTTTGTGCCGACTGCATCGATTTCATCGATAAACACAATTGAAGGTGCGTGCTCCTCGGCGACGCGGAAAAGTTCCCTTACGAGTTTGGGGCCGTCACCCAAGTACTTTTGGATCAATTCACTGCCGACAACGCGCAAGAACGTTGCTGATGTCTGATTAGCCACCGCCTTTGCTAAAAGTGTCTTACCAGTACCAGGAGGCCCATACAAGATCACACCTTTCGGCGGTTTAATGCCCATCTCTTCGTAGTACTCAGGATGAGTCAGAGGAAGCTCCACAGATTCCTTAATCTCCTGGATCTGTGTGTCCAGCCCGCCAATATCGGCATACGTCTCCTGTGGCGCTTTCTCCAACTTCATCACAGTAACCATTGGATCTGTGTCATCGCTCAAAACACCCACAACTGCGTGCACTTTGTGATTGAGCAGAACAGAGCAGCCTGGCTCCAGCTGGTCCTTATCAACAAACGACAAAATGCTTACGTAATGCTCGCTGCCCACAGATGTGGACACAATTGCATGATTATCATCGATAATCTCCTCCAAGTTACCCACCGACATCGGTGTACCGCGGAGGTCATCGACTTTGGAACGTTCCTCTTCATTCTTTTCATCCTGTGGCTTTAGTCGCTCTTGATTGCGAATAAATTCATCCTCCATCATGAGGTAATCCTTTATCCGCTCCAGTTTCAACAACTTCAAACGACACCGTGTGTGAGGAGTGACCTGCGGAAGCTTCATGGCGGCATCGGGTCCCTTTGCCCGGCGCTTCTTCTTGCCAACGCGTGTTGGAATTGGAGGTTCATACTTCTTCTTCTTGTCTTTGTCGTCTTTTTTATCACCACTTCCACTCTGGCCAGATTGGTTTTGACCCTAAACATGAACAAATAAAAATAAAAAAAAGTTGATTTTATAGAAATGTCCGCCATATAAAAGATTCAGTCATCGTCGTATACGACGACCATCAGTGACAAAGAAAGTTTACACATCCGACAAAGAAAATGCAATTTTTACTAAATAAACTTTAAAATTTTCAGCTATAATAAAAAGTGTTATTAATTCTATTTTATTATGCGCGAATTTACCATATTTGCAGAGGAATTTCTTTTTGATTTAACACAAAATGAAAAGTTTCAGTTTTTGCTAATGTCACACTTCAACAAAAATTTACGAGTCATTAGGGTGAAGTTGGATGCGATCGATATATTTTGTTCAGCTATTAGGGTGAGTGCTTGCACGGCAAATTCTGAAAAGTTGAGTGACAGCAAGTGTCTGTGAATCGTTGTTCCACTTGTGATAGCGCTTTCGCAATGTTGCCGAACTATTATCAGTTATTATTTTTTTTTCTTACTGATTTAGTTGTAATTCTTCTAGGACACCTCACGAATTACAAAACACTCACAAGAAGGGTTTCAAACACTAGCAGTTTACACTGAGACACACAAATGATATGTTAATGCTTATTTTATTTTAGATCCTCTCAGAACTGTCTCCGAAGGTTCACCGCTTTTCAACCACATTGTCGAGCGTTTAAAGCTGTATTCCCCATTGTTTGCTTTCAAATACCTCACGTATTAGAATTTTGGGAGCAAGTCGAACAAATTTCGAACAAACCTATAATTGGCTTTCAACAAGCAAACCACCCAGCCTTGATCAAAAATGTCAAATTTGACGTTAACTATTACAGCCGGTGCTGGAAAGAAATCCGAAAACTTGGTGAATGCAAAATTTCTGAACTTAAAACCAAATTGCCAAGTTCCTACGCGATGTCATTTCGTAAATGTTATCAGTTAGTAACTAAACAAGCGATACGATGGTTTCCCGGACACATGGGCAAAGGTATTCGTCAAATGCAACAAAAACTAAAGTCTGTCGACTGCATCATTGAAGTGCATGATGCCCGAATACCACTATCTGGTCGGAATCCTGAATTCCGAAACACTATCAGCGGCATTAAACCGCACATCCTAGTCCTCAACAAACAAGACCTCAGTGACAAGAGCATGAACTCACGGATCAGTGAAAAAATCAAAAGCAACGAGGGTATTGACCATGTAATCTTCACAAACTGCAAGGATCAACAGTGTCCAGGGATAAAGAAAGTGATGCCGCTAGCCAGTGACCTGATTGTCAACTCGGACAGATACAACCGATCGAATGAAAAGGACTTTTGTGTCATGGTGATAGGCGTTCCGAATGTTGGAAAGTCGTCGCTGCTGAATGTGATGCGCAATCGACATCTCAACAAAAAGAAGGCAACCATAGTTGGATCGAAGGCAGGAATAACAAGGAGCGTAATGTTTAAAATAAAAATTTCCGAAGATCCACTGATTTACATGATAGACACTCCGGGAATTCTAGAGCCAAAGATCCGAGATGACGAAATGGGTATGAAACTGGCGCTTGTCGGCTGCATACCAGATCATTTGGTAGGTGAGGATCTTATCGCCGATTACCTGCTGTACTGGCTCAATGCGAATAACCGATTTGATTACGTGGAACTGATGGGACTGACACAACCGACGGACTCCATAGCAGAGGTACTAGTAGCCGGCGCAAGTAAGCTGGGACGATCAAAGAAAATTAAGGGCGTCGATGGTAGTCTCACGGTGATGCCAGATCTAATGATGGCAGCTCAGCATTTCATTCGAGCGTTTCGCACTGGTCACTTTGGAAAGATTAACTTGGACAGTTCTTCGTTTAGATAGATATATTCGCTTTACTTGTCAAATTAGAAAATCATAAAAACTAAAATAAAAAAAAGTTCTTTTATTCGATTCCCAGCTCTTGTGGCGGAATCTCTGTTCCTTCGATGGGAGCGTCGGGTGTTTCAGGACTTTCCACTGTTTCTTCAACTGCAGTATACGCAGCAGTGGCTTTTAAATCTTCGGGAATTCCTCTCAGGCGGTTATCAACGACACGCTGAAATGGTGATCGCTTTTCATAGAACTCCAAGACCTTTGTTGCATCGCGTAGGCGCACTTGCTTTCCGGCGACCAAGTCAAATTCATTACAACCAACCCATTTGATTAGGTACGAAACATCGCCAGATACATCGGTAGCCCCGATGATTTCTTGAATTTCAAGTCCCCTGTCATAGCCGCGCGGTTTAGTGATTTCTTCAATTTTGGGTTTCTTGTCGCCGCGTTTCTTAGCCTTGGCACGCGACTCTTCATATCTCTGAATTAGCTGAGGACAGTTGCAGTTCTCCTCGGGCTCCCAAGTGTTGTCAGAGCTAAAGTTAGTTTTTGAGTTTACTTTTGTCGATGCGGTGTAACTTTTGTTTTACTTACTTGGAGTATCCTTTCCATTTGATAAGATATTCGATTTTACCATCAGTAGAAATACGTTTGTCCACTATCTTTTCTACAGAAAAACCAGAGTTCTTTATTTTAACCATTGCGTGAGCGTATTTGGTTCAATATTTTCGTAAAATCACGAACAAGCCAAGTTTTTCCAAACAAATGCTGTGAAACGTCAGATTCTTAATGTACAGTGTTGCCATATTGTCAAAAAAGGAAGATGAATAGCACAGTGAAAGTGTTATAACCACCACAGGAGAACTAATGTGGAATTCGATTGCGTTTTTCCGGTTTCTGCTCTCAGATTTAAGATTTTGTGTAGGTATCTAAATGATTGGAATATTTGTAGGCTTGGGCAAATTTCTACGATTTTTCCAGTCACTGGTTAAATTTTTAATTAAATCATTCGAAATTTGCCCCCAGGTTATTTTTTTTTTACATTTACATTCAAAAAAAATTTATCCACCCGATGTAATGGGTTTCTTTGCAGTTAAAAAAGTTCAAGTAAACGTAATCCAACTGCACTACTAGGTAGCTTGCAGACTTCATCTAGAATTAACAAATTTGAAGTACTTAACTGATGTGTAACCAGTTCATGACTTTTACTCAGACTTTATTAATACTTACTTAGGTCACTCTTTTACTGAGTAGTAAAATACACGCCAATTTTAGCCGCTAATCCTTTATAACGCATATAAATAAATAATGAAAGGAACATTTGGGACACGCAACAGTGCACTTCACCTTTATGCGTTTTGTAGTTCATGAACATGATTTACAGATCATTGACATTCATGGTTTACAACAATAGTACGAGATCCACTCTTTTATCCAGTCTGAATTGCAGTATGGTATCCAAACTTCTTTACAAGTTTCGGATAAAAACAAAACATCCACTTTATTGCAAGGTGTAAAATTCTGTATATATATTTCTACTGTAAGGCGGTTTACATTTCTAAGGAATGCTTTCAATAAATTAAATAATTCTCTTGAGGCTCTTGTCCAACTCCACATCGTAGCGCATCAGTTTTCCGTACTCCATCAGCAGCTTTCGCCAGTAACACTGCACATGTGACATTTTCAGGTGATTCCACACGAACTTATACCCTCTTTGAGCGATTTCTTTTGCTAGATCGTCATGCTGTTTGAAGAAGAGTAACACCTTCTCGAGTTCCCGCTCAGTGGGATATGATTTGATGGGAACATAATGCACCCACGGCTTCATGGCAAAATAATAAAACTCATTCCACTCATCGCCAACGTGAAACACCAATGATTTGCATAAGAACAAATGCTTATGTCTAAAACTTGCCGCCACTCCTCGGAAATTAAAGAGATACTTGTACTGGCAATGATTTTCAAACGTAACCTCCTCTGCTGGTTCAGCATTCAATGTATCCTTCAACGATTTCCATGCTTGGTTCTTTGTGTACTGTGCATCTACTAGTTCTGGGCTTCTTCTGGACAGCAGAACCAACGAGTCCCGTTCATCTGATGTTCTTGAGCCGCGAAAAAAACCCATCGTGCGCTTCTCATCCCAAGGCCACTTTTTCCCCGCCATTGATATCGCATAGCGATGTTTGTCCCAACGACCTATGCCAGTCGGGTGTAGCGATATAGCTGGTCCGCCTTCCCAAAACGACCAAGCTGGATACATTATATCCATATATTCATTGGTTTTCGAGAAAGACATAATGGGACCTTGTGGGCCATGATCACGCCTTATTTGGGGCCAATCACGGCAGTTTATCACAAGTTCCATGTTGGGCAAGTCATTCAAGACAGGCTTGATGAAATGCTCTATACCTGAACACCTGGACGGAAACATGCACGTTTTCTGACGATAGAGTACATGGTCTACGATCTGATACTTGGTGCCAAAGGGTTTCATCGTTTCCAAGTCTCGTTTTGTTATTCCCGATGAGCGAAACGGTGCCAGATCTGTTTCAATGACACCTGTGTGGCAAGAACATTCGTCTTCGGTTTCCTTTTGGCATGGCGAATACTCTTTTACGGACTGTTGGATTTGCTTTAGAATAGCATTCGTTTCTGAAAAACAATGGTAAATGTATAATGTATCAAATAGATTTGAGTGTTGCACTAACCTCCGTCATATTTAGATGTTTGAGAGCCGCATTCTGCCTTTTCTGCGGAGCACTGATCTTCAGCACAGTGCGCTAATGGATTTTGTATAATTATAGTCAGAAAAATTAATATTTTCATAACTAATTCTTAAACTGTTGGTCTGCGACGATGTGCATAATTAAAATTAGAAGAGAATTTTTGCGGCTTCCGTTTGACAGTTTGTTTTGATAAACACGTATGTCAAAAACAGCCGTGGCTTGCAGTGGGCGGGCCAACAGGTGTGTATAACAGTAGCAAATACTTCTAACTTTGTTACCATTTCAATATTCAATTTGACAAATTCATTTATAGATTTTTTTTTGATTTTCCAGAATACAGGGAATAAACTTTTATGCGAAATTATCAACTGCTGGGAGATATTTTAAAAGTTTCTGCTGGTCGACGTGAAGGCATGAAAAATGGGTTACAGTCCATGTATTTAATAGTGGGGATTATAACGGGCAATATTTTTTTTATCTGTTTGAATTTTTGGGAGAAAGTGGCCGCGTTCCACTGCCTTCTAAATGACTAGCGGTATGTCAAACTTCATGTAAAAAATTGACATTTCACCATAGTGTTAGACATCTATCACTTTTTGTAAAGTATCCCTTTTAGGGAAATTTCTCAATTTAGCGCAAAATAAGCCGCTGCATTGAGAGAGAGAGAAAAAAGAACAGTGGAAGGAAAAACGTTTGTCAGAAATACCCTTTTACTCAAAAAGTATAATTATTTTGTTAACAAACATTTTTTTTCATTTTTCAAATGAATAAAACCTTAAGCTAGGCCTATATATACAATATATGAATCCCTTCCGAAATTACTCCTTTTTTCTTCTTGTCAAATGTCAAGTAGGACGTATTTGTATTTGTTTGCAGCGTTCCAATTTGAAAAACACTGTTATACTTGGAAACAACTCACTTATGGCAGTACTATCAGCAATTTGCCCCAAATCAAATTTTTTTGACGTTTTGCTTCAACTACCAAATTCGTTATCGCGACAGCCAGCGTTTTTTGTCCCCTTCTTTCGTCGATTTTTATTCCGAACTTCCATCCAACGATGTCGTCTTTTTCGTGTCCGTAACGACGAAAAAAAAATGCAAAAAGCTAAAATTTAATTGAAAAATAAGACTAAAATTACGAACATAAGCAACAAAATCCGCGATTTGATTAACTTGTGGCACAAATTTTCCAATTTGTATCCTTTTAAAAGAAAACCCTTACAACTCAGCGTTTGTAAACAAAACAAATTGTGTGTGTGAAAAAAAAGAGAAAATTTCTTGCAAAGCTCAAGTTCTGTGTCCATTGTTATATTTTACACAAGAAATAAATGTGTTTCCCTGCGTCTCATTTATATTCGCCTGTTTGTAAATCATAAACAGTGGAACTGCAAATAAATAAATTGCGTTCGTTAATTTTTTTTCCTTTCTGGATAGAACTTTGTCGTTTCAAAAAAGGTGAGTGTGTAATTTTGTTTCCTTAGCTATTCTCATTTTTTATGGAGTTGCAAATTGGGAATTCGTTTCCGATTTGCGGTGGCGAAAATTTCGTGTTTCCTTTTGGGTGGTATATGAAACGGTTAATCGATGGTTTCAGAGAAGCAGAAAAGGTTACGTGGGTTTGAGAATTCCAAGGTGGTGATTGTGTCAAAGATTTGATAAATTATTCGCGAATTTATTTACTTGAAGCGAATTTTAAAATGCGAAAACGTAAAGGTGTATGATGAGTGAATCATGTGGTCACCAATTAAATTTTGTGTGTTGTTCTTGGGTTAGGTAAAAGTTTTTTTTTCTCTCTACCTTTTATTGTTCGTCTTGTTTAGTTGAGACAATTTAAAACGATTTCACCTGACCCCAGCAGGAAGGTAAATTAGTTAAGCGGATGAACCTGAGCAGCAGTTAAGAAAGTCGGGGAAATTACGGCTTCTTGGATCCCTCAAAGGGTGGGTCGTTAACTCGAAAATTATCGGACAGTGCATGCCATAAAAAAGCAATAACATTCAACACCACACTTGATACGTAACGCATAGTCACAATCGAAGCTAGGATCCAATATCCACTTGTTCTCTTACACTTGAGTGCTCAGATTACATTCGAAATAGATTTGTAAACCGCAGCTTTGACTCATTTCTTATGACAAATGCACTACCTGCTATTGCTCTGTAATCAATTTGAAGCGGAGGCGGATCACTTCAGGTTTCACTGGTGCTCCAACCACAAAGTTAAAGAACGAGCTTTGAAAATTTACATGGAAGTAAACCTACATTTAAAAAAATATGAAACGATTACTTCTTAAAGGGGCTTAACGAATACTCTCGCACATCGAATCATTTCCGTAAGTCGGAGTAGCGCTTTGTATGTTTTTTTGTTGTCCCAAATAGAATTAAAAGTAATTACTCATCGTACGTACTGAAAGCTTGCGATAATACTTTGGCGGGCTGAGAAGTCAGTCGAGATTTGTTTATTCAAATGTGAATATGATGTAATTGGATTTTATTTATATGGTACACCTACATCGCAATCAAAAGTGATTGCGTGGTACTGCTGTTACTTCATTTGCTATCTATCTGAATACCTCTATAATGAATTGCATTTGATGCCTTACCTTGTGTCAGCAACAATCCTGAACCATTTTAAATAAGTTTTGTACGCAAATTCGGTTAAGATGCAAAAGTCTTCCTGAACATCTAGAAAACTGAATCCTTTTTTAATTCACATCGAATTTAAAAATGTTTAAAAGCTAAATAGGTGGCCAACAGTCCCTTTTGGAGCTAGGGCTCAACCAACTGGTCTTTGGATAACTGAAGTGTGATTGAGCCTACTTGTGGCACTACATGTTCTGGCGTCATTTCTAGAAAAATTTGGCCAATATTCGACGAAGCCAGAACAAATAACCTTCTTTCCAGAACGCGTGCAGATGTCGCTAGACTTACGGCAATTTGTACGGACCACTGGCCTTTAGGAACTCACGCAGCCAAGTTAGGAATCCCCCACAACACCCACTGTCGTAGCTGCGCTGACACTAGCAAGAGTGAAACAGTGTTCCTCCTTCTTTGCGAATGTCCAGCTCTAGCTAAAACCAGATACAGTGCCCTGGGTAGTCCTTTCTTTGACGACCTATCGGCCATCCGAGGCATCCATTTTAACAACATTAACTCCTCCGGCTGGTTTTGAGCTACCATAACATACGTCACCTTTCTTATCTCCAGGTTCTACTAGTTGTGGTTTTAAAACGGCGCTTAAGCGCCACTTGTGTTTTTGAATGGAGGGAAAGCAACCACCTAAACCAATCAACCAACCAACATGTTCTGGCAATATTTTATGTTGTTCGCATATAGGGTGAATGTAAGCTTAAGGTAGGCAGCTAGGTAGATGGGTTATCACAGCTTAACCTATACCCCCATCTGTGAATTTGTCCATTACAACCATAAACAGCCTGTTGGGAACAAAAATAAACGGACTTATCAGAAATATACTTTCCCTATTACAATTTTCAAAAACACCCAGAGTCTGAATAGATCTCAATAAGTCTTTTAAACTTTGTTGTATCCAGATCGCCCTGTACTTTTCAGAAGCCGCTAAGGAGGTGGAGTCCTTTTTAGAATAAAAACACTCAGATATGAATATGAATTTTAGGAGTCCATTAAGATCTACGTTATTCCAGTTTATCAAAAAGTAACATTTAAGAATTCACAATATGTTGTTTTAAAGGTCTGAATGGCGATTAGATTGTATTTTTTTATACAGCTTTGGCAGAAGTCATTTTACAGTATGCCCTGCCCAGTCCAGTAATGGTTTATAGTTCTTTGTATGCCTGTGTCACTCTTATTATTATTTTAAACACAAAACAGTCTCGCCACATATGACTAAGGTTCTATATGTCTTCTGCCTCACGATCATCTTAAAAAAAAAACAAATTTGCGTGGCTGTATTATTGCGGCTAGTTGTACTGAATATATCGTTATTCGGTTACCTTCAGCTGTCAAAAATTGTGTAATCGGCTGCAGCTCCCCCATGTGAAGGACCCCTAGGCGCACAATGTTCGCATGTTCCTGACTTCATTGACTTCTAACCGAATCTGTTCAAGGTGCACGCTACAAGTATTAAATTTCGAAACATATTAACAAACTTGCACCTTCCTGCGGCTCAAAAAACACTTTTATTACAATTTTTGTTTTACCATCTTTCGTAATCTAATGCAAGCAAAACTATTTAAAACTTTCATCCCATTTTTAATTGTTTCGCATTTCGCTTCGTTTTTTTTTAGTACCTTTCGTGTTTCATCACTCTTGTTAAAGGCTATACCACACGCACTTACTAAATCAGTCTTCTTTCATCCATTTCTGTCTTTAAACGCTATATAGTGTTTTTCATACCATTAAGTATAAATGGTGGTAACTGTTTAAAATTGTCGTGTGACTAAACCACGAGAGGTTTGCAAAAAACAAAAATCGCAGAGGTTTATTAGACACAAACATAACAGGTTTCGATGCCATTTTCTGTTTTTGTTGTATACGTAGGCGGACGTACATATATACATAATGACTATATACAGAAATGTGTGAATCAATCGGAGCCGGTTTATTGGCCAAGTCCAGGCCTTTTAAAACTGGGAGTGGAAGAAAACAGTTAATGATTTGTTATTAGTAAATTGTTGATTTAATTTCGGTTCATATATTTTTGTTGATAAATAAAAAGATGTATGTGTGTATATGAAAATGTGAGCACACATATGTGATCCAAATGTAAGCACAGCTGTTCTTAAAACTAATAATGCAATCACTGGGCGAAAGTGACAGATTTGTAAGTGCCTAGTGTTCACTTTCAATAGAAATTTAATTTTGTTTACAGAAAAATCGAGGTATGAGTTAAGTTACGTGTGTTGGGTTTTTGATTGTCCTCAATGTGCTTACATGAAGGTTCGATTGTTCTTTGGCGAAAGTGATCAGTTAATTTTAACAGAAGGGTTTTGATTCGTGCTGCATGTTGGTGAAACTGTAAAGCGGAAATGTGAAAAGCTGCAATAAGAAATACTACTAATTATACAATTACAATTAAGTGCAACAAATCTGTCTGGTTGTCCTTTATATCCCCATATTTATACAATCCTATAAAATATGGACCCTCAAAATATAGGTAATCGTGCGTCCTTTGAGCATGTCTCAAGCACTATAAGAAGAGGTTCGGATTAGACACACTTAAACGCTATATGCTTGATATGCATTTAACTCTATTGAACTTATTTATGGAAGGTGGAACATAAAAACATGGCACATCTATGCATATTGAATGCGCCATATACGTTGAAATCGCTTATAACGACGATGAAGGGACCAATGAAATAAAGTCGTAACAAGCGGCGGTCGCTTTATCCAACTGCCTTCCACAAATATTCTGGAATAAATTAAACAAAATCACATACATCAAATGCTAACTTTTTTTTGTTAAAGACGCGTAAACCACAACTAATTTAAGACACATCATATAAACTGCCATAATATTTAACATTTTTTGATTTTATCTCATTCCGTTGTTATAACCGACGACAAGGATCGATTTTTTCCGAAAAATTGGTCTTTATATTCGACATTTTGTTATGAAGGGTTTTCCAATAAGAGGTGTTTTTTTTTTGATATTCAAAGAAAAATGCGATTTTTTGAGATAACAATGATCGGATATTTGTTTCATAATAAAGGGGAAGGTATGCCGTTAGTAATGAAAAACAACATCAGCCAAATGGCCACCACGACCACGCTTACAGGACCATGTCCTTTTCTTGAAATTTTTCATAACAAAATCGCAAAGTGGCTGCCCCATGTCCTCGATAGACTCACGAATTCCATCTTTGAGGTCTTGAATCGACGCTGGGCTATTGGCGTAGACCTTATCTTTCACGTGGCCCCAAAGAAAGAAGTCGCAAGGTGTTAAATCACAAGATCTCGGTGGCCAATTGTGATCACCTCTTTGAGAGATAACATGGTCCGGAAACTTTTCCCGTAAAAGATCAATGGTTTCGTTGCTTGTGTGGAACGAAGCGCCGTCTTGTTGAAAGTAAACGTTGTGCAGATCGATACCATCCAACTCCGGTTATAAAAAATCATTAATCATATTCGGTAGCGCAATCCATTCACCGTAACTGTTGATCCAACCTCATTTTAGAAAAGTAAGGTCCAATGACACCGCCGGACCATAAACCGCACCAAACAGTCACACGTTGAGGGTGGAAAGGCTTCTGAACAATAAATCTTGGGTATTCCGAGCCCCAGATGCGACAATTTTGCTTGTCGACGTAGCTTGTTGACGTAGCCCCCGAGGTGGAAATAGGCCTCATCAGTTAAGATGATTTTTCGATGGCATTCCGGATCATTTTCATGCATTTTTGTAGTGAATTTTTATAATTTCAATGCGTTGTTGAAGCGTGTATTGTTCCATTTTTAGTAATGGCGTAGTTTCTACTTGTCAAATGTCAAAAAATAACAGCTTCAAAAGTGACAGCTACCGAAATAGCGGGCTATTAAAAATAACACCTCTAATTGGAAAAACCGTTATTTGATGAGTCGACGACGTTATATCCGACGGCTTAAAAGCTTAAAATACAATGAACCACAAATGAAATGAAAATGAACGTTATAAGCGAGGTCGTTATAAGTGACTTCCATTGTATTTTGAAAAAAGTGGGGCGGGGTTGGAAAGCAGGACATGATTTCTTGGCATTTATGGCAGCTTTCGCTTTAAAATTTTGTAAACAAGTGTTTAAAATATTTTTGGAGATTAAGTTCGAATTAAATGACCGTGCAAAACAGATAAAGCATTTTTTTTTGACTTGATACTGTAGAAATTCTAAAGCTCTGATTCATCATCTGGAGTGATTTAAGAAGGGAAAATAATATCGCGCTCAATCCAAAAACGGTCATTAAATCTAGTACTTTCTAAAGATTTTGCCTGGGGATGAGTAAAAGTCGATATCATTCCAGTTTTTTTTTAGCTCTTTCAACTCATAAGTAACTCTAGTTCTTTTTGGTAGTTCTTCTTGGTAAGTATATGTTTCCTAATTGAATTTGTTAATCAAACAGTGAGAACCCATCAGTGAGAAAATCAATGGCAGTCCTTTGGTATCACACTACATGGATCGTGGTTATGTATACTTCTAGGGGCTCTGTGTCAACTGTTATAGCCCGTAGCGTCTTTTTATTGTACGGGCACTAGAGGTGGAAGTCAGAACATCGGTCATTTTTGCAGATTTGTCAAAAGATCACTCATCTATCCTCCTTTTCCAAGGTCTAAAATTGTCTATCTACTACATACATTTGTTAATTGAGGAAGTACCTAGTGGCGTCTGATTGGATTGGGAAATCAAAGCTTTAATTCCATCCATTTACTTTAGAAGATTTTACGACATTTTAAATCCCCACATACGAACATTCATTGAACTGACAGCCTCTCTACCGAATCAGTAACCGAAATGCCTTTTTCGTTCGACTCAACTAACAAATTACCACATCATGACCTGCCATAAAAGGAATTGCCTTCAATTGCAAACTTCGATTTCATAGACAGACAGCCAGTCGTCGTGGTCGTCGTCGTCTGTCTCATGTGTGGAATCCACAATATGGACTTAACGCCTTTGCAATAATAATCAACTTGTCCAACGCAAATGCTTGAAGCTTTTCAATTAATAACGTAACGTAGGCACATTACAATTGCATTTATACCAACTGCATGCGTTGCACTCAAATGTTTACTCAAATCTTGCGCTAGTCACACTGCGACTGTCTATGGTGAGGTTATGTATGTCAGCCTGAGCTGAGCACCCTTCAAAGTTAATTTTCAATTTTCAAAAATGTGACTCAAGATGTTTCTGCCTTTTAACGATTTCCAAATTAAACAAAGTAAATATCAAAAATAACAACGCCTGCAGTAACATTATTATGTAGCCCAATAAAACGGTACGTCGCTTGTAAACAAATCGTTAAATCTGCTGTATCACACCACATCGCACTCATCGGTCGTGTACTGTGCGGTGGTGTTACAGGGCCCAAGGCTGGCCGTAAACTTCATTGACAAAGCTGCCAAAATGAGTTCGTATCAGCTCCCCCTTTTGCTGGGAGAGCCGCTTTTCAAAGCATTTCTACAGCCCTGAACTATATATTGATGGAAACAACAAAGAATAGGTAATTCGGGGGACTGGTTTGACGACTCAAATTCAAACCCCTATGGGCATATGCTCGCTCTTGTTCGTGTTTAATGAAGATTTCAGCAATCTAACAACGGTGTACATAATTACCCTTAATTTTAGATCCATACCAAATACCCACCCACCGTGTGGAAGCGCAAACTCACCATAATGAATGGGGAAGTTTTATACGACGCGAATATACACGGTGGTGGTGAAGTATTGTAATATACTCGGCACATAAAAGGCGACTCGGTTACGCTCTCTGCATACGAATAAGGATAATAATGAAATGCCTCTTTTATACGCTCATTGTTGGAGGGTTCTAAAATACACCCCCCTTTGGTGGGTCTTTCCCTTTAACTCGCTTGTGGCATATTTCAATCGATTCAGCCTCTCTGTCTCTACGCACATGCAGTCTGGAATGGGGGTATACGAATATATATTTGAACAAAGTTGGTGTCGTTTGTTAACAACGGTGCGACGTGATTTGAATGCACAAGTTTTCTGTTTATAACTTTGAAGCGAGGGCTTATCCTTGTGGTGGTAGCTTTTTATTTAATTCCCTGCTAGAGGAAGTTGGACAGTGGCGCCGAGAATGTTGAGGGTTGGCATAGGGAAATACTTTTAAATATTAATGAGATGGGTCATTGTTAATTGTAGGTTGGGGTTGGCCTCGGGATGCAAATGACATTGTTTAAGGGTGTCCTTTTAAGTTTTGAATTGATTCTTTGTGAACTGACTTTGAAGTAGACTTTTGCTTTATTCAAAGTGCATCGATAGGCTTGCAATAAGTTTTAAAATAGCATCGGCTTTGTTTTGATTTTTTAAAAGAGGATCTCATCGTTGAGGAAGCTACACAATCGGTCTGTGTTAGACAACCGATATCCGCTTGACTTTAATCTGCTCGTCAAAATCAGAAGTTTTTACGTAACCTAACTCTATAGCTGGGTTAGACATAGACGTCCCTAGAACAGACATAATAGGTCTGTTCCTTTACTTTTAAATCTTACGAATTTTTACGAATTCTTACGCGTTCCTCAACTCGAAAAATCTGTAATAGAAAGCGGCTTCGAAAGAGCAAGATATTTCCCCTCTTACTAGTTTTTACTCAACAAATTTCTTTGCGTACAAATTGAAACAACTGTCAGTCGCCTGAAAATTGACAGCTGATTTGAATTTGTTGTTCTATTTGGCATTTTGGTGGGTGAACTATCTGTCATTTTTCACAGGTTACTACAAAAGCGTTCCATAACTTTTGCGTTAGTTTCCCTCTCTGCGAATTCATCCTCTCCACTGTTATTTTGACAGTATGTTCCATTTTTACTAATAAAGTAAAGGAACAGACCTAGCTCTTTGTTGCGGGTGCACTTGCTTGGTGGTCAGTGTCCTAGACTACTAAGAATTGGGTTCTTTTAGCAATCTCCGGAGCAAACAGCCGAAAATATAAGTAACGCTACTAAGGTAGGTTGCAAAAATAAAAACGAATGGCTGTGAAAAGCCCTAGGGTCGATATGAACCTGTTGCGCTAACCATTAACTTACCATAAAGCTACAAAGTCTTACTTTCCGAACTCTCGCTACATTTCTCCACTGGTGTTAAAGAAACGAACAACTTATTAATCTTTCCATCCAATGTAAGTTGTCTTAAGTTTTTTTTCCACTGCGCCACCTCTCGCGAACGTCTGACAAACATCCGAGAGTAAAACTGTCATGAAAGAGCTTCTCAATTAGCCGTTTGGACTCGGCGTAAAATTGTAGATCCCCTTCCATTCGTCCCAAAAATTGAAAACTCTCACAAAACGAATGGATGTGAGAAGCTAGGCCTGGGGTCCCACAGACCTGTCGCTCCAAAATATTTATTTATTTATTTATCCAATGTAAGTAGGTACTCTTGCAAACGTTTAAAGTCGTAAATATATGCTCGCATAATCAACTCAAAGACTTTACAAAAATTGTTTACATACAACCGTTGCCAAGATCCCCGCCCACGTTCCAAATTCTATGAACAAAGCACATTCCTCGAAGGAGGAAACCCGATCAACATGACTTCGAGTCGCTCAAACATTATCTCATCTGCAGTGTAGGCGGCGCGGCCTTCTACCACACAAACAAAAAACTCCAACTCCTAATCGACTGCAAACTATGCTCAGTAATGCAATTACACAACAGGCACTCACTCACTACACACAGTCGTACATGTAGCTGCCGACATGCCGGCGTCAAAATGCATTCGAACTTAATTTAGTCCTCCTCGGGCAGATAAGATACGACTTTCAAACAAAAAACAGAAGAAGAAAAAATATGTATCGAATGATAAGTTGCATTCGGTAATTTATGTAGCAAAGCAAAACAAAGTCTATAATACTGCCAAGCGACAGCGACGTCACTGGCATAAAAAGCACACACCACACGTACGGAATATTCATGACATATACTCGTGCGACTGGGCGGGAGGCCTAGCGCGACACTGTGCTTCCAGCGTTTAAGTGGAACGCACGACATCTCGAGCGAGTCTCCATATTATCTCAGAGTCAGTGCTCAGTGGTTGTGATCAGTTTTGTCATCTATCGCGACGTCCTTTGCGAGATTGCACGCAACTCGCGCGGCGCACCCACAAACCCACCACAGTTCCCCTTGATTTCTATGCTGCTGCTGCACATTTTTACTCTTCACCACAGCAGCGCCTTGCCGAATGGTGGTCAACATAACCAATAAGCAACATGGCCATTCGAAAGAGTATCTACGTGTATCCATAACCGAGTCGGGGAAGGAAAAAAAAAGTTTATTTTTAAAATCCTCGAGAAATTTCAATTTTTCAACAAGAGTTTCCCAATAACGGAAGCAGTGTGTCAGTTGCATTTTTTTTTCAGTGGAGAAATTTTCTATAATTCCAACATAAATTTTCTGTGTTTCCACTGTGTGTGTGTGCTTTACATAATTTTATAAAAAAAAAAAAATAGAAGAAAACAGTTTCTTGGCGTTTTCTTCGTCCGTTCTGTCAATTCTTCTGACAAGAGTGTATCGTGCAGTGTGTGCCATTTTTGTGTAGTGTGAGTCATGTGCAATATTTTCGAGCAGGAGTGGCTTTTGTGAAAGAAGGATTCTCGAATCCAATAGCTCTGGTTTATATTTGAAAAGGTTTTCGCTTGGAAATGTGTAATCGCGCAGCAATATGGTGGTAGTGGTTGCCTTGTGAATTTTCCTCAGTGAATTGTGCGACGAATTGAAAGTTTGCGTGAAAAAAAAGGATTGAAATCCTTGCAAAACATATTGGAATACAACACCGATTTGCTGATCATCTTCTGATAATCTTCTTGTGAAAAGGTAATTTCGGAAAACCACAGAAGATTTTGTTTCGTTTTATTTTTTTCCTTCCTTGAGAAAAGTCCTTGCTGTTCTCCATCGTGTGACGTAAGTTGTTCTCCACATGGGCTGGGTGGGGGTTGGCGGAAATCGATTTTTCCATTCTTTCGATACATATAATAATGGCGACCAACATTCTAGCGTGTAATGTCAGTTTGCAATAAAAATAAAATTGTAGGAAGTACTATAGTTGGCCAGCGTTAGCGTTCAGCAAACAAAGGTTTATACCTAACTACGATTTTATCGATTATTACGTGTGTGCGATGTGACGTGAGTGTTTTTGTTTTCCTCTGATGCGTAGTATTCGGTTTGGCAGAGCTAGTTCCGTGGAAGCGTGAGAAACGCAATCGTATGTAAATTTAATTGCTCTCATTGCATTGACCTTATTTCACTTACAGAGTTGGGGGGAGGGACAAAACGAGGAGTAGCTGCAACTAAGTGCGTCTAAATATATGCAAAATTGCAGCCGGTTCGATTTATCAAAACTATTCTCGCATAATTAGCGTTTATTGGATGTGATTGAGAGATTGAGAGACCCAGCAATGGATGGTGTCGATTTTTTTTTATAACTGAGAAGTATCTACCTGTTTCATGGATCAGACGGAATTGAATGAAAATTGTTATGTACATGGAGACCTTGAGTGGATTTGCCATAATGGTAGAAAATTTAATGAAGAATAAGCGCTTGAAAAGGACTAACCCAACCATACAACGCAGATGAAAGTAGGATCATCCGTAACTCTTTGGTTTAGATTTTAGAAGCTTAATTTGAGGGTCGAATTTAGTAAATTTAGTCTTGATGGTTATAACACTTTTATTATATTAATTGCTTCAACTGTCACTCGGACTTGATGCTGTTTTCTGTTTCTTTTTTAAAATCGAATGTACGATATGTGTAGCGTGTATCTCACTGAAGCCATCTCACAACCGGAACGTCTTGAGAAAATTGCAACAATTACTAAGCAATTTGCAACAAATTATACAAATTGTGCTTTACAAAGTGCCACAACTGGTCAAATTCTTTGGCAATCGTTAATTGCAGGTGGAACTTCTGCGGCTAATAATAAGTCTGGGTAATTATTATGAAACGTCAGTAATGATTGTAATGTGTGTGGTACCCTTAAGGATGTCTGCTTTCTACTGATAGTTTCTCAGGGAAAATCAGTGTTCATACGTTTTCGTTTTGAAAATAAGGGAAGTCCTTACTTTGTACTAATAAGTCTCAATGATTTAAGCAATTTTTCCAGGCTCCAATCAGACTTTATTACTAGAGCTAGAAATACATGGGCATAAGTAAAGAAACTGTGGTTATTGATGGGGCTTTTACTCCCATAGTTACATCGAGTTGTCCTTTGGTATACAAAAATTGGGTTTCTTGTTGTCCACGGTCTGATATTGATGTTAATGGAATTGACAACATATGGGGAGATGACGTTACCAGTCAGAACGAAAAACAGGAATATAACATTGGATGTCTCTTTTCGTTTTTCCAAAGTCTGAAGATTCAGCAACTTTAATTGACTTATGTAGGGTGGAAGACGACTTTCGGGGTTCCCAGGCAAATCACGTAATGCGAAAAGAAGAAACTGCTTTTGAATACTTCCAATTCTTGCAATTCCAGATTCGTAGTCGACTATATTAGTCTGGAATAGATGTAACCTGAACGCAAAAACTAAATTTCTCGGAAAAGTCACTTTTTCTACGTCCGTCAGCCCCATATGCGAACTGTCAACTTAGTGCTCATGCTCAGTCATGAATTTTTTGACTAGATTCGTCGGCTACCCCTCCATAAACGTCAACTGAAATAGATGTTGATGTGAACGATCTAGGCCAATCAAAACTGAGATACATGAAGTCAGTCAGCTGTCAGACTTACTAAACTGGAATAACTAAACCTCAGCAATTTTATGAGGTTTCCTTTAAGAGTTGTCAACGCAACAAATTTGACAGACTGACAGCTGATTTTTGCTCGATTTTGTTTTTATGAGTACTTGACTGTCAAAATTACAGTGGAGGGAATGAATTATCTTTCAGAGAGGGAAACTTACGAAAAAGTTAAGGAACGCTTTTAAAGTAACCTGTGAAAAATGACAGTTCACCCACCAAAATGCCAAAGTAGAACAACAAATTCAAATCAGCTGTCAATTTTCAGGCGACTGACAGTTGTTTCAATTCTTACGCAAAGAAATTTGTTGAGTAAAAACTAGAAAGAGGGGATATATCTTGCTCTCTCAAAGCAGATCTCTTTTACGAATTTTTCGAGTTGAGGAACGACAATTGAGTAAAATACGTAAGAATTCGTAAAAATTCGTAAGATTTAAAAGTAAAGGAACAGACCTATAGACTTTCGATGACCGGCCTACATATATGAAAATATTTTATACGACTCGGAGGATTTTTGTTCGAGGTATTCTTCCAAACAGCTATTCGGAATATTTTTCCGACATTTTGTAACGCATATCGGTGCATTTTTTTGTTAAATTTTTTTGGGGTTCCGATATCCTGCGACAGAAATTTGTTGCGGAGTTTATTTTCGATTTGTAGTGAAGCGTTTTCTTTTCCGAAAGCAGATACCTCGAATGTAATTTGAGCCTCCGACGAAGTATGCGTTGCGGAGAATTTTCCGTTCCGACGGATACCTCGCACTAGGGCCGAATATTTGTGATAAGTGATTTGCTTCCAGTTATATTGACACTTTCCCAAACGTCCCCATTTTTAATAGTTTTTTTTTTTGGGAGTTGTCAGCTGTCACTTTATGGACACGATAACTTCGTCTTCCCTGGGCGCTTCTGGCTTGATTTCATCCAATCTGTTAGATTTGCCAACAGTTTGATTGGCAAAGTGGCTTTCTACAGTCCAACCGATGGATCTGTCATGCACTTTGCTAAGTGGGCACGCCTCCTGCCTAAGAGATCCTTCTTGGGATTTGATTCCTTCAATGATATTGCACGCCCTTCCTCTAAGACGATGGATGGGGACCACCTTGTTTAAAAATTTCTGATAAGGGTCTAACTTTTAGCCAAAGTCTTTCCAAGAATGTCTTTAAGCTGCTTTTGCATGTCCAACGCGGAACCGCGCATCAATTTTATGTCAGGTCGCCTTTGATGCGAATTGCCAAGCCTAGTCAGTCTAATATTGATTGCAAAGTTGGAATATAGAAGCCTCGATATTCTAATGTGGATATCTCTTGTTATTGTGATGTCCTGGGCACATACAATGCGGAGCGGTTGCACGACTTGGTATCATATCGCTTTGGGTTGAAGGGTATTGCTCTGCTGATTCGGTTTCGACTGATGTTTTATCATCCTAAACTCAATCTAAGTGTTGATGTTACCTTTTTAAGAGGACAGACGATGAAAGTGCTTAAAACTTCTTCATATTCCGAATCGACATCCATTTTGCGCCTCAATTTAATATTTCTGTCACTTGTAGATCTGTTTCTGTATGATGCACTCTAGGCCCTGCTTTTATGGAAAACCCATAATGCATCGCATCACTATTCAATTTACAAAGCCGCCTTTTCACTCATAAAAGTGAAACTACACTCATTTGCATTGAAGGCTTTGTACTTCACTATATTGTATATAAGTACAGTATGCGGCAAAAGAACGAAAACACTTACAAATTACAATAAAAGAAGGTGTGGGCTATACGAAGCTGCATGTGCGGTTAATGTGCGTATAAGATGCACTGCACATACAGCTCGTCATTGCCACATCGCGCGCGCAAATATGTGAGTCGCAACCGCTCTCGCTATACCAAGAAAATGAAAAACAAACTACAAAAATTAAAAGAAATAATTAAATCCAACTAAGAAACAGAAGACGCCTGAGGGCCAGAGTGGATGAAACATTGTACCGGCATGTATACTCGTGCGCACATAAAAACCGATGTGGCTGCTGGTGATATTTAATGCGGGAAATCACTTGACACAATTCCGCATCACACCGACTATCACCGACAGCCGACAGAGTGCTCGGCGAATGTGTATACAGTTTCTGATTGAATTCGCACTGGCCGTGCGCCCAGCTCGTATTCTGTCTCGACCATACTTCGTATTCAGGTCGTCACAAAATCATCAAAAAAATACAAACATTAATATTTGAGCCTCTTTCATTATAGGTAAGTGACATGACCTCGAACGGCGTTCTTAAAATATGAATCACACCATCAAATGTTAGACTCACTGGACAATGGGAAACATTATAATCTACTCAATCAGTCTCGGCAAAGGGGGTTTCAATTAAATCGAAAACGATCTCTGATCGGCCATTCAAAACTACACACAAACACATGATGAAGAGTACAAGATGGGCAACCTTAAGTTAAGTTGGAATTAATTTTAATTGTGCTCGTACCCATGTGCGCGCTTATTGAGCATGAGCATGGGAAATGTCTGAACGGAAGCGATGCTGGAACAATTAATCACAGATTACCATCGTTTCTCGGACACAAACATAGAGTCCTTTGTAAACGACCCCTTCCACTAGAACAGAAATGGATTTTATAGCCGATCGTCGAGATCATTTCCGGAAATTTCACTTGAAATCTTAACGAGCCATCTGGCGGAATGATTTAACACAATCATCGCAACCGATTCGTAACGCAATTAAGTCGATAAGAGAGCTCTTTCCACGAGCATTTTTATTATATTTATTTTAGGGCCAAGGGGTGTTCAAAGTACTTTAGATTTTAGAAATCTGTGCATGGGAAAATACCGCGTCAAGTACCATATATAGTGGCCGGTTTGTAAAACATAAAGCTTTAGCTAACCAAAAAAAAAAATGTTTACAATCTATCAAAATGTGATTAAAGCCTGAGATTTATCAGTGTTATAAGAAATCTTTAAAAAGATATTAAATTGCACAGTTTTAGAGCTCAATATTTCGTGTTGGACAACCTCTGATCCTTAAAGGGCAATGAGCGTCTTAAATTTTTCATGTCGCTCTTGAAGGACACGTTTAAAAATAAGCGCATTTAAGTTTAAAATAAAATTGTTGTTTTTTTCAGCACCTATATAAAGGGCGCCTCCGTCAAAGTCAGAAAGACCAACACGAAATCCTTTGACGTCGAATAAGTGTTAAGACAACTTCTTTAACATCATTCTTGAAGTGATTACAGGAAACTCATAAGCTCATAAGGGGTACGATTTATCAAAAGTGCGTTCAACTACTTGAATAATATGCTGATATAAATGACAGCATTGGAAAAACGTGTCGAACTGTCAGTGGCAAGTTTTCAAGTATTGAAAGGAAAACAAATTGGACGTTTATCTAGTTAAGTAAGTCTGACGTCTGGTTGACTTGAAATGTCTCACTTTTGATTGTCCTCGATTGGACACGTGAACATCTTTTTCAGTTGACTTTTATAGAGGGGTAGCCGACGAATCCAGTCAAGACATTGTTTTAACGAGTACTAAGTTGACAGTTTGCATATGTGCCTGACGTATGACGCTACCGATCAATCTAGATTTTGCATTCAGGCTACATCTAGTTCAGACCAATCTCGTCAACTTAAGACAACTACATTTTTGAATGTATCTATACGACTTTTACGAGAGCGAATGAAATAATTTCTGGGACCCTAGGCTTGGCTTCTCACAACCATTCGTTTTGTGTGAGTTTTTCATTTTTGGGACGAATGGAAGGGATCTACAATTTATTTATTTCATGACAATTTGACAGTTTTTACTCTCGGATGTCTGTCAGACGTTCGCGAGAGGTGGCGCAGTGGAAAAACCCTTAAGTTCAAATTGGTCTTCTTTCGGGAATCGAATGGGGGACCCCTCGCTTAGTAGCCCAACACACTAACCACTCATTTACTGCGCCTAAACGCTAAAAGAAGGTTAAATATTTATTGCAACATCTGAGGAAGCTTGGACATTCCTTTAGGGTTTTTTTCAACCACCACCAATATATGGTTATTCAAACCAAGGTTGACTCTCGTTTTCGATGATACTAGTGCCTTTCCTAGATCATGGACATGGCTGCAGATCCCGGTTTTGTTTAAGCTACAACAAATAGAAATGCGATCTATTTCCAGCGAGAGTTCTTGAACTTATATGAGAAACTGAGAGTGTTGTCAGAAGCGACTGAATTTATTAGAATAGCAACAAAAGGCTAAATACGAAATATATTAAGAGAGAAAACGGAGCCTTGGGGTACTCAGACTAGAAGCAATCCAAAACAACTTCAATTAAACGGCCAGAACGATAGTTTCTACTCGATAACTAACCACTTCAACTCAATGGTTAAACTCAATCTTGGTCTTAAAATGTTGCTTATAAAGACAGTGTATCAAAAAATTAGCAAATTATCTTTAAATTTTCCCAAAAAATTCATATTTCCGTACGGAAAAATTAATAAATTCTAAGTACATTAAATTGAATTTTATTTCGTATATAAAGAATGTTACAGGATTTTTGTTATTGCACATTTTACAGAGATTTAATAATTTAGATTTTATTTTTCTGCTGAAATATTATTTTCTGTTATTTGTTCCCTCTTATCCACCTCAAATGTAGGCGAAAAGAAGCAACACAATGAAATAACTTGACATTGACACACGAAACCCACCCCAGCCCATTTCCAAACTTTTCCCAATGAACAGAACCTAAAAACGTGTTCGACCTTAATGGATGCGCTGAAAAGAGACGACTGCCAATTAAATGGCAAAGCATATGATCACGTTAGAGCGCGCACATAACATAAGCAATCACTATGCCATTTTTTTAGAAAAATTGAAGATAATTTAATTTTCTTTTTTTTGATAAACTAACTTTACAATTCATAAGCAACATTTTAAGATCAAGAGTGGGCTCAAAATTTAAGCTTAAGTGGTTTAAAAGAAACTATAACTGCAGCCTTAATCTAACCGCCTCTTTAAAGCATGATGGGTACCACATTTGTATCGAGGAAGTGGAACGACCAGTTGACTGTTTAATGTAAACTGTCAGTGGGTGAACGGTGAAATGATGGTTAAATACGCCACCAAATTGACCCCAAACTAATGAAAGTAACAGTTCCCCAATTAGTCTATACTTTCGTGCACGCTTTTAAAAAAAGTATTATAAAACATGTCCTTAATTATTGACATGAAACCAGCACAGTTGGCTTTATTTTTAATAATCCATAAAACTGGGGTAACCAATATTTGTCCAAACAATATACAAAAGGCTTCGTATATATATTTAAAACATTAAAATAAAACCGAGGATATCTGATTTAGGTGCGACCCAAAAAGTATTATTTTTTTTTTGTGTTCCGCCCATTTGTATTTTCCTTTTTTTTTTGTTTTCCTCAAATAAAGCTTGTATAAGTGGGCGCACAGCAACTCCGCCCTAAAATCTATTTTATAGTTTCCTCCAATTTTTCGTGCCACAAAATTTATTTTTACGGCTTTGCCAGTCGACTTGTGTTTTAGGGGGGATTTCTCATATATTATGATTTATGCCCCAGAGGGATCAAGATTGATTGTCCCATGAAGTATTTGCACACAAAAATTATTCTGCAATAAAACTCTGTCAATGAATGCAAAAATTGTTGCAGTTCGTTGCTCTTCCTAATTATGAAATAAAATTCCTTTCAAACAGTAGGTATGATGACATAATTCGAAGAATATGTTTAACTCGATGCATAACCGCACAAATGAGAATGTTACAGCGAATTTACATAACAAAACCGTCACGAGATGGACTAATGAATGAACCGGCATGCATATTAAAATCATTTTTTTTGGTCATTTTGCAAACTCAATTCGCCTGAGGCGAAGGTGCTTTCAACATTTTCAATAAATATGCGCAAAAAGAGAAGGAAGAAAAAAACATCGGCCCTTTTGGTATGCACGAAGCGAAGCAAACCAATCACCCACACCCTTTTTGCGATAGTCCTTCTCTCAGAAATGGGCTATAAACATAGATTGCCAAGATTGCCGTTTGCCATTTGCCTACTTTCTGCAATTTACAGAAGGGATTCTTTTTGCCATTCAATTTCGTGGATACACACGCAGCATCCCCTGGGAGTTGGCAGGGATGTGAGCATTTTTACTCTCTGTTTGTGTTACATCTTAAAAGAAGATGAGCGCGCACTATTTGAATGGGAAGAGTTTCTCATTATATCTTTAATCACAAAATTTGAGTTATATCTTGTGATTGTAGACAAAGTGTGGTTATGTCTCGGTAAGCCAGTCAGAGTTGGTTGATTAGGCCACAGCATAGTCTGGTGCTAATTTGGGTGGTAAAATTAGTGTCATCGATTTTAAGTGCAAATATATCCAGTATGGAGCAGATTTGAAAATAAATCGGTTTTTCATTGCGATTCTAATCAAAATACCATTATCCTTAATGATACAACGCATTTAAATGCAAATGGCGGTATAATGGTGGCCAAGGGCATCGTTATGTTTTCGTCTGTGGAAGTTAATGTTCCGGACCCACATGACCATGAAATCTTATTACTTCTGAGCATGAATTGCGGGGAATTGCTGGATGTAGTTTGAAGCAGTTATTGAGTTACATAGTATATGAAAGTTCATTGCCATATAAAGTGCTTTGCAGAAGTAATAGTTTGAGCTTTACGTGGGTGAATTGCCAGAAATGTTAGGTATCTTGAACAGCATGCGTTTGAAGAGAAATGGCTTAATTTTTTTGCAAATTTGTAGCAGTACCTGAGACGATATTGATGCCAATGTCTCGTGTTGGGTGCACTATTTATGTTTATTTTTACTCTAGATCAGTAAAATATATAGGGGGATAAGTAAAAGATGTGAGGTTCAATCTCCAGCAAATAAAAAAGACCCAACTTTTCCATCTTTCCAAAAAAATATAACTGCCGCATAAAAAGATTTTAGATAGGGGTTTTTCAAAAGGTGTTTTTCGGATCCTAATACGTTTTTTTTTTCTTTAATTCCGCGTGGTATATTATGCGGTAAAGTTTGCTGTTTCAACTTGCACTTTAAATTAAAAAATGAAACCAAACTTCGGTCTCAGTTGTGAATGATTTTAACTATCGATTAATTTCATTTATTCGGTAATTCACTTCATTTTGGAGAACTTTTTTGTCATAATGTAGTCGATGTTCTACACTGTTCAAAAATGTACGCGCAAAATCGACCCCAAATGTCTTAAGTCTTAATTTTTCGGAGCAAGTCTCTTATTTCCCCCCACCAACATGACTTTCTGAAAGGAATTTCTCGTGGAATTTGTATCCTTTGCCCTCTCAGCCTTGGAGAGCGGTAACGAAGTCGACGTTATTGCAACTGATTTTAGTAAAGCCTCTGGTAGGATATCTCATTAATTAATCATTTTCAAACTGTTTGCGCTCGGCTTTGAACCTATAGTAATAAAATAGATATCTTCCTACCAGGAAAACCGGTATTATAGCGTTCGCTTTAGGTCCGTACTTTCGTCCTCCATCTTAGCAACATTTGGGTCCACTTCTATTCATTCTAACGAGTCAACCAATCTCTCTCGTTCAATTTCTTTGTGACCTTGCCGTATCGTCCGACAGGGAGCTAAATTTTCGTTCGCACATTGACGAAATAATTTGTAAGGCCAACTCATCACTCGGCTTTGTTAAACGATGGTCTAAAGAATTTTCCAACCCTTACGTGACTAGATCCCTCTACATCACCTTTGTTCGCCCCCTCCTTGAGTACGCTAGCCAAGTGTGGGCTCCATTCCATCAAGTTCATGTACACAGAATTGAGAACGTCCAACGTCGCTTTCTTCGATTTGCTCTTCGTGGTCTGCCATATGGGACGATCCTTTTCTTTTACACAAACCCCCGTAATTCACGTTGCCCTCGACTCTTTTACTTATCAACCCATCGTCCCTCATATGGCTCCAATGAACCAATCTCCCGTATGCTGCAAAAGTTTACTTCTAACCTTTCAGTTTTCGACCGCAGCACCGCCCACCTAAAACTCGATCTCCTTCACTGTTCTCCCTATCTTTAAGTCTTAGTTTCTAGCTTTTCATTTCTTAATTTTAAGTTAGTTTTAAGTTTTTACTTTAAGCCTATGTGTTAGTTTTAGCTTGTATTAAGCCAAATATATGGGGGTACCGCCCCCACCAAAATTAAAAATCAACTAATATCGAATAAGTCCATAGTTTTTATTCGATGGTCCCCAACACTGACTGGGCTTGGGTTGCTCAAGCTTCAAAACTAAAATAAAATTATAAACTTTAAATTTAAAAATAAATTGCAATTACTTTCGATGATAGACAGTTTGGAAGCAGCCACAAATTGTTTTACAAAAATAAATCGAGACAAATAGTTGCGATAAGCTGCGTCTATAATCCTATATAGCTGTTAAAATGTGCAACTCAACAAAACAAGAAGAAAGTTTTGTGCGACCCAGTCATACACATTTATTGCACTTTGCTTAAAGAATAATGTATAACCAAGTTTTTCCTTAACTGGATGCCGTCCCATAAACGGAATATGACCTAAAAACATCAGTCTTTTATATTCCAACTACCAGAGTTGTCCAAACCAAGCGCTCTAACATCCGCATGGCTAGGTCTTTGACATTGGAGGTTCTTTTTTACATTCTTGTCCTCTTAAACTTTGCGTGTGTTTTACCTCTTCATGTTGGTGCAGCTGGTGTTTTCCGATTCAGGAATTTCGCGAAGTCGCTTTAGGAGCGGTTTCTTAGAGTAATTTTTTACCGTATGTTTAAATACACTAGATTTCGTGGATAGATGCGCACCACTCCATAGATGCCAAGTACTAAATAACCTCCAAAACTGACTTTTATTCCGACTTTAGCACTGAAGTCTAATTTCAACTACAAGACTTTTTCGCGTCAGTATTGTAGCTGCAAAAATAGACTACAATCGGCTAAAAGTTGCATGCGACTCAGTCGTGCCCATCACCTCAAATCTCTCCGTATGACTTTTGGCAGCCATATTTGGAAATATTTCGCTGTCATGTGTTCTGTCATAGTCAGGAGCCCTTTACGATTCAACAGCGTATCGAAATCGTTAAAATGTATTATAAAAATTCGACCAAAGCGGTTAATTTTAAATGAATTTGAATTTTTGTATAACCCACTAGATGGCACCTCATGCCCTCTCAATTCCACAATCGATTTTTCCGTACTTCCGCCCAACCCCGCTGCAAAGTGTTGTGTTTTAAAATTACACACAACAAGGTAGGCATCGTTCCACTTTGTTAAGATCCGCTACAAGCAACTTCCACTAACGTATAAATTGTATAAGGACATTTTACTTGGCATACGACCATACTCTGTCATACGTCATTGCAGTGTTGCGCGCGTACCACACCCAAACGAATAGTACTTCAACATGCAAGTGTTGGCCCATTTTTGGACCCAGAAACAAGTGTTTCAACGTGGGCCAATCGACACAATGCAATCTGAAAATAAACACAACTGGTTTGAACCATGGAAACATACTTTTCCATAAAAAGATTGTACAAGCCTACTCTCATTATAAATGTAAATAAGTGTATTTCCGCTGGAATTAATTGCAATCGACCTTGCAAAGTTATAATTCACCTTGAAAGTGTTGCAATTGTGAAACATAAATGTAGTAAATTTAGGCAGAAATTAATTTGTTTTGATCTATCTGTATGGGTGCATTTCCTCTGGGAATTCTTCGTCAACTGTGCAAATGGACTTTTAAAACTCGATGATACAAATTACGGGTAATATCAATCAAATGCGGTGGTATCAATTAAGTAATTCATTTCTTTATTGTCGGCACTAAAAACGCACACAAACTCCACACACACACGCGGTTCCATTAGCATAATTCCGTGGCGGGAGATGTCTTAAGTTTTTCAATTTCTGCCTTTTTTTAGTGAGTCACATTTTATGAGACAGTCCTCTGTTTTGGGCGTTTTTTGGGATTCTATTTTCGGTAAAGAAGACATCGATCAATGTAAATGCAAAACACACTTGGATATTTGTCCGCATGTCGTCAGCGCGTATGCCATACACAGATTGTAAAGCAAAAGGACGCACAAAGTGTAGGGCATAAATAACACTCGACTTCTATTGATTTCGATTTGTTGTTTCTTTTTTTGTATTTTTGTTTATTTTTGTTTAAGAATGGGTCTTCTCCACTTGTCAGATATGCAGCCTTAGAAATTCACACAATGAATGACAAGTATTTTTACTTTTGCTATGCAACCGCCCGCGCCCCCAACCGTCTTTATTGATTGCTGTTTGGGTTTGGATTCCTTGAGATGCGGGCGAGAATTTCTGTCGCCATTAATAATATTTTTTTTTGTGCTGTTCTAAGATTTTTCCGAGTTGAATATACATATATATTTTTTTTCACCCTCAAGGATTTACTCCTGTCAGCTATTTCGTTTTGGTCTTTGATTGATTAAACAAAAAAAAGTTATCGTCCAATATTTTTTTTTCTCGTTGTTGTTGTCTGGTCCTTTGTGTTAAGGATGTCCGCCCAGTTGAGTGGGCTGATGATACCCGTATATCTGATCAAATATCCTTTCATAACTTTTTTGTTGTTCAATTTTTTTGTTATCTCGATGTTATACAATCAAGGACAGGGTGGAATAAATGCTTTGTCATTGCTTCCGGCATGTGTACTGTGTAGTCGGTGTCGTGTGATATTGATTTTGAAAATCAATGTTACAAGGATATAAATTTGGTGTATGTCCAATTCAATCTGATCTTTGTTTTTCTAGCTAAACACTTGCGTAACGTTTGACAGATAATGAGGTTCGAATTTCCTTTTGGAAAATTGAATATACTCTGTGCATGCGAACACGCCATTCACTTTCGCGATGGGTATAGGCAATTCCTCCAAGGTAGCCGAACCATTCAACTGGGTCAAGTGTATTGTATATTCGTGTTTACAGTGAGACGATAAAAAATAGTCAAGAGTTATGGAGAGTCCACATGAGCATAAAGCACCCGCGAGCCATATAGAAATTTAGTAAAACTCTATCACAAGCTTCTTGCGTCAACATCTGCTTATATTCCGAAAATTCCCGACAATATTAAGAAGGTCATTAAAAATAAAACCAATTTTGATGTTTAAAAAGCATTAAATGCCAACTAAAAATTACTCAAAGTTAAAGACCAGAACGGAGTAGATCAATTGCACCGAGACCATTGACTTTATCGATGCCTTGTTGCTTTGTTTACTTGTGATGGTTTCCCATTCATATAATCTCAAATAAATTCGTTACACGTTCATTTTACTCTGTATTTATGAAAGATCCAATGCTTTTAATTTATGTTTAAATGTCCAAGCTGTCATCTGTCAAACAATTCACTAGGTATGTTCCCCTACGATAACTTTGTGTTAAAATCGTCCAAATGTAGTCAAACTCTGTCCCCGAGGCAGAAGTTGGGCAAAAGAGAACCGGAAATAAAGAGCAACGTACTTTCCATTGTCAAAATTCAAAGGTGACCGATAGAGCTTACAATTTTAGCAAAAGAATACAAAAGATAAAATTCTTATCCAATTTTTATCGAGAGATCAATAAATTGCATTGCAGTTGAGAAAAAATTCAGCCACCAATGACACAAATTATGTGTTGGGCTTCAGTTGTTGCTAACTTCACTTTGCCCTGTCAGATCAGAAATTGACTGATTATTTAAATTTATTTAATTGCAATACACTTGACGCAACAGCGAAACGATGTCGGTTTTGAACTTTCTGAAGTAAATAGAGTCCACTTAATGTCTTAAATTTGTACTCTGTTTTGCTAGTTAAATTTATCTGTCAAAGTAAACTGTCAATATTGTTTTGAAGTCATGGGAACAAACCTTTTAGCTTTCAACATTATTTTCGAGCTATTCTTAAGAAAATTATGCACAGTTGTTTGTTCCAAAGTATTTTCGATAAAGTGGTATAAACTGCTGAAGATTCTACTCTTCTTTGCTATACAGATTAACACAGACCGTATACATGAAAATTGATATTTTTCCTAAAAATACTTAATTTAATTTGTTGAATTAATTTTTACAGAAAACTAATTCTGTATTTTTCTTTTCCTTTCAGGTAAGCTTTCAATTTGGAACTTTATGTATGTATTATGTATAGTATGGACTATGGAGTGTGCGTACAATTCTCAGCAATTCAGCAAACCAGTCTCTTTTTGTTCCTTGAATGGAACTGTTGACGAGTTCATCTGAGAATCCTATATGATTTATATTTCGTGTAAAATTCACGTCGCCGCGAATGATGATACAGGAAACGCCGGCGATTCGCGAAGAAATAAACTCCGAACATGTAGAGGAAGTTCATGAAACTAATCCATAGGGGTAGTTCCGCGGAATATGCAGCTCCCTGATCGCACAAATGAATTTATGTTATAATAATGTCCCCTAAATAACTTTTAACACATTTCTTATTTCTTATTTCGTCATTGTTGGGCAAAGTTCAAGCATAGTTTCCTCGCCTGTCAAATATCCCTCAGTAAACCCACATAAACAAAAGATTACGTAATAATGTGCAGTTTAATGTCCACCTGTTGAACTCATTCGTTTAAAAATGAGACTTCTGCTTCTGATATACAACAAGATTTGAAACCTCAGATCCAGATGACAAATGCACTCATCGCTGACATCACAACACAGCTGTTTCATGCAAATTCAACTGGAGGGTGAAGTCATTTAAAAAAAAAACCGATTTCTGTTGTTATATGAGGCGTTTGTCGCGTCGGCGTCGTTGGTCGCGCACAGCTGTCACGGAAATTACACTTTAAGACAGATTGAAATACACAATCCGAATTGACATGTGTCGCAGCTATTGCGGAATACATTTGGTCACAATTTGTACCAAGTCAAATGAATCAAACGTTTTCCAGCGAAAGCTACAGAAATAAAAGAAAAACTGTTCAAATAATTGATTTCCGCAACGCAAACACCCCAAGCACGCCCAACACATGGTACAATTCCAGCTCCATGTCTAGCAATGTGTATATGTAAATTGTTGTTTAATTAAAAATGAGTTTCTTGTTGTCATGTGAAAGTTTTCTCCTTTTTTCACATTTTTAATCTGTGTCTCTCGCAGAAATGTCTCCACTTGGAACACATGTGCGGAGTTCCAAATGAACACATCCGATATCGAGTTGGCATTCGTTGGTGAATTAATTACCTTCTGTTTTTTTTTTTTTCTGTTTGTGTACTTGCGCATCTATGAACGGTGTAGGTATTGGAAGATTATACGAACGCAAACAAAAAAGCAACACGTCGTAAAGTAAAATTCAAAGTTAAACTTTTATGATTGGAAAGAATGTGTTTTCCTTGTCGTCTCTTCTTTTAATTGAAAAGTTAAATTGACTTTGGAGCGAATGAATACAAGAGGAAAGTCTGAGCACGGCTTTTCAAACAGCATGGACATTGAACTTTCACCTGTGTGGTGACATTTGATGGAGTTATGATTAAGAAAAAATTAAGTTGGCAACCCACTGGCATCATGAAAAATCTGTTTTATACTTTGAAGTTTGCACTATGAACAAAAAGTTTAGTTTTAGTTTTTGAAATGCTCTAAATAGTGTAGGAACGTCAAATTGTGTATGAAACTTTAAATGACTTTTGCGGTGATAATGCATTTGACATATGAATAAGTCTTACTGAAAATCAAAGTATGAAGTTGGACGTTTGTTTAGCTGTCAACTAACATAAGATTGTGATTATAGCCTTACCCAAAATAGTGGGTCTATTGTGATATTCATCGTCCATTTATGTCGCAGTTTTCTTTAAAAAAGTGCTGCCAACAAGAGACCTTTAATGGGGACGCTCTAGTACCTAGTTTAGTAAGGTTGACAGCTGATTGATTTGATTTGATTCGCCTAAATTGGTCCCATGGGAAGCTGTGTTAGTTGACCACAAGAAATTCGTGACTGAATACTAAGTTGACAGTTCGCATATGTCGCTGACGTAGCAAAAGTGATGTTCCCGACCAATCTAGTTTTTGGCCGTCAGGTTACATCTACTCCAGTCCAGACCAATCTAGTCGACTTAAGACAATTAACCCCCGTATTAATAAATGCTGTGCAAAAGTTATCAACTTGTTAACCAGCAGTTATGTCAAATTTTTGTATGTTAACTGACGTGTGCTAGCAAACTAACTTGTGCACATTTGTTTATTAATATGGGGGTAAGTTTTTGAATGTGCCCAGTGCTGCCAAGCAAGTGGGTCTATTGTAATGTCCTTTATCCTCCATACTGTCGTAGTTTTCTTGAGAAAATTGCTGCCAATAAGAGACCTAATGTTTGTGCTTAGTTATAAGTCTGACAGGAATCTAGTACATTTTTGCTTCCTAAGTAAGTTAAAACTACTACTTAAATAGGCATTGCCAGAGTTTTAATATGCATGACACAATATTTATTTAATGAAGCAGTCAATGCACGCTAACACTTTGTAGAACAGTCCTTTTTACTCAATGATTGCTGGTAAAATTTATTTGGTGGGAAATGTAACTTTTAATTGGAAACTATGTAAAACCTTGTACCCTAGATTCCCACACCATTCAGGGAATAAAAGCAGCTGTTTGGTTATTTTTAGATTCTTAAACAATTTCTACATGTTGCATGTCAACCTTAATTTGATTACAACTGATAGAATTTTAATTTTTAAATATTGGTTTTGTATTTCCTTTATTTTGAACCAATTTTATATAACTAACTTTGTAGCAAGCATAATTTAAAGACAAACAACTTCACGCTGTACTTCTTTTAAGATCAATTAAAGTGAAAAACCTATCAGAGCTCTACTACTTGCAGCACTGTACCCACACCAGTAGAACTATTCACCCAATTAAACATTATGTAAACATTTTGGCAAAACAGAAACCAAACCTGATCAGCTTACCTTCCCACGGCAATCAGTGTTATACACACTTCTTGGTATAACAATTAAAATAGAAATCCGGTTTTTCAATCGATTCGCACAAATGACCGGTTATCTTGAATAAATATAGAGTCAATTGCGTTGTTACTCTACTCCTTGTCGTATTTTGTTTGAGTTAAATTTCTACAAACTTCTAATCCGCTCTCCAAAAGTTGACAACGTCACGACGCCAACGAAAACAACAGCAACATACGCGTATTCCCATTTCGGAAATAATTCAAAACAACTTTGGCGTTGCTTGGTAGTTCAAGGTTATCATGCATAAATTAGTCGTCTCTAGTAGTCTGATGTGGTTTTGTTTGTACACATTATTTGACAGAAAGATTGTACCTACCTCTTTTGTTTGGTCTCAACTGAACCGAGTGTAATTAAAAACTATAGACCTTTGTGGCAACAGCTCATTAGGCCCAGGACCGGCCAAGTTTCTTCAAACAATAGGATGCATCACACATTCACAGAATGGGGGAGCGGAAGGTCTTCATTTTTCCTGCAGCACTTGTCTTTCAAAAGCAACCTCCGCAAAGATGTACGAAAATAAACCGCTGACTCAATTCAATGTGCCGCTGCAATTATGGCAGCAGTCTGACGTCTATTATGTTCATGGCGTATGGAAATGGAACCATGGTTGTTATTTTCGCCGGATATATACATTCCGGTCGGAACATTAATTACTATTCCGTACCGACAATCATTTTAATTAAGATTGAATACCGCACGGGTCCGATCTCCGTTGGTTAAGGGAAGTGCCCTGTTGAGTAGATACACTCGATAAGTTGCCAAATGAAGCATCCACAAGTGTAAGTGTGGAATTCGCGTGTGCGCATGTGATTATGGCCAATCCGAAGGGATGGCCGACACATTAATAACACATTTTTGTTGCGTTCTTTTGTTGTAATTTACGAGGAAGTCTATTTCTGTAAGTTATTAGCAGCGGTGTTAATTGATAGTCTGCATACGTGCATCGCGCCGCCTATGAGTGATTTAACACTACGTACGCGGGCAGTATAAGTAAGCCGGCACAAGTTGTGCAAGTTCTCGTTCGGTGAACGAACTAAAATAGTTTATAACCTTGATGCGACGGTTGGCGGTGTATAAATTGATATACGTGGGCTGAATATGCGTGTCATATAGCGCAGATTATACAGCCTGAACTGACCATGAACTAAAATGGAGTGCGGCGCAATAAAAAGAGAGAGCAAAGTGACACCGGGGTTTGTTCTTGTCATTTGTCAATGCAGCAGCAGTTTTTCTTTTATTTTTGTAATAGGATTGCGTCTTTCTGGTTATTCCCGAACATGTAAGTACGCACATGTACGTACGATGTAACTGAAGAAACGTCAGATAGGTAGGTTTTTTTTTTTTAAATTGTACGGAGCTACCCGGAATCAAGCATTTACACATCGATTATTCAATACCTATATAAATATTCTATCCCTATGTAGAGTAAAACGCGCCGCTCAAAACTTACTTCGAATTTGACATTTGACATCGGCAATTCCAGGAAAATCATTAAACGACTATTCAATATGAGAGCGACCTAGGAAATAACAAATGTTCTTAAGTTTCGACAGTCCATTCATATAAAACATTTTATGCAGTTACCAACGAATATAGAATATGTGCATTTGGATTGTGAGGTTAAGTACGAGCGGTTTGTTTTATTTGTTTGTTTGTGGAACGCGTTTTAATGTTGTGGATTGGGAATAAACTGTGACAATTCGCGGAAAGGGGGTTTTTGTTCGCGGCAAAAAGTTTATAATTCGAAATTTCGTTATTTGAACTCTTTTTAAACTTGTTTTCGAAATATATTTCAATATTTTCGTATTAGTATTCTATTCTTAGAATAGCAAAATGTGAGATGCGATTTTGTTGTCTAGTGCTCATGTGAATAGCCCCTAAGGGATTACTCAAGTCAGCAAAACAAACATAACTATACTCTGTCCAACAAAAATTGTCAGTACAGGCCTTATGGAGGAGCTTTTTTTCTACCAATGGTGCCTGTAGATGCTCTCACGGCACTCAAACACAAGAATTGCCACTGGAATAAAAACCAAACCACTGTCCTACCAAGGAATTGTTGTTGACATTTTCCTAAAATTTGGCAAGGAGCTCACTGCAACCACTCTGCCACACAACTGCAAGCAGAATGAATGAATGATCGCTTGTGTTCGCTTGCAGTGTGTGTGACTGAAGCACATCAGAAGAGTGTTACCATGTGTACAATGAAAGGATATCATCAAGGGTTTTTCTATGGATTTTGTCAAAGAACTTTCGGTTTTTGTGCTTTTGAGAACGAATTTTTATGTGGGGTGTTACCATTCAGTTGAAATTTGTTTGTATTTCTAAAGGATCAAATAATATTCAGTTAAAATATTTTTTTCAATGTTGTCTTTTAGAAAAAGGTTTATTGGTGAAGTGTTTTAAAGCATTCATTTCATTCACGCAATAAGTGATCGTAAGTGGGTTGTAGTGATATTGTTTTTTTTTGCGATATCGTATTAAATATTTTAATATACAACTCTAAGTTCCTACATATTTTCAGCCCTAGTCGTGAGGGCAAATTTCTGCATAGTTCGGTATAAATGAGCACATGGGTAGAGCACACATTTTTGGCATATTTTAGCATTTTTGTTATATTTTTGCATATTTGTCATCAAATAGTTTTTCACACTGAAATATCAAAATGACCAAGCAGGTAAACCTATACTACGTATTGTCGATCGTTGGGTTTTACCAAAACAAACTAGTGTGATTAGGCCTACTGGGAATACCCTAGAAAAACCCTCACGGGAAAAGGAAAAAGATAAACTGAATTTATTTCGTTCAGCAATATTTTTATTTTAAATTGTAAGGTGGTAACCCTAACACTTTTTCTCTCTGAGTTATGGTGCATTTTCACACAAACTACGGCAACCCTGTGAGAGCTTTAAAGAGGGACAGATTTATGTAAGTCATTGCAACCAGACTGAGAGACAAACATCCTATCTTTCCTGTACTGACAATTTTTGTTGGACAGAGTATAGCAAAATTGAGTATTATGACAGTTAAAATTTAATATGACAGTTATAATAAGCTATAATAATCGTCGGTGACGTTCGGATGCCTAGTATAATGTAAAACGCCAACTAAATTTGTCTGGACTAGGAACACAAAGCGCTATCTAAGTAAGTTGCGTTGCTGTGGTAAACTCGCAGTTAATTTTTGAATTTTGACACTTCAAAATGTCAACTGAGTATACAGGCAGGATTTTCATATTTGATTCGCTCTTTTTGACAGTGATTTGACGTTTCGCCAAACTAATGCGTCTTGCTGTAGCTGCGTTAATGTGTTGTACGTAACTATTTGTAAAACTTTGCACATAGCTACCTACCATCTTTTTTTTTAATAAGCATTATACAGTTGACATGCGTCTTGGATTTGTTTACAAACAGTTGGAACGTTAGTAGCTGCGTGTTTTGTTTTAATTGTAGGTACTTGCGGTCGATTATAAATGAAACGGAAAGATGGCCCACTCTCTCTCTTTACCGGCAGTGTTTGTAGTTTTTGCAGCAGCTGTCACCTGTCACCTATGAATTAATGAAGTACAAGATTACAACATTTTCAACTTGTGGCGCAAGCACTGTCCTCTTTTCAGAAGATTGTAAGTAGAAACTAGAAACTACTGCGCTTTCTAAGGTCACGCTGTGTTTTGGTATTCCAGGTATTCCCAGATAAGATGATCAAATAGAAAACGGAACGAACACAAAAATTGTTATCTATAGCTAAAGACTTCTGAGATTGTAAACCAAAGTTTGTAGCGGGTTTTGACGGCTTTGCCTTATGCATTCAGATTCATTGTGGTAAAGAAAAATTTACCCAAAACATGCCCTTCCATTTCTAGCATATGAAACAAGTTCTTCGAAAACGTTTAACCAAATCCTCAATTCTGTTTCCCCTTGATGATCTTTTGTTAATCTCCTGAAAAAGTACAAGTGACCGCATAGAACCTTGGTGCATCACAGTAAAAAATTAAGTAACTTACTCTTGTTTCCCCTTTTGAATAAAAAATCAAAATATGTAATAACAACTTAGTTTATTCTAGAACACAACTGACAACGATCGCCTAATAAATGAGGCACTTATCGGCGGGGTTCATGCCGCTGCCGGGCGGGCAGCTGAACTCTCTGGCAAACTCTTTCATATTCATAAGTGGACCGTTGACGCGAAACCTCTCGGCACGATTTGACACATCCCATGGAAAGAATCCAGCTGGCGGCTCGCTTTCATACGTTGCCAGGCAAAAGTTTTGGGCAAATGCCAAGAAGAACAGCTGAGTGTTTGTGTAGTCGACATCGGACAGTGTCTCGTCGTATAAAATGTGCTGGTCAGTGGTTTCCTCCAACCAAATCAGGTACGCGCTGAATGAGACATTTACTGCCCCATGGTCGGCTATGATCTCTCGAATTGTCTCGTCCAACTCGAAGGCCGGAACATCTGCCGCCTCTTCGCCCACATTGCTGACATACTGCTCCTTGAAGCACTTCACCTGTTCTTTGTACAGCAGCGTTGAGTTGTAATCCCACCACAGACGCACATTTGCCATTTCGTCGTACCTCCAGCCGAGCTCATCGAATCCGTGCACCAGCTCGTGGGCCATCAGAGATCCCAGCACTCCGTACTTGTACGCACATGGAGCTGATCGATGATAGACTGGAGGCTGCAACAAACCCAAGGGTACTTGAATTAAATTCTGCCGCTGGCTGTAGCCCACATTGAGACCGGTTGCTTCGACGTTTGTGTCCCAACTTCGGACGCCGTTGTAGTCGTGCAGCTTGTTGACTTTTCTCTTCTGCTCCATGGCCAGCAAGTTCTGGATGTTTTCCCATAGGTTCGTTTTGTTGATGCGCAGTGTGTTGTATTCGCTCTCAAGGACATCCTTAAAGTAGGTCGGAGACACGAGCTGCATTTTGTCTAGCTTGTAGTTTGCCTTCCTGCGGGTATTCTCCTCGATCCAAAATTGCGAGTTAACATCCGTACTGAAGGCCTCCTTAAGTTTGCTCCACACCAGCTCCATATCCTTGACTATCTCCTCGCGGAATTTCTTTCGGCGATAAAAATCGCCAACTACTTTTGGGAAATACTTCATGGTTTCTTCGACACAGATGCGAGTGCGCTGCTTGCGATCCTCCTCCTTGGGAACGTTCATTGTGGCCAAGGCGCGATACATAATATAGTTCGCAACAGTGCGCTTGGATGTGGTATGAATTATCATGGCCAGGTTTTGGTAGTAGTTCTGGTTCGTCATGTAAACGGGCTGGTGAACCGGTTGCCCCAAGCTGTCTGTGACAAAGGTCTGGAAATCAATTTCGGGATGTTCGATATTGAGAGCGCCCAGTGTTTTGCTTGGATAGTTGACAGTTCCGTCTAACTCCTCCTCACCAGACGACATGCCACGACACAGGGTACTCTCAAAGTCAAACATATCCATGGCCAACTTTTTCGCGCCTTCCTCACCAAGGTCGAACCAATACGCCATGTTGTCCACCACCTCTTGTTGCAAGTCTATATACTGGCTGTCGTTGAAGTCGCCCTTCTTGCACAGTGTCTTCGGTGCCAAGGTGGAGGGCTCGCCGATGTAAATTCGACCATCTCTCTGATTCTGATAGTCCGGTTTGATTTCCATGCCAACGATGATGTCCATGCCGAATTTTTTCCTCAAATGCCTGATCTGTGTCAGCCAATCAAAGTTGTGCTCGTTCCAACGTCTATCAACAGCTGGCATTCCGCCGTGTTCCTTGACAAAATCGCCAAATGCCTGCCTCACCGATTGGCTTGCTCTTTCAACGTCCAAACAGGACGCATAAAAGTCCTTGACTCTTCGTCCGACATTGCCATCGTACCGGGTGACAGATTCCTCCAGGAGGCTCCTCACTTCATTGTTTACGATTTCCCGCAAAGTCTCTGTTGGTGATGTCATCGGATTGTTCTCACTTGGCGGGTGGTGGTTGGGCCAGTTACCGCAGGCGAATGCGTAAAAATCATCGCACGGATCGAGCGACTCATTCATATACCGACGGAGTTGTGTGGCTCGCGGCACGCGGAATTCGCGTAACTCTCTATTAATCACTCCACGATTTTTCACCTTAAAGCCGAATGTCTGCTGGCACAGACAGGCGAGGAGAATGACACTGACAGCTGCAAGCGTCGTCATTGTACGATTTTGCTAACTAATATGAAAATTTTGTTTTGTGGCAGCATTGTGAGCTTGGGATTTCTTATCGTCAACAGCATTGAGTTTGAGAGCGGTACAGATTAGAAATTGGAAGGTTATCTGTAAGGGCAGTGGAAGTGAGCGGTCAATGTGTCGAAATCAGTAATGACGTATAGTTGTTTGTTTACTTGTAGTGCGTGTGAATTTGTAACTAAGCGTGAACCTCTCAAACATTCCACACAGATCGGTGATTGATTATAGAAAAAGGTGGTGTAACTGAGAAGAGTTAAAATAGAGACACGAATCAGAACACTCAAAAACAAACAGGGGCTCGCCAAGACGTCAAAGAGAAACGTTTGCGAAACGCATTTCGGAATAGAGGTCGCTTAGAATCGTTGAAAATCATCAACGATTTAATAATATTTATACCCCATCTGCAAACAAATGCCGCAGTTGTTATTTATTTTAGAAAGAGAAAAGTCTAAAATTTCAGTTGACTTTTATTCGCGACCATATAGGGATGAGATAAAGCGTGAGACTTTCTATCGAAACCTTCTATCGACGACTGTATTTATAAAAGCAAGCAACTGATTGAAGCTTGGACCTAAAATAAAGTTAGGTTAGGTGACAATTATTCGATACATTTGAAATAATTTACTTAAACCAAATTCGGTCCATTTTGTTACCGCAAAACCTTGTGCCGTAATCGTCTAACTTTTAAGACGGTGTGTTTTGTTATAATCTGACAAAAATTATAAGTAGATACCGTATTAGAAATTTGAAAAAATTTCAACAAAACAGACAGTTTTTGAAAGTACGGACAAGCCCCGCAATTTTTTTTTCATCGCATGAAAATGTTTTTTTTTTCGGTTTTGCGTTTACTTTTATAGTCACGCACATGTTCTCTGCGGTTTCCTTGAAAAAATCCATAGTAAACACAACAGAAACTTTTTCCTCGGGTTTTTATGTCAAAATTAATCTTCGATTTAATGTACCGGACATTTATTTCGCGAGCTTAATGAGTGGAGACTTTTCATCGGTCCATCTATTTGAAGTTAAGAATTTAGCTTGCGCACAGGATACTGCTTTGCTAAACTGCCTCGCTAAATTTTATCTTTGTAGATATTTTTGTGTGGGAGATATAATTTAGCGCGAGTAGGATACTATGCTTTAAGCTACAGATTGAACTCCCAAGCTGTATTATTATTTATAAGCTTAATTGGGTTGAAGGGAGTTTCGCGAGACCCAGTCGTGCACTTTTGGTTTTAATTTTAAAGCGAGGTGCAAATGCGAATCATATCTTCTCAAGTCAGTCATTCGGATACATCATTCGATTTAAGGTCCCTTTTCTGTGTCACATAAACGAAGGACGAGAACATCGACACGCGAATACGAATTTTAATTCGGGGAAGAAGTTCTCTCTACAAAATTATTCCTTATTTGTAAATTACGTCTCTCTCATTTGAAGATCATAATCTCTTTAATAACTGATTATTTTTTATAAAAGTTTCAACAAAAAAATAAATGCCAGAATTTACCTTTCATTTGGTCCATTTTTAAATAAAAATCGGGTTTGAAATAACGCTGTAATCGGTACGACAAAAGCGCTATTAGTGTAACTCATTTATGTAATATTGTTTTATAATTAGTAGTTAAACTCTTTATTATATTCATTTCACATTGAACCACAAAACAAAATAAATAAATATTTAAACAAAATTTTACATTTATTAATAACAAACACCCTTCCGTCTTTTCTTTTCAGGCAAAGCTTCAAACTAAATTTCTATGTAAAACTAAATAAGAGCTCTCACAAAGAAATAGAAAAAAAAACGAAATTATAAGCTTTTTTTGTAGATGTTAATTAGTAGAAATTTTTAGTGCTGGATGCTTGCATTAAAATTGATGATAAACGATATATTTACACGGTATGCATTATATTTATATATAAATATTTTTTTATTTTTATTTATTTATTTAATAATTATGTGTACCTAGCTACCTTACTCCTCTACTTAGTCTATAAGTAAGATAAACAGCTCATGGAATTATCCTAGAATACATTTCTATTTAAGTACAAGTTTCCCTATCGTTTTTTGGACATTATCCAAGTTGTTAATGCGTTTCAAACGACATAAATGATAATTGTTGTTATGAAGAAAAAAAAGCTATTCCACCCAATGTCAGAGTAAAAGTCCCATTAAGGGAAAATTTATACCAGGGAATTTATGTTTCCTCTCCTTATCGAAATGGTTAAGTGTCCTTGTTCTGTTCTTTTGAAATCTTTTTTCTTTTTTTCTTTTAATTTTTCGTGGGATACATATTCGGATGAAGTATTGAAAAAGGATTCATGTAATTTATTGAAATTGTATGCAATGCCATTTTGAGAGTAGTTTTTCTTCTTTTTTTTTTGTAGACATTTTCTTAATGGATATAAAATTCTATCAAATATACATCAGTGTAATGAATGCGCATGTTTTAATGTTGTAATGGTGGCATAAATAATAGTGCAATTTATTGCGTTACATTTGTGTAAATCAAATGTGATTCGAAAACACTTTATTTTCTCGATAAATGTACATACTTCCCAAAAGGAATTAAAAAAGGATCATGTCATTTGTATTGAACTAGACAAATTTGTTTTTCTTTTTTAATGAATGTGGGGTTTGTGTGCAAGTTTTGTCGTTTGAAATGTTCTAGAAATGGGTAGAAACATTCACATTTAGGAAGATATTCTATTTTCAAAGATGTCTTATTAATTCTTAAACATAGAAATATAGAAAGTAAATACATATACAAATCATTAGAGAATTTAAGTTTTACTTCTAGAAAGTCTGCACGAAACCGTCAGGTTCTTTAGAAAACATGCTTATCTTGATTAATATTTCTAAGGATATGTGAATTATAGACAGATATTATATTCCTATTTTCAATAAAACAAAATGGTTTGTTTCCAACCAGTCTCTTAAAGCTAATTTAATTGAAAAGTGTTTCAAAAATGTTCTTTAAAGAAATATCCAAACACGGTCGATAAAAATAACCCTCACTCAGCATTATTCCGTCCCCCCTGTATCTCCTTCATATTTTTACAACAAACAAAATGAAAGCTAGCCCCTGTCAAAAACTAAGTTAAACTAATCGAGTCTTTGTTTATGAAGGCGAATCGTCGAATCCACCATTTACTGTAACGATTTGGTTTCGTAAATCTATCAATTCAAGTGATAAATATAATTCAACGTCCCTCAAATCTAGTTTTCATAAATACGAGCTTTCGGAGATGCTGCTGGAAAATAGTCACGCAAGTTACATCTCTAGTTATCATATCATTCAGTTTAGTTTCTGTAAAATGTTTGACAAGTTTTAGCTATTTTAATGGCATAAGGCGAGAGTTTTTGGAGGTGCAATTTTGAAAGATCGAACCGCGAACCTTTCAGAAAATATAACGCGGGAAAAATTTCCCACAGTTGGGAGCGAAAGCGTAGTCGCACAAGTATGCGAAGAAAGTCATATTATTATGGGGACGTTCAAGCATCTAGTTAAGTAAGTATGACAGCTGGCTGACTTAATGTATCTCAGTTTTGATTGGCCTAGATCGGTCGCATGAACAGCTGATTCAGTTGGCGTTTATGGATGGGTAGCCGACGAATCTAGTTAAGGAATTCGTGACTGAGTACTAAGTTGGCAGATCGCATATGTGTCTGACGTAAAAAAAGTGACGTTTCCGACCAATCGACATTAGACAGCTAAGTTTTTGAGTGTGCCCATTATCTAGTGTAGTTTCCTTTGCCATGAGCTATTGGATGCGTGAGTACCTAAATGTCAAAAATAAATTAATAATTCAGACTGTATATTTAGGGAATATGAAAGCAAAAATTATTTTATGTGACAGCAACTGAACGGGAACGTTTACAAGCCAACTCCCTCAGAACCAATTCAAATTTCAAATAATCAATTTAATCGGTTTTCTTAACCACTTGCTTTTAAAAATGATACAACTGGTCAGTGACAGCGGCTGCTTTCCACTGCCCACTAGATAACAAGCGGCATCTCAAACTTCATATAAAAAATTGACATTTCACATTTGCGCTGTTTGTGAAATATCCTTTCACGGTAATTTCTAAATCTAGGGAAAAAAACTTCCTGTCAAATTAAAATCGTTCAAACGTTTGCAAAATGAAAATAAATACGAAGGCACTTTGCCGCTGGCGTTAGGCTTCTAGCGCTTGAGTTCCTTTATCTGGGATATTTTGTGCTAGACGTCTAGCGGGGAGAGGAATGCGGCCAGCAAGTGAGTTTGACTCTGTTCACAGGCTCAAAGGTTTTTTAAGGACTGTGTATGGCGCATAAATTGTTGAGTTATATGAAAAGCTAGGTAAAAGTTGGCGCAACAAGTCCATAGGCTTGGCTTTACACAACCATTCCTCGTGTAGGTGTAATGGAGATCAATTTTGTGCCCGATATGACTTATTTTTATATATATATTCAAAAACACAGATTTCTTCTGACTTTCCCACTCTTCCTAGAAGAACATCGAACGCGTCTAAAAATCTATGTGAACAATCCCCTTTCGGTTAAAAATTCGCCGTTCGCTGACGCACTTGATTTGAATACATACCTTAAATATTTGCTTCTGTCGTCTCATTAACTATGCGTGCTTCTAGACCGGTTTTGTGATTGTGGCCTGCGTTAAATCTTGTTGATTTGTTTTATCTTGATTACTAAGAGCACACGAAGAAACTGATATACTTTTAGGTCTATTATCTTTGTTGATATTGTGGTTTGCTTCCACTAGTTTCTAAAGAACCCTCAGAACTTGTATGAATCACTCTTCTCAAGTCGGCAATTGAATGTCGCATGTTTACAAACAAAATATTATTACCCCAAGCATTAACGAGCACAATCCGCCCTCAACAAGTGTAAAAAACAAAAAGATGTATTGCCATGTATTCCGCTTTACCATAAGGACCTGCAACTTCCTGATGAGTCACCCACGCGCACACATACCCTCACTTTCTGTTCTCCCCCCATTATGTGTAAAGCATCCCCTGCTCACATTAGAGGCGTGATTACTCATACTTTTCAGTCACACAGAGGGGAGCCTGACTCTTCTTGCAGGACACCAGTGGATTGCACATTCCATTTACTATCAGGAATTTAATTACTAAAACCAGACCAAGAAAATGTCTGCCTTCCTCCCTCACTGGTTAAAGTCATTACACCAACCCTAACGTGACCAACACAGTAGTTGGCATACAACCCCCCCATCAAATGGTGATCCCTAATCGAATGGTTTATCCTCTCCGGCTATAATAAGTCATCATTCTCTGCAAATAAATCCTCGCAGTTCGTGAAAAATTCATTGCATTACAGATTAGATGGAGGAATGGCCACCCTTGGAGGTGTTGGCTGGTGGTGTTGGTACATATTCCTTCTTGTGTGTATGTGAGGTTTGGCCAGACAAGTACGTGTAGTCACCTTGGCAAGGAAAAAGCTAAGGAAAGCTGTGCCATTGTGTTTGAAACGGTTGATGGCAATACACCGCACATATTCGATCCGCGTTTCGCGTTTCGGTTTCGCGGTGAATATTTCTTTATAAATGGATTCCTTCCGGCGTCGCCATCAAATATTAATATTTATGATTTCGTTTGTGCTTTGAAGCTGCTTGATCACGCGTTTAACCCAATTTGTGTATTCATTGTGTGATAAGAGTGAAACTATCTTCGGAGAGCAAAAAAAAAAACAACAAACCGTAGAACGCAGATAACTATAAAAAAGATTAATGAACCTGTCCACGGTTCTGGCTAATATTAGAATTTGGAATTATGTGAACGCGATGCACGCGCCCCGCCTCTGGCATTTGAATGGGTTACGTAGCGATGTTTATAGACAGAAAGAGAAAGTGTTCCAAAAATTATGGGACTTTTTTTTTAAAAGAATAGCATGTGTTTGAAATTAGTCTTAATGTGCAATGTGTTTGGATCACAACAAAGAAGAAAGCTGCGCTGAGTTATCTACTTACTTTGTTTATTCCTTATAAATTGGATTTTGAAATGTGGTGGATTATGTGGATTCCATTGGATTCTATTCAGCGAATGCTTTTATTCTTGAAAGCGGAGTCTGAGTTGGATTCATGTTCAGCATTTCAGAGTTTTGAATTTCTATTCAGCAATATTTCGAAGTGGATTTTGCTTAATAGGTCTGTTCCCTTACTTTTTTGGTCAATTTCGGCAAAATGTCAGATATCAAGCAGTGGGATATATTTTCTCAGAAAAAGAGGATGGAACCAAAAAGTACAGGAACGAAAGTTTTGCATGACGTTGGTTAAAAACATGCGCGAGGAAGAAAAATTATTTTCAAAAATAAACGTCAGTGGGTTTAAAAAAATTACCAATTTGCAGACGTCGCTAAACACTCGCATACAGTTTAATATTTATTTTTCTTGCCGATTTATCATTTTTCAATTACAAATATCAGCACTCAATAAACCAAACCGAAATAAACAGCCAAATCAAATTGACTTTTGAGAGATTTGACAGCTAAAGTCAGTTATAACAAAATAGCCGAAACAAATTTCTTTGACAATTATTTGCAGGTTTTTTAGGAAAGGGAAATGTTTTTTTCTCTCTTTATGGTTCTCTTCTACCCAACTATTGCGTAAAAGAACGAAGTTTGAAATTTGAATACTGTGTTCGAATTTATTATTGTTAGGAAACAGACGTAATATTTTCAAGTCGAACGATTTTTCGCCTTTCGGAAACTTATCGGTGATAAAGAAACAGAAAAAGGACCGAGTGTCGCTCGTTTTTGAGAGATTTTGTATAACGAAACGAACTTACAACTTACAGGTCACTCACATCGGTTTAAGTGGACATTCGGCCTTCAAAATTGTGCACTTAGAAAAAAGATTTCAAGTTTTTACAGCCTGTAAGGCCCTAGCTAGTTATCTGTCGGAACTCAAAATTCTCCGATTTTATACGATTCGGAGGAGTTTTTCTTCGAGGTATTCTTCGGAACATCTATTCGGAATATTTCTCTGACATTTTGTAACGCATATCGGCGAATTACGTTGAAGTGCAATGAAGTGAATTTGTTTCTTCAATTTTTGACAGCTAGGTACCGATATCCTCCGACAGAAATTGGTTACGGAATTTGTTTACAATTTGGATTTGAGCCTCTGACAGAGTATGCGTTGCGGAGAATTTTCCGTTCCGACGGATACCACGCTGGAGCCGAATGACAGAAATAAAGCCTTGAATTTTGTCTTTGTGTGCCATTGAAATTTGTGACTTAATTTCAACTGCGGCCTACTCCAAAATAAATGGTTTGAAATCTATTTGACAACTAGACGTATGCCGAACTGTTTGCTGCTTGTGTGCCCTTGTACAATTGTATTCTCAATTCATAACTGGTTGACGTTCCGTGGAGAAATGCGAAAGTGCATCCTAGTCTAGATTGTATTTGACATCGTTTCCTGCCACCAACGACCGTTCAAGAGGGTTTGCCACCTATTATTATTCGCCTCCATATACACAGACGCATTTATGTTATAATGTTCTTGCTCCCATGGCGCTAGTCTCTTCAATTCTATTGATGAAATACAAGACGATGTTTCTTTTTTATTTATAATTAAAGTGAAGTGCCTATCCTACTCGTACAACCGTCAGTCCTTCGCTTAAAATAGTCAAACCATAAAGTGCATAGTGCAGCAAATCCTTGCACTCATTAATATTATAGTCATGTCATGTCAGTCTTGCTTCGTATGAAAAAATAACGAAGGATTTCTGGCACAACACTCAAACAGAGACAGTTCCAAATAATTTCCAACGATTTGCGTGTTCCTTGCCTAACCTTGGAATGCACTAAAACACTTTTACCCCGCACAAGGAATAACTTTGAGTGTCACCACTATGCCAACGAGTGTGTATATAAGGTTCTTAAAAACATGAGTGCCCCATGCAGTGGCAATGCATGGCGAAGACGCTAAAGTTAACTTTATTCCATATTCCTTTTTTTTTTATCATGCAGGACCCTTCTTTTAAAACAGCACTATATCTAAACTGAAGTATGACACTTCGCTCAAGACATTAACTTGTCAAACATTGAATAACGAAGAACTGCGCCGAGTAACTTTCCACTTTTAAGGGTAGGCAAGTTACAGTTGTTGTATGCTTATGAATAGGAGAGGTGGTGTCCTATTATAAATTCGCATTCAACTTAGGATGCATTCTATTAAGCGCTTCATAAAGTTTCCTTTATTTAGCAGTGATTACGTAATGCTATTTGAGTTTTAAGAATTTGTTTGGAATGGGAGTTGAAATGTCAATATGTATTTAATAATAGATGTTTTCAACAGGCTTAATTAGTTGACATTTATAGAAAATATCTGTCAAAATAAAGGAGAACATATAACCGAATGCACCTTAGACGGAATGGGTTCGTTCTTTTGACGTTTATTAAGCATGAAACAGTTTTTTTGTGTGTCTTGAAAAAATAATAAACATATTGTCAAACTTTGTGAAAACTTTTAAAGTTTGAGAGTGAAGCAACTCTATTTTTGTTGTGAAGTTGGCCACAGTTCAGTTAATTTTTATAGGGGGCCAACTTGTAATTCGATTCTACTTTCGATTCTATTCGAAAATAGTTCCGGTTCTATTTACAAAGAGAACTGTTCTATTTGAAAGTTGAATCGGAACAACTTTCGAATAGAATCAAAAGTAGAATCGAATAACATAGTTGGCTTTTTTGCTTCTTGATTTTTCAAGAAATTTACTTATTGTTTGCGAAGTAAGAGCAACTTTGTGGAAATAAATTGCCAAACCGAAAAAATCATCAACGCCATTAAAAAATGAGACTCATAGGTTGTAAAAAGAGTTCAAAATTTGATTCTTAAAGCTCGCTTATTACATATTTCTACAAAACATCGCTTTAGCAAGTTGTTTAAACTGTCAAAATTTACAAACCTTATCACTAAGCCTGTTTCGAAATATTTTTGCATTTTCTACCGCCTGACTGGCGCTTTAAAATGTATTTTTCTCTCCATAAAATTAAAACACCCATTCACAGTTGCTATTACAGTTGTACAGGGTGGCCCAGAAATATTTATATTCTAAATTTCAATAACTATTTCATTGATTGACAAATTTTGACCAAAATTATATTGGAAGTTCAATCTTGATATTGTTTATGAATGTAAAATAATAGTCTGAAGTTGACAATCATTTTGCAATTAATAACAGAAATATGAGTCTAACTTTAGGCGCAAAGTAAAAAATACTGATCTTGCTGTATGCCGCATTATAAACAGATTTCGCAAAGATTTATGTTCTGCGGCTTAGAAGTTGATCATTTTTGATTTCCATATTCTAGAATATTCCGATTGACAAATGACAACATTCAGTGTAGTCATCGTATCACTGACGGGCTGTAGCAACCACATATGCGATGTAAACATCTTTCAAGCTCAAAAATAAAACTGACTACTGACGACATCTGCTGCTCATATAAACGCATATTTTCTTTACAAAGATGTAAATTATGTGATGATGCTTAGTTTTTGCTGTTTCGGAACGTCCGGTTGTGTAATTCGACAACGGAAATCCATTGCGGGATCATCCAGTGCTTGATAATTTCGAACTGAAATGTTTAAACTAATCGAAAAAGTGGTGATGAATAGTGTTTCGTTTTAAATTGACGATTCTTTAAAATTCCCTACACATTTTTCAGACACCTTGTGTTAGTTTAAAAAAATTTTATTTTATTTTAGAGCGTTAACGGTTGAACGTGGTAATATTCGTGCTATAAGCCAGTAATGTATATGTGGATATTAAAAAAATGAAATCTGCTTTGGTCCCGCTTTAGCGCAGCCACCCTATATCTGATTGAGCGCAGTATATATCAGAAAAAACGTAGTAGATTGCAATATACCGCAGTAGATCTTACAAGTTAATGCAATTTGAAATAGTCGGTGGATGCATTCAGACTTTCAGAGTGAACATGGTTGCGCGTTTCAAATTAGGGCAAACTTTGGATAGCGATTAAAATTCTTAAAAGAGGAGTAGATTCGAATTTCCGCGCAGAAATATTTTGTTAGGGTCTAAGCGGAGTAGATCTACTGCTAAAGGAGCACTGTATGTATACGCATTGCTTATATGGAAGAGCGCCCTCTAGACAACACAGAAAGTTGTTTTTATCTTTTTGAGAAACAAACTTAAGTAAAATCAGGTTTTGAGAGAAATGTTTTCACTGGAGCTGAGATGGTCTAACGTTTTTAAATAAAAAAAAACTTTGGGATCAAATCGCGTTCTCTATGAACGTGCAATATACGACCGCAAATGTTTTTTGATTCGCGTTTAAAAGTGATATTCATTCCTTCAATGTATAGGACGCATCAATTCGGCCTCAGACTTTAGCAACACGGTTATTTAAGCCCGACTAGTTCTGGCACTTAAGCCAACTTATTTTTCATAGCAATAAATAAAACTTAGGAGTATAATACCAGGGCTTCCCGCTGAAAACTCCATTAATGCTCCTGCTACTGCTTTAAATCCATGCCTAAATTTTTAGATTTAGAGTTCAGAAAATAAGTAAGAAAATAACCTTTTTATATACCTAGGTATGCTCTTGTAAACCCTCTTATAAATAACAACAACAACAACGCCAATGGTTACAGCAAACTTTAACATAAAAATAAATTAAATTAAAAATTGTCATTCAAACAGAATCATCACATTTATAGATTTTTCGTAAAGCACGGAATTGAAATGAAAAAATCAAAATCAATATCTGAATAAATAATTTCTTTCATTTATTTCCTACCCTTGTGTATATTTATTTTTTGTTTTGCGAAGAGGGGATACAAGTGCAATTTAGTTAAACAAATAAAAAAAAAACATTTTCTTTTCTTCTTTTATTTCCTCACTTTAAATAGAATTTAAACTTTTTTTTTGTAAACAAAAAAAGTTGATTAGTCTTACTCACGTATCCCCTCTTCAAAATTTATTTTCAGACTTGATTTTGTGTTTCAATTCCGACAAAAAAATTCCATAAAACATGTTTGAGCACTTTTTGTAACTAAAATAACTACTGGGCGGATAAAAACCAAAGAATCCATGAGGCTTTGCAGCTCTTGGAGGCGCTAAACTTTGTTTGAGAACTGAAAGAGCAGAGTGATATCAAGAAAAATGGGTGCGAATGTGTCACAATTGGAACGAGAAATCGGCAGCGAGCTGTTCCCTCCTAATGAGCACTACTTTGGCTTGGTGAACTTTGGCAACACTTGCTACAGCAACTCGGTGCTGCAGGCTTTATACTTTTGCAAACCGTTCCGAGAAAAGGTCCTCGAATACAAAGCAAAGAACAAGCGGTCTAAGGAGACCCTACTCTCGTGCTTGGCCGACTTATTTTACAACATTGCCACGCAGAAGAAGAAGGTTGGTTCGATAGCACCAAAAAAGTTCATAGCTCGCCTGCGCAAGGAGAAGGAAGAGTTTGACAACTACATGCAGCAGGATGCCCATGAGTTTTTGAATTTCCTCATCAACCACATCAACGAGATCATTTTGGCGGAAAGAAATACAACCAAAGGCAAGAACGGCAACGGGACCGAAGGTCCGACCGAGCCAACTTGGGTACATGAGATTTTCCAGGGCATTTTGACCAGTGAAACCCGCTGCCTGAATTGTGAGACCGTCAGCAGCAAAGACGAGAACTTTTTCGACCTACAAGTGGACGTTGATCAGAACACCAGCATCACGCACTGTTTGCGGTGTTTCAGCAACACAGAGACTCTGTGTAGTGACAACAAGTTCAAATGTGACAACTGCTGCAGCTACCAGGAGGCGCAGAAGCGAATGCGGGTAAAGAAGCTGCCCATGATCTTGGCTTTGCACCTGAAACGCTTCAAGTACATGGAGCAGTTTAATCGGCACATAAAGGTGTCCCACCGTGTGGTCTTTCCACTAGAGCTGCGCCTTTTCAACACCTCAGATGATGCTGTAAACCCGGACCGTTTGTACAATCTGATGGCCGTGGTCATTCACTGCGGGTCCGGTCCAAACCGGGGCCATTACATAAGCATTGTGAAAAGCCACGGCTTGTGGCTGCTCTTCGACGACGACATGGTCGACAAAATTGAAGCGTCAACAATAGAAGACTTTTACGGACTCACGTCCGACATACAGAAGTCATCAGAGACCGGCTACATTCTCTTTTACCAGTCCAGGGACTGTGCTTCGTAGAAGGGGCTCTATATTTATTAATTTTGTTCTTTTCGTTTCTTAAACATTTTTGTTTATTTTCGTTTTGTCTAGGAGTAAGTAATATTCTTAATTATTTATCGAATGCAATTAAATGTAGTAAGCTAAATAAAGTTATGTAATGGTTAAACAAAAAATTACTATCTCATTTAGTAAAAAGAAAAAGTCTCTTAAAATTGAATCTGTTTTTGTTTTTCTAAGAAAAATCTGTTGTATGATATAGTTATTGTTGCGCACGGACAAATTGATTGTAATCATTGGAATTAAATTTAATATTGTGTTTTTGGTTAACAAAATAAATAAATTGTATACGTGTGTGTGAAAATAAAGTGGTGAGCAATACACTGTAGTCAAATTTTGTCTGCTTTCTTCTGTATGATGTTATTAATTCAAGCAGATTGAGGGATAATCGTTTACTTTCTGTGTAAAAAAAGACATGGAATTCATTTATATGATCAGTGTTCGCCCTGGTCCCTGACCAAGTGTCAAGTAGGTTAGGTAGCAGTCTGGGATTTGTTGCACATTTACCTTCCCTTTTTATTATTCAGTAAGAAAAACAAAAGTTGAATGTTATTTTTTGAAGGTACGGCCGTTTTTGACAATTTGTTTCAGTGAATTGTTGACGACAGAGAAGTACACAGAATAGGGACGACATAAGTCAACCACAAAATACTATTCGGAAAGTGGAACAGAACTTTTTGCTGATTTTTTTTAATGTCAACGTTTTCCAATGAAAGTTTCTGCTGAAAAAATGTAGACAAGTATATGAACAAACAAATTCAACGTATTTTATTTTAAAAAGCACCACTTGCTACCTTTTAGTGTAAAACAAGTTAAGTTTCACGTTACATTATAATCCATGAAAAGCGAAGCTGAACACTTTTTTTATTGCATTAAAATGAAAAACCGATGAAAGTATTTAAGGTTTATTCATAATTTTTAATGTCCTTCCTGTTTATTAGCTTTTTGTCAGACTACATTCAATCATTTTATCCTTTGGCCTAGATAACACCTGCCAGATGGAGTTCGGTTTAGGGGCATCTGTTTAACGTGACCAACCGAACCATGGACCATTCTATTAGGAAAAATTGTTGAATTATATTGTATTCTGGCATTTCTTTAAGAGATTTCTGTGAATCACCCCAGTGAAGGAATTTCATTTTGACAGCTTGTATTTATAATCTAATTTTTGTTGCTGAAAACTGATAAATTAGCTTTGACTAATTCAATTCTGTTAACAAAATTCAGCTAGCTGGATGTAAAATTGATTGTCGATGGAGAAAGTGTTGCCAGTTTGAAAAAACATGTTAGGTACTTGGAGCATCGGAATGGAAAATGTGTAGTTCTTGTCGATCTTTCTTCAATAGGAACTGCTAATAAAAAGCGTTTGTTATAAAAGGGCTACTTTTGGGAAATCCTTGCTTTTTTTATAAGTCACATAGCAAAATCTTCGTGCAAGCAAGAAACTTCTTACGAAACCCATTCCCTAAACAAAATCAAAAGTGAACCAACACGCCAAAATAACCAGTTTACAGCATTTTATCATAAATTGTTGCATACCTGGAGGATTATTCGGAGCTTGTCACTCTGAAAAATAGCTTTATTGAACATTTGTCTCTTGTTAAATTGAAATTGTTTTACAAATCTTTGGTTTAACCCAACATTACCCTTTTTTCGTGTCTGTGTCTCATTTGTTTATAAAAGATTTATCTGCAAGTGTCAATCCAATTCGCTTATTTGCCAATGACAGCGCTCTCAGCTTCTTTTATTCGGCCCTAGCGAGGTATACATCGAAACGAAAAATTCTCCCCAACGCATACCCTGCCGGAGGCTCAAATCCAAATCGTAAACGAATTTCGCAACCAATTTCTGTCGGAAGATATCGGACCTAGCTGTCTAAAATTTAGCAAAAAAATGCACTTCATCGCACTTCAACGTAATTCGCCGATATTAGTTACAAAATGTCGGAGAAATATTCCGAATAGATGTTCCGGAGAATACCTCGAAGCAAAAAACCTCCGAATCGTATAAAATCTGAGAATTTTCCGTTCCGAAGGATACCTCCCTAGGGCCGATTAACTTAAGAAGTCGCATTTATATTCATGATACAAAAGACGTCTTCTGATTCGAAGTATTTTTTAAGCTACCTATTTTAATTGGCATAATTTTTCTGTCATTTATCCCACTGCGTTTACTCGATACTTTAACAGACTGATGTGGTTCCTTTTCGACTTTTTTTTTCTTAAATCCCCAGAGTTAAGAAAATGCAAGCCACCCTGTGTACAAACGTTTTTTTATTTCCGCAGTTGACATGTCTTGAACCCACCGCAACGCAATGTCCAATGCCGACAGTTGTTGTCAGTACATATTCTATGTACACAGTTTGATAGGATGATCTGTGACATAACCCTCATGTATTAGATTAACGCTAAATTATAGGGCTTCCTCTCTGCGTCATGTTAGACAGTTCGTTTTTCTCAAGTTGTTTGTGTGCACTATTTTTAGAAACTTGTCTCGTATTCCAATCGCGAGTGTAAATATTGGTTTCACGCTTTAAAAAAGTCAATTATTTGCTAAAAAAAAAGTTCATTGCCTTAAACTCTCTATAATATTATTTGTTTGCCAAGTGTGCTATTCGACACACAAAACATACATCGGCGCGGCGCTAGCTTACCTAAAAGAAAAAAAAACATCATTCGGTGAACAACACTCTCCGCACCACCGAGCTGTCATCTGATATTTAGTTACATGATACATGAACTGTTGATGCGGAGCACAGAGTCGGGTATTATCTACTCCGGGTGCTACCTGTTGGCACGTGAACAAGAAAAAAAAAACTATTTCAATTTTCTTTTTATTGTTTAACAATGTGTGTCATTGTATGAATAACTGTCACCTGCTCACTTCAGTATGCCGATTGGTTCAGTGGTTTTAACTTGTTCGTGGTCTCCGTGGTGGTGGTAGCCAATTGATCGAGAGAGCGGTTAGTCAGATTTAATTTGGTTGTTAATCACAGTAATTAAGTTGTGAGCGATATTCGATACTAATCGGTCTGTGTATTGTAAAGTTTCCGTACGCACTCGGATGACAGATGTGTTTTATGTGCCAGCAAGCGTCTCGAAATTCGAAATGTCAAATGTGTGACGGGGTGGGGTTCTAGTCCATGACATTTGATCTGGGGATTTATGGGAGATAAATAATAACACGTTGTCGTAAAATGGAAAATTCAATGTTCTCATCACGTTTGCTGTTTAATTACACCACGACTTCTTGTTCGCCTGTCACTCGTACTTAGCGCCAAGGGTTAATTTCGAAAGTACCTACTCTAACACAGTATACACAACCCTTCATGGGAAGTAGTGTCTTTCCCAGGGTTACCACAACACAGGATCGTGGGAGGCGAATATTAGATGCCGCACCGAGACAGAGGTACTCGTTCGAGAAAGTAAACTCCATCCATGCCACAGCAATAAACATTTTATTGAAGTCCTTAAACAACAAATTGTAATCGATTCTCAACGCAGATGCAGGCAGCTGACAATTAGAAGGATTGTTGAAATTTTGTTTATTGTTGTTTTGTTGTTGTTATGATGCGATGGCGTTGATAGGAATTGCTTCCTGGCGCTCATTGTTACTCGCAAGTGGTAGACAGACAACCGACTGCCACTCAAGTGTACAAGCTTTCAATGAATTTTTCATTGTTCAATTCCTCTTTCTTTAAGTTTCATTAATGCCTGAAAATAAAATAAAACACAGAGATTAGATAATACACTCAATTCGTAAGAGCACAATCACTGATGCATTCAGCATGCAATTCAGTTACGGATGGCAGATCATGTAAGCTTTTCAAGGGCACTAGTCGCTCGATAAGATCGCGAAGTGAAGTGCAACGAATTTACGGATTTGCTCGTTGGTTTTACTAAGTAAGTTTGGATGACATTTTGAAATATTTTCATTTGCAGAAGATTGGAATTGAAAAAGGTATGATATCACCATGAACGGTATAATTACCTGATAAGAGTGGCAACTAATTCATCAGAGCGATAAGGTGTGGAAAGATATTATATGCAATCGTATTTGATAATAATGCACTTAAAGAAAATAGTTCAGCAAATTGTGTTTTCACTTTAAATTGTCAAAAAAAGGGACTTTGCAATCGGTATTTGTGAGCGTATTAGGACTTGAGCCTATTCATATTTTCCTATCTTCCATGCTTATCAAACCAGTGGTCGACTATTTTCACGAATTAAAGCTTGAAACATGATAAGTTTGAGCAGTCAATTGATTGGTCTTTATCGAATTCGTCTAACCCAGGTTTTATGTGTTATCAGTCATTTTATGTGACGTTTAGCAGACGAAACTCTTCACTGATTGACAGCTTGACATACTTTGACTTGAAAGCAAATTTATTGTCGAAAAAATAAAAGTCTTCCCACTAATATTTTAAACTCAAATGTGTAATAATAATTAAAAAATTGTCATAGTTCAGAACGTGTATAACCTTACTTTGATTTCGAAAATTTCTTTTGTGATCTTTATCGTTTAAAATAAATTTGCCGGGAGTGTTCTTTATGAATAAAAGTATTGTTTTTTAAAAACATTATTTCGACTTGGACGGACTATTTTCATAAAGCGAACAAACATTGTGTAACTGTCTCCGATTCTCGCCTGTCTCTTCACTTTTGACAGCTTCGCACGAGTACGACTTAAAAAGCGGCTTCAGCCTCAGTGTCAGTTATTTTGTAGACCTTATTTCGTTTCTATGCAAATTTTAAAATGTATACTAGCTTTTGGACATTGGTGGTGAATTTTTATCAAATTCTGACAACAGGCTGTGTTCAATGAGTTTTAAAATAGACTGAGCGTGAGAATTGCTGAAGTAAGACTAAGGAGTAAATTTATGTAATAGATGCGTGTGGTGCATAATATTGAGACATTAGTTTAAAATAAAATTAAATTGGATCCGCGCCGTTTGGTTTCCAACTAACAGTCATAACACAACAATTTATTCAATGAATAAGGTTTGAGGTTCAATTTCCGGAAAGACAGACGGTTACTCACAAATTTCTTATTTCTGTGTCACATGTCACATCTCTCAAATGTCAAATGTCTGGCAAACATTCATTGGTATTTTTTCGGAGGCTTCACAAATTACCCATTTGTATTCGGCATGAAATTGTAGATCCCCTTTATTCGTCCCACGAATAATGGGACTATTCCGCAAAACGTTTTTTATTGTAATTTGTCTGGGACTTATTTAAGTTTTTCCTGAAACAATATCAATATTTTCAGACAAAATACTTCCAACTGACATATTATATACAGACAATTGGATTCCCCAATCGCACGTTGCAATTCGGTTGTTAAGCAGCAGTTCCCCATTATTTCAACAAAACTTCCCTTTTTATATATTTGTGAAATAAAAACTCTTTTGTTTGAAAACATAAATCAATTGTTCCCAATTTCTTAAAAAAATGTGAGCTGCGTGCTACAGAAAAATTCTTATCCTCTAATAGTAAAAAATATTTCATACTTTAAGTAGTCCTATTTAGGGAATTTTATGTGGGGGCTGCCAAGGACTATTAGGCTCCGAATCATCTTCCATTTGACAGAGGATTACACAACATTCTGTATTATAAAATTAAAGTCACTTCGAAGCGGGTCGAAATAGTGTTCACATTATATTAACAGGAACATCAAGTAGTGATAGGAACCACTGCATAGTAAGCCAAAAATACGGTGCTTTTAAATTTCCACGAAAAATATAAATTTCCCACGAGCTAGGAACACTGCAGTTTTTACACATGAATTTATAAATTAACTGTCGCTGGCTGTTTTCAGTGGTACGCTTCATGGTGTTGCTATAGTTAAACAATGACGTTTGTTGCGATTCCGAAAATTTAAAGGAATCAATATAAACCGACTTTAATTTCCTCACTCAGCAGAAAATTAGCTGTCATATGCCAAATTTCAAACGTTGCCACACTTTGTGATCTCATTGTCCCTTTAACCTAGAAGGATCAACAAGTGGTTATATATTAAGTCTCCTTCGAAAGGGCAACAACGTAGAAAACTTATGTCGTTTTCCATTGGGACCACCAGAAATCTTTTTCAGATCTCAGATTTTACCCGGGAAATGGAACATGCAACGAAATTGCTCTGCTTTTGTAAATGTATTAGTGCGTTATTTGACAGCATTATCAGCTGTTCAAATTGCATTCATTTATGGAAAAATCGCTAATATGGATTTCAATTTGAACAATTTTTCCCCTTTTGTAGATAAAAATGGAATAGTTTTGGTGGAAAATCAGATGATCCGGTTGGAGAATTCAACGAGTACCTAATAAAATAATTCATTGATGTCCATGATATCCATGGCTATTATTTCTTTATTTGGGTTTTCACGAAACTTTGCATAATTGTTTTGAAAACAAACTTCCTAAATTGACGTATAACAGCTGTGCAAAGTTTATTGGTGTAAGCGGCAGTATGTGTAGATCTGAAAAAATATCGAGATCTGCAAAATGTGCTCCGAATCGGAAAAAGATTGATTTTTTTTGCCCAATGGAAAATGAAAAGTGATTTAGATCAAAAAAAAGATTGATTTTTTGTCCCAATGGAAAACGACATTAAATAAAAATATGTCACAAAAGGTTGAAGACTAATCATATTTTTTTCGATTATTCACATAGTTAATAGAAGGGATGTTTTTATCTTGATGTAAGGCTAAGGGGCGCCGTTTATTGAGATGATACTCTCTTCTTTCTCACTAACTTATTTACATGTTGAGATCAGACAGCTGATAGTGGGAAAAATAATTAAGAAAGTCACACGACAATTTGTCATCCATAAGAGCCACTTGCGTTTTTCTTCGCGTGTATTTTATAAGTCCCATCAAATAGAACCCAAGTGAATTTGGTTAAGGTTGGGTAACAAACGCTTTCCTCCGTTGCGATTGTTTTTGCTGAGTGGGATGTTTATTGCCGTAGGCTGCCGGATAATGTCTATCTCTTTGAAACAAACCGTGACTGTAAAATAAATTAATAATAAAGATATAACCTTCTTTTGCTGTTGGCGTCTTAATATGAGAAAAGATGGAAATACACCTTCGGTAGGAAAAAAAACCCAGGTAGGCGTAGTCTTCCACCGGAATTTGCGGGTAAGGAAATAATTTGACATTACCAACAGATACATTATAATCTAATCCCCTGTTATGTTTGTTTTGTTTTCAAATCTTATAGATAATCGCCATCTATAGCATGAATTCTGTAGCCACATTTCGTCCATGTGTCATAGCAAGGGTGTTTTTCCACTTCATTTGATTTGAACTCTTTTGGAAAATGCCAAATATACTTTGACATAAGGCTGGCTGTCTTAAGACACGTTTTTATGACAGTAGATAAATGCGTACTGTTCGCAAGTGAATGTTACTTAAGGCAAGACATTCATCTGTCAAAACTGTCACCAAATCTCGTTGATATACCCATTTAAGGGAACGGGACAAGAAAGCAAATTACATAACAGACTACTTTCTATTTGTGTATCTCAATGAGTCTGACATATCACTCATCGACGCATCGATTACGACGAATATCTGTATCTCAAGCACCCTCTACCCGATGTGCTTGAGTCAGGGCAGCAACTCAATACGCGCGCTTATTGATGCTTGCAGCACCACTGATACTGAAGCACAAAGCTATTAAAATTCTTCCTAAAATCAACTTTCACCAGTGATATCTATGTACTTGTACAGGTGCGCATAACATGCCTCTCGCCCCTGATCAGGTGCTATTGCAAATTGCTTCCTTCAATATACGGTTGTTCAACAAACAAACAACCAACTGATTCTGGTTCTGCAAGAGTGTGGCAATAAATTGTCTAATGGACGTCTGGCAGTTTGTGCGGAGCGAGAAAATATTAAATGCCAATGACCAAAACCGCAAAACTTGTTGATGGATTTTGAAATGTTGACAGAGTGTCTTTAGTGGGTATGGTTTCATAAATTCCATCGCAGAGTGGAATCTATTTACCAGAGAGAGGTGCGCGCACACATTTTTTGTTTGTTCCCGCGATCATTAAAATCACATTTATTTATGTCTGTGCGAATCGATTGGATAAATATTATTTTTCGATTAACAGGGCCGGTCGTGGCGGTGGCAATTGGCGAGCGCCATAGGCGCCAACAATGTTTGCAATCGGCGGAATTAATTAATTAAAGAAAATTCATTCGCGTTTGGTAAAACTTCTTCTTATACAGCTTTAGGAACATTTTTGTTCGCACAAATAACAATCAAGGCACAAACTTTGCAGACATTTCGTTACTGAAGCCTCTGCGTAACCATAACTTGCTACAAATCGCATGCGAGGACGAGGATTGCAGACATGCAAATTAATTTGATGACTTCTGTGCCAGAGGAAGCTGACTGTCAACTCACAAACTAGTGTTTCTCCTTTCATTAATTGCTTCCTATTTTTAAATTTAAATAAAACAAAAAATGTGTGAGATATCATTGAAATTTGTTATTCGTTTGAAAGGACTTTATGTATGGAATATAAAATCGTTCAAATGTCCGCTGCAGCCTCCATGGGTGGCGCGCATCCGATCATCAATTGGTTCATGACTGGCGCATAAATCAGGCTAAATTTGACCGATGGCATGGGTTATGTTGGCTATGTGTGCCGCTATGGGTCGTGGCTTATTCGCTTGTACCTGCAAATTTAGTCTTACCGGGTCAAATCCACGTGAGATGACCATGACCTCGAATCGCTTCTGCAGAATTTCCAACGTGGGGTGAGCTGTGTGGCACGTAGCGCCGTCCTATTGAAACCACATGTCGTTGGTGTCCATATCATCCAATTCAGGCCAAAAGACATTGTCAATCATCGACATAGACCTATACCGCTCGCCGTTGATGGTGATAGCCTCGCCAAAGTCGTTCTCAAAGAAATATGAATAATAATGTCTCAGTAGCCAAAGGCTGTCCACAAGGCAGTGCGCTGTACTACCTCTCCTATTGATCGCAAAGGAAGTACCTATTAACAGGGTGTGTCCAAAGAAACCTATTTCGGCCGCCCTTTTTTTTTTTGAATTCCTGAGGAAATTTGAGTTTCAACTTTGGCTTCTTTTCTTAATTTAAGTTCATTGTTTCTGTGCTTGATTTGTATGTTTTGTTGCAGACACGACTAAGTTGCTGTTGGGCGACTTGGTTCAAGCTATATACAAATTGTTTCCAATTGCGGATTTTCGAAATACATATTAAGGACATTCTGAGTAATATGAGGACAGGTAGTTCGATGGTTTTTAAGGATGAAATCTGAAACTGAAAATGGTGTTCGAAAACGTGGATCGGAGAATTTTTGCGGTGAAGTTTATCGAAGGGGATAGTCGTTGTCCTTGCTACTTTATGAAGCCTAACACAAAGCATGCATATAAAACAAACTTTAACCACACAGTCAGCGATGGCTTCTTTTTCCCAGCTAGCTTTGGGACTCTAACCTTTCCACCCATTCACTTAAGTAGGTTTCCGAAGGCTTTACGACATTTGATCGCTTAAAAAGAGCTTTGTGGTATTCATTTTGTTACCTTAAAATACTTTTCGAAAATGTTCCATAATTACGATCAACATTTTCGAATCCAATATATCGTAACCATGATGTCTGAGGCTCGTGTCCACTTAAGAGTAAAACTACCGCGAGTAGCTCTCAGGACACTCTCGAGAGCGTTTTCGCAAGTGAACACGGTCGCAAGATTATCTCGCAAAGATTTGTTTACTACTCTCAACGTTTCGATTTTTTGAGAGTTTTTTGTAAGTGGACATAAGACACATGTTCTGCTAACTCTGAGAAAGCAACAATTCAACAGTATTCGTATTCTGAAAGCAGCTGGTTTCTGTTTTTTATGACATCAATTTGCAACTCTAAAAATGTTAAAAAAATGATAGGGAGATATGAGTCCGAAGAAATACTTTGGGATATATACCTTCCTGAAAGGTATGGCTTTTCTTAATTTTGCATCATTTTTAAAAATTGTCGGTCCAACGGATTGTTTTATATATTCTGAATTGTTGAAAATCTTCGATTTGAAGTTCTCTTGTGAGATTTGTGAGGTTTTTGGTTTTCGCTTGCATTATTTCGCATTTTGACAGCAATATCAATAACAACTGCTGCTTAAAATTTTTGCGTATATGACATCATGATGTTTGCTCTCAGCCGATAACTAAAGTGAAGTGGACCAGCGATACCACTTTACTTCAGTTAGGTACCTAAAGTAGATTTACTTCAATTTTGGAAAAAAAAATAAAATCTGCTCCCTACTTCGCACTATTGTTAAATTCTTTATATCTACCTTTATTTAGAAAACCCTTATTTAATTCGCTTCAATTTCAAATTATATATGTATACACTGAGTGTACAAAAAAACTTACAAAATGACCAACATTTTGATTTCTTTTTATAGTAGTAGATCAAGTTAAATTTTTAGCTCTTTATTAAAACGTGTTTCTCCCGTCTAACAACAAATTTTACTGGTTTCAAGGCTTGTCCAACAGGACAAATTGATCCCTGGTTAACTTAATATATATGTATAATTTTGATTGTTTTAAAGTGACATTTAAAATTGTTTTGTCCCTATTTAAGAGATCTTAAAAACAAATTAAAAATAGAAACACAACATTCATAATCTATATATATAAAAATGAAACCCGTTTTCCGTTGTCATGACATCACGCGTGAACGGCTGGACCGATTTCGTTAATTCTTTTTTTGTTGTGTTTGTTATTGTCAGCAGAAGGTTCTTATGAAAGAAAAAATTAAGAAAATTGCGCGAAAAATTAGAAAATTTAAGAATACTTAACCACCATATTAAATTTCTACTGTATTATTCTAAAAAAAAAATAGAAAAAGTATTTGCAGGGCTGTCATTCATTTCTATTTTATAAAAAAATATATTCCTAAGCCTACCAATTGAATTTAATATTCACAAAATGGTGCAAATACGTAAGCCATCAACTAAATATTGTGTGTGTATTCATTTTCATCCATCATCGTCATTGTCACGGCAAAGCAAAGGTAACCCCGATAGGTGGCGCTGTTGTCGATCTTCTTAACCACTCAACCGATTTGAATGAAATTTTGTAGGTGGGTATGGTTGGTTGTAACTTGATGGATATGATAGTTTTGGACCCGATAGGTGGCGCTGCTGTCGATCTTCTTAACCACTCAACCAATTTCAATGATTTTTTGCAGGTGGGTATGGTTGGTTGTAACTTGAAGGATAGGATAGTTTTGGACCCGATAGGTGGCGCTGTTGTCGATCTTCTTAACCACTTAACCAATTTCAATGATTTTTTTTGGTTTGTATGGTTATATGGAAGGATATATTTTTTTAATTTTTTCAACTAAACTCTCATTAAAGTGAATACCTATATGGGCACGTTGGAGTGAACTGAAGAAGCTTGGTTTTATACAGACACTATACACAAAAACTCCCGAAATAGAAATAGAAAACTTTGTCTTGGATAAATTAATGAATACAATTATCAACTGCGCTGTATTAAGATTATAATATTAGGTATAACGATTTGGTTTTTTAATTAAATTTCTTAATGAAATTCAACATACAACACAGTTCAATTTAACATCCACATTTGGCGAGAGAAGTTTCACATCTGGCGTGTGGTCACAAGCACACTCTGTTTTTTTTTTTGTATATGTGTAATAAACGACAGCAATGTGCATGCAGATCTTCAAATTTTTTTGTTTTTGGAAAAGGTATTTCTAGACCACTATTGGCACTATTGCTTTAGTTAGAATAATAATTTATTGAAATTGAGTTGAACTAATTTTGTATCCTTTTCAATAAGTAATGCAGAAAAGGACAAAGGGTTCCTTAAGTGTACTTGAAGTGATTGACAAAATCGGCATTAATCGGCGAGCGAAGCCGCGGGCAACAGCTAGTTTTTTATATATATATATTATATGTTTAGAAACCCTTCGGTTGGCATTATGGTTAATTTTGAAATACACCGCACTAATTGATATTCATTGAAGGGATTGGTGGACCATCTTAATTCTGACCTTCAATTCTTAGTAAATATTCCACTTAAAAAAAAGACATTTCTTTTTTTTCTCCTGCCATGAAGTGAACCTTGCACTTTGCCGTCAATTGCCCAAGCGACCACCACTTACTTACATTATTGAATAGAACAGTGAGGATAACATTTTTTGTTGTTTTTTGTTGGTCACTCTTTTCAAGCTTTTACAAAACTTTACCATAAAAAATAAATAACAAGTAGTCACGGGTGGCGGTTTTTTTTTAGACTAAATTCCTAAATTGAATAACTCCAGAATTCCAACTGATTGTTTACTACCATCCAAACGCCAATAAAACCTTCAAAACAAATCCAATCGGCATTGTCTAAACGACACAGGGTATCCCTGGCTTATGACTTTGACGACGAATTTTAGAAACAAACCTAAAAGCAGTCACGCTGGGAGGTCGACTATCCCCACACATAATGTCGATGATTGATTACACAAAGCTATGCCACAAGTCCGAAACGTGTCTTCTATTTGTTGCCGCCTTCATACACACAATCGACTTGCATACCCTAATTTTTACAACATAAATCATTTCTTAAGTTTAAATTAAATCAACACACTCTCGGACGCAGTATTCCCACTGCGCCATTTTCCAATTAATCAATCAAACTTATGGCCACGTCTTAAGACGTGTTTCCTTTGTAACCCAGTCGCGCCATAACGACATGCCAGGTACTTGTCACTCGGGTACAGATCAAAAAGAAATACCACATCTGAACAGATATTGAATGTCAATCAATAAATTGATTGTCTTGTAATCCGACATCCACTTCCCTATAGAATTAATTCCATGGGAGATAAATTAGCACCCAGCATGCGCTTTTTGCCGACGCGTCGCCTTGAAACGCTGCTGTGGTCCGGCTCTGTAAGAAAATTTAACCCATGCAAACAGAGCACTGCCGAGTCCCTCTAATCACTCAATTTGATGATATAAATGTTCGGTTCTCCTCCATGATCATGATCAACCCCCTGACGGTTTGCGGGCGCTTTTTTCTTCCTTCTATTTCTGTTTGATGTTTGTGCATAAGTGGGGCTATATGTAGTCCCACACATGGTGGCGCGTTGAAGGCAGTTTTCTGCACTCCACTGGCAAATTTTGAAATCTATCTTTGGTCACGTAAGACACCCCCACCCCCTGATGGCAGCAGTCTCTCTCGGTGCTTGGATACAACATACAAAACAAATTGTCTTGTCTCTGCTGTGGTATGACTGTGAGTGCCGCGTCGTGTCGTTTAGCATTCGTCGTGTGTGCCTCTCAACTGTCAGCTAAATATTCTATTTGCACGGAGGGAGATGCTGACATGACAGCACACAGCACCCGCTTCTGAGGCCCCCGTCTTTGGTTTGTGGGAGGCTACTTTTGTTTCGCTTTGACTGTGACTCTTGTGACTCTCTCTATATAGCGTAACGGACACATAATAATTGGCAATAATTCAAAATTTCGTTCGTACGCATTCCACAGACGGGTGGGATGAGTCTGTATGGGTTTAAACCGATTTGATCACATCAGTGGTCTAAAGTCGTTTGTAATTTTTTTTCCCATTTTGGATGCTCACAGACAGAACACTCAAAGAGATTAAATTGTTAAATAATTTATGAGCTAAAGAGTGCAGGAGAATGTGGTCTGTTTTGTTCATTCACATCAGCAAATTGACTGCAGTTGTTGCGGGAATACGCCGCGAGCCGTAGGTATGTTTCAAACTACAGGGTGGATCAGCAGATTCAAAGCGATTATGATGATTATGATTGCAAGAGTCCTGGGTGTAGGTCTTCATCCCTTCATCACTTGTTGTGCTTAGATAAGTGGTAGAAAGCGAAATGGAGTGAACACTGTTGTATTGTAAGGTGCTGCAGAGTGATTTTTATTTTGAAGAAGACACACAGCTTATGGTACGCATTCTTCTCATATGCGAAAACCATATTAATGCAGAAGGCAACTTCTTTCTAGACGCAACATTATATTTTCTAAATGTTTAAAAGTTTGCATTTGTAATAATTGACACACGAAAATTAAGACTAGGTAGGTCCGGGACGACTTAAAACCAAGTCAGCCTTAAGTTTGATTCAAATTCCTATTCAAAAAAACAAAAGGAAAAACTCCTTTGGATGTATCCCAATATCGCTTCTGGCTGGCTGTGTCGCAGCTTGATGAGCGTAATACTACGCATTTAAATTGACAACATCGAGAAGGAACTACCATTAATAAAGTAAGTAAAAAGTTCAGCGGGATCTACGTGATATACAATATTGACTTTGCAAAACAAAAACAATAAAAAACTTAAAGCGAATGTTACATGTTAATAATTTATTACAGTCTTAGCGTCTGCATTTTTTCTCTTTCGATTTTTTCAACTTGTGGATAACCCAACCTTAGAAAATTTCGAAAAATTTGCACCAAGAAATATTTGACCAATTGAGTTGACTTTTCAATTTTTATCCCCTGACTCAGGAAGAATACCCTGATAGCCCCAGTCTGTGATTTTTGTTAAAAATGTATATTTACGTCGCTTATGATCACGTCATGTGCTGGTGGCCTTTTCGTATACAAATTCCCAAGTTATGGCCTAAAATTTCCCTTTTTTCCACACGCAACAATGCAAAAACATACTTTCAAAATTTTCTGCAAACAATCATAAATCGATAAAAATGATCACCTTTAAGTGATCGCTAGACATCTTATAATGCAATAAATCATGGAACGCCACCGCAAAACAAAAAATTATAAAACACATGGGGATATTAACTTCATTCCCAATTTCATCGGCCGGGTTCCACTGCCCGCTATATAAATATTATATAAAAAATTGACAATTGACATTTGACGTCTAGCACTTTTTGTAAAATAAACCTTTTAGGGAAATTTCTTAATGTAGCGCAAAACTACCCGCTGCATTGAGAGAAAAATAACGACCAGTCAAAATCGGTTGCAATATTTGACGCTTACGTTAGTGTTCTAGCGCGAGCGTTCCTTCATCTGGGATATTTTGTGCTAGATGTCTAGCGGGCAGAGGAATGCGGCCATCGATAAAATCCGACTCTACCTATGTTTGGTTTTGCTGCTTTGTGAAATTTTATTGAACTAAACTGACAGCTCGTTTTTTTGTTTCTGAATAAAGCGGGTAATTTAGAACTAGATAAGAAATGGAAATTTTGTAATTTGTAATCGAGTTGTAACGCAAGTACATAATTAATGCGGTATTTCTTATATAGAGTTTGACATGTCGCTAGTCATCTGGTGGTCAATTATTGTATTTTATTACAAAGTGTCAATAATTTTTTTATATTTGCTTTTGGGAATACTAATTCTAATAAATGCAAAATTAGTTTTAAAAATGCACGTTCGTCGTTTTAGCAAGCAACCGATGTTCATTTAATTAATTTCGAGCCTTGGGAAATATTTCCACTATCTAGTAACACTGAAGGATACAATTTATTTTTTAAACTTAGGCTATTGCCCAAAACAAATGGTGCAGAAATTCAGTATGCAGCGCAGAATGCATCGCTGCAAGTTAAACAGATGTCCAGAAAATTGTTTGACATACATTGCATCGGCTAATGTGTCTTCTGTCACTTACCAACTAAGAAGATGATTTGTTCTTAGAAATTTGCTATTAAAAATGAAAATTGATAAATTCAATAAAATTGGCAACTACTTTTGCTATAGAGAAATTAATGCCAAACAAATTCAAGAGAAGTACTCTTCCATCCTTACAAACCCAAAACAAAAACAAACACGATCAGGAAATGTCAAAAGCCGATGATGCCAAATGCATGAAATTAGAATTTTTTTTGTGTTGTGGTACGCTTGAATTTTGCAGACAATTTAAAAATGCAGAATTTACTTGTAATATATACATATAAACATGCGTAATATTCTAATCTTGTGGCGCAGTGAATTCTGCACATGTGTTTTGGGCACATGAGTACTGTAATTCAATTAAGTTTGCTTTTAAAACTTGAGTGTCTTCCAAAAATACTTTAAACTCAACGATATTGAGCCCGAATATTCTGTTATTTCAGTTCAGTCAGAATTGCATTTGGACAGATGGAAGAGGGAAATTGTATATACATAAAAAGTCCGGCTGTGAGTTGTTTTCTTGGTGATCTACAAATAATACGAATAATAGCGTACAAAGCCCTTAAAAGGTTATACCTCTCATTAATGGGAGAATCCAATAATATTTCAGCTTCATAGGATTAAGCGCCTGTTCATTTTCATAAGTTAACATTATCGACTCAACTTCCGTAGGCATAAATAGATGAAAGGGTGAACATCTGTTTTTGGAATAGTACAAAAGCCTGTCAAAAGAAGTCAATCGGCGGTTACAAATTCTACGAGTTATAGGCGATATCTTACTTTGAAAAGGGGTAGCAACCACGCTAAAAGAACCGAAAAACTTGCGACGTTGATTCAACAATACCAACTTCTTTACCTTGTTCTTACTTGTGGTTTATTTCTTTGGGAATTGTAATTACTTGCAATTTTGTGTGTATGTTATTGTGGACAATATTGTATCGAAATGAATGAGTGTACTGGAATGTAGACATAATAAAACCTTCAGTTTATGTACCTGACACTCGCAGGTAAGTTTCCATATTTGCCCTTCTTAATGTGCGCTAAAAATTGATACCAAATCTACCTATGAGATAAAGAAAATAAACTCATTAGGTACGGCATTGTGTTACACATCCGTAAATTGCATTCAGGTTATTTGGACGTGATTCACAACTGCGATTTCCCACTCATGCAAAGTAGATAAGGCTCCCTGCAAAAGTGAACAAACCAACCAATTTTGACTTCGAATTAAAAACAAAATTCTTTAGATTCCTTACAAATTTTGCAATTGTTACATTTAACTCCAGGCCTAAAAATTCCAATAGAAATTTATACGATGCAAAGTTGAGACTCTTGGAACAACACTCTAAAAAAATACCAACTTGGCTATCGATGAGAAATAACGTACGTCAATTGTAAATATCGCTGAAGCGGAAAAACACAAAAAATATATTATTAAACTGCTTCTGACTGATAGGTTCGTAAGTTAGGGGAAGACGGGGTTAAAAGTTACAGGGATAAGTTGTAAAATTTAAAAATGTCTCCCATTTTTATCTTTTGGGGAATTTTTTATTTTATAGTATTCTTTGTTTTAAAATTCACGGCGGGGCTAGTTGTTATATGTTTGGAGTGCAGAATGGATCATTTGTCCCATTTGTACCTTACTCAAAGGTAGCTCCAAGAAAGAGATCGGTCTCACGAAGAGTAAGAAATCGAGATATTTTAACCGATACTCCTGAAAAACGAGCGTGTCTTGAGGAACAAAATAGAATCATAGCCAAAAAGGTCGCCAAGTCACCAAATCAACAAATAAGGTGAAGGAAAAAATCTTAGTTTCTATTTTTAGTTTTTAACAAGTGAATTGTGATTTTATTCTTTTTATAAGCTTTTTTTTTAATTCTTAAAAACTGATGGCACAATCTTTACAAATTTTTGACATCTTCTGAGCACACTTTATTGGACTTTTTTGTTGCTTAAATATTACTGTTTTAAAATATGTTTTTCTGACTCGTTTGCAACTTCTTAGGAGCAGCATTAAATTGATTCGAAAGTGATCCTTCTAGCCCGGCTCTCCCCTACATCATATAATCTGTAAAACAAGTCCTACTTTCCAATTCCAAGCTTCGAAAATGCCAACTTATTTACAACCTGCAACGGAAGCCAAATACATATTGCCTTCCTTCAAACTAAAAACTCAAGTATCGTTTGGTTTGTCAAGTACCCAAAAACTAAGCCCTAAATCTCTCCACCGAATATACAGATTAATCAGACGGCACTTCCAAATTTGTAAAACAAAATAAATCCTTTCAGTATATCGATCTCCATTATTTCCTTCGCACATAACTCTATTGCCTATAAAGCCATAATCCACTTCAATAAATTAACCGTCACCCTTTTTAATTTTTTGTTTGTTTCTCTGTTTTAAATTGCACAAGAGCTGCAATCAACCTAATGGACCAAAGTGGTTTAATTCATTCCTCAGTTAATCCAAGTCGAGTGCAGAGGATATTGTTTGGGTAAGCCCCGCTTTTCGGAAACGATAAATATCTGCTGATGCGCCACCGTGCGTCGCTCAGCACGCACCCTCAACAAACACAGCTCGAAAACAAACATCTTTTATGGTCTATTATGTAATTTCATATCCAAAGTGAATATTTCAAGTGTTTTCAATTCAAGTGGATAGACAGACATTCCTGTTCCGTGACATCTGCATCGCATATATGCATATAGGGGCCTTGCATCTGGGATTTATTAAGACCTCCACAAACGACATCAATCAATTTCGAGGACCTCCATCGAACCATCCCTATCGAATTCCGCAGATACCATCCCCATCTATGAATGAGAGGGGCGATTCTACTCTATATTTTATTAGTCTGCCGCTCGCGATAAATGAATCACCCTATAATATTGACGATTATATCCAAAAGTACTTAGTACGTCGGTTGTCGGTTGTCGGTTATGCTATATGCCAGCTACGATTACGACCCTCGTTCAGTGTAATTTTGTCGTGGCTACTACCCGACGAACCACAGAAAGCCGCTGCGACTGTCTCTCTCTCCCTCCAACCGAACACATTCTCCTCAAATACAATTGAGAACTTGCTTCTGTGTATAGGGTGGTGTATGTGGATTAAAAAAAAACAACACCCGCGCCACGAATTGTATTCTACACACTTACATTCTGATATCCGCAGAGTGCATACTGCGCGCGCGGTATTTTAATCGAGTCAAAGAGAGCAGCCAGTCAGCATCCCGCGGCATGAGATTCAGATACAAAAATCCAGAGCAGATACAAACAGAGAGTGCCTCATAGAACACACAGTTTCCTTGATCGCTCCGACGAGAGTACATAATTGAGTGCCTCTAAGATGTAGTGTCGCGGTACGCGAAATTCTGTCTGTTTTTTTTTTTATAAAAAAAAGAAGAAAACTTTTAAACAATTTCAAATTATGTACAATTTTTGTTTTAAACAAATCCAAGTGACAGTGAAGTAGTGATTTAATCAAAAAAGATAACAAATACTTGAACGAGAATTCGTTTGTGCGTGTCTGATTATTTCCCCCTTATCTATACAGCCTATTATAAAAAAAATATATACGGTGCCTTATCTTTAAGGTTTTGTAACGGTTTTCATTAGTAATCGACATAAGTTTTGTGCGAAATTTTCTTGAATCATCTACAGTGCACCGCAAATGTGAATAAATCAAGTTACTCACACTCAACAAACAACAACAACAAACAAAGAAAATACATTTTAAAAAAATTCAAAACAAGGATAAACAATTCACAAAGTGGTAAAGCAAAATCTGAATTTCTCTACATCCATCGGCGGGAGTGTTTATGAGTTTTGTTCTAGAATGCATGAATTTCTACGACGCAACGTCTACGTGCATCCCATTGTATCTATCAATTGAGATTCCATTCTAAATGGGATGGAATTTATAATTTCTTAACTAAACAGTCCTACGCTGCAGATAGATACTCAAAAGATAGAAAAGCAAGTTTGGTTCAATGTACGAATGTACACCAAATGGACCGACATTACGAGCAGCGTGTGTAATGTGCGTTTCGCATAGAGAGTGTATTTCCAGTAATTGGCAGCACGGAATATAGAACAGAATAAATAAATATTTATTCAAATGGATGTGTGTGGAAATGGCTGCTTCAAATTGAAGGCAAATTGAGTAAAAAAAGCTGAAAAACCGCTGCAGTGTAGGAGAGGTAGTGTCATGAATGGATAGCAGGTTTTTGGTTTGGTAGAACTGAAGGAAGTTCTCCTATTAACTGGTTGAAAATGGAAATAGAACATGTTTATGAGTTATATCTTTTCGCCATGCTGTGTGAAATTGTTTCGAGAAGGTATTTGCATTATTTTCAATGCAAGGAAGAACGTTATACCTAATGTATTTAGGGCCAATTAGCACAAACGTAAGAGATTCGGAATGAGAGGCTTGTCTTGCAAAGAAGTCGAGGTTATAATTTCAAATTACTAATTAATGGAGGTCAATTAATAATAACGCAGCATCTGGGTTTCTGTGCGAAGTACACAGTATTTTAAATTATTTATCGAAATAGTCGTCGAAAGCGGCTTACGCATTTTTTGAAGAAATTAGTAAGTTTATTAAATTTTGGATACTTGCAATGTTCTTGAAAATAAAATACTTACTTGGAATGTCTTTCTGTATGATGTTTTGAAAAAATATATATAAATGTGGCAACATTGACACAAGGCTAGTAAAAGACGAAGTGGCAACATTAAACAACTGCCTATTTTAACTACAAAAACCTTTAAGCAACATTTCTTATAGAAATCTACTATCAAGTTTTATCAAAAACTCCCAAAATTACAAACTATAAACAAAGCTTACAAACAAAAGTGGCAGCATTGCACCTAAAAAAACACAAAAATCAACAATAAATTCTGTTTTAGATTATTGCAAGATTGAAGCAAGATTTTTCCTGAAGGTAAACTTTAATTTGGCAGGCATTTTCTTCAACATTTCCAGTACAACTGTACTATTTCTAGTACCATTTAGTACTAAGAGTTGATTTGAGCCTATTTCATTGCATAGATTTATGCACCAAAACTTTTTGTCACTTATTTCACCGCTTATTTTTGGACAATGGTAGAAGTGCTGCCATTTTTTCGTAAAATTATTTCGAGCTAAAACGAATTTAAAACAAAATGGGAGAGAAGTCTTATGAATCTTAAAATGCAGTTCTGCTAAAAGCCCTTCGAGGCTTGGCAATCTTCCCGTCTCAAACTACTTCGCCACTGAGATCAATAAGGTTCTTTGCAGTTGGGTGATCTAGGAGTTTCTGGTCGCGCCTGGTTTCACAAAAGATCAATACGTTTATTTTGACGGGATTTTTAAGCCAGCTAAGCTGCATTTTCTTTGCGACTTCTGCTTTAACGTAAACCTCTCTGCAAATATTATTGTTGCTGACTTCGGCGGGACATCTGATCGCACGTCTTACTTTTAACGTGAAAGCTTTGCGATTGCAAAGATTCAAGAGCACCCGTTTACATTGAAATGTCGTGCGACAGAAATCGCATCTGCGCACCTAGCCTTATAGCACTCCTTGTTGTCTTAGCGACACTTTTAACACATCTCTTGGTTTTCGCATCATAGGCTATTTCAAAATCAGACAACAGCAGCTCGCCGGAAACCAATGATTGTTAAAATAGTAGGCAAAGCTGATCAACTTTACATTGATGAAATTGCTAAACGGAACTGATCAACTGTTCGCTTGTTTAAAATTTAATATAAAAGGTTTTTCACTATCTCCAAAAACTATGAAAAACAAAACAATTCACGTTAAACCTCCTATTAACCTGGCGCCAATCTTATTTGTTTATACGAATATTTGTGAAGGTCACCGCATCGGCCTCCTTCCGACCCCCGCAAAAAGATTAAAAATACAATTAGCTGCCAACGATATGACGGAAACGTTATCTGTTCATTGTTTTGCTCTATTTTTTCAAAACGAGTGCTAAAAGTTCACAATTTGTGTTCGCCTTCTTTGCACGTCATCACTTTACCAAAGGTGCAAATCCAAACACACTCTCAGCTCTCACCCTGTGCCAATCGAGTAACATACACATTTTCATTTGCGATTCAAAAATAAATTCTGATTTCATTTCATTGCAAATGGCAGCGCGGTGGCATAAACAGAGGAAAATAAATTCGCGTTCCTACTTAGAATGGCTGACTTCAGAAATGTGTGCGTGTGTGCATTGATGATGAGTAAAACTGTGGCGGAATAGCTCACCTCATGCTTCACCTCACATTTTGTACTTTGTGTGTGATGTGTACTTCGAAGTATGCAGAGGATATATATTTATTCAGCCCTCAAACCCGCACCGAAAGAAATTTCTTCACAAAAGTACTGCATCCCTTTACTCTGTTCAACCTCATTCAAGATGACATTTAAAAGGGCGCGAGAAATGTTTACAAAAAAAAGAAGGAAACGTCAGGATGGTTGTGAAATGCCTCAGCATCGTAGAGCGCATCCGTGAGGCGAGCATATTTCTATTTTGCAATTGTATTCGGAAAGGACAATGAGCTGCGAGTCTGAATGCAGTAAAAATTGTCGGAATTTTTACCTCAAGTCGAGTGGAAGGTACGGAGGTTTTGTTTCTCTCAAGTGGGAAATGTTGATTCAAATACTGAGTCGTTATTATTTGTATGTATGTTGAACTCCTGACCGATTTCCTATAGTTTGTAAACATTTGTCGTTGCGATTTTATTTTTTGCGTTCGTTACCCAATTTTTGTTCGTCCATCGCATTCGAAATTTTTTGTCTTTCATCGAATTTCTACGGAAATGCAAATCAGGGACAAAATATGAACCCCTTCTTATCTGTGTTTGCTTGCTTATTCATGCCAAATGTCACCTTTCGGTGGTGGCATTTCAAAACCAACAAAAGGGACTCATACACTAGAAACGTGCACGTATAGGCATGAGTACTACAAATTGGTATTCATGGTCTTCTTCCGGTCGGATATTTGGGAATCTACTGTTTTGATTCATCTAATGATTCGATTCAAGCAAGAGCCGACTTCATAGTGTGGGTGACTTCGTAAAGGAGGTCAACGGAGACGGAAGAACGTAACTCAGTAGCGGAATTGTGTGCCACGAGTGATTTGCATTTCGAATAGGGAATTTATGGAGGAGATCATTTGGGGTGTTAGGTTTTTGAAAATAGGGGGCTATGTGTGACACCAACGCCCCGGATCGCCCTAATTTTTGATCACTCAATTCCCTTCGCAAAAGAAAATCCAACTGCAATGGCAACAATGGCCTTCCGCAAATCCCAAGCAAAAGAAAACTTGGACAGACACACAAAGCACAATTCGTATTTCATTCATCATTTTTTTTTCACTAAAATAATGTCAAAAAATTAGCCGCATTTATTAAACAAACATCCACAAAATTCCACTAATTCTAATGCAAACGAAAAGTCAAATGAGTTTTTTCAGCAGACCACTAGATTTGTCATTTTTGATAGCCCTTAAAAGCTGTTAATGCATTTTTTCTATTTATGTGAAGACAGCGAAATAGAATGTTCGAATTTTTTGGTCGACTAATTGCAGTGAATTGATTCTTCACTCGAGTTACACTGACAGGTGACTTTTGATAACTACAGTGTAGGTAAACAATGCAATGACTGCGACTCTTTTTTGTTAGTTGAACATCAACTACAACTCGTAATATCCACAATTAGTTTCAACCTAACCTGATCTTGACATCTCCAAGTGTCACTTTCGTTGAATTGAATAAACTTGTTGCTGACAGTTATGTGTCACTTTATATAGGTTTTTTCATAATTTATATTTTAGTTTAATAGTTAGGAATACGCACTTAGTTTTAAAGTGTTTCAAATGACAAACATTAACTGTTATCAATGACATTGTCAAAAAAATGGCCGCTTTTTATTCCACGCAAGATAATTACTAGTGGTATGTCAAATTTTGCATAAAAAAAACATTTGCATATTCAAAGCCAGTTGCGCTAGAGTTCTTGCTAATTTACCTCTAGATTGAGAAAAGGGAGAAAGGAAAAACGAGCTGTCAATGCAATTCCTTTAATATTAATGAAGTGCAATAAAGTTTAAGTCATGTTTTATGTTTATTAGGCATTATTTTCCTGAATTGACGCCAAAAAAACCAATGTTCTATTTGTTTTTCTGGTGCTGGAGTTCTCGGGTCGTTCCATTATCTAGCAAATCGTTTGCTAAACATCTAGCGGACAATTGAACGCATCCAATGCCATAAATAAGTAACGTTTTAATTTTTGAACGACTGAAATGTCTCGCATCAGGAAAAAATAAACCAATCTGATTCTCATGTCATAATTATCGAAAGTGCTTCACAATAAAAATTATATAATTTCTATCCGTTGACAGTTCTCTATTTAATGGAAATCCTACTTCACGGATTTGCCACTAGTATAGTTGACTTCTATTGTTCGCTACTGCACCATGTTCCATCACATCTTTTCAAATATAAATGATGAGGGAGCGAAAATCGCCTCTTAATCCAATGTGCTTGATTGGACCAATTAAAACCAATAAAAGGGGTTCAACCCAGCTCAGTATGTACATACTTGGAAATGTGTATACATATGGAATTCAACGAATTCTGATAAAAGTCAAAGTTTTAAAATCATTTTATTGCATTTTCCACACGGAATAAACAAGTTTTTTTCTATAAATTTCAAAATAAGCAATACACTCACATATGCAACGGATTTTCTTTGAAATGCTTCAGAAAAATGTTAATTTATAATCCCAATCTTAATAAATAGGTATTAAACGAAATTTCTGCTCTATATACAGTTGGGTGGGTCCCAATACCAATATAAAATTGCCTCACTTCAACAGTATTATGTCTATCTCGTATTTTCAAAATTAATATCTGTCAGTTTATTTTGGTTTCATGATGATTAAGCTCGCTCACCACAGAAGTATAGACTGTCTAGTTAGATATGCATACATATGTGTACTGAAAAAGAAATAAAAATTATAATTGGTCTTCGAAAACAAAATGTTTTTCCCATGACGGTCATTTTGCAAGTGTTGCCATTTTTTTAACATCAATATTTATAAAAAAAAAAACTGAATGACGAGCGACGTTTGGTTTTGAACGATGCCAACTCTTTTTTATCGATTTAAAGGCTTAGTGGTTAGTGTGGTGCCCCCGGTTCGAATCCCGAAAGAACCAAATTTAAACTTAAGGTTTTTTTCCACTGGGCAACCTCTCGCGAAAGTCTGGCAAACATCCGAGAGTAAAACTGTCATGAAAGAGCTTCTCAATTAGCCGTTTGGACTCGGCGTAAAATTGTAGATCCCTTCCATTCGTCCCAAAAATTTAAAACCCACACAAAACGACTGGTTGTGAGAAGCTGGGTCTTGGGTCCCACAGACCTGTCGCGCCAAAATATTTATTTATTTATAAAGGTAGACAATTGTAGTGATACTTTCAACTATACGAAACTTTATGTTCGATAACGTTTTCGAAACAATGTGACATGTGACATTTTCGAGTTATATTTCACGATGACGTTTAAATGGCGTTTCTGCTATTGAAGTAAAAAAAGTAATATTCGCAATCGATTTAATGGGTTTTCATAATAATCATGCACATGCCTGGTTTTGAACTGAAAATTGCTTTAGGATTGATAGTCATCCCGCCTGACAGCTCAGTGAAACTTTACCACACAAATTTTGAATCGTTTTCCAATGTTTTTCTTATGACATTTTGCTCTTTAAATGTTTATATTTCAGAGGTTTTATTTTAACAAATTTCACCTTTAAATGACACACTTTATTCGATGTGACAAAGTGCCTGAAATGTCACAAAGTTTCAATCGCAGTAAAAATTTCAGCAAGCAAATCTTTTCAAAAGTTGTTCCGGCTATAGTCGATTTAAGTTAAAAATCATCAAAAAGAGCTAAAAAAAAGTCCTGTCAAAATTCTAAACGCGACATCACTCCCCAAATTGTCAGAATACTTGCAAAAAACCGTCCGTTTTTAAATAAATATTAAATATACCCACCTATACGACATACCTGATGTTATTGCCGAGGTGACACTGTCATCGGAATGGCATGATTTTGCCAATCTACCTACAGCTCTATATAACCAAATGTGATTCTATTTTGGTTTTGAAGTGTATTTTAATTTTGCCCGAAGGCTCTTTTGCTGCTTTTGTTTGTTGGTTAAAAGATTATCTGTAATGAGGGGACTGCCTGTGGGCGTTGAATGCGAAGATTAGCTTGACATTTAGCTGCTAATTGCTCAAGTGTTATTGTAAGACACGTCAAAAAGTGAATTATATACCTCAATGACGCGGCACTCGAAAAAAACAAAACCATTCAAAATTCCCGCTTTAGCCGCTGTTCAAAAAATATCTCTCCAGCCTTATATAGCTTGCGTAATTAATTACCAACATTTAGGACATAAATCGCTGCAACAGTTTAATGGCACATAAATCCTTCTTGTGCCGGTATAAAGTGCATTTTTTAAATATTCCACTCGCCTGTAGTGCGCTTCTCTCACTTTTAATGCAAAATATATGCTCTGCACTTCTAACCAATAGATGACGCTGCCGCATTTAGCTCTAAATTTAGACCAAAATCGGATTGGATGCGGACTAGAATGAAATTCGAAAAAAAACACGAAAAAACTCATAAACACTCTCGCTTTCGAAAGCAAAAAAAAAAATACAGTTCGTTTAACTAACTTGTGTTCGTTGTCTTTTCTTTAGCGTTCTAGAAAGAATAAATTATCCTAAAAATACATACATTGCACATACAACACAATATATTCATGTGCACAGAAACAAGCAACAAAAACCGAACCAAAAGTGAATTCAAAACATACAACGAAAGAGTGAACATCGAGTCCAACAACTATCATCATCAACATCGGTCCAAAAAGCCAACGGACGGATGCCAATAGATTCTCTGATCACGCAGAGAGCGAGGAATTGCGTTGTCGCCGGCCGCACCCGTACGCCTCTCGTCCCAGTTTCGAATGCGTGCAGTGCATGGTAATCGAATCGATCTTTGATCAGTCGGTCTCTCTTAACTTCCTGGATACAAAAATACGCCTCAACCAAAAACAAAAAAAAACATACCGACTTTTTGAATAGATATAAACAAGTTTCTTCGATTGAGTTAAAAAAAGCGCGCGTCGCATTGCGTTGGTCTCAAGATACAATCTCATCTAGTGCAACTGCATCGATCTGTGTTTTTATATCTAAAATACAACTCAACAAGAGAGAGTGTCCTCAGGAACATCAAGTGTATATATCTATCTATCGTATCGATGTGCGCTAAATTTATAAAATAAAACCTCGACCAAAAATTATAGTGTATATGTGTGCAGATACATAGAGAAAAAAACAAACTTATGTTTCTATTTATAATCTAATGTTGTTGATATTACTCGTCTTCCTAATGAAATTCGTGGATATTTCAATATTAAATCGGGCCCGTTCAAGGGGCCCGAATGTTGCCGCAACATGTAGCAGCACGGGTAGCAGCAGTGGCAACAGTAGTGCCAGCAGCAGCAGCAATTCGTCATCCAAAGAGAATTGCTTCGGGAATGTGAATTTGGACTCGAATTCAAATCAACATAGAATACGCACGTTGACAGTGCAACAAATGCAACAGCTACGTCACTATCAACAATTGCAACAGCAACAATTGGTTTTGTTGCAGCGCGAACTGTTGCGTAGGCAAAAGTTGCGCCAACAAAAACAGAGTCAGTTTGATGTGGAGCCAGCGACAGCAGCGGCGACGAGAAGTAATTGTAATGTTGGAATAATGAAAGGTATTATCAGTTTGTTTTGAATTTATTTATTTATATTTTCCTCTAGTTTTTTTTTTACATTTTATCTATTTGACCTGGCCGATGGCCAACGAATTTCTGCCGCGTGAGGAGGAAACTGAAAATGTCACAGCCACCGGTGCCAGAGAGATATTTGGAATGTTTGCCCTAGTTCGATATGACCGAAAGGAATTTGGTGGTTTTTATTTGTTACTTATTAGAATATCGTAAGAGGGGAGGGAGGGCTTCTTTTTTATTTCACTGAAAATGCTCCATGTATGATTTATCTAAATGGATTTATATAATATGTGCCACAAACGTAGAAAGTTTCTTTGAATATTTGGCAGAGTGTTTTTGAACACCTGAACTAAGAATCCAACAATAGGGTTGTTCTGTTCAATTGGTTAAATTTTGTCTTTATAAATGTTGCAAAATGAAGAGAAAATTCAGCTTGCTGCCGTTAAGATGCATTTTTGAGAGAATGAGCGATCATATCGATCGAACTATCTTTCCAACTATCACGATCGGTAGTTTTATACATCGAATACGTGCTTTTCAATCGCGATCAGTTCATGTGAAGTGATTTTCGCATAGATGTCACATTGATATGGATTTTTTTAAATCCATTTGATCGTTTTGGTCGTTGATCGAACCGAAGAAAGTTTTGCGCGATCCGCGATCTTTAACGAAAAATGGATACGCTCACAGTTTGGTTCACTTAATGCACACCCTTTCATCGCGATCGGAAGATCAGACTTGCTTATGGCTTGAGCTTGATCAATCAGAATGTTTTAATTTTTCCGTCGATCAGTGTTGATCTGATCACGAAAAGACAGACGCAAATTGAGCAAAAGTAAATAAAATCATCGTTCCTCTAGGAACGATGTTAGGTACATTGTTCATGTCTTAATCTTGTCCAAATTTTTTAAAAATTTCTCATACATTATCACGATCATCGACTCATCTGTGAACGATCGATAACTGGGGGCGTTTTTTTGTTATTGTTTTGCATGTAAAATCGGTATAATTCAGTGAATTGCTCTGCGAATATCTGCATCTTTTCGTTGAACAGTGTTGATCGGTGATCCTATCTCAAAGACTTGACGTACGAGCTTGAGATCGATCGTTACCTTTATACTTTCATTTGATTTCAAAAGCATGAATAAAATTGATCGTAATAAGTCGCTCATTATCGTCCCGAAATATCAATTGATTTAAAAACCAACACTAAAATCGATCGTAGCGATCTAGAGCTCGTTTTGCGATGTGTTGAAACGAGGTAATTTTTTAATGGTCATTACAAATGAACGATCGTGATCTGAAAGTGATCGCCATAGATTTTTTATTAAACGTCAGAGAGACCTTTGAGCTGACATCTAGGTTTAAATTCGTATATCTTCTGAATGAGTTGGACGATTCCGATTGCCCACTCCTTCAAAAGAACTTAACCGACAGTGTGAATACTAAAATATTAATTCCTAAAGTTTCCCCTTTAAAATCACAATTTAGTGAATGTGAAAAGTCCACAAGACCTCCTTTCTTAGACATCTCCTTCGATGTATTCTTCGCCATTTTTTTTAAGCTAGTCCAATCCATTCATCTTCATAATCCAGTGGACAAATAATTCTTTTAAAAAAGAACAATATGCTGAAAGAAATTGTCAAATGGGCGGCATAATTGAAAAGTACCTAATAGACTTCCAACAAGACGTTGTTAAAAATTAACCTCAAATTGCATTCACTAGATAATAACCTCACTTTTTGTCAAATTTTCTGCTGGAACACAATAAAAATCAATACGAAACCAACAGAAAAGAACAGACAAGAACAGCGTCTCCACATTCGTCTGTCCTTTAGCCTAGAATGCAAGCGAAGAACAATGAAATTGCAATTACTAACTAAACCTGCACTTGGTCGGGGGCGATGGAAAGCAAAATCGATGAACAAAAGAATACTGCAAGTCTGGCAAACAAAAGGACGTAACAAACTTAATTAACTGTAACAATGGATTACTTGGGAGATTACGAGCCACGCCACCATCCTTGCTATTCTCGTCGAATGACCTTTAAACGTCTCTCTGAACACAGCCCCCCCATCATATGGCTAGATGGGGTTGCTTTTCCCTTTTTTTTTAACGGACTAATCCAAAAGGAAAGCGCAAGTAATCTGTCAAATAATGTAGTTCGTTGTGTAAGACCCGATGTGGTTGCAATAATGCGGATAACCGACACTTGGTCGAGCCTTTGTTTAGAACACGAAAATTCGAAAACCCCCACAGCTTTATTAATATGACTTTCGACTTCAATAATGGTCTGGTTGCATGCAATCCTGCATGATCAAGTAACGAGTGTTTCTTTGAAGATTTATTTTTTGATTTTCCTCTCCCCCCTGATGGTTGAGAATAATTTTTACAACCCAAAAACTCACAGAACGAAGAGAAATTTAGAAACGCAGCAGATACACATTACACGCATAGAAATGCTTTGTGATGGATATTGCTTCTCTGTATTTATGCTTCATTGAGCATGTTTGAAATTGAAGACAGGCGAAATTAATTAGTTTTTTAGTACCGAAAAGCATATGCCAGTGCGAGCTATGCTTTTGGCTGCCATTTGTAGATAGTGACGTGAGGAGAGCGCACATAAAATTGATGAACGCTATAAAAGCGCAATGGGAAGTAATCAATTTCATCGCGGCGCACGAGACGAAGAACAAAATAATTTTATGCGTTTTTGTCGTTGCACTTGGAGGAACCAGATGAGAGATGGTGATGACGATTTTCGTCAGTGGTAATAGATTAAATAATTAAAACGAAAGATATGGGTCTTCTGGGTCAGACAGAAGACTACACAGTGCAGCTGAAACAGGGGATTATAAATAATTTACAACAATTGGTAAGGGATGTTGCTAATTGAGGACAAGTTTATGTCCATACGAAGGTGTCAGTTAAGGAGCTAAACTTTTAGTGAGGTATTTTCAAATCCCAAGAGAAACTCGAATGATTTCTGTACTGAAAATAGTCAAGAGGAGAGATGTCAAAGGATGTTTGTCAGAAGCAATTACTTGAAAGGCGCTCTTGGAAGTACTACCAGCTGACATTTTATTTCGTAAGAGCCATTTCTAATTAAAATTGGAAATGTTTCCTCCTAATAGATGGCGGATATTTGACATATGTTTAAAAGGCGTTAGGAACCTTGTGTGAATTTTAACTCGGTAGACGTCAGATTTGCATTTTAAGCAAACCGTGATCGCTAAAGATCAGCAGAAACTGGATTGCAAAATTTTCTGATATGTTTGAGTGCTCAAAGAATTGACTAAAAGAAACTATGCCATTGATTGGTATAAATCAGAAAGTTAACAATTTGGGCGCCAGTTAAGCGGTCAGAAAAATTAGTTGTCTATTAACCCAATCGCACTTTTTTGTCAGATATTGTGTCCTGTAAAAACCTCTTAATTAAATTTCAATGAATTTCCTAAATGATAGTTCTTAGAAACTGTTAAAACGCTGTCAAAATTCTCAGATGTTAATGTGTAACCGCTGATTAAGTAAGCTGTGCGTAAAAGTTACGCAACAGTTAATTTTAGCATTATTTTTGACGTTTGCTACCTAACATTATTGTTCTGTAAAAATTAAGCACATTTTAAAGTTTTAAGCTGACTGAATCCTACTGGATTTTTTCTGAACGTAAAACCTAGATTTGTCATAAACGTCACTTTCACTACGTCAATGAGGACGTTTGGATTCGTAGTTTAGTAAGTCTGACAGCTGACAGACTAGATGTGTTTGAGTTTTAATTCCCGTGTTTAGTTTTTGCAGTTGACGTTTATGGAGGAGTAGCCTATATACTCAGTTGACATGTTGAAATGTCAAAATTCAAAAATAAATCACAAGTTTACAACAACAACTGAACTTACTTAGTTAACGCGTTCGTATACCTAGTCCAGACAAATCTAGTTGACGTTTTACACAAGCTAGGTATCTGAACGTTCCCAATGGCTGGCAAATCGAAGTGTCAAATCCCAATTTAAGTCAATCGAAATAGGGAATGCATTCAGATGATAGTTTGGTTAACCCTTCATTAATGTGCGCTAAAAAGACTGTTGAAATGTAGAATTTAGACTCATTCCGCCAAAGAGCTGTCACATTTAGCAAACTTGTTTTTCGAACGTGCCCATTTATTTGGTCAGTATTCCTTGAATTAACCTTAATGACAAGTTACATCTGCATTCTCTGCAAGAAAATGTGATCAAAATCAACATTGCGCAGTCCGATTCATCATTCATTTAGTGTCCAGGTTGAGTTTTTTGAGCTTACAATATTTATGCGGAGCTCAAATCAAAGTATGGTCGCCACGCAATTGCGAACCACTGCTTCATCAATATCTTGTCGAATTGTTTAATGCTGTATTTTGTACCATAAAATTCTTTATCGTTGTCAGATGGTTGGATTGTGCAAAGATATGACATCGACCCATCCGAACGTTAACTTAACTTGAAACGACATTGCACAGTTTCTCAACACAATGATTTATTTGAACAATAAATTTCCTACATCCCCTAGCGTGTTTGCATAACATTACAAAGCAGTTTTTTGTACAGAACTTTATTTTTTGACTCAAGACAATATACAAATTCAGGGCAGGGCCGCCGCAACCATATGTTTCGTATCATTAAACACGTTCCACATAAAGAAAGAACGAAGAAAAAAAAAAAGCCATACGCAAAGTATAAAATCACCCAAAGGGAGAGAAGGAACACAGCGTGATAAAAATAATCGTACGAAAACCCCACAAGACAAATTTCAATCACGAATAAAATTATTCAATTGGGAATGATGATTGCGTATAGTGCAGGGCCACCCCTCTTGAGCAAGATGAATGCCCTGCCCAGCAATGCACATCAGACGCATAGCCATCCACTCAAGTGCATCACTATAGAAGTCTATCTTTTGATTAAGTGCACAAATAACATGGCATTGGTCATGTAATTAAGTAAAAAAGAAGAAAAAAATACTCTTCAGACATGCAACAGAGTCCACACCCTAAACGAAATCGATGAACATTGAGGGATCGATCGCAGTGGTAATCTCCCACAAAATTTGGTGAGTTCCCTCGGGAAAAAGGGGCGCACTGCTTGAGAATTCACTTCAAAAATTGATTTATTGAGAATTCCGTCCTCAGAAAAAGCCAAAAGAAATATTTTGATTAGCAGGAAAAATGTCTTCGCTACAGATCCCACATCCACCCGCAATATCCAAAGGCATGAGTCTATGATCGTCCATGAACAAGTGCACCTCCCGATCGGGAAATAAATGATCTCCCTAAAAAAATGTTGTTCTAGTATAACGTTAAAGAATGATCTTCGCCTTTGGGTAAACAATCTCGGGGGAAGATCTTGCATGGGGGATCTCCCCTCCTTATGCATTTGAGGTTTAAAATGCTTGTCACCAAATAAATTCATTTGTTAAGAAGCACGACAACTTAGCCTCTATTAGAAAAATGCTTGTTTCTTTGTTTTTTAATTGTTTGAGTTTGCGTTTGAGTTTGAGTAGGGGCGCGATCAATTTTGTGTCTCACTTGATCATCACTTCAACTGGAAGCCAAACGCCTTTCGAGTGCTGTTTCTCGTAATAGAAGCGCGTCTTTTCAAGTTAAACCTTTTTTGTTGCTTGGTTGTACAATTGGGACATCATCAGCGCGACAATGGACTTTCTATTTGCAAACGAAAATAACGAAAATCGCTTTCGGCTTTAGCGGGTATTTGCACTTGACAAAGAAAACAATTTTATTTTATCATCTCTGGATGGTGGTTAGGCACTTTCGTAAGTGGAGACGGAGAGTGGCTACTTCCATTGTCGACTGCAAAGTCCAAAGACACTTTATTGACCGTAAAAACAAATAAACTGCTTTTACACATTTGACCTGCATGATGATTGCAGTTTTTCTGCTGTTGTCGAATGAAAGTTGTCACTTGTGTGTTGCTCTAGCCTAATGTAAACGAGGGGGTTTTGCGCAAATTCACGCTAGTAGCTAGATTTGTTTGAAGCTAGGCTAGAAGACACTTTCGGTTTGTAATGCGGGCAAACAAGAAATGAAGAGCCGGGTTTATTCTTCACAAATGCGGCGAAATGGTTTGGCATGGTAGCAGTTTATGTTGACAACTGTCTGATGACACCATCGAACTTCTTTTAGTGCCAATTACTTCCATCGAGCGGGAAATATAAATCAAACTACTCTCTAGGTACACAAAAGTCAGTCAGAACCATTTTATGGACTACTTTACTTTACTTTGCTGAGATAAGTGTTCCATAACACAGGCTAACTGAGGGCTTGTCAAAGAAAATTGAACGACATTTAATTGAACTCGATTTGTAAAGCTATGTTTAGACGATATGTCATTGAAAAATGAATAAATTAAATAATTTCGAATACGTAGACGAAGAAGAAAGTCTAAAACAAAAAGATCTTGTGGTGAAGAGTTTTTGAGGAGCTTGCTTCATTTTCATATTTGAACGAACAAAACTAAGTTTCGGTGCAATCATCTTTAGGTTTTCTGTAGATTTGTGCAAAATGTATGAACTAATTTATTTTGAATATGTGAACTTGCTTTTGAATAAATGTTTAGTCACCAACGTTAGAAGAACATAGAATTGTTTGTCCCTCCTGCTCTCGGCGGGTCGCCGAATCCTTCGTCCAAGCACGTCGACGTTTGTGTGCATCTTTTTGTTCCATTTCGTTTTTATTTTTCTATTATTTCACCTTTCTCAACAAAAACTTCAGTTGCCCGAATAAAAAAAAACATTTTTTATTTGTCTGACAATGCCTGTCAACGGATCTGCAATTTTTTTTAAACAAACATCTGCCAACCGTGTGAACTGGCAATTTTCAATCTGGCAGCCGTTTGAACTGACAATTTAACATTGTAAGGTATTCGTTGGTAGTAGGTCATTTGCAGGTTATTGTCAGAACATTTGTAGACCTGACAATATTGTCAGATCTGGCAATCGTCTGAACATAGTATAAGTGTGTTGTATCTGACGTTTCTATCAAGCAGTTTGGTTAATTTAGGTTTGTTTGACGTGGCTAGCACAGTGCCCAATAGTGCACACTGAGAAATGTCAGCTAATTTTCACGCCTGTCAAAAAACCCTGCACACACTGAAAATTCGGCTACTACTTATATCGAACGAAAATATGCTGTCCTGAAGTTTGACATTGAAAAATAAATGACAGCAAGAGAAATGACAGCGTAACTCAGTTTGGGGCACAACTAGGGTGACCTAGAAGTTATATCAAACCCAGGTTTTCAGTACCTACCAGGGCGAGTCCAGTGCTATATCGAACACATTAGGGTTAACCCAGTGCGCACTAGTGCCAACTTCAAACAAACCTTTCGTTGTTCAGATATTATGGATTTGTTAACTGACGTGTCAAGCAATCAAACTGGCAGTAGTTGTAATAAATTTAAATAAAATTGAACATATTATACTTTCAATGAGAACGGGGCACACAGTGGCGTAACAATAGGGTCGCAGGGCAGGCAAGAGGGCCCCGGCCCAAGAGTCCTCCAGCTCGAGGTCAAAAATATTTTTTTACATTGTACCTGGGTATTTTATTTTATTTGAAAAGTATATTTTTATAAGTTAAATCCCTTAAAATCCAAAGTGAGGCAACTAAAGACCATAATTCAACCAACCTAAACAAACCGATGTTGATTCATTTTTAGAAATGTAATTGAGTACGCTGAATATCTCAAAGTTTATTAAAATTAAACTGAGTACAATGTGACGATTTTTACTGATCAGGCACTATCAAAAGAATTTGCCACGGGCCCCAGATGGTATAGTTACGCCACTGGGGGCACATGACACTTTGCGATTGCTGCGTTTGGAACGGTAACCTAAGGCCCAAGTTATAGCTATCATTGAAATGCATAATTGGAAGAAATCAGTGGAATGGTGGTTTCATTATTTTGACAAGTCACTAATAGCAATCATTGAAAAATTGCTAACAGTTGATGGACCTGTCAGTGAAATTGAACAGAGGTTAGAATTGATCACTGGCAGCTGAGAACAGAAAGAGAATCGAACACATAAGTGAAACGATTGGGTTCCAAATTTGAGAAACGAAAATCAGTTTTTCATTTATTTAAAGCCAATATTGTTTAAAATCGTCAATTAAAATCGAAAATCAAAATTTTCAATGATGCATTTTAATGATAGCTATAACTGGGGCCTTAAGTAAAGCTAGGTAAAGCGGTTATAAATAGGCTGTAATATATGCCAAAGAAAAGTCCATTGTGATATATCACTAGGAACAGGAAGCTTTAAGTATTCCGTCTATCAAATGGAAGGATTACCGCCATTGGTTACCAAACTGATAGCTCTTTTCTGAAGACGAATGTTATACTTTCAAAACAGTATTAAGTCAATCATTGATTATAACCCAGTAAGTGTTTCTTCCTTGTTTCTAATTCTGATAGGTTTTGAGTTGGGTAGCTAAGAAAATTGTTCCAACTGCAATAATGTAGAAATCTACTCCTACTCTACGAAATTCTAAATATCGAAATAATGAAATAGAAGTGTCAATCTCCCATATAATTCTTTTTGACATCTATTTTTAAAAAACACAGCAAACAAAAAAACAATGATAATGAAAATCGTAAAACATTTACGAGTACTAGTTACATTTCCCTTAATCGCTTGTAAACAGATGTATCAATTTAGCAAATACACCCGTATCGCACTAAATACTTTTGCGATAAGCAGAGTCAAAGTGTGTTATGTCTACGCTGTTTGTTGCTACATAAATGTCAGTAGATTAGGAATTCCAATGAGCTTTAGTGCATGTTTTGAAACACTATCCTTATTTATAGACAGAAGTACTGCCCCTAAACCTGTCACCTGTGTTATTCCACATTTATTGATTGAATCTTTTGTGTTCTCTTTCATTTTAGGACCGAAATCCCGACGTGGCATGACAGAATTCTCAACAACAAACGAAAACCAAAACTCACATTTGCCTCAGCTTAATCATAACTCATCCCATCATCATCATCATCTTCAGCATCATCATACTCATCAGACGAAACCGCCATTAACCCTTCCTACAACACCACATTCCCCGAACCATCATCTTCATAATCAACATCAACATCATCACCATCAACAGCAGCAACAACAACAGCATACTCAGTATAAACGCCCACTAACCAGTCCTAACAATTCGCCATTCAATAACTTTTACGGTCATGGCTTTCCGCTGCATCATCCCGCTAACAACAGTCCGCTGCAACAAGGCCATCATCATCATCCGTTCGGTCTGCCAGCAGCAAATCCCTACCTCAATGATTTGCTCATCAGCGACGATGAACTAACCGACGAATGCCTAAAGAAAAACGTCCAAATCGTTCTAAACAATTTGGACCGCTACAACAACGCACTCCGTAGCATCATACTGAATGAGCAAGGCATCAGCAACCATAGCAGCAGCTACAGTAGCTTTAACAATAATTTAAGCAACATTAGCAGCAACATGGCTGGCAACATGGTTACCACCCCCGAATCCGACTACAATAGTAATGCGACAACTCCGCATCATCATTTCAACCATTTGGTAGGTTTGACTGGTATCATCGGTGGTGGTGTTAACAATGGTGGTGGTGGTGTTAACAATGGTGGTGGTAGTGTGTCTCATGGTGGCGGTCCCCTAAATTGCTCCATAGCTTCTTCGCACGATTTTACTCATGACAATTCCGATTACCAGTGGTTCCTTGACTACGGCTACCGAGATGGTGTTACGCATCAGAGTGTCCTCTCGTCGCTGTCCGCCTCGTACCATGGAATCGGTGAGCTATCCTATTATGAGGATCTGGCGAAGAACATCGACGCTAACCTAGCCGAGGTGGATATGGATAATTTCCGGGCGGAAGACATTCACTCGCTGCTGTCGCACATTCCGTCGTATCAGCATCATAGTAAGGACGACGACAAGATTGAGAATTCTATCTGCAAGTCAGAGCTGTTGTTCTCGCCGGTGAAGGAATCACACATCAGTATAGACTCGCTCGATTTGGATGCATATCCGGATGACGGCGACATTATACTGACATGCAAGGCGAACAAGGACAACTATACCATTGCCTTTGAGGGCAGTGTCCTGTATTCGGATGAAAGTTTCTATGGTGAGTGTGTGTTTACTATTTTCTTTGTTCGCCATTGTCTCGTGTGATTGGAGAAGAAGACGAAAGTGATTTTTGGTTTCACTTTCGTCGCCGCCGCACCGCTCAGTTGGATTTCAGTGATTAATGGAAGTTTTCTTTATCTCCTCAGCGGAACCAAACGAAATTTCGATGAAGAACAAACAGAACTTTATCAATCTGCATAGTAACTTGGACGACATCGTTAAGAGGAAATCATTAGAAGTGTCTATGTCTCGGTCGGATCATGCATTCACCACATGGAGCAAACTGAAGAAGAGCAGCACATCACAACTGCAGAGGTAAGTGACTTGTTTTACTCTGTCCCAAATGAGTGCATCTCTGGTAATGATAATTATTCCACTCATTTGGACAATGAACGTATCGTGCCGGTCGTCTCAGTCTGAGTGTGTAGGACTCTGAAATTGGTCACTCTCTCGCGAGTGCAGTCAATGAATAAATTGGACAAAGTTTCCGTTCGAAATGGCGTATAATTTTGTTTTGTTATTACTCTTTGGGGTCATTTCAATTGATTTCAATTTAGTACATGAATTATGAAATGATGGCGACGTTGTTGTGCTGAATCAGTTATCTCACATCAAATCCAAAGCCGTTTGTTGACTATTTAACTGTGCAGCCTATGTATGGAGTGTGGTCGCTTGCTTTGATTTGAATCTAATTTGGGATTCGGTGATGCAATTTCGCACCACTTTGTTCTTAAAACTGACATTGAAAGAGGGTACTTGCCCAGCAAGTTAATTTCATTCATAAATATCGATTGCGATGGGGGTAATCCGAATGCATGACAGTAATTCATATGCGACGACTGACGATTGCGAGGCGCCAACTTAACCGGCGTTTATTCCGAGTCTTATTGCATCTTTGTTTTTCGTTACATAAGGTCTGTTTCCTTACAATAATGCATTTGAACAAATTAGTCAAACTTCGTTCCCTTACCCAAAAGTTGTATAGAAGGGAACAAACTTTGACTGATTTTGGCCAATGTATTCGAATGCATAATCGTTAGGGAGCAAAAATATCGTTTTATTATTTTTACAGAATACAACGCATTTGATAAAGTCCCCTACTACATTTCGTAAATTTGAATTCCAGTGCTGGAGTTCACTTTTTGTTCCGATTAGCTATAGATGGTAACATATACCTAAAAATGGTAGATCAGTTAAATCAATTGCTGCCATATGCAGCCATTTTGTTGGAGCAGACTCAATGTAGTTTTAAAAAAACCGTGGGTGCTCTGCGTTTCTATAACCTTCCAACTTCTGCAACCGTATAACAACTCTAAGTTGCAGGTTGATGGTTTAAGGTTCGCTATATTTTGGTCCATTTACAGGTAGCTTATAGCCGTTCCCTTTCTAAATCAGTTGGCCATTAAGATTATATGAACAAGGTATATACGACTTGTTCAGTTGGTGCTCGCAATTTATCACTGCAGATAAATTATTCCCGCTTTCAGCGCAACCTACAAACGAAAACGTATCAATGCGTAGTATCACATATTTTGTACAGTAAATCTTATCTTAATAAGTACTTTCGCGTTCCATTCATGTGAGGTGTGTTCTTAAAATACCACACTTCTTCTCTGACACACCAAGTGGATTGCATTTGGGTATGGAAATGGAAGTACCATCCACATCTTTCATAATATTGATTACTCATGTCGCAATTTATTCGCAGTTGCAAATCAACGGAGTCTATTTGAAGTTCGTCACCTTGAACCTTGTTATGGAATGCAAAATGGGGCTACGCATCTACATTCGAGATGTTTTCGAGTAGACTTTGGAAGTTGATTGCAATTAAACTGAACAAATAATGTTGATTTGGTGAATGAGAATCTATTGAAGTTTATGGTTGGATTTGGGTTAAATCTGCTTACTTGACTGAAACGACAATGATTCAAATTCTCTATCTGCTGATGCCTAAAGTTCCTAATCATTTTACAGAGAGAGAGCCTTTATAATAATTTTCGTATCCCTTCACAGATATCCATCCGGCAATAACAACACGTCTGTAAATATTGTCATGCGCCACGCCCCCCACTGCACCGTACGCAAGAGCTCGAGCTTGCCTAATCTGCGACTGAAAAAGAACACCAGCCAACAGCAGCTGAATGTGTCACAAGCGCTCAGCACTTCCACAGTAAGTTTTCGCAACTTTCGAGAATGCGAATATGTCTAACTGTGTCCATTTCTTTTACAGGTTGAATCGTGTAAATCAAGAAATCTTCTTCCAATGTGCCAGATGCCAATTTCCACAACGTCAGCCGGCAGTCCTATCCACTTTTCACCCAGCAACAGTCATCATGCCTCGTCCCACATCGACTCGACTGGCACAAATTCTGGTTCGGCAACGTCGGCCACAAACAATACCCAAACCCTTAAGCAAGCGAATGCCAATCAGCCGGCTTTCAATCTAGTCAAACTGTTCATCAAGCAAAAGAGTAGCTGCTCCAGCGATACAACTTGCATGGACGTGTCGTCGGGCTGCTGGCCATCGAGTGAGGGTAGCTCTTCGCTAGAGCAAAGGATTCGCAAGAAAAGCATGAACGACTCTGGCAAGGGATCAGCATTGAGTCGACACGATGAGGAAGAGGATCCTGCTGATTCGAGCTACCAATTGGACAGTCTGGACATTTGTGATAAAGAGAGAAATGAGACCGGCGCCACTACAACGCCCGTGAGAAAGGCCAAACACGATTTGTACAGAGAGGTATTCGATTCGGCTGCATCGCCACCAACATCACCGGCGCATAGAAAAATCCAACCGCTCAAAAATCCCCAAGTCATCAATTTGACCAACAACCAACAACAGCAACAACAACAGCAGCAGCAGCACAACAATCAACTGAACAGCTATAACAACAATAACAACAACAATTCCTCATCGGAAGCTAGTCGCACGTCGGAGAACCTAACGCAGGTGTACAATGACAAACGGAGTCAACGCATGAAGATCTCCGCCGAGATGATCACCCGATCAATGCAGACATCAGCACGAGATCGGCTTAAGTTTGTGCCGCCATCATTCTTAGCCAAGTTGAACAACCTGGGCGAGGAGAAACAGGCACCGATCTATGTAATTTATCCGAACTATGCTCTGCCGGATCTGGGCTTCGTGAAGACCAACACAGCCGAGGTAATATTCACGCCGTTTAACTATAAGGACGCAGTTGGGGTGAAGAAACGGCCCAGTTCGAGTTCGATAAGTGAGGATGAGATTCTGAAGAATGTCGACTACAAGCACGTGGTCGATTGGAAGTCGCTGGCTACTCTACTGCCTGCCGAGTATCGAAGGCGATTGAAACACATTCCAGAGGTCGATGTTGTCGACCTCGAGGCGGAGTGCTCGATGAAGCCGCTTTTCTGTATGACACCGCCGATAAGGCGAACCAACAATCGGGCGAATGTCTGTGATTGTGCTCAGTATTTCCAAATGTCGGAACCGGAAACGGGTGCCACTGGGGCGGCCTGCACGTCCAGCTCGGGATCTAGTCAGCCACCCAGTTCGGGATACCGTGGTTCGTCGACCCTTCTGACCGATTCGGAGTTTGAGAACCCGAAAAAGGCAGAGGACTCTGACCCCTTGAAGAATATGTACGTGTATCAGTATGAGAACAATCGCATGGAGAGCGGACCCGAGGAGCGGTCTGCGGCGCGTACTCCTCGTGGTATTCTGCGAAAGAATCCAAGCCGACTGACCTCAGGTGTCCGCACCAAACGATCCAGTTTGATCGAGGACCAGAACAATTCGAATGTGCGGAACCTAGAAAAGCGTCGAAGCCTGCAGGAGCCTGTAACGTATTTCTCATCGAACGATGACCTGCAGAATCCGCTCACCGAGGACTATATAGCCGAAATGGAGGAGTACTACGAGGAGCTGCATTCGAACCTGAAACTCACTCAAGCTAGCCACCGTTTGTCTCGCAAAGACATGGATGCGCGTGCACGTGCCGAAAACTTCCTCGCCAACGTGCCCAAATCCGAACTTAAGTATTACGCTGAAATCGCGAACATTTTGGAATCCGTCGAGGAGAACCACAACCCTTCAGAGCAGTATGACGCTGCTGAACTGAAAAAGGAAGTCAGTCGTGCTCTCAGTCAGAAGAAAGTCTCCTTCAATCAGAAGCACGAGGGTAACAACACGCTCGGGCTGATGGGTCAACAGGCGCAACGGTTTACAACACCTCCCAATTCGCCGAACATCTCTGTGGCCGGTTTGCGATTGAATAGCGTTGGCGGAGTTCTGAGTTCCGCGCATCGCAGCAGCAGCAACAGCAAACAAGAACTGAACAAGATCTCTAGCAACCGTTTCAAACGTCTACAGATTCAATGGGAACTGCTGAGCAAAGACTCGAGTATGATGCTGAAGGACTTGGCATGCGAGCAGGAAACTAAGAGCGGGGGTTCGACGCCGACATCAGCGAATGCGGCACACAAGTCACGGATACCGCGGCCAGTCAGCTACCCAGCGGGGAAGTAAGTTGCCTTCACTTTCCTAATTTCGTTTCCATGCACTTGCACTTGTTTTCTTTTCCCCGTTATGTACAATTTTTTTGCTCATTTCGACAATTGTTTTCTTTCTCCTCTCTTTTTTCTTTATGTTATGTTCTCTCGTCTGTTTTGGTTTGGATTTTGTTTGTTCGAATTCTTTTGAAAAAAAAACACGAATACACACAAAATAATTAGGAACCTCGTAAATGCTAGTCCTAAATCTCCTTCTTCTAACCTCAGAGTGATACAGGATCCAAAGAGTTTACGATCACCAAGTCGAATTGTACAGCCGAAGAGGTATAGTGTGCCAGCGACATCTCCAGCGGTATCTACAACTCATCATCAGGCAGCGGCGGCAATAGCAACAACACCAATACCAGCGCCACGTGCACGCACTCCAAGCAGTCGAACGGCGGGCAATAGCCACACCCACAGTGGCAGCAGTACAACACCAAACACACCCAAACGGAGAGTACAGTCACCAAGGTGAGTTTCAATTTCTTCAGATTTTATTTTATGAATTTTGAGTGCGCCCTTTCAATTATTTAAAGTAACAATCAAATCCATACTTTTTGTATAAGTCTTGAGGTAATAACACTTCACGGAAAAATGGGGCTTCTTTTCAATCACCGTATTAGACGTCACAGTTTGTTAAACTCTTTTTGTTTAGCGGCTTTCATTTCATTTCCAAGTTGGTGGTTATATCTGGTGTATAACACTTTAGAGTCGCAGTTTACTGTTCTGCTAGCTGTAGCTGGGTTGGAACATTTTACGTGAAAGCCATAAAATCTTCAAACTTACTTTGTTTCGATGTTTCATTTACCATAATATATGATCCTTATAACAGGTGGGCCAAAAGAAGTCATCCGATGTTGTTTGGCTCTTATTTTTTTCTAAATGAAAAATTGCATTGCTCGTGGATTTTCGGTGCCCTTGAAGCGATAGTTTTGCTTGTTCACGTACCCGCTGAGGTGGAAATGAGCCTCATCGCTCATTATGATTTTGGTCGAAAAATCGTCTACTTCGATTATTCCGCGTTCTTGTTGAGTGTATCGCTCCGTGGCTTGTTCACTTTCTACATCTGTCTAGTCCACAAATGTTAAAACAGATTTGACATTGGCGGCCATTTGCAAAAATAAGAGCATCTTCCAATAGGGTGATCTCTTTTGGTCCACCTTAGCAGACTTTCTGCAGCTTGTAAAAGATATTAGGTTACGTGTAACAAGCCGCCCTTAGGCCACATTTTAAGTGCAGTGCCCGTTTTTGTACCGCTTATACTTATCAAAGTTGACCTAAAGCTCCAACGATCGCGCAACGGCATAGCCTTACGTTTCATAAGATTTTTTTTGTTGAACATATATCACAGCAAAACCCAGTGAAGTAAAGCCTATCAGCTTTCTAAGGGTAAGCAATTATTTTCAAACATTACGGATTCCCATTTGCAGATCATGAGCAGTGTCACTTCTACTGGTTATAAATAACCAGTGTTGAGGACAGTTGTTGTTATTTTATGATATAGTCCGTTCCAAATTATTCTTACACAATCTGTTAATAATTTTAATTTAGATATGTGCATTTTTTGTTTACACTACTTATGTCAAATTGTATATTTTCAGAACAATACCACGCGTTCGATAAAGTTCAAACATCTCTCCATGTAAACAGATAAAAATAGAAGAAAAACAAAAACCCAACCGATGTCAGGTGACAGACATCCAACCAACAACAATAACAACAACAACAAACAAAAATGGAGAACTCCAAATTCATGAATAAATCATGAAACATTTATAATTATGATACAAAGTGAAAAAAAGTAAATAAACAAAAACTTAAACAAAAGTTTATAAAAATATATATATAATTTAAATGAGCAGTTTGTCATGTGTTAGGATAGATACAAAGTTTATTTTGCTACACAAACGATTTTCGTTTTGTTTTCGCTTCTTATTTAAGTATCAATCTTTTGTTTTTCCTAATTTTCAGTGTTAAATAATAATAATACAAATAAAACATTTATAGTCATTTTAACCTGATTTTAGAAAAAGCGCATGAAGATATTATATTCAAGAAATAAAAAAGCATATTATTTAAAAACAGACGCGAGAGAACTCACAAAGTAATTGTATTTTTTTATTGCTATTCATTATATTATATTTAAAACAGAAAAACAGAAATTTAAACTATTCTAGTGTGTAAAAGAAAAAAAAGTTATAAATAATAAAAGAGAAGCAAATGTATTTAAATGTAACAAAAAACAACACAGATAATGATTTTCAAATTTTGATTTGATGATGAGACACGAGACATGAGACAAGAGACATGAGACATTTATGTGCATACTCGCATATGCGGATGGATTTTAATGAGCTTTATTAAAGCCAATCTATATTTAATTTCTTTGTTTTGATATAAATGTACCCAGGAAAAATTAGAAAAGCAACTAATTTAAATGTTAAACAAATTATAATAGTGCAAGTTTGCATTGATAACGCGGAGAGGGTCAAAATAATAAACTTTAAGTAAACTAAAACTTTATTGTTCTGTGTAAGGAACGGAAAAAAAGAAGAAAAACGATCTAAAAAAAGTGAAGGTGGATTTTATTTGATTTTAATTTATACGTTTTACTCAAAGACAAACATAATAAAAATGCAAATATAAACAAAAACAAATACATTAAAAAAAAAATTGAAAAAAAAACGCAAAACAATAAAATTATTTTTTGAAATATAATTTCTTGATTTTTCTTTTGGTTATTTCTCTTAATTTTTTCAGTTTGGTACCACGGTTGGCCTCCTTTGTGTTTGCTGTAAAAATAGAACTTATTTTCGGTTTAAAATTTGTCTAGATCTAGATGAATGGTTGATTTTTTATAGAAAAATATTGTTGGCGCGAACTCACAGTAACCCTCTAATGAAATTGAACAAGTGCTATTAGACAATAAATCGATTGCCCTCCTACTCTTCGGAAGAATAGCTTTCAACACTCTTGCGCATCTTTTACTACGTACTGTCTTAGTAGCTCTTGAAATTTGAATAGCTTGTAAGCCGATGGAACTGGAGCTGGTTCGAAAATGGTGAAAATCTTTGGGTACATACAGAAAAGGATAAGTTGCGTTTTTTTGACAGGCTTTTTAAATTCGGGGCTTCAAGTTAAGTTAACATACTTGGAAAAAATGTATTCTGTCTTATTTCTAGTTTAATTATTATCAGTTTATCATTAAAGGTATTTTTTTTTACTAAGAACGAGCGTAAAAATAACGCGCTTTTGACGCTAAGCAGGGGTCGAATCGTGTCCCCCGTGAACGAGCCTTACGTAACGGAATTTGTTCTTGTTAACATGTAAAATGAACTTAATTTCGTGAACGTAATGCTTGTTGACGGACGACGCGATTCGACCCCAATTCTTTCCAACTGGCTGTATTAAAACAGGTACTATTTTCAAATTTAGACTTTATTATTACTAGAGTTCGAACAGTGGAAGAAAGCCTACCGTTATAATGACCAGAATTCCTTTTCTCCACAATTTTTCCAACAAAAAAATAAAGTTTAAGGCAGCGAAAGTGGTTCTTAATATAACTTGCTGAATGAATACTTTTCTAGAATTTAAAATTGACTATTCAAACACATCGCTTATACGCTCGACATTGCTGGTGATAAAATAAACAGTAAAATTGTTGGAAACTAACAAATGATGTATGAAAAGGTTTGTTCATTGACTGTAAATGTTTTCCGCGACCACAAGATTTTCTGTTCGTTGCTCACACTGAATTGCTTTGAAAGAAGTCTGTCTTTTTCGGAGGAAGACATCGATATAAATGTCAGACCATTGCCGACAACGTAAATACTAAATTATCTACGTAACTGATAAAATACGAGTATTTACGAGATAAAAAACAACTTATAATGACATTAGTTATATGTAATTGCTTTTTAACTAAACAAAAAACTTGCAATGTAATTTATTGCTTAACAATAATGTAATTGGTGTATGATATAATTTGATTTCAGTTAAACAGATCCATCGATTTCTTCTTAAAGTTAGTCACAGCAGTCATACAATTTCACAACTGCTTACAACTTATTTAATTAATAGGCGAAGCCCCGTTTAGATGATCATTTCAGTTACAGTTGATCTTCCTAGCAATGTTTTTGGAATCTTAACCATTTTTTGTCAGTCTAGTGAAGTTTGACATGTACCAATACAATAGAGGTCTGTTCGCTTACAATTATGCATTCGAACACATTAGCCAAATCCAGTCAAAGTTTGTGGCCTTCTATACTACTTTTGGATAAGGGACTAATTGACTAATTCGTTCGAATGCGTTATTGTAAGGGCACATACCTAATAACCTTAAAATTGACAGCTAGCTGATTTTGCTAACCTTGCTATGAAATATTTAAGCAGCAGGAGCTTTGTGTTGACCTATTTAGGTAATAAGAAATGTAAGAAGAGAATACGAACTTAGTAAAATTTGAGTGCGTTTGACTGGACACGCCAATTCTGAAGTTTGAGTGCAAATCAAAAAACCCCGATCATCTATCACAATGTTTGTCGATGAACTTAAAGGAAAACTATGGTACAATTGCACGGGAATAATTTGACTTAAGCCAATGTGCGATTTCATTGAAATCAGGAGGTCTGCTCTCGAATTAGTCCATCATTCAGTACAAACAAACAGAAAAACAAAGTGCTCACCTCTGGGACGGATAGCGACATCTGTAAACGTATAAAGCTAGTTTATTTTACACACTCACATAATCCTTTCTTTTTATAAGTTCATAGAAGAATATAGAATGTTTTGTTCATAGAACTCATTTAAACTTTCAACTGAATCCTTGAATTAGGTTTGCTGGGGTAAGACTCCACTGCAAAAAAAAAACGATGGGCTATTTGATTTCGTTTTGGGTAAACTGTTTAAAGAAACGAATGATATTTGAAACATGTTTGTTACTTATCCATAGGAATGAGATTAATGAGCAACCAGCACCTACCTCATTCAATGCGATTATTTTAAATTGGACGTGCAAGTTTGTAACACAATGACAGTACATTACCATTCCATACTATCATCAATAATCAGGTTCAAAATAATTGAATTTATGTCGTGATCTTGAACATAATTTCATCCAATTGGCAACATTTCAATTACTTTTCACTGTCATCTTTGTCACGCGTAAACGTATTAAGAAAAATGCATTTTCAATGCCGTCCTTTAATTTAAAAGCTTTTGTAGCTACAAGTTTATATTTTTGTTTATTGAAATGCTCGACTAAGCCCGATTCATCCCACCATAATGTTGACAGATAAATTTATTGAACAATCCAACACTTAAGGACCAACTGCTTTCTACAGTAAAAATAGCTCTCATGCTTTTATTCCATTAAATTTTGTTCATATCATTAAACCAACAACTACCTACTCTTGAAAAAAAAAATATATTAATTATTAATAAAAATCTAACACAACATATAAACGCTTTATATAAATAAAAAATAATTTGCCTTCGATAAGGATCCACTTTGAGCAAAAAAAATCTTTTCTTTTGTTGCCCAGGGATGGATTCGAAAATAAATAGGAAAACAAATATAGTATATTATATTGAAATTATTTATTGGTAAACTTTTTAATACTATTATATGAAATTATGTTGTTTGCGCATTTATACTCGGAATGGATATGAACGAATGGATTAAAAATACAAAATTTATTTAAACAATTGGATATAACATAAGAGTTTAACTGCTAAAAAAGAGAAAATAATTTATTATATGTCATATTATATTATAAACATAAACTACACTATACATATATTATATTGGAAAACAAACACAAAAATCTATTCAATATAATATGTATACGAATATACATTTTTAAATTGTTATTCACCCATAAATGCTCTCCATATCATGTTTTATGAAATTTTTGTTTCAACAAAAATGTTCATTATTTGATTGACTTGTAATACGCTCTATGAAGAAATAAATAAAAAAAATTTTACTAATTTGATAAAAGATCAAGACAATTTACGTAACAATATTTATATAAAAGTATATCATTTAAGAGACTGTACATAGGTATGCTGAATAACATTTTTTAAGTTTTATCTAACACGAAAGATAAATGAATTTTAATATTTAATTTTAAAACAAACAAATACAACTAAGTGAAAAAGAACAGAAACAAAATAATATGATTTGTTGCTTTTTATTATCAAATCGATTAAAATAAACCAAAAATATGAGAATATATATTATTTATCATATAATTACAAAAAAAAATACAAATATAAATATAATATCGATTATATTGAAATAAAAATTTCAAAAATATTAACATGTGCGTTTTTTTGTTGAAAGGGTTAAGCAGATAAGTTGCTGCTACGCGGCAGACTTAGTTCGGTAAGACAGAAGTCTTAATTGCTCGATACGTTAGTGAACGCCTTATGATAATCGTCATTACTCGTCACTAGATCAAAAGATGATGCTACCAAAGACTGTGTGTATAAACTCATCGTCAAAACACATAAACAATGTCTTTAGGCATCATTCCCGGTGATTTTAACGCCAAAGTTGGCAAAAGGGCTCTATTTCGTAGTACCTGCAAACGTAAAGTGAAACTTACACGAAACCACTTTTGGACACAGTCTAAGGCTAATCGACTTTGACTTTACTGTGGGACGCAGTAAACTGTCAGTCAGGTGGATCTTTTAGACTTGTAGCGATAAAAATAAAGCCTATTCTAGATGGCAGAACTTCCCGACCTGTAGAGAAACAATCGGACGAAAATGCGGACATCTAATACGCCACATCAACTGAGTTATACTCCGAGGATACTAAATATTGAACGTCAACGCCAAGGGCCATCACATTTTCTAATGGCGGGTTTGATAGAAATTTACGGCAAGACAATAGGTCTGTTCCTTTACTTTTAAATCCTACGAATTTTTAAGCATTTTACTCAATTGTCGTTCCTTAACTCGAACAATTCGTAAAAAAAAGCGGCTTCGAGAGAGCAAGATATTTCCCCTCTTACTAGGTTTTATTCAACAAATTTCTTTGCGTAAGAATTGAAAAAAACTGTCAGTCGCCTGAAAATTTACAGCTTACCTGAATTTGTTGTTTAATTTAGCATTTGTGTTTTGCAGAGGTTACTACAAAAGCGTTCCTTAACTTTTGCGTAAGTTTCCACAGGCATTTTGACAATCTTTTCCATTTTTACTACAAAGGTAAAGGAACAGACCTAATGGAGCAAATCAACTTCTCAGATGTCACCAGAATGACAGAAGCGGAAAAAATGGGGTTTGTCGTAAATGACAGAGATAAACCACATATTTGCTGTCAGCAGTTAAAAGCTTTATCAATAGGAGGCAATTGATTAGTGAGGCCTTGTAAGGAACCACTTAAGAGACTTCAGATAAGACCCTCATCATACGAGTTCAGCTCTGCGGCAGGTGCAGAAAAAACGTTTATAATGTAATCCTTTTAAGTGATTTTTTCCCCATTTGCATTGGCATAATATCAATGACATCACTTCCGGACTCTCCCGGACGATTCTTTTTGCCCAATGGAAAACGACATTAAAGTTTGACGTGGATATGGACTTGTTTATCTTGACACTTGATCTGTCAAAATTAGGTTAAAGAAAGTGTGTTTTGCATTTATTCGCTAGCTTAATTTTTATGGAGACTTTTTTTATAGTGGAAAGTAAAAATTAATTGAAGTTTGCACTGTTTTGCTTAATTTTATCTTTAAGACATAATTTTCAGGGAGGCCACAGGACAAAAGAAGTCGATTGCCCAAAATGTGTATTAAATTAATTATAAAGAAACGAAATGAATTTTGTTTAGCGGTGAGCATTTCTGAAAGGAACTGTTGAAGAACTTACACAGGTAATAGATTTTACATTTCACAATTAATCTATTCAGCAAATAAAATTTTATATTTTGTGCTTCAGTATCTACTACATAATTATATTGAATTAACATTGCGTAAAAGTTAAGTTAAGTCGACTAATTGTTATTGTTATTTGTGCACATTTGTTTATTAATACGGGGGTTAGACTCAATACCGTTAACTACTTTTTAGTTGGGTAAATACTAAGTGAATGTAGAATAAATCTGCTACACTTGTAGAACAATTATTCACAAATCGAAACGTAAGTAAAAAAAGGTGAATGCGTCTTAACAGAGTTATTTGTCTGAAATGTTACATGATTAAAATGCACGATTCCACAGCTATTTTCAATCATCCCAAAAACTTCGATTTAATTATTCTATGCAATCTTGAATCTCAATCTAGAATTAAATTATTTTTATTTCGCAAGCCTTAATTGCAGAAATACTTATTATTAAATAAGTATTTTAAACTTGAAGTAGGTAGTCGCTGATAAAACGTAACCACAAACAAAATCCAAAGGGCAATAAATCTTTTATCAAAATCCGCAAATGATTTTAATCGGCATTATTGACATTTCCAATATCAATTAAATACTATTTAACGGCGCTGAAATTTAGAGCTCTTAATGAAGTTCCACCACAGCTTAAGACACTTGCAAATGATAACGATAACAGGCCATAATTATTTTCACAATTATCGATAAGTTGATAACTGACACAAAAAAAAATATAGGCAATGAACAAAAATATTGGCAACCGAAATTCTCTGTTATCATTCATTCTCTGATAACAACACTCTCTTGTGACATCACAATAAAACGCTCGCTATCTGTACCGTCCCGTCAGTGAGACGCAAAGATGAATCCGCTTTGCAAAGCTTGGTCGCAGATACTCTCTCGCTCTTTGAAAACAACTCGAACGCATATAATTCTCTATTCGACTCATATCGTGTCGGCTACTGTACTGATACCGAGTACTGAAACTGATACAATTATTCTCATTTTTTTACAGCTTTATCAATTCGCTTAGATTGCCTGATTCGCGTCGCGTTCATGTTTACACGCATAGTCATTCCATTTCAGTTGCTTTTAGACTGCCGCGGCGCGCCGTTCAGATCAGAGCCAGTTCTGTGAAAATTTATAGTTTGTTACTTGAGATTGAATGCACTTGCATTCGAATCTGTTGATTAATCATAATGCACTTAAGATACTTTGCGATTTTGTTGATCGTTGTTGGCGCGAGTGATCGAATTGCGGGTGAAAGTATCCGAGAGACGGAACTAATGTCCGGTTGGTCGTTGAAGAACCAAAATGGCTGTGAGTACAATTCCTATCCCATATGGTTTTCATGCTATTTATCGATATCGAAAGTATTGTTTACTTACTACGTGGGGGGAGAGATAATCGTATCTTCTACCATTTAGATAGACTGTATTGTATATAGTCACACAATCGAAAGTGATATAGCGTGTTGATTTTATAGGGGCCATGACAAAGATGAGACAAACAACGTAAACTTTCACCTGGCAATAAAACAGTAGATGGTTCAGAACCCTTCAACCGAAAATTAGGTTAGAGTGCCGGTTTTAAAAACAGTACTAGTAGATAGATACCTACTACGAGTACCTATAGTGCAGAGTTAGAGATACAGCTACAACGAGCAGTCGGGATACACTTGAGTGTTTGTTAGTGGAAGTCTTGTTGGTTTCTTTGGTTTCGTTGCTGTCGGATCGATGACTTAAGGAAAATTAAATATTTCACTTCAATTAAACACAATTGCACTGTCTGTTTATATGAGTTAACTACGTGTAACGAACGACTATACAGGCAGTTAGTGCTAGTAGACCCGCTACGTCAATAGGGAGAAGAGATCTTTATTTCTTTTGGCGTTGAATGGGGGAATAATGTGGTTTATTAAACTTTAAAGTGTAACTTATTGAAACTATAATATAAAACTTATAGGGCAAGTAATATATTGAGTAGAAGTACAACGATTTTCCAACGCTTTTTGATATCCCAATGTGGCTCATTGGTTCGCAGTCCGGGTTCGTGTACTAGAATACTGATCAAGGGCTTTTGAGTTCAACCCTTAAAACAGCCCATGCATTTTTTTCTCTCCTTAAACTTTCGCGAACCACTGATAAAATTTCGAGAGTATAACTGTCCTCAGGAAGCTTGAAAATGTAGGCGTTCAACCGCCCAAAATGCTTACACTGAAGGACAAAAAGTACACTCAAAATGCATTCTTAGATATTGAAGGAGGTTTCAGCAAGGTCAAGACTGATGTCATACGGAGAACATTGACATTAACCTAATTAAATGATTGTCAGCATATGTTGGTTTTAGGCTAAAAGCCTACTCCTTTAGAGCAGCTCTTCAGGGCGATAAAATCTTTTTTAAGGGAAATGCTTCTATAACTCGGAAGTAAGTACCAGTGAAGCCGCAAACGGGTAAATTCCGGTGCTCCAAAGACCTAAGATGCTTATACTAGGACCTGCGACATCGTAGTCAACCCTCAAAAACCTCAAGGGATTTTGCAAAAAAGTTAGACACCACAGTTTTCCATTTTTCAGAATCTCTGACAGTAACAAGTACCTGGAACTCGTACTTGACAAGAAACTGAATTGGAAAATGAAGACTAACAAAAAGATAGAAAATGCCTCAATTGTCTACAGTAAAAGCTTGTCGGCGCAGTGGCTTAGTGGTAGTGTGTTGGGCTACTAAGCGAGAGGTCCCAGGTTCGAATCCCGAAAGGGCCAAATTACATCTTAAGGTTTTTTTCCACTGCGCCACCTCTCGCGAACGTCTGACAAACATCCGAGAGTAAAACTGTCATGAATGAGCTTCTCAATTATCCGTTTGGACTCGGCGTAAAATTGTAGATCCCTTTCATTCGTCCCAAAAATTTAAAACCCACACAAAACGAATGGTTGTGAGAAGCTAGGCCTTGGGTACCATAGACCTGTCGCGCCAAAATATTTATTTATATTTTTATTTATTTAAAAGCTTTGGTAACACTTCGGGCCTTCTATCCTTCAATTAAACTCTAGATGTACATCGTACATGGCTATATTAACACCCACACTTACCTATGACAATCAACAAGCCTACTTACTTAAAAGCCAGTTTTATAACATTCGAAAAAAAAGCTTGAGTCAGTGCAGCAACTAAAGTTAGGCAACTCCAACCGCAGAGGTCTATGAATTAAGAGATTTAGCAATCATTTAGTGAGATTTGTTCGTTTGGGTCATCCAACGATCCTTAAATGTCTGTTCTTTTACTTTTGTAGTAAAAATTTAAAAGACTGTCAAAATGACATTGGAGGGGATGACTTCTCTCTCAGAGAGTGAAACTTACGCAAAAGTTAAGGAACGCTTTGTAGTAACCTGTGAAAAATGATAGATAGTTCATATGCGAATATTCCACCCAAATACCAAGTAGAACAACGAATTTAAATCCACTGTCCATTTTCAGGCGACTGAGATTTGTTTCAATTCTTACGCAAAGAAATTTGTTGAGTAAAAACCAGTAAGAGGGGAAATATCTTTCTCTATCGAAGCCGCTCTCTTTTACGAATTTTTCGAGTTGAGGAACGACAATTGAGTAAAATGCGTAAGAATTCGTAAAAATTCGTAAGATTTAATAGTAAAGGAACAGACCTGTTATGACACTGAATGGTAATGAAATGTCAGATAACCAGCAAAATTCAGCAATGGAATACATTCGCAATTTGTAATTGTTTTTAACGAACACGGCTTTAGTTATAAAAGCTTGAACAATAAACATATAAAAATATGCAATGACAAGAAATATATTTCATTGTTGCAATGATGATCGATTCAAAAATCTTATAACAACTGCTGTCAATTTGACTGGTCAAGCCGTTGAGTAATGCCACATTTACAACATCACACATTCCTAACACGGAAGAGAACAGGGCTGACGAATACCTACTAAATAGACGTCTGACATAAAAATAAGTGACAAGTATTTTGGGCGGCCATCTTGTTTAGGTGGTAGGAATTATGAGAAAACTCTACATGTTGATATTTTTATAGCGATGGCCTAAGGAATTTTACTTTCCTATATTACAAAATGGCTTCTGGAAGTGATGAACGGACAATTATTTTTGTATTTCGTATGAAATATTTCTTAAATTTACTGAAACCAATTACCACCCTCATTTGACATTTTTTTTGTATTTATTTCCTTTTTACATATCCATAATTATGGATAGAACCTCCATGACACTTTGATTTGTGATCTCACTCTTACACCAACGGATCTCTCTGTCCCATCTCGTGCAAAAATGCTCGTGCATGAAGTTGTAAATGCAGTTAATACAAGCGAAAATAATGTCAATAGACAAAATGGCGACCTCAAACTAAACATGTTTTAAGAGCGGTGTCATTCAGTTAAACGATAGTAAAAATAATAATGCGTCATTGCTTCTTGAAAATGCGTATTGGAAACTGTTAGATACGCAGTGTCAAAAATTATCATTCCTCTCACTTATTATTACAAAAGGGGGAGGCCCACACGTATTCCAAAAGTCGGACAGTTTTAAGAAATTAAGATGGATTTTGACAAAAAATTGAGGGAACCAGTTCCAAGAGCGATTTCCTATTATCTGGCTGTGTTCACAAATTGTTCGCCTTCCATAACATAACAGTAAATGACTGTCGGGGGCTTTCAAGTATCTAGTTTAGTAAGTCTGACAGCTAGCTGCATTTATGTATCTCAGTTTTAATTGGCATAGATGGGTCACATATGTTTCAGTTGAGATTAATTTATCGAGGGGAAGCCGACAAATCTGGTCAAGAAATTCGTGACTGAGTACTAAGTTGACAGTTCGCATATGTGGCTGTCGTACGAAAAGTGACTTTAGGTAACATCTAGTCCAGAACAATCTAGTCTACTTAAGATAACTAAGTTTTTAAATGTGCCCATTTCTATAAGAGATCGAATAGCCGACTTTGAACGACAGAATATTGTAAATTCTAACATTTCCTTCAAATGAACACAATTTTTTTTCGCAGCCGGTTTCTAGTTGCAAAATTATTACTTTTGGTTTTAAAAAAAAATTAATATCTGATATCTGACAGTTCGATAATATCTGTGTTATGTTAAATTTTTCTATTTTTTGACTAGCGGTTAGATTAATTCCTTATAACGATTTGCGAATGTAAATAGAATAAAATTGATTTCTTTAATTTGTTTTATTTACCTAGAAAAGTATGAATGGGATTTGTTTTAGATACACTCGACTATTTGACTGTTGAATGGGTCTGAAATTATTAATAAGCGGTCCGCCGTGTGCATCACTCAGTGTCCAAAATTTCGACAGCTGTAATGAGAAGAAAGAGACACTTTAAGCCCTGTTCACGAGTTCATAATTTATACCTATTACATCGTTGTAGGAAATTGACAAAGTTTCGAGAAAGACAAAAAATTGAACAGCCTCCGAACATGGTGGTGTTGTAGTTGATCCTTAGGGACACATATATATATAAAATGCAATAAGAACAGTTGCATATTTACCTTTGTATGAAAGATATGCACTTGTAGTGTCAGGCAGTAATGAGCTCATGGCAATAGGCCCCGCAAGCTCCGCCGCACTGTTATACTCCGATATCAATTGTAGTGCATTGTAAATTTCCTTAAAAGTCCGACGATCTTCAGGTTGATCAGCCTAAATGAATAAATTTATTAGAATTAAATTTAAAAAAAACACGCTTACTTCTTCTGCCTTGAATAATACGGCCAGGACTACAAGACCATCCGGGTACATTAGTGCTTCGGCGATATTGGGGTATTTGTAATTTTTATGTACAATATGCATCTCAAGATCAAATCGCTGGCCATCGATTGAGTGCTCAGATCCGAGTACACCATCTGAGCCCCAGTGGAAATGAACTCCGAAGACTTCGTACCAGTTGGTGGATCCACCCATGGTTAGAAATGGGAATGTTCCATCGGTGTTTATAAAAACAGGTATTTCAGCTGAAATTTGTTGTTAAAACATTTTTCAATATTTAAGTGAAATGATAGTTTTAATATTAAGAAAATGTGATACCAGTATGACCGGTGTTAGTAATTTTCACAGGCGCTGCCAGTGGCGTCCTGTAATTGTAAAACTGCAGATAATGTAGGACGGGGTGGAAGGATGACTGAAAGAGAAGAAAAGCCGTAGTATTTCATCAGTTTTCTTGTGTGTAGCTGAATTGTTAAAATAATGAGGGCAATTTGCAAATATGTATATAACAAAACAAGAAAGTAAAACTAAAATTAATGCTTAAGAAGGTATGCGAGAATTACTAGAAATGAAATAAAACGTAGATACGAGTCCTCGACTGAACCACGGTCTTTTAAATTAGAGATACCTATAACCTTACCACGTCCTTTGTTGTATGTCATCTTGTGAAAAGTATTTGTTTACTACAGAGAATAATTTTTGCTATCGCCTACCTGACTTATGACAGTCAAAGTAAAACGACTCCGAAACAAAATTTGTTTACAACATTTATAATGAAGAAGAATGAACCCCCATTTATGACCAATTATGGTACCAAGTTCAGTGTCAGTATGCCATTAGGATGTTTTTTACCCTGAAGTTTCCTTTAATGCTGTTTTTTTATTAAAAACAAAAACATTTAACTGTCATCTGCAACTCAACTTAAATTTTAGTCTTCATCTAAACACAAATGTAATCAAATACTTAAACAGCATCTGATGCAAACCTTGTTTCATTAATTACCACGGAAAGGAAATATTTAAATTTGCATTTTACTTACTCAGTTCACCCACTTAATTTATTCAAAAATTTGAAGACTTTATTACACAACATGACATTAAAAGCACGTTCTTGGAGAAAGGTGAATAAGCGAGTACCTACATAACATTTAACATTGTTAAAAAAATTCTTTGCTAAATATCCAGTTTACAAAACAAAACTTGATCAGTTAAAATTTCAATTGTATGTATGTGGGAATATCAGCCAGCTAATAATGTGGCAAAAAATTAATGCAGTGATATTTCCTAAGCTATTTTTTATTACCCAACTTATTGCGGATTTATAACAACATGTCTGACTGACGTCTTGGTTAAGAAAGGAACGTCAACTATGTAATGCTGTTCGTTTGTATTCCGAAACCAGATGAAGACCGATGAGGGAAATCACAAGAGGATGCATTTAACATTTTGTTAGAATAAGTCGAAAACATGAATGTTACCAGGGGGGCTCACCATAAATATAAATAATTAACTTCACTTGGAAAAATGTATGTGTACATTTTTGTGTTGTATTTAATTGCAAAGAAATATTTTTTGGAATTACATTTTATTGTTTTCAACCGACGACTGAATTTTTTGCGGCACGGTTTTTAGTAGCAAAAAGGATACTATCGATATTCAGATTTTAGAAAGAATAATTTTGCTTCACTCTCACTTTCTTATCCGTCGTTATATCAAATAAGAGCACGCAATAAAAACGTTCTCCCAGTTTCAACAGTAACTTGAACTTTCGTTGAGCTACTTGACGAAACTTAACGTAACGCAACACAAATAAGTTTAGCGCCAAAGCAAGAAATGTGGATTTGTATTTAATATTCGTTTTTACAGAGTAGGTACTTCAATTTGTTATCGATCTAATATCTTTAGATATATTTGCAATAGTCAAACGAAAAGGAATCGCATATTGGCGACTTACAATACAACGATACTGATCCCAAGAAGGAGTTTTTCATGAGCGTTTTTCGATGTGTTCTGCTGTTTGCGGTATAATGTATTTGACTGAGTAGACGTTTTCATTTCATTCGCATTCAATTTGACAGCTGATGCGTATACATATATTAAATATTTTTAGGCTCAACCGCTGCCTGCATCGAAAGCAAACGAAAAATAGATCGCTCAAGTTGGCAGAAAAAAAGCGAATCAACGACAAAAAAATTTAAAAAACTGTCTGTTGCTGTTTCCAAATTTTAAAAACTTTACTAATTTCTGTCGCCTTCGCAAAATTTTGTAAAATTGAAAACAGCCGAGAGGACGAAAAGATAAAGAAAAGATAAATTTTTACGCACGCAATTTATGTTGGTATTTTTTTATCTGTCAAATACAGCAAATGCACTGACGTTTGTGTGTTGAACGCCGTTTTTTTATCTTGATTTTATACATAAGCCATAGTATAAGATGCTTCAAACAGAAGAACTAGCGCTTTAGGTTCTCGGTGGCGACAATAAGAAACACTAGTTAAATCGAGCTTTTTTTTTAAAACAAATATAAAAGGAATGGATTATCTGTTTTCTTTAATGACATCTGTTGGGAAAACATGAAACCATTCACTTTTTCTGATAAGGGGTTTCAGCAATGGATGGCGCTGTATTCTTCGTAGGAGTAGAAATGGAGAGAAGGGATTAGGAAAAGTCTTCCTTTGTATAAAACTGACATATCACATATTCATTAAAATTCAGTACAATTTAAATGAATTTTTAAAAAGTCTAAACTTCCACTCTGCCTCATCCTTGGACTTACATTTTGCGAATTCAGTGCTATTGGTGATTGTCGATTTCCGCCGCACTGTGGAAACTCGTCCGGCCATAAAGCTGGGTTTTCATAGTTCCACGAGCCTAAAAACTCAACACAATATTAGCGGCACTTGATTACACCAATTGTTAGAAAATGTCAACTGTCACTGCACTAAAACTTTCATCACTCAAGCAATTACTCAAGTATACCTGCAACCGGTAGAATGAAGAACCAATGACGGAGTAAGTAAGCTAGCGTCGGGTATTTCATTTTAACTTTTATAAATTTAACTAAACTCTCAGAACTACAATTTCTAAATGAAAGTTAATATTTTATTCATTATGATTAAATACAAACGTTCATTTGAATTCGTTTAAGTTCTTGCCAAACTTGCTCCCAATCGATTTTGTCCATCGGTTGCTATAGCTTGTTTTAATTGGTTTAAGCGAATTTCTCCACTGAAGTAATGTCTAAATAGAAATTGACAAAAAAAAACTCTTTAAATAAGAAATCAGAAATTCTCTACCTATTTGGGTTAAATCCTGTTTGTAATTACGCGAGCTTTATACAAGCTACATAAATATGAATTTAAAATAGATAGAATGCAGTTTATGGTTGAAGAATGGTGTATGAACGCAAAACAAGTTGGACTATACATTCGGGAAACTTTGAAGCCATCATTTTCTGTTGACTGAGGGAAAGATCGTTCCAGACAAATTGGCTGTAGTTAAGGATCTGTTGACCGAAAGAGCGTTGAACGACAATTATCGACCTAAGCTGATCATCACTTTTAGCGGACATGCATTGATGATTGATCGTGACAGGAACGGGTTTGAAGACTGCTTGTCAGTTGGTTGGATGAAATTTATGACACAGAGTTTACAAATAATGTGTAAAGCGATCATACCGTTGGCATTTTAAGTGGATGACAATTAGCTGAAGTGGACGTGTTCGTTAATTCATAAATTCCAAAAAATATAGATTATTTAAGATGAATTTATGATGGCATTTAAACAGGGTCTTTATGTCTCGAAGTTATACTTCAAGGAAAACCACAGGAACTCGATTTTGTCTTTGCCGAATGTAATATGTTTATGAGTATATGATTACATATACCACATAACCACAGAACACAAATATTATCTTTTTAATTAGATTATCGTTAATCTAATCTGTCAGTTTGATTTGACACTTTAGATACTTATAATTAGTAACAGTCTTTTGTCGGCATCGTTTGGCTTTATAGTTATGTATCTATATTAATCACATGTGGCTATAATAATGATAGATATTATTTCATATGATTAGTAGTTCTGTGTTCAATTTTGGCACTACCGAAATGCAAAATAAAGGAATTTATTCAGCAAAGTTCATTCATACATTTACTCAAGGAAGTCTGAAAAATAATAATTTGTGGAATTCAAATTGGTTGTGATTTCAATTTCAACTAGTGAATAATAATTTTCCAACAGAAATTGTAAGGGGCAGATATGAATTCAAGCGAGAAAATTTATTAATGCCCACTTTCCTTTTATTCAACTGATGAGGAACAAAACACAAGCTGGCAGCCAAAAGCCCAACAGATTTTCTCCAACATAAAGTTCGATTTTCCTTGGCCGAGTTTGATAATCTGACTAAAAAAATATTTTTTTTATTACCACGTCTACGAGATGACTAAAAATGGTGGGAAGGTAAGGTGGGATAAGTGGGTTCTGTATAATTAAAAGCCAAATTATTAAATCGGTGTAAAACTGTTTTTATTAAAGCAATTTTCACTGCGTTTAGTCTTAACTTAAATTGTTTTCATTTAAAAAATATAAACTTTACCTAAACTTAACGTTTTGGGGTAATTGCATGTTTATGTTTTGGTTTTTTAATTTTAGAATGTTCAATTCAAAATGCAATAGCGAAAAGGACGTCTAAAAATATTTTCCTAGAGCTTAAATAGCATTTTTACTTTATCTACTAATTTTACAATTGAAAACAAAAAATATATATTTGTGAGAGTTAATAGTTTTAACTTTTCACTTTTTGGTCGTACTAAAAAGGTCGTTATTTCAAACCCAATTTTTATGATATAGAGACCAAATGAAATATAGATTTTTTAAACTTATTCTTAATTGAGTTACTTTGACATAATCGATAAAAATTAATAAATAAATGAAGTGCACGACTGGGTCGCACGAAACTCAGTATTACAAATTTCAGAATCAGCTGCAGATGCATTAAATATAAGGAAAATGGTAAATAAAATCCAATTTAGCTTATTTATCTATTATGGCAGCACATATTCGCTAAAAACAAGTTTTTCGTTGTTGTTTAATTGTACTTGGAAGTGCTGTATTGAGTTCTAGAAAAATATATCGTATATCAAAACAGTTTGGGATTTGGGTTTGAATAATTGCTCCTCTTGAGCTATGTCGCATAGTGGGATGCATTTTTCTCAATTTTTTTAAATTCTCTTCTTATAGGGCCTTTTTTGCAAAATTAACTTTTTACTTTTTGACATAGTTAGAGAATATAAAACAATTATTATATTCTATGAATTAATACCTTAAAAATCCTTCTCTTGAAATACCTGCCATAGTAGAATTCGATCGGTATACATAAATGTATGACTTTTACATTTTTCAAAATGTTTATTTTTATAGGTTCAGCTTTCTTCGGTTCAAAAATTATTTTTTTACTTTTTTATAAATTTAGAAAAAAACTACCTACAAATTATTATTTTATTTTATCGGTTAATAGCTAACGAATAAACGCTTCTTCTGATCTTTGTGGCATAGTATGTTTCCAACGGAATCTATTTTATTTTGCTTTTCAAAACTTTTGTTTTTAGTAAGTATAGCTTAGCATTTTTGAAGCATTTAGAGAAGAGCTACAAAATATTTAATTTAATGGAGTAGTATCTAGCCTTCAAATATACGCTTCTTCTGAAATATTCGGCGTAGTAAAATTCAAACGGGTTAATTTTTTATTAATTTTTTATTAATTTCTTGCCTCTTCCTTCAACAAAAAAATAGAGTTTTACTGCGAACTGGCAGTTGAAAAAAATACTAAAATGGCGAAACAAAATTTCCATTTCCCCAGAGCGATTAAATCAGTGATGCAAGGTCTGCCATAAAATCTACCACTTCCCGAAGAGCAATTAAATCCCATCTACTTTGTTTGACGAAATTCCAATGTTGATTTGTATTTAAATGCACAATCGAATGAAACAAAATTATGCATTGCATATTATTAGGCTTGACGCTACATGGCATGATTGCCATCTGTGTTTATAAATACAGCGTACAATTAAGTTATTTTGTGGAGATTTTAAGACCATAGGTCGCTCTTAATCTACCCTACATTATCCAATCTCCAATTGTTCCCAATGTAACAGACGTTGATGATTTGTGACAATACTCCAATGCTTTCCTTTATTGTAAACTATTTTACTTTTTTACAGCAATTTCAATAGACGGTTTAAAGCTCCCGTCCGGAGTCTACAGTGCCAATCACAATGAAGACGTCCTCTTTTCCTACAACGATGTCAATATGCGGTGGATCGCCAGAGATAATTGGACATATTCCAGGACATTTTCAGGTATTTGCAGCACTTCTGCAATGTCTTTATGAATTCCACGTACAACTTCTCACTTTCTAGTTAGCCAATCGGACTTTGAAAACGTGAAATTTGTAAACCTTACATTTCACGGTATTGACACGGTGGCCACGATTTATCTGAACGGCTTTATAATTGGTGAAACGGACAATATGTTTGTGCGATACACTTTCGACGTTCGATCCTATTTGAAGGACATAAATCTATTGGAGGTGGCCATACAATCGCCCATATTAGCGGCCAAGGCTTTAGCCGATAAGTTGGCCGAAAAGAATATGGATGTACCACCGAGCTGCCCGAACTACAGATATCACGGTGAATGTCACATGAATATGCTGAGAAAGATGCAAGCCAGCTTTGCATGGGATTGGGGGCTAGCAGCGCCATCTATGGGCATTTGGTAAAACAATACGACTTCTTATAGTGAGCAGTTTAATTTTGCGAGTATTATTTTCAGGAAGACTGTGGCCTTGGAGTACTATGAAGTCGCATTGATTCGGGATATCGATGTTGCTGTGTCTACAAATGGCTCCCACTGGCTGATGGCCATTCGAGTCTTTCTCGACACCGGCATCAAGCAGAATTTCTATGGAGAGCTGACATTCTATGCGGTGTAGGTTACTAGGTTTTGCAGAAACACTTTAACCTTACATTTGATTTGATTTCAACAGAGAACTACTGCCAAATCCGGTCACTGTCAGTTATCGAACAAATGCGATCAACTACACATATCCAATCATCGAATTCGTACAAGCTATTCCAGCAGTAAGTATTTGCATAAACGATTGTAAAAATTACTTGAGAAATGTCCTTTTTAGAAAGAAGTTACCCTGTGGTGGCCAAATGGATATGGCCAGCAGAAAATCTATCCATTGCATTTCACTATGAACGCATGGCTGGACAAAGACGGTCCCAAACCTAGGGACAGAACAATATCACAGAAATCGATTCGTATTGGTTTTCGGACCATCGAACTGATACAGGACGACTTAGGTGAGTTACACTACGAGAAGAAAAGCAAATAATATTTAACACATAACCTATTTACTTTCAGAGAAAGGCAACAGCTTCTACTTCCGAGTCAATGGAATACCCATATTCATGAAGGGCACCAACTACATACCGTCGCATATTTTGCCCGAATTTAGTGCAGATCAAACAAGGAGTAAGTTCACTTTCTTAAAAAAATTCAGTATGCAGAAAATAGCGAACTAAAAGATTGTTTCTATAGTTTGTCTTATACTTACTTACTTAGGCGGGGCCCTTTCAAGTTGGCAAGTGTGATTCTTCTCTTAATTTCTCAGGTTATATTATTTTTAAAGTTAATAGCGGAACCGAGGTAGACAAAGTCCCTATAACTACCTCAAAATTATAGCTGTCTATCGTGACGTTCTGTCCGATTCGTCGATGTTGTGTGTCCCTTCTTGTTGACAGCATATATATTTTTTTGCTCTCATTCACCACTAAACCCATTTTTCGCAGTATTTTCTCAAGAATCATCTTGAAGAAGTCACATGAGAGCGCGTCCCCTTGTCTAAATCCTTTATTGACATCAAAGGTCTCGGTGAGATTGGTTGGAACCTTTATGGAGAAACGAATGTCCTCCATCGTCATTCTGCACAATCTGACAAGTTTTGCAGAGATTTTAGAAACTAGACCTGGCTCTGTATAGCCTATCTCTATAAATGCTGTCATATGCGGCCTTAAAATCGATAAAAAGTTGGTAAGTATCGACTTGGACTTCTTTGGTTTTCTCTAAGATCTGCCGTAGTGTGAATATTTGGTCGGTTGTGGACTTACCGAGCTTAAAACCGCACTGATAGGGTCCAATCAGTTCGTTGACAAATCTTTTCAGGCTTTCACACAGTACGATAGAGAGGATCTTGTATGCGATGTTCAGGAGACTGATGCCTCTCTAGGGGGCCTCCTTTTTTGTAGATTGGGGAAACCATGCTGAGGTTGTATTCATTAGGCATTCTTTCCTCTGACTAAATCTTGGAGACGCGATGGTATATGCACTCTACCAAGTCAAGTCCAGCAGCCTTATTGGACTTTAGCTTGGATATTAATATTCTCACTCAATTTTCGTCAGGTGGACGAAAGTCTTGTCTTTCACCGACTGTGATTCCACTACAAGGTTTCCTTGTTCATCTCTACAGGATTCTGTTGGGGTCTTGTTGACTTGACACGTTCTTTTTACCTTTTGGTAAAACTTCTGAACATTGTTCCTGAAGTAACACCGCTCTATTTCCTCGATCGCGAGCGTCTTATGCTTTTTCTTTTTTTTGCGCGTAGAGCTCAATTCTGGTCTCGTACTTCTGTTGATTTGATATTTGCTATTTCTGGCACTCTTCATCGAACCAGGGGTTTCGAGGGGTTTAAACACATCAATTGCGCCATTACTTATTTTTGGCATCTGTGCCACTGGTCTTCAGCACTTGATGCTGGCTGTGTAGGACTTCTTGAGCCGTTCAGGGACACGCGATCGGAAAGGTTAGGACACCTAGAATACTGGAGGAGTGCCTTGCCTCACTGGACCATCAATATGGTCAATTTGATTGACGGTTTGATGGTCCAGTGACCGCCATGTTCCTTTGTGAATATTGAGATGGTGAAACCGTGTGCTAGCTCTATTAACTCCGCGAAGTCAATTAGGTTGACCAAAGTCAGTTTCCAGACGTGTTGTCGTGTAGGCTGTGCTTTCCGATGTCCTCCTCTCCTATTTTGGCGTTAAAATCACCTATGACGATTACTTTTGTAGCATCGCCATTTTCTTCTGTGGGAGCGTGACCGCATATTAGGCTGATGATGGAAAATTAAGCTTTGATGCGGATAGTTGTAGTAACTTCTTGACATGCCGGTTACAACAAACGCACACTCAAATAGATGCTGCTTCCGTTTCCAGTATCAATCACCGAGGTAGATGTCACAGTTTTTCATCAGCATCTTGACTTGTGCTAAAAATTCCTTACTGACCTTTGTTAAAAATATATCAAAGTAGCTTACGCAAGCTATCTGCCATCTTGACTGTTGATACGTGGAATCATTCGTTGTATGTCCTCTTTCTGAGGGGCTTATGTAACTCCTCTGAGACTCGGTCATCCAGTCATTCCGACAGTGCATTATGGTGTTGCTAATTTCTTCGTGCTCGAAACTCGCGCCGTAATCAGAGCTCATACAACACCCAACCACCTATCCATAGTTTGTCACAATATTAATAAATGAGGTGTCAAAAGAAATTTAATTTAAAGGACCATTGAAGGGTTCCACTTTAAATTCATAGTAGTTAACGATTTTAAACAAATCCCATGACAATTCTGGAGTGGTCGGCTTTTTTTTCAATCCATTACTGAAATAACTTAAATATTTTGCGAGTTTACAAATTTTTAACTTTCATAAGTATTGAGTACTACTCATTCAATCCATTTAATTTTTCCCTTTTCGCAGTTAAAAGTCTCCTGCAATCGGCGAAGGAAGCCCACATGAACATGATCCGTGTGTGGGGTGGTGGCATCTACGAGTCGGACTACTTCTACGATATGGCCGACTATATGGGTATACTCATCTGGCAAGATATGATGTTTGCCTGCGCAATGTACCCAACTCACACCTCGTTCTTGGAGTAAGCTCTTCGCATCCACATGAAATCCACTGTAATACTCACTCATTTTTTCAGATCCGTCCGAACCGAAGTTATACAGAATGCAAAGCGTCTTGCACGTCATCCCAGCGTCGCGATATTCGCTACGAACAACGAAAACGAGGCAGCTCTTGCTGATAACTGGTACGGTACGGACACAAAGAAAAGCCAGTTCGAAGAGGACTATCGCAAGCTCTATGTCGGAACAATTTCCCATGAACTGCGCATCATTGCGGATAGCTCGCGGCCAGACCCGCTAATTTCTTCGCCCTCGAACGGAATCAAGGGACGAGAAGACAAGTTTATCTCCGTCAATCCACAGGACCCGAACTATGGCGATGGTATGAAATTTTTAAAATTCCACTAAAGATAGGTAACTACATCTTCCTCGATCCTAGTTCACTTCTATGACATTTTCAAGGACGCTTGGGACCCCGACATCTACCCAAGGCCCAGATTCGCATCGGAGTACGGTTTCCAGAGTCTACCAGCTGCTGGAGCCTGGAAGCGCGTCTTGGGTAAAAATGACACAATCTACGAGCTGATTGACCACCGGCAACATCACCCATTCGGGATGTTACCCATCACAAATATGGTGATGCGGCACCTTCCCTCGCCATATAATGATCCCAACATGGAAGCCAGCATATACCTAAGTCAAGTGGCGCAGGCCATGTCTGTCAAGGTCGAAACGGAGCTGTATCGAAGCTTGCGCAGTACAGAGTACAACACAATGGGCGCACTGTATTGGCAGCTTAATGACATCTGGGTGGCGCCTTCTTGGTCGAGCATAGACTTCTTTGGAAATTGGAAGGTGGGTTGTTGGATTAGTTCTGTCCTTTAAAAAACATAAATGCTTTCCTGTAGATCCTGCACTATTGGGCCAAAGACTTTCTGGCACCAGTGAGCATCATAGCTCTTTACGACTGGCATGCCAAGAGCATAAACGTGACACTGGTTCGAGATGAAATCGACGACAATGTGCTGGCGGCTGATGTTACCATGAACGTGTTTCAGTGGTCGAAACTGTACCCGCAGAAGTCGACAGTTTGGCAAGCGGAATTGGTAAGAATGCTGAAAGTAAATCAATTCAAAGTTGAGACTTCAGTTCCCATTTAGAAGCCGAATTCGGATCACTTGAACAAGGTCATCCCGCTGAGTCAGATCTTCACGGGCTCCTTTAAGACGAGCAACAGCTTCGTGGAATTCGTCCTTAGTAAGGACGGGAATGTGATTTCACGTACCTACTACTTTCCAGCGATTATCAAAACGGTTACGGGAATATCGGATCCTGAGCTCAAGGTAAGGCGCTGCAATATTCCATCAGAAGCATTTGATAGAGAGTTCCTTGTTGTAGTTGGAAATAGCCTCGACATACTGCCTGGCACCGAAGAATAGTTACAGCATAACGCTGAAGGTGCAACAACCGGCGATCTTTGTTTACATCGAAATCACTCACCCCGACGTCCAGGAGTACAGACTGTCGAAGAATGGGTTTCTGCAGTTGGATCCGATCCAAATGATTCATCTGGAGTTTAATTCGAAAAGGTGTGTGGCACTAACCTTGGACGATATCAAAGTGATGACTTTAAACCAGTATATGGTTTGATGGGTGAATAAATATGTGATAGAAGTGGTTTGCGTTTTAGTTGGGAAGATGCTGATCAGCTGACGATCTGCTTAAGTTCTAGGTTTCGATCGACAGGAGTTTTGACAGTTATTGTTGCAGCTTTATCAATGCGCAGGAACTTGTGAACCGCAGGAACTTGTGAACCGCAGAGGTTTTTACGGAATCGCAAAGGAGTTAACTTTCAGACAAGAACCGATAAAAGACTAAGACCTAAGACGTTGCTTGGATACTGACCAGTTAAAAAGTGTTTTTGAGTATATTTGCACTTCCTCGAAGTGTTTGCCAGTGATAAACCCCCAAGTTATACTAAGATGAGGTTGCAATTTGCAATAACCGATTACGCTGACACACTCAGTATTATTTTGCGGCAATTATCGTGTCGGAAACACTAAAGCTTGGAAAGAAAGCAAATCAGGGGTGGGAATAAGAAATCCTGTCGCTTGCACGGATGTTTTGTTTCAAGAAACTTCGAAAACGAACTCAATTTCCATTTCGTTTCACATCTTTTCCATTGGCGTTTTTTTATTTGCTTCGAATTCAAAAGAAACTGTGAAAATGATCCTAAATATATGCAATTAAAACTACACTATTTTATAGACGTTTGCGAAGTTATCGCTTTTGCATGATTTCTGTCATTTGTAACTTTCTTGTATACATAGTAAGAGCAGGATATTGGGACCGTCAAATATCTAGTTTAGTAAGTCTGACAGCTGACTGACTTGATGTATTTCAGTTTTTATTGGCCTAGATCGGTCACATGGGCAGCTGTTTTCGTTGACATTTATACAGAGGTAGCAGACGAATCTAGTCAAGAAATTCATGACCGAGTACTAAGTTGACAGTTTGCATATGTGGCTCGACGTAGGAAAAGTGACGTTTCCGAAAATATTTAGTTTTTGCGTTCAGGTTACATCTAGTCCAGACCAATCTAGTCGGCTTAAGACAACTAAGTTTTTGAATGTGCCCATTGTATTCATACAAAATTGCGAACTCGAGACTTTAATCAAATCTGACATTACGCACGATAATGTCAGATCAAAAAAACTTAACGAAAAGCCTGTCTGGCAATTTTGTCTGTCCTTTCCTGAGGTCCACAGCGCAAGCGGCTGGACGGATCTTTTTTCAAACTTCGGCTATAGAGTTTGCGGGCTAACAGTTCGGGTCACTTTTTTTTTTGCACGTTTACCCTATTATTAACGGCACTTTCCATATAACGCTTTTAAACAAGTTTAATTTTTTCGAAAACGGCTCTAACGATTTCAACCAAAATTGATATTTGAGCTGAGGTAGGTGAGGTTAACATGGTTGCTTATTCAGTTTTTCGCTAAAAAAATCTAATAACGGTACTTTTGAAAATTGGGCTTATCTCAAAAACGGTCCGTCAACAAAAATTCATTTCGGAATAATATGGTTACCTATCCCTTACATAACTCAGTTTTTATCTAAATTGTCGTAGAATTGCTTTTTGAAAGAGCCATGTTTTGAGAATTTGGATTTCTTAATTTTCCTATATGAAAACGGCTACAACAATTTTGACCAAAATGCATACTTGAAGTAAAAAAAACGCTGCTTTTAAAATTTGCGAACTAAAAATTTCAATATTTGTTACTTTTTTTGAGCGCATGATTTTCCAAAAAGAGCTCTATAGATTTTGACCAAAATACTAGGATAACATAAGGTCTTCTAAATAAGATCCCGTACTTTGTTTTTCTTGAATGCTGCTTGAAAGCTGCACCAAACTGTTGATTTGAACCTGCAAGTTTCGTGCGACCCAGTCATGCACTTTATTTTGTAATGCGAAAGTGGTTTTCGATCTTTTTTTGACGGGAAAACTTAAATCTCATTATCAGAAACAATGATTTGGGGTGAGCGATGGACAGGAGTCAAATATTTGACAAGGCAGGACGATGTGGCAGGAGTAGAATGATCTATTTGCACCGAAAAGGAAAGATTTCCTTTAAAGGGGCTTACAAAGCCTCTATAAATACTGAACCGGAGGATTTTTCTCCCTCTTCCAAGAATATTCTTTGACTGACGAGTCTTAGATTGCTACAGAATAAGAACTTTGTCCACCCGCACAGCCTGTTTGATGTTACCTATAGTCAGTCAGTAGCAGCTGTCAATTAAGTACATACATCGATAACTAAGAGTGAGACTTCTTCTTCTTTAGAGTTACTGGAAGTGTTAATGGGGAGCTGTTCTTAACCTAAGAAAATATAGCAAGGCATATCTAAACTCCCAATGAGGTATTTGGTAGTCTTCTTTAATGATAAAATCAAAGTTGATGCTTAACCTTCTTTAACCCAAATCTAGATGAGATTTGTTCAAACTAGAAATCCTTATTGGGTCTCCTTTTACCTCTCGAAGTATCTCCTGTTAGCCAGGGATGCTTTCTGAACGTCTTTAGAGTTTTTCCTGTATACCAAGATTTAATTCTTCAGCTTCTGATAAAGGTTTATCTGCTTCATTTCCTGCTTCAAACCATTTTAAGACCTCTTTTTGTACATATATACTGAGCATGGACTGTATTTTTTTATAATCTAGAATTTCTATAATTTTAAAGGTATAATACTTGCAGTTGACATGTCCAGTAAATGTTGCAGCTCTTCCTTGGAGTATGTTCCTCGTTTCTTGCTTAGATCTTCTTTTTTGAAAGAAGCTTACTGACATTTTTGACGCCGTTTCCGATTAAAAGCCCGAGGGAACATTTACGATCCAACAGTTTACCAGTCACCTAAAAAGTGCAGATAATGGCTCTGGAAAAATAAATTCCGTACCTCATCTCCGTCACTTAAGCAGGTCTCCCTTTTTCATTCCTATAATACCTGCTATTTCTTTTTTACACGGCAGAACAAGCTTATGCTGGGTTGCACATTTGCTTGTCAAAGCCAAGGTCAAAGATGGATTGATGTTTGCTGTTTCTACGCCAGAAGACCGCATAAATTGCACAGTGCGATAGCACGCACTATTGCGTGATTGACTGCATGCGTTAGAAATTCGTTCGTTCCCAGACTGAGATGGGAGAAATTTGCAAGAAGACGTCTATGTTAATGACCTTCAGAGTCCTCCTGAAGATGTGATTTCTTCTTCACATCTAACTGATCAATTTATAGTTGAAGTTCGAAACTGAATGAGGAAAATTCTCTAAGCTGCTTCTCAGAGATCGTCCAAATGGACTCTCTCATTTAACTGCTTAGCGGAAAAATCTAAATTTGACAACATAAACAGATCAACGGAAAAAAACAAAATTTCACATGATTCATTCCACAAAGTACGAGCAATCAAATATTATTACTTCCGACGGAACACATTAGCTGGCATTTCAAACGGTTCAAGCCAACCGCTTAACGCACGTAAAGTCGCCTCAGTTAGAAAAGTTCGCAGCCCCGCTTACATTTGACACCCACAAAAACAACAGCTCGGTAGGTGAAATGTGTTCACCTACTCTTCTGGTTGCCTATTTGACCGTAATGGGCTCGATTACCTTCAACCAAGGCCAACGTAGTGTAACGACTAAAACGAAATTAGTGGTCTATGATCCGAGTTCGGAAAAACAAACTGCAGCCGTTGATATTGGAGCCCAATCAGCGTCTGGAAGCGATGGTGTAAGCCTCTTTGAGTTGCCCATCTACTGGGTACCTTGCAAATGTCAGCAAATGCAATGTGTCTGTTGCATTGGAATACGTCTGCAAAATCAGAAAATCGACAGAAGAGGTTTGGCATCGCGCAGTAGGAGGAGCGGCTACCCCCATCAATAACATCTTCTTCTTCTTTTTTAGTGTGCATTCAAGTGGCCCTGGAATTGCCGGCTGTGAGACTCAAAGTCGTGATCAATGTGGGGAATCGAATGGTTTTGGGAGTATCAGTGCCTTTGTTGAACATCCAACCGATCTGCGTGCCCACATTTCTTCCCATCCCAGTGTTTATATGTTTGAGAGTTTCCGATATCGTCCTGCCGATTGGAAGGGATTTCGAGGGGTGTTTCTCGCTGCTGCTGAGGTTTATGACGCAGAAACTGTTCGAATTGCGGCTGGGGTGTGTTAGACTGGGACCGGGTGGAGTTGGCGTCTTCCGACCGTGGCTGCTGGAAGAGATTGTGTCCGCGGAAGATGAACGACGAGACATTCAACGCGGAGAAAGCGATGGGATTTCCATCGAGCGTATGAGTGGATGATCTTTACGAGTAAAGTGCCAAATGAGTTTAAGTGTGTGTTATTTTACTATGCTAAAGTGGTTTCAATTTTGCTGTTTGTTTTAGTAGGTTTGAGAGTGCTTCACCGTGTAACCTACTTGAGGGTAAGTAGCAGAACTTGGAATAGAGGATTGCACTTGTGATACTATGGCGGTCCTTGAGTAGGCACCTACTTAAGGCTGCTTCTCAGTAAGCTAATTTTTATTTGAATTTGTTGCTGGTGAGCTTGTTGCGGTGGAAGGAAGTGTGATGAGAATTTCAGTCAATGAAATAATCAAAACTATTTGCTGTGCAAAAATAGTACGTATACGCCACCGAAAAAAAAAATCTTATAATCATTGGAAGAGGTTGATATTTATGAAGTATAGCGTCTCTTCTGAGATGTTGGATTTAAAGGGTTTTTTTGAACCAATTTGAGTCAGATTGTGCGACATCGTACGTGCTACGTAGTTAAATAGATACAAACACCAAAGTTGATTTTGTTAAAAATTCGCTGCCGGAGCTTGTTGTCAAGTAGAGCGCGCTCTTCCAACTATATAATCGAAAAAAGATTTTCTTTCCGCCAATAGCATACCAGTCTTTTCACACCGCTGTCAGTGGACTTTGTCGATCGGCAGGGGCAACTGACTTGGCTAAAGTTTCCTCTGATGGAAAATCGTTGGCACATAATGAGTCTCTGGTCTCTTTCCAGACTGAACTTTATCGAACACTCAATAGTTTTGTATTAATGTGCATTGAAGACGTGATGAAGGAAAACGTATATAGATATTGAAACGTGTTAAAAAGTTTAATTTCTTTGAAGGCTCTTTCACGGGAGATCGTAGGAGCAATTCTTATTACTCATATAAAATTGGTAAGGCTTGGTGAGGTTTTTGTCTCTTCATATTACTACCGTAAAAATATTTGCGACACAGCGGCGTGCCTACAGACTAAAGAAGCAAACAGTTTTTAAATATTCTTAATTGTGTTTAGTACTAAAGGGTTTTCCTATTGTGATGGGTCGCGGATCTTTGCAGCTTGTGGCGGCCATGTTGTGTTGGTGGTGTCTGTCCAATCTGTTGTTTATTATTCAGTCAGTGATGCCAAATCATCATTGGAAAGGTACAAATGATAAAACTTTTTAATCAAAATGAGTGGCCATCAGTGAAAACGTTGCGCCCATTTAACGGCAGACGTGGTGACCCTTCAAAGTTGACTCTCCGACGTGGCCGAATTCGACAAGTGATTCGGTAAACAAACACCCAACAGCCGTACGTCAAAAGAACTCCGGATCGAGTGAGAACATTTACGCGGTCCGTGAAAGTTTACACGAGAATCCGAGGCCCTTCACAGACTTTAACCAGGCGAATTTTGGGTCTGGGTTTGAGCCTACTACTAGTAGCACAAGATGCTACTGACCAGAAGCTCAAAGTTATTGACCATAGAGAACGCCGTTTGTTTGCTAACTAGGTTTCAGAGCGTTTGGAAGAGGATCCCAATTTTGGCCTCAAAAATGAATGGCTAAGTTAAGTCAAAATTGCCGACACCAACCCACACGAGGTTCACCAAGAGGCAATGCATCCACAAAAAGTTGCTGTTTGTTGCGGAATTTGGGCCAGCGGCGTTGGTGTTAGTGAGGTTATTTCCATCAACGGCAAGTGCTACTAAGGGATTTCTTTTGGCCCAAATTAAACAATATGGAGGTAGACGATATTTGATCCAGGAGAAGGGGGCTACATGTCACACAGCAAACGCCACGCTCGACATTCTCCATGAACGATTTGAGGGAAAGGCTATCTCCCCTAGAGGTGACGTGAATTGGCCACAAAGATCGTACGAATTCAAACCACTAGACTTTTTCTTGTGGGGTTTCCTAAAGTCGCAGGTCAACGCCGAAGATAGTAGTAAGCAAGCGAATTGCATGTAGCTGCGAGTAGACGGTCAATAAAACTTTATCTTTTAAATGGAAATTAAAATTCCATATTTAAACTTTGGGCGATAGATAAAGAGTTATGAATGAGTTCCACTTAAGTATGCTACCGCAATTTGTCCATAGTAATTTATTTACTAAAATTAACATTATTTCTGGCTAAAGTTTTTGATGTTTTGTATTCCCGACAGGGATCGTACAAAAAGTACAGCCAAATAGGTGGGTTTCAAGCAGTTAAGTCCTCAAATCACTCGCGCTGGCAACGACAAGCCTCAGATATGGATGACCTTATTGTTATTGGTGCCATTCGTGATCAGCCGGAACAACTAATAGATATCCCAGATAGGTATAAAGCCGATATGGTAGTCATTCACAAAGAAAGGCAGTATTTAAAGAAATCATAAAGAGGATAAACTGCTATAAATACGCTAATCAAATGCAAGTGCAATAAGGATTAATATCAGCATTTGTTTGGTTGTGAATTTGTGATTACATTAAGACGTTAAAAGCGTTGGCGTAATGCGATTTGATGGACTTTAGAGTGAACAATTCAGCTATAAGGCGGTAAAGTTCTCGCATAATTGGACGAGGACATCAACCAACTAAATGTAGTGGGTTACGATCGTTCCGTCGTGCGATTAGTGTGAATTCCATTCATTTCGGCAATTGCATAATGTTTTTCTCTTCCATTCAGCTTAAGGCACTCAATCTAATGCTCTAAGTGTCCTGTTTTATGTTAAACTTCTCAGAAAATTGTGTAAATTATCTTTCTCATTACAAAGAAGAGCAACATCTTTGAATTTTACTTTTTCGAAAGTCTCTTATCTAAGACTTTCAGTCCTCTTCGTGTTTGTAATGGCATTTTTTTTATTTTGTGAAACTGGGCTAAAGTTGTCCGCTAAAATTAGTTATTTTCATCTAGGAATCCTCCCACAACAAAATTCCACAAAACCCGCGAATTCCTTAGCATTTGCATGTTCTTTACATAATTTCTGAGAATTACCATTTATAATAAAAAAACTGTCTATTTATTATTCTTATTTCATATCGGCGTAAATTTAAAGTGGAACCAGACAAAGTAGTTACCACTTTTATTACGCAGTTTCACAGATGCTCCGCATTAACAGACTTATCTTGAATGCCAAAAGATCTTGCGTAAACGCCAGCACGAGCAAATAGTTTTGCATTTAACACTCATATTTCTAGCCGGTGCTAACCCTTATACGAGTTTATTAATAAGAAAAAAAAAACTTAAAAGAAACCAAACGACCTTGCGGTGTGACACTCGCACGATCTAATCATCGCCCAATGACATTTTATGATGCTAAAACTATTCGAATTCTTTGTTAAAAGCTCAAAAGTCTCCAAAAATCCAATAAACTAAATTTCCTAACTCATTTTTGATTTGCCTGCAAAAATACAATAAAATCTGAGAACAAGAAAAGCTGCTCACTTAACTTGTCTTTGAGGAGGAGGGGTACATCAACATCATGGTACATCATCTCATTAGTTTATTAGTTTTTATATCTAGCCAGCATTGACCAAGAGCGACTTCAGTTTGTCTTAGCTTTGGAATCAGTCAACTTGTTCGCGTGGTAGCTAAGCCTTTGTCTTAACTGGAAAAATGACATCACTAAAATTGGTGGGTAACACTGCTTGCTGCTGCGGTGCATATAGTGTGTGAATTAACTCGATTGATAAAAATAATGTGTATTTGTTGTTGTTCTTTTTTTGAAAATGTAGTTCGTCCTTTTAGTCTGTTTTGCGGGATACGCAACAGCTCAATTTGGACTACTGCAGTCTGCAGTTGATACTGCAGTACCTTTTGCCCGGCAAGTTCTAGATGTTATGGTGCCGAAAATCTTACTTTTGGAATACAATAATGTGCCCACACAGGAAGGATATCGATTCGAGTAAGTACAGCGTTGTGAATGTGTGTATATGAAAGGTTGATGAATTTAAAAACGGGCCAAGGGCCAGGACGCCCTTATGATGGTTTCGAATTGATTTCCTTGAAGTTTTCTAGTTTTGTCCGGTATAGAAAAACTTAATGAATTGTTTTGGGTTGATCTAAGTCATAGAACGGTACTTAAACGATGACAAGGCAAACTGGTATTTGCCAAGGAGATCAGTTCGAAATTACCATGACCACAACCGGATTGGTTTATTAGTGTAAATATTTTTGTGTGTTGTTGTTAAGTGGATGCGATTTCGTTTAATTCTTATGCAACTCAAGTTATCCGGACCTGAGTTGCCGCTGGGCTTAAAATAGAACTATTTAAAAAAAAATGCCGCCAGAAATTTTTAAAAATAACAGTCATACGGGAGTGTGGATTTGAATTCATTTGGGATGAGTTACTGTCGTCATTAAACCTGACATATTATTCAATATTATTTCATTTGGTGCAAGCGGTCAAACCTGATCGAGTTCCCGGAATGGGAGGAAATATTTCGTGGAATATGTTTTGCTTATATTAATTTTAGCATCGAAAAGCTAAGGTCCGGTTTCGGCCTGAATTTGGTGTGCAGTTGCTTTTCTAATTAGCGTTATTTTCAAAAGATCATTCGGACGGATAGAGCCTCATATGACGAATCGATAAACATGGATTTACTCATATCTTGGGGTGTAAAAGTAGCAATGGATTGTATGAATAAAATTTGCTTTTGGTATAAGGTTGTAGCAAACTAAAAGCAATAAGCAGGAGGTATAAACAAAATTTTGATCGAAAATTCGAACTATTGGTGGATTTATTGCTTATAATTGTTAGGAAAAAATAAGATAAAATAACAAATCTGAATAGCGGATAAACTACACAAAAAACCATACTCCTCTGGATTTTTTGTAAATAAAAAGAAGAAAATAACATTTGTAGTAATTTCTAAACAGCAAAAAAGTATTAAACAAGTATTTAAACAAGATTGAGTAAAAGCTTGGTTCTTCAAACATGGAAAAAGATGAAGCTCACTCAAACCTGTGTTTATTATGCAAAGCTTAAAAAATGCTTCACTTTTGACAATTTTTTTTAAGTAAAAATAATTACTAAGTATTTATTTATACGAAGGTTTTTTTTTTTAAGTTGCCATCACGGTAGTAAGTCCAATTTAGGATCACTAGGGAGAGTGAACAGAAATTCAAAATACTTATAATTGTTTTTGTCCTTGATAACTTTTAAATCATTATTTTTTACATCCACCTATAGGTAATGCTTTGTAGTTCACAATATCGAATTTCGTTGTGCGCACTTAAAAGTACCAAGCTTTCAGTTTAACTATTCGCTTAATTATCAATTGATCATCCACTTTTTCATAGCTTTCTAGACTTTAGAACTGGTAAGACGAATTTTTTATTTCCAACTTAACATTTTGGTAGGTCATAATAGCTAAATTTTAAATACGAATTTCAAAATGGATGTATAACATTAATTTTTAAATCTAGACCAGAATTCGTTATACTCTAATGCAGAATATTTTCATGATTTCTGTTTACTTATGTTGTTTTTTAAGAGCAGTTATTACACCGAAAAGTGAAAGATTGCCTTTGGTAATGCTTTAAACATGTTTTACTGTCGGAATCGTTAAGCTATGATTGCACTATTTAAAGATTCAGTTTCGCTTGTGGTTTTCATTGTTCTGATAGAATCTCAGCAAATATATGGTAAAGCTTAAATTATTATTTATATTCCCCACTGAGGGCGTCGGTCGCTAACTAAAATGTCATTAAAGTGGAAGTATCAGCAACATTGCTCTCAGTTTTTTTTGAAGAACACATCCCTAAGTTCTATCGATTACACAACATTTTACCAACACACACTTTTTTATAATCTTTAGAACTGAAAGCTTAATTATTTTATTTTCAACCAAAATCCCTATCCAGTCCGGTACGCAAAATTAGGTACTCATACAAGGTTTAGTTGATGTTGCTCTCCAATTGTGCGCGCCACCTATAGTGAGTTCTTTTTTTCCTCTATGTTCCTCCGTATGGAACTACGTATTCAATGACTGTATCAGTATGTATTCCACTGCATATAATTTTAAAGAAATATAAAGATTTCATATAAAAAAAACAACTGTCAGACATTTATCAGATTCTGTTTCAGATATTAGGTCTGTTCCTTTACTTTTAAATCTTACGAATTTTTACGAATTTTTACGCATTTTACTCAATTGTTGTTCCTCAACTCGAAAAATTCGTAAAAGAGAGAACAAGAAATTTCCGTCTTACTAGTTTTTACTCAACAAATTTCTTTGAAACAACTGTCAGTCACCTGAAAATTGACAGCTGATTTGAATTTGTTGTTCTATTTGGCATTTTGGTGGGTGAACTATCTTGTCATTTTTCACAGGTTGCTACAAAAGCGGTCTTTAACTTTTGCGTAAGTTTCCCTGTCTGAGAGAGAATTCATCCCCTCCACTGTCATTTTGAGAGTCTATTCCACTTTTACTACAAAAGTAAAGGAACAAACCTATTAGGTCCTATTAGGTCTGTTCACTTACTTAAATTTGCACGAATTTTTACTCACTGTCATTCTCTTACCCAAAAAAGAATGCATACAAAAGAGCGGCAAAGAATGCTTCGCAATAAAATATCCTTTCACTGAGAACCTCAGTTCTTTCACTCAATAAATTGCTTATTGTAAGAGATATACTGTCAAACGGTCGGTGTTTTGTTTTCCTACTTAATCTACGCAGGTGACAAGAATGCTTTCATTGATGGAGCAAATTAAATACAGAATGTCATCGTCAAAGATAAGTTCGATTGTTACAAATGAATCATTGTCCTTGCTCCATGCATCAGGTTTTAAAAATGTTTATCCGGAATTGAAAAAAACGTTTGTCATTCTTTCAAATTGACTTATTTTGACTACAAAAGCGTTCCCTAACTTTTTGTCTCTGAAAAAGAGTTCACCTCCATCGCTGTCAACTTGGCAGTTGATTGATACAAAGGGGAAACGTCATTCATCAGTCAGTCTCAATAAAATATGTTTGCTTTGATATTTTCTTAAAATTCCTCAAAAATTGAATGGACAAGTATTTTGTAAGTGACTTATCATCGGCTGAATATAATACAATTTTGTTGAAAGCACGCGTTTACTAAGTGTGACATGATAATTTTTTTTTGGTTCACACAATAGGCAGTGGGATAACCATCCAGTCAAGAATTTTTCAACAGAGTTTGTTATGTCAAAAGAATGGTTAGACCCCTGCAACTGATGGATTGTCTTCCTTTGAATTTATGTAACAATACTTTTTCTATTAGTAATCCAAGATTATATCATAGAAAGTGACGACTGATGACACTTAACCTTCAGTTGACGAGAAATGGCTTGCGGCTACACCTAGCCCCTGTCAATACGATAATCGCTAACTATTTTCGGAGATTATACCAAATTCACTTATGTGGTTAAGTGAGATCATCAATTTTGGTACGTCAAAGGCAGCTCGATCATCGGTAGTGATAATTTCTTAAAAACCATTCATGACTAGACCACACCGGTTTTTCCAATGCTGTACGTCCATTTCCGGATAGCCAAAGTTAGCGTTATATTTTCCGCGCTAAAATATACATTTTTGGAAGCGGATTAATTGATTTGTCTTTGTTTACTTTGATTAAGGCATATTTTGTATAACAGATGAATTATTGCACGAAACAAGTTATACGAAGTGCAAATGTCAAGTAATTACTCAATGATTGGAAAGGTATTTCTTTTTTCGAAAAAAATCCATCCCATCTTCTTGGTTTATTGAGGTAGTGACTTTTCAATTCGATTGTTGGGTGATTAGCTTGATAATGCAACATGCATTAGCCAAATGGATAATAATTCGATGCCAAGATCGTGAAGCGTGTTGGTAATGATGGAGCATGCTGCCGAGAAGAACGTTTTTTTTAGCGCATTGTGGTGACTGAACTTTTAAATAAATTCTGCAGAGGTTTTGCGTAATTAACTAGCCTATAATTGTATTTATGCAACACAGTAGTAAAGTGCTCGCAAAATGGTTGTATTTGACTTATTATACAGATACTTAGTTGAGGGTGAGATGAGATGTCCAACAGCTGGGGACACATGTATCGTAAGTCTTAAGGTGGTCATCGTGAAGTGCCAACATAAATCCACCAAGGTGAACGGTAATCGGTTTTTATTGTTTGATTTGTTTGCCATTGGAAAAAGTGCTGCCAATTTGAAAAAGAAACGTCATTTGAACGGGTTAAATTTTTTGACTAGCTTTTCGAGCAGGGCGGTGTATTTTCAGTCTAATTCAACTCTTGATAAAATGCCAAACCACCGCTGTCAAACTAATTTTCGCATGAAAAATGGTGCCATTTCGAAATAATTTTTTTTAAAGAAACCCTATATCCTTTGCAGTAAAAATGAGACTCATAAATTTGGCGTATCTGAGAACAAACGCCAGCACGTTCATTGCTGTTTTTCTCTCATCTTTAAGATAGAATGTTCTTAAGAAAATTTGTCAAAATTTGTTGAAAGAGCTAAATGGTTAAAGCAAACCGACATCAGCCTCTGACTTCCTATATAAGCAGTTTTAAGGTAAGCCGCACGCACGCTGGCTGGTTAAATAATCAGTGTATGAAAATCTAAGAAATATCCGCAAAAGAATGAGAAAGTTTTCGAACAGCAGCACCTCCACATGGACCCATTAGTTATAAATGTTTGTTGTTAATTTAAAAAAAAACTAAAAACTCTCCTGCTATCTGGGACTTTAAAAAAAACCCTCCTCCGTCTTCAAAAAGCGTTATGTAAATTTCATGCTTTACACTACCATGCCCACATAAACCATAAATAAGCCATAACAACATACATATGACACTCATCTTCAGTACTAAAGTGACCAAGGTTAAAAATGCACCTAAATTTCTTAAGTAGGTATTTAAAAAAAAATAAATAGTTAATGGACTTGTGTGCTCTCTTATTACAGCTACAAAACATCAGATGGCTCTTATCGCGAAGAACGAGGCATTATTGCCAATCCTGGCACAGACCAGGAAGAGCTCGTTGTTATGGGTTCGTACAGTTACACCGATGGAGACATCGAGACTGTCACTATGTACACAGCCGATAAGAATGGTTACAGGCCAAGGGTAACACTGAAGAATCGTGGAGTATCACCTAAGCTGTTGGCAAATCTTTCTGGCTAGATGTCGCCCTCAAATTGATTTAATAAATAAAAATTACTATAAACGCGAATTTTTCTTATTTAACAGCATTTGACTATAAGTGCAAGTTAGGTAGGTTGTCCCTTTCTAAGGCGGTGTTCTTTAGGCTCTTTTGGTGTCGTTTACCTTTGCAAATTCTGCGCTAAAATAGAGACTTCCAACTGTTCGGGTATAGTGTGGAAGCTGTGTGCTGGTAGTATGGCAAATGGTCTTGTGTTTTTTTTTAATGTACTACGGAAACGCTTGATCCCCAAAGCCACTCATGATCATGATAAATTTCAGTTTCTTAATTGAACTTCCATAAAGATATGGTTCTTGCTGGATCTATGCATCTGTGTCTTAAATGACTTGGTTCATGATTGGAGTCAACATTTTCATTTCAGAACTTTCCCACATTATAGGCTCACTTACGAATGCGGTAATTCAAACCATTATCTCAATACAGAACCGTAATTGGCGTGTTGGCTATATACATTTCCTCAACCCTGAGAGAAGGGAAATTTGCTGGGCGCTACACTTCTCAAATTATGGATGAACATTTCGAGTTTTGTATTAATTGAGAAGTAGATGTAGGTAGGTATTATGCGTCACTAAAACCCACTATTAAAAAGGGTTGGAACAAATCGTTTGTAGAGTTCTTTTCCTATGAACATCTAGCTGGATAACCTTCCATTTAAAGTGATTTAACGCACGTTTATATTTAATTTTTTTTATAAATGGGTAAAAAAGATAAAGTAGAGAAAACATTAACCATTTCATTTGACCAAAAATGCGCCTAAGAGCAAATATCCTTGCAAGAAACATTTTTCTGTCACCTGCAATGTGACCAATTTTGTTAAATTATAGCAGTTAAAAGGGTCCTTTATACATTATTAAAGGTGGTGTCGTTAGTTTTCTAAATTGATCCTAAAGTGGTATTTCGGATTTAGTGCGTAGGTCTTCTAGTGGAGCTCGTTGAATCAACCGGGAACTTAATTCTCTTACATCTTATTAAAAAACAAAAAAAGCAACCAACACCCTACTTTATGATTTACAAGTCAGGAACTGCCTTCGTATGGACTCTGAATTCCGACCAACGGAATGTAGATTTTATGAGCCCCTGGATATGTTTATGAAAAATATGTTAAGGCGCATCCAAGGTTGTTTTAAAGGGTATTGAAAGTTATTTTGCATTTTCGAATCCGTGCTCTCCAAGTACTTCAGAAGATCGTCTAGCAAATTTCCCTAACTGGCATAACAAATTTCCCCAAACGCTGAGGTAAAAACTTAAAAAAAGCCCAACCCATAGCAACACTACTTTACAAATTGTTAGTAATCAAAACCGCATTTAGACACTCAACTTGAATAATATTATCACCAAGGTTGGCATTTGAAAATAAACAGTTAACTGTTAAGTCATGTACTGTTGTACCGATATTTACAGCTACTAAACCTCAGATGGCTGTCACAGAACATGAAAAACTTATTGTGAAGGGTTCGTACAGTCACCGTCACTTTGTACACTAACGATAAAAATAGTTACAGTCCAATGGAAATGTCGAAGAACCGTGGAATATCATCAAATCGTTTGGAAAATCTTTCTGACATCTGTCTCCGTCAAATTATAGCATAATTGTTATAAAAATCAATGCATGGTCAATTTAATCAATTCGAATGACAGTCTTTTTAAATTAAGATTCTTTTTGGACATGTACTTCGGTATTTTCCCTTCCCTTCCAAAAGTAGTTTCTTGGGAGGAAACTCCTTGACGAACAATAATAGTTAAACAGGGGAGCTTTCGAGACATGTTTTTTGATCAGAAAATAGTTCTGTTTTTTATTCACTTTTCAGTTCTGTTATTTGCATTGATAAGTATATTTAAAAAAAAATGTAAAACTTCCTCTCTAAAGTAACTCGAACACTGTAAGTCCATAAGCTCCACTTATGTCGCCATAATTTTAGACACGTGCCACGAACTATTGGCTCATCTCTAAGGCGTTACACCCGTGAGCGAGCAGTTTGTGGCGGAATTAGATTTTGATTTGGGTTTAAAGTCAACATAAATATCTCCTGGTCATCCCTTTAAACTCTAATAATCAATTTTGAGAGAAAATAAAACAGAGTAGCTCAGCATCATTTAACAAAATTTCCCCAAACCACTTCCAAATTTCCCAACCCATGGCAACACTACTTTTCAAATTCAGATATAAGTTACCCGAAATGTGTAGGCGTTTATCCGGACCATATTTTTATACTCAACTTGAATAATAAAACCACTGCAAGGTCTCAAAAAACCAAAATTTGTAAACAAATAGTTTTCATTTAAATTTTGTTGTTCTCTCTTTTTACAGCTACAAAACATCAGATGGCTCATATCGGGAAGAACGGGGCACTATTGTCAACGCCGGCACTGAACAGGAAGAGCTCGTTGTGATGGGTTCGTTCAGTTACAACGATGGAGAAATTGAAACCATCACTATGTACACTGCCGATAAAAATGGTTATAGGCCAAGGGTAACACTGAGGCGACCGATTATTGTGGCCCTTGGAATATCACCTAAGCTTTTAGCAAATCTCTCTGGATAGATGTTTGTCAGATGATAGTGTTTAAATTAAAATCAATAAAAACAACAACAAATGCCTATTTCTTGTTTATAAACATTTGACTATGGCCGGGGAGTGCAAATTAGAAACCGCGCAGCTATTAACGTATTGTACTATGGCTTATGAGATATATCTGGAAATCACTAGATATTGTGACAAATAGCCATGATGTAGGAATGAAAACAAGTTTTTTTTTCTCTTGCTTGAAGGCCAATTTTTGCATGCAGATGTTTCGGCTGGGTAGATGATTTATATTTCGAGTTTTATGCAATCCCACCGGGGATGTTTGAGTCTTCGTTTAAATAAATGGCAATCGATTGTGTCGCTTTGCATGGTTTCACTCGGAAAGCTGCTTCTGGTTGATTCCACTCATCTATCGACTGTGGAGGCTCCGTAGTATTCAGAAAATTAAGGCCCAATCGTACCGCGCCGGCAAGCAGGTACTTTTCACAGCCCCAACTCAACGTTGGTGGATCTTGCTTGCATATAAGCTATTCCAAAAGTCAGAGTTATAATTAGAAATAGAGGAATATTGTACTGGTCCTTGTTTCGGGATGAGACTTTCCTTAGTGACCTATCTGTTCATATAACAAAATTGTGTAGTTTATCTCTTTGTATGTGGATTCGTTCAAACATCCTGCTCAAACTACTCAATCAATCATTGTGGATTTCTTGAAAAAACATAGGGCCAACTCATTCTGATTCACGCAAACCTACAGTTTGTTGTTTCCTTTCATCGACTTTTGAAATGGGTAAGAGGGGATCGCCATTCGCCCACCCATTGCCCCGATGTGGCTCAATGGTTAGTGCGTTGGACTGCACCACTGATCTTTCCCCAAATTGCATGTAGTAAAATTATTCCAAAGGACATTCGCTTTCACAATTTGTTCGCAATTAAAACAGCTGACGAACAAGAACCGATAACTTTATTAACCAGATGCCTTTGGCGTCGTAGTGAAGTACGTCATGGAGCCAGCCCCAATTTTAACACAATTGAAGGGCAGCACAAATACATTACTTCCTTCGTAGCCTGCGTACGCTGTCATACAAACTTGAATGCTAGTTAAGCCAACCAATTTCACATCGTGTATCTTAAGGCACATGCTAACGTCAACTGGCAACATGATGGGTATGCAATAAGTAGGTGGATTCTTCTCGGAGAATGTAAACTGAGCGAGCACTTTTTCGTCCAATTTAATGGTCACATCAACGCTAATGGGAAATATTTTGACGTTCAACACCACGCACACTAAAAGACGTCGCAAATAAGTTAAAATAAAAAATCGCCAACACAAAACGTATTCATGGTCTTACCATTCTTCTTGAAGCCCACCTTTTCGATCTGCACTCCCGAGCAACACGTACACTTCAACAGGAGACAGGAGCACGGATTTTTCGAGTAGGGAAAGGTGACCAGACTATCTGCTGTTGTTGCGGAAGCAAATGCAACAAGAAGGCAGGCGAAAAGCAAAGTTTTGGACATCCTTTGGAGAAATTTTTGATCGGAGCGTTCTAGACCTTCAACAAAGTATTTCGCGAATTGAGTGAAATTGATACACACGCCGTGGGGTTATATTTCGTCAAATGCTGGAACCGCCATTACTCGCATTTATTAACTGATGTAATGATCCTCGAACTGATTGGTCGATTAGGCAACAAACGTTTGAATTGAATTGTTTGGCAAATGATGTAAAAGTGGCGTGCGGACGGCGGTGAAATGATCTTCACACGATGGATGAAGCGCGATCTAAGCGTTCAACTCGATGTAATTGAATTGTGTTGAATATTGCACGCGTAGCTACGCATTCGTTAGTAATACAATTTAAAGCAATTCGATACTATTAATTGAGTGAAGTACCATTTACTCGATTGCCCTTTTAATGGGTGCAATTATTATCCATACATACAGGCGGCTGAGTCGAAAATTGAAGTAAGTGCGTAGGTGGATAGGGCTACCGATGAATTCGGTTTAAGGCCTAGGTGCGATGTCAAAACCCAACCGATCCTACATTGACATTGATAACGAAGATTTAAACCATTTTAATACTGGTTATTGGAAGGGCATATATATTTTTTTGGGCCTTGTCAGAAAGTACCTGCATTGCAGATTGAAGATCTTTGAACTTTCTAACCATTCTATAGGATTTTTACTTTTAGCGGGAGACTTGTCTAAAGCCTGGACATCATAGTTAGTCTCCTTCGGACATGGTATGTTTCCTAAATCCCGGGATCTACTTGCCTGTGGTAAGCCATATTCCTTAATAGTACGTCTATTTAATGCCAAGACAGCTGTGGGTTTGTGTTGTGTATCCAGCTTTCCATGGGTATCTGACAATCGAGGAATCAATCTTAATTTCTTGTTGATTAAATGAAATCTGTGTTTGATTTCTTCTAGCTCAGCCTCTGGAAGAAGCAGAAAAATTAATGATGGCTTAGAATACCCGGGGAAATATTGGCTTAAGAACATTTTACTTTTTTTCAGATTGACCAAGTTTTATTGAATGAAATAGCAGGTCGAGTTAAGTAAATGTTAAAATATAAAAGTTTGCAACCTCTTTTCAAACCTTTATAAGACGAATTTTGAAAAAAGCCGAAATAGGTGTTCGATGATCTTGTTTTTTCTATAAACCTTCAAAATTTCAAGTTTATGCGACTAACGGTTCGTGAGTAATAGAAAAACCTCTCTAAAATGGTTAGTGAGGGTCGTATCGAAAAATCCTTAGTGGGCGTCTACACAGCTAGTGGCACATATCCTGAAAGTTCCATGAACCTACAATTAACGGTTTGGCCTGTAAGATGTCTGTCAGCTCAATCACGCTTCTCTTTTAAGTATATAGATTACTTTTGTGCTGTACTTGGAAAAGCCAGATTGGTAGTAAGTGGCATCACTGAATTTCTGTATTATAATTATTTAAAGTCCCAGTGTGAAAAGCAGGCTGTTGTCTCTTTACACAAACAGAGAGGTGAAGATTGACAACCTTGCTTTTCAGACAAGTAATTTGAGGTAGAAATTTGCCCGCCATTATACAAGGTTAAAACAAATTTTTCTTTTGTTTTTTTTCAGGGTCCCACGGACCTGTTGCGCCAACTATTTATTTTTTCAACCCTTAGATTTTGCACACTCAAAAGTAGTCAATAATCTTGTTGAGGTTTCTGAACTGTTTTAAGTATGCAGGATTGACACTGATTTGTGTTCCCACCCTGTATGGAGTTGATGGCGATGTTGTTAGTCTGTTGAAAACGACTTCTGCATTTATATCCTACCAAACTGTACCCAACGTTTTGGAATTTTACCTTGTTCAACTCCAATTAAGTCCAACCCTTAATGTCAAAATTTGGTTTAGGCCTTCAAACAAAATTACTCTTGCTTTGGAACTCAAATTTCGGACACAATTTCTGTATCCCCGCAATCGTTCTTTGACATAGTTCTTACTACTAGCTTGCTACTTTTCTAAAATATCCACAAACTTATCCCAACTTATCAAGCTCAAAGTTTGGCAACGGCCCTATTCAAAATGCGTGAAATTTTGGTCGCAAACGAGTTATATGTACCTCCATGTGATCGTCAATTGTTGGCAGATGTGAGTAAAGGTGGTGTTCAGTTAGAAATGCGTTTATGGCTAAATCGCTTAGATTCTATAAACGCGGTGATGTTATTATGTTCGGGATAAGTTTACTACAAGAGTTTTTTTTAATTATGCAAAATTATTAAGCATGCGTGTATTTCATTTTTCCCCATTTTAATAGCACTTTTCCACATTTTCCCCATTTAGTGAAAAATTCCCAAAATGGTTAAAAATGCCCACATCTGGTATCGCTGGTTAGAACTGTACCAATACGCAATAATATAATTTTGTTCAACTGTTAACTGTGTGTTTCTTAATCCCAAAACTATGCAGCGTATTTTATTTATACATATAATCCTGCTCCCAAAGCTATACTGTAACTTTACGTTGAACAAAAATTAGAACCCAGAGTTGGACACCGACAATTAGCTACCTTTATATGTAGGCACTCTTTGGAAGGAAATACAATGGGCCTTACTAAAAATCTATTTTAATCTTAATTTTGTAGGTCACAATGGGTAATTTTGTATGGAATTTTGGCTTGGCAGTTCGTTGAAGCTAGCCTGGTCACTAAATATGATTATTTGCATCGCGCAGTTAGGTAGGTAGATACATAGGTGGATACTCTTTTGAAATTTACACCACCATCACTCGGGCCATCAGTTGGGTGCAGGAAGATAAAATTTAACCACTGGTTGTGACAGATTCAACCCTCAGAACTGTTATGTACAAAAATATAACAGGCATTGCTGAATTAAATAAGCAGTAAAGTGAGAGAGAGTTTCTTAGTATTAAGTCAGTATTAAGTTGGGTTCGTAAGCAACCCGCTTATCCTTAAGTAAAGGCTCGGATCTTTTTATTTTTCTTGCTCCCCCTCAAAAGGAACATTTTAAGAACCACATACCAAATAACAATGTGAGGCTTAAGTATTTTCGCAAGTTATGCTTTAACATAACACCTTGTGAGATTTTTGAGTAAAAGGACAAGCAAAGGAGGAGTTTCTGATCTCTAAGGGCAAGATCTTGTTTTTGAATGCAGTATTTCGCTGATGCTGGTTTTCGTGCCTATGGTTTGGAAGTGGGGTTGATTTGATGACAAATTAAAAACGTAATAATTTAAATGACATCAATTTTATTGCAAGTATGCATTTCGGTCGTCGGCGCAGTGGCTTAGTGGTAGTGTGTTGGGCTACTAAGCGAGGGGCTCAAGTGCGAATCCCGAGAGGGCCAAATTACATCTTAAGGTTTTTTTCCACTGCGCCACCTCTCGCGAACGTTTGACAAACATCCAAAAGTAAAACTGTCATGAAAGAGCTTCTCAATTAGCCGTTTGGACTCGGCGTAAAATTGTAGATCCCTTCCATTCGTCCCAAAAATTGAAAACCCACACAAAGCGAATGGTTGCGAGAAGCTAGGCTTTGGGCCCCATAGACCTGTCGCGCCAAAATATTTATTTATTTATTTTTATGCATTTCGGTCAAAATCAATAAAACGGTTTTCATGTAAACTAAGTAAAACCAAAGTAAGTAAAAAAAAAACGGTTTTTAAATCAAATCTATTGTATGAAAAAGTGCAAAACACCCCGAACTGTAGGCCCACAAACACCGAATCCGAAGTTTGAACTAAATACGGCCAGCCGTTTGTGCTGTAAGCCTCAGCAGCATACAGAGAGACGGACAAAATTCCAAACCCCAATTTCTTGAGTTCCACTGTCATCGTAATATCAGAATTGATTAGCATCTCGAGTTCGAAATTTCGTACGAGAAAGTTGACAAAAAAAACATGAAAATTGGATTAGAGGTTTTAAGTGATCAATTGAAAAACTGGCTGTCACGTCGTACATGTACATTTACATATACATATGTGTTTTTAGAAGCAGAAGAAGACGTTTAAAAATATATAAAATATATGTGGCCAAAGTGCTAACTGCTTAAACGAATTGAGTACACAGCTTTTGCTGAAATTGGAATTCGGTTCCAGTAATAGGTACTGCATGCGGCTCCTTTAGGTGATGGTAGAATTATTTTAAATTCGGGCAGGTTTGTTTTTATTTAATTAAGCTAGTCTCAAGGCCGCGCATCTATGCAGCTCTCAATATTTTATTTAAAAAGCTTGATCGTGTGGTTGGCGGCAGTATTTCTACGATTGTCCTTCCGCTAAGAACATCGTGTGATAAAATAAACTAAACGCAAAAATGAAGGTTGTCTGTTATAAAAGAACTATAGCAATTGTAATTTGTAACATTTTTTGTTTACACAGATCTTTTTTATCGTCTGCTTGGTGTTATTCGTAACAGTGCTTCAATGGGATTTTGTGGTATCAGATACTGAAGATGAACCGGATATTTCGCAAGGGTCATCGGAGCATGACGACTCGGATATTGAGTAAGTATCCAGAAAGGGCGGGCTATACTTTTCAGTTAGTACAAGATTTCAATGAATATGTATTACATAGGGGGGTATGGTTTCAGTTGAAATCCCATACGTACCTACCACTACATACAAATTAAACTAAATCAAAGCCAGTTATTAAAAAAATAAATTTTTTTTAAAGGAGAATGAATCTCTTTCTTTCAAATTTGAATTTAAACCAACTTACAAGCTTATAGAATTACAACTTATTATTGTTACCAATGTTGTGCTGAAGTTCCCACGCTGGAGTGCAGTGTCGGATTGAGTGTGAAATGTGGTGTCAACTTTCCGTGTACAATGGATAATTTTTGGTTTCAAGTGGCTGCATTCTTTTTAATTTGTTTACAGTTCTGTTCCATCTGTTTATTATTTTAATATGAAGAAAACTTTTCACGACATCAGTGTACTTATACTAGTGGGAAAATAGATACTTCATTTCAAGCTCAGTTTGATTGATTTTCATAATCTGATCGGGATCAGAACAACATTTGGTCCAGGAACAATACAGCAAACATTTTCACTTTTCGGTGTAAGATCCATAGCAATGTTTTAATTCTCATAATACGCACAAATAATATAAATAGCAAATGCTTTTTCTGTTTTTGTTTTTAGGGACGAATCAAGTGAAGAAAATGATGATGCGGATCGCAGTGAAAGCAAGCCAAGCACAACAAGGGTCCCAACCAGGCCCCCAACCAGGCCACCAACAAGGCCCCCAATTAAAGATATAAGCTCGAAATGTCTGAGAACTTTATGCCTTGAAGAACCTGTTCAGAAACCGCTTTAGATATATGCAGTTTTTGTAATTTAGAGACACTATTTCGTTTAGTTTTCAAGTTATAAAGATCTATTTTGTTCAGTAAAACTCTTTTGTTCAAAAAACCATTTAAATTTAAATTATATTCGACAAGTTTCGGAAATGCGTACACCTTAATGGGAAACACTTTTCTTTCTAAGTTATTTTGAAAACCGTGTTGAAAGGCAATGATTTCTTTGCTACTTTGAAATCAATGGAATTATATAAATGAAATAAGTTTTTTAAGTGTTTTTTTTGATGTAAAACATCTTATTGCGCGACTTGGGAGTAAAATCGATTCTTCTAAGACGGAAATGACCAAGCGGAAGTGCGTGACGGAAATTGCCCTGTTGCCATCACTATGCCGCCGCCTAAAACTCCTTGACCACTCAACCGATTTCAATGAAATTTTGTGGGTGGGTATGTTTGGTTGTAAGTTGCAAGTTGAGTTTCTTCCCTTCGAACGAAAAATAAAAATTCAAGAAAGAAATTTTTGCTAGAGGCCTGGCTTCTATGCCTTTTCCTATATATTTACGATATTGTATAGTAATAAGAGAATGGCATTTACAGCATATCATTTCTTCCAAAAGAGCAGAGTTAAAAATAGTATTAGTACAATTGAGCATTCTAAAGCCGCGATCTATAGATGTACGTGAATCCTCGCACCAGACTAAAACCCGACCCGAAAATAGGTCAATAAACTATAAAAAAAAGTGCACAAAAAATGGACTATTTTTTTTAAGCAGTCGAACAAAAAAGTGCTGACATTCACGACGAGCTCTGTATATAGATGAAGATGAATAAAAGATACATATCTATTCTTAAAGGCGTGATGTGTATCACCAAGATTTGGGTAAAGCTATTAACTAACTAGTGTTAACTGCTAGACAGGTATAAGTTGCTTAATATTTATAAATGAATCGTGGTTCATAGTACTAAATCTTTGTAGAGAACACAGTTCGGTTGAAATTCAAATTCGTCTAGAATCCGTACCGCAGATTGTTTTTGATTTCGGCGAGATATATTTTTAACTTTCTCGTAAGAGAAAGATATTGTGTTCGTACAAAATTTCTAACTCAAGAATTTAATCAATTCTGACATTACAATTTTGTCCGTCTGTCCGTCTGTTCGTCCCTTCCTGAGGTCCATAGCGCAAACGGCTGTACGGATTTCTTTCAAACTTCGGATTTGGAATACAGTAGTTAGGGGCCACTTGTTTTTTGCACCTTAACCCTATTATTAACGGTATATCCCATGTAACCCATTTTTTAGTTTATATTGCCATTCCCAACTTGATGACAAACTTATTTTTTTTTTGAAAAAGGCATATTTTGAGAAATTAATTTTCATTGGTTTACCTACATGAAGACGGCTGCAACGATTTTGAACAAAATGCATACTTGGAGTAAAATTAATGTTTTCAACATTACCTATATTGCGTCTTTAATTTTCCACTCGAATCGCCGAAAATGCTGATTTTCAGAACTGTTCATATCTCGAAAACCCCTTTTTCAATTTGGATAAAACTTTAAAAACCAAGTAATTCTAACATCTTGAACAATACCCTACACAGTCAAGCCCGTTAACTGACGCCCTTTGAATTGAAAAACCCGCTTATTTAAACTTTATAATTAATCCCCTCATATTTTGCAAAAAATTTCATGAGGCTTTATTGAAACTCGCTAAGAGAAAAGCTCGGATATCTGAAACACAAATCCCTTAAAACATTATAATTTTTCATAGAAAACAACTCCGCTTAAATGAAACAAATGAAAATGTGAATACACCTACATTTTACATAAAAAATAAAGTGCACGACTGGGTCGCAAGAAACTTTCTCGTTCATATCAACAGTTTGGATGGTTGCTTTTATATTTTGTATATATATATATATATATATATATATATATATATATATTTTGTTCATGTTCCAAGGTACAATACCTACTTGTTCAGACAGACAGACGGACAAAACTGCGAAACCCACTTTTTCGCGTTCCTTCATCATCGTTATGTGAGAATTGATTTAAATTTCGAGTTCGAAATTTTGTACGAACACAATATCTATCTTCCTCTTTGTACATATACGAGAATGTTAAAAAATTCATTATTGGTTTGAAGCGGTCGAACAGGCGAATGCTGACATTTACTTCGAGTTTTATGCTTTGGTATTTATAGAAGCCGTAAAAGATGAATAAGAGATGCATATCCAAAGTTTCAATTGTTAAAACAGGTATATGCTGCTGAATATTTATACATTTATCATAGTACATAGTACCAAATGGTTGTTGGGATTCAGCTTTGCCTGAAATTCAAATTCGGTTAATAGGTACCACTAAAAAAGATTTCGGGCAGATTTAAAAAGCTTGATCATGTAGTCGGTGTTAGTATTCTTAAGATTGTCCTCCCTCTAGGAACATCGTGTGATAAAATTATCTTCACGCAAGATGAAGGTAAAATAAGTTTTATTTTAAAAGGCAGTAAGCGACTAAAACATTTTTTTTTTAACAGATTTTTCTTATTATCTGCTTGACGTCGTTTGTAACAGCGCTACCAATTGATTCTACGTCATCATATACTGAATATGCGCCCGATATTACGCCACTGTCATCGCAGCTCGACGTCTCGAATATTGGCTACCCAAATGAGGCAGACTATAGTTCTCAGTAAGTACAAGCTCTCAATGTATATGCAATACATGTGGGGCCATGGTTTTATTAAGAAATACGATTTATTTATTTATTGACTCTATATAAAATAGAACCAAGGGTAGAAAATGAAAACCTAACGTGTAGCCCAGTTTGTTTCGGTCTTCATAATCTGATCCGGATCAGAAAATCATTTGCTGCAGGCTCAAATATACGCCTATATCTATGCAGCAAAAGTTTTCACTTTTCGGTGTAAAATCCAAGAATTTTTTTATTCCCATTTTATTTTATTTCAACCCACACGCAGTTTCATTAACAAATGTTTTTTGTGTCTCTTTGCAGGTACGGAACAACTGGAGAAAATCATGTGGGTCGCCAACGTATAGGTTCTATTTCATATACGAGTAACAATCAATTGATTTTAGTTGAGTACTTCATTGAACCAAGTGAATCTAAGAAAACATTTAAATCTCCTCTAATTGGCTACTCCTATGGTGGTGCCTCTGCACAACAAGTAAAAGGAATAAGTCGTTGTATTCTAATGAGTTTGTGTTAATATCCTAATCTAAAACACGTCAGACTGTTATTTGGTTGCAGTTCGAAACTTCGATGTACCTTAGGTACCCCTTGACATCTTCCAGTTGACGCGAAAACTTTGCGAAGTTTGTCAACAGCGATGCAAGTTCAGGTAAACTAGTCTCCCAATGGGAGTGCGCTCATAGACTGTCGGCAAGGTGGGTTGGGGTGCAGTCTCGTTTGAACATTTTGTGTTCCATGAACAAGTCGGATGCCTAGTGCTCAATTGGGTTTTGGAATATTGTTTTTTTATAGGTACAAATCTTTAGACAGCTGCTCTGTAGAAGTTGTCAGTTTAAGTCGACCATCATCTTTGGTTGGTAAGACGGTCGCCCATAGGGAGCTTGTTTCCTACTTTTTAGTATGTTCCTAGCTTCAAGCAGAACACTCTATGAGGCATAGTTTGAGGTGTTAGCTTTCAGGCATATTGTAGCCCCTGAAAGTATATTCAATTTATGAACTTTAAGCATATTGAAGAATACTTTTTGACAGAATGCTGGTTTTTTCGATGCAAAGTACCTAATCCATTATTCAAGATCGAAAAATAGGATCGAAAGAGAATCGAATTTGTTTTATATCCGCCATACATTTGTACCATACAGCAAGACTGGGATGACGGTCTTAAAATAAAGGGTCTCCCCAGTGTTCCATCGATAAAGTATTACTACTCAATTTTATTCTTAGGCGAATGTAGAAGTAGTGGTACACTCATTTTTTTTTTTGGAGGAGTGAAAGCATTCATCTTTCCATTTTTCATCTGACACTGACAAACGCCTTTACGCGACATCAGTAACCAAAACCTCCTAATGGTCCAGCTTAGTAGTTGGCGTTGTAGCTTCAAATGCGACAAAGGCAGTGACTAAACGAAAACAGGGTTAAGTTTTTGCAACGATGCTTAAACCGGCTTCAACTGAGTCTCGTGCAGTGCCAGCTGCTGCAAATAGAAGTTTCGTTACTGCTCGGGGGACCTTTTTGGAAGGAATCAATATAATTTGAGCCTGGCCAAATATCAGAGTACCTAGGTCTGTCTCTAGTACATTTGTCTTTTTTTTGTGGTAGTTTTTGTCGCGTTGTGGACTTCAAACAATAAAATTCTTACTGAATTGTCAAATCACACACAAATTCATTACATTCGGAGTCCTTAAGCGCCTGTGCATCCATCAACAAATTAATAACTGCAAATGGATAAAGAAAACCACTTCCAATTTTAAACTCTCCAATTTTTATTATATCCATCCTTAATATTGTAGTCTTAAAATAAATCAACAGCTAGCGAGTCGCTCAAGAAGCACTAGGGACGTTACATTGCTTGACACTCACTTTCAAATTCTATACATAACATTTCTGTACTTGTCACAATGCCGGGGGGGTTTATTTAAAATCGCGGTTAACGCTTATAAGCTAAACAGTAACTCGTGGTCTTCGTGATTTTATATATAGGGAATGCTTACACTCTAAACGGTTTAATTTTACTTCTTGTCCTTCTCATCGAATTTCCTTGCTTCGTTTGTTTCGTATGCCAATTCGTTACTCGACGACAGCATTGTTGTCGTGGAATACTTTACACATGGCCAATTTGACAGAAGCAAGGAAGTCCGAAGGATAACATCAAGAATTCGTTGAGGGCGGCACTAATGCTCGCCGTTGGACTGGTGGCGGGGGTGGAGCGATACGCATTCTTTGCACTGGAACTGGCACATGGAGTTTGCTGGTCATCACTGAAGAAGGTCGCGCTGATAGTCTTTCTACGGGTGGCTTTGTTGTTGGCGGTGCCGGGGGTGGAGGCAAAGTTTTTGCCTGTATTTGCCTCGGGGATGATGAGGGTGGTGTTTGTTTTACTGGTGTTCTGGGTGTCGGCGTTGGGGGTATGGAATTTCGAAGAAGCGGCTGCGTTGTTATTGGAGTCTGGATCACTGGAGCGGTTAGGAAAGGCTCATTCGCCTGAGAAGATGCACTGCCAGGGATGCGTTGCGGACTGGCGTGTTTAGACGATTGAGATTGTGTCCGACTTACTGTTTGAATTGGAATATCCACTTGCGAGTGATGTTGAATTTGTGTTTGTATTGAAGGTGAGTGATAGTCTTCGGCATCGGATGACACCGAGTCGTACGGCGATGGTGATGGTGATTGAGGGGGTGACGGTGAGTAGCACTCCTGATCGTCCAGCATTGTCCGGAAATTCTGAATGGAATCGTTTAGCGTCCACAATTGCGATAGCAGCGATATATCCAGTTGTCTCAAGCCGTACTGCAAAGAAAGGAGAACAGTTTTTATGGTTTAAATTTGAGCTTACTGATTTAAAAAATAAAAATAAATATTTTGGCGCGACAGGTCTGTGTCATCCAAGGTCAAGCTTCTCACAACCATTCGTTTTGTGTGGGTTTTCAATTTTTGGGACGAATGGAAGGGATATACAATTTTACGCCGAGTCCAAACGGCTAATTGAGAAACTCTTTCATGACGGTTTTACTCTCGGATGTTTGTCAGAAGTTCGCGAGAGGTGGCGCAGTGGAAAAAAACCTAAAGATGTTATTTGGTTCTTTCGGGATTCGAACCGGGGACCCCTCGCTTAGTAGCCCAACACGCTACCGCTAAGCCACTACGCCGACTTACTGATTTATGAATATATATTGACCAAAGACATTTTGCTTTCCAAAAGCCAGGTCGATTTGGCAGCACTGATTGTCGTGCAGCTCAAAACTCCGACTTTGACAGCTCCAAATGAGTACCAGAAATGTAGGATACAGTTTTTGATTGTGCAAAAAAATAATGCGACAGGCGACAACATTATTTGTTGCAATGTATGTACCGTTCTTACTCTTTACAAAAAAGTAAAAAAAAAATGGTAGGAATTGCTCTGCTTTTACTTGGACTGAACTGTCCCTTCATAAATATAGATTTAACAAAATTAGCAGCACTTATAAAGTGCAATGTGCAGATGCCCTAAAAGTATAATGTGACGAATAGGCGTATCCATACGAGAGTAAACGAGCGAATTGATAAACGCTATCAAACTACCTACTTTTGATACATTTAAAAAAATGCACAGTATGCTTAGAGTAGGAAGTGCAAATTTTACTATTCTTATGCCCAAAACACATGTGCAGAATTTTGCTTGCAGTGGAAATAGAACACACACGTTTAAATGGGAAAGAACACATGTAAATTCAGCATGCGTTGCAGTACTGTAAGTTGTCTCTATTTCTAAATCCACTGCAAAAAAAAACAATGCCACCACAACACAGAAAAAAAAAACAGAAAATTTTAACAGGCTTGGCATCATTGTGATTGACGTTTATTTCGAATTCAAATGTTTTGCGTACAAATAACACCGGCTGACTGACGAAATGGAGGAAAAATTAATAGAATTCGTGAAGGAAAAGTACATGTTTTATAATAATCGCAAGATATATTACAAAAAAGCATTGGAACCAAGGATAAAAAAGGAAGTAATCTCTCTTAACACCACAGCTGTAAACAAAAGCAAGACGTTTAGCTGTTGTATGACTTATCTCACTTCAATAACGTCAAACAAAAGTTCTGCTCGTGTGTCTTGCTTGCTGTACTGCGTGCTTCACTGCGTTCAGAAATTCTGCACATGTGTTTTGAGCATTAATCAATCGAAACATTATAAACAAAACAAGGTCAAAATCAGTCACACTAGTGCCGCGAATTGTCGCAAAGTATACAATCCAAAACATTAAAACGCGTTCCACAAAGCAACTAGTAAAAAAAATGTAGTAGTTTCCAGTTAAACTCATAACCAAATATAATGGAAAACAAAGATTTATAACTTTCCAGTAAAAATGGGGCTGCCTCAAGCTGTTTTCCCGAAAAATTCATAACGTCACGCAGTTATGCTCATTTTTTTGCTAGGATTTATGTGAGTTCATAAATTCGATTTAATGCAAGAATTCAGTATTCCGAAATGTGAATTTTACAATTTGTTTTAATTTAATCGAAGCCTTAACAAAAACCAAGCAAATTCAATAGGAAACACAAAACAATTGAACGCGATGCCTATAAAAGCAAGAGGATGATTTTTTGTTGGTCACACGTATTTACAGACAGACAGGGGTTGAAATTACAAAAAACAACTATGTAAACAAATGGGTTTTGGGCGGATAGAAGTACAAAAAGATATCCATTTAATTTAATCATTCATCTCTGCTCATAACTTACTAGGCAAAGCATTGGGTGCGTTCAAGAATTTATTTCAGCAAGTCTGACAGCGGGCTGACTTGCCGTGTTTTAATTATCATTGACCTAGATTTATGTAAGCAATTTTTTGAGTTGATGTTAGCGGACAAATCTAGTCAAGAATTTATTGACTGAGTACCATTACTAAAGGACTATTCACATGAGAGCGAACTGTGAATAGGCGAATTGTGAACAAATCAATTTAACTGTGAATTGAAAATTGCTATTTGTTCTTCCAGAATTTAATTAATCTTACATCTTATCTAAAAAGAACTGAGTCTCAATTGTTTTAAATAGCGAAATTTACAATTACAGCACATTTTCCCAAGAACTGAAAAATTCTTGCCGCGAACTGTCACACTATATTCGCAATCCACACCATACAGTCGCGATCCACAAATCCGCGAATGAAAAGTGCATTCGAACTTAACCTTTAAAATTGAAACTGCTTCGGGGGTTTCCATGTGAATGAAATGTCAGAATTTACGAATATTCGCTTGTTCGCAGTTCGTAATTCGCTCTTGTATCAATAGTCATTTGACATTTTGGAAATTTGGCTGAGGTAGGAAAAGTGACATTACCGATTAGTCTAGTTTTACTTTCATGTTACATCGAGTCCTTTAGAATAAGCCCATCAAAAGTGACATTGGTATCATTTTTCTTTAAAAAAAATGTACTAGACTAAATTTGATAACCCGCTACTAATGATTTGCTTGAAAGTTAGGTCTTGCTGTTGTTAAATGCTAAGCCCAATGAATATGTGGACAGAGTGTAAATGATATGCGAAAGTAAAATCGAGATTTCGCACGCATCATCTTACCGAAAAAGATGATACTAAACACTCAACAGCTAATGTCCAAGATGTTAGAGGTCATTAGTCTTGCTTTTCTCTACTTATTTCCAATTCCTTATGCAAAATAGCTTTTTCAATCAATGGCACGCGAAAAATCTAACGAAATTCAAATTCACTTTCATTATATTTCCATTTAGGCGAATTCATTTCTTTTTGAATGTCAATTCAGTTACTCTGACCCGATTTTGCATCTACTGTCAACAACGCACATTCCTCTTCCACTCTCTAACCAACCATTCACCTCAACGGATATGGTTTTCGGAAATTTGTTGACGCCTTTTCTTCGTTTCGTTATCGCTTGTGGTCGTAAGCAACAGTAATGTGAAAACCGAACAAGAAATTCGATACCGAAAAATGTCAAACCAAAACCGCCATTGGTGTGTATTTTGTTTTCAGCGGATTCGACTGAAACACATAAAAAATGAACTCTTCTTGCGGTTACACTTATAATCCACTGAAGGAGTTCAAGGAGATTGTGGCGGATAAGTTTCGCCTCCATGTCATTTTAGCTCTGCTATTAAACATAACCGTTCATATATATGACAGTGTCAAAATCGAATGAAGGGCATTGATAACTATAATTGGTTTTGAATCGAATTTAGACACAGATTGTCGGTAAAGGCGACTCAAACTAAGATGCTGATGCATTTTAGCATTTTGGGGTTAGGAAATAATTGTGTCTGTCGTTTGGAGTTGAATTTGATTGATTTAATGTCACATTTGAAGGTGGTATGATCGTAAATTTGAAAAGACTTTTCTTTCTATAATGATTCGTAAAATTCCCAAAACGATATTTAAAATAGATACTCAGTGAAACTTACAATAAACTTCAAGAATGGTTATTGGAGCTGTAAATAGATGACAAAACGCCATCTTTTGAGGAGGATAGCAGCACTATTTGAGAATGCACCACTCAACTGCTGGTGCGGCTCTTTCTTTGAGCAGGGCGCAGACCCTAGACATCCTACAAAATAATACTCGAACAAAATTGCTTGAGAGAGGTCACGAAAACTTCGGGAAAAGATTGTGTCTCGTTCAAAATATAAGAAATCTCGTGTGAAACGTATAGAATTAGAAGTTATATTATTTGCGTCGTTAGTTGTTTTAATTTCAATACCGGAAACATGTAAATCCGGATCAAAATATTCCCATGGTCAGCATTGCCCGCCATCGCAAAGTAAATAAATTATTTTTAAACGACAAAGTGTTGTCCCTTGTGCCTGAAACTATTAGCCTAATTGTATTACACACTTATTCTTATACAAAAGCTATAAAATAGCCTTTGCTCTACTTCCTGGTTTGACCGACATAGCCTTGGGCAATTAACCTAATCCACATTTTAATTCTTTTCCAGCTGCACCTCCTTTTTCCGATGATGCAATGGTTTTCCAACCAAGTATTTTATTTTTTTCTCGTTCCCTTTGTCAGCCTAAAGCCAAATCCCCATGGAGCCAGGAACTGCAAAATTAGCTGGCGTTCATATATTGATTTGAAATTGATTTTCTCTTTGCGATAAATTATTCGACACCTCTAGTACACTGCATTTGAAGGCGGGGTGGCGAGCCACTCTATAGCCAGCAAGAAAATAATTTTTAAATTGGATTAGCTAAAGGGGGTTGCTAGTGTCGCCGTGTGTGTGCTTTTTGTTTGTGTAGAGAAAATAAATCACAACACGTAGATATGCATATGTGAAGAGCGAAGACCACTGAGAGGCCTCGTCATTCTTTTGTTTAAGCTACTTGAGTTTATCGTCATTCTTTGGCAGTCACGGGTCGCATTTCTTGCATAATTCAACAGCAGACCCTGCAAGAATGTGCTACACAAATGAATAGCCACAGCACATGAGTGACGTTAATTGCTTTCTAGTGTCTGGTGGGGTTTTTCTTCTTTGAAATTCAATCCAGTGTATCTTATAACAGAGTGAGAGCTGCAGAACAGAATACCATGAAATACGACTGTGTGGGTATTCGAGTGTCGTCAGTTTTGATGCGTTATGGATTCGCTTTCCTGAGACAAGAGTATTTTACAAACTATTGCGATGATATTAACAATTGCCATTCCAGGTGGTAGTCGCGTGATTTTCTTTTTGCCATTTGCCGTGAATATGATGTAGGTAGTCTATGGCTTTGTGGTTGGTAGAACGTGAAATTTGTTGAAACTTAAGTCCCCGGAAAGGATTTGCATCTGCTATTACGTGAAGAAGCATTCTTAATGTGAAAGCTTTTTAGAAATAACTGCACATTCCATTGGGATTGTGAATTGGAGAGGCGTAAACAACTGAAACGGGTTGCATGGACAACCTCAATAATTAGAGCTAGGAAGTCGAACGTCAAAGGGGTTTATTGTTTGTTTTGAATGGTTAAACAAATATTACGTATACGCCACAGAAGCTGCACAAATAAATCTAGATTTCTATACTTACGGCAATAGTAAAGGAACGCATATTGCCTGTGGAAGTATTCTAGACATTGTGGGTAGTAAAGGAGGAAGGGGCGTGGCACATCCCACACGAATTTCCTCGCACCATGTGAATGAAGCACTATACATATCGAAGGTTAGGTTTGGATAGGTTAGATCGACAGGGGCTGTTAGATAGTCACAATAGACCAGGCACCATATCGGGTTCATTGCCATTCCCAGGGAACTAAAATAAATAAATAAATAAATATTTTGGCGCGACAGGTCTATGGGACCCAAGGCCTAGCTTCTAGCAACCATTCGCTTTGTGTGGGTTTTCAATTTTGGGGACGAATGGAAGGGAATGAGAAGCTCATTCATGACAGTTTTACTCTCGGATGTTTGTCAGACGTTCGCAAGAGGTGGCGCAGTGGAAAAAAACCTTAAGATGTAATTTGGCCCTCTCGGGATTCGAACCTGAGCCCCTCGCTTAGTAGCCCAACACACTACCACTAAGCCACTACGCCGACCATTCCCAGGGAACTATTACGATTAAAAGACCTAAACCAATTTCGCCCAAGAACTCGATTTCTGCTGAATTTGATTAATTGTTCAGACTTTATTTGAAACCTTATACCCTTCTAGTTGTGACCATCTTGTGGTTGCCTTATTGAAGACCCTTTCCAAAATAATCCTTCTGCCCACGGCATATGTGGTCTTATGCCTTCAATCGTTGCATGAAGTGGGAGCTCAGCTCCTTCCTTGGACAGAACGTCTACCCTTTCGTTAATATCAACAGGACAATCCCCAGGTACCCAGCACAGTCTGATCTGACACGCTTCTGCGAGCAAAATGCTTTGAGCACTGTGCGACAATTCCTGACTAGCTCAGACTTGGTGGTTTGCGAATCTAGCGCTTTAAGTGCAGCCTCATTATCAATGAAGATATGCTTATTGGTTATCGATCTCATTTCAAGTGCCTCCGTAAGTCTTTAAGCACTTGCCTGGAACATACTGCATGTGTCCGGAAGTTTCAGGGCTATTTGTAGCTAGAATTCGCCCTAACAGCACCGGCTTACTTTCGCTTAAATGCAGATAAAACTTAGATTTGGATCATTTTCGAGTCATAAGCAGAAACAAGGAAAATTGAGGATATTAAGAACTCGCAACCAACTAAATAAAAATCACAACAGAAAGTGTTTTGTGCAAAATATTCAAAATGTCAGAAAGTAACACTTTTTTTTGTCGTACCGATTGCGGAGTTTTTTTTGAAAACTGCTGCTTTAATGAAATATCAACCAACTGAAAGATGAATTTCCTTAGAAATTTTTTTGCGGACTAATACGAAATCGCTTTGTATTTAGCTCTGCATGGTTTATACTGACATAATTGCTGTTCCATGAGCTTGTGATGATCATTATGTGATGATAAACAACTCCCAAAAATTGAAAACCCACACAAAACGAATGGGTGTGAGAAGCTAGGCCTTGGGTCCCACAGACCTGTGGTGCCAAAATATTTATTAATTTTTTTTTTTTTAAACAACTCGAATCAGAAGGGCAAAATAGGAGTGGCTCTATTATTTCAGTCTGTACGAAATACAGTAGACGCTCGGTAAAGTGAACATTCTGTATAGTGAACTGTCCAATATAGTGAACCAACAACATTTTACACCTCGATATAGTGAACTCAGATTTTTTTTTCGTAAAATTAAACGAAACATGTTCCAATTTTGCAATGCGCCTGGATGAGAACTGTTTTTCAAAACAATTAACAGTTCAGTTTTGTGTTTTTCACACTGTAGCACGAAAGTAAATATACAGCTGCCCTATCAAAAGACGAGTTTATGATGTGTCTCTGCTTTCGATACATATCGTGCAAGTAAAAATGTAAAAAATAATTAAAATATCTCAAATAAAAAAAAAAAAAAATTTTATTTATACAAAACAAAGTCTTGGTAAAAATTTTAAAAACTCCTGCTCGAAATATTCAACAATTTCGATATAGTGAACAGGCCTGGTTTTTATTAGTTCACTATATCGACCGTCTACTGTTCCTTCATAAATAACTGCGTATTTAACTTATCTCTAGAATGCAGTCACATTCCAATCAACATCTGCCCACACCGATCGATCTTTTCTAACTTTGCAGCTTTTATCCAAGAAGCAGCGTGTAACGTTGCTTAAGAAATATTTAAAGACTTTTCCAAATTTGCTTAATAAAGCTTTCGCGCATCCTTATTTGAACATTGCATTCGGTCAAGGGCCATATCCAAATTTTCCAGCAACTAAGGAAGATGTTCCCTTTCCGCTTACCATTAATGGAGGGCTATAATTCAGAAAGTTTCACAAGAGCCGCTTTTTTCCTCTTTTCTTTAAAGGATACCTATTGAAAATGCATTAAATTCTCTTTGAGCACTCTCGACAGCCCCCACCCAAGTACATCTACAGAGTCATCATACTCTGCAAACATGTCTCACTCTATACCCCAAGCGTAACCATGAAAACTATGAACACCACCACCGCAATGCGATTTGAGTAGTTATGCCATAAAGATAACCACACCCTCCGAGTTGAAATAAAGTCAACAGACTATGCCTCGACTGACGTCTATATGCAGTTTGCGTGCCAAATGGCTGCATTTATATTTATAGCGGCTGGACGGAAGGGATTTGCATATAATTCCAGAATTTATCGCTATCGTTGGGTTCTTTATTGCTGCGCAAATGTTAAAATTCGACAGAACTTTTGCTCCCCCAAGAGCCATGATTGTGTGGTTTCTGGTGCCGAAACTTCCAGTTGAATAAACATTTTGTGTACGCAAGTCAGGTATGATGGTGCATTTCAAGGATAAGAAAAAAAGTGCAAACAAACAAGAAGACAGACTATACAGACAGACTTTGAACTGATTGAGATAAATTATTTAACTTCAAGGTGGCGTCAAAGAACTTGAGCCTCTAGATCGAGGTCGCCACCCATATCTAAGATGTTAGGAAACCTTTCTATCGGATACAGTTTGTATTCTTAAACAATTTCCATGCAAGAGCACTGAACTCTTACAAATCACTTAAATAACCCGCATCCATGCTGGTCAAGTTCACCAGTACTAATCGTTTATATTATGGGTGAGTAAATGAAAAGCCGTCACGAAATCAAGATAAACCCGATATCACTTGGGCAAACAAAAAGACTGAACAAAGTCGCGCCCAGAAATTGTTTTTTCTTATTTGTTGTATCCACCATCGCAACTGTACTGTTATTGTAGGGTATGGTAGATGGTGGATGGTAGTTGGTAACTGGTAGCACGAACCCACCATTCCCCGAGCTGTTGCAAGGTTAACAACTTTCCACAGTTTTTCGCTACCGCCAGTAAGTTCTACTACACCATGGCATCGGTTAGTGCACTTAAGGTGTGAAACACGATAAGTGCGGTTGGCGATGGTAGAAAATTAAATGCGCATTCGATTGGATCTTGTTTGTGTTCCGCATGCGGAAGGCAGCAAGTGGGGATTCATTGTTTTTGCTTCTTTTTTTCTCCGGCGAGTCCATGGGACTCAACTTGTTGCTCCTGAAAAGATACTCTCCCCCTAGATGGGCAGGCATTCTTTGGTATTGTGGTGTTAAGTGAGATGTTGGCCAAGAAACAGTTGCCGCTGGAGGCATCTGTGAGTTAGCAGGTCTATTGGCAAAATCTTAAAAGGGTTTAAGTATAAAAAGAAGAAAGGAAAAAATGGTTGGGTTAAAGTAAAATATAAGTTGCGAAGTGGGGTGGGACTTTTGAGGGGTAAGAGATTTTCTGAAGTTCGCAGTAAGAACCGTCCGGAAAGCCACTTTGAACAAATGCGTCGTTTTGAGCTCGAGTGAACTTTGCATGTTATTGAGATAAAGTGCACTTATTGATAGCTCAATTACAAAACATTGTCTCTGGAATATTCTGTCAAAAAGAGGCCGGGGCAACGAACATGCAATGGATTTTATAGGACACTTAGATAAGGAATAGCTCCCTCTATAGTTCGTCTTTTGAGTTAAGGTAGAGTTTTGACAGATCTGTCAATCAATGTAAATTCAAAATAGGTATACCGTATTGTATTGCCACCATTTGCCATTTGCCTGGTACCATCTTTTCCCAACGACGTCAGTCACAGCTGTCAAAGATGTCTTGTATTAACTGACATTGAAATCCGCCAGCTCGTTTTTTTAATCGTTCTATCAGCCCCCAAAAACTCTTGGATTCAAAACTACTACAATTAAATCAATTTCGCCTCGCTGCCCATGCACTCCGCCGCACTATTTTTGACAGAACAATCTCTCGAAACCGTCTATTTCCATTTTCGTAGACAACTTAATGACACAAAAGTGCACCATTATTGCACCCCAAACTAGTTCAAGCTACACATATCTCTACCACGCCATTATGCACAGTTCGCGCACACATTTGTTGTAGTTTCAGCCATCATAAGTAGAACATGGGAACACAAACAACAAAGCGAAATGCAAACGTAAAGGTAAGTGCTTAAGTATGGTAATCAAAACAAAAAGCGAACAAAAATTTCGGTTAATTATTTCGCAACGTTTCACCGCACGAAGAACAAAATCGCGGTTTATACGCGCACTTTGAAAGTGGTTCGCCCCAAAGTAATGCAAACAGTAAAGCACTTTGACCTTTCCAGCAACTGGAAGGCAGTTTGTGCAAATCCAGTCCCAGTGTATTGCAATAATTTTGTGCACAGTTATATGTGTATCCCGCAGTGCAGTACTTGTACAAAGTGTATGCAATGTCGCTGCGAAAGTCATCATCTAACGTCGGCTTTAGTTTGTCAAAATGCTATCCTTCAAGAGAACCTCAAGCTTCCAACTATACGCAGTCAGTCTGTGCTTCTAAAAGAATAAAATAAAAATGTGTAACCTCGTATTTGCATTGTTTTTGATGGTAGTGCTTTCCAGACCGTGCATCTGTCACATGGTAACTATTGTGCTTGTCATATATTTGGGGCAGCAAAAATTGGTCCAAAGAGAGTCGTTCGTTATTTTTGTTTTGGACGGATTGTCAAATAGGTCGCCATTGCTTGGGTGTTGCATTTAAATGTCAATTCCACGAAGGTCGATTGTCGATTGATATTTTTCAGATTGTAGGAGCAGTCGCTTGAAACGAGTTTGATTAATGAAAGGTCAACAAGCGCTTGTTGCAATTGCAAGTGGGAGCACTCACATAATTAACAGAATAATCAAGTAATGGTTGACGTATTTAAATAAAGATTCAAATACAAATTATTAATTATTTGTATGGAGTGCAAAACAATTTCGAACTCGCCTCGTTGGTATATTTCTCATGGTTGATGACCTCTGTTGCTGTTTATTCTCCCGTGCTAATTCAGTGTCAAAAACGTCTGTTTTTCTTTGCATTTCCCCCACTGGCTACTGCCACCACACTTGCTGTAGCGTTCCAATGAGTGCATTCCGTCAGACATATGGATTAATGAGACGGAGGAGACCTCTTTTTTATCGCAAACGTATTTCTCAGCTGACCACTACGATGAAGTTGAGTGCAGTTTTTTTTTGTTGTCAAGTTGACGGACAGATAAAAAGTGAACAGTCTGCCGCACCGCCAAAGAATGTGAGATCACGTGCGTCGACGGTCGAGGAAATAATTTGAAATTCCATTACACACTTAAATGCGCAACTGCATGGGAGATTCGTCAAGTTCGTTATTTGTTGTTGTGGTTTAGTTTTGTTTCTTTGTGTAACAGCGCACATGGGTGAATGGTGGACTGGCGGTCAGGTGCAACAGCAAGATGAATGTGATGCAATTATTTTATTAAAACGGATCGCAGGAGATTACAAAATTTACGATAATGTTGTAAAGGAATTTACAAAGTGAGTTGTTGTGCTATAGGGGACGAAATAAGAACTCAATTGGCCCATTTTAATTTTAGACTTGTTGCAATGGAGATGTCTAGAAACCCGTTGCGACTTTAACAGTGACACTTTGTGGGTCGAAATCACTGTTCAGTAAGACAGTAAGTAACTACTGTGGACGTAAACCAATAATTTTGATAACTATACATCCGCCCAAGAGAGTAATCCCATTGCACCCGTCACATCTGTTTCAATTGACTGATGGGCATCTGGGCACATTCAAAAACTTAGTTGCTTTAAGTCGACTAGATTGGCCTGGAATAGATGTAGCCTGAACGCAGAAACTAGATTGGTCGGGAACGTCACTTTTCTTACGATATTTGCGAACTGTCAACTTCTCATTTACGAAGTTCTTGACTAGATTCGTCGGCTACCCCTCCATAAACGTCAATCAGCTGCCCATGTGACCGATCTAGGCCAATTAAAACACATATACATCAAGTCAGTGAGCTGTCAGACTAACTAAACTAGATACTTGAACGCCCCTATTATGAAAGGTGACCCATAATCCGCGCATTTGTAGTTTTTTTAGTCTTCTTTCTTTATCCGTGCTGCGTCCTTTTGACATTCACAGTTGAGAGATATACATGTTACTTGATGTCAGATTTATATAAATATGTTAAAAGTGTCAGACATCCATTTTGACGTTTGTGAATTATAGACTTGTGACCAGCAGTTGACAGTTTTAAACATTTAGATAGAGCAAAGTTTGAGAGAAGACGAAAATATTGTAACGGTCCTTTCTTCAAGCCAATTTATTGCGGAAAACATTAGGTCTGTTTTAGTTTTTAGTTTTAGTTTTATATATTTATTAGTTTAAAAAAACTCTTTTTAACAAATCAGTTACTTAAGTAAATCAAAAATTCATAATGTGCTGCGCAATTTGTTTTTTAAATATAATAATATTGCTTTGGCTTTTAATATTTAAATCTAAGCTGTTAAACAGTTGGGTTCCTTTGTACAAAATATTATTCTGACAACTAGTTCTCCTATATAATGGTAGTCGGAAATCTCCTGCATTTCTTAAATTATAATAGTTACCAACATATTGTAAATTTCTCTGTAGGTACATAGGATACAATCCATTTTTAAGTTTAAAGGTAAAAATTAATAAATTAAATTTCATTCTCTGTCTAATATTCATCCATTTTAAATCATTTAACATGTCAATAATATGGGTTCTCAGTCCGCACTGCAATATACATCTCATAGCTCTATTTTGTAAAATTTGTAGATTGTCTATTTTACCTTCACTACACAAATATAAGATATTAGAGCAATAATTAACATGTGGTAAAATAATCGCGTTACATATATTAATTGCACATTTCCTTGAAATTCGTTTCCGAATTCTATATAAAAAGAAAATTTTTTTTGACATTTTAGCACATACATAGTCAACATGATCATTAAATGATAGTTTCCTATCGATTTTAACACCTAAATATTTAATTTGATCAACACATTCAATATCACAGTTATCAATCTTTAAATGGATTTCATACCTCGTATTACCAATGCACATACTTTTGGTTTTTGAAACATTTAACTTCAATTTATTTTTACACAACCATTTATACAACGAATTTGTATCTATATTTAGCTTGTTTTCACATTCTTTTAAATTTTTTCCAACAATGTAGATTAACGTATCATCCGCAAATAAAGATACCCTTGAAAATGTAAGGCAATCTTTGATATCATTAACATAAATTAGAAAAAGTATAACTCCAAGAATTGTTCCCTGAGGAACACCCAATTTAACCGCCTTTACAGATGAATATGTTCCTCCTAATTTCACCCTTTGCGTCCTTTCAGATAGGAAGGACTCAAACCACTGAAGCTCTTTCTGCTGGACACCATATTTTGATAATTTGAGCAATAGAATTTTCCTGTCCACCGTCTCAAACGCTCTTTTTAAATCCAGAAAAAGTGCTAGCACCGAATATCCTGAATCAAGGTCTCTTTTCCACTCATTTACCACCCATGCTAATGCCGTTTCCGTCGAGTGTCCTTTCCGAAAACCAGATTGCTCCTCGCATAGAATTCCGTTTTTTATGAGGTGACTCTCCAACTGAACATATACAACTTTCTCCAAGATCTTTTCATAAACAGGCATCATATTTATGGGGCGAAATTGATCCAACTTTTTTGCATTAACTACCTTCTCTACAGGTATCACTATCGACTCCTTCCAAGTGCTTGGAAATACACCTTCCATCATTGATGTGTTAATAATATTTAACAATGCCGGTAAGATATCTTCCTTACAATCCAATATAATTTTTGCATTAAGGCCATTGAAGTCATTCTTATTATTTATACTTTTAATAATCAGTTCCAATTCCACTTCGTTAATTTGTTTAAAGTGAAATTTACGCGATGTTTCCCTTATGCAATCGCTATAATGAAGATTTGGTATACCTTCATTGATTTCCACTACACTATCTACAAAAAATTCATTTAATTTGTTTGATATGTCTAAGTTGTTATTAATTATAACATTATCCACTTCTATTTCACATAGATCCTGATGCGTTTGTGTTAAAACGTACTTCTTTATTGCTTTCCACATAGCTTTTTGGTCTCCAGACTTTTCACTAATTTTCTCCTCAATATACTTATTTTTTACTTCCACGCACTTATTTTTATACATATTTCGAGCCCTTCTGTAACTTTCCCAGCTTTCATTGGATCTTAAAATACTATATATTCTGTACCAACGTATTTTATGTTGTTTAAGCTCATTTAATTCTTCATTGAACCACTCAACATAATACGATTGAATTTTAAGCGTAGAAATTAAACTATTTAAGCTTTGTTCAATACACTTTTTGAATTCGAATGACATATTTCTTTCCATATTCATGGTCGGTATATTATCACTGTGTCTAGATCTCCATTCAAATAAGAATTTAGTTTTATCATATTTAACAAACTTTATTATCTTAGGCTTATTAATTTCATTTTTATTAACATCTAGTTCAATTTTAATTGTTTCATGGTCAGATATTATCCAGCTGTTTTTGACTGCCACGTTTATTTGTGAGATATGATCAGTTAAAACATAATCTATAAGAGTGGAAGATGACATCGTATTTCTTGTAGTGTCTCTAACTAGCTGCCTTAAACTGAATCTATTTAGTATGTCCACATCAATTTTCCTTTTATCTGGACTATCATTCAAATAATTTATATTAAAGTCACCAGCTACACAGACATTTTCATTAAAATTTAAGTTACTTTCCATAAATTCACTTAAAGTTGCATTAAATTCCGATACTCTCATTTTGTCTGATCGGTATAATCCAATAATATTCAACCTTTTGTTATCATACTTAATTTTTACCAGAAGAATCCATGCTTTATAGTCAATTGACTTTGAGTTAATTTCAACCGACTTTATCTCCTTATTAACATATATAGTTACTCCACCTGTATGTCTTGAGTTCGATAAACAGTTGTAATCTCTATAGTTCTTTAACTTATATTCATTTTTTTTAATATCTTCGGTAATATGTGTTTCACTTAGTATTACAAACCCAAACTTATTTTTATGTACCAATTCCTCTAAGACTTCAAAGTTGCCAGTTAGACCTTGTATATTCATATAAATTCCAGTTACCTTTTTTGGTTGCTAATACCCAATTTTCTTTTTCTTCACTTCAAGCTTGTTTAGGTACACTGGACATAATCTGCTTAACGTCATGTGATTGTCATCAAGACCTAGATTTAAATTTTTGTTCGCACGGCTACAATTTATACATTTAATTATCACTTCATTTTTGCATTCACTAGTTCTATGATTTTTTAGGCATTTTAAACAGGTCTCATCCTCTTTTTTGCACTCGGAAGATCTATGGTTGAATCCTTTACATTTGTAGCACCTCAAGATGTCAACACCGTCAAATACTCTGCATCTTTCCCATCCAATGTTCAATTTTCCAGCTTCAAGAACTTTTGGAAACGATTCAGCTTCGATTTCAACGATTGCACTGTATTTAACCACATTATTTACTTTCTTTTCATAATACGTAATTAACTTTAATTCACTATTCATAACTACACTATTTTGGTTCTTCAACTTTTCAATAAAAACACTTTTTTCCATTTTGAAGCTCATATTAGATATAAGGATTCTTGGTTTTAATTTAGCTGGTACTTTTATTTCATATGCATTTCCCATATTTTCTTCAATAGTTTTTATTTTTTGTAGTAAAAATGGAAAAGACTGTTAAAATGACAGTGGAGGGGATGAATTCTCTCTCTCAGAGAGGGAAACTTACGGAAAAGTTAAGGAACGCTTTTGTAGTAACCTGCTCAATTTTTCGGATAGGGCAGGCAGTTCCGTTCTGCTTTAGAAAATTTAGACCACACGACATTAGGTACAATAATATTGATGTTGGTACTTGGAGTATTTTTGAATAACATTAAAATTCCCCACCCAATCAGGATGGTTTTCTCACACATAACGTAGGACTAAATGAAGCAACATTTAAAGACAGTTTTATCTGTTTGCTTTGTCTCCATCGTGTACCGTCTTTTAAGTACACAAATTAGGTTCAAAAAACCCTTCAAATTTGACATTTGACGATGTGTTCTGTCAAAAAATCAACAGTAACTGGAAAACTTCTTCCAAAAGTCAACTTAACTTTCGATAGAAGTGTATGTGCAAACGGACGACCGAAATGATGAACCAACAAGTCTATGAAGAAATATTGTATTGGCCAACACATTTATTTCATGTTAACAGCAGTACTTAAGTTTTTTTTTCAACATTTCCATCTAAACACACTGTTTATAGGCACACGTAACGCAAATTTGCGAAACACTTTCAAATGACTATCTATTTAAGTAGACCGCAAACCAGAGGCCGTCGCGCCGCCCTGTGGCCGTATAATTACATAAACGTATCTAAACGCACAACTTCAGATCGACATGCACATTTTCGAGCTTGCGTCTGACTGTGAAAGTCAACAGGTCACTTGTGTTAGAGATTGCTGGAACTAATTGAAGACAATTGGCAGACAACTTTTCGTTCGCACTTTTGTCAGATCAAACGTCGCTCATAATATTTTGATGCATTACTCTTTGCAGCTCCAAAATTCACCATCCTCTATAAACTAAATGCAAAGCCATTTCGGGTGAGACGCCACACTAGCGATCACTATCCGAGATAAATGCCGAAATGAATTTACCTCACCGGTTCGGTTGGCGGCAGGCTTGCTATACCGTCTCGTAGTCTATGTGAACCTTTCACATTTTTTCCATAGACATATAAACAGAATTATACCAACGCTCGTGATTGTGTCTTAATTTCTGTTAAATTTGCCAGTAATATATGCTTCAGTTGGGGCGACGATCGTGCGGGTATTTTAATTCTGAACTCAACGGAGCGGGAACGAAAATTGCAATATTGTTCGTTATTATTAGTAAAAACAGTTGGAAATCGCAACAAACGATTTGAATTACTCTTTAGACAGTCGCTATTATGTAACCTGTGTCACAATTCGACTGAACTTGATCAAGTTGGCTTAATGCCATTGATAGGGAGAGTTTTTTTCACCATTTTTTAATTAGGTGCTTGAGGGGGGATTACAATCTAAAGAAAGATTGATTAGGTTAATGTTGCGATAAAATAGAGCACCAAACTCAGATGCCTGATATGGGTTTCTTTCAACAATAGGTGGCTTGTTCGACCACTCCTATGATGTGTACCATTTGGTAGTTAAATGTCATATTGTACCTGAGTTTTGCTTTCAAAGGTCATTCGTACAAAGCGTTATTCAATTGGGAATGACGTTATGAAGTCGGAAATGAGTTCAACAATTTAGAGTGGAAAGCATTTGTTTTTTTTTTGCTATAAACAACATTACTTTCGTTGTCTAAATTAATAAGAACCGCCCGGCATTTGAAATAGGTTATACTAAACTTTAGTTGCATCAATTGTTGAAGCTAACTAGCTGAGCCATATGCATTTATCACAATTTCTTCAGATGTGAGGATGTGACCAATGGCTTGAATAGCGCTGCAATTACATAAATTTCAGACACAAGTTAACGCAGCTGATCGAATAAGAGCATCAGCAATGATGGATTGCAAACTACGACCGCTGTAGTTGCGAGTTATATGAACAGGGTAAAATCTGATTGGCGACACAAGATGCCATAATATGCCCCACGAATATCGTGGGTTTTAGCCGACTATCTCCAGAAGATGTCTTCTGCAGTAAAGCAACTCTGCATAAAAGGACACGAGCACCTGGTTAGCTCTCCGAGTAACAAAAGAGTAGGCAAGACCTTGGGGCTTCAGGAGGAAAATAGAGGGGTCCTTCTCCAGAAAAAATGTTCGGAAGTTTAAAGGGTAAAAGGAACATGTCAACCTCAAAAACGACTGCTGAAACAGATAACCTACCGGCCGAACTAAAGGGCGTTTTTTTTTTTTAGAGGTATAGAACTTTAAGTTGGCAACACTATTTTAACAAGCGGCCATTTTTTCAACTGTCAGTCAAGTGATTTATTTTTAGTTTGGTTTGGCATTTTAACATGAATAGACTGACGCCTGAAACGCGCTTCCAAATTGAGCAAGTCTTTGTCGGAGTTTTTATTGTCCAACATTTTTTTCTTAACACAAAGACAATAAATCTAGTCAATAATTTGTTTATTGAGTTAAAAGACCGCTGACATAACCCCTGACACAGCAAAATTTTGTCAAATTTTTGTATGCTAACTGACGTCTCCTAGCTAACCAACTTGCGCACTTTTGTTCATTTTTACGGGGGCTAATTGACATTCCATTTATCAACTAGATAATTGTCAATAAAAAATATGCTACGCCACCTATCGTTAATGTCATTCATCGTCATATTCAAGATTCCTAAAATAAAAATAATAGTTCCGAAAATCTAGGTCTAAGGACTTATACGCAGCTGTGACGCTAACTATTTTATTATACGCTTACATTTCTAAACCTACAATAACATTAAAACTCTAACTCATGGTCTAAAAAGCCTGTAATTATTGATGAAAAAGCCTTCGACAACTCCGAGGGATCTCCAAATTTGAAAATTGGTAATTTACAGCAAAAGAATATCTGAAAAGTCGCAGTAATTGCGACGCAAGCTGTTAAGTAGATTTTTATTGGCCAAGTTAAAGAACTGGCCGATAAAGATATTTTTTTGCAACGATTGGAGTCTCCAGTAAATCAAGAATGGAAGACGTGTTAAGTGACAGCTCCACATAGTAAACGAACATTTTGCGTACATAAGGGGTCCGTTCAGAGACTCTGACTTGCAAAGAAAAGAACAAAAAAATATTAACTTAAGCAAAATTCTGCCCAAACTATTCTGATTTTCTGTACCTACTTTTAAAATGGAGCAGGATCGTAAAAAATATCAAACTGCCAGATGTTATCTTTTGTCAGTCAGAAACTTGTTGTTTACACAGTGTCTTGAAATAACGCCGACGAGCGAAATAACGCGGTATTCCAAAAATCGGCGTTATATCACTTTAAGTTTATAAATATAGAGCTATTATTTTTACTATTTTCTTTTTCTTAAATTTATCGTTATTTACTTAAACAGTAAAATTTCAGAAAATAGTAACTTCAGAATTTTGAACAATTATTTTTTCAAGTTTCTCGTTCAATTATGGGATTTTAATTTGAAAAAATAATAGTTCTGAATTCGCGCGAATTTCAAACTATTATTTTCCCAGATTTCTCGTTCTATTTACTATGAAAATCATTGAAATAGTCTCCAAACCTAAACTGTCACTATCCGAAGTTTGTCAAATGATAGACTTAATAAGTAATCACTTTTAGAAGCTTTTAACATTCCAAGCTCTGATTTCTAACATCTAACATCTTGTCTCCTGGTAATGTTCTTTTCTGTACTATTTTGTTCTGACTTTATCTTACTAACTTGTGCTGTCCTGTTCCAATTCATTTTAATAAACATGCCTAATGCCTGTTGTCCGTTTTTATTTGTGTAACTGTAATACTGTAGTTTTGTATTAATTTTTGAGCTGCCATCTATTACAGTTCGTTTTGAAATCCTATTTGTCAATTTGACAACAGTCGTAAATTAAATAAAAAATCCTCAATATTTTACCGAGTTTAATAGATTGACCAAGAAGTTCTATAAGATCAAACTGCTGACCTTCAAAAGGTATATTTTAAAAGTTGCAACACTTGGAAATGGAGCTTGCTTTGACACATTAAAGACGTTTAAAAAGTATGTTTGATTTGTTGATCGGCTAAGGTTACACAGCATTGCATCTGCCAAAGTTTGCATTTCTCTTGCTACCTTTCAAACAAAGGGTAGGTACTTCTGTTATTGATCCCCATTTTGGATATTTGTACTGTTAAATCTCCAGTAATCGCTTTATTAAAATGCATATACACTGCCGTCTCTAGATACGAAAATCAAAATTGCATCGCATTGCGAAAGGTTCACTTTTTTACAATTTCCAACTGTATTTAAACAAGTTTTCGGAATCGAATTCCATTGACGTAATTACAATGTCATCGGCCTGTGACTGTGGCAAGAGTAACCCACACACATTTTCGGGTAAGGTAGCTGCTTGTCCACCAATCAATCGGGGAATGCGAGACATTAAATAGAAATAAAATCGAGGAAATCAGATGTGTGTGGGTTAGATAAACAAACTAACAACTCAATCGACAGCTAGCAAGATGCCATGATCACATGAACTTAATTTTGAAGCACAGCCCCCCGGCAATAGTCTCAACTCAATTTGGACGTTGATACAATTTTAAATGTGTAAATTAACAAAAGCTCGAGGAATCGTCACGCCCCAAAAATTAAACACCAATTTCCAAACTAACCAATTTGCATGACATTGTTCTGGAATTTTAACACAAAACGTACAACACCCGATGACTTGCATAACAACAACATGTTGTGTTTGGCAATAAATTCAAATTCATCTACAACTGCGAAATGGAATTCATCACATCTCCCGATAACACATCAAAAATGGAGACGAAATCGAATGATATCAAAATACAGAAAAATAAAAACAACAACATTTTGTAACATTGCCCATAACAGATGTATAAGTGCATTTGCATAATTTCGGAATTCGATTGACACGACATAAATACCAAACACTAGCGGCATATAACATGCAGCGGCAAGAGACCCTTGAACGCGGCCTGAGAGTGAGACTTGGAGTGCATTTTAAGCGATGAACAGTCATCAATGACTGTGATGTGAATACGAGGTTAAGTGCGACGAGTGTTAATGGTGGCACAGCACTTTGACACTCAGAGAAACGTGAAAGTACCTACAAAACGACGCACCCAAGAGGATGGTGCTCATTTGGATGTGTCTATTTGTGGTATCTTTTGGGCAGACACTTTAATTGTCTTGCGCTAGATCTGGGAAAATCTGCACTTATGGTTTGCAAAAGGTGCACCAAGTCGCTTGCCATTATAATCTCTTTGATGTGAAAGAGAAATTTCGAGGTCAGATTTGGCTTTCGTTGGTTACCATGTTTTTTTTGGCAGGTTTTCGCGAGTGCACCGAGTGGAAGAATGTATAACAACTCACCATTTCCTTCCTGAGGACTGCCAATTGTTTGTCCAATGTACTTCCAATAACTGCGCTGCTATGGTCAGCATTTGTCGTCTCATTCTCGCAATCCATATTCTCGACATCGGTTTGCTCGGTGAAGTTTTGATTGGTACTGAGGCTTTTGGGCAGCGGCGGCAGGTCGGCCATTGACATTCTTCTGAAAAAGATGCAAAAGGATGGTGCACAAATTAGAAATTATTCAATATGTGAATAAAAAACAAAGAAAGAAAAAACAAACTCCAAAAGAAACCAAAAGCTGGGTCTCGGATTTTTTTTGATTAATAGCAGATCCGCGAACCGATTTAAATTTAGCTATGAAGTTTGAATTCTGTTGACTTAAAAATCAAATTTTTTTAACTAGACATACACTGTGACGATTTATAAACCATTTTATTCGATAATCCTGTGTTGCTCCAAAAAATCTTGCCCTAAACAGCTACTATAAAAAGAAAAGACCTTATAAACCGACCTCCCTGCGAGTGTTAAAGGTGTTTTTTTTCATACCAACAATCAGCAAAGATGACGATTTCTCTCTGGCCTTAACTATTCAGTTTAGCTATTTCACCTCGTTTCTGCTGAAGAGTATATGGTTATACTGAAAGAGAGTGTAGATGTCATGAACAATAAGCCGCTGGGAATAAGTCCCTTTCATTCGTCCCAAAAAATAAGAACTCATACAAAACAAATAATTGAGGGAAGGACACGAACTTGTTGCGAAAACAATTTTTTTTACATTTAGTAGGTTTTCGCTCATACACTCACTAAACCGATTTTTGGCGCATGTCGTAATCCTTACCAGCATAGCAGCAGGTGTTAGGGCAATTTCTGTTTCGGCTTCAAGCCTTGAAGGGTCCTCGTACGATTGATATTAACGAGGGATTTAAAAAACTCCACAAATTAAAATCGTAAGTGGCCAAATCGGTGCAGCGTTTTAGTCACTCAAAATCGCCCCCTTTATTGAGATGAGGTGATCCGGGAAGTATTCTCTTAAAACAACAATTAATGTTCTTGTAGCGTGAGTCGTTGGTCCATTGGAATTAAATTTTCATTGACTAGTGGGTTTCTGTTGAGAACTAGCCATCGATGGTACAAGAACTGTCCTTATAAAAAGTTGATTGTCAAAATAAAACTGCTATAAAAGAAATTTCAATAATAATGCCAAATTGACCTTTTTCCGTTTTCTGGAACAAAATAAGGCCAAACTAAAAATTTGGTTTAATTTCGCCTTCGAAAACGAAATATTGCAAAATTTTTGAAATTTGGCTTTATTTCCCGTCTCTGACTAACATTACCGGTTATTGAACAGTGATTATAACCCCAAAAATACAAAATGCTATGATACTATTGTCTTCTAGGACCTGTTAGTAGATAAGTGAATCGACAACCTTTATTTCTGTTGAACTTTCACTGGTAAAAAAAAAACAAAAAAGGGACCTAAGATTCTATACCGAGTACGAACGGATTTTAAAAGCTCTTTCATGACGTTTATACTTATGGATGTTTGTCAGATGTTCCCGAGAGGTGGCGCAGTGAAAAAAACCTAAAGATGAAAAGTCTGTCGGAGTTATAGGTCCAACAATTTGCAGCACGTATGTAAAACGTCTTTCATTGAGCGATTCCTATCTTTAAATTTAAATAACACAAAGTGTATATGATATGTGATATCATCGAAATATTTTAATCGTTTGAAATGCTTATCGTTGCCATCATGTATGGAATTTAATATCGCTAGGTGGCGCGCATCCGAAATGTCCAATTTTCCACGAATCTGGCGCATAAATAAGGCTGAATTTGACAGATGGCATGGGTTGTTTGGCTTTGAGGGCCGCTTTTATCCGTGGCTTGTTCGCGTGTTCAGAAAACCTCACAAGAAAAAGTCTATGTCAAATCGCACAATCTCGGTGGCCAGTTCACATCACCTCCACGTGAGATGACCAAGCCCTCGAATCGCTTGTGCGGAATTTCCAATGTGGTGTGAACCACATGTCATTGTTGTTTATATGATCCAATTAAGGCCAAAAGAAGTTGTATATCATCGACCTATAGCGCTCGATGGCCTGGTCAACGTCGTACTCAAAGAAATATGGATCATTGACGCCGCAAGCCCAAAATCCACACTAAGCAGTGACTTTTTCGGGATGCATTGGACGCATTTCGATCTCATGTAAATTTCTATCGACTCAAATTCGACAATGTTGTTTGTTGACGTACCCATTCATCCAGAAATGGGCCTCCCGTAAAATGGGCACGTTTTGTTGAACGCTATGTCCATCCATTGTGATTTGGCAAAACAGACTAAATAAACAATAAATGTAGCTTCAACAATAGGTCTGTTCCTTTACTTTTGTAGTAAAAATGGAAAAGACTGTCAAAATGCCTGTGGAGCAGATAATTTCTCTCTCAAAAAGGGAAACTTACGCAAAAGTTAAGGAACGCTTTTGTAGTAACCTCTGCAAAACACAAATGCGAATAGTTCACCCAAATGCCAAATAGAACAACAAATTCAAATCAGCTGTAAATTTTCAGGCGACTGACAGTTGTTTCAATTCTTACGCAAAGAAATTTGTTGAGTAAAAACTAGTAAGAGGGGAAACATCTTGCTCTCTCGAAGCCGCTCTCTTTTACGAATTTTTCGAGGTGAGGAACAACTGAGTAGTGTTAGAATTCGTAAAAATTCGTAAGATTTAAAAGTAAAGGAAAGTTCAGAAGTCCATACTGGCCGCGATGCACTTTGCGGGATGTCGTGGCACAACCAATACAAAACAGAAGCCCTATGTATGGGCACTTATTTGATTTATAGCTGCGAAAATTGATACATCGATGTATTTTGTTTAAAACCATAGGTACAGTGAGAGAACCAACAGTGGGACCTGCTATACAAATCATTGAAAACGCTTAAAGTCCCACCAGTACTAAAAGTAAAGCGAGTTTACATAACTTGTTCCTCTTTTTATTTCAGGTAGATTAAAACTTATCAACCAACACGATTGTAATTCAGTTTCGCTCGAGTATACGGTATACCTATCTGCCTTCAATAATTAACTTCATCTCAAAGATGAGATTTCAATTTCAGATAAAATATCTACAATCTACAAAGATTCATCCAATCTCTTTATGTTTTTCCATTTCTTTAAGCTTCATCAGAGATTACATTTCAAACCGAAGGCTCACTTCATTACTGTTCATCTCGCAATCTAAATTTGGCCACCGTTAAAGTACCTTTACCGTTGAATGAGTTTATTCGGAATAAAAATAACCGAACAAGATCGGTGAGATGCTTTTGAAGTTTATTGACACTTTTATTTGCGCGAAATACATTAAGTACCTGCTTAACTGATTTATTGAGCTGTGCGTCTTTTTCTTTGTTAGAAGCTTAGCATTCTCTAAGCGATTGTCCGTAAAATAAAATCACGGACAGTGCTCATATACAAATTTCCATATTTGCATTTGATTAAGGTCAATCAAGCAGCAAAATGCACAAGCTAAACACACCCGAAATGAGATGCAAATCTAATGCAAATATATTCAGCGAAATTTGCTTTATTATTCGGTGGATATTCGTACAACATTAGATACCCATGTGCAAATAAAAAAAGAATTTGTCAAAGCCCGTGGATGGTGTGCTAATGAAATGCAGCTTTCAGGTGTGAAATGATGGCTTCTTTGATGTGATATGCGTGACTGCAATTCGCATAATTGTTTCTAGTTCCTTTGAAGTCCTTAGACATATTTTAATTGCTAGTTTTCTAATGTGCAATTAAGGATACTAGGCTTTTTACATTCCTTATGAACGGTTTAGGTACTATTCCAGCGATTTGCATGTCAAAATAGAGCTCCTTTTTGTATTTGTCACAGACTATTTAATAATAAAGTGCACGACTGGATCGCACGAAACTTACTCGTTCATATCATCAGTTTTGTTGGTTTATTTTTCTTTTGTTATTGTTTATAGGCTATAAAACAAGATTTTTCAAATTGGTGATGCAGGTAGGTGGTGACTCGAAGTAGGGTTTGTGATGTAAGAATTCAGATATTTGTTTTTAAATTTGCCCGTGTTTGGGGTAAATGAATTGGTTGGAATTATTTAAAGTTGTGATTACATTTTAACGGTTAGTGCGGTAATGTTTAAAAGATGGCATTATTTGCATTTCTCTAAGAAAAACTAAGTACGGGGTTTTATTAAGAATACTTATGTTATCGTAAATAAGCATTTTAGTTAAAATCTTTAGAGCTGATTTTGGAAAATAATGCGTACAAAATAGTAACAAATATTTCAAAGTTTAGTTCGAAAAATAATTTGGCGCAGCTATTTAGCTTAAAACTGAGTATAGGGTATTGCTCAGGATGTTAGTATTACGTGGTTTTTGAAGTTTCGTCCAAATCGAAAATCGCGTTTTCGAGATTTGAACAGTTTTCAAAATCAGCGTTTCCGGTGGTTAGAATCAAAAATGGAGGACGCAATAATGCTGAAAACGTCAATTTTACTCCAAGTATGCATTTTGGTCAAAATCGCTTTAGCCGTTTTTATGTAGGTAAAACGAAAAAAAAAAAATTCTCAAAATATGGCTTTTTTCAAAAATCTGTTATAGACAATTTTCAAAATTACCGTTATTGTATTTTTCTGCGAAAAATTGGGTATGCAGCCATCTTAGTTACACCTACTTATGCCCAAATATCAATTTTGGTTGAAATCGTTAGAGCCGTTTTCGAAAAACTCTAAATTGCTGAATACCGTTACAACGGCAACTCTTAACGTGCAAAAATAAAGTGGCCCCGAACTGTAAGCCCACCAACTCCAAATCCGAAGTTTGAAATAAATCCGTCGTTTTTGAAAGACTTGTCTTGTTGGGATATTGTAAGTGACATTTAATTTACGCCTTGTCTTGTAGTGAACATGGCCAAACAACTTCCAACCATACAATAGGATAGATAGTATGAGGGATTCAATAAGTAACATTGGCAAAGAACCTTATGTGGACCACAGGATACCATTGTACACTTTCCCAACATGATCGGTCCAAGTGAGTGTGCCATTGAAAATTATTCCGAAGTTTTTAAGCCTTATGAACGTTTCCAATTGATGGCTCTCCTAACAAGATTGACGGAAAAGTAGGTGTATCTAATTGTTGCTTATAGATACAAAGACTCTTTGACTTTGAAGGATTAAGCGACAAGTAGTGTTTAAGAGTCCACTGCTGAATGACCTTTAGATCTTGCCCATACCCAAAGAAAAAAACATGGATAATTGAACCATTACAGCAAACATGTGGACAGTAGAAATCATTCACATAAATTGAAAATAATATAGGCCCAATAACAGAACCCTGAGGAACTCCGGCATGTATCCCAAGAAATGATGATATTATGTTTACTACAGCCACAGGATTGCAAAAGCTCGACTGATAGGTGCAAAAAACGAAATCTATGTAAGAGCTTCTGATAGAGAAGAAAATAGTCCACCGTGTCGAATGCTTTAGAAAAGTCAAAAGCGTAGGACTGTTTGCGTTCAGGCCTTTCCGAATGTCGTCTCCAGCAAGTAACAGTGCGGTCTTACAACTTCTTTTGCACGCAAGCCGCATTGAGCAGATCTCAAAAGGTTGCTGTTGCTAAGATGCTCTTGCATCTCTTTCAGAATCGTCTTCTCAAAAGCTTTGGATAATATTGCGATTGGTCTATATTCAGGGTTAATCTTGTTTTCCTATTAAGGTATTGGAATTATCTTATCCATTTTCCCCGAGGAGTAATCACAAGTCGTTAGTATTTGGTGAAAGACATGAGTGTATAATTAAGCAGGAAAGGCAGAAGAATCTTTAAGAATTTAGGACTTATTTCATCCAAACCTATTGCATTCGATTTAACCGAAAGCAGAGCAGAGACAGCTTTAAAGTTGTCGGCCTGACATAATTATGACTTTTGTGTTGACAGTACAGCGGCTGAATTGAGGATGTTGCAGCCAACGTCAGTGGGAGCAACTTTTGATATAGAACTGCGTTTCTGGCGCCTGTGAGTAGTGTCGCCACTTTTCGTCCCTTATACGAAGAACAACTAAGTTTCGTAAGGATCGATATGAATAATAAATAACAGGTAACTTATGTCACTGTCAGTTATATCTTTGAACATTAGAACATCATGCGAATAACATCAATCAATATTTTTCCTAAATTATAGGTCAACCGGCAGCTCTCCGCCGCATTACCCTATAGATAATCATCCGCACAGCCGCAATTAGAACATTCCAATTGATTTAACAACACTACTAACTTTGATGCCATCTGATCCAAATGCATTGACATCATTTTACGGCGCGACAACATGAAGAAGTGCACTTTCCTCACCTATACCCTCATTAAGTTTTCACAAGATTCTAATTCCAATTCCAACCTCCAGATGTCACGCTCACGCGTAACTTGTAACTTTTAAGCCGGTTTATTAGAGACTATGCTGTATGCGGTTTCCTCGAATCAACTATCACCGCTGATCCATTTTCCACAGCGCATTTCAATGCACACACTCCCATTGTGTGCGGCGGCCGTCTCTGACCCAGAAACCACCACTACAACGACTGCACTCGTGAGTTGCACCGTACAAAATCGTTTAAAATATTGATTTTCGTATTAATATCGCTGGCACAGGGTTATCGTTGCGTGTTCACGTTAATGTTTCACTGTAACCTAGCGTACACGCTTTGCCGGAGCTGGAGGCCTCGCGGGTTCTCAATGACGATTGCTGGTGGGTAAGACGATACTGACGATGATGACTGTTATCAACCTATTTAACGAATGCAGTTCAATAATAAGTTTCGCACTAAGCCCAGTTAACGAGTATGATCATACCGGTTGATGACGACGGCAGCTGGCAATTGGTTAAGCGAATCAAAGAAGTGTTAACACAAAACAAACGCAACAACAAATCCAATCAAACATATTTTATGGGTCACGAATTGCCGATGCCGACACACTGTTGTTGCAGCGGTTGATTGCGGTCGAACTAAAAATATAATAATATCATTTGCATAATAAATTATAGACTTTTAGTAACGTGTACGTTAAGTAAGGTTTTTATCTTGCAACTTATGGCCGGCGCGCGGTTAAGTTAGACAGGAAAAAGACTTTTAAGGCGCCAGTATGCGTTACTCAATATTCTTGTCACGTATTGTCTTTGGAGCTAGGGCTGTATCCAATATCCATGGGTAATGAGAGGTTTTCAGTGGACTCCTTTTAGGGAATATTTCCGTTGCCGGAAAGGGTTGTCAGCGGATGTACATGTGTACACCCTTTTTGTGTTTGATGCTGGGTTATAGACTGCGCACTTGCATAGGTTCCCGTAAAGGTAAAAGTCATAAATTTTAACGAATGTAATGAAACTCAAAGAGATAGGGGAAGAGATGCTAAGAGATGAATTTGTTGTCTTTAGTATGTTTTGTGTAAGTTACGAGTTGGCGTCAAAGCTGCTGGACGGATTTCGCTAAAACTTTTTTTGAAATGTTTCTAGAGACTCCAAAAAGTATATAGGCTAAGCCGTTCATTGTCCCACTTACTTTTTGTCAGATCTATTAATCAAAATGTACTTCGTTTTGCGAATTTAACCACCTTTGACTCTGGCGAGAAGTCAAATTTTAATCAGTACAGAAATAGAAACCCCATCGAGCAGCTTGCTGATCCATCCACCTGCTGCAGCTACAAACCAAAATCTGAAATGCTCAAATTTAATTTTTCAAATTGAAAAATATTAGCACCGATTGTTCTTGATCGTAGGCGCACATTGAAAGCACTGGCCTGTGTGTCGTTTACTCTGATTTTATAGCTTATCTCATAAAATACTATTTTTAAAAAAATTATTTTATTTATTAAACAAAATTCGTCATTCGTTTTTAAGAAATAAATTTAACAAAATTTTAAAATGACATTTAATATTCATTTAAATTTATTTCTTAAAAAAATTAAATTACGTCGAATCCCTCTAAGTCGAACCTCCTTTAACTCGAATTTCCTTCTAACTCGAATTTTTCGACCCAATTTGTGCATTTCCTTCAATTTTGCATAGAAAAGTCATCCTCTAAGGATTTGTTCAAAATGTACCTACTTTTCTATTTTTTTAACTTAAATAAATTCGCTTAAAAAAATTATAATAAATCCCTCTAACTCGAATTTTTCCAGATATCCCTCTAACTCGAATTCATTTTTATCTCCCGTGAAAATTCGACTTAGAGGAATTCGACGTAATTTAATTTTTAAATTTAATACATTTAATAGAAGAATTCAATCAATAGCAGAAAATGTCTTTTTCGACGTGAAGCCTTATATTCCTTAAATATACTAAGAGGACGATTTGAAATCATTTCTAGCTCGGCGGGAGCTGTTTTATCGCATTGCTACAGTTTTCCCGATGAAAGCCAAATTCTCTACCTTTAATAGGTTATTAATAAGGTTATCTTTTTTGCCGCTTTTCACCATACCATGCAAGTATTTATCCCGTTATTTATTCCTGCGAGCATACCCCAGCGTTTAGTAAAGATATTCTCGCAGACGTTATAGCCACTCCCTATATTATTTTTTTAACATTTCCAGATAAACAATAGGCAGATCAAAGTGGATTAACTAAAGGAGCTTTAAGTCTTCCATAAGAGGATAATTGACTTAAAGCCTATATTCGTTCGGTTCGGTTGTAATGCGAAGGTCTAAAAAACGAAACGAAAAGCACTACCGCATTTAAAAAAAGAAAACAAAGAAAACGAAAATTTGATTGATGTATCATGTGTCTGTTTCTTTTAACAACAGCCAAACCGTAAATGCGATTCATACTGAAGAAATTCACAAAGATAACTGAAAACGTCAATGAAATCGGTTTCGTTTTTTAGCTCTCACAAAAAACGAAAATACTTCTCGTTTTTAAAGTAACGCAAGTAGTCTACGTTTACAACTAAACGAACATTTTTTGATCTTATGCAACTGCGCATATCCTTTGACAATGTAACAATGTCAAGTTCTTTTCAAATGAGAGCGATTTGTGAGCTTCAAATTTCAAAATCTGACGGTTCCATCTTTCGGTTTTTAAAACTCAAAACGCAATACATTTTTTTTATTTTATTTATTGATTTCTTAGCAGGTTGTCGTTGCGTTGTCGATTACGCATAAAGTCTGTAGAAAAACCTCTTATCTCTTCAATAAAAATGCCCTTTTCAATCAAGGACATTGCATTCAGAAACTTTTAGGCAAAGTAGCCTTGGATGAACCCAGAAGAGGCTGAAAATTGGAATCAAAATGCAACCCATTCTCCGTAAACATGTTTCCTATAGATTGACTGTTTCTGCTTGGAATCAAACCGCCAAAAATCTACCGAGTTTTATTCATTAAAAACGGAGTTGCCTCCCGTAACCCTTTCCAAATTTAAAGTAACTCCACTTGTATTTCAAAAAATTCAAATATCTTAGACTACGACTGGAAACAAATTTTCAATGGGCAGTTTTGGCCCTAATCGCTGAATACAATTTTCTTCCTTAAAGCTTAGTACGCTTCTGTTTCGGAACAGAAAATCGCATACAAAAGTGACACAATGAAATCATGAACGAAAAATGTCGCTCTCCTTTTCGTTTTGCAGTTTCGCTGCTCATTTGGAGACCACCGGAAAATTTCGTTCCGAAACACTAGTGTAATAGGCTTAAAAATTCAAAAGTTAGTTGCCCGATGTAACAGCTCGTTCTCAATTTTATATATTTCGCTACCATTATTCTTTGTACAAAGCCGAGTCTATCAATGATGACCAACCAGATAATAACATATATTGATTATAAATGTCAAACACCAAATTCAATATGACAGTCGACGACAGTCGATGATTTTGATTAAAATTGATGCAAAAACAAGTCAATAGAATCAAATAGAATTTGTTTATCATCGCAAATCGATAACTGCGATAACTAAGTAATTTTGTAAAGCAAACTGCACCCTACATGTGAATGGACGCCATAACATTATGTCAATGCAACATTCTGTTTGTTTTGTAATTCAACTCATTAATTATGTATTACAGTTCATTCAAGTGGACTTTTAAACCCGCAGAGATATCTCAATGCGAGTGGAGTTTTCTGTAATCTAGGACACCCAATTGGGTCAGAGACTTTGTTCGGTCCTCTGTAACCATATATCCAACAGCAATGCCAATGTAATGTCTACGCCATAGAAAAATTGCAGAATCACAACTGACAAATGGGGTAAGCAAATGAAAATGTTCTTATCTGGATTATTATATAGACAGGGTTAGGGGCAACCAGTATTTTCTATAAAGACTAATGTCAAATCAGTAATTAGTCATTCAAATAAATTGTAAAACCTTTCACAAAAGAGTAGACTATAAGCAATTGGTCCATTTTCTATTGAAATCTACAGAAATTGCCAACCCATCGATATGTCAAATATCAGTTGTTATCCCTACTAACTCAGCTCAAACTTCATTAGACACATGCCCTCGTAATTAGTGCTGCTTTTTAATAGAATGTCCTTTCCAATTCTTTTGAATCTAATACAATATTCCATAAGATACCCCTTAACTTCGATTACTCTCTAAATCGATTACAATTGCTCCCGTAGATCACAACAATCGCCGTCTTACGCAATCAAAAATGTCGGAAATAAAACGCACGCTCGCTAATGGCGATTGCAATTTTCCAAAGGCGAATATTTCAACCGTCACGACGCGCATGCGTATTACTTTAACCGACTCTAAGCGATCATTAACACTTTCTCTTTGTTTTCAAACAACACGGCTAATCAATGCCGGGCGGAATTATTGCCCGTTGCGATACATTTCCGATTTGCATCATACCCAGATTTAACAAATCGGAAATTCAACATTTGTTTTTTAATCGGATGTTATATACAGCCAGGCGTGGGTCAGCCAGCGTCGACCTTTTGCCGGCACAAGAGGAAGTCCAGTCCAACGCATGAGAAAACAACGTTTGTTCGTTTTAACAAAGATTTTCTCTTGCATTCAATTAACACTCACCCAGGAGTTGGTCTGTTCTCTGATTAAATTATTTATGGTCAACGCAGATTTTCCCATCGCGCTGTCCCATACAACAATCTAATTGACCTACATTTTCAAAGAAGTATCTTGTTGTGTATCTATTGAGGCGATTGGTCTGAGAACCTGATTTTTCACTGTTGGTCTTCCGGGCATACCTTGTTTCTTTCCTTTGCATGCAACACATGCAAGGTCAAGATGAAAGAAGTTGTACAGTCGGACATGCGAAGGTATTTGGAAAGCTTCCAAAACAAACCTCTTGAATATATTACACTAATTGATGAAGATACATTGTAGGCAATGCGCGTGGTTTGTTGAAAAATATCAGCAGACGCTGGGGAGAACACAAATGAAAGAGATGAGTGACACTTGGTGTGTGTTATTGGAGAGGTTGTAACTTTTTTTTATGTTTTTGGACTTTCTTTGATTAATTTCGTGAAATTTGCATCATAAATATGCAGATGAAAGAAGATCTTCTTTGTCTTAAATATGTGTTCAGAAGCAGCATGAGTTTGAAAGTTGCAAAACATTTCTAAATTTGAGAATCAACATTACCTGGGTCTAAAGTAATTCGAAGCCAGTTTTAATGATGCACAACATCGACGAATCGGACAGAACCTCACTTCAGATAGCTATAACTTTTAGGTAGTTAGGCACGTTTTCTTGCCAATCGCTGTTACTTTGGCCTAAGAAGGTTGAAAAACACTAAGGAAACGCTATATAGATAAGACCCTCATCATCCCAGTCCTCATTTATGGTATAGAATGATGGACTTTATCAAAGGCGGAAAGAGGTCACCTCGATCGCTTCGAACGCAAAAGTCTTTGTGTGATTTTCGGTCCCGTTTGCGTTGACGGGATTTGGATGAGGCGATTAAACTACAAGTTGTACAGCGACATCGCCCTGGTCAAAATAGTACGCATCAGTTGTCTAAGATGGATGGGACATGTAGAGCGAATGGACACTAATGCTCCAGCACAAAAAGTCTTCGATTCCAACCCTGAGGGACAACGCAGTAGGTAAAGACCTCGCCTTAGATGGCGCGGGCAAGTGGAAGGGGACCTCAACCAATTTGGAGTGCGTAGCTGGAAATAGTTAGAAAAAGAGGCGCAGGTCCACCCCGGACCCTATACACTCGTCCGCAATTATTTCATCGACTATCGAGAACACTGCAGTGCGACTTCAACCACTTCGTAGTTCGTACGAAACATGTAAATTTCGTCTGGCATTCCAGATTTCACCGCTACTTATTTTGACTCAAATGTCGAACACTTCACCCCAGCCGTAGCAGTTGTTTTCGACACAGTTTATCTTGCTTTCTGCGCAGTCGAAAATGGCCGACTTTGTTAACATTTTATTCAATCGATATTCGGTCGTGCGGTGCGGGGTTTCACAAAAAACAAGCGATCCACCTGAAGTCAGTAGCATTTTACACATTTCTACGGAAAGTACTAGATTAATGGTTATGATCATTGACACACTATGTACACATGGACTGCTAGAGAAATGTCAGTTTCATACAAATAAAATAAATAAATATTTTGGCGCGACAGGTCTATGGGACCCAAGGCCTAGCTTCTCACAACCATTCGTTTTGTGTGGGTTTTCAATTTTTGGGACGAATGGAAGGGTTCTACAATTTTACGACGAGTCCAAACGGATAATTGAGAAGCTCATTCATGACAGTTTTACTCTCGGATGTTTGTCAGACGTTCGCGAGAGGTGGCGCAGTGGAAAAAAATCTTAAGATGTAATTTGGCCCTTTCGGGATTCGAACCGGGGACCCCTCGCTTAGTAGCCCAACACACTACCACTAAGCCACTGAGTTTCATACAAACCTGCAAGGAAAAATGAAGCAAATATAAGCACTAGCCCTTCTGGTTCAGTGCGGCAAAAGCATGAAACCTCTGCGCGCCATTGATATTTTTTACATAGAGCACAGTGCCATCCACTGTAGAAACATTGCAACTGCGCAAAATAACGATTTATATTCAAATAATTTCCAACTTTTTACAACAGATGGCGTACTCAGCACTTAAAAAAAGAATCATTCAGTTTGAAAACGAATGCGAATTGCTCAATGACATTTGAGTGTTTCCGATTCTCTCCGTCGTAAAACAAAAGAGCTAGTGCTTATGTTTGCTTTAACAAAAATTGGCTGCTAGCAGTCCATGTATAGTATATCAATGGCTATGATCAATTCGAATTATCATCCCCTCTCATAGATGGCGATTAGTTCGACTTAGGCTCAAATCAAAAAATGAACAAATAAGTGTCAACAGTAGTTTTCCGTGCTGGGAAAAACAGAGGTTGGAATGAGCCCACGCTACAGATCAGTCATTTAAGAAAAAATATTAAGTTTCACCTCGCTTACTGATTTTTGAGGTGCTCGATAAATGGAGTCTTAAGTTGAGTTGAGCAGCTGCAAGCTGTATAACGTATACAGTATATAACCCCCGCTTTTGACAACTCTCGATCCAACGACGTAAATTCAGCGCCACCTATCTGTTGAATGAAAACTACTACCAATTTCCGACATAATTTCCCATTACCCAATAGAAAAAGTTTTCTAGCCCCCACACACACATAATTATTCCCCCAGATTCCCATTTTTCGTGGTTACCAGCAGAATAATTGTTTATTGTTTGTGGAATAATAAATAAAACCCGCGGATAAGACCGAACATCAGCGGGAAACCGTTACATAAGCCATGCTGTACCGGAAGAACTATTGCGCGTGATCACACACTGCCATCGCAGAGTCAGTGAATTCAGTTGAATGATGTCGCCTCCCGCCGCTATATGGCACTGAGCAATGTATTCATGTGCAAAACCCGTTCCACGAGACTAGGTTGTTATCACAGTTAACCTGTCTCCAGGTGCTTCGCTATTGCATTGCACTTTGCACATTTATAGTGACACAACTCACTTGTTGCCGACGACACGTCGCGTCGTCGTCGAGATGAGGCCAACCAACAGTGATTAGAGTGTCACTGGGCTGCCGCACATGTAATGCATCATTTTTGTTTTATCTTCGCTGGAAAATAAACCTGTAGACGTTAATGTGGCATGGAGTCCTCGCGAAGCCAAAAACACCTTTACATTCCATGTCCATCATGAGCAGTATTATGCAAAAGGAAGGAGCACACTACTTCAGATGGCCTGGTCAGGTAATATGTCTCGTGGACTATAGCAGGTTGGCAAGTGTGTTTCCGCATTTGGAACACCCGTAGGCGACGACGTAATAAGTGTACGTTACAGTCTTCAAGCGACAAGTTAGATGACACTTTGGACTTGAGGTGACACATATGGTGAACTTATTACCGCCCAAAATGTGGTTCGCTGTTGTTTCATTGCGACTTTCTAGTTCAAGGGGGATTTGTTTGTTTTTGGATTCTGGTTTGGCAAATAGATTTCCCAATTTTTGTTTAGTGCTGGAAAAACGCTAAGCCATACCTACATTGCATAACATTGGTTCCCAATGGCGACGATGAATATGAAACCGAAGTTCTAAACTTGAAAAATTATTTTTAACAGCTCTGGAAGTGAAATATTTAGGGGATCTTGCAATTGAATCACGCTTTCTGTCACTCAACAAACATAGGAACCACTCTTTCTCATTGACTCCTCTTGAAACCACGCTCGCTGTAGGTACCTTCTCTGTCATTTCATACTCAAAGACGCCATTTTGTTTTTGCATTCATCGTAAATCTAGTCCAGACAAATTTAGTCGACTTGCAACGACTAGATTTTTCAATGTGCCAAATTTGAGGCTGGTACGCTGTTCGATTGAAGTGAAATTTTCACTCCAAAAAGTGCTGTGTCAAAAATGTCAAAAATTTAATGCGACGGACAATAAAAGCCAAGTGTAATAGCCTAAGTAACGTCCCCTACAAATCACTTTTTGAACAACTATTTTTCACTCGAACAGCGTACTGCCTAGTGAAATCTTCACGTGGAAAGTTCATTTTGACAATTCCTAGTGAAAATTTTGTATGAAAAATTGGATTTCACGTGAAGTGCACCCTAGGCTTTAGTTCTCAACCAAACTATAGCGATCCGAATTTTTCCACATTGAGTAAAGCTGTCAGAAACAATGACAGCTCACGTTTTGAACACTGTGCGCATTCAAAAATATTTAGATGTCTAAAGTCAACTAGATTCTGCTGGAGATGAACGCAAAAACTAGATTGGTCAGAAATGTCACATTTCCTACGTCAGCCACTTATGCATGAACTGTCAACTAAGTAATCAGTCACAAATTTCTTGACTAGATTCGGCTGCTACCCCTCCAAAACCAGTTGGTGACAAATCTCGGCCAATTAAAACTGACTGTCAGTCAGCTGTCAGACTTACCAAACTAGATACTTGAACGTCAACACTGATTGCACCGAGCAGCCCATCACTAGATTTTAATTACCCGCCACTTGAACTCGGTAAACTTTGTAGACAATTTATGTAAACACGAAACTTAATTGTCTTACTGCGTTTGAACGAATTCCAGAATGTGCGGCTCTTTAGACGCAACCTTTTCCATCTGAAAAGCTCTTGAGGCTTATCAGTGCAGATATCGTGGTCAACAAAATGCAACTGCAACTGCGGCTATAAATGTGACAGTTCACTTAGAACAATAGTCATTGTATTTCTGTGTCATATAGTTCAAAATGAAACTTGGAGGTAAGTCTAAGGGCCATTTGCTGATACGACTCATAGCGAATTAAGTGCCACATAAACTCTTATGTGACAGTTTATGCCGTAGAAAAAGTAGCCCATAAGTATTTAAGTAGAACTTAAATCGTAAAGAGTCGTATGAGCAAACGGCCCTAAGTAACTTAAATTAGTTAAGACTTGTTTAGAGCGTTTCTTAATTTCAGTTGCTGTTTTTCTAATTGCTATCGGCCTTGCGTCCGCTTTTGTTCAAGACGACGGCCAGCCAGGATGCAAAACCGCAACCGAAATGAAGGACGTGTACTATAGGAATTTTTTTGACTCCACTGCCTTTTGGAAATGTGAAGAACTTGGAAAACCAGCTGTCAAAATGTATTGCCCTCTCGGTGAAGGATGGCTGGATAGCCTGAGGAAATGCGTAGTCTGGGAAGACTGGGCTTGGGAGACACCAATGGAGCCGCCAAGCAAACCATAAACGGAATTTATTTAAGTAAGGGGTGGTCCATGTTTTAGTTTTGTGTTGTGTAAATAAGAAATAAGCATTTCAAGAATTTTTTAAACGTGGAAGGACTTTGCCTTAAAATGAATAAGGAAAAGCTGGATTAATGGCGTTTTCGATTAAAGAAAAGAATTGTCCTTTCTATGTAAAGAGCTTTTTCTATGTTTTGAAAAGGAAGTGCACTTCCAGGTCAATTCTTAACACGAAAAAAGTGTCTGGAATATTTTAAAAGAATCGCGTCACACTCTCCCACGCTACACAAGGTTCGTAAAAGAACTTCACTCTACGAATCAGTATTTTATGACGTCTTTCGTATCTAACTCTGATTAAAAAAGGCGTTAAAATCGATGCACATTTGATGACCTTCAGCCAGTAACAAAAAACGATTGGATCTTCCCAGCAGGGTTATTACTTTTTTGCGCGAACGTACGCCCATCAAGAATGCTTCTTCAATCGCATCTGCTCTGGGATACTGTTTTTTTTCCAACAATTATGATGAACACAACAATGACTTCATCCACTCGATACTCGAATGCAACCATCCAACTAAACCGCACGCTATTATTTCACTTAAGGAGAACGTCAGAAAAACGCTATAAAGTATCATCGCTGGCAGAGATTATTTCACTTTTTATTACGATTGCATCTCAATCAATGGCGAGAGGTGATTATAAGGCGCTCGCAGACGTCTATAATATCCCCTTTTGATGATAGATACAAGTCGGGTATACAATCGTAGCTCGCTGCATCAAATCGATTCAATTGAAAATGGAAAGATTGTAGCAGATGTTTGGTACACGCAAGTGTAACAACTGTATTTGTGGTCGGTCTAAGACTCTATTATTAGACTCATTGGACTTTCTAAGCTTAGCAGTGATTTTGTTGCCTCCGTTCAACCCTACTTACGAGCGGTTGCTGGCCGCTCGTAAATTACGAGTGGAAATTATAACTTGAAGGCAATTCGCAGTTTTGTTATGAAACGCCATGCTCCAGCTGCATGCGGAGTTGCTATACAAAGTCTGATGTGTAGCATCCGACAATGGTCTGGAGTTGTCTAACCACAAACAACACTGGTTTAGGTACTTTGCAATCTTTTGTTCAATCGGCAAATGGTCAGAGTGTACAGTACCGACTTTCCGTTTGTGTGCGGAAGTACGTGCAAATTGTCTTTCCGCACGCCATAAAAAAAAAATGTCAAGCCGCCCCTTATGTGATAATTAGGTATGGTCTGATTGCAGGTTGAATGGGTGTAGATTAATAGTTAGTTGGTAAAATATATTAGCAGGGCAGTATCACTTAACTACATATTTAATTTAAAAGAGTGACAGCGAATTGCCATTTGTGTTTCTTGTCAAATGCTTGGACTAATTAAATGGTTATAACTCGCAACAGGGAAAAGCTTTTAAATGTAATGAAGAAAGACAGAGATGGAGAGGAATGATAACGCTTTCGGACGCACCTTAAAGTGCGGTTCTTGTGATAGGAAGCCAGTCAGTTGGCGCATGAATTGGCGACACTTGAGGGAATTCTGTTCTGAGATTATACATGAAGAATGGATAAAATCTCAGACGTAACTGGGTTGGAGAAGAGTTGCCGAAAGAATTTGTTGCCTTTTAGTTTCAACCTTGTAAAGGCCTCAGTAAAAGGGAAATACCAGCGCCTTGAGCTGATACATCTCCAACGATATATGGCCTTACAGTTACTAATTTCATTTCCGACTTTTAATATAAAGAGTTCGCATTGCATATATTTTCAGAATTTTAAACTTCCGTAAATTCAAAATCGAAACTTGAATTTGTTTATATAATTTAAACAAAAATGCTGTCCTTAAGCTGGCATCGTGATATTGAGTAAGAAGAGAGGCGGAGATCAACGGAATAGCTGAAAGGCATAAAAAGTCAATTCAAGCCGAAATGGCTTCAAGACATGGCAAATTCAACTGCAAGGCAAAATAGTAAAGCAATCAAATGGATTTTACTGTATATATATCTGGAGCAAGGACAAAACAGAAGTTTAAACGTGTTTTCGACGTGTTTTTTTTTTAAGCTGTATTGGAAGTGTCCAAAAATCGTTTCGTAAAGCTTTTTAAACGCCACGCTGACGTTATGGGCGTTTTATAAAGAGTTTTAGACGTGTTTTTGATGCGTTTTCTGAAGCTTTTTTACTCTTTTACACCCGCTTTTGAACTAGTTTTTTCACGCATTTTCGGAAGTGTTTGGAAAAGTTTTTTTAAAGCGATTTCTGACTCTTTTAGCGTTTTTGTTTTTGTTTCGAACAAATTTTCAGATGCGTTTTATACCCGATTTTAAAACTTTTTTAGTCCGTTTTTGGAACTCCCTTTTTTACGCATTTTCGGAAGTGTTTCGGGCCAGTTTGTAAAATGTCATTGTAAGTATTTTTATACGCTTTTGTTAACCCATTTTGGATGTGATCTCTAGCACTATTTAACGCACTTTTAGACGCCTTTAAGAAATTGTTTCGGACCAGTTTTTGACGCGTTTTTTGATGAATATTTAGTCCATTTTTTTGCTCCTATTTTGACGCATTTTGGGAAGTGTTTCGGACCGGTTTGTAAATAGTCGTTGTAAGTGTTTTTATACGCAATTTTTAAAGCGTTTTGGATGCGATCTCTGACACTATTTAACGCATTTTTTAGCGCGTTTTAGAAAGTGTTTCGGACCCGATTTTTGACGCGTGTTTTGATGCATATTTGATGAATTTTTTTAACCCATATAGACGGTTTTTAAGGACCATTTTATAAAACGATTGTGCTGTCAATAGTGACAATAATTGTCCTTTTTTCATTCCAGCTGCCTTGGTTTCTGGGTAACTCATTCTTCCTTTTTTATCTGACAGGGGATCGAATACGGAGGACATTATGGTTCAAAATTTTCAACTTCAGTCTTTTCTTTAAGAAGATGGGACTCTGGGGAATGAGGCCTCTAGACTACTTATGCCTAAAAAACGCGTGAAGACAGCGGCACATAATTTATAGTCTGTCAATAATGCACAGCACTTGGCATAAGAGGACGTATACTTTTCAGAATGGTGACGGATTCATCAAGCAGATGCAGGATCTATGGATGGGAGGAATCGAGTTACGCAACAACTCTAAACAAATTCAGAACTTATCCCCAATTGCGGCCTCTGATTCGAGTATCTCCTATCCTAAATCAAACACTAGACACAAATGGAACAAACCACTTCTAGTAGGTACTAATACTGAAAGCATTCCATTATTCCCTGTTCGTCCCTATATTCCTAGCAATAAACAAGCCGCCCGCCTTGCCCTTTCCATAGACAACAGATTCCCCGCATTATTATCAAATCAAGTTCAATGCTCTTAACGCAATTGGTAGCAATCAAATCGATTATCATCTGATGAATGACAGTCACGCCATCATCGCCGCGCTTGAATTCATCGAAAATATTCTACTCTTACCGAATGATAGCATCAGTCAATTAGATCGTTCGCTTAGTTAGCAACTCGTAAAAATAAATGAGCGATTCTCGAAATGTTAATTTAATTAGCGCGCATGCAAGTTTAAGTTCAAGTTTAAGGAGCCTCCAGAAACCAACAAATTAAATTTACACACACACACCCAGAGTATGGCGTAGATTTGCGAAAATTTTATTAGTGTTTACGACCCACAGCGCTTCTGAGAACTCATCATTGATGTCGGCAATTATAGCCTACTGGTACTACTCCCATGCGAAAATATTCATATTTATTCTGATGAATCATCGGCAGTGGCATAACTTGCTGTCAGTCAACGATGAGCTTGAGCATACCAAATATAAACAACTTTGAGAATTTTTTGTTTTTTTTTTGTTTTTATTGCGAATATTTCCACGACATGTGGTTTATGAAGGCAAGAAGTCTCCTGAAGGTTATCAACAACGTTTTCGATTTGTAGGCACAGGCATACATCGGTTACTGTTTTTGGTAGGAAGGAAGCTCCATACACAAGCCCACACGTAACAAAGAATTGCTGGGGAGCAGCTTGATTTTGATTACATAACGTTTGCTCGATATAGACAAATATGCCTACGACTTTTGAATATTGTTATAATCCATGTGGCTTATGGTTGTGGTATGGGGTATGTTCGTAATTCCGGGATTGTCAATTGTAGTGCGGCAATTGCGTAAGTTTTCTTCTGTGTATAAAGAGCCCAAAGTGATTATTATGAAATCAGAAGCTTTGTTATTAATACGAGAATCTCTCTCTGACAGTTGCCACAAACTTGTGTAGACAATATTTATCTTATTGTATTAATCTTATTTGATACTATGGTGAATAAAAGCGCCCTAATATAATTTCTCAACAAAAAAGTTTTAAATCAAACAGCTACTTTTAGCAGAAATATTCCCTACATTTCGTACAGGCAAGTATCCGCGTTCAAAAGACTGCAAGATCACGATTACATTGAGCGCAAGTATTTAGAACTCGAACGAAAATGTTTGTTGTTTTTTTATAGGGTTTGAAATTAATTTGATGTATTGTTGGCCATTTTGAGGTAAATAGAACAGGGACATTGTTTCAATTGGGACGTTCAGTTTTCTAGTTTAGCAACTTTGACAGCAGTCTGACAGCATAAGTGGGCGCAGTTGCTCAGTGGCTTTTGGTTGGTTTAGATCGACATAATTAAGTTCAATTGATTTTAGTTGAGGGAAAACTGACCAAACTTGTAAAGAATATGAATACTAAATTGACAATCCAAATTCAAAAAGAATCGTTTTAAAAGTCCTTTCTGTCAAAATAACAAAAGTTGTTAAAACTTGATAGATAAGACGTGGAAAGTATTTTATAACCTACAACGCTAGGTAGTTGTATTACTATTCATTGTTAACACACAACTAAGTACATCCGTTCTCTTATATTACTGCACTAATTAGTGGACGCTATTGCGCACCTACACACAACGACTACGTTGCACGTGTTTTTTTTATTACTTCTCGTATTTGAATGAAACCGAAATATTAAGGCTATTCACCAAATCTCATAACTTTATGCAGCTCGTAAATTTATAAATTTCTGCAGTGCCTTAGGTGAACACTTCTCGGAAATGTCATTGCGTATTTCGCGTCAATCGACTATCAAGTCTCTTGTCAAACTCAGCTGTTGTTTGTTAGACTTCCCAAAATTATCGATATGCAGAAAGTAAATTTTTAATTAAATCGGAAGGAAAAAAAAGGCAAATACAGAAATAACTATTGTGTGCTTTTATAATAATCGATTGATTTCCGTGCCATAAACAACAAAACGAAAAATAATTCACACGACCGCTTTTCCCAGTTTGATATTTGAAAATTTGCGTAATTTTCCGCAGTCGATTTCCGAGTCAAATTGATCGCGGCAAATTATGAGGCCTGCGTAAAGTATTCTCCATACAAAATCTGACAGTTTATTTACGAGGTGATAAACTTCTGCAGTTTACGCTGTTTATTGTAATTTTGTGACTGTCTCTCCTTCGATCAGTTAAATACGAATATTTTTGTTAATATTTGACAGGTTAATCCTTAATCACCTGACAGCTAGCCGGTGGGACGTTAAAACCGCATGTTTTACCAAGTCTGACAGCAACTAGTCGTCGCGTTGTTTTTTTATTTTTTGGCCTATGTTGATCAAGTGTACAGTTTTGTTAGAAGACGTTTATCGTGGGTTATTCGACTGAGCACTCAATTCGTGACGTTACCGACGAATCTGTATTTTTTTTGTTTAGGGAAAATCTATAGTCACGACAAATCGAGATGACTAGACATTTGACTGTGCCCAGTCTAACACTCTCAATAGGTCTGTCAAATTCAAATTTAGTCAAACTTAGTTCCTTTATGCAAAAGTTGGGTAGAAGAGAGCCACAAAGAGAGAAAAAAACATTTCGCCTTCATATGAAACCTGCAAAAAATAGCCCAAGAAATTTCTTTGGGCTAGTTTGTTATAACTGACAGCTGTCAAATCTCTTAAAAGTCAATTTAAATTGGCTGTTTATTTCGATTCGGTTTATTGAGTGCTGAAATTTGTAATTAAAAACGGATAAATCGGCAAGAAAAATAAATATTAAAATGTATCCGAGTGTCGTTCAACGTCTGTAAACTGGTAGTTTTTTTTAACAAACGTCAGGCAAAACTTTCGTTCCTGTACTTTTTGGTTATTTTAAAGAAATATAAGATGGAGACATTTGTATGATTCCTTATTTTTGTGCTTAAAGTTGACAGCTTGTCGAAAACAAAATGTATGGGATCTTAAATTGTGACATGTTTTCATTTTTGGCTATGTTAATGTAAAAGCAAAGAGAACGTCAAAAAAAGACGGAAACCAAACGTCATAAGGTTATATTTCTTTTATTCATGAGTCCTTCCCATTATCTATCTTCAAGCCACAGACAATCTCTAAGGAGTATTGTCAACCTCTTTGTCAATTAGTTTGAAATAAAAACCGGTCGGATAAATGCCCCAGCATTTCACCATTTCATACCGACTCTTCTCAGATTTATGCCATAGTTATATTAGCAATCAAAGTAATCAAATATGTCCATGATTAGATTGAGGTTATTTTTTTATTTGTCGCTGTCACAAAATTAACAATAACTTATTATAATCGACTGCTCGTTGGCACAACCTTGCTCTCAAAAATAACTTGTTTGTACTCAACTGCTGAATGTGAATTAAATTTGTATATTATTGCAATCGTTCGTGTGAAATCGTTGAAGAGTTAAAAATCTATATTTATCTGTAATTAATATGAGCAGTTTTTTTTTTGTTTACTTTTTTTATGCAGCAAGTCCTTGGAATACTTTGCGAGTTTAATGGTAATGAGCCTACGTGTTATTATGTTTTTCTGTATTGTAGTGTGATGACTTTATTTTCACAATTAATTGTAATTCTCTTTGATGTACCTACTCAAGTATACCTACCTACTTACAAACTTATTCTTCAGACGACAGGTTAGTTTAAGAAGATTCTTTTTGAGGCGACAAAAGTGTAGGCTTACGTTTCGTTGCAGAGAAACATTTTTGTCGCATCGTAGACAATGTTAAATGAACTTGTTGACAGTAGGTATGAACATACTACATCAAAGGCCAGTTGGTAGATAAGTTGTCATGCGTCTTGCTAATTGGGAGATGTAATAAGCTCCCCTTTGACGTATTAAGGCAAAAACAAAACTAAACATTGATCGTCTGATGAAATTGTAAAGTTTTCCCCCGGGTCTGTCATGAACAAATTGTAGCTCGACCTTTCGAACGTTTGAAACTGTATCAGCAAAATATACTGCCCATGCGTTCAAGGAATAATAGATAATTGGTTGGTTTCCTGATTGCAATTTATTCGTGAAGGTCTAAGTAAGAATTCATTCGGTATCATTGCCATCAATTATTAATTCACTAATATCGAAATAAGGTTTCAAAAGAATAATTAAAGCATGAAGCGCAATTATACTCGTTCTTTTACTCAATCTTGCTCAATCATACCGAAACCGAATCCATTTAACTACTCGTAAATACCTACTAGCAAAACAGCACACAAAATCGACACCCCAATTTGTTTAATTATGTGGGCTTAAATCAATTTATTACGCATCCAATGTGCGGCAATTTATATTGCTCTTTTATTTTTGATTCGCATATCGACATCACCCTCGCTGTTTCCGAAACCGTTTCCCACTTCCTGCCGAAACGTTCCTGTACGTCATGATAAACGTAAAGTTTATTTTAGGAAGCCGAAAAAAGATTTGCATACATAAATCCCACTCGCATGTCTCCCTTGGCAAATTTTCGATTCATGTCCTTGGAAAAAAAAACAGAAAAGCACTTAATCCATAGACTTGTCGAGTCGAATGGGACAATACCTGATATAAAACGTTTGCCTAAGGATCATAGCTTAAGATTGCAATATGCTGTATGCCAATATGTGTTTTATACACAAAAAAATATTATTGGCATTGCGTTCAATGTCCTGTTCAATTGTTCATGTCTCCTTAAATGCTGTGACATAAAATCGATTTTTCCTTCTTTTGTTTTTTGTATCCAACGAGTAGGGCGCTGTTGATTTATCTTCTGGATTATTGTTCTGATTTAAAGTTCCATTTTCCTTATGTAGGAGAAAGGAGAGATTGTTAAATTCTTACTTATAACCAGTTTGACAGAAGAATTTTACCAAAAAGTTACCGAGTTAAAATAATGTTAGATAAGTATTTCGAAACAAAACCCAAAATGTTGAGATGTCAATATGACAGGCCCTGTCCTCATTCACTGGCCTCAGGGCGCTGCGTTTTTGTGGCATGTTTATTTCATAATTTATTGCTTTAAAAATAATGTCACGGACGGGCTCTTTGCTAGCAAACAAAGACTTTTGTGTTTTCTTGAACAAGTTTAGTTTTAGTAATTGGAAAACAAATTAATGCATTTGAATGCACGTTTAACTCAGAAAATTATATGAGTTGCCAATTTGACATGTGACAAATTCACAAACACTTTCAACAAATTCAAAAATATGCCCGAACATAGGGGGGCGTTCAAGTATCTAGTTTAGAAAGTCTGACAGCTGGCTGACTTGATAGATCGGAGTTTTGATTGGCATAAATCGGTCACATGGGCAGCTGTTTCTGTTGACGTTTATGGAGGAGAACAGTTCGCATATGTCCGCTGACGTAGGAAAAGTGACGTTCCCTAACAATCTAGTTTTCAGGTTACATCTACTGCAGACCAATCTAGTCGACTTAAGACAACTAAGTTTTTGAATGTGCCCACTGACTATGTTTTACGAAATTGTACTAAACCCTGATACATGTTTCCGTATTACATTGAGAAAAATATTCGTAAAATAAAATGATAATGAAAATTATACGGAATACTTTTTCTCCAAGAAATTGATGTTGGGAAATATTTTGCCGCCTTAAAACTGTCAATTTCGTAAAGTAATAAATGCCGAAGTATGCTCGGGAGTTTATTAGCAACGCAAATGCGCTAACTCTTCCCAGTGCGCATACTACGGCTGATTACTAATAATCGTATTTGACAGCATTTTTGACAGGTCGTCATTAATGGTCATTCAGAGAGTCGGGCGTTCTATATGTGCGCGTTAGGTGGGCTTAAGCTTCTGCAATATAATATCTGTTCCTTTACTCTTAAATCTTACGAATTTTTACTAATTCTTACGAATTTTACTCAAATGCCGTTCCCTAACTCGAAAAATTCGTAAAAGAGAGCGTCATCGAGAGAGAAAGATATTACCCCTCCACTGAGAATCTTACGAATTTTTACTCAACAAATTTCTTGGTGTACGAAGTGGAAAAGCTGTCAGTCACAGCTGATTTGAAATGTCTTGTCTTTATTGACATTCGATTGCATTTGTTTTGATTTTTTGTGCACTAAAATGGTATCAACTGTTGTTAAAAAAAATATTGAATGTTCACCTCGAACATTCTATCGTATTGAAAATGATAAGTAGACATTAGAGAATATGAAATAAAAATTTATTGAATTAAGTATCTGTCATATCTGTCATTATTCATAGTTTACTACAAAAGCGTTCCCTAACGTTTTCGTTAGTGTCTCTCTCTGTGAGAGAATTTATCCCCACCACTGCCATTTTGACAATCTTTTCCATTCTTACTACAAAAGTAAAGGAACAGACCTATAATGTCGTTTAAGTCGTTTGAATGATTTCAGCAAGTAAGTGTAACCCCTGTCAACAGCATAAAACAAATGTCAGGTATAACGTATAAGCAAAGTCAAAGAATGCATGAGACTTTATGCGAAAGCCCCCCCAGCAAACGCATAATTTTAGACATCTGTATAGTTTATGAAAATCGAATATGGTTATATAAACAACAACACGACTGACAGCGGATTTTAATCGTAACAAAGCTAAAATCAGAAGTAAACTCTATCAAACTCACTTTCTAGCTCTGGATCGCGTGTCCTTGTCCTCCTCCTTCTTGGCCTCCTTAACACTGTCCCACGAATCACCAACGCCCGATGATCCGTCGTCTGGCCTCTCCTCATCCTCCAGGCCAGAGTCCTCCAGGCTTATCTGACAAATGGTCATGACCTCTTCCTTTCCATTTTCGCCCACCTCAATCCAATCCGATGTACGTATCCGCGATTGATCCACCCCACATGGCGACGAATCTGTTGAACACCCCGATGGGCAACGTTGTCGCACACGCTTCGGTTTAGTACTGCTCTGGCTGTCATTCAATTGAAGTGTCACGGCGCTACCCGTTCCGCTGTCATCCATTGATTTATCATCCAACAACTTGTCAATGTCACCCACCGATCGTTCATCGAAACCATGTTCATCTTCGGTGTGGCGATCGTCACGAATTCTATACTCCGATCGTGAGTTCAATTGATCAACCGAACTGGATCGTTGACGCATGGCGGCCAATTCAGAGATTAGCATTTCTTGGAAGACAATCTTTTTCTCTGGCGGAATGGGATCTTCTAAAATAGGCTTTTGTATGCCGATCCCTGATGTACAGTTGCCATTCTGATCGGTATCCATTTGAAGGGAATCTTTTGATTTCGATGATTCACTGCGATGTAGTGGCGGTAGCGGATTCAACGATTTCGTTTGGTATTTCGAGTCCTTTGAGTGACTAACGATTTCGGAGAACAGCCTTTCGGCGGCATTCTTCAAATTGTTCTTGATGTCAAATGTTTTGCTCGACATGAAGCCAGTGGGACTGCTACTGTCGTTGTTGTTGTTATTATTGTCGCCAATGGTTATTGTGGAACGGGTGAAGTTATCGAGCGTTGTCTTGGAGCGACGTAGAAACCCCCCTGGGACTTTGGATATCAGAGTTCTCGGCTTGGGTTGGGGCACATTCATGGGGCTCTCGTTATTGTTATTGTTCGCTACAATAACAATCTTTGTGCAGTTATCGATTGCAGACGATGAGTTGTTGTTATTCAACTCCTTGATGACTGGCACTGGAGCGGTTGGCTTTGGCCTTTTCGTTGCCACCGTTGGCTTGGCCTGCAACTGCGGTGGGGCATATCCTCGTTCAGCCACCACCATCGGGGAACCACCATGAATGCCATCGGCTGTGTTGAAGGAGTATCTTTTCTCGCGTTGCTCCTGCCTCTTTTGCAGATTAAATGATGGTGACTTGTATACAACTGTTCTGCCATCTTCTGCTCTGCCACCAGCAGCAGCAGTTTTGGTAGAAATACTCGTGGAAGAACGATTAGACGATGCGGTAATCGATGATAAAGTTCGCGATGCATCCACAGTACGAGTTTTCAATAGAATCGTAAGTGGTCTCGGAGGCACAGGCGGTCCAGGCCTTCTCACTGTAGCCATGCTTTATGTTTTTTTTTCTCTCTGTTTCGTTATGATTCGTATAACGTGAACACAGACACTGAAACTGGGATCAAAACAAAACCGGAATTGCTGTTTTATTTCTAGGCCACTATTTGAATAATTATATGCAAGAGTATCGATTTCCCTAACTCAAAATGATTGCACAGAATACACAATACACCTGCAGATACATTTATCGAAGTGCAATTCATTTACTTAAGAGTGACTGAATTTATTATTCGTACACACAATTTTACCGTCACACGTCACCACACCATAATTTTTATTTTTTTTTATTTATTTGACTTGTTGTCAATTGCACTTCAGGTGGAAGCACGCACTTGTATCTTTTTATCCACTGCGGTTGTAGATTTCGAATTCAAATGCGCCATTCGCCGTAACCGTTTGTTACCGCTCGAAAGTCCGTCGTTAACTGATAGACTGCGTTTAGAGCGAGCTCCATCCAACCCAAGAAAGACAGACAAACAGTGGATAAAAAGGTAGAAGTGGAGCTGTTTGAAAAACATCAAAAACAAGTTATTTAATCGATTGAGATACTTTAAGAGAAACGGTTTTTCTTGCCGTTGCGTGAGAGACAAAAGCTTCTCTTTCGAAAAATGTTAGAGTCTCTTTGGTCTGTGGATGCTTTTGGGATGGGGATGTTTGGGGTATACGGGATACCGGATAGCAGATACCACCACACCATACCATGCCCAAGACACATCTATCGGCATTGGGGTAGGCTGAGAGAGAGAAGCATTAGAAGGTTAGCGTTTTAAATTAAGTACTAATCAGCTATGTTGGGTAGTTCACTTTTATAGCTTAGTTTAAGATTGTTGCACTGAGCAATACCGGCATACTTATACATAGAAATTTAAGGAATGGCAATTTGAGGAATCCCCTCAAAAGATTTACCCATGTGAGTCAGGAAGTGATACTTTTAATGCGTAGTTTGGTGGTAGGATTTGGTGTGATGAAAAATCGATCTCAACTGCGTCATTTGGGACTTTGGTCTGGAAATGATTACGCAAAGTGTTTCAACTTTTAAGAAAAGTCAACGAAATGCTTTGGCTAATGTCTAAGTCCAATGTTGTTTCCTATATCCAATAAGGTTTAAGCGGCTCATCCAAGACGGATTTTCAATAAGAATGACACTAACTATCCGCCAATGCTCAGGAGCTCCTCCGATTTAGCACTGCAATAGCGGATCGGGACATGATAGATGCGGTCAAGCAATTCACCGAATTTTGGTGGCTTGAGCAAGGGGTGAGGGTGGCTACGCTCTCCCGGGCCGGTGCGCTTCTTATGTACCATCCTCCTTAGTTTTAAGCTAGTTTTAAGTTAATTAGGCGTAGCTTAGGGGTCTTTGGGAGGAGTGGGCTCGCCAATGTATATGAGTGCTTCCGGGACTTAACCGACGCTTATGGCCTAGCTCAAGTCCCGGCGGCGCAGATGAACCCAGTTCGCGACTACCAGGCACCCATGGACGCTATGATTAAAGGTTGTTCTCAGAAGCTCCTCCGTTTTAGTATCGCAATAGAGGAATGCGACAAAAATGACCCGGAAAAGCAATAGATTTAAAGCCAAAAGGCAAAAATTTTAAATATATTGATAAGTTTAAAAGGATCGCTAAGAGCCTTAAGCCAGTATAAGGTAAATGTTAGTTTTAATTTGGATTTAATTGTTTTTGTCTAGTTTGTAAGTCGGTCTTCTGTTATGCTTACATAATTGCTTACAATAAACTATAAGTTATGTCTAGGAGAGATTAATTGGAGTGAACAAGCTTTTGCTGCTAATAAAACTAACTTAAATTTTTCTGATGTTTATTCCAACTTTAAGGGAATAGGTCCGTGTAGTTCATTAGGGTGACGCATCTCCAACCAAGCGTTTACAAATTATGCCGATTCCGAACGGCTAAATTAGGAGGTTTTCTCAGGACAGTTTCTTTTCTTTGATGATTGTTAGACGTTCTTATACCAGTCAGTATGTCAAACATATTTGAGCTATATCAACGTATCTTATACGAGAGGTCCCTTTGGACTTACAGCAATAGCCAAAGTGTGACTGCTGTTTTTAGATCAAACCAACAGCCTTTTTTTCCCGTCACGTAGGTATGATGTGTTAGCATATGCAGGAGATTATGACGAAACGATCCATTTGAGAACACAAAGACTCTAAACAAGGTAAGAATATGGAGCCAGAAAAAGGAACGAGAAGTTTGTGTGTAAAAGACGCTAATATGTGAGGCGTTCAAAATAATATAAGCTCCTCAAACACGGAAAAGAACCTACAGGTATTGTAACCAAAGCTCATGGTTTGGTAGATGTCCAACCAATTCTCCCAGAAGCCGTTTAAGAAATTCAAGGCACAAATCCACCATAAAATATATGGGCGACGTTGCAGAAGCCAACTTGATCAGCTCATCAACCAAGTTTGGGTGGAAAATATCATCCACTGGCCAGGACTACCAGCTTTAATCTACAAAGAGGGGTCATCTATGTCCTTCCAGAACTATAAATAGTGTTTTTCGGATGTATAGCAATTTATTTAAACAACATTTTGGTTGGTTTAAGTGGCAGCAAAATTCCCGACAGGGAAAGATGTACAAATAACGCATGAGCGCCGTTTTGAAACCACAAACAAGCAGAATCAGAAGATGGAAGGGGGAGAAGGATATTGCAGGAGCTCAAAACCAGCCTGTGGAGTTGAGAAATTTAATGATTCTTTTGAATTATTGTATTTGTATATCATGGATGGCCGATAGGTCAAAATAGAAAGGATTTCCTAGTGCCCTATGTCTGGTTTTGGCTAGGGCCGGGCATTCACAAAGAAGGTGGAAAACCGTTTCACTCTTGTTTGCATCAGCACAGCTACGGCAGTGGGAGTTGTAGGGGATGCCAAGCCTGGCTGCGTGAGTACCTAGAGGCTAATGGCCCGTACTAATTGCCGTTAGTCTGGCGACATCTACACGCGTTCTGGCTAAGAGGTTATTAGTTCTGGCATCATCGTAGATTGGCCAAATTTTCCTAGAAATGACACAATTGGTCAGGTTCACCCACCTTGTCACCGCCCTAGAGGTAAAATGCACAGGATTTCTCTCTTTTCGTATCCCAGCGAAGGGAAGACTTCCTCCGCCTGAGACACGCACAGAGCAGATCCACGTCTAGCAAGTTCATCGGCTCTTTCATTCCTATGTTCCTATGGCCGGGAACCCAGACGAGAGTGATTTCGAACCGATGACACGCCCTGGTCAGTATCTCCCTGCATTCCACAACAAGCTTGGACGTTGTCTTGGTAGAAAAGATGGCCTTAATCGCATCCTGACTATCGACGAAGATATACCTATTTTTCTTCTGGATGTCTATGTTAAAAAGCAGTCTACAAGCCTCCTTAATTGACAGTACTTCTGCTTGGAAGACGCTGCATGTATTAGGAAGGCGGAAAGATTTTGAGATGTCTAATTCTGTTGACAAAACGCTCGCTTCCACTCCACAGTTAATTTTAGAACCATCTGTGAAGATGGGTATGTCGAAATCGTTAACGACCGCGTTTTCCTCCCATTCTGACCTCGAGGAGTATCTAACAGAGAAGTTCTTATGGAAGTTGAGTATGGGTACAGAATAGTCTGTAGATATGCGTCCTATTCCGTCCGGAAGGGAGAGTAGGATGTTGGTTTGGCCATAAGGCCTTAAACATTAAAAGTTTCGAGCTAATATCAAAGATCGTATTGCGCAAATATTTTGTATATCCAAATTATGACTAGTCCTTAACTTCTTAAGGAGAAGATAACATTTAGCTCTCCCCTGATCAGAGCCTATGCGATGATTTTGTTTACTCTTTCCAGTTGTTATCTTAAACTTTGTTGCAAAAGAGCTGCCTATCTTTGTAACCTACCCCAACCATAACCGTTATCAATAAGACTGCCACAGGAAATTTTCCATCTTGATGACGATGTCAAGTGCCTATATACCTAGACCTACCTATGCATTTAAAAAAAAAGTGGGAAGAGAAGTTAACCAATCTGTCGGTTACTATAAACGATATCTTTATTGGCCCAAATAAACTGAGAGCCAAAACCCAACTATACCGCCATTTGGAAAGGCCAGTTGATAAATGCCAAGGTGCGCGCCCAATGCCATTTTCACGTTTACCTCAGCGACGTGACACAATTCTAGAGTCATAATTTCGCCGCCACCGTTATACATAAGTCTGACAGCAAAGAATGCGGAGATTCACTTCAACTTGGCGTTGGCCAGCACCTGTGCGGAATCGCTAACTTGTCTTCATCCAGTGTCGGTAAAAAATTCATTTGTCTAGTTGGGTAAATCTGCAAATCTAGTCAACATGTCTCTCGCAATCTATCGGCTCGTGTTACTGCTCTTATTTGTGCAATGGGCTCAGGTGGCTATCATCAAGGATACTACCAGCGTTATTATGGATGCACAAGGACCAGAGTGTGCCCTACGTTTAAAGGAAATGGGAATTGAGGTGAAACTACTTCAGGACAGTTGCATGTGCGAGGATAATGCTTGTGGATGTTGTTTCGAAGGCAGCTGGCCGGGATCGAACAACACAAATAGATGTAAGTAAATTGAGGACTTTCGAAAGGCTTCATTAATAATCATGTGTCTCATTTTAACTTGTAGTTTGCATGAATGGCACATTCATTTCGGAAGAGTTTGAGATTCAAATTAATGCCGCCTTTAACCAACAAGGCTTGGGAACATTTGTCCTCTCGGGAAGAAATCCTCCCCCGCTTTGCTTTCCAGTACCTTTCCCCATCCCAATTCCACTATCTATGTGCATTCGAGCAAGGGATATTTACCCAAAGGAGAACAATATGCACTTGTGTGTGGATATACTAATGAAATTCGCAGGAATGGACTTCTTTCATCTACCTTTGAATTGCATGTGGATAGGCGGTGATGGTGTCCAGTTGGTTGGTCAGAAGTGATTTGTGCTAGATGATAGTTTAAAATAAGTAAAAATGTTGAGGGTATAAATAAAATATTGAGTAATTCTGCAGCTTGTTGTTGTGTCAATTAATGTGGAAGTATAATTTGTATACATAATTCACAGAATCCTGTGAAAAGAGGTATCCATCAACTTGATATACGCAACAGAGAACAATTCGCCAAAGATCAAGCTTACTTGAGTCTTTTTCGTCAAGTCAGCAAGTGAATCCATTGATCTTTCTGAAGTATGTATACTTTTTAGCACACTAAGGCCTTAGCTAACTGTTTGGCTGGACTTTTTTAACAGTGAAACCACCTTCAACAACAATAATGAACACTTAACAATAATTTTAGGTTAATTGTAACAATGTTCAGCGTCTTTACTGCCACGCCGTATGGATAAACTGGCAGAAATTATCGTCATCAAAACATGACGTGGTGATCTTCCGCAAGTTTTATATCTGGCAAAGGTTTAGTTAACCTTGCAAAGGTTAAGGTTATGTTAAAGTCGCAGTGTGTGCATATGATGTTGATTTGTTCTTTCAACAATTGCAACACTAGCTTAATCTTTGGAAATCATTTTGTAAAGCTTTTTTTTCTTCTTTCTCTCTTCCTTTTTTATTGAAATTGAAAAGATTATATTTATTTCTCTACAAACTATGATCCTACACATTTAGAGCTGTTTTTACAAAGAACAACTACGACTTAGAATTACGGCAACAATTAGATTAACTGCACGAGAGTCTGGTACAACTTCTGTACCGCCGTATGGACAAACTGCCGCAAATTATCGTCATCTGCACATGTGACAGCCTTAAAAAAAAAATACCAATGAATATGACAACTTGAACAATACGATTAAATCAACCTACCAAGGTGTCCAAGTTGACCTCCGCCTTCTTGCCGGACACTGTCACTGGCAGCACGTCACCCTTGAACATCTTCGGCACCGACTGCTCACCGAACGTGTCCTGTAGTGTTTCAATGAGGCATTCCTTGAAATGTGTCTTATCAGGCTTAGCCACTCCGGTGGTGCCTTTGATGTTAGTCCCACCCAATTCCGTCTGCATGATGCAAGCTAGGGCGGCATCGGCAAACATATCGTTCACCGGCGTGCCCTGCCACTCCATGATAATTATCTTTCCCTCAATCGTCAGGTCGAGGCAGTTGAATACGCGAATCTTCTTGTCCTCCTCGATAATACTTACAGTGCCCGGACCACCTACTCGGTCAAGAAGGAGCTTTAATGTATTCATTGAACTGGCCCATGGAATGCTCTGACGCTGGGTGATGACGGACATACTCATGTCGGTGTATTCTGCGGGAGAAAATGGAATTATAGGCAACCAAGGACAGGAATACTGGAGTTCGACTTACTGGCCAAGTCGGAGGGCGCTAGAATGTGATATTTAAAGTCTCGCTTGACAAGGACGCCTGATAAAGTGGTTCCCACCAGGGGGTCTTTCGCGGCCAAGGATCCCATGACTTTGGCAGTCTTTTCGCCGCGGAAATTCAACTCAACTGAATGTGTGTTGCGGGGATTGTAAAAGTTGATGGTTGTGTTGGGATCGTTTTCATATTCGCGTTGCAGGGCTGACTTCAAGCGCGACATCTCGTTTTGTTCCCCATGTACGAGAACCTATTAAAACGAAGAAGATACACTATGACGTCATGTTTGGTTGAAGAATACTCACAACATGGGCTGGCTTTAGTATGCGGATGAATTCGCTGGTCTGCTGGTAGTCAGTGTGTGCCGAAAAAGAGATATAGTCGACTGACATATTGAGTGGTAGCTTTTGGCCAGACATCGTGATAATCTCTTCGGGTTCTGATAAAATAGTCTTCGCCAGAGTTCCCTCGACGCAATAACCAGCAATGATGACGCCATTTTTTGGGTCTGTGCACCAGTTCTCAAAGAGCTCTCGGGATAATCCACTCTGCATCATACCAGGCGAAGCCATCACCACACAGGGGCCAATATCGTCGAAGTGATCGATGCCCTTTAAGTTCGAGATATGTCGGAAGACAAAGGGATTGTTGACCGCAATCTGGCGGCGAATCTTATCGTTCATGGCGTTGATGTACGTCTGGTAAACAGCCATACACTTTTTAGCAAGTGAAGACGCATAGTAAATGGGTATATCGTGCAATTCTGGATTTTGACTCCAGTACTCGTCCAAAATGAGTAGCAACTCTTGGGCTCGGCCCAAGGCGAACACAGGAATCAAGCAGCGCCCACCTTGTGTGACAATTTTTTGCACCAATGTGGTAAAGCGACTCTCGCGGTCCTCACGCTTCTCGTGAATGTGTGTACCATACGTTGACTCGGTGATGAGAACGTCCGGCTTCATTGTGGGTATCTCGGCCGCCATTAAATGACGATCTTCCTGCCTTGAGAAGTCCCCAGTGTAGAGAATTTTCACTCCAGCAATCTCAATCATAAACATTGCCGCACCCAAAACGTGTCCAGCGTGGTAGGCCCAGAATCGGACGCCCATCACATCACGCTCTTCGTGAAAGTTAATTGTTTCGATCTTCTCCATACTTGCCTCGAGGTCTGCCTCGGTATACAGCATCTGCTCCGTGGAGATGTTACTAATTTTTATGTAATCCGACAACATCCAGCGATAGATGGCTTTGGTCGCGTGCGTCATAAAGCACCGTCCACGGAAGCTGGTCTTCATCAGAAACCAAGGTAATGCACCACAGTGATCCAAGTGAAAACTGCAAGAAGCTATTTTATAAGGGTGTACAGAGGACAGAGTGCATGGAATTACTGTGAAATAAGAAGCAAGTCGACTTCGTCAGCATCTATCAAGTCGACATACGGAAGCGCGTCCATTCCGGATAAACCTGGATGAATGCCACAGTCAAGCTGGAATTAAAATGAAAATTATTCTCACCCTAAACGTGATGTGTTTATTTAAGTAGCTACCATGATTTTCTTTCCTTTGAAATCCAGCATGATGCATGAGCGACCAACTTCTTGTCCGGCACCACTGTAAACAAAAGGAATTAATTAATATTCTTTTGACAAAATCGTAATCATACAGAGGCCTGATTTGTAGGAGGTCATTTTCTTCAGCGGGAACACTTTCTTCTGATCTATTTGCCATATTTTAGTAAAGTTATTTTATTTTGAAAGGAAATAAATAAAAAGCCGGCGATAGAACTAGAACGCGGTTTGATATTGAAATGTCAAAAGTAAAATCCAATATGTTGTCAAATATCAGCTGCTCGGTTTCTGTGCGCATTATGGTTGCGAGGCAATAGGAAATGTTGGATTGAAGTAGGTAAAAAAAATAGATCGTCGTCAAATATACAAAAAAGTTCTCATGTTCTACTGCGTAGAAATTTAGAAAATTTTAAAATATTCTTGTGGCAACGTGAACTACTTAACATTAAAGATATTCACGATACGATGCAACTGAATTGCATCATTTCGAAAGTGCATAACTTTTACTGAAATTTCGAAAGTGTATAAGTGGAACTTTTACTGACAATAATTTCACGACGGATTTTTATCTAGACCTTATAGCAAAAAACAATACAACAGAGCAAACAGCAAAGTGTACCCTTGTCTTTTTGACAGTTCAGCAGTCAACTGTCATTTTCCTCGGTGTTACAAGAGATAAGAAAAAGTTTGTTCACAATTTTGCTATCTCTAGCTTTGTTTCTTTCGTCCCTATCAGCGTCTCTATCAAGGATTGCCGAAAAAAACGATCATCGAAGAATAAAACCATAAGTTGGCAACGCATCAATCTGATGGTGAAATTGACATTGACAATAAAATTTACATTTGAAAAATTTTATTTGATAAAATGTTTTTGATGGAAAATTATAACGAAGCAGAGGTACCAAAACATATTTATTCAAATGAAAAATTAATCAAGTTAACACAGTAAATTATTGTGTATTGTTTGAGATATTCCATTTCTTGGTAATTTGCCTTTTTCCTCCGCTTGCTGAGACATTTTTTTCAAATTTGAATTTTTTAATTTTAATTTTTGTCAACATGTCAAATGTCATTTATGAAATTTCCATACAAGTTATCGATAACATACACAAATTTGTGTTGGCTATACTTTTCTCTATCGCCGCGAAGCTGTTAACCCCGATAATTATCCAGGTTAAGCATTTGTTGTATTTAACAAGGGATTTTTTTATTTTGCTTATCCTATAGCCGTGACGGGGACGAAAGAAACACAGCTTCTGTAACACCGAATCATGAATTATATCAACATTCATCTGCTGCTGTTAATAGCAATAATAAATAAACTGTAGAAAACTGTGACAGAAGTGAAAATACACCTTATTCAATCGAAATTAAATGCACTCCTGATAATTTGAATCCAACTGTCATTTGGGCAGAAACCGGTGAGAAAATCTTTAATCGTTCCAACCGCACAACCAGATGTCACATAAATCGGTAAGTAGATTCCTAAGCCGTCAGTGTCACACACCCAATTCAACACCACTACACAAAAAATCACTTTTTTTTGCACTGTCAACTTGACGTTTGTTTTGGAAAGTACAAAGAACGGACGACAAATATTTCTTTTTTCTTCATTCATCAAAAAAGATTAGTGAACAACTGGAAAAAAATGTTTTTCGTTTTTATATAAACTTACCGCCTGTGTTTAACATGAATTCGCCCTTAATTACATTGCCCCCAAGCCATACATAATGGCCCCACTCGAATAACACTCATCGCATATGTGAAAAAAGTTATATTCCAACACGTACAACACGAAAGCAAAAAAAAAGTTATAAAATTAACGATGAGCAAACTCGAAACTGACTCAGATAGTTCCGAGGAATTCTTCGACGCTGAGGATTCAACACCAAATCGATTATCAAGGTAGGGATCAGCCGCAATATAATTCTCTTCTCTTCCAACCCAACGTCTTCGCCCATAATGTACAACATGTAATAAAAATAAATGTTCAACTCTTGCAGAAAATCGCCGCCTGATGCATCGAAAAGCGAGAGCCAATTCATATTTCCTGAGCCAGCCGTAAAAGTCAACAGCAGCGACGATGATGCGACACCAATTGGTGGCGGAACACCGTCCACCATAAGCCCATCGACCAGTTTGAACGCTCGCTACACCAAGCAGGATGTTTTTGTCGAACCAAAACCAATGGGAATGGTAAGTACATAGACATGGAGTAGGTGTGCATGCTTGCTTTAATATCCCATATACGTAGCGCGATAAAAAAAAAGTTCATTGCATGTTCGACTGTCCTTCACCTGTACTCTCTTTTGTTTATAATTGTATTCGCTATTAACTTGAGATTACCATGTTTGCGGTCTTGTAATGACCTCACAGCCTATTGTGGACTTTGGAGTGACACCTACACAACACTCGGCTGTTTCGGTTCGTTTGGTTTTATTGATTTTTATGTTTCCTTGTCCGAAATTGAAATCAACAAAACCGTCCGAGTGACAGACTCGCCATCACCACTCAGGCTGATGGTTTGATTTTGATAAATTCAATTAATTTGGATATGAAAAGAGAAGCACAGAGTGTCGACTGATATTCTATTTTTACCGCGCGCCTATGTTCCAGTACTACAATTAGTTTAATTGCCTTTCGTGCGGCGATCGCGATAAATGAATAGTTCTCTTTGTGTGCTGTGCGTCAAGTTGCTGAAAGTGTGATATTGATTAGATTGGTAAATATAAATAATAGTTGACACAAGATAATTAGGATAATTTACATTAATGGAAACGGTGTATCCGATTTCATTGTTTTGACCCGATTACGCTTTGTTTCTCGTCTCTTTTTCATATGCAAATTGTATTCCTAAAGTAGTCTGTTAGCTTTGCATGGAGTGTCACTTTCATTTGTTCCTTCATGTACCTACACACATTAATATTTATGACAGCAGCGTATGACCAAAAAAAAGAAGAACGCAACACAAAGCTACAATGCGTCCGATTGTTTGTTTTGACTTTAGATGGTTAGTTTATTGTTTGTGTATACTAGATTTGATTTTTAGGAACAATTGTCTTGGTTCAGTGCTTGGTTTATTTGTTCAACCAAAATTCCAGCATGTTTGCAATCATCTCGTTAAAATGCTGGAATCAGTAGCTGGTGACGCATAATTTAAAAGTATTTGCATATCAGAGCAGGTTTATTTTTTTTTTAAATAATTTCCATTTTTATTCGGACACACATTCAGATGATAATTTGTCGATGTGATGTAAAGTAAAACAAGTCATTAATGTGACATTAACTGCAGCAGTCATGCTCACGATTCACAAAAGCTCATTTGGCTAGGTTATTGTGTTGTTTATGCCACTCATACTGTACACATGTGGCATATTGTTTTGTTTGTGGAAGAGCCTAAACTTTCGTTCCATTGTTATTTGCCAGTTATGCATTTTTTAAACGACGTACAACATCAATCAAGGGCTTACGACATTTTGGTTGGGTCTTGCTAAGTTGCATCGCCAATGGAGACAATTTTTATTACATATTTGGACTCTATTTTCTCCACCAGAGCCGCTTCGTTTTTATTGGACGGCCGGATGGCTTTCCGGAGTAAAGTAGTCGTATGTTATTCGGTAGAGATGATAGGATAGGGCAACCACTTGATAACGAACTTTATTGCTACGCTACTGGGTCCTATTAAGTTTTTAGCAGTCAATAGTTCAAGAATATGTCATATCCAGCAACGGCCCGAATTCTCTTGACAGTTTTGCCTCTACAATTGTCCTACTATTCGGAAGTTCTCGTTAACTTTTCCAATCAGAATCATAAGATGGAAATAAATAGCACAAAAAGTCGTATACCGGGTGCCCATGCGACTTTTGTCAAGTAATATCCCCTACTGGTGCTCAAACCGTCACTCAGTAATCCTGAACATACATTAACTAGTGATCCAAGTATACTCGTCTACAGTTTTAAAATGAATGAAGTGATGCTGTTCTTTTCCGCTTACGACTGACCTAAACCAAGAGCAGGGAGTCGTGGTGTTTAAAAACTTCGAATGTGGATTGCTGCGAAGCAAATAGGATTACCAGTTACTGGTCTACTGTAGACGATAACGAATACTCTTTGTGCCCCAAAAAAACTGGGTGTGAACAACACCAGAATTGTAATTTAACCCGAAAAAGACTTGATAAGGTTTTGTATATAAATCAGCGACTTATTGACTCGCAGGTAAGTAGTCTCCACTCCGATAAATTCCGCTTTCTATACCCAACAAACCAGATATGATCGATGTGTTCAATGTTCATATAAGTTCAACAATATTACGCAATAAGAAAACCAAAACTAAACGAAGCAAAGTTGAGATCGCTCAATACAAGGTCAGCAAGAATTATTCATGAGTGTGTTGTGTTGTTAATGTGCATAACTTAGGTACGCTGCAGCAGCTTTTAAATTATGGGAGAATTTCGGTTAATGCTTACGATCTGACCCAAACTTGTTGCAGTGTGTCGTCTTTGAACGAGGTTTAGTCTTAATTGGATGGCAATGGCGTATGCATTCGATGCACTTAAGATGGGAGTTATGATTTTTTAAATGACCACACTAATGGCTTTTAGAAAATCAAGGTTTCCACGGTAAAGAAAAGGAGTCATAATCCATTTGAAATAACTAACAATCAGCAATTGTGCTAAAACTGTCACTACCCATTCGTACTACCCATTTTATCTCACGCACGGAATTTAATGTTGGTTGCTTAAGACATTAAAGTATTATTTTTGATGACGCATTCACTTTTAAAATGATATAGATAGTAACACCTTCTTATCTGTGCGTTAGTTTAGCATCAAATGATAACAGAAACAAATTTCTTGCGCCTAAATTTTCAAATGAATGCGTCACAAAGAAATTACAACTATTCATCTTGCCAATCTCGGTAGTTGTTGTTCAAAGTTAACTCTTTTTGGGTGACACTTTGCCAGCGGAGTGTGGCGTTGCGGTTAGTCTGCACGTCTCTGTTCGAATTGTGTTGATTGTTTCGTTTGTTGAATTGTTGTCCTACACGGGCTAAATCTTCCTGGGGTCAAATCGCGTCGTCGTGAACGAGCATTACGTTCACGGAATTAAGATTTTAAATGTAAAACAAAAACAAATTCCGTCACGTCATGCTGGTTCGCGGACGAAGCGATTCGACCCCTGAATTCGAGACAATTCTGTAGATTATTTCCAGACAGCTGCAACAATTTAGAAGATGATACTGTGGCACTCACTGGTGAACCGTTCCAGAAGTGTACATTTTTTTCCATTCTACGCTACGCATGGCAACGGACCCTCTCTGTGGGTTTATTTTCATGTGACCAACTGTGTCCTAGTGCGAATATTTTATGTACGGGGACACAATGCAGTCTGGGGTGGACCTGTGTCTTGTATGAATCTGCTCCAATGTGTGATATATTTTAATCACGACTGACCTATTGTTTTAACCATTCTCTCAATTAATGACAGGTTAAACAACAAATCTGTTGTATTTTACATGTTGTATTTTGCATTTTACTTCTAATATATATTTTAATATCGTACTTTGTTTAACTTAATTGTGTTCTCACTAAAATTTACAATTAACATATATCATATGAAAAATTAGAATAATATTCTTGGTACACTAACAGCTCCTAGTGCGTTCTGAAGTGATTGCAGCGCTAATATCGGAACCTATAAAAAGTAATGTTTTAAAAAATGATTGTTAAAAAGCTGACAGTATGTAAAACACACCTCTAATAGCCTCACAGAGTGGTGTCGCTCTTCCTGATGGTACATCGGATGTGCAAGCTTTTAAAAATTGTTAAATAAAAATGTTTGACTTTAAGCAATTTTGTCTTACCATTGGCGGTGCGGCAAGCGTCAAACTGAGAAAAAGTGTGACAATTAATATAGAACGAATCATGTTTCTCACTCAACTTGGCTGTGGAACTGTGATATGTGCAGGGGATGTGATTTTATTTAAATACAGCTCATAGTCCGGAAATTGAAGAATTAATTTTCTTATCAAAATTGCAATTAATGAATGGTTGCGTATTTAAGTCGTTAAACTCCCAAAAATATAATCGAACTGTATGCTGATTTGCTGCAAAATTGATTGTATTACAGCTCTTCCTGTTTATTATCAATTTATCATTATCAGTTATGAGGAGAAGCTGTATTAAATATACGTCTTTTTCTTTAAATAAAGCATTACGCTTTTTTCATACTAAACTACTGGGTCCTAATCACGGAACTTTTCAAACGCAACGAAAGACCTTCAAAGTTTGCAAGTTAGAGCTGAAGAGTTAAGAGTTACGTCTAGTTGAGTCGCCACAAATAATTAAACCTGCCGATAACCAAAAAAAAAACATTCAGCAAGCTTTACATGCTCGAAAACACTTTCAGTTGAACAAAATTTCGTTCAGACGATTATTGTATGACTTCCTCTTAGTTTTGTAAAACATTTTTTTTTAAACCTATGGAACACTGAACTTAAATCCACATATAGGTAGTTCTGATATTTGCTAGTCGTTAATTTATTGTAAAAACATGAAAAAATTACCTTGAACAACGATCAATAACATCTGCAAATAACAATTTGATTCCGCCAGACAGTGCTGCCGGTTTTAAATAAAAAGGCAAAAGGTTTGTTTGTAGTTAAGAATGGAAAAGACTGTCAAAATGACAGTGGAGGGGATGAATTCTCTCTCAGAGAGGGAAACCTACGCAAAAGTTAAGGAACACTTTTGTAGTAATCTGTGAAAAATGACAGATAGTTCACCCACAAAAATGCTAAATAGAACAACAAAATCAAATCAGCTGTCAATATTCAGGCGACTGACGGTTGTTTCAATTCTTACGCAAATAATTTTGTTAAGTAAAAACTAGTAAGAGGGGAAATATCTTGCTCTCTCGAAGCCGCTGTCTTTTACGAATTTTTCGAGTTGAGGAACGGAAATTGAGCTAGTTTGTCATAACTGACTCTAGCTGTCAAATCTCTAGAAATTCAATTTGATTTGACTGTTTATTTCGGTTTGGTTTATTTAGTGCTAAAAATTTGTTATTCAAAATAGATAAATCGCCAAAAAAATAAATATTAAACTGAATCCGATATTTTTTAAACGTCTGCAAAATGGTAATTTTTTTTAAACCCACTGACGTTTATTTTTGAATATTTTTTTTTCTTGCATAGGTTTTTAACAAAAGTCATGCAAAACTTTCGTTCCTGTACTTTTTGGTTATATTCGCTTTTTCTGAGAAAATATAATATCCCCACTCATTGATATCTGACATTTTGCCGAAATTGGCCCAAAAAGTAAGGGAACAGACCCACTGTGTAGTGTGATTTACACAGCGCGGCCATTAAGTAAATTGGGATAGATAGAGATATGAGATTCCGAAGCACACGGGTTTTAAATGTCTGTAAATTGTACTGAAGAGATAACACAGATTAGGAAAGAATCTCTATATTTTATAGTACAACCGAAAATAGGATGAATGGTAAACAGATGAGCATTCCTAGCATGTCAATTATTGCGGTTGAATAGTTGAAGGGGTGGAATGCAGCTGGTGATTTTATTAGAATTCTACTTTCACCTTATTCAACCTAAAGAGCCGAATAAAACGCACACCAGGAAGATCAAACGAATTAGATACTATCTAATCTTAGTTCCAGCTAAAGTGATCGGTGTTTTTGTCTAGTCAAAAAATATAAATTCATAAATGACCTATTTCCAATTATTATAAAGGGTTTTTCAATAAGAGTGCTACAAAAGTTTTGTTTAAATAAAACAAAAACGGTTTTGGATATCAATGAAATTCTTTATTCCTGTTAAATTACGTCCGATGCCATTATGTATGGAACTCGATTTCTTTTGCATGGCCACCACGGGCACGCTTGCAGAAGTCCAGAGGCTAAACCCAATTTTCGACGGTTTTCAAGCATAAATCGGCCGATACTGCTGCAATTTCACGTTTGATATTCGTACGAAGCTCATCAATCGTCGCTGGCTTGTTGGCATAGACCAAAGACTTGACGTAGCCCCACAGGAAATAGTCTAACGGCGTCAAATCGCACGACCGAGGCGGCCAAGCGACTGGGAGATAACACGTTCTCCAAACTTGGTTTCCAATAAATTGATTGTTACATTCGCTGTGTGGCTTGTGGCGCCGTCCTGTTGGAACCACATGTCCTCCAAGTCCATATCATCCAATTGGGGCCAAAAATATTCGGTTGAATGTTCATTGAACAGTAGCGATTCCCATTCACAGTAAAGTCCCGGTCTTGATCATCACGGAAGAAGTACGGCCCAATGACGCCGCCGGCCTATAACCACACCAAACCGTAATTTTTCGGGATGCAATGATGACTCATGGAGTACGTGTGGATTGCTGCCCGACCAATACCGCATATTTTGTTTATTGACGAAGCCATTCAGCCAGAAATGAGCCTCATCGCTGAAGATGATTTTTCGATGAAAATCCGAATCATTTTTAAGTTGTTGCTCAGCCCAATTCACGAACATACGACGCTTCTGGTGGTCAAGCGACTTCAGTTCTTGCGTCAATTTAATCTTGTAAGGATGTAGGCCAAGATCTTTTCGCAAAATTCGCCACAACGACGTCACAGAGATGCCCAATGCTTGAGAACGACGTCTGAGAGACACATTTGGGCTTTTTTCAACTTAAGCCTCAGCGGTACTTGTACACACACATCCTTTTCAAAGCATTTCGTTGACGAAGAGATCCATTTCAATCCAAAACTTTCGATTTAATAAAATCTTTTATGATAAAAGTCACAAAATTCTGTTAAATGATTTTTAACAGAATTCATAAAAGATTTTTCCACATAGAATACCTATTCTAGAGGCTTTAACATATTTTTTGACAGTTCGAACATCTGTATGGAAATTAATAACAGAATAAAAAGATAAAAGACTTTGCCGAATAGGTCTGATGGTTGGTAAAACTTTGTAAAATGTAAATGGACAGACCTGCTACCGTTTTTAAATACGTACAAATGAAAAGGTACTAACTTTTTGATGTGTAGGAAATTTCTAATTTGAAAACGAAATGTTTGTCCTGGGACAGTACGATCGGCAGCAATGCTTGACAGCCATCCTCTCAGAAGTTATGTTAAATCCACTGGTTAGTTAGGTGTGTTTGCTTTAAAAACACTTATTTTGCGAACGGATTTTGGTGGGATTTCATCAATAGTTGTGTAGGTAGTACCTATAAACAATTACAAAAACTGAAGAAACATCTTTGTTCTTATTACAACAACAAAAGCAACAGACGTTTGCTATTCGCGTTGGATACTGATGTCCAAAAACGTTCTCCACCTCACTGTGAATATGATTTTCAAACTAAATCCATTCAGTTACTCTTTCGCATTTTATCTGACATATTTGGTGTTTCTTCTTTTTCGAAAACCTCCTGACAAGTAGCTAATCAAATTAAACAAAAGGCTGCCCCACCGGGTACTCGCATGAGTGATGGTGTTATCGGTCGCGGAAATTGTACCTTTATCTCACTGTCTGTACCACAGACTTATCGTTCATTACTCGCTGTCAAGATCATTTTAGCAAAATACACACATGCCCATGATCATCACATGACTGCCTACTTAGCCTGAACGTGTTAAAAGTTTGCAAACCCATTATTTTCTTTTCAGAGCAGCATTAGTGTTATCTTTGCCATCGTGCTTGCTAGTTCCCCCAATATATATAAAACAGCGAACCCCTCATATTCGACCAGAACCGGACAAAATAGATTCATCACTGAATTTCCATTCAACACCATCCAATTTCGTTCCACTTTCCTTTTCAATCGGTTTTGTTGTGTTGTGCGTTATGCGATAAAAATCTAAAAGAGCGTTGCCTGCTACTCGTGTACTCGTGTATTTCAATAGCCCAACATTGTGAACTCCAATTTTGTGATAAGCCTCTATAATCCCGGTATTGCACAATGCACAAATTTTGAAAATAATTACACAATCAACCCAATTTCACTCCGATAGCAATAACCTTAATAGACAACAACACTTTTATCTTTTACTACACGCAAGCGGTGGTGGTCCGATACGCGATCATCATTCATACCGGTGCTTATGTAAACACATTACCCGCACGTCAACAATACCCTCCATTGTAGAGGCGCTCCCCATTTAATAGTTGTTGTTTATCAGCGAAGCTACCGTGCTTGCGACAGTCCGATTAAATCAAATCAACTGTGACGCGTCGGTTGTTATCGAACCACTGAGGGCGGGGGGACCAACTGCATCAGCCACTAAAGCTGTCATCTATGCATGCATGTGTGTATCTAGTTTAGTTGCATGACCCGCGTTGTTGTTTTCATTTTCTGCTTCCATGCGTTTTACATATCTAAGCTTATCAAAATTCTCTTACAGACAAACAAAACCAAAAAAACTTTCTCTTGATTTGTTTTGATTTTTTTCGTTTATTGTATATTTGTTTAGTATGGTAGACAGCGCTTTCGCGAACTCCGACAATGCATGCAAAACGATGAAGATGAGAATCCTGGAAATACACTGACACCTGATTCTCAGGTACTGTTAAATGTCTCTCTCTATCTACATATATATAAATACACGTGTCTTATTTGTGTTTTGTTTTCAATTCGCTTCGCGGCGAAGAGTCAGTTTGATATTGTATGCGTTTTACCATTCTACAGAATAGCTCAACAGATGGTGTCTTCACGAACCGTCCTACCCATCCGTTCCGTATTATTGAAAACGATGCCATTAGTATCCAAAGTATGACTTCCTTGGGACGGGTGGGCCGAATTCTAGCCGGCAGCATTGACCCCTCAGGTAACTCGGCCGACATTATGTTTTTCACACCACTCATTTGCAATGATTTTGCGTCTATTCTTCCAGCAATTAGTATGGATCGCGATTCGATACAGAACTCGGTGTCGTCCAGTTCGCAGCAAGCACAAATTCCTACTGCCTCGTCGCAGGCGAGTGCGTCTAATTCGCAATCGACCAGCCCTGACACGCATACAGCTTCCAGTCGCAGTGATAACGACACAAAGTCTCTAATAAAAGACGTCAGTGTGCAAGTCAAGGAGAAGCGTGCAGCCATGGACTCGCAGCAACAGCAATCGAATCAAATTATCCTACAAGAACCGGATGTCATTGCCAGCACTAAGTTGGCACACTCGAAAACAACCGACAGCATTACATCAAGCGGTCCCATAGCACCGCCCAGACGAAAGAAGAAATCACGCAAAATGTCCTCAAGCTCGTCGGAACAATTCAATATGAACGAAGGAATGCGCTTGCCGCCGGCCGATGATGACGACGACACCGTATCGATAACGAGCGTCAAAGACGTTCAAAAACTACGCGAAGACATAGTCAAAGCAATAGAGAACTCATGGAATGAGAATTCATCGATAACGACAGCTGCCATCAATAGCCGGCCGGTCACAACAACTGCCGTGGGCGGATCGATAAATCGAATTTCTCACTCGCTGGGCAATAGCTCGACATCGGTGTACTCGAAACCCAGTCCGTCGAACAGTGCGAAGAGCAATTCGGCGCCTGGTCGCGTCAGGTATTTGTGAGTATTGTGTTATAAATTTCAACGGTTTAATTGTTCTGTTTAGTTCTAAATATTTTATGAAATTTTCGTTTCATGCCCTACCACGAAATAGCTCAATAGATCCCAGTCAGGGACTGAATCTGTATAAAGCTACTCAGGGTGGGTATGTGGTGAAGCCACGCGATGAGCCATCGAACAAGGCCGAAGGACCCACGCAAGAGGAAATCGATCGAATCGAAAAGATATTAATGGAGAATATCCCCCGAGCGAAGCTGGCCGGCACCGGATCCAATAGTTTGGGCAGTTCAACGAGGTGAGTTGTCTTTTTGTTTTTGTTTTTTTTTCTGATGTACTTTTGACATCGATTGCAATAGAATTGAAGCTCTGCGAAAGCAGACAAGTCGGCATTGATGGTCTTTTCACAACAAAGTCATTGTTTGCAACGTGCGTCATGTGCTCCCCTCTACCCTACCAAGAGACACACACAATTTCAATGTCGCTCTCACCTGTGCCATTGTCAAGTTCTTTACGAGCTGACTGCTGAGTCATGTGTGTTCTTGAGTTATTTGAATTTCGAACTCACGTGAGGCATGTGTTCTTTGGCGGTCGGTTCAGGGGTAAGTGTGTCGATTCGTATCTATCCCAAATTTGTGCGAGAAATGTCTCCCTTTGCGTGGAGCCGGTTGCTTCAAACCATTTTTATTCGTCTTCAGCTGTTTATCAAAGTGATGCGTGTTTCCATAAAAATAACAACCGCCGAGCTCTGGTGGAAATGTGTCTTTTTCTTTATCCAGCTCTTTGTGATATGCTTCCAAACACCTGTCCGTCATTGTGTTAGATTGTATTAATTTAATATGTGGCAGAATTTTCTTCGAAAAGGCTTTTATATCCCTTCGCCGTGGTGCCAAAAAGTTCTAGTGAGGTGTTATTTTGATATTCAAAGAAAAATGTCATTTTTTGAGATAAATGATCGGATATTTAATTCATAATAAAGAGGAAGGTATGCCGTTAATAATGAAAAACAACATCAGCCAAATGGCCACCACGACCACGCTTACAGGACCATATCCTTTTCATGAAATTTCGCAAAGAAGCTGTCCTATGTCCTCGATAGACTCACGAATTCCATCTCTGAGGTCTTGAATCGACGCTGGGCTGTTGGCGTAGACCTTATCTTTCACGTGGCCCCAAAGAAAGAAGTCGCAAGGTGTTAAATCGCAAGATCTCGGTGGCCAATTGTGATCACCTCTTCGAGAGATAACACGGTCCGGAAACTTTTCCCGTAAAAGATCAATGGTTTCGATGCTTGTGTGGCACGTAGCGCCGTCTTGTTGAAAGTAAACGTAAACCATCCAACTCCGGCCAAAAAAAATCATTAATCATCTCTCGATAGCGCAACCTTTTCACCATAACTGTTGATCCAACATCATTTTCGAAAAAGTAAGGTCCAATGACCCCGCCGGACCATAAAGCGCACCAAACAGTCACACGTTGAGTATGGGGAGGCTTCTCAACAATAACTCTTGAGTTTTCCGAGCCCCAGATGCGACAATTTTGCTTGTTGACGTAGCCACCGAGGTGGAAATGGGCCTCATCAGTAAAGATGATTTTTCGATGGAATTCCGGATCATTTTCATGCATTTCAAGGACCCAATTTTATTAATTTCAGTGCGTTGTTGAAGCGTGTATCGTTCCATTTTTAGTAATGGCGTAGTTTCTACTTGTCAAATGTCAAAAAATAACAGCTTCAAAAGTGACAGCTACCGAAATAGCGGGCTATTCAAAATAACACCTCTTATTATTGGAAAACCCTTATTTCTCGCCTTTTCAGATGAGTTGTTTAAATCTTAGCCTCAACGGGGTCAATACACTTTATCTTTAGTTTTGAGAACCAAGTATGGGCGTCTATGAAATTTTATCATCAAGCTCGATGTCACAAACAGAGCTGTAGAAACTCGATGCGTAATGACAGGGCTTGTTAAAGAAGTAAACGTGTTTTTCTCCTGTTGTTGATCTTCGTCCTGATGTTATCTCCCAGTAATGTTCTTACTTTGATCATTCGAAGAACGTGCGTGTTCAGCACACGACCTCCCTGTACAAAGACACTTTTCGTTACTACATTAGTACCCCACGCGCTCCACCCAATTACCAGTCCTTCAGCACATTCGACGATAGATTGAGACAAACTAAACCCGTTTCCTTCATTGCAGGTCTTTCGATTTCTTTGTTATTTACCAACTAAGTAGATTGCGTGAACCTTGGAATCTGCGAATCAAGTTGGGTGCTAACATCCCCGAACAGGACACACATTTATCGCATTTTTAATTTACTCACCTAGAAAGTTGACATTTTTGTAAACCATATTCGAAAGAATGTACTCCCACATTGGCTTCCTATTTCTGCTAGTTTCGTTGGCGATTCACACCCACCACCTTAGATTAGATCACCTCGACCAGTTGAGCCTATAGTAACTAATCCGATTTCTCTACTCAGATATCCATCACTAATATATCGCTCGGGCAGTGAAAAGGAGCGCCGCAAATCAGCCGGCGATGAAGATGTTCTGAAGCAAATGAACATCTATGTACGCACTCGCACAGACTCTGGTAAACAATTAACAGATTTTGAAATCCTGGAACAAGTTCCTGTGAAAAATTTGGATACAGGAGAGAATATGCCTTTATCCGCAGTAAAATCACCACCCGTCCCCGAAGGCTGGAATCCACTGTCGCTGCACATCCTCAAGCTGACCAGCCACTTGGAAGTTATGCAGAAGGAGTCCGATGAGGAGAGTGTTATCGGTATTCCGCCAAGCAATGAAGCGCCACCCGACGAAGAGGAATGCGAAACCGAGGATGGCAATCGGCTAAAGAAGAAAACAGCGAAAATTAAGCGATTCTTTGGCACAACAATGCGTAAGACTGTCGATAAGGCCAAATCGCTGGCCTCCGAGGTATCGCATGCGCGTCACAAGGAGGATGTCGCTGATATTGAGGATGTGATGAATCCGGAGCTAAATATTAAGATAAAGGCGTCCAGCACGAATAAGGGTCCCTATGAGTTTACCAAACTGCAGCATGTTCAGGTGAGTTTGCATTGTTTGAATGATTGTTTGTGAATGGGATGGTTTTTTACTGTTGCTTTCGTGTAGGATCTGTCTGGCGAACATACTGGCGCTGTTTGGTGTATGAAATTTAGCTCCTGCGGTCGGCTCTTGGCAACTGCTGGTCAGGACAAAGTGCTTCGCATTTGGGTGTTGAAGGATGCATACCCGTTTTTCCAGGTAAGTCGAAATCTCTTTGGATCATCGGTGATGGGAACGAAAACATTTGTTTCTTCGTAATTTTCCTAGGATATGCGAACAAAATACAATGCCGATCAGAAATCCTCACCGACACCATCGCAGGAGTCGTTGGTGTCACAGCATTCGGCCGAGGAAGCGATTGCAATGGCCACAGCTGCAGAAAAATGCACAGGCCCGTTTATGCCGAAAGCGTTCTGCTCCTACATTGGTCACACATCGGACTTGCTGGATGTGTCCTGGTCAAAGAATTACTTTATTCTCTCGAGTTCCATGGACAAGACAGTACGCCTGTGGCACATCTCTCGCAAGGAGTGCCTCTGCTGCTTCCAGCACATTGATTTCGTGACAGCGATCGCCTTCCATCCGCGCGATGATCGGTACTTCCTCAGTGGCAGCTTGGATGGCAAACTGCGACTGTGGAATATTCCAGACAAAAAGGTCGCCCTCTGGAACGAGGTCGATGGTCAGACAAAATTGATTACCGCTGCGAATTTCTGCCAAAACGGACAATTCGCCGTGGTCGGGTCGTATGACGGACGCTGCATTTTCTACAACACCGATCAGCTAAAGTATCACACACAGATTCACGTTCGGTCGACGCGTGGCAAGAATCGCATCGGCCGCAAGATCAGTGGCATTGAGCCGATGCCGGGCGAGGACAAGATTCTAGTTACTTCCAATGACAGTCGAGTGCGGCTGTATGACTTGCGTGATCTTAATTTAAGCTGCAAATACAAGGGCTATGTGAATGTGTCGTCACAAATCAAAGCGTCCTTCAGCCACGACGGCAAGTACATCGTGGCAGGCTCGGAGAATCAATGCATCTACATTTGGAAGACCAACCATGACTACTCCAAGCTGAGTTCGGTATGTCTGCTGCACAAATTGTTCTTGTTATCCCTTTAATAAACTTAGTGTTACTCGTTGCAGGTTCGTCGAGATCGCAGCGACTTCTGGGAGGGCATCAAGGCACACAACGCCACTGTTACGTGTGCCATCTTTGCACCGCACCCCGAGGCGATTATCAAACCAGAACCCGATGAGATCTCCCACGAAAAGGTTAGTTCGAGTGCGAATTACGCGCCGCAAACCCGCTCATAAATCTCTTTCCCTCCCCCAGACACTCAACAACCAACCAGATCCACTAGTTGAACAGCGAAAGAAGGGTTGCGGCTACGTGCTGGTCAGCGCGGACTTCAATGGAGCCATCAAGGTTTTCATCAACAAAACCAAACCAAAACACAGCAGTCTGCCCTACACAGCGATTGCCGATTAAATTTCCAAACTAAACTTTCAATTCTATGTCATGGTTGCAAACTTAATTAAGCTGGAACATAACCACGTATTCAAACTATTATTCTGTTAATTTTCTTGCTTCTCAAACACACACATAAACTGATTGGCTTTGACCGCGTGTAATGCAGAGCAGCCCGACCGAGGAACAAGGAGACACAAATTTAAAATACATTACAGAAGTGCTATTATGTAAAATTAAGCGAATTAATATTTTTTTAGGTTTCCAAGCATAGAATAAATTATATTCGTGAATGTCCTGAGTATTAAGTAAATTTATTCGTTTTAATTATGTTGTTTTAATTTTATTTTATTTTTTATTTCATTTTAAATGAGTGCATATCCGATTTAGGTTGCGAGAATATATTTTGTTACATAGATAAAAGGAAAAGAAAAAAATTATTATTAATAAACTCAATTGATAAATTAGATTTCAAATATAAGATAGAATATTCGGTAATGAATACAATTTAACTAAAATATTTCAATGTAAAATATTAGATAACTTAAGAGGAATAAAACTAAAACTAAACATGTAATAGATTACTAATAATTAAAGTCAATATTATTTATAATTAGACAAAGTTAATTTGTGTTTTATTCGGTTTGTTGTTGTTACAAGGAAAATGGGCACCAGAGATGTGAGTCAAAATTAAGAGTTGGGGATATCGTTCCTTGTACCAGAGCTCACATCAAACTGCTTATTTATTAGACCTCGAAAGACATCCTCTGTAATGAACTTTGTGCTAATGGAAGTGGCTGAAAAATTTACGCTTAAGCTACATGGATATGCCCTTCTAACACTCAAAAAAAGTGGGAGTAACTGGTAGAAAGCAAAAGTAGTTACTGTCGCCACACACAATAAGAAGGGCATAAGGTTTCAAAGGCACTATGGCCTATTTTAAATCGGAGGAAGACTGAACAATTAATCAATTTAAGAAGAACAAAGTTGAGAACAACGATAGGAATAATCTCCGGGCACTGCCTTCTTAGGAAGCATGCCATAAGACTAGGCCTAGTTAATACGGATACATGCAGGTACTGTGAGGACCTACAGGTTGTGGAAGACATCACACACCTTCTTTGTGAATGTCAAGCAATTGCTCGGAGTAGAAGAAAGTACCTCGGCATGTACTTCTTTAATAACTTGGAAGAGGTTGTTTCCTCAAATAGTATTGAGGCCATACTTAAATTTTGTAGGGAAATCGAATGCTTGGATGAATTGGTTTAGGTCCGTCCCTGGGGATGGCGATGGGCCCGATATGGTTCTATTGTGACGATCTCACAACCTAACCTACTGTCGCCATAAAGTCCATGCAGACTATCCCATCCAAAGCACCATTTAAGAACGGTTAGAGGCGACCATCTTGCAGGTCATTCGCGGCTACTTTCCTGTTTGACATCCCCCTATGAGCAATTAGAACGTTGAAAAGCTCCAATCGCAAGAGACTGCCAAAATCTTCACCGATCACGTATATCGTGTACCAGAGGCAACACTTTCAGAAAAATATTATTGATGCCGCAACTGACATGCTGAGTTTCACACAAAAGCCCCTAAAGAAGAGCCGTATAAAGTGACACTGCAAAAACGGACTAGAGGCCAACAAACTTCGTAACATAAACCTGTGGAAATGACAAAGGAAACCCTTGTAGTAGTATTGGCAACGTCAATGCTGAGAATGTGAAGGAACGATCTCTGCAGACTTATGATGGCGATTATAGGAAAAATTCCGTCCAATTGATTAAAACAAGGCCGCCGGGTCTAAAGGTCCACATACAGATGAAGATGACTATGCTAAGGACAAGCGCACACGAATTTCCAAGATTTTCCCATATATACTGACGTTTGTAAATATGTAGTGGGATAAATGTGAATTAGGTCAAAACTAGGAGTCGAATCGCCACTTCCGTGAACGAGCTGTACGTTCATGATTGATGATTGATGATTGATGATTTTGCATGTGAAACAGAAACAAATTCTGTCACTTAATGCTCGTTCAGGGACGACGCGATCGACCCCAGGGGTTGAATTATCGCATCCGTGATCGAGTGATACGTGACTGAATTTGTTATTGTTTTGCATGTAAAATCAACAAAATTCTGTGACGTATTGCTCAGTGGCTTAGTGGTTAGTGTGTTGGACTACTAAGCGAGGGGTCCCCGGTTCGATACCCGAATGTTTTTTCCACTGCGCCGCCTCTCGCGAACGTCTGACAAGCATCCGAGTGTATAACTGTCATGAAAGCTTCTCAATTAGCCGTTTTGACTCGGCATGAAATTATTGATCACTTCAAAATGAAAAACACACAAAACGAATGGTTGTGAGAAGCTAAGCCTAGGGTCCCACAGACCTTTCGCATTAACATTAGAATATGTGAAGTTAGGTACATGAAATAGAGGAAGACGTGTTGCAGAGAGTGAATTTTTCTATATGTTCGTACCGTGTTCTCCCAGTATTCTGTTCGAAACTTTGCTACATAAATTGGCTTTGAAGTGTCTTCCTTCTTAAGCTTGTAAGCCGCTGCTTGCTATGTCGGTATTGAAGGATAAGTTTTGCGGCCTCAACCCCGATTCCATCCCATGTTGCCATTAATTACTGCCGTCCTCTGTACCGCACCATAAAAATATATATATAAAAAAGCCTGCCATTCAACAGATTTTTATCTGAAGCTATTATGCTTGCACGTTGCACGTCATGTGATGCTTACCACATATGGTCACTATGACTGCAAAACAGCTCGATGAAATTGAGAAAACTCTACTTGCCTACATATACCACAGGGTGCCACTGCCCTCCAATGCAAAAACTATGACGTTTTTTCTTATTTCCGCCACCGGGAAAATCCAAATAAGTCGGTTGCTGCATAAAACGATTATAAAACGACAATGTTCTCTGATAGTCGCCTCGCTTAGAAGTTTTTCTAAAGCCGCAACGCAACACTCCATAGAAAACACAAAACAATTTTTGTTTTTTTTTTAATTAATTTGTTTCTGCTTCTGTTTTTATTCGTTATATAAATAATAGTTTCATTAATTTATTTACGCTCTATCAATTTCCATTAAAATAAAACTAGTTTTCATTTATGTTTATAAATCATTAAAATGCATAATTCTATAACGACACAGCTAGCGACAGAGTTATCATTACACAATTATGCGTGGAGATGACCTTAAAGTTAAATGATGTAATTGCTTAATTAATGCTAAGTTTATTTGTTTTGTTAAAACTTATGTAAAAATCGTTTGCTTTTTGTTTTTTTTTTCCTTTGTTACTTAATATTTTTGTTTAAAAATTATATTTATTTATTTTAATGCGTTAAAAGTAATGTTGTGTTGTTGATTTATACTCTTACAAATATGAAATAACAGACTTTACGAAAATTGATTGAATCTGAGGAGTTGTATCTTTTGTATACGTAATTCATCTGTTTCTTTCTTTTTTTGTTACTTTACTTAATCGTATCATTCGTTCTCATTTTCTGTTTTCCTTTTTTTTCATCAAAATTTATTTGTCTTACATTCTAGTTACTTTTATTTATTTATATAACAAATTTTGATTAAGTCTTCTGTGATAAATAAAAGAAATGGTAAACCTATAAGGGAAAACTTAAAGAAAGTTGTAAGAGATGATAGTAAACAATGTTTAAAAATTCAACTAAAATAATTATTATAAAGAAAAAAATTCACCTAAGATGGAAATAAATGAATGAATTCAGTTAGGCACAGAATATTGCGTTGTTGTTTGTTTTGTTTTTGTTTACAATAGTTGTTGAGAATGGAATAATTTGCATGATCCGTTCTTTTTTTTTGTATAATATTTTTATTTGTTGCTTGTTCTACCAGTCGGCCACTTGAAATGGCAGTGCAAATCGTAAGTCATTTGTGTTTTTTTTTGGTAAATATCAGTTCTACATCGGTCGCAAGATATGTTTTGCAGTGTTGCCAGGACCAAGGCTCAGAAGGCAAGTCAAGTTTCTTAAATCTTTCTTTGTAATCAATCAAAATAAAAAAAGAGAGCTTCAAGAAAACAGATGGGCGTATTGCAAAGTAAAAGCAAATCACACTTGTAGGTTATCAAAATGAGGAAAGTCCTCGTTTTCTCTACAATTATTTTATGATAAAAGGTTCACTTTATAATTTGGCTAGAATTTGAAACGTACACAATAATTCTGGATCGTTTTATGTTGTTTTGCAATTTATTTTATTTTTTTTTTGTTATTCTTAGGTCTACTTATGTACTTGAAGTTTATATTTTAGTTTTGTTTCAATTTATGTTATCTACTACCTTAATTAATGACAATTTGTATTACGTTTAATATTACTTGGTTTTGTATTTAATTCGTTAATACCATACTGAATGAGAGAGAGTATGAGAATTATTTTCAATGAAAAGAATCTCTTTCAACACACATACACACATTATTTATATATAGATTTTTTTTTGTTGAAATAAAAATTTATTTAACACATAATTTGCTCACAGTAATTGTTTTGTTTTTCACTTTCACAAAGTGTATCTTGTAATATGTACCTGGAAAAGGGAATTATTGCCGGAGGGTTGCAGAAGGTCCTTAGTAGGTTCTTTTGTATAAAGACGGTTATGGTTTTGTTGAACATTGAATTTTAAGCATTTTACTCGAATGTTTATCCACAGAGCGGGGGTCGAATCGCGTTGTCCATGATCGAGCATTACGTTCACGGAATTGAGTTGATTTACATGTGAAACAAAAACAAATTCCGTCACGTAATGCTCGTTCACGGATGACGCGATTCGGCTTCTGGTAGTTTTTACACCAAATGTGTTATTGGTTTAATTGTTCGGAACTTTGGAAAAGTAGTTTCCCACACCGGGACTGTCTCTCCCTAGATACCAATCTGCAGTTGCTGTCTCCAGTTTGGAACTTTCAAAGGGAAACAAAACAATCCAACAATATAAGACTGACCGAATAGTTGGATAAACACAATTGAAAGAAAATAATGAGCTTGGACTTTGTCGGATCTATAGAGGCACAGAGAGAAAACCTTTATGATGCTTATGATGCGCGTATTCTCACAAAGATAAAACATCAAAACCACGTTCGTTAATTAGTGGCAAAGAATCAAGAATTCAAAGGTCCAAAAAATGATGAGGAATGTTTGATAAGAGCCAAGTCCGCTTAAAACTCAAACGAACAGGTGGCTGATAGAAGTTTGGCCTATGGTATTATGCAAAGCCACATATTTAGGTATTTATCTCCTGAGTGGACTGCAGCACCATTTACCATCAACCCAATTTTACAATTTACAATTAAAATTCCTTCTAAACATTCTAAAAGTAACATAGACGCACTTTAGTCCAAAGCAATTCATCCCTCCCTGCAAAACATAAGACAGATCAGTGCATTTGTGGGTCACCAACTAGTTCCCCAGTCGAATCGGGAATATTTTTAGACGACTATCGCATGCGCAATGCGAGGGACACGATATGTTATTTTCAATTTACAGGAAAAACAGGAAATGGATAAAGAAATGCTTTCGGGAAACACATACGAAAGTAGACTCATTTAAATAGATAAATAGTCAACCTCCCTTTTACTTTACGGTGAATGAAAATAAAATATATCGCTCAAGTATTCCATTTCCATTCCCATCAAATACCATGCACATTTGCAGGTGCTTTTCGCTGACATTACAAAATTCTTCCCACAGAATTTAATGCTGAGTTTTCAGTTTAGTTTGCATAAATAGTCATTAGAATACAGTAATAAATCACTTTACGTTCAGAAGTCAATCGTTTTAATTGCTCCCCCCCACCAGAGGTAAGAAGAAGTGGAAATCAACTCTAGAATCAAAAGAGGTTCCAGGTCAAATCAATCGCAGAATATGAAAGACCACGTTAGACCCTTCCGAACAGAACCTAAACACGGAAAGTTATCATAACCATAAAAAGAATGTCAATACTTTACTTAAGCCGCAACTTAACAGATTATATCACCACAGCTCAAACAAAATTAAGATTTTTGGATCAGGTCAAACGTGCTCGAGTGTTGTATCGAAGCAGTCAAAATTTGCATCATCTGCGTTGCATCACGTATACATTTTGACCGATTTTGTGTTCATTTTCTAAAGGCAGGGCTCGCAAAAGTAAACGACTCGTTTCGAAGGTATTCCTTTGTGTCCACAGACCTGGACCAATGACAATCATGCATCTGATCTACCTGAAAACTGCTCCATAGCTTGAAAGATGATAGTAGCTTGGCTCATATAAATGATTTTGTCTTTGAATTTGTCTATTCTATGTCCATTCATTACCCATCTCTGTAAAAGACAATAGTGACACAAAGCTAGTCCACACCGAGAAACGTGCGATAAGGCAATCAATCATGTTTAAAGTAAGTTAAGGACTTCTTCCGACTTCTTCAAATATCATTTTTCATCGCAGTCGAATACCGAATTCTAGTTTCGTATTTTTTTGAAAAGATTTAGGTGAAAGTAGAAGACACATTTCATCTCCTCTCATCGCAATTCTATCCAAACACACGAACCCGGCTTTCTAGTTTGATTAGCGTTTGCATTTTAGGAAATACCTTTAAAAGCTTCCCAAAATGTACGTGAGTATTCCGGCTTGTGCCGCTACGTCTTAAATCTTTTATTGTTCGCACGTCTTAAATCTCTCATTGCTCGCACGTCGTACATTTTACTAGCTCTCATAAATAATGGAGGATTATGTGGAAATTCAACGACCCTCTCAAAGGCCGGGCATTCCATTGAATGGAAGCAGACAATTTGGGGAATCGACAAACTGTATCACATTTGAAGTTTCATTATCAGCAGAACCAGAGGAGAAGTTCCTTGAGCCTTGAACAACCCGAGCGAGCAGTTGTACAAATCCAACTCAAGATCACAATTCCACCTAAATCCATAAAAAAAAACCCAATTCCAAGAGAAGTTAGAAAGAGACTACGATAAACACACCATCAGCTTTGACATTTAAATGTTCGCCATACAACCGTTCTATAGAAAAAGATAATTTTGTTTAATTTTAAAACTTGTTTTGTAATGTTTTGTTTATTAATAGAAAATAAGTAGAAAATTTGATTCACTCTTTTCTCCACTCAACAGTCAACACTATAAAAATGGTAGGTAGTAAAAGCAAACTCGATTTGTAATCTTCTGAGGTTTACAAGATGAGGAAAAAAAAATGAATAATAATCCAATCACTTTGAATTCTCTCACTCACAGTACTCTTATAGCTTATAGACCACCCTGGCGTGTCATTTTAACATAAGAATTAATTAATATTTATGATTGCACTCTGAATGTAGGAGATAAAAATAATAACAAACAAAAAAATGTAAAATTAAAACTCAACTCAAATTCAATTTAAATGGTAAAGTAAAGAGAAGGAAACTTAAAACTACAACTAACGGTATTTTCCCAAGGATAGCAATAAGAGAAGTTTTCTATAATTTATATAATATATATATATATATGTACTAGAAAAATATGTATAGAAGGTATATAAGTAATACTTTACGCCTCCGATGTGAAGGGATCCCGCGAGTGGTGAATCTTCAGGTGTTTGTTGTGGTTCGTCTTGGTGGTGGAACTCTTGCCGCATATCGTGCACTGAAATGGTCGCTCGCCAGTGTGGATGCGCCGATGTTCGATCAGATAGTAGTGCCGGTGGAAGAGTTTGCCGCAGAGATCGCATGTGAATTTTTTGCTGCCGTGATGCTCGCGCCGGTGTCGTATGTAATTGTATTTGCGTATGAATTTGCAGCCGCAGTGCTCGCACGTGTATGGCTTGATCTGTTTGTGCGAGTTCATGTGGTTGTTGTAGTCGACTTCGCGCACAAACGCCTTCACGCATTGATCGCATTTGAAGGGTTTTGTGGTGCGATTGGCGTGCACCCAATTGTGGATTTTCAGATTCCATTTGGTGCTGAAGGATTTATTGCAAATCAGACACTCGTGCTGGGTGTCCATTGAATGGGTGGCCATGTGCGCTTTGATGCTGGATTTGGCGTAAATTTGCTTGCACATCGGACACTCCATTGGCTCGGTGTAGTCGAACTTGTCAGAGTGTGCCAGTCTGATGTGGCGGCGCAGGCTGTTTGCGTGCACAAAGCGATCCCGGCAGTAGGGGCAGCATTTCGGTTTCAAGTCGTGCGTCTCTTTATGCCAGATAAAGCGTGCTTTTGACGGCAGCACCTCGCCGCAATAGCAGACGTACTCTTTGGTACGATTGACTCTGTTGCCGTGACGCTTGCGGTGCTGCGTTAAGTTGGAATAGCGTTTGAAACTCTTGCCGCAAATTTTACACTTGAGCGGAGTGTGACCGGTGTGCATTCGCATGTGTTCGACGAGCGCGCTGCGTATTACGAACTTCTTCTCGCAGATGGTGCAGCCAAAGTCCTTCCAGCCGAGGTGACGCTTCAGGTGCACCATGAAGTTTTTCCACCGCGTGAAAGTCTTGTGGCATGTGAAACACTCGGCGGGATGCTCAACCAAATGCTCGTCGAACAGTTTGACAGTGAGAAAGTCCCGTCGACACACAAAGCAGAAGAACGCCGATTTTGACTCCTGATAGAAGCTGTGCGTTTCGACCTCGGCCTTTCCCTCGTTCTTGACGTTGAGCGCATTCAAATTGAAATTGATCAGCATTCGGTTGTCTCGTGCTCGCATTGAGTCGTACTTAGTGCGGGAGACGTTTGCATTGGCAGTCGTCGTCACTGTGTTGCTGGTCAGTGCTAGATTAGAGATGCTTTTCTTGCAATCCTTTAGCTCTTTGTTCTCCTGTTCGATTTTGACAATCGCCGCCTTGGAGTCGTCCTCTTCGGCCAGCGGTGGAGGAAGGACACTCGGTTCGAGACCAAGCAGCAAGGAGGCACCAGCGTCAGTGCTCATTGTCGCCGTGGTAACAGTCGAAGTCGGTGGGTCACGTATAAGACGTCGATTCACGCGCTTGTATCCGTGCTGTTTGATCAAGTGCGCGTTCTTCTCCTTCAGCAGCGGGAAATGAGTGTTGCAATGTGCACACTGGAAAGTTTTCTTGCGCGGCAACTTGGCCACAGCCTTGTTCTTCCGTTTTGACGTCGATGGCAGAGTATCCATAATGGGCGACTCCTCCGTTAGCCGCAAACTAAAGCTAGAAAGAGAGAGAGAGAAAATTACATCTGGAGATTAATATAGAGTTTTGGATTGCATACTTCTTTGTCTCGACAGATGAGCTGAGGTCTTGCGGACGAAAGTAGTTATCGTGGCTCCAGCTCTCTTGGGTCGTCATGAAGTTCTGATAGGGGATCGGGAACCGCACCGGGAACTCGTTGTAAAGCTAAGGAAAAGAGAAAATTTACATCTTTTTAGTAATTGCCTCGAAATGTGGGAACAATAGCTAAGCCTACATACGTCTACTGGTGTCAGATGAGATCGCAGTCTACAATTCTAAAGAGAAAAGTGTCAAGTGAATCTCCCTCCAAGCGCCCAATAGAAAAGAAGTCTGCTTGTCAGAAAGTGACTACTTACCGGTTGGCTCCACGAGTTCTCCACGCCACAATTGCTCTCCTGCTCGGAGATCTCGCCCTTAGCTGGCATCTTCTCGTCAGTTCTGATGTTTAGGGTATCTGTCGTCGGCATACTTCCCTCTGTTGCGGCGGCAAATGACGCACTTCGCTTACACGAGTCCAGATCTAGGTAACTCCCCTTGCCGTCCATTTCGAAATCATTTTCACTGCTTTGCGACTGATACCATGTACAGCTGGCGCTGTTCCCTCCACTCGTACTTGCACTGTACTTGTTGAAGTCCTCGCTGCAATATATCGGCGGCGAGATATTGTGCTTGTTCTCGTCCTGATGATTTGCCTCGGCGCCGCCGTACAGAAAACTGAAAGGGTACTCAACGTACGAGGAAGTGGCTTGCGGCTGTGTTGGCTTTTGCTGCGGCGGTGGCGGATCATGTTCGTGCACATCACTGCTATCGAGCAGCACAGAGTCGGATGCAGTCAGTTGTTGTTCCGGACTGGCCGTCAACGGCTTAGAGAACAAAGAAGCTGAAGGGAATACGGGTGGTGATGCTGGCGATGGAATTGCGTCGTTTAACGCCTCCGGCTCTTCCGGCACGCACTCTGCGCCAAATATAGAATGCATTGGATGATCCTCTGCCTCTTCCTCCTTTTTCATGCACTGGTCAAGGAATGCTGTCAGATCGGCGGTGGGCTTGTCTTCTAAAGTAGAATTGGAAAAGGCAACAGGAGCTGTGTCTTCCTCCGTGGCGATTGAATGCGATGAACAAGGCAGCAGCTCATCATCGGGTGGAAGCTTCTCATCGGCATCAGCAAACAGCGGCGGAGGAATCGAGTCCGAGGTGGTGACTGCAACACTTTCAGTCTTAATGCTATTTAGTTCATTATCCTGAGGTGTTTCGCACACCTTGGCGGGGACTTCTTCTTCTTCTTTTTGATGGTCGACGGAAGGAGCGTCCTTCGAGGTCGATGGCTGTTCTATTTGCATTTGACTTGGTGCCGATGGTGCTGGGTCTTTGCTCCTTGGTTTGATGACAAGCTTCTTGGGGGTCTTTTTAATGGGTCGCCTGACTGACTGATAATACGGAAGAACTGGCGACTTTCCCTCTTTCTTAGACTGCCTCTCGGGTTTTGGTGGCTTCTCCGGCATCTGGGTTTCTGGTTTCTCCGTGGTGGTTTGAGATTGTGAGTCAATTGCTTCCTCAACTTTGGCAACGGGTGTATCAGTGCTTGTTGCTTCCTCAACATTATTTGTGGTGGAGTCATTTGCCGCCTCCATGGGTACTGCATCAGAGGTTGCTACAGGCTCCTCAACCTTGGTTATTTGAATATCACTGCTCGTCGACGGCGCTGTGTCCTCAACTTTCGTGCTTTTCTCATCCACTTGCATAATGATTGTTGAAGGAGTATTGCTCCTTGCGCTGGGATTTGTCGCCAATCGTATAACACTCGTCATCGACGATGCCGGCGTCACACAACCAGTAGAACATGCCATGGCTAATGGGACAGGGTAACATGACGACTCGTCATTGTACTGTTGCTGTTCCTCCTTCGTTTCTTCTAGTTTTTGCTCACTTTCCATTGAAATGTCATTCTCGTTGTCCTCGTCGTCATTGTCCAGACAGATAGTGCCCGACATTTCTTCCTTCACCTCCTCCGGTTCGAACTTCTCAATCTTTATCATTTCAGTACGAGATTTAGCCACCTTGCTGGAGGCTATTATGTTGCCCATCAGGTCTAGGTACTCGTTCAGGTCTAATTGCACATCACTGAGCACGGTAATACCGGACTTTTTCTGTGACGCTGTTTGACCCTGCTCTGGCGATCGTGCACCAGACCACGTTCCACCTGGCAGATCGTCTTCCATGAGTTTCATGTCTTCGCTGTTGGAGCCATGGTCGGACGACAGGTCGTCGTCTTGATCCTCGTTTATCTGAACAACACTCGGTGGCATGTGATAGACGCGTTCGATCACGGAAAACTCGCCGTCGTCTTTTTCCACACACTCGACCACATGCTTGGGCGTTTCTTGGACAATAAAGTCGCCATTTTCGCGCTCAAGGTAGTGTGCGGTAACCGGTGATTCAGCAAATCTCAGCACAGATGGTGAACCAGTCATCACTGAGTAGGGCGAGCTGGACTGCCGTGAGTACTGTCCGGCTGATAGAAGCGGCGAACGGTACAACTGTGGAGGCGGTCGTATTGGCGGTGTCATCGATGATCGACGCGGTGACATTGCATTGCTGTCACATGGGTCGGTGAAGGGCGGTGTTTCCATCGGCGGGAAGCTTGTCTGAAAACGCAGGTTTAGAGGTGGCGGTGGTAGTGGCGGCGGTTGACGTGAAGATACCACCGACAGCGACGATGTCGATGGGGATGATATTGATGAGTGATTTCCCGGCGAATATTGAGGACGATTGATGTGGCTTACCATCAGGTTTTGGCTATTTTGAGATCGAAGTTGACTTATGGCGGCGCCATAGGCGGGTGGTGGTTGCAACGGCTTGGGGTTCGGTTGATAGGAGAAGAGCTGTTGATAAAACCAAGGAAAAATGTTACTTAGCATGTGCAAGGTATATGTTACAATGTAACGAGACACTTACCCGCATTGGAGGCTGCGATTGGCCCGGATGTCCGTTATACGAATGATAATTTTGCAAATGATGCTGCTGCTGCTGCTGCGACTGTTGTTGTTGCTGCTGCTGCTGCTGTTGGAGTTGTTGTTGCTGTTGCTGTTGCTGCTGTTGGTGTTGATGATGCTGATGATGTTGATGGTAATATGGAGTCGGTGGTCCAAAGAAATTACTACTACTGCTGCTACTACTGCTACTGCTATTGTTCTCAAACAGATATCCACACTGTCTATTCAATGAAATACTCTGAGGTATCGGAGCTAGGTTAATATTGTCCTCCAACTCCCTTTGCTTTTCATTTACTCCCACCGTGCTTTCACTGGCCACTGACATGGGAGTGGCTCGTTCGTCTTCGTTTGTCCGTGCATGGACCTCATTCTCAATTGATGGTGTCGAGCTGACTTTCTTAGGAGTATCAGGCGTAACTGTTTCCGTTACTTCAGATTTCAGGCTCATTTGTACGAGTGCTTTAATGACTTGCTCCTTGGGATGGGTCTCCAAGTGGTCGGACAAGTCCATACCGGGTAGGAGGAATAATGTACACACTGGACACTGCACGTTGCCAGCCATTTTGGTAAATTTGGAAATTTCTTCTTCCCTGTGCGCAAAAGGTCGTGTTATCGAATCGCTGTACGTGTAGTGGGAATCGGATGTTTCTATATTTGACTTGTTCTCCTCCTCTACGATGGTCCACGGCAGATTGTATGTGTTGCGCAGACGAATAATTGAAAACGAATTTATGTGAATCCCCTTTGAGTTGGAAGATTCTTGCTCGAACCACTGTCAAAGGTTCGCCATTGTTGGTGTATCAAAATTACCAAAAGAATCTGCAACAAAGCAAAATGTTCAATCAACAAGGTATATTTGGAAAAATAGTAGAAGGCCGACAGGGTGGGTAAGACAGCGCTAAATACAAGAGAATAAATTGCTCAATGCTAATGGCAAAGGAACCCAAATTGGGGGGGCAGGGAAATAGAAACAAAACGGTGGTCAAAAGGCCACGATATGTTGGCAAACAACAACGACAAACAAACCAGTAAGACACCAAAATTAGTAAATAAAATGAAGCTTACCGATTGATGGTTGGTTCATTACAAATTGCAGCGCCATCTAAGTTATTAATAGTCTAATGCGCGTGAGAATGCAGTTGTTATCTCTTTGAAACTATTATGAAATTCCGCAACTTCTTAGAATGGTGTAACCAACCTTGAAGAAACAAAATAAAACGTTTACCGAGTAACTTAACTTGGGAGTGAATATTTTATTTGAAAAATGGCATCTTGGCTCTATAGAGAGAAACAAATAAAATAAATGTAGTTGGAAAAGAAGAAGCAAGCACATGCAAAAGTTTGACGAGTAATAAAAACAAATTCTTATGTGGTGCGACAGGAATAATTTGATCGGTGTCCAGAAGGACAATTTTCTAGCCCCTCGCGTGAATTTGATTTGCAGGTCATAGCAAATTACTGCGGAATTGCATACGACCGAAAACCGCAGGTGCCTTTTAAAGAGGAAAAGGGTTTACAGTGGAATGGAATCTTTAAAAATCAAAGGAAATAGTCAGGAAGATTTTAATTCGGAAAGCCGAAATCACATCCACTAGTATTTTTTTGATGGCCTTGAAAAGGGGGGAACACTGAAACTGAACTGAGATCGGTTTCACTCAAAATATGTAGGGCTATCTTTATAGACTTTGATTCTTTTAGTTTTGCCTTTATCTAAGCTTCTGCTTCAAACAACACTTCCGCAATAACTGCCAGCGTATATTCGAAAACATACTTTGTGTCTGACGGTGAATCGCGACAAGGAACGAGACCCGACTGCTACCTATATTCGAATGGAGGCTGGGAAATTATGAAGATGTCAGATACGCTGTTTGGTATCAAGATGCGACAGGAGTACAGCTTTAAATATCCTGCTATTGGTTAAGAACTGAGTTACATGACAACCCCCTGGCGATTGTTGAAAGCAGGTTTTCAATGACTCGACAAAAATGTTCAGCAGATGATTGGTCTTTCATCCTTCCTGCTGGGAGGCATGGAACAACTGCGTACCAAGCCACCCTCTCCGTAAGATGCAACATGCCTATGAACGTGGTAAGCCATCGAGAGACTATGCTGAGTTGAAAAGGAAAGAATTCGCTAGAGGTATCTTCGTCGATATCTTGAAAATATTTTGAGAACATGTGCAGTTCAACTAGTGAGCATAACGCTATTAAAAACATGTTCCTGTGCATAAAGTCTTCGCTCAAAAACAACGCACAGAATGCTTGGAACAATCGCCCTAGCGAGGTAACCGTCGGAACGGAAAATTCTCCGCAACGCATACTCTGTCGGAGGCTCAAATCCAAATCGTAAACAATTCCGCAACCAATTTCTGTCGGAGGATATCGGAACCTAGCTGTCAAAAATTGAAGAAAAAAATGCACATCATCGCACTTCAACGTAATTCGCCGATATGCGTTACAAAATGTCGGAGAAATATTCCGAATAGATGTTCCGAAGAATACCTCGAAGCAAAACTTCTCCGAATCGTATAAAATCTTCTTAGCTCGAACGCGTACTTTTACCGAATAAGCGGTATAGAGACACAGATCTTTAAAATGTTTCAATAGTTTGCAATATATAACTAATGTAAAATTTGATACATGTTTAGCTTTAACATCGCTTGTAGTTGTCGAGTTGATTTATGATGTGACGTCAGGTGGGGAGTTATGGAGAATCCACTTGTACAAGTCTCGTTCCCGGGTACCTTATTTTTCAATTTATTAACTAAACGCTGGTGACATTTCACCCATAGGAAGAAGTGGAACAAGAGTAGTGCTGTTAGAAATGGACACACAAAAGTGATCATCCTTGCAAATAGAATTAGGTATATGGCAAATGATGTTATGCAAGTTCATGGCGCAGAACTGTCGTGCAAAAGTAACGCATGCTCGAAAACAGAAATACCAAGCACAAAACACGACCGTGTAAAAATAATAATGGTTCTAGGACCTTCAATGGAGAACAGCCAACAAGTAAAATGTTAACAAATGTTATAAGAACTAAAAGATAATCTTTAATAGCATAAAAGTTGTCAATGTAATAGCATGTGTTATTTTATTGACATCAGAACTGCGGCTATTCTTCTTAAGAAGCCATATGCGACCCGTCTACGTCGTTATGATCTGCCATTTGATTCGCGAACTATAGGTACACATTTATGTGCCATTATGCCCCTTTCATTATCGTGGGTGAATTGGACTTTGAAAGCAATTCTCAGACAACGTAGCGTCATCACAGTGACAAAAACTAATTTTGCAATCACCTCTAGTACGTAAACATTTTAATCGAAATGGTTAGAACTCTTATCGGACAAAACATATCTAGCAAATTCTAACTGGAATCGCCTTAAAATGTCTCGAATTTCAACTAACTATTCTTGTCAGAGTTTTTCTAGATATCTAACCATAAGTCACGGGTATTCCCTAAGTAGAGACAAATGCCAACTTCAGACTGATTTTCAAATAATGAACGTCCTTGTTTCTTGAATTTTTAATCAGCCTATCCATATCATCGAGAGTCTGCGAAATATGTACAAATCGATATTGCTACATAGACTGTTGAGCTTTTCTTTGTTAAGATTCTGTATTTACTAAGAACTGGCAGAAAAATCATTTACCACAAAGAATCCTTTACCTCCGTTAAGGGATGTCAGTCAAACCACCCTAAACACGTTTTGCACTGGAGAAAATCGCCCAAACACACAAGTTTCAATGAAAAGCTCGCTGCCATTTTACACACTGTTTACCTTCCCACTTAACTTGTTCTAAAAACGAGATGGAGGCCAATTATTATGACAACACTCTGTTCTATTCGCCTCGGTCAGATTGGAGGAACAATGAAAGGCACATCTGTGTCTCACCGTCAATTTTTGTTGTGTCTGCTCGGCCCGCACATTGCCACGGGTAGTGGTAGTGGACCCCTGGTTGGTATTTATTGTTTTTTTTTCTTCATTTTTAACCAAAAATGTACTACACTAGCAACGAGCACTGGCCTGGCATGCAATTCGAAATGAATATGGACGTCTGAAGTAATTTTTCTCTGCCATTTTTTTTTTCACTCCACCTGCCGAGAACTCACAAGTGTTTTACACTGTACACCACCATCTCGCCCGAGTTGGAAAATGAATCAATCAAGTTTAAAAAAAAAAAAAAACTGATTTCGGACTCATTAACCCCCGAATCCGAGCTGCTCCATAAAAGTCATTTACCTTGGTAAAGACACATAGAACACAATTATTGAGAATGAAAAAAAACAAGCAAACAAGGAAAAAAACGTCACTTACAATATTCTTTTCAGCTGCAGTACAACAAATATTGAATTTCTTCGCAGTGAAGTCATATTTTTTCGGACTTCACGTTCTTTGTGAATTATTATCACTGATACGATACGGCTCCGTCTTTTTTTTGTTTCTCTTGTTTTGTATTGATTTTCTTTCTTTTCTCGTGGTATTACAAAAAAAAAATAAAAATAAAAACACAAAATCGCCGAGGTTTGGAAAAATGTGTGCTCCGCGAGCGATCTCTTCTTCAGTTCAACGAGTTTTTATCTTCGTTCATTTTATCGTCGGATATGACTGGTGGATGAGAAACAGAACAGAAAAAATCCCCAATACAGAAAGAAGAACATATATAAAAATGCCATCAAAAAGGAGGAATTTTTTCGCCCTCAGTGATGATCATCATCGATTAAAAAGCACACAGAAAAGAGAAGAAACTTTTTTTTTTTTGTTCAACGTCGAACGAAGTCTCGTCGTCGTCGTCGTTGTATGGTCGTTCAATGACATAGAAAATTCACTCACGATTTTCACAAAGGAATTTCCCACTGAGAATGATCACATTTTCACGTAAAACTTATCAATTATTATAGTTTATGTATTTAATTAACGATAATTGGTAGAATTTATGGAAAATACGAACAATTTTTGTGGAAAATTTGATAAAGTTTCACAATTAAAATTACGTCCGATGTGAAGTAGACATGTTTATTTTAATTGATTAAAATTTATAGATGGTGTACTAGAAGAATTTGAGATGGTGTGCCGAATGTAGTAGATTAATACAAACAAAAAAATGTGATGGATTAGTAGGTGTGGGGTGTTACCAGTCGGTTTGTGGATTTAATTCCATTTTAAAAAAAGTTTAGTAGTCCCTAGTACAATTCTGTCAAATTTCAGATGTCTAAGGAGGTTTCCTTTGTAGAAAATTTCTCACGAGGTGAGGTGAGGCGTATGTTGTATGAAGCTTTCGCACTCAAATGTTGGTCTCCCATTGAGGACAACAAGAATTATTCCAGAAAACGAAATGTCAATGGGTTAAATATTTTCGAAGAAAATTGAAAAAAGTAGCAGATTTATAAAAAAAATGTGAGAATTTGTATGTATTTGTATTTAGAATCATAAGATATTAAATGTTTCTCATTGGTCGTGGATCGTGGTTAATGTGTTGTGCCTCTTAGCAAAGGGTGTAAGGTTCAACTGTAAAAAAAAATGTTATATTAAAGAAATTTTTAAACGTCGCCATAAATTTTAAAATTGTAGTTTATATCCGGCTACTGATTTTGTTTGTATATTAAGTGTATTTTTTTTTTAATCGTACCGCACTTTAATCCGGATGAGTTGGAGAGACTCTAGTACATTTAATATTTCATAAAGTCTTGTTTTGAAAAAAAACATACATACATAGTTGATTTCATACATTTTGCACTTGCTTCTCAATAAACGATTAAAATTTCAGTTCTTTTTTATGAAGGCAATCTTTATTTTTCAAAAGCATACCGAAAATAAATTCCAAATTGTAGCGATATCCTGTTTGCAAGAAAAACAAAAACTTCAAAATTATTTAAAATAGCACTATTCAGTCAAATGTTGATTATAAAGTTAGTGTAAACGTTTTATTTTTATTTGCTCATCTCCAATGGCTTGAAAATGTACTCTTAACCCATCGTTATAATCTACTACATAACATCGCAGTCCTCCTCACTGTCATTTCTGGAAATTCTTACTCCAATGGTAGCACTGTCAACTGACAGCAATACTGTCATTGAACTCAACTTTCGGCAACGCGAAAGAAACGCTTTGCGGCATATTTATTTTAATTAACAATAAAAAGTAAATATTTCAGCAACATGGGAGACAAAAATCAAGATCAAAGTATTATGGATAAATCCATGCGATCAGTCTTTGGTAAATATTTGAGAACTTCCCTACTAAAATTGAGTTAACTCTTTGATGCGCTCCAATTTCAGTCGGCAACATTCCCTACGAAGCGACCGAGGAGAAGCTCAAAGAAATATTCAGCGAAGTCGGTCCAGTGTTATCCTTAAAGTGAGTAATATCCCGCTTATCTAACGAATAGATCATAAAACCTTTCAATATCTAGACTAGTATTTGATCGTGAGAGCGGTAAGCCCAAAGGCTATGGCTTCTGTGAGTACAAGGACCAAGAGACCGCCCTCAGTGCTATGCGTAATTTGAATGGCTATGAAATTGGTGGCCGAACATTGCGTGTTGATAACGCTTGCACAGAGAAATCACGTATGGAAATGCAGCAGCTACTACAAGGACCACAAGTAGAGAATCCCTACGGAGATCACTGTGATCCAGACCAGGCGCCAGAAATCATTACGAAAACTGTGGCATCCCTCCCGCCAGAGCAGATGTATGAACTGATGAAGCAAATGAAGCTCTGCATTCAGAACAATCCCTCCGAGGCGCGTCAGATGCTATTGATGAACCCACAACTAGCGTATGCTTTACTGCAGTCGATGGTTGTGATGCGAATCGTTGATCCTCAGACAGCTTTGGTGAGTAGAACTACATTCACTGAGAGCGCGACTGATTCTTATGGTTATCTCCTTTTTAGACATTGCTCTTTAAGGCAAATCAAATGCCGCCTGTTCTCGGCACTAATGCCATGACAGGGCAGCCGCAGCAGATGCCCAGTATGTCGCAGCAAAATCCTCTGATACAAGGCCCGTCGCAGCAGCAAACCCCATCCGCAGCCATGATGGCCAACTTTGTTATGCAGAATCAGGACATTGACTTGCGCGCAGTTGACCCACGAGTCTTGGGTGATCCACGGGCCATGAACGATCCACGTTCAATGCAAGATGCACGCAACATTGATCCGAGGATGTCGCGCAATATGGATCAAGATATGCGCGCTCTGCCCAATCCAGTCCCACCACCAGCAATTGTTTCAAACCAAATCGATCCACGTTCGCAGCGCATGCCACAGCCAGTGGCAGCACCTGTGCCGTTTCCAACAGATCCACGCCAACGTCAAGGTGATCCGCGTCTTCGACCTGGCATTCCCAACCAAGCAGTACCGCAGCCAGTCGCTGCACCGCAAACTGCACAACAGAATCTACAAAGCCGTCTCACATCCAATGGAATCCCAAGCGATGCCTCCGACCAAGAGAAGGCCGCACTGATCATGCAGGTGCTGCAGCTGTCCGACGAACAGATTGCCATGTTGCCGCCAGAGCAGCGTGCCAGTATTTTAGTTCTCAAGGAGCAGATCGCAAAGAGCACTCAACGTTAAACGTCAACCTGACAATGTACCGGTCGATTTGTTTGAAATAAAATTTGTATTCCATGTTTAGTGGACGTTTTTTGTGCTCAACACAATCTGTTGCAAGACTTTCTCATTTACTCCCCTCGTCTGTCATTAAAACTTTTACTTTTAAACAAGTCGGAAACAAAAAAAATCTTTTATTCGTAAAAGGAATACAAAAACTAACTTAAACATATCTTCTACTGACAAATTCATTGAGTAAAGTTTACTCCTTACAAAAGTACTTTTGTATGATGAGATCCTCGTAAACAGGAATTTCCTTCTCGGCCTTCGAATTGAACAGGCACACCTCGGTCATTTTGCCGCGGGCTCTTATGATTTTGGCATAGAGGGTACGCCCCTTTAGACACTTCACCACGGCTTGCTTGACGTCCTTTTCGCGCATCCTAGGATTGGTCTTCAGACCGAACAATTTCATTTCGAATGTGCGCAGAGGCCACGACAACAGTTCCATTGGACAGTTGCGAACATTCTCCTCGGCTACTAGTTCGGTATTCAGAAAGTCCACATAGAACACCTTAACTTGATGCATGCTGGCATTGTGCGCGCGAATGATCGCACGGTACCACAACTTGTCTTTGGAATATCTTGCGATACATGGAGTCTTCACCTCGAACGATACTAATGGTGTCGTTGTGCGCACCATGATTTGGATGCGCCTGGCAAGCTCAACTTGGCGATATTCCAGCTCGGAGAGATGGGGAAAGATGTGAAGAATGGTTGGCGATCGAACGTAGCCCACATCGCAGTAGAATGAGGTTACGCTCGTCGGCAGCTGGGGTAGCTTAAATGCCTCGATACCGCTGAAGTTCGACAGGAGCGATGACGAGTCTAGTGGGTCAAATTTTTCAAAGTTCGATCCTGCATCGGATCTGAGCATCTGTGGGGCACCACTCTCTACGTTGTTGTCAACGTTCCAGTAGTTGGAGCGGAAGCTGAATTCCAGTTCGACTACGTCATCATCCTCATCACTCTCGCCAGCAGCGTCAAGCGGCGGAGAGTGATCCGAATCGATATCGTTGACCGATTTGTAGAATTTCTCGTTTTGCATCTTCTCGAACATGCGGCGGTACTCGTCCGGGTTAAACATGGCAAGAGTATCTTGAGGTTCCGGAGGAGTACAGGGAGCAGTCTCTAGGGTTGGATCACAGATTTGATGTTTCATAAACTCTCTCAGTTCATCATCGGAGTTGCTGGTCTTCTCCTCTATCTCCGGTTCCACTGTCAAAGGCCAATGTGGCAATAGATTTGATTTCTTTTTCGTACTGGTGGTCGGCTTCGAGGTGGCAACGCCGGAAACAAAGCCATTCTGAATGAGATATGTTGCCAAGTCGTTGCTGTCAAAGCGGATGCTGCACCTCTTGATCTCATTGCCCTGCTGTCCGTTTGGCACTCGAATACCGCAAAGTTTGTCCACAATAACGCCATGGATCAGGTCCAGCACAGTGACAGAAAAGCTTGCCTGCCCCCCTTTGGGCTTGATTCCATCGATTCGAAAACGCACCGCCTGCGTTGGAATGTGGGGAAATGCCATCATATCGTGCAGGTCCCTCACATCGCATGCCTCAACATTCCCGTAGTCAATGAAGCGAACTTCGTATTTCAAGTCGGACAATTTGCGATGTATGCAGGCGCGATATAAGGAATTATCAAGATGATAACGAGCTAAGCAGGGCTGTCCAACGATCCACTTTTCGTCCTTCTTTAACGGTTTGATCTCAATGTCTTTATTTATTTTGGTCTTCATTTTGTTCAAAAGAGTGTGTTTTTTGGCATCGTGCAGATACACAATGGCTTCGTCATCCACATAGGTGGGGTAGGCAGTGAAAACGGTCTTCTCTATGGGTTCTGCGGGTAGCCATTCTGTTGCAGTTACACACTCATCCATAGACTGTGATACCTGAAGGCCAGACGCGATGGATCTTTCGGCCTCAAACTCTTCGATATCATCCACGCTCTCTGGCAGTTGCTCAAAAGTCTTTTTGAAGTTTTCGTACCAATCCTGCAGTGTCTGCTGGCCATGCTTCAATTCGGCTTGCACAAACTGATCCAACTGGCGGGTGAGATCGATTTTTTCCGACAAATGAGCCAGACCAGCGGTAACCAGAATCTTGTTGATGTTCGTGTACTTGGTTGTGCAAGGTGCAAGTGGATCGTTGGTTTCTGTCATTATTCCCCAGAGAACAACAGGTATTGAGCCGTTAACTGTTGCGCCCTGAATTGTTGCTCCAAGCGATTCAAAACCACGGACATGGTGCTCGAACTCGTCGATGGATGAGTGCGACCAAGTTTTCATGCCTCCAGTTGGATGCACACATGCCAGGTGGCAGAGGGTAGCTGCATTGCAAATTCTGTCAAATAGATCCGATATCGGGGTCAATTGGTCCTTCCGCAGATCTCTAATGGTCAGACCTTTGTCGCGTAGATATACAACGTATCGTTCGCAGGCGACTTTTTCTAGGATAACCCCTCGAAACCACTGTTCAGTGGCGGTCTCAGTAACGTTGGTCAACACCATGCAGTGGTCGTTCACCTGCCAATCCACGCTGTCGATAGAGTCCTCTTGCTGACGTTTCTCCTGCGCCAATTGAAGCTCCTCGTGGAATTTCAGTATTCCTGGAATGTGCTCGACTAGGTGAATGTAAAACTCACCCGGAGTGTTGATGTGTATCACCTGAACTGATGTCCTCTTGAGAGTACGGAATATAGAGTCTGCGGGCTTGACTTTTTCATCGGCAATGAGAAGTGGATCAATGGGTGATTTTTTGTCGCGTATATTCTCGACACCAGCCGAGGCCTCCCCCGTTGTCACCGCATGGTTAAACTTGACCAACATTGCGCCAATGTTGATGTCCAAGTGTTTTTTGACCACATTCAAAATGACTTGATAGCGGAATTGATTGCTGGACGTGATCGTCATGTGCATGTTTGGATTTGAAGTCATACGCACGAACTCGGCAATAGCCGTCTCTGTCCATTCGTAGTCGTTTTTTTGCAATGCTTGGACAGCGGCAAGGGAACACTCTATAGAAAGTTCGCATTCGCGAGTGAAGCGCTCTTTGAGGACGTGCAGTTGACGCCAGTTGACTGTTACTGAGCGGCCGTCGTCGACAAGACGCACCCGGATGCCATCTGTAAAAGAAAATTGGACAGTTAATTTGTGGAGTTAATTTTAAGCGTTTCAGATAGACCTACTTGGATCATTAATCTCTTCCACACATCCTCGATACCATTTGCCTTCCACAAACAGCGCACAGCACATGTGCAGTTGGGCATAGTAAATAGTGTCGCTTTGTTTGTTTGAATATTCCAAATCCATTTCGGCCTCCAAGGTGGCTAGGTCTTCTAATTGTGAAAACTGGAATTACACAAACCAACAACATTAGCTCAAAAATCTGTACAGTATCCAGTATCCGATCGGAAAATTTACCTTTATGGCAAAGAACTGCTGAGGGTTCTCAATGTGGGTAATTTTAACACGAAAAAACTCCTCCGAGTGTAGCATTGGTCTTTGCAGTCTCTGTTTCATCTTTGACACTTGGGTTGGTTTCGCGCCGGAGAATTTCAAGTTCTTTTGGGACATTGAAGCAGACGAGTCCACGGCCATTCCTGTGTAGATCAGAGCCTCACGTATTGAGACCGGCTCGCCAGTGTTTAAAGTGAAAACCTCAACACTCCAGGGAGATTTCGTTGTGTCCTGAATTATCACCTGGACTGGTTTGCTGCAAGAATGAAAATTAAAATCTGAATTCCATGCGATATGAAGAAACTCACTTCTGGATGATTTCCTCCATTAATTCGCGTGCCTCAGACGGCCACTCCCTGCCAACAGGAGCAACGTCCAACAGTCCACAGGAAACAGCTGCCGCCGGTATGGTTCTGACTTTTTCGGAAATCTTTCGCAGGCAACTTTTTTGAATCTCTTCGAAGATTCCATAGTCCAGCAGAAACACTCTATACTTTATACAATCTTTGTTTTTCAATTGTTTAGGTTGTTTAAGCTCTTCCTTGACGATACCGCGAAACCATGCTTTATCCGTTGTATGGTAAACCAAATACATCTCGCCAAGGTTGATTGATTCTACAAAACCACTATCCCCATCTATATCGACCAAGTGAGGTTGTACTTCCGAGATTGCATCTTCGCTTTGAACGAAGAATTGCGAGGGACTTATGATGTTGGTAACGCGACCGACACGCTTGTTTTTGCCAACAGCAATTGTCGACGTTAACGATATGGACATTGTACTTTGTCGATGGTCCATCGTCACAGACATTGGCTCTGGACTGATGGCTCTGTCAGAGCTTATATCAAACGACGCCAGGTCTCCGTACATTGGTGTAATTCGGAAGCTGATCTCTGGATCAAGGGCGGTAACTTGGTAGGACTTGGATATATCCCTGCGAACGTCATGGAGTTTTTTGAACCTACAAACAAAGAAATGGAATTAAGCGACACTGACTTGGTATTTATTCGTTCATTTGTACTTACACAAACGGATTCTCTTCGATGGTGGATATTTGTATCTGACAGGGTAACCGTTCAAGCTGTATGGTGGCCAGTTCGATGACGGCGTTAACATGGAATTCATTCGGTGGTTGATGAAGGTATCCTTCCAACGATGACCTCATATTCTATTGGACAGAGAAGTTAATATAACAAGTTGTAACAAGTAGGGGCTCTTGGATTACATACGTTTAGGGTTGTTTGACAGTCGGAAAGCTTGGCGCAAGCCTCACTTATTGCATTTTGCGAGGAACGAGCTGACTTTTTCAATTCATCAATAATTCGACGCTCTTCTAGCTGCAGGAAATTGTGCAAATCAAGGAAAAAGTCGCTTACTTCTAAAAATGTTGTAGTGGCAAAGTCCTGCAGACGATTCTCGCAGACACGGATGTCCTGTAAAAAAAAGATTAAATAAATAGGATGATAATGTAAATTCAAATGCTAGTGCTCCTTATTTTGTTTATTTTCATAGATAAATTTATCCTCTATTTAGAGATTTATAACAGATTTTTAAAATATGATGTTGCAAACTTAGCAATTGTCTAATTTAAAAGCATGCGGCCCCTGCCTGAAAGAAATTTAAGATTATTCAAGTCCAGAATCAACTTATTATTTTGGCACACCCTGTAGCTTCTGATCTTTGTCTGCACTAAAACATCTTTAATAACATCCTCTATGACTTTTGTTTGTCATAAGCCATTTTGGAACTTCAAACAGTATTTCCTATGACATTTGGATCGGATAGGTACTAAGGACAACGAAGAAGACGATGAAGAGATTAGTTGATTAATATAAGCTGTGTTTTTTGAGCTTCTACCTCAACAAACCAAAGTAAAGAAAAGCGCAAAAAAACGGTTTTAATCACATTCGCACTTGAATGGTATAAAATGCTATAAACGGTTGTGTGTCTCGACATTTTGTTTGCAATTTCTACCCAAATCACCAGAAAGGTTCCAACATTAGCTGCTGCCGTGAAGACACCAGCACTTGGGATAAATACCTCGTGAATCTCGGAAATGTCAAGTAGGACGTAGCTGTTGTAATTGCGTGCTGAAAATCCTACTATGCTTTGTTTTGCTGAGGTAGAAGCTTAAAAAACACAAATATTATTAATTTTATCCACATCAACTGAATTGTTAAAGAATTTATTTTCCAAATACCATCAGAAAAGCGAACAAAACTACAAAATACAGCAATCAAACTGGAGAAATGAATGTAAAATATACTGGAATTATTCTAAGTATGTGTTGATTCAAAATCTGGATTCGCGAAAATCGATCTAGAGCAAAAAAGAATAATCTATTTTTCTACAGAAACTAATTTGTACTAGAGCGACCGAGTTCTTTAAATAAAAATGTGATTTGACAGCCTCTGTCAATCCTATCCTATTGTTAGACGTCAATTTAAAAAAAAAACTTCACGTGATCAATCAGGCCAATCAAAATTCATATATACCACGACTGCCTGCTGTCAGACTTAATAAACTACAGTTTTGAAAGTGACCAATGAATCATGCATATAGCTTAGTACGCTGCTCGAGCTAAACTAAACAAACATCAGCTAAAATCCTCGCTAAATTTTGACATAGAGAACGATGTGGATAAGTATCACAAAAACAGTTTTTTGAAAATATGCAAGGCTCCATATCGATGAATGTTGCTCCAACAGCATCCGAACTTTTTCTGAGGACTTCTCTGTTATCTCAATAAAAGAATCTAGCTCCAGGTACTCCTCGTCGAGGTATTCATTAAAATCACTCATCTTTTTAAACACATCAGAAGAACAGAGCACAGCGATCTGTCAAAAAAATGTTTCGACTCATTAAATGGGTGCGCTAAATTTTGATAGATACATGATGGACATTCGGAAACAAAAGCTTGAATTTTAGGTCGAGGTGTGCGTACCACTCGGCTGAAAGGGATCCGCTTAAATTTAGCTCAACTAAATTTTGGAAAACATTTTGTATGAAAGCTAAAATTAAGCAGCTTATTTTATTAAAAATAATTCGACACCACTTGGTTTGGTTTAAGCGCCTAAACATTAAAAAAATGTGGGTAGCCCAAAATCGTTGCCCAGAAGAAGCCAAAAAATCGTTGTTTTATTATAAAACAGGTACATAATGTTTATTAAAGTGGCTTGTGCAAGTTGAATGACTGTTGAATTGAATCTGTTGATGTCACTTGACTGCAAGAGTGCTGCCAAGTTTTTAAAGTGCGGGTTTGTTGGAAAATATTTCTTTTTTTTTTAGTTTTGTGAAGAAATAAAACGAACAAAATTTGTAAAACGATATATCGCTTAAAACTGTGTTGGGCGCTGTGGAAAAAATGTCTTACGTCTTTTTAAGAAAAAGATACCCAAAGTGGGATAAAGCGCCCAATCTGTCAAAACTGCTTGGCACCGTCCAGTCCAATTAGAGAGGTTTTTCATTTCATCTGTGGACATCGCTAAGACCAATGAAAGTCCAGCGCCATAGCCACGTATTATCTTAGACAATTTTCCTCGAAGTAATGTTGTTAGGTACCTACTTAAGTGTTAAAAGTTTGAGAGCATCGCCATTCACTTCATTCTTAACAAACATTATGACATTTGGCGAAACTCACAAGAAAGAATACAGAAAATAGTTTGCTATACCGTAAAAATTTCGAAAAACGTCAGCCTTGATTGCGGCTAGGAGTTACATTGGTAGGCAAATGTTAAATTCTTGAACAGCAAAAAACTGACTTATGTATATACCTAACAACAGCTGATTTTTGAAAACAGTTACGTCAATGGAAATTCCATGTCATAGACGAGTCGGTAGGGAAAATAATTCCTTAGTAGGCACTCATTGCCAATCGTTCATCGTTGTAGCTGTAGGGACCTAGTCAGTTGAGAAACCACTTAGATCTTCGTTTAGAAAGCTAAACTGCATCTGGGTCTGTCTCTGTATATTACATAACCAACATGAAGCTAAATCTAATAAGGAAATGCTGCCAAAGTTGATATGTTGTTAAACCTGCTGGGTACCCCTTTCGCATGTGTCTATCACACATCGAACTGAATCGTCTCCTCTTAATGCTGCATTGAGCTGCAAATTCGCATAACGCTACCCAGTTTAACTGGTAATCCAATGGATTTGCAGAAATTAATCCGCACCTAATTTGACAGATGAGCTCGAATGAAGACTTTATTCAAAGCCACCCGAAACTAGTTGTCAAAAATCGAAACAAATCGCCCATCAACGACTTCAAACTGTCAATCATTGAGTCATAAAACATCACTGATCGATTCAATCAATGTGTGTCCCACTTCGTCTGCAAATGGATACTCTCTCGGCCAGCAAATTACATCACGCGCACTTCAATTAATAATAATCATCGTACAGCACAGCGCAATGTGTCAGCGCGGCATATAAACACTTTTTCTTCAATTGAACAAGTTTGTCTAATTTTCTTTCGGTTTTGTGTTTGAAAAGCTGGTTTACATGTTGGTCAGTCGGTCGATTCCATGCCGCCGCCAGTCACTGCATCACCACATGGTGGTGATGAGATGACCATCAGCATCTTCAGTGCATCTGAGATCTGAGTGAGTTGTATTTTTTTTTCTCACTGCGAGCATATTGTTAATGTTTATTCAATCTTACAAAATTATCCGTGCGCCAGGTGTTTTAGTTTGATGGTGGTTTTCTATGATTTCGCAAATCAACCCATGCAGGTGAGTGCATGAGGTCTTAGGAACGCTAATTGAGGCATACATCATGCGTGGGAACTCTTTTTTGTTGTTTTTACCTTCAGAATGTGACAGGATAGGCTTTGTGACTCACTGAGGGCTTTGGTATACGTGTATGTATTTCCAAGTGAAAGTGTGGATAGCACTTTGAATTTATCTCGCCATCATTTGTTGGGTTTATCGTCGCGCGTCAGTTGAACCGGAGATCGCGCGAGCGCAAAAAGTGAGAGGAACCTTCTTGACTCCATATCCATATCCAATTCGAATGTAATTTGTTGAGAGGTTTATAAGGTGCACATCATTAAATAGAATATAATTGCACATTCATTTGGAGTTGTTAATAAATGTGCTGGTGGGACATAACGTTTAATTAGCGATCGGCTTTAGTTGTTAGATTGTAACCAGAGATTGGACCTGAGGGTATAAATAGACTCATCAAGAGGCGCCCCTTTGCATTGTGAATAGTCCGAACGGATTATTTGTTGCATTGTGGGGGGATTTTTAATTGAGTCATCGATTTGCTGAAGCGATTTATGTGAGAAAGGATGTCGACTTAAGATGGTGTCGCTACTTAGTAGCAAAGTAATCCATTACGTCCAGGCGAGGGGTCTTCCGGTATGAAAGAAGTATGTTACAGTTTACCATTTTTTTGTTGAACGGTTGGCTTTACAATTTAAGAAAAACGAAATCAAATTCAACGTCAAATTTCCACTTGAAAACAGCGTTCAAAAACAGATTGCAAAATGTACGACTGTGTCGCACGGAACTTTCTAGCTCATTACATATTCGCGCACTTGTAGCATTGAAAACAAACAAATTTACCTGAATAATTGCAATGTCCTTTTCCACTAATTTACAAATTTGCATGTTTAAACAAATTCACTAAATCAAAAATTTGAAATTTGAATTTTACAAAAGGAAATTTATTTTAATGCAGCAGTTTGTGTAATTTAAAAATGCAATAGAAACTTCCCAGAAAAGTGTCTCGCTTTTTTTATTAAATCTGCAATAAAAATCTTTCTGTCTTTCTTCATTGTGATAATGTTTTGCAACGACGCGACAACGTTCAACAAAGTTGCGTAAATAACAAGTCAGTCACAAATCCGGTGCAACATGTGATAAACAATTTAATTTCTAAATTGTTTGCATACGTGGGTTATATGTAGATATTTTTTATCTGTGCAGCTAAATACTGCAGTCGTAGTTCACAAGAAAAACACAAGGTTCCACGAACAAATTTGTGACCTGTAATTTGTTGTTTCGTTCGTTACCAAGAACGTAGTTGGGGATTAAGTGGTTTTGCAAAACAAAAAGTACAATTTCAGTTTGAAAGGTAGGTAGGTACTGTTCTTCAACTTGTTGGATGGAAACTGAGTATCCAATACTTCAAATGTCAATTTTAGCTGTGTCCCTATCAGCGTCTTTATCAAAGATTGTTGAAAAAAACGAACATCGAAGAATAAAACCATAAGTTGGCAACGCATCAATCTGATGGTAAAATTGACATTTGAAAATTTTAATTTTATAAAATGTTATTAATGGAAAATTTTAACGAAGCAGGGGTACCAAAACATGTTAGTTCAAATGAAAAATGAATCAAGTTAACACAATAACTATTCGGCCCTAGCGAGGTATCCGTCGGAACGGAAAATTCTCCGCAACGTATACTCTGTCGGAGACTCAAATCCAAATCGTAAACAAATTCCGCAACCAATTTCTGTCGGAGAATATCGGAACCTAGCTGTCAAAAATTGAAGAAAAAAATGCACTTCATCGCACTTTAACGTAATTCGCCGATATGCGTTACAAAATGGCGGAGAAATATTCTGAATAGATGTTCCGAAGAATGGGGACGTTCGGATACGTAGTTTGTATAAAACGTCAACTAGATTTGTCGGGACTAGGTATTCGTACGCCTTAACTAAGTAAGTTTAGTTGTTGTTGTAAACGCGTGGTTTATTTTTAAATTTTGACACTTTTAAATGTCAACTGAGTACGCAGGCAGGATTTCTTGACTAGACTTGTCGGCTACCCCTCCATAAACGTCAACTGCAAAAACTAATCACGTGACCAATCTGGGCCAATCAAAACTCAAACACATCTAGTCAGTCAGTTGTCAGACTTACTAAACTAGGTATCCGAACGTCCTCAATACCTCGAAGCAAAAAACCTCGGAATCGTATAAAATCGATTGTGCATTTTTTCAGATATTACATTTCTTAGTAATTGACCTTTTTCGTCTTGAATTTTTCAAATTTGAATTTTTGCCAACATGTCAAATGTCATTTATGAAATTTCCATACAAGTTATCGATAACATACACAAATTATTTGTGTTGGCTATACTTTTCTCTATCCCCGCGAAGCTGTTAACCCCGATAATTATCCAGGTTTAGCATTTGCTGTATTTAACAAGGGATTTTTTATTTTGCTTATCGTATAGTCGTGATGGGAACGAAAGAAACACAGCTTTTGATGTAAATTAAAAAAAAACTTTTCTCGAAAAACAAGCAGGTTTTTTACTGATAGATACTTGGTAGACATTTTTTTAGCACTTGTTGTACAGCCACTTAAGGTCTAATAGAAAAACCTATCGACTTAAACAATCTGGCCGGCATCATCTTAAAAAAACAACAGAGAGTATGCTTGTGACCACACGTGAGATGTGAAACTTCTCTTGCTAAATGTGGATGTTAAATTGAATTGTGTTGTATGTAGTTGAATTGTATTAAGAAATTTAATTCAAATAAATCTAAATAATGCTATACTCTTAATTTAAAAAAAAAAGTCTTCAAAACGCAATCTAATCCAAAGTTTTCTATTTCTGTTTTAAGAGTTTTTTATTACTATTTGTTTTTTATCGTTACAACTAAGGTCTAATTTAATCAACTGATTCAGTAGTCTAATGTCTGTGTAAGACCTAGCTTTGTCAGTTCACTTCCCAGGTCCAGCCTGCCCATATAAGCATTCACTTTAAGAATTACGTTGAAAGAATTTAACCACAAAAGAAAAACACACAATATTTCATTGAAATCAGTTAAGTGGTTTAGAAGATGGACAACAGCGCCACCTATCGGGTGTAAAACTATTGTATCTTTTAAGTTGCAACCAACCATACACACCCACAAAGGTGTCGGTTACGGTAACAGTGTCGCGAGTTCAATGGTTTTTTCCCACCTCAAAAAATGTCCAACGCGACTAAAGAAGGTTTCACTTCAAAAATGTATTCAGACAATTCAGTGAACGTGAAACATGGGTCCAAGCGGCTTTAATTTGCCAACAAGCTGGATCTTGTAAGCTCATCAACCAAGATCTTTCTACAAAATCGTTGGTAAAATGAAGAGGCACAGCTATAATTTTAAATCAACACATACTCGTATATGTAGTCTCAAAGTTGAAGCAACTTCTTCGGTGCTCGTTGCAGCGCGTCTTTTAGCTGAGTTGGCTGACGACGGATCCCTTTACTTTATGAAACAGCCCATCGACCTGAAAGAAAGTTCCACAAAACTTGTCTCCGCAATCAAATCAGGTTAAAAAAAATCCTTTGACTCCAAATCCCATTAAGAACAACATTCGCTGGACATCTCATTCGTCGCTGTAAGCATTCTTTAGAGCTTGCTCTGCAGATGTACATTTCCTTTGACTGCGTCCAGTACAGATCGTCACTTCACACGCGATGCTCCAATTTACAGCGTGTCTTGGTATAAGCTTACAAATTGAATGCAAACAGATTCAATGAATTGAAAAATGATGATATCCCAATTGCGATTACAAAAAACAAACTACAGCCAACTAAAGCGGTTCAATAACAATTCGCATAGATGTCGCGTTCGCTGGACCAGAATACATTTACGACTTTACGTTGAGCGAATGTGAATATGCACGTCATCGTCGCTGTCGACAATTTTACCTAAGGAGTCTAGACGTGAGTCATATCCCCGTTGAATTTTTTGCACCCAAGCTATTATAAAACACATCGACTGGCCTCCTAGACTAGCCCATGCGAACCGATTCTTCAACAACAACATGGAAGCGAACAATAATTGCTGCCAATGCCGAAGCGACGCGACGCTTACAAACTACAAGCTCAACCACTTCAGATGACTTTAGCTTTTTGCTTGACATTTTGAATCGCGTTGTTCGTTTGCTGCTCTACAAAGAAAGCTGTAAACCCTCAGCACACACCATAGGTTACCAATGTGTTCATACATTTGTTGCAATTGCACCGAATGCAGACGAAAAGCCGTAACCGAAATCTTAATCGATATTTCGTGTCTATATTTCGTTCGAAACTGGTATAACAGTGACGAAATGAGAACCTACACGAGTTAACTGTAACTGTAACACACGAATTTAGTTGGCAAAAAAAAAAACAATCCACAACGATTGGGCATGCTCCGTGGTTGCGCTAAAGATTGAAAGAGAAGTGAATGTTGGGCGACTGACGTGACGTGACGCGACGAACGATCTTTAGTTTGGTTAGGAGTCCGTTGCTGAATTTATTTTGAAGGTGAAATTACGAATGCGATCTGTAGGTTCGATTGTTATTTATCGTATTAGACAGTAACATGCAATGTTTCAATGGAAACGCCGATTTAGGGAGCAATGCAGTGGGAGTGTGTGTACTTTAGATTGTTTAACCAACTCGATTGTTTACCTACTGCGATTGAACGAACACGTATGTTGCTGAAAGGAAGGGTACTTAGATGTCAATCAACCTAGACCGAGTTGAGTTTCTGAGACGTAGAAACTGAAATTGTTTCTTATTGATACACACAAAGCCATTAAAGGCCTTACTGGCTGTAAACTTGCGACTTCGGGACAAATGATAAATCGAAATAGCTCTTTAAAAGTATAGCGGCGTTTCGACTCCTGATGAATTTTGGAATCAAACGAAATCCTTATTTGTGATAGCTTCGATATGATTTTTTCTTCTGTTATTTCAAAAGCAAAATAAGGAGCAATGGAGATCTGGACGACACAGGATACCATTTTCCAACCCTGACTATTCTATATTCTTGACATTGCTAGCTGTTATATAACTCTTGTCCACCCAGATTCACAAGATGTACATCAAATTTAATGGATCTTTATAATAATTAAAAAAGTTGTATTAAAACGCAAAGCATTTTGTTTATATTTCCACAAACTTTGAATAAATGTTTCCATTTAACCGTAGAGTCAGCCAGAGAGGTGTCGAGAGGGGGGGGGAGAGAGAAACAGAGGGAGAGAAAGGGGGAGAGACAAGGAGGGAGAGGGAGGTAGAGAGAGGGGGAGAGAGACAGAGAGGGAGGGAGAGGGAGGTAGAGAGAGGGGAGAGAGACAGAGAGGGAGAGAGGAAGAGAGAAAGAGAGGGAGAGAGAGAAAGGGACGGAGAGAGAGAAAGCAACTATGCCATTTCTTAAATGGTGTCGTGATTGACTATACGCGAGAGGGGAATTTGCAGAGTTCGTTTTTTGAATATTTGTGACGAGTTTTCAAAAAACCTTACAAATGCAAGTCCTGACTTCACATGGATGGATCGTTTTAATACTCTTTCTAAAAAGCTGAACTACTTTGATCTGCTGAAAAGAGCTGTTAGTGTGCCGGAAAAAGATCCGAATTTCGAAGTTCGGTCTTATTTCACTTTGCTAAGGCCCAGTCGGCCTTATTTCGATTTGAGTTTAAAAATACATATAGATAATATGCAAAAATATAGCTATTAATCGAAATTCGCAAACATTTTGAAAATTTTTTCTCAAAATTCTCAGTCTTTTGATTTTAGTATTTCAAAATATGAGAAAAAAAGTACTAGTAGTTCGAAATTCGTGGGAATTTTTAATTACATATTACTTTCTCAAATACTTAAATATTATATTATATATCGCGAATAGTGTATTTCCCTTTCACAAAGTGAAATACCGTCGGTTTTTTAAATTCGCCATCATTTCACGACACCGAGTTGAACATATTTGCGGCATTATATTAATTGCAACTTAAGCCTGCTTCCTCTCGTATAATAATGAGGATTGGTGCTAAGATTGAAGGTTAACAAGAAACCGAAGAATTGGAATCTATGAACTACGTCTATGTTCACTTCCTAGAAAAAAATAAACTAGAAAATTTTCGAAGAGGACTATCAACAGTAAATTGCCTGTCAGAATTTGCATACTGAAAGAATCTCTTTCAGGAGTCTGCCGATGAGTTGCTCCCCTTTTTGATTGGCTACAATTCCAATCAAAGTGTTTGTTTAAAAATACAAAGTTGCTGCTGTTCTTTTAGCAAACAACACGTTGATATGACTTCGTTTACAATTTATGCAAACGTCAAGTACTTAGGAGTTGTCCTGGATCGAACAATTTACTGGAATCTTAGCATAAATGAGGAAAGAGAAAAGAATATAATTGTAGAATATTGTTTATATATTCTGAATATTCTGAAGAACCTAGCACCAAAGACCTAAGGTAGTCCTGCTGCTTAATACGACGATAGTAAGACTGGTACTAACACATAAATGACAGTTTTGACTGGTGGTAGGCTCTGTGAAAGGTCATATCCTATAAGCTTTGACAGCGATTTAAAGAATAACCTGTATTAGGACCACTGGAGCAATGAGAAATAACCTTACTGCGGAGCTAGAGGATATACTGAGTCATAAACCCCGAAAAATGTTCGTACAGGGAAGAGGCTTCCTACAAACCAACTTTTCAATATTCTTTTCAGGTTCAACTTTATACTCTCCAGCAAAGGATATAAAACGATGTCAAACGTAAATATTTTCCAAATTGCGTTTCATAATTTGACATTTTCCACATATTTATTTTTCCTCTTCTGTTCTCTACTGCGTTATGTATAACTACTTTCAGTTATTTCAAACCTCTCCTCAAATACAGACTGTTCATTTCAATTATTATCTTTCTTAAAAAGCATGTCAAATCAAATGTTTAGGCTTAAGTTAAAAGTGCATGCAAAACGATTTCATTTTAAGCTGCTTTTTGCGTGCGTTTATTTCGAAAAAAAAATTAAGCGGCTTAAAAAAATGAGGCCGCTTATTTTTGATTGGCAAATCCTCGCTTTAGTAAACATACGGGCAATAAAATATGCACTTTTAGACTACACATCTAGACTAAGTTAGACCATATTTGTCACATGCTTTAACGGTAGGGATATATATTGAAAGAAGACTTACAGATATCCATCCCAAGGAGTAGCTTTGTGTAAGCACGTATTGTCAATATATAAATTTGATCAATTATAGATCTAGAACGGATCAGACTTGTGCCTTACATCCGCGTAAGCAAGTAAATACTGTCGGGTCGAATCGTGAGTCGAGCATTACGTTCATGGAATTAGGTTGATTTTACATGTGAAACAAAAACAAAATTCGTCACGTAATGCTCGTTCACGGACGACGCGATTTGACCCCTACTCTTCAGTCCTAATCCAAGTTCAAAACAGTTACTGTCGCTGTTTCAAAAATGTAGTGCTGCTCAAAAGTTTGCTGATCGGTTTTTCAAATTGATGCGACATGCAACACAATTTCCGCTCCAACCACCAAGTGACAACCCGACTGATTGATTACAACAACAAATGTTTTATTTGCCATCTTAAGACTAACCTTTTCGCTTAGCAATTCATCATTCCCCCCCGCGCACACTGCTGCAAGTAAACAAATATTTAACATTCAAATTAATTGAAAACGGATATAAAACAGTGTTCCGGCGACCTTTTTCACACACCATCGCGCGTCTCTGAATCGAAGCGTGATCATGAATCAGAATCACTCAGCTCGATACGAAACAACGGCTCACTTTGCGTTTACATTTGAACAAATGCGGCAAACGAACGTGAGAAAAGCTGCACAAGAAACGGCTCTAATTTATTGCTGGTTGGGTAATTTCATTTAAACGCTTCGAATGAGCTTCGAGCGCACCTTACACCTCAGCCAGATCAGATCTGCGGCTGTGATTGACTGCAAGTGTCAGCAGACCTCGTCGTAAAGTGGTTTCACACTGCCCACGGTTACGCACTTGTTCTATATTCAGCTTGACCGAAGTTTGTCTTTTTAAAACAGCAGATTCCAAATCACTTCCAAATGATTTGGCTTTAATCCAGTGGCAATTATACACTAGGCATAATATAAGACCACTCCCACCGCAATTGTTAATTGTCAACCCACTGCCCCGCAACTGCGCACTCCGATTGACTTGTGCGGGCCTTTGACCTACATACTTTGAAAAATGCCTTTATAAACAAATCCATGTGATTATTGTAATTCGCTCAATTAACACGCAGCCTATCCGACTGAGATATCTGCTGCATGCGTATTGGTATAAATCATTTTCTTGCAATTAAAACAGAAACATTGCGGAGAAGATACTCTGCGCCAAGTCCCTCTTCGGACTGGGCAACGAGTACAGCGTATGTTATAGTCGGCCAGCAAGGCGCATTCAGTCTGTACTCGTTGCAGTGCGCACTGCTGGGGCACTGACCACTGACCACTGACCAAGTGAATTCGCGTCCGCCGAGTGCAAAGACACTCTTCATTGCTCTCAATCTATAATTATAAATACAAGGTCATTATAACGATGATGGCGTGCATGGTGCATTGGCTCATGATGATGGGTCGTGTATCTGGTATATGCTGGACAGTTCGTTGGCAGTATATGTTGGACGGAGACTCCACTGTCGGGCAATGTTCTCTACAGTCATTGATAAATGCCTGACGAAGCGCGCAAATCGGCAATAGCATATCACAGCGCGCTGTGGGAATATAGGTAATTAGATCGGAATCGATTATTTTTAGATGAAAACTAAGGAGCGCCGGCTGTCGCTGTGGCATGCTTAAGGGTACGTTTGGAAAAGCTAGCCGTAGGATAACGCTTTGCTAGTAGACGAGTGTGAATGAGTGCAGAGCTTGCAACAATTTTCGTCGAAGCCGTTAACACTTTTGTGGGAAATTTACAGTCGAATATTCGTTGTAAAATATATTGTAGTAGATGATGCTTCTCTTTGAAATCGACAATTTTATTGCTCGTATTGCTGTAGATTGTTGCAAAATGCTAACATATTCGCTTACCCCCAATCTTATGAGATGACAGCGATTAAAAATCAAGTTACCGCCCGCAGTAGATTTAAAAAAATGCTGGTTTCTTACTTTGTTGATAAATTAAGTACTAAAATAAATTTCGTTCAACTGGCAACTCGAAAGCACAATTAATCACTACTTGTTAATTTGTTTAAACATTTATGTAGCAAACTATTTCTATAATTAGTTTCCGAAAGTAATTTGCACTACATCATTCGTTTTGTTTGTTCTCCACATTCATCAATTGTTTAAGCTGATTGATGGTTTATCATTTTTTTGTTGATGAAACAAAGAGAGTCGTAGTAGTTCAGTAATTTTTCGACAGGAAGTGAAAACGAAACACTAGGTTTCTTTGAAAAAAAACTGAAACTTTAAAAAATCTACTACATTTTAGAAAAAAAGTGCTGCCAATTGCGATTCCTTTAAACAAATTTTATTTTTGCCAATGAGTGTATCTACTCATTCTTGCCTCACTACTTTATTCTCAAAGATTGCATCGGTAACTGGAATGGTTGTAAAACAAAACGAGTAACTGGCTGGTTGTATTCTGTTATCTCCATCAATGCAACAATACGATTGTTCGCTACAGCAATTAAGAGAAGATTCGTTTTTTTGTTTCATGTTTCGTTGTTTTAAATTGATGTTTAGTTTTATAGCGTGATTATAAATGTTTGGTTTATTTTCATCTGAAGACTCAAACACGGCCAGCAATTAAGTTTTACTTCGTTTAATCTCAAGGCAAATCTTATGAACTTGAGGCTTCATTCGAATGATAGTCATTGTTAGTTCATTTTGCCTCAAGACTGGGCCAAGTCAATTGTTTAAATGTGATTCGAATATTGGGTGTTAGGGTATCAAAAATATTGACTTATATCCATTGGAATTTTATGGCTTTTGGTGCGTGTGCAACTTCTTGGCCCATATAATTAACTGTCCGGTAAGTATTGTTAAATTTAAATTATTGCTTATCATCATTTTCACTGTCCATGGGATTTAAAAAAAAAAAAAAAATACCTATTGCGAGTTCAAGTTTTTTCAAAATAATTATTAGCAGTAATCTCTATAATATTCCCCCCCCCCCGGGGGCCCTTCATAAAAAAAAAAAATCTTTAAGCCCGATCGAAATTTATTGTGTCATAATTGTGTCATTTAAGAAACTATTTGAGGATAGAGAGCAAGTGTTTTATGTTCATTTGATAATTTCCCCCCAAATAGTTGCGAATTTTTCCCCAATGCAAATATTTTTTAATTAAAAAAGGAAATTGATTCATCTACATTTATTTTTAATACATATCTGTCAAGTACAAAATATTAAGTGAAAAACTGTCACACTTGTACTTCTTCAAGAATATTTATTTTAAAATAAGATGTGCAATGTAAAACAATTTAAAAATACCCATATTTACTTGTTTTTATATGTTTGGTCCTTTCCATCGAACAAATTTATAGGGCAACATTTTTTGTACGGATTTAATAAGTTTTTTTTTAACTTTTAAACATTTATAAGCACAAGCTGGACCAATTTCTCTCTTTGCGAATCTACGAATGATTATCGGCTGGGAGCGAAAATACGTTGATTGTCATACGACAGATGGGGGTTGTTTGGTGTGTCCTCGTTCGCGAGCCTTATTATATCGATAAGGTTTGATAAAAATCGAGCATATGCTATATAAGAAATATGAATAACTCTAGCTTGTAGAAACCCCAAATAAATGATTTGAAACAATTTTGTTCAATTTTCCGAACAATAATTTTCGAAAATTTAAATTCCCCTGAAATTCCTTTGATATAACAACACTGAGCTTTACTGAAGTTTTAATTCATTTAGATGTAGATATTTCCAATTTGAGACATAAAAAATATTTCCGCGAATTTAAACAATTTTGACATAAACTGTCAGATTTTGCGAATAAAGACTGACAGTTTAGGCCGAGAAATTTAATCGCGATCCGAAATTCCGTGAAGGAAAAACTTGTTTGGACTTAACCTCAAAATATTAATCGCAATTAGCAATTGGATCAGGCTCAGAGAGCTGCAGGGACAAACAAAATAAATAGTGGAAGGGAATGTCAGAATGTTCTTAAGAGACGCCTGGGATTTTGCTAAAGAGATTTACTTTTGTTATGAATTAAAAACTAAAGTAATTCAGCTTTACAAAAATGCAGTAAAAATTTGTGGATCTGTTTTGTGCAATTTTATTCTTTAAAAATATTAAATGTGCTGCAACAAGGTTGGAACTTGAAGTGAACAGAGTCAAAAAAATAGATGAGGGAAAACCAAATTTATGCTGCAACAAGAAGGGACACCTAATATCGACAGAAGTTCAGAAAAGGCTTCTATAACTTTACGGTAGCAATGATTAGATCTTAACTCAACTCAATCGCTGTTTTCTCTGGACTATGACTTTTGTAGTAAATCACAGTAATGCTTTAAGGAACTGAAGAAATGACTCTTATTAAAGCTATTTCGAAAAAAATGTTTTCACAAAATATTTGGCCCCGTTTGCGTTTACGGTTTTTAGAGGAGATGATTTAGCGAACAATAAAGAAACATTGACCTAGTTTGTGATGGCGAGTTTTCGGTTCTTTAATCTTTCTGTAAGCCCTATCTGGGGTCGAATCGCGTCATCGTGAACGAGCATTACGTGACGGAATTTGTTTTTGTTTCACATGTAAATCAACTTAATTCCGTGAAGGTAATGCTCGAACACGGACGACGCGATTCGACCCCTGTTTTTGGCTGTGAGGCACCTAATTTTAAGGTTGCAGATGATCTCTAGGTTATTTCAAGCAATTTAAAGAACGTCGTGAATTGAACTAATTTAAAAGTACAGTCGTGCTACAGTAAAGGGGTATATTCAGTCATGGCTCTCGGTGTATAATCCAAGAAAATGTTTCATTTCGAAACCTAGTATATCAATGCAACATGAGACCGAAGGAGAATAGATCGCCAGAGGACATACTGTGCAAACAGTTTTACTTATCGTATATATATGATTTATAGTGACCACAAATGGGCTGATAAGCTGACATATGAAACAACACAGGAAGACCGAACTGCCTCACTTGATAAGTAAGAAACCTAAAGCAAGTCTCAAGGCGATATTCATTGACAATCGCAGCCATGAAAACGATAACTTTTTAGAGGAAAAACTACCCCAACCACAGAAACTGTTAACATATCTAATAAATAAACGAAAAAATTATCTCCAGAGGAGGGATATTTCAAAGTCCCACCAACCCCCTCGACGAAAACAAAAGAGTTCGATAGCGAACTGGGAATCTGCATAAAATGGCCATTTAACAAATCGTTTCGTAAATAACCAATTACAGCTCCCAGATGCATTTACTTGGTTGGCGTACTTATAATTATTAAGAAATATTGTTACCGAAAAGCGGTAGCCCAGCAAACCGATCGCTTTCGCAGAGATTCTCCCTGATCCATTGCAGCACAGCAGCTCCACCATAGTTGGGTTCAGCAGCAAGCCAACAGCAACAGTATAATCACCAGCATGCAATGTTTACAACTTTCAAGTTTTGCGTTTACTTGTAAGATACTTTTTTGACTTTTTGTATGCTCGGCATGGTGTGTGTGTGTCTGTTTTTTTTCGTTTTCTTATTCCTTCTAGTTATGTACGACGACGACGACCACAGCAGACACAACACAACGAGGAGATTGCTTGCTTGCTATGCTCTAGCCGATTCAGAGACTCTAGGGGCACCTTGTTGTATAGTAAGCTAACTGGAACTGCTGCCTCCAAGTTTTCGTTGCTGCGAATTTTGTATCAGTTCGCATTTGGAAGTCACGCGGATTTGTAGCATTCTGTGTTCAGCAACTAAATTCGTCGCGGTTACGGTTTGTGTTTCTTGTGTATTGTTTGGGATTTCGATCAAAGAAATCCGTGTTTAAAAAAAAAACTGTTATACACTCCCATCTCGCAGGCACTGCACTAAGTAAGAAGCTTTTCTTCGCTAGGCAAAAGAAAAACGAGAAGGTGCCCCAACTGTCCATTGTGGTAATCGTGACACGCAAATCGTTGGTGTGGCAAATCGAAATCTTATTAAAAAGGAAAAAAAACATAGAAACTCAACGAAAGGGAAAACGACTGCATATAGTGTAATTTATCGAAATTGTTATTCGATTTATTTTGCGAGTGCAACCGGGGAGGAGGCAGATTTATCAAGATCGTGTTTTAGTGATATTATTCTGCGTGAGATATTTCGCTCTAAGACTTTTATGCAGTGCAGTCCGGTTGTTGCACTTTTTGCATACGCACATACACTGGCGAGTCGTTGTCGTAAGCACCTTCAAAACTTAAACCGTCAAAAGGCCTATAACATACATTAGACAAGTCGTATGGGAAACTACGTTTTTTTTCTTTTCACGTGAATGTTGCAACATCTAGCGTCAGTGCGTAGAACTTGCCGTCATCGGCGTCGTGTGGTGGTCGTGTGTTGTTCATTGAAATTAAGTGAGATAGATTTTAAGTTTCTCTTTTCTAATTTATATAATTAGAGCGGTGGTTTGCGACTACATACAATCGGTGCGAATGATTCATTTTGTTGTCCCCAAATAACGTTCTGTGTTTACGAGTGCCTGTGAGGGTGATTTTGCGTTCGCTTGGACAATATATTTGCAAACCAAAAAACACTGACATCAGAAGAAGCTGAAAGGAATCTATAATGTTGCGAAGGATATCGTTTTTGGTGGTGATCATATTTGGATATTTGTTAATAACAGGTTTGTTTTTATGTATCACTGAATGGCGCGTATAGTTGCGCAAGTGTTTATTAGATTAGTGCCAGCCTAATGATGGCATATCACGGCAAGGAACTATATTTCTCAAGTGGTAGAGGGTTCATTTGAAAAGTGAAGAAAGTTTTACGATACTCAACACGAGTGGAGAGTGGTTTTTGGTTGGTGGCGTTGATGTTTAAATTTAATTGTAGTGGGAAACAAAATCTGTAGCTTTAACATTTTTTTTATATAAATTATATCTACAAGTAAGCTTTACAAATTTTCCAGCGATCGTCGTTAAACGATTCGACGATTCGAAATGTGATTTTTTTTTTTTAGATTTTCGTTTGGGTTCTATTTTTGAGTGTTACCAAAATTCCAAAAAAGAGCGGTTTTCGCCGCAATACGTTTACTAAGCGTAACAAATCTGTCCTCTGTCCATTATGAAGATCTTAATATTTGAAAGGCATTTGACAGGGTTTGACAGGGTATGGCATATTGTCGAAAACCCGTGCGCATATTCAATTGATTAGAATCTACCTTTCTGACGGTAGGTAGCCGTTCTGGACCATTTTAAATCTGATTTTTTTAAGTCCCCGTTACAAAACTTGACCAGAACCGGAGCGACTGGTATGAGATTGCCGTTGAGGTTACGAACTTTCGACAACAGGCAATAAACAAGGATGTCAAGATATCACGATAAATCGAACAGTTTGATCGTGCAATTTAGTATCGTTCCACCTAACCACACCCTATGCGAGGTGTAACGTAAGTGTACCAAATTAAATGCATGACAATCAAATTGACTTTTCGTCATGAAATCAATTTTAAAACTCGATCTTGACAATCGCGATTAGGTCAATTGTTTCTTCACTCGGCGTTTGCCATTTGGTAATAAGGTGGGAAAAAAGGGCGAAGCACAATTTCGTCCTGGTAAACCTTATTTTAAGTGACGGTTGGATTCAATTTTCTAAGACGTTCAACTAAGTTGATTGAAATTTGCAAGACTCAACTTTGACAAGAAGAAGTTTAAATGAGTTAGAGAGGACTGACGATCTAGACGGCGTTAGGCTTTAAGGTATCTCTTCCGTCGTTATGAATAGGTGGTCTCTGACTCTTTAAAGACATTTTTTGGACTAGGAATTTCTTTTGTTGCAAATGTTGGTTTTAACTTTAGTTTTTTAAAACTTTAGGCATCAATGGAGATTTAACAAATAGCCTGTGTTTGGAACCACAATTGTTTCCTTGAAAAAATGATTTATTCGTAGTAAACTATGGTAAGGTTGGATATGTTCTAATATCGTTGGATTTTTTTTTTTTTTTTTAATCCTAGTGCAGGTAAAAAATAGACAAATGGAATTATAAGGAAAGAGTCACAGAAAGAGAAATGTAGAACTGTGTTTTTGTTGTTATTAGACAAATTTTTGTGTAATTCTTAGGATTTTCGTTTTCGTTGATCGTTATAGATTCAATATTGCTCTGTTGACACCATCGAATGTATTTTAAAATTCAATAAATAATGAAAGGTTGCATTTTTTAATAATGATCCCCATCTCTGTTTTAAAATTGTGAATAATTTACCTTTTCGATAATGAAGAACAGACTCTTGTAAAAAATGGATAACATTATTTTGCAGTGGGTATAAACGTGGGATCAACTTAATGAAATTAAAATATTTATTTAATTACTGCTCAATAAATTTGATGAAAAAAATAAATATTACGGATTTTCTAAGTAAGAGAGTGAACAATATTTTGTATACAAATTAGTCGAATAACCTGTAATGTCAGATATCAATACAGGGAGAACTAATGGTTTAAAATAGTGGATTCCAAATAAATCAATCTCCAGTGACAGCTATCCAAAAAGCTTTTCTCCTTTTTTGTTCAGAAATAATAATAGGGAAATTTTGTGAATTTCAGCAACACGCAAAGGGAAATTACATCTCAATGGCATATACGAACACATGTGATCGACACAGGGAAGACCCAGAGACAAATCGATCGCTTTTTTCACACATTCCCTGATTCGAACTTTAAAAATTTTGTGCAAATTCTTCTCAAGTTTTTGCTCACCATATTTCTTCCTTTTTCAGAGAGCTTGGTATTCACTCTTTTCTTCCACATGTCAAGTAAAAAACTCTCTGTGTCTCAAGTCTACTTTTCAAGTGAGTGTAGCTAGATTTCTGTTCCTTTAGTTGCTCGCGCACCGAGGACATTTCAAGCGGGTCAATGTTATACCAGAGTCGTCAAACTATGTGGAGTCTTCAAACTATGATGCAGTACGCATTAAGGAGTACTTAATTCTAGAAAGTCTCCTGTTTCGGCCAATTGCCAAATGATCAATTTCATTGGCTGCCATTTAATACACAGCTGACTCTATAAAAGTCTTTGGATGCTTAATCGTGTTGCAGCAGCAATGCAAACATACCTCAAATCACCTACGAGTATCAACTCCAACATCTCTCCCACACACAAATCAAATCAAATCAAATAAAAAAAAACCTTGTTCAACCAAAGCTACGAAGTCGTCTTACGCAAACCAGACCGACTGAATAATTACTCATTGTTGGTTAATTAATTTCAAAGAATTAATGCCTCCTATGCTAATTAACCGTTCGCATCAATTCAAAGAAACTACTCCCATTGTGCATTTTCATGAGGCGTGGATTCATTCATTTTATTTAAGTTAAACATTGAGCTGAACTTTACTGTCTTGACGACGCCAGAGCCGCGCACTCAAATTGATCGCCCAACACTCCAATCTCCAACTCCAATGAAATAATTGCTGACCTTCTTCCAGTTTTGTTTGCCACCTCCATGCACTTTATGGTTGTTGGGTCGTTTTGTTTTTTTTTTTCTTTTTATCGTTCCGAGTCTCGTTAAATGTCAAGTGTGGTGGAACTGCTCTTCGGAGACAATGCAAGAATTACCCATGTGAACAAGAAAGGTAACTCTGATCGAAACGAAAAATTGCGGCCATATTCGGTGAGGTGTTTATGTGTGCTATAGTAGCAGACAGCCACGGTATTCATAATAATCCACAAGACTTGTTAGGTTGTCACTTTAGATTAAATCCAGACCTTTATTGTGTGGTTAATGTGGTTCTTGACATGGGTGTCGAAAAGGCGATGAAAATTGTCAAATAAAAATGCGCCGGCTTAAGGATCGTATTACCACGCTAAAAATTAAAAATTAGAGGCTAATCGACGACAAGTGTTTGAAGAAGGTGGAACAGATTTTAAATGTGTGGTTTGTGGAGGAATTTTGATGCGACGGACATTAATTGATGAACAAATCAAGTATAAGTGAGTTAGGAGAACATATTTCAAAGGGATTTGCAGGAAATCTTCTGAAAAGGATGCTGAATCTACGGCTCACACATGCAGTACAAAGACAGCTTTGCTTTAAAGAAGGGTTGGTCTAGGATCGAAGCAATTGACGAAGTTGTTAAGGCAGTCCAACTGCAGTTCAACTGTGCCGATATTATGGGTTAGAATCAAAGATTCCGCCGATCAAAGCTAAGGTCCGTTCGCCCCTCATGTCCTAGCCTTAAAGCTTTCCGGAATAAAAACCGGAATAAAAAGGTCGAAAAGCGAACACAGAATGAGACCTCCTCTATTCAAAAAATAATCTTTTGTGTAACAAATTTCTGTAACAAGGAGCTACCAAATTTTGTGCCGATCTTGTCACCCATAACAAACAAAGGAACAAAAGTCAATTGTGGACTCCATGAGCCTTTAATACAACATCCCAAGCGCCTGTGGTGACAATATCAGTATATGCAGAAAGCACTTGCAGGTACTAAAGAGTGTTTTTTGAGAGGTATAGAACTTAAAGTTGGCAACACCATTTTAACTGGCTCCCATTTTGTCAGCTGCCAAGTGATTTATTTTAGGTTTGGTTTGGCATTTCATGAATAGACTGAGGCCTGAAACACGCTTCCAAATTGTGCAAATTTATTTTGAAAATCATGGTTCTGTTCGAAATGCGTATCGTGCGCTACGTCCATTTTACGGTCAACATAATCGTCCATCAGAGCAATTAATTCGATTACTCTAAATGATAATACGCATCCACCAGAGACGTCGAACAGTGCGTACAGAAGAAGTCATTGTTGCTGTAGAGCGCAGCGTAGAGGAAGACTGGTCAGAACGTTACAGTCAATAGTGGCCGCTTTAGAGCCATGATTACTGACTTTTTCGTTCATCAATTGAACAACCATGATGTGCAGGAGCTGTGGTTTCAACAAGACGGCGCAACATGTCACACATCTCGTGCCACAATTGATTTATTGAAGGAAATTTGGTAACCATTTCACGTTGCGGACCCGTGAATTGGGCTCAAAGATCGTGCGATTTAACGCCGCTTGACTATTTTTTGTGGCTAGTCTACGCCGATAAGCCAGAAACGATTGACCACTTGGAGGACACCATTCTATGCGTTATTGCCGATATTAGGCCGCAAATGTTGGGAAAAGTCATCGAAAATTGGACCTCTAGATTAGACTACGTCCGAGCCAGCCGTGGCGGTCATATGCCATAAATCATATTTAAATTATAATGCCAGACGATTATCTTTCGAATAAAGTAAATTTCATGTCAATATAAAAAGATCATCTTTGTTTTATTCCATTTCAAAGTTCTATACCTCTAAAAAAACACCCTTTACAAGAACTTTATTTTGAAGACCCCAGACGTCATTCAAGTTCTAATCGAGCTTTGAAGTAGCCTTGAATAGGTAAATCACTTTGGAGGACGCTATTTATCTTTGTTGGGCATATAGCCACCGACTTTCACTTTGCAAGTGCCTCCTCTAGACGTATCATTAAGTTTTCTGAATTCAATTTAATTTGATCCAATTTTCAAGACACCAGCCCACTCTCTCTTCCAAAAAAGAAAACGAAAGGTACGCCACGCAATCGCATGTCGCTGATATACGAATACGACCGAGTCACACTCAATTGACCGGCTTAATAGCCTACATCTGTGCAAATGAACTCTGTAATTTTGCAGAGGTTCCTTTGCCGCACAAATACCACGTTCACATATGTGATGAATTGCTCAACGTAGACCAGCAACACTGACTGAAGTAAGAAAAAGGCGACGCTGCCGCTGCTGCTGTCCGGATTCTTATGCAATGATTTATGCAAATAAATTAACAATGCTGCATTTGGTGTTGCAATTGAACACACTTTGTTGTTGTCGAGCGTAACATTAACCACACTGGTGGCATGGTATGCCAAATAGCTGCAGCGCTGCAGGAGGAGCGCGCATCGCTCCAACATCAGTCACAACATAAAAGACGGAGGAAATAACTAAACGCGGTGTTACTGCGACTTATGATCCGTATAAGTTGTAACAGATATCGGCCGCTCTGCCTCATTGGACACGTTTATGTGAAACGGAAGTCTTAAATATGACACCGACAGACGCCTCCTTTGCTTGCACGAACTGTCATTGTGTTTTATTGCCGATGCCGGTGTTGCAGTTAATGAGGAGCAAGGTTGCCAATCAATTTATTGCGGATGGGAAAATAAACACGCCGCGCCGATGTAAAGTTGTGAGTAGCTTTGGTTGTGGTGCAGCTTATTGGCGATGTTCATTGAGGCGGGTTTTGAGGACAGGGGCAAGTGGCTGTTGGTTGAATAGAAGGCTTTTCAAAGTGCATTCTTCAAACAAATGATATAACATGTGATGTAATGTACTTGTACGTTTAAACGTGTCAAGATCTCCGTGAAACATGCGGAATGGTTAAGTAGCTTGCATTCCACAAGTTGCACTTCTCTTCAACAATCTTCTTTAAATTCACGATCAAGAAGCTTCAGGTTTATGAGAGAAGTCAAGGCTTCAAAGCTCGAAAAGTTTATTACGAAAGTTGAAGTTCTTTTTTTGGTTGTGAATTTATATTTACATTCCATTCGTTACAAACAAAAATAAAGACAAAAACGTATGGCGGTAAGAAGCTATGTCCAGGGTCCTCTATGGTCCTTTTGTTACAACTGCATAACCAGTCATGCAAATGTTTATTTTACAAGACTTAGTAGACCTCTGAAATATGCACCGATATCGGTTTTTTATAAATATACTAACAGCCTTGGACCTTGCTCAAAGCGTCTTGCGTCCGACCCTGAGATTTGTAAATTGTTAGATCGTAACGAAATTTCATTGGGAACTAAGCTCATTCCCTCCTACGCAGTTCAAATGTCAAGGTATTGGATAAAACAAACGAACGAAAACAAAGCGATGTATGATGACGACCAAAGTCCTTTTTGAAGACTTCAAATTCGTATATCTTCTGAACGAGTTGACCGATTACGACAAAATAAAAATAAAACTAAATGCTACTCTTAAGCTAGGGCCTTAGTGGTCCGATTAATCCATAAGGACTAGTTACGCCCGTGGTCGACCAATTTTGTCTGTAGATATGGTAACGAAAGCCAACTAGTTTTTAACATAATTTATTTATTATTTATTTATATGCTAAATCTTAATTCATATACCTTTCCCCTATATGAAAAAAGAATGGAAAAGGCAAAACATGAATGTTCGTTTCCATAGTAACAACTCGCAGATAACTCTGCAATGCCCCTGAAATAAGATTTTACGATTGCTTACTTTTAGGGGTAATTAAATTGCATACCTTTATGGGTTAATGAGACTCTCCAACAGGTTCTAATCTAAGATGATTAAATTCGTTACTATGGAACATCACGGCGACAAATTGAATGGCAACAAAATGCTTTCGATTAAATCCTAAGCATTTGTATGGGAAATTCTTAACTTCATTTTACCAGTCTTAATGGCGACATGTACCTACGATTTTTTGTTTCTGCACATCTATGGCACAGTACCTTTCGAATGATATAAGTTTTATTCTCCTCATTTATTCATAAATACTTAAAAAGTGCACGGAAACTTTTGATGTTTACGTATTAATATAATGATTAAATGAAAAATTGGCCTTGTTTTACACAATACAAGATTGTGGGGTTTTCGGAATACCGCTACATAGGGGATCATCGGTTTGATGGTCGTAAGTTCCAAGTTTAGCCATAAAGTTGCTGTTAAATTTTCTTTTTTTAATTTAGTAGTTAACCCTTTGTAAGATAATTTTAGGGACCTTTGCTTTATCTCCGATTTGATAGTCAGTTTTTACGATATCATCTGCTAATTTCAGTTACAACTGGTTCAGCTACAATCTGATTCCCTGTACTTTGCTAATGAGACCGCCCTTTTTAATGTCTATATTGGGGATGAATGATCTGTTCCGTCACAAAGTCGATTAGTCTTTGCCCCTTTTCCAGATTTTGACATGCAAGTTTCCTGCGACCCAGTCGTGTACATTTTTTTTAACGAGGGTAAACTTGGTCACGAGATTTCTCCGTCGGCGTCCTGCTTAGTCGAGGCAGCATGGCAGGAACCCAACAATTTGACATGGCTTTTTATAATCCGTTCCTACGTACGCTATCGTCAGCTCCTTTGAAGTCGATAAGGAGATCATGTTTATCGATCTTGATTTCTTGGGTTTTTAGCAAGATTGAGTTGAGTTTCGTAGCCTCAAACCGCAGGTTATTAGTGAAAGGAATTATGCCCTCACAATGTATACCCGACAGGATCTTATACGCGACACTCAGTAGACTTATTCCTCGCAGTTAAAAGAATACCCTTTCTTGTGGTGTGGTTCCATTTATCGAGCATGCGGATAAGCGCAAATTTACCATGCGCCGCAACCAAGTCATCTGTCATTGCTTCGCGAGATCTCGGTCAATAGGCCTTCCGTTTTAGCAGCTTTGCTTGGACTTAAGCTTAGATTTCCACGATTGGTCGTCAGGGGTATGCATAGTTTGAACAGATTATTCAGCGGATAGTTAGCTACCACCGTATTTTAGAAACGACATTTCTTTTGAATTTCAACGTTCATTTCTGCCCGTAACTAGTACATAAGGTCCTACTTGGGTCTTGTGTTCTTTTGGTTTGTTTTTATTGTCTTTTAGAAGTTTTTCAAAGTCTCGACCGCCCTCGGTTTTGCCCGTAGAGCTCGCAGGCAGCTTCTGCATCAGCTTTGGTTTGCAGCATTGATAGATAGATCTCCTTCGTGGATGCTAGTACTTCTCATACAACCAAATGTTTCTTTGCGATCGCCTATAGTTTGACCCAGAACATCGGTGGCGCCACATTGTCAATGCTGGCACTGGTCGTCTGCACTTGGTGCTGATTAGGTGTTTGTTAGAAGGTAGGAAATAAGCGTTTAACAAAAGTCTCTGGCGACGTCCAATCCTCTTTTATAACATCTCTCTCTTCCGTGTCGTATGCTCCCAAAAAAAGATCATGTCACTGTCTGATCCAAATGATCATGCCAAAAACACGCTGTCGCATCCGTATCTTGAAATTCACAATCGCTGTGCCATCACTCATTTACCCAATACAAATGAGAAAACAAAAACATCAATCAAACTCGAAAATGATTCCCACAACTCCAAGTCCATTTGCATGGTTGGCAGAGTCTAAATTAAAAATTCAATTATGCACAAGGCAAAAGCAGCTCTCCTTGAGAAGCTTGAAAAGCAATTGAAATCAGCGCCTAGAATCTTCTTACTACCATAACTAGCTGCACACATACAATTCACATAGTCGAAGACCACCGCACCATCATGAGATCACGCTAAGACCCCCCCACTTCATCGCCAGAAGACTCTCGTCTTCATACTTCTCTTCGCCGTGCATGCTTCAGCTAATAGCTCCATAGGGAGGCCGCTAAGAAATGGCCATTTACGGTTTTTGTTTTCCCTCCACAAGTCAACAAATGACGTACTTTCAAAAATGTGCGCCTGCCCAAATTAGGAAACCAAAACAATGCCACAACAGAAATCAGAAACAAGGCAGATCCACCAGCCTTGCAGAAAAAAACATCACCAAACAGCTATTGGGTTTTGGATCTTTGTGAAAGGAAAAGTCATCAGTCGTCGCCAACATAGGTAGCAGCAGTTTTATTATTACATTAGCGAATGCCATCTTCATGTAAGCCCAAGTGGATAAGTGCTCTATAAGTGGATGGTAGTGGTAGTAAATGGGCTACAGGCGAGAGCAATATACTTATAAACAAAAAAAATGTGGCTTTCGCCAATTGAACGGTTTTGGGAGGCAACACAGAAACCTGTCGACAGTCTTAGAAGTGGGGCGCACCAGCAGCGTTACTGCTACTCGATTGCATAAGAGCAAATTAAATAAGGTGGGCAATGTGGTCTGCTCCTCTGGCGGTGCCTACTAAGCCGGACTCACAACAAGTAAGGTTACCCCCCTCTGACTTCGCCTGGCGATGTATCTATGTTTCTTTGGATGATTAATTATGAGAAAATATCACTCGCTTATGCGGATACACGCTGGCATGCCGTCGACATGCTATACGAGCATCGTCTGCGTCTCTGATGACAATAACGCGTCGGCTCGCGCAGCTTCACAGTAGATGATGATGATACTGAGCCAATAAGTGGGCAGATAGATGGGTTATGTTGCTGGCGAAGGTTTTATGTGTTCGTGTTGAACCCGGAGGCACTGTTTGCTTATAGGACACTGGCGATTTTGACAGCGCAGGACAGCATGCGAATTAAATTAATGGACGTGTCGATGTGTCTGCGAAGAGTAATTTATGGTAGCCATTGGTTCCGCAAAATGTGATTACCTGCGATTAGTTTGGGATCTCGCTTTATGATTTAAGCGCCGATTGTGCAATCAGAGCTGTGATGAGTTTCGTTTGCGAATTACCCACACATGACAGGAGGGAAGGTCTTTCTGTTAATGTCTAATTACTTAACCGACTCATCTCACGGAAGTTGCGATCGCATTACTTGCATCATGTCGTGATTATTGTGGCAGGAAACTGCAAAGGTGAGATAAATGTCATGGGAGCTATCTATTTGTTGTAAATGTTTGTGGCATGTGGAAATAGCTTTGGGTGAATGGGTTCCTATAAATCTATTTCTCCTGCCTAAAAGTTGCCTTTTCTTTTGGTTCAGACTCTTACTACTAATATAAGAGGTCTGACGATTTTTAACAGTTAAGACCAAGTTAAAACGGCGAAGAGTGTGTTAGTTTATGAAACTCACCGAGAAACAGTTTTTGGATATCTTACTTCATACCTATAGTTCGGGTTCTAACCACCAATATCCAAGTTCGAAACCAAAATCAGCGACAAAACTTTTGATCGCATTGACGAAAAGTTTTGTAGATTTTTTTCTAAAGCGATTGGGCTTAATGTCTGGCAAAAATATGATTTACGTCAACTTGCTTCATTTAGTTCAGACACGTACCACCAATATCTGAGTTCAAGACCATAATCAACAGCAACGTTGCACCCAAAGATGTGATGGGTGTTTATGAAAAATATACAACTCACTGAAAAATCAGCGATTAGGTTCAAAACCCCGCCATTCATCTAAATGGCGACGCTATTTCGTTTAAAACGCCGGATGCAATAGTTAGAAAATTTGAACACAGAATCATAAGGTAAACTGGATGGCAATAGGATTGTAGACAAGAAAAACGTAAGATTAAGCTTTAAGAAGTCTCAGTCAGAATAGCAGACAGGAGACAAACTAAAGCGAGGCTCGCACATGCTCAGGATGACCTTCTATAATTCGCGGTCTTCTCAAACCGACTCCAAGTCATCAGGGGCAATCCCCATACGTTCAGAAAAAAATGTCGGACTTGGTCTAACCACCTAATGTTGGGAAAACCTAAGAAACGTGTACCTTACGGCACAGATTCCATAGGTTATCCGACTTGGGGAACTGCGTTTTGATTAAGCATGCGACTAAAGCGAGGTCCGCTGCATACGGAGAAGTAGATCCTCGATATTTTTCAAGTCTTCTGGTGGACTGTGATATTATACGAAGGAACCCCATTTCCGTAGCTTGTATTCGCGGTCAAACTCTCCGGCTTCTATTAAAAAATCTCATAAGCAAAGGAGCTGGAAAAAAACGAATTGAAGGCCGGAAGCTTGGCTTTGTCTCACTCCTTCCATCCTTCAAATTTCTGGCCGTGGCTTCTGATCGGAATCACCATTCCTACCAATGACGCTGCTTATGTTATAAAATGCATAGATACATGTCACCTATGTGGATAAGGAAAGGCGGCATCAACTGAGCTGAGAAGTGAGTACTCCGACTGCTCATTCAGAACTTATACCGGCACCAAAGCTAGAGTTATTCTTGCAAGCTTAAGTTTTAAGATCCACTCCAATTATCCTACCTCCAATTTGGGACTTATGTGAACCCTAGTCCGACCTGGGCAGACATTGAAGGCGCTACTGCTGACATAAAGATTCTCCAGCCATATAAAAACCTGACAGTAAAAACAAGTCCCCTTTGCTTTATCAAGAAGACACCATTTTTATTAAGTTGATATTTTAAAGCCTGCTTTTTATTCGGAGCGAAAAGCTTATTATAAGTCGATTTCATTGCCGGAAAACCGTAAATGGAGTATATCTCATCCACTCTTTGTTGGTTTGTGGAATTATTAATCTAGACCAGAAGTTCCCAAACTATTTTTCTTCGTTGACCCCCTGCTGCTACATTTTTACCATGTTCCCAAAACTCGTCAAAAATTGGAAAACAGACAATCTTCTCCATATGCCATCCTTACGGAACAATTTTTTCTTTGCTATAAAAACCATTTTTTCATACCAACGTAGACCTCCGTCGAGTCTTTCGTGGACCCCTGGGGGAATCACTGATCTAGACCTCGCAAAAATGCGTATTGACTTTCATATTACGGAAAAAATAAACCAAAAGAAATTTAATCACTAAGCAAATGCCTTCTTCTGATTCCAAGGGTCACTTGATATTCAAATATGTAATGTAATTATTTTCGTTCAGTTGTTTTTTTAACTTTTTCGCAATATAAACACATATTTTTAAACTTCTTTGTTTTGCTTAACATTAACTTTAATTTAATAAATCAAGTCAATGAATTAAAAATAATAAAATAAAAGAAAAAAAAGTTCACTTCCTCTAAAAAACTTTAAGCGTCGGTAGAGTCTTAAAAGTCATGTCCAAATCAAAAAGGAGGTAAATATTCAGAATCTACTTTTAATACCTCTTTCGATGAAAAAAAATCGAGAAATTTTGTTTCTTCATAGAACGACGGGACAGCCTAATATCCCTGGCTAAAATATTTTTTAAACACTTATCTCGGGAAAGTGTTTAAAAGGCAAACCTATAAAACTTTGTCAGCACCCCGACGCGACGTGCCTGCAGATAGGTCTTTTTTTTAAGGTGTAGTCCTCTTGAAAAATGCTTCATCATGGGAGTTTTTTTTTTAATGTCATGTCATGTTTGATCTGACATTGGTAGACTTTTATTAATGACTTCAATTTTCGAAAAAAAATATCCATGCCAACAATTTTAAAAGAATCAAGGCAAGTCTTTACCTACCTACTGCCGGAAGAGATCTTTACACGTACCTCGTTATATGTTACATATACCTACAAAAAGATTCAAACTATTTTCCCCCAAAAACATGTTAAGCCTTACGGCATGTAAACAAATCAAATCGACTTTACAACTCAATAGTGGCAGTGAAATACATAAATAAACTCTCGTATTTCTATCGACCCCAATCTCTGCCTACATTTATCTCAATCGTATCGGTTAAAAACTGCTTACGCATTATTAACCTCCATCGCACCTACAACAGAGCTTTTAAGCCAACTATTGGGCGCCGCTAATAAATTTGCCATTTTAATTGGCCTTCAAATCTGAGAGTAAATTGGTCCCAACTTTCTGCCGCAACAAATGTTCGCTATTGCCTTAATCATTAATCAGTGTTGGAGTATAAAAAAATATAAAATTTATTAATTTTAAATTTGTTCATATATATTAACTTCATTCCACTACCATCGCCATCACCACCATCGGTGTAATGATAGCTAAATAATTATTTTTTCTGCCGCCTAAGTAGTTTATCATTTTTTAATAATTAATTAAAAAACAAAAACGAAAAAAATAACAGACACGAGTGCTGCGGTAGTGGTTTACGACGAACGTGCGACAGTCGGCTGAAGATTTATACACACGTTGCATCCCGCAATTATGAAATTTACGCATCATAATTCGTTCGGTAGTCCGCACTCTTAGCCCGGAAGCGGAATATGTGGGTGATGGCTAAATGGAGATCCATGTGAAAATTGTTGCATCGCTTGAGTGGTAAATGGAAGCGCCATTCAATGAAAAGGCCCACAATGGGGTTTATTTTATTTTGTTTCATAAGCTTATTAAGGAGATAATCCAGTATGGAGTAGGTGATTGTTACAGCGGCGCGGAGAGCCGGCTGGAACCGTTTAACCAGTGCTGCGTGAAAAGTGCTGTGGATGTGTGTAGGCATTTATTTTTTAAATTCATAAATTACATAATTTCCACGGCAGATCAAAATAATCAGAAAGTTTCAGTGCGCCCTGCATCCGCTTATAAAATATATATATTTTTTTATAATAAAAAGTCAATTTGCCGCGATGTAGCTACTGGCAGTCCATCCGGTAAGCGCGGCGTTCTTGTTGGCAGCTTCCCTCTGGGATTGTTTATTGTGGCAATTTTAATTTTACAAATTGCAACAGAAGCAATAAAATACCGCATACCATCAAACACAAAGTCCTAGCAGACAAAATAATAATAAAAAAACGGAAAAAAAACCTCCACAGAGTGGTTCGCACTTAATCATCTTCGCATTATAATCAACAGTGCGCGAGCAGAAATAATACACCACAGATTGAAAGCTGGCGAATTGTGTTAACGATATTGTTTTATTGCACTTAATTGCTTTTGTATTCTGAATGAATTATATTTAAGTGGTTATACAGCTTGAAGTTGCTGTTTAAATTCTTGACGTTGTTACTTGTGTGACGGCAGATAAAGTGCCAGTGAGTTACATCTTGCGAAAGTGACGTTCTTGGCACGAAATCTTTTTGGCAGTAGGTTGGAAAAAAATACTTAAAACTCTGTTTAAGGTGTGTCTGCAACACAACACTAAGGTTGTATGGAGAATGGAGTTTGTGTTGTTTTGGGTTCACTAACTCGTGGAGTGTATTGTAGTTGGTGGAGTGGCGTTTAAACGCTGTGGGGCGAATTATATTTGAATGCTGATCTTATGACCTGCACCATGTCGCATTTATGTTTTTAGATTTGCTTTGGACTCTTAAGTCAACTAACTGGTACAAGAGATGACCCAGAAAGATAGCGCTTTAGAGAGGACGACGGAGTGTCGTCTAACGTGATTACCAAATGTGGTTTATTATTTTTTTTTGTTTATTGAATGTTGCAAGATTATTTTTACTTTCTGAGCAATTTACTGGGTGCACGGTTTTAGGATGATTTTTTCTTTCAAATTCATTGGGCGTTACCAATAAGCAAACAGGGATTTTTTAAACAGGTTTATGGAGCTCGTAGCTTTAACTATTGAGGAGCAACCGATATATGCTTTTATTTTGCATTTCAAACTCGCTCTTTTATAGGGCATTTGGCATCGTCAAGTGCAGTGTTCCTATGCCCATTGGATAAGATTTCCCTCAAGTTGTTCGGATTTTTACAATTGTTCCCAAAATCTTTAAAAATATATCCCAATTATAAACTGGCCGTACTATTCAATATTAACCTTTTGTATATATACCAAATATCTACGAGTTGTGCGAATGCTTTAGGAAAATCTTCAGAGTATCGCATGGGAAGTGGGGAAATTTCTTTAAAAAAATATTGGTTCCCTTTCATTCAGGTTAGAGTTAACTAATAAAAGTCAGCTTTCTTAACTATGTTTGCTGAACTAGGCAATTTTATTTTTCCTGTGCAACGGTGAATGATTTTACTGAAGGCCCTAACAATTGCACAAAAAAAAGTAGTAGAAGCGATGCATTTGTACATATTTTTGCATAAATAAGAATAAACTTTGGTTCAATGTCCTCACGTTTGTATCTTTTACATCAACGACTTTTTTATTTAAAACGCTGGTATTTTATTAAAAAAAAAATTCCCACGATATCTTAACACTGTCCAAACAGAACCATTACACATTTTACCAAGAAAAGGTAAATCATTTTGTGAAACGAGCAAATGTGATCTCAAATATTGCCTGCCAAATTTGTAGAATTATCATTGACAAGCAAAACTTGTTAAAAAACTAAAAGTAAAACAAAAGTTTGGCAAAAAACAGCAGTAATAATCTCAAAATGATGTCATATCTTTTTACGTTAAATATGAAAATGAAGATATGAACGCTTTTAACTTTAGGAGAAGTTAGAACCACTCTTAAGTTCAATAAGTGTTCATTTATTCGCATCAATAAATGTTTATGAAAAGATCTAGCTCAAAATTGATCGGGAAATACCGAGTTAACCCTTTATCCTTCCACTATCTCAATTGTAGCTACCTGAAACCAGTTTGTCACTATCAAAAGCGAATGAATGATGTTTTTCAGCATCCTATTTTTAACAATTTTAGTAAAGTTTTCTAAACTAAGCAAGGACATAAATATATTGAAGAAATAAAGATATTGAATACTCTCAAACTTTCGCTGTTATTTTGTTAAGCGATTTATTAAAAACATCCAAAATAACAGCAACAACTTTTTGATTTTTTGCTTTCATCGCTAGCTATATGTGTTCATCCGCGAATTACTGGCGAATCATCATAAAATAGGTACGCGTGTGATCTAAATACGAATTTCTAGAGGAAAGTTTTTTCATTCGTCGCAGGTTTATATTATTTTTGTAAGGATTTTAAATATTGGAACGGATTCTTGGTCACCAAAATTAATTTCTTTTAAGTTTCCAAATTAAGTATACATTTTTAAAGAGCGCTGCGAGAATTTCAAGCATAATACAATCAATCGACCAACGGGGTCAACTTTTTGCAAACCCAATTAAACAATTTCCGACTACATTTATTCTGTTAGCTTTTGAGTTATTTTTTAAGATCTAAGGAAGGTTCTAATTCATCTATTCGTCATTTAGGCTTAAGATAATTGTTGCTGTCCATCAAATCGGTGCAAATATTGACGTTAGATGATCATTGGTTGTGCCGTGAGTCCAGCAATTGGGCGCTTAGTTGGAAGTCAATCCACTTTGTTACAATGCAATTTTGTTAAATGAAGAGAGGTTGACTTCGATGTTGTAGTTGAACAACATTTGAATCCGAGGAAAATTCCCAAAATGCAATTTCTTTAGTGCGACTTATAGGCCGGCATATTTCTTTAAAAGTGATTAAAATCGAAATGTCACCGCCAATTGTGCTGAATAGTGTTTGATACAGCCACGATTATGAAAAGGACCCTTATAAGCAATAAGTGCGATTTCGGAACTCCTTAGGGGAACGTTTTGTGTAATAAAATACAGCCATCGACTTAATGATAATAACACTCTGTGGAGTAAGAATTAGCAAACAAAAAACTATTTATTTATCTATTTATATCTCTCGGCTCAATATTGTTCAAAGCCTCTACAACGACCAACACTTCTGGGAAAAATTCCATGGTAGCTATGATTTTTTACAGTACTGATAAATGGAGTAAGGAGTTGTTTTTACTGGCCTCCCTTCACAATAGGCAAGTTGCGATTTTGACAACAGACAGCCTTTCAAATTTATTTGCATATAAATATGTTAATATTTAACCTCATGAAAAAAGCCATCGGATACACTATAAGTAGCCAAACTCAATTTGACTGCCAAATGTGCGCAATTTTCGTATGAAAAACGTTTCGCTGTCATGTCGCATATTTCAATAGAAACCAGCGCATGTAAGCTTGACAAGAATTAATTGCTGGACCGATAAGCCAAAGAATTTATACGACCCAACTGAATCTCCAGCCCAAAAAAAAATACATCCACGGAGTTCTAAGCCGAAAGCGAGACCCGTCAACGTTCAACTATTTACCCAGTTCAATGGCACACTTTACATCTGTTCACTGTTCTCTATATCTTATCTCTCTGGGTTGCATGTAACAATTTAAATAATTCGACACAACATTCCCACCAATCAGTGGGCCTAAACTAGTAACACAGACCCGAAATCAACTTGTACAAGTCGGTTCGATTATTCATTAATACGCCTCATGCGACCGATAAAGCTATTCATATCGATACATATTTAGGACCATTGATCCAGTCAAAACTCTCAGTGCGACCACCAGCAACAATTGGACATTTTTTTTTGTTCACCTGGACCAGCTGCCAGCCACAAGTCCATTCCCCAACTCCTTTATGTCGGAATTTTGATTTAATTCACCGAACCGCCCATAAATTAAGAAATCATTTGACTCTTGATACAGTTGAGTATGCGTTCTCCTTTGTTGTTGGGAATTTTTGGCAGCGACGGCGGCGGCGGATACAAAGCGCCAAACTACAAACAATCATACAACCACAGCATTGTTCGATGGAAAATGGCCAAACGAAAAGTGCTGCCTTTGCACACTTAGAAGTAATTTGGTCGGGAGAGTGATTTCTCAGCGAATTGTTTTAACACCTTCGGCAGGATCTCGCCTCTGCGGTTGGGCTTAGGGCGGCGGAGACTCACCAGACCAGCTCTATTGATGTAGGAAATTGGTCGCCTTTCGCAACCGACATCTTCGAGGTGGTCGAAATTGCAGATGGTGGCGATTTCGCCTCGTTAGGTGCGAAAAATCATTATCCGCGTTGGTTGCGTTTTGATTGAGATAGATTTTGTGTGTGTTTGTGCCAGCGGGGGAAATATTGCAAGAAATGAAGGGAATTTAGGCGGTGGGTTTGGTCTAATTATTTATTATTTGCCATTGCTGGCGGGGGGTAGGGAATTTTATTTTGCAACGCACGTGAATGTGATTCTGGTTTGAAAGACCCGACGACGGTGTGGTTGATATCAGTGGAATTTAATAGAAAATATTGCGTGCATCGAGTGTCATGAGCTTAATAGGGGCGGGCAACGCTGAGAAAACAACTTTGTTTGTTTTAAATGGTTCTTAAGGGGCAGGTAAAACAGGCCTATGTTACTGGCAGGCTATGTTACAATCAAGAACAGAAACAGCTTTTGAGGAATTCATTCCGAGGATTGAATTGAAGATTGGGAAAATCTAAATACCCTTGACGTTCGTGGAATTTAACTCAATTAAAAGTACATCTCATCTTCGCGAAGTGTTTTCGATTTGTTGCTTCGAAAAATAAGCTGGCCTGTGTGATTTCGCCGATTAGAAAATCGTTGGTTACAATTTTTATACCTGTAAGGAACAGTCGAAATTTCTTTGTGTTGAGTTATTGCTGAGAGGATGTCAAACTTTGTTAGTAAGACACAACAAAATGCGTAACGGTTGTCATTTGTCAACCTCTCTTTTCTGCATTCAATAATAATTGACAGTCTAGAGCTCATCGGTCAGTTGTCGACAAGTGCTATTCGCTTTTATGTTTGACGACGAATCGAATCGCAGTTAAAATTCCTGACAGGGGAAATACGATAAAGATCATATACCAAGAGTTAAAAAAGGAGAAATCAGAATTTAGTTGTTAAAAGAAAAAAACACTAAAGGGACTCTAATAATAATTAAATGCAGTATTAGTTCAAAATAGTTGCAATTCCAAACAAAGTTGTTATTCTCTCAAACAACACATCAAACTATACAACTAGACAAAATTTCCAAACAGATATTGATCAGAGGGTGGTCCTTATTTCAAGCGAGAAGCGTTGTTACTCATCGATTTAATCTGTTCAGGAATAACAACAATAATAATTATTTGTAAAGAAACAATTTTGTTGGAACGGACAACCAATGCCAGTTTATCGTTAAAAAATAAATAGTTGGTGGAACAGGTCCGTTCATCATTAGGCTTCACAAGTTCTTAACCCATACGACAGCAAACCTTTGAGCTTGGAGCGTAAGGAGAAATTTGTTCTTTATATCTCAACAACTATAAATTATCTAAACTCGAAGTATTCCTTCTTGAGGGACATGGAGAATGCCGCTTGCTTCTGAGAAACGTTCTTCTTAGAGGTGCTTACTTGCAAACATTTTTGTAGTTGAACAACAAGATTTGCGATGACTTTCAATAATCGAATAAGTTGAGCAACCATATCTATAGGACCTTATTAACTTGCCAGTCGATTTAAAAATTGAGTAAACAATTGGTTGAATCAGTAACACATACAATACAATACAGTGTCCAGTGTACGACCGGCTTTAGACTCAGTCCCGGCAATTGAGGAAGAGTTGGTGAGAGTTGACATAAGAAATCGACAAAAAAACCCCATATCAGTCAAAACTTTAATTCAAAATGTACCTTACGCACGGCGTGATCTAATTGATAGCACAATTAAGCGGTGCGTCAGTACACAACATCGCTGGACATGAACACCACATCCTTTCGCAGTTGTCTACCTTTATTGATGGTCAAAGGTAGATTTTTTTGCCAGTCTTCCTCAAAATATGCCTTAAATAAGCAAACGTTTACAAGTTCCACCAAACATTGCTATGAAGCTTCATTAGTACTTCCTTTGCGCAGTCTTATACACAATACAGATACAACAGATGTCCAAAAAAAAGAAAACTTATGACATGATTGTTCTTCTCAAATGATGAATAAGGCTCTCGCGTAATCATGTGCACGGAAGCCCCCAAAGGAAAAACCAACTGTGGGATCTAATTCGAGTAAGAATGACTGAGTATCGACAATTTCTAAATTACTTCCACTACTGAGTACCAGAAGGATGGTCTCAAGACGGCTACCAAAAATTGCAGTACGTCCCGCAACTGGGATATTATTTCACGCATTAGCACCCTTGGATGATGCACAAACTGGGGCTGCCTTTTAGGCAATGCGCTCCAGAAACGCAGTAAGTTCAATGAAATTCACAGTAGTTGCAGGCGAAAATCTATGAATGACGTTGGTGTATAAACAACATGGTACGATGGTCACTCGATGCGATTTATGGTGAGTGGTGTCGATCGGGAACTGAATCAATCGGTAACCACATTGATAATTATGTATGGTCCGAAGCAGTGTTGTAGATCGTCTCTTTTTGTAAATGGTTCATCACAATCTGTTTCTAAGTCAATTTTGGCCTTATGAACTTTAAGGCTGTTTTGTAGAACCTTTTAAGGGTTCAATTTGGGACTCCACATAAGTAAAAACAGCATAAAGGCGTCCAAGACCAATATTTAATGTACTATGTATGTAGGTTCGCAACATGGTTATATCAAGCGGCTGGCATTTTTGTTGATCAAAAATAACATTGTCGGAAAATGGCATCCAACACTGGTCGTGTGTCACGTCGTTAATGCAATGGTGGGCTTTCAACCGCAAAGATTCGTCACAATGTATCAACCCAGATCCTAAATGGCAGTATATCCCTGCCTCTTCTTTTCGATATAGTCTTGACAGACCGCAGTCTCTCTAGCCTCGCTCCATTTTCGAAATTCAATGGATACATGGTCTGATTCATACCACCAAAAAAACTAGAGATACCTCCTCAATCGAAACAATAACAAACCTTGAGCGTCAGTTCACTTTCTCATTCTTTTGTTCGATATATTGAACCTCTCTTGCCATTCTTTGCTCAACCAATTACGGCCAAAGAAAATACTTATTTTACAATTATCAAAGTCATCCTCTGAAAAATGCCCAGTTTAGCACAACAATAGGCCTCATAAATACACTATCAATCTATCTAACCCCTTGAAGCCTAATCGTAACCAAACAGAAAAAAAAACATTGTTTTCTTACCAATTAACGCACTGTTTAACCCAATCTCGCCACACAATCGTTCCACGTCAATCAATCCGGCTCTGCTAAGACTTTTGATGGTCACTCTAATGAGCTAGATTCCGAGCATAGTAATTCCACGACGATGTGGCGACTTAACGTCTACCGACGTCAAACTTTCGACTTTGCCAAGGTTGCGTAATCAACGAGTGACCTCCGCCAGGATTAAACTGCTATCGTGGTCCTTGAACCACAGCAGGCAGCACCAACCATGCGAAGATGGCACATGTGGAACACCTACGATTGCAAGTACACATTGGTTATGCAACGCTACGGCGAGGGATCTTTTCCCCGTCATTGCTGTATTATTGATGGCATTCCGGCTACGAGACGACCGCAAGCAACAATAGCATCACAAACGACTTGCAAACGACTGCGGCGACGGAAGGATTACTTCCGTATCCGTGGAGAATTTTCCACGTGAGATTTATGTTGTACACGATGTAACTGTTGCGGTGCCCAACTCCGTGTGTGTGTTTTTTGGTAGGGGGTGGTGTAGGTGCTACCCAAGGAGGGCGACATGACTTTCTGGCCCCCGACATGCATGTGCAACGATAGACTACGACTACGAGTAACGCTGTGCGGCAACTAGTTGCTCGGTTTGAACTCTTGCTCTGTCGTCTTTCGCCAGCGAGTTCAGGGAGCAGGAAACATACATTTTTAACTTGTATCCGGGATGGCATACGGTTCGTGGCGGCTACGACGACGACTTGTAAACTTATGAACCTGTTGCTAAATCATGCATGGCATTGTTTTCGTCTTACACCAACCGGAAGGTTATAGTTTTAGGAGTTGCGTGTGCAACTCTGCAATCGAACGAATCCCACCCACTTAATGAGTGTAATCTTGCACAATATGCCCGCTGAGAAGTCGTCCATAATTATGGCCCGTTTAACCTTAAACCATCATACTCGTGATTTATTGTTAGAAACACGCCGAAACGTGGGTGAATGGTGGTAGATCACCAGTAATCTGCATCTCTGATGAACGGCATCAACAAATGGGCAGTCATTAGGGGGCATCTGAGTACTCGGTATATCTTTGTCTAGCGCCAAGGTTAATTACCAATAAACTCAACGAACACGATTCAGAGTGAGTCTTACATTGTGCTGTGCCGTCGGTCGTGGCGCAAGGCATAACGTGAACGCACACAAGACAATGAATGGCTGAGAAGAACCCTCCCCTCGGCAGCCAGCCATCTAGATAAGGGCAAGCCGCTGGCGCGGTCTTTGTTCCGTTTGCCGACACACCAGATTGTTCTGCCAATAAGACTTTGATGATTGGGTAAGCAAATGACAAATTGAAAAGTTCTTGAATTATAGTCGTGGCATTTGTGCTAAGCATCTCGGAGAAATCGTGTCACAGGCCACAGTGGCAAGCGGTTATTTTTCTGCTATGGAACATAAATCTCAGAGCTGATGTTGTCATGTTGATGAGGCCCGTTTGACTGAGGTTTTTTGTAGACATTTTCAAAGAATTATTGCACCGAAAGGTTGGAGGATGTTTTTGAATAAATTTAAAATAATCCTCAGTGGATGACACGGACTTTGTGGCCTTGAGAATTGCGAAGCTGGTTTTGATGAAAACAGTTCGTGGATATCTTACAAATCTTCTTATAACTATGAAAATACATTTTGACTTGTCTACTGGTTATTTTCTAGCTGGGGCAATTTATAGAACTCTGAAGTGGCTTATGTCAAATGTCACTGAAAGATTTAAAAAGTAACAAGGAAAGGCTGTGTGAAGCTAGACGTAGGGCACCTATACAGGTCTCTCGCGCCAACTTTAGTGATTGATTTATTATTTGTGACGTTGCCGTACACAAAAGATTTATGGTCGCCTGGCGGTGAGAGCAGTGTTGACACATTGTGACGATTCTATGGATAGTTTTGTCAAACTTCAATCAATAAAGTAAGCACAAACGTGCAGGTGACGGGCGAGTCGAATTTTTATGTTTAAAACAGTTGGGAGTAAACAGACGATAAGTTTTGTTCAGATTAATTTTTTTAAATTGGCAACACTTTCCAGCGACTACCAAATTGACAGATGACAACTGATTTGTGCTCAGTTTGGTTTGTCATTTCACCACGGATGCAGTTGAATATTTGCGTTAGAGAAGACGCTTGGAAATTGGAAAATTTGACAGAATTTGACAAAGTTACTCTTGATGGCAGTACTTAACGCCGTTACATCTGCAAAAATCACTTCATATTTCCTTCAAAACGGCCAGGACTTGACAAGCATTATACATAACGATGCAAATCCATGATTTCTGCATTGATTGGTATTCATTTTGGGTTTGAAAAAGACGGACCACACAACAATCAATTTATTAAAGAAAAAAAAGGTACACAACGCATAACTTCTATCATTTCCGTGACGGCAACTGACAGAGATATGGAATACACGCCAGGGGGCCAACTATGTTTCGATTCTATGCGAACTTTTCTTTTTGAAAGTAGAATCGAGACAACTTTCGAATAGAATCGAACCGAATTACATAGTTGGCTCTTGGCCCCCTGGCGTGTATTCCATCTTTCTGTCAGTTGGATACGTTGCCGCAAAGGACATCATGCACATGACAGAAGCTATAGGTTGTGTAGCTCGATTCTATTCGAAAATAGTTCTGATTCTACTTTCAAACGAATAGATTCGAAAGTACAATCGAATTACATATGTAGTTGGCCCCCAAGTTATGCAAGGTGATTCATAAGCAACGCATAAGCGAAGTTGGTGTCCGTTGACAATTTTCATCAAATGAGAAAACACACGTTGATTGGTGGGAATGTTAAGAGAGTGAGAGAAACTGTCTTGGTTATTTATTGAATAGAGATAAGGCACATTATTTAGTGGAAACTTTTGAATGCCGATGGCAGTTCAATCACAAAACGTTGGGGGCGTTCCAATATCTAGTTAAGTAAGTCTGACAGCTGGCTGACTTGATAAATCTCAGTTTTGATTGGCCTACACCGCTCCCATGAACAGCTATTGACGTTTATAGAGAGGTAGCCGATTAATCTAGTTCAGAAGTTTCTGACTGAGTGCTAAGTTGACAGTTCGCATATGTATGAATGTGCACGTTCTGTCTGTGGAATTATTCTCCAGCGCATATGCGACAGATTTCATGGACTGTTCGTTTTATTGAAGACGTTTACGTTGACATATCCATTGACGCAATGGACAATGGGTTGGGTTCTAATCATTCGGTAAGCGCATAATTTTGGATTGGCCTCCAAGATCGTGTGATAAAGCTTCTACTTTTCTGCCCGCATTTTTATACTGCATTCCTACCGCCGATGATGCAATTCGAAATATAAACTTTTAATTATTTTCACAACTAGGGAGACTGTTAAACTGTGTAAAAAAATTTCATTTTCTTGAAGGACATACTTAAAACCGACCGTGTTTGTATGTCAACACAGCCGCTTAACAAAAAAAATATATATCCGGTTTAATTGACCCAAGCAAGACATTTCAATGTTTTGCCATATAATACAAAATCCCTCTCCAGTCCTTTGTTAATGTTGCCACTCAAAGATCCATTGAGCAATCAGTTGCAATAGTCACCCGTTAAGCTAATTAACTTTAAACAAAACGTTTTGGCAATGCAGATCGCTATTGTGACACAAGCTTTGCAAGTGTGGCACTTAGTAGACACTTGATACCGAAATTAGTTTACCTATTTATAAGGCGCACCAAATCCACTCCAGTTACGCATAATACCCGACAGAGTCGCCAAGTCAACTTGTATCCTGTCAGCTACCGGTTTTTAATAATTGCACGCGTACTTAAGCCATTTATGCCTGGGTAATTTATATCATACCAGTAGCAGGAAAAATGTAATCCAAACCATCAGAGTTGATATGGCGAGAAATTGACCAATTGCTTTGGCGCTGCGTTTGGTCTCATGACAGACTTGCCAAAGTGTTTGGTAATCCACAAGTCCAGTGGCCTGGGAGTTGCTGGACTTTTGGCATACAATTTTTGAAAACAAATACACCTGCTCCGATTGATTTGAGATAAATGTCATACAAACTCACCTTCGCATAGAGAAACCCATTCAAACAATGTGTTTGTTGTCACCAACTGGTTTTGGCCAGGGAATCGTGAAACTCGGCACGAACGCGAGATTGAAATCGGGTATATAAATTAAAATCCAATTTTCTATTGTTGCAGCAGATTTGCATTGCCATTAGTTTTCTTTTTCAAATTGATTTGAAATAAGTTGTATACATAAAAATTGAAAACAGTTGGTGCAACAAGTCAGTATACCCTAGGCACCCCTGATCTAGCTTCTCACAACCACTCGTCTCGTGTGAGTTTTTATTTTTGGCACGAATGAAAGGGACCTACAATTTTATACCGATTCCGAACGGCTGACTTAAGAAGCTCTTTCATGACAGTTATAGGCACGGATGTTTTTCGAACTTTCGCTAGAGGTGGCGCAGTGGAAACAATGTTAAGACGTTATTCGTTACTTATTATTATTTTTCGGAGATTGAACCTAGGACCCCTCGCTATAGCTTAACCATGCGCTTCTCTGTTGGGGGTCTCCAAGGTGAAAGGAGGAAATTTTGCTGAAGCGTAAACTCTTTGGGAGGCACAAATCATGCCAAGTTCTAAAAGTTTAGAGAAAAGAGTCATAAATTCAAGTTGGTCACTAAGACTTCTCTTGAAAAACTTAACTGTGCACTTATTGCATTCTTTGTACGTTTCTTTGGCGCGAAAAGTTTCCATGGCTTCAGAAAGACCCACGAGTTTTACTCCTTTAAACAGGGTTTGTAAGCGGCGGTCTTTTGAAGGGCTTTAGCTCACTAAAAAAAAGACCATTGTGCTATAATGCACCTGACTTGATGTTGGCTCTATAATGATGACCAGCTATCGCAGAAACCAATCGTATAAACAGACCACAGGACATGTAAAATTACTCCTCCTTGTGGGCACTCCTTTACCGCTTAATACTGATATAAAAGTCAACCGCCGACTCGCAAGCATTTTATGACCTGTTCAACATGTAAAAAGTCCCCCACTTCTGTATGCCCACTGTGAATTTTTTCCAATATCCAAACTAACCTATCTAAAAGTAAGACATGCCTACACCTTAATTGATAGCTCGACTGAAATCAATCACTCTTCAGATTTCCTTTCGGTAGTCACGGGCTGTTCAGATAATTAAATTCCTAATCCAATCGAGCGTAAAATTAATAGCCTTAGCCGATTGTCTATAGTTTCGATTGTATGTAGCGCTTTTGTTGTCTATCGAGACTCACTAAATTACGCCTCGTCTTATACAAACAGCTGTGGCGTCTATGTTTGTGGTTAAGCGTGCCCCTCGTCTTTCGCAAGACAAATCATCTCGATTACGAGTACTTCCTTGGTTTGTAACGCACTGCAGGCTCGATTTGTTCGATTTAAGTGGAGCTGGGATCTTTTGCGGTTGCCAAGAGTGCAACTCAAATATCGCCAAGTAATTAAACAATATCAATGACATTGACAGTCAATGCGATGTGTTTTGAATGCGGCGGCAACTCTTGAGATGCCCTTGTAGGTGGGTATTGTGGTCCAAATATTGGGGCTGTCCACTGCCCAGACAATTGCATCTTTAAATATCGACTGCGACTCTGCACCTTTTTAATGAAAAGTGAAACACATTCACACTGCCGTACGTAATGTGTAGTAATATGCAGCAACGCCCCACTGCACCGCGCGAAAGCGTGATGTAATAACGAGGCTGTTGACCTTCAACGACTTGGCTTCTCGGCACCCGTTCGTAAATAGTCGCCGAGACTTTTCGCTAAATTTACTTAAAGGTAAGAGGTAGAAAATGCGTTTTTATTTTTAATCAGCTGAAGTTTTTTTTTTAATTTTAATTTCCTTTTACAGCGGCCGCTACAGACCGTACAAGGTGGCCCACAAAGTTGGTTTTATTTTATTTTGTTCGTTTCAGCTGAAGTATTACGTATTACACCTGTGTAAGTGTGCACGGTGGTGCGCGGCCTTGACCTTCGCCTTGTTCCTCGATTCGGTTTTTGCAGGAAATTACCATAATAATTGCGCTCTCAATGATTCTATTCGAAAGCGATACAATTTATCGTCGAAGATAAACATGATTAATTTTTGTTTTCGGCTGTGTGTAGAGATACTCGCACCTACTACAAGGAAGTAATTTAAATTGAATTATCCCCTTCAACTAGATATACCTATCTACTGTCGGCCGAAAGAAAAATGGTTGCGTGTTTATCTATTTACAAAGAGGAGAAAAAAATAAAAACATTCTAAAATTTATGTATCCAAGACAAGAAACAATCAAAGTAATTTTGACTAGCAAGGTCCGGCTTGTTAGAAATGATGGCGGAGATTTGAAAAATCGGTGCAATCATATTTTAATCGGCTGTTAATGAAGTAGGCAATTTATTTGCTTATCTTCGGCAGGGAAATAGCCATGAGACGTGGTGTTAATTGATTAAGATATTAACCATGGAGTTTTGGTTAGAAAATATTGAATTAAGTGAACGAAAATAATAAGGGCTATCAACTATCATTTTTGAAGAGTATTCTGCACTCAACCCTTCAATATTTTGATTGAGTGCATCTTTATCAACAAAGAAATATTGGGCATTTAACAACAGGAAGATTTGTCATGACTTTTCGTGAAAAAAGACGAGGAAACTTGACGATTCTGCTTTATCTGGTGGTTCCTAAAACCGATACTGTTGTAACTGATCAGACGATTATTTGAAGAAGGTAGCGGTATGACCTGTAGTTCAAAATGCTATGAAAACGGAGGACTTCTTCGAAGCAATAGCATAACTAGTATCCACTTTTATTGCTCCTATACAAAGAAAAGTAAAAAAAGCCTGAATGTATGCAATAGTTTCTGGTAAAGAGCCATTATCTGGTATATTCTGAGGAATGTTTCTGCATGTTGAAGTGCTATATATTGCCAATTGCATTTCGCAGCACATACAATGCATGAACAAGAACTTTAAACTTTAAAGGGTCTTTCATTAGCGACTTGACAAGTTCAAACTTTCAGTGTGAACGCACCCTTAAATGTCAAAATATTCAGTAAAATCAACATTTTCATGACACGAAGGAACAACGTTTACAAATAATTAAAATTTACTACTGAACGAGTCGGTGGTCGCAACTTTAAGAGCGTTACCGGAAATTTTGATCCGTATCTAGTGAACAAATTTGAGTCAAAATATTCGCGGCTTACGGCCGTGCCAGTAAGACTTCGTTTTGAGCCAAATCAGTCAACTTCTCACGAATTGGGCCTCTCCCAGATATAATTGTGGCGAATTTTGCGTAAAGATCTTGGCCTAAACCCTTTCAAGCTCAAGCTGACTCAAGAATTAAGGCCACTTTATCATTGTGAAACGACGCACGTTCTCGAATTTGGCTTTGGACATGATGGAAGGAAATTAAGAATTTCATCGCAAAATCATTTTCAGCGATGAAGCGCATTTTTTGGTTAAGCGGCTTTGTCAATAAACAAAATATGCGTTACTGGCTAGGTGAGAACCTTCATATGCTACATGAAACAGCACTTCATCCGCAAAAGGTCACTGTTTGGTGCGATCATGCCGGTGGAGTATTTGGGTGGAGCGCGTCAAACAAAAGAAGTCAAGTCCCTAAACAAAGTTGACTTTGAAAAAATATAAACGCCATTTTTAGCAACAAATTAACGCAAACAACATAATCTAGAGCTAGACTAACAATAATGATGACAAAGCTAGAGCATTTATTCCGCCGAAGGGCATCTGCAAAGAAGTATTTTTTTGGGGATTGAACCGGACATTCAAAACACTCAGGAACCACCCTAACCATGTTATGTTCTAAATATAATAACCAACTAGGTATACTTTGCCAATAGCAAGATGATGCATCAGACCGACGATGACATTAGGTGCCACAAAAAAAACCAAGGGTTCGACAAGGTTTGGTCCAAAAAGGCACTTCAGATGCAAGCAGTACTGCATATCGGTGGGAGCATCTTGCTACCAAGAGTGTCCAACATAAACACTACGAACCTAGTGAGGCGCGCTTCTAATACAAAATTTACTAGTTTAACCTGCTTCTTTTTACTCGCAAATTTTTAAATATTCCGTGTTGCGTTCTAACGCGTATGGTCAAAGACGTAGGTTGCAAATATACACACTTTACTTATCTAGAAACATGTTTTTCTGCTCGTTACGACTTTGCAGCTACCTTGTAGCGAATTCTCTGTAGAAGTACTAATAATTATCTATATATTAATCGCCGACACAATTTCTTTTCGTACATATTTACCCTACTTAAGAAGGACCAATTCTATTTCTTTTTTACCAAATTGAAGCGATCCACTCTTAGATGTGTCGAAAAGAATAATAATTTGAAAAAAGTGTTTGCAAAAATAGGTGAAAAAATGATTTTAAATTACCTTGGTTACAACAACAACACTGTGCGCATACAAAGAAAGAACTGTGTGGTTGATTTTCGACCACTGGGCGAGTCTAGTTGTTGTTCAATTTTAGAAAATATCTACTTGACTCTTTGGATAAGATGAAAGAATTTTATATATCTTGGTTGTAATTGTAACAACTTTTGCTGTTATTCGTCCAAACATATAATACCCAATTTCAGTCATGAAATATGTTTAAGTTGCTTACCTGAAAGTAGAAAGAACAAAAAAGGGGTTAGTCAATTTTATATTCATAAGACTCTTCATAAAAATAGTAAGCGATATAGAATATTTTATTAGGCCTGTAAAAGTCATTACTACAACGACACTCTACTTGAGACTTCTAAGGTCAAGTGACTTGGGAGCAGCTCAGTATTTAACGTTTAGCTTATGTTGACAGCCTTTTGGTAAGCATGGTTCAAGGTACTGCCACAGCATACGACAATTCGCAGATGGTTATGGTAATGACATTATAATCTGCTAGATACCAAAATGTTGAGACCGAAATATACCAGTTTATACCACTTTATCAGAATTGATTGCATACTTTCAGGCTGATTTAGTTTTATTTAGAAATTCTCTAAATTCTAGAAATAGGTTCAAATAAAAAAAAATCCAAAGAAGGACACAAAAGTTCACAAAACCAAACATCCTTGAGTATCGTTAACACAAAAATCTCTCCAATATTTAACTCAACCACCTTCTTTTTTTTTGATTTTTCCAGATTGTCGTGAAACAGTACGCTCGAAGCGTGCAAAGAGACCACGCGCTCCAGAGCCCGTTAATTTCGAGCCGGAACCACAGCAAGACTTGGACAATGAAGATAACGGATCACAGGAAAAGGATGCACCAACGATACCAACCAACTTTCTAAGTCCCTCCGTTAGGGAGTACTTGGAATTGGGAAAATCCATACCCGGTAAGTCGATTGTATAGAAAAAGAGCATCTGCTGGAAATAAAACCAAACTCAAAGGTAAATGGATTCCTTTTGATGCGGGGATAGGTCTGTTTTTTTTCCCATAACAGCATTCGTACATTTTAACTAGAAATCCACAAAGTAACAAAGCTGCATATAGCGAAAACAACACAAATGAATTTATGTTCGTTTTCCAATCAACAGCAAACGGGGTTACCTCTACAAGCCCTCTGGCCATCCACTTTGTGGGAAAATTAGTATCTGGTATTTCTGCAATTTTTTTTGCTGCTGCCCCCGACCCATTTTCACCTTCGGGCTGTGTCCAATTGGAAAATAATAGAATCTGCTCGGTGTCTGGTTGGTGCACTTATAAAAATCGTAAAATGTGTTCGATTCCATTTGCGATTCTGCATGCAGTAAATTAGGACCAGTCATTTCAGTTCATTTTTTTTTTGTATATTTTGATTGAGACAAACGACACGATTTAGCCGGGTTTTTTCGTTGTCCTCCACAGCGAGGGTTGTGCATCTGTTCTTAACACAAAATAATTGCATTTCCCCCCGTACATGTCCTAAATATTCATTTTATCCCATTTCCTTGCAGGTCGACCGGGAACGGATTATCCGATCCTTTCGGCGATACCCTATACCAATTTCTATTGTGATGAACAACCGTATCCGGGCTTTTTTGCCGACATGGAGACAAGATGTCAAGGTGCGGTCGCAAACATACAAATGGGCTTCCATTTCCACGACGAATAAATGCAAATAAAATTGTTTTTGTTTTTTGTTGTAGGTTGGCACTACTGCGACATCGATGGACGACAGGCGAGTTTCCTCTGCCCCAATGGAACACAATTCTCACAGGCAGTATTCGTATGCGATTGGTGGTTCAATGTACGTTGTGATCTATCGCCAAGGCTCTATGCCATCAATGCTAGGCTCTATCAGCGACCAAAGGTGAATCCTACCCGGCCACATCGTATCATCACGAAGCAACTGGTCGACGATATTTTTAATAAATAAATCGATTGATGAGGACAAAGTGATACATACCCACACACAGCAGCACAATAGAACCAACAAGAATTTGATTAAAACAACAATAAAAATATACAAAAAAAATGTATTGTGAATTTCAGATTTATTTTCGAAAATTCAACAAAAACACCTTTTGCAATGTGCTATGAAAATTTATACTTTTACTTTAATAAAACTTTAGCAATAGCAATGCCTTGACATTCAAGGCAACTAGTTTAAGTACAGACACGCACTCACGCCCACACCGACGGAAGTTTGAAAACCCATCCTTTATCGCGGTCAAATAAAATTAAAAAAAATAATACACTTTCGATATAGCAATTTTAAATTTAAGCAAAATATAACGAATTTGTTAACTTAACTGGTTAAGACAGACACGTAGTGAGTAAATTCCCTGTATATCTGCATTTTATTTAAGAATAAATAAATGAAATCACTCCTGAGACGAGAATGGACGAGTATATTTCTTTCTTTTAAAATCAAAAATAAATATATAAAAACACTAAACAAAATAAAAAAAGTTAAAACCACAAACAAATCAAGCATCAATAATGTGGAATGGGGTTTTTGAAGCTAGTGTTTATATACTTGGAAAGCACTTACAACATTGACAGATCTTGCAGCTTGAAAAGGTTTGAGCTTGAGCCACTAAGCGAAGTTCCCTATTAAAATTTAAACAAGGCTGGTTTTCAATACAAGGACTAGGTCAACAAGCCACCCTGAAGTATTTGAGGTTCCCTACAAAGTCGTAGAGGAGCCAATCAAGGACTAGTGCGGTCTTTGTTGAAATTGTAACGACATTGGATACTTATTCGAAAGTGACACTTCGGTGAACGGGACACGTTTTGGAGATATGAGTTTGTATGGGCTCAATCGAACTGTGCCACCATCGAACACCCTTTTACATTTGGTAACGCTTTTTTGGCAACAATTTTGGTATTCATTTTTCTTCTGTACAAATAAGGTTGGTTTAGTTCACGACAGAACAAGTTAAAAAAAGCGTTCTGACAATTGAAAGAGATTACTAATTCAATACTGTGCGATCATTGAGTTGAGCTTACCAAGTTTTTATTTGCAAGCATCAGTACCGCAAAATTTTACATAAATAAATTCGAAACAGTATTTTATAAATGAACTTGTGTAATTCGAAGGAATGCTACGAAAACGTCCTTCTCTCGAGAACTCCATTTTAGACAACGATCAAAAGTTAGTTTCTACCTAGAATTGCAACTACAAGACCCTTATTCTGCCAGTCCTGCTTTATGGCGCCGAGTTGCTGGACCATAGGCATCGAAGAGAGAGCTGATACTAGGATCCTTCGAAAAGAAAAATTCTTTGGGGGTTTTTGGTCGGAGGAGAAAATACAATCGCGAACTCTTTGAGCTGTACCAAGATGTGGATGTAGTCCAAAACGCCAAAGCACGTCGACTACATTGGTAGACCAAGACCAAGCCATCGCGGATGCCAGAGCGCTTGGTCTGGACAACTGGAAGCAGCGTGCCCGGGATCGTAGAGGATGGAAGGCTAAAGTGTCTCAAGCAGAGACTCTTCACGGGTCGGTAGCCCGAAAAGTAAGAATTGCAACCTTTATTCATGAAATTTGCAATCATAGGCAACTCATTCAACATTATCATCTTTCTGAGTGCCAACGTCCCCTGAATGGTCACAAAGCAAAAATCAAATAATTTTCGACTTACAAACCATTCACAGGCGCGCCAATTAGCACGACTATGTGATCCCACGAAAATCATATCTATGCCTATGGTTAATCGATTTGACTGCAATTCTATGCTGAATTTGTGTGGGAATGAGGAATGGTATTTAGTTAGCTGTAGAATAAGTAAGCATCCTGTGATGCGCTTTCAATCTTACAGGCATATAAACAAAAACCAGTCAATCAAGCGATTGTTGAAGTCACAATTGTGATGAACGAAAAAGTTTCGTGCGACCCAGTCGTGTACATTTCGTTTGTTTTTTTTTTTTTAATTCAACAGAGCCTTTTAAAAATGATTGGGCCATCCTGGAACCAATGTGGCGAGGTTAAATTAGATAAGGTAAACGAGAGAGCCATGAAAACTTTAAAATTTGGGGAAACGTTAAATTGTTAGTTAATAAAATAATGAAAACTCTTGTACATACTCGTACTAAGAATAAAATAAATACGTAAGCTTGAGTGCTTGAGTGCATGACTGAGCTGCTTGGTTGTATAAGTTAGTAAGTTCACGTGCTAACGATTGTTAACGACTGTCATGCATAAGGTTACCATAAACAAAAACAAAACCGCTCTTAGAATGATATACTATCAACGCATAGTTGGTCATTTAAATTAAATTGTTCCGAGTTCATTGACTGGTAAATATTTCTTCTATTTACCGTGCGCTTTTGAGCTATGCAGTTTTTTTTAGTTTACTTAGGGATTTCTGTTTATGAACCAGTAAAAATTTGTGAGCTTAATTGTATTTCAAGAATTACTCTTAACCACCAATGTAAAAGTTTTATTCAAGCTACCTGGCTTTAAACTCAAAATAATGACTTATACATATACATACTTTTCGTCAAGTTCTGGGAATATTTGAACATTTTTATTTGAACTAAAAATGCAGAGCACCAAAATGTGTCAGTGTATACCACTTTATTATAAATGCTTGCATACCTTCAGGCTAATTTGGAGCAAATGATACTGAATTATTTTATTGCTTTAGATAGAGATAGGCATAGGACTGCAACTCTACAAATAACATTCTCTCAGAGAGCGTGGAGCAGAATGACTGGGAATAGGAATAGGAAAGCAAAAAACTCCCCCCTGTTTTGTATATTTTGTGAACTACCTAGATTAAAAATTACAATAAATAATAAAGCGGTCGTTAAATAGCAAACTTTTTAAAAGTTAGCTCACCTACTTTTACAGAGAAATCTTGATTTTTGTTTTGAGCAATGTTTTCTTTTTGACGCTAGCGAAGCTTGTTTATATTTGGAAACATAAACTTGTCATTTTAAATGTGAAACTAAACAAATTTAGCATATGAAATTATTTTATCTAAAGAGTAGTCAACCCTACCCCAACAAGTCTAGTTTCTTTTCTTTTCTTTGCTACGTCGTAGTGGTCAGTTCTAAAATCTAACAGCCGTATTAATAATAAAACTCAAACCATTCTCTAACTCATCTGTTTCGTAACTGCTAGTTAAAAATTTAACTCATTAGTTACATTTTCTTATTAATAAAGAAATTTAACCCATATATTTACTAATTGACGTGTTTCCTATTATCGTGTGTTTGCGTTGGCAGCACTTTCAAAAATCACTTGCAAATCGACGGCAATGCGTCTCCTCTTCTGCTGCCATCCTTCTCTTACTAAAGAAATACATTTTTTCATGTTTCGCTTTGAAAGTCCATATTTATTTTTGAATGTTTTATTTGTATCTAGTATTCTCATAGGATTTTTTTTTTTCGTTTTTTTACGCTTTTTTCGTAATGGTGCAGGATGATAACCGAATCATTCTCTAGGATATTCAAATTATCGAAAAAATAAAAAAACGTTGGGCCATTTTGCTCCAGAATTTTAAAAATTTATTCAAATAATATTTATCTCCATTTGACATTTTGCGCGAGAACCATGTTTTGCAAGGCTAACAAATCGCTAACACGCCTACCAACGTGAGTTAGTTATGTAGAAGTTACAAAAGCTTAGTTATCCTCTAAAAATGTTTATTAATAGGAATTTGAGTTTAACCAATGTGTTAGGCATTAGTTACGGATAACACGAAGATCCGCAGCTATTATTAATACGGCTGTAAATAAATAGAAAATTTGTGTAACTATATATCTACACCGATCTAATCTCTAATGGCTACCGAATAGCGTATACTTCGTTCATTTTAAGGTGCACAAGCCACATCGAAGTGCAACAAACTTCTGAATTTAGCGCCTTAAACACCCCCAGTAATCCGCTAAAGTTCTGCTCAAACTTCATAAAATGCAAACAACATTTATTTTCAGTAATCAGAAAATTGAAAGACTCTTGTTTTACATAGGTACTTGACTCGTACTATGCCACTTCTTTGGAGTGGCGCATTTTCTAATAATAAACACCGCGCCGCCACTCCTACAAATGGATTGCGCTACCAGTCAAACACATGTGCATTACGAGGCTTCAAAGAACAACGGATAATTAAAACAATTTAAAAAGGCAAATGCCAGGTGATACGCTACACCCTTAATGTGACTCATAGCAAAATGACTCAGACGTCAGAATTTATTTCACATTTTTCTTAGCTTGTTGTTGATGATTTAATCGATAATAGTGTTGGGGGAATATGTTTTCAAATCGATTTTGCACTATTAAAAAATGAAAATGGAGAGGGTTTAATATTCAAATATATAACATTTAAGTTGAAACAACAACATTATGAGCAACAAATTTTCTTTTATGTTTGACAGAAGTCAAATATCCTTGTCGATTTTCGCAGGATCATGCCACGAACATGTTGATTATCTGCAACGATCGTGTCATCTTAGACAAAAACCCCACCACATGCGATTTCGCCTGCAAGCATACCTCTCCCTAAAGACTCATATTAAATGACCACTAGCCCCTATAAGTATGCAACAGAAATATGAAGAGCGCCACTCAGGCGTATATCCAACAGCCACTTAAAAGCAATCCAATCTATCTATTAAAAGATTCAACCGAACGGCTGAAGTACAAAAACCAAACAAGCAACCACAAGCGGCTCAATGGTCTAGGGGTATGATTCTCGCTTTGGGTGCGAGAGGTCCCGGGTTCAAATCCCGGTTGAGCCCGATTTTTCTTTTTTCCTTTTCTTCCAAAATTCCCCCCCACCCCGATGGCAAACAAAATTTAATTTTGCCAATTTGCTTGGGGATTACAGGAACACAGCAGACCAACACGACGGATAAGTGGAAACAAAAACTGCTTACAAAAGCTAAATCAACACCAAAGTTATGACCGTAAATCTGCAAACAACAAGCCAAACTGCCAACGGAGCTCAAGAGAGAAAAACGCAATCCAGCAAATTGAAACGAAGTAATGAACACAACACCGGAGTCGCCATGAGGCATTAAGCAAAGACAAACACTGCGAGTGTAGAATTAGTCCTGGAACAGCGCCTTTCATTCATGTCGGGGCTGCCACCGTTGTCGTCACCTCCTGCTGACGGCAAGGGACGGTGGATTGGCATGGTGGCCAAAAATAGATGTCAACGAATGTAAAGCGTCACAACAAAGGTATACAACCAGCGACTCCAGGTGAGCCGTCCGTTCTTCCTACAAAGGGGATCGACACCGACACCGACACAAGAAAAAATACTTTCAAAGTAATTTCGTTAGTACAGCCAGGCACAAAAAGTGCGGTATAGTGGCAAAGGCAAGGGCAGCCACATGCACTGCACTATGACATTGTTTCGCTTGGGTCTTCTCCGCTGTTTGGTCATTTTAGCAACGAGACGATACAGTCGGTTGGACTTTGAAGGGCAACAGCACCAGAAACAGAGAGAGAAAAAACACGGATAATTTCTACCAGACAAAGAGCGAAATTGAAAATAATAAAAAGTCCACAAGCAGGTAATGAATGTCAATGTTTACATGGTAAGTGATTTAATATTCTATCGTTGGCCATTGTTGGGCCTAACGAGATAATCAAGAGAAGATGGCCAGCACTCGGGCTGCTGCAGATGCAGACCCTACCGAAACGAAAGTGGGTAAAGTGCCTGATGAAGTGATTTGAACAGGTTGTCAAGCTTGTAAGCTATTGCTGCTGTGTTCCGCAGTTGAATCTGTGTGTATAGAAACGGAAAGTGACTTCATTAGTAGCGAGATGATGTGTTTGTGATTTTGTGGATTGACGGTTTTTTTTTTCTTCTTCTGTTTGTCTGTTTGAAGTGCTGGTGAAAGAGAGATTTTGCAAAGTGGACGGGATTAAATCGATTTGCATGGATTTGAGAAGATTTCAATAAAGGGGTCAATGAAAGGATTTCTTTTTCAAATTTTGTACAGCAGTCTTAATGGGAGTTAAGGGGGGAACCGCTGGCGAGTCTGTGAGGACGCGATATTAGCATAAATTTCAATGGGCAGAAGGATAATTTCTAACGCAATAAACTTGCTCATATCAGTTGAACGCATTCTCAGGGAAATTAGTTCGCTGATGAGCTTGACGGGCTGGATTCAGGAAAAGCTCTCTCAGGACCTGAACCTGCGTTGGGTGTGCCTGCATATGTTAGGTCATCCATTGATACTTGGGTTTTTCGCGAACACGAGTGTCGGTCGCGTGACTGTGCTGGGTGTAGATAGACCAAACGACTGCGTGCGGACATCTGCAAAAGGTCCGCATCTTTCCTTCTGTCTCTCAGGAGAATCGACTGTAGATTGCTTGTGGGTGTCCTTTCGAGCCACCAAGCTTTTGCCAAACACTTAAATGTATTGGACTTGAGCGACACCACCATCTGTACTGCTTGTGGAGAGGACGACGATGAAGCCGAACACTTCCTCTGCATAGTTGTCCTGCCGTTACTCGCATCAGGTGGCGGATCTTTGTTGCTGATGTGCCGAACATCTAAGCTCTTCATCACTGAGGCTCCTTCTCATCTTTCTTCGAAAAACGGGAAAACTAAGTACAGCAAAGTAAGGTTTCTGTTTTGGCAGTACAATAGACCAGTAATTGTGTCTGAGTGCTCCATCGGATAGTAGCAACCTCCAACAAAAAAAAGCGCCGTCCTTCCAGCAGCAATAATAAAACGTTGACGGCCAATTGCTAGCATATTTGAAAATATTTCGCTGTCATTGACTAATGTCACAGTTGCAATTTTACCGTGGAGAGCTGCACAAAGTCCTAAATATTGCGGATCTTGTAAAAAACGAAGCCCATGACTATTTCAGCATTAACTTTTAAACTTTTTTTTTGCTGTCTGGCTTTTAACACATCCAAAATTTGTTCCATATAAAGCACTTGCAGTTTCTTTATAAGTTCTTTTTCTAACCGGGTTGTAGCTGACGCTACTTTGACAAATCTTCGTGAGCTAAAAGGTGATCCCAGAAGTATTATTTAAAACGAAAATTCCTTTCAGAAAAGGTAGGTCCCTGGGAGCTTATTTGAAAGAAAAAATCGTTTCCTAACTCTGCTGACACTCTGCTAAGTATATCGTCGAATTTCTGAGAACTATTCGGAACACAATTCAATCGGTAGTTTCACGAACTGACTGATGCCCTATCTCCACGATTTATTTTTACTACTTGATAGATTTGGTCGCCTGTCTGTGATTTCTTCATTGTCGAACCAGAATCCTTAAACTTTTTGTACTCTCATTAAAGGTGGTTGACAATTTAGGTGCTTCCCCAATGTGAGGAATTTGGTAATGATTAGAACATTTCCGCCGCTAATTGTCCTTTTCGTAAATTTCGGGTACAAAACGCACGCCTCCGGACGATTTGAGCGATCAAGTTTCTTGGACAGCTTTTGTTTTCTTTATTTGTATAACCAATTCCTTGTTTTGGCACAATAATAACTTTCCCGGATTTTTCCCTAAGTTCTAGTTTTCTCGGACTTAGGTTTTTGATTTGTTTCTCTATTTCTTACTATTTTTTTTTCGTAGACCACTTTCAAAACTAGCCTGGTTTCGGTGGACCCCCTGCTTAGATTTAACGATGGAAATTTGCGTCGCGGCTGAGTTCCAACTCTAAAATCTCTAAAACACAAGTCGTATTTCGTTCCTTTTTACATCTGAACAAACGTTGCGGGCGGCGCTTAGCTAGTCTTAACTCGCGTTACACTGAGTATCGAATATGCAAGTTTTTACAAGTAACTACTCAAAAAAATGAAGGGACGTTTTTGAAAAAGTGGAAAAAGCTAAAAAAACAGACTATTCCCTCCATATCCCAGCCTAACTGAAAACAATTTTCTTTGCCATCGAAACCAGACAAATTTTCGCCACTTATCTACAACTGGTCAACCCCCATTTTTTCATACCAACGTAGACCCCTGGGGATCCACCTGGATCACTTTGGGAATCACTAGTCTAAACATAAGTTTCTATTCATTGCAACTCTTTTGGTTACTCAAAAAGGGGCGTAACAATTAAGTTAAAGCAAAACACAAGCATAAAATATAATGTTCAAAGACTGTTAGAGAAATAAAAGACCTGCAATAAAACTATAGTTAAATTCGCTTTGAAGACAAAAATCTTAACACGTTTTTTTACATCTTCTCTTTAGAATTCAAAAACTTGCATGTACAATTTTTCAAACTACACCACTCAAGTACAACTTGTTTTACTTAAATTCAAAGACGTGTCGCGCTTAATGAATGACCCTTCACCATTCGTCGCCCTTCATAGGTACCCCGTACCCCATAAACGAATTCAATTGCATCAAACCTAAATAAAAGAAAAAACCCTGAATGCATCTATTCATTTGACGAACAAAGCTAACCAATGTGATCACCGTCAGTATAAAAGCGTGCGCCATGTGCCGTTCTCTTCCATAGCCACTTTGTGCACCAGCTCAACCTCCAATCCGGAAATTCAAATAAAACAAATGTATTGCACTCGTCTGTGGCGAATGGATTTCCATCTTACTTTTTTTTACCTTAATTTATTTATCCCCCCACGTTGAACAGCAATCACAAACAGATCACACGGTTAAGAAAAACACCCAACAAAACCAAAGGGAATTGCAAATGCAAAGGATTCTAGCAAACAGAACAACAACGTAGGACAAAAAAAAAATAAATACAAATAGAGAAAATAAAAATAAAAGCTAGTCAAATCCTTTTCTATAACTTTCCATGGATGAGGAGGGTTTGTTTTCAATTACGCACGCGATACAGTTTTTCCGCTGCAACGGCAGCACAAACCACCAACAAGCGGCGCACTTTTTGGTAACTGTCAGGACGCGTCTGGTGGTACACGTGCAAATGGCCTTTATCCGGCAAATCATAGGATTTAAGCCACATCGAGTGCACAGAATCTACCAACCCCCGCATCCAACGCCTTCACATTAAATGCCTGGTAAATTGAGACAGAGAGGGAGATAAAAAAAATGAGCAATTGCACTGTGACCGTCACACCCACAACCGAGCAAGAGAAACAAATTAAATCGCCGTCAGAAAGACACAGACCAATGGGTTGGTCAACCCGCTTCCCCCCACCGGAGCAGGTACAAATTGAAAAGCAAAAATGTAAAATAAGCATTAAACGGAAAGAAATAAATTAAAAAAATAATAATAATATGAAAACAATATCGTTAAACAAATAAAATTCCTTTAGTGGAAAATATTATTAAATTATAAAAGTGTTATAGAATCTATTACGTTGTGTTACGTTTTGTATGTTCGTGGCATGGCAGCACGGCGATCCTATTTGTGTTGGTATATGTATGTGGAGGCGAGGTGCAATTATTCTTTAGTGAGAGCGGTCTCTCGTAATCGCCCATAAAGGAGATTACCTCAAATGGAAATCATTTTATTTTTATTGTATTTACAACTCATATCCAGATCGTACTCAACTAGTAGGGCACTTTAACGTAATCCTTTGGCTGAACGGCTTTTGTTCGAAACTTACTCGACAAAAATGCTGGAGAACAATTCTTGTCTGTTAAACACACGTGTGGACTTAACACCAAATATAGTCAGAAGTTATATCAGAAATATCTAGCTTTTTGATTTGAATGCTGCGTTTGTTCACCTTGAAATTGGTTAGAAACATAATCTCCATGTCCACGCTATTGAATGGAGTCAGTGTGCATTATGCGGAAGAAATGTTATCCGGTCACTGTTGCGTATACGTAACATTTTTTTACAATTTTAAATTTTATCCTGTTTTTAATCTAAAAACACTTAAACTATTCCTATTTATTGTAGTTTATTGAATGCTGCTTTAAAGGTAGTTAACAAAGTTCAAAAATTCACAATGACAGTTAAAGTGGTAGGAGAAGCTCAATCGTGACAAATTTGGAGTTCCTATTCGATTTGCTACAAACAAGTCCTTACCAACAAAGATTCGACAAAAAGGAGGACAATACGCGAAGAAATGTCGTCAACAATAATAGTCAATAATTATGTTTATACTACCTTACCGACAACGAGAATGGCCTGTGATGCCAGCCTCGAAAAAGCGAAGTACTGATCGAACACTCAAGGGCGTGTCAAACTTCATAAATTTCACAGAGCCAATGGATACACTACTTTTACGAACTACTAATTAGCATTTATCAAAGATTTCTAAAAACTGCTACCACTCAGTACTAGAAGGATACACCCAAAATAATGCACGGCAAACCGTTCAAAAGAAAGCGACACGGACGTATAAATGTCGGCCAGTAATTGCAAAGAAAATTATTAGATCTACATAGCTTCTTAGAAGGGGCCAATCGGCGATGCAGTCGGATAATTAACGACGTTGATGGTAGTGCGGGGTTAAAAGTGTACCATATACTGAAGAGAAGCCAGTTTTCTGGCGATAAGCTCCATGTCCAACCGAAAGTGTCTTGTACAGTCAAAAGATAGAAAGCCGTTGACTCAATATTTCTAGAACGCAACAGCTTTCCATCGTACATTCGATTGTGTTATAAATTAATACCATTTGGCATTGCGCCAGACCAGTCATACTCTTGTTTTTCTGTAAAGAGGACAGTTTTTTTTTAGCCACGATGTTAAGCCGATAGCTTGCTGTCAAAATGACACTCTATAACAAAGAAGAGTCTCGGGCGTATTCTTTCGTCAATTCAAACAACAAGGGCCCGAATCGTCGCATACTAAAAGGAGCTATACGTTAACGAAGATGAGTTAAATTTACACGCGAATCAAAAACGGTTGTCGACAATTTTGTTCGTGGTTAACGGACAACACGGCTGCAGGATTGGGTGTTTTCATAAACGTCTGCCTAACTAAGACCTTGATCAAACAAACTCAGATGAATTGTAGGAGATATGTTCATAACCGTCATAAATGTCATCAGCGTCTGAAAGATTGCGCATGCATATTGGGTGAAGATAGCGCGGGAGGGAAAAACAAATTATAAAATAATAATTCACATTAAGTCTCTTCACAAATTCTTTCGCGAACATACAATGGCTACTTAAAATTGTACTTAAGCAGGCCTGCACACGTTCTGCAGAATAGGTGTGTTCATTAATGCAACAAAGAAGAAAGACGATTTATTTAATTAGTTTATGAAAACACCCTTTTTAAGCGCAGTATAAGAATGATGCGTTTATTCGATGAAGTGGCGCAGTCGCTTAGATTTAGTGTGTTGGACTACTAAGCGAGGGGTTCCCGGTTCAAATCCCGAAAGAACCAAATTACATCTTAAGGTTTTTTTCGACTGCGCCACCTCGCGCGATCGTCTGACAAACATCCGAGAGTAAAACTGTCATGAAACAGCTCCTCAACTAGCCGTTTGGACTCGGCGTAAAATTGTTGATCCCTTCCATTCGTCCCAAAAATTGAAAACTCACACAAAACGAATGGTTGTGAGAAGCTAGGCCTTGGGTCAAACAGACCTGTCGCGCCAAAATATTTATTTTTATTTATTTATTTAATAGGAATGATGCATTGCACAAGGAGAGTGTGTCTTTTTAAAGTAAACTTGCGACGTTCTGCTCCACCAGTTTTTCTTTGGTTTTTAGAAAAAAAAAAGTGGGGAGACTGTTCGGCCTACACTTGTTGCCGAAGGAGTTTTCGGCATTGCCAACAGTTGGCCATCCCATGTAAAGTTTGTCTTGAATTTTAAATAGCTATGGAGTTTTCTCTAATAATAACGGCTGGAATTCAATTTAAACTGAGCGATCTCCATTTATTATGAAAAATGGTTTAAGAAAATGTTTTGAACAGAATTTTAAATTTTGAGCCACTCTTTCGAAAATTTGTAACTCTGTCTCACTAATAATACGCTAAGATTGGCTTCCAAAGCCGAGATAATTTTTTGTCTATCAGCATTCTTACACCAAACGCTTACACTTCGTGAGGTCTAAGACAATGACAGATATAGCTTGGCACTTATCCAAACGAAGGTTCTTGGTTCATTCAGTTCTTGATTGGATAATCAGAAGTCGAACAGAGCTTCCGGCGAATAAGTTCTGAAACGCATTTCAACGAATAAAACAATCGTCTTGTTCCACCTGCAATTTGGCTCTAAATACGAATCCACCTCACATCGGATGCTGTTTTCATTTAATTATTATAAATCTGAATTGCTATGATTTGTCACAACCAACCTTTAGATGTAAACACCACCTCCGGCCAACAACTTAAAAGATTACCATCCGCAAAAATAATAAACCGAAATGCGACTGCTGCAAAACTTTCCAAATGTCCCCACATATACAAAATAATATACAAATACCATTTCGACACCGAATTCTGTTGTTTGGCCCAATCAAAATCCCACACATGAAATGCCATTAAAATTAATTCATCACACAGCATCAGCATCATGAACCTGAACCCCACTTGCAGACAGAGAGATTCCGTGAGTGAATGCGTTTGTCGAACAAGTGTCAACACAAATGCAAATAAAATTAATTGAAACATTTTGCCACCATGCATCCGGGGTTCATGCATTCGAATAAATTAATTTACTCTAAATATACAAATACTTTGCCCCATTGGGATGTGCGGTGTGGCATATACAGAGAAATATCTCTCCTCTAGCCATCACCGTGCAACAGCAAATGATAATAATACCTCTCAGGTGAGCGTATATCCTTTAAAATGTATATAAACAGACGAAATGCGATCAAAAACAAAAAAAAATGTCCGCCTACACCGTGACAGACACTTAATCCATCCAACTACCCAAAAGTACATTGCTTTGCAAATAATTTCGCAAATTAAACAAAAACCTATACGCACCCCGCCACGCGGCGAGACAGATACACGCGCACACTTGTGCATAATGGAAATTGTGATGCGTTTCGATTTTGCGCTGGTGTATATGACATCGACATGTTCATCTTCTTCGGCTGATTAGTAGGTGGTAGATCGGAAATGACTTTGGCAGTGGAAATGACAGTGATTTCACATACAGGTATATGTTATCAGGGAACGGTACATGCAACTGGATTGCGCATGAAATGAATTTTGATACGTCCAACTCTGTGGTCATTGTAACATTCCTCGCGTGAGTGAATGACTGGCCACGGAATGATGAATGAGCACATCTAGGGTTTCTTACGGGTTATGTTATTGTTGCAACATAGAAACCCCCCTGCCGTCAAGCCACCGCGTGAATGCACTTTCGAGGAATGTGGTGCACTGTGTTACCAAAGTTATGCATCGTATTCTTTGTGCTTCCTATGTAAGCAGAGTTGGTTTAACGATTTTATTTTTATAGGGAATTTCAAATTTAGTAAGTGCACTGGTTCGTTAATTTATATTTCCAGCTGTTTGTTTTAATTGAGCGAATAATTTGATCGCAGCAAAGATATACGTCCATATGAAAGTCGAAGCGAACTACGTTCAAGACTATTAACTGTAGGTGATCAAAGCGTTTGCTGTTCATAAAGGTGTATGTAGGATGTTTCATTTATAGTCTAGGGGATGGCAGGGGATGTTAAAAGCAGACAGTATACAAAATCGTTTGATACATTCATACTGTTATACTTTGCAGATGGTGCCGTTGAATAAAGCGCCATCTTTCGACTAGTTTCCATACTCAGGACGACTTTCGATCAATTCTTCTCAGCCAGACTTCGCCCCGGATTCTCAACAGGTGATCAATTTGAAAATAGAAAATATTCTCTGCATGTTTTGGGGATCTAGAAAATAACTATGACACCGTTAATAGATAAAGATTTGATATACAAGCTATCACGACTCGGAATTTGTTAATTTAATATTTAATTTCGCAATTTGGGATGGATCAGTGATGTCAGAGTGATTTTAAACGACAGCTGGTTTTCAACAGGGCTGTATTCACAGTCCAATAGAGCTTTCACTTTTCTATTGACGGAGTTTGTGATATTCCAAACTTGGCAAAGTGCTTGCAAAAGTTGTATTTATTTACGTTGACTAATTGGTCCTTCTTCCTGACAACCCGTTTGTTCCTCAGCTTCAAATAAACAGACTCGTAACATACTGTAAGGATTGGGGTCTACCAATCAAAGCTATGATATAGGTCGGCTGACAAAGCAAAAGACTCCATAAAGAAAATAGGCGCCTTAAATGCGAACATACCGCCGTATTTATTAGATTATTAGACTAGATATTAGCCTCTATGTGCCTTTTCTGAAATTGTTATTCATGAAAATTTGTCTGCAATAACTTTACTAAACGGGGTTTGTGTCTGAATAGATAAGAGTTTGGATAAACTATTACAAAAACCAACGAAATCTTTTACTTTTTGCTCCGATATCGACATCAGATAAAAATCAGGTAAAATACGTTGGGCGCAAATTTACACATCATTCGAAATGAAATGCACACACAAAAATCAGTCTCACTTTTTGGTTGTGTTTTTATTGGCCATCAAAATACTGCTACACTGCAGGATACATTTTAGTTTGCAATATAAATTCAATTTTTAGTTTCGTTCCCAAATTCCAAATTTACCCCGAAAAAACATAAACAAAATGACATTTCAAAAACTAAAAAAATATGATAGCTTTACGCAACATCTAAACACAAATTTTTGCAAAGTGCCCGATATTTTTTATCCAACTGGTATGTGTACGTCTTTTCAAAATATAGAGTTTTTTACAAATGTCATGAAGGGAACCGGAAATGATCTACACAAACCCGTGCTGTTAAACAGCTTACAATAGAATGATACCCCTTTTAGGGTTTGGACAAATGGTAGCGTTGTCTCATGAGGCGTCTTGTGATCTCATTGACACTAATGTAAATTGCAGAGGGATATATTTTGCAAATATTTCTAATAAGAGACACCCCTAAATGAGTTGACCGATTGCGATAAAATGAAACAAAAATGTTGCTCCATCTTAAGCCTTATGTATTGTCAGAAAATTTCCTACGTGGTGCCTTAACAATTCCACATACAAAAAGACAAACTTTAAAATTTGTTTATAGAGTTAATGACAGAAACGAGACATCTGCAGCGGAATAGCCTAGCTTCATCTTTGTGACAAGTCGTAAAATATCAGGCACATGAGGAGTTTTAAACGGTCTGCCATATATTTTTCTGAACTTGAGACTATCTAAGTTTTTGCCAAAATGTCATCAATATATAAAATCAAACTGTATATGTCTGTTATGTAAAGGCGTGAAAAATTCTGGACACGTTTAGAAGAAATATTTTTTTTTGTGCTTTTTAAGACTCCGAAAAGCCTATAGGTTATATCGTTTACTTAATTTATATTTTATATTAATTGCAACGTCTATTTTTTTGTGAGCGTTTTTAATCAAAACGGTTTTTTTATATAACCTCACAACCATTACTCGCATAATTCTTAGTCAATAATAAAAAAAAAATGCGCTCAAGAGGCTGAGCTGCAGACCAAAAACTAGCATGATCACATTGAAATCGAAAAACATAAGAACAACACATCGAAAGGTCACTCATAATCACTTTGTGTCGTTTTCTCTGTTGGAACGGAACGAGAGATCTTAAATAAGTGTAAAACTATATTTATTCTACATACAAAACAAGAACAAAACTATACGCATAGGTCCCTGAATTCCGGTGGACGTCCTCAGCGAATATTGGTGGACTTATGCTGCAAGCTAAGGTTAGATCAGTTTGCCGGGACATAGAGACATCACAGGTAACCGCAAGGCTGATGAATTCACCAAACACGGAACTAAACTACCTTTGCTTCTAACTAAGGATTCTTTAGGTATTCCAATCGTTACTTGTAAACTCATACTAAACCTGGATGCTATCGAAAGGACGAATATAATATTGTCGACTTGTCTAGCGCCAAAGCAGATTTGGCCAAAGCTGGATCTACAGCGTTCTAAATATTTGATCTCTCTCAATTGGAAGCATATCAGCGCTTCAACAGGTGTTATCACAGGACACTGTTTATAGACATGCAACAAGACTTAGCGTACTTTCAAACGACTTTTACGGAATATGTCTTGACGAGGAGGAAGAAAAAACTATGCTCCATCTGCTCTGTACTTGTCCGGCTCCCTCATAAAGACGTAAACTCCATTTGGGAGCTTTCTTCCTATTATAATGATCTGAACGATATAAAAAAATACTGTTATTCGATATCTCCAACGCTTCATCAGAAGCTCCAACTGGTTCAATGAGTAGGAAGAATAAACACAGAGATACATGTGGTACCACAAGGGACCTTATAATGGTCTAGCCGACAGCCACTTCCACCTCACCTAACCTATCAGTGATATAGAGTAAACAAATAATGGACCCAGTTTTGTGCCCTGTGGAACACCTTGCAAAAGTTACACAAGACAGCCATAAAAAATAAACACGACTAAAATTAAACAATTTGACAATAAATTGCCATCGAATTCTTTTGAATCAACCTGCACTCCGTTATCAGTACGCAATGTCCGAATACTCGCGCAACAAAAAGAAAGCTCAACGCATCTTTTATTTTTTACGACTTTCACTTGAAAAAAAAATCAACAACATCTCATTTAATCAACAAATTTCCTTCAGCACAACTTACTGACACCTTGTCATCTCTCTCTGTCGATGTCATTTACACAAATGGTCACAAGAAAAATCACAAAAAAATACACACGCTACTTGCAATTTGCAAACGAAAATTTCGAAATCGAAATCACTTTTACAAACTCACAGATACGAGTACGCGCGAACGCGAATATGAATCCAGTCTTCGATTTTCCCACTTGTGTGATGCATCTCATAGTCTTGAACACATATTTCATGGAAATCAACTCTCGAACTGGTTATGACGGGTTTTCACGTACCATTACCATGCAGCATGTGTTGCACACGGTTTAGCTAATTTTAATTATCATCAATCGAATAGGATCTAACAGGTGCGCCACATGTGGACCGGCAGGTAAATCTTCGGATAGCGCCTCCTTTCAAATGACTACTGTGTCTTTTGTGGAGGTACATTTACACAATATATATAATTTAATTGTTGTGAATGTGAAAATTATTGTAATTCGATAGCGATCGGCAAATGGCAGTTGTCGCGGTGGACGCTTAGTGGACTTGCATTTGTGAGGAAACCGTATATATTGCGCAAGGTGCTGGTCAATTAGAGATCTGTTTGAGCTGTTAATTACTGTAGTTGGCCGGAGAGGAAATGTCTTGCATCAGTCTTAATTTGCATAAGAGCGCAAGTTCCTATCATGTTGTAGTTTCATAAAGCCCAATATAACCACAAAAACACAGTCCCACAGTCCTCGTTGCAGACAGATATCATTCATCATTCTTAACAAAAATCTAAAAACAAACCTAACATTTTAATAACCTTTACAGCTTCTATTTGCCCACAGTGAGTAAACAATCATAAAACTAGTGCACAACAAACCACCGACTGATATGCGATATGCTCGCCTAAAAGCCCACCTTGACACTTGACATCATTAGCATTACTAGAATTGCAAAGAGGTGGGTCCGCAATTCATTTTGCGCTAAATCAAAATTCCCATAACCGACAAACTGACACACTTAATCCGAAGCCCGACCGCAGAATCCGATCTGCTCTTTGGCAGTACCATTGAACTCATATTCCTCACAATACAGAGTAGAATCTGGGTTTGGCAGCGCAGATTCATGTAACGTGCACCCACCCTTTGCTTCCGCAAAGATGCAGAACCAGTGATATGAATAAAAATTTAACAAAATCAGCTTTTACTTTTGTTTTTCTGTTTTCCCAGCCAGATGCGCGACAACAAATGAAACCTGTCTGCGCTGTGCTTGAGCCGGGACAACTTTCTTTTGAAAATTTCACAAAACAATCGCAGCTCGGCCTAATCAATTTATAAACTCTTGCTCCAATTACCTATTGGAGATCAGTAGCGGTTAGGTCCATTTTCGGCGGTAATCAGTAATCTGCCAGCCAACCGACTATGCTCAAAACCATCTCCATCAAGAAGAAGAAGAAGAAGAATGAAAATGAAAATCGAATGCACACCCAAGTCCAACCGGCATCGGCATGTTGGGCACGCGACTTCCATTCCATCCGACCCGTCGGCAACAGCAAGCAAGGTACCAATAATGGTCTCTTACAAAAGAAGTGATAATAGCTGCTCTCTTATGGGCATGGGCAAATGATGGCAGCAAGTTGTGTTGTTAGCTGTTACATCGTAAATTGTTGCCGTGACCAAAGCCGACCATCGTGCCAACGGCAGCGCATGCCATAATGACCTCCAGGGAGAGATTTATGAAGATAACAATCGCGGTCTTTGCTTTTCACAGTGTGTGGGTGCAATTTGTGAACGGGGAAAGGTAGCCAGTGAATGCGGGGCGCGCATTGTTATAATTCAATTCGTTGACAGAAAATAGACACTTGTTGAAAGTTGAGGTTACGAAATGTCACCATCGAAAGTTGATATTTTAATTGGAACTCATAAGGAAGAACGAGGGACTGGCGGATCGCCCTCAACGAAACTAAATCTGTCCACGTGAATTTCACGTATAAGAAAACGAATGACTTGCCAATTTTTCTACTAAATGAAACTTGGCAAGATAAGATTAACCGCGTCTTAATTGCGGAACATGCAGGATCTGTCATTGGAAAGTAACCTGTCAAAAGTTGTTATTTCGTGATAGAAAAATAGCTTCATAAGTTATATCTTAGTTTTTAGTATCTAGCACTATATCGAAGGGTGGTATTTTTAGTCAGTATAAATCTGACACTACTTTGGGCACACGTTTCCTATTCTCCTAGTGTTTTTGGAAGATTTTCAACTAGCCTCTGAAAGCAATGGTAACTTACAAACTGTGCGCTGATGGTGCAGAGAAGATATTGAACTCACCTGAAATAAAAAGAGAGAAAAACGTGTTAGAATTTTGTTTATAAATTGTAAGTTAAGCGAAACAAAAATGAAGGTTTGTAGGTTTAAAGGATAATGAACAATGTTGACCAATTGTTAATGAAATTTAAAGAACGTACGTGTGCATCATCATCTGTCTGATTTAAAATTACTCAGGAGATTTTAGAGGAAGTTCAAATTTTAGTCAAATGAACATAGATCATATCGAAAATGGAAAAATATTTTGGGTGATGTTATCAGCGACTCGAACAATTCGTTACGATGGACATATAAAAGTCTGAAGTGGGTTGGTTTAGGTGGTTGCTTTCCCTCCATCCTGACGAGGGAAAAACACAAGTAGCGCTTTAGCGCCGTCTTGAAACCACAATCAGTAGAACCTGGAGATAAAAAGGAAGACATATGTTAGTGGAGCTGAAAACCAGCCTGAGAATGCCTAGCTTGGCTGCTTGAGTTCCTAGAGGCCAGTGACCCGTACTAATTACCGTAAGTCTAGCTACATCTGCACGCGTTCTGAAAAGGAGGTTATTTCTTCGTTGGCGAAATCTTATGACGCAGTTTGTGAGGTTCACCCAGAAGAATTTCTCTCTTTACGTATCCCAGCGGAGGGAAACTTCCCTCGCATGAGACACGCAAAGAGCAGAACCACGTCTGGCAAGTTCATCGGCTTTCTCATTCCCTCTATGTTCCTATGGCCGGGAACCCAGACAAGAGTGATTTCAAACCGATGACCTGCCCTGGCCATAGTTTCTCCCTGCAGTCCACAACAAGTTTAGATGAAGACCTGGCCGATTCCAAATCCTTAATCGCGGCTTGACTATCGACGAAAATGCCTATTTTTTTATCGGGTGTCGCAAGGTTCATAACTAGAGTACACGCCCCCCCCAATAGCCAGTACTTCTGTCTGAAAGACGCTAGCTGTATTGAGTAGGCGAAAAGACTTGGAGGCATCTAGTACGGATAAGAAAACGCCTGCCCCCACTCCACAATTCATTTTGGAACCATCTGTGAAAATATGAGAGACTGAAGTAGTGAGAGACTTTTTTACCTGAACCCTGCTAAACTAAAGGGTCTTTCATTAAAGCGCTTCCTATCTTTAAATTTAAATAAAACAAAATGTGTCTGAGATATCATCGACATATTTTATTCGGCGAGCATCCAAAATATCCAATTTTCCATGACTCTGGCGCATAAATCAGGCTAAATTTGACAGATGGCATGGGTTATTGGCTAAGAAATAGTCTTACGGGGTCAAATCGCACGATTTCGGTGGCCAGTTTACATCACCTCCACTTGAGATGACAATGCCCTCGAATAGGTACCTCGTTCAGAATTTTCGATGTGGTGTAAGCTGTGTGGCAAGTAGCGCCTTCCCGTTGAAACCACATGTCGTTGCTGTCCATATCATTCAATTCAGACCCAAAGAAGTTATTTATCATTGACGTATAGCGCTCACCGTTGACGGTGATGGCCTGGGAAAGGTCGTTCTTAAAGGAATATGTAATGTAGACGTCGCCAGTCCAAAACCCACACCAAATAGTGACTTTTTCGAAATGCATTGGACGCTCTTGGATCTCATGTGGTTTGGTATCGTCCCAAATTCGACAGCCTCATAGCTAAAGATGATTTTTCGATTAAAATTAGAGTCAGTTTCAACTGCTTTTGATCAAACAATTTTATCATTTGCACGTGTTGTTGAAAGCTGTTTACGTCCATGGTGATTTGGAAAAACAGACTTTTGACAAATGTAGCTTCAAATATGGCCGCTATCAACTGTCAAAGTTCGGTAGTCCCTATTGGAATACGCTGTGCACACAGGTTGCACTTTTCAAGTGTACCTATGGGATTTTGAGAAAAGGTATTTTTTTTAAATTTTCAGAATGCCTTTCGAAATGAAAAAAAAAAAATTATTTTTGAGGTTTAGTTTTCCAAAATCAAAATGGTAACTGTTGATGCTAGTTTTTCAAAATGAGCTCTTTTCATCAAATAATATTTTGCTCACTCACTGAAGGCAACTACATATAAGAAAAATGCAAAGCTAGCAAAAAACTTATCAAAGACAGAATTAGATACGAAGCTTGCTTAAAAACAAGGGGCAATACAAACGATTAAAATACGGCAAGTCGGTTTTTCCGACACGAAAAAACGGCTGAGAACAGCTATTAATATAAAACTTCAAAAAAGTTCCATATTACTTTAAAAGCCTTTGCGACTGGGTTTCCGATTAATTTAGATGCTTTTGACACGTGTGCTAGGACTCGGGATTTGAAGATATCTTTAGGAGAACGTTTAGAAGTTAACGTCCATTAAGTATTGTTTAATAGCAGACAAGTGATTGCTCATTGCTTCTGTGAACGGTATTATTTTTGAATATGGGTCTACTTAAATGCAAAAAACCTGGGCTCTCATCGCGTAATTCATAAAACGATTGAACAGAACGACGTCGTTTTAAGTTTGCTTCACGTTGTAGAATTGAGTGAAATTGAATGCTATTATAAAACAAAATTCTTTTGAAATTAAAAAAAAAAAAAAAAAAAATGTATCACAATTGTATAACATTTTTTTTTTGCAAAAAATACATTTTTTACCACTCCGATAAAAGTGAGTCCCCTCCAAAGAGAAGATAAATGTATATTTTCTTTAAATATTTGTTGATACATCTCGCAGACCGAATCAAACTGAGAAAATGCACAAAAAAACGATGAAACGATTGCCAAATAGCAATCTTTTAGTCGTCGGAACTTGACAGTTAAGTTCAATCGTTCAAAACGACGTCTTCATATGATCGTCGAGTACTTTCAGAACTCTGTTCACCGAAGATTTGGCAAAGCATATAAATAATTGTATTTAAATGGCATACATATGGATTTATCTACAAAAAAAAAAATTATCAAAAAGCTTAACTCGAAAGAGCTACTAATTTGATTGCGCTAGATAAGCAAATGTTCACGCTCACACTGTGCGACGACGCGGCGGTGTCTACATGCCTATCGATGAAACATAAGGCTCGTACAAGGGCCTGTTAATCCGTCCATAAATCACCATACAAACAAGCAGCTTTAATTAAAATGTTCTCCCTTCACTCCAACAAAATGAATCTACTACCATCATCACTAATGTCCAATAACACAACAAAACCAGCAGGAAGAAAAACCCTCTTAATGATAAAAATCATTAAAAACACATCTAATTGACGGGATCAGCATCATCGATGCCCGGGATAAGTCGCTTCGATATAGCTACGTATACCAATAATTTACACATCACAACAATTCAATTAGACAAACAACCAACGTCTGTTTTTACCCCCATCATGATTGCGGCGGCGCGGCGTCTTCGAATGAAGATTCCACACGGTGTGCCGGTGATGCATTCAATCGTCGTGCCGCCAGGTGGCTTCAAGTAGTTTCATTAGATTTCCATCTAAAGCCGCACCACAGCAAGACAACAAAAAGTCAATTGGTGACTTTTGGCGCTGCTTTCTGCATCTATCATCATGACCTACGACAAGTATTTCAATTAGAGGAGGAAACTCCGTCTCCGACAACCGACACTGGTGTGTGTATCTCTTTATGGCAAAAACTTGGATCGCACTTTTTTTTCCACTGTCCACCACTCTTTTTTGCGCCTCTCTCGAGAGAGGTAAACAAACTCCAGCTCTCTTTGGATCGCGCTCGGCAGACGCAGACCTCAGACAGCCGGCTTCTGTTGAGCATTTTGTGCGGGTAATGCAGTTCATCGTCTGTTGCTGTTGCAACTATAGTTGGCATGTTAACGGTTTGTTGGGTCTTGTGGTGGCTTTAATTCACTTTCGTTACCATTAAATTCGCCAAGATAACGCCGCGAGAGCGCCAGTATCGTACAAGTTGTCGATCGAGAACGTGCGTTGTTTCCACTACAACCGGAGTGGTATCTACATCGGTCGAACATATAGTCGTCGTCCGCGTCGTCGTTTTTCTTGAGCTGCTTTGCATTGGAAATTAATTCGTGAATTGTGAGAGTGATTTGGTCTTTTAATCCGTGAAAGATACAAAGTGAAAATTAGATGGCAAATTTATATTCAAAGTGGATTTTGAAGTGCAAATTTTAAGCTTGGTAAATTTATTGGAATAAAAAAATAAAATAGAAAGGCACAGCAGCACACAGAGTGCCTCAAAGTTTAATCGGAATCGGATTAATCACACGAAGGAACTTGCTTGGAAGCTGTTAATTGTATGAACCGCAAAACTATGATTTTTGTGGTGGGATTCCTGTGGCTCGTGCTGGGTATGTACACAACAAGTGTTCTTTGGGTCAATTTATGGATTTCCCGCGATTCGAAAGTGAACATTAGTTCACTGTTCTTTTATAGAGATAGAGATGTCTGTTGACCCTGGAAGTACATCTCATAGTCAACAGCAATCAAGTGTTAATGGACCCACATATGTCTGACCAGTGTTTTGTAGACAAATTAATCATTCTGTCTAAGTGGGCAATGATTTTGTCTATACCGCCTATCGAGTGTGGCCCAATCATCTAAATATTTAGACAACTGTAATTGTATTTTATTGCTGTGCAAGGTTTTTAAATTCACCTCTTCTTCCGGCAGTAATTAAAGGTTTTTTTTTTGCTGTACGGTCGTTAACGATGATAGAAACAAATGGTAGAAAGTTATGGGCACGTGCGGATTGAGTTAACATGTGTTAACAATAAAGAGAATGAGTAGTCTTAGATGGTATATTATGCAATAACAGTAAGCTACTGATGAATGTTTGCCGTTCTTTACAAAAGGCAAATTAAAGAACTGCCATCAATTAATAATAATCGATGTACCTACATTTTTTTTATTATAAAATACGAGCTAAAGACGTTCTGTTCGGTTCCTCGATCTCAAGGCTTAAGGTGATCCGAAGGGCAGCCATTTAAGTTCCACATAAAATCCTGCCAGTAAATTACTTAAAAATGTAGAGCAAAAAATGTTTTTAAAACTTAACTCGTTGTGAGTCGTATCAGAAAATATAAATCTGTAAACTACTCACAAAAATTCTTTCTTTTTTTTTACCGAAAACGAAATTTTTTTATGTCGACTTTAAGGAATAATAATGAATAATAATTTTAAAGAAGAAAAATTATTTTCAAATTAAAATGCATTTTTTAACGAGCTCAATTTGTGTACGTCCTATTTTAACTTTAACCGGCAACAATTCAAAAAATTGAATTATTCCATCAAAAATTCTAGTATGTACTTCAAAAATAAGTGTAACGAAAACTGAAACGATAATTGCCAAACACCTAATGGTGCAACTCAGTAGCGGCTTGTGTTAAGAGTATTTGATTATTTTTACTATCACTTCTCATGCCGCGGTAGATTAAGTTGGAATGTAACACGAGCGTAACGAAAAGTGAAACGCGATTTTTTTACGATTTTAAGGTATAATAATTTATGATGACTTGTCACACTTCACTTCTTACAACCATTCGTTTTGTGAGTTCATTTTTGAGACGAATGGAAGAGATTTACAATTTTATGCCGAGTCCAAGCGGCTAATTGAGAAGCTCTTTCATGACAGTTTTACTCTCGGAGGTTTGTCAGAAGTTCGCGGGAGGTAGCTCAGTGGAAAAAAACCTGAAGATGTAATTTGGTTCTTTCGGGAATCGAACCGGGGACTCCTCGCTTAGTACTACTCTACACCAACCATTAAGCCACTGCGCATAAAAAAATGACGTATAAGAATGTGATTTCTAAAATTGCTCTCAATGACAATATTGGAAAACAAGGGCGTAACGAAAAATGAAACGCTTTTGAATAATCTACACTATTTTTAAAAACTCAATTTTTAGTTAGCGTAAGCTGTCATTTTCTGAAATCGAAGCGTAACAAAAAGTGAAACGTGAGTAATCACACTTGCAGCATGAAATAATGAAACTGCACTTGAAGTTATCGCGTTTAGCCTGTTGCAATATCCATTAAGGCCTCACTTTCAGAGAAGCGCAGGTAAAACGCCACTAAAACGTTTCATTTTTCGTTACTATATTGAATAGACTATAAATTTCATATTCCATTACAATTTATCTTTATTGTTAAGACTTGAAGGGCATTTAGTTACCTACATAACTATATTATAATGTTCGTTCTACAGATCAGTACAAGCAGTGCTTAAAAGAGAATTTCAGAAAAAAACCTATAGAAATTGTAACTGATGAAATTTTCATTCACAGATCATTTAACAAACTTTTTCTTTCGGTCTTACTTTTCCTGATCAATAGGGATTTTAAAGTATGTAAATGCCCCAAAAAAGGATAACTTCAAACGTTGAAAGTCTTGTTACCTTTTTACAGAATTAAATCATATTTATTGATTTTGTTACGTACCTGTAGACGTTGTTTTTATGTCTGACAAACCATCTATTGCGTGTTGTTTAATCCAAAAAAGCATGAGCAATATATATGATACTTATTGGTAAAGATGGATATTTTATACTGCTCCAGTATGCAACTCATCCGTGACAGAATTCAAATTTAAGACATGGCCAATGAGTTGTTTAAAGCTGACTTTTAGCTAAAAGTAATCGGAATGTACCTAGACCTTGAGGCCTTTCAAGTTAGCCATCTTCGTAGGTATTCTCATATGCGGGCATATAATCACTAATTCACCAATTTCACTAATTTTTACGTCCATGCTTTATTTACTCACCGAATTTTAGAAGGGGTACATTTAGGACAAACATGTTAGATACCATTTTTGCCACTACTAGAATTTGATAAGTATACCCCTTTCACTCGAAGTTCGATAGCTCTTTTCATATTTGTCAAAACACAAAGCATATTTAAAAACCATAAAACAAAACCTATCAAATATATAAAAGTGATATTAAGTGAAAGAATTAAATGTATATTTCTAAGAATCATCTCAAATTTGTGGTTCACCTTCGACTAAGATGGAATCAAAAAAATTGTATATATCCGGGACGACACCTATTAGTTTAAATTATTGAGTAGGTAGATGGACAAGTTTCTTTTTGCTAACGGTAAAACGCATTAAACATTTGAATATATCGACAAACACAAAGTTAGGTAGTAGATACTGGTGGTACTGAAAACTGAGTGGACCAAGTGGGTCTAAAGTTAATTTGGGTTTTTTTTCCACTACACCACTCTTTTGCTAACGTCTGACAAACACTTGAGAGTAAAATTTTTCCTGGGATTAGGTTTGTCGTGAACGTTAATTTGATGATGTATGCTATCATTACGTGACTATTAAGTCGATGCAAGGGCGGTGAACATCGACTTGACATTTGATGGCATTTTGCTGGGTAACACTGTTGAATACCCACACTCGAAGACTTCATTCAAAACGATCATTTGTGACTCACAGTCAATTTAGGAGTCAAGGAGATGTTTAAAGCTCTTCAGGATTTAAAATACCTCTAAAAATAAGTGCATTTTTATAGCGCAGAAAGCTCTTTATTCACAGAGTATATAATTGACGATTTTCTGATTTTTAATACAGAGATTCGGTCTCTAAAATGACACTGCAAAAAGCTACCACGATATATCCACTGTACGAGTACGTTGCGGAAGGGAACACAGTTTAATCCATTTCTAAGGTCAGAGTCCGCCGATTCACAGCGATATCGCATTCCGCTTCAAAACAATAGAATTTGCACATTTTAGCATTCCATCATCTCCCCACCATCAGTCATTTAATCGGAACAAATTAAAAACACGTTCTATCAGCAGTCGTCGTCTTGTGCACTTTTGGCAGTTCCCGGAACGAGGATAAGTGACACAAACAAATGGGTTGTGATGATGTCGGAATACACTAAAAAACCATTACAACCGTATCCACCCTGTGATTTTTCAAACAACACTTAAAAACGTAAACCCAACATTACGCTCGTTTTTGCGATACGCCCAAACAAGGAAGTCCGTCCAAAGTTGAAATTACATCCAATTACGTTAAATTGTTGCTCGTTTCTCAGCCCACAATTCACTTTTCGCATTTGCACCGACCGACGACCACCACACCGCCGCCAGTGAGCGTTCGTCATATAAGTAAAAGTGTATCACAAGGTGTGTTCAGTCGAGTTTATGGAAAATTCTCTATATAATTAAACTTGTTGACCAGTTTTCTTCGGCGAAACACCTTTCGTTGATGGCCACCAGTCGCAGTCTGGTTTCCAATTGGAAACTGAAACTCTCCAACATTGATCTTGAAAAGGTCTAGTCGCGTCACGTCATATTGCGCGATAGTTGAAGTTGTTTTTGTAGAAAATTATCAACAGGAAAAGCAGCTCCTGACGGCAGACCAGTTCCTGTTGAAAGTCCTCTTACATTCGATGAGGTTGTGCGTTTATTGCCGCCACTGCCATTAAATTTACATAAAATTAAAATGTTCAACTACTGCGGCCCGTTGGTTAATCGGCATTCTTCTCTAGACAGATCATGATCGTAAATATTTGTAACGAGGAAGAAAGTTGTACGCCGGCTTTGTAGAGAGTGAGAGATGTCAATGACACTTGCTGCCGCTGGTGGTGGTGCTTTGTAACGAGATTTGACCGGAGGGGTCGATGGAATGGAATCAAAGCAGCATACATTATTGGCGCAGTCAAACTTTTTCTTGTTGTAGCGAAAATTTGTGGATACATACTTTGACAGGTATTCACGCGAGCGCGCGCGAGCTCTCAAACAGTGAAAAACAATGTGATGGACTATAAAACCACATACGGACCGCGAGCAGCTGTAATAATTGTTTATGAGTGGAATTTGGTTCCTGATTGGTAATCGTAGAGCGTGTGTACGAACGACTTGTCTGGCGAAAGGTGGTTTTTCATTTTTTTTTTTTTGATTGTCTTCATTGCGCGGTAAGCATCGTTTAATTCAAATGACAAATTGTCGGTGATCGGTGGAAGAGGAGAAATGCCAGCGGAATGGCAACAATGTTTCGAGGCATTTTAGGGGGAAATAGTCACAAATGACAGATGGTTATCGTGAAGCGTTTTGTCACTAAAAGTGAGAGTTATTATTTGAAGGGAAAATGGGAACATTCTCTGTCGTACTTGCAGACATTTAGTCTGTTTTGATGTGACATAAACTCTGTTCCATATGAAATATTAATGTCTCTAACTATATTCTGTTGTTATATGAAAAGTTAATTTATGTTAAAACAAAATTTTATATTATGCTTGAGAATATTGAATAATAACAATAATAATAATACATAATAAATAATAATAATAATAATTAATGATAATAATAATAATAAATAATAATAATAAATAATAATAATAATAAAAATAATAATACATAATAATAATACACAATAATAATTAATAATATGTAATAATAAATAATAATAATATATAATAATAAATAATAATAATATATAATAATAAATAATAATAATATATAATAATAAATAATAATAATATATAATAATAAATAATAATAATATATAATAATATATTATAATAAATAATAATAATATATAACAAATAGATAAAGAATAACAATAAATAATAAATAGATGATAATAATAATAAATAACAATAATTGTGAATCGTGTCAAACTATCTCTATCTCTCTTAATATTCATAGGACCTATAATACAGGTGGTTAAAAGACGTTGAAAAACAAATGTTAAACGAGATTAGGAAAGGCCACAATTAGTTCAGAGAAAAAGTTTATAGTCTTTGATCAACGGGAGATTTACAATTGAGATGGCTGCGTATGACTTACGTCCAAATGTATACCAACAATGTTCCTATATTTAATAAAGTTGTATGTCTGTTTATGTGGATTTGTTACCGCATCACATTAAAACTACTAACCGAATCCGTATGGATTTTTCGGACATAACAAAGAGCTTTGTGGAGAAACATTTAGTCTTTATATCATCGCAAGCGGTCAACTTATCGACAAATGTGCTTGTATTAGCTTCAATAGAACGTCTCATTCAATTTTTCCACAATATTTCCTTCAAAGTGCTCAGATAAAAGTTGTCGATGATTTAAAAGATCTTGGTGTAATTTTTGATTCCAAACTTACTTTTCATTTACATATAAACTACATTGTTTCCAGAGGTAACTCACTTTTAGGGTTCATTAAAAGAAACTCTGTAGACTTCAAAGATCCCTACACTCTTAAGGCATTATTTTGCAGTACTGTACGTCCTGTCTTAGAGTATGCTTGTGTTGTTTGGGGGTCTACTACTTCTTTAAATGTACGCAGAATTGAAAGCGTTCAAAAGAAATTTCTAAGATTTGCCTTACGCCACTTATTTCTCAATAATGGTTTTGAAGTTCATCATTCTTACCACTCGAAATGCCTTTTACTTGGAATTCAAAATCTTGAATCGAGGAGAAGGATGTATAATATTATGTTCATTCGGGATATTTTGTCTGGAGCGTCGATAGTGAGAATTTACTTATGTGTTTGAATTTGTATGCTCCTTCCAGAGCACTTAGATCAAGGCCACTTTTATTTGAAAGCGGCCATACGACACTGTACGGTCAGCGTGAACCTATCTCTGTGTGTGTTAAAATATTTAATTTACACTGCTCTGAATTAGATATATTTTTGCCCAGAAATGTTTTTAAAAATATGTAAATTTCTAATCTAACCTATTGAATATGTAATTTTTATTTATTTATTTATTATATAATTAATTATTTTGTACATGTAATTCGAAATCTGTTGATTATAAATCGTAGATTGAAATAAATGAAATGAAATGAAATGAAATATTCATAGTTGGTCGCGATGGGACATACATCCTCATCATTTCATTAAACAGTCCACTGTGAAAGGTATTCATTTAACAGTGTTTATCCCAACGCAGTTTGTAGTTAGTGTGTTAGACCACTGAGCGAGGGGTTTAAAGTTCAATCCCCGGTATATCAAATTTAAGGCCTTTTCTGACTACACAACCTCTCAATAACGTCTGACAAACATCTGAGAACTTAACTGTTCTATATGCCGTTATGTCTAGGCCTACAATTGTAGGGACCTTCGTTTTCAACAAAATTAAAAACTCCCAAACGAATGGTCGCGAGAAGTTATGCATAGCATACAGGGTCCTTTACAAAAATTTTGCGCCAACCGTACAGTTTGTGTAAAAAGATTGTAAAGTCCTCGGGAGTGAATCGCCGTTAATCGTCGGACTCGGTCGTACGACTTCTCCAAATCTAAAAAATATTTGTTTAGGCAGGTGGGAAATATACCCTTCTCAACTACCATTTTAAGAGCGATTAGGTGGTCGTTTGTGCTTCCGGTCTGTTATGCAATAAAAAATAAATAAATAAATGTAAATAAATTTATTAAATTAACACTTTAAAAAAGACGCGTGGTATTTTAAAGTTGACTACTCGCCGTCGCTGCCAGAGAAAAAAGAGACCGGAAAAGGTCATTGTGACAGCTGCAAGAAAAGACGGTTGACGCAGAGAAGAACTCGCTGTTGTTGTGGCTCTGTCCTCAAAGTATGTTGCGTACTGTTTCGCGACACGGTCATAAAAGAACAAACAACGATTTGCAACGCGTCTCCAACATCTTAAAATAAACCTTTTCGAGGACGCCCAGGGTTCTAGTAGCACAGAACAGTAAAGTAGTTAGAGGAACTTTGAAAAGAAAACAAAAAAACCTCAATTTAACTTAAAAACCCCTGCAATAATTTCATAACAGAAACTAATGCCAAATAAACTAAGGCATCCACGTATGCTTTGGCTAAAAGCCATGTTAACTTTCGAACTAATTTTTTTCGGACATATTTGCGAAGGACTACAGCCTTCAACATATTATGTGTAAAAATAACACCTGTCTGCAAACACCTTGGGCACCCTATATAAGGTCCGAGAGTAGTACTTAAAAAAGTGGACGAGTTTCTCGCCTCCTAATAGCATGGTCTGTGAACGAGGGATTGTAAAATTGACTAAATTCTTTCTATATATGTATTTTCGTTACCGAAAGTGACAATTCGACCCCAGACAAAGAGTCCTCTTAGTCAATGAGGAAGAATAAATGTTCTTTCTTAAAACATTGGCAGACAGAAATTTTCCTGACACCAACCACACTCGAATATACAAAATTATTTAATACAACAATACAAATATTTTTTCTCTACAACCATTGATCGCATATCACTCAAAAAGAGTAATTTCCCAAGCGCATTACCTCCTTCAATAGGCAATTACGAGTAGAAACATAATTTGCTTAAATCCCAAGTTGCCATGTTCACCATGATAATCCGATAAAACCACACTCCACTCCAAAAATTATATTACCCACCGTTTCACCAAGTATAAAATTTAAATATTTTTTTTTCTTACATTGAACCGCGTTAAATCATATCTGCTGACGTTGAAGTCATACCATTACCTGACACAACAGTCAAATAAATCGACAAAGAAAAAATTATGCAAATTAACTTTTTCTCATGACAGCGACCGATGGCTGCTGTCTCTGTCTGTGTCGCTTCTTAGGAAAACATTTGAAAATATAGACCATAACAGCAGTCACGCATAGGTTCTGCACCATAGATGTAGCAGCAATTTTGGCATAGCACCACACAATTGTTATTTACGTGTATAGTGCAATAAATAAATAATAGTGCAGAAAATGTTGATTGCACAACACCGAAATTGCTAGCCGCCAAACCACCGTGCAAGACTACAAGGCCCGTCCAAATGATAAGTGCTTGCAAATGTTATGTTCAAAGTGTTAAAATTTCAATTGGTTGTAGGACGGTTTGATGGATTCATTTGACAAGCCGAAATGGGAACTTTTGTGCCGCAATTAAACGAAAATTACACTCAATTTGGATCGTCATCTCGTGAAATGATTCCCTAAATGGGTTAGCAGCGATTTGAAGAGTTGATTGAATGATTTGCAATCAGGTTTAGTCGAACGGACCAATGGACGAATGGACGGACGGACGTCCGCCTTGTGGTTGTGGCTCTAACTAATACCAATTGTTTTTTATAATGAAAAATCAATTTTCTAGATAATTTCAAAGCAAGACTCGCCTTGAAACCAATTCACTGGGTTTCGTTGTCTTAGCCAAGTGGTAAGCGACCGGCTGGTAAGATTCTTTGTGCTGAACATTTTCACATGATACCTCTACGCTCTACGGTGTTGTAAGGGGGAATTTGTATTTATTTTTGCCTTGTCTGATATTGGTCGAGTTTTTTTTAATTAATTAATTAGTTTTGTGAGAACGTTCGTTATTTGTTATGATTGAAGCACAGTTGTAAAGTGATTTTATTATGGGTTACAATGGTGCTATGGAAATGGCAAAAAATTCCAGTTTAACACTGAAAATGTTTCTGGATCTATGTCTTCATTGGGCACTAAAATTACGCAAATATTTATAAAACTAGACCATTAATTTACCGCCGTTCCTATGTTGACAGTGTCAGCTGTGTTCTGTGGGAACACTGGAAATTTCCCAGCAAGACAAGTGTTCAATAGTCGAAACCCACCAAGTTTACAAGTGCTCCTGATTGGGAAATTTCATTAGGAAATACAATTCACACTATCTTGTTGCATACGATTTTATTTACGGATGGAAAACAGGAAAAGCTGTCCCACATTTCTGTTGCTAAGGCATTAGTTGGAATCACGATCATAAATAGTGCCGTATTCCATCGGGCACAGTCTAGTAATTTCAATATGAAAATTCTCATGTTAAAAGCTGAAATTTTCCTTTTCCCAAGTACTATTTTAAGAGCACCCAAAAAATTAAACTAACTACACAAAAACAGAAAAAAAATGAATATAATTTCTATCAAAAAAAAGTTTAAAAATTAGTGCAAGAACACAGATGTAAAGGAATTAGTGATCAATCCTGACGAAAAAGTTGAAAAGTAGGTATTTAAAATTTTTAGATATTCCGAGTCCAGAAACTGTGTAGGAGTTTCTAATATTTGATCTACCAAGAACTTATTTTATAATAGATTATTGTGGTTTTTGTTATCAAGGGCTTGAAAGGGAAAACCCTTAAGATCCAACAACACTGATTACAAGACGTAACGAGTTTCCAATTTGTGATTTTTTTTAGAGCTCATTCTAGGTAAAATAAACTATCGGCACTTTCCATTGAAAGTTTTAAGAAATGTAGCCTTGCTTATGAAAAAAATAGGCATAGAAAATAAGAATCCATACCAAGTTATTGGCCAAAACGGCAAATTCTCTCTCAGAGGTCCCCGTTTCGATTCCCGAAAGAACACAAATGAATGGTTGAAAATTTTATGACCTGTGAAAGTGTGAATGGCCTAGCTTAATTTGGTTGAATTGTTAAAATAAACCTTAGATTTAAAAAAACCCAACGAAAAGATCCGACTGCCTTAAGGCTCATGTTCTGTTCAAAAACTTATCACTAAAACGAGTACCTACCTACCTAATTACGTGTCTCAAGTTCTCTGTCTTTTCCTTTCCTCCGCAGCTCTTTACAGCACAAAAGAAGCCAAATTAACATTTTGAAACACCCTTTACTTTTGTCATAACAGGCGAAGCCACCTTCGTCGACTTCATTTTAAGTTTGAAAAATAGTTCTTCGCACGTGTAGATTCCCCGATAGTAAGATCTTGTGAAGAAAGTAGTCCCGTTTGGAGTTAAAAACTCATTCTGCTAGTAAACTTTATAGAGCGTTGTAGTCTTTCTGCTTTCTTCGTGTTCAACACGACATTTTTTTGAGCCCCAGCCGGCAAATGAGGGAATCTCAGTTTATACCTAGGTGTAAGCTATCCCTTCGTTGGTATACGAATGGCCTCTGCAACATTTTAGTCCCCGAGTACTATTTTCACATCAAACTGTTAAGAAATGTAGTCTTAATTTTATAGAAAGAGTCCATTGATTCATCTAGCATTGTCCAGTGTTTTTTCTTCAAATGATGTAAGACTGGGCTTGTCAAACGACCTATTTTGGTACCCACAAAATGAATGCAAGGTGGCATCACCATACACTTTACGATCACTATAATTTATCTGCTCCAGCATAAAGTTTCATAACTGATTTACGATCCTTAAACTGAAAACCAATAAAACGCAGGTGAGCACACATTTTTTAAACAATTACCATGCCCGCAACAAATTCGCTCAACAACAATGTTGCAAGCTTCATAATGTCTCTCCCATCGCCTCGTATAAGGTTTCGAATTACGATATGGTTCACGTATTTCTTATTTGCATAACTTCGGCAGTCATTTCTTTCCATCCACTGCTGTATTCACACGGTGTGGTTCCTTCTGGGAAAGTTCACGGTTGTTGTTCACAATTTAGAAAGTGCCCCCACCGCTGTTTGTTGAACTAATAAATCAAATCAATTTAAAATGCACTTTCGAAGAAACACTCCAAGGCGAAATTCCCTCCGTCAAAGGATTAAAAAATAATGCGTAGCGCACGAAAAGTTTGCACATTAAGCCGTAAAAAATGGTAAAATGCGAAAGAGTTTGCAAACATTTTTAATTCAATTGTTTGCTGTTACACACATTAAAAAAAAATAGTACTTTACCATTAACGCCTTTAATCGAATTAATTACTCGATACAGGGATTTAAACTGGAGAGCATTAATAAAAATTATTATCTCTTGTGAGAAAATGCTAAAATATGCATATCGCGCTACCATTTAACAATTATTAATGCAAATTGAATGGAATGGATTTTAATTGCCAAAGGAAGCGATTTTTTTGCGTTTTTTTTATTTTTTATTATTTATTATTGTTATTAAATAATAGTGAAGTACTTAATAAAGTTGTTGTCGCGGAGAGCATGTACGCGAGCATGAGTGGAAAACACACGCTTTTGAAATTGAATTGCACTTCTCGCGTTCGTTCAAGAGTATTCGGCGTATGCTGTTCCGATCAATGTGTCAACCATTAAGTGGCTGTTTCTGGATAATTATCCGCTGAATATATTAATCGGACCTATTTTTGCTGATTAAGTGGATTGCTGTTGTGTTGTGGATATGAAAGGTGATTCATTTTTAAAGCAGCCGGGCGACGGATTGAATAAAAGGATTAATTATTTCCAGTTGCACGCCTACAAATCAACTGCGAATGCATATGTTGCTGAGATTGTCAGAGTTCGTTGTATTTTTTTTAGCACAACTCTGAAAGTGAATTTAATCTCTAACCATTGGGGAATTTTAAATTTCCCCACTCTGTTACTGATAGTGACTTGTAATGACTTCTTTTGTGGTACAGTAGTTCAGGAGTGTCGTCAAACCATCCTCATTGGATTACCCATCATCTCTATATTCATACACAAAATGTAAAAGGCATAAAGCTTATGTAAGGCTTGCCTAAACATGAAGAACATTATTCATATTATATCATTCCATTCATGAAAAATTACAACTCCATCTTGGTAGGCCAACGAAGCAGCTTTTATTGGACTAGTTAACATATTTTAAAAATTAAGGAACCAACGCACAGTGTAACACAATAAATTTAAATTCCAAAGCAACTTTCTTTGCCGGCTTTTGCCGTTTTTTTCGCAAATGAAACCGAAAGTGACATTTATGATCAAATCGCCTTTGGGATGGGTTTCTGCCGAGGTTTCTGCACGCAAATAACAAAACAAGAGACAAAAAATCATAACCGGGGAAAGCTAATTATTTGATGGGTTCATGGATTTATTCCGCTTCCACAGATTAGTCGCCAGTCCCCACTATCTGCTTTGAATGACAAAAGGCGCCTAAGCTCGTCAACAATGCGATTGGTGAATAATCTACTTGATGAGCTAATAAAGTTTATTCATCAAGTAAAACCGACAAGATAAGCATACCCAACTTGACACCTTCGTAGACGTTACCTAAGGTCAGGCTGAAAGCCCACGGACATATCGATCAGACAAATTAACAGATTACCACCGATTGTGTCTTCAAAGTGAAAGCAACGAAAGAGAAAAAAAATATCCTGCATGCAAATTTGTACACCCCATCTCTGAACCAATCGGACATAACATCGATTGCTGCAATTTGAAAAGTAGTCTCCTTAGGCGCTTTGCCATCTGTCAATTGTCCGCCGCAGTTGACTCACAGCACAGATTAATTTGAATTGCGTTAGTATAACGACCACCACCACCACCGGCCCGGCTCTCTCGGGCATTGGTAATTATTGGGGATTGCACAAATAAAAACTCCAAAGTGGCGAGGACAACAACGACGGTGATGGTGAATGACATAAGAAACAAGAAATTGTACTCTTGTCTGATTAGATTTCCGCTACAGATACAAATACAGATTTGTATCCAGTATATACATAAGCAAATTGCTTTGTTAGAATTTTGAAGTGCAGCGTTAAGGGTAATGTGTATGCAGAAATGAACAGACGGACACAAGTAAATGGACCCCGAGATGGTGGACATTTTTGTGCGTCGTCGCTAAAGTTGAGAATGTGACGAGTGGGTCTATATCGTTTCAAGTAAAATTTCGAGTAAAATTTTACCAAATTGCTTACTATGTCAGTTTAGCTATTAGAAAGGATAACGAATGCAAACATTCTCAGATAAGTTCGCCATCCAATCAAGCTGAGTGGGTTTTAATGGGTAGAAAAATACCTACCAGGGTTTTATGTCTTTTAAAATTGTCAATTTAGTTAGTAGATTTGAATAAACTTAAAGAAAGAAATGTTTTTTTTTTTTTAATAATATTTGAGAAGAAGGATCCTTTACTCCTACATTTGACAATATTTAAAAAAATAAATAAATAAATAAATAAATAAATATTTTGGCGCGACAGGTCTATGGGACCCAAGGCCTAGCTTCTCACAACCATTCGTTTTGTGTGGGTTTTCAATTTTTGGGGACGAATGGAAGGGATCTACAATTTTACGCCGAGTCCAAACGGCTAATTGAGAGAAGCTCTTTCATGACAGTTTTACTCTCGGATGTTTGTCAGACGTTCGCAAGAGGTGGCGCAGTGGAAAAAAACCTTAAGATGTAATTTGGTTCTTTCGGGATTCGAACCTGGGACCCCTCGCTTAGTAGCCCAACACACTACCACTAAGCCACTGCGCCGACCCACGTACTGGTATGGATTCCATTAATTTGGTATCCATTTTAAAAATAGTAGGCCCAACGGATTGAATTATGTATTCTATTTCACTTGCTGTCAAACGGCAAAGACCCTGCACCAAGTTGACAACGACGATAACCATGGTTTAATCCAGCATTTCTTTTTTGCTTTATTCTTTTTTTTAAGAACAGTGGACCGTGCTAATAATAACGCAGCGGCAACCTTTTGCTATACATTTTAACTGGGAACTATCAGACGAAATATATCAAGTGGACACGATTATCAGAGTACTCTCAGGGAATCTACTATCAAAATGTTATCAAAGAATTCGCGAGATTAAAATCTCAAAATCATTACTCTCAAATGGGCAGCCACTAGCGAATGTACTCTCAAATGGACAAGCACTTTTAGACTCAAAACTAAGCCTCTTAAAATGAAATAGATACCTACTATAAGCAACAAGTTTTTATATGACCATACGCTTAGCTTATCGCAATCATTTGGCTGTCAGTGTTGCAAAAAAATACTGAGAAAAAAAAAAACTGACTTAAAAATCCAGGACACTTGCCACTGCTTTCTGTAAATGCACTTTCAGGCTTACAGATGACTCCTTAGAACTTCATTTGCGAAAACGTGTGTCTAATTAATTAAGAAAGTATGCAACATAATACGTATAACAATTCCAATAAATAACCATAAAGTGCCTGCTCCCACTTCAGATTACAGTCCATTTGGCAACTCTTCAACGCCACAACTCGTAATCTTGTATTTGAAATACATTTCTGACATTTTTAACACCAATTGAAATATTGATGTTCTTTCAATGCGATACTTTCACATTTAAACTCTGACCGCAAATCATAATGAGTGATCCACTTTCATTATAGGAGTCTGACATCGAAAAGCTCTTCTTCAGCGCACTCTCTCTGTCTGCTCGGTTCGGCTGCGGCGGCGACGGCGACTTGAACACCTCTTATCGCGTTCGATTTCTTTGTGCTCTTCACTCGTGACTTTACATATGCAAATTTGAGAATTAATTCGATATCCATTTATACGAATTGAATATGGCAACCAAAAAAATGATTAAGTGATGCTAATGGCCAACAAAGACAATGCCCTCTTAATTAGACGGACAATGACAGCGCTCCAATGTTGGACAGTCTTGTCACATTCCGATAAGCAGTCTTATTTATTTCGGTAGCTGGCCGGAGTTCGTCCAGTGACGACTTTTATCAACTTTTATATAACACCAGGACCCGGCGCTGCAACAACTGTGATTTTAAAGAACAATTCCATAACACACACACGCAGATACAGACACAGTGCATAATAATTCCGAAATGAATTGTGCACACAGTGATTAGCATACAAAAATCCAGAATCCCAAATACGTGCAATGGACACCGATGGAAATATTTTCTGCTACAGGTATTTCAATTCAACTCTTATGATGGCTGGCTGGCTGACGTTGACGCTGGCATTAGATGTATTTACCAGTGGCCCACCCCAGCAACACAGCAGCAACAACACAAAACCCCAACTTGTTATGAAATCAGTTGCAAACTCGGTGGCGGAGGAGCCTGTGCCTGCGGGTTTCTTGTGTCGGAAATTATGATGGAACCAAGTGACAACTGGACATGATGCGGACTGTTTTGTGTGCGACAACACAGTTGGTATAGGTTGCGCCTTTTTGTTTTTTGGCTTCGCCCCCGCTGCGCCGCCCGTGTGCATGCGGACCACATTGGTAAAGAATCTACTTTGGCTCACGTAATTGGCGTTCATGAATATCCATGGCATTCATTCATTATCACGAATTGCCAATAAGTGGACACAAATCCGGGTATGGGGTTGCACACGAATGTGTCTTGTTACCGTCGGAGGATAGATTGAGGTCCTGGCTGTCGTCGGTACACGCGACAACATTGTTTGTGCTGTCCGTTATCGTGAGTCGATGACTCGATAATTTACTAAAAGAAAGAAACCCTATGCGAGCACCATATAGATGGAGGAGACAGATGAAAATGTTTAGCCGTCGTTGTCGTTCGGGCGATTATACACGGTCGTCCTTTTCTCTTGCTATTTCATACGGCATGCGGCATACCCTAAAGGAAGTTGCAGATGCAGATTGAATTTTCCACTGCCACATTCAAAGGAGAGTTGGAACACACAATAACAGAAAAAAAAGGACATGCCATTAGAAAAATGTCCGAAAAACGGTTGCTGGATGTAGTACTCGTATATCGGGGCATATATGGACGCACGCTTCTAGAGATTGCACATGACCTGAAGGTGGGCAACGAGATGCGGTTATTAGGACGAGAAGCACATGTTCTGGCGATTATATTGGCAGATAGCCTTCGCAAAGACGAGAGTAATGGAAATTTCATTTCCCAGAGTAGTCTGCATTTTTCGTTTCCATCAACTGGGCTTTTTTAGAGGATGGGTGAAGAAAACCCGAGGTATTTTCGATTGTCAGGTTGCGCAAAGGATCTTGTTTTGTTGGTAGATTGTTGAGGGTTTTCTTCTTCGCTTTGTCTTTTGCTGTCGAGAAAGTGGTGAACAGGTGAAAAAAAATAGTACTTGTCACACAATTATCGCAAGGCCAGTCTGGTGACAGATTAATTCCAGATGTGGGCTTTGGAAATTGATTCCCAGTGAGAGACCGATTACATGCGGAGGACACTTGACTGAGACAACGTGTATGGTATTTTGTAAGTGAGTTAACAATTTCTTTGTCGGTTTTTGCTGATTGCTATTCGTCTGGTTAATGGATGGCTTCGACGGTGGAACGTAATGGACCGTTTTTGTTAGCCTTTTAAATTGGTTAACTCTGTCGGTAAAAAATGAAAAACTATGTCTGCTGCTTACACTTTTATGTGCGTGAGTTTTAGGATGAAGGGGTAGTTTAAGGATGTAACTCAACGGTTAAATTAAGAAACCCTCTAAGGACAGTTCATTGGATTTTTATCAGATGTTCTCGAAAGAGGGGAATCGGTTTTTCTCTGTATGAGTTTAATAACTTTATCAACTTCGCGTTTTGTCTCTTATTCCCATTTCCTTTTTTTCACGGACAAGATGTTACATCACTGTGATGGCGAAAAACGATTCGAATTAGCAGACCTAAGACTTGGTCATCTTTGACTGCTCTCAGGCTTACCTAAAAACTCATCAAAACAGAAATATAAAGTAAAGTTTAGAATATGAACAAAAATCTATTGCCAAGGAAATATCAGGTGGAGATTTTTATATATACAACCCAGTGATGTCATTTCGAGGGATTTATACCTTTTTGATGTATTTTCTGGGAATTCTAACATGTCCCAGGGATAAAGGGGCATTTTAGTTATTAAAGGGATTTTCTTTCATCGTAACAAATTTCATATAAAATCTCTAATAATATCGAAGGGCTTTTGAGGGCGATTCAAAACTACGTTTCAGGAAGTTCCAAGAGATGCGCTCAGCTTCAAGAAATGCAAGATTCATTTAACCTCAATCGCAAACATATTTTGAGATGCATTAACCAGATGATGCACATTTTAACAAAAAGGGATAAAGTCCATCGAAAAGGGATCTTTTAATGATCAATCTGGGATATTCCATCATAACCTTCTGGCAACACTGATACAACCATAGAATATTTTTTAACGCGATGTACAAGTTCACTATTAGAAATTCCGGCGAAATATTATTCCCTTCGAACATTTTGTCTCCCCTTGAAAATGTTCCTCCTTTTTTTCGAAGTTAGGTATAGGTTTGAACGCAGTAACAATTGTCATTTTTTATTTATTACGTTGTCATTTAAGGTCAGATTTTTTGGTATCTTTTTCTTTTTAACTCGAAAATTGTATTTATTATAATTTAAACAGAAGCGCATTGGGTTTATCTTCATTTGGGTACACAAAGTGTTCGATTTGTTGAATGGTAAATAAAAATAACACGATTACAAAATGCACATGTCGGACGATCTCTCAACTACCATGGAACCATTGAACAGTCGCCACTCCTCAAATCGTCAAACTGAATGCAAGTCTGAGGTTTTTTTTACAGACAGGAGTTTTAAAGGTTTTTTTTTTGAAACAAAACTGTATCAAAAAGCCAAACTTTTTCTCTAAAAGGTTTTAGGACTTCATTTTCATCACCCTTGTTTCTATTGGTTTATTGAAATTGGTGGGGTTGGCAATGTCCTCATTTCCTTCAAATAAATGACTTCTAAGTTTTTTTTGTTTGTTTTGTTTTGACCTACTTTCTACTATCACGAGCGTTTAAAACTGTTGGACTTTTTCGATTTGAGATCATAGAGTTTGCCGTTGATAGTCTGAGTGGCACAAATTTCCTAATGTAATAAATAGACAAGTTTTAAAGAGCCATGATGTTTTTTTCATGCAAATAAATTAATTCGGTGTTTGGAAATCCCGGATACTGTTTTTTTAGGAGCAACTAGTGATTTCTTTTAATTTCGTGTATAAAATTATAGGTACAAGATAAAAGGAAGTATAACTCCGGGTTGCGATATCACCTAAACAAAAAACATGTCGCCGACTCTTCGAAGTACCGCCTATGTCTTGAAAAAGACGAAACAACTGAGCATATGCTTTTTGAATGAACAGCCTTCTGTGGTATTAGAAGGACTTCTTCTTCAGGGAAATAATAAGTCCGGAAGAAGTGAAGTTATCCTCTGCTGAAAATATTATCAGCTACATTAGGAAAGTAGACACTGTAATAGGCTAAACTAATTTTTCTAATCCTATGGCACAATAGATCTTTTCAGGTCGACGTGCCTCATATTCGCGGTGGCGAGTCAGAAATTAAAAAAAAATCTCCTTAAAATTAAAATTCTGCTCGGAATTTGTGTAGATTAGCCAAAATCAAACCAAACTTGTAATCTGTCAAAGTCTTCTCTCTCAACGCAGCATTTGCATATACGTATTTTTCGAAAACAGTAAATTTTTCGGGGGAATTTAAATCAGCCCTCCCTGATTGATTAGCTATGGTTTTTCAAAGAATGCATACGTCAAAAATTCAATTGATTTTTGCTACATAATATCTACCTGCACCAACATTGCGAGCTACTAGAAGACATGTTTTTTTAAAACATAATGAAGACTTGTTTGCCATTCGTATGTTCATATACAAAGTTTTTGTTTAGTGAATTTTTTAAGGCATAAAACACTTACCCATCAAACGCATTAGGCGTATCTACGAGCAAAATTTATTTACAAAAATAAAAGTCCAGTAAGCATTTTACAAGCTTTAAAAATTGTTTTGTCCTGTTTTTGCTAAGCACAAAAAAAAAACTATTTAAAACAACCACTCCAAGCTGAGCTACTTCTGTACTTGCTATCAACAAAATTGGTTTGGTAGTCTTTGTCAACATCGGAGGTCAATCAGAAGATTATATAAAAGCTGAAACAAGCTTTCATGGGACCGGCTGAGATTGAAACTATAAAAGTTATTTGTCGTATATAATCTAATGTTTGAAATGCTTGTCAGTCAAAATCATAAACTGATAAAACCATGGGTCAAGTATGTGACAAGCTTGTGACAATAAACCAGCGACATCCGCAGCAGTGATTTTGCAATCAGACTCTAGAAGATGCTTGGTATGTTACTCTGTAAACATTTTCATTTTTAATTAGCCTCTGACCGTTGTGTCGCCCTAACTCGCTTGTCATCTAAAGTGTAAAGCTGTGTAGTGACAACACCTAATGTTTGAGAGAAAGTGTAAAGGTTTATCTTCTAGTGTGCATTAGATATTAATAAATTCGTAGCAACTCACCGTCGCTTACATAAGGTTTAGTGTGTTGGCACACAAAGCCGGTAACTTCTGCCACTCTTGGAACCATGTTCAATTTTAGAGAAATTTTGGTATTTCACAAATATTCGTCGCCCATTATCTCACCTAGAGTTTGGTCCTTTATCGAGTGCCGGTTGTTAAGTTGAAGGCTGTTTTTTAGCGAGAATATATTTCTACTTTAACATTGAACAAGGTCTTTAATTCCAAAACGGTTTACCCCACATACTGAGAGGCATAAGACAGGACTATACCCTTTTGTTTTCAAAAGGTGTGTATGATAAAAGCTGGTGTCGTAGGTAGAGTCAGGCGAAATTTGATGATGCATTTGCTTCAGATGTTCCAATGCAGCATTTTTTGGAGTCTTCTGCCTTTTCCTAGTACCGTCGTCTCCTCCTCTCTTAGGTTAGTGAATTAAATGCCACACTGTACTGGCATCGCCCCCTCTCCTTTCAATGAATTAAAATCAATCAAACGACCTCTTTGAAAAATAGCTTTGTAAGCGAACTGAGAATGCTCTTCGATTTAACTGCGACCTCAAACCTCAAACAAGGGCTACGCTTCCAATTAGTTGCAACATCATCTCTTCGATAACAAAAGAACCAAATGGAAGCGCCTACATGGGAGCCTTACGCAGCTCCATCGCATTGTCCTCCCAAACAATGCAAACCGCTGACTGACACTTGCAATTCGAACATGAATCCGGTGATTGTGACAGTGACACCTCCGCAATTGATAAATTAATTAAAAAAGTTTCACATATATGTTTTATTCGCAATTTCAATTGAAATCGCGTCGGCTGAAGAAAAAATGAGAACATTTTTGTTAATTCAATTTTTAACTTCATTTGTCCGTCAGTCACAACAATACTCTCGGTTTTTTATTTTTTGTAAAATCAATTCGACTCGTCACGTGACAGTTATTGTCTCAAGCGAGAGATTGTTGCTTGATCATCGCACCGCGAATACCGAATTGAATGTTTTTTTTTCTTTCATTTTAATGAGGTGTCGTGGGCGAGCGCAATGCGAAGAAGTTTTTTTCTTAAATTAATTGTTGACACGATAATTACGGGCAAGGAGTTATAAGTTAAGGTCACACTTTGTCAGCTGGCTTTAATTGATTCCGCATGCTGATTGGAAGGGGAGAAACAGAGCAACTCTTTGATCGCACTCACATGGTGAAGGTCAATTATAATCGCCGCTAGATGCATTTAGTTGTGTAAACGCGACGATAAATGTCTTTAGGCATGGCATTGACATTTCTATTTTATATCAAAGTGCTCTAGTTGGACTTGAGCTATTGCTATTTAAGTGGATCGCATTGACAGTGATCTGCTGTTTGAATTCACGCACTCACTGATGTGTGAAATAAACATATTGTAACCAAAAGTTTCAGAGATTGAGAAATGAAAAGAGAGGAAGAGACTGCCAACATTGTTGTGTCAACAATCAGTGTGACATAATCGCAAGAAAAACAAAATTGTCGCAAAGAATTTCATGCTCTGATGAGAGCGAAACAGACTTTGCGACGGGCTACATAAATCATGAACAAAAAATACTCAAGTTTCAGATACAATGTACTTAACGGCGCGAATATTATGACAAAGGAAAACAATTTATTGCAGACATGTCTTTCATGTGTTGCCTGTGCTTTCTTAGAAAAGTGATTCCACTTGAATGGCATAGGGTTGGTTGTATATGTATTATGAAGGCGTTATGTCAGCCCAACAATTGGAGAGACAACGACTTGCAACAGGGGAACATAGAGATGGAGAAAGAGAGATGTAGCTTTCAATGAAGTGCTTGAAAGATCTAATTGTTACTCTGAAAAGTTGTTGCAAGTTTGCTTTGGAGGAAGGTTAACGAGTCGCGGTTCAATGGATTTTCCTCATAGACTTTGAATTAAATGTTGGCAAAGGCTTTACAAAGGTCAGCTAGCTTTGAATATTTAAAAAAAAAAGTATGAAACCAATTACTAACTTTTTACCAAACAATAAAAAATATTAGATATAAAAAGGACTACGTTCAAACACTGACACCAATTTTAATTCCTACTAAAAAGTCTACACAAAAAAGACGTACGCAAAGTACTGTTATTTTCCTCTTACCCACCTTAAATGTCGACGAAAAAGCAACACGAACAACTTGACACACGAATCCCATCAGCCCATTTCCAATTTTTCCCAATAGGCAACACCTTGAAATGTGTTCAACCGGAATATGTGCGCTAAAAAGAGACGACTACTCATTGAAGTGCAAAACATATGATCACTTTAGAGGCACATAATACTCACACACACACACTACTGCAACGCTACTCACTGCTGCATGACGATTGACGATGTGGGCGATGTTTTAAATAATTGTAACTGCTTCTCAATTAGCCGTTTGGACTCGGCGTAAAATTGTAGATCCCTTCCATTCGTCCCAAAAATTGAAAACCCACACAAAACGAATGGTTGTGAGAAGCTGGGCCTTGGGTCCCATAGACCTGTTGCGCCAAAATATTTATTTATTTATTTAATTGCTTTAAACATTGCTCAGCTTCAGGACAACGCAGGAGGATGTTTTATGTCTTATATGAATCAGGGGAAAATTAACTAAACTGACCAATTTTTTTATTTTTCAATCCGATAAGGTTTTTTGACTATTTTGTAATAACCACGTTATATTCCGGGATAAAAGGTTTTCTAAGTCCCGACCCAGATCATAAGCAATCACTATGTCAAGTTTCACTAAAATCCGTCCAGAAGTTTCTGGGTGATGCGTGGTCCAGCACTTTTTATTCTACAGTTTTATTATATGTTAGAGATTAGAGATAGAGATGTGTATATTTACAAATAGGAAACAAATCCGAGAAGACCATTGACGCGATTTCAACTTTCAACCCAAACTCTTACCAACTTCAAGTGTATTGACCTCTCTGCTATGTGTATTGTTATTCAAGGCGGCAGCTAATATATTTACAAACAAGTATTAAGGCATATCGATATCCAAAGCACACATTTCTGTTATATCTTTTGTTTTTTCTAAAACAATCCAGTTTTCCTCCATAAATTAATTGCCTACCTAGGAAAGACCTGAACATCGGGTGAATTAGTAACGATTACATACCCACTCCACGGAAGTCAAAGTTCGCGTTCACTATTAAAAAGCAAGGCTCTACGTTTGCATCGTTTTCGCAACTTAGAAGTTGCTAATTATAATCCCAACCGTGAACGTTGTTCTCTTATTGTTTGTTTAAAACAAAGACGTGTGCTTAGAAGATGGAACTCATTTCAAGCCATACAAAAGAGATACCTAACACAGAAACTTTATTTTAAATAGACAAATTTATACATGCGAGTATAACTAAGTATGCTATAAATTATAAAATGACAAATTTTGTGTTTACTAGCTGGAAACCCGTCTCAAATGGAAATAAATGTAGTTTTTACGCAAAGGTTGGAATAAAGCTATATTGTAAACAGTCACAAATGGAGGAATTTAACGAAATTGTTCTTTGAAATGTGACAAGCAAAGGGACAACAAATACCTTTGTTAAACTTCTTCGAGCAATCTACCACGTCACACATGTACTATTACTTATTCTCTTAACAAATGCAAAAGACGCCCCTCAGTAGAATTTGTCCAAAAAGTTAATTCAGTTCCAACCATTTAATTTGAATCAAGATCAATGAACTTGAAAAATACTTTCTACTGTTAATTAGGCATTCATTCGTTCGTATTAGTTAAATAATTTATTTAAAGAAAAGCAAACATCAACGGATTGTGTTTGTGTCTTTATTTATTCCCGCCAACCTTTGAAGGCTTGCAAATTTCAAATATAACTCATCGCTCGCTGACATTTATTGCATGACATACAGCGTGTTAATGTTAATAGCAGAGATGGTAAATAAAGTCGGTTGCATTTTTAACTTTCACGTCTAAGCGGTAGACAAAGGCATCGCTTTCGGTCTAAATTTTGAACTCAATATACATAGATGTTAATCAATTCCATTCGTTCCGAGAAATTAACAAAATTAACGCAGACGGAAGATAAGTCTCTGGGGTCTTATATAAAAACCTGTTGCCTATGTTTTTCTTTTATTCAACAATTTCAATATTAGATGATGCATACAGAGTTAATTTTGGAATGCATTCTCAATGAACCTGATTTAATGATTTCACTAAATAGGTAGGAAACCGAATGCAGTTTTAAAAGGGTTTTAAACTCTTTGGACCAAGTATTTTTCGAAGCTCTATCTACCCTGGTCGGCGCATTGGCTCGGTTGTAGTATGTTGGGCTACTAAGCGAGGGGTTCCCGGTTCGAATCCCGAAAGAAACAAATTACAGCTGCATATCTACTTTCAGGAGAGAAGACATTGGCATGCAATATTCATGAACACTCTTCCCACACTATAAGTTCACTGATGTGTTTGATTCTCTTTCTATTCTCAGCTGTCAGTCTTACGTTCAATGATCAACTCTAACCTCGAAACCTGGAAATCTCTATTCAATTTCATTGACGGGTCCTTCCACTGACTGCAATTTTTCAATGATTGCTGAAACTGCCTTGTCAAAAAAATTAAACCACCATTCCACTGATTTGTTCCATTGATTACATTAATTCCACACAAAAAAAAACAAATCATTTCATTGATATGTGTCATTTCTTTATTTGTCAGGAATGGATGGAATCTAATCAGTGGTGGCTGATTTGTTTGTACTGACAACACAGTGAAAATCAGTTTTTCTGAAAGACTTTTTCTGTTTGCTATGACCGCACTATTTTCATTTTCATACTGTTCCAAATTTTTCGGTTGAATTTAACGTATCGCTATAACTGGGGCCTAAAGTAGCCGACAGATTTTTTCGTGGTTTATTAGAAGGACGGCTTGTTGTGACGTTCGCGTGTTGAAAGGGACTAAACTACTCACTGACAACTACCTTGCGCCCAAACAATACCGGTCCTGTCAAAAGTGTGAATATTATCCTTACACAAACAAGGTGCAAATGGTTTAAACAAATCTAAAATGTTAGACATGCTGAGTTTTTCATTCGTATTCAAATTTTTTGAAGTCAAAAGGATACCACAACTCATATGGCTTTTTTACGGATTTCTCGAGTACCTACGATTTTTTTTATGTACAGTCAGAGGGCAGTAGGCAGAACGCAAAACTTTGTGGTTATTATCAGAATGACAACACTGTCTGGTTTAGGAAACTACACCGCTTCTTAAACGCTTGGTAATATGAAAACGAAAGGATTTATGTGAATTTGTTCGTTTTCACATGATTTCTTTGATTTTTACGTTTTTGATTGTTACGTTTTTTTTCCCACAGAATTCAAAAATACTTACCAAGTTTAAAGAAATTTTGAAAATTCACATTTAACGGGGCATTTGTTTTAGAATAACAATATGCTCAGAAATATTCGACTTATTGGCATACAAAGCCAACACTAAGGTGTCAATGTCGCGATTTCGAAAACGACAACTTTTTTAAATATAGGGTTATTTATAATTGAATTAGGGGTTTAACAAACTTATCTATAATGGACAATCTTAGCTCATGCTTGTCGATACATCAGAGAGCAGAAATTTATGCTTAATATCGTCGACCAACAATTGATTCCGAAAGGTTACTTTACGGTGTTGGCTAATGAGCTTTTCACATTTGTATTCCCCCCAGAATCTGCCCACAAGGCAAATAACACCTTATTGTGGTAAACAAAAGTTTTGAACCGTTAATTTCCTCAGCAATTTGACGGCCTTAATTTCTTTAGTTTTAACGAATGGTCTTATGCCTTTGAGGTTAATTACAAAACTAGGTTTGAACTTACAAAATACGATGAACTCAATCGATATCGAAGTTTAATTGGACGGAAATGCATTTATCTTACAACAATTAAGCAATTAATGACCCTCAATAAAGCAAATGGGAAAATAGTAACAAAATAACCATACAAGGAGACTTATTCAAAAGTATTCCAAATAACAACTTATACTGAGTTTTAAATAAAATAAATTATTTAAATAGCTTAATTTACAGTTTAAAAATCACTACCTGAGTTTAGTAACCTAAGCCCGTTTATCTCCGAAAAAATTAAATTGTTAGACCCATTCAAGACCACCTCCCAGTTTGACAGCAAAATTCAAATATTACCCCCTGACAATAGCCAGTTCATCCGAATAAAACCAGTTGATCCCTCCGAGTTCGCACAATCTAATCAAGCGTAATTCCATTTAGAAATTAGGATTCAATCATCATATTCAAATATTTTAACATTTAATTTCTAAACACAAACAAAGACCCAAACTTGCACCCCTGCAAGGTGTGTAAAATCTGTTTGCAGTTGTTAGGTTCTCTTGAATTAATAATTCATCATCATCATAATCAATTAGCCATTTGTGACCGCAAAAACTACACAAAAACATGCAACAGTCTCTCTTGTGTTAACAATAAATCAAAATGCCTGCTCCGATGATAGGACTCCCAATAATCGCCGGAATGGCCGAGAGCAGAACAAAACAAAGCAAAAGCACACAACAAAAAAAAAAACCATAAATTCACAAAATCTAGATCCGAGAGTGCATTTAGTAGATGCATTATGAAATTATGCGATAGCATTGCCGGAATTGTTCAACCGGATAAACATTTACTTTGTGCTCAATGGGCTGGGAAATATATTTTGTCCATTATGCACTGAATTAAAATATGCAGGTGTGTCTGAGCTGTCTGTTGCCGTTTGTGACATGTCCTTCGATAGTTCATTATCCAAGTGCATCTAACAATTGCTTGTGGGCATTAGAAAGAAATATTGCAAGCACACATGTTCGAATACTTATCCGCAATATTTTTGATCGGCAATTAAAAAAAAAATTTTATACATCAAAAAATGCACGGCAGGCTTTTTTTGTAATGCATCGTTAACTTTTATTTTATTTTTTACTTCTTTGTTGAGAGAGGTAAATGTTGTAAAAGCAACATCAATCACGGCACAATAATGGCACGGAAAATTGTTGCGAAATTACACTTTACGTGGACAACGTTGTTTGCTGGTGGTAACACAATTCCTTCAATATTGTGACTTGAGTTTTAATTGACTAACTATAGTATTGCATTGCAGGCACGAATGGACGTAATTAATTGCTGTGTAATTAAACTGCTAAAAGACACAAGACACAATGTTTTTTAAGTAAAATTATAGCAAAGCGTTGTAGCTTACCGTTGGACAAATTTGAATTTCTTACCTGGAAATAAACAAAACACAAGAAATTAGTCAACCGGATTAAATTAAATTTAAGACTATAATTAACATTGGAAAAAGCATTAAACTTGAGATGATAATGTGTGGTAAATAAATGTATGCGCTCTTGTAGTTGGACCCCATTACACCACTTGACATAATGCAGATTATGGAGACATACATGATAAAGGGTTTTCCAATAAGAGGTGTTATTTTGAATAGCCCGCTATTTCGGTAGCTGTCACTTTTGAAGCTGTTATTTTTTGACATTTTACAAGTAGAAACTACGCCATTACTAAAAATGGAACGATACACGCTTCAACAACGCATTAAAATTATAAAAATGCACTACAAAAATGGTGAAAATTTTGCAGTCACAGTTCGCAAAACTAAAGCATTTTTGTGGCTTTTCTCCCTGCTTCAAGCTTGAGTGTACAAGGCGGGATTTTCACAGAGGAATCAGCTGGTTCTGAAACAGCTGTCGAACCTAGTCTTGCTAATTCGTCCGCCTGGAATGCCTTCATGTCCCGGGACCCAGCAGAGCGATACCTTGTGCTGAGTGCCAAGAACCTTGAGTTCTTCGCGACAGCATTTTACCAGCTTGGACTTTATTTCTGTTGCAGTTAATTCTTTTATTGCTGCCTGGCTGTCGATAAAGAAGGTAATACCTTCACTTCTTTCATACACTACTTTCATACCCTTACCATAGAATCACGGGCTGCTGCTACTTATGCCCGACTAATACGAAAGGTGACCTTCTAAATTGTGCCAACTAAAGCGGCATCAGTATTCTTACAAGTTTCTGTCTGCCGTACTATGTCTACGTCTGATACGATCTGTCAACGAATGCATTGACCCTTGTGCGGCTTTAAGCCCGATAATTCCATAACCAACCAAATGTTCAAACTTTCACAGATCCTGAGGATATACCCCAAGAAGTCTAGATTTACCTAGAATCTGTGTGTTAATTAATTATGAGGCCGGATATACGTTTTAATTTTCAGAGACGAACTATGCTAGCCACGTCTAGTCTTGGCATCCCTACTGAACTCGTCAGATTGTGCAGAATGAGGAGGAAGAACGCTCGTTTTTTCATTAAGGTCGAAAGCAATCTCTCTGAGACCTTTAGTGTCAAAAATGGACTTTGTCAACATCAATTTTGGGTGTAAAACTCGCAAGTCAACCCCAGAGGCTCAATTTTTCAAAACCCTGTACAATAACTTGCTACTTGCATCATTGACAGAACTAAACAACATGTTTCTGGTACGTTTGCAAAGGCAGTCTTGATTGAGGGCAGTACGTTCCTCAAACTTAAAGCTGACATCAATCATGAGGGGATATTTTATACACCAACAGCGGTGTCAACAAGAAGTGACTCACAACATCGACGAATCTGACGGAACGTCATAGAGAACAGCGACTTGTCAACCTCGAATCCGCTATAAACTCTTAAAACGACAGCTAAATCAACTTGCCCATCACGTTTATGACTAAAAATCCCGCAGTTAAATAGTTAAAAGCGGCATCGCATGGAGCGTCGGCGCCACTTAAGTGAACGAATAATAAATCACCCACCGAAAGTACCTTTCAATAAAACCAACCTCTATATTATTGTTTGAACGTCTTAAATTTTGTTGGCCGAAACAATCTTTTTTCGTACCTATGTTTGTTTACAAAAAAAAAATGAATTGCTCTCTGAAATGTCTACTATATATCTAATTTTCCAACAAAAATCACTTTCACACATTCAATCAAATTAAACAATATAACCGTTACAAATTTAATAAACATCTTCAGCCAAAAAATATTCCCTCAACATTTATCCATGTGTCAATTTGTTTCGGCTACCCATCAAATCAATATTATCAATTTGGACACCAACGAAAAAAAGCTCGATCTGAAACACCGCTAATTATAGCAACATTTCAGCGCATGCCCAACTTATTGCTGCTGAAAACGAAACTGTGATAATAAATCAAAATCCACCAGTTAATGGATGGCAGTTCTTTTGTTTTGTTTTTTCAGAGATGAAGTGAAAAAGGCAGTTTACCCAAGCCAATTCGAAAGTAGGAAATGGTAAGTTGTGGTCACTGGCCTTTTTGACAAAGAAACAGTGACTCACTATAAACCGTAGACAATGAGACCAGGCTAAGTGCATTACTGTGAGAATCAACCTGCTGCTACTTTTAGTGTCAGCATTATGCAACTAGAAGTCTCCCACTCCGCACATATGGTCGCATGTTCTGCCCGAGTGGGTTTCCTATCGAAACTGACCAAAGTCTGCGCGTAACCACATGTGAATTGGACATATCCCAGCGGCGTGCATATAATCATATAACGATTTTGTTTTTGCTGGCGTTGCCATAATGAACTCAAGCGAGTGTCCGATGGTGCCTTGCCGATGCCTGGGCAGACACATTCGATATTTTAGGTGCAAGGCAGTGGCATTAACAGTTGGACACCTCAGAAGTGAATGCACAAAAGGAACCGGAGCTGGGTTGCATAAGTCGTCGCGAAATACCGCTCAGTCATATCGTGTGTTAATTGTTTAAGCCAATTTGTTGTTGAGTGTGTGCAATAACTTTGTCAGAAGAGGATATTAATCGGTGGGCCAGGAGAATGACACAGGCCTTATGCAACCACGCCATGGTCACAGTAATTGGGTCAATTCTTGAAGACCACGCACAGCTTCTCAGCACAAGAAGTGATCAGTGCGTCTATGGAGACATACTCTCTCACGGCTAATTTTAATGTTAAATGCCTTAACGATTGTTACAAGCCCTCAAAGACGCATGGACACATGGTATAATTACCGGTAAAACGGAAAGGCGTGCTAAATGGTTACAAGTGGTTATATGCGTGGAAGTATGCGAATTGGCAACTGTCACAAGTTGACCCAATTTGTGTCGGTCTTTTCATGTTTATTCAAATGCCATAAATACCACTCGAAGAATGTACTTACTGAGGAGGATGGTTATGGTGACCATGAAACGGCTGTTGTTCGACAAGCCCAACTTGAACGGCAATGTACGAAAACAGATGAAGTTATTGAAAAAAAAACCGGTAAATACAATCAATTGAAATAATAGATTTGCGAGGTGATAATTGTGGTCAACTTGACTGAGTTTAGCTACTTGAAAGTGTTTTTGTTGTTTGGTTAACACATTAAATGGTAAATGTCACTTTAGCTATCTTAATGGGGTGGGCTTTGAAAGTTGATCTCGTCTAAATAAACCTTGCGTGGACAATAACCTAATGTGAGTAATTTCAATTAAGAGATTTCGACTTTGTTTCTATTCAGTCTTAGACCATTTACGAGGGTAGCAACAAGCTTATAGGTGCTTCAACAATGATCCTTGAGACAGTGGAGCGCTAACAATAAGTGATAGTTACGACAAGTGCTTAAACAAATTGTCGACAACGGGAGACTATAACACGAAACAGCTAGTAGGTAGGTACCAGTGGCGTGGCGTCCATATAACCCGATTTCTACCGACTTCCCTTTTTAAATTTCCACCAGTCAACACTATTTACCCAAAACCAAATATTCATTTATCTATACATGAAAGATGAAACCCTACCAAATGAATTGAATATTCACAAAATGTTACACACATATAAGTTTAGACTTCAGACTACTTGACATTAAACAACTAGTGGACTACAGTACGTTGATTTTAAGAGAACATTTGCTTGTATCTCTTTTTTTTTCTTTTACTTACTTACTTTTTCTTAATAAACTAACTTTGCAACATTTTAAGACCAAGATTGAGTTCAACCATTAAGTTTAAGTGGTTAAAAAAAGCAAAATAAATATTTCATTTCTTTCAAAACGCTCGAGGTAGGGCGAAAGTCGGACTTTCAACAATTCCTCCTTTGTCCGTCCTCGCTTCTTTGCTCAAAAAAATCGTCTGCAATGCGACCTCGAAAAGGATAGAGGTAGTACATTTATCGAAAAATTTTTTAAAGCATCAAGTTTTGAACTGTCATATAAATAAATGGCAAACAAATATCAAAATGTTGGTTATTCATTAACAAACACGCAGCATTTATACATACACTCATTAAAAAACAAAGAAAATTCTGGAATGCCAGTTTTCGACTGATGATAAAACCCAGCCAAACAGCAACTTTCACAAAAAACAACTCCAAAGTAAGGGTAGTGTGTTTTTGAAAATATTGACAACTTTTTCAAGGATAGAAAAAAATAACCAGCATATTTTGTTAAAGCCGTAAAAATGATATAACGGCGACAATACAGCGATAAAAGTTGGTCTCCACTGTCCTAAGTGAATTTGTTGTTTCCGAAATAGTTTTAAATTAACATTACGCAATATTCTTCCTAAAGGTATAAGGTACCCACTCCTACAGGACACATTTATTCACACACCTAGATCAATAAATGTAAGCTTAATATTTTCTTCTTAATATCTTAATTCTAAACTGAAACAATTCTCCATGACAACTTGACTATTGAATTTTATTTTCGAACAATAGTGAAAACGGTGTTTCAAAGATATAACAGCCGAATTTGAATGTTCAAAAGTGCACATAGATTCAACAAAATTTAGCGCTTTTGGACAGCTCTATAAGGGATGTATTTTTAATCCCCATCTGGGTAGCCAATTCACTATTTTTCTATATGAAGTTGTCATCATCGAGTCCTTAGCAATTAAATGATTTCATGGCCAGTAAGGTAGTAAGATATGTAAAGCTTCGTTTCGATAATGTCTTCCAAAGAAATAATCACAGATTACTGTCCGCTGACGATGACTGCAAGAGCTTAGTTTTAGAAAAATGACTTAAAATGCCACCACCATGAAGACCTCACCAAACAATGCACTTTTGTTGGTGCAATTGAGTTTGTTGTTGATTTTTTCGACTCCAGAATCTGTCATTTTAGTTCAGCAAAGCAAGCCCCGACTGCTTTAAAAAGTTTTAAGAATCGTTTTTCTGATGGTGAAAGTATATTCATCATATTATATAAATACAAACTTAATATAATAAGTCAGTACTATTGTTTGTAAAAACAATACTCCACATAAATGTCAAAGCACTGACAAATATTAAATCGCGGTTTGTCAGTACACTACGGCAGATCCTGAAAAAAAACCCCAACAAGTCCAGATCGATACTCACTATCACATTTAACAGAGCCATGTCGTGTTTTGGCATTACTATCAAACTTGTCAGATTATGCAGAATAACGATGGAGAACGCTCGCTGCTTCATAATGGACGGAAACAATCTCACCGAAACTTTTTATGTCAAAAAAGGATTCAATCAAGGTGACGCGCTGTCATGCGACTTTTTAACATCATAGATGAGAAAATTATGCGAAATTCGCAAGCCAACGACAGGGAAACAATTTCTCAAAATTATTGGCTACATCGACATCATTGGCAGAACACAGCGAGCTGTCACTAGTGCGTTTAGCTAGGGACTTTGTCTACCTCGGCTCAGCTATTAACTCATTTATATAATTAAGGCACTTTAAAGACCCTGATCTTCCCAGTCCTGCTTAATGGTGCAGATGCATGAACATTATTGAAGGCGTATGAGAAAATCCTTAGACGTTTTGAACGAAAAATTCTTTAAGTAATTTTTGGTCCCGTTTGCGTTGACGGGTTTTGGAGAAGGAGATTTAACAGCGCATTCTATTAGCTGTACAGCGACATCGTCCTGGTCAGAAAAGTTCGCATCAGTCGTTTAAGACATATAGAGCAAATGGACACCAACGCACCGGCCCGAAAAGCCTTCAATTTCAACCCGAAGGGACGACGCAGTTGAAGGTGACCTTAACCAACTCCGAGTGCGCAACTGGAGGCGGTTATCCAAAGATCGCGCTAACTGCAGCAGTGTATTGGTCGAGGCCCAGCTCCACCCCGGATGAACCTCGCTTCAGACAATACTAACGAAACGCGTCAGATGTGTAACACAGAGATCCGAACGTACTTAATTTTTTTCAGGGGAGTTGGATGAATTATCCTAAAGGACTGCTATGAAGTTGGAAATGTGCCAATATTAGAAGGTGGATGGCATACCACTGATGTTAGGTATCTGCCCAAAAAATTATCCATTTGCAGGTTACAAACACCGTATGGGCACACCTTTAGACGCAAACGTAAAAAAGTGGTACGGTTCATGGTATCAATAACCCTTGATTGCGAACAAATTCCCCAACTCTAAACTGACTTCTCTCCCTGACAAATACAGACATTTGTTAAATGTTCAACAATTAATAGGCCTTCCAAGGATTCGCTCTGGCATACTGCCAAACACACAAACACACTCCACACAAATGCAGATTGACCTATTAACTTGACTTCCCTGTCCAAATGCATTCACAATCTGTACCCAATTAAATGTATAAGCTGGATACAAAATGTCCATTTGTGTTTTGATTACAATTTTGCATAATTTCTCCGACATTAATCAATAATCACAACAATACACGTTATTGTATCAATTGTACTCGGCCGCCAGTCCGACGAAATCCGATTTAATATACCTCCCCGCATACATTGTCTGGTGCGTGCAGACAATCGCATTTTGTAAGACGAGTCCCATAATGACACGTTTTGCACCTTAAACGACAAACTGGTGCATCACGTCCAGTATCTATAGTGGCAACATCAACGGCAACAGCAGCAGCAATTTATCGAATGCTATCGCACAAGTAAATCCATTTGGAAAATCCTCAGCACACACACCTGCATAATTATGTGTCCCATCATTCGGACGTACTCATATTCGTCCGCATCTGTGTCCAAAGTTTTTCGCTCCCATCACAAGGTGGGGCGAAACCACTCCACCCCGATGTTGGCCATTTAGTTAAGCACGCAGTATTATGGGTCTCGGAATGAACTAATTAGGCGGTGGTTGAGAGTTCGTGATGTACCGACCGGTCCTGTGAGTCGAGCCAACAACGGGTCGTGTCCAAGTTGTGCAATTCTAAATCTCGTCGAAAATGCGACCCAAAAGGGACATGTAATTTAATTTCACAGCCCAAAACTTTGCGAGTTTTCTTAAAGTGCTGTTTGGTTGTAGCATGCTGCTGCTGCTGCTGGTGGCATCGATAAATTTCCGATAACCTCTCTCGATCGCAAGGGAAGATATTCACAAGAAACCGGGTTATGCATGTGACAGGCTGCTGCTGCTGTTGCAACTACGGCTGTATGTACATTTGCGGTGTGTGCACTTAAATTTAATGGAATTACGTATATGGGATTATTCGTAATGATGTAGAGCATCAGGCCACAGTAGTTGCGCTCACTCGCATCGGGACATCGGCATGGCATATGTGTGCATGGTTAAACTTCAAAATTACGAGCCAAGTTGCAGCCTGCCCGCAGTCGGGAGGGCTATTAGTGAGCGCAATGAGATCCACTTTACAGATTTGGGCAAGCAGCAGTCCGCTCGACGGTTGGCCTTATTGATTTGTGGCGCGATTTTTCAATTAAAAGCGTTTTCCTTTTGGTTACTTGTAGTTTTCGTTACTAGTCCAGTAATGTGAAAGCCAAGTATCTCTTGAGCGGACAGGTTGAGTGCCAAGTTATTTGAGAGTGAAGGCCGTCTTTCCAATTGCTCACTGGCGCGTAACACTGACGCCTTTGCAAGGAGAAGGAAGGCTTTCCATCCAGTTTGTAATTGATTCGAGGCTTTTATGGTGAATCATATATAAGAGTGAAAAGTTGGCTGAAGAATGAAGCCCATCGGCTTTATAAGGATGCCTTGGTTATGGATGGAGACTGTTCGGGACGACTTTTAACTTGAAAGTCACGCCTTACATCGAATGTGCCAGTAATAAAATCTGCCCTCTTTAAGAAAAATTCTTAAATCTTCTCAGAGAGTTGACCGATTGCAGCAAAACGAAAACGAAATGTTGGTCCATTATGTCCCCGAGTTGTGACCGAAAAATCCAAATGGATTGGGTGAGTAGTTTTAACGTGATTCCGTAACCAATCCACATTAAAACTACAGAAGTCGAACGCAATTTCCACAAGAGTCATAGTTCCCTGTAATTTGTCTACCACTCGTGACAGTTTTTTAATTACGTACCAGCTTCCTCATCCAGTCGCATCTTCAACAATGACAAGGAAGTGAGAAATATACGTTCCATTACGTCCTCCGCCATTATTCAATCAATAGATCGATGAATCATTTTATACGTGCGCGCGCAGTAATACATCCGTCACTTTGGTTTATCTCAATAAATCCCCAGTCTTTTTTAATTCTAACATTCACTCATAAATCACTCGCATAGGTTGTTCCTTGATCCCGCAGTTTACTTCGCGTATTACGTCGCTTTCAGTGCTAATCCTGACAACACACGATTAAAAGCAAACCCTACCCTTCCGGACTTAGTTCGTGACGTACATCATACTTTTCCAATTGTGCATGAGTGGCTGATTGAGCCGAGCCTCTCTCTCTACCCCCAGTGACAACAATGATTTGCACCTGGCTTGGGGACAATCTGTATCCGGAAATCGTGATAAGTGAATGGCGGACCCAACTGAATTGCTTTCGTTTTGAGGGCAAGAATCCGCCAATTCGCGGACAAAACAAGAAACTATGTTAAAATCTACACGACTTTTCGGTCGATTCATTAGGCCAACCTCTACGATTGCCTAACACATGCATAGTCGTTGTGCAGCCACCACAAAAATGGTCCGACATAGTTTGCAGGCTTGTTGACTGTCTGTCCGAGTGGCTGTTGTCGGCGCGTCAACTGCCAGCGTTTTGCCTTCTGATGGCTGTCATTAACCGCCGACTGCATAGAATTGAATTAAACGTTGTCGTGCACCCAGAGAAGGCAACCCATTTACGTCGAACAAGATCACTGAAGGAAGGTTGTGCGCGATCGCAGTCATCTGGCGCAAATTAATGATGCAGATATGCAGCAAGGTCGCGCTCGGTTCGATCCAAAGCAAATATTCGGATCACCATCGATTTTTTGTGCAGATTTGCCTTCGGATGCAGGTCGCGTAACCGCGTCTCCGGATTCTGGCCAGGTGGTTGCACTGCTCGCACATAGATTCGAAGCGTGATCCGCAACTGATGAAACAAGACGAGGGCATTCGGTGGTTTTGTGGCCATATACTATTTCGCACTTTATGGAAAATAAGAAGCTCTCCCAATTTGCCGCTCCATCTAAAGACACATACTCGAACCGCCATCCGATCATCTCAAAGGCGATTCACCGCCACTTGCCGAGGAAGCCAAGCGACCGCCACAATTCAAACGAGCAGTGGACAAACTTTACAATTGTCCGCACTGTAATCAGATCACCAACATGAAATATAATTGTCACGACTCTATTTATATTCATTGGAGTCTGTATTTCTTTGCTTCGCGGTCGCAAAAATGGCGCACGAATGTGCAAGAGGCACAATAGGTTAATACATGTGACAGGCGGTGGAGAACGACGAACGTAGAAAAGACCCTCCGGAGTGCGCGTTTCATTTGAGATAGTTGAGATCGATATCATTGGCAGTTATTGGCTTGTCCGTTTACTACCAGTTGCCGTCGAATAAGCTATTACTGGTAAATTTATGACGAGCGATGTAACACTGGATTGTCGTGCATGTCCCTGGGGAAGGTACTGCACATAGTTATTTGTTATAACCGATTAATCAACTAGCGAATGACTTGAAAAAAATTACAAAACTCATTAAAATATTTCAAAAATATATTCCCCTCATCAAATTTACAACATTTCATTCGACGACCCATCCCCGCCCTCCGTCAGCCAACTGCTGTTCAATACTTCAGGCAGATTCCATCGCTGATTCGGTTCGGGTTCCAAGAGCACCCTCACCACGTCCTTCGCCTGCTCGCTGATCTGATTGACATACTTTCGCCTGAAAGTGAACTGTCTGTTCGTCTGGTTCTCTACGAGCTTCTTAATATCCCGATCGTCGAATGGCATTTTCTTATTCAACATTATAAACAATATCACACCGAGCGACCACACGTCCGAGATCTTCGGATCATATGGAATTCCATCCACAACTTCGGGTGCGGCATATGCTGCCGAACCGCAATACGTCTGCGACTTAACCGGTTGTCCATTCTGATCCGAGCAGTAACGCGCAAACCCAAAGTCTGCCAGTTTTATGTTCATGCGTCGTGACAATAAAACATTCTCACACTTAAGATCACGATGGGCAATATCATAGCTGTGGAGGTAGCTCAACGCTTTGGCCATTTGCAGGAACCAAACCTTGCTCTGTAGCTCTCCAATGTAGCTGTTCTTTGTGATGTATGTCAGGAGGTCGCCATTTTCGGCGAATTGCATGAAAATGAATATCTTTGGACCGCGCTCCAAAATGCTGTGCACTTGAATTATATTTGGATGTTCGATTTTCGTGAGGATGTCGAGTTCTCGGGGGAAAAAATGCTTCAAATAGTCCTTGGGCGCTTTCTTCTTGTCGATAATTTTGCATGCCAGGTTAAGCTCTGTCCCCTGATCGTCCTCACAGACGGCCGAAATCACAGTGGCGTAGTTGCCCTCTCCGATTTTATGGCCAATGTTGTAGCCCCGCAGTGCCAATGCGTGGACATCTGATGATTTGTTCTCCAGCGATCGGATCGAGGAAGAGTTCGACCTGGCCATTTCCTATGACATTAAATTTAACCAACAATGATTTATGAAATTTGAACTCGAAGTTGGTGTCGTCCAAAATTGGTGTGATTGTACAAGAATTTTTCTTTACACGAAAACTTCGAAAAAAGTATTTACACTAACTGAACGAGATTGTTTCAAAAGTGAATTTTAAATTTCAGACTTCTATGCTGTATCGTAGAAGATACAGTGCTATCGGCAGTGAGGTAGGATCCAAGATGCTTGAGTGTCGGTCTATCTAGATGGGTATCAGGTTCAAAGACTGGCTTCGTTGTTTTAACATTCCACTGAAAAAGAAATAAAGTGCACGACTGGATCGCACGAAACTTTCTCGTTCATATTACCAGTTCGGTTGGTTTATTTTTCTTTTTTTATTGTTTATAGGCTATAAAACAAGATTTTTTAAATTGGTGATGCTGGTAGGTGGCCAAGACTCGAAGTAGGGTTTGTGACGTAAGAATTCAGAGATTTGTTTTTGAATTTGCACGTGTTTGGGGGTAATTGAAGTGCGGGTTTCTGATAGTGGAGACTCCAATTGGTTGGACTTATTTTAAGGTTCATGATTAATATGGTTGAAAAAAGAAGAAGTGGGAAATACTAATTTGCTAAAAAGGAGTTTCGAGTAGTTGTGATTACATTTTAACTGGTAGTGCGGGAATGTTCATAAGATGGCGTTATTTGCATTTCTCTAAAAAAAACTAAGTACGGTTTTTTTCAAGAATACTTATGTTATCGTTAATAAGCATTTTAGTCAAAATCTTTAAAGCTGATTTTGGAAAATAATGCGTACAAAAAGTAACAAATATTGCAATGTTGGGTTCGAAAAATAATCTTGCTCAACTATTAAGCTAAAAACTGCGTATAGGGTATTGTTCAGGATGTTAGTATATATTACGTGGTTTTTAAAGTTTTATCCAAATCGAAAATGGTGTTTTCGAGATATGAACAGTTTTCAAAATCAGCGTTTCCGGTGGTTGGAATCGAAAATTATGGACGCAATAATGTTGAAAACGTCAATTTTACTGCAAGTATGCATTTTAGTCAAAATAGTTTCAGCCGTTTTCATGTAGGTAAAACAAAAGAAAACCAAATTCTCAAAATATGCCATTTTTCAAAAATCTATTATAGACAATTTAGAGAAAAACTGAGTTTTCTATCATGTTAGGAATGACCATATTACATACACAATTAATTTTTGTTTTCGAGATAAGGCCACTTTTCAAAAGTACCGTTCGTTATTCGATTTTTTAGCCAAAAACTGGGTATGCACCCATGTTGACCCCATATAGCGTAGTGCAAGTATACATTTTGGTCAAAATCGTTAAAGCCGTTTTCAAGTTAACCATAATTAAATAAAGTCTTAAAAAAGAACATTTTTCCAAAATAGTCCGTTGACCGATAATTTAGGGAAAAACTGAGTTTGCCATCATGTTGGGAATGACCGTATTACCTTAAATATTTGTCGAAATAGTTTTGACCGTTTTTGAGATATGACCAATTTTCAAAATTACCGTTATTCGATTTTTCTGCGAAAAACTGAGTATGCAGCCATCTTAGTTACACATACTTAAGCCCAAATATCAATTTTTGTTGAAATCGTTAGAGCCGTTTTTGAAAAATTCAAACTTGTTTAAAACCGTTATATGGCAAGTACCGTTAATAATAGGGTTAACTTGCAAAAAAAAAGTGGCCCCGAACTGTAAGCCCACAAACTCCAAATCCGAAGTTTGAAAGAAATCCGTCCAGCCGTTTGCGCTGTGGAGTTCAGAAAAGGACGGACAGAATTGCGAGACCCATTTTTTCGAGTTGTAATGTTAGATTTGATTAAAATCTCGAGTTAGATTTTTTGTACGATAACAATACCTACCTTTCTCTTACTACGTATACGAGAAAGTTAAAAACATATTAATTCTAGGATTCAAGTATTTTTCCTACCTCTTGTAATACTGGATGCCATTTCAATTGTCTTTTAATCCTTTTAAGTTTTGTTATTCATGATGAGCTCCCTAACATTCGCTTCCCCGTCTCCGCCATCATTTTCCCTTCTAGGTGCAAATTCTCTGCCGCAAAAAAAGCTTCTCCTTCTACTTGATGAACCGCCTCTTGGGCAAAGTCAACTTTTTGGTTTTTGACAGCACCACTGTAGCTTGGTAATCTTAATCCAACATTGAACAGCCTTCTGATGTGTTTTCGATTGAGTTCTAGGTCCAGAAACATGTTAAGAACCCCCGAAAATATTCATTATCCCCTCCTTACTTTCATTCCAGGTTCTACCAGCACGCTCGCAATACAAATTTCGCCCGAAGCTGGGCTAAGAAACGCCACAAGTGCCATTATCCGAACCGCTGACGATGTGGTCATTCCCATACCAATACCTCTGACCGCCAATCGGACTCTGGGCACGGAAATAAGCACATCGGAACGTCAACGTCGATTAATACCATACATGGCGTTTTATTTGCCGCCAACCGAATTCCCAATCAATCAGCAATATCTCGTTCAAGTGGTAAGTGCAGAAAATTTCACTCCGACTCAAGTGTAATTCCAATTCGAATTCAAAATCAAAATGAATGCATACGCACAGAGAGTAATTATTTGCAATGCATTCGAAAATGATGCATTTGCGTTGGCTTAACCAAACTATAAACTATTTCGCGCAAATAAATGTATGTGGAATAAATAATTTCTCTTCCTAAACAGCCGTCAAAACAACTTCAACATCAATCACCGCAGAAATCTCAAAAGCAGCAGCAGCATTCCATACCACTACCGACCGCCTATGTCCACATGAAGGTTCCAATAAATAACCAACAACAGTCTCATCACAGCTCCCAGAATCATCATCAAGCGGCTGCATTCCAAACAATTGCCTATGGTGGTCAACACCCCTTCACTCAGTTGAAAGAGAACAACAAAGTGGCGCTAAATATACCACCACCACCACCGCCGCAACATTCAATTCTGCCACCGACTGGCGCTGCAGCAGCACCGCAACGAGTTCCAATTCGCAATGTGTCCAAGGTGAGGAGTAGCCCAGTGTTGTAAGGGGGAGTCATTCACCCAACAGTTTTGTTTTACCTTTTACAGCACAAATCAGTTGGCGGGCAGCAACAGTATCATCAGGCTGAGCAGCAACAGCAACCGGCGTCGGCGGTTCATTCGCAAAATTTCAATTTGACACCGTTTACACCGACAAACACGGTGCCCGGCCACTTTATACCAATAATTTATACCAACGAACAACAGGCGAACAGCGTTAATTACAAGCCAACGGCACCGTCATCGACGTCAATAGACTCTCATCAGCAGCAGCAGCAGCACCACCAGCAGCAGCATCAATATCAACAACTCCATCAATACAATGAAGTACCAAACATTGGCCAGCTGAAGGAGCATCAGCTACTACAGCATCCGTCACATTCAAGTGTTGGCCATAAACAACCGAGTCCGGAGGACTACCGTCATCAGCGGCCTCATGGAGAGCTTGCTCTTGCCAGACCGGCGGCGTCTCCAGTGCCCTCTGCGGAACTGGTGGTGCCAAAAACCTTGTCACAAATTCAGCAACAGGAACGGAAACAGGTGCAATATGTGGCCATGCATCCGGATGCTAGTCCACCGTCAAGGTAAATTGCTCATGTAAATAAATAGTGTTGTAAGCGGAGTGATGTGTGCACGGTAAAGCTTTATGGGGACTTTTAATTGGCTGCCATTCGTTGGAGGACAACAAGAAGGCTTCCAACGGATAGGAGGTTCAGCAACAAGTCTTCTGTTTAAAAGTAAAATTCCATTTTCAACGTCAGAATCCGTGAAAGGCATGTCGAGGTGACAGAAAGACGCTGCAGCTTTGTAAAGTCAGCAAACTACTAGGTACTTTGAAGTCGCTTAATTATGACGTTTTTCGTCCGCTGTCAAACTTATTGCACTCTTTAACCTTCACAGTCGTTATCAAACTTCAAACGTCTTCGACTCTTCTGTTTCCTCATCTAGAGCGAAGTATTTTCATAAATATCCCTTGATCTATGTAAAAGTTGACCGATAACCTCTGCTGTGATCGAACATTCCCCACCATCCGATAACTTTGCATAGGCATTTGTTAAAAGACTGACCGCGGCTTTACATTTCCGTCAAAGTCCCACAGCAAACATCACGTCCACCTATTTACAGGTGTTTACCAGACCAGTCCCATCTTTGTGTTGATTAAAATTCAAATCACATGCTCATCATGGTGAATGGCATTGGCATACAATCGCTTTCACTAAGTCGTAACAACACTCCCATGTGATTCATTGCAGTTGTGGCAGGCTGAGATTTTAATCAACTGTCCAATCGACAGTAATAATTCTTGTACCCAGTGCCAGCACCTGTTGTCTCGGTTGCGAACAAGTTGTAATGCACCACACAACACCCCAGCAATTGTGTTACTAAATAAATCATTTGGCATCCTTTGTCCATTTCAGTTCCAATCTCCGAATTGTAAGTGATTTGCCAACAGAGAATCGTCATCAGTATCAGCAACAGCAGCAGCAGCAGTTTTCAAATACTGAAAACCTAACACCACAGCAAAAGTATGTCCTCTACTTACGACAGCAGTTGCGGTACAAGCAACAGCAGCAGCTCCAAGAACATCAAAAGGAACACGTCCAGCAGGAGCAGCAACAACAGTCGCCGCCGTCACACCACCACTATCAGCAACAACAGCAACAACAATATCATCAGACTCAACAGCAGACAGAACAGCAGCACAATCGACAGTACCCTCAACCCGACCATGTTTATGTCGTGAGCACGACAGCCAGTCCTCCGGTCTTGTCGTCTACGGTGCGTCCATCAACGCAATCAATCGATGCCCATCACGAGAATCATCATAATCTGAATCGTTTTAATGAGAAGTACCCCCAGCACAGTCCCATCAGTCATGTCGTACACCAACAGCCCGAGGTGATAACGAACCCCGAACAGATTTTACATCCCAGAAAGCAACAGCAGCCGTCATATCCACTTGCACCTCGACCCGAAGTCCATAGGTATGCTCAGCATCAATTGCAACCTCATCAGCAGTACCAAAGGTAAGTCTACTACTTTGTTGTCGGCAGACGTACATCGGTTACATTCGCATTCACATCTCCCTCTCTATCTCTCGCAGCAATCCGAACTACATCGAGTACGTAATTGACGACCCCAAACAGGAGATCGAGGAGCAATCACCGGAAAAAGACCAACATCAGAGCATCCGTCCGCCTCCGATTCTTCTGGTCAAAAATGCCGTCCCACCTCCTCCACCCGTCGAAGTGGTTGTCACATCACCCCGGCCAATGTACAAAAACCAACCAACCCTTCGATTACATGCAATCTCGCCCACCCCCCGTCCAACGGTCCGACCGTACACACAGTCCTCGCACAATCCCACTCCCACTCCACCGATGATTCTCGTCTCATCGAAACCCAAGTACACCCAACTCTTTCCAACAGCTTCCCCAACACCGGTCAAACTGCAACCCTCACAGAAGTACGCAGACGACGACCCATTGCCTGACATTAAGACGTCATCGCTGGCTGAGATTTTAAGAAAACTCCAAGAGAGTAATCACCTGCCACAAACACTCACACCCGACAACATTGACAACTCCATAAGAACACTAATTAAGATCCTGCACAACCTTAAGGGATCCCAGACGATTGTGGAGAATCCACCGCAACATCATGACGAAGATTATGACTACAACAACAATGCGGCCATTGAGGACGAACCAGCTCCGGCTCAACAGGACCTGAGTGCTCCCACCAGTAATTCCCATTAACACCTGTCAAATCTCTATCGACGACACTTAATCATGTCTCTTTTCTTCTTTCACTTTAGTGCCGAGCGCCAAGCCAGGACCCAATTCGGGCCGACCAGGAATCGATTATCCAACGTTAGCCAGTATACCAGTAACGTCTTTCAGCTGCCAGGAGCAACGATACAAGGGATTCTTCGGTGATCCGGAAACTAATTGTCAAGTTTGGCATTACTGTGACCTGAACGGTGGCAAGGCGTCATTCTTGTGCCCCAATGGCACAATCTTCAGCCAGGTGGGTAATCTTCTAGCATTAGTTTGCCGTCGATGTAAATTGTTGCTCCTCCTGAGGCCGTCTGCAGATGAACACGAAATTAAGTTTTACAGCCAACTCTAGCAGGTAGTAAATTGTTGGTCGTGTTTTGTTTCGGAGCCCATAGGGCATGTTAATATTGCATGCGTCTATGCAGTGTACATTAAAAGGAACACAGTTGGCCAAGGCAGTTATGCATTACTAGTGTAATTAATGCAATTTTGTGCAGACCCCTCTGAGGCATAGACGCACTCACACCACACAGTACGGTGTAAGTTCAATGTTTTGCATCTTAAATAATGTATGCCTAAGATGTCCCATACACGATGCGGAATAGAACTCGTTCGATTCGGTTGTCAGGTTTAAGCAACGAAATTGGTATTTTTTTTTGAAATTCCCATGCCCAAATGGCTGACACTGCGACCTGAAAGATCTATTGAATCGATGGGGTAAGGTTACTCTAAGAGACGTGTGACCTCCCTGATGAAGGTCAATAGCTCCTTAGTAACAGATTTTTGTATGTCTGCCCGTGTACGAGTCTCTCTGTTGAAGACTCGTTTTCTCAAGCCAGGCAGTCACAGAAGATGTGTTCAGAGGATTCGACATATTCCAAACAGAATCTACATTCTGTGTCCGGCTCATTTTGTTGAGGTGGTATTTTAGACCACAGTGGCCTGTGAGGAAGCCCACTAGCTTTCTTATATATTTTCCTTACTGAGCCTAAGGATTTCCTTGTAGGAGTAAGGCCTAATTAATAGTTTAGATTGTCTTAGACCCGGGACCTTTTCCCTGTGCTCAAGACGAATTTGGTTTTCCCATTCATTAATTAGCCTTAGTGCAGTAGTCAATTGACTGAGCAGTATGATTCGGAGCCTGCCCTCGCTAGTTTGTCTGTATGTTCGTTGCATGCACTGCCCTGATGACCAGGTACCCATCATGGTTTAACCCTGTTATGTTTGGCTGGGGTTTGCAGAGCATCGTGACAACTTTTAATGATTAAAAGTCCAATGTATTACATGCTAAAGCTTGCAGAGCTGCTTGGCTGTCTGAGAAAAAGTGTATAGCCTTTCCTTTAATCCCTTTTTTCGAGATTATATCAGCGCAAGTTTCGATAGCCTGGATTTCCGCTTTAAAAACCGTGGGACAAAACACCATTTGTTTCGAGACTTTGGTGTTGGGTCCAAAGACACCAGCTCCAACTCCGGAGTCCATCTTTGATCCGTCTGTGTACCAGACTATACTTTTTGGGTCCAGTGAACTCCCTAACCGTAGTGTCCGGGACGGAGCAGAACATATTCATGTTTGGGATTTGATTAAGTATTTTCAGGTGTCCCACAAGATCACCTGGTTAAAATTAGATTTAGTTTGATGGCACATCTGGCGGCCGTCTTCATAATGAACAATTGAAGTGGCGAAAGCCCAATAATGGCCTCAAGTGCTGTTGTAGACCAAGACAGGCCATCCTTTGAAGCTTCTGAAGCTTATTTGCAGTAGTTCATTCTCGTACTTTCGGCAACCAGACGATTGCCAAGTTCGGCCGCACAGACATCTACAGGCCCACATGGCTCTAGTAGAGCGTTCTATGACAGACTTGATATGTAGGATCCAATTTAGTTTCTTATCAAGGATGATTTAAAGATATTTTACCTCATTGGAGTAATTTAATGTAATTCCATTTAAGATAATCTATCTATATATATAAAAATGGTGTGAAAAATGTATAGTGATTCATCAATTGCGAACCGCTGGGCCGATTTGGCTCAAATCTTTTTTCAGTTCTTCGTAATTACCAGGAGCATATTGTTACGAAAGAAAATTTTGGGAAAACCTTCCGGAAAAGTCGGGAAATTTGAAAAATCGAAATTTGATTTTTTGTATTGGAAGTTATTGCGCAATTGTTCCGGAATGGCTTTTGAATGGAAAAATAGAAAATTCATAGTTCAAAATTTGGAAAATTTCGAAAAAACACGAAAAATTTTTGCATTTTATCGCATGATTTGATGATTTATAGCTTTTGGTGAACACTAGATGCCCTACAACCTTCCTGCCTGCGTACTGTAGATGGTGTGCTGTGCGCCACTTTTCGGGAGGTTTGTCAATGTTTAGATTTGTTTGAAAACGATATACATTGGAACTCAACTCCCGCCGATGCAACTTTTTGTATCAAATTACATTGTTTGCGATCATCATAGCGACATTTCATCCCTCGAACCCGACCGCGAGATGGTTGAAGACATTACGAAGACTTCGAATTTCGATCTTGAAATTAACGACGAAATGCGCAACAAGCGTTAGTTCTGATCGAAGACATGTGCGGCAGTCTGCTGTCGAAATTGGGAATGCCAACGCCAAATTGTTCGATGCACGATGAATTCAATCGCGAATTGCAACGGGAGGAAGACTATGATCGGGATGAGCTGCCCGAAAGAGTACAAACAAATGTGCAGCTGTTGAATGCCGAACAGAAGAAGCACGATTTGCTGATCAGGGTTGTTGATGATGAAACGGGAGACATTTACTTTCTCGATGCTCCCGGTGGGACAGGCAAGACATTCGTCATTTCGTTGATTCTGGCAAAAATTGGGTTAAAATCTTAAATTTCGTTGGCTGTTGCATCCTCTGGCTTTGCTGCCACATTGTTAGAAGGCGGTCGAACTGTATATCCGATAGAATCGCTTGATGTGCCAGGAACTCTGCCGCATAATTTACAGCTGACGGTGGGATAGATTATAATTTTGTTGCGGAATCTAAATCATCCGAAATTCAAATCAAAGAACTGATGAGCAATTTGATTCAAGCGACTATCATCAAGGGCAAATTCAAAGGAGAGGAAGTCCTTATCCCACGTATTCCGATTATTCCAACTGATATTCCATTCCAGTTCAAGCTGATTCAGTTTCCCGTTCGATTGGCTTTTGCGATGACAATCAATAAATCGCGAGGTCAGTCGTTTGAAGTCTGAGGGACAAATCTCGAATTTGCCTGTTTTTCATTGGCAAACCGTTGGCAAACCGTCTTCGTTGTTTGTTTTTGCCCCGGAAAACACATCAAAAACATTGTTTATCATATCGATCTCTACTGACTTTAACTATCTGTATCTTATTATCACTCTGGAGTTTATATGAAGGCGTTAAATTGGGGCGAGGCGAAGTTCGCCGGGTCCGCTAGTGGGTTATAGATTAAACAATCTCCTTCTGGTCAAAGGAACTAGATTAGTTTTATTTGAATTGATGGATAAACCTTCTGTATTACACGATTCTAAAACATGTAGTAGAGCATTGCCAGATCGTCAGCGTAGCCGATGACATCATAACCTAGATTATGCAGTCTGACTAGTAGGCTGTCTATGACGAATGAACACAACAAGGGGGACAGCACACCTCCTTGTGGGCATCCTTTGACTGCTGTCATAGACACAGCAACTTCTCCTGACGAGGATATTATTATTCGACTTCCTAGCATGGCACGAATCCATCGGTTTGTCGAGTCCTCTATAACCTTATTACTATTGAATCGTAACCGGTAATGTCAAAAGCACCCTCAACGTCTAAGAATGCGCCCAGAGCAATTTCCTTATGATGAAAGGCTTTCTCTATCTTACTAACAAGACGATGAAGAGCACCCTCAGTGTACTTACCCTTTCTGTACGTAAAATTGACTTGAGTGTAGAGGGTTAGACATAACTTACCTCTAATATGAACATCAATTAATCTTTCCATAGTTTTAAGAACAGAGGATGTTAGACTGATAGGTCTATATGATTAAGGTAGTTCGCTTGGCCATTGCCATTTTTTGGAATAAAAAATACATTTACCTGCCTCCATGTGGATGGAATGTATCCCCAATTGTAACTAGCTCTAGATAAGTTATAAGTTCTGGCAGTATGACATCAATAGCCCTTTGAAGAAGAGCTGGGAAAATGCAGTCACCACCAGGGGCTTTAAAAGGTTTGAAGGAGCCAACCGCCCACCTAACCTTATCTGGACTAAAAAATTTTCCAGATAAACTTTTAACTCTATATGCAGAGACTCTGAGATCAGTATCATATGAGTTTTCGTGTGTTACACGGATCGACGAATCTGGGAAGTGAACTTGAAGCAAGGTTTTGATTGTTTCCGTTCGGTTCGTCGTGGTATAGATCACGAAGTTGGTATAGATCACCGTGTAAAGGCTGATGTGATGCGAAGGAAAAGTGCTTTTAAACAGATAAAGAAAGGGAATTCCAAACGAACCTTCCTTTGATACCCCTATTCGCTCCGACACGATAACCAATAGTTGAGCCGGCAATTAAGACAACGGAAACCTCTCTGAACACCCATCTGGTTGTCTTTTTAACCTCTCCGAAGTGGTAAGCACACCACATACACTGATTGTGTTGGTGAAATTAGTATGATTCGAATGTAAGCAATAGTTTTTACTGTGGCACATTTCATAATAACACCAGTGCGACGCAATAAACACTAAATTCAGCCACACGCCGACAGTGAAATTGTCTCCGCATAGTTGGTTGTAAGCAATTTACAAAAAGAACACCACCCCCTTCAGACATGGCCACCTCATTAACTCATTTAAGTGATTTACTTCCTACACAACGTCACAATTCAGTGTCACCCACCTACACGCGGCAATAAGTTCCAAAACTAAATCGTAGTACACCTTCAGACACTTGGCGCTAATTAACAGCTCCAAAATTGAGAGTAACCCTTTCGCCTCATTAAGCGTTTAATTGAAGAATCACTTCGTGCGAAAATACCTCCTTGCACAAGGAGCATTTATTTAGCTCACCCGAAAATTACTGCAAACTTTGTCATCATTGGTTTTCTTCCTTTAACAGATTGCCCTAACGTGCGACTGGTGGTTCAATGTGAAATGTGCGACAACGCCACAGCTATATGTGCTGAACGAACGCCTTTACAAGTATATTCTGCCGTTTACACCGAAATTCCCCGAGGACTATAGCGGCCCCCTTGTTGATAAGTATGTGCATTGAGGATAAATTGCGGCTTGGCTTGTTTGTGTGAACTTTTATTGTTTTCCAGGTATTTAGCTCTGAAGTTCAAAGAGATGGAAGAGAAAATGCGACGCGAAAAGCTCAAGGGTCGTGCTGGTGACGCTGAGACCGAAGACAGTGCCGGTGATGATGTTACAGAGAGAGAAACTTCATCGGAGGACGGAAGCACTGAAGCGTTCAAGAAGAAAAAAGTTAGCAGCAGCGGAAGTAGCAGCAGCAACTTATCAGCAATTGGCGAACAGAGTTCGGAGAAAAATCTTTTGATAGATGAGGAGAACGGTCGCATCGCTAGCCGTGGCAGTGGAGCTGCTGCCGATACGTATAGTTCGACACTGGCGACAACAAAAGAATTGCCATTAAGTTTACAGCCGATTGTTGTGTCAACAACGGCTTCGCCATTTGCCATGCATTCATCATCAGACGACGACGACGATGGGGAGGAGGACATTTCGATGGGTGGCGATAAGGTCAGCGTCGAGAAAGTGGAAGTGATAGAGATTAAGTCGGACGGAACATCGGGTCATCTGATACCGGGCAATAGATATAGTTCTGCGGATACTTAGGTTCTTCTTTATTCTCAAATGTATGGATGCGGGTGTGACTGTATGTGTGACTGTGTTTGAGCTCAGGACTGAATATGATATTTTTTCAGTTTAGTTAGGGGGGAATCCTCTAAATTTATAAAATCTCTCTAGGTATAAATTAAATTGAAGGACAAGACAAAGAGCATGTTGGATGCAGCTAAATTCATGTTGACCGGAGTGGAAGGATACTTGCAGAAACGACGACTGGAGAGATAAAACGTGTACTCTTTCTGTATGCGGGTGGGTGGTTGTTCACGTGGAAGCACATTTATCGAATGACTGGCTGCTGATTTAGAAACGCAAGTTGTAATGAAAGATGAATGCTCCTGTTAGCTGTCATATGTGGCTGTTTACTGCGAAGCGTCGAATCAACGTGTCCTACCGCCCTTCAAAAGATTTCCAGTGGCTCCATCTCCAAAACAATTGTTCGACGGTATTTGTTTTAGCGCAGCGCACTTGTCCGGGGTAAATTTTCATTTGCGGATCATAAATCGAAGTACGAGAAACACGACAGTAAAGAAATTACCCACTGAGCGTCTTCAATCGTCGATCGCTTATTGCGTCATCGATCTCATTGAGAGATTCAACTTTCTGGACATTCTTCGAAGGGTTTTTTAGAGTTTTTTAGTGTGAGAAGACGCGCGTTCTGCACTGATCTTGGACACTAAACAGACAGCCAAAACTTTGTTGACTGATTCGCGAGGTTTTCTAAAACACTCACCAATTGTCTTTGCCTGTTACCAAATAAATATAAAACAACCCGTCCAACAGATTACAACATTTAAACAGAACAGCTACCAACTCAAGTAATAAGTTAAAATTGTATGAAACAATAATTTAGCTGCCATTTCAGCCAATTGAACTTCGCTGTTGTTAAAAATGAACACTACTTGCACGTAAAAACTCCTTTTTGTTTGTGATGTAGCGAATGTCTTGTTATATTGTTAATTTAGTCCTCGTTATCCTTGTACATTATTTATTTTGTATATTATTTAATTGAATAAATGATCAACTTAAGACCACACTTACCTTTTGTGCCTTCCTGATGTGATCGCGTGTCTGCTTCATTGTTTCCAAAAAACTGATGATCTTGTCCTTGTGGTTTGCATTCTATGGAAAGAGAAAAATTATAATGCCAATCACTTATTAACTAGGGCACATCAACTCTGGAACTCACCTCTATGTTTAAGGGAGCAACTCGATGTGATCCATGTGTAACTCGTATGCACTGTGCACAAAACGTGTTCTGACAATCTGAACAGAATTTGTTGCACAAACGCTTGTGCATTTTGCACATGCGCTCTTTTGGTAAATGCAGCTGAAGTGTTTGCATTTCAAATTCGGACATCTTGTGCTTCTTCAGAACTTTGCTGTTCTGATGGACCGCAGTGAAGCAACGTCTGCAAAAATCTGCTCTGCAGTTCATACAAATGCCAATGGCTGGAGCTAGTTCGCATTCGCTGCATTTTTGTACAAATGTTTCTTGTGCCAGCATGCCACTACTAGTTTGGTTATAGTTAGCGGCACCTGGAGATGCTTCGGATGATAGGAACGATTTTGAGTTCATCAATTGACCGACAAGACAAAAATTTTGGTCGTAGCTTTTCTTAAGCCATCGTGTGTGTTCAAATACGCTTGGTATGGAGCAGACGGCACATGTCAGGTTGTTGCGATGTTGGTAGATACAGTTCTCGCAGACATTGTGACCACAGTTCAGTAAAACAGGCCGACTGCTGTGCGGTTTGTTATCTGAAATGCAAAAAAAGGGAAAACGTGAAGGATTCGTTGATGTTGTTGTATTAGGATGAGGAAAATGGGGAGATTCCGTCCAACAAGAGATGACAGGGGACCTTCCAACTACAGTGGAACAGTTTTCCTAAACATTTGATGATGCCTTAAAAATGTTCGCCAACTCCGATACAAGTTCCTACAGTCTTTTCAGATGTAGACTGACTGATTGACCCACAGAAGTGTGAATCATACTTTTTTAAGACTCCATCAACGTGAAGGCAGAATTGATAAAAAAAAGGTGTCGACTATAACTAAAGTGGACGCGACAGTTACTTAAATAGGTAAGTGATATCAGAGCAAACAGACAGTTTCTGGCCTCGGAAAACAATATGACATACGATGACAACCAGTCACGTAGCCAGGGGCTGAAGCCCCTTCCGCGACCGTTCAAACGCAAATTTATCTTTCAAAAATGTCATTAAAAAACACGCACCAGAGAGCCGAAAAACTGGACTTGAGTCTTTGCGAAACAAGATTCATTAAAACGCATGACAGTATTATTTCCTTTGTAGAGCTCTTCAAATGCATCTCAATAAGCCTTGAAGAAATAACGAACAGAACGTGGGCGATGACTTCGAAAGCATCAACACTTTTGGCAGCGGTCCAAAAATGCGAAAAACTATTCAGTTTAACGCTAGCCTTATCAGTTTTCCTACAGAACAAATCCTGACTTCGTTTCTGCAATCGACCGCACAAAAGAAGTTCTGAATCCTTTTAAGAAAATGATGACGATTTCTTCAGAGATGCTTCTCAATCCGCATCCCAAATTCTCAACTTGCTGATGACCTATTTGAAGTTCAATTAAGAGCTTCAAGAACTTCATTGAAACAGACAATGCGTTCCAATTCAGAAATCGCAAAACTAAAAATTTAAAAACTAATACAAATCAATGAATTGGAATGTGCCTATATAGTTTTTTGTTTAAAGAATTCCTCGTAAGATTTGGAAGCAAGCCCCCCCGGAAACAAAATCCTGGCTACGGCCCTGATGACAACAACAATTTCTGGGATGGAACCGCAAACGTGTCGCAGAAGTTTATTCATCACATCCTGTGTTATGTGTTTTAGAAACAAAGTTAGTCTACAGGCAAGAAGTCACCTAAGAAAGAAGGGATTGAAGATCTTCTATCCCTAAATGGTAAAAGTAGTGGCGAGAGTGAGAAACCAGCTAAAGAACTTTGATATAATATCGTGAGGAGTGCATTGACAATTACCGAAGATAAGTGCTTGAAAAACCTTTTTCCTTGTGAGTATCTATCTACCTACCTTTTGACAGTTAAAATGCGAAATGTTTGAATGTTGAATGTTTAAATTTAAGCTCTCGAATTCGGAATGTGTATGAAATGCATTTTCGAACCTCAAGCAGCATTCGAATGCAAGTGAGCGTATAGTGGAAGATGTGCGCTCATGTCCTAAGAATTCTATTTCAGATGATTGCTTATACAACGGCGGATATGTTCGAGAGGGCACAACACAATTTCTCATATTCATAATTCATATTCTGTGCAAAGCTAAAAGTCCGTTCACTTGGAATATATCCGAATGCGACTGAAATCTGACAATGATCTACAGCCGATTCAACTCCATTCCATCACTTTACTGGACCGGCGTCTACATGAGATATCAATTTTGTTTATGTATGTACCTCGGAACCGACCAGCGCCCATTCATAGCTCTTCGATATAATGTGCTCTGTATATACAGTAAACGACACTGAGCTACTAAGCACTTATCTGCATTTGTGGAAATCCAAAATTGTATCAATAGCCCAGCGTAACGTCTGATTAGAAGTGCACGCATAGCACAGTTAACAGTACATAATTGTAAACCAATTGATAGCCCATTCTTACATGAAAACACGTGCAATGCAAGTGTTTTTAATCAACTGGTGCCGGTGATAACAAAAAACATCTTTCTCTGAGTGGAATTATTGCAAGTGCTCACTGCTCACCGCCTTGCTGTGCTCATGCGCCAGACTAGGTGACAAGTGGTAGAGTTGTTGTTTGTGAACAAATTTGTTTGCGTTTTAATCTATGACCTTTTATCTTTTGTTTGTCATTATAAACAAATACAAAATTAAGGATGTTAAACATTCAGTTTTGCATATTTACCTGTTGGGTTGACCTTGTATTTGATGTCGTATTCACGCTTGCATTTTTCGCAGTGCTTGTTATCGCGTAAAGTTAATGCGACAAACTTTTTGTCAAAAAGTTTAAGTTGTGTATTATTTGCTGGTATCATCTTGAGCACAAATTCAAATTAAGTTCATATTACTCGAATAAATACGAATATAATAACCGGGTGCACTTTATTAGTAAATGATTACGATAAACGATACAAGATATTAAAAAAAAGGAGCCAACGGCGTACTTTCAGAGATAAAACTACTCAAAACAAACTGTAAATTGTGTTAGGGCGAAAACTCAGCTGTCAACAAAATGGAAATGCAAACAATTTACAGTGTTGCCAACGCAAAATCGAATTCTTATTGTAAGGTCAGTTGTTATCTTTTTAAGAAGTTTTCGATTAGGTATGATTTTTAAATATTAAGGTACAATAATTAAATGTCAAATGAGAATAAAAAAAATAAATGAATATTTGATTTATTCATTTTTTTGATTGGATTTTAAATGGTTGTTTTCTGTTTATAAACAGAGAGTGTAAAAAGGAAGAAAAAGAGAAGGCAGTTATAAAATTTGAATGAATCAACGCTAATGTCGTTTTCCATTGGTTTCACTCGGGGATTCACTCATTCTGAAATCCAATGGAACAAGAAAACTCCTTCTGGTTGATTCCACATTTGTATTGGTGAAATGCCAAAAAATAATCTACGGCTGCCGTCATCTGACTTGTATAAAATACACAAATTACACTTGTGTGAATGATTCTTGAGTGGATTCTGACTTCAAACCGAGAAGCGAATTTCTCTTCTCAGAATCGCCAGAAGAGTATTTTTTGTGCCTTTGGAACGATTTCAGAAGTGATTTTTTCGATTCCGGACTCTCGCGGACTCTTCTTTTTGCCCAATGGAAAACGACATAAAAGTGCTGCGATTTGACAGTTATTAGGGCAAAAGTATTCTAAAATTTTAGTGGAAATATTGCAATCATTTTTGAGGAAGAAAGTTTGATAGCTCCACAACTGATACATAAAACTACTACCGCTACCACCAAACAGTTAGGGCATTTTTTACTGCGAGCGCAATTCCGTTTCTTTTAATTATACGTAACCATATTAACCGATGCTATGCTCTTCTTTTTAATTATAAATTCGTGAGATATCAAATTTAAATGCGTACAAAAAATGTCCTATACTGAACGCAACCATCCAATCAATCGATCGTAGAACGACCGGAACTGAAACACATTCGGTTTAAAAACTCTGTGATCCGGCGCAGTATACTTTTAGGTGCAATGTGTAGGGCATACAAATTCATATTATACAGTGTGGCTCGTAAATTAATTCCACACATATCACCAGAAAGGTTCCAACTTCCAACATAAGCTGCTACTGTCAGGTCACTTCCACTTGGACTGGGTGAATACTTAGCGTGAACTTCTACGTCAATTAGGACGTAGTTTTTGATATTGCATGTTGAAAATCATACTTACTTTGCTGAGATAGAAGCTCAAAAAGACATGGCTATTGGACTACAGGGCAACGTGCTATAATATTCAAATATATTTCTGAATAGGTACATTTCAACTCTACGAATTCGTAAAATGAAACAACATAAAACCACCAATTCCCAATCCATTCCTCCATCATTTATTAGCTTTCAATTTCAATATTTCCAAAGCACCCAAGCCACACTTAAATAAAGGATTTTGAGCTATAATTTGTTTAACTAAACATGGAATCCATTAAACCGCTCTGGCGTTCGCGGCGCTCAGCCTCTCCCTGACGGAACTTGCGCAATTCCTCATAGTCCGGATCATCGGTCTCCAGCTCGAAACGACACATTGGACATGAGTTGGCCTTAAACGTATAGATACAAAAAGTTATTATGAAAAAATAGTAAAAAAAATGACAATGACAATTCTACCTTCTTCAACCACAAAAGGATACATTCCTCATGGAACTCATGCTTGCATGGCAGGATCTTGTACTTTTCGGCCTGTACGCCGGGCTGCTTACAAACAGCGCATTCCATATCGGGATCATCTTCTGCCAACTCATGTACCGGCAGAGCGGCAATTGCCTTCTTCGAGGCCTCTGGAACTTCAATCTCGATGTCGATGCCATTCATAATTGCGAGCACCTGCAGGCGCTTAAAGTGCTTGGCAAAGTCCTCGGGTCCATTCGGGCCTGTGGGTTCGCATCCCAGCTCGTCAAAGTAATCAGCCATTTCTTCTGGAATTATAGAAACTCATTTACACAATCATCGCACAAACATTTATCAATATAATCTTAATCAGATTCAATTGCAAGAGCTTGATCGTTCCAAAGCAATCGATCGGAGCCCTCTAACACCCAGGCAATTAGTTCCACGTGCAATTATTCGAATTTCAGCCGACACTTTTGTTAGGCAACACTCTTCAGTAGCGGGTGGACTTAAATTATCGACTGCAATCTAAATAAATTTGTCTGCCACCATTCAATTAGATTGCGTTGGCACTTTAGAGCTAGGATCTTTGTAATAAGTCAAAGTCTGTGTGGGAGCAATTTGCTGGGGAAATGGGTAACACGATGCTGAGTTACATAGTTCGATGTCAAAGTCCAAGTAGCCCAAGGTGTTTAGAAAGACTGAAGACCGGGGGCTGAATGGACAATAAGTGATTGCAATATTTAGAGACAAACGATTGAATTACTTGTCATCTATTCAACATTTGGTCAAATTTATCTGTCAAATTCAACATTGTGTGTTGTCAAACATTCATCAGATCATAGAAAAAAAAGAAGACGTTCTAGTATATATCAAGTTTGGTAAGGGTGACAGCTGACTAACTTGACCTGAACGAAATTTTCATTTGACATATGGAGGGGTAGCCGAAGAATCTAGTCAATCTGACAGCTGACTGACTAGATGGGCCTTACCAACAACCAAATAGTAAACTCGAGTTTAACTAATTTCGAAACTAACTATAGTTTCGACTTTTTATTTGTAGGTACCAACAATCAAATTAATCGAAACTTTTACTACATCTAACTTTTTCACAAAATTATAACAGTATAACTCAAATGCGTTATAATTTTCTTCTAAACTTTCAAATAAATTGTTGAAATTGACAGTTGCTTGTATTTTGAGGTAGCTGTTTTCTAATTATTTACTTATGAGGATATATTTGCTGAAATTCATATAAGTTAACGTGGCTGCGTTTTCCCGAAAAAGAAAAGTGTATAAAAGAAAAATAGACCCGTTTTGAAAAATATGACTGGGCACTACGAGTTTAGTATTTTGTTCTTTGTCAATAATAAAAACATGTTATTTTGATTCTACTCAATCTTCTAACAGATTTACCAAAGAAAATGCTTGATTTATAATATATATATTGCCCGCGAAGATTTTGCCCCAATAACTAAACGCAAATAATGGGTTAGACTCGACTTTCTTCGGATCGAAAATTACAGTCTCGATTATCGTAAAGTCAAAGATAACTTGATTGTTGGTACACAATTTATTTTAATTTCGACTTTTGGACTAAAGTCGAATCTAAATTTGGTTGTTAGTAAGGCCGGATGTGTTTGAGTTTTTACTGGCCCAGATTAGTCACGTAATTAGCGGTAGCCGACAAATTTAGTCAAGAAAATCCTCCCTGTAGTTGACATTTTAAATTGTCAAAATTCAAAACCAAACCTCGAGTTTACAACAACAACTGAACATACCTAGTTAACGCGTTCGTAGACCTAGTCCAGACAAATCTAGTTGACGTTTTACACAAACTAAGTATCCGATCATCCCCATTGAGTACTAAGTTGACAGTTCGTATATATTGTCGCTAACGCAGAAAAAGTGACGTTACCGACAAACCTAGTTCTTACGTTCAGATAAAATCGAGTAAGATCTAGTCCATATAAAATAATTAAATTTTTGGATGTCCTCATTGCTTGTCTTTAGGTTTGTTCGACGTGGGCCCTAGTGTTCGATATAGCACTCAACTCGCCCTGGTGCTGAAAACCTGCATTCGACATGACTTCTAGGGCGCCCTAGTTGTGCCCTAAACTGACCCCAGTTAATTTGTGGGGGCAAGAATTCAGTGCTGAGTTTCGCTATCATTTTGCTTGCTGTCATTCATTTTTCAATGTAAAACTTCAGGGCAGCATATTTTGTGTTCGTTATAGTAGCCGAATTTTCAGGGTTATGCAGGGTTTTGGATAGGCGGGACAATTAGCTGACACTTCTTAGTGCGCACTAGTGCTAGCCACGTCGAACAAACCTTTTATTTCAACAGCGAGAACTGTCAAAAACTCGTCAAAGTGAATGTGGGTTTGGTGGAGTCAAATCTTTCTACGACTTCTGACTCATTCTTTTACTTCAAGAAAAATCGTGGACTCCACTCCACGCCAAAAAAAGTTGTCTTTACGTACCCCAACGTCAAAAGGAGGCAGAGCTCTGTGAATATAGTTCTGTTACTTTACTTTTGTAGTAAAAAGGGAAAAGACTGTCAAAATGACAGTGGAGGGAATGAATTCTCTCTCAGAGATGGAAACTTACGCAAAAATTAAGGAACGCTTTTGTAGTAACCCATGAAAAATGGCTTAAAGTTCATGCCAAATAGAACAAAAAATTCAAATCAGCTGTCAATTTTCAGGCGACTGACAGTTGTTTCTATTTGTACGCAAAGAAATTTGTTGAGTAGATAATAGTAAGAGGGAAAATATCTTGCTCTCTCGAAGTTGTTCTCATTTACGATTTTTTGAGTTGAGGTTTAAGGAACGACAATTGAGTTAAATGCGTAAGAATTCGTAAGATTTAAAAGTAAAGGAACAGACCTAATGAAATTTCCTTATGACTCATTGAATACAATTGAAATTTGTTTGACGTCTTTAATGTCAAGTAAGTTTAATTTACATTTGAGATGTAGTTGGGGTCTTTTCAAGTGTTCCTACTTCTAAGATTTGTTAATGTGTCAAACGTACCTGCTAAACAGAGACTCGTTTTATTTCGTTTACTTATTTTATGAAGATTTTAGTGCACAAACATGGAATGAAAATCACTTAGACAATAAATGAAATTTGGAATATAGGTAAAATTTCCATTAATCGTTGGCTAGTACTTTTAAGTGTAAATGCAAAACTTCCGCCAAAATTATTACCACTTCAAAAACACAGACCTACGATGCAATTAACGATTATCGCATACACAGTGTGGTGGTCGTCCAACCGTCCCGTCAGTCGTCATCATCAATATTTGAACGTTGCCAAGTTCGTATATAATATGCCTTCTGATGAAAATTAATTTCAACGCGAGATAAATATTTTAATTTTTCAAAAAAACGAATATTTGTCGTGTCCAAAATGATATACACTTGGGCATATATACATTTAGTTTGCATGTGGAAACAAGCGGCACGAAGTGCGACGTGCACATGACGTCTATAGTCGCATTGAACACCATTCGTCTCGAGGCGCTTGATATTCTATTTTGGGGACGCAAATATGTACTATGCTGTCTGTGAAAGAGACAAATTAAATCGTTTTGGTATTTTTGGAAACACGTTTCCACGAGTTGTCGTCTGGGTGTTTTGTTTTGTTTTACTTCTTACCTCTGTCAACCATAACATGCTCGAAATGCAAAGCGTGGGCAATTAATGGATGTAACATTTATTATTTCTTTTTTTTTTTTTTTAAGTCTGTAGAAGATGAATGAATTTGTAAAAGATTTTATAATTAGTTTTAAGTTATTTGACATTTGGGCAAAACTGAGGAGTTTATAAAACGTCAGAAGTTGACGTTTTTATTTTTTGATTAATTTTATTTTAAGTGACACTTAACCTGTCATGGAGACATGAAAATGCACCCATTCAATTTGGAATCCCTAATGGTGGTGAAATAACACGAATCCTAGTAAATTGCTGTTTCTTTACTTTCTGTCTTGTTCAATATGGGAGGAGATTTATGGAAATAGTGACGTTTAGTTTTGAACGAAGGGTACATCTTTTTTCTTGGTTCTTCCAGCTGGCTGGGAAGTGTGAGAGTTCGATTGGTATAGGGGAAACAGGGATTAGTTTTCAATTTTGATAGGAAAATGAAATTTAGCACTAAAATTGTTTAAGAAGTTTTTGCTAAAAATATCCGCTATTAATTTGGGTAGCGTTCCATGACTGGCAATCTCTAGCCGTCTACTTGCGAGTTGCAAAATTTTTAGTCCGGCACTTTTTGGTTAAGCGGAAATTCTACATTTGCTCTGTTGGAATATGTGAATTTAGAAAAAGCATTCGCTCTAATTGGAGCGACAAAGTTTAACGTAGAACACAGAATATTATCCAACCCAGATGACGTTTAGTGTAGCCCGTCTATCTACAAGTCGGTATCGCTAATTGTTACCTGTTTTCGCTTCGTGGAGGCTGTGCTTACTGATCGAATATATTTCACTTTCCGAATCCCTTAAACACAATTTTGACATCGTATAAAGGGTTGCCGCTACTCTTGCTTGTCACAATTGGAATTAAGCTCCATGTTTTTAATTGTTTCGTTTTTAATGAATTTAGCAACTTTTACCATTTAGAGCGAATGTAAAACTAGAAACAACAATTTTATTTCCGTTTTGTTTTATTTTATTAGTAATATATTTTTGTTTTACAAAACATTTCAGTTTGGAATTATAGTTCTAAAAATATGCCGAAAACATTTAATACTTTATAATACGTATTTAGAACTTAAAACAAGGGACGATAAAGGCAATTCGTGGATTATGTACGATTAGTCATATTAATTTATTTGTTTTTATTTAGTACTTTTATATTAGGAACAAATATCAGTTTGTAGAAAAATATAAATCAAGTGTAGAAAAATGTTTGGATTTATGTTGGTCGATTAAATCTAAAATTATTGAAAAAGGCGCCGTATCGTTCTAAATTTATCAAGCCAATCGCGGTTTTTTTTTTGTGTTTGTTTTAGAGAATCAAAAAGAAAAAAAGAAATGAATTGAATTGTTTCAATTAGAAAATTTGGAATTTCATATATTAAGGGACTAATTTTACATAATATGTATTTGGTTTACTATTACATTTAGATACTACAATTATAAGTCGTGCTAAGACGTGTATACAAATTTTGGCAAAAGCCTTTAATTGATATAATTTTAATTTCCATAGTCTGATCTATTACATGTAAGACTATTTTCTATTTCAAATATTTTTATTCCCTAAAAAACACTTCCTTGTATTTGAATTATTGTAAACACTTATGAAATTAACTTTCTTTGTTGAATATATATTTCTAATGGTGATTTCTAATTGTAATATTTTGTTTTTCTATTCATTTACTTATATTAGGTAATTAAATTTTGTTCAAATCATATTAGAAAGAGAGTGCAAATGTCTGCTTCGAAAAGCACGGAAAATAAATGAAAGCCCGAAAAACAAAAGACGGGAATGGTACCTATTAATGCGGCTCGCCTACATAATTTCGAAGGAAAGGTCTTGCTAAACATAAGGGTAAGAGGACACACATAAAAACAGTTCTTTTTTAACCCTTGCAGTCGAAAATAATAATATGTAGCTTACGCCTTGAATATTATGTACAAGGTCACAACTCTTTACAAAAGTGTTTAACCTGAGCGCTAGAAATTTTGTCATTCTTGTCAAAAAAATTTATATGACAGATTATTATTTAATTCTTCGTTGCAACTTTTCTATGGACGAAATAAAATTATTGCAATCGTTGTAACTTTACAGCAAGGAAATATTTTTAAAAAAATCGACTGAGCTTTAGTTTGACATTTTTGACTTTATTTTATTTGTCCGATGGCAAATGGTACTAGTAAAACTCTTCTGTCAAAAAAAGAATCATAATCATAAACACTTGTTTTTTGAAGCAGTTTTTTTTTAAGATTTGACTTTGAGTTTAAGGAGTTCACAAAGCTTTGGTTTTCACAAAAATGTCGCTTCTATAAATTTGACGTCTAGACATAAATTTGTTGTAAGACGTATAGTTTTTAACGTCGAATAAACAAATATGTAGTCGCTATAAGTACATTTTCTAAATCGCAGTTTGACAGGATAATAATATCTTGGACTAGAAATTTCGATTTGTATGGGTTAGGTTAGGTTCGTTTGATCCACAGATTTATGACAGCATAAACTAATAAAAGTATTATAAACGTGTTCAATGAATATGCTCGAGTTGTAAATGACAAAAATCCCAACCCTTATTGCGTAATGACATTTATAAGTGGGCCCAAATGCCTCCAATTAAAAATTGCCTTTTTATTTAAACAACTGTGAAAAGTAAAAAACATTTTTGGTGAAAATACTAACATCTTTCCGCGGTTTGTGGAAGCTGTTTTTGTTCGCTGCATATTACTGACACATTTATTTTGACAACCATTGATGCTTTTCCCTTAAATGTTTAATTGTTCTTATGCTTCGTGCTTATACGCATTTCCGGTAGCATTACGAAAGACTAGAACAATTTATTTTATTGAGCCGAGCACAATGATGCCAAACCCATTAAGTGCTATCAAATACCTACACATTTCCTTTTTATTGTAAAAGGCTGGAACGCTGTTCGAGTGAAGTGAAATTTTCACGCCAATATGTCACAAATTTAATGCGACGGACAATAAAAGCCAAGTGAAATAGCTTAAGTAACGTTACCTACAATTCACTTTTTGTACAACTATTTTTCACTTCAACAGCGTACTGCCTAGTGAAATCTTCACGTGGAAAGTTCATTTTGACAATTCGCAGTGAAAATTTTGTATGACAAATTGGATTTCGCGTGAACTGCTTACCAGTCTTTGCATGTAAAATCCACAAAATTAAGTGACGTATTGCTGGCCCACGAATGTGGTTATTCGACGCATAAACGCCATCACGAAGTTCCGCAAAAAAAAAAAAACGAGAACAAATTGCTGACACCTGTGAATTTACCTAAGGTTTTCAATGGAAAATTTGACAGATTATTGAAATACCATAACTTTGTTTGCTAAAACTACGCGTTTTTATTTTTGCTAATAAACAAATGCAGTGAGTCAAATAATTTTTAAGTATTTTACTGCCGATATTATGACCTCCCTTTTTTATAAAGCGAATATCTTGAAAAAAACATTTTAAACTGAATGACAACAGCAAAATTAGCAAAATTTGTCAACAGTTCAACAAATTTTTTAAAATATTTTTAAAATACATATATGTATCCGTAAATCAAATTACTTTATAGCTGCGACAAGCAAACATACAAAGCGTAGAAAGTTTTCAAAAACTAGTTCAAGCTTTCAAAATTAAATCAGGTGAGTGTAGCTGTGAACTAAAAACGTTTGTTTTTGCAATCAAATTTCTCGCTGCGCTGTTGAAGCTACAAATGATACCCTTTCCAGAGAAATATACCTATTCGAATCAAGACAACAGGGGTCGAATCGCGTCGTCCGTGATACGTTCACGGTATTAAGTTGATTTACATGTGAAACAAAAACAAATTCCGTCACGTAATGTTCGTTCACGGACGACGCGATTCGACCTCAGCATTGTTTGAACAATCCTATGCTTTCGGCAGTTAGTTTTTGTTGCGCTGCGTATCGGGTATAAGACAACAGACAAGTTCTCCATCTCCATTTTGGCTTGGTTGAAGTTTTGGAACCCAACCAAAACAAAAGACGTGTTTTATAGAACATCTGTCTTAGCAATGTGTAAAGTATAATTTACAACAACTGCCTACCGTCTACTTAACAAGTAAACGTGACTTGACAGCAGCAGTGCCTTTCTGGTTATGTGTTCATGCAATTGTTAGTAAACTGCTTTTAGCGCCATTTAAATTCACCGAGAGGAAACTACGAGATCGCTGAATCAAACCCAAAATCGAGACGCCTAGCAAAATATATCACAAATATGACTGTAAACTGTTTTATTATCCTTTTGTCCTGGAGAAAAGAACACAAGTCTGGCTGCGGGAAAATCTATTTATGTCATCGATCAACATTTCATTTTATTTCTGTTGATAGTCTAAGAATCTGACGGCACATGCCTCTAACTACAGCGCTTGTGACTGTTACATATTTACGAAAATGTGTTTTAAAATGCTAAAACCCTTTTAAAGTCACTGCACTTTTTTAATCGCTTGATTAATGTATTTTAAAACCTAAAGACATTATTACATTTTGTTTAGCCAAACCACCAGGATTGGTCACATCAAACGAACCTAGTAGGAATGCCATGTAATTTTGTGTACTTAACTCAATTTACGCGGTCCTCGCAACACTCCCTTGCTTTTAAATCCCCGGACATAGACTTAATCAAACTGCAAGAAATGTAAACACCCTTTCAAGACAAAGTTAACCCTTCTAAAACACACAACAGCTGCCAAGCATCTGATATTCAATTAACTGTTAGTTGAGTTGAAATGTTAAATTAAAATCGAAGAACAATTCTACAAACCCTTACACTTAGTCCAGTTGGTTTTTAAAACTTACGTGATAGGTACTTCTGGTAAGCCCAATTTAACTTACAACGTCGTGAAATAGACTCTACTCCTGCTTGTGTGTGTGTTTGTCATGCAAAAACCCACCACCCAACGAAATAAAACAATGAACTGATGATAAACACCCAGGCTGTGAAATTAAAGTGAAACTAAAACCGAGTGAACAAAAAAAAAAACACAAAACGAATCTTTTCTAGAACATTCTTTTTTTTTCTTTAAATTGTTTACTAATTAGGCAATTTTTCTTTTTTCAATATTTTTCTTGATTTTTTTTTAAAGTGTACAATAAAATTTAGAACTTTTCCTTTTTGTTTTGCTTGATTCGCTCTACGAATTATTTTCTCACCTTTACTCGAGCTATATAAAAAATTTAGTCTGCATACATAAATATTCCTTGTTCTCGTTAAATATTTAATATTACAAGTATTTTTTTTATTTTAATCCATTTAGTATATATTTTTTGTTTTTATATTTTATTTCATTGTGAAATTGTTTTCTTTTGCGCTTGCTTATGAAGCTATAAAAATTATATGAACAGTTTCTTTCTTCTTTCTTTCGTTTTATTTTTTTTTGTTGTCTAACAAGTATTATAATTAAATTAAAGTTATAGGCATTTTTGCATGTAAATGGTGTTAAAATTATTTTAAAAACGAAAAAAAAACTACTAATAATAAAAGAAAAATAATAAAACAGTGCATTTGTTTATCTGGTTGAAAGTAGTAACTAAGTTTCAGCTAAATTTATTTAATTAAATTAAATTTAAAGTGTAAACGAAAATTAATATGAAATATTTATAGATATATATTTTATAAATATATTTTTTTAGTTGTTTTCTTTTATAAATATATATAAGTGATACATTTTGTATTTAAACATTTCATTTCGGACATGAAAGGAAAGTGGGAAGGGGAACCGGGATCATGGAGTGGGATTCAATAAAAATGTATTTTATTAGAAAATAATAATTGTGGATCACCAATTGGGAGATTGGGGGAGTTTTGGTGTGATCGCGCAGCTTAGTCTGTTATCGAAATTTGGGCGTAGCCAACGAGCGATTTCTCATCGGGCACCTCGCCCGGCTGGATACCAGAACTCAGTTGGAACGTAATAGTCTTCATTTGGCTCCGTTGCTCTATCAGTTTCTGTAGATTGACAGCCATCGGTATTGTGTCGAGATTGTCGACGAGGCCGGCTTCGACGAGTTCGGCGGCAATTCCGTCGGCCGAGTCCTTGCCAACGGCGAACTCGAAACGGATGTCGTGCAGCTCCCGCTTGACGTTCCTCATTCGTAGGACCAGGTTGACCGGTGGAGATTCGCCTGTTGAATTTAAAGTTGCCGCCGCCGCAGTTGCTGCCGCTGACACAGCGGCCTCACTCGTAGCCGAGTCCGCGGGCTCTGAGGTGCACGTGATGGTTCGCTCGGAGAATTCCGATGGTTCTTCGCGTTCGCTGTCCGACGAGTCGGCTCGTTCGAGACGGTTGATGGGGCGATCGTCTGATTCAGAGTCCGAGGAATGCTTGCCGTTGTCCTCCTCCTCGCTGGACCACACCCATTCGCCAGTGACTGTTCGGTGAAGGCGACCTGAGGCGCCCGGCTGCCGGCGCGACGCTTTATGCACTCGAGTCTCCATCGAGGGACCTGTTGTGAGCAGGGTCTGGTTGAGATATTTACGGTCCTTGGCCTTCTTGAAGAAGGCATGCTTCAGCAGTTCGTTGGCGGTTGGGCGCTTCGATGGTTCCTTCTGCAGGCATTCAACGATCATTTTGCGGAACGTCTTGCCGTAGGCTTTGTACTGGTCCTTGTCCTCGGCGCCAGTGTCCAGGGTCGGTGGGTCGTTTTGCAGCGTAAGCATCAGCACTTTCATCGGCGGGTACTTGTGATACGGTGCAGTGCCAGTCGCCATTTCAATGGCTGTGATGCCGAACGACCATATGTCCGCTTTGAAATCGTAGCCGTGATCCTGCTCCATCACCTCGGGCGCCATCCAACACGGTGTACCGACGAAGGTGTGTCTGACCTTTTGACGTGACAAATCGCGGCCAGTGGCCAGCCAAGCACTCACGCCGAAGTCGGCAATTTGCACGGTTCCATCGTCGCCCAGCAAGATGTTACCGGCCTTGATGTCTCTGTGTATCTGTCCGTTCATGTGGAAGTACTCCAAGCCCTTGAGCACCTCCTTAAGAACGGTCGCAATGGTTGGTTCATCGAAGACGCCATGCTTGCAATTGCTCGTTCGCATTTTGTGTTTGATGATGTCGAGCAGAGAGCCGCCCTCAAGCAGTCGCAGAACAAGCCACAGCTCTTCGCGCACTACAAAACTCGTATGGTAGGTGACGACGTTCTCGTGATTGCACGAGGACATCGCTTGGATTTCCTTCAACAACTCGTCCATGGATGTGTTCCATTTCTCAAGATTAATGCGTTTGATGGCACATTTCTCGTTACGTGGCAGGCAGAGAGCGGCATGCACCACGGCAGTGGCACCCACTCCAATCACGTCTCGCAGTTCGTAGTCGTCCTTACTGTTGGGCCATGGAATCTTCTCAACTGTACCGGGTGGTGGTGGAGCAATATTGTTGGCGGCCATTGTGTTTACTGAGTTGTTCGACCGAATCGAAGTGACTGACTGTGAATGGGCGGCTGGTGACGACGAAGACACGTTGCTGATGCTCGCCTTTGATGAGTTGGCAGTTAGTGTCGGTTGCTGGACTATGACTCTTGACTCGTCTGGAGGTGGTGGTGTTGTTGCTACTTCTGCTACTGTGGGTGTTGCGTCTCGCTTGTCCCCCTTAAGTCCGCAAATGAACGGTGTGGTGCCGTGCTTGAAGTAGGTAGTTGCTGATTTGGTGGAGAAGGCAACCTCTGAAATAGTCAGTTAAAGAAGCCTCTTATGGTTTTTGTTTTTCTCTTGTTTTTTTATTTATTTATTTTTGTTTTGGTTATTTTATGCATTCTTATATGGTTAGATAGAGTGGGAAGAAGGAGAAGAAAATAGGACCGGGATAGTGCTGAGGTAGTGCTTGAAATAAAGGAAGCGAAATGTTTGTTAATTTAATTAGCAACATGAACCCGAGGAGCGCAATGGTTTCACAAGCAGATGGGTTGCAAATGAGATGAAAAGCTGTCAGTTTTGAATGCGTTCCTACTCCATACAATGACTATTTATATTTTAAAAATTGCTTACGAAATTTCCTTACAAATTTGTTATAAAAACTATGCTCAACAATTGATGTGAATTTTGGGGGCAAAGCAATGCCATATTGCACCTACCTAGTCAAACACTTTTGGATTAAATTAGCCGAGTGATTTATGCATGACAAGTGTAAATAGAGTGTTGCTAAGCTCGCGGACAGACTAGACGGGAAATTTTTATCAAAACGATGCTAAACGAAGTCACAACAAATGGCGTGTTTAAATTGTACCGCTAAGAGAAATTGTTAGCATGTGCAATTAGACCCCCATGGCTTGGATACTCACGCCTATACTTTGAATGTAGTTCAATTAGGTCGGTAAAGCAGACAGGTCAAGCGAACCTTCCAGTATCAATGCCTTCGTGACGAGCCCCTGTATGTAGATCGAAATGGGGTATTTCCAAAATACGGACATTGAAATGGGTAAGCCACGATAGGACGCATAGGAATTATCTCCGAAAACACGCAAATAAATGGAATATTTGACGTCAGCTAATAATCGTATCAGCTGCATTCCTTGATTCGCTAAATTTAATCACAGTTGTTGACTGATAATTGAGCTCTCGAGCGGTACAAAAAATTGCTAATCTACGTATTTTTGGTATATCCCGAGATTAAAGTTTTGTCTGGACACTTTTTTAGATAGTTTTCCAAAGCTAAGAGACTTTTTAGAATGAAAGATGAAGATGAGACAGTCAGTGAAACATTTCAGTGGAACGAAAAATGCAACCGAAAAAGTTGGAACAGTATGAAAATGAGTTTTTTTTTTGTTTAGGCGGTCATAGCAAACAGTAAAAAGTCTTTCAGAAAAACTGATTGTCACTGTGCTGTCATTACAAACAAATCAAACACCACTGAGAAGATTCCATCAGAAAACAAATTCTGACAGATGAAACAGTAAAAGAAATGACACATATCAGTGGAATGATTTGGTTTTTTGTGTGGAATTAACTGAGAAGTTGACTAGAAAATGTTTTTCGTACAGAAAAATGAGTTAATTCTTTTTCTAGAAAATTTAAACATAATTCACTTATTTTTTTAGGACCAAGATGAGTTCAATCATTGAATTTAAGTGGTCAAAAAAAGCAAAAGACTTTTTTTCGGTTGCATTTTACGTACCTATCGCTTTGTCTGGGGTCTTAAAATTTCCTAAATTTATTAATTTTGTTCCTTTCGAAAACTTTTTCTGTACAATTTCTCCAATTCCTCAACAATGGAACAAATCGTTCCACTAAAACGTTTCAGTTTTGCGCTGTTCCATCGATCAGAAAAAGCAGTCGATTTGCAATTGGGTTTAGATTACTTTCTGCGTAATTTACTGACGTATATTTTCTGACAGCTACAAACGCTTGAACTTGATTTTTGTTAAGCTTTTTCGAATCGACTTGGCCACCAAAGTGGAACACATCGTTCCACTGAAATGTTTCAGTTTTTTTTTGGTCCGTGCATCACTAAACATTTTTCTGATGGATTTTATTCTGGAAAAATGTCATGGTCTAGCTTATAAACATTTTGAATTTCTGTTTCAGACATATTTGCTATGTTTTACGAATGGCTATAAATAGTTCCTCACTTGTCCCAGGGAATAAATGGAACTGGTTCTTCAAAAAATACGTATTCACTATTGACAATCATGCGAAACGCAATAAAGACATCGACTTTTAGATTTATGGGTGAAATGGAACGAAATAAAATATCTAAATCAAAACATTCCTGCTTAAATTTCAGCGAAAAAAAAAAATTGAAATATACTAATCACATTCCGTTAACAAATCAAGAGACAACAAATCTGCGTTGAACACCACTGTATTTTAATAGGTGCATTCAGACTCGATTGGGCAGCTTGAAAAAAGCGCTAAAATTTTTTTGCAAAGCGCTAAAACAAAATTTATTCTCTAAAATCTTGCTTTAGGGGCTAAAAGACGATCACGCCCACTACAATTAAATCCCAAAGCGCTGATTCGGCAAATCTGTAGGTAGTTCAAACCAGAATCACGATCATATGTTAAACGTTTAATAAAAGTCACTGGCGTACTCTAGGTGAATATAGACAACGAGAGGAATCGGCCAGCGCAGGATAATACAAATTTGTAAAATGGTCAAAAAAAGGGCAATTTTGATGACCTGTTACAAAGTATTTATAAACAAGACTGAACTATGAAGCACTACTTTGACGCGGGGGATCTGTCACAAAATATTTCACTCAAATTTCACTGAATGTACCTTTCCCTCCACACTCGACAGGATAGCGATTACAACGCAATCATAAATAAAGTAATCCGACAGTAAGTCAATCAACAGGAAAAGTCCAGTATCACAATAAATCCACAAATTCTGTTAACAATTTAAAATGAAATTCGATTTCATTGCAGTCCCACCCCTTACAAGTTGCCACCAAATCCGCTTTCGCGTGAAAACAATACCCATTCTGTATATACAATCCAACGACAAGCGACTGTTCATATTGTCTGCGAGAGCCCATCTCCCATATTGTTACATGTCCAACAAACCCGACACAGAGACGTGCTCTCAACCGAACCCAAATATTTATCCGCGCTTATACACAGCACTGTCTGTTTGCAGTTGAGTATCCAATCCACCAATTTGCAGGCGGGTGTTTCTGTGAATTTCTCAAAATCAAAATATTGCGAATTTTACCGCATGTAACAATGGCATTCAATTCGAGGTAACAACACAGTCGCCCTCGTTAGGTATGGCCAGGAGCAGGTTGGTGGTTGCCACAACCAACCAAAGGCGGACAATTGTCAATAAATAAAATGAAAGAATTGTTTTGTGGAAATAAAAGTTAAGCGCGTGTTTTCGTTGAAAAGTGCGAGAATTTATACTGAATACACATACAAAAGAGAGAAAAAGAAAAACAGACGTTTTCGTCTTTCTTTTGTTGCAACTTGTTGTTTCTGGTTTTTGTATCGCGAGCGAATTTAATTCTACAAATAAAATAAATCCCTCAGCATGTTCTGAGTTCTTTCTGATTTATATATGCATTTTTGGGGCATAAATTGATTTTGATTTTTTTTTACAGACTTTCAAACTGCTGGTATGAGATTTGTGCTGGTATCTGGCGTCAGTAAGTTGATTGCAATCGGATTCATTTATTTTTAATTATTATTTATGAGTAGAAAAAAAAAGAAGTTAAATAACAAGAGAGAGTGTGTACACGGTGAAGTGGGATCAGAAAATAGAACAAATTTGGGAGTGGGTTTTTGTTTTCAATTTGAAAGGGGTTATCAACTGTCTCTTACGTGGAGGGATAGTCGTGTGTGTAGTTGCATTAGTTAATAGAACTAATTAAAGATTTTGACAGAAAAGTATTTCTGGGAATAAACAATTATGCTTTCTACCAACCAACAATCCATTCTGTTACCCACAGGAAGTGCAAAATTCATCTTAAGTAACTTTTAGTGATAAATTACTTTCTTCTAATCAAGCTGTCAATATGTCGTACTATTCACAACAGGAAATGCAACTGGTATCGTTAATATTTATCGTTCGCCTGTTATTTACAGGCCAGCTTAAAACTACTTCATGCTGATCAACATTCTGTTACCACCAGAAAATGTTAATGTTGTCGCTAACACTACATACTTTCGAATATCCGACTACTTGTACTTGCCGGTAAATTTTTACCTGTTAAAACAATTATCTTCTGGTAAACAACAGTTCATTTTGTAACCCATAGAAAATGCAACCGCTGATCAAAATACTAATTTCTGCTAATCAAGCTGTTATTTGCAGAAAGCAGACGATTACTGTTACAACAACAGAAAATGCAACTGTTGTGGTTAATATTTATATTTCTTTTACTTTTGTTGCTGATCAAACAATATTCTGCTAATGAAGAACTTTTTTGCCAGCTGACAACTTTTCTCTGCTGATCAACAATTAAATGAGCAATTTTTGAACTGTTATTGGTGATCAAAAGCTGTTAATTAGTAAAATATTAGTGATCTAGCTGTTATTACCAGCTAAAAAGTACATTCTGATGATCGATTTTTCATTCTGTTAGCAACAGAAAAAACAAACTGTTAACATTTACACATTATTTTTAACGTTGACGGTGAAAATACTATTTTTAGCTCTTTTCCGTTGATCAACTACTTTTGATACCTAATTGAACATTTTTCACCAGATCGTTTTTTCTTGTTGATTTTTCATTGTAGGTCACAATACGAAGATGTAAACAAAGAGGAATATTTTTCGAGTCATATGACGCAGATGGTTGGTTAACATAAACAATATCCAATACCGAATGAGCTTGTCAATGATTTATGAACTTCCCAGTTCCAATAAGGACTAAAATCATCTCTTCTCTTCTCTCTCTACATATAATAAAATTGTAGAATAAAAAATGACTGACCATGCATCACGCAAAAACTACTGGACGGATTTTGATGAAACTTGGCATAGTGATTGCTTATGTTCTGTATCGGGACTTATATGTAAGGAAAATTCTGTTTATACAGAGCTAGCTCAGTAACGGCTTATCGTATTGAAAAATAAAAAAAAGGTGAATTTAATAAATGGTTCATTTAAGATATTAACCACACATTCAGGTTGAACACATTATGAGTTGTTGTTCATTAGGAAAAGTTTGGTAATGGGCTGGTGGGATTCGTGTGTCAAGTTGTTACATTTGTGTTGCTTCCTTTTCGTCAACATTTGAGGTCGGTAAGAGGGAACTACCAGAACTTTGCGTAAATCTTTTATGTGTAGACGTTTTAGTAGAAATTTAAATTAGTGTCAATGTTTAACATATTTAGTGCTTTTTGAAAATGTAAATTTTGGGAAAACCCCCTGGAAAAGTCGGGAAATTGGAAAAATCGAAAATTGATTTTTTGTATGGAATTTTGTGTGCAACTCGCCTACCGAAGAAAAATGTTTATAAATAAATAACGCGTAGCAAAGCAGGCGGGGGTCCACTAGTGACTCAATAAAATAGGCTTGATTCCATATTTCCATATTTTATTTCCATAAAATAAAAGTTCATCACCTACTTATTGAACTGATAAGGATATAAAGCATTCGAATGCTGGTACCTACGTTTGAATGATTCAATGGGTAATGGGTAATATACATAAATAAAATGAACGACTATGAACTTTTGCGAAAATTAAATTATCAATATGAGTCATTTAGTTGAACAATGGAAACAATAAATGCATTTAACCAGTTATCAGTGTTGTAAATCGAATGCGCATAGGTCGATTTTTGACGTGATGCAAGAGTGGCGTGAAATATGTGGTGTGAAATATGTGTACGGGTGCAAGGTTTTCAGGTCAATTTTTTATCTGAAGTAAAAGCCAAGTGGTTTGCTTTGTCACTTGTCAGTTGGTTTCATTCAAAGAAGGGTTATCCGCGTGAGATATTTTACATTTCTAGGCAAAGGGACCAACTTATTTTTATAGGAATTTGCAACTGATTCACGTATTTATTTTTTGGGAGTGCTTAGAGACAGCATTTTTAAGCAATTTACTGTGAGGATCTTTAGAAAACATGAAGCAAATCTTAACCATTCTATATGTTTCGACTAGAGCACCTTTTGGCACGGGCCCACTCTGATTCGTTGTCTAATAATGAGTCCCCTGGAATTCTTAAAGAGGACCTGAAGAGTTAAGGCAGATACTATTTGAACGAAATGCATCATTTTAATGAAAAATTGCCCCCTGTATACAAAGAATTTAGAGCACATGCAGACATCGCAAGACCTAGATGTCATAACTACTGGTCACTGGCCCTTGGACACCAAGGCAGCCAAGACAACGGTTTAAAAAAGGCGCTAAAGAACTTATTGCATTTTCTGGCACTGCCCACTTTACCTTCCTAGCTACCTCCGCCAAAGCTGATTTACTATAACTCCTTTTCAGAGCAATGGAACTTGTTGATTTCGGCCTGAGAGCAACACTTCAAGGATCCCTTTAAACCACCAACCAAACTTGTAAAACTGACAGCTGAACTTCTGTGTTAAAAGCCTTACTCCTTACTTTGCACAGATTGCATTTGCGTACAATTTGAAAAACACAAATCAATTCTATTCTACATAATTTAAAAACAGCAACAACCAAAACAATTATAACAGCGAAGGCGTAAAGTTTTTCATTACCAGTTTATGGCTCTTCTCAAACTAACAGCTAAACTGGACACACTTTTTGTTAATTTCTTTTTAATGATATGACACACTGTTCACTGCATATACTGTCAAAATAAAAAGCTAAACAAAAAAACTTGTGAAAAACACCGCACACTTAAAGTCTTAATGATCACTAAAATAGGTTGGAATAAGTGCAAATCATTTCAAGCAAGAAATTTGTATTTCAAATGTAAGTAGGCAAGTTTTTCATGAACAGCAACAGTCACTTTGGGTTGACAGTAAATAATCACTCACATCAAACGTTCCGGTTGTGTGATCCTCGATACCAACAGACTTGTACTAAACGTTATAATAAAAATCAAGTGATTCACACAAACAATTCGATCAAAAGAAAGTGGATACAACACAATAAAGAAATAAAATTCGAAATCGAAAATAAAGCAAAAAAACAAATATGAATTTTCTTGTTTACCCCACAAAACGCGCGCAAGACGACAACGAACCCGAAAAGCAAAACATTTAAACAGCCAAAGAGACAGCGGCAACCGGCAGCTGACTTGAATAACTCTACCCGCTGCCGGTAGCGTTACGCCGCCGTGGTCACATGAATAAAATTGCCATAAATCGATTTCAATCGAGCCAGATACATTTACTACTCACTCACGCGGGATGTCAACACACACAACTTCGATGGGTCGTTGTCAGAGGGAGCAGCAGCGTTCACACTTTCTTAATTGAAATGTTGATTTTCCAAATTCACTATATGTAGTAAACTACTTTCGATTAATTTTGTATATTTCTGTTTTTGTCACAAAATGAACCGCTGCCATGCAATGCAATTCGATAAATAAATTAATTTATTGTATACAAAGGCGACGGGAACAATTAAAAGATTGACTGAGGCCAAATTCTATTGAACCAAAGGTATAGCCTATCGAAACAAGGAAGAGGTAAATTGATTCCAATCGATTTTCGATGACTGGCCGTCTGACAGGTGGCCATTACACTGATACCGCGAGTTATCGCCAAATGATAGTGAGTGCCAGTGTTAGTGGTATGGCCGTATAAAGTGCGATAACATTGAAGAACTCACTTGTGGAAAACTCCCCGAAGCAGAAACACACCCGTTCCGTGTAAAGAGAGGTGATTGATCGCAGAGAGGAATATGACTTACAGTGGAAATCGCGTTCTAGTCTCTGACAGTCCACGTGCTAATTACTAATTTTTAGCCACAACAAAGAGGGAAGTATGTGGAAAGATACCGTTGAATTATCGAAAATTGTGCGCAGTTCATTTTGAAGAATCCAGTATCAGTGAAATTCCAAAACGTGCGCCCAAAAGACGCATAACTTAAACTTCATTATTCGATGTTGGGATTTTCTTTTGAAGTCACTACTCATGTCCAACAAGTATACACAGACAGATAAGAAGAAAATATCTTGACTGTGGTCAGGAGCGGTCACTTTGTGGCATTTAATTGCATTAGGAAAGGGCAAGTGATTCGCTGAGTCATTATTTCAAATAAATACGCAATATAACGCGCAAACAAATGAACCGACCGCTATCTGCATGTAGATAGCATTTTAATCTACACCAACAAATGACGTGGGGACTATCTAGACATTTATAATAAATGCACTGATGGTTCGAGTCGGAGATAAAAGTTTGTATGCAATAAATTTAAATTAAAGAAACGTTTAATCATGTGACTTTTTTCCCAATCACGAGGTGTGACCTTGCACAGTAGCGAGGGCGATAAATTTGTATAGATTCTGGACACGATGATATTTGTGTATCAATAAATCCATATTCAATAAGGTGAATCTAAGTATTATTGCGAGTGGGGGACCATTTCGGCCATCAGTCTCTGTCATCGAGCCAGTAAACCTTAACTTATTAACCTGGCAACGCCCTTGGGTGATGTTAATAGTTATAAAACATCAAAAGCATCAAGAAAGGGTTCATCTTTTCGCTTTTTCAATTGGATCACGTGGAAAAGGAGTTCGTCGACGTTGGACGCTGCTAGTTTTTTATATATTTTTTTTATAAGTTTTGTACAAAAAAGAAAGAAAATGTAATTTCTGTTTAATTTATTTATTTAGCAAATAAAATCACTACAATATTCCTTCGGAGAATAAAGGATATAGAGGACTTTATTTGGGAGACTAATTTTCTACAGCAGAGGTAAGCGGCGGGCTAAAAGTCTCGTTTAGGAATCGCGATAGGGTACTTGATCCGAATCAGCCTGCAGGTATGCAAGCATTTTTGTACCGTTTTTTTTTTTTTGTATAATCGGCCCTAGCGAGGTATTCGTCGGAACGGAAAATTTTCGCAACGCATACTCCGGCGAAGGCTCAAATTACATTCAATGTATGAGAGAGTAGGGATTCCATTTAGCACCAGGCACCAAAAAATGGTCCATCGCGATCCCTGGGACTGCAATAAATGTCTATTTACAAAATTGACTGTCAAAAATTACCGATTTGGGCGCGAACTGTCTCATTGAATACACTATCCAAATTATAACATTTCTACTACTGAATCTACAAAAGACTGGCTGCAAAAGAGTAAAACAAAACTAATCTAAACATTACGGACCCCTGGTTAGGCGTTGCGATATAAATGGAACGGGACAGTGTGTTGTTGAGAGTTCATAATTTTCAAACCCATCCCTAGACAAAAAGGAAAACGGACGTTGTCTTAAGCCTAGAGATCAGCGACATTTTTTACATGACCAAGTTGGAAAAAGATAGTGAAGCTCTTAGGAGCTTTGACAGGGTTCCTTAGAGCATATAAGATATCCGTACTTAAGCGTTAAGTGGCCAGATCGGTTTCCATACATCATTCCTTGTTGGGGAGATGAGGTAGGGTAGGGTAGGGTTATCAACAGGATTGTGAGAAAAACAGTCGCCAGTGGCACCCTGTACTGTTATATTAGCGCCACTATATTATCGACCGATGGCAGAAGAAATCGTAGGACATAAGCTTTTGTAATGGGGTAAAAAAGAGAATTGAAGTGACAACCGACGAAGATGGTAGTCAATAAAGAAAACTAAAGATTTTTCCTCGTGTTTTCATTTTTCGCCAACAATAACGAAATAGCCGCGTGGTCGCGATTGAATTGCGCGGTAATTTATTAAGTTTATGGCAACCAAGTAAACGGCGCAATAATGTTTTTATTGAACTTATTGCTATTTAAGGCAACATCAAAAATTCATTATCAGTTTTCTTTAAGTCATTGTTTGAGCCCTTTGAATTCGGGCAGCCAATTCTCCGGTTTCGTATTTCTAGGTTCGGTTAGGTTAGGTTAGTTTATAGTGGCAGGCTACACACAAGTGCAGCCACACTTAGGCCAGAATTGGCCCATTGTGACACCACAGGATCTAATGATCTCAAACTACCCGTTGAACCAACAGGAGCTCAAGGTGAATCGGCGGAGGCGATTGATATTAATAATATCGAGTTCACCAAGATTATCAAAGAAGTACTCTCCGAGATGTAATCTTCTTCGAGTTGAAAGAGCAGGACAGGTGCATAGGAGGTGAAAATGGACTCTTCCTCCTCCTCATCCATGCAACTTCTGCAGAAGTCATTAGCGGGAAGACCCAGCCTGAGGGCATGTCTCCCTATTATGCAGTATTTCTATACCAGCTATAACATCTACTGCCCAACCTCATTAGTAGATCCTCCAACTGGAAAATTACTTATCCTTCCCACAACACTAAGCCAATCAATTTTTCTGTACGAAACAAAATCAAACATGGCCTACTACAAATTGTTTCAGATTTCTTATTCATTATTTTGTTTTGCTGGTTCAATTTTGTTTGCAATTTGATTTATATTTCGAACCGGAGACAGATGTCAAAAAGGATAATTAGCCGGTCGTATTCAACGGGACATTTACTAATCAAATGTCACTGCAAAGCAAAATATTATTTTCAAAAATAAAAGTCGATGGAAAAAACAGCAACCACACTTGTAATTTGTTTACATTTTTTTTTTGGATACATGCATCAACCAGTGACATAGAAATTGTTTATTTCCAATCTGAGAACATGCTAAATGGGAAAACAAACAAGTGGAATATTTTTCGGGCGTCAACACGTTTGACAATTTAATTATTGTTTGACAAATCGAACAAATTATCATTTTCTTTTTCTTGGGAACCAATTGATGATGCGAATGTCGTAGGTTAATTTTGGCATTTGTTGATTTTTTTTCGTCTTCTTTTTTTGACAAATATTTGAAATAGTAATTGGGGAATATTTTAATGATGAACGGATGTGGTTGTGGTGAAAAAACACCCTTAATCACATGGGGGTAGAAATTGAATGCTCATAGCAACTTCCGGTTTATAAGATCATGTGCAATTAGAATTTGGGACATTACGGATTAGGGATACCTATTTTAAACAAATGAATAAATGGTACAAAGCATTCGGTTCTTACATTCTGAGGAGCTTGGGGTTCTTTTTTGTCGCTTAGATGTTACTTTCCGATCGATTGGTTACAAATTAACACATCACTGATACCTCACAAGACTGTCACAAAGTGCGGTGAACTTGATTTTGTGACGTTTTTGCTCATAAAAATAATTGGTTACAAGTAAATATGGAATATATGGGAATATATGGGGATTTTCCCTTGTAGGCGGTTAAAAAAATGTCGCACAAATTATAAAAGACGGGCCTGTTTGTTTCGTTTGAGAACTCCATGCTATTTTGACACTGACATCTTGTTCGCGCTAAAAAAAGAAGTGCCAGATACAAAACAACACATCTTCGCAGTACAAAAGAGATTGATTTGCACCTGAAATACTGCATTTTTATTACTAAAGTTGATTTTGTGTTGCAGAAACAGTGGGGTCCCAAAAATATACCAACCAAGCTAGTCTGCTGTACAGGAATTTGTTAAAATTCGTGAGAAATTTGTTGCTTTTGCACAAATTGATCGCCAAAATACGAGACATATATTTATAAACTCGCATACAGACCTCAACATTTCCCACATTGACTTGAGGAGATTTATGCATATAGACCACAGGTTATCAACTAACAAAGGCACCGTTTAAGACCCATGTTATGCCGACAGCCCAGCAACAATTTAGGCAGTTGAGCGCAATTTTTATCGAGCTGTTCTTGAAAAAAAAAACTATAGAAAATGGGTCTACAGGAAGTGCAGTCTTCCGTAACTGAACAGAAAGTTAACTCCTTTCTTCAAAGCATCAAATGTTTATAAAATACTGAACGTTGTTTATTCTCTGGCAATTTTAAAAAGAACCCTCCTGATGGCCATACATTTAATTATTCTCCAAAAGAGCTGTTCCAGTTTGTGTGCGTTGTTTCTTGTCGATGAGATAAATTCATTACAAGAACGCTGACATTTTTTTCTATTCCCACTTTAAACGTTGATGAAAACAATGTGACACACGATAACCAGAGTCCATGTGCAGACATTTAACGAAGAGATACACCTGTTAGTTGTGATCTCAAATGTATTGCAAGATTTGCGTGAAAACGAAGTAATCGATGGTAAGAAGTCCAAAATCAACTATACTGAATGAATCCAAGAACCAGCACGACCTACTCCGATCGACAGCTGCCCTATTCACATATTCTTACTGTTAAAATTAATTGCGTCCAAAGCCCATTTAAGACATAGTTCCATTCACAGGCATTAAAATACTTGTACAAGTCATTCATGTCAAACCGATCGGAATGGGAAAATGACACAGTACGACTCTGCTCTTGAAATTTACACAGAAGGATCGATTGATACTTGTAACAGCTTTCAAAATTGCCCTGATTGCTACAGTAGTCCGTTCTCCGAGTTACTTTAGATGAAACTATACCCAGAAGTCAGAACTCTATCAGTCACAACAGCGTATCCCAGATTGTAATACAAAGAGGAAGGGCAACCATTCGTTCATGTAAAATTTGGTTTATTTTTGGAATGAGAGATCCCCCAATCAGTAAGTTCTAAAGCTCTGTCAAAGACACCCTTTACAAAAATTAGAGCCACGTGCCTATGTCTAATGATTTCACTCCGACTAAACAGCTGTTGTTGCTACAAACCACCTACTCTGTGCATGTGCATGTGCAGACAATTTATCACATTTTAGAAATAAACACTGTCCCCGCACACATGCTCCATCAATCATTCCAAAGATTCTACGCTTCCCAACAAAGTAGTAAAATTTCCACAACACACAAAAATACCGAAGAAGTGTCAAATATAAAAATTTGTCAAATATGAAAATGTGTAAAATATGAAAATATGTATCCACGTTCATCTTCCAACGTTTTGCCAATTATTATTCGAAATCCCGAACGTTAATTAAAACCCACAATAAATTAGGTCAGCAATTAATGTCGACCAACCAAATTACAGATTTATTTACAAGATTTCGCCGCCCATGTCATTAAATCAGATCAAATAAAAACGCTATCTTTGCACAAAACACACAGGAGGTAACAACCGCTAACGTCTGAAACTGTTTGGCTAAATATTTTAAATTTGTATCTCATTTATCAAAAAAAATTGTAAATACTCGTCTATTTTTAGAAATGTCATCCCCCTCTAAACAAATTGTACTTTTGCACTTAATAACCGCGTGGGAAAAAATTGCAGCAAAAAATAAACATCAACAACAACAAGAAAGTAGATTAATTGCTGTGATGTCGCGACTGCACTGACCGCACTTTATTTGTTGTTGTTTTTTTCTGATCTGATTTTGGCAACATATTTCACGGTGGTAATTTTGAAAATAAAAAAAACAGGTGGAAATGCAATGAACCTGATGAAAGCTTAAAAGTACATGCAGATGGGAGAAAAGTGAGAATATTATTAGTAAAAAATTAAATTAAATAAAAGTGCAGCACAAACTTTGTCTAAAACATAAAATGTCGAATATTTTCATGTCCTTTTAGCGGGATTAGCACAAGCCGTTGCTTAGTAGAGTCTTTTATTTTTTTTTTTGCGCAAAACTATCACACAAACACACACGACAGCACTAACTACTCTTGCTTGTGATTTTTTTAAAACAGAAAGATTAACACACTTGAGAGACGAAATCACGTCGCGGTAATTACAAGTACTTAGTCTCGCACAATCTGAGCCAAGTTTAAAGCCGGGACTCCCGCAGATTCAATCGGCAAACATAGTCTTACTTCCGTGTGAGTATTTTCTGCCAATTTTTATACATATATTTATTCAATTTAAAGCCGAAACACTCCTTCCTTTTTGTGTGACTTCTGTTGTTTGATCACGAAGCACGCGCGCGAAAAACAACAATCTCCGCCGCGTCAACAATTCAATTTAAATTCGATCAGAAAATTATCACAGCTCTTTAGCACAACAAATCTGAGATTGTGATTATCACATAAGCAAATTACAATTAAATAAGTTGAAAATATCCGTCAGAATATATACTACGAGTATGGCTTTAGATACTCTCTGTGTATAGTGGAAGCGCTCAACAATTGATGCCAGAGGTGCGAACTGATTCCAAGTGCCGTTTCACATATACGACCGAGTGCGCGCGATATACAAATTTGTGTCCTATCCGACCCGAGTGACCAAAACAAATCGACTATTGGCCGTCGACATTTTTACACACTATTTAAGTACATAACATGAATGTTAATTGCAGGCCGCAGCAGCCGCCGCGCCGTGAGATCGCTCGCGCACAGACAAATAGCCACACAAATCCAACTCAAATACAAAAAAAAATGTATATTAAACTTGCAATTATGATCGAGAGGTCCCTCTTGGTGTAGACGACGCGCTCTAGCTGAAGTGAGGCAGCATTTTCACTGCAAAGCGACCATGACGCAGGTAATAGTCTCAAGCGACTGTCAGTGTACACCGACTGAGTGTGCGATGAGTGAAAATGTAATTGAAAAAAAAAAATTCATTAATTTAGCAATCTATCATACAATTTAAGCCAAGTCTTTCATGTGTACTTCAAATTGGGACAGACCCAGCGCAGGCGCTACGCTTCAAGTATGCGAGTTTACATGATCAGAAACATCCCCAGTACTCCTAGGGGTAGGAGCAGCCAAAGCACATCACAATATTGTTGGCAGAGCTTTTCTGAGTTGTTTTATTTCGTTTCGATTTGAAAAGAATTCACGTGACATTTCAGCTTTACGTTTTATGGCAAGTTCAAAGTCAACGCGGCGATGTGTTGGGTGCCGGCGAAAGGAAGAATCCGTGACAATTGTTGTCTCGGTGACTGGTCAATTGGCGCCACACATAATGGTATTGTTGTCATTCGTCGCCGCCGCCAATCCCTAGAGTGTGAGCATGGGAATTTACAAGTAATTAGTTTTTTTCTTTTTTGCTTTTAGAAAGTTGTAGCGCTATTGACTTTTCGGTCGTCCGTTCAGGAATGTGTTTTTCTATTGATACATTTCACGTATTACGTCGAAGGCTGAATGAATGCGATGATGTATTCATCTAGGTTGACATGCGATTGAGTGATTATAAATGAACACGCGTGTGCTGATCCATGACACAATAATTAGATTGGAACAACGAGGGGTCAATGGTTTGTAATTGAAAAAAAAAGTTGCAGAGGGGCTTTGTAGTTTTGTTAAGAAAATGTTGAGGATTCTAGTTAAGCTACATTATTTAACGTTTTGAAAAAGTGCCAATACGGTTTCACAAGGACTCACATGCAAAACTAGGTACATATCATAAAGGGCCCAAAGCGATCAGAAAAGGTATATGTGGACATAGTTAGGTACAAGGGTATAGCGATTCGTCAATTCATATTGGTGACATTTTTTTCGACAGAGTTATCTCTAAAGCGTAGCTGCTTATCCCGATTAATATGTAAACATCAAAAATTTCCGTGCACTTTTTAAGTATTTATCATGAAATGAGGAGAATGAAACTTCTATCATTCGAAAGGTACTGTGCCATAGATGTGCAGAAACAAAAAATCGTAGGTATATGTCGCCATTAAGACTGGTAAAATGAAGTTAAGAATTTCCCATACAAAATGTTTAGCAGTTAATCGAAAGCATTTTGTCGCCATTCAATTTGTCGCCGTCATATTTCCATAGTAACGAATTTAATCATCTTAGACTAGAACCTGTTGGAGAGTCTCTTTAACCCATAAAGATATGCAATTTAATTACCCCTAAAAGTAAGCAATCATAAAATCTTATTTCAGGGGCGAGGTGTTACTATGGAAACGAACATTCATGTTTTGCACTTTTACATTCTTTTTTCATAGCGGAAAGGTATATGAATTAAGATTTAGCATATAAATAAATTAAAATAAATAAAAAATAAATTATGTAAAAACAAGTTGGCTTTCGTTACTTTATCTACAGAAAAAATTGGTCGAATTTCGACCACGGGCGGTACTAGTTAACTATTAAACCATAGGTAGATTACATTCGCAGCACAACAATAGAAAAAACTCCGCCACAAATTGCTCGTTCACGGATAAGACATTTTAACCCCAGTCTTAAGGATTTCGGCGGTCAAAGATCCTCTAAAAAAGAAGCTTATTACTGAAAGAGTCGATCTTTTGTTTTAGTTGATCAATCCCTAAAAGCCCGCTGAGTTTGATAGATAAAAACTTTAGAAAATAATTCACATGGTTAAGAAAAGGACCTTAGTGACCAAATTGTAAAATTGTTACAAATAAATACTCAAGGCTCCTGCAATAAAAGCTGACTAATAATGCGTGGAATTTATATTAACTTTATGTAGACATATTTCCAGAGGACTTTAAGCTACAGCAATTAAAGTTGGAACCGTTTTTCACGCTCACTTTTAACTTCTCAAATAGCAGACAATTTTTTGTGGAAATTCATTCAAAACTTGCAAGTTAAAAGCAAATTTAAAAATATTTCACTGGTGCTCTAGTTTTGGGAAATGGGTCCCAGACAAGTCAGATAGTCACGACTCACTTGGACCAGCAATTTCGGTTGATTGTGCCCCTTTCTGAGAGGGAACTTCATATAGAAAAAAAAATAAGTGCGTCCATCCAGTATTTATCCTACGAGTCTTTCAAACCATATATTGTTAAAAATCTCCCCAAAAGCTCTTAAAGGAAGTTGCTTATAAAAATCTAAAATGAAGCTTTTTTTCATTTCAAGCGTTTTATTGAACTTAATTAAATCTGAATAACGTTTTTTTAAGCCACCATAATCCTACATACTCTTACCAATCACTTCTCTAAGAAAGAGGGACAACCAGGCGGAGCAATAGATGTGAAACACGACTGTTTAAGCTTGGGAGGGTGTAGCTTTTGGCTTTTGGTTCTAAATTTTTTAATACTTCCTAATACAAAAATGTTTAAAGTACAAGGTGGCCCAACTTCGACTAACTCTTTTCCGAAATTGCTAATTTTTCTCATTTTCTTTGCGACACTGTAATCAAATAAACAGCACTTTCATCTAACTACAACAGTCCCACCAGTCCCAGTTGCGCCACCCTGTAAATAGTCTGACTACAAATACCATGCTGATGGAAATGTAAGGTTTACAGCTTAAAAATTGCGCTTTACCTTAATTAATGTTAATTTACACTCAGAGCGACGTGCATAACTTAAAGTGATCTAAAGCAGCATGTGTAATATTCTTTTAAAATATGACTGGATGGATTGACGTGCGTCACTTAAAGTAAGCATGTGCAAATATTCTCTAAAAATACGATTTTATGAAAATCTGTTGTCAGGTGGACTTGTACACAATTGTTTAAATAGGTAGTGACTGACCAAAAAATTACTCATATCGATGAGACTGACTTGTGTTTGTGCAAAAACCCAAACTCACTCTAGACCACAAAAAGTACACACGCAGAAAAGCAACATACAAAATTAAAAATTTCACAACTAAAAAAAGCTCTTCCTCTCCTCCTTTCACCTATCGATAAAAATTGACAAGCGCATGTTTTAATAAATCACTTATTTTCTGAAATCCCCCACGAAAAGAAAAAAATTGCCCTCTTAATTTGTGGCTTTACCTCAGAAAAATGACACAATGCTATCTGTCTATCTATCATGTGCTGGGGACATTTGAAATTATAGTCAAATTTAATACTCATCTAAGCTAGATAATAAATTGAGTTTCTTTGAAATACCGCTACCGAAACACCGCCAGAGGCATTGTCAAGTAGGTGTCCTCATCCCTGTTTAAGCGGGCTTCTTAAACCATAGCGAAGTGAAGATTCTAAAGGGAATTTCAATTAGAAATGTCACGTGGATTGTACAAATAGAGTTGGAAACAACTTGTGACCAATTAGGTTCAATGGGTTATCGGTCTGACAAGTTAAGTCGCCCTTCGAATCGAAGTACTAATTTCGACTTGAATCAATCACGATTCGCCATAGACACTTATCGCGTTAATTGATTACGGTGATTCATAGATTTATATTGCTGTTTAAATAACCCCATATCAATCTTATCCCTAAGCACGATGATGAGTAATGAAAAGTGTATTAAAAATCAACAAATCATTGCTGCTGCAAAATATTCAACTTAAAACATCAATTTCAGGCGAAAAACATTAATTCGATTTAAGCAAGTTATCGATAAAGCTTCTTCAGGTAGCGTTCCGCATAACGCCATATTGCGAATCACGTGCTTGGTGCTATCGAGGATCTATCTGAAGTGTTGTCTGCTGTGCATAGAACCGATACCCACTCTCAACATTGAAGAGGTTAAGCGTTTTCTAAGAAATTGTTGGAAGACACTAACAAATGTTTTGAATCCGGAATCGTAGGTAAGTACGCAGTAGTAATGTAGCATAATTTTTGTGGAAGAACAATAATTAAGAAACGACTTGAAACTGGTGGCAAGAACGGTGCCAGTAAAACACGTTAATAGGAACTTTATTATGCAAAAGAGACGATTTTTCGGTTCCTGATACATGAACATTAAAAAGCAGTTGATAACTGAAAATTGTGCTCATTATTCGACATTAGGTATTTTGTTTACTTTCTAGTGCGTAAATATAAGGTATAGCTTGCGTTTCATAATGCAAAGGACCTCCAGATGCAACACTAGGCGGTTACTATTTATTATTTAGCCAGAACCCTGATTAAGCAACTAACTATGTCAGTTAAGACTGTTTTTATATGCGCTTGCTGGATGCGAAAAGTCCTTAAACAAATCCATCTACGTTAGCAAAGGTCCACTGAAAAGGGTCCCAAGGCTACATTAAAGCAAAAACGCAGGAAGGCAGTTTTGATTCGGAGCTCGTTCTAAAGACAAAAACACAAGACGAATGAAGGAGATGATACAGCCGCGTGCTCTAAAAGCTCTACCACGGTCGGGATGTCCTCCAAAATAGCTAAATATGTCGATGACAATAGTTTGACCAAATTCAGCAGAGAGGATCTTCTATGAGTAGTAAGACTTAACCTCAGTTGTAAATACCAAGCCACCTCAGAAGATATTTGCCCAATATTACACAGAAATGCTTGGTGAGTTGGAGGTCCGTTTATTAGGTGAGGCATTCTTTCAGATTTGCCAAATTTCACAAGTTAATAAAAATAAATTCGACTTCAAGCACATTTTGGCCATCTGTTCAAAAAATTTAGAAAGCTGGTTCCAAGTTAAACTATAGACAAATCCTTTAGTAAGAAGCTGCTGGGGTACAAAGCATCTGAAGTGTATCCATCGTAGGTTTAGCTGTCAATGCCAGGAAACTGACATTGAACGAACTTGACTCCAAAAAGATACCAATTTGCAGCACAGTCGACTTATGCCAACAGAAGATATGAATAGTATGGACCACATGGACCGAATAAACCTTATGTGTCTATGGACCCAACTTTAAAATTTCTTTAATGCTGTTCAGAAATGTTCTAGCATTCACATTATCACGGACTTAGTATTTTGAAGTCTAAGCTAAAACCAGATTGACTTCAAATCAGCCATGTACTGCTTCAATAACCCGCAAGATCATTTCCAAAAAAATAAAGTAAGACTGTGGTGGGTGCATTTAGCGCCACCTATTTCTTAACAAAATAGCAGATAAACTGGCATTAAAGGCTCTCTTTTCCTCCTAAACTGATGTAGGTCACAACTTTGCAACATAATGTGCTTAAATGACACCTGATTTGTGACGCCCTCTACCAAACAACTGAGGAGACTCTGCAGACGACATAAATAGACCTAGTTCTGCTCTATCTGAAAGGACTCTTTAAAAAGCGGGTGGTCTTCTATAAAGAAAACTTCACAGTTTGATCCGGCCCGGACAAGTCTGTATACTCGTATGACTTTCGGGAAGGGTACAAATTTCCACAAGCCCCTAGGGCATCAACTAATCTACATCGATCTGTGTACGACGGGTGCAAGATTTGTTTACCTAACCTTGTCAAGAAGATTTTCAAATTAATCGGCCTAGGTCGCTGGGGCATATTGACCGTATGTGAACATCAATGCTCAAGCCCGAAAAATCTTCATTTCTTCTTCAGATCAGTAGAGAAAGACCTTATCCAAGAGGTGTGCCTAGTTCGAAGACGACGTAAACGAACATAACGTGTGCAACTGAAGGCATTTATTAATGGATCAAGCTGGGGGGTATGTTGGTTGAGGACCCGGTCCGCCCCCAAAATATCAAAAGTCATAAACCAGACGGATATTTTGACGAATTTTGCAGAAAATATTTTAAAATGATAGAAAATGTAGAGCAGATTAACATCAACGCACCTTCTTCGTCTTCGTTTATAACACGAGGAAGTACTCGTACATTTCGGGGCTCAAATACAAGCACCTTGCAGTGCGCAACTGGAGGCAATTGGATGAGAACCGTTTTGTCTATATATTTTTGCTTTCAAAAATGTGTCTGTTTTGATTTCTTTGAGGAAATATTTATCGAAAGGGATTACGGAAGTCCTCCTTAAAGAAGACCGCAAAGGAAAAGCAACCCAAGATGATACAAAAATTGCTAAACAATTAGCCTACCACAATACATCCATTCAAGTAACGCTATACGACGTTTCTATGCATGATCGATATTCTAAATTTAGTCCAACAGATAATGCTCCACAAAAGCAACCCAACCACTTAGCGATATTACCACTGCCGGCTGTTTATATCTCTGCTCTAGATTCAAACGCAATCTATCTACAGTATCAAATCCAAATCACTAAGCAAACAAATCGTCATTATTGGAATCATTTCAAAATAAAAAAAAAAACTACCCGATTTCGCTAATTAAATAATCCTTCAAAATTAGCAATAAATTACCACCGGTCATAATCACTTCAACAATTTACACACAAGACTCGATAAAAGGTTTTATTTTTTTATTTTATTTTTTGTATTTTTATCGATACCTACCAAGAGATATTTACAAGCACTCAATAAACGTTTATCGTCGCGTCCCAAAACAACAAATACGGCCGTATATGAATAATTTACCACGCGTTGTGTAGTCTGCAAATAAAAAAATAAATAAAACATATATGAAAAACGCTTTTTACATGACTTTGGGTAAACAATTTCTAAAAATACACAAAAAATCCTAATTACACACTAAAAATCTGTTAAATGCACGACTTTTGACGAGGCGCGCTCTATATTACCGATTGAAGATCATTGAGTGGCACAGCAGCTCGCAGCGCAGTGCTAATCCGATTTGTCACACAGTGATCTGGCTGTCACAACACTCGAATATGACAGGAATATTTCCTTTATTAACTTTAATTACTTTGCAATGGACATGTGATGTAAATTAATTTTTTTTTCAAAATTCTACGCCGCAGTTTTATCTTTTAAATGCGATTTCTCTTCGGGGGACGGAAAGTTTATTTTTTGGGGAAAGAAATGCGTGTGCCACGTTTCGCAGCCGCAGTCACTTGGTACTAAGCCGCTCGGTACGTTTATCGCTTAACAGCACACGAGCGTATATCATCGGCGTCGTTTCGTTTTCATTCTGCCAAAAAAAAAGAAAAAAAAATTCATCCGCCCATGTGTAAATATTTACAGATACAAAAATGCTGTTTTTTTTTGTTCTCAACCAACAAAAGTCGAAGGAAATTGGATTTTTGTTTTGTTCTTAATATTTGCAAGTCCAAGTTTAAGTGCCCTATTTGATTGTAACAAAACAGCCAGCGGAGTAACTGAAATAAATATTGAATGGAAAAGTTTTATCTTTGACAGTTGTTGAGTGTATCGAACACGGGTATGAAATGAAGTACGACGTTGTCAGAACATTGTCAGAGGAAAGTTGATAAGAAACGCGAAACGCAAAAAAATCAGCTTGTTTTGGCTTAGTGTTAACAGGGAAACAAGGTGGTAGCGCAATCTTTACAAAAATACCAAACAATTCGGGTATGGCTATGTGTAGATCGATAAACGATTAGAAGGAATTTTTATTTGGCGAGCATTTGCAGACAGTGCGTCAACATCAAATGTGCGGAGTCAAGAGTAAGTACAGTTTCTGAAAATTTGTTTAAAATTTAACGAGTGACGTTTTGTTTACAGACGATGTGGACGTCATCTTTACGGCCGGGGGATTAGTTCGTTTATTTCGAGTCGGCTGAGCAGTGTTTATAAATCAGCGAAACAAGATAAGCCACTAAGGCGGGGTAGTAAGAACTCTACTTTCGCTTTCTGTTCACTGATGTCACGGGTTGTAAAAGTAAGATCGATGTGTATGTTTGACTGACTGGTGTAAGTTCTGATTAATTTGAAAACTTTTCTTCTATAACTATAAAAACCCAGTGGACAACATTTGCCGCATTCTAGGGAAAAGGTATTGAAATAGAAGTTTGTCTTAGGACTCAGTTAAAAGATGCACGAAACGAGTAGCCTATAAATATGCAATGTATTCTTTTCTGGTTTTATTCTGTTGTCTAGATACGTAAATCAGCACTCTGGTTCTCGGTAATTTTTTTTTTAGACTTGTGACCAAACAACATAATTGGGAGTTCATCTTCTGCATTTCGATTTCACTTGGTGCCATTTGCTTCTATAAATACTTACTCGTCTTTCAACGGTGCACGAAATATAGGTTGTATAATGTTCAAGAAAAATTAACTAATTGGCTTTCTTTAAGATCACTTATTCTACTTTTGATGGAGCTATAGTTTGGACGAAACTGAAACTTTTCATTGATCAACGGGGTAAAAATTGAGAGCTCGATCCAGTCTTGTACTTAAAGTTCAATTCGATGTGCATCAACATTCAACAGATGTCTAAACATGTGGAATGGTGGACTTCATGAATCCAGATAAAATGTAAGATTATTTTTATTGCCTTTTTTAGTATGCATGGCATAAACTATTTCCACAAAACCAAAAAAAAATCTCTTTGCAGACTCCAAACGATTAAGAATTTAGAACGTTTTGCAAAAGATAACTGTCAAACTGAGAATTTACTGCCATGAAAGTAACACCTTGAAGAATATCTCATTATGCAAGGGCGAAGCAAAGTGGTCGAGGCAATCATTTCCTAAACGACTTTAATGACATTTCAAGAGGGAAAATACGACAACTCATTCGTGTTGTTTTTATAACTATCTGGAACTAACAAGTTTATAAACTCGTGGATGAAGCTTTTATACGAAGACTCACAAGTCACAACCCTGCATAATGATGGTACTGTCATCGCCGGTAATAGTTCCGACCAGAGACAGCCCTTAACGTTTGTGAAGTCGACTGCCTAGTAATTCCAAGACCATCTAAACAAGAGATAGATATATGAAGTGGAGGAGTGGAGGGGGAATCTAGACTCGCTCCAAGCCGACAAAGCTCGCTCTTTGAAACTTCGCAAATTATTTACTAATACATTTCGTGCGACGCTATTCCACTTAAAATCCAAAGGATATGAGGGCCAAACGCAACAGTTCCGCAAAGAAGCCTAAACCGAGCTTTTCACTAACATTTTTTGATGCATGGAAGAAATCCAATTTTTTTTATACAATCCGAACTTCAGAGAATCTATTTATTATTTATTTTTTGGGGATTGAACCTGAAACTTCTGATTTAGTAGTCCAACACACTAACCGCTAGGTCATTGCACTCATCTTTGTTGGTACTGCATGTAGTTTTAAATTGACATGACTTCGGTGCATTGCTTTACTGACGGGTCTTAGGTTGAACCCAAAAAAAAATGTTTAGGCTTTTTCCACAGGGCCGCCTCTCGATAACGGCTGACAGATATCTAACAACTGAGCTTATGTCCGTTCCATTCGTCCCAAATGACATTCGCTGACCTGTTGGGCCTACTTTATATTTTATTTAAATAAATAAATAAATAAATATTTTGGCGCGACAGGTCTATGGGACCCAAGGCCTAGCTTCTCACAACCATTCGTTTTGTGTGGGTTTTCAATTTTTGGGACGAATGGAAGGGATCTACAATTTTACGCCGAGTCCAAACGGCTAAGTGAGAAGCTCATTCATGACAGTTTTACTCTCGGATGTTTGTCAGACGTTCGCGAGAGGTGGCGCAGTGGAAAAAAACCTTAAGATGTAATTTGGCCCTCTCGGGATTCGAACCTGAGCCCCTCGCTTAGTAGCCCAACACACTATTTTTGTATTGATCAAAGCAGCTTGCCGTCAAGGATTACCTTGAGATATTTAAGATCACTGGCTAACGCAATGAATAAGTGATACCCTTTAGCATTGGCTGTGTCAGATTAGACAGCTTTGTTTTTTTTTTTTAAGAGGACGACTTCCGTCTTTACAGAAGATCATGCAATGGATCTTGATTTTACGGTCCTGATGAAATTGCTTGTAAAATAAATTGAAAGCAACTTTTGTTCTAGTTCTTAGACAGACAATTCCGAGTAATTTCATACTTGAAATACAAAAGGCCTTCCCGTTGATATTTAAAAAAAAACAGAAAGTGAAAAACCAGCGCCATAAAATATAAATGGTAAGTATGGTCCATAAATGCTTATTGAAATATCGATCATACGAAGTGGTCGTTCCATAAGCGAATCTGCTTCCTGTGTTTCTACAAAACGATCTAAACAGATAGAGCATAAAAATATTCTTGCTCATTGAATATGCAGCGTCACGGTGGCGTATACGTAACATTTTTTTTACTTCATTGCTTTATTTCAAGCAATTTTTTTCCAAACTGTAATTTGTTTGTGCAAAAGCGATTAATGCGAAACCGCTCTACATATATAGCAGAATGTCTATACAACGTTTGATTTAAGTACGTGCTGACGTATTTGAATTATTGCTGTGTTTTTATTCACTTTTAACGCAGGAAACATAAATAAATCTGCAAGTGGTTTGTAAAAATAAAAATCAGCTCCTTCCTAGCAACCGAATTTCGTCAGAAGTTTTAACAACTGGATACATAGTTTTGTTAAGTACACTTCCAAGTTCAATAGCAGGTAATATGCTAATTTAGAGGTAAAAGGAACCATGAGTGGCGCCCACTAAGCACTTCGCCGCGAGCAGATTTCAATCACTTACGTTCATTGCTCTGACCTAAATACTTATTTCAAATTCGATTTGTAATCTGAAATTTCACCCTCGAAACTGTATTAGCCACACGTGCAGATCTTGACCATAAAAGGTCAAACCGTGCAAAAAAAAACAGACTGTACAAATTTCATTACCAATAACAATAATTGAACTGGCGAAACAAAAAAACCGAAACAAATCAATAAATCAATGTTATGTGCGCTGTAACAAATGTATAGTTGTGTATAATTATGCAAGATTGAGAGATAGAAAAATATAAATTATAATCTAACTGCGCACCAACACATGTCAGAGCGGCGAACTACACAAATTTGTGTTTTTCTCTTTTCGCGACAACATTTTTAGTTGTCAGTGCATGGCACACACTTTATTTTGAGTACATGCCAAGGTTATGTTTACGTTGGGTAAAATTTTTGATTTTTTCTTCTTTTTTTTGCGTTGGCAAATATTTTGGATTAATTTGTTTATAGAGTTGTTGGAGTGCCTTTTCTGTTTTTTTGCTCATTATCGATGCAGTGGTGGAGATAAAACAATATATCATAGATCATTGAATTTAGTTGAGTACGGCTATTGATTGAGATGACAATCATAGGAAGTAAGGAAATGTACTAAATTTGCATAAATTAAACGTGAGAATTATTTTTTTATTTCGTTATAAGTGTTATGACCTTGTTGGGTATTGCGCTGCACACAATCAGCTTAAAAATTCTGTCGATGAGTTTATTTTTAAGAGCACGAGAGGATCTGTTGACGGTTGGAAATAACCTAAAGCCTAAAGGGACACTCCCAAGAACGCGGAATAATCGTGTCTATTTTTTTTGCGTAACAATTCGTCTGTAGTGTTGGCGCAGCGCGAATTCCGTCGCCGATTCCACGGCCGTCCGACACCGACACGAGTAATGCACGAGGAGCCATTACACCCGCTCAAAGTTACTGCATGGTGCGCTGTTCACGCTGGAGGAGTCATCGGGCCATTTTTTTCGAGAACGCCGCTGGTCAAACGACAACAGTGGACGGTGCGCGCTATAGGGCCATGTTAACCGAGTTTTTCAGCCGTAATTGGACGAATAAGGACTGGAGGACTTGTGCTTCCAACAGGACGGAGCTACGACACACACTGCGCGATTCTGAAGGCGGCGTTCCCGGGTCGCCTCATCTCTCGTTTTTGCGATTTGCACTGGCCCGCAAGATTGCCCGATTTAACCGTTCCAGAATTTTTTTTGTGGGGTTTTTTGAAGTCCCGTGTTTACGTGAACAAGCCCGAGACCTTTAAAGATTATAAATCACTCATTTGTAGGACTACCCGGTCAGCTTCAGTTTGATTCCTAATGAGTGAGAAAAAAAAATGTTACGTATACGACCGAGTGAATGCAAATTTGCCTTGCTAATTCGTGCTGTATGTTTCATCTTTTGCAAAATTTCAAATTCTACAAATGTCCAGTGTATTTGCATCTTTCCAATAACCATGCTTACGTAGGTACAATAATATTTTATTCTTTACTAACTGTCAATGACATGACTTGCATGTGAAAGAGATTATGGAAAATATATGAAAGACAGTGAATTTGTTACCCATCAAGATTCAATTGAACTGACAGTTCATAAAATATCGCAGGCGGTCTAGATAAAAATAATTTAGTCGCCAATAAAATCAACGAAACAGTCACAAACAACAATCAAGTGACTTGAGGTCATAAATGCTTCAATTTTTGAATGCCCGATTTAAATCAATCCATGACTGTTTAACCTCAAAATCTAAACCCAGCATGTGGATTTTGCAACTAGGTCAGCAGGGTAATTTGTCAAAAATTAATTTTCTAAAGTCCGCTTCAAACACGATAGTGGTAACCTTTGAAATAAGGTGCAATCTTGTTGGTTCATGAAATCGATTGTAAAATTTTATTACTAAGCATTGGCGATAAATGTGATAAAGTAAACGTTTGACTCATTTGCAAGAGCTATATAAGTTGAAGGTGTTCCCCAGAAAAGAATTTGCTAACCTCAAGAGTTTCACAACAAAATTGTTATCACAATACTGGTTACCAGCGTGTGTGTCATTGCTTTTTTTGTTTATCAATCCATTAGACGTTTCTAGAGAATTACTTGAATTGGGTGTTATTCAAAATCGTTTTTAATGATTTTTCATCCGTAGAAAAACACTTACTAAAAGCGATCTACTTCTTAAAGCCGTCTTTCAATCCGTTTACAATTTGTCACCAGTACCGAGCACAATTTTCTTTAAAGCGCCTCATAAATCATCAACGCCTTTCACTAACCGATTGCTAAATCGCAACACCCTACGGTGATAAAACAATAAACAATTCCCAAGGAAGTGTGAGCCAAATACCTCACATATAAAATATCATCGTCAATTTACCTTTCGTCAAGTAAATTGGCCCCCGCCTATATGAAAAACAGTTTCCACACAATTTATTGCCACGCTGCCTGAGGGCGCGGGAGAAAACGCATTATTCGCAAGCCTTCCCCCAATTACCGTTTCAATGTGTATAATATTTTCACAAAAATCCATCATATTCAAAATGCTATATAATTATAGAATTATTTTTCTTTGAACTCAAATGGAGGCTTTTCTCCGCCAGCCAATAATGAATGGCTTCCATGTAATTCTGACATTTTGAGTGACGTTCGCGTGTGATTTGTTTGAACTGATTTAAATATTATGCGCACTTTGCATTCATTACACTGCATTAAGGAAGAGATGTTGAAAGGCCTTAAAGACGCCGCGCAATTCCGCTAAGATAAGAAGATCAATGGGGGAGAAAAAAAAACCACAACGAGTTGATCAACTTTCAATGCAAGTTCAGGTCAATGTATGCATTCACTGGAGGAATGCCAACGTGTGATAATGATTTTCCTCCCTCCTCCATTGCACTGGGCCACACGTCTTATAAAAAAAGTAAGAGCAATAAAAATTTCGCTAAATTTCTCTATATTTATGACGAATAGTGCTTTTTTGTTTGTTTTATTATTTCGCATGTGAAATATGCAATAAATTACATGTAAATAGCTTCGCACTTGCATTAACTGTACGCGATTTACAACACGTAAGTGATGTACTATACGAGGGTATGAATAATTCTGTAGATTTATTGTACAACATTCGTGTTAGATGGTTTTCCATATAAATAAGGTTTGTGTATTGGATTTGGAGATATTTAAAGCAATTTTGAGCAATTAAATAAACAAATAGGTAATGAAATTGCAGATTTAAATGATCTACTAATGAAAATAAATCCATTTACCGATTAAGGAGACTGTGCTCACAAAAAAGAAAAGGACAGTTGAAAGTCATGAAGCAATTTTCTGAGAATTTTAGAGGTAAAAAAGTCTTCCATCGGAATGTCTGGTTGTTCAACATGCAAACGATCAAGATCACATGCACAAGGACGTAAAACAGAGATCAGCAAAAGCAAACTAGGAATACACTCCTGAAACATTTGGGGACTAGGGCAACATTGAATGACTACACTCAAATCTGCCTGAAACGAAGCTGTAATTTTTTTTTAGATCGTTTCCATGGGGTGATATGTGTTTCAGGAAGACTGCCGTAAATAATTGCACGAAAGCTATAAGCGGAACAATCGCCATAGAAACTTTTCCTTCCACCAAATTCTTAGGTTCAAGAAAAACTTTGTTCAACAAAGATTGACGCGAAGAAAGCCTTTCAATGAAAGGTTGCTTCACCCATCGGAATAACAAGCATGTAAGTTTCAGAAACAGATCAAACCAGATACCAGACAAAACCCAAAGCCTTTTAACAGTGAGAGAGTCAACAAGCTCACTGAAAATCGTTTTGGATCGTATTATTCACTGTGGTTTTTGAAAAAAGCGAAAAGCAGCAACTTGCTCTTCCTTTTCTATATTAGTGAAAGATTATTGGATGGCTGCCAATAAAGAAATGGCTGCGTGTATGTTTTCGGAAACTGGGCACCATGTGGAGGGAGTGATAGGGCAAGAAGATAACCCACGTCCAGTCAATGAAGAACCAGTTCCCCACCCTGTATGGAAGAAGTGCGCTAGCTATAAAAAAAACTAAAGAACAACAAGGTCGCCGGCTCTGATGGCTTACCAGCGGCTGCATGCACCGAATCATTAACCAAGTATGGGTGGAAGAAAACATGCCCGATGATCTACGATCTACAAAAAAGGCGATCCTATGTCTTGCAAGAACTATCGAGGCATATCCCTGCTTAATGTCGCATACAAGATCCTATCCAATGTACTGTCTGAACGTCTAAAACCGGTTTGCAGATCGACTATAGACCAAATCTTCACACTGAGGCAAATCCTGGAAAAGACCAACGAATTTCAAGTCGGAACTCACCACCTATTCATCGACTTTAAAGCCGCGTATGATAGCATACATCGTCAGGAGCTCTACATGGCGATGGCCGAATTCGGAATCCCGGCAAAACTGATTCAGCTGTGTCGCGTGACGCTGGAAAACACACGCTGCAGCGTGCGGAAGTAGCTCCTCTGAACTATTTCAAACATTCACCGGATTTCGGCAGGGAGACACGCTATCATGCGATTTCTTCAATCTCGTACTGGTACAGATAGTGCGCAGGGCAGCTGTCAACACAGAAGGCACTATCTTCAACAGGTCCGTCCAGCTGCTGGGCTATGCGGACGATATTGACATCATCGGTCGCACCCAGCGTACCGTGATAGAAGCGTTCACGGCGATATAAGAACAGGCGAAATCCGTTGGCCTTGAAGTAAATGAGGACAAGACCAAGTACATGCTATCAACTACTTCGGTTTTGCCAAACAACTGCGTTCAAAACTCCTAACTCGAAGGACGGTATGTGTGCTCTACAAGACCCTTATCTTGCCAGTCCTGCTTTATGACGCCGAATGCTGGACCATAGGGGAAGGGAGAAGGGAGAGCTGATACTTTTGGTCCTGTGTGCGAGGAGGGCGAATGGAGGAGAAGATACAATCGCGAACTCTGTGTCTGTAGTCCAAAAAGCCAAAACACGTCGACTACATTGGCTCGGCCACATTGAGCAAATGGACACTACTGCTCCGGCTAAGAGGATCTTCGAATCCCAGCAGCCAGGTTCGAGAAGACAAGGAAGACCGGAGCAAGACAAGGAGACGCAATAAATACCACCGTCCAAAATATGAAATGAACTAAAAAACTTAAATGAAATAAACTTTTGACGCAATAGCTATTTCGGCTTTTTAAGTGAGTTATTATATTTGGGACGAGTGGAATGGACAATCCAAACATTTCATTTCAAATCCCAACGCCCGACTAAGAGATAAAGTTCAGTCTGGGAGGGCCCAAGAATGACTGATGAGCAAATAGCTTATCCTAATGTCTACCCTTTCGGTGAATGATATTGATTAAACGCCGCTCCGCTTACGAAATTAAGCAGGGAGTCGATTTCATAAACCTTAATTCGTCTACAAAACAGTTGTAAACAGGTGTGGTATATAATATTAATATTCCCAATGCGTTTTCGCTTTGCCAATCGGCGAGTGATTTGTCCCATCGCAACCTTACTTTAGTGACATTGGAGAACTTCCTCTTTAACTAAAGCCTTGGACATTTTTGGAGGGATTTTAGTTCGACTACTCCGCTCAACTTGTACTGATATGAGACTTTTTTTGGCCCTCTCAAAGCGATTAATCTGTCATCCTTCCTCAGTGTTCTGTCCTAAATAGAGCATCTCAGACAAGTACTCCTTTCATCTGTTAAGGACTATATCATCGTCGGAAAGAAGTCGATTTTAGTCCCGCCATTGACATTCCGCTTTATTTCTCTAAGAATAGTGACATGGTCCGCTAGACCAGCTTAAATGCGAACCTGCAAACAGAACATATGTTAGTTTTTCAATAAAAGAAAAACCTCAATTCTGCATATAAAAGACGATTTACCTTGGAAAAGGTAAAATAATGTACTAACGTGGAAAAGATTGACATAGTAAGAAATGTCGCACCATTAAGCCCGTGTGCACTTTAGGATTGCCTGTTGAACATCACCGCACGCTTTCAAATAGCTGTGACCACTTCAATTTCGCAACAATTAGTTCTCTGTCAAAAATTCTACAATCCAACGGCGCTGTCCGTCACAATTTCATCTCCTTCATAATGTCATTGACTTGACACATCAACAATCCAGAATAGAATATCCGCCATATTCATCCCATTCCAAGCAAGAATCAGTCGATCCAAAACTTTCCAAACAATTTATCTCGAATCGCCAATTTGATGCGAAAAATAAACGCCTTCAGTTTGATTCGGTTATCAAACTCGAAACGTGCTTCCCCAGTCGTTATGTCATATATATCACATCACCACCACCATAACCACCACCACGACCACCGCTGACAACAAAACAAAAACTTAAACAATTTACTGAAAAGCAGTAAGGAAGGCCATATACATGATCAACATGATCAACAACATCAAGGCGCATTACAAACTTTGAATTTACTTCATTATGTTTCGCTTTTATTAGACAACAACTAACTGAACCGCTGCTGGAGCCAACAAACACAAAAGATACATTCTTGTTCGTCGTGTTTGTATCTCTCAATTGATTACGATGGAAAAGCATCTCCTCGACGGCCAAGTAATTGCATTTATTTTTAGATTTGATTTATGCTCGCAGAACAAAAACAAGAATCAGCTTAATGTGCGGCTATATTTAAGTTAAGCTGTGTGCGTTAAAAAATATTCACCCTAATGGTGGGGGTGAATCAAAGTCCTCTCGGTCTCTGTCCGTGGATAGCACATTTTGACGATCGCGCAAATTTAAAATATGCTCTCGCTCTTGCTGTTCAAATCTTGTTTTCAGTAACTGTGTTCGCTTTTGCGTTTTTATTTTACAAACACACAAAAATTGATTGTACGTTTTATTTTTAGTATAATCTCGCAACGAAAATATACCTCACAATCGGGTATCTGTCAATAAAATTATCGACATCGGAGATGGAGCCACCACCACCGCTACCACCGTGAGTGGTTTCTTTTTTTCTCATTTCCTCTTCTTCGGCTTGACAGATCAGTTGATGTGTGTCAGCAGGTCGATGGCTTTCTACTCGATATCAGTTGGAAGGGCTTTTCGATCGGAATATGGTTTTGTAGAAAAAAAAACAACAACAAATTGTTTAAACCAAACTTTGTAAACATTAGGTAAGGCGGCACGTGGTGTTTTCTAATTGATTTGCTGCGGGGTTATTGTTTACCTCGTAGTTTGTTGTTGTTGTTTTGTTTTGCCGCCAATTTAACGGCGCACCGGTTGAATGTGCTTGTTCGCTGTTATTGCGTTTTGTAGACTTTTTTTTTTTAGATTTAATTGCATGGGAACTGTCGAGGTTAAATGTGTAATGAGGTGTTAATTTTTGTTTTTAAATACAAACTTCCAGGGAGCGATTTTTGTTGCAAATTATTTTTAGTTTTGTTGGAGATTGGTGTTACTTTTGTTTGTCACACGTGCGGTCGCGTAGGAACGTTCTGCTCATTAGTCAACGATTCGTTATTTTTCGGGGTCACCTTTTAGCGGATGATCGAAAATCGTTATTAGGTCTGTTTTTTGAATATTAAACTTTAAAGTGGCGCTTTTGACATCGTCAGACCGAACGAATACATTGGTCCACTTGTCGAACTGCGAGTTGAGTCCGCGTAATGAATAAATTCAATTAGGCACACCCTTTTCTGTCAACTTCAGTTCGACTCGCAGGTTAGTGAGATACAGGCCATTCCTGTGATTGTTATTCAGTTATTCAGTAGAATAAACACCATTTCTTAATACTGGGTGAAACATAAGTTTGAGTCATGACGATAAATTTTTTTTTATTCTGTTTCTTTTCTTTTTTCAGGACTAATAGACGCAATATTAAGGAAATTCGCAATGGAACTATTTAAAGTAGCAGAGATATTTAAATGTAAGAGCTCGCCCTTGGAATTAAGAGTTCGTCGCTTGATATATCGTTTTCAACGACACAGTTTTACTGTGTAATAGCAGCGATCACCTACGAAAAAGGCAAATATTGAACGTGTGCCATAGAGAAACTTGAAACTTCGACACGGAGACGACCTTCCTAATACCGCACGTCACTGCAGCCTATTTTCCATGATTGAAGCCCCTTCCCATACATGATTTTACTCGAACAGAAGTGAAATTATGACTACCAGCGATGGCTTGATTTTAAAAATAAATTTCAACATTTGGCATACAAAATCGAACATACATGATCGGCTTTTCTGGAACGAACTTTTCAACCTAAACGATGAAAATCGAGACTTCAAGTAAGGATAGCAATATCAGAACTGATTTAAACCAACGTATTCTCAAAATTTGGTCAAAGGAAACAATGTTTGATGAATAGAATCTCAGTATCCTTTTCTTAACCCTCATAATAAGGTGAGTGAAGCCACCCACTCAGCACCAGCATCGATGGATCTTTTAAGGGAACATTTCCCCGATCGTCTAATCTCCTTGAGGGGCGTCCTTACGTGGCCGGCGCGCTATCGTTTACACCGATCGGCCTTGAACGTTAAATCATCTGAAGGACAACATTCGTGAAGCAGTAGCGAACCTTCCCATCGATATGCTTCAAAGAGTTCAGAGGAGCTTCGAAAATCGGATATCTTAGTGTATCGAAAACGGAGGCCACCCTTTATTAAAACTGTAGGGGGCTTCATGTTTGTTACGGGTTGAAATGGAAGCTCCTGGACATATGTCGATGAATATTTTTTTTAAATCATTCTTAAGACTCGGAGAACACTATAGGCTATGTTGTTAATTGCCACGCCTACTTTTTGGAGGCGTTTTTGACCAAAAAGTATTTTTTCTGACTGTATACTGCTTTAGTAATACATTACAGAATCATTCGGTACCTGTGCCCTTCGTATATGGCCTGCGAAAGTGGGACAAGACCTCAGTAAAACATCTAAAACGAGTTGGCAACAGCCGAAAATATTGAACTTCTATAGAATAGCCTTGAGAAAAATTCTAAGATCTTGCACCCCAGATCAGAATGAATTGAAAATCACAAGTCAAAGGACTGCATTTGTTTCCATGCAAACAATTGGGCCATGTACTGAAAACCATCGACTCGCAATCGCATATCGTTGATGCACAAGACTTCCCTAGAGAATAAAACATTCATTTTCTCTATTCAACTTCGTCCTACACTCCTGTAGTGGTTGGATGGAAATAATTGAAAATAACCATGATCCACGACAATCTTGCAACCACCACAAAGTGAAACAATTTTCCTCCAAAAAAATCGTGTCACAAATCACCAAACACTCATTCACACTTGCTGGCAATAAATGTTCAATAAAATCTCTATAAATCGCACAACTGCATTCATCATCATACATTCAGTGTTTACGTTTCATCTGAGAAATTTACAACTGAGTGCTGCTGCTGCCCACTCACCGATAAATAAAAATCCGTTGCTATTCACTGTGCTCACACTAGTAGCGTCACTTGTTGGTCAACACTCAGCCTTACATCTTCTGGTGTTGCAATATCCCGTAAATTCATTACAGTTACTGTCCTCCATATAGAATTTATTTAATTACATGCACCACCAACTTAATTGACTTGAATTATGTATAACGCACAATGCGATAATTATAAATAATAAAACCACGAGCAAATAAATAATAATGCAATAAAAAAAGAAAGAGACACCGTCTGCGATTACAGGTCTACGTACCGAGGTACACTATCTATAAGATACTCGGTGCACTTTTGCTCCCAAGTGTCTAAATTTAGAATTAGACCGAAGCAGTCGAAAGCAAAAAGAACACAAACCACATTCGCAAGCAATTGAGGCAAATGAAGAAGTGGAATTATAGACAAAACAAAAATGCAAAACACAAGCGACAATTGTGTCGCATCACTATTGAGAGAGGTACGATAAGACGATGGCGAGGTTGGTCTTGCTCTCTCTCTGTCTCTTGCTCGCGCTAGATGAGAGATGACTAAGTCTAAATGTAATGATAATGAAGGTTCAAAACCAACAGCGTACATCATTTCGCAGGCCAACAAAACACGAGATAAAAATTATGAATAAAACGGTGAATAAAAATAATGGATTCTGTTTGCGTTGAGGCTATTTTTAGACGCAAGAAGGCATAGACTCTCTTGAACGCACTGCTGAAATTGTGTTGACTCTCGCGACGGCTGTTAAACGTTGCGTTAGTGGAACGTCGTTCCACGTTTTCAATCGAGAAATGCAAATCGCACAAGTCCGCAGCCAGAGTTTACGACTTTTAATGGACAGATAAATATGAATTTTGTGAGATATTGTCGCGGATAGTTCATGGATTATGACACATTTCAATGTAAATACGAGTAGTTTTAAGATTATCTCGGTTTTACACTAAATATTCCGCCGAGCAAGCTGCTTTCGAGTCTGTAGCCCAGATGGGACTGGTCTGAACCACAACTGTTTAGATGTAATCTGTTTTTGAGTCTAAAGCGAGATGAATTGTTTATCTAATTCCGCTCAAGGTTGATTAGTGCGGTTTTGGTTTAAACCACAATCCGCATTAGTTAGCGCACACGTGAAACCTGTGATTTTTCTTCAAACTTTGTATGACCTTAAGAACCGCAAAAGGAATGCAGTTGAGCTTCTATCATCAATAAATCAGACTGACAACGATACCCTTGTTTGTGGTCGATCAGTGATTACTACAATGTAATCAACTATGGTCAACATAAGGTAATCAATGAGCATACATTGTTGTGACTTCGATCGTTCTAATGATGGGTGGTTTTTCCTTGAATTGGAACTCATTACGTTGCCCCGCACTCTAAAAACTGAGGCTTAAAATGATATCGTCCGTTGTGACGTTCATTCCCAGACTATCGATGCCAATAAGTATGGAATATAACATCCCTGGGTGGTACATAACGCCGTCCTGTTGAAACCACACCTCGTTGGGGTCCATATCATTCAATTCAGGCCAAAAGTAGTTGGTAATCATTTATAGCTCTCGCGGTTGACGGTGATGGCCTGGCCGAAGTGGTTCTCAAAGGAATATGGACTGATGATGCCGCCAGCCCAAAATCCACACCAAAAAATGACTTTTTCAGAAAGCGTTGGACGCTCTTGGATTGGTATCGTGTTAAATTCGACTATGAAGATTACCACAGGTCCAGGGTGGGCCAAAGGAGATCGACCTATTGGAAGATGCTTTTATTTTTGCAAATGGCCGCCAATGTCAAATCTGTTTTGACATTTGTGGACTAGACAGATACACCCCCTAAGGACGCGGAATAATCGTGTCTATTTTTTTGCGAAACTATTCGTCTGTAGTGTTGGCGCAATGCGAATTCCGTCGGCGATTCCACGCCCGTCCGACACCGATTGCGCAAACACTGCGTTGTTTGGAGCGCCGGAGCGCCCGTTGTGCCGAAAATATCGCCGCTGTTGATGAGGATGTCGAGCTGTCGCCGGAAACATCGACCAGACGCCGTGCCTCGCAATTTGTCATCAGCCGGTCGTCCCTAAGGCGAATTTTGGTCAAAGACTTGCGCAAGTTCCCGTACAAAGTCCAGTCCGTGCATCACCTGCTGCCTGTCGACCGCCAAACGCGTGTAACCTACGCCCAAGCCATCCTCAATCTCGATGACGAAGAGGACGATTTTTCGACCAAAATCATAATAACAATAAGCGATGAGGCTCGTTTCCACCTCAGCGGGTACGTGAACAAGCAAAACTATCGCTTCTGCGGCACCGAAAATCTAAGAGTAATGCACGAGGAGCCATTACACCCACTCAAAGTTGCTGCAGGGTGCGCTGTTCACGTTGGAGGAGTCATCGGGCCATTTTTTTCGAGAACGCCGCTGGTCAAACGACAACAGTGGACGGTGCGCGCTATAGGGCCATGTTAACCGAGTTTTTCTGCCGTAATTGGACGAATTAGGACTGGAGGACATGTGGTTCCAACAGGACGGAGCTACGGCACACACTGCGCGATTCACAACCGATATTCTGAAGGCGGCGTTGCCGGGCCGCCTCATCTCTCGTTTTGGCGTTTTGCACTGGCCCGCAAGATTGCCCGATTTAACCGTTCCAGACTTATTTTTGTAGAGTTTTTTGAAGTACCGTGTTTACGTGAACAAACCCGAGACCCTAGAAGCCCTCAAGGACAACATTCGACACGAGTGCGAGAATCTGTCGCCCGAAGTTCTCGCCGAAGTGAAGAAAAATGCCATAAAACGAGCCCGTATGGCAAGCAATTGTGACGGCGCCCATTTGGCCGATATCATCTACCAATAAAATTCAAAAGGTTCAAATAAACATAATCAAAAAATAGAGAGCCAAACAACATCGGATGACTTCTTTTGGCCCACCTTGTACCAGCCGCCAGTTCTCATTAAAATCGCAGTTTAAACCGATCTTCTCGACCCAACTCTTCCCAAAAGTTGACCCCAAAACACACATTACACATTACGTTCGAAACTTGACACAGAGTCATATTGCGAAGTCACAGCCTTGACCGCGCGGTACTCGATATTTGTGTGCCACTTACAGTCTTTTCGAAAACTTTTTTTCTTTATTACCCTGCAATAAGTTTCCCCATCTACTTTTCTAATGGGTGTTCCCCATTATCACCCAATTGACTTTGAGATGTTGCCTCTGTCCCCTCCCATACACCCATTGCAATAAACCAGAGAGTGCATTCCGCTTTTCCACTTATCCGTAAAAAACCCCAACTATTCACTCTCCAAGACCATGTTTTATTGAGAAATCAATAAATCAAAACCAAGACCATCCAAAGAAATGATGACACGCTATTTTCCTTACCCGACCATCTCTCGATGAAAACTTCAAAACTTGTTGTCGCAGCGGCAAGTGCTTCAGCACTCCACCGAGTGCACTTTATTGGTTTCTCTCCATCACGGTCTCAATTTCTTTGAACACAATCCACAAGTGTATGGCTAGAGTAAGGTAATCCCCGACAACCGCACACTCGAACAGCGCTTTGGATGTTTTACAACATGTAGCCCCCCCACTTACTTCGAGTACCGAAGCGTATTTGGAAATTTCTCTGTCAGAAAATAGCCACCGAAGGGCTGTCACCCCACAAAAAAATCCTTGAACCTTGGAGCCAATCAATTTTTTGCTAAAAAATATAAGCAAACGCGTGCGTTCGTTTCAACACGAATGACATTTCGGATACAAATTGTATTATTCGCACCTAATTCCGCGTGTGTGATAATTTTTATTACGAGCTGTCATATGACTGTGGCGCGGCGCTTATCGGTAATTTATTCTTTAGACTTGTTCTCACATCACTGTGTGTGCCGGACGAGTGATTCCCGATCCCGTCAATTACACCTTCCGCTAAATTGACAAATTGATTTTAATTACATCACATAAGTTGCATTCAATTAAAAGTGGAACAAGTGATGGAGAGTAGTTCTAAGTAAGGAGAACAACTCGGCTGGTTGTCGCGTCGTCGTCGTCGGGGGCACAGAGGGTCACGTTACGACAAACATCATCCGTTTGGTATTTGTTTGTCATCCCACCGCGTGATGTTTACATTTCGCATTAAAGTCTAGTAGAGCAGCATTGCAAGTTTAGCACTAGACCGCGACACTTGTCATATTTTTAAACAAGATTACATTTTTTTTCAACGGTTGGTTTGAACTGACAGGCTGGATGTACGCAATTCAGAGAGTAAGACTCGGATTACAGGTGGTTTTGTGGTTGCAAATGCGCCGGAGTAGAAAATGCGACTTTGGCGCATTAGAATTGGCACACACAATCGTTACAACACGTTTAGAAGGAGTTTCCTTGTTCAGTCTTTTGAGTTTAGGTTCGGACGTAGAACTATTTCCTGGCACGAGATCTCTATACAGTTTCACACTCCTTTGACACTTCCCTAGTCACTCGATTGCCATTTAAAATTGGTACCTGAGACTGCCCCCTGCAAATAAAGACATGAAGAGACCGATGAACGATGCGCAGTCATGTACATGTCATACCTACCCCACATCTATTTCCATTCGATTTGCAATATTGACAGCCAATCAAAATTTAACTGCCAACAGCGAATCACTCCATCATCCGCAGCAACTCCAGACCTAAACTTCCTTTCCGATAACCGACAAAGCACTTTTCTGCACGGAAATCCCTGCCGACCAATAAAGTCCACAATCTGCCACCAATTACTACATTATACTCCTAATCCGCCCCTCCCCCAAAAGAGCAACTGGCGTGACCTACAAATGTAATACGATTTCACTACTTCCCGCATATAGCTAGCCCGGATTATGCACGCAATTTTAATGTGCTACCTACTACCCGCCTAAGACCGTTTTTGCTCATCGGAATCGGAAGGCAACGAAAAAATAAAAACCGTAAAAAAGAGGGCTTGGTTTGTTGTCAGCGCGCGGCGGTTGTGGTTATTTTTAGTACACATTATAATTTCTTTTCTCCATTTTTTTTTTTTGCTCGCAATGGGGAATAACAATAGCTTTATGGATAGTTGAACAGATTTCTGTTGGCTGTGTCGCTGTGTGTTTTCTTCATATGCGAAACCGAGTTTTTCGAGGTCAAGTGCTGCAAACATTTTTAATGGCACACGGACGGGGCAATGGTAGTAATTTTATCATTCCAAGGGGAAAGGGGGCGAAATGGGATGAATATTGAATCAAGAAGTGGAAACGATCGGCAGGAATGGGGAAAAAAAAACAAAATCGAAGAACAAAATGTTTTTTTCTCCTCTCTTTGGTTGTGGATTTTATAGGGTATTGGGTGTTTGGTTGGTGGAAGTGGTAATAATCTGGTCGGTTGATATTAATGGGGCTTTCGGGTAGGAAAAGCCGGCTTCATTCGTTACCATCATGTAGCGGGGCCTCAAAAATGTTTTAATAGAAGGACAACGAAGAAGTGAGCCGGTGAATACACGAGAACAACCCATTAATATATCCCAGGAAGCTTGTTATGAACTTATTATGCCTTAGTTCCTACTTGGACAGAATACAAGTGACTAGGGGATCTTAGTAGGCAGCTCGGTACTACCAACGTATGCTGTTTGGAGGCTGCGTATGCAATTCAAACATAACACATTGCCGACGACCCACTTCAAATTTGCACTACAGCAATGACCTGAGAAGACCGCACCATATATCCAAGAATGGAAGCTGATTCTTTATCAAGAGTTAACACTGGCCACCGGGGAACTGTGCAGCTGAGGAATTGGCGCGTGCATGCTCCGCTGTCCTACGCTAAACAACTCATTCACACGGCCGCAAACAGGTCAAGCAAGTCAACGATGGAAGCATCTTGGATACTGCGACTTGGCCAACCCTGGACCAAGACGCTTCTGCGACTGAACAGATCTAGTATCTCGCTAGTCGCTAATGTCATTACCGGGCCTTGTATTCTGGGTAGACACGCGTGTAGACTCGGACTGCCATACAATGACTTTTGCAGAAGCTGCATGGTTGAGGAGGAAGATGCCCGGAAGCTGCCCCGCTCTATCCAGTTTAAGGAGGGCTTACTTAGGTAACTACTTCCTCAATGATCTAAGCTTCATCAATGGTAGCAAATGGTTTACATGAGTAACCGGTTAAGGAACCCCCAACACCAGTGGTATGCATAATGGGCCGACTTACGGCCTAAGTGTTTCACTCACCGAGAGCCACTTTTAACATAACATAACATAACACTGGCCACTGGTCTGCATCGAAGCTTCCATGTGGATTCAATAAACTGATGATGACCCTCAGTAAATTTCAAACCATTCATTCCATTACTGCAGGCAATCTTCGTTGCTATCTCTATAGCAGACCAGTACCAATGCGGTGCAAGTTGTTGCCCATAGACGTGCTTTAACTGGCCTGGCAAAAAAAAGAAACCAGTCTGTCACAGTTGCCAAAATAGCACATAATGTGATGCTGCACCAACAGATGCAAAACTGCGGGAAGTTCATTTGGATCAGTTGCCAGACCCCATGCAGAGATCGATTTAGAAGGTCACCACAAGGTTGTGAATTGCAAGCAGAACGAGACGAAGAGTTCAACTTAATTATGTATATAGAAGATTTCTGCATCAATGGAAATCAATAAACATCCCACAAACGAATGGCATTATAAAGTGTTTCAAAAAAATGCACGCACCACATCATACGGTGGGCACGATTTGTCTCTCCTATGGGCAGCTGACAGAGCCTGTTAACATATCCAACAAGGAATACCGAAAGCTGTGCTTCCTTATACTCTTTTTAACGATTTAAGACTCAAATTGTCGAGGAATTTATAAATTAAATCCTTCGAAACATGCGTTCACTGAATGCGTTCAAATTGAATTGTGAATTGTGTGAACCTCCAATTGTACGAATGAAGAAGCACCCTGCAAAAAAAGCCGTAAGAAAGGGCTGCCGCTTACCAACAGAGTTAAGCTCAAATGGCTTCCGACTTCGATGGCAGTGATGCTGATGTTCCAGTTCGAAGGATATAAATCTAAATTAAATCAATGCACTCACCGTTTGCACTTCATCACACTTCAACGTAGTTCGCCGATATGCGTTATAAAATGTCGGAGAAATATTCCGAAAAATACCTCGAAGCAAAAAACCTCCGAATCGTATAAAATCGGAGAATTTTCCGTTCCGACGGATACCTCGCTAGGGCCGATTTATCATGTAACCCCTATTTTAAAGGTAGGATAGGACCTCAGGTTGGCTACAGCTGAAGTACTAGCGAAGCTTTATGTATTTCCAATTGCAAATGTGCCTTGATTTAGATTGACAAGCTACCAACTCCTGGCATTTTATCTCCTCTCTCTGTCGTACACAAATCCTCATAACTACTAACATGACATTTCAAACTAACGAGAGCACCCCAATCCAGCTGATTACCTACCCCCTAAAAGTACAAAGTCTCTTACGTCATTCGCTGGCGAAGCCCCACACATTCCAACCGTTTCGCTGTAGGGTGCAAACATCTCGGCCAACATTGATTTGCAGTATTACCATCTGTTTTTGCTGCGAACTGGTTTCCTCAAGTGACAGCCAACAAAAAGCCGGTTCCTGCGTGGTAGGTAGCAATGAGTTGTATTCTCTTTTATTTCGCTTCTGCACGATTCTCGGCGGCAGGGACCGAGGGAGTATTCCTTTTTTTGTTGATAGTCCTAATGAAACTCGTTTTATAACCCTGCAGCCGCCATCTAGACCAACCCCAACCAAGAACTTCGTAATGAGGTTACGAGGAAAATCAATAAAACCCGCACCAGCCCCCTAACCCCTCGTGACGTTCGAAATTTTTAACCTCGTCATAGTCAGAAAGAAGCAGCGTCATCACTGCTGCAGAATGCCCCCCCTGCTCAAAAGGGAGGCAACCTCCTATAACCTCAAATTACATAACCCCAGTTCGAGAGATTCTCTGCGTCTATGTCGGACTGTCCAGTGTCCACTGTCCACCACTGTGCTCAATACACAGTGCCTAAGCTTGAAGTTCGAATTAATTAAGAAGCAGCCGCGAATTTTCCTCACTCGCCTCGGCATCGCCACTAGCTATAAAATATACGTATGTACAACGGGGGTGCGATGGTGAGGAGAGATATACAATGAATAATCGGCGGCCAGTAAGGTGGATGATGATAACTTAGGAAAGAGCGGTGGTAATGATGATGATAATAATGTTTCCAATGGTCACGGTGGAGGTGCGGTAGAGGTGGCTATGATTATGGTGACAGATGGCAGAACAAAAAAAAAAAATAAGGGAAGAGAAAGAGTATAATTGCACAAACCTTAATGCAGGATCAATAATCGCCGCTTATGCACTGAATCTAAATCCAATTGTTTGTCCAGTCCAACGAGGGTTATGACAATTTGTCCAAATATGAGTTGGAAACTTTTCTTTTGCAGCACAAAAATAAAAAAAAAACACTATGGCTCTTTCTGTATGCGAGTTTTCTGCGAAAAAATAGACAAATTCACATCTAGAACGGGATGATTTGAGTTTTTCTGGTCATTCGCGAGCAACCGATTGTGCTTTTTTAAATGCAAGTGGATATCTTGACACGATTCCTAGTTGATGAGAAACTGCAAATGATTCTTATTGCAATTATTTGTAGTTTTAAAACCGAAAAACCGAAGAAGACCGCACTAATTCAGAGAAAAAAACCAAAATCACTTTTGTCGACGTTTTCCTTTGATGTTCTTCGTTTTTGTTTCGATTCGGTGGCGTTTCACTGTGACAGATGGGCGAGTTTTGTTGGGAAATTTTCAATGTGTCATCGGTGTGGCAGCATTGCCAGGAGTAATAAGTGTGCTTCTCACATTCTCCCCAAATGAGGGAATTTATTTATTCTTTAAAATTTCAATAATGAATTGCATTTTGAATAAAATTTAAATAGGTTGAATCGATGTAATCGATAGTAGGGTATTGTGGGAAGAATATTTTGTCTTTCTTTTCGAAAATTGTAGAAAAACAAAACAGAATTTTATTTCAGTATGTATTTTAGACAAATTTGTGATTGAGTCTGAGTGGTAGATATACAGCCCTAGCGAGGTACCTATCCGTCGGAACGGAAAATTCTCCGATTTTATACGATTCGAAGTTTTTTTGCTTCGAGGTATTCTTCGGAACATCTATTCGGAATATTTCTCCGACATTTTGTTACACATATCGGCAAATTACGTTGAAGTGCGATGAAGTGAATTTTTTCCTCAATTTTTGACAGCTAGGTTCCGATATTGGTTGCGGAATTTGTTTACGATTTGGATTTGATTCTCCGACAGAGTATGCGTTGCGGAGAATTTTCCGGATACCTCGCTAGGGCCGATAAGTTGGTATAATCAATCGCCGCGTTCCACTGCACGCTAGATGACTAGCGATATGTCAAACTTCATTTTGCGCTAGACGTCTAGCACTTTTTGTGAAATATCCCATCAGGGAAATTTCTTAAGCTAGCGCAAAACTACCCCCGATTAGTTAGTCAAAGAAACATTGTTCAAACGTTTGCAAAATTTGCCGCAGGCGCTGGCACTAGATTTCTGGGATATTTTGTGCTAGACGTCTAGCGGGCAGAGGAACCAGGCCAATCGATATTAGTCCCTTTAAGGGACATTTCACATATTGTGCTTCAGTTCTAATGCAAATGGTAAATTGCAAGTTTTATTTTAATAAGTGGAGCATAAAGGCTGGTACGCTGTTCGAGTGAAGAGAAATTTTCATTCCTCTCCAAAAAGTGCTGTGAAATTGAAAGTGAAATTTTCACGCTGAAAAGTCAAAAATTTAATGCGATGGACAATAAAAGCCAAGTGAAATAGCTTAAGTAACGCCCCCTTCAAATCACTTTTTGAACAATTATTTTTCACTTGAACAGCGTACTGCCTGGTGAAATTTTCATGTGGAAAGTTCATTTTGACGTTTCGCAGTGAAAAATTTGTATGAAAACTTGGATTTCACTCGAACAGCGTACCAGCCCTAAAGGCCCTAAAGTCCTAAAGGCTGGTACGCTGTTCATGTGAAGTGAAATTTTCACTCCTCTCCAAAAAGTGCTGTGAAATTTGGAAGTGAAATTTTCACGCCGAAATGTCAAAAATTTTATGCGACGGACAATAAAAACCAAGTGAAATAGCAAGCAACGCCCTCTACATATCACTTTTTGAACAATTATTTTTCACTTGAACAGCGTACTGCCTGGTGAAATTTTCACTTGAGAAGTTCATTTTGACATTTCGCAGTGAAAAATTTGTATGAAAAATTTCATTTCACTCAAACAGCGTACCAGGCTTAAGGTGTCACAAGCGTAAAGGAAATAGTACGAAGCCGTACACGCATTCAGTAAATTGACAGATATCGATTACCAATTCGCTTTTTTATAATTTTCTTTTCGCTTATTTATCAATCGACTTACAATGTTCAAAGTTGACAGTTCGCATATGTGGCTGACGTAGGAAAAGTGATTACCAATGTAGTCGACTTAAGAAGTTTTTCAATGTTCCCATTGTTAAGTTTTGACATCAGACATTGGGCACATTCGAAACCTTAGTTGTCATAAGTCGACTAGATTGGTCTGGAATAGATGTAACCTGAACGCAAATATTAGATTGGTTGGACTGTCAACACGAATTTCTTGACTAGATTCGTCGGCTACCCCTCCATAAATGTCAAGTGAAACATCTGCCCATTTGAGCAATCTAGGCCAATCAAAACTGAGATACATCATACTAAACTAGATACTTGAACGTCCACATTGGGGACGTTCGGATACGTAGTTTGTATAAAACGTCAACTAGATTTGTCGGGACTAGGTATCTGTACGCCTTACCTAAGTAAGTTTAGTTGTTGTTGTAAACGCGTGGTTTATTTTTAAATTTTGACACTTTAAAATGTCAACTGAGTACGCAGGCAGGATTTCTTAACTAGATTTGTCGGCTACCCCTCCATAAACGTCAACTGCAAAATCTAATGACAAGACCAATCTGGGCCAATGAAAACTCAAACACATCTAGTCAGTCAGTTGTCAGACTTACTAAACTAGGTATCCGAACGTCCTCATTCTAAAGAAACTAAGTCTGACAGCTGTCTGACGTGTGGTGGCTACAAAAGCTTAAAAATATAAACGGAAAATATTGCATATTGTTGGTTTTACTGGCCCGTTTTTTATAGATAAGTAAAGTTTATAGGTGAGTTTAGGTTGTCGTTAAATCGAGTCCAGAATCCATTGACTGACGTAGTAAACGTGATAGTACTTCCGACCAATCTAGTTTTTGCTTTAGTAGAGATCAAGATCAGAAAAATTAGTTCGACTAAAGACGACTAGATTTTCAAAAGATAATCAACTTGAAAACGTTTAATCAAAACTTTATTTTTACTTTTTTTATTATATCCTCTAACGCTTTCCATTAAATTATTGTAATTCCCAAAGCTCTTGCTCGCCATTGTGCAGATGCAACGCCAAACCGACTACACGACGTACCTTACTTTTGTTCCTGATTTTTCAAATGCATTCAAATAGTTTCATGAGAGTAGATAGTGCGACCAAAGAAGATCAAAAACAACTGTAACAATGCAAAAGTCCAACCAACTGGTCCGCCCACAGGACATCCAAAGTAGAAGACGATTTTCCTTTGATACCGCACACCGATGACCGAATCCGAATAGATTTGAAAACTCCAACCACAACTTTAAATTACAATAACAATCGGTGAATAGATGCAGGAAAAAGTATCTAAACCGAAACCCATCTAAGGATTCTCTTTGATTTGATCGTAGGCAATAGACAGGATGGAATTCCACAGATGGGCATGCCGTCGCACTCGCAATGGAAGGGAAACGCTTAAGAAAACACCCCGTGGAACATTTCCTGGGTAATCGCCACTCTGCTCGGTACCAAACCGATTTGTATGTTTTCCTCTTTTTTTAGACAGGATATTTGCAATATCCTAGCAAGTGGTTGGTGCTGCCAGTGTAACCACGAGGCACGATTTCTATTTAAAACTATTTTCATTGAATCGTGATTTTCAATTGATCAATGGCATTTGAGTTGAGAGCGGAGGCAGGCAGTGTTACTATGTGTTTGGTATTGATTGATGACAATTGCAATAGACGACTGACGGCGAACAATGTTTGAATGCATTGTGGTGGGATGGTGAATACTTCCAACAAGAGAAGTTTTGTTTGGGGAAATATTTGTGAAACTTAGAATGGACGCTCGTGTCTTTTTGCACCAGCTTCTACTCTATCTAACTAAGTAAATTTGTTTGTATGTCTGCTTAATTGACTCCCAAACTGAGAAGGATACTCTTCGATTCGGATACGATTCGTTGGAGGCCTCCGCCATGGAAGGGGGTTTGGTTGTAAGTTGTAACCACTTGAACTGAGGCTTTGCATCTGAAATTCCTCTTGTCTTGTCCTTTTATATTGCATTAGGCAGAGTGAAAAGTTTCGCTTTATTGAACGAACGCCGCCACTCACATATTTTGACAGTTGAGTTAAAGTTTTTTTTTTGTTTGACAGGCCGATAGTCATCTAGTGGATAATGCATATTTTTCTTTCTATTTGACACATGAGTTTGGCAGCTTGAATTTTAAAAAATTCAACTAGCGTGTGATTTGTCTATGTAGGATAAATTGAAAAGTTTGGAGGTAGCCTTTTACCTCAGGGATATTCTTTAATTACGAAATAAGAATGCAGTGGGTATTCCTTAACAAAACCGAAGTTACTTGCCTGCCAAATTCAATTTGAGTATAGATAAAAGTCAAAAGAAAAAACTAAATAAACAAAAAGCAGATATTTCAGGAATCTGACACGAAGTTAGCAACACATAAGGTCTGTTCCTTTACTTTTGTAGTAAAAATGGAAAAGACTGTTAAAATGACAGTGGATGGGATGAATTCTCTCTCAGAGAGGGAAACGTACGCAAAAGTTGAGTAGTAACCTGTGAAAAATGGCAGATAGTTCACCCACCGAAATGCCAAATAGAAAAACAAATTCAGGCGACTGACAGTTGTTTCAATTCTTACGCAAAGAAACTTGTTGAGTAAAAACTAGTAAGAGGGGAAATATCTTGCTCTCTCGAAGCCGCTCTCTTTTATAAGCTCTGTCGGAAGAAAATGGGGACGTTGAAGAATCTACTTTAGTAAGTCTGACAGCTGACTGACTTAATGTATCTCAGTTTAATTGGCCTAGATTGGTCACATGGGCCGATGTTTCAGTTGACGTTTATGGAGGGGTAGCCGAAGAATCTAGTCAAGAAATTCGTGACTGAGTACTTAGTTGACAGTTCGCATATGTGGCTGACGTAGGAAAAGATTTTATTTTCTCAATCAAAGAATCTATTCCCTTAAGCCGGTCAGAAACATTCTTGATTCAAAAAAACTTTTCTGAAGCTCGTTAAAAGCTGTTTAAAGAGTTTAACACTTTTTCCAAGCTTTAGGTTGCCCTTCTGTCACGTTTCAAACAGCTGAGTGATTTATGAACTTGTCAATACTCGCTGTGTAAAACCTCCTTTTGTTTAGCGCGTTTGTTCTTATGTATATGATAAGGGACAATGTGCTTTGGGAGACAAACTTTGAGCAGTTAACTGACAACGATTTTGGAACTCTTAGTTCTTTGTAAATAACAATTAAGAATGCGTAGGACACTCTTCCCCCAGGGATGTCATTTCGACTGTATACAAGACTAGCTATTACTTTGGGTTAAGAATTTTAATGAACAAATATCCCTGTCCAATTTGAAACTAAAAACTTTCAACCATCAGCTTGTATTGCTGCAGGTAACTTCTAACTTCTAGAATATCCAATTCGATTTCAGAGGAGATTGCCATTTTCATGTCATTGTAGCGGATCTGCAACGACAAAAACCCAGCAAAGGTTCGCGCGATAGAAAAACTTCAAACTAATGATGACGCTGATGACCGCACTCTAAATATTCGCTTTCCATTCAAAACTTTTCGAAACGCAATGCTAATGTCACTATACAGCGTGACATGGTCGCCACTCGCGTATATACCTACTTCCTCATCAAAAAAAAAGAAAACCATCAACACAATCCTCCTTCCCAATCCCAAAATCTCTGCAGTTCGCATTATGAACTTTTCAAATGAGATTTTCCACTTTTGCCAAACTTAATTTCATTTGATTTTAATAATAAAATATCTCTCTCGCATTTGAATCCCTGCGACTATGTCCGGGACGACCGACGCCGACGGTAGCCGTGCCCATAGAACGTCATACTTTACGAGGACAGCAAATACACGTCGAGCAGAAGAGTGTGTCCGCAGGTCCATGGCAAAGGATAAGTGTGCCACCCCCAGGATGCGTGTTTTGAATTCAAAAATTGGAAAAATATTTGTTCTTCGAGTTTTTATCCTTCCGGGTGTGTGTACGGGATACGACTCCCTCGGGGAGGAAATCTGATTGTGCGGCCGCCAAGCCGTATCACTGCGCCAGCCAGTTTGAGTTGGAAAATTGCATTTGTCTTAACTTTGCTAACTTAACTTTGGAAAAAGTCAACAAGGACCAAATATAATCTCATTTTCTGTTGTTTTTTTTTTTGTTTCGGGCATACAAATTGAAAATGCAGCGAATTATCCCCCAAAACTATGCAACGATTTGTAGTGAACCTTAATAAGTAGTCATAATCTCAGCACTTTTTGTAATCCTTCAAGTCGAGCGTGAACTTTGCCGAAACTGCAATAATAGTCAAGTTTTGATTACGTGTAGGGGGATGTCCTTTAGTTTTCGTCTATCCTTTTGACCACATAAAGTCAATGTGCCACATACAGCGTAACGATGTTAAAAGGACGACTACGACACTCGACTATGATGATGTATTACGAAAGTACAAAATTTAGAAAATCCAAATGACATTAACGGCAACGTCCTTAAGGGGACGCGACGGGACGGTATACGATGAGATAATTGTGCTGACTTTGGTCGGTCGGACTTTTGTCTATCAAAATTTCACGGATGACCAGGATGTCGGTAGTTTTTTCTATTAAATTTCCGTCCTTCTGGCTGACCGATGCGCTGGCCAACATATGACACACATGGACACACATTTTCCGTACTAACAAGCTAAATATGTCCATTTAAAGTTTATGTACTTTGGACAGCATCAGCAGAGTACGAAAAATTTATATATACGCTTGCAAAATGTTTGACATGCATTTTAATAAGTTTTTGTAACAACTACTGATCCGTACGTGCATAAGTTATAATGCTGATGTTCGTGGTGACGTGCGGCAGGATATCACATGGAAGGAGGGTTGAGCTTGTTAACAATTTGTGTGGTCTTTTGAAAGAGACGAGCGGTTTTTTTTACGTTCAAGAGCATAATACCCATGATTGTGATGAACGTTCTGCTTGAATTGACCTTAATTTTTGGGTAGGTGCCTATAGGGACAGGGTTGTGGAATTTCGATGAATGTGTACGGAAGATAGTGCGCCAAAATGAGAATTAAGCGATTGAGGAAAGTTAGACTTAGGTATGGCCGTTTGTTTGACAGACCCATTCAATCTTACTTTGGTTGATAGAAGGTCCAGTTTGAAGGTTGTAAACACAGATTGCAAGATCAGTGCTACAGTGGAAAGCTGGAGACTTTCGAAAAAGATGATATACCTACATGTATGATTATGCGTGTCTGCTGATAAATTAACTACAAGTGATAACATGCTCCATTCATTACTTAAGTCCAGACGTTAAATTTATTTAGGAAATGAAAAAAAAGATAGGGTGAACTTTTTAAATTCGTGTTGAAACTTTAAGTTTTATTAGTAAGGACTAATTTTTCGAACACGTATCTTACCAATCTGACAAACGGTAATACTAAAGAAACCTGAAAGTCAAAATCAGCAGTACTACAAATTTGGCAAACATAAACAAAACAAAAGGACAGCTCTTAGGCTTAACTCTTGACAGGTGACAGAAGTTTCCGTTGTCAAACAACATTATTCACGATTCACTGTAGCTTTGCGTTTTGGCGTTTTGACAGTCTTGGCTATCTTAAGACTTCGAATCAGGCAATCAAGTGTCCGCCTAAACAGAATACATATTTATACACTTTATTACAAAGAACTATCGTCTTAAATTAGCTTATTTCGATAATTATCTGCTCCTTGACTTATTATAATATATGGACTGCTAGTGAAATGTCAATCTCATAGATTTCTGCGAGAAAATATGTTCCAAAACAGCACATTTAGCATTCGCTGCGGAATAGCAAAGAAACATATGCCGCCGTCAAGTTTAAATTTCCATAGTAACGTAAACAAAAAATGGACATTTTCAAAAAAAAAGTTCGTTTCCATAGTAACATGTAAACAAAAGAGCGTCATCTATTTTAATGATAGAGAGCTTCAAAGAGGGATTTCAAATTCTTCAGTGTTTTTTATTTTGAAATAGAATAAGTAAATAACGAAACATTTCTTAGTTATTTATTGACCCATAAACTGATCAAGTTTTGTAAATTTATTTCTTACAAGAGTTTTAAGGTCATTTATATTATTTTCTTTTGAAATCACAGGCTTGTTTTCAAAAACAACCGAGTGCCGAATAATTTCCAAATGACAGTTACGAATACGTTCAAATTATGGAGCTCGTACATAGCTTACTTACCGTCTGACAGCTGACTGACTAGATATGTTTGAGTTTTTATTGGACCAGATTAGTCACGTGATTAGTTTTTGCAGTTTATGGCGAAGTGTACCCGACAAATCTAATCAAGAAAATTCTGCCTGTATACTCAGTTGATATTTTGAAGTGTCAAAATTCAGAAATAAACCGCGAGTTTACAACAACAATTCTACTTACCTAGTAAACGCGTTCGTATACCTAGTCCAGAAAAATCTATTTGATGTTTTAGAGAAACAAATTATCCAACGTCTCCATTGGCTTTCAGAATAGGGAGGCATGGAGACGTTCTAAATTCAAGCTCACCAAGTCTGAAAGACAACTGGTTGACGTGAAGTGTTTTAAATTGTATTGGCTTAGCTTTTACGACGACATTTATTTATGGGTAGCTGTCAAATCTAGTTAAAAACTTCTTGACTGAGTACTCAGTTAAAGTTTTGATTGCGTGCTTGACGTCGTTAAAATGAGTTTAGTGACGTAAGAGTTTGCACTTGGGGAAAATTTAGCAAAGACAAATCTTGTCAACTTAAGAAGACTTCATTTTTGAATATTCCCGTAGCTTTCGCTTGATTCTAAACACAGTAATCGGAAGATGATTAATAAAAAACTAATTGTTAATTTACTTCACAAATTCGTTGCATATTCACAGGCGGCACGTTTTTTTGCTTTCCGAAATAGAATGAATGCTATAAATATTTTTAATTTTATTGACAAAGGAAACCGAGAAAAGTACAGAGAGTTGTCGTTGTGAGAGCGAGAAAATTGCTGTTTATGTTTACAAAAGGAGTGATTGTGCGTCAAAATAGTAGCCCCAGCATCTCATAGCCATTCGTTTGTGTAACTTTTTTTGTTGGGTCGAATGAATGGCACCTTTTAAGCCAAATCCGAACGACTGAAATGGAGCAGATTTTTCAGGACAGCCATACTTTCAATTGTTGTAAAATGTTCCCAAGCGGTGGCGCATTGGAATTAACCTTAAAAAGGAGTAGGTACTTCGTGTCATGTGTGAAAAATCCTGCTCAGATTGCATATAAGTACTAAGCGGCCTTTGCAGTTTTGACTTGACGCTTTGTGTGACTCCACACCTCGGTACTCGGTTGCACATCGATTAACAATAATAAAAAAAAACACTTCAAAACCACTATCATTATATTAGGCAATTTGAATCTTCTCGAAAGCCTCTGGCCTATACAAAACCACACCATAATAACAATTCGAAAATCTGCAATTAATATCCAAGATGAAAACAGCTTCAAAAGCTGTTTAGCAGACATCTTCCCATTCAAGTTGCACTTACAAACTGAAATGGATTTAATTTTACCCACAAAAGGATGAATGACATTCTAAAGATGCTCTCCTCAGATCAAATACTAATTAATTTTTCATTTTTAATTAAATGCTTATCATGCACTTATTTTGTCCTATCTCTCGTGTAGTTTATAGCTCAGATCATTTAAACTGACATCCTCCTTGGAAATATTATTATATGTATACATTTGGACAAGAAAAAAGAGAAGATGAGTGAATCCTTGCAACATCAGCGAATGAATTTATACACACATATGTGCACATACGAATTTATCATATCCCCCGAAGCGGTGCAATGTGAATTTCCCAAAGGGCAACTCCTCCCACACTCCGCCTAACACCCGACGTATGAATGCTGAGGAGGCCTCAACGCAAATGCGAGCACTTCAAGAGTGACATACAATTCACACAGAGCTGGAAGGGTGCGAGGGTGGAAGGTGGTTTCGGTCTCATCCCTCGTGCTTTGATTTGGTTCTTCTTCTCAGCCGCCGCTGTATCCCCAATTACACAGTCGGCAGTGGTGGTGTTTTTTTTTACAAAAGTGTAGTTTCATGTGAGATACACTTTCCCACAAATAGGAACGCAGGGGGGTTTGGGTGGATAAAAAACGCCAATACAAGAAAGGCGTTGCTTAGCGGAATCCCACCCTTTTCCAATTTTCTGCTGCAGCTCTTGGCCGCTTCGTATGTGTTGCTCGTTGGTCCTTAGGAGATCATCATCGTCATCACAGCCATCCCCCTTAGGCATATATTTGACACGTCTATACTGAGAGGCCTACTTTTCGATGTGCTTTATATCGCACGATAACTCACATATGCCAAAGTGTATCTGCTACAGCAGAAAGGACTCGCAGCGTCATGAGAGTGGATGTATAATTATGTTTGGCAGTACGCAGTCTCGGTCGTTTACTTGGGCACTTAGACCCATCAACGTGGTGTCAAGGTGAGAGTAGCTCAACGATTCGAATAAAAGAAAGTGCTCGAGTCGAAGGCGATGCAGTCGAGGAACGGTGTCCAGCGTGGAAAGTTCTTGATATATGACAGATATTTATATTTCCGTTTATCTTTGCGGTTTCTGTTTCACCACTGCAAGGATTTTTTTTGTATTTAAATTGGATGACTACAAATGAAAGCCCAATTCTGTCAAGGACTTTTTGTAGCCTTAAAAAATAATGTCGTTTTACATTGGGACCACCAGAAATCTTTTTCAGATCTCAGATTTTACCCGGCAAATGGAACATGCTACGAAATTGCTCTGCTTTTGTAAATGTATTAGTGCGTTATTTGACAGCATTATCAGCTGTTCAAATTGCATTCATTTATGGAAAAATTGCAAATATAGATATCAATTTGAACAATTTTTCCCCTTTTGTATATAAAAATGGAATAGTTTTGGTGGAAAATGAGATGATCCGGTTGGAGAATTCGACTAGTAATAAAACAATTTATTGATGTCCCAGTTATCCATGGCTAGTATTTCTTTATTTGGGTTTTCACGAAACTTTGCACAATTGTTTTGAAAACAAACTTCCTAAATTGACGTAAAACAGCTGTGCAAAGTGTATTGGTGTTAGTGGCAGTATGTGTAGATCTGAAAAAATATCGAGATCTGCAAAAGGTGCTCCGAATCGAAAAAAGATTGATTTTTTTCGCCCAATGGAAAATGAAAAGTGATCTAGATCAAAAAAAAGATTGATTTTTTGTCCCAATGGAAAACGACATTAGTTTCAATATAAAAATGTTGGCGGAGGTGTCGTATGAATGCGACCCACATTCACTTTTCGAAGTAATCCGATCGTAAAAGCTCTGGGGAATTTTTGGAAAAGATTCTATTATGTACTTTAAATTGGTAGCGGTATAGCGATTTTTGGAAGAGTTAGCTCAGATAAGAGTTCTTCATTTAGAGCTTTGAGATTTCGAAATATTTATAACTTTTAGGGCTTTTGTGGGTCACTCTACCTACTTAAGTGCATGCCAAATAATTGTCTTGGTCCAAACTTCAAAGGGAAATGCTATAGATGCATGACTCTAAGAGGCTAAGATTCAGGAATATCGTAGATATTTACAGTTACTTTTTGAAGACGAATTAAACATTTTTAGGACCTTCTATGTAACGCATTCAAATGACAACTCAGTACAGTATAGTAAATCTGTCATCTGCCTTCTTTTGGTTTGAATATTTTAATGGAAGAGTTGGAGTTAAAAGCATATTGGAAACTTACAAAAGCTGGCCTTGCTAATTTTTTATGAAGTAGGTAAGCCTTGAGTTTATCAGAAAGACTCATTGCAAAATATTTTAGGTTTTTTTCTAAACAGTTCCTTTAAAAATAAACAAAATGCAATAAAAAACAACAAATTCTTTTAAATTCTTAGCATTTACTTTAATTTATTTAATTTTTTAATATCTGCACACATTTTAAATAACAACAATTTGGAGATAAATAAAACTTTTCTATGTCTTCTGTTGGAACGTTTATATAGTAAGTATAAAAACATTTTTTCAGCTTTCGTAATTGCTAAATCGGTGTTGACTACTCATTTTTCCTTTATATTTTGTTCTCGCAAAGTTGCGAGATACGCCCCCATTTAATGGGCGTTATGATAGCATTTACTTTATTTTAATATATTACTTTATAGTAAAAAAAATATTCAAAAGAGCTTTTTTTTAAAAGACGAAAACTTGATTTACAATTTAACGCATAAGTACACAAATACCTAGTTTAAATATTTTTGCGAACAATTATTTCTCATACTTTAAGATTTTAATCATTCATAGTTCAATGCCGAGCTTAGTTCGAGGGATAGGAACAGGAAGGAGATTTTTTTGCCATTGGTTTCAAGAATTTATTTTTATAATATATAATAATACCATGGGTTATGCTGTTGCAAAAAAAAAATTATAGTTTCGAAAAGATGATAAAACAGTGTAGCAAATTCTAGGTTTACATAGAAACTGTTGCTTAGCGCAGTGTTTTTGCAAAAAGTTGTCTTTGATTTTAAAATTAAAAAAAAACAACATTTATAATGTGGAAAAAACAAGCATGCGAGAAAAGTGACGCAATACAGAATTGACAGTTAACGGATTTTCCATTTTTTGACGTCGAATTCAGCAAATAAAATCTTTATTTCTGTAAGCACATTGGGCACATTTAAAAATTTAGTTATATTACGTCGTTTGGACTAGACACCCTGAACTCTAAAAAATGTATTGTTATGCGTATGCATGCCCAATACATGTGCAGAATTTCTGGACGCAGTGAAACGCGCAGTACAGCAAGCAAGCCACACGACACAAGCAGAACTTTTATTTGACGTAATCGCAGTGAGGTATGGGTATGTCATACAATAACTGAACCTCATTCTTATTTTTACAGCTATGGTGTCAAGTGAAATATTTTCCATTATTTTATCCTTCACACAACTGTTTCTGTAATATTTTTGCTTTTGTTTTAAAACATTAATATTCCTTCTCGAATTCTATTAAGTTTTCGCAGTTTTGCACTAAGGGCCAGTTATAGTGACACGAAAAATGCTCTTTAGCTTTTTTTAACCACTTAAACTTTATGTTGAACTGAATCTTGGTCTTAAAATGTTGCCTATGAATTTTAAAGTTATTTTATCAAAAAAAATAAACCGATTATCTTAAATTTTCGAAAAAAATAACATTTATTAATTTTTCTGTACAATTTTTCTAGAACAATTGAAGATAATTTACTTACTTTTTTTGATGAACTAACTTTAAAATTCATAAGAAACATTTTAAGACTAAGATTAAGTTCAAGTGAGTTTAAGTGGTTAAAAAAAGGAAAATACATTTTTTTCGGTTGCATTTTTCGTGTCGCTATAACTGGCCCCACCTGCATTAACATAATTTATTTGTAATGTGTTATTTCTTGCGAGTTTTATCGCTATATTTTTTTAATTTTTAAGCACCCTATTATGGTTTACGTTGCGTTTAAGTAGCGCTTCTTGGGTTATATTTTTGGAATCTTGGCTGTCACAATATACTAAGCAAGAACATCATTTACTATCTACTGCTTCTACTCAAAAATTGATATACGGTCTCCGGTCCACTGTACTCCACGCAGGAACACCGTTAAATGATTATGCAACTATGTACCTTAAGTTTATCATTTCATGTACCATTTACGATACAGTCTGAGAAATAAGTGTCTCCTTCTAGGCATTAAGAACTTTACTACTAAGTCGGTGGAGCTACATTTCAGCGGGAACCATCAACACTCCTGCACAAGACGTCTACACTAAACACAGATGCACACTTTCCATGTATGCAAAAGTGAATAGATGGGCGTTTATTTTTTTTCATATTCCTTTTAAGACCTAACCTATTAAAACATTCGGTTACTGAAAGCAACCGCACTGTCAACCAATTGAAATGTAAGACTAATCTAAGCCGACCATCTAAGGTGCACAGTTGCAAGTATCTGCCGTGCGTTATCCCCTTTAGGCCACTTTATATTCTCACTCTCAAGTACGTAGGTGGTACATGAAATAATATCCTTTTGCAGCATGCGTAATAGTATTGCAAGACATGCATTCATCATACTGCTTTCCCGCACACAACCTTTAATTCATCATTAGTCCTTGGTACCTTTGCCGTTGAATAGGCTTGCACCGCATTCGCAAGGAAAACGTTTGTGCGAGAAGCACAATCCTTTGATGCGGAACGATGAAACGAAGAACAGAACGAAATATTATATATGTATGCATAAAATAAAATAAAATAAACATCCTTCAACGTGTCACCGTATTTTTTTTTCATTTTTTTCTCCAGTGGGGTAGGTGTAGCGTGCAGATACTGTTTACATATAGTACAGTATGGTGGCACTGCATTTTATTCCTTGGCAAAAATAAAACGAAAAAGTCTCATTTTTAACTCTCCCGGTTCTTTGCCCGTTTTTGATATGTATCGTATACGTACACCGTACACCAAGGGACATTTGAAAATCCTGGCAATTTACAATCTAGCAGCAAAGTTTCAAAAAGGAAAAAGGATGCAATTTATATTGGACAATGTCTTTATGCTAAAGTTTATAATAACAAAAACCCCTTGTATCGTTCGTATCCTTTTTGAGGCACCGTCGTCACTTTTTTTTCTACCGGCAGGCAGTGGAGGTAGTAGCAACAGAAGGACAGTGCTTTCACTTTCATTGCTGGGATTTTCCAAAGTTGTCTGTTGGCTAGCAGAAGCTGGCTTTATCTTCAGTTGTTGTACACTCGTAGTTGTGTCTCCTTTTACAATGGGGACATACATTATGGTATAGGGAATATGCATATATATCAATCAAATGAGTGTTCCTGTAGTGGGCAGTCGAATGCGGAATTTTTACAGGTGGCTGAATTAATTGTCTGGATTTAGTGAGTGTGTGTGAAACTTAAGTTTTTCGATTGCAGCATTTAAAGGTCGAAATGACTAAATTGGTTGAAATAAGTGACTACACAAGTTGTAGTCTAACGTCAATTCTGCTCAAACATTTTTCCAGCACTACACCAGTTGTAGTTTGATGTTCCTTTTCACTGCGCCAGATGTGGCCTGACTTTCTTCCTTCACTACAGCAGTTTTGGACTGACCTTCTTGCACAACTACACCGGTTGTGGTCGTACTCTGTGGTTTTTCCGGCACTGCACCAGCTATATAGTCGAAAGTCTTCTCAATACTACAAAAGTTGTGGTCTGACATACACTGCACTACATCAGTTGTAGTCTGATGTTCTCCAGCACTACCCCAGTTGTGGTCTGATGGTTGCCAAGCACCACACCAGTTGTAGCCTGAAGTGATAAATACTAGCACTACACAGGTTGTAGTCTGACGTTCTTCCGGCACTACAAAATTTGTGGACATACGTCAAATCCGTTGTGGTTCTTACAGCGCTTCACCAGTTGCATTTTAACGTCCTCCGAGTACTACACAAGGTGTGGTCTGATATTCTCCTTCGCTTTCCCCCCGCGGCTATTACCTAATATTTATGTAGTTGACGTTATTACCTGTGAACCAACAAAAATAAACCAGCACCCTTCAAAAAAGGACTTGTCCTACTCAAACGCACAAATGTAACACCATCTTCCTGATGCCACGCACTTTTTCAAAATCCGCCCGACCACCCCTCTTATGCGCGCTTCGCCCCAAGGGAATAAAAAAAAACAATTGCAACAAGACATCCATTTCCTTAGACCCACTATCCGGCCACCCATTCCATGTCCATTTGGATCCATAACAATATCCCATTCATCCAGATCCGAATCATAACAAGTGACAGGTCTCAATGACACTCCTTGCTGCTGCCGTCTGTTGCCGTGTGTATATTCACCGTCTGAGGCTAACAGTAAATGAAAACAGTTTGCTGCCCCCAAAAGCCGGGCGATGGCGTTTCGTCATTTCCACTTGTCTCTCCTTCTACTTACAGTGTTTTGTAAAAAGGAAAAAAAAATGTTTATTGGGTCAGACAGGAAGTGAAAGCCGCTCTCCTCCTGCAGTAGTTGCCAGGCATTGGTGGTGGTACTCCCCCACCTTAAGGGACACTCCAAGTCCTAAAGACGATGACAGACTTGCCTGGCATACATGCACGATGCACCCATCCATCCATCCGGGGCTCAGTGGCGGAGTGCATCTCGCCTAATGCTGTCGCATATTCATAAGTAAGCAGTAGGCTTGCAGTAGACTACGAGACCTAATTGTGCACTGATCCGACAGGATATTCATCCAGTGTCTGGGAGCAAACACATTTCTTCTTCTTCTTTTGTTATTTACAGAGAACCTTCTCTATTCCCAAACGGAATTGTTTTTCTCCCAGAAGTTCACACAATCGTCATATCTTTTTCGCAGCCGCCGCGCGTCATTGTCTTATGGTCTGGGTTTGGTCTGGCGCTTCATCGTTGTTGTCGGTGTTTGGTGGCGGAATGCATCTCTGTTGCTCCACAGTGAGCAATTATAGTCTGAAGTGGAATGGAGTGGAACAGCCTACTCGGGAATCACCTCTGCAGCTCTCTAGAAGATTACATCTATTGACTGTGTCGCGACAAATTCAATGCGCCGGCAGCCGGCACCGGCACTCTCTCTATAAAGGGATGTAGGCTAGTGCTGCCAGTATTGTGCGGTGGCGGTGATGGTGCCAGTGTAATAGAAGATTAGGAAACAATAAGGAAGCAACCCTTGTAAACATTGCACAGGCTCAGACGGTGGAAGTGGTGCGGTGAAAGTGGCGGCATCGTCTGCAGTGGTCCATCAACAAAAGAAAGTTTAGTGTGATTTTGCTCGTTGGAATGTCCTCCTGATGGGACATGGGAGTTATATGTGACAAAGTGTCTTACTTTGCATATTTTTCTGTCCTGCCTCTGGCATCAAAACAATGTCTATCGCGCGCGCTATAAGGGTCGATGGCTTCGTTTGTCTGAGTGTCTAGTCGGTATTTGGGTTTGTGGTGGAGCTACAAAGTGGGTGATTCTGATTATATTCACTTTGGGTTACATGGGTCGACTGGGTGTCCTCCTGTTAGGGGTATGATGCAGAAAATTAAGAAAATGTTGGCTTTATGTTTCAAGAATGCAGAAGAATGGTGCATTATAGTTTGTAGTGGGAAGTGAGGAAAGTCAGTTGTAGCAGGTACTAAATGCCGAAGACTAAGAACAGTATGGGCAGTTTGAGAAAGAGCTAGGTTTGATGGAGATGTCGGTAAGCACTGCTCGTAGACGAATGCAACAGTGATTTAAAAGGCACTTGTAAAAGGAAAAAAAGGTTTGCGCAACAGGTCCGACCATGTAAGACCCTAGGTCTAGTTTTTGACAACCATTTACTTTGTAAGTTGTTATTTTTGGGACGAATGGAAGGGACATATAACTTTATGCCGATTCCCATTGGCTTTTGAATATAATCTCTCAAGTTTTTCAGACGTTTGTGAGAGGTGTCGCAGGGGAAAACACTTTAAGGGATGTAATTTGAGATTTTTTCGGGGATCGTAACAGAGAACCCTCGCTTAGTAATACGGTACAATAACCACTAAGCCACTGCGCTCCAATATAAGCGGCCATTGAGCCAGGCGATTCGCACCCCGGAAGCAACCGGGATCTTCTCCGGAATAAAATTTCGTTCTCCGGGTAGTTTAAATAAAAACCCTGCGCAGTAAATGTTTCGTTTGAAATAATTGAGTGAATGCCAAAAGAAGAACTGTCTGCGATTCACCAAAAACCTTTGCGAAATATAAAGATGGAGCTTGTGAGAATTTATTCAGAAAAATGACACGCCTCCACCCGAGAGAAGAATATTCAAACCTACGGGAGTGTTTTCGTGCGACTCTAACCCGGCAAACTTTTCTTCAAAATTTTGACATCAAGCACCACAACAAGCACTTTAGCCGTCGACTTTTACTGGTGAAAGAAATGTGCCTGTTCTGTTGCAGAAAAATGGAAAATATGTTGGAAGTCATTTTGTGTTTTTGGTGGTACCTATTTAACCTAAACTTTGACTGATAAGTGGCTATTGTAAATGAAACAAGACTAGAAACTCCACAGTTTCCAATGATCGTGATTTGTTCTTTCGAGAATGTTTTGGCCGTCGATTTCTTTTTATCGAAATTCACACCAATGTCAACTATAATCGAAATCAGCTGCAATAGTTTTGTATTCATCTGTTCTTATAAAAAGAGTAGAATGATTGAGCTAACAGAGCTAATCGTAGATTCATGAAACTTTCAGAATATGTTCTAGGTACTACCCATTACAGAGAGGTTTTCTGTTACTTATGAACCGTTAATCGTATAAACTTGAAATTTTGTATGTTCATAGAAAATAGAAAATCATCGAATATCTATTACGGCTTTTATTCAAAATTCGTCTTATAAAGGTTGAAAAAGAGGTTGCAAACATTTTTATTTTAACATTACTCAGCTGAACCTGCTATTTCATTCAATAAAACTTGGTCAATCTATAAAATATTAAACAACTCTTTAGCCAATATTTCCCCGAGTACTTTAAGCCATCATTTATCTTTCTGCTCCTTCCAGGGGCTGATCTAGAAAACATTAAAGACTTATGCTATTTAATCAACAAAAAATTAAGATTGATTCCTCGATTGCAAGCTCTGCTTGCAGGTGGGTGGGTTGAGTATACCGTACACATGGAAAGCATTGTAGATGGGTACACACCACAGCCCCGTTTCTCGACTTGATGTTCCATATTCCATTCCGTATCGATTTGGTAGGTACTTAGGGTGTGCGGCGGCATGCGAGCTGCGGCGAGCGGCGACTGCGAGTATGGCTGAAATGAATAATAATCACAGTCTACTCCACTTCCATAGCAACCAATGCGTACTGGCTATAGGTATTTGCTGTGGCCACTGTGGGTGTGGTGTTGGCTGAACTTGATCATGGCAAAAATAAGGAGCTTTCGCAGCATTGCATTAGCTGTCGCCACAATCGGAAATTAAGTTACGTAATAGGTAATCGATCACGGATGCGGTAATTCAACCCCTGATGGGTGGCATGAATGCCCTGATGGCAGGAGACTTTCGCCAAACATTACCTGCAGTACTTCGAGGTACCCGAGCTGATGAAATTAAATCCTGTCTGAAAAGATCTTTTTAATGGCTATCAATAGAAAGTCTCAAACTAACCAAAAATATGAGGTTATATCTGGTAATTGCCCTTCAACTGATCATAAATTTATTGTACCGGAGAAGTTGTGCATTGCGAACGAGCAATTTTGACTCGAAAGAATGATCAAGTTTTAATGACATCTTACTTTAGTCCTTTGACGGGGAAGAAGTGGTCTACAAATCGATGGACGCTATTTGCAATGTAGATGAAGCCGTTAACTATCCGGTAGAGTTTTTAAATTCCCCTAAGCAATCGGGTATTCCATACCATAAACTAATTCTTTAAAAGAACACGCCTGTAATGCTCTTTCGAAACTAAAAACCACCAAAACTATGTTATGGCTATAGACTGCAAATCAAAGCTTTGCATAAAAATTTAATTAAAGTTATTATATTTTTAAGTATCTAACAATTGTTCTGAAAAGTACATTTTAAAGGAGTAAAATGCCACGCGGACTCGCGTCACAGGTAACTACTAGTCGACCACCCAGAGGAGTATATATAGATACGATCTACGATATGTAACGACTGACTTCTTTAAAATTGTGCTATCGAGTCAATTTTGCGACAATGCTGAATAATTTAACCGCAGTTTTTTGAATAGTTTAAATTTAAAGACACCTTATGTAATCCTGAAGCAATTGTTTCAAGAAAAAGCTTCAGAAAGTCGCCACCATGAGCTAATAGGTATTTTCCTCGAGGATAATGCATTCAAACGCATTAGTTAAACTTTGTTCCCTTATGCAAAAGTATTGAAAATAATAGGAACTAACATTCCTGTCAGAAGTTATACGTGAATTCAGAAGATTAACACCCAAGCCAAAGGAAATTGACTATTGTATTGGAAGACACCTCCGATTAGTACCTAAAAAGCTATGTTCTCATTTTCATCTTTAAAGACTTTATCCAATTTGTCCACCTAATTACATTTTCCATATCCTCTCACGAAGATGCACGAACCCACACCCAGCCCCATCACACGGATTGATGAATGTATAGCACATCAAATTACTTATACCAAGTGACATCCCATTACGACGATGTTCAATTTTAATTTTACGACTCCACCAAAAAGGATTAGAATCAAAAACTGCAAGACCTGCATTGCGAAAGCAAAACGAAAACAGAAAACAGGAATTTCTCAACTGAAAGGGAAGGATAACCATAAAAGGATTACTGCAGAATTACCAACGTAAGAACATTGCATGTAAGTAGACGAAACGAAATTAAAAATCCTTTCCCCACAGCCCCACACTGTCATGGGAATAAGTCCAGGAAAAAACTATATCCTTCGAATGGATGTCAAATATATATACCACGCCAACTCCGTCGTCGTTCGACTTTTAATCCCATAAAGCGCGTGAATTAAAGTGATTGAGTATTCTAGCCAAGAAGTCACGGTCTGTAAAAACGACCACGACCACTGGAGGATATTCAATTGAATGTGACTGCGATGAGTAGAGGCCAACAGGCGCGCACTGTGCGGTGTGTGATGTGGTGCGGAAGTTCAAAGCCAACTACTGTCCAATTTCATCAGCCCCAGCATTGCGGTGCCAATGGTAAAAGTCGTAAGTACTTTGTAAGAGAGAATAGAATTCAATAAAACCAAAATGGTGGCTGTGTGCGAGAAATTCAATAAAAGCCAGCACCTAATTCAAGACATCCTTTGGGGAGGGGGGGGCAGCGAGTGATTACAAGCAAAATGTTTGGGTAGAGTACGAGTAGCGAGTGCCCACTCAGTTCGAGTTCACGTAATCGTCAAGTCGTTATTGCTGGGTGCAAGAATGTGCCGGGAAATCGATAAAGGGTTACAAGTAAATTCTTAATCCTTTAACAAATTTTGGAGTCATTGGTGCGGGGCTGCGCTAAGCTCGAAGTGAAAAATGAACTCGGCAGACACTTGTGATTTGTAATTATCTGGATAGCAGTGAGGAGACATGTATTTTAGTCTGTGGACATGGTCGGCGGTAGTGAAATATTAAAGGATGTAATTTGGGAGAGGACTCTATACTTATCACAATCAGGATATGTGAGTTCATATTCAAAGAATGCGGAAATCCTTATGGTTTTCGTCTCAGGTAGTTTAATTCAGATTTTGAAGGTGCTTCGTCCTTCGAAGGATACCCTGCAAGAAGTCCTTCGTACATTTCCAAAATACTTATCCCATCTGATATTCATCGATGATTGAACATTTATGTGTATTCTGAGAGTGTCTTAGCTCTAAATGAAGAATTTTGGTGAAAAGGGGGCGTGGCACCTTCCCTACAACTATCGCTCTAAAAACGGAAACCATGGAAAAAAAAACTTGGGGAGCCATGATTGGCATCATCTGCAGCCTTAGTTACAAATCTAGTAACATAGATGTAAATTGTCTGTATTGGAAAAGGGGGCGTGGCAACTTAAAAACAACAAAAAATGTACAGCACTCTAGGTAGGCAATTATTGCAGCAACTGCTTCCAAATTCAATTAATGGGTGTGTATTGTACACCTCAAGCGTTTTTCTACACATGTCCGAAAAAGAAAAACTGGGCGTGGCACCTTACACCCAAAGAAAACATTCTAAATGCAATTTTTTGAAATTCATGGGGGTTAAAGTTGTAAAATTTTACATCATTAATGTTTACTGTTCGGGAAAATTGCTTCACGAAATATGGGCGAGACTATAGAAGGGGGCGTGGTCTAGTTCATACAAAAATGTTACTTGAAATACTATTTTCACATTTTATGGCAGCTTACGGTTTGAAATTTGACAAATTGTTGGATATTGAGTGTTGGAAGCATTTTGCAAAGTTTAGCACAGCTACAGTTTAGCAAAAAAATAGTTTCTTATAAATTCGGTAGTCGCCGAAACTCGATAATAGGAAGCTATTGCTCCGGCCTTTAACCTGACAAGACCCCTACTGTTGCAGCTTCCGATGTGGGCCATGGGATATCTGCAGTATAAGCATGTGTCCTGACAGACTAATATTTCTCAATTTCGAAGATATCTTGGTTGCTAAGAGTTAGCTCTCGCTTCTGACTTAAGCCTTCAAGGGATCCGCCAAACCACCGAAAAGCACTAGCTTCGCCAACAGATTATTTCCACTGCTTGAGTTGCCACTATCTCATAAGAATATAAAAAATCCATCTTCCTTCATCATCATCTAAGGGGCTCATGTCGGACTTTTAAGACTAAGTCTGCCAGTCATTCCGATAGAGCGTTATAGTGAATTTCCACTGCCCCACGCGGAAGGAAACATTTTGGGCTTTGTTTGGCCTTCCACTCGAAGAAATATCCTTATGCCGATCAGCTCCGAGGACAAAACCATTTCAAACTTTCATAAACTTGTTTCATTTCCCTCCAAAATACATGTAATCCTCGTATGTGAAGAACTCCCCCCATTCAACAAAGTTCGTACCACAATTGTTCCGAATCCATATGCCATTGTGAACATATTAACATGCCAAGTAGTCGCATTGGACTAAGTCCCAGTAAATTGTTATCAATTCACTTCACAATTTTTACGGTATTAGTTAGTCTGGACACACTCTAAGCCGATTGTCTTTGAAATGCTAAATCAATCGAAAATCCCATTCTCCCTGACGCCCTCTCCCTCCATGCGGCCATCACAATTCGACTTACATTCAGCCGACCACAAAAGCTTTTGTAAGTGTAAACGACGAACTGCCAAACCATACACAGACACACATGACCGACCGACCAAAAATAACAAAATCAATATCCAAAGTTTCCTTTGAGCGCAAGAGGACGATGAGGACCACCGACAGACGGTATAAGTCTGTTGTGACCATCTCGACGCATCTCCATCATCAAAGCAATATAAATGCACAATGGTGCAAGTAATCGGGCTAAGATATGAGAAAATCCCAAAAGGACCTCACCATAGCCATTCGCTTGTGTTTCTATATCAGCCAGCGTTCGTTCTCCCAGCACACATCCTCAACCGCACTGCAAGTAAATCTAAACAAAGGACAAGCGTCAGCAACAAAGGCAAAAGCGCACGAGTATAATATCCGAGGGAATAGTACCAAGTTAATGGATGAAGAAAGAATGGCGTTTTCCGGAAAAGCAAACTCGTCCTCTCGTCACACCTCACATACACGTCCAGCTATACCAGATATAGAGACTCTTCGGCTAAAGGGATGCGATGTTGATGTTCATGGGTTAGATATATATACTTTCAAGTTGGGTATCTGTTCTATTGTCCTATACGGTTCGGTTACACATACTCGGATGTATGGGTGTATAAATGAATTTGATTCCATCCTTCAGAATTTGTCATGATTATCGACGCTCTATTGTGCTTGTAAGGATGACTGGTATGGCAACGGTTGGAAGGATACCAAGCGTCTAAGAAAAAAAAACTTACGTTGTTGCAAAAATAGGAGCACAAAGGAGACAGAAGGTGGGCATGGGTTTTGGGTATCCAGTAACGAGTGACGGTATGGTCAACCACTGTGTCGGTCTCAATAAGAACCCTTTGCCAGCGCGATCAATTCATTCGACGCTAATTGATCCGGGCTAGTGAAAGTGGTGGAATGTTTTTGTGGGTTTTTCTTTGTGCCTTGGCGCTATTACAATGGTCCAGTGGGGTGGTATTAATCTTAGACGATGAAAGGGACAAAGGATATACTTTGATGATGTTGTAATTTTTTTTCTAATGCAAATCAGAATTAATTACCCGCGACATGGGCAGTCATTTATTGTAGACTGGATGTGCAGGCAGACGCAGGTGTTTTTTTTAGCAGTGTGTCATTTGAAAAATGAGTCAATCATTTCGATGGAGCTCCCTCTTATGAGTTGAATGGATTTCTATGACTGACGATTGCTAAATGTTAAAGATCAACAGGCAGCCGAATATTTTTTTTTGTTTGCTTGCTGTCATTTTAGATGACAATGTATCGATTTTTTAAAATCGAGGGCCTCCAGTGATAAACCAAACAGAAGGTGTAAACAGAGTTTGTCTTGTGCAACGTCTTCCGCTTTGTTTTAAAGGTATCGTCGTGGTTTTAAGTGTACCGCGTCTCGGTTGCATTTTTTTTTTATTTTCTCTCGTCGTTATAACCGACATTTCATTATAAATATGACGAGTCGACGACGTTTTAGGGATCCGACGATTGAATAGCTTAAAATATAATGATCCAACCAAATAAAATGAAAGTGGACGTTATAAGGAACTGGTCGTTATAAGTGACTTCCACTGTAGTTGTTGGAGAAGTAGGTACCTATCTACATCCGTTTGGGTGAGTTTTTAATTTTTGAGCGAATGAAAGGTATGCCGAGTTTAAGAATGCCATATTGTTAAGCTACAGTAGGACCGGAAAGTTTAACTCTTGTATGTTTGACAGGAGTTAACGAGAGATGGCGCAGTGGAAAACAAACATTAGGTAGGTAAGGTGGTGCTCCTGTAGCGATTGCCACACCTTCACGTAGACCATATGTTGGGTCCATTGTGTCAAGTTACGGGAACCATCCATTGAATACCTATTGGAGAAAATAATTAAGCCGCTTATGATATTAAAGCCCCATACATTTAGTAAGAATCTCGTGGGGTATTAAAGCTCTGTTGAGTTCAAGTCCTAAAGTTCGTCCTGGAGAGTAGCTGATGATGAAGAGTCTGTTAATCTTCAAGCACCACCCAGATTTGAGTATGAATCTTAGTAGTGCTAAGATCCACATTCTCTAGATCCTCTAGCTCATCACAGAAGTAGCTATATTAAGAATCCTTTTTCTATCGTTTCTAAGGGCTGGATATTCGCACAGCAGGTGACGGACAGATTCTATTTCTTCAACGTTCCTGCAACTTCTCGAGAAATCATTATGCAGTATACCCAGTCGTTCCGCGTGTACGCTTACACTGTATGGTCCAGTAATGACCGACGTAAGTATGCGAAGGAATACAGCGCTACATTGTGTCCAAAATATTTTTATGGGATTTTTAGAAACATCAGAAGTTGCGGTCATTATAGACAAGTATATACAAATCACATGCAGTTGCCTCTGATCGCTGTAAAATGGCCTATGCTATAACCTCCAAAAGCTTAAACGGACTATTGTATTCATCGCTTTGCTCTCTTTTCGTAGACTTTGAAGATACCATTGACCGAGTCAACCGTAAAGACATCTGGATATTTTTTATAGGCTGGGAAAATGCACTAAAAAATTCCTATCACACTGTAACATGTTTCCTTCTACAAAAAGGGATACCTGTCTGGCGATATCCTCTACATTTTTCTACTGGCGATTGACGCTTTACGAACATGTAACAACAACAAGGCTTACATTTGTAATTTTTGTAGACTAAAGCTTCGATAGTATTTGTTAACCGAGCAATTTCGAAGCAATTGCTTCGACAAATAACTTCTGTAAGACCTTTTATATTTACAGACTAATTGGCAGAACATAAACTACACGGAGAGCAACATTTTGGACTTAAATAGCCACCTAGCAAAAATTTAATAACAGCTGAAATATCTCACCAGATAAAGGAAGATGTTATAGAATAGCAGGCGTAGGTCTTTATATTATAAACTGTTCTGTTAATCATACGCAGTAGGTATATAACTTTTTCCAATTTCACGATCAAAATACGCATTCAAGTAAAGTCTTTCCTTCACATTCCGTTCACAGATGGAGCTGTATTTGATGTCTCCATTTTTTAAACAAAAGCAAAGCTTTTTTTTGTTAGTTCCCGTTTTAGCCCTCTAGAAGTTGAAGCGATTATTATGCACCTCTCACATTTTAAAACTACCCTTTTACAGGGGTCGAATCGCGACGGCCTTGAACGAGCATTACGTTCACGAAATTAAGTTGATTTTACATGTGAAACAAAAACAAATTCCGTCACGTATTGCTCGTTCACGGAGGACGCGATTCGACCCCAGATGTAGATTTAAACCTCAAATTTGATTGAGAAGCGAATGACGGATTGAAGAATTGAAGTGTAAAAATTTCCCAAACCAATCCTAGAAAAAAACCCTACCCATTTAACTCGGTGTTCAGTTACAATACCCCACAAAACCCATTAAAAGCTCTCGTCTATCTCTGTTTCGTCGTCCATCCATTGTCTCTGTACTCATATCCTTCTCCATTTATCCACTGGGAGACTATGACTTGTGCTGCACATCATACATCAAAATGCATTAAATGCACACGCATTTTCCACTACGACCAAATGTAAAACATCAAACAAAATGCACATGTGCATCATCACACCCAGCTTCTTGCATCTGCCACCGTGCCGGTGCCCCCTTCATTCTATATCCGGGCAGGCAGTCTGTCTGCCTGAAACTAGGACACGAAGTAATCTAGGAAAAATATTACACCAACCCAGCCTCCAGTCCGCTCCTTTCCCCAAAGCAAAAGCAGCCCATCGCAGTCGCATCATCCCTCTAGTGCGGAGAGAGGAGTAGGTAGGTACTGTTGCGGGTGACCTAAGAGGGCTTAGGGTTGTATAGCTAGGCAGGGCTATGGTGTCCGTTTTTATATGGCGCTGTGCAACTATGCACTAGTGACATCTACCCCCGCTCGCCTAGCAAAAACAAAAACTTACTCAACTGAGAGTTTTTTTTCGTTTTGCTTTTGTTTTTGTTTTGCTATTCATTCCCTTAATGTACTGCATAGCATTCCGTTACACGTGCCACTTTAAAACCATAACGTTGCTATATATATAGTCAGTAATGTACATGTACATGTAGTCAAATGTCTGGCTGGCAACTGCCGCATATAGAATCGTAGCGGTAATGTAAGCTCCATGGGGACGCGAGAGAGAGAGCGGGACTGAGAGACTGAGTTCAAAGCTGTCGCTATTTTTGCGATAGTGCATGTGTGCAACCCATTTACTTTGATTACTCAAGTCGGTTACAGAATGCCACCCACCCTGTGCATGTACACAAAAGGGATGGTATGTAACTGTATTTAAGGGAGCAACGAAGAGAGCCGCCAGACTTTTATGGCCAAGTTAACAGAGCAAATGAAGTGCTACTGTACAGTCAATTCTGTTAACTTTCCGGCAGCCAAAGAGTGTGTCCTTAACAGAAGGTAGACGCGCCAGGAAGGAAGTTCTCTCAGAGTATGCACGTGCCGTTACAAATGCTATGCAACTTTCAACTAATATTTACTTACAGGATCTCTCTTGCATGTCGATTGTCGACCGGCGGCGGCGGCTCTCTCTCTCTCCGAGACATGGCAATGTAAATAGCGACCCACGCCGATGTAAAGGCTGCCGAGGGGGGGGGGGGGAGGGCTTGACAAGAAGTGACAATCTGAGTGCATGTGTATGTGGGTGGGGACGTAGGGTGGTTTGGGGGTGGCCGGCCTGCATTTCTCCCACTTGTGCAGGTTTTGTTTTTCCGTTTCTGTGCGCCACGTGTATTTTTTTGTTATTGTAGCTATGTGTGTGCGGAAGAGCTTTTGCACGAGTAACAAGGTCAAGGCCACACACGCCTCTCTATGTAAAATATTCAGTTGCACCGAAGACAATACGGCTGTAGTAGTGGTGGTGGTGGTGATGGTGATTGTGGTAGCTCATGGTATAGCTATAGTGATGGAAGAGTCGGCGTCGGGGGCAGAAGGTGTTGGTGGTGTTAAAAGCCTGCTAGAGAGTGAGTGAAGTGACGGTTAATTGGGATGGAAGTATAGACAAACCAAACTACCCCCTGTACCCCACAGGGCTCGGTGTAATTTTTGTTTTCTTTTTCTGTTCACAGTCGGGGGTAGCGTCTACTGCCAGCCGGGACAGAATTAGATATACATGAGCCCTTATATACCGGAAGTAGGTCCACAGCCAAGCAATGAGTTATTGGCGGATGATGTGCGAGCGTGCAAAGCTTTTACGTCAGACAGAGAGAAGACTTTCATTTGAAGTTGTCGTAGTCATAGTCATAGTCAGCCGCCAGTGGTGGGAGGTGGGGTGGTGCTGGTGGTACCGCTGGCATCAATAATATTCTTTGGGGAGTTGGGGTAGAAATAGTTTTCCATTTTTCCGCTTGTATTTGTATATAGTATGCATGCGACGAGTATGTAAGTGGATGTAAATAACCGGAAGGGAAGAGCGGCAGGATACATTCAATCCCGGTATAGAATCAGGGTGGTTTTCAAATGGATGGCGCGTGGGACAATAACAAAAAAAAGCATTACAACGATGGACAACGAGGAATGGTGTAGAATGTTCTAATGAAGGGCAGAAGTGCGGTGAACGGCACACCCTGTGTATACTTATACAGACGATATGCTTGTTGCCACCAGAGTTTGCACCCGACCAACCAAGGGGATCGTCAGCGGCACCGTTTCCGACACCGATTCTCATTACAACACAGATGGACGTGCGGTTCCCAGCTTTGGCGGAGAAACTATTTAGTGGAACGGATGTGTGCGGTCATTTCAGTCAGTTGGATTTTTTTGTCCTTGTTGCTGCTGTTCCCTAATGGCTTTAAGGAATATTTTGCGCGGTCCTTTAACGTCCTTTTTGAACATTTAAAGCGTAGCAATAAGTATTTAAGATGAGAGCGTGGTCTACCTTCTGAATTGATAACATTAACCTTTCGTTTGGCTTACAAGATTGGGGGAGGGGGGAATTGACAAGCATTATATCTACCTACGTTACATGTTGTTGTTTGTGCAGGCTTCTTGTGGTTTTGAATTGCCACTATCGAGAGCTTTCAGGCACGCAAGTGAGTTGTCAGGGTGGGTAGGAGTTGGGTGTTCTTAGCATGCAGGACAGAATTAGTATTCTCTGTTGCACTACATTAAGGGTTCAACTTATAACATGTTGGGGGTCTAGAATCTACTGGAAATATCGATTTGGGAAATGGTTTGTGGTTGTTGTAAAACTATGACGCATAAAGTTTACTTTTATTCAAGATGTCCTTTTGATTTGCTGCGATTTGTTTGGACATACATATATATTCTGCATCTATTTTGTGTCAAGTGTGCGGAAAAGGAGCTCATGATATTTGGATTGAGGGATAAAAACGTAGAGACGGGGCTAAATTTTTCGACTTTTTGAGACAACCAGCAAAGCCATTGAAAGTTGATGAGCTTAGATGTTTTCTGTTAATTGTATCAGCTGCTGGGCTTGAAAAGTTAAGGAGAGAGTACTCCGCTCAGTTATAAGATCGATGTTCCTTTTTGGGGCTTCTAGAAACTTTGTATAACATTTTTTGGCTTTAAGGTACATATATTCATGCAAAAAAATATATATAGGTATAGTAATTTCTTAGAGAATTTTGGAAATTTGTCCTTTTTAATTATTTCTGAGCAAAATACCTTTTGAAAAAAAAAAACATATTTTGTGTAATTTTTTTTTAGGATTTAAAGGATTTTGCATGATTTTTGAATGACCTCTTGAAAAACGTCAAATACTCATATGAAGTAGACCATGGCTCTGCTCTATGAGCCTAGGCTATCCACACCCCAACGAGCCATCAAAGGTTTTCCCATCTCTCTTCACCTGTCTGCTGAAAAGCATGGAAAGACTGATGGGAATGTAAAGTTAGGATGACACTTTTAATTTTGCGAGACTGCGCTTCAAAACCTGGTTGGCAGTTGATGCATTTGACGAAATTGAGATACGGCGGTTACAGTCAATCTTCTATAAAAGGAAGTCGTTTTTTGTACAAGGAGCCCACTTCTAGATCAATGAGGTCAATCGTCAATCATCTCAACGTATGTACTTAGTAATTTATAGATTGTTTTGGTGAAAACGAGAAGAAAATTGGCCGCAAAGGGCTTATGTAAGTTTTTTTTATTAATTTTTAATTTTTAAGTTTTAAGCTCCTTTTAATCACTTTTGTACCATCTAAAGTATTTTTTTTTTGTTAAATTTTGCGGAAACAATCTAAGTTTAAAATAAGTTAAGTTAAAGTCATAAGAGTTCAAATATATATATATTTTGAAACTAGCTTAGTTCCAAATCTCTTGTCTGTTTTTTATAAACCAACAAATTTACCTAACTTTCAATATTATTTTTCTTTGAGTGTATACAAATAATTGTCTCAGCGGAGAAATACAATTAAACTTTTTAACTTTTATAAATAAATAAATATTTTATTTGATAGCTTACGTGGTACCATTTTTTGAATATCGAATTTATTTGGCAGGGTTTCATGTATGTAATGTACATATGTATTTGGTTTTTGGTAGATAGTGCTGACTGGTGGAAATTTAAAAAGGGAAGTCGGTAGGAATCGGGTTATGAGGACACCATGCCACTGGTGTATAGAAAAAATTAAATTTAGTAAAAAAAGAGACCAATGAGGTTCATTAATATCTAAGCTTACCAGCAAGCAAAAGCTGTATCAATAGTCAACTGCAATACGGGATATAATATACCAGCGGCAGGATCATCAGGCCATCAGATATCAGTTTCTAAATATTTAAACAGTAGAGTTACAGTGTGCTACAAAAATTATGCGACTGTTTTTAAAAATTACCTACCAATGGTATCTTAATTCTAAAAACAAACCACCAAGAAAAGTTTAAAGCTTTCGATTCCGAGATACCGAGATGCTCGGAAAGTGGTGTATCTTAAGGCGAAATGGCAAGCCAAAATGACATGAAATCAGCTGTTAAATTGATTATCGCTGAAAAATGAGTTGCCAATTCCTAAAATAACTTCGACAGAGTTTCTTTTCGGTATAGTTTCCTAATTCTTAAAGAAATTGTGCAAAAAATTGTCTAAAAACCACTGTCACACAACCGACTACAATTTAAATTATTAATTTCCTCTCTCTGCCAGCAACTGTATGGTGAATTTATACCATACATTCCATATTAAGCAATTATTTTGCATATCGGATTATCACCTCCACCACTACAGTCAGATCACATTAAGAGATGAAATATTTTCCCAAACATTTTTAATTAACAACTTGGCCCATAATTTTAATCACATTACAACGGCGTAGTTGTTTTTTTTTTCGTCCTGTGTGTAGCCCCATTAGACACTCCTAACTGTCATTGTTTAACAGATTTGTTTGTTTTTTTTTCCCTCTGTATTTAAAAACATCTCATCCGCATGACAGCAATTGTTTCGCAATTAAAATCCCTCCCGATGTCGATTGTATTTTCTCTACTGCATTGAATTCACACATTTGCATATAAAATTTCATTAATCATGGTCAAAATCATAAACGAGATTATTGTAAATTAACGCAAAAGTCCATTTCAACAAATAAAAAAAAATAATCGGTGATTACTGCGCGTTGATCAACACGCGCGAACAAAAGTGCAGCAAAAAAAAATAAAAATAAAATCAGGATAAGCTCCTAAAAAAGGAGTGACAGAAAAAGCGCGTGCAAATTATTTGTATTACACTATAATTAATAATAATTGCCAAAGCAAATCAGACTGCACGGCCAATCAGCCCCCCGTCACACCCCCCGGGGGTGGCACACTCTTAAACAATCATTATCAACTGCATGCTCTTACAACCAACATCGGACATGCAATCACGGAATGTGACAACCGTACAAACCACACTCATCGCAAATCCTCGTCACGTGCGCTGTGTGGATGCGTGTGTGTTTATTTCGTGGTAGGGGTGTTAGGAAATCATTTGAATGGTAGATAGGATCTTTCCGGCTATATCAGTCCGTTTTTAACTTTCTCGCATTACGTAGTAAGAGAAAGGTATTGTAATCGTACAAAAAATCGAACTCGAGATTTTAATCAAATCTGACATTACGATGATACAGGAACTCGAAAAAGTGGGTCTCGCAATTCTGTCCGTCTGTCCGTCTGTCCGTCTGTCTGTCTGTCCGTCTGTCCGTCTGTCCGTCTGTCCGTCTGTCCGTCTGTCCGTCCTTCCTGAGCTCTACAGCGCAAACGGCTGGACGGATTTCATTCAAACTTCGGATTTGGAGTTGGTGGGCTTACAGTTCGGGGCCACTTTTTTTTTTGCACGTTAAGTGTTGCCGTTCTCACGGTATTCAGCAATTTTGAGTTTTTCGAAAACGGCTCTAACGATTTCAACCAAAATTGATATTTGGGCTTAAGTAGGTGTAACTAAGATGGCTGCATACTCAGTTTTTCGCAGAAAAATCGAATAACGGTAATTTTGAAAATTGGTCATATCTAAAAAACGGTCATAACTATTTCGACAAAAATTCATATTTAAGGCTATATGGTCATTCCCAACATAATGGCAAACTCAGTTTTTCCCTAAATAATCGTTCAACGGACTATTTTGGAAAATTTCTGTTTTTTAAGGCTTTATTTAATTATGGTTTACTTGGAAATGGCTTTAAGGATTTTAACCAAAATGTATACTTGTACTACCATATATGGGTTTAACATGGCTGCATACCCAGTTTTTGGAGCATATTTGACGTTTTTAACAGTATTGCATTCTTAATTTTCAATTCTAACCACCGGAAACGCTGATTTTGAAAACTGTTCAAATCTCGAAAACGCGATTTTCGATTTGGATAGAACTTTAAAAACCAAGTTATACCAAAATCCTGAACAATACCCTATACTCAGTTTTTAGCTAAATAGTTGAGCAAGATTATTTTTCGAACTTAACATTGGAATATTTGTTACTATTTTGTTCGCATTATTTTCCAAAATCAGCTCTAAAGTACTGTACTTAGTCTTATAACCATTACCGCACTACCAGTTAGAATCACAACTAGTACTAGAAAATCCTTTTTAGCAAATATTTCCCACTTCTTCTTTTTCAACCATATTAATTATAAACCTTAAAATAATTCCAACCGATTGGAGTCTACACTATCAGAAACCCGCACTTCAATTACCCCCAAACACGTGCAAATTCAAAAACCAATCTCTGAATTCTTACATCACAAACCCTACTTCGAGTCAGGGCCACCTACCAGCATCACCAATTTGAAAAATCTTGTTTTATAGCCTATAAACAATAATAAAAGAAAAATAAACCAACCAAACTGATGATATGAACGAGAAAGTTTCGTGCGATCCAGTCGTGCACTTTATTTTTATTGTGCTCCCATTTCGGAGCTCGTTTTTTTTTTAAATGGCCACAAAGCCTCAATTGAATTGACACTAACCCGCTTTCGGAAGGAATGTTTGTTGGTGTAGCGTATATCCGGCGAATCCTTTCGCCCACACACGGAATTATTACGAATCCCATTGTCATGGGAAACATGGAAACTGTCGCCCGACAATAATGAGTGTGGGCACACCGTGAGGCATGGCAGTGAATTTGCTTTCTGCAACGAAACCACTAACTAGATTGTGTAAATTCAATCACTGGGCGGCCACAAATTCCCGGAATATTGGTCAACAATATTCTGCGGGTTCCGAAATTGCAAGTTCCTCGTATCGGGTCGCATTCGTTTGCAACACCCGACGTGACATGACCCTTCCGATGAGAGGAATACATGCCTGCGTATGATATTGTATAAGGGTGTAGCCAGTTGATGAAAAAAAACTCGAGGCTAAGTGGAAGGCTAGAAAGTGAATCGATGAATGAGTGTGCGAATGAATGAACCTTGGGGGTCGGCGGCTGGGGTAAAACCAGTGAAAACAATTGCTTTTGTGGAATCAATACCGCACGCCAGCCACTGGTGGCAGGGAACCAAGTACACTGAACAAAATTGAGTAGTAACGACAGTGACAAGGAAAGCTTTTTGTGAGAAATGAGACCTTTAAGACGGTTGCTTAAATATTAAAGTCGTACTTGCCGGGTACCTTTAGCATATCCTGATTAAATTGTTAAACTGGGTGGAACTCGGCGAGCTGTCGGTGTCGAATTACGTCTACCTATCGCTGTTTCTATGAAAATTAAGCAGAAAAATCCTCTCATGCACAAGTTGTATAGGACCTCATTCATTTCCGTACTGCTTTAAGGGTCGATTAAAGCGCAACCGGCTGCTTTGAGCAAAAAATCCTTCGTATATGATCTTAAACACTGTTTGCATGGCAGGACTTTTTAGGAGAAGGTACAATGTAGAACTGTACAGCGAAATAGGCAGTTTTAACCTCTTAAGGCACACTTTGTTTTTGTCGTACCGATTATAGCGTTGTTTCAAAACCGATTTTTTTGTCATAAGGACCAAATGAAAGGTGAATTTCCGTAGGTGAAATCCCGCATAACAATTTTTTGTCACAACTGATTAGAAGCAATAAAATATAGAGTTATTGATTTACATATTAACACGAGGGGTATTTTCAACTATGGACCTCCAACGAAAGTCTGTAAAACCCTCGGGTGTGCTATACACAAAAAAAAAATTCTAGCACGCCATTTAATATTGAAAGCTCATATCTTTTCTCTCAGTGCAGGCATCCGGTTCCTCCATAAAACAACTACCGATACAAAATCCCCTTCGAGCGATGAATTGTTGCACTTTTATTGCCTGCCTATCGTCCGCACAGTCTGCAATCGTGTTTGGATTCCAGATTACAAAGCCTGCCTGCCAAAAGCCGATTTGGCGTTAACAAACCATGAATAGTAATTCGGAGTATTGCCGAATTCACAAAAGCGACGGCGGGCGCACGCTAATTTCTGGCGCACCTCCTTTTAGTCATATTGTACAGTAATAAATGTCAAAGCTGGCCGGGCGCGGCGTAAACACTTGATCGGAGTGGCATCGTTTGCGACTGGACAGTCATAACAAAAAATCCGATTAAGAGGAACCAAATCAAAGGCTGGAAGGACAAAAAAACACAGAATAACAATGTAACCATCCACCGTGATGTTGCTGTTGTTGTTGTTGTCCACTGCCGGGTATTACTCGTGTCTGTCCATTACGTGCGCCTTTGAGACTGTTTTTATCATTTCCTACCTACCCCCCATTCCTGTTCAGTGCCGCTCCTGATCCACTCGACTCTGTTCTGTTTGCATGTTTTATTATTATTTTTCTTTACATTTTCCACTGCATATGATCTGCGGAACGGAAACTACTTCTTGATTACTTTTATAGCCGCAAGGTCTGAATGGGGAGGGGGGCGGCCGGGCCGTATTCTGCAAACCCCGGTGTGTTGGGGCTGATGGTGCTCGTTGAAATGTGCATAATCCTCCTTCAGTCACCTCAGTCTACGTGTTGTTTCATGTAATATCATTAAGATGAGGAGACACGGCGGCAGCAGCAGCGTCGGCTGGCTTAAAGGAATGTTCTGGCTCTGGGTGTATGCTGATGGTGATGCCTGATGATGATGATGCTGATAGCTCCCCAGCGCAAAAAGAGAGCAAAGCAGAAAAAAGATGCTTGCAGTGGGGATGTTGGAATGAGATTGTGGAATTAGGACACCGTAGTAATGAGAAGGGCTTGGATTTAAGCTGTCTGGGGGGATTTTTGCCTTTTTTTCTGCGACGGGGGTAGTTTTTTTTATCTTCTTTCTTGAAAGAAAGTAGATCAACTGAAGGTGTTGGCCCGATTTGTGTGCTTGTCGGCGGTCTGCTGGCCTTTTTTGGTTTTGTAATTCACTTCAAGTTGAGGGTTTTTAACTTTGCTTAAGTTTTTGCCAGACGAGCAAATGAAAGAGCATTGTATGCTAGCGCGGTGGTAACAAGAGAGGTGTTTTCTGCGAGCAAGTTTTCTTGTAAAAGTACTTGCGTTAATAGGGTAATTGATGTACAATCGACGCGGTTGACAGTTTGTATTTTTACTTTTAAAGTTTGGGGATGCGTGTGGGTGACACTGACATTTATTGAAACAAACTTGACGGCGCGGCACCTGAGACTCTTGGCAGTATATGAGCTTGGCAACAGATAATGCGGATCTAAGTACTACCGAGGATACAAATAGGCAACGATGTCGTTTTGGTGATTTATAGGCCCTAGACTACGTTGAAGCAAAATATTCTCTTATTTATAAAATGTGACATCGGTCAGGCGAAGGAAGACCAACTTTGCCGTTCATTACTGCGGTTTCTAAAGTAAACAAAGGTAGCCAAAACAACTGAAGAATGTGTCGAAAATCGACTTGGAAAAAGTATAAAAATCAATTTAAAACGTATCCAAGAACGTGTCAAAAAGCTGACCCGAAAAGCGGCAAAACACATGTCAAAAGCGGGCAGAAAAACTGCGTCAAAAAGGTATTCGAAAATGGGTTAAAAATTCTTAAAAATCTTGTTTAAAGCACCATGTTCGAAAGCGCATCTAAAAGCGCATCCAGGTCGCGTCTAAAATCGAATTGAAAAACGCTTTGAAAAGTCGGCGAAAAAGTTGTCTAAAAAAAGTGATGCATGAAGAAATGCGTCAAAAAGGCTTCAAAGAATGTCAAAAAATATTTAGAAATCGCTTCAAAAACTGGTCAAGAAACGTATCAAAAAAACCCAACCAAAAGCCACGTAAAAAACTCTTCACTATCTATTGCTAAAAAAAACCTCAAAAAATAAAAATTCCAAAAACACGTCCAAGTCACATCCAAAAATACGTCCAAAAACGCTTTCAAAAATCAAGTCCAAAACGTGCCAAATACTCGCCCAAAAAGCGGCAAAACACACGTCAAAAAAAGAGCGTCCAAAAACACCTCAAGTCACATCCAAGAATCCGTTGAGAAACGCTTCAGAAACGTATCCGAAAATGTGAAAAATACTTTCCCAAAAAGCGTCAAAACACACGTCAAAAACGCTTCCAAGTCAGGTTTAAAAGCTAATTGAAAATTTGAATAGTTGGCGAATAAGTCGTTCAAAAGCGCGTAAAAAAACAACTCAAAATTGCGTCCAAAAACGAGTTGCAAAAATGCGACGAAAAACTCATCAAGAAATGTCAGAAAATATTTAGGAATTGCGTCAGAAACTAAGTCAAAAAAAACGGTACAAAAACTGGTCAAGGAACGCGTCCAAAAAAAGCAACCAAAAGCCGCTCCAAAATCGCTTTAAGTTTGTTAAAAAAAGACACTGAAAAACCTATCAAAATAAAATTTCCAATATGTGTCCCAAAACACCTCTAGTCATACCGAAAAATTTGTCGAAAACGCTTCGAAAAGGCTTTCAAAAACCAGTCAAAAAATTTCGTCAAAAAAACTATTCAAGAACATATCAACAAAATCGCCAAAAGAAAAGTCTAGTCAAATATTAGTCGATGCACCTTTTCCCTATATAAAATGCTTTAACGTAGACGTGTGCCCAGAACCTTTTTACCCATGAAGCCGCTGTATATGCTACTGCGATCAGGTAAAAAAAACACTTAAATCCAAACATTGCTGCTCCATATTATTTCACAGATACTGCACTGCAGCCATCCAAAAGCAATTCACCCTCAAGCGTTTAATTACTGAAAATCCGGCCAGTAACGAACGACACCAAAACAGTTAAAATGATACATCCACAAATCACCCACCTACATTTAGTCCACAGTTAACATCTATATCTTTGCATTGCTTGACTCTTTTCTAGCGACATTTCTGCATGTTACATCTGCCACATGTCTTAAATCAAAATCAAAACCCAAGTACTCGACTCCTTCCCCGAGATTTCATAATGAAAAACTCCGAACACAAAAAATGAGCACGTCTGCAATTCAGGCCAAAACTCATGCACCAGCGTATAGCCCCATGTATGGGATTGGGATGCCATGCCAGGAGCAGCCAGGCAACAAAAAAAAACTTATTACAATCTTTTTGTTGATATCCCTTCGTCAGCCACAATAATAATTCCATCCACCAACCCTTAGCAACCGAAACTGACTCAATCGGCTGACAGACATTTGCATCGAGCTTATGCTTGCTCGTAGTCCTCGAAAAATAATTACTTCGCCCTTTGATTGAACGTGGCCAGGCATGGCTCGCAGTAATGAAATCAGAAGATCCTGTGGGGAATTTTCACCAAAATTCACATTTCGAATTTAAATGAGTATAGTATTGGAAATTTTCCATTTCGATGGCGTGTGTGTGTGTTAGTCAGTCAGCTTGGCTGTGTGCGAATGCATGTGCAACTAATTAATTGGGGCTTTATAATAATTCAGATTGCATCGCATCCGAACGCACCGCACGTGTAGCCGTATAGCCCAATAGAAATTGCGCGACGCAAAGGACCGGCCGGCCGGCGTTAATAATTCGCACTTATAACACCGGATCTGAATGTGATAGTGATGAATATCCAAATTAATTTCCACTCGATAATTTTACACCATCGCAGCGAGTAACATGGTGCGCAACTGAAATTAAAAGTGACATTTCCGAGGACCACCACCAGTGGATAGGTGCGGATCTAGAGTGTTATATGTGTGTTAGTGCATAAGGAGATTAGAGGTTTTTGCGATGAGTGCAGCGTGGGCAGGATTAATTTATTCATTGCACGCAGTGATTAGTGGTATTGATATTTCGCTAATGGAATATTATATTTGCAGCTTGAATGGGGATCACGTTTTGGCACTGTAATCCTAATTGAATTTCGTTACATCAATGGTTCGGCAGCGACAGTTGAGTGATGTATCTTCGGAGCGCTTAACTGTCGGGTGCGTTTGGTTATTTAAACTGTAATTACAATTAAATGTGTGTTCATTCGTAGCCACTTAAAAATCAATCAACGATTTATAATGGCTTCCTGAAGTAATGATGTACGAAACAGGAAAATAGGGCGGATCTGATAGTAAAATTTGCGTTCCATAAAGCTAAGTGGTATCAGGGGTATCAGGTACGATCCCCGGAAAAACATTAATAGCATCTCAAGGTTTTTTTTTCAACTGCGCCAACTGTCGCGGACGTCCGAGAGTGTTCAATTGAAGAAAGAGCTCCTCATTTTAGCCGTTCGGACTCGGCATAAAATTCTAGATTCCTTATCTTCGTAGGAGCTAGGCCTTGCGACACTAATTATTTTCTTTCAACAAAGCACGCAATATTCAAACTCGTGGTCGATTTACTATCCGAGATACACAACCTGCGAACAGCTAGGCACTGGCTGGTTGTTGCGATAGGTAGCCACCGAAAGGACAACGGCCAGATCAACATTATATATTAACATCTAAAAATTTTTCAGTGATTAATGCGGAAGTAAAAGCCAACTGGGGATTAGGCCGGTAGAAGGAATATGCAGTAGCGTTTTGAGTCATATAATCAACTTCTACTGAGCTTTAACAGTTCGAAAATGTAAAAACCAGAATATATACCCATCCTTGACTGAATGACTATTGTGAATAAGTGTTTAAGACGAAGTGGGTCTTATATGCAGATACACCTCTCCAGCCACGTCTGAATCTCAACTGGCCCCAAAGCCTTACTTCAGAGAAGGAAAGTCAGACCCATTGGAAGTGATCGAACTTCTAAAAAACAGCTTCTCTCTTACCGCAGCCTGTACTTGAAACTTTACTCCTTTGAATCGGGAAACAAAGAACCCTACCAAGTCCCAACGATTTCTAAGCTACAATTTCTATGGAAAGTATACGAGGTAAATGATAGATCCATCCCATTAAAAAATAAAAATTATTATTACCTTGATAGTCCGGAGGTCAGGACATATTTTTGCAGGGCACCGCATGTCACACCAGAGTTTTTATCTACTACGAGCTACGACTTGTGTCAAAAAATACACAAATGACAAGTGTAACATGTCCCTTTCTAAATTAGAAATGAATAAAAATTTAGTAAAATTTACTGAGTGGCATCCAATGCCTTTCAACTTAACCTGAACTTAAATTGGACTAGGGTGGCAGTCCATAGCTAGTGCACTAATGATCTCGTGGATGTTACATTAAACCGCAGACACGACAGGACATGGCCTCATTGATTGTCATGATTTCCGTCTAGGAAACGCTAGGATTGGGAAAGCGGGGATCTTACTGTTCATATTTCGGGAGAAAATACTATTTCCATGTCTGGTTTGCGTTTCGAATCTGTCCGTTAAAAGGCAGACGGATCCCTAACTCGCCCAGTTAGTCCTGGAGGGTATGTTTGTAAGATTCGGAGTTTTTGTTGAACTGAAGTTGGGGGAGGGAGTATTCAGTATCTTTTAGTTGAGTTTTAATTTTTCTATAAAAGAGTTTCCAAGTTGCCTTTCTGGTCTTAAAACAAAATGCTTTCATGCAGATGGCTACCAATTGCTTGCAATAGGTGTCTACCGAACCGATAGTATGTGAACAAATATGTCCAAGGTCGCAGTTGGAGTGGTGCTTAAGGCTCCACAAAATAGAATATTATTTTTTTTCATTTAATTTAGTTATTTATTAAAAAAAATTGTACCTGTTTATCAAAACTTTAAGCGTTCTACCCACACAAGACCAAATAAAATATTTCATTTCCCATATTCAGATAAAGGTGCCGATGTGCTACCATTTTAAAGTAGAGCTACAATCGAAGACAATAATTGTTTATACATTTTGTTCGTATTTTATTCAAATACAATCTGTTTGAATTTTTGTAGCTCAGCCACTGGAAGGCGTAGAAATATAAGTGATTGATCAACATACTCGGAGAGTATTGCATAAAAAATAATTCAAGGGGTTTTGTATTGATTTAAGTTTAGGAATATAAAAGTAAGTTGAATAAAGCAAGGCCGAAATCGGAAATAATTTAATATTAAAAAGTACCTATATAACAGTGGCGTCCCGTCAAAGTGTGCAAAGTGTGCATTGCACACCCTGAACTGATGAAAAAAAATCTCTCATCGAATACTGTATAATAATAATAACACACAAAAATATGTAGGTACATCACAATTATACACAACACATAAAACCTCCATCACACAGCCTTAAATGTTGAGAAACAAACAAAATAAACTCGCACGAAATCTCGCTGTGCACTTCTTCTGTTAATTTCACCAAACAAATTCATCCAACCTCAAACTACCTATATATTTTAAAAAAAGTATATAATTTTCAAGATTTGCACACCCATCTAAATAATTTACGCGACGCCACTGCTATATATCTATCTGTTATATTCGAGTTTAGTCTTTAAAAACAAAATTACTTTAAACAGAGACCAATTGAGACTTGAATACGCCGAGGACTTAACGGAGCCTAGAAATGTTATTTACAAAATATTTGCACTACGTTATGGTGCCAAAATTTGCCAAAATTGTAGGAGACTCTTTATTTTTTTTCCATTCCAGACAATTGCTACGTCTACATTGACTATCATGAACTTCTTGGCTATAAACAAAATTGAGGCGTCATTTTAAGACATTTTGGTAGGTAGGTATTAAAATCGAAAACATAAACAAGAGCGGCCCTTTTTTGTTGCTTACTCTCTAAACGCATTATACCAATTACCAAATGAAGATTAATATCGGAATCGGAAGGGCAATGGTGCGAAAACGAACCCTCATGCCCATGAATTACTTCCGAAAGATCATTTTGGGTGCATTTTCTACTCCTCTTCTCGTTTCTATTCACTCGAAATTTATAGCTGGACGCGACTCTTATTCAAAGGCCATACTGCAACTTCTATAAGCACCCTTTTGTCCATTTCAGCTTCCAGTTAGCAGTGGGGGCCCCTTAAATTTCAAAATTTAATTCCACTTATGGCGGAGAGTTTGTCCAAATAGACGAACCACACTCTTTGTCCCCCATGATGCTCAGGAAGGTATCTGGAAGGATAAAGTTGACAGTCTACCACCGTTTGGAAGATGTCTTTAGTTAAAAGCATTCAGTTGACCGTTCGCACCAAGTTGGTAGAGGTGTCATCACAGCGGCTACAGTTAAACGTTTCTAACAGTCTATGTTACTTTTCGTCAACAGTATTGTTTAAGTGTATAACTATTACCCACCTGGAAGCATTTCAAGTCCCGCGCCGCATCATTTTAGGTCCACTTTTTTTTCGAGACAAGTGTTCAAATAGCTTTTTGTAGCTACGAACATAATTTTCTGATTTTGAGTGATTTTGTAAAAGAAGTGGTGTAACTGCATCTTACGATTTCAAATAATAGAGAAGCTCTAGTTCGATCTTCCTTGCTGATCTATTCTACTGGAGTAGCTGCATCGCATTACTTGGTATGGTCACTGTCAGAAAGCCTCACATAAAGTTCTCACACTCTCAGCAGCACCCTCTGCGACATTTTAAACTGCCTCACTTCTTCTATTTTCCAGACGTCCATTCAAACTGACAACCCCTCAAACGCGGGCTGATAGATTAGTAAACTGTTGCATTTCTGTCCCTTGCCGCACCCTGCTAACTTTGTGGTAGATCTTTTGCTTGAAATAAGTGGGAGCTAGGTTGACTCCCACATGGATCTCAAATTAAACTTAATAAGCCTCAAGGATTGAAATCAAACGTTAGGCAAATGCAGTAGGTGCGAAACATATTTTATAGAAATTGGCGACAACTTCTTTTCGATCAAAATATGAAAACAAATCTGAATTTGTGATACAAAATTTCTCTTCAAAAAATCTTAAAAGCTGTTAAACACAAGGAAATCTGTTAAATTTTACTGATTCAAAAGTGTGTCCTTCTAAAACCGTCCAACATGCTGAATCGCTTATCCTATATGATCAATCAAAAACGAAAAAGTCCTCAGCTTGAAAGTGCCTTGTTGTGTTGTAAGAACTATTTTCAACGAAGTGGTGGACCGAATGTTAAATTGAAATTCTTCTATTCTTACTAATACGAGTACAACATACCCACCTCCCTACCTTCCGTGTGCAATATGCCCGCACGCAAGAAGCTGGCAAATGCAATTCTAATTTTCTTTCTCCGCAACAATGGAAGACCCACAACAGAAAAAAAAGGAAAAGAAAACCTTTACGCCTCGAATACTCAATTCCAAGAGGGTATCAAAGCTTGAATGTAAATTCTTCAAAGCCTCAGCTCAGGCAAGCGTGCATACACATACAGATCCTTCTTCGAATGCTGCAATGAACATACGGTATACAAGCACACCTTCGATTTTACGGTTACCTGATGAAAGTAGCAATTTTTTCGCCCCGACATTCTAAAGGATTCAGCAAGAAATAAAAGAAAAACATTTAAAAGGACAACAAAAAAATAAAAAAAAACACCGCACCGATTCAACAAACGATTTTAATTTCGTTGATCCTTTCTGCGTGTTTTCCAAGAGTGTTTTTCTCATTTTATTTTCTTTGGTCTTCAAGAGGAGTTTTCTTTGGTCGGTCTTGTGCTGTTTCTTATTTTTTTTTGCTCCTGCTTTTAGGAAATTTCTTTGCATCTCAGCAAAGTGGGTGAATTCCATTTCACTCCAAGGAGCTGCGCTGCTGCTTCGTATGCATTAGCATACCCTTTGCCATAATCGTCCACTTATTCGATTCGATTTTCTGTTTGATTGAACAATTTTTCACTCTTCACGTCCTTGCCGGTGCGGATGACGTGGCTAAATGGTTTCATTAGGTATTTTGGCGCGTACAGGTTCAAACCCCCTCTTGAGTGTGTTGCTTAGCTAGTTTGCTCTCAAGGGATCGCCCAACCCACGCCACTGAAAAGCAAATCACTTAAGGCTTTGATTTGAGAACGCCTTTGTTGGCACACCCGCACTTATAAAGGCAAAAGGCGACTTCATAACAGCATATCTTTGCCTAATACCCATTGGATGGCAATTATTGCCTTGTCCAATAAAACTTTGCACTCTGGGTGTCCTTAAAATCTGATACCTTCGCCCGGGTCTGTTGTCAACAAACCAATTTGCCGTATATAGTGCACCTCGACATAATTCAGAGATAGCAACCTGCTCCTCTGTATCCTCTGATGAGAGTCTGCTCGTCGACAAACAAGAAGGACCCCGGAATGACAATGTTCTTACTTTTCGCATTACTTCTGTATTTATGAAATTCCATGCCATTTGGGGGAACGAACAAAAGACGCCTCTGCTGATATCTTACCTGGGGCAGGAGCAAGTACATGATGGTGTAGTGCGTTGCATGTTGCACATGTTCCGTGTAAGCACTCGACAAACTATAGTGGCAGCTGCATATTACACATTTACAGCTTCGTCGTCGTCCTCGTCCTTGTCCTCGTCGTCATGATGGCACCCTATCTCCTGCATTGGGTCGCAAACAATATTCACTTTCCTGGCATTTCGTTTGGGTTTGGGTAACACAAACACATATTGCCACACTGGAGCTGGACGATGTGGCTGTAAGGATAAGCAAGCACGGATGCACCATCGACCTTTATGACACAAACAAATGCACTCGGAAACAACAAGCAAGCGTACAGCATATAGATAATCTCGTTTAACCAAATTATTTCCCAGCCAGTAAATGGCTGGCCGAGGAGGGCAGTGAGTGTGAGTGACGAAATTCGATAAGTAGGGCACTGCCAGATGAGTGGACTGAAGTCGAGTTTATTTTTATTACGTTGAGGACTCATTATAGTCGGGACGGGATCGTAAAATTGGGTGGAGGAAATTGTTGAGGGAAAGCTTGAAGCTTTCTTAACTGAATGAACTACTCTCCATAATGCAACGCAACAGGGCAACATATTTAGAGGCAGCTCACATTTCGATCCTTATCTAAGGGGAGTCCCCTAAGTTTTTGTCAAAATCCGGTTCCGCCACCAGCTTAGGTGTTGTGTTTATTTATTGGCCAGGGTTTAAAATTCAAGCGGTCCTAGTTATAAACAAACCCGGGGTAGCAGCATGGCATGCTAGTCAGGACTACTTCCATGAGCATGTCAATGCTACCAACTTAACCAACGACGTACCCAAAAGAGTGCATTTTGGCATATTTTTAAAATTCTTCCTAGCTTTCTTTTGAATAAGCTACAGTGCGTCAGCCTTTCTCAAAACCGTAGTAAGTTGCAGCACAGCTTCAATACTATAAAGCTCTGCCGGATAAGGCTGACGTAGCCTCAGGAGTTTGACATAAAGGACACTTAAAGCAGATGAATTCAAAACACCCATGAGTCAAAATTCACATCACGGATGTTATGTAATGAAGTACGCAATAACTAATAGATTTATTAACTTTAAAATTCAATTTTTGAATATGACCACTCTTGCCGACGCTGTCAAAGAAGAAAGAAATCGGAAAAGGTCGTTGTGACAGCTGTAAGAAAAGATGGTAGAGGAGAACTCGCTTTTGTTGTGGCTCTGTTCGCAAAGTATGTTGTGTGTTGATTCGCCACAATGGCAAAATTTAGAAAATCTCGGGAATTTGAGCTCACGGTCTTAACATAAAAAAATTATAATGCAGATAATCTTCTACGATCTAATCAAGGAGACGTACGATGAGCGGCCGAGGTGCGACGTCCAGCTTGGCGTTGGCAACTTAAAAATCTACTTCCAAAAATGAAAAAGTTACCAAACCAAGTAAAACGTTACCAAGATTCTGGAAATTGATAAAACACGAAAGAGAAAAAAAATTATACTACATATCGTCTTGAGCCTATTTTATTTTCCTAATTTTAGAAGCTAAACGTCTAAAAATGTAAATAATAACACACTTCATTTGATAAAAATGTCAAATGTTTGGCGTTAGTAAAAGTAGATGTAAATTTCCTGAAAGTAGATACGCAAAATTGCTCTGACTCTGAAAAAAATTATCTACTAAAAAAGAAAAAAATGAGTGCATTCAGTATTTTTTTTTAATAAAACAGGTCTACGTCTAGAGATGGTTGCATTTGCAGTCCATTCATTAAGAAACAGTAAGACAGCATTTATATGAGTTGACATCGAGTTTGTATTTTTTGTCCTTTTATCTGTAACCCAACAAAAAAATTACCAAAGTATCAACCGTAAACACCAGAACGTATTTCGTTCTACATTTAAAATGCACAGCCTCAATAAAACAAAACCTCCGGAAACTAACTCGGTCTAATTAACTTTGCTCTCGGGGCGAAACTTAGTTATTGGCAGCACTCCTTCAACATACCGCACTATACGCAGTTGGAGAAACTTTTAACCCAACTGATCACGTTGCGATCGACAAAAGACCTCCTCGTTCACAGACGACGGCGACGCGATCCGACCCCTGCTTCCAGTAGTTTGGATAAGTCTAAGTGCTGCAAGCGACCTGAGCCACTACTTCTGTAGTGCAAGCATGCAGCGCAGAATGAGCAATCAAAGAATCCTTCACACTATAGCCAGAGTTATGCAAAGAGTTGCACTCGAGCTAACACAAGTTGCTCCGAAACTCTAACGAAGAAACATCAGCTTCTTTTACTTTACTTTTTACTTTAATTTTATTTATATCATTCTTTAAACTTAAGACTAGACAAAAGCAACCAAAATCCAGCAATCTAATCGATTGATCACCATCCTGATCGCGTCGATGGGCTCCTGGCAGTCGCAACAGGGTTGCAAATAAAATCGGCATCTCAGAAACATCGATATGTCCGAACTGCCAGGAGGAGGAGGAAGATTTAGAACACTTCCTCTGCCACTGTCCAGCTACAGCGAGGTTACGTAAAAAAATCCTTTGAGTACACTTGATACCAGACCTTACATGCTCCAGAACTGTGGAACTAAGCGACATCATGGAGTTCTCTAAACGAACAAACAGATTTGCCAATAACACAAACCCTACATCCAGTGGCTACCCATAACCCCCCTACATCTGAGGCCAAAAACCACATGTCGTTGATGATGTCCATATCATTTAACTCAGGCCAAAAGAAGTTGGTAATCAACGACATATAGACGGCCAAAGTCGTTCTCAAAGTTCAAGCCGCCAGCCACTTTTTTTTGGATGCATTGAACGTTCTTGGATCTCATGTGCGGTGGTATCGTCTCATCTTCAATTTCGTTTGTTGAAGGACCCAATTATCCAGCCTCATCGCTTAAGATGATTTTTCGATTAAAAAAAGGCAGTTTCCAATTGCTTTGGATAAAACAATTTTATTATTTGCAATCATTTTATTGATTTAGCTAAACAGACTGAATAAATGAGGGCCAATTTGACAGATATAGCTTCAACAGTATGTCCGCTATCAACGGTGAAATCTGGGAAGTCCCTATTGAAAGACTGTTCAAGGTTACCTCTATTAAGTTTAAGTATCCCTGGTTAAGAAATTAAAATACGACGTCTAAATAGCGCTTTAATCATACTTCGTGATTATTTTAGTATGGAGAGAAAAATCATCTCCTAAGACACCGAAATTCGATGACTGGCAACACCACTCAAGTTGTTTACTGAGAACGAAACGAAACCCAATGCAGGTGAGAATCGCTTTAACTCTGACAACATTTTAATTTACACTACCCACCCCCCGCCCCTGCGAGGAGCAAGAGGTGAATGAATAAACAAACAGCGATTCCCTTCCTCACAGGCCAAGATGCAGCAAAGGGTTGACAAGTAGTGCCACAAATGCACTTGCCTACATCGCATAATCAAGTTAAGCGATTTGCATAAATATTTACTGCGAACGGAATGTAATGCGCTTTTGAAGTTGAATTTCAGCTCCAAGCAATATCATCATCCCTTGTAGGTAATCAACGTACCAATTCCTCAGCACCTCGGTTGTGTATTGACGGAAAGGGGGGGTGCGTGCCTTGTATAGGCTGAGTGCTACGCAGCCGGTAGAATGGGAATGCGAGTGCAAGTGCACATCACCCGAACGAACGATAAGCCCCGGGCAAGTAATTATTGTTATCTTGACGACGATGTCGCACCATGGTTCTGAGGCGCAACACCACACACATTCGATACACAGATGCCTGTGACGCATGCATCTGCATTCGTGTCAACTATATACATAACCCGGAGCGTGATTTCGTCTTCTTTATCGCATACGCCTTCCCCGATGCCGGTATGTTACACTTATCTGAAAGTTTCATTTCCTTAACGGATTTATTACTTCGAAGACACTGTCACGCATCACGTCGCAGATATCATTCGCTGCTGCAGTCCTAGAGTATGACAGGCAGCAGGGTACCAGATACCAGTATTTCTATTGCCGCACTCCAGTTGGGCGCACGGCTTTACAGGGTTTTAATTATTTCCAACGGATTAAGCTTCGCCTAATTACACCTGTAAGATACGCGCGCTGCTGCTGGTGCACAGCATGAGAAGAAATACACTGCGGTACCTACTGCAAACCGAAAAGTTACGTATACGCCCCGAGTGCGGAAAGTTTGCCCCAACGACAACGACGACGACGACGACAGGGTGTACGAGTATCTTATGACGAAGTTGTCGCTGAACCTTTGTTTGGGGAAGACTTTGGGTGTCTTCTGTGTTTTCCGGTATCCATGGTCTGTGTGTGCGCATCCGGGACTATCACTTTAAGGAAGCATTAAACTGTTAAACGAGTTAATTGGGGAACAAGTTTAATGAAATGCAGAGTCACAGGATATGGATAGATGGATAGATGGATGGATGGATGGTGTGCAACTGCAGGAACTTTATGCATTCGATCTTAGGGTGGAGCGTTGGCATTTTATGAAAGTTAATTTTGCCAACGAAAACATTTTGTTTTCCGATGGCTGGTGTTGGTAGGACGAGGAGTACGTGCTCATTACATCTTTCTAAGGCGGAGGACGTACACAAAAAGCGTTAGGGTGTGGCTTTAAGTTTTAAATGTAGAACTATATGGATCCTACTTTAAGATCGGGTATTCGAAGTGTGTCAGGGCGTATAATGCAGCTTTTGGGTTGAGCAAGAGATCGATTGAATACAGTTTTGATAAGCATCAATTCAAAAACTCTTCTCCATCGCAAACAAATCTTGCACCATTCTATCACGAAATAAGAACAAGTACGATCATCTATTAACAGGACGATGGACAATTTCCACAGTTCTCTAGAAGTTCTCCTGCAAACCTAGCAGGCATAGAAGGACGAAGGCAGTTTTTTCAGTAAGCCAGTTGGAGGTCTAAAAGCCGCTGGTTTGATGCGTACGCGCAAAGACAAACGTTGATCAAATGGGTTTGTATATTAAAGGAGACACGAAAAATTATTTTTTTTAGGCGAAGTAAATGGTCCACATACCTCTAGCTACATTCTATGTACTTTTTCCTGGTGGCTACTACAGCGTGTACTCCCATACTTAAGCGTTATAAATCTCTTTTCTATAGGTGGGGTGGGCTTTATATCAATCATAAAGCTGCAAGCATGAGGGTTTCATCAGTTGTTAAGCTTTTTCATTTGCATAGACAGAGCCAGTTGCATTTACCTCCTGGCCTCAGCGGGACCGGCTATAGTTGGAGAGATTAATGCAATTAATCCGACCTGCCTCGGCAAAAGCAGAAGGATAATAGTTACAATTAAAGAAATGGAAAAATTATTTTTGCCGATTGGCATATTGTATGGAATGTAAGTAAAACTCCCAGCCTTATATAGTCTCGATCTTGAGGAAAACCAACCGACCGTAAATACTTTCAATAAGGCTTAGCTACAACTAAACTTGAATCATTCAAGACTGCAGTCGCAGAAATAGGTTCTCATAGCAGCTGTCCGCAAATACGACACGAGCATACTGCCTATGCGATTAAAACGATAGAATAAATAATGGCTTTGGTCGTTGACTGACTCTGACCCACTTACTTTTCAAAGTACAGCAGAAACCACCAGTGGTGTAGAATAATGAAACTATCTGCGCCTATTCCCCGAAAAGGACCAGTTTTGAATATGACCACCTTTGGCATTTAAGGGGCAACTAATGAGCCAATGCTTGGAAATAGGAAAGTCAAAATAAAAGTGACCCCTCTATCTCTCTTTTGAGGGGTACAATGTCTGAACTTGTCTTAAGGGCCATAACCAACTTATTCCTAACCAATTACAATAGGGTTGTGCTATTTTAAATGGTGATCCATAATTGAAAGGAATTCTCCATATAATTCATAAGATTTTCAATTTTACCCCAGTTTTAAGGGGCACACCAAAGGGGGCAACAATTTATATTTATCACTCGGATTTTCTTAAAACTTTGTAACATTGCTCTACCGTACTGTTGAAGCATGAAGGTCAGCATTTTCCTAAATTCTACTCTAATTGGTTGCATGTTTACCCCTCCTTTTCAATTTTTGGAAACGGATCTGAGATTTTAAACAGTGGTAAAAAAATAAAACAAAGAAATTAAGAAATGAGTTTCCTTTCCTCCTTTCAAACATACAGGAAGTGAAATTATTTTTAGCTTTCTCTACACTCTAGAGCAGTGGTTCTCAACCTTTTACTGATGAGGGGCCATTTGACAACATTTCTGTCTTGCCATTGACCACCAAACGCATGTCGGTCGGCACTGGCATCCAACCGAATTCGGTGTTTGCTTCTTAATATCAGAAGCGCCGAGAACCCCTGCTCGCATAGATATGTCAATGAAAACAAAGTTAGCAATTAGCAATAGCAATTTCTCGATTCTTTGGGGAAAAATGCCTTTTGGCTCCAAAAATCTTCAAGATTTATATCTTTCTCGAAGGTATCTTTCAAGTTATTTCCGTGTTGCATTTCAATCACTTCTTCTTGACTTTCATCAGGCACCTTAGAAACGCTTACAATAAAGGGGAAAGCCAGTTTATTAAGGAGTCGGATGGCTTCGCAGAATGCGGCCAAATGTTGGACTTTCATAGATTATTTAATAAGGGTTATTGATTCAAATTTATTGCATTACTGTCACAGCTTTGTGGCTAATCGAAAAAGCATCTACCAATACCATCCCTGGAACTGATAAATATCTGTCAATCAATATCAAATAAACGAACTTCATTCAACTCGTCCTAACCACTTGAAAAAAAAATACCCAACCACCTTTATGTAGCCCATTCCGTAGCACGTAAAACACGTGCTTACTAGACCACAGTCCCTAAGCGGAGAAAAATCTCCTTCAGTGCTGAGGCTGACTCAGTCTCGCATCAACAATGCGCCAATAAAATATTCACCTCACACGTCAGCAACTGGGAAAATATTTCCCCCAAAAAAAAAGACCGAACCGAAACGAAGGCAATTCCAACTAATAGTGGCATCCTTACTGCACCCAAAGGATGCTGCTCCGTCAAATGCATCGCCCAGCATCCAAGTGCACATTCACGAGCAAATGTGATAAAGTCTCATTTATCTAGTTACCACCCCGATAAAGAGCTCAATTTTCTTCGGAATAATTTATTAATACAAAAACAAGGAGCACACCCCCTCGCCCAGTTAGATGGAAGCACATTTCACCAACCCGATCGATGTCACCCTCGCACCAACATCAAAAAAAAATAAACGTTACTCCACAGCGAGGAAATATTCTCGAGAATTTATTACATTTCCTGGAATAAGTAGTGCATTGCTTCATGGACCTGAAAAGAAGTCCTTCTTCATCGCTGGCTTCCTTTTCAGTTGCGATGTGACGCGCGGAGTAGGTGTACCCCCACCAGGGCACGTCATCGGGAGTGCGATCCCTTCGGGAGGACTAATCTAGTTGAGTTTATTTTTGTTTCGCTGTTAAACGGAGGGAAAGACCGGCCAACCAGGACGGTAGCTCTAATAAAATTCCGTGTTTACAATTTTATTATGAACGCTGTGTGTGTTTTTAACGCGCGGGTAGAGAATTCTGGCAACGGTTGGCGTCGTTGCCACGGCCATCAGTTGCAAAGTTGTTATAAAGTAATTGCATCCTTGCCGCCGCGGTATGCTTATTAAATTTATTTCCATTCAGCAAATGGCTTCATTAATTTGGAAATTGGAAAATAATGAATACCTGCGAATGCAGCAATAGTTGATGCGGGTGGTTTGCTTTGTGAAGACGCGCACTTTACTATACGCCTGCGGTGGAGTTTTATTGACGGTATTATTGGAGTTGGAAGCGACCAGGAATTACTGTAATTAAGCCATTATCGCTTTTTGAAAGTGTGCTTATTCACACCTCATCGTTGATTGAAGGAGAGGTAGGTGTTTACAGAGGCAGATACTCGTAGGTGAACCAAGGAGACGTCGTTCAAGGTGCGTGTACAATTCAGGACATTCAAAGGGTGTTTGTTTGGAGACTGATCTCACTGGCTATAATTTTTCCTATCTCAAAGTAGCCTCCAAATATTGTTTTTCCGAGATACCTACACCCGCTTAAAACTTGACAACTTGAAAACCGTTTTTCCAGTCGATCACCTCCAGTTAATTAACAAATAATTGCCACCCCACTTTGAATGAAGTTCAAATGGGCCCCAAGAAACTCACCCACTCCCCATGTATGTGTACCTGAGATCAATCCCGCCACAATCATTGCACTCTAGCGTAGCTTGTCCCAGCGATGACATACGAAAAGTTGTCACCAACTTTAGTCCTTTTTAGTTTTTCTTCACATTTCTTTTTTTCTGATTTGTACCATCGACTTTGGAAAGTCGAAGGCAGTTACCGAAGTACTTAAATCTTGGAAAAAAGTTCCACATCCTGAAAGAAGGCCGGTGGTGCAAGAAAGAGGAGCGGCAGAAAAAGAAAGAACTGCAGGAAGCCAAAAGAACAATGGAAAGTTAAGAAACGTGAAAAACGAGAATGTGTTCGAACAAGAAAAGTTTTTCATCAATAAGAACGAGCATATGACTTCGATGTCAACGGAAGCTTACCTGCAAAATGCATTCAATCGCCCACACACACTCCCAGCGACAGGTGGTGGTGGTGGCGCAGCATACCGATGACGGAGGTGTGAAGAACCAAACTACTAAATTGAGTTGATTTGATGGATCCTAGTCCTTGGTGTAATTCGACTTTTTAACAAGATTCCTTTACGCTGCCAATATACTTCAACACGGCGAATTACAATCTCCATTTGAGGTTGATAAAGTTAAGTGGATAAGGATGGGAAGGAGATGGTGGGTAGACGGCAAGGGAAATCGAAGATTGGTCGGAACAACTTGCACACCTCGTCGCGTTTAGGTGAGATTTATTTTTGAGAAAGTTGTTGTGATGATAATGGGATTGGGGATTGCAGGCAAGGCACATTTTGCAATGAAATCTATGCTATAACTGCGCGATTTTATGCAGGGGAAGTCCAACCTTTGTGGGACTTTATTTTGCCGGAAAAGCAATCAAAAATTTCTTGAATAAACATTTTCGTAGGTAGGTTAACATATTTCGCTTTCCAGGTTGGTTTTTTGTCGAAACTTTTCGTCATTATACATAATTTACTACAATTTCCTAAAATGAGGAGACTTTTTTAACCACATTTTTGTCGACGCCAACTTTAAATATAGTTACCTGAACGATGTAAATACAAACATCCAATGGTTCTTGACCTAATGTCATGTTTCCACCAAGCGAAACCGCGAGGTTTCGTAAAATGTTTGACATACATTTTTGACGTGTCGAAATCTCGGGATTTTAGCGAAATTAAGTCCCTCTGAGTTTATCCGCCCGTGAGAGATTATCAAACCGAAAAAGCTTACAGCGTGAACTTTGGTTTATTTATTTTGTGTTCATTTATGGACGTCAAAATATTAATCGCAGAAACAATCTAAAAAAATAAATAAAAAATCATAATAAACAAGTGTTTCTGCAGACAAAATAATTTGAATAAAAAAAAAGAGGTAAGTAATATTATCAAATTTAACAGCTTATGACTTTTGAAATCACTTCAACTCGGTGGGAACGACTTACGAGGTTTCAGTAAAAGTTCATCGAAACCCTGCGATTTCAGTTTGGTGGGAACATGGCATAACTTAGGTGGATTTGCGTTCACATTTGACAGAAGCCTTAGCTCACACAATCTAGGTCTGTTTGACTCCATAGTAAGAAAGAGGTCTTTAACAATCCATTTTCAACTTGAATGGATATCAGAACGAATGATTGACTAAGTCCTTTTTAACTGTTTCTAATATATAATTTGTTTACTGACTTTTTTCAGACAACTTATTCCAGGCCTGATTCATTGACACCGGATTATATCGGTAATAATATAAAAACAAACTGTGATATTCCGAGCTTAAGACTGACTGAACATGAAATCGTGCAATATAAACTAAAGACTTTAGATGACAACTGTGTTGTTGGTCCTGATGGTGTTCCTAGTTTATTTGTCAAATATTATGTTAATTTCATCTGTAAGCCGTTAACTTTTTTATTTAACTTGTCGCTGTCCAGTGGAGTCATTCCCCAGGTGTGAAAATCTTCATTCATCATGCCTCTACACAATAATTGTAACAAACATGACGTGGAAAACTACAGAGGCATAGCAAAACTGTCATGTATACCTAAACTCTTTCAGAAAATTGTTTTCACTGTTCTTACATTTTTGCTGATGAGCATGCTTTTAGTCCCAAGAAATGAACTACAACTAATTTCATAGAATTAACTTCCCATTGCAAAGACAGGATGGTGAATGGATTACAAACCGATGTTTTTTTACACTGATTTTAGTAAAGCATTCGACAAAATCAATCATGTTATTCTGCAAAAAAAAACTAGAACATTATGGATTCCCTCAATGGATTTTAAAATGGATCGGTTCGTATCTAACCAAGATGTAAAACTAAATGATTCTTTGTCAAAAAATATCGTTGTCTATCCTGGTGTCCCTCAAGGTAGCCACATTGGTCCAATACTGTTCTTGTTATTTATCAACGATTTATGTCTTTTTGTTAGTTACTCAAAAATTTTGCTGTTTGCGGATGACTGAAAGCCAATACCACAATTTATATTTTCGTACAGCATAATACTAACCGCATGCAGGAATAGTGTAAGGAGACCTATATGCAGTTTCACCTGAAGAAATGTAAATGCATGTCCTTTACGAGACGTCAAAATCCAACTGCACCGATTTATTTCATCAAAAATTAAGTTTTTGAATGGGTAAATCAATTTAATGATCTTAAAGTCATCTTTGACATGAAGCTCAACTTTAACCTGCATTTGGATTCCATTGTCAGTAAGGCAAGAAGCCGATTGGGACTTATAAAACGTTTTTCAAAGGAATTTAAAGATCCATATTTCACAAAACTTCTATACTGTTCTCTCGTGTAACCGGTTTTGGAATACTGTAGTCCTGTTTCGTGTCCGGCTACGAATCTGGAATCTCAAGAACTGAAAGTATTCAAAAATGTTGTTTTCATTTTGCATTGCGAGATTTACATTGGGGCCCCGAAAGTCGTCTTTCCTTCTACATAAGTAGATTAAAGTTGCTAAATCTGCAGTCCTTGTAAAAATGAGGAGAAATATCAAATGCTTTATTTACGTTTTGCGGCCCGACTTCCAACATAAACTCCACCTATATTCTAAGTTCTATTAACATTAATACCAGACCGAGGACAAAAAGGAACCCAATTTTTTTGTTCCAAAAGACATCTCGAAGTAACTATTGAAGAAATGGCCCTATCAATAACCTCACGAAGGATTTTAATAAATTTATTCATGTGATTAATTTCAACCCAGCAAAATTTAATTTCCAAAAAATATTGAGAGAAATATAAAATAACTACATTTTTTTGAAAATAATTTTATTGATTGATTTAACCGTGGCTTAAATGTTTAAAAGTTTAAATAAATTAATAAACGTACTAATACTTACTTATAAAATTTAAGTAATGCTAACTTCAGGTCCTGAGTGAACCTGGTCCTTAGTTTCTACCAATGTTTTTCAAATGGCTTTTTTTCATATTACTCCAACAATTTTGATACTCCCTACTTCGCGCGCACATTTCCAGATGAAATAAAAATGAAATGTGCCACCAACCCACATCGAGAGATGCCGTGTGTGCAAACAAGTTATGATGCGCTGCCAGGACAGTCAGGTATTTTCCAATTTAATTTTCTTTAACTGATTTGTCAAAACTTTTGCTCCATCATCACTTTCCCCCAAACCGCATTACCGTGCAGACAGCTCCATCACACACACGCGACCTCATATCCTAAGCCCACTTAACCAAATCACATAATATTCCATGTATAGGTAGATGCACAAAAAACAAAAGCCATCTGCTAACTACGTTATCACTTAATGTCCAGGATTTATGTTCACAGCCATCATAGGGATCAATTTTACTAAAAATATACACATTCCAGGTAATCCTTTCAGAAAAATACCATCACGTTAATAAAACACTTTGTGGGTGTAGTACAAACCCAAAAAAAAAAACATGTTAAACAACAAACATGACCGTGTATCGATTTTGTTTTTCCTAAACTTCCCATCCACCAGTTCGCAGCTATTACCACCATCACGAGATTATGACCCCTCCGTGCTCATGTGTACCCACAGAACTGGGCGGCCCATCAAAAACCGTAATAGACGACAAATTGTTATAAATTGCCGGCTGTCCTGATTCCGGTTTTATGTGTGTTGCGGCAACGATCGCATATAGTTTATGCAAGTATTTCGCGTGTTCTGTAAACGCCAGGCAGCGAACGCCAACACACCCACCCACCGGCCCACCTTACACCACCCGATGGCCGATGGGAATGTGTTCAAAGAAAATTTATTCGCTTTTACGCCGTCGTAATCCAATCCATAAAAATTTATGCATTTCCCGATATTTTTACACATCCATGTATGGCCGGCGAAAAGGGTTTTCCCGCTACCAAAGGATGCCTCCTCTTGCCTGGTCGTATTAAATTTGCCACACACACCCGGATTCGGTTTTTGTTTTCGTTTTTTTTTTAACGACGAGGTCCTGATTTTGACTATTCACTTGGGTCCTTTGGCTTTTCATTTTTTTGTTGTTGTTGTTGTTTGCTCATTGAGCTGTTGTGATGCAGCGGGGACGATCCTTTTGTTTTTCCAACTTTGGGTGGTCTTCTTTTTTGGCTGCACCATGGAATGTATCCTCGGAGTTTATATCTCTGTGTTGCATTTTCTCAAACAGCAATAAATTCAAATCATGTGGAAACAGTAATCAGCCCAGAGGAAGGCAATATTCTCGAATTGAAACGGAACCGTTGCATTGGGTCCGCGGCGGCGTTGTCCTTGCTGAAAGGAAAGATGGAGAGTGTGTTCGGTGTGTGTGTGTACATTTTTTTTTAAACAAAGAATTCATTGATTGATGTGGTGGATGATTTGTTTAACTTTTGGGTGTAAACATGTTTGCGCTGCCATGAACGACGAAAGTGGAGGCTGATGGTGGGCGGATGTGGGTTATCTAAATGTGACGAACTTTTTCAAGGAACAAACTTGAATGGTGCAACCAGTGTTGACTCGTTTTCGTTATTCAAATGGATGCGGACGAGATGTTTGTTTATTTTTCTTTCACTTTTGCTATCTTAAAGAGTCGTTTGTCGTGGTTTGTCTGAAATGAAAATGCTTTCGTTTTCTATTGCTTTAGATAAGAGGAGATATCCTTTGATTAACGTGATGATCAGGATGTCGAATAACAACATATCTGAGCAAGAATACGTCACGAAATTACATCCACATATCCAGTTTGTCGTGGAGAGTATTATTTTAAATAAGTCTCTTTAAACAGTGTGAAGCTGGGCATTTGTAGAAAATCGGCCTTAACAATAATCAACTTTAGTCTGGCAGCTTACGTCAAGACTACAATACTTGCTAATATACCTGTATCAATAAACAAATATAGTTGCCAGAATATCGCTAATTCTATGCTTCAATGTAGATTTTGAGAAAGACATGTTTATTTCGGGAATTAGCTGAATAAATCATCCCTTAATGTCATTTTGAAGTGGAGTGTTGATGATATTGAATTTCGTACTAGGAGTGAATTTTAATACAGTTGTTCAGCTTGAACGTATAATTAAAATAGATTTTAGTAATTTTTAAACATTTTCTAATTTTATTGGTTTTAATTAAACATTGCAAATGGTTTTTATGGCAAACACAAATTTTTAAAAACTTCTTTAGACACATTTTTGATTAAATAAAAAGTTCAATGCTTTTCTGTAACTGATGTTGTTTAAATAACACTTATTTGTTAATATTATCACTATGCCGAATTAAAAAGCATTATTAAATATATCCTTTCATTTTGTTACACTTACAGCCATTGATTTTTAAAAAATAAAATAATAGCATCCCCCAAAATAAAAGTATAAATCCATTTCAACTAAAAAATATTTTAAAAAACAGTTTTATTGCAAGAAGCACAGGCTTCAGCTTTATGCTGACCACAGATGCAAAAGTTATCCTTCGTCGTTTCGAAGAACATACCTGTAAAAAACAAAAAAAATACGTGTTTGATAGAATCCACAGCCAACTGATGTTGTAAGAAAGAAGAAAAGGTGCTTGATCTTCCATACTTAAATCTGTTCCACATATCTTAATCAAAATGCATAGCTTTGGAGAGCACTTGCATTTCTTCAAAACACTTAAATACGATTGTACATACAAAAAGTTGAATAAAAGCAAATATAAAATATCTCAGGGAAAGACTTCTTAGTTTCGCGAATTAATTTGAGTGTAAGTGATATTAAGCTTGTACTTCAATTTTGAAAAAAATTCACTTGCTAGACCCTCAACTGTGATCTTAAGACGACCTATATTTTGATTTGCATCATCACCTACGAATGCTTCAAGATATATGCTTATAAACTGTGTTTAACAAATGAACTTAAATCATTAGTGAAGCTATAGAAAACAAAGAAAGACGTACAATAAGCAGTACCGAAATTGTTTCTTAACGAACGATGACATTTGACAAAACAGCCGATAGTTTTTGTCTAAATGTCTGATGGGCAAATTTAAGTGCAATTTATGTATTCCATTTAAAGAATAAAATGTTCGTTATGAAATTAACTATTGAGCTTGTTTTCCACGAAAATAAATTATCACAAGAAATTTAATATAGAATCTAGGAAAGTCGTCACTAAGAAATGCGGAGGTGGAGGCTGTTTATATTTACTAAAGCTGAGAGCGTTCTTATCGTCGACTATACTCTGTCCAACAAAAATTGTCAGTACAGGAAAGATAGGATGTTGGTCTCTCAGTCTGGTTGCAATGACTTACATAAATCTGTCCCTCTTTAAAGCTCTCACAGGGTTGCCGTAGTTTGTATGAAAATTCACCATAACTCAGAGAGAAAAGCTGTTAGGGTTACCAGCTTACAATTTAAAATAAAAATATTGCTGAACGAAATAAATTCAGTTTATCTTTTTCCTTTTCCTGTGAGGGTTTTTCTAGGGTATTCCCAGTAGGCCTAATCACTTTAGTTTGTTTTGGTAAAACCCAACGATCGACAATACGTACGTAGTAACTTGACAAATATGCAAAAATATAACAAAAATGCTAAAATATGCCAAAAATGCGTGCTCTACCCGTGTGCTTATTTATACCCAACTATGCAGAAATTTGCCCTCACGACTAGAACTGAAAATGTGTAGGAACTTAGAGTTGTATATTAAAATATTTAATACGATATCGCAAAAAAAAAACAATATCACTACAACGCACTTATGATCACTTGTTGCGTGAATGAAATGAATGCATTAAAACACTTCACGAATAAACCTTTTTCTAAAAGACAACATTGAAAAAAATATTTTAACTGAATATTATTTGATCCTTCAGAAATACAAACAAATTAAAACCGAATGGTAACACCCCACATAAAAATTTGTTCTCAAAAGCACGAAAACCGAAAGTTCTTTGACAAAATCCATAGAAAAACCCTTGATGATATCCTTTCATTGTACATATGGTAACACTCTTCTGATGTGCTTCAGTCACACACACTGCAAGCGAACACAAGCGATCATTCATTCATTCTGCCTGCAGTCAGTGGTGGTACATGTAGGGAAAAATCCCTACATGTAGGGATTTTCGATCTAAAAATGCCACCGTAGGGAAAAAAGGACAGATTTTTATAACGCAGGGATTTTTATAAAAAAAAAATAATTCAGTTGATTTTTCCGAAAAATCGTACCACACACCCTAAATGCAATAATGTTCTTTCATCTTAATGTTTCTCAAACTGAAATTCGCTGTCAATAAGTCTTTCTCTTTTTCGCATGTGCTTGGTATACCTGCTATTCGACGGTGTAGGGAAAAAGTAGGGATTTTCTTAGTGTGCTGTAGGGATTTTCAATTATTTTATGTACCATCACTGCCTGCAGTTGTGTGGCAGAGTGGTTGCAGGGAGCTCCTTGCCAAATTTTAGGAAAATGACAACAACAATTCCTTGGTATGACAGTGGTTTGGTTTTTATTTCAGTGGCAATTCTTGTGTTTGAGTGCCGTGAGAGCATCTACAGGCACCATTGGTAGAAAAAAAGCTCCTCCATAAGGCCTGTACTGACAATTTTTGTTGGACAGAGTATAGTGTTTGATTTATTAGTAAGACCGAATATGTTTGGAGAACATAATGTTTCCTTGTCAGTCTCAAAAAAACCCTAATTCAAATGCTTATCTTCAATATTGGTTTAATTTGATGGTCAAATATACCTTTGGACGCCTCAAAGACCTATGCCACGGGTGTTGAATTAAATCAGAGCAGATGGTTTTAGGTGTTACGCAGAAATTTAGAGACTTAGACGCTGTAATTAAAACGAGCCTGTATAATTATACCCTGCGTAAAGATCCAACCGTTTATTTCTTTGGTATCCAATGACTCTGTCTGTCCAATACAGCCTTCTTAAAATCGACATCTAACAGCACTACCCCCTTTACAGCACTGTCACCCTTTGTTTGAAATGAGTAAACCCCACAAGGTCATAAGCAGGTCAATTTGCAAATTAATCTGGCGAGTCATTGCCTTAATGACGCACCCAACTCTTCATTAGTCAGCCAATCACAAAAGCTTAATATTTTCGGTGGTTTTTTGTATCAACAGTCCCCGCAAATTATTTAACAATTGCTCGCGTCCCTTGACAAACGTCCAAATTTTTGAGAAGCAATTCCTAACTCATTTCAAGGAAATATCAAATCACCATGCAACAACAATACCATCACTTCCTCTATTGTACTAATTGTTCTCCGAATTACGGTAAATGCAAAAATACGGATACACAAATGCCACTTGTGCGCCATTGTTTATGTCATTAGTGAGAAGTTATCCTCCTTATGCAAATTTCCTGACAAATTAGAACTCCGAAATTATTTGAAAGCCTTCAAAACAATGGCCAACACAATAACGCAAGATGAAGACACCGAAAAAAGAGAGAACGGAAACCCTACCGGAAAATAAAGAAGCCGGGAAAAAAGTCGCCAATACTTAACCTGCCAACTTACTCCCCTTTCGCAATTATTATCATTTTGCAGGATAATGCCGTATACACAACAATATCGTCGTGGGTCGTTGCTCGTTGCTGTGTCGCGGTTGCTGGAGGAAGGAACAACAACCCTTCTTTTACAATCTTTTAATTTCTTCCTGTTTTCTCGCGCTGCATTCAGTTTCAGTCTCTTCTCAGTAGGTATATGTCCTTTCTTCAGAAAATGGTCGTCTTGTGCCGCGTCCGCGAACAAAGCAGTGCAGAGATATTGTTATTGTTATTGGACAGAGGACAGCAGATAACAGTCCTAGCAGCACCCTCACCGCGATTGGTGCATCTTAGGACGATGGCGATGGCGAGAGATTATATAGACGGTGGCAAATTAAAAGGAAGGCGATTGCGGAAAATTATTATCCAAGGGAAATTCCTAACGACAATCATAACTCATCCGTTGCACCGATGGTTGAGCAATAAATCGACTAGAAGATGCACACCCAGAGTGGCCGAGATGAAGTGTTTCATTAAAGATTGTAAGTTACAAGGAATGCGAGGAATTTCGTCGGGTATCCCTTTGTTGGTTTTTCTTCTTGTGTGTTATTCGAAGGTGATTCATATCCGGTGAAATGAAGCGTGCCAGAGTTTATGACGGAGACAGCAGTGGATTTATGGCGGCGACGATCGATGGCGGCAAATTTTAGTTCAAATTGGAAATTTGTAATCATGGTTTTCGTATGAACGACTGAGCTACGCATTATCCTCTGGAATTGGATGAGGCATGATACTATGTAAGACAAGACAAGTTTTTCCGTACTCAAATTTACAGAACTTATAACTTTATCACAGCACCGCCAATCGAGTCCTTTTTTGTCACTAAACCAACCTGGTGTATTGTGAATACTCTTATAAGTAATACCTCGGATACATCCCCGCCTTTCGATTCTGGAATAGTTAGCTCTAAGACGTCGTTTAGGCAGAGCTGTTATAGGTTGTATATTATGGTAGGTACCAAGTCGTTAAGAACTCACGCAATCACAGACAGACTTATAGAGTGGTCCGGTTTGGGACCAGATATTTTGGGAGTTGTATTCAAGGCAATTTAGAAGGATTTGGGCATTAAAATCTGTGCCGGAAATTTGAAGAGAAATTTGTTTGGAGATATTTGTTCTCATTTTTTTTAAATGAATGCATGGGTATTACAAAGAGTTTCGGTAGTAACGAAACGACACCTGCCATCGATAGAAAAGGAGCAGAACTGTTATAAACAGAACCTTCTCGGTCAAATCGCACCTCGTTCACATCTTACAAAGTCATTACGCAATATTTTACAAACAAAACTAATTGATATCGAACTTTATTGGAATTACTGCTTAGTTTAAAATTATTTATTGGTACAAGCCTACATTTTTTAAATAAAATTAAAATAAAGTCTTTTGAGCATGATCACAGTTCGGAATTCTAGACATACTATGGAGTCCATGTAACCAGCCAAGCGTTTTCTGAGTAGGTATAGGATAAGATGATTTTACGAAGTCTAACAAGTCTCGCCAATCTATTTTTGTGAATTGTTGCTGATGATGGAGAGTCGGTGGAAAAAAATATAAATAAAGAATGGATAAGAATAGTAAGGTAAGGTAGGGCATATTTTGCAATGGGACATATTGCATTTTTCCTAAAAGTTAACAAATGGAAAAGCAGAAAGATTCGTAATTTAAATTAAGAAAAGTCACGAACTTTTACAATCTTGGTGAAAGCTGCAGCTCTCCTCGGAGTAACACGTGTTTTTTTTTTGCATTTCAGATCGCAGTTGTAATTTTTGAAATAGTGACATCAGCTGTTGCAAATGACTTTTGTTGAAAAAACGACTAATTTTACGAAATAAGGTCTTTCTAAATTAAGTCTCAAATGCGTCCCAGTTTACCCTATAAGTAAAGGGTACGGGTACTTCTTAACAGAACAAAACTGCTGTTCGTAAGGATGGTTGTTCAATCGAAATATTTTACATACTTAAGCCTCGTATCCTGCTCGCGCTAAATTTTAGCGTCCATTGTATCAGCAAAAATAAATGGTCGTTAAATAGACAGAAACCATATGTACACGACAGATGTCTGTGAACTTAATTTTTATTATCAGTGTACCTAATCAAGGATATCGCAATATTTGAGTACCTAACTCTAAAATAAAACAAGATACAATACAAGATAGTAGCAAGTAGAAAACGTTACTTTTCTTCGGATCTTGTATATCCCTCTTTCCAAAACAAAAGAAGTCCGATTTGCTAAAGATGTTTGTAATATTATTTCAATCTTAAAAAAAAAGAATAATTCGTCATAAATTCAATTGGATTTCTCCTGCAAGTTCCTTATTGCTGGTCCTCCTCCACAAGCATGAGAAGGACTTTTTGGTGGTGCGTTTTCTTTTATATTACTGCGGCCTCCTCCAAAAAGTCCATAGTGAACACAACACAAATTTTTCCTCCGTTTTTTATGTCAAAATTTATCTTCGATTGAAAGTACCGGACATAAGTCGCGAGATAAATGAGTGGAGACTTTTTAAAGTAAGGATTTAGTTTGCTAAACTACCTCGCTAAATGTTAAATTTTATAGAAATTTTTGTATGGAGATAAAATTAAGCGCGAGTAGGATACTAGGCTTTGAAAAAACGATTCGAATAAGTGGTATATTACCTACAATGATTCTTTTTCTAAAAGCTGAACACGATAATTTGTGTATTCGTAGGACCTAGGCACATAATTATATTTTAAATTTTACCCTTGTAGGTAAGTCTGGAGCGCTCGAGCTTCAACCTTCTATTTTTCATTTGACAGAGGATTGCTTACGGAAGACAAACTGAGTATTTAATAGGGGATAACAAACTATTATTATTATTATTTTTAGCGTTTGAAGCAATAAATGTATTGTTTTGAAATGGAAATAACTTAAAGAAATACTCCAATTAACTTAAAAAAAAAAGAGAGCGTGCTTGTGACCACACGCCAGATGTGAAACTTTTCTCGCTAAATGTGGATGTTAAATTGAACTGTGTTGTATGTAGTTGAATTTCATTAAGAAATTTAATTTAAAAACCAAATCTTTATAATATTATAATCTTAATTCAGCGCAAAAGATAATTATGCTCATTAATTTAAAAAGTTTTCATAACATAATCAAATCCAAAGTCTTCTTTTTCTATGTCGAGAGTTTTTGTTTACATTTTGTTTTCATATCGTCAAATGATTCAGTAGTTTAGTGTGTGTGTAAAACCTAGCTTCTTCAGTTACTCCAGCGTTCCCATATAAGTATTCACTTTGAGAATTCATTGAAATCGGTTGAGTGGTTAAGAACATCGACTACAGCGCCACCTATCGGGTCCAAAACTATCCTATCCATCAAGTAACAACCAACCATACCCACCCACAAAATTTCATTGAAATCGGTTGAGTGGTTAAGAAGATCGACTACAGCGCCACCTATCGGGTCCAAAATGATCCTGTCCATCAAGTAACAACCAACCATACCCACCCACAAAATTTCATTCGAATCGGTTGAGTGGTTAAGGAGTTTTAGGCGGCGGCATAGCGATGGCGACAGGCCAATTTCCGTCTCGCACTTCCGCTTGGTCATTTCCGCTTTCATGAATCGATTTTACTCCCAAGTCGCGCCATAAGATGTTTCACATCAAAAACTGTTGAAAGCAGAAGTGTTAATAATCATTTTTATTCAATAAGTCTTTCATTTTTATGCTCAGAAGGATATTTTAAACCATAGAAAAATTATTTTGCTTTTATTTTTGCAAAAAGTAATTATGAAATGCGGCTTAATTTTCTACTTGACTGTCCAGCTGTCAAAAAATGCAATTTAAGTGACATAGTGCCCTTACATCCTTCTGTTTTTATATCTTTGGTGCGCAAATATGTACCTGTTTACAAACTGCAGAGTGCAGACACAAATTAGACTGTCCCGTCGCTATTGGAAAATATCTTAAAACAAAAATCGTACACCCAGGAACTCCCCCCACCCTTCCACGTCATTACGCTTTATGTCCTCACTCCTCTCATAGCATTTATTTCAACCAATCCAAAATCAAATAGAAGTTAGTGTGCCAACAACAATTAATCCACACGAGAACAAGAAAAAATAAAGTCCCCGCAAAAGTTCAAATGGAATTCTTAATCGACCATAATATCCTTGACCATAAGAGTTGGCGAATCTAATCGATCCTTGTCGCCTCTCAAACAAGCAACTGAAGTAGTTACAGCACAGCATAAAATTGGATATCAAAATTAAAGCATCTACCCCATCGCAAAAAAAAAACGAATATGTCTGCAGGACTCACCCCATCCGCAGCAGCAGCACATGATATAAGTTTGCCGTATTTATCGTGTGCGACCGATTAACATATGCCACTCGAATGTGTGCATATTGACACTCCTTGTGGACATGTCGTCGTTTGCGGTCGTGTTCCTTTCAAGTTGTCTGAGTCTGGCCACAATTGAAACTGAAAATAATTTTTGGCCTTTCGTTAAAAATACATCAAAAGGATTCTTGGCTCGTTTTTGCTTTCTTTCTTTTCTCTCAAACAACTCGCCGCCACAGCCACCACTGATGATGACGACGACGACGAAGACAGCCGACATTAGAATATGTGCGCTGCGGACAAGTGTATTATCCTTGGACATGTTTCGTACGCTTTTATAATCTAAAATTAATAATAGAAATGCAATTGTAAGAAGGAAAATTATTGTGCACACAATTTTGGGGGCCTACAAGAAGACGGCTACTTTGAACTCCAGCAGCATCCTTTTTTTTGCACTAGAGATGAAAGGAAATGCCCTTTGTGAGATGAGGACTGCATTTTTTTCCAATTTTAATTGGCTTCTCATGGACATCATGAATTATGCGAGTGGTGCTGCGGATACGCTAAATAAGTGATTATCTATTCCCAGTCTGTGTGTGTGTGTGGTTGAGCAAGTCCTAGGTACCTTTGTGTGGTTTTTGACAAACTACTATCCAAATGAAAATGGATATCCTTGCTGTTTGAGGTTGAGCCACCACCCAAAACCAGTATATTAATATCAAACTTTTCAGGATAAAACACACATTAGGTTATTGGCTTTCTTTTTTTGCTGTTGTCGGTGTCATTCGAGAAGGATATGCGATGCACAATGGGACCGGTCGGTGGTGTTCGGCAGTGGACGCCCATTTATTCGCTTTCGTGTGTTTGCATGTAAACAGTATAATTCACCAATGATGCGGCTATGGGGTTTGCTGTCTAAACAAGGATACCCCGTAGCCAGATACAAAGCGCACATAGAACGGTTTCACATATTGACATACGATCATATGGTGTATTGCTGCTTCTCGGGGATGAAGCTTGGTGTGTTTGTGTTTGCATCTGCGTTCGCTTGCGCTGCTTGGGGGATATTTGCAATTCCTCTGGGTGAGAATTATACGAACCTCTTGTGTGTAGAATAATTGAGCTACCAAGCAAATTATGGAGGTTAATACAACAACGCTTTCTATTTAACAGTGTTAAACAATTTCCGTGTGTGAATATCTTCACCTCGAAGTTTTCGATGGCATGAACGCATAAAGGTGATGTGCTGCTTAAGCACCTGATGGATTTGGTAGCATTTTGAGGACCTATGCGTGAGGATAAGGCAGGGTGCTGCACATTTTTTGATACTATACGAACTGTAAAGAAGTTAAAACTTTTTTCGACCGCAGTGGGATCATATCTGCTGTCAAATTGTGTCATTCGTGAACGGGCAATAGGTGCCGAAATTTGTTTTTGTTTGGAATTTAAAAACGACTTAATGTTAAGGAATTATGACGACCATTAGATCATTAAACTGTCTAACAAAACGATCGCTTAGTGATCGATGTAAGGTCTGCCTATAGTTTTCAAATTTCTAAGCATTCTAAGGGGCCGACATCGTTCGGACCACAGCCTAGATCGAGTAAAAGGAAGCTAAGAAAGAGTCTCAATATTGAAAGGTTACAAACCCTGCAAGCCGTCAAAATTGTGGGCGGTAGAATATCCCTCAACCAATCTCGAAGTTTTATACATCAAGCACCGAAGACCAGTGGCACAGCGAAACCCCCGTGAATACAACAAGATTGCCGGGCCTCGCAATAAAAAAACCTCATGCATTAAGCGCAACGCTTAATGTCATTAAAATTCCGGTCTTAAGTAAGCATGAATGACGAAAGCCAAAAGTTCCGCCTTTGTACAGAAGACCCCGTCTGTCGTACCTACTGTGTAAATGCTTTTAACCTTTTATCAACAACATGATTGGAATCTTGAAACCAAAAGCGAGGTTTTAAGTTCGCTGAGTCCACAGCTTGCGAAAAATGTTTCGACAAAAAAGGCCTGCAGAAACCCTGAAAAGAGATGATCTCTGTATATTTTCTAAGGTAAAATTTTTCCTCAGAGGCTTAAATGCCAGAACGGTTAGTCCGCTAATAAATACTGTATAGTTTCAGTTGTCCAAGGCTTAGCTTCACACAGCAACTTCCAGACGGTCGGAAGAATAGCTAAGCTCAGAGTTCGACTTTCTAGCGGGAAGAGGTGTAATTTCAAGGTTTGGCGTTCTATGGAAGAGCCATAGCTTATACTTTGCAAAGTGCATTTATCTACCACAGACAACCAGTGGCCCCAGAATCGTGGCAATATGTCAAAGAAGTAGCCGAAAACTCCTTGGGCTACCACTACCAGCCACCCTAGAGAAGGTACCTGTAACAAGACGAAGAAAGTGTTTACTAGAAAAAGAAGATGTCCGAAGATGTGCTCTATACCGCAACAAGATGGCAGCATGAAAAAAGTCTCGATTCAAAGCAAGCGAGGGTACCAGCCTCTAGCTCAAGTTATCGTAATCGAAGCAACATTAAAGTGGTCTAAAAAGTGATAAAAACCTTCTTACCTGAGCACATAGTCCAAGGAAACTGTTCAATATGCATGAAAAAGAGAGAGAGAGAGAGAGATAGAGAGTCAGTCAATGTAGAGTCAGTTTCAACATCTCATATGGAAGAGGATGGCTTATTAAAAAAAGCCACCGAGACAGAAGTGCGAGCCTTATCACTTAGTAAAATTTGATGGCGTTAAAGTGCGATTTTCAACTGTCAAACATTCTTAACACAGTAGTCATTCCTTTTGATGATGATTTTTCGAATAAAACTAAATAAATGTGGCAGCTTTATAGCTCTAAATGGCGATGGCTAAATTTATGATTCTGAGAAAACTGATCCAACTGTGCTGCGGGATGCTCGAAAACACGCTATGCGATTTGTCATTTGGAAGTAGCACTTCTGAGATATTTGATACATTTACCAGAAATCCGAAGTGAGATGGATGTAAGTGTCAAAAGAGGTGGAAATATATAGGGGTATCGCGAATAAATTCCTATGGAAATGTTTCCCTTGTCAGCAATGTAAATCAGTTTGCTGAATAGAAAACATTCCGGGGGAAATATTATTCCCGATAGGGGTGATATTTTATTTTGGTCATCGGATTCCAACCCTCAGGCTTAATATGACAAGGAAGACACAACTTTTACTTGAAATAACAATACCATCATGGATGTCCAGAGTGTTTAAAAAAAAAAAACTATAAGCCACATTTCCCGGATTGCAAGATTCAAAGTGTTTCATGGAGAGACTCTTTTTTGGGAGTTCTTTTAGTAAGCAAGCAGCCGTAAATTTTTCATCCCCGAGGCGAGGTGAAAATCTTCCAAAGACACTATGAGAATAGCAAGCGCGTGCTCATAGTAGTGTCAGATTGTAACGGCCTAAAAACACCACCCTTGGATAGATTGTTAGATACTGCAACTAAGGTTTAACTTATCAATACATTTTTCTTTCACGAAAAAACAATTTTTGACAGGTTGCTTTACAATGAAACATCCTGCATGTTCCGCAATTTAGACGCTGGTAATTTTATCTTGCCAAGTCGAACGGTTTCGTTCTTTGTAGTCGGTAAATAGTTTGTAGTTTGTAGTTTGTAAAATATTGGCATTCGTTTTCTTGGTACAACCCCAAAGTTGTATACCGTAGGTCCACACCGGCTTTATCACTTGCCACTTGCTTGTACAAAAGCAGTTTGATCTCATAAATGAATGGTTCCAACTCTGTGTTTACTTTTCGCCTATAACCTCTGGTCAAGTGAAGTTGGTGGCATCTTTTGAAAGGCATTTTGAAAGGCATTATAACCGCCTCAGGTGTAAGTAGTTTCAACTTTCAAGGCTCCATCCAAAGAGTCCCTCTATATTGTGAGTAAATACTGTCAGACAGTTGCTGATAAGACTCGTTGTGATAAAAGTCCTTCATAAATGCCAGTGGGCAACATACTTTTAGGCACACCTTGTCACATAATCAACTTAATTCTTTATTTGTTATTTTTCGTCAAACTGCCCTAAATTTGTGGTAATTTGTTGCTTATTCAATTAACTAACCTTCTACAAGACTGTAAGTGCCAATTGAGCTTCTCAAATTAAATCGAAACCCGGCATCATACTTTTAAAGTCCTAAGAATAATTTTATGCAAATCTTGTGCGAAATAAATAAATTCATCTTCCTTACAAACATGTGTGTGTCTTTGGTATAACAACGACTCCACACTAATGCCCACTCCGCATCTCGTCAAAAACATAAAACCAAGATTGATGACCAACACCCTTGGACGACACCTCACATCGGCACAAATTTCCTAATAAAATGTGTAATCTCCATTTTGTGCATATATATGGAATAATTGTCAAAATGTTTCCTTGGACACGTCTTCGAGACAGAGAATCCTTCTCGAACACACAACACAATCGTCGTCATGTAATCCACCAGCTGCACTTAAAGCGATTGTAAAATCTGCTCAAACTATTCTCGGAACATGATCGTTCCTCCTCGGTCTGCAATCGTTTGTCTGTTGAGCGTTATTCGTTCCCAAAGAGACTTATAGTCGTTGTTAGAAGTAGCGCCTTGTTTATTCCCAAAGTACATTCCATAAACAAGGATGAACGGTCCTCCTTGCAGTGTTTGCATCCTCTCAAGAGGTGGATATGATATTTTTATACGGCTCTGCGGATGCATTGACGATATCCATTCGTTGCGAAATAAGGAAGTCCATATACGCGAGGACATTAAGAACAGTGGCGCCTAGCATTTTTAAATACTCTGCATATTGAAATCCTTTCCAAATGGCAAACCATATTAACTGTATTATTGGTGCTTAAATGATTGGAAATTACTTTGCCCAAAGTCCTGCATGTACATATGTTATGGGCAAGGATGTGGAATCATTTTGAAAATCCGGCAATTTCTCTCGACAAATTTACGTCGCGTCGTCTTATCCCAAGGAGACAGAGAGCTCTGGCAGCGGTGGTGCATCATCTGTGCTAAACGACCAATTTATCAAAATATGACTTTGTGAAGGATTTTTTTCGCTGCTTTGTTTTAAGGAGGAACACGACGCCTTCCGTGGTAAGGACCAGGAGCATGATTTTTCATGCCACACTCTCTAGCAACAGCAGTGGTGAGGTGATGTGTGTTTGTTGCTGCTTCCGAACAGCATATCACGCGTTATTTTTTTTTGTTTCGCTTTTCGGAATAGCTGCCATAAATATCCGACGGCAAGGACTTGTATCATGCTTCCGCGCGATGTGCAATATCATCGCATCGCGCGAATGAAATAAATATGGCAAACTTTTAGGTTTACTTGTAGGTTAAAGTGTTGGATGGTATAGACTGAACAAGGATACCTCTCGCATATCGAAGATAAATTGTTGATGCTCCTGCTGAGTGTAAAGTGGGTAAATATGGAGGGCAAAGTGTTGCGAATTAACGGCAATATTTAGTCGTCGGACATCCGAAGATGGTGTAGAGGTGAGAAATTACCGCCATCGATTACAGGAGTCAATTGATTTTCCTTAGAAGCACGTTCTGCAGAAGAATGATTGCGTTGAACATTATTTCTATCTTAGGGTAAGGTTGAAGACTGTGCTACCAGGTTCTAGGAACAGTTTGCCTACAGACTGCACCGGTTAAAAGAAACAATCACAGATCTCCATAAGGCATCACCCATCAAACAAATAAAAACACCCCTGGTTGTTTATAAAGCTCGTACGAAAAAAACCATCCCTTACATGCGACCGACGTCCTGTATCCGTAAAACCATCAAAAAGCGATCAAAACAGCCCGAAGCGCAATAGCAAAAAAATGCCACTCAAGTGTCCAGCGTTAAAATTTTCATAACCATGTAACAAAGGACAATGTAAGAGACTGTCCAATGTCCATAGTGTTGTTGTCTCCGACACCGATGACATTCAAAAAGTCAGACACGATGCGAGTGGACAGACTAAAAGGTGCACACATGCAGACAGAAGTAACCCAACGCCTATGGTCGCAAACAAGCGAAGAATAAAATTTCTCCATGAAAATTGCATCCTGATTAACTTAATCCCTATTCATAGTGCCACTTAACGGACGAGCACACAGACGACAGTGTAATCGTTGAGTAGAGGCATCGTTTACATGCCATATTAACTGCACGGAAAAAAATATATAAAGGCATATGCTTGGAGGACGTGGTGCAGGACGATGGGAAAAAATGAAAGAAGAAAGGACTTGACAAGAGTATGGTTCTGGGGGAAAAAATAAGCGAATATGTTGTGGGGGACGTCTCGCGGACGTTGCACTGGACTATAGAAGTTAAAAAGCGGTGAAACGGGGGCTTGCGTTTTTTTTTTTATTTTCATGCAGCATAATGACATGTTTCATGTTTTGAGGAGGGTTGCAATTGGCTGTGCAAACAGTGTGTTTTTATTTACAGTGCTTAATCTATCTCATTCCAAAGAGAAAGCGATGACGGTTAACGACGTATTTGGTGTCGAAAAAGTTCGTTTGTGTTGACGTAAATTAAAATATGTAATTTCGAGCGACCCTACTTAAATATTTGCGTCCTTGTTTCAACTGTCTTACCTTAGTGGCTTGTCTGACAAACAACTGAGAATATCTTCTCTTACATATCTCTATCTCTTCTCTTCTCCACATATAATAAAACTGTAGAATAAAAAGTGCTGGACCACGCATCACGCGAAAACTACTGGACGAATTTTGATAAATATTGAAATGGGAATTGCTTATGTTCTGCGTCGGGACTTAGGATAATTTTTATCCCGGAATATAATTTGGTTATTACAAAATAATCAAAAAACTGTATATCTGTAAGGAAAATTCTAATTATACAGACCTAGCTCAGTAATGGCTTATTGGATTGAAAAATAAAAAAAGGAGATTTTAGTAAATTTTCCCCTGAATCATTTAAGATATTAAACACACATTCAGATTAAACACATTTTCATTATGAAAAGTTTGGCAATGGGCTGGTGGTATTCGTGTGTCAAGTTGTTACATTCGTGTTGCCTTATTTTCATCGACATATGAGGTCGGTAAGAGGGAAATAACACAAAGTAAATCTTTTTTGTGTAGGCGTTTTAGTAAAAAGAAAAATTAGTATCAATGTTTATCATATTTAGAGCTTTTTGAAAATTTAAATTTTGTGTGCAATTGGCTTACTGGATAAAAATGTTTATAAATAAATAGCGTCTTTGCAAAACTTGAAAAACACTTGAAAAACGCGTCACAAATAAAGATAAAAGAACACATGAAAAAATGCCTCAAACACAGCGTAGAAAAATACATAAAAAACGTTAAAAATCACATCAGTAGATTTGTCAAAAAGGCCTCAAAAAACCAATGACAAAACTCGTCGAAAGTCCCATAAAAAATGCTAAAACGCATCTTACAAAGCCTAAAAAAACGGAAACGAGTCGAAAAACGCGGCAAAACATGGGTCCAAAAAGCTTAAAAACGCAAGGGTATAAGTGTCAAGAATCACTTGAAAAAAGCGTCACAAGTAGAGTTAGAAAACACATGAAAAAATGCTTCAAACAACGCGTAGAAAAATATATAAAAAAAAAGATTTGTCAAAAACGCGTCAGAGAAAACATCAAAAAACCTATTGGAAAACGCCTCAAAAAACGCATAACAGACGCGCAATAAAACGCTTGAAAAATCGTATCTAACGAAGCCTTAAAAAAACGCATTAAAAAACGGGTTCAAATAACGCGGCAAAAAATAGCTTGATTTTGGTTGAGAATTTTCAGAAAGGCAAACGCAGCAAAAGTGACGGTAATTTTGAAGTTTGAGGGTTCAAATTTGAGTTACCATCTAGTGCAAGTGAGAGTAACCAAATAAAGCTGAACGCCCCCCATTCTCCTTCTAATCTTTTATTTCTGCTACCTTCACTTATTTCAATTTGCAACTTAGTTTGGATATTAGTTGCTTGTCAGTAGGACCTCTAATTCCAAACGGGACCCCCAAAGACACTCCATGAGTCTCCTTACCAGTTCAACTCTGCTCTGTAAAATCACAAGCAACCCCGTATATACCACTGATTGCAAAGAGCACAAACCGAAATTACTATGCACTATAGTAAATCAGCGCTGCACCTCCGCCACCTGATGTCGAGCATATGTGTCGCTTTTTTCAGCTAACAATTAATTGCAGCGTAACACACCGGCAATGGTGGTCTGGTAACCTGCGAAAATTTATGATGGCAACATTTCAAATTTACGAGATTCACGCACATTTTTGTACCACCTTTATTGTGCGATTTATTTATGTTCCCTGGTGACCATTTAAATTGCTCAGCTGAACAATTTTGTTAAAATAATAACGTGCAGCGGAACAGCAGCAGCAACACTAACCGCCGCCGCCGCCAAACGACTGTATATGCAGCATTCAACGGGTTTAAGTTTGCAAAACAGCAACTAAGGGATATGAAAATTAGCAATAAAAGGACCTCTTTGCTACCCATCCAAAACAGAGCGGATATGTGTGCAACATCGCAATTTTCAAAACTAAAGCGAATCGTCCTCAAATGGGATGGCAATGTAAACTCCGTTGGTATGGGGAGAGGCTGAGTTTAGATCGATGTTTGTGGTCCCGTAGGTGCATTCGGGATTCGCAACTTGTGCAACTGCAGTAAATTACCAGCAGATGACCCTTGGATCGTTTTCCGCGATTTGCTGAAAGTTTCGACTGATAACATCTATACACGGAAGGTGTACCTTAACGGAATGTGAGCGCATGGAGGATGTGTTTCGAATCGAGGCGGTTATGATTTTTGAACTTGGTTTTGGTATAGAGACGATTAAATGGAGAGGCAAAGATTGTTGTATTCACTGTCTTAAGGGGAAGTACCTACCTCAAGTTAAAGCAAGTAAAAGTTTAAAAAGGTTGTACTGGGCGTTTCGAGTTGTAGATTACCGTACAAGTTTGCCAAGACAGTTCTATAAGAGAAAATTTAATTTAAATTTAATGGAGTAAGGGTTGAAATTGGAAACCAAATCACAAACTCTCTTCCTCTACCCCCCGTAATTAGTCTGGTGACAAGTCATAGAGGAGGTTACAATTCCTAAGTCTTCTAAAAGAAACGAGGAACAGAAATTCAGACCTTTTACAAAACTTTCGTCTTGATTGCAAGTTCTAAGCTTAAAACGAAACAAAACGTAGAGACTTACAACATTTCATGGATTTCAAGGCCATCTCTGGGAGTATTTTAGACAGATACTACAAAACAACACATCGTGTCTTAACAACCTTCACTAAAAGTCGACTTTTTCCAAAAACTTAGAGCCGAATTTCCGTTTGCAGGATCTTTGAAAAACACTTCGAATGCGACCAAGAAATTCCGAACATCCCAGCTGTTTCCAAATTTCAAACATGTTAGCAGATACCTTTGGAATAGTTTGCCTAAGAAGCGAATAACACCAAGGAACACAAAGAAAGATGTTTGCCTACCCAAATCGTAGTTCCCCCACTAAACAAGGGATAACGAAAATCGGGCTGTGAATATTTAAAATGCGATTTAAAATACGAAATTTGCTGCTATTCACTTAAAGGAGTGGTAGATCCACTCCACCATAAGGAGTAGGCAAACCTATCATCCAGTCACTCAAACACAGTCAAGCACACCTGCTGTTGGCTGCCACTCGAGTAATTTGCTGCGGACCAAGTTGCCAACAGTCAAACTGCGTGTGCTCCTCTTTAGCACATATTCCCATCCACCACATACAAATTTTTATCATAAATTATGCCTTGCCAGTTAGTTTCATATTTTACGGTGCACGCTGAACGCCGAGCCGCGTTGCTCCGCTCCGGAACACAATGAGAGGTAATTTTATTGTTTGCATAGTAATGACTCGCCGGATGAGAGCTGAGAGGGCGCGTGCACGACGCACACCATCACCAAGACCAACTCCAGCAGCGATGTGCATTGTTATAATTTTTCGGGATTAGGTGGCGCCTGTTCTCAGCTCAAAATTCAGAGTACCGACTAGAAGACGTTGGGTCTTATCGAAACAGTGAAATTCCTTGTGAGGTCCTTTTGCATGCGCTCTATCTATGTGTGTGTATGTGTGCAGTTGGAATATTTATAAGAAAAACTTGAGAAATAATTGCATATCTTACAATTTTAAAGATGTGCTGCTAGCAGGCTTAAGGCCAGGACCAGGATGCTCCAGCAAGAGCAAGTTGTGGAAAAAAGGAACCCGAAAGCTGGCTGCAATTTAAGTAATTCGAAATACTCCTTTGAATTTAGACGTCGGGAATATTGTTTCTTTTGTAAAGCGAACTCTTAAGTAAAGACGGACGGTGGGTGTATCGGGTCGGGCGCCGCTAATCTGAATGGAAAATTAGTTTCGGTATTTATCTTAGGGAAATTATTAGTTTTTAATATTTAAAGTGGTATCCTTTTGTGGCGTTTGCCTTTGCAAATTCGCTAAAGTTTCAACAAATGGTGCCGCAAGGCATTCGTAGACGAAAGTACGCTGCAATTAGTTATAGGGTTAAAATGAATTTATATCCCGCATATGGATGGCAGTTTGCAAGTCTGAACTCGAACGCAATGTGAGTTCCATCTTCCATGGGGTAATCTTTATTTATGTGGGTATTTGCTTTAGATGTAGGTATATGCAAGCTTATACTTGGTTTCACAAGATATTGAGACTTCTCAAAAAGGTTTCTATAGTCGGGTTGACATTACTTCCATTTAATTTTTATTTATTTATTGACAGGTGGACAGCCGTCAGGAAAAGTTAAAAGGCGCATTTTTTCATTCACAATTTTCATATTACAAAAATTCTCAGAGCCTTGAAAATGTCGGAAAGGTTGAGTGAGCTTATATTGATACTTGAAATTATCGTGATGTCCATTACCTATATCCGGAAAGTAGGTCAGCCCCAACCGTGACATGAAGAAACTCTTTTCTCTGGCAGTAGAAGAGGTGAACCCCTTACTTAAGCGGGGACTACAGTTCGGGGTGAACCATAAGGTCTCAACTACGAGTAAGAAGCATCTTCGGTTAACCTTAACCTCAATGGGGCTGTACAACTCGAATATTTTTTGGTTGAATCTTCTCCAAAAGACGTCAAATCCAAAGCGTATCTTTCAAAGAATGTTTTCTCGAAACTGCCAAGGTTATCTATGCCCTATTTTCAAACGGACCGTACTTAAGATGTCAAACTATTTAGAGTGGGATTAGTAAGGTCTTATACAGAGTTGTCTTAGATGTAACGAAGAGAGTTTTACTACCTTAACACTTAACGGTCTAAAGAAACAGTAAATGACAAGCTGTCACTATAATTCATGAGTATCTTGTCATGGCATTAAATTAGTTATCGCTGTGAAAAAGATGAGAAGGTTCTGAGTATCAACTTTAACTTTTAAAGTATCTTCCCCAAAATTTTTATGACAATAAAAACCGCACTGATAGGGACCAGTTCGAGTATTTTAGAATGGTTTTCGGCGTTAACAAAAATGGGCAGATATAGGACCATGTATGCGATGTTAAAAGGAGACTGATACCTTTCAGATATGCGGTCAGCATCTCGGTGCATCCTCTTTACCAACTTACCTTTAGGTGGTCTCTATTAAGCTCGGCTGACGGGTAAACAGTCATGTTGCATGCTGCATGCCCAGAGGTTTGGTTGTTCCTTAGCTTGGATATTCCTACCATAACTAAAAGGTACTTTTCACCTTACAGCGAAATACTGGTCTTCGTTGCCGTTATAAGGTCTGCAGAAGTTGCTACAGTGGTTCGGACATCCAGAATACTGGCGGCATGCATTATGTTGATTGCCATGTTGTGAATTTCGTGGAGAGTTTTCTGATCCGGAGACAGCCCTACCGAAAATTGAGCTGTTATAACCTCGAGCTTGGTATAATTTTCATAAGTCAGTAAGGCGTCGATTCATACAGGATGTGTTTACCATCTCTCCAGAGATGTCTTATTCCATTACTTAGATCGCTTTAGGTATTCCTGGTAAATCTAGTCGAGGAGTTCGTAAAATTCTTTGGAAGTGTCTTATGTTTTTTCGCATTTTAAGCAAAGTTAGCTAAATAATGTTATAAGATCTTCACGAACATATAAAGGGTCTCACAACTCCCAATAGGAACTTCCGAAGTTTGACAGGTTATAGCGGCCATATTGTTGAAGCTACTTCAGTTAAATGGCTGTCATTTCTTCAGCAGCAGCTCTATTTTTAGCGCCTTTCTTACTTGTTTCAACTTGTCTCAACGTCGCGTAGCGTTGTACTTCTTTTGTTTTGCATGGTTGTCAATCCTAAAAGGTACACTTTTCCCAAGGCTTAATATTAGTTCGCCTGAAAAGAATGCAACGCCGACGCAGAATAATCAACCTGGAGGAAAATCTGGCGTCACCATAAGAAATCGGTTCATTGCACACAGTTGTATGTTCCTTGTGTTCCCCTTACCCCACATTCAAAGCGCGTTAAAGCATTACACCGCTGAACAGCATTCATATATAGATGTGCATCTCCTCCTATAGGCTCTCCAATATGCCTCCAACTCATACCACCGCTGCTGCAATTTCCGCAACGTCTTAGCCCCATACAAATATCGTTTACATATCCCAACCGATATTTGTCACCTTGCATCATTAGGTAATAGGTAATCCCCTGAAATGCATGTGCCCCAATTAAAATTGCAAACAATCTAATCCTCTCGAAACGCGTCGTGTCCCCATACAAAATACACGCTCACCGGCGCACTGGCCGCGCACAAACACTTCATTAGTGTATGCGTCCACTTTGTTCACCCTTTGGTTGGCCGAATAAATCCCCATCTGTCCAAATATTTGATTACAGACATAAATCGGAATTTGGTCCGCAATCCTCCTTCGAAGACACAAACCTCGTCCGCCATCTCCAGATGCGGGACATCCACTCGTATGCACGTGCGTATGATTAATCGAATTTTCTCCTAATTAAGCAATACAAGCAAATGATTCATTACATTCGGACAATCTGAGCGGTCCATCAATATCATTGAGCCGTATAGGTGAAGACACTACACGCCACCAGTTCCGCGCCGCCCCACCGCCGCCGACTCTGCATAACTAATTGGTGATAATTTACAGATTAGTGACCAATTAGTTAATAAATGAGCAGCAGTTATTAAGCGAGAAGATGCACCGTTAATGCCGGCGATAAAACTTGCAAAGCGAGTCGAATCCTCGGACCGAACAACCGAACTCTCTGTCACTAATGGCGTAACGCCATTATGACGTGTAGCCGATTATGAGCTACACAAATCGCACGCAGTGGACATGTTTAATTCCCGATACACAGCGCGCTGACCCCACAACAAAGGAAACTCCGAGAACAATATCTAGAATATTGTGGCGGTCACCGGTCACTCTCTAATGTGATTACAGGACACGGTCCTCGTTGTCGTTGTCGTTGTCATGAGCTAGACACATCGGCCAGTAGGACACACAGAGACAGAGGTATACAATTTGCAGATGAACTAAGCACACGCATATTAAATTAGGTCCTTGTTGCAGGAGATGCATTAATTTCACAGGAATTACTGAACGCCTCACGGCAGTGCCTAGGACTATAGGACCGCTCAAAGTTTTGCTGCAATTATCGCACAACGGCCGAGTTGTTCGAGCGCGCAAGCAACGAAGAAACTGCCAACGGACCCTAATTCCCTGGAAAAGTTTCCCGTTCGGTGAAAGAATTTAAGTTTTTCAATTATTCAATTTTCAATCTACTATGGTGCTGAGACAAAAGGAACCACCGCGGTTCGTCATCGTCGTGATGCGCTAGTTAATCAAATTAACTTTGGGCGAGGTATCCTTATCGGCTTAATTAGCAATTTGCCGGAACAATTATGATCCTTTGGTGTCTATAGTTGCTGCGCATCAGCAGCTAAATTGTCTTACTTTTGGGTACGGCACTGTAGTTTTGGCGCTCGAGATGGCGCTAATACCTTGCACAGTGGTCCGGTCGGTCGGGAGAAGTAAATTGAATCAAATTAGTGCCAAGAAAGTTGGGCTATCCTATATAAGAGTGGGCTTAAATTAATGCCATAGCAGCGGTTTGGGGATGCCAACTCACTTTGCGCGGGAGTGACGAGGCGCTGACAAAGTGAGCTGCAGTCCGCTGCAATGGAATGTGATTTTTAAATAATGTTTAGATAATATTCATTGCTTCGGTCGTTTGGTCATAAACTCGGTTTCCAACAGGTGCTGTAGAGTCTGTATTATTTGTCACTCGAAGTATGGATGTTATTGTGGAAGTCAGACATCTCTCCTTAATCAGCAAGGAAGCGGCCTAGTGATTTAGATGCGATAGCTAAATTTATGATGTAAATTACAACTCCTTGTGTGGAGCGGTGCCTAAGCTGAACTTTAACGCTGTATCTCTTATGCCGCCGTTATTGGGATAACATTATTTATGTAGAACTCAAAAGAATAGTCCAAAAATAAGGGTTTTGAAAAACAGGATTTCAGTCGAACATATCAAGCCGTCGCCGCCGTCAGATTTTGTTTGCCTTAACTTTCCTTACCAGTACCTTTGTAGATAGGTTAATCAATCACGCCCTCTCATGCAGAGATGCTAGTGTGATGGAGCGAGGATTCAAATACTCAAAATGATAGGACCAATCAATACCATAATCCCGCCCATTTTAACACAAAATAACTACAAGATCACTCTTAATGAGTAGATCACCCTTAAACAAGGAAATATTGATCCTAGACGTTTCGCACGCAGCCAAGTCCTTGCCCGACCCTAAAAATGCGTCGAAACCCACATAAGGCATATTTTCGCTGAGAGGAAAAGATCTGAAGCTAGTTGGCAAGACTGCGATCACAGATGTACAACCAAAGTTAGTTCAGAAGAAGGCCGTGCAGTACCATTGAAGGCGTCAAATCTAAGGAAACGGGACTGTTACTATGAGAAGTATTCTCATAGTTGAGCAGTCTAAGAAAGGGTACTCAGAACACCACATTGGACAGGAACAGGACGGAAAAGTGTACCACGAAAGAGGAAGTCACTTTAGCTATCAATGCGCTTAGCGTTGAAAAATCTACTATAATGACTCAATGAGAAAATTTGCATATCATGTGTAATGGTCTCTTAGAACTACTATCGCCGGCTTTGTAAAAGCTTTTTCGGTCCGTCAACGCTCTAACTCTGAACCTAGCTCTGATCCGTTCATTACAATAATAACAGATTCTGTGTTTGAGGACGATGTTCATTATGAATTATTTTGTATACAAAAACATGTAGGCATATGTTCTGTGTTTTAGAAGTTGTCCATTATTATGTATTTTGTTCAAAATTTTAAAAGCAATAACTTAACTTAAAAAAATTTCATGAACAATGCTAACGTACCCTAACTTATGTTGCCTAAAATGTTTTCACTTTAATGTCGATTTCCATTGGGATTTTCCGATTTTACTCTCAGACCTTTGGTGCCCAATGGAACAGCTGTCACCTAATTAATTTGTACTTCAATTGTTCCAACTGTATTACTAGTTGCTCAATTAGAGCTCTAGATATTCGGAAGTGTCTGCGAAATTCTTCTGCTGTGTAAGAAATGTTCTTAACTCAATTTCTTCTTTTTTTAACACAGGCTTTAATTAGTTCACTTAAAACATGCTCTTCTTCACTATCTGAATAATTTACGTGCTCAAAAAAATCGTCATCACTTTTTATCAAAAAGTTGAATAAATCTACCAACGTCGAAACTAGAGTTAATACCTTATTTGCATCACACATTATTCTAAAATGAAAACTTTAATTTTTTTAAACCCACTGATGTTTTTTTTTTTCTTTCTCGCATATGTTTTTAACAAACGTCATGCAAAACTTTCGTTCCTGTACTTTTTGGTTATATTCTCTTTTTCTGAAAGAATATATTCCTACTCCTTGTTCCTTGATATCTAACATTTTGCCGAAAGTAACCTATTATAATTGGAACTAACAGGTGTTTTTAAAAGTAGGTGTTAATCTTACAATCTTACTAAGAAATCGAAATTCACAAAATTGTCTGCCCAATTGAAAATGACATATACCTACATACGGTTTTTAACAATTCTTTTTTTTATAAGGTTATATTTGAGGGAAATACACGGCTCTAATGTGCAGTGCTACCACGAGGGTCTTTTGGTCCATTGTGCTCCATTAGTTTTGGTAAAAGTCATAAAATTAAATTTTATTGAACAACAACAAATATGCATAAACACTTTACCTGATTTCTTAAAGTTGTTCCTTCACGGAGTTGGGCTATTGACGCACTGCACTATATCCTCTAAGTCTCTATCAGAGTCTACCATTTTGGAGGTTTGGGTATTCGCAGAGAAGTTACTTGATGGTCTCCGCGTTTCTTCTATATATCTTGACAGCTCCTGCAGTAGTCTGGTGAATTGATGCTTTTTTGTCGATTTTTGGCCAAAGGCTGCGAGATATAACACAGTTGTGTCTGTTAGACCAGATGGTGAATTTTTGTCCATTGATTTTTGGTCAATATATCATTTTGCTACACTAATTGGGATATCTATTAATAACTAGCTGTTGCCCGCGGCTTCGCTCGCCGATTAATGCCGATTTTGTCAATCACTTCAAGTACACTTAAGGAACGGGGTTTCCTTTGCTTTGCCGTGACAATGACGATGATGGATGAAAATGAATACACACACAATATTTAGTTGATGGCTTACGTATTTGCACCATTTTGTGAATATTAAATTCAATTGGTAGGCTTAGGAATATATTTTTTTATAAAATAGAAATGAATGACAGCCCAGCAAATACTTTTTTATTTTTTCTTTAGAATAATACAGTAGAAATTTAATATGGTGTTTAAGTATTCTTAAATTTTCTAATTTTTCGCGCAATTTTCTTAATTTTTTCTTTCATAAGAACCTTCTGCTGAAAATAACAAACGCAACAAAAAAAGAATTAACGAAATCGGTCCAGCCATTCACGCGTGATGTCGTGACAACGGAAAACGGGTTTCATTTTTATATATATAGATATAATGATATTTATTACATCAACTTCTGATCCAATTCTTGCTAGTTCGTCGCTGCTTTTTTATCTCTATCAATGTCACTATGTCCGGGAACCCAGTAGAGAGTGACCATATGTTTTTCGCCTATTTCGACTGTCTTTGATTTAATAGTTGCGCTTTCTAGCGCTTTAATGGCCGAAGGGTCGAAATTATTTTTAGATATGGTTTTTGGCGGCCTTGTCGATGGCGACTATTTCACCTTGGAAGACGCTGCATTCATCTGGGAGCTTGTACGAGTCTTTTATTCATAAGGTACCTATTTATCAAATGAAATAAAGAATTAAATAATTGAAATTTGGGTGGAAATTTGTGTCTTTTTCTATTGTTTATTATTTGAAATACAAAAATATGATCGCCGTTCCTGTATAAAAAGGTCAACCAGCGGCAACCGTCAGTCTGAACATTCCACATCCCCCCACTTGGCTCAATCGGGATTAATTACATTTTAAAATAAAACAAAAACACGCACTTGTTAATAATGTCACCACGAATCCCCTTTCGCAATAGTTGACTACACTCTCGCGCTATCCTTTTTTACATTTTTTTATCGCTTTACTTTCGGCCATGCGAAATTCATTAACCATAAAAAAAAGTGGTGTCATGATTATTAATTTGCATATGTGATTGTTTAGTCAAGTTTTTCCGCGCAAAGAACTGTTTGTTATTGTACTCACTTTCAACACGAACGCGGCCCACGGATTGATGTAAGCCCCGAATCCTGTCATCCAATATTTCCTCACTTCTTTATTTGCGTATTGGGTAGAAATACAAACCGATTGAATTTATTCCGAAAGCCGTCCATGGTTTATTGTAAATTGTAAAACCCATTCTCTTCGTTATCGCCGCCTTTCTGTTGAGCCTCTGACTCTGATTGAAGCCCCACAACACAATTCATATATATACCTACTCGTGGGTGATGCTTTTTTTTATCCTGTTGAAATTGCACGCGCGAATTGCTGCTGCTCCCCTGTCTAATTAAATTTGTAGATTGTTTTTATGCAGAGTAAAAATTTGCAATTCAATTCCGACAACAATATTCGCACTGTTTCTCGCTCTCTCTCTAGAATGCATTTTAGTCCGGTTTTTTTTTAGCTCTTTTGCAGCATAAATTAGTGACTGAGAAAGTTGCCAACAATGTGCGGTTTAATTTGAGCTCTTTAAGCCTCTAATTACAGCAAAACCTCACTCGATTCGTAGACAGGCACTATAACGAAATTAGCCAGCGTTGCATCCTTGTGTGTGCAGTGTGCACCTCCAACAATGAAATATTTCTAAATCACCACAGAGTGTGGTTGGGATGGGGACGAAAAAAAAAGGAACCAAACCAAACTAAACCAACGTTTCTTCTAGCATAAGAGCCTATTTTTACGGTCCCCACCGCAACCACAATCATATATCCTCTCTCGGCGTTCGACCGAGCTCCATAATTCATAACCCAACTCAAATCGGACCAAGTGCTGTATCTGTATGTATGTGCAAGTAGAAGCAGCATCCCTGACGAGGACAAACCAAATTAAATCAATTTACATGAGACCGACATTACCTGAATTCCTAAATAAGTTCTAGGCCTGGACTCCTCTCGGTCGTTCGTCCGCCTGGCTATATATATGTACGAGTGTGACAATCTGGCGACAAAAACATTCACACTGGTGTTGGAGCATGACGAAAAATTCTACACAACAACACACGGGGATGGGGAGTCGATGGCGATGCCGGCCTCTGTATATGGTTATAACGAATCGAGTGTTGGTTTCAATTCCCATTTTATTGTTTGCATGAAAAACCAAACCAAGGTATGCGGTTCCAATTGGTTTCTCCTGGGATGTGTCCCATGTCCAGGGTGCTCAGTTTTATGGTCAGTCCTGGGATGGCTGCAGTCGGGTATATGTTGGATGTTTGGTTTAAGTGTTGGACCATAATTTTCACCTCAACTACCGAAAATTTTGTTTTACCTTGGTTGACTCAATTAGTAGGCCGGCTCCTTGCGACGACGATGACGATGACGATGACAATGATGACAGAGAGATGATAGACAGAAATCGAGTCGTTTGTGTTGGTCTGTTTCACTCCTGGACGAGTTGGTTTAGTGGTGTAACTGGGGTTTTTTGCATTTTAATTTGCATTGAAAAAGGAGGTTTTCCTTTTGACGAATATCCTTTTATTTGACGCAGTTTGGTTGTAGTTTTTGGGGACTACCTACAGCATAGAGGTGTGCGATCGATATCAATGGTGGAGCGCTTTGCGATCGTGACAGAGGGCAGCAAGTTTGGGGCTTGTAGTCGCAGAGAAATGATGGTTCTGTAATGACAGATGTAGGTTGTGGGGGAGGATATCAGTATATATATCCTGAATGTTGTGATACACCAAATGGCTCTCCTCAAGACACGCCTGGCTCTTTTCGAAAATTTCTAACACAGATGAAGTGGACTATTTTAAGACCACGCGAATCAAAGTCAAACCTTGTTCTGGTATCGCTGCCAACCTCGCCCAAAATATCAAGGAAGAGCGCTCAAACATGTGCCAGGAATATCCGCCCATCACTTACGGATTTACGATATATAAGATTGAATCAATTCACAGTAGCAAAAGAGAATATTTTAATAAATAAATATTAGGACTAAGGAAACCCCTCCCTTAGCCCTTCTTTAGGCCAAACCACACATCGGCTACATCTAGAAAGTAAACCATTTGAATGATGCCCGAGATGGGTGCGATTACAATCATACGGCAAGTCCCGCCCATGAGGAAAGCTCTAAACCCGTGCTGCTGCAGCGTTTTCGAAATACATTCTCCCACACCCTTCAGGTTGTCAACCCTCTTTGCCGATTGAAGGCGCGTCTTCACCACATCGAAGGGATTAACCACCAAAGCCGCCGTACAACCCGCAGTGCATCCAGACAGAAAGGAACACCAAAATATCGGCTGTCCCGTTCCATCCATCCTCCGAGGTCCGAGTCCGTTTAACTTTGCAAACAGCGGATAGTACACAACAGAGAATGTGACATCTCTCAGGGCAGTAGCGCCAACGCCCTTGTACAGCCCGGTGATGCCCTTCTCCCTGATCACTTGACTGGCAATTTGTGTTGCTGTTGGTTTCGGTACTGCCGTGGCAGGACCTGCACTTTGCATTCGAATTTTCAACAGCTCCATCGGGCTGGTGACGACAACTTGAAAGGCGCCGGCTAGACCACCAGCTACCATCTGATGGGCTACGGGAAGTGTGCCGTCCTCTCGCGTGAGATGGTGACGAAAGACGTCATTGGCAACCAATTCGATTGCCATGGCCGGAGTGATCAGCAATATGTTGACAGCTGAGCCGCGATACATGCCGAAGTAGCCTTCAGCACGGTATGTCTGCCGAAAGCAGTCGAACATGTTTTTGTACATTTTCTGGCCATGGGGTCCGATCTGTTGGTTCTGCAGGCGGGTTTTGACCAAATCGAGTGGGAACATACTCGATACACCAATTATGCCGGCGACTCCGCCGTTCACAACTCTAGGGAGGATCGCGAAGTGTTGCTCGTTGGGCGGGGCCGTACCATCCACGGGCATGATTCATTTAGAAAGGTACCTAAGGGTGTGAAAATGATTAGTGGTTTAGGGAGTGATTCGATGGCATTGGAACGAACTTTTTAATACACACACGACTGGTTTGTTGAACTAATTTATTTATTTGACTGGCAGGTGACAGGCGTGTTCACTGAGTTGTATTCAGTTTTATATGAGGTGGACCTTTCTACAGTTGATTAGTAACTTGTTTCTCTAAAGGGCCAAACCCGTGCTGCATTGTTGGATACGTTAACGTAAGCGTACATTCAATGAAAGTACCAGACTCGTATAAACAGTTAAACTTTTGAGAAAGATCCAAGAATACGGAGGTGGAAATTTTATTTTCTTTGATCGTCAAATGCTTTCTTCTAGACCCGAACGGGTGGCCACTCTCAGAAGTGAAAACGTTGTTATCCGAAGAATTTTCAGTTGATTGAAAGTGAAAAAAATATTTAACATTCATTTTTGTGAATTGCTTACATGAAAAACTTAATTTGGGGCTTTTCCCTTTTTTTCTTCGTTGCTCTTAATAATATGTATTTCCAATATTTGTGTTAATTTTTGTCTTGTGAAGGAATAGTCTTCGAAACTCAAAATCAAACAAAAGGATTGTGTCAAGGTGAGTTTAAATTTAGGTATACAAATGTAGGTCTTATTTTAATGTATATAAGGTATGGTTTACCTTTTAAATAATAGGTACCTTTGGGCATTTAATTTTGCCGCAGCATTATATTTCTTACATTTTAATTTTATTTCTGTCGTAACATTTATATATCCATATTTCTATGTCTTATTTAAAAGAAATGTTTTACAATGGATTTATTTCAAGAACTATTACTATTACGAGTTCTAAAAAAAAAAACAATTTAAGTTTTTTTGAAATCTAACAATTTAAATATTTTAACCAACAACATTATTCTTATTTTTTGTTGATACATAATGTGTTCTTGTGTTTATATAAAATTTATATTTTTAAAATTTTAACATTTCTTGAAACAAGATTTTCTCTCTTAAAATTTTAAATATTTTCGTATTTAGCCATACGATTTAAATTGTTGATTTTTTTTAGCAACTCGTTCTTTAGAAAACAGTTTACATTCTGAAAATTTTGACATTATTGTTAGAGTGTAAGGCGTTGTTTTTACTGTATTAGAGCTTTTTTTTCGTTACGACTGACTGTAAGGTGTTTGTCCGGAATAGATTTAAAAAGGACAGCACAGTATTGGGTCCGAATTATCTGCTGTCCAAAAGTGGAGATCTATTTCGAAATTTAATCGCTTTTTCCTACTCCTATCGCCGTCTTCCTTTAATGGCCCACATGATAACCAAATAGCTCACATAATATATATAGCTTCAGTTGTAGAGTCACGACTCACGAAATCACCTGTAGAACCTAAACTTTCCGGGCGCCTATTACTATCCCATCAACGCTATAATCCATAGCCGTCATATAGCTCACAAGCACGCGATGAAAAACACAAAAGCCAGCGATGCATGCGACTTGATTGCCCGATTATTGAAATGAATTGAAATAAACAACACAGCCGCAAATCGAATAAATATTATGTTCGCCGGTGTCGTCGGTGGCAATGAGGGTGCGTGCAAGTACAATCATTCTACGCTTACGCTCCTTAAATCAGGACACAGTCATTATAATTTTTTTTTGAGACATACAAGAAACCAACCATTATCAGCACAAGCACCCTCCTAGATTGAAGGAAGTCAATTAGCTTCAGAGATGACGAAGGGTGCGGCGCAGTGGCATAAGGCATCAACACCCTTAAGCCAATTAATCCACGGAAGACTTCTTAAGTTTACATCTATTGGCTTCCTTGCGAGAACACTTCAATTATCTTTCGACAATATGTGCTAACACCCATATCGCTGTATGAAGTCAGGCGCAGGCAGCAGTGAGCTCTATCAAAAGCCGTAGATATTCAGTCAAGTGCATGTTTGTAGACGGTATACCCTTTGAAGTATCTAACGTATCATTGCCCTTTAGATGGGTCCGCTTATGTTTGTCGTATGGCATAGTGCAAGTGCATCCCTCGTGATATATATTTTTGCGAAGGGAATATCCCTGTTTTTGTGCGTCATCTTATATAGAAGTCACATAAAGGAGGATACGCACATCAGTCGTCTTCATCTTTAATAAATCGCTATCACCGCCGCTGTGTCGCCTTCTATATGATGCGTCTGCCATGGGAATACCTACCTACATACTTGTGTAGCTATATCAAAAACGAAACAGTGACTAGTGACATGCTTGACTATAGTCAAAGGAAAATATTCCCTCCAGCTGATGGAAGACACGGATGTTTTTGTTTCACAAAAAAAGGATGACGCATATGATGGGGGATAACATCTGTATCTTGGTACAAGAAATGCAGTTCGATTGGGGAGCGTTTTTCGCATGTAAGCAAAAAGGTGTTCTGTACAGGTCTTTGTAAATACGAGAAGTAGTGTTTGACATCAATAACACCTTTGTCCCTTTGACTTATATCGGTCAGTAAAAGATTCATAAACGTGCTGTTTGGCGCAGGAGACGCCCTTATTGCTTTAAGGAGTTCATTACTACTTTTTTAACAAGCGACTTCTGTGTATCCTTTCTGCGAAATAAAATGGTCGTCTTGTTCCGTCTTACGAAGATGCTCTCGGTTGCATTCCTAACTGTTCGAATCTTAGTTCAGAAAATGGCCTTTAGTATCTATCTTGTACGTTTTAAAAAGGTCTGCCAAAAGTTGTTATGTGCTGGAAAAACAGTTGTGGATTGTCAAAAGCTGCTCTCCACAAGTAAATTATCTCCTAATATCGCTCATCGTTTATAACTATAGCGGCACTTTTTTTCGGTGAAGTAAATTACGTTCAAACAAATCCAAGAATATTACTAATACGTATCACTTTGTGGTACTGCTGCCTAACTGCTGACTAACTTTTACCGAAAGTTTAGCTTTCGTTCCAACCACTGTCGGCTATACCACAAGCGGCAACTTGCCTTTGATGTGCCTTATGGCCTCAAACAGAAGAGTTATGTCGGTCGATCGATGACTGTTCTTAGATGCTGATTGAGGTCGGTTTCCAACCACATTTTTAAAGGTATTCCTCTACAGTTCTCTTCTTTTGAAATGACTCGCAGACTTCTATGTAAAAAGGTAAATGTTCACACACGCTTATGTTTCAACCATCTTAGCCAAGCTAAGGCTCTTCTCCAAACTTTTTAGAACAGAACTGAAGATTTTTCTCTCAAGCTTGACTTAATGATAGGTCCATGCATCTGCGCTATACAGTAAAAGGTAGCGATTCGTTTGCAATTTTTGGGGCTCATCTGCAGGCTTTTGACTTTTACTAACAAATCGGAAAATTTTGAAAAGTCGATGATCCCCCGTTAAGGAAGCCAACACAGGGAAATGCGGCATTTGAATCACCCTTCCACTAACCATTCAGACGCGAAGAACATGTTTGAGAATTGAGTACTTTCAGCTGTGCCAGATGATGGAAGTAGATGTCAACAAAGATGTTATTCTCAAATCGCCATTTGTGTCGTATTTGTGGGGTCCAGTCCTAACTAAATACAATCCAACTCCTAGTGGTTTAAGATGCAGCACTCAAAATCACGGACAAACCTAAAACGGAAGAGAATATTTTTGACATCATCATAAATTGTGAAAGGTACAAGTTCACCTTAATAGCTGCCAAAAAAATATATATCGGTTCATCAAGATCAGGCAAGCAGACTCATGCTAAGTTTCGGGTATGAGGCTAAGAGGTATCGGTTGAAGACGGTGACTTTTAGGATTAGAACTTCACAAGCTCAACCAACAAGAAGTTAATTTGCACAAATGACACGCAAGCTTATGTAAGTCGACGAATTAGGTAAGCTCATAATAATAACTGCCGATATCCTTTTTGACAAATTACCGAGGCCCAACGCAGGTTGACTCCCATCTTATTTAATCAGGTGGTTTTAATTTACCCGGTGAAACAACTCCGTGGGAGTTTTGAAGGGTCGTCGGACCCCAAAAATGCCAAGTTTATTCCGCTGCCATTTTGGTCAGGGTACAGCCGTGGCACAATACAAACAAATAATATGAGTACAGAATGAAATGGGGTATAAATATAATGGGCACCTATGCCTAAATTGAAATTAAAATTGATCCTCGTTTCTAAAAACACTCTGGCCCTTAGAAATACAACAGTTTAGAGACGGCTTTTGCCAAAAATTCGACTCTAACTTACTAGAAATAAAGCATTAAATTTCACTTTAAGTTAGGAAATAGTTAGATTCAAGTTACCCCCGATTATGTCAATCAGTTTCAGTTCTCTAAGCTGCACTTTTTTCTGAAGATCTAATAACTCAGCCTCGTGAGACACTTCCAAGTCTATTTGATCAATCCTTTTTTGCAACAGTTGCTCACTGAGGCTTATTTTTTTACCTTTTTTATGGAAGGAGGTTGATTTCTTTCTTCCACTCCTCTGAACTTAACTTCAGTCACATTTTCTTTGTTTGCAGCTATAGCCCCTGCTCATGTTATTTATTTTGTACGGTGTTAATGTATCCTTTAAAACCTCCTTTTCCTCCCATGTCCAGTTGCGTTCCCTTTCACGTTCTTAAGAGAAAATGATTTCCTGTATTCAATCGTAATTAGACTTACCTTATCCATTATCTTTTCTGAAAACGTCTTACACGGATTTAAATAAGAATTTAAATAGATTTGAACTTTATCTGTCAAATTCAAATCTGTTGAAGTTTACAATAGTGAAACAGCAGAAACATTTCACACCGGGTTCCTGTTATGCACCGGCTTCCCCTATACCGACAGTATAGGGGAATACTACTCTAGACTTTGGTCACTGGTCCTACCTTGTCGCCTTCATTCTCCGTCTGCTCGTGAGTGCATTTTAGAGACATGTTAGCAAAATTGAAAATGTTTGACGCGGTTTTTCACCCAGCTTCGATGTCGTTAGTTTCTTTTCAGCAAATGACTTCTTAAGGACCCTCACCTTTCACGTGCCTATCTGAAAGCAGTTGCCCTTATACTCTTTTGCACAGGTCGTCGACAGTGAAATCCATCGCAATATATTTGCTCTAGGACTTTAAGAAAAGAATGTGTTACTCGTTGCAAAATTGTACTGCAACTACTACTAAAGGCCAACCCTTCACTCAGCAAAGTCTTATTTTACAAAATTCCAGTCATCTGTTTTTTGTAACCTTTACCAGAGGCGCCGCGCTATCCCCCCATTCGAATGTGCATCCACAGATGGGTACCTCTCTCTACCACTAGCCGTGGCGTTATTAATAAAAATTCCCAAAAAATAACACAACTCAAATGAAATCACAAAAATAGATGGAACAAAAAATTGCAACGCGCATTATTGCCCCGACCCTCTTTCAACTCACATTTCCCATCGCACAGCAAATAGGACAAGTAAAGCAAATGCGCAATTAACGATGCACGCCATCAAAATGCAAACAAAAATAAAAAAAGCAAAAACAAAAATGTTTGTTAAAAAATAGGAAAAAATTTACAACTTTTCTATTTGCACTCTTGAAACAAAAAAAAGTTGGGCCGAAATTTTCTACTATAATTCTCACTCATCAGCGCCACTGGTTTAGCGGAATAAATTATTTTGTATCCTTTTTCCAGAACACTGATGCATATATGTGGAATGGTCTGTGCAGTTGCATATACAAATGCTCTGAATCTGATGATGATGATAGAATATTATCCTCACAAGGACCTCGTAAATGGTCTACTATTCCATTGCAGGCTCTCTATGCCAGTGGCAGCCTCAATATTTCTGCACCAATATGCCTAATGTAGCGAGCGCGAAATAAGAAAAATCTGCTTAAAGGCATATTTCGTCCGAAAATCATCATCAAACCAGACTGAAACAACAGCAGCAAGGAGCGGCAAAAAAGAAACAAGAACCATCTTCCAATTTTGGCAATCAGAGAGTCATATATCCTAATTCTATGCGAACCGCACAGACCAAGTTCGTGTTGGAGATTTTCGAGTATCAAAATTCAAAGCCTCTGTATGTGTGTCTTGATGGAAAAACGTTTCGGTTGCATGTTTTGCGGCAGTGCAATGCATTTAATGAAAATTTCTCTATATGCAGGACGCGCTGACACGACGAGTGTGTGCAAGGAATTGCACGGATTCCCAAAAATAAAAGGAAAAACCCAACAAAATAATAATACCTAGCGTCGAATAATCGTCAAGGATTGCATTGGGTTGGGTTGGCTTTGGCTGTTGCCACAGTCTACATCTAAGCGATGTGATATTAATTCGCCGGGATGCATTCTTCGCGAATGCAACAAACACGGAGCGTCAGGCCTATAACGCGTCAACTTTTTCTCGGCTGAGTTAACATAGGAGGGTGTCAAAAATTAACCAAAAAAAAAGGAAAAGAAAACAGAGTTTTCGCGATACAAGGACTCCCTTATACCCAGGGTGTTGAATGCAACACTTTCGAAAACGCGACATAGCGTGTGAGCTGTGAGGCATGTGGCAAAAGGGATGGACCGCAAAAAAAGTTGCAGTTTTGTTTGGCTGTATCCCTTTTAATTATTAAAGCAGTCCTCGGAGTGGGAGCGAAGCGTGCATGGACCCCATCGTTAATGACCATGCGGAGAGACGTATCACCTTTTTTTCTCTCCTTTGACAAAAGTGCTTCCATTTTCAATTGCAGCGGCTAATTTTCTCAACTGAAAACGCACGCACATGGTGGCAACGCCAAGGAATATATACTTCCATCAGAGCGAAGGACTTCGGTGGGGAGCTGGAGGAATCAAAACGTAATAATAATGTCGACGAGACGTCGACAATGACTTGCGGTGCATCATTCATCATCGCAGCGACGCGAATCGACATCATCATCATATTGTCCTCTCGTCGCGTGCACTATGACAACGCACTCATCAACACGATAATCAACACGATAATCATGTTCGCGGGCAGGGAGGACAACAAAAAAAGGGGTGGGAGATGGTGTTTGAAGAAAGAAAGAAAAAAAAACAGACAAGATTGCAGACTCAGCGAGAAATTGGAAATTATCCTTCATAAAGGAATTAGAGCGTTTGCAAAGGCGATGAGGACGACGAACAAGAACAAGACGTCGCGTCGACAAACGAGCTCTTGAATTGTGACTTTGGAAATTTTTCTTCTAGTTTCTTTTGGTTGATGGTTGGTTTTTGGTTATGGATACGCAACTTCTTCTTATTGTCATCATTAATGACTTGAATGGGTTTTCTGTTTTGCATGGTTGGGTTGCGTCTTTATCGCGAGAATGATGAATTTCCTTCCGAAGTCCTTGTAAGTTTTTGTTTTCGCTCCTTTTTTTTTGTTTGTTCGTCAAACATTTGTTATATGGAGTTCTCATAAAGCTCAGATGACGAATGGTGGCTCTCATTCGTATGCAATGTGCTGTAAGGCAGTTGTGAAGATTCTGAATAAATTTTTGAAATCTCAAATTCTGAGCTGAATTGGTATTGTCATAATATACTTGGGGCTAGCGAACTTTTCTTTAACGATAGACGCGATTGAGCTTTCTTTCTGATTTAGCTGGCTTAGAGTGACTTGGATAACCAATCTTAAGGATCTTCTCATCAAATCGGAGCTGCATATTTGGCACCTTCGGCTTTTCTTGTAATAGTCTAAAATCAAGGGCTTTAAAGTCATATGTTCTGGGAACAAGAGTTCAAGTCAAAAAGTCATGAAATAAATTGTTCCATACCGGAAACTAAACGTTATCATATTGAGAACTTTTACAGTAAATGAATGTGTTGGCGAATAGGCGTATAGGACCATCTAGGACTAGCGTCTTACAATCCTTATAATTTTAAACAAATCTTTTATTTTGTTACACATCCGAACGGTTAAATTATAAAGCTTTCTCAGGACGGATTGTCAGGCTGTCACCTTTAGCTGTAACTTTGTTTTTGAAGTCTATAAATAATTCTAAGCTTCGGTGTAACGAAAAAGCGACAGGTTGTAGAGCAACTTCTTAGAGCATTTTTGAACTACAATGAAACAAATAATAAATGCGACTGCCGGACTGGTAGCGCGAGTGGTGAGTCGCCTCGGGTAGAGTGAAATATGGGATAGGAACGAAAAAAATTGAACGCCCGGGATATCAATGCTCCATCTCGTGTTCGGACTATAGACCCAAAAATAGAGCCATAACTGTCTTCGTAGTTATAAGTATGGCGAGTTAGTATGAAAATTTACATGGGACTAAAGGCCTCGTCAAACAGAGCGCTTTTTAACGCTCCGTTCTACCGCCGCGTTTGTAATGTACTGAATAACGTATCCCCCGTCACACAGAGCGCGTTTTCAACGCTACGTTGAATTCACCACTGCGTTTGAACGCGGCGGTGAAACGCGGGGTTGTGAAAAATTACAGATTATTTTATAATGCGGCGCGTTTGAAATAATTTTTTATGATTTTATATCCTAAAAAAAGGAAAAATTAATCGAATGTGTTTGAAATTACCCATATCTGTACGTTATGTGTGATGAATCGTTTAAAAATTCAGTTTTAAAGGCTGATATATGGGAGGAAATGTTAGAAGAATTTCTCTTTTCATAAATTTCGTGCACCCAAATCCTTTTTCTTTTTCGGGAATTGGATACCACGGCAAAAAAAAAACTTCCCTCGATCTGCTTGACATCTTTTTAGACAATGAAAACTAAGAAACAAGCGTCAAATCCTCCTAAGTCGAACCTCTTTTAACTTGAATTTCCCTCTTACTCGAATTTTTCAACCCAATTTTTGCATTCCCTTTTGCGTAGAAAAGTCTTCCTCTAAGTCGAAATCACTCTAAGTTGAAAATCCCTCTAACTCGAACATATTCCAAAACAAAATAAAAAAAAAATCTCCCTCCCGCAAATGTTGCGTCGCTACGATACGTTGTGTTTCTACATACAATAAATGCGCAACATTTTCAGGTGCGCAACACTTGTATTGCTGTTCTAGTTAAAGTGATGGGATTTTTTCAAAATATTTTATTTTTTTTTTTCTTAAATAAATTCGCTTAAAAAAATATAGCAAATCCCTCTGACTCGAATTTTTTCAGAAATCCCTCTAAATCGAACTAATAGAATCTCCCATGAAAATTCGATTTAGAGGGATTCGACTGTATTCCTTTTTTGTACTGAAAAAGAACTATATGTTTGAGTTAGACAAGTGAAAAACAGTACCTAAGTAAAAAAAAAATACATTTTGATGAAAAACGCTCCCAAAGAAGTAGACGTGGCAATCAACCACATAAGCCATAAGATTCTTGGAATCTTAAGACATATTTCATAAAAAAGTGTCAGCGAAATCTACCCATCAGTAGTTTTAACGTCATCGGATAACAAACATAACACCATTTGCAGTTTAACCACAGTTCTGTTTGTAGCGTTTGAAGATAAAGGATGTCCGAAACTGTTCTAGATGTACTTTTGTAATTTATAAAGAACTAGCGGACCCGACAGACGTTGTCCTGCATGCTTTTTCAAGCCACGTATGATTAATATAATTAGCTTGTAAATCGGGAAATATGCTTTCAATCAAAGCATCTTTCGTATTTACCAAGTTGCAGAAGTTGTCCGGCAACTTGATGCATTGTGTGTCTCCATGCAATGGTATTGCTCCATTTCCAATGTTGAGCAATTGCGCGGAGAATGATAGTGCCAATGGATCGTTTTGTAGTTGAACTCTTACATTTGTGTTAAGACGTAATGTACAGACATTTCGCCATAGATTATTGTTTTATACATGCGTTAATTTCGTCCGCATATGTAGCGCGTGGAATGACCGGCAATGTCTCTCTAAAATCATCGGACAGCAGCAGTAAAGCACCACCAAAACGCCTGGTGTTATTATTTAGATCTTTCATCATTCTATCGAGAGCTTCAAGTGAATGCTTGTATGCCATAGTGCATTCAACCCAGATAATAATTTTGCATTTTTGCAAAAAAAAAAACGGTTCTAAAATACCCACAATTTGTCTCTTCTCCATCTGCTCGATATGGTTGTACTGGCAGCGTGCGTTTATTTGCTGTTCCTCATCACCCATGAAGTAAATTTGGAGAAATTTTGAATCGGTATTAGGCATCGGCATTAAAGAACCAATTTGATGATACACTTGGCCCTGAATCTTAAAAGTTGATTGAAAATTGTGACCATCCGCGTTCTGAACGATTTTTGTTGCTCCAAATGAGGTCATTTGAAATTGAATTTGCGAATTTTACGCAAAAACAATTTGGATTGTGATGTAGCTCCAGCCAATAGTGCTTTCAATGGTTCTGGCGGCGAATTCAATGGTGGCAATACAAATTTTACAGACGCGCAGCAGAAACCGGCCGATTCACCTTTGTATTTGAGTGCATGACAGTATTGCCATTGTTTGTTCATAGAACCGATTACAATTTGTGAATATGACAAATAGTCGATGTCCGACTCATATTCAAACGCAAGGTGAAGAAGTGATGCACGTGTCAATGCGCGATACACTTGCAAACGCTGTTGTTCACGTGTTCTAAATGTATCGGTGACTCTTTGACGGGCCAGTCTTTGTCTTAATGCATTGGCTCGAAGACGTTCGTTGCGTTGCTCTTGATTTTTATTTACATGTTTGCTAACAGCCTGGTTTCTTAAATTTGCATTGTCCGTCAATTTATCTTCTGCCGATCTATTTAGCCGACCTTTCTGGACTACTTGTGAATTCGGAGTACATCGACCAATATTTCCTCCTCGTGGCATTGTTGTATGTATAATACACTTAATATTCATTGAAATGCGACACCGGAAATATCAAAAGGCTCCGTACAAAAAGGCGTTTTTTTTAAAATTTTGTTTTTTAATAATACATCGATTTTTGGGGCACTGTGTTTGTATGTTCCGTATGAACAGTGGAGTGTGATATTGTTACAACTTTTTTTGTCTTATATATTCCAAATAAATATTTCAATGTAGTATTTTACTTAATAACTCGCAGTCACGATTCGGTTGCTTTTGAAATACGTATAAGATTTTGAATGTAATTTTTGTATGGGCGGTGCCACGCCCCTTTGTCCAATTTTGACCAATCTTCACAGGAATACTCCTTGGTTAATACCTAAGATTATGTGTAAATTTGAACTCGATCGATTCGGTGGTTTTCGAGATATAAGATTTTGAATGTATTTTTTGTATGGGCGGTTCTACGCCCCTTTGTCCAATTTTGACCAATCTTCACAGAAATACTCCTGGGCCAATACCTAAGATCATGTGTAAATTTGAACTCGATCGATGCGGTGGTTTTCAAGATATAAGATTTTGAATGCTATTTTTGTATGGGCGATACCACGCCCCTTTGTCCAATTTTGACCAATCGGCTTCTAAACCATCCAGGGCGCTACCCAAACGCATACAACAAAAATTATTCAAATCGGTCCAGCCGTTTAGGAGGAGTTCAGTGACATACACACGTACAGTAGAATTATATATATAAAGATATTTATATATATCTACATATTTAAAAAAATGTTTCTAGAGTTTTTGAAAATTGGTAGCTTATTCGGTCGCTTGGTGCCTAATTTGTTTTGTTCCTGTCGATTAGTTAAAGTAATAGTGCAAATCGAGGTCAACAGTGTGGTTTTTTTTAACATAACATGAGCCGTTTAAAAAAAAAAATAGCGCTTCAGTCCTTACTCCTTAAAGTGTCTTGAAATGTAGAAAATAAAATTATAACATAATTAAACTCAAACGCTTTATTTTAAAATTAAATAAAATATTCAGCACAATCCTTCAACAAATTGTAAACTACTTCTTATGATGGGATAGAAATTTTCTACACGCCTGTAAACTGTGGCGATTTAAATAGCTCTGCTGACTAAACGACTTCGTGCACTGGGGGCATTGAAACAGCCAATTGTGATGTCCTTTACTGCGCTGATGTGCTCGCAAGTTTGACCTAAACGCAAAGAGATAAATCAAATAAAAACTCTTTAAACAAATAGGTACCTGTCGGCAAAGCTCTTTTGGCACGACTCCTTGGGACACACAAACGGCTTCTCGCCCGTGTGCAAACGCAAGTGTCCATGCAACACCCACGGACGATCGAAAGTCTTCTTGCAGTGTTCACATTCGTATACCTTTCGCTGCTTTGTGCGATGTCTCTTCTTAGTGTTGCCCGAAAAAAATCGCAAATCCAGCGGACAGTTCTCCAAATCGGAATCGATCTCGTCCTTGGCCGGCTCTTCAACAGTTTTAGGTGGATCCTTTTTAGTTTTTACTTCTTCAATCTTGGTTAGAGGCATGGCTTGTACCGAAGGTACAGTATTTATTTTGCCAAGCTTCACGCACTCTGAAGCGACGGGTTTCTTTTTATTATCCATTTCCGAGTGTCTATCCATCAAAATGCAGCCCAGCAGCGATTCCAGGTGGTAGCGAGTGGTTATTGGAATGCGGTCACTATCGTACCTGGAGAGCACAAATACTGATTTTGCTTGATTTTAAATAAAAAGAAATAACAAACCAATCACAGGATCTCAACAACTTCTTCTCCTTGCCAGAGTTGAAGGCGCTTTTGTCAGCTTGTGGCATTTGGAAAGCCTTTCTCTTCGTGGGAACTTTAACGATTTTCGGAAAACTCGAGATACTCCTGAAGGCATCTGTGCAATTCGATTTTAGAGATTATGTTCAATTGTGTACCCTAGGGTCTTACCATCGAAAACGGCATTCATTTTGATTTTTTCCATGTTGTAGCGCTGTGAGAAAATACTTCGAGGCATGATAAAAAACTTGCTCAGTTGACACCTGCTCTGTTGCTACTTGCTCTATGCAAATTCAAAAACAAAAACGACTTATTTATTATTTTCCACTTCGGATTTTTTTTTTTTTCGTTTTTTTCTTTTTTGTAAAATCACAGCCTACTTGCGTCGAGCGGTTGTAACTTGTAGAGTTTGGGTTATTTTCCGTTGAATAAACGCAATACTCCACACAGCCTCAAGTACTTTTTCGCTTCAAACACTGGATAAATCAGGGAAGGACGCAGGACAGGAGGGGAAACTAAAGTTATTGAGTAAAAAATGTTCGGAGACCGAAACATATACATAGCCACACTCAACCCATAATAATAAACAAGTACATACATCGACGTCTGTTCTTCTTCTAAAATAATGCGTGCCAGAAGAATGATGATTTAAGTACCTATGATATTTCCGAAATTTGGTTACTTGTTTTAGGACCTTATGTTTCTTATTCCCAGTAAGAATAGCCACAGAAAACCCTGTAAGTAACCATGAAAACAATGGGAAACAAGGCTTTTCTGTCGATTTCATCTGCTCTAGCTTTGTAAGTTTTTGAAACAGATTCAACCCAAGGTGCAGACAATTTGAAACAAAAAATGATTTTACTTTTATAGATAAGCTTATTAAATACACGCCCAGAACGCATTTAGATATCGCTAGAATCACTTCAAACAGTATAGAACACTGGCCTTTAGAAACTCACGCGGTCAAGCTGGGCTTAACCCACAACACCCAATTCCGTAGCTGCGCTGACACCAACAAAATTGAAACAGCGAGTGTCCGGCCATCCAGGGTATCAATTTCATTAACATCATCAGATTTCTCAATTCCTTTAAGCTGGTTTTGAGCTTCCATAACTTCTCCCTCTTCATATATAGCTTCAGTTAGTTATGGTTTCAAAACGTCGCTCAATCATTAATTGTGTTTTTTCCTCATAAGGTAACATGGAAACAACCACCTAAACCAAACACACAACTAAAAGAGATCCATAAATATCTAGCTTTTACCGACAAGGCAGTGCTTCAATACAGTGCAGCAGAATTTACAGGCTAAAGTTGTTCAGCAAGCCTACTCCCAAAAGACCCGTATATTCCTTATCCTACTGAGAAGTCCTATTCTCCAAAAGTCAAGTTTTGAAGGCCATTAAATCGGTCCCAAGAACAGAAATGGCACAACTGATAAGATGCGTTTCTTTCCGACCACCCGACCCCTACAAGAGTCTTCCAGAACCAAACTTTGGTCCGATGAAGAATCCCAGAAGGACGAAAGCGACTCGCAACAAGCAACAAGAACCCCAGTTTAATGGAGCAAAATTGAAGAGCATGAGATAATGGAAAGAGTTTACTCTTCTCAAAGAAGCAGTGGTTACTGATCGGCGAACGACGAGTCGCCGGTTCAACCCCCGAAAAAATTATAAATTATCTACATTTCAAGGTTTTTCGCAAACGTTTGGAAAAAAATAAAAATTCAGTCTTTCGGACTCGGCATACAAATGCAGGCCGGACAAAAATCAGCGACCTCTCATTGGAAGCCTTATTTAGTCTTAAATGAGGTCAAAACCAACTATATGCTTTCAACAAGAAGGTAATGCACATCCACCCTCGCTGAATCGGACATCGGACAACGTCAATATCGACAGCAGTTTAAGGTTAATTTGAGACTTTATCTAGCTCGGCACCGCAAGTGAAGACTTCCTCTTTGCAATTCCTGGAGATAAATGCGGTGAAGCCTCACTCTCATGAGAATCGTAAGCACTTTTAACAAATGGCTATTGGATAATGAAATGCCTCCAACTACTCTTGCCTATAAACAACAAATAAGCTCAGGGAAGTCCCTCTTCAGTATAGCAATTTCTTCAGTCATTAGTTGAACCATCCCATATCGAATGCAAAAAGTTGCACTTTGAAAACTAAACTCTAAATCAGTTTTGTGCTATTTATCCAAGCAATACCCTCCCGCATACACCTAAGGAAGTAAAACTTTCCAAATGAGCCGAATACTATCTAAACAAAACTGGACGTGATCCGACCCAACAAAGCTCCGTCAATATTTCATATCAATCCAAACTTTCGCATTGAAAAAGTTTCCATATACCTACCTACGAAAGAGTTTACCTCTTCGGACTTTCCTGTGGGGCTAATTAGCAATTAATTTGAATCCAAAGAAGCCTCGCCGAGTGCAAGGCACAGTCCATCAGCCTCTCACCTTTGGGTGGATGGGAAGTGGGAACTTTTCAAATAAACTTGAGAAAATTTCATTATACGAGAGTATTGTCTGGCCTCAGTGCTTTCGTATTGTTTGGCTGCAAGCTGCAACTATGCATCACTTAACCCACCACCGCATACCCAACGCCTCCCGCATTTAATGCAATCTATACGTTGAACCACCGCCGCAATGTAAATTATTAATTCCGCTATGTTCCGGGTAAGTGGATGATTTATGGGGTAAGATAAACACTCCGTAGACCGTATGCGCTGTGTTTGCCATTCGGTGGTCATCTTGAATGCGACGCGGTTGTTAGTCTGCGGGCGAGCATCCAGCCGGCCATCATTTGAATACGTATGTGCACCGCAGCAATTTGGTTTCTTCGTTGCGTTGTGTACCTGCGACAAATGCGTTGTCCTTTGACAACGGACTTAAGCTGATTGATTAAGACCAGCACTGGTGACTTAGGGGTCAACCTCTGTGCTGTGTTTTCCTGCACATGCTATTTATTTTCATTAGAACGATGGCCCATTGTAAAGTTTTCTACTGCAACAATCAAAAGGTTAATTGAGACGTTTTTTTCCCAACAACAAATAATGTCCACAACAATGCATTAAATCCTTTCCAATTGCATCCATGGTGGATGTCAGGTTCACCTCAAAAAATTGTCTGCAATTTTCTGAATGGTCTGAATGTGAAGGCGCGCCTATACAACAACACGAACTGACACTCGCTGTGAAACGATTTTCATTTTCAATTTGAATTCGCGTCGTGCGTCCGGCCAGTTGGTTGGTGGTTGTCCATTTTGGTCCTCCACGTGCTCGCCGAGAGTCAATCAATTGACAAATTGATATTGTAACAGACAATGACGAAAATTGTGTGCGGTGCTTTCCTTTAGCTTTACATTTCCACTGTGTCGGGGTGTCCTTAAAAAAATGGTATGGCATGGAAGGAGAGCTTGTAATTTCGAAACGGCATTGATTGAAATGTCACCTACAATTGTTTTTCGTTGTAAATTGATTTGCACTTTTAATTAGTGTTGACTGTTCGCCAAGGATTTTAATTAAGGGTGTTGCTGTTCTTAAATTGCGATCGGATTCGGATGGTATGCTTTTCACAGATAGGACTATTGTTACTGTCTCATATATGGAGTCAGTGCAGTGGTTTGTAAAGACTTGTCATATAAAATGCATTGTGTACAAAATTGTTGCATCGGTGTGACAACTTTTTTTTACAATTGACCAATTGGTTGGAGTTGTGAAAGGTACTCCTCATAGTCAGATTAAAATTGCTATTGCTGTCGATGACTGACTGAGAGAACAAAAATCTTGTCAACAAGCAACAACTTCCGTCTACAAACTACAAACTCCTTTAAGCTGCCATTAGAAAAAAAGTGTAATAATACGAGTATAAGCTGCGTTTTTTCGTCCTCATAGTCTCGGCTAAGTTACAATTGTTAATTATTCTGAATAATTATGGGGGCTTGCAGCTTCGAGTAGATAGGTACGGAAAAAGTGTAACCTACTTTACTAAACTTAATGTATGGTATCCTAAATGACATTTGACATGTTGAAAAAAATCTGGAAGGCAAACGAGATCAGCAAAAATATATCAACAAGCAGACATAATCATTTATGTAATTAAATAATTTGTAAATAAAATAATATAATCACAGGTAGATACAAATTAATTCATTCCAACCAAGTTCAGACTGGCTTTGTCTCATTCGATCGTGGTAGTCATATGGGAATGGCACGAGGGATGTGGAAGATGTTATGTTAGATGTATTCGTTTATTTCGTTTTCCATATAATTTTTTGGTAGTTTTTGTTATTTGTTTAAATAATGAATTTTCCTTTGATTTGATCATCTTTCCCTTTGGCTGAATAGTAATAAATCTTTCCTTATTTCCATATTTAACACCATGTGGGTTCATGTGGGTTCATTTTTGAATAGAGAAAAATGGAGTTTCTTTAAGTTTTTGTTTTTATCTTTTTGTTAAGTTTATTTTTATTATTAAAATTATCAAAGACGAAAGTAGAAATCATTTCTACGACTAGCTGTGTTTCTATTGTCCCTATCAGCGTCTAACACCGAAGAATATAAACAGCAACGCATTAATCTGATAGTAAAATTGACGTTGACAGTAAAATTGACTTTTGAATATTTTAATTTGATAAAATATTATTAACGCAAAATTTTAACGAAGCAGAGGTACTTACCTAAACATTTTAATTTAAATGAAAAGTGAATTTAGCTATTTAACTTAATATTATGTTTAGCCCTATTTAATAGATTCCCTTACGTTTAGTTATACATCGCGTACAAATTTACGCAGCCTTTACGAGGCTTTACAAACATTTTTCTGCGATAACTTTACTAAACGCGGTTAGTGTCTAAATACTCTAAATAGGTAAGAATTTCAATAAACTATTACAAAAAAACACTGAAAATTACATTTTTATTAGTAAAAAGTAATATTTCAATAAACCAACACCAGCATTTGTTGACAGTTATTTTCCAAATAAAAATATAGTTCAAATGGAGAATACAATCGACAGCAAAAATAAATGAAAACGATCTGAAAATTAGGGTTCCACATTCCACAGATAAGGTATTCATTGTTGTTTGTTTAATATTATGTACAGGTTCGCTATACACAATCAATTGTGTGTTCCCTACTTACAGATCTTGCTAAGACAATTGATAGAGAAGAAAATAGCGATTATTAAAACAAATGTTTTAAACAAACACTTCCAAATCAAAACGGGAGCCTTGCAAGGAAAAAAATTACACAAAATGAAAATATGCGTTTGAAGTTACGCAGCCTCAATGCAAAGTTCTTTTTGTTTATAAATCACGTTGCGCAAATTTAAACAGACTCTACGGTGAGTTTATAAATAAGGCTGATTGTGTTTTGCTTCAGATATTACATCTCTTGGCAATTTACCTTTTTTTGTCCGCTTGCTGAGCCATTTTTTTCAAATTCGAATTTTTTAATTTTAGTTTTTGTCAACATGACAAATGTCATTTATGATATTTCCATGCAAGTTATCGACATGTTATAACATAAACTTGTTGGCTACACTTTTCTCTATCCCCGCAAAGCTGTTAACCCCGATAATTATCCAGGTTAAGTCTTTGTTGTATTTAACAATGGATTTTTTTATTTTGTTTATTCTATAACCGTGACGGGGATGAAAGAAACGCAGCTTCTATTAAAATTCATGGTTTTATTCAAAAAATGTTAAGGGTTGGCCATATTTGCATATTTGCCGCACTTATGTACTCTAAACAGTCCAAAAAATTGTCAGTTCATTTAAAAATCTATAACAGATCATATAATGCAAATTATGCATTTAGAATGCGTGTCGTTACTTTCAGATTGGTGCGAGCTGATGCCGATAAAGTCGGTTTCTAGTCGGCTTTCGTTAGCATAACACTAAACAATCCTAAGGTCTACGTATTTCTTCTGATTACAATATTGCGTCGATTTACAAATAAACTTTTTAGAATGAAAGTTTCTTTAATCTTTGCATTCCTCATTTTTTTTTAATTCGGCAAACTTTGTTTGAGACACTGGCTGGCAAAAGAAACGCTGGTACTGAAACAAAACAAGGACTTAACCAAAACTAAGAATAAAATGGGAAATAAGACGGAGCCTTGGGGGATACACATTTTTTAGATAGCTTTTGAACTGAGATCATTTTTAATCCGCCATTATTCATTCCATTTGTTTGATTAAGGTTTGTTAAGGAGGAACAGAAAAAATTATAAACTGAACCCTTCACCCAGCTTTGAAAATCTTGTTCAACAGCGAATCATAAACAAAATATATCACAAGCTTCAGTTTTCTATGCTTTTCTGACTCTTGTTAAAATTATTTATTTCAGAACAAAATTTTATCAATGCATCCATTGAAATGACATCAGTCTACTTACTTCAAAAGCCGAGTTGCATAGTTACTCAAAAACCCAGGTCTCTTTGCAGAATGAAGGATAAATAATATTCAAATACATTTATATGCTTTTCAATGTAATGCAGTTTGTGTTGCTATTTTTAACGAGTTGGAATGCGCATCCTTTGCACAACTTAAGCTGACAGGACATAACATGAAATGGATTCATCAGAAGAGCCGGTGGTTAATTTAAAGGAATATTCTAGCTGAATTTTGAATGCAGAAAATTCATGACTCAATGAGAAAAAAACGTTCATTTGGTATAATATTCACATGAAAAGCATTATCCTGCGAAGTGGAATGATAATATTTCAAAGCGGTCGATATTTTAGAAAAATCATTAAAAATAATCGCCAACATCTGAGGAATACGAAACATTCATTATCAATTATCATCATTATTTTAATGGGGGCTTAACTTTTGTTTGTCGTACCGATTGCGGCGTTATTTTAAAACAGATTTATGAAATATGAAAATTATGAAAATTATGAAGAAATATGGATCAAATGAAAGCTGATTTGCTGTAGATGAATTCTCGCATGCATTGTTTTGTCACAAATACAAACTAACGTAAAACAAAGTTGTTTATTCACATCCAAAATAGAATAAAAATTAAGAAATAATTTTCTGAATGAATGGATAATTTTTTTTGGCGCCCTTAGTCGTCATTTTACTACAGCTTACAACATGAACTTACAAATCAACGAAGGAAGAAGTTGAATCATAAATCCTCCCTCCGAATTCAACATCAAAATTCCTTGTTTGGAAATTTTGTGATCAAACTGCCTATTTTTGTCGATGCGAAAAAATGTCTTTCCACGTTCCTTATCAATATAAGAACAAGCCCCAAGGACAACAAGAAACTAGAAAGACCTACACCCAATATGCATACTCTCAACTTTCTGCAAATATTCATCATCATCATCCATATAAAATGAGGTCCAACTTACAAAAACATAAACATAAACAAAGTCCTTCATCTGCCGACCTGCCACTTTCTTTCTAATAATCTCTCTCTAAAAAGCATCATTCTTCATATTGCATTCAGGCCGATTTCTTGTGCAAATATTTGAAAGGCTGTAATCGAAAAAAAATAAAACACAAAACAGAAAACGGCTTCTTTTCGGGATACAGAAATTTCACACAAAAAGGATGCAAACATTAAAATTTCCTATTTACATCCGCCGCACACCCACGGCAATATAACAACTACTAGTATACAAAGTTGTGCCAGAGGATGGTGGCCCCAAACTGCACACAAGGATATACCTATATCATAATTTCAAATTGAGAAAAAGGAAGCAACAAAGTACGCTACATCAAATGCAGCAGTTGTATAATGCAGCTTGTACTGCGAATGAAAGTTGTATGAATTTGTTGGTTGGTCCTTGCAGTTGGAATGGGTTGTGGCTACAGCGGTGCACTTTTTTTATTTGCTGGCATGCTCTCCTTATGAAAACCGCGCTAGTTCCCAGAATATCAACATCCTTTTTACGAAACGGAATTATTTCTGTCTTTCTCTATTTTCCATATGCACATCGCCGATTGGGTGGTGTACTGCGGCATGTTTCTAGTTAAAAATTAATTTTATCCTTTTTCCATGGATATTTTTTTCGCCGCTGTGTGCATGTGAAATGCAAAGTTTGCTGTAGCAGTCAAGAGTTACCACCATAACACGACGGCTTTTCCCACAGATTTGTTTACTTAAGCCAACGGTTGCTTCTTAGAGCGTTTTTCCATACTTTGCGGACTCACCTGAATATTCCTTTTAGTCCGAGGCATTATACGCTATCCACTGAAAAGGAAATGAGAAGATAATCATGTCCTCGGTAGAGCCGGTTAGTAAGCGTATGAAGAATGAATGAGTTAAAGGCACAACCCAACTGTAAGGTCACTTAGTCGGTCTATATGGTGTCGGTGAATGCGGTTGGTTTGGTTCCAAGTCCTTATGGTATCCTGTGATGAGGATGACGCAGGGTAAACAGATATGAATTTTTAAAATGTCATTTTCGAAAGTTTTCGCAGGTAATGTGCTAGAAGATTGCAATTTGTGTAAGCATATAAATTTAGTGAACGTACCTAGTGGTAGTTTCTTGTAAGATTTGTGTTTGCTTAAGTCATTTTTTCTGGGAAATTGTGCAATGATTGGCTGAATTTTAGTAGGGGTTTGACGAATGGATTCAGTCCTACTTTAGGGACAGGCCGAAAGCAAAGGCAAAATGGAAAATCTTAAACCGAACAACGTTAATACGCAAATGAAATAACTTCAAAATTGTATACAGAAGATCATCTCAAAAGTATGCAATTTAAATTCGGAAACAGTTTCTTAAACTTTTGCAAATGAAAAGAAGACAACGAAAGGAGCTTCCAAATTTTCGTTTACAAATGATTTCTGTCGTTTGCTCAGATGTGAAATTGAAGATAACTTTTTTTTACATTTACAAAACTCCACGTCAGTTTTTTAAAGGGTACGGCCTTCCTTTTTCTGTATCATAAGATCCTAAGAACTCGTGCAGACTACTATGGGATTCGGGTACAACACGATACTAATGGTCAATATATTTCTCCAAATGAATATTCGGCCCTAATCGTCGGAACGGAAAATTCTCCGCAGCATTCGAGGTATCTGCTTTCGGAAAAGAAAACGCTTAACTATAAATCGTAAATAAATTCAGCGAGTGATTGCTGTCGGAGGATATCAAAAAAAATCGTATAATGCTGTCAAAAAATCATTTAAATAACAAACTTGATCGCAAACAACATGATCGGAACAATGCTGTTTATCGTCAATTTCAAAAAATATATTCCGAAATATAGAGATTCAACTTTCATTTGGTTAATATTTCATAAAATTCGGTTTTGAAACGAAGCCGTAATCGGTACGACAAAGAAGGACATAGCACAGCAATACCGATCGCAGATTTATAAATGTATACTTTATTAATAAAATAATGATTCAATTTTCGATCAAAAGCGAAATATAAAAACAGGGTAATAGATTAAACCGCCCGTGGTCGAAATTCGACCAATTTTGTCTGTAGATAAAATAAGGAAAGCCAACTTAAATAAATTGCATACCTTTATGGGTTAATGAGACTCTCGAGACTCTCGATTAAATTAGTTACTATTAAAACATGACGGCGACAAATTGAATTTGTATTGGAAATTCTTAACTTCATTTTACCAGTCTTAATAACGACATATACCTCCGATTTTTTGTTTGTGCATTCGTCCCTTCCATTCGTCCCAAAAATTGAAAACTCACACAAAACGAATGGTTGTGAGTAGCTGGGCCTTGGGTCCCACAGACCTGTCGCGCCAAAATATTTTTTTATTTATTTATTTATTAATAAAAAATCTGTCATTGTTTTACTTTCACTCAAAACGAAAGTCAAACCTGGTGAACTGATATCTATTGCCAGGGCGTAATTCATATAACCGAGTGAGTCATCTCAATACCTTCATAAAAACAGACCTTCCTTATATTTGTTGCGGCGTATTTCAGGAGTGGGATTCCGTAAGATGAAAACGTTCAATCGTTTTCGGTTAAACGAACGTCTTGCTTCATGTGACTTCAAAAACGAAAGGAAATTTCATTCGCGAAAGCTATTTCAGTAACGTTTTCGTTTTCTTTGCTTCATGTAACTCCAAGTTAAAGTCACTGCCATTCGACAAGCTGGTAATTAGTTGGAAAAATTAAGTATCGAAAGAGAGAAATCATAAGCCTATCAACTGTCAGGTAGCAGTCATAATAATATACGCGCATTTTCGTGAACTTCTTGTGCACTCTATAGAAATATGAAGTAGGTACTCGGAAGTTTACTCTAGTTCAATACCTTGACTTAAGCACAGTTGCATGTTAAATTAATTGGCCCAATCGCAAACAAACCATTAATGCACACATTGCCCTTCCCCCAAGCTATAGTAGTTTTTAAGGAATATTCAAAATTTAAAGCCCAGCCAGGACTGTATTTAATGCCAACACAAATCTATCTGTCAAAGCTCATATTTAAAATAGAAATAGAAAAACCATCAACTAATTCCATGAAAATGGAATCAGATGACCACTTACCACAAAATATCAAAACCCTGACAATTACTATAATATTTCTGTGTGTGTGTGTATGGTCAGCCAGCAAAAATATTGAAACGGAAAAAGATGAGCCTGGAATCTACTCTGGCCACAATTTAGTAGCCAACACCTCGCTCTATTCAAATCTAAATCCACTTCCGATCCGTCGCCTAATTAACCCGTGACAGTTGTACGCCAGGAAATTGATGAAAACGTGCATAAAATAATCCCTACACCACTACCGACGCACACGTCACCAACGAATATGATAATTGACATTTAGTCATTCCAAAAATCAAAACAATTACAATTTAACCCAAAGCACTCGCCTCTATAATGTCCATGTATATGTTGATGGTTAACAGCGGCTTGTTGGTTGTATAGAGGTTCACAAAAAGGACACTGCGGCGCTATTAAATGTACATAAGCGCGCTTCGGCGAGAAAACTCCATTTGAAATTAATCAAAATTTACATCTCCAAATGGAAGGGAACGGCACAGGACTCTCTGTGCTCTGTCGCGTTGTCGCTGCTCGTATAATGTCCAATTTACAATCGTATTTCAATTGAATTTTATGGAGCACTTTGATGTCGCATCCATCGAGTGTGGTGGCGGTGGGTGTTTCTGTTTAGACGTTGCCTCTGGATGGTATAAATAAATAAATAAGTTTACGTCACATTAGTCACGTACACGTACATCGAATGTTATTTATTGATCGTTTATTTCACGCCACTGTAATGGACATGGACAATGGCTATTGCTACTCGGGGACAGTGATAGTATTCGTGATGGGGAATCCTTTAAATTATATTTAATCGCCATTATTCCAAGGAAGAGACCAATGGAAGTTTGTGCGTAATGTAGGACATGTTGCACTTAAGGCGTCCTTTTTAGTTCAAGTGCATTGTGTGGTATACTTTGGATTTTTGTTTAGTCTTAGCACCTGCCAAAGGAGACCACGAATGCATGGCTAGAGTCTGGTCAAAAATCACGTAACTGCAGAAATATTTTATAAATTTTTAAACAAAAATTGTTTCCCTAAGTTTAGCGCTCTTTTTTAATAAGTGGGTTTGGTTTTGCTTTAAATGAGTCCATCAGCATGTGCCGTCGAAGGATTGCAGGCAGACGAAATGAATGCATTTGAAATTGGTTTCAGGTGTTTTCAGTGTAAGGGTTCAATTCCATTGAAAAGGAGATCGGGATTTCCCGATTTTCAGATTTAGCTTGCATTCGATGGCAGTTATTTGAAATTAAATGAGTACACGTACTTAATTGAATAAGGAGTGTTTGTTGCCACGTTCGATTTGACTTCTGCTGCTCCAGGTGTAAGGAATGTCAAACAAAACTTTGGTGGGATGATGCGGAAGTACGTATGTGAAGTGCATTGCAAATTTAGAGCTCAAAGAGTACTGGATACTTCTATAGTTAATTTAGTCATGCTAAACATAGAATAATTTGGTGTATCACATTACTTATGGTTCGTGATAGTGAGTCTTATTTTGCCCGAGATGGGTTTAAAGGATGTCTGAAGACTAGTTTACTTGCCGTACGGAACTAGAAGCCGAAAAATATCGCCGTTTAAAATCCAAAATTAAATTTTTCTTATATAACATAGAATTATTTATTTAACCAAACCCACCACGCTAACACATATCCCAATAAAATGCACAAAACCCCCAAAAATATGCACTACATTTTACTACAACAAAATATTGCTAAAAGACAGGAAAATAAAATTCAATGGTGACACAACGATGGTCATAACAAATTAATAGCTAAGAAAAAATATCGACTGCGTTCCTAATCCATTCGTACAAAGTTTTGAACTCGAGATTTCAATCAATTCTGACAGTTTTTTGTATATTCTGACTCGCAATCGCGACATGAGGCACGTCAACCTAATAGGATCTATTGTGCGATAGGATCAGAAAAAATTGTTTAGGCTATTACAGCTTCTTCTTTCCTAACCGAGCTTTCACTGGGCATTCTGATATTACAATGATTGACAAACACAAAAAAGTAGGTTGCGCAATTCTGTCCGTCTGTCCGTCTTCTCCTGAGGTATGTAGCTTTAACTGCTGAACGAATTTGTCTCAAACTTCGGATTTAGAGTCTGTGTGTCCGAATTTTATAATTTTGAAAAGGGCTTTAACGATTTTAACAATAATTGATATTAGGGATCAGAGCTGAAGCGATCCAAATCATGAAAAATAAAAAAAATTAATAACAAATGCGAAATTCTCCACAAAGGTTAACTCTATTCAGTTATGTAACGAGCTAAGTCTAAAAGTGTTTCGCTCCTTAGCAAACAGTATAAAAAACCAAGCTCTCATTGTGCAATATTTTGCAAAGCTTAACCGGACCAAGTCAGTGTGATTCACTTTTCATCATAAATGGATTGGATTGAAATTGTCAAAAAAGCTAAAATCAAACGCGCACTATACGAAGTGATAGAAATGGACAGGAATGAATTTTTATTAACTATTATTTTAGAATCAAATATTGTAAACAGAAAACGGACAGTTGATGGTCACAATTTTTCATGGCTCAATATCAAGTGGCGTCGATTTGAGCGCAAGTTACCCTCTACGTTTAAATTTAAGGAGACACTCAATTAAGAAGTCGAATTTGATGAAGTTAATTTAAGAAAAACAAAGAAAGGGAGGATCCTGCAATCTTTTCGTTTTTTATATGGAAACAATCATGGAAAATAATCTTTTAAACTGTTTTTAATATTATTTAAATTTCAATTCCTGAAATTAATGATAGAATATTTACCAAACCTCAAAATTTCTTAGAATTTTCTTTTTCTGAAAAGGTAACAAGGCATACCCAGTTTTTCGCTCAGAAATCAATAATGTTACTTTTGAAAATTCGATTACCTAACACAAAAAACCGTCAATACGATTGTAACAAAAACTCATTCCTCCTGGGAAGAACTGTACCAAACTATTCTTTCCCAAATTCTCTCTCAGGAAATCCCACTTCCTGATCAACCTAGACAAAAATAACTTGAGAATACTAAGAGGAATAATCAGTGGCCACGGCCTCCTGAAAAAAACACCTACACCGTATCGGAGTCTCACCGGATCCAACATGCAGACAATGTCTTGAGAGTGGCGAATTCTCTCTTCACATACTCATGGAATGTCCGGCACTACCTAATCTCAGAAGAAAGATCCTTGGTGATGAAATCGTCACTTTGGCGGCTCCTGCTGACATACACCCAGAAAAGATTCTTGTCTTCCTGACTGTCTCCGGAGTAAAAAGACGGCTCTAGGACCTTACCAGGGAAGGCAAAATAGTCTCCTTTAAAAGAGGCCGCAGTGTAAGAGCCCCCTTGAGGGCTCTCCCGCTTTATAGATCTAATCTTATCTAATCTACACCTAATAAAATAAAAGGGAACAAACAAACCAGTTGATATGAATGCCAAAGATTTGTGCGACCCAATCGTGAATATTTTATTTTTTTTGTGCAATAGGAGGAGAACCTATTCGTGATGCCGATCGCTAAACCTAGGTAATGAACTTGATAAGGCGTTACTTGCTACGCATCGCAATAGATCCATTTTACATTACCTTATGGATCTCCGAGACTTCAAAACCTCATCCAATAAATCCAAACAAACTGACATCATATTCCAATTTGAGGCGTTCATTTTGTACAAAATCCGCACTTGAAGGGGTTTAAAAATCCCAACACGTCCCCAACGTAATTACAGTTTAAATTAATTCCAACTAGCTACATAGATAGGCCAACATCACCCCAACCACCCAATCCAACTGCGGAGAGCTAATCAGAAAGCAATCTCCAGAATACGTATCATTTCCCAATTCTCATTACTGTCAACTGAAGTGTCCTTTGAGACAACAAACCAAACCCGCACTCACTCACAGGCAAATCAAGACCTCTGCTAAGAGGATACAGTGGAAAAATATGCGTATGCCAAATCGTATCCATTCTATGTTCTGTCACTCTGAAGCTCAGCTGCATCGCATGCCAAAGGAAAATTATTATCCTTCCTATAGCCAAGCGAACTGAAATTATCCGCCTTGTGCGTTTGGGTTTCTGTGTGCACTATACCGCACATACAAAGTTTGTCGCCAAAAATTCCACAGGGGCCAACTACCAAGCCATCAGATATCAGATATCAGAATTCAGGACTTTATACCAAGTTGGGTCATTATATAGACGTCAGCAGGCAGAGAGACAGTGTATACGGTATACCCTACAACAAGAAAGGTGAGCCTGGTCCGGATTATTAAAATATGCATCAGAAATCGAATCTCGGAATTGCTCAACCGAAAACAAAGAAAATATGCCGACTTCGTCTCTGTCACATCCGTTGCGTGTAGCTATGCAAACGACTGACTGAGGAGGCTGCAGTGAGACTGGGTTCAGGTATATTAACCCATCGATGTTTACGAGAAATGTCATAGACTCCATTACACTAGCCACTGGCTGGGATATTGATTTGCAGATATTTTTGCATTTTTATGGGATTTTGAAATTATGCCATGGAAACATGGGCATGGGTACACAGTTCTAACCCGAGTTATTCTTAATCGGGTTTGGCAACGCATATGCGCTTACACTGGGCTACTGGAGTTGTTTGCTCGAGATGTTGCACTTTGGAAAAATATGTCCTGATCCTCCTCCTGCTCCTTTTCCATTTCTACCAATAGAGGTAGGAATAGGAAAAAAAAAGTCTCACCACATGAGCAGCATCGCAGGACATTCGCTCTCGCTGTTGCAGTTCATAGTCGTCCATCACCGCTTCAATGAGAATTTGTCGCAACATTTAATCAAAGTCGGCTGCTGCCATCGATGTCGTTGCTGGCGACCGGCCGCCCGCCCGCCCGACCACCAGCAGTGGCATTTTCATTTCTCTGGAAAAAGCAAGAGATGGTGGACGTCGTCCAGTGTCCTTTTTGTACAACAGGTACTCGTACTCGTACTGGACAGCTGAAATTCAATTTGAAAGTATCTAAACTTGTACCTGTGCACTTGCACGGCCAGAGTGCTCGTCGCACAGTACGCCAATCATTTTTGTTTCGTGTTTTTATGTTTAGCTCTCCGTATACGGTTTTTGTGGGCATATTTCGCTTGGTCTCACCATTCACCACAGAATCTAGCCGCCAGAGGCTGGAAATCAATTTGTAAGCTGACCTAAGCATTTTGCGAAAATGTTGAATTTTGGCTTTTGCGTGTGTGCAGATTGCAGAACCTTCAGCCAAGTGTATGGTCACCTAATTCGCTGGTTGATTGCAGTGAGGGAAAGTAGGCATCATCCTGAAATTTATCCGCAGATGTTTGTTCAGCCAGCTTGGGCTGAACGGGGTGTGTGTTTTTGTATCTGAATCTCCTAGCCGCTGCTGTTCAGATGTAGATGTGTGTCCCATGCTGGTGACGATAATGATGACGATGAGGGAAGCAACTGCAACTTGCAAGCGGTCGTCATGGCAGGAAAAAAAAAACCGACTTTATATATGCACCTACTTCATGTGACCGATGCGGAAAATGAGATAAATATCAAGGATTTAATCCGTCAGAAAGTAGAGTGGTGATGCGGATGGTCCTTGGGCGATATTTGTATAGAGAACGAAGGAGGCAGGACCCAGGTATAGAGATAGTACTGTAGGACTAAACACTGCACGTCAATGTGTGGACCGCATTGACGATGTGATTCTTTGCTTGTCAACTGACGATGATGAAGCTTTCTGCTGATGCCCTGTCGCTGACGAGATGTTTTTTTTTTTCCTGTTCGAAAGAGACAGAAAAACGAAAAAAAAACTTTGTACAGCAGTGGCTATTAGTTATACGACGATGTGATGGTTGATTGTAGAGGGCATCCGCAATTGCAGATACTTTATATACTAAACACACGACGTGAATAGGGGCGAGGAAATCTAACCCATTCAAGCGGAAGGGAAAATCGCATGCCTTGTTTGGAGACATGTACCTACAATTTGGGAATGGTCAGCAGGAATTAGTTAACATGTAGAGATGGGTTCTTATGATCGGTAGCCGTATGGGAACTTCCTTGGCGGATGTAGGCATTTTATTGTTGGAAAGATCACTGAATGAAACACTGCTAACGCATCTTGTAATGAGATGATAAATACACCAATCAGCTCTAAAGATGTTGAGGGCGAAAGCTCTGAAGACTGCAAAATTTGAGATCGTGCCGAAAGTGCCAGATAATTGGCCAGAAAAAATTCAGCATTTCAGCATGTATCAAGCTTACATAAGAAATGTTTTTAAAGTTTAGTATTTCGAATGGTACCACGCCCCATATTCTATCCCGCCCAAATTTCTTTAAGTTTTTATTTTTGCTGCAAGTAGCTGGCACACCCACAAGAAAGCAAATGCTTTTGACTGCGCCAAGTACAAAGGAATAAGCCACCTGAATGTCGCATATAAGATATTGTCGGGTGTATTATGTGAACGTCTAAGACCTTTCGCTAACAACCTAAACGGACTATAATCAGTGTGGTTTTAGGCTAGGAAAGTCTACCATCGACCAAATTTTCAGAATCGGACAAATCTTAGAAAAACCCCACGAATTTTAGATCGATACGCACTACCCTTTCATCGAATTTAAAGTCGCATATGGTATAGCTTATATAGAGACGAGCTATTTGAATCATGCCACATTTCAGCATTCCTACCAAATTCGTTTGTCTATGTTAGATAACGATGGGAACTCTCGCTGCACCGTTCAAATCGGCCAAAATCACCAGCGAGACTTTTGACATTGAAAAAAGTTTGAGACAAGGCGATGCGCTGTCGTGTATCCTTAACATCATCCTTGAAGCAAATGTACAAAGCTCACATGCCAGGGGGTACAATTTTTTAAAAGTCTGTAAGAAATGGGAGAAAATCAATAAAGAAAATTCATACAAAGTGCATGACTGGGTCGCATGAAATTTTCTCGTACATCAAAAGTTTAGTTGGTTGTTTTTTTATAATTTGTTAAGTAGGTAGGTAAAACCTAAAAAGTTAAAGAGCGATACTAGATAAATGAAACCGTATAAAATAATAAACATCAGGGCTAAAGTGAACGAAATTCCCCCCGAAACATTTCCCATTTTTTAAAAATAGGTACCGCCAATGAATTTCGAAAAAGGGAAAAAATTCCCCCCGGAATATTTCCTTCGTAAATTTGCAGGTGGAAATTCAAAACGTAAACAACTTCTATGGGAGATTAAAGTCTTTTCGGCTTTTTATTCAATTTGGTTGATTTGAACCGAGAAATAGAAGTGCGGCATAGGATTGGTATACTTCAAACAACAGAGAACAACACTTTTTAATCATGCAAGTATTTTTTTTTAAGTTTTTTTTCAAAATGTACTAAAATAAATATGGTAAATTAATTCGATGAAAATCGCGACATTGCTAACGGTTACACTACGAATATGGGCAAAGAGGATGTAAAGAAGTTTTGGAATCTTCTAGAGAATGAGCTTAAAACGAACTTTTAAGAATGAATACTGTGCCAATCCATGATCCGTTCCAACTCCTAGCTGGTAACCACCTTTTGCAAAGAACTTCATGCATGCAATCAGCTTGACGATGGCAGGAGTGGCGAATGTTTTTTTTTTGATTGTTGACAAATTGTCAGAAATAAAATCCAGTAGGTACTTGAACATTGATATATTGACCCCGTAGGACTGGTGAAATCTAATAAAAAACGAATATCTTATAACTGTATTGCAACGCTATTACATTTTTACATACAACGCCTATGGTAACTCTTAAGGGACTAGATTTATATATCTTAAAGTTCTTCTGTTCAGTTTCACTTCATTTTTTTCCTCTTGAATTTGTTCCTCAACCAACAATCTAAATTCTAAACACTGCTGTGTGCATTTTGTTAGCTTAATATTTTGAATTCTATTTTCTTTCCAATTCCATTTCCAATTAGAACAAATATTTGCAAAATATTCCCAAATATGAGCTTAATTGACAGCTATCAATTCATTCGAACATGTCTTCGAAAAATTCCGGAGGGAATAAAATCCGATAGAGATTCCCGGTAAAAAGAATATTTTCCAGGGAACAAAAAATGTCATAGGTATAAAATAACAATGTTTTCTGTTTTAGTACAGTTTTAATTAAATAACGATAGGTAGCAGTTCTCGCTGAGATGCAACATTCGTAAGTTTTGGTTAGACCTCACTTTTTCGCATTTGCATTTTTATCGGAAGTGGGCCGTCGTGCTTTACAAAAATATACCGGTAGTGATTATTTTTGAGAAATATTTATAAAAATATGTTTTTTAGAACAGAACCTTTGGAATATCCTTTTCCGATAGCCTAGAGGAACTTACCGACAGATCTATAAGTGACTTGACAAAATTTGTAAATGCCTCGGGATGGCTCGTCAATCCTTACGTTTCTCACAGCTTTCCATATAGTCTGGAGTCGTAAAACCCAAAAAAAAACTATGTTCTTTGAAAACCTGAATGGATTTAAATATGCTTAACAAAAAAAACGTTAGAGCGGATTTTGTATAATATTAGTCAAACAAAACTGTTATAAATATTGTTATGTTTGGTTCCAAAAGTACAGTTCTTCAATTGCTTTGCTGAAAACGGAAAACTAGACATTCGAAGAAAAGTCTTCAAACCTGCAAAATGCACTGAATAAGATAAACGCATGGACGAGGGACTTGCGGGTCGCCCTCAAGGAAACTTATTCTGTCCATGTGAAAACGAATGACTTGCCAATTTTTTAAAACTTGGCGCTAATACCCTTTGCAAACGTGGCCAAATACCTTGGAATGACACTCTACGAAAAGCTGAAATGGAATTCGCACATGAAAATGATACGTAAAGAACTCGATATCAAATATAGAGAAAACTCGGAAAACATTGCCAGCTCATTACCGAAAACAAACTGCTTTTATACAAGCAAGTGCTAAAGCCGGTGTGGTCCTACGGTATACAACTTTGGGGTTGTACCAAGAAAACGAATGCCAATATTTAACAAACCTTTCAAAATAAAGTGCTTAGAGAAATTGTACAAGCACCATGGTAGATATATTAGAAACGACGATCATCCACAGGGATCTCGGAATTCCAACAATAGAAGCTGAAACTAGAATTTCTAAAAGAAGTCTATTAGGATAATCTGTTGTACGATTATTTAGAAAAAAGATGAGTTTGCTATCAAGTAAGTAATGAAAATATTATGTATGAATGTTAAACTTTAAACCATATTTCCCTTATCAAAGTCCCTAAAAAGATTTTCAGTGAATTTCATTTAACAGCACACGCGCTGCCATCAGTCAAACATCTTGACCAAACTTTTTCACACGAAATTAAAAAAATTCCCGCTCAGAAAAGGCAAAAAGAAACTTTATAAAGCTACAGGCTACACTTTCCCATATATAAATCATTTAGCAGTTTTACACAAATTTCCCATCGTACCCCCGACATCCAGACAAACCAACCGGCGGAGAGGCGCACAAAAAACTGTCGAAATCAACTTCATATGGGTATTCCGCATAAATTACGACTCGAGCTTGCAAATTATTAAATTTCTATTCAGATACGCTTCGTCCTTGATATCATTCATGGCATACATATTTGCATCGGCAAACGGCTGCCGCAGTACCTCACAGTCACAGAGGCTAACATTTATCCAAAACTGCGAGGAGAATTCCAAAAAAAAAGGACCGTGTTTCCTCTAACGAATCTGCGCTGCAGTATTTAATGCAACAGATGGTCACTACCATCCTTAGTGAAGTTTTTATATCCTTTTTCTGCGTTTCCCGATGCATGCCAACCATACAGATACAGACTGACGATGCGATAGTTGCGAACATTCAAACAAACACACAAAAAAAAATGAAAATATTTATATTCACGCTGTCCCGGAAAAAAGGCAGTTCTCGCACACGAAAGAAACACGACAACTGACAAAATAATAATAAAAGCTGAGTTTGGTTAAAAGAGGACGAAAGGAAAAATGCAGCTAACACACAACGTGATTCTATTAGTGGCGGCGCGAGGGAGAAATTTTTCACTAGCGGAACCAACTTTTCATGAATTCACACATAATTAACTGGCGTTGGTGCATGTCAGAAATTCTTGTACCACACCCTGAGACAAGGATCAACAAAAAAGTTGACGCACACAAAATTTCAACAATATGCCAAAGTTGGACTGGAACAAATTTACATTAGAGCAGGCGAGTGGCGGTGGTGAGGGGGTGTGTACTGTGTAGGTGTGGAGCTGCGGAGGATGCATTATTTTTTTGGTAAGTTTTTGTGGACTTTTGGAGCGATATTGGGTTTTCTTTTGCACCAATTAATAGGATTAGACGGAGTGGAACAGTGCCATGGTGTGACTGACGGCTATTCGGACTGCAGCATGTTCAATTAAGCTGGTGTGGTGGGAGCTTGTTTGGGGTTGATACGAAGTCAACGACAGATAAGTCCTTGGACGTATAAAATGCATCTGGCCCAAAGTGCTGTAAAAATGGCAAACGACATATCCTAACAGAGGTTTAAAGTCTGGCTGGACTGATTTTTACCTTTTTCACGATGTCTTTCAGCGGTTTAGGCTCTTCAAGAACCCGAAATATACCGGCTTTTGCTATCCTGATGCTCCCCGCCTTTATATCAATTGACACAACTGAATTCTATCACTCTGGACGATGAAACGAGTGTAGGTGATGACCCAAAACCTTTTTAAAGTCACAAATCTTTTAAAACATTGATCGAAAGTCGGTCTTGTGGTTGCTATTTTTTAATATAGACAGCATTTTGTGATTGGGGCCGACACCCGGCGTCATATTCTGTCTCAGAGACATCGATCCTTACTTTCCCTACCAAATACAGGCTCTGCCCATTCAGACTTAGCTTGCGAATATTCGCGAGTGTGAAATACGACCTTGAACCCTTTGCTTGATCAATTACGTTGCAGTTGAGCAGTCTACGAAGCATAATCATCGTTTTGATAAATTTCAAGGTCCCTTTTGAATTATTTCTGACTACAGCATTTGTTCAAGAACTCAATTCCATGTTTGGGACAGTGCCCTACATAATTGTTTGCAAGGATATCTAAAAATTAACGTAACATTCTAGTCTTCGACATTACTTACTTCTTAAGCCCTTTTTAGTAGTCGCTATCATTTGTAAATCCAAAAGCGGAATAGATAAAAACCTAAATTGGAAACGTTTCGTTTTTTAAACAATGACAAACTTTGTTTTGTCGTACCTATTAAGTCGTTACTTCAAACCCGAATTTAATGAAATATTAACCAAATGAAAGGTAGATTTCTGTAGATGAATTCCCGCATCATAGGAGAAATATTAACAAAACACAGAGACAGAAAGATACCCATTTTTCTAATAGTGTACCCGACAGACTACTCGCTTTCAGAGAAAAATAAAAACCTCTCTGTTCTTACTGGCAGCACCTCAAGGGTTTCCTATATGCACAGCGTATTTTGCCGCTTCCTCTCCCATGCCCAATGCCCACCCCCTTTCACCATGCAGATGGTGAGTGGTTGGTTGCTGCTGACAGGTCTATCTAGGGAATCATAAAAAAAAAGCTGTAGGAACTTGCTCCCTGCCTCGAACAGATGTAACGCCATCACATCGATATAAAGAAAATTAAATTTGTCTTTGATGGTGTCAGGTGCCTCCAAGGAATTGTAAAACTGTCAACAGCCATTCACTTCCTCTCGGAGTCAGCTATAATATTCTCCTTAGGAGACTGCACCATGTTAAAGAGTCCTGTGAGGTATACCACTCACAGTTTGCTGAGAGATATATTACGCCAACCCACTTCCACAAGCGAGTTTATTGATATCCAAGATCGGACATGCGGGAATTTATTCGACAGATAATTTTACAACCCCAACGAACGAGTCAAAGTTTTCAACACGGAATTCCCATTTTGACGCAACTCCATACGAAACGTGTAAACATCTAGTGCGCACACAGAATTCATGCGATAAAGTTGAAATTGTTCTCCCTACCCAAAATTATATACACACCGCACAGCGATAAACACTATACGAAGGACTTGATTACATATGGCACTCTGCACATATCTGAAATTCAATGAACGTAGCCACTCTGCTTACTCCTGGGTTATCTGGGTCCTGGCAAATACCATTTGGCTCACCTGTATCTAAATGCGGAAAAGTTAAGCGATTGCATTCGCAAACTACAATCAATACTTTTCGAAACTATTTACTGTTTGCTTGGTAGGTATCCGAAAATGTTGGTTGTAACTTTTCCGGTCAAATGGAATTTGGTTGTAAGGAATCTGCGCGAGTTAAGTATCCATAGCAAAACATATTGAGAAAAAAGATAACATTATTTGTATTCAATGATATCTTTAGTCTCTAGTACAGTCTTGCACACAACGCTACAATGATAACATATGTAAAAGAGATAATATCGTTTGTATACAATGTTGGAATATTATCTCTTCTTCATTATCAAGCAAGACGATTGTACGCTTGGGTCTCCTTGTAGATAGATAAGAAAAGTATATAAATACGACTGTATGATGAATTTATCAACAGTCTTATTGTAACTACATAGTAGCCTTAAGCTCCTTTTAGAATTAGTAAAAAGTATTTCAATAATAAAGGACATAGTTCCAAATAAATATTGTTTAATTTTAAAAGTAAGAAACAAGTGTTTTAATTGGCGATCCTGCCAGGAGGTTAAATATACTTTTTAACTTCAATCGAGCGGACCTCGGGAACAAGTAGTGAAATCTAGTATAAACAGAACACTCGCGTTACCGGTTACAAGAATTACCTAGCATAGCAGGTACAAATATAGCTTCTTCGTACGAAGCAGCAAAGCAATTCAGTGAAAGTGTATATGTGGAGGAAAAAAACACACAAATTCGACGACAACAGACACGAGTTCAAAATGGAACAACTCGCAGTATTAATGGCAAGATTAGAAGCTTTAGAAACCAGGAGCAACACAGTAACACAAACCCTAGAGCACACACGCACAGAGAATGCAAGGTTAGCAGCAATAATAACTAACCAAAATCAAATAAACACTAATTTAGAAACAAAACTAAATGAAGTAAAATCTGGATTAGGCATAGTACCAAACATACCTGTGCTAGAGGAAATAAGAACCACATATACAGATGGTAGTGAAATACAGTTAGACGCATTTAAAAGCCTACCTATTTTCAACGGCGATCAATCAAATTATCGGTCGTGGCGCGAAGAAGCATCCAGATTAATGGACAGCATTAAAAACTTCAAAACACACAGTAAGTACGCAGCAGCATTGACTATAGTGAAAAGTAAAATACAGGGTGCAGCCGCGAATGTGTTAACTAATTATAACACAATTTTTAATTTTGAGGCGATACGTAACAGATTAGATTATACGTACTCTAATCAAGAACCTCTATACGTGCTACAAGACATGATGAAAGCCATCACGCAAAAAAGAAGCACACTGTCTGAATACCACGACGAGATAAATAAAAATCTCAATTTAATAATATCAAAAATCACTATGTCAGGTGATCCGCCGAATATAATCGACAGACTAATTAAAAATGCTAACGACGACGCAGTTCGTATATTCATTGATGGTATGAGTGACAACTTTACAAGAGGATCATTATATTCAGCTACAATAAATGATCTAGAACACGCATTCGCAATTGCTCGCAGAATAGAACATGATAATGTGCACAGGCATTTACATCTCACTCAAGATAAGCACCACAAAAATATGCCACATGAACGCAGAAACGAAAGAAGACCAAATTATTCGAGCCAAACAACGAATTATCAACCCCAGAAGCAATACGATAATATGCAGCAACACAATCAAGGACCACAGCCGATGGAGATAAACTCGAGACAAATTGTACATGCACAGCGACAAAATTGGAATCAATACAAACCCGATGTATATAATCCACCAGCGAAACGTGAACACAGCGGGAGTTTCAACACACACAACAGACCGCAACGATCTTATCAGCAGAACTTCAAGCAGCAGAGAGTAAATAACTCCCGACAACAACGCAGAGACGATGTCAGCAGTACATATGCAGAAGCAGATGAAACGGAATGTATGGTAAATAATAACATAAGAATAGATCATTTAAACTAGTAGACGGGTTGCCCTGCTTAAATTTAACTAGTACTATTTCTAAGGAAATTTATAAAATTCTTATTGATACTGGTGCAACCCATAATTACATTAATAGAAAATGCGATTCTAGCGAAAAAATTAAAATTAAACCTATAAAAATAAAAACAATGCATGGTTATTCTATGGTAGATACAAAGAAAGTAGTTAGGATATTAAAGAAAAATATAACATTTTTTGAATTAGAGGATATTCAGTCTTTTGATATGATATTAGGATATGAAGGACTTAAAGTTCTAAACGCGGAAATAAATTTCAGTAATATGACTCTAACTACCATAAGCAGTGTCGAATCTATTCAGAAAATTAATTACATAATTGGGGAAAATAATATTTATAAAGCAGATATAGATAGACTGATGAAGATTAATAACAGCATAGGACCGTTACCCTTTACAGATACTATAGAAGCAAGCATTAGGACGACCAATGATAATCCGGTTTATGTTAAACAATATCCATATCCCATAGCAGATAACGAATTCGTAAACAAAGAAATACAGAAACTCTTACATGACGATATAATAGAAAAAAGCCATAGTCCTTATAACAGTCCCATATGGACAGTACCTAAAAAAGGTTTGGACGAAAAAGGAAAACCAAAACGGCGCATGGTTGTTGATTTCCAAAAACTTAACGCTCACACTGTAACAGACAGATACCCCATTCCGGATGTCAACATGACAATTCAAAATTTAGGTAAAGCCAAGTACTTTACAACATTAGATTTGGAGTCAGGTTTCCACCAAATTAGAATCAAAACAGATGATAAAGAAAAAACAGCTTTTGCTATAAATGGCGCAAAATATCATTTTAAACGAATGCCTTTCGGGCTCAAAAATGCACCAAGCATATTTCAGAGATGCGTGGACGACATTTTGAGAGACTTTGTAGGTAAATTCGTACACGTTTACATTGATGACGTATTGATATATTCTTCATCTGAGGAAGAACATATACAGCACATAAGTCAAGTATTCGACGTACTCAATAAAGCCACATTAAAAATATCTGATGAGAAAAGTAAGTTTTTTCAAGAAGAAGTAGAATACTTAGGTCACATAATCAGACATGGTAGAATCACTACGAACCCTGAGAAAATAGCAGCTATAGAAAATTTTCCAGTCCCACAAACGGTAAAGGATTTGAGAGGATTTTTAGGTCTTACAGGTTACTATCGTAAGTTTATAAAAGGATACGCAAGCATAGCCAAGCCCCTGACATTATATTTACGAGGAGATAACGGTAAAGTAAACAAAAAACAAAGTAAAAATATTAAGTTAAATCTGAATGATTCAGCATTAGAAGCGATTAGAATTTTAAAAAATTATTTGAAAGAACAAGTCGAACTTTTTCAACCGGATTATAGTAAACCATTCGAGCTTACTACTGATGCATCCAACATAGCTATTGGAGCCGTACTAAGTCAGAATAAGCAACCTATACACTTCTTGTCAAGAACACTGAGTAAGACAGAAGAGAACTATAGCACAAACGAGAAAGAGCTATTAGCGATCATATGGTCCTTACAAAAACTCAGAAACTACATATATGGTATAGCAGACTTAACCATATATACCGATCACCAGAGCCTTATATATTCTGTATCAGAAAAAAATCCCAACACAAAGCTGAAACGTTGGAAGGGAATCATTGAAGACTTTGGAGCAAAATTAGTTTATAAACCAGGAAACCTAAATCTTGTAGCTGACGCATTATCACGTCAACGCATAAATACTTCTACCATAGAAACAGCACATTCAGCTGAAAGTTCTTCTAATGATATAATAAAAACTGTGAATCAGCCTTTTAATGCATACACTGCACAGTTCGAACTTATTGAAGATATAACAAATAATATCGAAACACAAATCTATTTTAGTAACAAAATAAGACTCATAATAAATATACTTGAGTACTCTAAAATATTATTAGCTAGAACTGATGAATTCTTCATCACAATATATAAATATCCAGTTCTAATTAAATCATGTAAATTGTATAAAGTAACACCTTTAAATTCAAAACATGGAAAAATCATTACAGATAAAACAATTGCCTTATGTAACCAAACTTATTTAAGAACAAGAAATTGTCAAAATCATCTAAGTAAAAACATTTGTGAAATTAACTTTGAAGAAGAAAATTGTCTTATTCCACTTTTAAAGAATATAACTTCAAAATGCAACATTAAACAAGAATACGATTACGACTTAGAAATTGAATCCGGTGTTATGTTATTAAGCGGTAAGCATAAGTTAAATAATCAAACAATTAATGGTATAAACTTAGTTACTTATGAAAATACTATAAATCTAGACGATAAAATATACAAAAACATGCATAAGCAAATTAAAGAAGTTATATTAAGAAATCATAATTCAGAGTCTTACATCGACCAAATAATTAAAGAAGATACAATGTACAAATTCGATAACATAGATACTTTAAAAAAACTAATTATTCCTTTTGAAGAAAAACCGATATTATCAACTATATACACAATTGTAACACTGATTGTTATTCTAGCATTTACGTACGTAATGATAAAAACTATACAATGTATAACAGATCGTCAAAAACAAAAAAAGATTGACGCATATAACAAAACTTATGAAAGAGAAATGTTAAAAATAGCGTCGAAAAATCGGGACGATTTCGTTTAACAAGGGGGGGAGTTAAGTATCCATAGCAAAACATATTGAGAAAAAAGATAACATTATTTGTATTCAATGATATCTTTAGTCTCTAGTACAGTCTTGCACACAACGCTACAATGATAACATATGTAAAAGAGATAATATCGTTTGTATACAATGTTGGAATATTATCTCTTCTTCATTATCAAGCAAGACGATTGTACGCTTGGGTCTCCTTGTAGATAGATAAGAAAAGTATATAAATACGACTGTATGATGAATTTATCAACAGTCTTATTGTAACTACATAGTAGCCTTAAGCTCCTTTTAGAATTAGTAAAAAGTATTTCAATAATAAAGGACATAGTTCCAAATAAATATTGTTTAATTTTAAAAGTAAGAAACAAGTGTTTTAATTCGCGTCCAACCCAAAAAGGCCATTGCAGTTTGAAAGCGCAAATCTCTGAACTTTACACATTCTCAACTCGGTGAGAGAGTGGTTAATAGCCTCAGCGTAGTGACGGATATATGATTCTACTTAATTTTGTGAAATAAATTTTATTCGATAAATGTGATGACCCTTGAAATGGATGGAGGACTTTTTAAAGCTTGGTTTGTTTACGTTGCGCACCATAGTTGGAGAGTTGTCGTAAAATAGTTGTGCGCGTATTTTGAGAAGTATACTCAGGGAAAAAATGAAAACTAAAATGTAATACGTTCTATTTGATTTTACGTTGAATTCAATTTCGAAAATAATATTTCTTTTTACGTTAAAACATATTTGATTTAAATACGCAATGTTATTTTAAATTAAGTCACCCTAGATTCAAAGTGAAACGTATTCACTTTTACTTTGAAACCATTTTTTTTATATACTTAAACTACTCTGAACGTAGTTTCAAAGTGTAACATGTTAATATTTGTCCAATATAAAGTTTCGAAATTACATCAACGTACATTCAAAGTGTTGCATAGTTAATTTAACGTTGTTTTTAATCGCCATCCACTTCAAAACGTTTCATGTTTTTTATGCCGAAATTGAACGGTGCAAACAAATAATAATGTACATGCATTTCCTTAACAAAACGTTGTTTCAAATATGGATGAAGGCAGCTTAAAGTGTTGCATATTCATTTTTAAGTGACAACAATCTAGAATCAAAGTAGAATATGTTCATTCGTACATTGATGTTACTCTTTTCAATAACGATCAACTTAGATTCAAAGGGAAAACTATTTACTCGTAAGTCCCGCTAAGTGTCGCGTCGCGACGCGACTTTGAACTCATTGTCGATGTTATTCTTGTTTCTCCTTAGTATAAAGATGGAGCAAATCAAAGTAGTCGACGAAAATGGACAGCTTATTTATATTTTTGATTTGACTCCATCTCAAAAAAAAATCCCTCAAGGAATTTGAAATGGAATACCTGTTTCCAGTGCTAAAATGTGAGTTTTGTGTGATTAAATTCAATTCCTGGTTTGTAGAAATAAAATTAAGTGCAATGAATGGTAGACGAAACAAATAAAGTGTAAAGTTAAACATGTGTGGAAATAATTTTGTTTAATACCATAATTGTGCAATTTAAATGTGAAAAAATTATTAACTTGATACCTTGAACAATTTTTCAAGCAGTCAACAAGAATGCACAACCAAAAATTATTTCCATATTAGTTGTCAAGGGATTGCACTTAATTTTATTACTTTTAGTTTGTGTAAACTTTTTATTTTTTTAACATTTCAGCCAATGACGTAACGTTTAAGGGATTAATCGGACAGAGGGCAGAACTCAGGGGTAAACTGTTTAAGTGGAAACAAATAGAGGTAAGAATTATTAGCAAAAATTAAAATTATAACCGTTTATTATATCAAATGCATTATTTTATAGTATCCAAATGAGGACGATTTCGATCCAATTGAAGTAAAATCATTCATTGAAATTGGCAACAAAATTAACCATGCAGTGACAAAAGATATATCCTTTTATCGAGCTCATCTTTCCATTTATACCCATTAAATAATGGGAAAACATATTTTAAAAATAATTTCATTTAGACAAAAATAAACTTAATGGATCTTTAGGTAATAATGAATAATAATTTAAGAATTTTATGTTATTGTGTACCTATATTGAAAATAAAATTTATGAATTTCAAATTATTGTTGTATTGATTTTTATTAAAAAAAAAAACAAGATTTATGTATCTACTCAAATTTTAAATTTGACGATCAAATTATTTTGAAAAAACATATTTCAAATAAAATCAAAGTTGAATTATACTGCTTTTAAAGTTAAAAGCATTTGATTCTACAACGAACTATTGTCGTATCAAATAATAAACGTGGCAATTTCAAAGTCTGAAGAAGTTATGTCTACGATGCGGCATGGTAAGATTAAAGTTAAAAAATGCTTTTTCAAAATGGGTTCACTTTGAATCAATACTTAAACGAAGTGAAATTAAAGCTTACCTAAACATAGTATTTTCAAAGTTGGATTTGTTTGAATACACGATGCACAGTGATTACTTCAAAATGTATTTGTAGTGTTTTTAAAGTCACATCCGTTTGATTGTACGTTGAGTCATTGTCAAATTAAAGTTGAAGCATAGAATTTTAAAAGTTGAATGTATTTTAATCTACGATGCATTATATTTGAATCGAAATGTATAAACTTTGTTTTAAAGATAGATGAATTTGATTTAAGTATGATTCCACATCAAATCAATGTACATACGTGGTTAAATCAAATTCAAAATATATACTTTTTAGAGTATGAAAACCCTTTGAATTAATGTCATGCCACTTTGATTTAAAAATTTTCGTAGTCGAAGCTAAATCGTTCCGAAAAATATTTAAATCGAAGTGGTTTTCTTTGATTTTACGTTGTTTTTTCTCTGGGTGAGTAACCTTCAAGAGGTGTTGTGAATGAGAATTAAGTTGAAATGAGAATTTAAATTTAACAATTGTTGAATGTTGACAAAGGGCAAAACAGATAGGTATCTTACTCAAAACCTTCTTATATCTTGAGACAGGATTAGTAACTAAATATTTATTGGAAAATTCTAGACGAAAAATGTGCACTCATATTCTTGAAAAAAAATGTTGAGCCAGTTACCGAAAAAGTGGTGATTTAAATAGGAATGCACTTGAATAATCTATAAGAGCTGACAAAGGACGGGCAGGATTCATGTGCAAAGCACTAGGGTATACATATTGAGGTGATAAGAAATCGATCTCTGGCATAATGACCGATTCAAATATCTAGGCTCTAGGGTAGAAAATGGAACATCGAAGAATATACGCACAGAGCCCCAAAATAATAGAGCCAAAGAAGAAAAACACATACGATCAAGGACATTTTGTGCATTGCCCTTAGGTCCAGACGCAAACTTCGTCGTGCGATGTGTAACAATAAAAATGCCCTAGAGGATCAGGAAGTAGAATTTATGCGAACCTTGTTTTAGGTGAAATGATTCAATCAAAAGGCTTTGCATAATAAACCAGTTGGAAATTACAGGAATAGCTGACAAGCTACGGGCAACTGAGACGCGATGTAGAAATGACCATCGAAAGGAGCAAGACAAAATTTCGCTTTAGACTTCTCAAGTCTCAACTCTAGGTCGATTCAGATTTACACCTTTGCAATATATATCATGGGGGTGAAGAATATAAATACCCAAGTAACAATTTGACATCGGTAAGGCCCAACCGAGGCCTTTTTACGGGAATGCAGCCACCAAAAATTTAGAACAGGGCTGAGAAAGTCAATTTCTATGTATTTGGTACAAAATACACGTATACCTACAAGTTTTTTTTTTCGAATGACACTCTCATTCGGGTATTCATGGTTTTGCGGTCACTTAGTGAGTGTGACTCCTAAGAGAAGAATGCTAATTCTATATGCGGCCATAAAAGTGTGACGAACGTGGGCGTTTCGTTACATGACTCCGATTGGAAGCTCTGAAGAAGCTCCTCACACATTTTCAGAGGTCTAATAGAGATCTTACCGGAACTTTATTCCACAATCTTCTGGTAATACCTGTGAATATTCTTTGCAAAAGTCTTACAGAAGTTATTTGTCAAAGCAATTAATTCGAAATTGCTCTACTTAAGTTAACAAATACTATCGAAGCTCTATCTATCTAAATCTTACCGAAGTCAAATTGTTACTAGGGTTGGTGCCCATACATATTCTATCCCAATCATTCTAAGGACAGTAGCAAAGCACCTACTGCAACTTGTATTACATGGCCTTTCATCGAAATACATCGGAGCCAACTTCGGAGGAAGCATACAGAAAGATAACCACACAAACCTGATGCATCTGTCACAGGAAAGGGTTCCATTCGATGATACGAGACTGCTTTGAGGGGCGAGCCTTTCCTCTAAACCTAAGAAAGTCCCCCAAAAAAAGTTTTTCCCATTGGCCAATCTGTTTAAATGAGTAAAATTCAACAGCAGTTTGTCAGATGAAAAGCCGTGGATTCAGAAAATCAAGTCGAAGTCAGAAATTGGGTAAAAGGTAAAGCCGCTGACGAAATACTAGGGGCACAAATGTGGCGATGCGGGTTGTGTTGCACATTAATCAAGCTCGACGTTAAAAGTGAGTTTAACCCTCCATACAGGCCTCGCCCGACATGGATATACGAAGCTGACTTGCTGAATGTCACAAACTACTTTCTCAAGATAAACTACCGCAACCATACTCACAATGGATCCAATTTATACAGCTACCTCGGACTGTAACTAAGGACTCGGTTCCTGAACCTTTTTAGTGGAATATGAAGTTACGGCGACGGGCTTTGCTGACGATATTGCAGCGGGTTCTTCAATAAAATTCATCCGCGTATTAAACAGTAAAAAGACAGTCGAAAGAGTCGGAAATCGACCAGAGTCTGGCGGCAAAAATCAGCTGACTCCAAAAATAAGGCTGTCATAATAACAAACTGAACCCTGTCAGATCTAAAGGAGCTATTTAAGTAAAGGGTTTTCCAATAAGAGGTGTTATTTTGAATAGCCCGCTATTTCGGTAGCTGTCACTTTTGAAGCTGTTACTTTTTGAACATTTGACAAGTAGAAACTACGCCATTACAAAAAATGTAACGATACACTCTTCAACAACGCATTAAAATTATAAAAATTCACTACAAAAATGGTGAAAATTTTGCAGTCACAGTTCGCAAAACTAAAGCATTTTTGGGTCGTCGTGAAGCACCTTGTCGGACCGCAATACAGAAATTGGTGAAAAAATTCGAGCTGTTGGGACAAGTTAGTGATGTGAAGAATAAAACCCGTGCACGTCGCTCAAGAACAACTGAGAATATTGCTGCTGTAGCCCAAAGTGTTGAAGAAAACCCAGGTTTGTCCATTCCTCGTCGTTCTTTGGAATTGGGCATTCCACAAACGTGATTAATGATTTTTTATGGCCGGAGTTTTATGGTATTGATCTGGACAACGTTTACTTTTAACAACACAAGCAACGAAACCATTGATCTTTTACGGGAAAAGTTTCCGGACCGTGTTATCTCTCGAAGAGGTAATCACAATTGGCCACCGAGATCTTGTGATTTAACACCTTGCGATTCAAGACAGCAGGCTTACCATCAAAACGAATGCCGAGTAAAGCATCAAAGACAGAAGCAGCATGTCCATCAGCTATATAATTTAGTCAGAGCAAGCTCCGATCTTTGCGGAGGTCTCACACAGAAGGAAACGAGAGTCACGATACCATCGACATACAGTTTCCGACCAATCTTAACAATTATGGGATGAGGCAGAGGCAGGTTCAGTTATAGCTGACAGTATTGGTTCCGACATTACCGCCATTGGAACCGACATTACCGCCAAAGTTATGTAAGCAAAAGGGGCTAGACTTAGAAAATATGATATCGCCACTGTAGGGTTCCAGGTTCAAATATGATCCCAAACTAAAAGCCCCCTTTCAGGTGCCGGCCACCTACTGTAAGATTTAGAAAGTCATTAAACAGACAAAATAGATTCCCTGTTGGTGTCACAGTGCATCTTAATCACTAGAGCATACAAATGCGGTTTCAACTGGGTATAGACCGAAATGCAGTTGCATCGATCCTGTTAGTAGAGCGTCCACAAAACGGTTTCACCACTTTCAAAAAATAAAATAAAAGGAAATACAGGAATAGCCTCAATCCGCTTAGGTATACAAAAGAAATTTTATATATATCCAAATACGTAACTACTCCCCGAAAACAAGCAAAAACGGTTTCCAACAAGCAATTTCTAGTCCAGAGGAAATAAGGATCCGTTTGTTCAATCTCCGAAACCTGTTAAGCTCGTGTCCGGTATATGAAAATCTTTGATCGCTCCATTACAGTTGTGTGTATTTTCGATGTTTTTGTTTCCTCCGTCTCCATCGCTCAGTGGGGGAAGCCTTCAGTTGGTCGCCCTTTACCATACCCACATAGCACCATACTTTACATTAACCGTCCGCAAGAAATTTACCATGCATGTGAAATTTTTCCATCCATATCATCCACATGCCAGAGATAAGACGATTTTTCTTGGTTTGTCTTACTTCCCTCAGCGAGTGTAGAAGGGTATCTCTCTTTGATGAAATGCGCTGGCATACATGTATATGGATATGGAATATCAAGGACTCAATCGGTAGCAAAGCAATCCACCAAGGATGGTGGAAACTGTAAGGAACAAACAAATCTGACGACAGCATCAATTGGCTCTGTGATAGGATAATATCCCCTTTTTCTGCATGATGCATCTTTGCATGGAGTTTTTCACCAAAGACCAAGCTAAATACTCCCAAGACGGAAACGCAATTTATCTTCTAGTATGTGGAATTAGCCTTAAGTACTTATCCTGTTTCATATCTCTGCATATGAGCATTGAGCACATGTATTCCGCTTTATGTGGTAGCATCCTTTTGTCCGTGTTTAGATTGGATGTAACCCAAAATGTGTAAATTGTTTTTGTCGCCTTTCGCTTAGACGTTCGAAGACTGGTAGTCGTTATTCATGGGAATGGGAGGTCTGTATCCAGTAGTTATGCCAGGGGGGACTCGAATTCACTCCTATCCGTCTGGTTATCTGTTCATTTGATTTGGTTAAGTTAATAAACTTTGACGAAATGGAAAGACTTCACGTTCCCAGAAGATGGATGCGTGGAGTTTTTGTTTTCTCGACAGAAAGGCAGCCAGGAATTTTATTCCTAGTTCTTTCCGTCAAAACTTTCAATGGATCCTAAGAAAAAAACACGACCCAAATTAGAGATACAAACTTTGGCCAGTAACCAGAAAGAGCATTCCCGTTTACCTCCCTTTCTTCCCTCAAATGCGAATGAATGACAAATATTTTCCCAATCAACAATATGCAAAAAGCAACATTGACGTTGTTATGAAATAAATTTATAACAAAAACATGGACAGAATGAATTTGAATGCTGATGGAAATATGCAATTACAATAGCTGGATGTATACCACAACAAGACATCAAACACAATGCGTTCTGATGGCCATCCCTTCTTCCTCATCACTCAAGGGGTTGTTGCAATCGATGAAATTGTTCATTGCCTTCGTTGTAAGAATAAGAATTGCTTTTGGCATTCAGCCAATACGAATTCTCTTTTGACAATTGCTTAGTGCATCATGCGAATGAGAGAAAATTAAATTAAAAAAAAAATAAAAGCGGCAGGATAACTAAAGTATGCATGGCTGGTGGTTTTCGTTTGCATCACCATTCACCGTTCACCAATGGAGGCCCATTCATTGGACAAAATTAACTTTGCACAAAGTTGTACGCCAAATATATTTTGAAAAATATTTTTTGTTGCTCCGAATACTTTAAGAATGGCTGAATGGACTTGGGGGATTGAGTTGCAGATATAGGAGATGATGGAGTTGTTGGAGTTTTCGTCTTGGAAGTGGCTTGTATATATGATTGCTTTAGGTTTTTTTCATCCAGTTGCTTGATTGCGGAGGGATTGGGGATATCAGTTGGGATTGTTGAACTGCAATTTGTCGTTTGTGAATTTTCTTACTGCCCTTTATAAGTTTAACAGATACTTGTCTTTGAACGAAACAAATATTCATTCAAAGCTTCCTATTGGACACCCAACCCTTCCGTTAAACAAACGTAGTTCGCCACAACTTACACGAAATTTCAGTAGGTACACAAAATTGTTTCTTTTTCACTTTACTAACAAAATAATTCTACAATCTTTCTTTTAGCACGATGCATTTAAAAGAGACAAAATTATTTGTTGCCTCTATCTGAAACTATATTTTATGACGACATTTAAAATACATTAATACCGATTTTTTTTAATAAATAAAACATGTTTTTTTAATGAAAATTACGTTTATTTGTCAATTTTAAGATTTTTTTAAATGAATTAAATTCTAAACAAGACTCGCTCTCTTCTTCAGAATTATTTTTATCCACTTTTTCAGAGTCATCTAATAGAGATAAAATTGGGTGCTCAGCAAAAGAATTTGTTGTTTAACAGGAAGAGACTTGTTAAAAGGGGGTCAGATGTTGTAATAAGCGATTAATAATATCAAAGTTACAATTTTTCCTCAAATGTTTTCTTGAGTATGTAATTAAGGCGGTAGGGTCTAAAATGCTTATTTCGAGCTTCTGCTGCTTCTTCTAGCTTACCTTCCTAACAACAAGCCTTATCTAGAAAAATTGTTCTAAGTAATCCAATTAAGCTTTAAATCCAACTTCAGAACGCGTTTTTATCACATGGTAAAAAATATTTTTTGGTAAAAACTATTAAGCTGGATAATTATTAAAATATAATAAAATTTGTGTTTTTTAAGAAAAAACCTCGGAAAAGTCTTAAAAGTACCATTTATTAACACCAATAACAACTAAACCTGCAAAAACCTGCACCCAATTTATCTTTATGATTCACTTTATCTTTCGACCTAAACAACACAATGGAATTCGACGGAGTACAAGAAAATTATTAAAGAAGAAAGAATAAAATTGCATTAATGGATAGTTTTTAATTAAATTACCAAAAATATTAAAACACAACATTTAACAGGAAATTTAATGACTATGTGAGAACACACCTGCAATTGAATTATACATACATGTTAAAAGTTGAATCAAATGTTCCAAAATATTTGGAAAAGAAAATTAATTAAAACTAAGAATTGTTTTAGTTGATGATGCAAAAAATATGAATGTTCTCGTTTTTACTTATTTAGAACTGCGGCCAAATTAGTTGGAATAAACAAAAGATGTGGCTATACAGTTTCTTAGTCTATGAGAATCAAACTACCGGTTAGTAGAAAATTTACTTCTTAACTTTACTATTGTTAAAATGGACTTTTGTCCCGTTTTTACATGCATTTACTCTATAGTGCGATGCAAGGTGTTTGTTCTTCTTTTTTAAAAAAGTCCCCAAGAGCCCAGACCCAGAAACGAGCGAAAGAATGAAAAATACAAAAAAACGACGGGCACCACTTACTTGAAGTTAGTTGCGATTGCGCATTTTGTTAAGCCGTGGACACATTCTTAAGATAATAAAATATATAATTTTTTTTATTTTTCTAATTTCTTTTTAACTATATAGAATAGCTGTGACCGCTGCTATATAAGAAGATAATAATAAAGATACCTAATCAATGCAAAAAAAGAGGGTTAAATCAAGGTCACTTTATCTACCCCTCTTGCGCAGTTTTGACAAAAAAGTGGATGACTGCGTCGCACAAAACATAAAATAAACCTAACTTAAGACCTAAGAACTCTTTTAGTTTTCTAATGGCAGTACTTAGTACATAATATGTAAGGAAAATAATTACAGTCTGGCCTGTGTCGTGAACAACAACTTCCTTCAAGGATAAGCTTACTGTGAAAATGCCCCTTCCGCATCGGTCCGCCTTCCTGCAGACAAACTGACAAACAGGAATTGAAATTCTAATACTATTTTCGCACATCTATTGAATGATCGTGATACTCAAAACTTTCTTCTAGATGACGCAGTGTGATCTTTTGTTGTTATAGAATTTTAGTATCATATATTACGTATTCCTTCAACTGCTTTTTTCGCACATTCTCACCCCATTTTCATTAGAAAGTTTTAAGCATTTTGTGTACCTACTACATTTTGTTTTCTAATTTAAGCCTTATTTTCGACAAGGTTTTCGGGCAACTTTGGTCGTGCATTTATAACTGAAATGAACACAATTCAGGTGGCAGCTTTCAATTGGTTGTTCTTGAAGAATTGTGCCAATTCGATAAATAAACCATTGGAAAAAAACACACACTACATACATGTGTAAATTATGCATAGATACAAAAAGTCGTTTTCTCTTTCAGATCGGAATGAACGTAAGACATAGGTTCCTAACTTTCACATAACTTTTAGGTGGACCATTCAGAAAATACGTTTCATGAAGAGGAATCTAGATGCCCCTTTGAAGAAGAAAGTTCTTCTTAAGGATTCTTAAGCGTAAATTCTTAAGCGTAAATTCCAAAAAATCTATATACATATAAAGGTTCGTCTAACCATAATGCACGTTGTTAACTGTGAGTCACACCTTAACGTCAAGTTTTTTTCTCAACTTAATTTGACATTTCTTTGTTTCAGTGTTCAACAAATTCAACCATGGAGAGGTACACAATTGAGCAGCACGTTAAAATTGTTGAAGCCTTTTATGAAAAAAGGCGCTCAAATCAAAATGCATTTCGTGCACTTTGTGATTTTCTTGGTCAATCGGTAGAATTGAGCGCAAATTTCAGCAAACCAAGTCTGTAGGAAATGTGAAAACGCCTGATGTGCAACATTGCTGGTTGTTTTTTTAAATGTGGCAGAAGAGCCGTCAACCTCGACTCGTTGTTCGTGTTCGCTTTCGCGAGATGATTACGGACTTCTTTTGGCCAGAAATTGAGGATATGGGCCTGGACGATATGTGCTTCAAACAGTATGGTGCCACTTGGTACAAAGCCAACAAAACAAAGGCCGTGATGTTATCTCACGTCGTGGCGATGATAATTGGCCGCCATGATCATGTGATTTGACACCGTTTGACTTCTTTCTTTGGCGACATTTAAAACAAAAAGTGTACGTCAATAAGCCAAGAACGTTACAAGAGCTAAACGATGAGATAATTTGGAATATTAACCACATTGAACCTCAATTATGTGTAAGAGTCACTGAAAATATGGAACATCGGATAGAGGTATGCCACCGAAGCCTTGGCGAGCATTTGGCCGATATTTAGTTTCACACATAATTTACATAGATACTTGCATCGTATTGAAAAATATTAAGATAATTTTCTGAAAACCTGTGACACCGAAGCCTATCATCCTTTAGAATAAAACGAAGAAATAAGAAGCAAACTTTCTCAAGCGATTGTCAGACTTTCCGTCGTTGAACTAATTTCTACGTTTCCACTGAAAATCACTTAATCTGCTACGCCAATATTTTCTATGGCCCATAGGAACACTTTCCCTGCCTTCAAATCCTAACCAAAATCGACAACATCCCAACCACCCATCATCACTCATTGAATAGAACCCCAAAAATTATCCCATTCACTTATCTCTAATTAATTGCTACAAACGACTCACTAATTTCAACCTACACCCCACCATACACCAGCATGCCGGCATCGGCAATTGTCTCCTTTGCAATCACAATTCATGTCAGCAAAGCTTGCCGACCTTTGTCTACGTCGGTCGCTCTATACAACGGGGGATTCCTCAAAAAGAGCCAATCTTCTCCATCGACCAATTCTTATAGTTCCCTAGAGGTTCATATCGGAAAGCATCATCAAGATAGCAGCATCCCGACCTGCCTTGCCGCATAGTCGCTGCCAAAGTGTTCGCCTAACATGCAAACAGAGAACATAGGTATTTCCCCACCCGAATTCGATGCCAGCCTCCAGCAGCAACAAGAGTCTGCAACATCGTCCGTATACCAACACCAAGTTGGATGGGTGGAGAGCAACACTTGCGAATAAAAACAACAAAACCGAAGCCAAACAAGAAGAAAATGAAAAAAAAAAAACGTAGCGAAAACTACTTTTACACCATAAACATCGTAACCAACACTATGTCATGTAGGTAGTGCCCCCCATCAGCCACACAGCACCCTTATATAACTCACAGCCCGAGGTCAAATGGGCATAGTGCAGTCAGCTTCATCATTTTTGGGGTGTGTATATGGATCCTACCCTTAAATCCGGTGTACCAGCAACAACAACGACACAGGGCAGCGCAGCGAACGTAATACCTCCCTCCCAATTTATGCGCATTAAACATATGGCATAACGGTGTCGGTGTTTCTCCAGGTCTTCGTTGAATTTTTATTTTTATGTTTGCACCCTTTTCCGGGGGTTAAACCCAACACGACGAGAGGAGCCTGAAAAGCATCAAAGGTCGAGAGGAGGAGCGCTATCGCATCGTTGTTGTATGCCGCCGTGGATGTCCTTTGCAGTTGGAAAACGCCCACACCAGTGACTCGTGTACATTTCCATAAGGGTTGTTAGTAATGCACGCGCATTCCCCACTAGAGGAGAGCTGCTTGGCTGCAAACATCGCGCCATGCCGTCTCGCAAAACGAATTCTCAGTTTCGTCAAGTGTGCGAATACCCACCCCATTGGCGGGGGTAGATGAAACATGAACACGAGGTTGATGCAACACCGACATGGAGTGGAAGCGAAACACGTTGTCTAGACACCAAATGCAATCCATCTTCTGGTGTACAGAGACAGACTCAGAAGCATAAGGACGATGGCACTCTTAAGGATTGGTTGTCTCGAGCGGGACGAGTATATTCTGGCGGGGAAATTGCAGAATCAAAACAAAACTTTGAAATGTCGTCCTTCGTCCATTTGGCGGAGCAAAGCACGTGGTGGTGTTTCGATTCAAGGCGATTTGTTTTGGTCCATTCCAGTTTGGTTCGCAGCACACTGCGTGAAGTCTGCACAGTCTTTCGAAAGAACTATAGAAGCACGTGCTCCTCGATTTGCAATAGATAACAATATAATTCTTTGTTTGGCCTTCATGGACTTTATTGCTGTGATGGTAAAATGGAAAGAGAAACAGAAGATGGTTGAGGATATTTTTTAGGATTGACGCTTATGAATAATGCTTTTGAAAAAAAATTCGTTTTGTAATAGATTTGCCCTAAGGAAGAGTAAAGTCATCCAAGATGTGCACACCTGCCACTGAGATATATAGTTGGTATCCACTCCAACCAAGGATTGTATGGACTATTTAAATGTGCTCACCAGTCAAGGCTTTTCCTCTCAAGTAGGTAGGTATAGGTATTCTGAATTTTATTCTAAACTAGTACCGCCCGTGGTCGAAATTCGACCAATTTTGTCTGTAGATGAAGTAAGGAAAGCCCACTTGTTTTTTACATAATTTATTTATTATTTATTTTAATTTATTTATATGCTAAACCTTAATTCATATACCTTTCCGATCGGAAGGCAAACATCCTTAAGATGCACCATTCCATAGTGACAATCGTTGACCCTGAACAAACTTTTGCTGGGTCTAGATTCGAGGTGGGCTGTCGAAAAATAAGAGGCTTCTAATTGCCGATGAAAAGGTATTCGCTATTAAACGCCTAAACATACCTCGAGTAGCCATGGGTGTTTAACAAAGTCAAAAAGTGTTTAAAAAATACCGTCACCAAATACCTACTGTACTGATTGTACTGTACTGACCTGATTGAGGAAAGATAAGATCATAAGCCCATTCAAATCAATCAATCAATATCATTACAAAAAGGTAGGCTAAGCCTTAACAAAAATTAGGAACAAAATGGTTTCCGACGATACCAGCGAAAATTTCATTCATTTCATTTATGTCTGGATAGGTATCGTCACTGTATGCAACATATACGAAAGATCCATAAAGCTATTTGTGTTTTAAAATCTTAAGTTGGATAGCCAAGACTGCTACCTCTGCTTTATGCTGCCGAGGTCCTGGCTATAATTAAAAAATGACTGCTAAATCCGGGCTTTTTTGAAATGAATGGTTTTCGGAGAAGTGCATCAAATCCTTGAACCTTTGAACTTTTGAACCTTTGAAACTTTGAACTTTGAGCCTATGAACCTTTGAACCTTTGGATCTATGAGCTTATAACCTTTGAACTGTGTTCTCCCTACCAATAAATTAAATAATAAATACGGTTTCAACAATGCAGTTAAAAAACTCTTTTGTACTGTAAAACTGTAAGTAGGATCATCGCTATTTTACTCCATACAATGATCAAAAAAAAGGAAAGTGTACCCAAATCAGAGAACAGGCCCCACTGGGTGAAACAAATACTTTGATTCTTTAGCTATCGTTTGGTACTCTTTCATTTTCAACACAAGGTCGGTAATAGTTTTTGAGTTTGCATCACGAAACGTTTCCCAATTATCCAGGGCTTTTTTTTAATAAAATTTTGCCATGTTTCTAAGTGAAGATGAAGACCATTTATATAATTTTTCTTCAGCTAACCACACAGATTTCTACAGAGAAATTTTGCGCTTTTGAGTCGCTTTTGTGGTCACAGCATTTTAGAGAAAAGTGGAGCTCCGATAGCATTACATTTGCCGTCTGAAACTATCTATTGTGACCTACAAAATAAAGGGTTTTCCAATAAGTGATGTTATTTTGAATAGCCCGCTATTTCGGTAGCTGTTACTTTTGCAGCTGTTATTTTTTGACATTTGACAAGTAGAAACTACGCCATTACTAAAATTGGAACGACACACGCTTCAACAGCGCACTGAAATTATAAATATTCGCTACAAAAATGGTGAAAATTTTGCAGCCACAGTTCGCAAAGCTAAAGCATTTTTAGGTCGTCGTGAAGCACCATGCCGGACCGCAATACAGAAATTGGTGGAAAAATTCGAGCTGTTGGGACAAGTATTGATCTGGACAACGTTTACTTTCAACAAGACGGTGCTACGTGCCACACAAGCAACGAAAATTGATCTTTTACGGGAAAAGTTGCCGGACCGTGTTATCTCTCGAAGAGGTGATCACAATTGGCCACCGAGATCTTGTGATTTAACACCTTGCGACTTTTTCTTCTGGGGCCAAGTGAAAGATAAGGTCTACGCCAACAGCCCAGCATCGATTCAAGACCTCAAAGATGCAATTCGTGAGTCTATCGAGCACATAGGGCAGCCACTTTGCAATTTTGTTATGGAAAATTTCATGAAAAGGATATGCTCCTGTAAGCGTGGTCGTGGTGGCCATTTGGCTGATGTTGTTTTTCATTATTAACGACATAGGTACCTACCTTTCTCTTTATTATGAAATAAATATCCGATCATTTATCTCAAAAAATGTCATTTTTCTTTGAATATCAAAATAACACCTCTTACTGAAAACCCCTTTATTAAGGGTGAATGTGAAAATCAGTAATTAGCAGGGTCCAACATTTCTAACTCGATGCGATCACTCTGTGTATTTTCTGCAAACCTTCTAGAAGCAATCTTGATTATCAGACCTAAGTAAAAATCCTAAAGAGAACCGCTTCCAAGTTTCCCTTCTCGCATGCATCTCTCTGCATAATTTAAAGAGCAGCACACTGTTAAACTAATCGGTGTATTGGTGAGACATTGCAGAGAATCTCACTGCGATATGGGCCATGCCATAAGCTATGCAAACCATGTGCTCATGTTCCAGCCAGTCTACCCATGTAGTGGTATGTCCTTGCATTTACAGTGTTCCTTTTACACCACTAACTTGTGTGTGCATTTGGCAAAGCACACTGGAGAGTGATTTCATAGAGAAAGAGGCGTCGTCAATTGTAGTCGTCCAACGTATATATCCATCCATGGGTTGAGGTTGGTTCTAGCTTTTTAAGGACACCGATGAAAGAGAGCCACCAGTGAGTGCATTTCTCGTCGCCCACATTGCATATTCGTCTTTCCCTTACACAGTCGTTTCTACTGCCATAGTATGCGTGCGAGTAAGTGTTCCATTTGCATCCATGTCCGGCAACATTGGACTCCCCGCTTACAGTCTGGTGTTTACATGTTGAATAGCATACCATTTTCAAACATTCTGTGTGGGAGTTTATGCACACTTTGCCTGTGTATATGCGCATCCTCCGTGCCTCTGTGTGCGTATCTTACATTCACTTCGACTTCAATGTAGGTATCCCTTTGCTGTTGCTCGACTTTGGCTCTGTTCCTTTCAACTGTACTGTGCGCTTTTGCCATCATTGGTGTAGTCTTCGTTGCACTCTCCTCTGTGCATGTGCTTTACCATTGCACTAGTTATTCTCTGTTTATATTCCTTTGCTGTTATTGCCCTTTACCATGGTTGTGCGCTGTTAAACCATCACCCCCTGTATCATCACAGCCATCCGAAGCAAAACCAACCCATATAGCCTTACTCCTGCAGCAATAGCAACAGCGACAAACATACAGAGAAAAAGCGAACCAGCAAAAAATCAACCAAAACGAAAATAATAATAAAATACCATCGCCATCGCCATCGCCATCCTAGAGACAGCAGGATCAGGTATTATGTGAGTCTGAAATCAGATTTTGTTTAGTTGAACGCGAATGCTCCTACAGTAAGGACGCAAACATTATATTCTACATCTTGTGTGTGCGAGAGTGTTTGTTGATTATTATCACAGTCTTACATCCTGACATCCTGATTACCAATTTGACTTTACATCGTGGCAAATAAATTTCAAATAAATAGATTTTCACCTTTACAACTCGATTACATCGTGTGTGTGTGTGTATCGAAAGGATTTTTGTGCCGTACAGTGACAGTGTGTGCTTTCTTCTTCTTTCTGTTTTCTGTTTTTTTTATTTGTATTTTGTGAGGTGTGCTCTTGGGTGTTGTTTATTGAATCAACAGTGTAAAGTTATTACAAACACAAGTTACATAGGTGGAAAAAATTTATTGGAAGGATGTAAAGTAAAAATTTACAAAACTATTCAACGATTTGACAATTTATTACAATTTTGTAATTTAGGTAATTTTAACGTACAACTTGTTAAAAATATTTCGGCGCGGTAATTTCAGAAAATGTGATCACACATTTTCGCCACCCAAAGGATCTTTGCGAATAAATTCGAAAAATAGTCTACAACAATATTAGGTGCAGTCTCACAAGTTTTTACATTGATTATGAATTAAATTTTGGTTTTCTGTGAAAGTGGTTGTGTTGTGTGAAGGAAGGAAAAACAAGAATTAATTTTTTTTCTTAAAAATTGTTCAAGTGCTTGATCGCAGATTCAAAGTTCGCCAATCTGGAGGGAGGATACGCTCAAAGGTGAGTTTAGAAAATTACAAAAAAATTTAAATCTCAAAAAAACTTATAGATACAAATTGTAAAAAATAATTTTGTCGGTCTTTTGAAAATTTACAATCCTGCAACTAAAATTGTAGCTGGTATTTTATCTCCAACGGAAAGGGGGTTGCACAATTAATTTTGTTGTCCCACCCAAAAGCAGCCCGAACTGATGTGTCCCACTCTGATATCCTGTGAAAATAAAAACAAAGCCCAATCCAGCCGACAATGAGCCGGTTTATGTAATCGCACTTACTTCAGGCGGATGTAGCAAAAGCTTTTTTCCTCTCGACTTTACTTCTATTTTGCTTTTGTTCCTCCCAGCAGCCTATGCTGGTGACTGCGACTGGTGTTGTTGCGATCGACCCTTTGCCCTATCTCGCAATAAAAACTACTCCAGTGTGTCGTCTACCTTGTGCTCCGACTCGTTACTCGTATATGCCATCCCTATCAACTGATGTAAATGAGTAATTGCAGTAAGTTAGGTATATAGAGGCATCCCGCAAAAAAAAACGGAGCAACAAAAAATAAAACAAGACGACAAAAAGCATGGTGGAGTGAGACATGCACCACCACTCATAGTTGGCACCATTTTCATGCGAACGTCGCTCTATAGGGATATCGGTGCATGCTTACATGGGTTTCCCATGTGAGGCGAAAAAAAACCCCACCGTGAACAGTAGAGTAATGTAGCCATGACCAGAGCCAAGTTAACCTCATGCTAGGCTGACTGTGATCCCCATTGCTAGACTTACATGCACACTCGCACTCACTGGAGTGGGGACGCTTCATAAACACCCATTGTGAGTGTGACCCCCCAGTAGGCCTACTAACCACCCCCTTAGAACAACAACACTGCCGTGGCAGAGCAGTAAGTCATTCTGCCTGCCAGCCTACATGTAACTTCCAATCGCACTCACACTGATGGCAGAATATACGCTTACAATCACCCCTATTAAGGACGAAACTATAAAGTTATCCTTTCGATATATATATTTGTGTGTCGTCGCTGTCGCTGCATATGCGACAGCTTTTCCCTTTTGGAGAGGGCTTTTTTAAAAGGCTTTCATAAGGTTTTCGGTATTAGGCAGACTATTGCATTACATCGCGGCAAACGACTGAGCGCCGAAATAAAAACAACAAACATTTCCAATTACTAGCTACTGTCGTCTGTCGCTGTGTGCATGCACCGGGTATTAAGTCCCATTGCATGCTGGTGTTAGGGGTGAATGTTGTACCACTTTATACCTACAACGGCAGATTGGTTTTGGCCACGAGCAGGAAGAACTCCTGATAGACAGTGTAGACTCTGCTTTTTTTTTACTTTTGGCCCCATTCAAGGGTTGCCTACTTCAACCTCTATTTTGCTACAGAATGAGGCGAAAAGAAAATAAACGAAAATGGAAACCCATATCACTCGTCAGTCGCCCTAGTTTGAGAAATGTGCGGCGACGACGGCTGCGGCGGCGGCGGGTGGCAGGGATGCACAAAGCCACAGTGGGTGGCTTCAGATATACCTAGTGTGCACATTCAGAAGGCAGAAAGCAAGTAATAAAAATAATAATGAGGTTGCAGGGAAGGTATGGTTTCTCCCTTCGGCGCGCACACAAATGCACATAGCACATGCATCCGCATTACAACAAACATCGGCAGAACCCAAACAGTCGGCGCCTTCAGAAAGAGGAGTCTATCCTCTCTCCATGTACAAGCGCCACATGCCACCCAATTTGTAATCCCTTAAAGAGGAACAGAACAGAAACACAACACAAAAAAGAAACACACAACATATCCTCGAAGGAAAAAGTAAAATAAAATCGCAGACTACATAGCCTTTTGGCATTTGAGTCATGGGGTGGCATGTGTAGAGTGTATGTACGCCCCATGCCGCTGTAAGCCTCGCAATAGTCTGGCTCTGTGGTTAACTTACATAATGCGCCCCAAAGGAAGAGAACGATTCCCCAGCGAAAGAGTACATCAGTGTAACAGTCGAAGAGAACTGCTAATAGCATAATTACATTTTACAGTCGCAGTCGCAGAGTAAAATGTCAACTTCGTCCTGTCGGATAAATAATTCATAACAGCATGGTCTGGTCGGCGGGCGGCCCTCATCCTTAGCCATGTTTACTCTTTCCATCATCGACTCTTTTCAGGACAGAACTTGCAGTTCTCTTTACACATGGAACTATGTACAAAGTCCCGACGAACTACGTCCGAGACTTACATATCGCTCAATGGCGTTTCCCGGTTTCCTATGTGTCACAGATTTTATGGATATCCTCCTCGCCCCCCCATACCGCAGGTTGTCTATTATTTCTTGCTCTTGGATGCAGCCGGGGCAGAGTCGGTGTATAAGTGAATGAAAATTGGGTGACACTCGATGTGGCAGGAGTTGGCGAGGTGGTGCATCGAGTTGGTGAATCGGTGCCAGCGGCAGGGAGGTGTTGAAATGGCGCGTGTTAAAAATTACACCTCCACAAACACACTCGGTGCTGTTCGTATTTTGCACGCGTGGCACCCACATAGATGCGAGAATGCATTTTATATAGTATCTACTTTACGAAGATACAGTATCTGATTGATTGGGGGTAGGTATATGTTTATTAAGTGTCTGACGATGGCATTAGGTTCGTTATCAGAAATCCTAGATTGGCATAGTTTGCTCTGTCACTTTATTTACTTAGTTATTGTACTTGTGTTGTGCCTCTGCCCGTACACTGTCCTGGAGCCTGTTTTGTGTGCTTTAAAGTGTTAAATTGGTCACTGGGTGTAGTGGAATTAATCGATTTCAAATGACGGCTCGTCGATAGCGTTCTCTCTGTAGTAAGGAGAAGAAGCGAAAAAAAGGAACAGATAATTAATTTATGCTGCAGCCGCACACGGATGCAAGCTTGTAAAATGCATGTCTCAAATGTTCGGTTTGTTTCTCTTTCGCAGTAGCCTACAGTAGTATAGTACCTAGTCGCGTGCAAAGGATTAAGAAACGGCAATTTAATTAGATGCAGGGAAATTGCAGACAGAAACGAGATTCGTGGTTGCACCGACAGGCGGGGGAGTAGAAAATCAATGGACAGGTCAGGCGGACAGTCAAGTCAATCCAATTCAATTGTCAACTTTTTAATTGGGTCGGATTGGATTATCTAATTAGGTAGTTGAATTGCGTTCTACGAGATTCCGAGGGGTTTAGCTTACGTTTACACTATAAGCGGGGTACCCTGTATATTACTGATTATGTAAAATTTAAATCTTAAAAAGTATAGGCGATTTTATTACATGAAAAGACCGAATTGATGGTTAAAGTGAGGATGTGGAAACTGCCGAAAGAGAAGCCACTTACGTACTGAGTGTCCGTTGATGCGTTTTTATAGAGATTTATTCAAATCGTGTTGAAGAATTTTAATAAAACCTAAGAAAATACTAAGATCCTTGTTATTTTTATGATGATCAGGTTGGAATGGAAAATTACATCCTTCAATTGATTCCTGTTTTTTGATTCTCGTACGATTTCAAACTTTTGGTGGATTTAAAGTTTTTTTTAAAGTTTGTCTGCGGGCGATCGGCGATAATATTTGTAAGGCTTTCAGTTGATTCAATGGAAATAAGTCTGTAAATAGCCGGAGAGTCAATGGCTAAATTTCGTTACATCTGTTTTTCTGCCAGAAATAATTGTCGAAGAATATTTTTCGTATCTCTAGTTTTTTCAGCGGAACCAGCGTCTTGTTTAAAGCACATACGCACACGATAAAGGTTATCTAGCTGCGGGTGTAAACAGTTTTCGAGCACTTTTCTTTACACTCGTAGGTACAAAAAAGGACTTGATTTACATTTTCGTAAGCAGCTCGATTTTTGTTTTCAAATGAATTTTCTTGATATAACAAATCAACCGTCTTTCTCAGTGGTTGGGTCAAATAAATTTTGAAAGATTGATGACCTCAGACAAAACCAGCCTTTTTTTACTGAGAAAGTCAATCAGTCAGGTTTCGTCTAACCTGATAGCGATACTTATTTTTTAAGCATTTTGCGGTCTAAAAAATGATCTGAAAGCAATTGGTGGCTAAATTGTATCTTCTTTCTGGAAATAACGTTAAGTTCTATTTCTAGAAAATATTTTTCACTTATTTGTGTCTCAAGCAATATGCTGCTTTATATTTATTTACCGACTTGTTTCTGTGACTCTTTCAAGCAGTTGCTGACTTAAATGTTAATCAATAGAACTTAATGCAATATCGTCCTTAGAATGTTCGGCGAGATCATCTGAGAGATATTTATGTGCAAAAATCACCTCTTGACGGGTAGAATTTTTCAGCAAATACTGACTTCAATTTTCTTACCAATGACCGGTTGTAGGATATTATTTTTTACAGATTATTTGAAGAAAAATAATAATTTTAAACGACACTTCTATATGAGTGTCTTCCATTTAAAGGTGACAATGAAATTATAGCTGTGTCTTCACAACTCAATAGCGAAAAGTTGAAATTCTCTTAATACTTTTTGGTTACTTCATCTTATTTATTTATCTTTCTTGCTTAGAAAATCTTGGTTGCCCATGTCAGTTAAATGACTATCTGCCCGTTAGAAATGTTTAAAAAAATTAACTTTGTTGTCTCAAAATTACCAGAGTTATTTCTAATAACTATTCTGACTAAAAATTATTCAATGCTTTGAAATGAATGATAGGTTACAGTGCTTCAATAATTTTAAATGCAAAGATGTAACAATTGCCCGCTGGTTTAAATTTATTTATCTTTTTTAGAAATATTCACTTTTAATCTTTCGTTGTTTTTAGTATATAATAAAAATGGTATTCCACTGAATTTCCTATTTTAATCTTTGCATAAATCAAGAGACTTATTTTAATATTTATTAAATTTTTAAATCATAAGATCCCTTGCACAAACAAATCTCAGACTCAGCACAAACAGAAGTACAAGTTCACATCATTTTCCAAAATGATTTTGGAAAACTTTGTGATAAAATGTAGAAATAAAAGTAATAAAAGTAATTTTATCTGATCTTTTAATACTCGTATATGACGCTTTTTAAGAGTACGAAAATTGCCCCAGTGGCGAAGTCTACTTGAAAATATTTTTCTATATAAGATGTGGCTGCATCAATGAAACGATATTATTTTTTGTAGACTATTTAAAAAAATGCCTGCACAGAAAATGAAACAGTATAATCCTACCAGCGCTTTTAAGCTGAATAAATCTGAGACTTCCCAGTGCTGATAGTAAAATGAAATCGAAATCTTGCTGTCATTGTCTATCATTCTTAGGACTTACAACAGCTGCAGGTTTAATTTAATAAATGTATTGAATTTTAGTTCCTTTCTCTGGTTTCCTGTTAATTTGCTTTTTGTTTTTACGTTGTAAAATGTCCAACCCACAATAAATAATCATTGTTTGTATAGCATAGGATACTTAAATCTATTTTGAATGAAATAGAAATGTCAAATGAAAATACAGCTCTGCACTTTCAAACATAAAATCACAATAAATTTTCTTTTCTCTAAAATAAAAATAAAAGGAGATACTTTATTATGTTATTTTTAAAAAGAAGGAACATAAATTTATTAATTTCTTAAATATAAATCATAAGATATTTCTTAATTTGATTAAAAATGAAGTCTGAATTTTTGGGTACATAAACTGATTTTAATAAGCTATTTTTGAACAGACTCCTTTAATTTTAATTTCTAGTCAAAAAAAAAGCGTTTGGAATTAAATAAAATATTTTTTGCAATTGTCTTTAAAATAATACAAAAATGTCATCGTAAATGTACCTTTAAGTTATTAAATATCATAGTTCAAGCTACTAAAATTGAATATCACCCGAATCATTTTTTCACAACAAGAGTGGAGATGTTCGCCTTCTTTTGGAGAAAGTCCATGCATAATAGCAAACTCCAGATGACTAAGTTCTCGTACCTATAATATCCCTTTGGTTATTATGAGAGAAGGCTTTGCGAAAGCAGCGAACGCCTATATTCATACCAAAACTTATTCAAATATTTTTCACTGCCAAATAAAAAATACTTTTTAATTCTGAAACACAATAAAATAATTTCAGAGTATTACTTAGTAAAGAGCTTAATTTATATTGTGCAAAGTAACAGAAACAGAATTTTTGAATCCCCAAGTATTTTCAATATAACGAGCTGATTTCTGAAAGCCCAATACTATGGGATACATGAATTAAAAATTTTTAGGAATACAAAAAAAGGAACACCCTTGCTGAAGTCAACAACATATCAAATTACCATTATCATAATGATACACTGACCAGCGCCTGCCCATCGTCCATCTTTGTACGCGATACACGCAGCCCTTAAGTACGAATATCAAAACAACACTTGAAATAATTCTTTTCCACAATATATAAACAAGGTATGAACATCAATTTACAATAAACACTTGAAATTCCCCAAAGACCGTGTTGCCTCTTAAAAACGTTTGTAGCTTTCTCGAATTTCGCCGCACTAACAATTACAAGTGTATCTACTCAATAATTACTCGCCGTCAAATGAGCTCGAATTACTTTAAGTGGTCTAATTAGAATTTACGTGTTTTTCCAATTAGTAAGATTCCTACAGCTTACAGAGCCCACAATTGTCTGCAATTTTGATTCAGACATAATTGTAGGTACTTATAATGAGGACCTTTTCCACGAAAAGTTCTTCACTACCCTTGCGTAGGTGGCCGCGTTATTAAATTGATGTAAATCAATCTGTATAAATATCGTTCGAACAACAAGTTAGATGACTGTTGCTGTCCAAAGTATCTTATGGAATGTAGTTGCTATACATACAAAATAAGCCACTCGGGAAATGTGTTTATTAACGCATTTCTGTAACTTATATAAATATATTATTTTGTAAAATAATAATATTATTTCAGATTTGAATATAATTGGGTTATTCATGTTCGAATTTGAAATGTTTTCGATTTAATTCAAGAGTGAATTTCCTTAATCCTGTTGTCATTGTTCTTGGCCCAACAGGAAACAGTTTTTTTTTCCAGCTCATACACGAATCTTTAGTCGTTAACAAATTTATGTTTATTTGTTGATGTGAGTGAGATTTGGATCTATGGGAGCACATTAGATTTGTCTAACATACCCGGGTGTGCGAACCTTTTGGCAATTGTTGCGAATCATGAACAACTTAAAGCAGTTTAAAGGATCATTTTCTATGGGTAGGCATATTTTGTTAAAAGAATGTTTAAGTTGTAAATTTTGGTATAGTCTTTCCTGTTTTAATGGTGGAAAAATCATTAACTACAGTCGGAATTAAACCGAGCATTAGACAGAACTAGAGAATGTACTTAAAAATGTTCTCAAAAGCATCGGTCTTGGTGACTTTTAATATTCAAAGATATCTGTTGCTGGTTTTAGTTTTTCCAACTACTTTGGTGGCAGAGAGTGTATATTTTTAGGTATTTCCAAAGTCAGGGGTCGAATCGCGTCGTCCGGACCCCAGGATTATCAGTGGAGTGAGTGCAGGCAGGATGAAAATTCAGTGAAAATCACTTTTATTCCGAAGATCTTCAATGTTTTTAGCTATGACGATTTTGCATCAGTAACAATGAAATCAAATAAAAGACATTCAGCAATCAATGTCCAAGAACCATAGATCTTTCCTGGATCCTAGACTTATTGTTCTCTGTTTGACAGTTCTCAATGCAAACGCTACTTAACTGGGAAAGTCTTTCACATGAAATTGGAATTCAAGAACAGACGCTCTTTGGCTGGACCTTTTAGCCCATTTAAATTCGTTACGGGATTTGTAATTGCACTTTTCACTGGGCACTTTAAAAGGGGCGCACATTTTAGCTAAAAAACATTTTCGGCATGTTATGTGGATCTGCCTCAAATCCCAGAAAGTACAGTTGAAGATGCATGCTGAATTCTGATAGGTACTGAGTGGAACAATTTTCAGCGAAGTTTTTATATATATATATAATATATATATAGGACTGCAAAGAGCGGTTTCTCCAGTGATTTGCTTTATTAGAAAATGGATTGGAAACTACAAGTCTCGCAGGAAGTTGCTGATGTGATCATTTTCACACTAATAAGTCATAAAACAATCCTACCTTCTATTTAACCGAATAGGAGACAATTAACCAAGCCATACGTGCCACTAAAGAAATAAACCAAACCAATGAACATTGCCAAAAGCCAATTACTAGTTAGACCCCAAGGACGACACTAGCAGACGAGCAGCAACTCCACGAACATTCCATCCCGGAAACTCATTTTTACCGTGCGAATATACCAGCCCAACTGAATTGAATTTCGTTCAACCAACTTCGTACTTGTAAGCCCCCAAGAGTATGACAATCACTCATCAATTATCGCGCAACTTAACTACTCCTATTACGCGTGATTTTACCCAATTTCAGCAGCTGCAAGTCCATCTCTGTGTAATTACTCCAACTGTTCGCACCGACGACAGATTCACGGCTGCATCTACGAACTAGCATTTGTAAATATGTCCATAATTATGATTATACTGCGATGCGATATTATCAAACGTTGGCAAAGGAAATCGCATTAACACCAAGAGTCACGCATTCCCAAGGATAGCAGCCATCCTTTGGATAGGCCGCGTCCACTCTGAATTAGTTACAAAGCATCATCATCCCAGCGCTTTAGCAATGACCTATACCACGCACGCACATGTTCGCACTCAATTAAAGGTTTACATTAATTCCGAGGCTCGTGATTCCATATAGGCAAATCATGGTGCAAGAGCAGTGAATTAAATTATCATACTAATCGATGGTCATTAAGTGCCCAAAATTTAACCTAAAATCGATAATTTACACGTCGCTAAATCGGGCATTATAATAATCACATGGCGAGCATATGTTCGGCTTCGTCCTTGAATGCAAATGTCGCTCGAATGAAATTAGGGTTTGGGGGCTTTTTGCGCTCGCCATCATCCGACGGAATGCAATTATATGAGCAGTTAAACAGCCAGCGTCCCGATATGCGGGCTTAGCCGAAATGGAAGATCTTTGCAACGCAAATTGTGCGGCGCAATAAATGGGGTTTCAGCACTGCCAGTGTTGGTATGGTAGCCATCAGCGGTGAACGCACGGTCTGTGGGGACTTACTTTGATAATAGTTGTGCACTCAAATGGTGGCGTCTATTAATGCGGTTGCACTAATTGCGGCGAATGGATTTATCTGAAAGATGTTCCGCACTGTGATAAGGCGGTGAAAGATTTGCAACTGATAGGAGCGGTCTTTTGTTGGACTTGTATCTATTTTGATCTACTGTAAGTTGTACCAAAAAAAAACATCATGGCAATGTTTCTATTCACGGTGGCAGACTTGATTGCCTTCCCACCAAAAACCACTCACCACTTATGTAATGTGTTAAAAAGAGCAGGAAAAACTTATTTCAAGAAGACGTTCGTTTGACATTTCCATCCACCCAAAGGCCATTAAGACGTTCTTCTTCTGTTGTTGCTTTGAACAGTCCGTACCGTAGGTGCACCGTATTACAGCAAACAGTTGCGACTATGGCGACTGTCAGAATGGGAAATAAATTCTGTATGATTGCCAAGTTTCGTAAAACACTATAAATATGTTTACCATATTATAGGTTTTTAAATCGAAGGGCAGGCAGCCGCCACACGTACAGTGCACATAAAGTAAGTACAAAAAAAAAATATATATAGTTCGAGTGTCGTAAAGTGACATGGCAAATAAATAAGCCTTATAAGCTTTGCAAACAAAAACTGAAACTGAATGACTTAATGTAGTGGTACTGGGTGAGGAAAAATTATACCACGTGATACCGACTGACAGTATTTTATGTACAAGATATACCTAGGGTAAAGTTTTCCCTGATCTAGAAGGTTATCGCAATTTACTCTCTCCTCCCTTACACGATATCATTCATTTTGGGGCGATGCTGCTTGCTGGATTGCCATGCCAGCCTGACTGAGTTTTATGTCGCAGTAATTCACTGGAAATTGTACGGAATTTTTATTTCTTTGTTTTGGCCAACTGCAATTTTCAACAAAATTTGGATGGCAAACGAAGAAGAAAGAGCAGAATGGAAAAAAGAGGACACTAAGACAGGATGCTTACTTCGTTGGGCTTGCTTAGTTTCTCGAATTGTTATCTGAAATTGTTTTGGCTCGTAAAACTCTTTAAAAGAATTCAGAATGAACCGGCGGCGAACTGAATGGCATCTCCATTTACAAAATGAGGAAATTTGCCTTCCCATATACTTATCTTGATGTTAATGGTGGTAAGTGGCTGTATCGCCAAATTTTTTTTCGCTCACTTTGTCTTTTTGTTTTGAGCATCTTCCATAAGAGATTTAAATAGCAAAACGCTTCACAATTCGAATTATCAGGTACTAAGTGTTGCCCAGCCCTTCCACCCCCGAATGATACAGTTAAATTCACTTACAGACATGCATTAAATTGGTTGATGTATCTAAAATTGCTTCAAATTTGTCAACAAAGAGTAGTTTCCAAAGGCTATTGGTATGAAATCAAAGTTAACCCGTTTTAAATTATATTGCTTTGCAACTTCTAAAAATGATGGCAAAGCCTAAGCATAAGCTGTAAGCAAGCATTTTATGTGTATTTTTAAACGTCATGACTCATGAGTCGCATTAACAAATTGGCCTTAATAAAAGCTTCTGCAATCTGTAAAGTCCTTGGTGTTTAATGTATACTTTCATGTTCCGAATTCTGGTACCAGCGATGGATGCCCTTATATTCGAAAATGTAAGACATATTTAATATGGATCGATGTACAAAATTTTGTAACTATTGCTGCCATAAGTGACTATATCGAGGGCTTGAAATTTTTGTTCCAAAGAAATATGCTGAGCGCTATTTTCCGGTCCCGCTCACATTTTCCAAAATGTTTTGACAGTCTATAACTAATGTACATTAATTTATCAGATGTCGAAGTAAGAGCTGGTATAAGTGCTTATTATGTCATTTTAGAGGACTTTGTTGTATGAAAGACGCCACGCCCTGTATTCAATCTCGCCTGCAGCTCTGGCCAAATAAATTCTTTGTATTCATACAGTATGAATCGATTTACTAAATTTCACAATGCCACAAGTGCCATGTGCTTAGAGTTAGTGTGTTGGACAACTAAGCGAGGGGTACCCGGTTCGAATCCTTTTCAGCTTTTCAATTAGCCGTTTGGACTCGGCGTAAAATTGTAGATTCCTTCCATTCGTTCCAAAAATTTAAAACCCACAAAAAGAATATTTGTGAGAAGCTAGGCCTTGGGTCCCACAGACCTGTCGCGCAAAAATATTTATTTATTTATTTTACAAGTGCCAAGATATAATTTAATACATGTTTTTCTTGTCGCATGTTGTTGTAACCTTAAGAGCGTACTCTTTTATGTTACTTGCGCGCCACCTATCGTATATTTTTTTAAGTAAATATCGCTATATTCTTTTGCGGCACTTAGAAATAGATTTACCAAAGTTATAACTAAATCCATTTGGCGGTGAACGAATGTTCATTCTAATACTATTATATGTTTAGTCAGTTAACAACAAAAAAATGCATGTAATTTAAAATATCACTAACAGATGGCGCACCAAGTTTCGCAACGCTTTTACTGGCCCTGCCAACTCAAGAGGCTCAAATTAACTTTCTAAAGAATTTCAGTGATCAAAGTTAGACTAGCAAGGGATATAATTCTTAGTTCAACATTTAAAGCAAGGAGAAGTCAGCAGGATATCCAGCGCCCCCTTCTCCAGTGTCATACATGACCAGCCGGTCATGGATTTGATCGTCTTCCATTGAGAAGTAATTAACCTCGGTGCCATATTTGCCGCAGAAAAATATTTTACTTCGGCAGAACATTTACCATTGGATAAAATGGTGCGTCCTTCATAAGTGCCTGCACGAAAAGCAAATACCTACAGATCCTTTTGTCATCTTTTTTTAATAAACAAAAATAGCAAACAAAATCAAAAGACATTCCAACTCAACTGACTGAAACCAGTATGAACAAGTATCTGCCCTAGGCACTCACGGCAGTTCTATGAAAGGATTATTTCCAAGTCCAAATTTGTAGGTACCTATTTCGCAAAAAAGGGCACGTATAAAAATAATTAATAGATTAGATCTGAGAGTTACATATATGCAGTCCATGCGACATTCCTCTACCTTAATGGGTCGTCTATGGCAACCTGTTTATGATAAATTCGTCTCCACTTAAATGCCCGAAAGACAGTTTGAAAAATTACCAAAACCACGATTATAGATGTCTTAAATAACTTTCCACATATGGACCAAGGGGTAGGTGGCGAATAATTACCTCAAACTTTACATCGTTCATCCTTTGAGCGAGCAGTCTGTCAATTTGATCGCAGAACATACCTACTACATCTTGTCAAACCAATAAAACCAAAGACATTTTATTACCCGAATATATGTCAAAACGAACAAAAGACCAAAACAAAAGGACACAACAAAGCGCACGATGTGAGACCAGAAGAAAAGGGAAAAATTGTCACCAGCTCCAATTTACTCGCGCGATTATTGTCTTGTGTCTGTCCCCTTTACATCATTGAGTGGATTTTTGTAAAACACAAAAATAAAAATAAAAAAAAAATTCGTGGCGTGTCCTTTTATGTTTAGTGGGCTTTATATAAATTCGCGCAGATATATAAGAGAGTGCACATTAAATGCGTTCACGAAACCATGTAAGACGAGGAGTTTTTTTTTCTATTTATTATTTTTTTCGAGGACACTGGTGCAAGAAGCAGGTTTCTTAATTGTCCCCTTCTCTCGCATTTGAATGGTGTCGAAGTAAAATGCAGTTTTTGTCGTTATTTGTTTTTCCTATATGGTCCGCATCACGTCACGAGACTGTGGGAACTTACGTGTCCTTTGTCAACCACCGGGGTAGGCAGTGCTAATTTAGTTGAATATCGCAAATGCACTTTCCATAATTAGTTGAAGATAAGGGGTGTAAATCGAATGGAGAGTGCAAAAATATCCTATACGAATTCGGGCCACCATTAAACTTTTTTATTTGCACTCGCGGTTTTATGTAGACTCAGCCAAGCTGGAGAGCAGTGAAAATGTCCTTTTTTTGCGGGCACAAAACTGATTTGCAGCCATTTTTCGAAAGCCGTTGAACCCTCGGTTTATGCTTGAAACCTTTTTGTTGTATGTAAGTAATCCGAGAATCAGAATCATGATTGACATGACACAATGGCTTCTGGTGTAAATGCAAATGCATATTCGAAGGAGGTGCGTATGGTTGCATGCATGCGGCACACCTACCCCATGGCGTGGTATAATTAAGAAGGGATCAAGTATCGATCAAAATGCAATTTCATTGGATGAGGGAACTTTTTTTTTTGCTTTTTTTTCGGCATGAAAGTGATGCAAGGGCGGACTCCTAAGCGTCTGAGATGATTCTTATATGAGTATTGCGAATGACATTTGGAATGGCGCACTGCATAATCGTTTTTGGGTTTACTTAATGGCGGACATATATTGGGTCGTATGAATAAAACGTAGCAATTGCTTTTACTCAAGAGAAATGTCAAAATCGAAGCATTTACTACGTTTCGTATTAATAAAAACCAATTTGAAATAGTTCCAACTTTTGACATGTTCGAAAAGCGGCGGCACTGGTCTTTTACTCAGATTGGTATGAATAAAACTTATCAGTCAAAGCAAATGCTACGCGAATTCTGAGTCTGCTATTTAGTTGACTCAGACCTTTTGCTAAATATTTTGTACGCAACTTTTTAACATAAAACAATTTAAGAATTGTGAATTGTCGATGTTATGTTTATAAATAGTTAAATTAAGTTCCATTTCATTTGCCTTATAAGAAATCTTGTAAAGGACTTTTGTACCCTTTCTAACCGTATTATAGAATTGGCATATATTGGGCACCAGACTATAGAGCAATATTCAAGGAAAGGTCGTATTAGAGACATATAGACTGATTTAAGAGCAAATGGGTTCGAAATTCAGCAAATCTTCTTTTAAGAAATGCAAGCATCGAGTTTGCTTTGGCAACAACATAATCAATGTGAAACGAAAATGCAAGTTTCGTGTCAGAAATCACACCAAGATCCTTAATTTCGGTTTTTTGTGAAAGCTCGGTCCCAGAAATTGTATAGTGATTGAGTACACAGAAAAAGAATCACATTTATTTATGTTTAATGTAAGTCGATTAAGGTTACACCAATAAACTATTGTGTTTAATTCACTTTGGAGACGTTCACAATCATAAAGAGAAAAGTTTAGCAATTTTATTATATGTATCTAGATTCAGATTCTTAGTCTCTGGTTCAATTCCCGGAAAACGCATATTAGATCTTAAGGTTCTTTGAACTAAGCCACCTCTTGCGAATATCTAAAAAAAACAAACAACCGAGAGTACAACTGTCCGGAAAAAGCTTCTCCAGCTATTCGAAGTCGGAATACAGTTCAAGGCCCCTGCATTCGCATGGTTTCACTAAGTTCACTGTTAAGGAACGTGAAGCTCCTTTTTATGTCAAAAGTGGACCACTGCTGATTCAGAGAGCAACTAAAGCCTACAATCTACATCTTTCGGTGCTCTATACAAGTATACATGTAGGTACAACTCATTTAGGTAAAGATACCCTGAGACCTACCTACCTTTCCGGTAGATATAACGCAGTGGAGTTCATCATCTTGTTGAAGTAGGCTCGTTAAGGAACCTTTATTAAGAAGAAATGACAATAAACTTGATCAGACAACTCTGTGTTACAATAAAGCAATCTCCATAGGAGCTCAGTCAATCCCCAACAACTTAAACCCAATTACTTCGCAAAATCCGCGGCAAATTTAATGCAAAGCTTGACACAACCCAGGCATCTTAAAAACAAACCCCATAAAGTTACTCGCCGCTGATGCCATAAATATAAAGCAACTAAACTGCCGGTCAGATAAACGCATTCACAAAGTCAACGACGATGACGAAACTACCACAATAAAAAAATTGAAAAAATAGAAAACTTTCCCCCATCACGAAACTGAATTTCCTATACAAATTATCTCCACCATATCCTGTCAGCAGTTTGCTGACTTGTGCTCCCTCAGCGGTCTACAAGCGCAGCGGCGAAGCAATTCCATGAAAACGACACAACTACTTGGAGTTCCTGTAAATTGTCTATATATGTAGGTATACTATATGAAATGCATACAAACGGCGTCGTTGCATGAAGGCACGATGAGATTATTGCAACAAAAAAAGAACAAAATTCCTGAAGGAATCAACCGCAAGTCAACTTTAAAAGCTCTTCGCCGCCGCATGCACCGTCGTCTATGCAGTCAGCCTATCTATATGTGTGCCGCTATTACAGGAACTGGGGATTCTTACGATGTCGTTCTTAACATCTTCATTGCTGTCGCGATAACCACCATCCACCATCCACCATTCGCCATTTTCCATGCACCATCCACCGGCGGCATCGTCATTCTGATCATTATCCTGTCTTTTATATCGTGGGGGCTGTGCATATCCTTATGCGGTGCAAAGCGCCACCGCCAGCTATACATCAGTATCGTTCCTTGTTTTTGTAAATTTTATTCGAGTCCCCCCCGCCATCAAGGATATGCACAAGTAAAAATATATATTACTTTGTGATGAAAAAGAGTGCCGGTGCATAAAACGTTTATACATCTTTTACAGTGTACTTTGAAAATAGCCCGACGGAGTTTTGTAAACGAAAAAATTGCTAATTGTCGGCTTTGGTTCATTAAAAAAAAATGGAATACTATCTTTACGACAAGGATTTACGAGTACGAGTACGAGTGGCAAAGGATAATAGTAGTTTCGATGTGCCTCACCTAAATCATCTTACAACATGCCATGTTCTGCATGGCACAAACTAAATTTATAACCGCCACTGAATAGGTTATTAAGCCTAGTTGTCGTGCACTTTTTGGAAAACTCCTTAAAGGAGGTCTTAATGTTCCCTGTTTATACCGGCCAAATGATAAGATGTGATTAAGACCTCCACATGGCTACGATCCCAACCACATCATACAATCTGTACCAAGGAACTTCAAGCTCTAATTTTACAACAGGTGGCCGCCATTCAAGACCATATGACAGGTCGGTGTTTTAGTCACTAAACCAACAGCCCTGTTCTACTAATATTTTGGATATGGGGGCTATATCTTAAAGGATGCGTATAGCTAAGATGCTTGCAATGTGGCAGCTATCACTGATCTCTCTACCTGCTGTCGAATTTCTGAGGGTATCGTATCAGGCTTTTCAAAGTTTTTTCATGTTGATAGATTAGATTAGACTAGTACAGCCCGTGGTCGAGATTCGCCCAATTTTGTCTGTAGATAAAGTAACGAAAGCCAACTTGTTTTTTACATAATTTATTTATTAGTTATTCAAATTTATTTATATGCTTAATCTTAGTTCATATACCTTTCCGCTATGAAAAAAGAATGGAAAAGGGCAAAACATGAATGTTCGTTTCCATAGCAACACCTTGCTTACTTTTAGGGGTAATTAAATTGCATACCTTTATGGGTTAATGAGACCCTTCAACAGGTTCTTATCTAAGATGATTAAATTCGTTACTATGGAAACATGACGGCGACAAATTGAATTGCAACAAAATGCTTTCGATTAACTGCTAAGAATTTTGTATGGGAAATTCTTAGCTTCATTTTACCAGTCTTAATGGCGACATATAGATACGATTTTTTGTTTGTGCACATCTATGGCACAGTACCTTTCGAATGATATAAGTTTCATGCTCGTCATTTCATGATAAATATTTAAAAAGTGCACGGAAACTTTTAATATTTACGTATTAATATAATGATTGTTAAAACGGGAGAGCCTCTAAACAAGCTTCGACTTCATCACAGATCTTTGAGAGCTGCTTGGCTGGCCGAAAAGATGAACATGGTTTTTCCATGTGTGTTAGAACTAAGATTTATTCTAGCGCTGTGGTTGATTGAAAGGACTTCAGCTTGGAATTCGTGTTGATAAGAACGAAACAGATTATTCACAAACTCTAATGCAAAGCACACTCAAGCTCGCTAAAATTTTCGCAAGAGCTTGCTACAAAAAATAGAAATGCAGTCGAGAAAAGCCCATTTTTCGACTAAATTTGTCAGCAGCTGGGTCTTTTCATGGCAAGCCAAATTTCCTAAAAAGTTAGAAAGTTGTTTAACGTTCAATATGTTTTAGGTTTGATCAAACTCCTTTAATTATTCTGTAACTCTTTTTCCGACTTTATAAGGTGTTTTTTCGGAATAGCTTTAAAAACTACTGCACGAAATTAACTCTGGTTTTCTCATTTGCATTGCCAGAAGTTGCGGTCAAAATATAGGGCATGTTTTATCGATATAAGGTGTCCCAAAAAAAGAATTTAAGCTTTTAACTTAGCAGAGCGTATTTCAAAAACACCTTTAGGCTCCTGGCACCTTCCCACAAACTGAGTGAGTGTACAGATTCTTCACTAAATTCAAAAGTCCCGTCTATGCCATGCGGTTTACACAGTCCAAGTTAAGCTGTTTTACTCAGAGTTAAAGTGTCGTCGAAATTTATTTTGCGATCCCTAGTCTCAATAGTACTTTCCTCAAGTCGGTTATGGTTCAGTCTTTATTGTCATGGATGTCGCTCTATGCACCAAACTTGTTGCCCCATGTGCAAGGGCTTCCCAACTTTGGGTTCCTACCTGGCAGTGAGTTGTTACAAAATGTGTCTTTGGGAAATTCAGGTTGTTCCTCATCTAGGCTTAGCACATGAACAAGCTAGCTCCAACTATTCTCGGTATCAAATAGTTTTCCTTCTTGTTGCTCTCAGTGCGCCTATCTGGCGGGAGTCTTTCGGACGAAGGAAGCTTATGATGGAAACACAGTATGATTGAGATATTGAGAGTTCAACGCAGGCAAAGAACCAATGACTCGGGTTTATTAACAGCTCCCTGGCTTCAAACACTAATTCAATGTCAATAGGCATCTTTTACATATTTTACATATCAAGTTGCAGTGGAATGGACCTCTCCGATAGTTGCAAATTTTTGAAGTGTTAGAAACATGATTCGACTTTAAATTTCAAACACATATGCGTTTTGGCAGTACGCATAATATTCATAAGTCACATCCAGTCAGATATTACTGCAATCCTCCATAAACCGTGCCCCATCCCATCAACGCACAAACAGAAACCTATTCCATCCAAAGTCAAACAAAACCATAGAGAAAAAGCAAAATTAAATTAACCCTAGGATCTCTATATATCACTGGAGGAAACCTTACTGATGAAAGTAATGAAAACCAAGTGTCCTATTTGAAGTTTTCCATGGCAATAGCGCCATGCACTTCCCGTGCCGGTAATATTCTCTGTTTTTGCCTGTGCATATCCTTTTTATTTTTTTGTTGTTGTTTTAAAAATAATAACCTGCATCAACTTGTGCAGTCAGGAAAAACTAAAAGAGACGGAGCCTTGTTTACGCCAGAGTGATTTTTCCGGTATACTACGTATAGAAACACTACACCCATAGCAGGCTACCGGCTACACCGGCATCGCCCTCGAAGGTTCAAGTTAAAAACAGCGAAGCCAAGTGAACTGCACTTACTTCCCTTAAAGGGCTAATTATTTCATGCAAAGGAAGTAAATTGCTTACACAGCAGACACACAGATATGAGTTTGAAAAATAAAAATTGGATTTTTTTTCCGGAATTCCGCATGCTCGACAACCATCTGCCAAACACGGTCAGTTAACAGATGGAAGAAGGAAGAGTGCAGCCAATTAAGGAGGAACCCGAAAAATTAAAAGTAAAACTGAATTCAGTTGAATTTATGGAAAAACTTGGGCAATGGGTATTTTATTTTTAGAGCTGAATGCGTTCAAGGAAAGTCCTAGGTTTAGCAGTAGAAGATAACTGCGTTCTTTTTTCGGTCTTCTTGAATTGCCTATTTTTTTTAAATGGGTGGGACTTTCAGAGTTAATGATCAGGGATTAACAATTAACTCTTTAAAGGTATTTTTTCTTTCTTTTTGACACGACTGGGAGAAAGGTATCCTAGTATTTTAAAGGGCAGATCTATCATGGGGATCATGCATGTATCATATTGCAATGAAACCCGGGAAGGTCATACGGCGGCTGCGAAGCGTTTCCTGGACGTTTGTTTTTTCAATGGACTGCTTCCCGATGTTGGGGTTCCACCTTCCCTGATTTACAATATTTTTGAGTCCATTTTTTGAAACAGATCCGGAAATCGTGTTTAACCTTTGAATTTTTAGAAAATAATTCTAGATGCTGGTAGAGACCTTCCAAATAATTACTGGCAGTCAGAAGTTTGAGTTGGGATTCTGGGAGACAAAAGCAGTTTTCGGTTGCACGTTTTGCTTTAAGGGGCTTTGAAAACGAGAGGAGTTTTCGTTTCGTTCCCTTTTTTGACGCTGACGTTTTGTGGCCCATACGAATAGGTAAATAAAAGAATGAACACAATACTGCTTTGCTAAACTGCCTCGCTAAATTTTTTCTTTGAAACAATGATACTGGGGAAACGAAAGAAATTTTCGTTTCGTGCTAAAGAAAGAAAGGGGTGTAGCGGAACTAAAGGCTGCCCAAAACAAAAAGTACACAGTGTGAAAATACCCGCTAAAAGTATGCAAATACAATTACACTTCTTCCTAAACATTTACCAAGAAGAAAAGCAAAAACAGGAGTTACATGAAGCACGTTTTCGCTTTGAAATATTTCTTTCGTTTTTTTTCAAATGCGAAAGTAGTTTTCGTTTCGTTTTTTATACCGCCCTGGATTTAAAAGACTATGCAAACTTTTATCCAGGGGTCAATTAATCTTCCAGTATATTTTTGAGATTTTAGGTTTTACCAGGACAATGGGCTACCGTACGATAGTAAACCACCAGACAAATCACCCACAGGCACAATGACTTTACTCTGTCAACAATAGAGGCTTTTAAGTTTTGCCCTATGATATAGTTAAGACTGAATTTTTGCAACATACCTTAGATAGGCTGTACCAGTACCTCCCTCTTGTAAACCAGGCGCTCGACGAAGTCAATGACGTCTTTCTAACTAACACCCTAATTCAAATTAGCCAAAAACTCCGAAATACTTATTGGACATCTTTTTAAAGCCAGCTGGGATATTTCATCCACATCTGACACTTTCGGTTACATAGACAACTGACAAATTACTACGAGTAAAAGCTCCTAAAGTCAATTTTAAGTCGTTACAGAGCCTGGCTTCTGTAATCCGCGCAGACTCCGTACAGTCGGTCGAAGAAAGAATGTTTTGCAAAAACGTATTGACCCGTGACTAAGTCGAATTATTTTCTGTACGCTCTCTAACAAAAATAGTAACAGATGTCAAACCAAGCTCTGCCGATCTCTTCCCAAAGGAGATGCACCTTTTCCTTTGGAGTAAGTATTTTCAGTCCGCTAAATCCTTCAAGCTATAGGTATTGGTATGACTTCCACTTTTCTTGCTTTTAATAAGTAGTTCCTTCGCTTCATTTTTCTATATCTTGTCGCGGTTGAACAGCTCCGTTTAAGGGCGCATTTTTAGATAGTTTTTGATTGGACTACAGTCGAGTCGGAACTGGGTCTCGATCAACTGTTTAGGAAGCATTTAAAGTATAAATCGCCATGGATTGATTTATGGACATTTTAAAAAAAAGATTGACACGCGGGCGTCCGCGCCGGTCGCTTCCAAACCCCCTTTCCACAAGCAACTGAAAAACCCCACAATCAGCAAATCCACTTTAACCGACACGGACGGTCAGGCATCTCCCGAAATCAGAATTATCCTCAAAAGGCCAATGAAAATACCGAATCCCCCGACAAGCCAAGTGAATCACATTTCAGCATCAGAATTCCGCGATTTCAAATTGTTTTCGACGATTCTACATGAATTCCTGCAACATGAACACCGCAATTATTCCACTGTACCTTCGCTACATCACTGTGGAATCTATCTATCTGGCACATACATCCAAAGGATGTGTACACCACCAGCACGTCTGTAATGCATCCAACTCTAATATGATAATCGTTCAAATGAAATATTAACCAACAGAGTAATGTTGGGGATGCAGAAATTGGATGGCTCTTTCGCAACCTCACCAAAAGAACACACCGACCGACGACCAACCCAGAGCTTTGAGTCTCTTCACTAGTAAATAACTTCATAGCCGGGGATGCTGCGCTGACAACTCTCACACGAGGTTAGGGTTTATTGTTTTTCTCTTGCCCAAAAATTCCACTTCATGTGGTAATTACAGTGGCACACATGTTATACGGCGATGATCACACCCGACGGCAAAGCATCATCATCAACGTCATCCCTGCCACCACTATCATTATCATCATCATCATCATCGCCGTCGTCGTCGTCGTAGTCGTCAGCACCACGATGCAAAGCTTAGCGAGACTCAGCGTGGAGCTAACGTGAGCTCTACACCGCAATATACCCGTACCGTTCCGGGCTTGCACATCCAGAAATAACAAGGAGCTACACACTCATGACATGTAATCCATCCGCAGGTTGATGAGAAAAGGGACGAGAAACTTTACCTCCATACACATCTATATACGTATTCCCGCAGGTTTTCAAGTTTTCGGACCGAACCGAACGGAACAGAAAGTTTTAGTCATTTTATGAGGTGCAGCTAGCAAATTTTGCACAAGGAATCCCAACTGGAACGTGTTGGACACACACAACAAGGGAGGACGCAGGCAGCCAGTGCGTGCATGTGTTTAAATATTACACGCTGCTGTTATTAGATGGAGATTTCCGTTGTTTTGGAATCTAAGGATTACGCGCGTAGTCGCGCAGTGTTAATTTAATGGAAATTCCGCAAAAGCCATGTCGTCGTTTACGGACATAACTTTGTTGTGCGGCTGTAAGGCTTTAGGCGCAGAGATACATACTGAGGCATTGTATCGGTTTATAATAGATGCATAACTGGATTTCGCGAGCGAGTTTAATTTATTCAAAAAAAAAAAACACGTGCGCCGCACTTGGATATTTGGCCGGAGAGCCATACTAAAGCGAGATGTAATTCTGGGCAGGTAGTTTGGAAAATGTTCACCTGGCTATTTGTAAAAGTGTTATTAACACTAGAATGGTAATTAGTCGTTTGGGCACAGCTCTGCCATGTAAATGACTGGGCATTTAGTCAAAATTTATGCGTGCATTTAGGGTGTCCTTTTGTGTAGACTTGACGTTGTTTAATGAAAGGCATTCTATCGTATTTGGTTTGAAAGGCTTCAGAGGCTTTTTAGAAGAGGACTTGTTTTTTAATGAGACCTATTATATAAGATTACTCGGATCTAGTATCGGCAGTGAATTAACATCACGCATAGGTAAAGAAATGACAGACATTTGGCATGAAATGCACTTTTAGCTACAATGTCAAAAATAAGTCTTAAGGACACGAACATAGGGGGAAAGTAAATATTGAGCCCTGCATGTAGAAATAAAAGGAAAATCTTCTTAAAGACGTTCGGGAAAAATAAGACTATGCTCGGCTGACAGAATTATCAACCTTAAGCGAAAATGTTTCGATGTCCCTTTTGGTTTATTAGAACTCCTAGAGGGACGCATGCGTTTTCACGTCTTGGGAAGTCAGAAAAGTTTGAACAGAAGTAACTCCCTGCTTGCCATTAATGGCTTCAATGCATTTTCCAATTCATTTGTTGGCACCTTCGTAACACGACAGTAGTTGATGAACCATCGGAATCGGAAGTATGTATAGAGTACCCGAAGCGTTTTTCGAACGATTGTAAATTTGTGAAGGAGGATAGTCAACCTCGGTCAATTTTACAAAGGCAGGGCAATCTGCTTTCTCAGCTAAGAAATGCTTTCCGTTTTTAGTCCGGTCTTTTCTGAAGCTCTTATACAGATGGTCATCAAATTTAGGTACCTCTCGAACTACTTATAGATCGGGAATAAAAGCTGCCGAACTGAGTTCAATATTATATTTTTAAGGCGAGTCGAAGAGATCATGTTGTGATCAAATTATGCTAAATGTAAATGTACTAGAAAAATGCATGTTACTTTCCGATTATACCATTTATTGGTTTCAATATTGAAAAGCTGTCAAATTGTAAACAATGTCAAACAATTGTCAAATTAATAGAGAAATCAGTATGTTTTGTAATAATTTGTAATATTCCTAGGTCAGATTTTTATAACGTTTAGAAAATTTCATTACCAATAACTAACATTTGGTCCTTCGAGTCGGATTTATTAGATTTTAATAAACCGTTGCTAGAACTTGTACTTCAAACTAATTTTGTGCGATATAGTCTTCAAGGTATGATGAAATGGTAAGACCAAGTTCGACATAATTCTTCTAGATTTGTAATTGCACCGGAGCTCATTTGGGCAACGTACTGCTTCAAAGATGTGGAACATCAGAGAATTCCGAATGTTGTCAAGTGCAGTAAAAGTTTTATTTAAGGACTAGTCTGGTTAATATCTTAAATGAGTGAGGGGAAAATTTACAAAATTCACCTATTTTTTTATTTTTAATCCGATGAGCCATTATTGAGCTAGATCTGTATAATTAGAATTTTCCTTACATAAATTCGGTTTTTTGGCTTTTTTTGTAAGAACCGCGTTTTGTTCCGGGATAACGAGTATCCTAAGTCCCGATCCAGAACATAAGCAATCACTATGTCAAGTTTCTTCAAAATCCGTCCAGTAGTTTCCGCGTGATGCGTGGTCCAGCATTTTTTATTTTACAGTTTTTATATGTGAAGAAGAGAAGAGATAGAGAAGAGATAAAGATATAGGAGAGATAACCTAGACAATTTAACTGCAGCTTTACTCGCTGTTTCTTAACTACAACTTACAAGAATTTAGGTGCAGAGCTAAACTGTTCCTGTTGAAGTTTTATAGGTTCGCCATTTGCTTTTTCCGACGGGTGTAATTGAAAAAAGACATACGAAGTTACCTACCTGCGAAAGAATAAAGAACATCTCCTTAAACTCCGACTTGAGCCCATTGCAAGCAGCGTTGCCGCAGCATATTTTTTCCGCATCACCAGTGCAAAGAAAAGTCATCACTTTTGACATTTTCAATTTACTCAAATTTGTTTGCGCTTCAACCAAAACTTTATATCAAGTAAAATAACAAAAATATTACAAAACTAGCAGACCCTAACGAACGAGACTAACGAACAGCAATTCATTTTTATATATTACAAAATAATTTCATCGTAAATAAAACGTACCAAAACTAAGAATAAAAAATAAAAGAAATAAAGAAGGACTAGATTTTTTGCTTTGCACTGAATTCAAATCCTATAAAAAATAAATCAGCAATAATTTAAGGAATAAAATGTTGGAAAGTTTGAGTTTTTATTATTTTATTATAGGACGTTAATGAATTTATTTTTTTATACGAAAATTGATTTCGAATTGGCTGAAAAGGGAAACGAATGCATTCAGTGCCGACATATGTAAACATTGTTTGTATTTATAAATGCAAGTGTTGCTGTTAAAAATGTGGTGTTTTAAGACATTTTTTTTATTTCAAACTTTTAAAAAAATCAATGGAATGGAAACGTGCCATATGAAAACTCATTGTGCAACAGTGCTATTTCAATAAAATAGTGTCACAAACACGATCGTGCTACACTGGCAACGTTGATTTCGAAAAGGTATTGAAAACTGCGTAACACAAACTTTTTGATTGTCAATATGATATGACACCGAGAGTATTGTATTGTGGGAATAGCTTAAAAATGAATAATTTATAGCTGAATTTTATGAGGAACAAATTTACTAGAAACTACCTTTTATGACAGATTTTAACTTCCCTTATGTCACTTGAACTTCGAACCCATTAAATTTTGAATACTCGAAAAATGAAGATACGCAGAATGACGCGCTAAAATGTAAACAATGTAAAGCCAACAGCGCCACCTATCAGGTTTCATTGAAAGCACTGGCAGCAGTAATAAGAACAAACTAGAAAAAGTCAGCGAATTCGTTTGAGTACTTTTTGAGTTTATAGGCAATACACCTGCGAACATTGACTCTAATTTATACAAACTTGTGTTACGGAGTAGGAAATTCCATTTGGGAGTAGTTTCCACCATCGAGGAGCAAGCATCCCTATCTCTGAATGGCTATCTATCCCATATGAGTTTAGCTAACAGTTGTATAGGTACGTCGCTGAATCCTCACGGCTAGCAATCCAAATGACGATAAAAGTCAGTATACCTACTCCCCGAAGCGATTACACTGCAAATGACAGTTAAGTGCCATTTGGGCTTTGATTCATAAATGTGCCCCCAGCGGCTGTATTGTGCCAGACCTAAAAGACATGATCCTTCCATCATTATTATTGTAATTATAAGACAATTCTACTTGTGAAAGAAAACCAAAATCATCACATGCATCGCACAGGGACAAAGAGCTGTTGCTGTTCCATCAACAAAAAGGACATTTACTCTACGTATACTCATAATAATACAGTACAAAAAATACTTATGTTACATGTTGACTCACACAAAAGATTGTCTCTTATGCGCGCTCATAACTTTTATGTCAAAGTTTACTTTGTTAAATTTGTTTTGAAGTTTAGCATTCTGTTTTACTCTGCTTACAAAGGACTCCACTTACAATGGAATAAGCTCTCGTGTACATGCGTTTCACATGTCCTTGGATTGAGGGGACTACCTACTATATGGAATTATCTAAACAATATTGTCGCACAACATCGCTTCGGAAGTAGAGCTGCGACTGCATTTGATGGCCGACCATCTCAGTTGTGATACCCACTTTGTATGCTAAGCTCAAAGCAGCACAAAGTGTATTCACCCAGAACGTAAACCTTGAAGAAGCGTTATTTTCGTGAAAAACAAGACTGCACGATGAGAAGGCAAAATCCGATGAAAAGTGTTATCCCCAAAATCCACACAGGACGATGCGGAGGCGAAGCTCCACAACTTAACAGCAGCGTGTAACGTGCACGGGCCGTTTTGAAATTTAATCAACTAAATATTGCCTCCTTCTACGAGGATATCAGTGGGCTTACTCCGGTTGTATCTATCCTTTGGATGGGCGCATCACCCGCACGCAGAGTAGCAACTATTTGGGGAATTTATTAGTCCTTAACACTTCTATCTCTCCATGTATGCGATGGTGGCGGTGGCGGTGGTGCGGGTGCGGGCGTAATGGCCACTTTGAACTGTGCGGGGTTGCTATAATAAACTGCCCACAGTAGCAGCGTTAATGCACACGCATTTGTGGCACTATATCGTGTGCAAGTTTGGCGGCGAAGAATTTCAGATGCAATTTGTTGCAGGCGAGCTGGTACCATTCGCATGTCGGCACTCTTATGGTGAAATAGCATCGTAACACCTGATGACATATGTAAGGCCCAGTGTAAACGCAGCTAAGTCCCGGGATATGCAGAGTCATTTTGTAGGCAAGCAAACCGGTCAAAGGATTTGCTCACGCATTCGCCGCGTATATGCCGGTGGGGGCTTGCGAGAGATTAGCGGTTGAGAAATTGTGATTGCGTGAGACTACGACAGAGGCAGGGAAACGCATATAACAACACCGGAACTAGCACTCCATGGGGCAAATTGCTTCGATAATAACTTTACAAATTGCATTGTGCTGATAGGGTTAAATATGGGTACGAAGGAGTGTATGTCGCGGTGGATAGACGTTCGTAATTATTTTGTCCAATAGCAAGCAGGAAAAAGTGGAACGAGATGGATTTTTGTATTTATTATGAGTGAATTACTATCTGTGTAGCAGCGGTTGGATTTTCCTTAAAACTGATGTTTAGTAGGAGTGAAAGCTATGAGAAGACAACAACTGTTTGATGTGCGTGTGCTTTTCTGGTAATCAAAACTATCAAATCAGTGACTCCTCGATCAGTAGTCCAATAGGCTAACAACTTAGCCATATTAACCCATTGCAGATGCATTGAATTGCTCTGATTGCAATGATTGGTTACACCCCATAGCAATACAAAGACGGTACCCAAATTTATCAGCTGGTTTTGCGCCAAGTAGTACCAAGTTGCGACCAAGTTCAGTAAACCTTAAAGCTAGACCTACTTGCCATCAAATATACCCTACCTTGCCCTTGAGGTAGAACATTTTGTAGCGTTTTGTGGAAAGAACCTATATGTCCAAGCTACCTATGCGCTAACAAATCCCAGACACAGAAATTGAAGGAGTTCCGTAGAGTCCGTAACAGCTATTGGAAGCTCAAGGAGGATTCACAACAGCAAAAAGCTTTTTGGGCGTTGTGAGTGTGTATGATTTTTGTAACCATATTAGCAACCACAGGTTATACACATATACTTTTCAAGTTCAAGTTTGGGGATCACGTTCATTCCCTTCTTCTATCTAAACGGAAAGTTTTCCAAAGCTAAGATAGATTCTGAGGATCATTATAAATTTCATTAAGGGCAGATTTTCCAATAGTCAGATAAATAGCCTGCTTGCTAACTAACGACTAAATTTATTTCACTCTTTATCTGCTAAATATAAGTTTTGAGTTTTTCAATCATAAAACAAGAGCTAGATAACTATTCGAAGGTAGAGTGGTGTGAGTGAGACAGATTGATTGACAATATCCTGTGTTGTAGAATAGAAGATAGTCATGTTGAAGGTAGACGTCTATCATTAGATTAAGTGGCAAAAAAATTTTAATTTGGAGTGGAAAACGCTAATATTATATGGAGAGATGTTAATTTTACCTCTTCAGAAACGCGAGTGCAATTTTGTCGAACAGTTCCATTTCTACAATATGAAAATATCTCCCCAAACAAAACTTTGTAAAATAAAACTTTCAAACTTGACAGTTCGCCTACTTTAACTAGAGATTTATATTTTATCCGTCTCAAAAACGGGCAAATAATTATATGAGACAGTTAGCTATAATATCTTGGAATATCTGCTATTCGACTATTGAAAAATGGATTTATGTCTTATCTGAGAGTTAACCCCTATCTGAAAATCGGCCCTAATAGTGATAGGATAACAACAGGGATTTGAAATGCCGGCTTGGTTTTCGCTTACCAGGATATCATCTAAATGTCCACCATCACTTTGATGGGCATTCGGCTGTTCAAATATCTATGCACTCAATTCTTTGAGTAACTGGCGTTGAGCCCCACAGCTGAGGTCGAACTTAAGGGTAAAGATTTCTTCAATAATTGTTAAAAAGCTAATCATACTGAATATTTAGACACCTGGCGGGAGTAAAAGAGATATTTTCCAGATGTTAAATAGATGTGTAAAGGTTAACTATTTATGTGTGGATTTGTGCACGCGTCACGGAAAACTATTCACCCAATCCGTATAAATTTCTCTGAAAAACATAGGGCCTTACGTGGGGCAGCATTTAGTTTTTATATTACCTAAATCTTCCAACTCTTTTATACCACGTTCAGACTACAACTGTAAATGTTGGAAAATGTCACGGTCGCCATCACTCGTGCTTTCCGAAAGCATGTCCAAGATTCTAACTCTTCATAAGCACTCCCTACTTTCTACCATAGTACCTATCAGTGGTGCGGAGTCCATATAACTAGATTCCTACCGACTTCCCTTTTTTTAAATTTCCACAAGTCAACATTATCTACCAAAAACCAAATATGTACATTTATAGATGGAAGATGAGACGTAATGCACACACACGTAAGCCATCAAATAAACTATTTTGTGTTGTGTATCCATTTTCGTTCATCGTCGTCATCGTCACGATCATGACAAAGCGAACAACGAAGGTAACCCCAAATATGTCGGGTTATTAAAGCCCTCACTGGATAGTTGATTTGATTTTACGAGAACATTTGCTTGTCTCTTTTTTTCTTTCCTGAGAAATGATCAGATTACTGTGTTTGACTTGACAACTTCCCATTTTAAAATGTTCACGCCACGCCACTGCATAGTACCTATCAAAAATCAGACATCCTCATAATTATGGCCTCCATTCGGCGCAGTTTTTACAGGGTCCCCTACGCGACTGACTTCCACCAAATTTTGAGCTGTCGACAATTTGCAAATATAATTTTGACTTAATTTTTTTTTAAGACTGCCTAGTCTCCTTCCAATTTCAAGTCAGCATAGCTACCTTGGTAACAAATTTCTGGTTAAAATAGTTTCTTAAAGTCGTCTCGAATACCAGTCAATGCACTCGAAAACAAAACACAACGCATAGGTAGGTATAACATCCTCATGGCTTCGATGAAAAACGCAATTATGCCAAGTTTATGAGACGTGAAGCACGCAGAAGCGTGTAACGAATTTCCTATTTAAATAATTCATAAATCATTAGGAGCAACCCGCTGCCGTCTTTCGTCTTATAACAAAAATTCTTCATAACAAACAACAACAAAAAAAAGCAGCTTAATTCAACAGAAAATTTTCTTAACGATTATCCTTGAAACTATTTACCACACAAAGTTCAACATAAACATGTGCAACCGGAAATAGGAGACTAGACCGAAGAAGAGTAGTACAAGAACAACACAAGAATACAAAAAAAAGCTTCTTAACTAGGAAACAACTTTGTGATGTGTGGATTTAACTTTGGTTCTTTTTTTCGGGTGTGTGGTTTTTTTCGGGATAAACTCACACCACAACCAACACTACATCATCATCGACACAAGGCTTATCCTTTAAAGCCGTTGGCTGTTTCGGGATAGTGGGTTGGATGCGGCGGGTACCTACCTCGACGAAGTGCATGCTGTCACTGCTCTGCCTCCGCAACAAAGAATGCATAATTTATTATGGATCATTAATGATGTTCATATTTTATGACTTTGCGGTGCGCGGTTGGGGTGTTTCGCTTTACTTTTTCGCTATCGTGTAGCGTTTGTGTATTTTTGTTGTTTCCTTCAAAAGGAACATTACCATGCCCGCTCCCGCTCATTGTCATCGACATGCATATAACTTCATCACCGCAGCAGATGCATACATTATGTATGTGCCTTTGTGCCCCCCACCCAATGCCATCAGGCATCAGGCATCACATCGTCCCAATCAGTGCTGTCACAATTACCACACCCACTGGAACTGCTGATGCCAAACAATGGAAGTGCACACAGAAAAACAAAAAAACCAAGGAGAGATTTCACGCGGCATGGCACGCAAAAACCGAAAGGAAATTGGTTCATCTCGTCGAAAGTTAAATGTTGCCTTTTATCGTTCCGCTCTTAGTCTTTGGGGTTGTTCGAGATGGAAAATTACTTGACAGAGGAACTTTTATCGACATGACAAAACACTCGTACATTATAAAGCCAGGCAGACGTGGTATTTGTTTGACTATATGCAAAGTCCCGTCAGACAATGTGTTGCTTACAATGCGGCGAAAAACGTCAGTCGATGCATCAGCTTTTTTACTGCGTTCAGTTCAATTTGGGGGTTGACAAATGGAGAAATAATTGTTTGCTCATGATTTTTGAAGATTTTTTGAACATCATAATTTGATAAAGCTCAGAATGAGGTCCGAAAATTAAATAAGAGTTTTTAAGTAGGTACCCCAATTTTCCGCCAGTAACGCAAGCAAGTCGGCGCGGCGCAGTGGCTTAGTGGTTAGTGTGTTGGACTACTAAGCGAGGGGTCCACGGTTCATGAAAGAGCTTCTCAATTAGCCGTTTGGACTCGGCGTAAAATTGTAGATCCCTTCCATTCGTCCCACAAAACGAATGGTTGTGAGAAGCTAGGCCTTAGGTCCCACAGACCTGTCGCGCCAAAATATTTATTTTATTTATTTCTATCAAAAGCTTTGGTTATATCTCTTCTCTTCTCTACTCTCTACATATAATAAAACTGTAGAATAAAAATGCATGACCGCGCATCAGGCAGAAACAACTGGACGGATTTTGATGAAACTTGGCATAGTGATTGCTTATGTTCTGGGTCGGGACTTAGGATACTTTTTATCCCGGAATATAAAGCGGTAAGGAAAATTCTATTTATAGAGACCTAGATTAGTTATGGCTTATCGGATTGAAGAATAAAAAATAGGTGAATCTAGTAAATATTCCTCTGAGTCATTTAAAATATAAAACATCCTCCTGCGTTGTCCTGAAGCTGAGCAATGTTCAAAACAATTATTCAAATCATCGCCCATTTTTCCTTCAGTGAATACCACTGCCAGTAGTTATGCAGCAGTGAGTATCGGGTGTGTGTGTGAGTATTTTTATGGCGCGCTCTAACATGATCATATATGATTGCACTTCAATAGGCAGTCGTCTCTTTTCAGCGCACACATTCAAGTTGAACACATTTGCAGGTATTGTTCATTGGGAAAAGTTTGGAAATGGGCTGGTCGGATTCGTGTGTCACGTTGTTTCATTCGTGTTGCTTGCACGAAGGAATGACATCTGCACATTTGAGATCATGAGGAAAAGAAAAACTCCGAAATCGACATTTTAAGTCTCAGTTTTAAACCTTTTTTTGCTTGAACTTATTTTAAAAAGACATTCCGACCGACTGATAAATTTAAAGCGAATACAAAGACGTCCGTAGCATAATTAATAACCACAGATTTTGCTATCTGATTAAGAGAGAACAAATTGCAGCCGGAAAAGAATGCCAAATCGCAGTGTTACATACAAATGTTTGCATGCTTCAAACTCCAGCTTTTAAGAACTATATTCGCAACCAACTATGATATGCTTGCCAAAATGCTCTGTCAAAATTGCCACCACACATCAAGGGTGGCCTATTGTGTGCAATAAATCAAAGCCCATTAGATACTTATCATAAAATCAGACTTGTAACGTGGCAGTTCTTCAAATATATCATACCCGTTTTTGGTTGGCAGTTAAATACCTCCCAGGATCACGGATATAAGTCATAGAGTAAAGAAACAATTGTTGCCAACTATTCTGCGCCATCACAAACACACCGCATATAAACCTACCAAATGTAATGTTATACATCTTTCAATAACACAATCAAACATTCAACCCATCAGGCAAACAAAGAGGAAATGGGATTCGCTGACGTTTACCATAAATCCTTGCAAAACAGGAAAGACCAAATAAAACATTCCCACTGGGGCTTACTCCGCTGTAACCGTTTTGTAAAGCACGTTGTTAGCGACACAGAACTCAAACATATAGCTAAAGTCATACCACCCTGCTGCCAGCTAGTAAGGGCTCGTTTTGCCCTTTGACATTTGAATGCAACGGGTTTCCTTCTACCTACACCAAGGACTCAACTTGGACAAAACACATTTAGTGGATGCGGAGTTCGTGGCGGCGTTGTTGACGTCATTGTCTGCAACATACTTTCGGTTTCGCGCTCAAATCCATGCCCCAGTGAGAGTATACACCAAAGGAATCGTTTCTAAACATGGTGGTAGGGTAGGGGGAGGAGGGTAAATGCAGTTTATGATACTCCCATCAGGCCTTACAGAACTATTCAGACACAAAGCGCACAAAGTCCTGTAAATATGTGGTGTATCGTAAACCAGGAAAAAGTAACCACTCAATAGAGGCCAAAGGGTTGAAAACACCGAAAACAAATCCGCAAACAAAAACGGAAAACATTCCATGGTAGCCGAGGAGGCAAGGCGTACCTACCTATATTTATACACAAAGCAGAGTGCCCTCTGCAATGGTCAGAGGTCCGAAAAACTCGAGGGACCGAGGGCGAGGGCACAGTTCCCAAAGTAAGTGGTTTTCTCTAAGGCAGACAGCCGGCGACGACGCCGACGATGGCGGAATGTGTTGGCTGAGATTTACACGAGCGTACATAAAGTAATTGTAACGACTTATCAGGATTTAGGGGATTTTGCTGTTTGAATGCGGTGTTACAAAGGAGATAATGAATACTAATAGGGTTTGAAAGGGAGCCGGCTAAGTGGAGTTTTGAAAGTCTTTAGTGTGCATGGCGTATTAAGTGAATCCATTTAGTGGTCTGATGTGCAATTTCCTCGCGTGCCTCTATACAAACTCTCAAAATATATGAGAAGACGTTTTGAAACAGACTAATTGGCATACTTTGCACTCCAAGTTGCCCTCAACGACTGTCATATTGAACCCCCTATCAATTTTGTCACAAAGGTGGCACACATAGACACTCCTTCCAGCTTCATTACGCGGTTTCGACGACATGCATCATGCATAACAAACTGCTAACCATTGGATACGGATGAGCTTTCATCTAGAACTAAGTAAAACCTCAAAAACAAAGGCATGTGTGTAAACCCGCCCTTTCTTATAACAGCCAAGACCGCAAGCAAACGCACAACCAACAATAACAACAACTGGCGAAAACAAGAATATCCTTTAAAATTATTGTGTTTATGGTCAATGCGTTCGTTTTCTGGTAAAAATAAAAATAAACTCCTTATTCACCCCCCTCTCTGTTTGTGTACGCAAGTATGTTAGATGTTGTGTTGAGGTTTTGCATCATACCATCGATGATAGTGCACCCTTTCACAGCTCCCGCATTTATGGATGCCCGCACCAACCCCATCGTATATGTGTGTTTATACCACGAGTGTGATGCGGTCATAATTGTCGAGGTTTTTGAGTGAAACCGCAAAATTTCCACTTGCATTGTTTTCGAAAAGCGAGAAATGCTAAATGGAAAACAGGGAACAACAATAGTAAAAAAAAAAAAATAGGTAGAGATCCTAACCAACTACAACTACTTGAACGGATGGTGAGTGTGTTTGCGAATGGAATGTGTGCACACCATGTAAATGTATAACTTGGTGTTGCCACATAAAGAACAACTTCCTGATCAAAGTTGCTGTAAAGTTTTATTTTTTTTTTTGCGAGTTGTTTGTTCGGGAATTCTTGTGTCTGTTTTGGTTTCTCTTGCTGATGTTGGAGTGGTCGTGGTCGGTGAGGTGTTCATCAGGTCTTATGTCATACGGGGTGCTATCTTGTTGATGTGGCGTGAATGAATTTTCATATAGAGCTTAAAGGTGGGAGGTTGGTGAAGACTCGTTTTAGTCAAATAACATTACTGTATAAGCCCGGAGTCTCCTGAGTATCCATGCGAGATTATGTTTCAATGAATTTTCATGTTTTTATCATGGTATCTCAAGGAATGATTACATCTCTGCATTAGATTTGCGAAATTCCTTGCAAGAGTATATTTTAAACAGAGTTACCTACTGCGAAGGCGCCTTAAAAATCTGTTAATTTTTGTTTGCAAACAAAAAGAGTCTCCGAATAACATCCCTGCCTATTATAACCTCACTTATTGTTTTCACGAATAAGACCTATCGTTACATGTTAAAGCTTAGTATGCTGCTAAATTTTAGCTGCTCTCCTTTCTCTCCAAACATCAGCTAAAATCCTTGCTAAATTTTGACACAGAGAGCGCTGTGAATAAATGTCACAAAAAAACTGTTTTTTTTTAAATAGACTCAAAATCTGCAAGGCTTCATATCAATGGATGTTGCTCCACCAGCATCGCAAACTTTTTCTAAGGACTTCTCTGTCATTTCAATGAAAGGCTCTAGCTCCAGGTATTCCTTGTCGAGGTATTCATTAAAATCACTCATCTTTTTAAGCACATCAGAAGAACAGAGCGCAGCGATCTGTCAAAATTTAGCTTGAAAAAAATGTCCCGACCTAATAAATAAGTGCTCTAAGTTTTAACAGATACATGAAAGACATTCGGAAACAAAAGTTTGATCCTCTTAATTTTAGCTCAGCTAAACTTTGGAGATAATTTTGCATGGGTGTTAAAATTAAGTTTGAACCACGTAGTTAAGCTTAACTCAAGTATAACTTGCAGGCAAGTGTCAAATTATATCCCTGGAATTTGTTTGCGAGGAAATATTTCAAACAATATGATACCAGGCGTGTTTTATTGAACTTTTATTTCAGCAAAACAAAGTTAAGTATCAAACAATTGAAATAGATACATTCTAGTTGACACTTACCAGATTCACGGTACATATTTATCCCCAGTAGAAGTTTTACAATGTGATACCAGGCGTGTTTTATTGAACTTTTTTTCACCAAAACAAATTAAAGTATCAACCAGTTGCAAGAGATTCACTCTAGTTGACACTTGACACTTACGAGATTCACACTACGTATATATCCCTAGTAGAAGTGACTTGACAGTAGCAATTCATGTTTATACCTTTCTGGTAATGCGTTAAATTAATTTGAAGTAAAAGGCTTTCACCGCCATTAACTTTCTGTGAGAGAGAACTATGAAAACGTCGAAGAAACAAAAAGTCGAGACACAAATCAAAATATAACTGTAGATATAACAAATGTGACTGTCAACTGTTTTATTGAGCAATTGTCTATTGTGCTGTACTTTGCTGAGATAGGTATTTAATAAAACAGTCCTCTTGTTTACCTATCTTACATAGGTTAGGTAAGGTTGATGGGGGTTGTGACTTCTGAGATCGTCACAATAAACCAGGCCCATCGCCATCTCTTACTTACTGTTAACCAAATAATGTTTTCCTTAGAAAAAAAAATAGTTATACTCTCGAGTAATATCCCTGCATTATTTCTGATCCTCAGGTATATTTCGAGCAAAATGTGACCTAGCCCAAAGTTTAAAAAATCTATCCTTTCATATTTAGTCAGAATCTATTTGCAAACATTTTGTAGCAATCTCCAATAACAACCCTGCAGCCTACACTAGTACCAACTTTATAAGCAAAATATTATTCGTATTGTTATTATTTTCTTTTATTATTTAGAAATTAACAATAAAAATAAAATTTTTCTTATAAAAAAATCATTTAATGCCAACTATCACACTTTTTATTGCTATTTAACAAATCACTTCTCGGAACACTTTCAACTGATACAAAAATGACATCCCTGACTTGGAGCGCGAATCGATTTATATAAAAATGCAGAAAATATGTGTGATTCTTCTTTTTAATATTTTCATTCCAAGTGCACTCACGTTTTTGACTACATCGAGTGTATTACACAATCAATGAAGGACTCCTTAAGGAGATTATGAGGTTTTCTTCTTCTCATTTTTTTTTTTCTGTTATTCTCTGCGCAGAGCAATCCTTACAAGAACTTGACTATTGCCTTTTACAAGCAAGCATTTTGGCATGTGCAGACAAAAAATCTGTTGCAAATGTACCCTTTTTTGTGTATACACAAGAAAGATCCGTACTGCATGATAATGCGATTCGTTTCGCTTTTGTATGTGAGTGGGCAGTTCCGATTTAGCAGAAGAAAGAACCGTATATGCTCAGTCATATGTGCAATGAACTACTCCAAAGGACTTTTATCGGAAATTTTGATTTCGTTGTTTTTTTTCTGTCTTCTTTTAATGGAGAGGAAGAGAAAAGTATTTTTATTTGTTGGCAACATTTCAAATCTTACGATTTACTTTATAACACTTTGCCGGGTGTATGCAGTGCAAGTGCAAGTTTAGGCTATAACCAACGGGCTTTATATTACATACTGTATGGACTGGCAGTTGGAGTGTATTTAAAATTGTTCTTTTTTTCTTACTACCCAACACACACACGTTTATAGAAAATTTAAAACTGGATGTTTGCAGGGATTATATTGTAGTCGTCGTAGGCTTGAGGAAGGCTGAATTGGTGGCACGAAGAAAGATGACAATGTGTGGGGGATGGAAGTGAAAACCATGTGCATAGGAAGTGGATGCCGAGTTGGAGGCGTACCCCTTATCGAATTTTTAAGAAATGTTTACGTGGTCGATGTGTTTTTATTTTTATCCTGTAAATGGGGGAATGTGCTTTCCATAGCCTTGGGATAAATGGTCCGCTGTTCTATATGTTGGGGTTTTCAAAAGCTCAGTAAACTACGTAGGACTGACAATCTGTTTCGTAATGAAAAGCATATTGCTTCTGGGTTTTTATCTGGTTTTAGATCTCGTTCTTTCAAGTAATAGTAATATGTAGTAACTTATATACAGTACGTACCATTTTACATTTTCTTTTAGTTTAGCTCCATTTCACATCCACGATTGTTTTGAATTTAAAAATATCTCCTCGGCGGGTCTTTAGTATGTTGAAAGAGTTTGCATAGTTTTGTGCAACGATGTCAAGTCTAAATTTGGTCCTAGAATAAAAAAGGTGATTTATTTTGATATTTGCAACTGCTATTTGGAGTTGAAATCCGGAAATATTCTTTTATCCAGCTGTCGATTTGAAGTTGTGGTTTGTCTTTGTTGCTTCTTCGAATTTTTACGTTTTGTTTTAATTATTTTCCATGTCTATCAAAATTCAAAAATTACATAATAGAAAACTTTAAAGCAAAATGTTGATCAGAATAGCATAGCCTATATTGTTAGTTTGGGATTTTTTGTGGAGACCTAGTAGAAAAGTAGCGCAAGTAATTATCCAAGCATCAGAAAAGCGAGTAGATTCAAGAGCAGCTTCTAAAATCAACTTTTGCATAAAAGACCTCGCTTTCTTAGCGGCTTCGGAGATTCCAGAAGAAGTCCGTTCACCATTCAGGTCTTAACTCTTCGAAAGATCTTCATAATGAAGGGAGAAAAGGAATGCTAAAGATTTCCTGCAGACATATATGTTTTGCCTATATGACAGAATCGTGCCATTGTCGGCTATTTATACAGATAACCTACTGCTCGAAGGATCAAAGCTTGGTGAAGCCAATAAATCGTCGAATTCAAACTCATTTCTTAAATAATTAGTCGGACACAACGAAAATCTAAAGTTTGTGTCTACAACCAGTTTCAATACCAAAAGTAGCTCCGATTCAATTGAAAAATAGCCTAGAGCTCCTATAGTTGGCATATGCAAGCTTATAGAGTTCATGAAAAGCTTGTAAGTTGTCAAGGTTGTTAAGGTAGCCTATAGGCCCAGCTTCTTACAACAATTTGTTTTGCGCATAGAATAGAAGCAACCAAAAATTTAGTGCCGAATCCGAACACCTGAATTGAGAAGCTCTTTCATGACAGTTGAATACTCTTGAATTTTTATCATACTTTCGTGAGAGGTGACACAAGTCAAAAATCTTAAGAAGTAATTTGTGTTTTTTTCGCAGGTCTAAGCTTAAACTCCTCGCTCAGAAGTACAGCAGATTTTTCACTAAGGCAGACGGCTCTTGGAAAATTTACAAAAGGGAGTCATTAAAGCCAAAGCATACTTAGATCTTAAAGGTTTGTTATGGCCTTGGGAAAATCATCCTTATTACATTAAATTGGTGTGAGGTTTTTTCCACAGCATATAGATAGCAACGAAACTTGCTTTCAAGGTCGACTGGACCCTTTTTCTCCCGCCTAAAGGTTTCAGTCTTCTACCAAATTTGTCGTAACAAAGTTACGAACAAGTTGCAAACAAAGAAGTTTGCAAAGATCAGGCCTTCAACAATGACATAAGCTAAAAAGCGTTATCCGTGGATGAGCAGTACGTGATGGAAATGATTTTTTATTCACATGTAAAATTGACCTAATTTCGTGATTAAGTTTAAGCTCGTTTACGGATATGGCGAATCACACCCCTTTGCCCCAATTATTGGATACAGCGGTTAAAAACTTTTGTTCAGATCTGAGGAGAGTAAACTTCTGAGCTAAGTAGAAAATTCGTCAGGTGATCCTCTCCTCCCTAAAACCTTTCTTAACTTGTTTCTGCAAGTGATCATCTTATATTATATGTTTCTGCATACCTATGCAAATGCAATACTCCATCAACGTAAAGACCGGCCGGAATAGGTAGTGATTGACCTACACTTTCCACAATTTTTTGTATTTTCGGGACGAATGAAATTGACTTACCTATTTCTCTAAGAAACTTTCCCAAGGCAGGTTCAGACATTTGTTAGACGTTCCACTAGGCATTAGAAAGGTGTGTTAGAGATTATCATTGCTAATGGTAATGTTATGTACCTATGTCAGTATGATGTCCAGTGGATGGTTACCATTTCCACCGTTTCTAAGGTGCTCTACAAGCCAACCATTTAAGAAGTTTCTAAGTGACCGTGTTATAGAACGTAAAGTTGGAAGTACTGCACTCTTTGTTTCATAATTTATATCAGCAGGAACTAGGTCTTCAATATATTATGAAAACCGTAATTTGCGCGTCAACACTAGTAATCTCGTCAATATACCATAACAATCAATAAACCACATTTTCCACCTTCTATAAAGTTACTGCTCCGCGTTTGCTCAATAAATTGCCTTCAAGTCTGATATGTGAGCGAGTTAAATCCGTATATCCTAAAAATGTAAAATGTTGGCTTTTCTCGTCAAACCACGCTGTAATTTGTAATTTACTGAATCCTTTGGTTTGATTTCTTTTTGTTGAATTTTTTAGTTTTTTTAATAGCTGAATTTAAACATTTTTTTATCGCATCCTCATCGATAAAGAAGTCTTAATTTTATTAATATGTACTGTATATTCGCCTCTTGTCTAATTTTTGCAACAGAATGTACATAAATATTTCAGTTTATAACTTAAATGCTCTTCTATATTTTAATTTTATATTTGAATTTGTTTTAAACTTTTGTATAACTTTAAGTTATTAGTTTAAATAAATAAAAAAAAATAAATAAATAAAATATAGGAAGCAGTTTGCCCATGGGAGCCTACAGGTTACCCACTTTGGCCTACTAAAGGTTTTTTTTTAATTTGTTATTCCGAGTTTCGAACACAGACGCCTTAAAGCTTCCTGTCAAATCGTCAAATATTTTCTGTATGTTTTGAAGTGTTTTTCCCAAAATTATCGCCTCAATGCGAATCTATAAAAATTGAGCGGTGGTGTCTAAAAAAAAGTCTCTTTTACCATTCACTTGGCTTTTCCGCGAAAGTTATACAATTCATGCGATCAAACGAGATGGCTGCGCCTAACCGATATCTCAATATCACTTAACACTTATCCTATTCAGGCCGTTAACGTGTTAATTGTAAAATGTTAACTTTTATAATGGAAATGTGCGGTACTCATTAACAGGTAATTGAAAATTTGCCACGTTCTTAATTATGCGGCTTTGTGTAAACTTTTTCCAACATTTGCGCTTATTTTTTGTTTCCATTTACAATCATACCCACAAATTTATGGAGCGAGTGGCGTTTGTCGACGGAATATTATTTTAACCAAATTAGCTGTAGTTGGTATAATAATGGTATTCGCGTAGCATTTCAATTTTACACAACACCCATGTTAATTGGATTGGTGTGTGTCTATATATGGCTTTCCTCCTACATGATTTGTGCTTTTGATGTTTTATTGTAGTAATCACCTTTCCGGTCTGGCCCTTTCTGTAATGCAATTAAAATGTAATATCAATTAGACTTTGATTATTATTTGCCAGGCTCGTGTCGGAATATTCAGGAAATTAAAAAAAATATATATATATTTTATGGGAAGAAAAAAAATTATATTACCCACCTATTTGCATTTGTAATTGCCTACACAAGTCAAAAGGATAATCTGCAAACTAAACGCAACCAAGTATCTGTCACAGTTGTTACGGACTCTTGGCAACCTCAATTTATGTGTAGAAGTTCCAATAGACTTTCTCTCGTCGTAATTTAATATTCCTTGGGCAGGGATAATCCCATATAATGGGGACCAAGAAGATCCGCTCGTAATTTATGCATGCAAACAAGTTAAACATTTGCAAGTTTTTAGGTGAAAGTTAATCCGCTTTCGGAAACCAAGAAGGGAAAGTTTTTTTTTAGCCCACAATGCCCATTTATATAGTTTGATTATATTTTGTACTACATGCAGTTGAATTTTAAAGTAAAATATAAATTTCCATTGTTTATTTTTAGGTAAGAACAGTCGCACTGCTAACGCGCGTTAGTTTCCATCAATATAAACTTAAACAGGTAAATTAATTGAAATTATTAGGTACACGAGTGAGATTCGCTAAATTGAGAGCACTCCTGGGAAAATGTCTGAAGGACACTTGAGCGCGTTTGTTAAATTTTGTTTATTTAAGTTGCCGTCGTGTCGTGACGGCTGATTGCACAGGAGTCGGGTCACGCAACAGTTACATTAATATGGGAACATTTTAATTGTTCATTATCGAGTGAAGAGCCGTTGGAATATTTTGTCTTTTTGTTTTGCAGTTTAGTTAAAATTTCATTTAACGATGGCAGTTTGGATTTAGAAATTCCTGTTGAGACTATACTTCAAGTGGAAGATGTCTTCGTAGACCTATTATGCATATACCATCCCCAGTCAAACCGTAAATAGTACAAGTTTTGAACTTTAATAATGTCCTCACTCCTCATGTCAATAACATTAAATTTATTTAAATTCTGAACAGCCGATTGCTATGAAATAAAAACTAAATGAGACTCTATTCGATGCACTAGGTGTTCCTGAGAAATTCACGGATTGGGTGAGTAGTTTTTGGACGATGAGTGAATAAATCCACATCCGAACAGAAAAACTTCACAGCGTTTAAACTTTATAGGGAATTTCGTTAAAATTTCAATTTTTAGGCATTTAAATTGATTTAATTAATAAATCAAATAATGTTTTGAGATATCGAACCAGCTTTCGCTTTATTTTAAAGTCAAACTTTGGAAATATTGTAAAATACTTTTTAAAAGGTATACTGAAACTTCAAACGTTGCGCTGTGAAACTCCAATAAATATAGTAAATACTACGGACTGCCGTCAGCTTTGCTAGGCATGTTCTAAGCCATTCCGATACTCACTGCTACATGACTACTGGCAGTAGTATCCACTGAAGGAAAATAGTGCGCGATGTTTTGAATAATTGTTTTGGACATTGCTCAGTTTCGGGCTGTTTTATATCTTAAATGATTCAGGGGAAATTTACAAAATTTACCTCTTTTTTTTACAATCCGATAAGCAATTACTGAGCTAGGTCTGTATAATTAGAATGTTCCTCACAGATAACTGTACTTATAACTATTTTGTAAGAACCAAGTTGTATTTCGGGATAGAAAGTATCCTAAGTCCTGCCCCGAAACTTAAGCAATCACTATGTTAAGTTTCATCAAAATCCGTCCAGTAGTTTCCGCGTGATGCGTGGTCCAGCATTTTTTACTCTACGGTTTTATTATAGAGAAGAAGAGAAAATAAGAGATAAGGAAGAGATTTTCCCAGCTGGAAAAAGCAAAAAATTATATAAGTAGTTGATAAATCGTTATTAAAAGACGTTTAGTAGATGTCGCCGCAAAAAATGCAACGAAATTTTATTTATCTACAGAATTTTAACTGAAGCTCTGATCTGAGGTCTATACTATTAACTTCACGAGCTATTTCCAACTACCCATCGAGTCCTTTATGGGGAACACTCAAAGGTATCTAACCGCAGATTAGAAAGAAAAAAATCCGGAAACCTACTCCTTTCGAGATTTTGCTCGAACTCGTGGCTTTCACTGAATATGAGAATCCGCTGCGTTAACTGTCAAACCTGCAGATGGTATTGGATCACTTCGTGTGCTGTCCTTTGTGTTAAATCAGACTTTTTACAAAAGGAGAATTTTGTTTTTAATTATATTTTTCTGTAGCCTCCTCATTAATTCCTGGAGTAGGACCAGCTCTAAGCGACTTTTATTACCAGATCGTTTGGTCGAGCATTCATGGACCTGAATCTTTTAAAGGTTTCGACTGAAATCAATTGCTTTCGCTGCCCTATTTTCTTATCTTTTATCAGAGCAGCAAATTTAAATTTAAACTTGAGGTCGAGTAAAACATATATTCATCAGTTGAGCTTAATCGGTTTCGGCTGATGGCTTCTTTTAATATTGTGTTTTAATAATAAATAAATAGTTGGCGCAACAAGTCCGTGAAGGTACCTAAGTCCACGGTACCTCCTTCTTATTTTGGAGGGAATGAAGGACTTACAATTTTATATCGAGTTAGAACTTAAAAGCTCTTCAATGACAGTTTTGCTCTTGGATGTTTATCAGACGTTCGCGACAGGTGGAGCAGTGAAAAAAACCTAAAGATGTTATTAAAGCTTTTTCTGGGATCGAACCTGAAACCCCTCGCTCAGTACAGCACACTAACTAGGTACATATTCTTACGATAGTTGCTCTTGAAGGCCTCCAATTTGTTGTTAGTAGGTGGCAAGTAGCCTATTATCCTAACTGCTGTCACTCTAATTTGTATGGCGCGACATAAATCTTTGTGATTAACAATTTCCTTGCACAGACTATTTTGAGGAACAATTCCAGCCGAAAAGCTTAACTAAGACATCAGATCAGACAACATTTTAAACCAAGTTTTAGAAAGGTCCCAAAAAAGCCATCCACATAAAAGGACCGAAAATCCCTAACCAACTTAGCTACGCTTGGATAAGTTCCTTTATAACAACGTCCAAACGATCGACGTTCTGCAGCGATAAGTTCACTAATTACATCTCAAAAAGTCGACTTATCTCATTACATCAAATTCGCATTACAATCCATAAAGTTTCAAAACTCATTTGGGCAATTCAATTATTTTTTTTTTACAAAACCAAAAAGAAGAAAATTAAAAAAAAAATAGAAAACACTGCCATCCTTCAAACGAAGATAATTTACGGGCAATGGAATTCTCTTACACTTTTATCCAAATTCAATTTGCCACATAACTAACCACAAACTGGACGAGCAACAGAAAAAATCATAAAAAAAAACAGATTTACACAGAAAAAAAATCATAAAAAAGGGATAAAAATGCAGAATTCAAACGTAACAACTTTTAGTTGAATCAGCTCTATACAATTTGAACCCGTTTTCTATTACCTCTACCGAAGATAGTAGCACTGAAAACTTATTGCGTAAAACTTTTTAATTGAGGAGGGCCAAGTTATTCTTCTTCCCCGCACTGTGGCGAACGGGGGTGGTAACTCCGAAGATAGATATGACATTGGGTCTACAAAAAAAAAAATAGCAATAAAAAAATTCCACCTCTCGCGAATATAATAGACAATGTTACCGCCATAAATTTGTGGGCCAGAGATTCGATGATGATGCTATTTTTATTTCACTTCCCATTTTCCACTTTCCACAGAGATCAACCCAGTGTCTTGTGGTTGTGGCCATGGCCTCTGTTCGGTTCTGTTGCATTGTGGGCGCGCCACATATTTTGCTAACTTTGCCAAAAAAAGAAGAAAAAAATTACAAACCGGCAAAGGAGCAAAGAGGATTATTCCAGCGGCAACGAAAACGAAGACCATCACCCAATTGCATTACACAATGGGGCCAATGTTGATACTTGTATTCCCTTAACGCTAACTAAACTCAATTCCACCGCTGTACCCCGAGGAGAACGAGATGCAGTTCGACGCTAGGTAGGTAGGGGGCAATCCTCTGGAAATATTCTATACAGACAACAGACTATAGACGCCAAAGGGCATTCCCCAAAAATGGTATTGATTTTTAAGTGAAGGAAATTTGTGGCTTCCTGATTCGTTTCAGTTTTATTGCGGTTCTATCATAGTGAATTTCAATGCAAGGAAGTAGGTAGCTTAGCTGAGTTGAATAAAATTTCGTGGTCAAATTAGGAGGAGCGTCACTCTTGCAGACGTATACCCCGGGAAAGTGAAAAATGCTTTGGATGGTTTGCAGTGACGTGAAATATACATTTTTGTGCTCACGACTTATTGGACTTATTGGTCCTTGCGCTTGTTCATGGACTCGTAGTAATTTTATATAATTTATATAAGAATGCCAGACAGACGAAAGACACCGATACGACTATCACACACAGGACGAACAGCACTACCACTGAACGACAGACAACACCCGAGCCTTTTTGTGATTTAAAAACAATTGTAAAGCAGCAGGTGGCAATGGGCTGGGCATGTCCGTATTTTGCATAGGAAGAGTCAGTCTTCTACTGGAATTTTATTCCACCTGAAGTAGGTTCTTTAAAATTATGGAGGTAATTGATTGAAGATGAAGTATCATGGTTTAATTATTTGTTTGGAACCTTTTAGGCAAGTCCCACATTTATGTAATTTATTGCATATTTTTTGGAGTTAAAAAAGCTGCGTGTTGTTCTTTCCTTTGACTTAGACTGTTCAAATTTAAGTTGTCAGAAAAATGCTATAGAAACCATTTAAAGACTTGTCACCTTTCAAAATTGAAGTAAGACATTTTCGAAATTGGAAGAAAAAACCATCCTACTTGAACCTCAGTAGATGATGGTAGAATTTCAACAAGAAAACGAGGCAGCATTAATGAAGGTAGACATTTTTTCTTGATGTAGGGCCTAGAAGCCCGGCCGGCCTTGAGGCACACACCATTGCCCTGAGCATTTAAACTTTACTACAACACCTGTAACAATGTTAGCCTCTCTACTAGCCGTCTGATATTGTATTAGTGTGTATTAGTTGTGATGATTGTGTGCGTCAGTTATTTTTCCGTTTTATTGTAAATGCCTCTCTCGGGAAAGCGAACCTATAACGCTGCCCGAGATGCTGGCACTTAAATTGTTGCGCATAGCCTCCGTTGGTCCGCAGCTGAATGCTAATTGGTGTTAATGTCCTTCCTTAAACTAGTCTTTGTCGAAGGATGACTCTAATTGTTAAAGGCGATGCCAGAGGGGCCTGTCTTTGTCGATGTTGAACATAGTCACCTAATGGCCGGTGTCAATAAACTCGTTAGTTACTCATATCATAAAATTTACATCTATGCTGGATTACGTCTCTGCCTTGCGGATAGTGAGTTCCTTGCATGCAATTGTTTGCCACAGTTGTGTCTAGTGATTCAAAGACAGAAGACAACTCGCTCTTGCATTCATTGACCTTTGTCCATTGCATTAGCGCATGCGTTGCAATCGCAGAAGAATTGAATCGCACCATCTGAAGAAGTGAATGCCATTTATCCAAGCGACTCGGGGCACTGACTTTCTGCTTCCAAGGAACCTTATTGCTGCCCTCCTTGAGTTGTTGTCTATTCATCTACAATCATACAAAACTTTTGTACAACTAACACAAAGGTACACTTCATAGAGGGGTGGTGATCACGCCTCTCTTATGAATTGACTCATTGAAATTCTGTCAAGACTTGAGAGCAATGGCATGCGGATGACGTGGATTTATTAGTATCAAGAAATAGGTGAAATAATGAAAACGAGCCTTGGGTAATATTAGCGCCTGGACAAGGAGCGGTTCTTAAGTAAGCATAACCTAGTTGATACTTTTCACAACCAAAACCAAAGTGACATGTTTTCCACTAACATGACTAATTAACCAATATCCGTAAGTAGGAAATACATCAACGTCGTTAAATTGAGCAAAGTTCAAAGAACAATTGACATTGAAAGCACAAGGGCCTTACAACGTACAGTCAATTTCAACCGATGAAAACCATTGCGTCATGTACTCCAGAGATATGGAAATAAATCGGGCATGCACCCAAACTCATCTTCAACATCTTTCTTTGTGGAATTTCCATCCAGATCCGAAAGGTGCTATAATTCACTTTTATATATCCGGATAGATCGCTCAAAAAAAGATTATGGAGTCAAAACGGAGGTCTTCAAGAATTTAAAGCCCCAGGTACATACCATCCTCCAGTCTCGAGTCTATTGTTTTATGACGCAGAAAAAGCATAGTCCATCTAAAGCTTAGCCTTATTGACACTTTAACACACCATTTCTTGAAAAGCTTTTCCATCATAGAGTCTTTACATTCAACATGAAACTTATTGTAAGCAGCGCAGAATGACTTTCCCCGGATATAGAAACTTATGTCTAAATGAAAGCATCCTAGGTTTAAGACGGTCCAAACGAGTTACTCAACCCTTAAAAAAAAATGACAAAAAGATTTTAAATCTACTGAGTATTTCATATGTGAACCCAGCCCTCTTTGGTATTAAAAGAAATTTCTTCTTTAAGTAAATAATTAGTCCAGAAGAAGTAAAGATCTCCTCTGTTGAATGTATCATCAGCTAAATTAGGAAAATAGAAACTCTGTAGTCTAGAATTGTTCTCAACATCTGTTACAATAGATCTACACAGTTCGACGTGCCTCTTTAACGCAACGACGAGTCAAAATTTAAACAAAAGGTTCTTTTATCGAAGTGCAATATTATTCATCATTTTTTAACAAATTCAAACGTTCTCTGCATAAACTCATACCAAACTAAGCCCTTCTGTTACAGCCTCTTTCAAATTTTCCAAAAGAAAGTCAAATTCTTAAAATCTGACCCCCATCTGAATTTTTCAGCTGAACTATTACAAACATACACCGACAAACACATTGTGATTTAAAAACGTTTAGTCTGACATAGAAAGCTATCTATCTTCTATTTTAAGATTTTATGACCTCTAACGTAAACGTCGTTAAAATGATTATTAAAATTAACCTATCTACAAAAATGTTGTCTTAATGTAAATAAAAGAAAGTTCTAGAACAAGATTTCTGTTGTTCTGTGCGTACTAATTATTTTGTAGGCAAAAACTTTAAAGTACAACTTGTCTTTTTCCGGTGGTTAAACCTCGAACCAATAGCTGAGTAATCTAGAATCTTTGATAGTTGAACGAGGAATACCACAAGAAGCCGTTCTTGGAACGCTGCTGTTCATCGTAAATATAAATGACATGGAGAAGATTCTTCAGTTTTCTGAAATACCTAAGGCTTTTTCGGACGATACAATTAATTTTGTATCTGGTAGTTCGGTGGATGAATGCATTGATCAGATTTGGAAAATGTAGCCAATTACTTAAAAATGAATAAATAAAAGCTAATCATAAATACAGAATCAAACAAAAGATTATTATCGATAACGTTTTAAATGAGTCAATCAAATTAAATATTTGAGTGCTATAATTGATAGACAATTAAAATTTGATAAGCATTTAAACAAAATTTGTGAAAAAAAATGCCCTAAAATTTGTGTTTTTTTTTTTAAACTAATTAGACAAAAATTATCGATGTAACTGCGCTTAAATTGTATAATGTAATGATACATTACTCTTTGAATATTGATCAACAATTCTATTGCAAAGTCAAAATCAGTTTAAAGAAAGATTGTAAAAATTGCAAATCAGGGGAATGAGAACTAATTTAATGTGCTATACATTATTACGTTATTAGACTATTGTTTGACACTATAAGAAACTTAAGAACAGTAATGAATGTACTTTTATTTGGATTTAAAATTAAAAATGTTCAACCGCACAATCTGAGAAGTAGAGGTGATTTTAGACTTGGTTCATTTTCTTATAACAGATCTTAAAATATTTTATTGTATAAACGACTGAAATTATTAAATAATATACCAAATGAACTTAAGAATGAATGCTTTATAAAATCTTTGAAACGAATGTCAGTTGCTTACCTTAAATTCAAGTACAATTGAATTGTTTATTAATTTTTTATTGTTTTTTTAATTGATAAATTAGTTATTTTATTTTTACTTTCAAAAACAATTGTACAAACTGGGCTAAAAACAGCTTTAAGCTAAATAAAGAAATCTATCTACATCCATTACTCTAACTGGTGAACCAATAAGCCACACGACAATTTTACATCCTTTTCTTCCTGTTGATAGGTTCAATCACTGATGTCTAGTCTGTTACTCTCCAAACTACAAAAATATAATATTAAAACACTTCAAGCGGCACCCAAAATTAACTCGCCATACAGCTCTCATAGGCCCATATGAAAGCCACAACTTATTCATGATGTACGCATGCTGCATTTTATAAAATTCCTCCTTTTGAGAAAGGTGTCACAAATCTGATCAGTCCACCATGGTTGTTGATAGAAGGGGTATCAGTATCAGATGTCCCAAGCAACAGGACTAACCTAATAACTTCTGTGAAGCTTTTCACCCTTGCGTTGCAAAAATACAAAATAATGTATTAAAAATGTAAAAGCAGCTTGAGTAATGAAAGACTTCCTTTGAAAGTACTTATTCACACAGACATGGGACATTCTATATTTTTATTTCTCCCGTCTTTAAATACCTTTTTTGCCATTTCACATTATGTAGGTAATTTTTTTAAAGCTATCGCGTGTTAATTTTTCTTTGCCTTAGGAAATTTCTAAAGATTGCTCACTTTTGCTGTTTGTACACTTTTTCTCGAGTCGTATTCGAGTGTCTTTGGATACATGTTTCGCATGCAACATTTAAAGCATCACAAGTTTGGTGCTGGGCTTAGGGATCAAAACGAACGCTTTGCTTGTAATTGACTATTCATTTACTGTGTATACTCAGGCTCACTGCGCGGTTGCTGTGTGTGGTGTTATAGGTGAATAAATAATGACTATTGGTGACACACAGAGCAACTGCTCCTGCGATGAAGGAAAAAAGGAAACAGATTGGCTTATGGTGTAAAAGCGGTTGTAAGAGACCAGAAAGTTTGAAAAAAAGAGGAGTGGAAATTAATTTTATTCGCTCAGTTAAAAGATCTATTAGAGCGAAGGGCATCGTCATGAGGATTTCTGTGCTAAGTGAGGGTCCTCGAAACGAAATCTGAACAATACACTTTGGCATTCAAAAATGTGAAGCATTCAATTTTTATGAAGTTATTATTGGGTGATCTAATAGCGAGGGAGATATAAAAAGGGAGATATTTTCAGACTGATTTGAATTTGTTTTATTCCTATTGGTTTGCAAGGCTGTTTTACTTATTTTTACTTTGATAATTTTCCCGATTTAAAAAAAAAAGGCCAATGAGCTATTCCATCGATAAAGAGCTTAAGTATTCAGCATTCACGACATAAGTTCCAGTCAAGTCATAGCCACTTTTAGAATCGGTTGAGATAGTTTTGACTTGTAAGCCTTCTGAGCCTAGGTGCACATAGGTAGACCATACGCTGATTCAATGAGACAAAAATAGAAATCGGTAAGCAAATCCTGATAGGGCATTGCAAAAGCATGAAATACACATGTCAGTAGTCGGCAATATTTTCTTCTGTGAAATCAGAAATTCCACAGACATTGTTTGGTGTAAGCTTGTAAACTTTTTTGGTAAAGCCAGTAACCCCAATATAAGTTTATAATCCTACAAAATTTCCTTACAGCGTTTTCCAACATTAAAGTCCCTTGATAATCAATATCACTTAGAAGCCAGACAAAACTGATTACCGGTTATAAGACTAAATCTATCATTGTCCATTCGGAGCTCGGAGGATTAGCCCTGCGTTGCAAAATCTTGATCAATCACTATTCAGACTTCCACACATTTTTAAAAAAGATGTTAATATTCTTATTTGGTTTTGTTGGGGTCTGTCAGTAGCCCGGGAAACAGCGATCTGTGATTGATTCCTCGTCAAGGGCTTTAGACGGATGCAGAGGTAATTGTAGGGGCTTGAAGGCTGGCGGGGAGTACTCCGTGGCACACTCAGGTCAATACTGACCCATTGTGATGCCCGTCAGGGGAAAGAGGTTGTCCCTTCCACTATAACCCCGTCTATAAGTACTGTGTTGTTACATACAAATCATCTTTTGGATTTGATGAAGCCCATTAAATTGTTTATTGGTTTGCTGGAAAGCTCGTTTAGGTCTTGAAAGAAGTGTCTCCCTAGGAATCTGTGCCTGGTATGTTGTAGACTTGGGCAGTGACACAGGAGGTGGGTAGTGTAATCAAGAGTTTCCTCATCTCCGTAGCTCATTAAAATGTCTTCTTTCGTCAAGCGCATTTCATATGGTACCGTAGAGTGTTGTGCCCCGTTATGATGCCCACGAAAGTGGAAAGGGATTTCTTATCCTTCCGTATGAGACTCTCGGTTCTGGCTTCATTGAAGGTTTGCCATAGCGTTTTTGTGGTACGGCAAGTTTCTTTTGCAGTCCATCTATAACGTTGGCCTCTCTGGTGGCTTTTCTTCCTGCTTCAAGCTTGAGTGTACAAGGCGGGATATTCACAGAGCGATCACCTAGTTCTGAAATAACTGTCGAACCAAGTCTTGCTATTACGTCCGTTTTCTCATTGCGAGGAATGCCTTCGTGTTACAGGACCCAGCGTAGGGGCTTTTAGAAAAATATTCTTTTGTCTGAAAAAGGTCTCCAATTGATGAAGATATTGTCTGTATAAACTTGAAAAACCTGCGTTCACTTCAATGTCTGTCGAAGGGTGCCTTTGGTGGTATATTTTTTTGGCATAAATCCGTAGAAGGGGATTAATAACTTTAATGAAGATGAAAAAATTCTGTTGCAAAGAGGATTTTATGAACAGGTATGCAAGGTCGTATTGGAGACGTTTTTGATGCAGTACACAGTATCAATGATTCAAGACCTGTGGTACTTTATGAAGCTACCTATATTTTTGCTTTCTCTTTTATTAGAGGTGAACAACCTTTACCAAGCGGAGAGGTTCAAGTTACCACAGACGTTTTCATGTGATAAGGAAGTGATTCCGATCCACCTTAGAGCCTTGTACTTCTAAGATAACAAATAGATACAAGAGGAACTATTTCAAAAACGTGTCGATCTACTTGTCGACAAAATGAAAGTAGCTAACCACACTTAACTGTGGACAACAAAGAGCTCAAGGATTGCGTTGTCGGATGCCATTAACCTCTGCGTGTCAGTCATGTTCTGAAAGGCAATGCCCTCTGTGATATTATAGCGAATCCTTCCATGTAAGTCATCATTCCGCGCACCTCCAAAATTGTCGATCTTCAGCTCCCGACTCAAAATTAACAGGAGTAATTCGTACAAATACGGGTAGGGGAGCATTATTATCCTTGGCCTTTTTGTTGGCACCGACTCCATGGTACGTCGTGGAGACCTTGTTAGGGATGCCCATTTACTCAATGTGCGCTTGGTGATTGTCACTTTCATTGTTTTGCTGGAGTTTCCGCCCTGTTTTCTGCCCAATTCATCAGGGTGCCCTCATTAAAATTAGAAAGGATAACACCAATCTTCAAATGCGTGCACTTACCCAAATAAAAGGCGCAAAATAGTTGTCAAAATAAACTGAAACTAATTAAATAGTAAACAACCTGCCCACAAAACTAGCATCCCTTTCTTAATACATCTTCTAAGATGCGAGCTAGCCAACCATCATCCTTACACATCCTGATTGTAATTCACTATACTATACGCACGAGCGGAACTTACTACTTGTCGTACACTATGAAGATGCCCGCATCGAGTGCCTCCGCCAGACATGCACTATCCCGACATCCGCGTCGTCATCACCGCAGACAACGCCATTGAACTCCTTCTGACTATAAGAAGGACTGCAGCAGCAGCGGCACTGCACACTCAGACACCCCAGCGCCAGCACCCCCTACCACCCAAGCAACATAAAAGAGCATTGTAATTTGTTACGCGCCTACTTACTTTTAATTGTTACTTTGCGCGGCACAATCAAATGAAATCCTTAGGCATCCCGAAGTACCACACGATGACGTAGATTGTTTGCTGATGACGACGGATATGCAAGCTTAATGTCGCGCAAAAATAGGAAGCCAGACGACGAAAAAAATAATACAAGCCCGAAAGAAAAGGAAGAAGACATAGGCGCAAAAGTATTCAAGACTAGAAGTAGGTGAGTACCATAAAGTTCTAAGGGTGCGACACAAAGGGAATACCAGGATGAGAAAGATATACGGAAGGTGCATTACAACATGAGAACTGATACGGCAATTGGGTGTATTACAAGCCGGCAACGACCACAATTCCATCACCATGCTAGCAGCCCCGTCCTGTAGCCCCCACAGAATGTGTGCCACACACAGGCCCAACGTCGTCGTTGTCGTCGCCAACCAACGTACCTATACGCAAGTGCATGGAGTGGGTGTGTTAAAGATTAGCCTTTGGCTTTGCTTGAAGAGCACCTCGTCAAGTATTAATATCCTTGCAACCTTGCAACCAACTAAACAATGTTAGTGTAACATCAAAGTGAATTCTCCGCCTGACGGCCTCTTACTTCATAATTTCCATCGCCACCGCGCGCCGCGCCGTCCTCTTCATCGTCGTCAAAACGTGTGCTACTATCGCATGGGCATCAAGACAAGAGGGAGGCATCACGGCGGGCGGGCGGGTTGGACAGGCCGCAGTATCCTCCTTGAGTATACGTTTATGCAAAATTTTTTTTTTGCCTTGTTTGTATATCCTTTTCTGTTTCGCTCTGTGCCCCTTGTCGTGGACTCTTTCTTCCGTTCTTTTGCCTTTGAATTTTGTTTCCTTTATTGTGTGTATTGCTTGTTAGGATAATAATGAGTACCGAGCTGGAAGGGTTGTCTGCAAGAAAAGCTCTGACACAGGCACACGAACACGATGCCTGCGCCTACACCGGAAGATATGGTGGTAGTGACAGTTGTTGTTACAGGAGCGTACTTCTATATATATTTTCTATACTTATCCCCAATGCAGTTAACTTTATTCATGTTCCCGTGCAGTCAGTCAGTCTGCGGGAATGCACAGTAAGGGCAGTTGTAACGCGGTTCGTTTTTCTTCTTGTTTGTTGTTTTGCATTTTCCATGTTGTTTTTGAATTTTGTTCAAACTAAATATAGTGACAGTGCGTACATTTGACACTACATAGTGCAGTTTGAACTTTGACAAGTGTTGTGCCTTTTCGTGGAAAACTATATAGCCTTGCCAACGGTCTGTTCTCTGTTGACTTGAACTAAACTGAACAGTGCAGCTGAACCGGTGCATGATGTAAGTAACTTTTCGTCTTTCTAAATGTTTGCATGCAAGTAAATGGGGCAATCCACTGTCAGTAGATTTCCAAACAGTTAAAGACCGATTTGCAATCAATTACAATGACACATCTATCATGCACAGTTGTCACGCTCATCGTACCTGTTGCTCATCGTTGTCGTCGCGTCGGCAAATTCAAAGTTTAAACATCGATAACTTTTCCTTAGAAAGCTGTTAACGGATTGACAAAGTTCGATTGGCTTTGAAAGAGTCACCAGTGGCGTGGAAAGTGGGCTAGCATAGTTTGATGTTTGTCTGTCACTTCCCTTCATATATAGTGGAAATTTTTTCTATAGCTGGAAGCATACTTTACTTTCCTCCGCCATCTCTTTGACACATGTAAGGGCGCCTCGCGGTCGAATTGCTCAACTTTGTTTATTCCAGGAACGTCAAAAGGCTCTAAAGAGAAAATTTAAACCTTGCAAAGTTTACCTAACTGCACCCACCTATAGTCGAAAACCATTTATGTGACATAGGATGGTGACACAAGTGTGAAAGATCCAGTTGAAGAAAGCCCCCACTGAAGTTAGTGCGCTAGACTACTGTTCAAAGGCTTATAGATGCATGCCGCCAATTAATAACATTTTCAGGCAGCGTATTCAACTTTTCCTAAATCGAAGCGACTTGTACTAAACTTTTTTGCGCCTAATATTTCTAGGTCGACTTTAGGTCGGTTAATGGATTCCACTTCCATTGCAACGAGTGGTTAGAACGGTCTTCTGTTGCAAATGGGTGACCAATGTACACTCCTAGTTTCGTTGTAAGATCAGTTTTGCCTATCGATTTCTGTTCCATACGCATGGTGCTAGTTAAAGCAAGGTATTTAAAATATTTTGTAAGCAGCAGTTAGTAGCATTCTTGTGATCGTATAGCGTCGTCTTCGACTTGCCATTAGACTGTGTGAATTTATGTAGATACAGTTTTGAGGAGAATTGAAGAATCTGCCAATAAACTACCAATAATGACCCTTTGAAGAAGTAAAGAAGCTTCCTCGTCCTCACAATCTACAAACAAAACTCTGGTCTGATACAAAAGCCCAAACTCGACAACAGATTTTTTTTATATGTGTTTCTGCTGCAGGAAAATATCACAAGCGCACAATTTACTGGTCCATGCCGCTTAGCCTAGGACTGTCTTGCATGTAAATGCCACTTTTGGAGAGAAGAAATTCTGTCTCGTTCGGGCTGCACAGCTCCGTCGACCTAGTGCCTAATAGAAGCCAGTATATAAAGACGGGGTTAACTCAAACGGCTTGTTAGTTGCAGACCTGTCGCCTGCCTGTGTACAAATTTGAGAATTTTGCTTCGTTTGGCCTCATACAAGGTGGCGCAAAAATCATTACCGCATATCGGAAGATGCTATAATTTTTGCAAATGGCGACAGATGTTTGACATTTATGAAGTAAACAAAATATATATCAACAAGATGTGAATAGGCTGTACTCCTAAAGAACGCGGAATAATTGTCTCGATATTTTGGCGAAATAATTTTTCGGAAGTGTGCGCCGATTTTCCGGACGCTTAGCCGCTCGCCTAGAAAATTATCGAACAACACGCGATGCTGCCAGATCTGGGCGGCCGCAGCTGTGGCTGAAGACTTCGCAGATAATCCCGGAGTTTCGACCAAGCGACTACTGGAACATGTGTTCCAAGTGGATGAATCAACGGAGCATTCTGCACAAGCCACAACCGAAAATCTGAGGGCTGTATTTCCCTGTCGCCTTAACTCTTGTTTTGGTGTTTAGCACTGGGCGGCAAGTTCCCCTGTTTAAATCATTGCGGACTTCTGTTTAAAGTGTTTTTTGCGAGAAGCTATTGCCGGAAGTTTTGGAAAAAGTGATGGAAAATACCATAAAACCTGCCCGAATGGTCATAAATTCTGGCAACTGCCAATTAGCAGATATAATTTTCTCGACTTAATGGTTACAAATTTAAGTCATCAAAGAAACCAAAGTTTTTTATTCGTAAAACAAAATAATAGCCAAAATAGCATCGGCTGCACTTTTAGCGCCACCTTTTACAATGACAATAATCAACACTATAGCTTAACGACAGTCCGGCCAAGCCAATTAAATGTAAAAAAAAGAGTAGAAGAATTAAGTGAGTCGATTCGATTGCACCAATGTCATGAACCGTTTCTCGGACGGGATATTCCTCTTCTGCATTTTTTCCCACAGGTGAACACTTTAAGCAGAAGGATTGATGTCTTTCCGCTCTACATAGCCTTGCCATGTTATGCGGTTGTAAATATTATCTTCCTAGAAAATAATTGCCTTGAACAAAAAAGATGTCTAGAACAATTTAACCCGATCAAAATGTTGATAAAAATTAAAAAATTAAATAACAGCGACTACTTCTTGTATTGGTTGACACAGTTTTTAAAGTTTTCGTTTTATTATTACATTTCTTTCACATAACATTTTTACCCGCAAAGCAAAATGCTTATCTGCAGGTGGTTGCTAAAACAATTTACTTTAGAAGTTATTTTTAAGTTTAAAATAAATTCATTATACGATTTGATTAAGATTTTAATATGATTCTACAAAAAAAAAATAATTCAAGTAATTACTTTTTAATCTCTTTTTTTCTCTTCTTAAAATTCGGAGTAACTTACAAATATTGAGTAATTGTATTGACTGGTTTATCGTATTTCTCGATTTACGTAAGTGTTGTATGTTGCTGGAACTTCTAACATCTGTTGGGCTCGTCTTCTTGCATTAAGTGTATGGCATAAGATAGGAATTACTAGGTCTAACAATTTTAATAAGGCGATGTTGTAGGTTGGATATTTTGTCCAAATGAGATTTTATTTAATTTATTATTTATTTATTTATTTATTTATAACTACCTCAATTGGTTCACTGTTGCCTGATAGTGCAGAGTAGTCATTTCGATGAAAAATCTGGACCGTTTCCGCTCGCTTGGATGGAGCACGTATGTGCATTACTTGCGTTTTGGTAGCATTTATAACTAGTTACCGTGACACCAGTTGGAGACAGCGTTGAATTCCTCTTGCAAAATTTCCATGGCAGAATGTAAGTGCTTGTGTTTTACCACGATTGCAATGTCATCGGCGGTAAGGTACATTTTTTTAATGATTTCTAAGATTCACTGGTAAATAGTATAAACAAAATATTCGACACCTTAAGTTTCAATGTTCTATTAGACAGATAGCTAGCCAGTACTCCTCTTAATCCATTTCTGCTGATTGTTTGCAATCAGAGTAACGTAGGCTTTGCTAAAGTCGAGGACGTGATGGCTTTTGTTCAGTCCAGTATTGGTGATCTTCCACAATAAAGATCCGGTACTATTGCTTTTTTGAAAAGCGTACTGGTGTGGGTGCATCACTTTGTTTGGCCATAAAATTAGTAAGCCTTTTTCAATCGCTGACAGAATCGCTATATTGGTCTGTAATTTTCGATGATATTTTTAATTCCTCCCTTTTAAACAGATCGAAATGTATCAGACACAAATTGACCGCCCACATGAGTTATTATTTTGTAAACAGAAAACTTCTTCCAGACATTCTGCTAATCAGCCATTCTTGACCATTCGAGTTGACAACAAACGCTTTCCCACGTCTAGCTCTTGATATCTGTACAATGCACATGTGCAGTCGGCTCCTCCACCTACTTCGACTTCGGTAAAAGATGCGTTCCTTTGACAAGTTCATTATTTTTGCTCTGTCACCAATTAATCTAGATTAATTTGGAAAGCGTCTTTGATATGCAATCCTATATATAGACACTCTTCAGTATGGTATACCTATATCCTGATATCAAATGAATATTTCCTCTTCCGAATATTCAAATATTCTGCACAAAACAATGGAAAGCGCCACTGGAGTAGTGCACGCAGAGTTGTTAAGATGCCTGCCATATCAGACACGGCCGCCGGAACAAGGGGTGGGAAGGGGCCGGAAGGGTGGAAAAATATCGCCCGCATCCCCATATGTATTACGTTGCGCCTATACACGATGTCGATATTCCGTTATGCGAATGCGACTGTATATGTGTGTGTACTACCCACTTACGGGCCGGGACACATCAAAGGGAATTTCACACAATAAAAGTTTTTGTAAGTTTTGTAATAATGATGACTTACCAGACCACTTAGCCTCGTTTTTCGTCACAGACTTAATGACAGTACCGCAATGGCAGCGGCAACGGCAGTGGCAGAGTGCATGTGCATCCGAAGCATCCTGGCCGTGCGAGCATACAGTCACAGTAGTTGACAGGTCTTTTTTTTCTCCTGTTTTACTAAGCTTATTGCATATGCACTGAAGTGAGTGGATGTGCGAGAGGGGAGCCGCCCCGCCGACAGAAGAGAAGAGATAGAGCAAAAAAAAGGTGCAGTAGACAGATATATGCAAAGGCGTAAAGGATTCTTTCCACTTCTGGGTATTTTTTTTGCCTGCTTTGTACTCGACACCATCAGCCGACACTACACATATCCATGCCCAAACCCCAGCCACTTGTAATCGTCACTCATCGACGCGTCTACTAAACGCCTTTATGTGCAATCCTGATTCATGACTCCAACTCAGACTTTTATCCCTTCTTTGCATGTCTCTCTCTCTCTCTTGCTGTTTGTTGGTTCATGTAAGGACAAAAAGGACAAAGGTACAAACAGTTATTAGCTTCAAGTGTGGCGCTGATTAGTTGCGCTCTTAGCGATTTTGTGGATGGCTAATAATGCAGTCAAAGCACGTTACCGTGCTAAGCGGCAGGATGAGGACTCACAAATTACACGTTTTGCCCAGGGATGACAATGGCAGATATTATCCTTTTCAATTAGCCTCAAATCGAATGACACACAATACTTGTGTACTGGGGGCTGGGGCTGCGACTTGAGCTTGGGCATTCGGGCAGCACGAGCACAACGAGTATGGAATGCGAGAATCGATTGCGCTCTGTAAAGAAATAGAATTGCAGGATATTTTCAGGCTGACATAGTTTTGGCGGGTGTCAGGTGTAAACGAATGAATGTGGCACGGGACGTCGCGTCGCATTGGTATATATACTCGTACAGAAGCAAATGAAACCTGTCCTGGACATAAGCGGAAGGACGACGACGTCGACGGTCGGATGATATCACGAATTGATTTTTGTCTTTTGGACGTGGAACGAATAGGAAATACCTTCTCATAGTTGAATGTGAAAGGATTTCAGCATTTTATTAGCCCGTTTGAGAAAGTTTTCTCGAAATAGTTGGCTGCATTGTTGAATGGGTGCGACTCTATCTGCAATGGAGTGTGACGGAGAAAGGCTGTGCATTAAACAGCAACTTGATGTAATGACTTTTTTTTTATGTCACCGGTGGTGATGGGTTTTTTTTGTACCATTTTTAGGGGCATTGAATAGTATACGTGTAAATAGGGCACACCTACGTGTTTCGATTGGAAATAATAATAAGAAAATAATTCTCTGGCGTTGTTGGGGATTGCTGTAGAAGAGGGACGCATTTTTGTTTGAGATCACCTTCAACGCCCTTAAAAAATGTTCCGGTCCGACTGTTGCTATACAGAGACAGCCCGCGGTCGATTGCAATAATAACCTGTCATGGTCTACATATTTGTAGTTGCAAAGGTAAACCTGTAAAAATAATCCATTCTTCGTTTATCAAAAGGTATCTATTGATTTAATTTGTAAAAGTATACAAGTTCAGTACCAACTTAAGAATATCTCAGAAGTGAAAGTTGACGTGATCTTCTCCACCGACTTTTATTTTGAGTGGGGTGACAGCGATGCCATATTTGCTGGTTTATCGTCATTTGGCCGATTTTCAGGCATTTTAATAGCCTTTTGCAGATTTAAGACAAAGAAAGATTTGACAATTTTTTACTTCAGGGCCAGTTATAGCGATACGTAAAATGGAACCGAAAAAAAATGATTTTTTTTTTTGACCACTTAAAGTTAATGCTTGAACTCAATCTTGGTCTTAAAATATAGCTTATGAATTATAAAGTTAGTTTATCAAAAAAAATAATTGAATTATGTTTAAATTTTCTAGAAAAAGCATTCACTTAATTTTCTGTACGAAAAACTTTTTCTGATCAACTTTCCAACTGAATTAACTGAACAACTCAGTTAAATCCACGCAAAAAAGCAAATCATTCCACTGAAATGTTTTATTTCTTTTCTGTTCCATTTTTCTTATGTTTGTTTGTACTAACGTGACAGTGACAATCAGTTTTTCTGAAAGATTTTTTTCTGTTTGCTTTTACTGTTCCAATTTTTTCGTTAGTTTCAAAAAAGCTTACGTTGTGTTAACTAGAAACTCATGTGGAGTTGAAGTTCGATCCCAACTCGATCTAATCGATATGGGCTATTTAACACGGAATTGTGCGGCCAAATTTTTAAACGCCCCAATTTTGATAAAATTGTAAAACGTTTTTCATCAGAAAGAAAATATGTACTTCAACTAAAGTGCTCCACGGAAATTTCCCTGGCTCAGTAGGAAGATAGGACAGATTTTTAAGAACTCTATTCAGAATTTGGGGAAATTAGAAATTTAAACTTCAAATTAGAAATTTAAACTGGTTTATGGATTTGTTGAAATCAGTAGATTTGTAGCAATATTTGGAGTAGTATAATAATTTCTGTTTTTGATATCTACCCTTCTCTTTAACACCTAAATTTTCTTCAATACCGCAATTTTTCAAAAATTCTTCCTTGTTTTGGATGAATTTAATTCTTGTTTTTTTCAGAATTATGGCTGAAGTAAATGAAACAAGTTTGCATTATTATTAATATTATATTTAATATTTAAGCGATCTGTTTTCTAAATCCGCGAAAATTGATGTAATTGTAAATTTCGCTATTTTTTTCTTGATGATTGATTTTGATTGATTTTTATTCTTTTGCCCAATGTTTGGTTTTAAGAATTTATCGGGTTAAGAAAGTTGGAAATGCTTTACGAATTTCTGCTTAGAATGACGAAAGCAATACAGTAGCGCTGCATTTTATTCGTAGACCCAGTTGTCGGCAGCTGGAGTCCAGGAGACCAATTCGCCTGGGTTGGTGGCATACAACATCTGGCGGCCGGTCTTGACGACGTTGAAACCTTCCCACACCATTGGAACTACTGAGCCAGAGGTCATTTAATTGAGCAAACCGGGAAAGAAGGGGCGAGCAGAAAAATCGGAGTAGTGCTACTCCAACAAGTCCCTGGAAGCCCACATGAATTTCATGGCGACCAACTTGAAGCTCTTCTGCTCAAAACGGTCGGTGATTCTGCCGACGAGTCCACGTTGGACCGCATCGGGCTTAACCATGATGAAAGTACGTTCCTTGTTTGCTGCCATTGCTGTTGAGAACAACGAGATGAATCGAATTTCGCTATTTAAATCAATTGTAACTCGGTTTTTTTAGATAAGATGTTAGATTAATTAATATAATTCTTTTATGGTAGAATAAATAGCAATTTTCAATTCAAAAATACAGTTAAATTGATTCGCCTATTCGCAGCTCTAAAAAGAGTTCGATATATATAGGTGAGCTAACGTAAGTGACTGAGTTGGCAACAGTTTGCTTATGGTTCTTATAAAAGACGTTTTAATTTCGAAGGTAGCCAATGCACAAATATTGCTCGAGTAGATTTGACAAGTTCCCTTTTGTTTTTGCCGCAGACTTACTAGAGTTTTGAACGTATCCACTACCTGTTGGTTGGGCATTTCAGGCTCTGCTTAAAAGTGAGCCATCAATTTGACAATATCTCCATTTTTGTTATTGTTGTGAAAGGCATGTTCCCCGACTTTGAATTTTGTACTCTGTTGGTCACAGCAGTTTGCAGCCCATTCATCTCTGAAAATCACAAAAAGTACGAAATAATTTGGTGTGAGGTAAATTCCGCCGGATCCTCCCAAAGAAAAATATATGTTCAACTAACCACTCATAACTAAGACTTCAGACTTAATGGCGATCTGGCAACAGTTGGGATATTGTAAACGATTGGGCATGTCTTTTCGTAACAGTCCTGAAAATAAGAAGTTAAGGTCTTAGATTAGAATAAATAAAAACCAGTGGCAGCCGAAGTCTCCTTTCGATGGTCGAAGTTGTTGTTTAATCTCCTCTCCCCACTGATAGTGACTTTCAAGTGTAACGAGCTCCACTTGGCTCCCACCACCTATTTCCACTTACCTAGTCATAAATGATAGCCGAGAATAATTATTGGTATGCCAATTTAAAACCGTAGCAGCAGTTCATCTATATACAAACAACTATAGCTGACATTACTGAGTTACATTTAAAGTGCAACTTGTCAACGCTTTGGATTGACAGATGGGGCTATACGTTATATTTTAGAATTGCCGACGGGATTGGGCTTAATTGAGCTAATTTCCATTATCTCTGTGCGATGGACACCCATTACAACTACCAACCACCCACCATTTAACCAGTGATGTGCACACGCACACCACGAGTAACTTTGACTAACATTCTCTCACCCGCGTTTTGCTGTAAATCAATTAGGTATGTGCGTCGCAAGAGCGGCCTTTTGTTTCAACACATTTCCTGTTTCAACCGTCCCGCCCTTCGCGCTTTTTTAGTCGAGTTCAAGTGTTTTCGCACTTTAATCTCATATTACGCAGGACTCCTGCTGGCATTTACCAAACACAAGGGTTCAATGGACTTGTAAACGCTGCACGACGCTAATCAATGCATTTCACCATTGCACTTGCATCGCATGAAATAATCAAAAAGTCTGTGTCGATCCTTCGTAGTTAAGAAAGGAATTGCAGACGCAAATCCATTAAAATCACAATTGTGCGATACATTCGAAAATTTCCTTATGCATTATTCCAAAGAGTTTGATTGTGCACTGGATACGGAGGTGGAGGTGCATCGTCTTGTTAGCCTCTCTGTTGTCGGCAATCCTTTGAAATGCCGCACTTTTTTCTAAATCGTCACCGAGCGGCGGCATATTAGCTTCATTTGGAGGCAGAACAGCGAACAATACTGGCAAACGCATCGAATCAGAGGATTAAAGCCAGTCAGACAAATTGTTTGACGCGCGCAACAGCAAGGACACAAAATAGTCACAAAAAATCATTGCACAGTTTTAGTATACCGTCGGTCATGTAACTTTTGTCGGACGGTTTTTCGATGGACTAAATATATTAGTTCAAGGATCAGAATGTAGTAGGGCACGAATGATAGTTAAAAAGACATTAGTGAGCAGAAAAATAAGACAATTAGACATGTCTGGCAAATGATTAATAATTAATTTATGTCCTTTCGCAAAAATGCGTACACACATCTGCCGCCTTCATGTGTTAAAACTCCGCGGATGTGAATTCGCCGTATGTCGGAAATGTGTCGCATTTTATTTTATTTTTGTTTCTCCATTTCTCTTTATAATTTATGTATTTGTCTTTGCTCAAGTGTACTCCCTTTGTAAAGGACCTTGAAAGGTGTTTTACTTGAATTTGGAAAGCATAATACACAGACACACAGAGTATACCTATTCCTATAGTTGCCGCAAAGAAGGAGAAGAACATTTTTTGAGTGTTGGGTGCTGCAACTGATAGTGAGATTATAATTGTTCTTAGTCTGTGGTCTGTGCGTTTGCATTATTCATATTTTGGTTGCTGGTCCAACTGCGGATCTGTGTCGAATGTTTGTCTAGACTGGGCGAAATTAAGTGCAATGGCGATGCGGGAGGTCACGCTGAGAGAGCGAAATCTCACCTCTGACAATTTTTGTCTGAAATTTAGTTATCTGACCAATTTTTGTAATTTTTATTTTACATAACTAAAAACTACTTGGATTTGGGTCAGCTCCAAGTACATAGTTCACCTTTGCTATGTTATAAGTGATAAAGTTTAATAACAAACTGAGGACTATTTAGGCAAACCTTCCCCAATCCCTTTCAAATAACAACAAAGAAGTCTGGAACTGAATCTGAAGCTGTTAAATCTGGCGAATTTGTGTCGAATTAAAATCTATACTTTTTAAAACAATTAGCCCTGGGAATTTCTAAGAATGGTTACCGTATTCTAAGCTGAGTAATAGCGCCATCTATGGCTGAGATATGGATGCACACGTTTTTCACGCATTGCTTTAAACTCGCCCCCATTTGTTGATTAATTGATTTCTATTAACATTTTCCAATAAATGTGGCTGCATGATTTGTTTTCAACTAAGGAACCTACAATACTAAACCGGAATTGAAAGACTGTGCCGGTCTGGAATTATATTTTTCGGAAACCTTCCAGAAAAATTTTGTTTATTGGCTAAACCATAGCGATGGTCTTTGTCTGAGACGATAAATTTTTCAAGCTAACCACATTCTTGATTTTCTTCTACATTTTGTGGAGTCTTTAACACGTAGTTGTTGACTTAATTATGTTTTGTCGTTCTTCGCAAGGTCGGCCGTAGAAATTTTAGATTGGATGAGCGGCGGCTTGACTAACAGATGCCTCTACGTGACTTATGTTATTGTCCGGGCATAGGTCTTTCAGATTCCAGTTCGCCTTTGTTTTAACATATTTATTTCTTGCCGGAGAGGCAAATAAACGGGTTAGTTCTTTTATTAAATTCAATTTTGTATTTATTTTAAAAAAATGGCTAATGAGATTAAGACGATTTCCAACATGCGACCTTTACGGATAATTTCGTCGAAGCGCATTCTGTCCGTTTAATATTTGGCCCGCGGGAAGAGTGGTCCTTTTTTACTTTTTTTCTGATAGTTTTGGTCACGGGTTAAATAAATAAATGAGTTTTGAAATGTCGTAAGGTTATAATGAAGTATTTTAGATCTCTCCTTTCGAGCACTTGGGGCTCTTTCCAGTCGGGAGTTAATTCGTTTATATTTATTTTTAATATACGTTTACAAACTCTGATTAGGTCAAACCACATACATAAAGGGTCTTTCATTAAGGACTTGACAACCTGTTTTTTAAATAAAATGGAAACTACTTGAGATACCTCAAAAAAATATACGTACGCTTTTGTTAAAAGTAACCCTTGATAAACGCAATACCTCGGATAAAGCCACACCTAAAAGTTTACCATTAGTGACTCATTTCCAAAAAAAACTGTGACTGGGATACTGGGCAGTTATTTTACAGCTACTTTTCTCAGAATTTAAAATACACATAGATGGTAGGTGTCAGTGGCTTAGTGGTAGTGTGTTGGGCTACTAAGCGAGGGGTTCCAGGTTCGAGTCCCGAGAGGGCCAAATTACATCTTAAGGTTTTTTTCCACTGCGCCACCTCTCGCGAACGTCTGACAAACATCCGAGAGTAAAACTGTCATGAATGAGCTTCTCAATTAGCCGTTTGGACTCGGCGTAAAATTGTAGATCCCTTCCATTTGTCCCAAAAATTTAAAACCCACACAAAACGAATGGTTGTGAGAAGCTAGGCCTTGGGTCCCATAGACCTGTCGCGCCAAAATATTATTATTATTAGATGGTAGGTGTATTTTTTTGCATCATACGAGAATAAGAAGAAAAGGAAGGGGAAAGTGTTCATGTGATTTTCTAGCTGTCGGTAATTGCTTTGTTTCGTGTAGTAAATAAATCATAAAGCAACAACCTCAATTAACGCAACTGCTCGAACTCTCATAAGTTGTCTTAAGTTACTTTCAAAACATTTATGAATGGATTTCGACTTCGTTCATGTCTACCACGGGAACGTATGCAGCTATCGATACGTTGCACCCAATTTTCGATAACTCGGCCGCACATTTCGATCGATACGGCCGCTTTTTCCCGTTCACTATATGCTCTGAGCTCCTCTTACGTCGCCGGTTTGTTGGCATAAAACAGAGATGGCAGAAATGTATTTTTTTTTGAATTACTACATTTGTTACGTCTGCTACGTTAACGTAGCCAACGTAGCCAAATGTAGTCGACGTAGCGCTTACTGTCAAAATGTAGTTTGAGTAGTCAGATCAACAGTCAAATTGACGTATCCAAAACCAAATGAAATGCAGTTGAGTCGGTTTTCTCACGTGTCTCACTCGTATCTTGTGTAATTTTTAAATGTAACAAATCAGGCGTGTAGTTTACTCGATTTACTACGGGTAGTTAATTGAGTAGATTACCTCACGTAAACTACTCTGCCATCTCTGGCATAAAACAATGATTTAATGTAGCCCCATAAAAAAAAATTTAGAGGCGTTAAATCACACGATCTCGACGTTCACCGAACTGAGACTTCAATAAGTCGACTGATGCACCCGCTGTGTGGCTTGCAGCAACGTCTTGTTGGAACCACATATCACTGATGTTAAATTCATGCAACTGCTCAAAGAAATAACGTTCCAACATGAATTACGGATGCCGAGAGTTGACGTTAACACTCCTAAAGTTGCCACCACCGACTCAAATTTCGGAATTTTATTTATTTTTAAACGTTGTTCCTTCCTGTACTTCAACACGATGAAAATGTTGATTTTACTCAATATTTTGACATTGACAGTTCGGTAGTCGGTTTATGGGTGCGTTCACACTTAAAGTTTGAAGTTGTCAAGTCAAGTGTCAAATGAAAGATCCTTGAATAATTTAGGTGAGTTCCGTGAAGAGTTGCAAAAATCATGTGGTTTGAATGGCCTCTTTCCTTCCTCCAAATCAAGAAGGAAATCGTAAGATAAATGACATAAACAGGGAAATGAGTTGATAATCGTGTCTCCAAGGATGTGTTTCATTTAATTTTCTATCGATAAGTTATCTTAAAATGCGTCAAAACGTTGCTTCAAAATTACCAAAAAAAATAAAGGAAACAAAAAACCACCATTGAAAAATTGCAGACATCATTTGAAATTGAATGATATCATCATTGACTGCCACGCCCCCCTATACCTTCTACCACCTTCCAACAAAATGTTTATATTGTTATTCCAGAAAAGTACTTCCTTAGCGGCATACACAACACAATGCAACCCAAGAACCTGAAGTAGCAAGTAGAGTATATCCTTGAACACAGTTTGGGGCTACAGACGCAAATGGGACAATTTACTTCTTCGTTGCTCCCCTTATTTCTAGAACCGGTTTCAGTATCTGATATCAGTCGTCCTATGCTGCTTTTAATTTTCTCAGTCGGAAAATGTGCTTCATTGCGATTGTTGGAGCTAGGGAAGTCGAAGAAAATCCGATAGATGGATGAAACGAAAGGAACTGCGAGACAGGGGGTTGTAGGTATGATTCGTTACTAGTTTTAGGTTACTTTTAACCTCTCTGAGTGTAATTCCAGCGAAGGTACTGCCTACATTTTTGGGCCCAAACTAAACGTCAGTCTTTAAAGTGTCATTGGGTATACTGTTGCAATGTAGGTGCGCTATAGATTACTGCGCTGATTTGAAGAATAATCCTTAGTGAAGAGTGTCTTAGGGCATGTTTTGCATTTGCAATTGGAAGGGGTATTAAAAACTGATTTTTATTACTGGCACTTATAGAAAAGAAAACGAAGTGAGTTGGCGGCACACTGAAAAAATGTTTGCCCTCGCTTAAGTCGCAAACTTACGACTTGGCCATCTACCTTTGTTTAAAGGATGCTGGAGAACAACTTACTCTGTAGAGTAGAGATCAAACTAAAGAGTCACCCTAAAACTACCAAGTATTTGGTTAAAAATGCCGAGGAAAGTACGTAAAAAATGTATATATATACAAAACTGTCGCTGTTTCAGAAGAAATTTTATACCAAGCCCTAAATCTGGTTCTTCTGCAAAGGCCTCCTGGCTAAAATAAATGAAAGGCAGAGAAACCTGTCGATGTGACAATTGTAAACGCGTCAACGAGTTCATCTCATTAGAAGCGCAGAAAACTTGCAACAAATGCCCCATTCAACGGTTGATTGTCTTTGACGCAACCTCATCATCTTATTGTCCTGAAACACGTTGTTGCACGCGGATTTTTTTCCTGCATTCGTTGTCATTCAAGACCACAAAGAGTACCATGTACAAAAAAAGAAGAATTAATTGCTTTCGTTAACCATTACAATGTAGCCTTTGAGCTGAAACGTGTTGCATCACTTGAGAGGATCATCTCTATTCTGTTATCGCACTTGCTACCTGCGTATATCGTTGTCAAGATGCGAAACAAACGTGATTTATAACGTGTTCATATTTTATTTAAATAATAAGCCACCACACAAATTCGTGACCTTACTGAATGCAGTCAATGTGCAATTAAGAGGGACAACAAGAATAATTATTTGCCAGACTGACTACTGACAAGTGGTTGTTTCTTTGGGGCATTTTGATAAATTATTTACATATATATTATGTCTGTCTTTGAAAAGGTGGGAACGATCCTTAAGACGGGCAGAGCTCACTCCTTTGTCGAGTGGTTTCATTGCAATTGCAACAAAACACCTGACAATTGAAATGAAATAAAATGTTCCACATACGCCTCGGAGTCCATTTGCAACGCCTGCACCCGAAGAGTCAGAAAAACCATCCTTTTACACAGTAAATATTCGAAAATTCACCGAAAACTTGCAATTTACTCAGTGTATCCTTTAACTGGAACATAAAATATCACTTTGTGCTTACTTGTGAACGCCTACGTCTGCATCAGTTATTCCGTATCATTGTTGTATCGTATACTTAAGATTTTTTCCTTGCTCTCTCTCTCGGTGCTATTGTTGTTGCTCTCCGTTGCTGCTTTGCATTTGCTACATCCTTCTGTCCAACAGACTAACAGCTTGTTGACACTAAATTATGTAATAAATTATGCCACAGAGTCACGTGCTGCTTCAGTTCTCCTTTTTGATTCTGGGCTGCTATTGTGCATGTTGTAAATTGTAATGTTGGTTGTAGACAACGCCGCGCCGCCGACGGCCAACTTGACTTGGCGGCAGTTTTACTGCTCTTTTCGTTGTCGTCCTGAAGTTCGCAGTTCCTCTGCCCTCGGGTTTGTGTAAACTTCCGATAGTTTTGGCCTTTTTTCGCCACTTATCTATATAGAATATCAATGTCTGCTTGGCTTAAAATTAAATTTGAAAATCTTTTCCACATCATACTTTATAATATTATCTATCTCTCGGTCCTTGGATCGAATTATTGTTTCCGCTTTACTTGTTAGCAACCAGTAAGTGGTTGCTAAGAAGGTAAACAAACACAGCTACTCCATTCGTGTATTGGTATTATTGTTGTTACAAGAAAAGCGAAGACCGAGGAGACAGATTCCTGAAATAATTGCCGCCAGCCTTCTTTGTTACTTCTGCATTCCTTAGGAACGTTTCGAATTTCTTTTTCTTTTTACGTGTCCATGGTAAATCGATAAGAGGTTGCTGACCGTCACATTGCATGAGTGGGTTTTATTTACTTCGGTAATTGCGTTGGGATTATCTGATTATCTCCTTATTCCTTAATATTCCTGGGATCTTATATTTAAAGCATTTGCATTTGTACGTGTCTGAATTTGTTTATTTAGCGTTGCAGGGAAAGATTTATTTTCAAACCTGGAGACTGAAGGTTGCTGCCTTTTTTAAAAACGTTATTAAAAAAGAGTTTTTTTAACGATTGTGATCCGTAAAATGTACTCACAATCCTAAGCATCAATTATTTCGCATAGTTCGTCCATTTAAATCTTCAATTCGCCTTTCCAATGTATTTTTTTACATTCAGTCACTTTGACTAGCTGCTCAAATATTATTTATTTTGACTTTTACTCATACATGCCCAAGGCTTATTCATAATAACTTCGTATCAAATATAAATCAGATATACGTTCCCATATTTATTTTTCTTATATTGGAAAATATGTATAAAATCATCTATATTTTTATTTATATATTTTTTTCATATCTTATTTTTAGTTTTATAATTAATTTATTAATCTTCATTTGATTGAATTTTTTTAAGCTCGTCTGGTTGTGTTTTTAATCATTTTAAACCCGAGATCTAAGAACTGAGTCTTTGCAATACCAACAGCTTTAAATTTTCAACACCTGTCGTTTTACAAAACTTTTTTAGTGCTGTTTCGTGTGTTGTATGAATATAAAAATATGGTATATCATATACCTAACCGAGATGTGTTAGACTTAAAAGAAAAAAGGTCCGTGTCTTTTAAAAATAAATAATAAATCTTCTTATTTCGTATTTTTAAATAAAAGCGTTGTAAATATAAAAAAAAAAACAGTGGCGTGTTGAAATAATAATAGGGTTTAATTATATGTTACGTATTTTCGTAGGAGAAGATTTTGAAGTGTCCAAAACGGTTAAAAACAGCAACCAAGCAACCAATTTTAAATTTCTTTATTTCTTATATTTTAATTAACTAAATTTTGTACCAGTCTTATGTTTACTAGCTTGCATTAAGCAAATTAAATTAAATTAAATATTTAAATAGAAATCTTTAGGAAACCTATTTTAAATGGAAATTATTTTGTTCAATATCTAGATGTCGATTGGTCTTCAACTGAGATTCCCATTACCCTCTTTTGCCAAGATTCCCACGCTTAAATTTGGGAAGGATCATCATATCATTTTATATAATTACAAAAATATTTGTTTCATAACAACAAATCAAAGTGCAGGTTCACAAGAATGTTCTATCTCAGGTGTACGGAAAATTGACTGTCAGAATCAGAACTAAACTATTAAAGCAAATCACACGTAGGAATCTGATGATGAATTATGTAGTGGTTAATGGTTACGTTCGGGAAGGCCTTACAAAAGTCCTTTCGCATTTTCAAAAGAGCAATATGGTACTAAAATATATAAATCGAATTAAAGGTAGCAAAAAAATATCCATAAAATTTCCTCTTATCTTCTAGTGTTTTGTTCGAAAAAGTGACTTCAATAACACTGCGTCTGTAATTCTCAATTCCTTATTTTCGATTGAGGGAATAAGAAAAGTTCTCATTTAATTTTTTCTCATTGAAAGAAATCGCATCACCTTTAGTGATTTAACTCCTTCAATGATATTCCACTTTCTTCCTCTAAGACGGCGGATGGCCTGCCACAACACCTTTGTGTACAGTTACAACATTTCCATGCAGTTTTATGGTTTGTAAATACAGTGGAAGTCACTTATAACGACCTCGCTTATAACGACCAGTTGTTAATAACGTCCACTTTCTTTTTATTTGGTTGGTTAGTTATATTTTAAGTTATTCTGCCGTCGGATATAACGTCGTCGGATAGAACGCCCAAATTTCGGACACAATAAGTCGTTTTCGTAGGTTATAACGACGGAATGAGAAAAAATAAAAGATAAACGCAAGTGAATCTGAATATTTCGCCGTCATTCCTGTAATTTTACAAATAAATTTGTTGCATCGTAGACATCTATGTAAATTTTTGTTTAATTTATTTCTGAATGCAGTTGGATATAGCGACCGCTCTGGTTATAACGACTTCGGTCACTTCACGCTTCACCATCAGAGCTGTGTATGATTTGTGTAACACATTTTGCGTCTTTAATTACTTTCCCGTATATTGTTAAAAACTTAACGTATGTCATGAGAACTGTTTTTGAAAATATGCGTTTTTCAATAAATGACAGTTTGAGTTGTGAGCCTGCTATTAAACTAATTATAGAACAAAATTATTCCACTATTTTCCCAAATTAGACTTTAAATATAAAGCTGAAGGATACCTACATCACAATTTTTTTAATTAAGTGACCTTTGAAATCGCCTGTAAAATTGTTTAAATTATCCTGAACAATCTTTAGGTTCGTTCGGGTACTTTTTTGCAAACGTAAAATTATCAAAAATTTGCTAAGATTCTGTGCGAATGCGACCACGTACTGAGAAAATTTTAAAAATTGAGAGAGAAAACCATTTCCCCTCTTTTCATTTTTTCGTAATTTTCTACTCGCCGAATTTCGGCTTACTGAAAAATGAAAATATGAAAACTGTCAACTCATTGACAGTTCAAAAGTTTGACAAGTCAAATTCTATTTATTTTCATCTTTAACGATGTCGGAGGAAGAAGTTATAGTTAAATGTTCTCCTAGAACATATCAGCGCATTCAAAATTGTAAGTTTAATGGATATTTAGCCTTTAAAAAATGCAATGAACTTTGCTCAACAAATGTTATTCTCGGAACAAGGTACTTCACAGACAAAATGACATTTCTTAAACTTTTTGTAAGAAAACCGGTCAGGTACTTCTCTTGAAATTGAGAGAATTCTCTCTCGATTTTTGAGATTTGACATTTTTCATTTTTCTATGCTTAAAGTACACGAACGGACCTTTTATTTATTTTTTTACAATTTGTCAGGAAAATGCCTGTTAATTTCGACTTGGAGTTTTGTAAAGGGGGCCTCTGAAAATGCAAACTGTGTCAATCACCTCCATCTCTGGCCATCAATCATTTGTATAAGTGGGTGTTCGGTTTTGGGTGTAATGTAAACATAAGTACTTATCAAAGGATCAACTAATCAAGCCGTGTCTTCCATCGCAAGTACTGTAAGAGTCACGGTTCACTCTGCGCTTGTGAGGCATTGCTTGGTCAAAGCAAAGTTGGTCACATTTTCGACTAGCAACTTTAAGAATCTTTTGGAAACGTGTGTTAAATTGTTAAAGGATTTCCAATGCGATCCACTTCCACTTAGGAGATTGCCAGAAGATCGCATGCATCAACAAGACTGATCTAGTAAAAAATATGTATCTAGAGTCTAATGTTGGGGATGATGTGTTGGGTAATGCAAGCTATTGGCCAATTTTCGAATTTCGTTTGGAACGCATTTGCCGATGTTCCTCGCATGAAAAATTGAAAATCCCAAAGCGCATTTACTTGCACAATTCCAATGAATTTATTTGCTCAGTGAAAACGCTGCGATGTCAGAGCTCTCTGCAGATAAAGCGTCTCTCTACATATCTTTAGACAATTTCTCATGTTGTCCTTATAGCAGGGCAATTGCCCGCTCCACAATAAACCGCTACCCACAATCCAACCGAAGCACAATTACACAAGTGCAGGTACTTTCCGTGTTTGTAATTTCCTCCACAGGGGAAAGGCTTTTCGGGCTATCAAGCAATCACCAAAAAATAAACCCCCCAAAGTTTACACAGTGTCACATAAATCTTCACCGACACTGCGACGATTAGCAGGGCTCCATGGCTCCACGGCGCACCGAACGCATATATGGACTGTCATCATCTGGTTTCTCGTTACGAATTCCTTCACACACCTCAATCAGATTTTAATTTGATGCCATACCGTTTCGGGTATCCGGTATCCCCCTAGCAATGCGTCTTCTGCTCGTTGCGATCCGTAGAACCTTTGTAAACGTTCAAAAAGAACGCAGGACGCATTGCTGTTCTCGTGGGAAGTAAATATGTTATGCTGCAATGGATTCACATGCGCTGTGCCAACACGAAAGAATCACCGTCCACCACAATGTATCATATTTTCAGTCACTCACCACACCATGCTCCCTCTGTGTCATCATGCCTTCGATAACAAGGATAATTGAGGTATTTATTTTTTGATGTTCCACCTTTGTTTTTAATCATGCCACCGATACCGCTGGGTGGTCCTTTGAGCATGGATTTCGTCGTTTTCCGTTTCTGTTCGATGTATTCACACATCCTTTGCAGCGGCACGGTGAAACGCTGAAATTCCTCTGGGTTTGGTTTGTTGTGCCTGAATCCGCATTTCGCTTAAAATTCAAAAAAAAAACAGAAAAAAAACGAAAGGACTCAACTGGGATAAAGTAGTTAATGTGGGATACAAAAACAACACAAATTAAAAGCAAAGCAAGTGCATTTTATTGTCCTTCCTTATATGCGCATCCCTTTCTGAATTTCAGATATAGGAAAAAGGAAAAGAACAGTAAGATTCACGGACACAAGGACACCCGATGAGCCTTTGATATTTTGTACTCAGACACAGACTTTGCTACGGAATCAAAAAGAAAATGGAACTACAGCACAGCACACACATAAAAAAAAAACCTGCTCCCGTTTGACATCAAAGCGGTAGTGGATGTAGAAATTGCTCCGACCTCTCGGGAGGTGCAGACGAACAAGTAGAAAGGCGCACAGATTAACAATTCGGCCAGAGGCGCCATCATCAACTAACTAGCGATTGCTGCGCTGTTTACTGTTGAGTGTAAACGCTCAATTTCGTCCTTTATTTGTTACCCCTATTTAAGTTTTAATTGTCGGCAACTATACTACTTATATGCAGACACAAAAATCACATCCACCGTATATACCAGTGCGATAGAATAACGTCGCTTCGGTCGTTGTGTGCGAAGAGCTTGGGGGCCTCATCGCCCGCCGGAAAAGCCCAGATAACAGACGTAGGCTGCGATAATGCCTCTTCCTACAGGCATACTCTCGATTGCAGTTAAGTTGCTGTAAAAGGTTTATTTTAAATGCAATTTAATAATTGGACCGCGATTGTTATGGTATGGAAGAGAGTGCAATAATAATTGTCGTTCGTAATAAAAGCTTCAGAACACTCAGGATATGAATATGACACTGATGCTGCTGCACAAGCGGATTGGGTGGACGAAATCGCATACAGAAAAGTTGGAAAACGTTGTGTGGTATACCCTACTTTTAAAATTAACTTCTGCTTTGTGGAAATCTGAGTCTTTACCGACTTCTAATCTGGTTGTAAATATGTAGTAGGTTAAGGACTATAAGATTGTATATTCATATAGATCAGGGGTCGAATCGCGTCGTCCGTGATCGAGCATAACGTTCATGGAATTAAGTTGATTTACATATAAAACAAAAACCAAATTCCGTCACGTATTGCTCGTTCACGGATGACGCGATTCGACCCCAGTTTCATTCAGTCTTGCACTGTTTTAACTCCGTCCACAAAATCAATTAGTAAATTATTGTGGATTATGATGAATTAAAAGGCCAGAAGAAGTTCGAAAAAAAAACCTTTTGCAGTCCTTACGGAACCAGAACCGAGTGCACTTCTAAATCGGTTATAAATTCAGTCAAAAATACCCAAACAATGTCAAGAAATTTCTGAATTTAAGAAGTTTATTTGTAGTCGTAGGGCTTCCCAAAAAGTCCGCTCTTTTCAGGTGACGACTGGGTGTGTAAAATTTTGTCAATTTTTATATTTGCAGCGATTCGGCTTCTCGTCCCGATTGAACTTAGAAAAACCTTCTGCTCATAGTGGGGAATTTATTAGCCCAAATATTTCCTTCCACCTTTCTGAAAAAAACAAATGTTTTAGTTCGACTTGACTTTAAAAGTCTTGAAATTCAAATAGAATTCAAATTTCAAGAGCATAAATCAGGGATTTTTTGATTTCTAAACAACAACCACTGAGATATGTTTCAAACCCTCATGAGGCACTTTATGTCCAAAAAGCCAGCCTATCTGTTCGTCTTCGGGTCATCCCGCTTTTCTTCTTCCACATACCGACGACCAATCACTGGAGATATACCCTAGACGAGTTTGGGAAATTACTTTACATCCAACTCAGATAATGTGCGGTTTATTTAAGGGAAGCGAAAGAAACGAAAACCAAGTAAAGTAGGCAATTTAACTGCACACAAAAAGAAGACCACTCATTCCGATGGCAAGGGATACGCAGTTTACATTCTGACGGTGAAATGACACTTGTCAGCTTGGAAGGAAAGACCTGTGCGGTATCACTGCGAAGGCTCTTATCGATATTTTTGAAGTTTCCTCATGTCAGTTCGGTAATTGTGGATAATTAAGTTCCGATAGCGAAGAACGGTGGTCCTTTGTGAAATTATTTCCGAAAGCTTTAAAAGTGGAGTCTTATACGATGTAGGTATGCCATATGTTGGTAACTATAGAAACGTATACGTATGCTGCGACCGAACAGACACTAATACTGATAGCTCATGATTATCTGTTCATTCGACTCATGAAGAAGGGGATAAAGTAGGTAGAAGGATTCATGCGTCTGGTCAAATGAAAGATTATGAGAATTAAATCAATTAGACGTAGAGGCTTACAGTTACAACTCACTGATGAGATAAAAATAAGGAAACGCAATAGGTATGTGATTTAATTCTTGCTAAAGATGCTTTCCGAACACACGTGGATGACAGTGACGAGTGAAAGGACCAGGGAGAGAAGTGCAATTTTTTCAATTAATATTTGAAGGGTTTGGTGCGTTTTAAAGGTAGTTTATTTATTCGTATTTTGAGGAAATAACAAACACTTTCGAAAAGCGGTGGATAGTTGACGTATGTACAGGATGTTTTTTAGTGGTTTGTTTTTCAAACCAGCAACGTGACAACTGACAGCAATTGCAGTGGATTTAAGATAAAATCCCCGTCTGTTCCCTAACGATAATTAATTCGAAAACATTAGTCAAATTTAGTCAAACTCTGTTTCTTTTTGCAAAAGTTGGGTAGAAGAGAGCCAAAAAGAGAGAACAAGATATTTCCTTGGGATAGTTTGTTATAACTGACTTTAGCTGTCAAATCTCTCAAAAGTCAATTTGAATTGACAGTTTATTTCGTTTTGCTTTGTTAAGTGCTGAAATTTGTTATTAAAAATGGATAAATCTGCAAAAAAAAAATAAATATTAAACTGATTCCGAATGTTTTTTTAATGTCTGCAAACTTGTAATTTGTTTAAACCAGCTGGGATTTATTTTTGAATAATAGTTTTCTCGCACATCTTTTTAACAAACGTCATTTCAAATTTTCGTTCCTGTACTTTTTTGTTATATTCTCTTTTTCTGAAAGAATATATCCCAACTCCTTGATATCTTACATTTTGCCGACATTTTTAAAAAAAAGTAAGGGAACAGCCCTAAAATGTGTTCACAAAGAACGTGAAAACCAGAGTCGTTACCATGATTTGTTGGTATTTAATTTCAGTTCATAGTTCTATAGGTACCTCTAAAAAAAACACCCTGTACTATGCACACTGATTATGGACTAACTCAACAGCTTTTGCGTATAGATTGCTGATAACTTTGAAGGCGGATTTAGAAAAATTTGTCCGTGTTTCAAAATTAATTCAAGTGAAACTTTATTTTACTCCATTAAAGCTTGCCGAAAGCTTAATATGTATTTAAAAAAGGATGTGTTGTCTAAAGAACGTATTTATTTGATTTGTTTTATTTAGGAATTATCTGAATAGTTATTTATAACTCTTTCTCCTTTTCTTCTAGAATTATGTATCAAACCACTGTTAGTTTTAATTTTAGCTTTAAGAACTTTATTACTTTATTTAAACCTTTAAACCTCTTTGTGCTATAAAAGAAAAAGTCTTATTGTACTTTTAAGATCGTTTGGTAATAAATTGAATTAAATTGAATTGAATTAAAGGCAGATAAGACAGATCACAAATCTATTTATTTGGAATATGCTTCAAAAATAAATAAAAAAAAGCCTATAGCCCCGAGAAGGCTGCAAAAAAAAATATCTGTCCAGTCGTTACAGACATAAAAATACGGATATTTTGCATGTTGCTAAATTTTTTATCTAAGTAGGTACACATCGTAAAAAGCTTTTGAAACAATATGTCTTACAAATTAAAAACTTGGAGTATTTTCCTTAAAAAGTCGTTTGTACGACCTGTACAGCGAATGCCTTAGTTATTTTTTTAGAAATTCGCCTTCAGCCCAAAAACGCAATTTAGTACTTAAACAAGATTTAGAGATTTGTAGGTCAAACAAGGTAGAAACTTTAAATTAAAATTGTGGGGTGCTTACCCTGTGATTAAAGTCTTTAATTGCACTTTTTTATATACCAACTTGCGAGCCTATAAAAATTAAATGTGTGTTTTACTGCGTATTTTCAAAGCCGCACCCTAGAGCTGAGACAGTTGAACACTTGGAAGAATTTAGTGTAGGCAAAATCTGAAAGGAATGAATTATGTAGATCGTTCCGCATTCCCCGTTCGAATGAATATATCTATAGAAGTTGTCATAGCAATAGACTTATCACCCTAACAAATTGCCGGCTACGGGATTTGAGGAGTTCTTGTAAACAACATTTTTGTGACACCTCTCTTGTTGTCAACATTTTGAGTTTACAAAATTTGCTTCAGCAGGTTTGTTATTTACTTTGAAGCGTTGCCAAGGTTAAGCATATCAATCTATATGACTTAGGGTTGATTGTCACCGCCATCTGACCAGTATCAAACAGTCTGCAGAATGTCTTTGTAAGCATTCTTTAATCTGGCCGCTTTAATCTCTAATCTGAGTTGAGCTTTACATCCTTTTTTTGAGATTAGTCAACTTTTTTTGGCTAAACTGAGTTTGCTTTCATTTGAATTTTTTAAACAGCATAAAAGTCCAATTAGTCTACCGTTGCAACTTTGTTGGTTGGCGCAAAAAATATTCTTTTTTTTGTCAAAAATTCATTTTAATTTTCACCCAAATTTACTGATTTCTTTTCATCAGTTTTCATCCTCCCCCATCACAAGATATTTCGTTTTATTTTGTTGTAGGTACATAAATTTGCAAAACGTAAGAACTGTAACAAAAACCTTATGTACCTACCTGGGAACAGGCGACCTGTGGATTTCCATGTAATCAGTCAGTTATAAAAGTAGATCTAAGTGGCTGCCCCAAACAAGGTAAACCTAGCTTGAACTGGGAACAGCACTCTTGATTGCATTTGTCGAAATTGTCCATCAGAATACCGAAACTATTTGCAACACCGCAACTTCTTTCCACGCCCCCTTATTTTGTTTACATAAAAATACGTACTGTACTAAAATCGTCCTCTGTTGCTGCTACGTGGAATCTCTATCTAGCAGCGCAAATCCTTTGCAATCCCTCCCATCACTGATTTGTCGCACATAAGGCGTTGCTGAATTTTTAGCTTATTAGCTATGTTTGCGTTTCGCACCCTCACGTGCTCTATACGCTCCTTTACACTCAGACTATGCGATGAAAGTGTTTGCGGAACAAACAGTTTTCAAATACAAAAACAACAAAGCTTGGATTTTTTCCTCCGTTTTTTTTGTTTCTTACATCATACCTACGTATAGTTAAGCAAGATAAGAGCCAATTTAAATTGTCTGTTTCACCGTCTCTGTCTGCCGACCACGATTATAGAAAAAAGAATGAAATTGTAAAAAAAAATTGCGAAAACGCAGTCAAAGGAAACTCCTTGTTGTAGGTCTGAAAATTGGGTACACAGACAAACCAAAGAGAGAGTAATAATGATAGTATAAAGGAAGACACAAAGAAGTACGACATAGAGCTCCTTGAAACTGCTGACTGACTGATGGAAATCTCCTCATAGGCTTCCTTTACCCCAAGGCAGCTGATGGCGGCATGGATCAAAGTAAGAAAGGAAAGGAAACTACACAGGAATTGTCTCCCAGCAGATTCAACTTATCACGTATATGCGTGCCGTAAGTACAAGGGCAAACAACATCATGTAAGGGGAGATCCGGGCCCCTAGTACAAAATAAGTACTCCTGCCATTGTTACCCCAGGTTTCTGATGCTTCTTCTTGCTGCAAGTACATCCGCTCAAGTGAAATGGGAAGTATAACTCGAGAGTTAATTATTATCAGTAATTAGCTGCAAAAATTTACATCGCTCCTTGTCCGTTTCCTATATACCTACAACGAAAAAAAAGAAGAAGGATTTTGAGCTTTATTTTAACAGTCTATTCACTTTGTGTTCCTGCCACTCGGTATGGGTTAGCTTATCGAAGTGCCACTGCAATGTACTTATGGATTCCTTTGAAATGAACTCAACAGAAAAACAGAAAAAACGCATCTTTCTCCCCCACCCCCAAAGGATACTATATTCGTATTCAAACTGTGCTCGCGCGTCCCAGCAATTCCAATGCGGATATAAATAATATATGCCCAACCGTCGAGAAAGGCATTAAGTAATTCGTTGCGGGACTCTTCGGCTGATGGTCATCGACTCAATTAAGCCGAAAAGGAAATCATTTTCAGGGCTGCTGCTTTTGTCCTTCTGGCTTCTGCATGGCGCTTTCGAAGTTAGTCGGTATGGCAGCTTATCCGTTTCAACAACTATGCGGCAAAGTTTTCTTTATACCAACATTTTTTTTGTTGCCGTATCTCAGCCTCATTTAAAATTCAATTTAATTCTTACGCTCAATTGAGGATAATTATGTTGCAGTTCTGTTTGAGGAGATGCCTTTCAAAATTGGAAAAGGCCCGCCATTAATTCGCCTGGTCAAACTCGTTACGAATGGCCCCTCTCGCATGTACCTGACTGACAGAATGAGCATCGCAATGCGGAAGGACAACCAACCAAATTTTTCAAAATTCATGTGCCACAATTAAGTGATTTGAATAGCTCTATATACGCCCTTCTCGGTACACACAGTATCACTTTGCACTGTTCTAATATCCTTTTGCAAATATTTTCTTTTCCTGTTAACCCAGAGTATACTCGGGCTGTCCATAGTCTGTATGGATTTTGTGAGCGCTTTGCTTTGTATCTTATATCCAGGGATAATTGTTGCCAGTGTATCCTTGGTTGGCGATGAAATTAGGCAAAGAAAAACTGTTTGTTAAGTCATTGTCGGCTGATGGTTAAATATTGGGGGAAGGGTAATTTGATGCGACGACAGGATACTCGGATTTTACATTTTGTTCCCTCTGTGGATGCACATAATTGGTGTTCTTCAAACTAGGAGGTAGAGTACTAGGTCAATATTTGTAAGTTTTGTGTTTTATTTAAGAAAAGAAGAACAAGGTGTCCTAATAGTTACTTGAAAAAGAATTGGAAATGTTTTAGATGCGTTTTTTGTTGCTGATCCTACCTATTACCTATTTTCTTTTACAAGCCATTATCGAAACTCTACGATTAAAACCCTTCTTTGTATAATACATATATGAATTTGCATGGTTTTGAAATTTTTTCGAAGCTGAATATTAGAACCGCATGAATACGATCTATCGACATTCTTCTCCGACTAGGATAAACCATGGTACGCACTTTTACACTTATCAGCAATAGAGAAAAATTGATTCTTGTAGCAAAGCAATTTGTGAATACAATTTTTCTCCTTTAAGTAATCATTTTAAAACTTCACAGCACAGATCCCGAGTCGAGACCTACGCCATGACATCTGCCCTGTTTTAGAAAATCTCACTTCTAAAAGAGTTGATTGATTCCAATGAAATAAGACCTAAATGTTACTCCCATAAAGCTATTCTTACATTTGAAAAATCTGTACTTTTTGGGTGAGTAGTTTAAAGGTAAAAACAAATTAACATACCAAATTCAGAAACGTCTTAAATGGAGCAAGAGAAAATTGTTTAATTAACTTCCTTTGATTTTCCCATTAAGCCGCAGTATTTTATTTTCAGAAAACAAATATCGGGTTCTTAAAAATCAAAAATCTTCTTCGCCTTGCTTCTTTTTCTTAATTATTTCTTTTGGCATATTATTTTGAGTCCATTGACTGCTTTTCATTTAAACTGTTCAGCTTCTGCGTCGGCGTCTACTAAAAGTATACCCTCAACCGGCGATTTTCTTGCTTTTCTTGCTTTCAGTTTCAGCTGAATGTCCCGAAAATTACGTTTTTTAGACTAGGTAGTTGTTGCAGAAATACCCACCTACGAAATCTGTACCTATGCAAAATCATATTCAAAAATCTGTAGTTAATCTGTATTAAGAAGAGAAAAATATATGTAAAGCTAAAAACGTAAATATTCAAGATTCTGATTCGTCGTCATCTGCCTGTCCGCTACCAATTGACATCGTAATGATACCAGCACCTTTATAAGCTGGAGCTGGTAGCATATTTGAGAGTGCATATGACCTAGACCTCCAAAACTAGCAACTAAGTGCAAAAATTACGAGTTTGAGAGCATGAACTCTTCCCAAAATGTAATGAAATTTGAAGATAATCAAAAAAACGCGGTAAAAAAAAGCTTATAGATAATGTTAGTCAGTCAAAATTTCAAAGGCGATATCGTCCAGACGGTCATACGTGATTTACCCCCTGATACCATAAGCATGTCATTCATTAAGTGATTCTCGAGTTGTTCAAACACCAGCGCCACCTATCGGATTTTCCCAATCTCTGTTTCGTCAAAATTGGTTTTTGGGTAGGCCGCATACATAAAAACATTTCCATTATCCTCATGGGAAAGCCACAGCAGGCCCAGGCCCAAGAAAAATTTAGCCGAGTAAAGTGAAAAAAGAGCTTTTCCTTTACCGAATTGTTTAAGTGTATTCGTTTCTGAAGCTTTACGAAAAGTGAAAGCTGGAATATGTTCGAGCTTTGAATTTTTGAAAAATTTGAAAATTAGACAAAATTTTCAGAGTGTTCTATGTGTTCGAAGAGTACATCCGACTTTTCCACTTTTCTGTACTTTTTCTAACTTTTGTTTCGATGTAGTTCATACTTTAATAAAAAATCTTTTAACAAGGATGTTGAATATGCTTTAAGTTTTCAAAATCGTTGAGCGCACGGACAAAAGATGGTATTTTTTATGGTTGTGAGATCAGAAAATAAATAAATGATCAAATGAGCTAGACATTAGTTGTTGAAAAAAAAAGTACCCACTCTTACAATCTTTCGACCAAGTAACAACGCAGAACAAGAACAAAACTCTCAGTAATTATTTGGAAAAGGACAATTCAATATGCATCCTCATATAAAATCTCTTCCACTATTACATCTCTAACTGAAGCGTTTTTCTACTGCAATTACACTAATTGCAAATTCATCTGCGCCGACCGAGACCGACAACTCTGCCGTTTAATTCCCCTCGAACTCGAACATCTTCCAGATAAAAGTAACAAACTCTGGCAAACAAGAGTTTTTCATTTTAATTAGACAAGCAACTAACTTTTAATTGTTTCCACGCAGTAGATGAAGAATCAGATGAAGTGCACAAGTTACTTTTGTCCTTCAAAATGTACAAGTACAAAAGTGCACGGAAAGCATGAATTATTTCCCCAAATCATCTAATTAAGAGCGAAAAACGTCAATCAGCCGCATACACCTTGCGCTTGCACTCGTGTTCGCTCGGGAGCGAAGGTGTTTGAAAAATACATTCACTCCAGATCCAGATTGGCAGTGTAGCTCTCCTTTCGTCGCCAATTTTAGCTTTACGACGCGACCGACGGCGTTTAATTTTCCCAACAATAATCTATTTCAACTCACCCTGTAGCAGCGTTCCAAATGTGGCGATGGTGGCCAGTAAAAACCACCCGCCCTGCTTACGGTCTTCTGTTTTCTATGTCATCTCCACAGATTGCAGTTGCTTCAACAGCAACTGGCAACATCACTGGGAATTTCTTTTCGCAGAATCTTCGTGTGGCACAGAACTTTCGCAAACAGACGTCCTTCTTTTGTCCTCCATATACCTCCTTGGCGCGTCGCTCCTTTCCGTCGCATTCACCATGCCGGATGCGGATATATGCAGTTACCTAAGTAGTCTTACTCTTCGTATTACAAACGAAAGTATCCTTTTTTGTTGTTTTACAAAAGACTTACTTCTCTCTCTCTCCATCTCTGTCTCTCATTGTTTGTCTGTCTGTCTGTCTGTCTATTGGTGTCTGGTGTGCGACTTAACTACTGTGTGCTGCAAAGTGGAGGCAGCACGAAAAAAATCCAATGTTCTACTTTTCCATAAAAATGTGTATTATTTAAATCAAAAGCAAAAAAACAAAACACACACACACCGTCCTGGAAAGTTGACGATAAAGTAGTGGCACGAAGGGGCTTTGCGGGTTGATGATTGTGGAGACAAAAAAAAAATAAACGCTAAATCCCAACAAAGGGATTTTCTAGTCCTTTAAGCTCTTTGAGGGGTGCAATAGTGGAATAACTGCAAGCGAGCTCCCTATTGCTAATATCTGCTCAGCTCGCTCTTAAGAGCGGTAAAACCTGTAATTGTGTTAAAGGCGACCTTTCAGTTGTATATCTCTCATTGGCGCGTTCTGCCAAAAAAGAGACATAGGACATAACTTCTGCAGGTTCGAACGTCAAGTTGGTTGAGATGAGAGAGAGGCACAAATTTCGTACCAAAAACTCGATAAAAAAGTCTCTTGAGTTTCTGAGTTCCGAACAGGTCCCGTTTTGCAACAGTCTCGACTCTCGATGTTCGACTTTCGAAAATGGTTTCGACTTGATAAAGTCCTTAGTTCAGAGAAACGCCGAGTAAAGCCTCGCTACAATTCCTAGAAATGACAGGTCCACTTTTTGACTGTCGTAAAAATTGGCAGGCCCGTTTTATGATGTCCCATCCCAACTCTAGCGAAACCTTCAATCTTGTTACAGTCCCGGGAAACAGAAATTACTATGTGAGTCTTGTGACAACTCTAGATTGCATTACTGACATTTACAACAGGTTAGGCTAGTCTTGAGACAATCCCGGAAACAATAGGTTTAGGTTCGTCTAGCGATAAGTCCGTGTTGGGACCAGGAAAACTATGCCGCATGCCCAACCAATTTAAGTAGTAATTACATAGGTCGATGTCGCTCATATAGTTCGTCGTTGAATCGTCTCCTCCAAAACCCATCAACGCAAACGGGACAGAAAATCACTCGAAGAATTTTTTGTTCGAAGCTATCGCCTTTGAAAGAGTCCATGCTTCCGATCCGTAGAGCAGAACTGGAATTATTAAGGTCTTATACAGAGTCTCCTTAGTTGCTCGGGAGAGGGCCTTACTACAAAGATGCCTTCTCGGCCCAAAGGTGGCGCTACTTGCTACTTCGATTTGCGATTGCGATTGCGATACAAGTACCAGTCTTATTGTTCTACATGGGTTTTGACTGATCAATACCGAAGGGCAGATGCACCTTTCCTGCTTCGAATTGTACTTGAAGCCTTTAGACGTTGATTTGTTGGAAAATTTACAGCTAGGCGAAACTTCTGGCGACACAGTTTGCCCATTGTAGAACTACTTCGGGCAACTTTTTTTTTTAAATGACATTTATTGTAAAAGAGCTCTTCGCTAAAGCCAATCCAGTAAGGTTAAAATATAGACGGAAAGCCTGGTGACGAGCAGGTACATACATCTTAACAAAGTTCCACATAGGTTAATCTGAAAAAAAAAAATTGGCAGCAATTTTAAGCTTTTTCGACTCGCTTTTGGTCAGACCCCTCTAAGCTTATCACTGTCGGAACCAAGCTGGGCGTTTTAGTCATACCACGATCAGTTGTCCGCTTAGCAAAGAGAATAAGAACATTTGTACCTTTTTCTAGGTATGAAGATGGCGCAATCAAAATAAGCCTTGAGGCTTACGGTACTCTAGGCGCAGTTGCGCTTAATTGTTACTAAGCTAGGGTTCCCAAAATCGGTCCCCGGAAAAACTCAAATAACATCTTACGGATTTTTCCAATGCACCACCTCTCGGCGAACATCTGACAAACATCCGAGAGTAAAACTGTCATGAAAGAGCTTCTCAATTAGTCCTTTGGATTTGGCATACAATTTTAGATCTCGTCCATTCGCCCCAAAAATGAAAAACTCACACAAACCAAATGGTTGTGAGAAGCTAGGGCTTGGATCGCTTACGGACCTGTTGCGCCAACTATTTATTTTTATTTGTACTGTATTTTCCGGACGTTGAACCTGAGACCCTTCGCTCAGTAACCCATCACTTCACCACTGGGTCCTAAAAATTACTAAAGTTACTTTCGTTATGACAGTAAACCCATTCCTCAGCAAGAACACGAACCATAAAGTAGCTCCCCTACACAATTGGTAAGTGCATCGAATAAAACGATCACCTTCTTCACAAACCATTTATTTTCCCCTCAGCTTTTTAGCCACATCAATCTGATGCGGAATATTGTCCAAATCCAATTCATTTATAACCATGAGAGATAAAAAAATCTTGCATTCGTTTATTTTTCCCACAGACCGTGAACACTATTCCAAGTGCATTGTTTTACTGGCAAATGTAAATTTCACTTTGTCGTTCGCCTTACATATGCGATATGTGCTCCCTGCTCCTAATGTGTGTTCTCGTGATTGAGTACTTAGCAAGGGGGACGGTGCAGTAGGACGGCGACGGACGCATGTGATGTAAACAGACGATGGGAATACTTTCGGTTGACAGAAGTATTACAACTGTGTACTCACTATTTTCCTTTTATCTCTGTGTCGGAGGAAAACACTGGAAAACTACCTTCACATGAAGAAGAATACAAAAAAAAGTAGAAGGAGGAGCAAAGCCAACTTTTTTTTTGCTCAAAAAGGGATAATTGTAGTGGAGAAATTATTATGAGGAAAAAAAACCACCCTAAATGGGGGATGTACTTTGATGATGATGAAGGAACTGGGGAAAACCCCACGTCTGGCCTCAGAGAAAAAATGAAAATTATTTTGTCTGGCCCAGAAACGTTCCATCTTCACGATTAAAGCCGTTTGTTTTTTTTTTCCATTTTTCCTTTTGTTCGTCTCTTCCTTTGGATTAACTTTTTTTGCAGGGATTTGTGTTTTTTTTTTCGCTGCATATTTTCTTTGTCCTGTCTAAATTGTAGTGCTTTCGTTTAGTTTGGGAGAAACAGAAGAAGAAGAAGAAGAACGCAAGAAGGCGTTAAAAAGCTGGTCAAGTTATGAAATGGCATTTCGCGACTTTTTTGCCTCTGATAATAATAATTCTGTTTCTGTGTGTGAGTGTGTTTTCTTCTTCATTCATTCAAAATTTTCGTCGTACTTAAGTTTTCTTTTTAATTTCTGTTTCCTTTTTGGTGTTGAAATGTAAACAATGCTCGTTGTGTGGGCGATTTGTATTTCTCTTTGTTTCTGTTTAGTTTTAATTTACACAACACAAGAACCGGGAACTAATGAAAGTTTAACTCGAAGTCGGAGAGGTCTGAGTCGTCTTGGATTTGACTCGTGGTCGTCGTCGTGATGATGATGGGGCATGGTGTACCGCGCGGATTGGGTCATTTTAATTAAGCGCATTAAGTGGTGGCCATCCGAATGCAATTGTTTGGCATTAGAGAGATATTCTCTCAGTTTATTGGTTTTTATTTTTATGCTGTAAACAGGGTTGTCCTTGGGATGAGATACAAAACTGAAATGAGAACGCTGTCCACGTTTTGTCGTGGAAGACAAAGAAAAACAAAAAAATCGGGTTGCCAAGGAGTGTATTAGCTAATTGGGTCATTTCAGGGGTATTATGTTGTAAATCTAATTGAAGTGGATGCACGAGCACGAGTAAAGATATACCTTATCGGATGTGGAACATGGAATTTCATGTCGACATGATGTAGTGGATGATGCAACACACAAAAGACACTTGATGTGTGCAGAGATTTTGGGATGAAAGACTGTAAATAAAAATAGATTGCACTGATTTTGGGAAGCAGGGGTGAACAATCTTATTGCATACGCAAACCACGAATGGAAGAAATATGCAAAAGTCATCGCACAGCGTTTATAAGCTCAAAAGTCGTGCACTTGCAACTTTTATCTGATTTATTTGGTTCTTGACAGACGATCATAAATTTGTCCGAGCTTGGGGTTATGGGTTCGCCTTCAACTTTGTTTTTCTTACGTACACATTTACGAATGTAGCCGATCTTCTTCATATTTTTAGCGTTTGGCGTCCACTACTTAGTAAATCAGATTTCACTCGCTGAATACACCCATTGTAGAGTGCTAAATTTGTTGGCAACACAATTTTGCTTGTATTAGCGCCTTAATATCTAATATCTTCACTAAAGTTAACCATATAATTCGAATTCCTTTAAACCTGCTACACTTTCTTTTGCAATCTAAGTAGGTGACCCAAATAAGGCCCATCTTATGTTTTTTCGTGAATAATTTGCATACGCCTAAAAAAAAAAAAAATATACTGACATTAGCATAAGCTTTAGTTCAGTTATTTATATGAAATACACATATTTTTTTAACATTTTTAAAAATATTACCTTGGGCCTTATTACGAACACCCATACATAATTTTGTTCAATTACCTGCTAAATAAGAAGTATTTCGAAGTGCAAGAAATAAAAGAACGTAGTTTATTATTTATATATATGTATTTGTAATTATGTATTAATACAAAAATAAAAATAAGAACAGACTTGAACGAAAAATTAAAATTAGAAAAAAAAAAATTGACTTTAATAAAGTTAGGTACCTACGTTAAAGTTAATTCCATAATTTGCTCGCCCTTGACATTTTGTCTAAAAAAACAACTTATTTAATCTTTCATATTTTCGGTGGGGATTTTAAGGAATATGAAAAACTTTTCCTTGCAAAAATGTTGACGAAAATCTACTCAAAGGATCAAAATAATACTTAAACCATACTAAACCTTAGTTTTATATGTTTTATATTTAATGTAAAAACTAGACTTACCCAAATTATTATTTGCAATAAAAATAATTACAAAAACCACTTTCTTATAAAAACTTCACTAACTTGTATCGACCGTAAAAAAAAAAACGATTGCGCCAAAAGGAAATTTCCATCGATTTTAGTGTACACATAAAATATAAATGAACTTGTTTCCTTTTGAGACTTTTTAAAATTGAATTCTAAATTCATATACAGGGTGGCTGATGAATATTGCTGCATTAAGAAACTCAAATAATATTTTTTAGTGTATGGAATTTATTTTTCTTTTATTCATGTTAAATTTCATTCAATTTTATTAAATATAGCTTAATTGGTTTTAAAAATAATGGAATTTAAATGCCCCTCCTGCTCGTTGATGCATGTGCGGCATCTTACCAAAATGTTGTTCATTACTGATTGGAGAGTTGAGACAGGAATAGCCGCAATTGTTTCTCGAATGGATTGCTTTAGTTCATTAAAATCTGTTGGTTTTGCTTTGTAGACTTACTGTTTGCAATAACCCCACAAGAAAATGTCAGGTGAAGTAAGGTCAGGCGACCTGGGGGGCCAACAGAATGTGGAGTTTCTTAATATCAGCTTATTGGGAAATTTTCGTCGCAAATCTGTAATAACAGGCCGGGCTATGCGAGAAGTCGCACCATCTAGTTGAAAGAAATTCTCATTCGGCGTAATTCTGGAAAGAAAAAACCGTCAGACATAAAAAGACAGTTCACCATGTTTCCGTCCTCTTCCACCATTTGAAGCATCTTCTGGCAAAATTCCAAGTAAATCGACAAGTCTGCTGCGTTCAGTTTGCTGGTCATTTGAATTTTATATGGAAAAAATAATTGTGCATAATTGACTGCAATGACTGTCTGCTTATTCCCATTTGAGCAGATAAGCTTGTTGTCGATACTCTTGGATTGTTTTGTATGGCAGCAGCTACAGCAGCGATTGTTTCCTCCGTCCGAACTGAAGGGTTTCGATGGTAAGCTCTTCTTTTGACTGTCCCATGCTAGGTAAAGTTGTTAACAAGTCTCATTATGGTCCACCTGCACGGAGGATTGCCGCCAAACGTGCGCCTATACTCTCTTTGAACCGAAACCACGGACTCCTCCAGTGCGTGAAAGCGGTGGACAATTCAAATTCTTGTTTCAGTGTCCAAGTTATCCATTTTTGTTACATCTAAAAATCAATCTGCAAAATAAATAAAGTGCACGACTGGATCGCACGAAACTTTCTCGTTCATATCATCAGTTTGGTTGGTTTATTTTTCTTTTATTATAGGCTATAAAACAAGATTTTTCAAATTGGTGATGCTGGTAGGTGGCCATGACTCGAAGTAGGGTTTGTGATGTAATAATTCAGAGATTTGTTTTTGAATTTACACGTGTTTGGGGGTAAATGAAGCGCGGGTTTCTGTTAGTGTAGACTCCCATTGGTTGGAATTATTTTAATGTTCATGATTAATATGGTTGAAAAAAGAAGAAGTGGGAAATATTTGCTAAAAAGGAGTTTCTAGTACTAGTTGTGATTACATTTTAACTGGTAGTGCGGGAATGTTTATAAGACGGCATTATTTGCAGAAGAATATTTATGTTATTGTAGATAAGCATTTGAGTCAAAGTTTTTAAAGCTGATTTGGAAAATAATGCATACAAAATAGTAGCAAATATGGAAATTTTGAGATCGAAAAATAATCTTACTCAACTATTTAGCTAAAAACTGAGTATAGGGTATTGTTCAGGATGTTAGTATTACGTGGTTTTTAAAATTTTAACCAAATCGAAAATGGCGTTTTCGAGATATGAACAGTTTTCAAAATCAGCGTTTCCGGTGGTTTGAATCAAAAATGAAAGACGCAATAATATTGAAAACGTCAATGCATTTTGGTGAAAATCGCTTTAGCCCTTTTCATGTAGGTAAAAAAATAAAAAACAAAATTCTCAAAATATGCCTTTTTTCAAAAATCTATTATGGACAATTTAGAGAAAAAATGAGTTTTCTATCATGTTAGGAATGACCATATTACATACAAAATAAATTTTTGTTGCAACCGTATTGACCGTTTTCGAGATAAGGCCACTTTTCAAAAGTAGCGTTATTCGACTTTTTAGCCAAAAACTGGGTATGCAGCCATGTTAACCCGATATATGGTAGTGCAAGTATACATTTTGGTTAAAATCGTTAAAGCCGTTTCCAAGTAAACCATAATTAAATAAAGTCTTAAAAAACGTCATTTTTCCAAAATAGTCCGTTGAACGATGATTTAGGGAAAAACTGAGTTTGCCATCATGTTGGGAATGACAGTATTACCTTAAATATGAATTTTTGTCGTAATAGTTTTGACCGTTTTTGAGATATGACCAATTTTCAAAATTACCGTTATTCGATTTTTCTGCGAAAAACTGAGTATGCAGCCATCTTAGTTATACCCACTTAAGCCTAAATAACAATTTTGGTTGAAATCGTTAGAGCCGTTTTCGAAAAACTCAAAATTGCTGAATACCGTTAGAACGGCAACACTTATCGTGGAAAAAAAAAAGTGGCCCCGAATTGTAAGCCCACCAACTCCAAATCCGAAGTTTGAAAGAAATCCGTCCAGCCGTTTGCGCTGTAGAGCTCGGGAAGGACGGACAGACGGACAGACGGACAGACGGACAGACGGACAGACAGACAGACGGACAGACGGACAGAATTGCGAGACCCACTTTTTCGAGTTCCTCTATCATCGTAATGTCAGATTTGATTAAAATCTCGAGTTCGATTTTTTGTACGATTACAATACCTTTCTCTTACTACGTAATGCGAGAAAGTTAAAAATGAATTAGGAAGATTCATTAAATAGAAATAAAGTTATTCAATTTTTCAGTGCTTCACGTCCTATCTAACACCCCAAAGGCCCTTGCCATAATTTTGTTACAAACAATTTTGTAACAGCTCCCTTGCACAAAGTAAAACGTATTTTTAATAGAAAAATTAAATAACCCACAAAGAGTGTAAATGAAAATCCGCTCAGGTTAGTTTAAGGTCCCTAAGCGGAATCTCTTTGCTTTGAGGATGCAGCCCATTTAACCTTTGCACTCAAAATAAACTACAAAGTATTTTTGTTCACCCTTAGTTCCATTTGTAGAAATAGACGGCCTTTCAGTCACACAAAGCTGACCACTTTATTCCTTTACTAACTACTTGATTCAAACAACATCCTTTGAGGGCCCAAAAGGGATTCGGTTCTTCTTTAAAATCCTATTCACTTTTGTTTGCTTTTACGTAAAGGATGTCGTGAACCTACCTACTCCTTTAGACAATATTTACATGTAATACATTTGAAACCAATGACCTAGAGATATGTTTCGGAGCGGAGCAAAACAAACACTCGATTTCCCCAGCTATCGGAGGCGATTAAAGTCGATTCTGTACACAAGTTCACTTGGCAACGATAAATATTCTACAACCCCCACGAGGGACACGAGGACAACTTCTGTAACCGAACTTTTAATAGTTGCACTGCAGCAGATGCATTTAAAAAGGGAAATCAAAGTTGTTTTTTCGTTTCACCCTCTCTCTCTCTCTCTGTCTCTCTGTCTTTGTGGCAATGTGTGCGTATAGTTGTCAACCATTTCCTTTTTATTTGTGCAATTTTTATTTTTATGTGCATTTGCGAAAACATGATTTTTATGATGTCGTTTTATTAACTCCGGGAGTAAATTTAAAGTTCAGCCGCTTGATTTAACCAATAAGGATACTGCATAGGGATACATAATATAAAATTGCATTTTTATTGCTGCATTTGAGGATGTTGTTATGTTTTCAATGTGCGAGAGAATTAATGTTGCGTAGCAAAAAAAAATTGTTACAAAGCCTATAGCTATTTGTGGTTTTGTAAAAACGCATGCGGTTTTGGATGTAATTATTTAATGACCCCCTGTAAGCCCACACCCATCGTAGTTACTCTGCTCATCGTGATTGTGCAATTACATGAACTGCTTCTGACTTAATTTTGTTGTGGAACATTGCGTCGCAATGCTGCACGTTCAATAATTAATATCCTTACATTTACAAAGCCAGTAATCCCATCATTCACTCGTGTGTTTGAGTGTGTGCGGTGTGCCCTATATCTGTCCTTAACGAAAGCACTTAATTAACTGCACGTCAGGTTAAGCATAATTTATTTGTCTTCCAAGACCAAACTTGACGCCGATATTAAGGTTTCATGTAAAGCAATGTAGCTCAACCGACGAAAGACATCTGACACTTGATGTCATTTTAGCGAATGGGGAAATTTAATTGGAATTCATTTTTCTAATTATGGAAACGTTGGACTTCCTAGTTTTACTCCCACAAATAAATTCAGGAAAACAACAAACAATGTGCAACATGGAAGCCGTAGAAATTCATGCTTTTTGACAGGAACTGGTGCAAAAGACATCTGTCATTTAACAGAGTCATAAGTTAGCCTAATTCAGGCAAGAGTTGGTTTAAGTCCTATTAAAGAAAATTCGTAATTGAGTTAAAAATGGTTCGGCAACATAAGAACGACGATTGATTTTTAAGCTCTTCTTCTGTTATTCAAAGAACTGTCAACAATGACAGCTAAGCGGCAACGACGCGATGATCGGTTGCCCTCTATATTTATACCATCTTTTGTTGTCTTCTGATACCTCTGAAATAAAGGCTCTGACGCAACAGGTCCACAAGCGATCCTAAACAGCGTCGCCAAGTCATTCTGGCGTTTGAGCACCGCTTTTCAAATTGCAGCGTACGTAGGTATATTTAGTTTGTTTTTTGTTTTAAATTTTCCTCGTGATAAAGAAAAAAGGCTGTGTGCAATGCACTGTGCATCGTCAGTGTTAAAAAAGCACTAAAATATTTTTTCAAGCATTTTAAGTGCGCAGCGGAAAATTATAATAAGAAAGTAAATAAATAAATACACATACAGTTGTCCAGAAAGGATCCCAAAACAAAACGAGTGATTTTAATTTTACTTTTTGGGAAGAACCTTAGAGGGCCCTACATTTTCATGCGAAATCGGAAGGGCTTAATTCAGAAGCTCTCGAGAGACAGTTATACCTGATACCTCGAACGCAGTGATGCCAGATTTTTTTACCGACATTCCTCATTTTGGGAAATATTTTTGAAGTCTGACAGCTTAGAAAGACTGACAGCTGTCTGAATAGATGTGTTTGAATTTTTGTTGGCCCATAACTATTGGTCAAATGGTCACGTGATTAGTTTTTGCAGTTTGACGTTTATCAAGGGTTAGCCGATAAATTCAGTCAAGAAAATCCTGATTCTATATTTAGTTGACATTTTGAAGTGTCAAAATTCAAAATAAACCCCTGGTTTACAGCAACAACCAAACTTACTTATTTAACGTGTTTTTATACCTAGTCCATACAAATCAAGTTGGCGTTTTACACAAGCTAGGTATCCAAACGTCCCCATTAAAAAAAAAAAAAAAAAAAATTCACAGCTATTGAATTTGCAAAAGGGTTGCAGCTATTGAATAAAATGTGAAAATGACACATGTGAGTAATTGTGGTGTTCAGTTCGAAATGCGTTTATGGCTATCGCGGTGATATTATTATGTTTGGGATAAGTTTAATACACGAGTTTTATTTTTAAATTGGGCAAAATTAATAAGAATGCGTGTATTTTATTTTTCCCAATTAAGAAAAATTCCCCACATCTGGCATCGCTGCTCGGACGTTGTCAGATGCCGCAACGGACGCGACGGATTCTATGAGTTGGGCCCTAAATGGTGCACTGCGAGCAAAAGCTTTAAAGTAATATCAACACAATTTAAAATATGGGCCGAAGGTAGTATGAAAATGTCCAACACATGGTGGGTTCACATTGCCGCGCTGATTATTATAATAATAATATGTTAGTTACATCTATTCCGGGTTGTTATTGATTTTGCGCAAGTGCCTTATTAAATATTGGTAAACCTATACAAATTTTCGTAACAAATTTATGAATCACTTAGCAAGAATGAGGTTATGCAGAACGATGAGGAAAAAATTCAATAACGGGGTGGATATATTTTCAAACAACTTTTCAAAGTAAGGTGAATTTATAAGGTGAGCTGCTCTACTATAAACAAGCGCTCAAGGCGATAGAAATAATCAACTTATGCCTAAATTTATACCCCAAATTAGCAATGGGGAAGTTGCATTGACATTATTAGAATTTTCTACATTCTCCCACTGCCAAGTTGCAGCTAAATCAGCTCAAGTGGATAGAGTAGTTGAAAGGGTCGTCTCAGCTTGGTACCATTTGATAATCGGATGAGGTAGGCTCCTACTCTGTTGTCACGTCCTAGATAGACCTATTCAACTTGAGCAAGTTTCTAGTTAAGTCTCGATATTGCTGCATCACTAAGCAGCAAGATATCTTTGGCTTAATTTCAACGACGGAGCCCCCTTTCGAGAATTGCAGTGAGCGAAGTTGTTGCAAATATTCAAGTTTTCACCGCTTTCAAAAAAACTTTCTTAACTTGAGTCTGGAGTTCTACTTCTGGCGAATGTTGTCTCCTGTGGGACTAACAGTCGATGATGAACTTATCAGTGGCGATCCATAATAACCTGCAAGGAAATGCAATGGGGATAGTGGTGACATATCCCCTGGATCATCAGAAATATATGCAAGTGGACTTGAGTATACAACATATTCTGCTTCTACTAATATAGTTGGCAGTTGCTCCAAATTTTGCGAAGCTCAATAGTTGTTACCTTTAGTGTTGCCTTTACACTTTTAACCAAACGTTCCCAGAAGGCCTCCACCAAAACCCCCTTTTAATAATAAATGTTCATTTAATGCCCTCATTTCCAGCAAACTCCTGTATCCGCTTGACTCCCAGTAAACCGTAAAAGATATTCAACTCCTTAGAAGCGCGATTAAAAGCTTTTGCGTTGTCTGAATTAGGTATAATCGATGGCTTGGCTCTTCTTGCAAAAATCTTCTAAGAGCGCGTAAGCAGGTTTCAGCTGTCAAGTCGGTGACAAGCTCCAACTGAACTGCTCTAGCAGATCCACAAGTCAGCAATAAAATATATACCTTTCTTGGCGACGATTCCTGTTGAGCGATTTTAAGATACAGAGGTCTTGCGAAATCAATTCCTGTTACATTAAATGGCCTTGCATAAGCATGCTATCACAAGGTAGTGCAGCGAATATCTGAAATCCTTTGGGAAAATATTTCTAACGCAAGCTATTGGGGGAAAGTGAAATATTATACAAAGCTTGCTTTAAGTGGCTATTTTCGGCACGACAAATATTTGATCAAGTGTGGGGGATTTTAGAAGAATTTTTTTTATATCGCTTTACCTCTACGGGTGGAAGTTTTTCTGTGTACACAACTGTCGAACTTTTGTGCTTCTTCTTAGGTAGGTAAAGGTGCTGAGTAAAGGTGCTGAGACCACTAAATAAAGAAATGGCATCAAAGTTCAAAATTAAACTCTTAATTTGAGGAAATCAATGTATTAAATTGTCGAATCTTGTGCGCTTAAAGGTCCGAAATGTCATTAAAGAACGGTTTGCCATGTCAACGGCTTATGGATTTCTTCAGATCTGATAGTTGTCATCTAGATGACAAGCCTTAGATCTAAGACTAGTTGTGGAACATGTCAAGTGGCAAAACATATTTGTACAAAGCTTGATTTAAAACGCTTTAAAAGTTTGACCTCTCTTCAAAGACAGCACGACGAATGTTTTTTTTTCGACATCAAAGACAATTTTAGTACACTCCTAAGAAAGATCGTATAGATAACAGGACACATCAAAAAACCTAAGTACGTAGGTACATATACGTGGAAGTCTCTGAATTGAAAGAAAGGAAGAGAAAAACCAACTAATTTTATTTTATTTTTAAGACATTTGCTAGTAACTATCATTTGGCGAATAATTAGGACAACTGGTAAATTTATCAACAGCCTTAAGTACGGCACCCCCGCAAAACTACTATCCGAATTAATAAATTTAAACTGATCGCAAAGACAGAAAAAAAAAACTCGACTCAGTTACCTACTGTAAAATCAATTAAATAACGTCCCAAAAATCAGTGCACTCAAGAACCTTCCCTCCTCTGTCTACATCAAATCAAAGCCTCCTGTGAAGTTAAATTAAAAATCAAAGACAACGATTTATCTTCTTTCAATTTGACTACGCCTCATCAGTGTATAGTCGTCTTCGAACATCGTAATTACTCAGGACGAGGACTCTATCCCAACTCGTCCTATACTTACTTTTTCAAAGTACTGTCGGGCAATTCACCAGTCGTGTAAAAAGTTTTCCTTCTCCGAAGTCCCCCACCCCCTGCAACTGCATCCAGAATAAAAGCGCGTGCATGCTTAGAATACAAATTAAGGCGAAAAGTCAAAGCTCATAGATTGAAAATAGATGAAGAACGAGCGCATACAAACAAAAAAACATAAATGCAAATGCACGTCTGCCGCACCCCATCTTGGAAACTTTCACTTAAGTTTGGAAAAAAAACTAAAAAAAACACACTTCTCTCACAGTCAACAGAGCAACGATTTGTCTGCTCCATTTTCTATCCATAGGAAGCCCCATGACAAAAAGCTCAAGTTGAAATGAGGAAAATTAATGGAAACTTGTTTAATTTTCATGTTTTGGTGGCAAATTGACTTGTCCTCCCACCCCTGGCGGATGAATAAATACTTTGCAATGTTTCAGCTGCTTTTTTTTCTCTCCTATATTTTTGGCGATGAGGAAAAAGTGGACGTTAATTGTTACGCGTCCTCCTCTGAGTTCTATCTTGGGTCTGTGCAGAGTTAACCACATCCTTCCGGCAAGAGAATGTTTTGAATTCACGATTTTTTTCCCCCTTGTCCAAAGTTGAAGTTTTTTTTCACACCATAAGTGATTTTATTAAAATGTTTAACCACACGCCTGAAGGAAGGAGAAAAAAAATTACAACGACCATACGTTTGGTCCTTGTGTCAACTAGAGAATGACAGGATGTTGTACGAGTCTTTTTCTGATATAATTAATGCTGCATTCATTGTATCACTTTTTTTGTTGTCACCGCATGGGAATAGTGAATAAAGCATTTTTTGAGTTTAATTATGTTATAGACCGCCGTTGCAAGAAAGTTTTAATTTGCTTAAAAAAATGTGTACGAACTTTTAATGCTATTCATTTAATTTATATAGTGCTACCTATACCTACTCGAGGAGTTACACTATGTGTTCTTTGTTTTGAGGAATATTTTCAGTCAAGTTTCGTACCAATGACAAAAATTGTTTCGGAGTTGCCCACCAGACTGAGTGTTGCCTTAATGTTCAAAGTTAGGATTAAAAGAAATAACTATCTAGTAGGTGTGTTCTATTAACACTTGCAAGAATCCATGCACACTTTGTTGGCGTTTGCACGCATAGTGTACACTGTACACGCAAATAAAGAGTTGCAAGGATATACCTACTTAAAATGGCACCTAGGGCTTTCGCGACACTTAAGGTGTATGTTCCATGCAACTTGCAACAGCTGTGTGAAACTCATGGACAACTGACCATCGATTTGAATAAATAAGCCATCAAGAAATCGGCCGATTGATTTTGCATGAAAATGCGTCCGCATAAATAATAAGTGACTGTGGGAAGTGCTCAGAATCTAGTTTCTGAATTTCGTATGCACAATTACTAATTGTGAATTAAAATGTGACTCTGACAGTGCAGTCAGAGTGAAATTTAATAAAACGGCTCGCGTCTCGAAAACCACATTTTTTTGAACAACTGCGTAGCGCTGCTTTGTGTTGTTTGATTTGAATTGCGCTGTGCACGACTTTCTTAGAATCACAAGTTAGAAGCGACTTTAATGGACTTCGCTCTAGAATGAAATTGTTATTGGTAGGTACTCAATTTTATTTCGCTCCGATTTTTAAATTAGGCTGCAGTTATAGACGTAAAATGCAACCGAAAAAGTTGGAACAGCGTGAAAATGTTTTTTTTTATTGTTCAGGCGCAAACAGAAAAAGTTCTTTCAGAAAAACCGATTGTCACTGTGTTCTTAGTACAAACAAATCAACCTCCATAGATTAGATTTCATCAGAAAAAAAAACCTTACTGATGACTTCTTTGTGTGGAATTAACAGAGAAATTCAATTATTTTTTTTGATAAACCAACTTTATAATTCATAAGCAATATTTTAAGACCAAGAATGGATTAAAATGGTCAAAAAAAGCAAAAGAACATTTTTTCGATTGAATCTTACATATCTATATAGCTCGGGCCAAAGTCAAGTCCGATCATTATTTTGATCCGCGGAATATTATTTTCGAGCCATGAATAAAATTAACAACTAAGTGCTGTATGGGGTATCAGCTTTAAAAAATCATTGAACATTTGGTTAGCCTCCACAGCGAAATACTTTTCACACTCGATTTGTGGTGGCTCACATCACAGTACAAGCGAGGTGTTCAAAAATATATATAAATTGTTTTTTGACATAAAAAGTGTTCAGAGGTATTGCTCGGCTTGTTTTAAAAAATAGAAATTTCTTTTTCAGTCCAGGGGCCAGGGAACATATATTATACGTAACGTGTACATAAAGAATCCCTAAAGTAAAATAAAAATCTGTGACGATTGTTGCGCATGGTAATCCATTTTTTGTGAATTTTTTATAATCTAACTAGCTGCATTTGCATATTTCAATCCCAAAAAGTTGTATAATTTTTTTTTAGACGTTCGCATTTAGTTCCCTCGCGAGCGTTTTGGGGATTCGCCAGTTATTCTTGCTTGGATATTTACAGCGCTGTTGACTTTGACGCTATTTTACTTTTAACAATGCCTGGAAATAGTTAAAAAGGAAACCCACAAACCTCTAGAACGAATTTGAGACTCGTTACACAATTGTTCTGCTGAATTTCTTGGACTAAGACGATGTGTCGTCAAATAAGATGTTTGAGGATAAAGCCGAATCTCATTTTTTATAAAGAGAAAAACAAATTTCTTATAAATATATCTTAATGAATTAATTTAATTTAACGTACCTACCCAAGAGATACATAACATTCTGAATTTGCATTTGACTGTCTTTCCAAAGAATTTCTTATTTCAAAATTACTGAAAACTATTGCGTCATGAGTAGATCCGGGGCAATCTAGCCACTACATTAGTAGTTAAATATCATTTTAGCGTTGCGAACCAACCGCTTGAATGTTGATAGAGAAATAACTTTTTCTGTTTCGAAGACCAAAAGATGTTAATTTTTGAGTCAATCTTGAATCTTTATTTACCAGGGGACTGTATTTCAATGGCTCCAATTACATTTGGAAACGATGTCAGTTCCAATTTTAGGAAGTTTTATATACCTAATCATTTCCAAGAGCATTCTTTTTGGTCCAAAATAACCAACTCATCAAAAGAGTAAAAAATTTCACTGCTCTCGTAAATTTGTCGAGGAACTTCTAGAATTTCAAGAACTTCTTCGTTATCATCGATGAAATCCATTTTTATTAATTTTTTTATTTAATACTAGTTGACCCGTGCTCGCCTTGCTTCACCCACCGTTTTTTTTAAATATGTTCCCTCCCTTGGACCTTTCTAAAAGCAATATAAAGCAAAAACAAAGACAATAAAAACATAATTTTAATTCTGCTAAAAAGTCTACACAAAAATGATTTACCTACGCAATGTTCTGTTATTTGTTCCCTCTTACCCACCTCAAATGTAGGCGAAAAGAAGCAACACGAATGAAACAACTTGACATTGACACACGAACCCCACCTCAGCCCATTTCAAAACGAAGACTGCGCATTGAAGTGCAAAACATATGATCACGTTAGAGCGCACACTACTGCAACGATACTCACTGCTGCATGACTACTGACAGTAGTATCCACTGAAAGAAAATTGTGGGCGATGTTTTGAATAACTGTTTTGAACATTGCTCAGCTTCAGTACAACACAGGAGGATATTTTATCTTAAATGATTCAGCAGAAAATTTACTAAATTCACCTGTTTTTTTATTTTTCAATCCGATAAGCCATTACTGAGCTAGGTCTGTATAAACAGATTTTTATTTACATATATCCGTTTTTTGGACTATTTTGTAAAAACAAAGCTATATTCCGGGTTAAAAAGTATCCTAAAGCCTGACCCAGAACATAAGCAATCACTATGCCAAGTTTCATCAAAAACCCTCCAGTAGTTTTTGCGTGATGCGCGGTCAGGCATCTTTTATTCTACAGTTTTATTATATGTAGAGAAGAGAAGAGAAGAGATATATATATATGTAGAGATATCCTAGCAGTATCTTCACAAGTCTTCGCAAATAGTTTGAAAACAACAGTAAACGAAAAAAATGTTTAACATAAATATCTTATGTGACACTTTTTCTTCCACCTTATTTATGTTTGTTATATAACATTTTTCAAAGAGCGTTTTGTCACTGAGTAAAGCCCTGAAGGGTGTAAACGCAGATCCTTAGAAATGTATGGCATGGATTTTGAACGCGCAAATCCTAACAAAAGACTAGAACAAGTTGTTATTGAAGCCTGCAAGAAGAATAAAGACGGTATTCATTGGCCAATCTTAAACTAATAGCTTCGTAAGCTAATTTATCAAGTTATTCGGCCATTGAAATTATATGGAGGTTTAAATTACATTCGAGGCATACACTTTCGGAAAAGAAAACGCTTCACTACAAATCGTTAAAAAATTCCGCAACCAATTTCTGTCGGAGGATATCGGAACCCAGCTGTCGAAAATTTAATAAAAAAATACACTTCATCGCACTTCAACGCAATACGTTACAAAATGTCGAAAAAATATTCCGAATAGCTGTTCGAAGGAAAACCTTGAAGGAAAAATCCTCCGAATCGTATAAAATCGGAGAATTTTCCTTTCCGACGGACACCTCGCTAGTTCAGAATATATCAAACAATTTTCTGCGAAAGTCTAAAAATATTGACAAAAGTCTTTACTATCAAGATCATTTTTTAATGTACAAACGTGACCTGCCATTTTCAAATCCTAAGCCAAGCTGCAAAAATGATCAGCAAATCTCACCCTGCCAGCTTACCATTGGCATCCTTTTAAATTCAAGTGTATATAGCTGCACTGAAAATTTAATTTAAAATATTTGTATTCAATTATTTTAGTCCAGCATTGCAATTTTCTGATTACAAAATTATACGAAAGCTACAACAAAATCCGTGCACGCCGCCGTTTGATTGTCCGCAGGAAATCTTTATGCATATATAGAAAAATATATATAGCAATTTTTGTTTTATTATTTTCGTCTAGATGTCATTTTTATTCGCTGGAATCCATTAACGAATATCAACGGTTCGTTAGGCACAATGAATACATCGTCCTGATGCACCATCCCATTGTTCAGTATATTGAACACGTATTTTGATGGAAATCGAAAAAAAATATTTATATTTATTAAACAAAAAAAATATAGGAACAAAAACTAATTCAATGCAACTTTTTGAAATTGTTGTATTACACTTTTTTTATTTTTGTGTTTCCTTGGTTAGAGGAGGGTCTTTTGTGTTCATCCCACATTTGACAGTGGCGATTTTTCGGTTGCACCATTATGAAAATTGCACTTTTTCCCCAAATTGAAACCGCGCGCCGTCACCACCAGAGCAGCAGCAGGCCGAACACCGGAATCAGGCTTTGATGCACTTCACAATATCAGATTTGAAAATGCACCTGCACCACGGTGTCGGCATTGATGTCAATGCAGTTCTTCGCTCTGTCAAAACTTGGGCTCTTCTACCAAGGTTAAAGCATCGAATCGCACCTGACCACATGTTGACCATCAGGTGCATGGAGAGTTGTTGTTTTTTCTTGTTGTATTCGTCTCTTTTATACGGGGAAAAAGTGCAATCGAAATATTTGGAATTCGTTAGAGAATTGATAGAAGGTATGGAACACATGAATGCACCCGGCGGATTTTACACGCATTGACATTGGAAATGCAGCTTGCGTAACAGTGGACAGAAACGAAACTGACTGAATACCCTCTCTCTGACCCAGGAGTGCGGAATGATTTTTCAGCGAAAGGCCATTTGGCGGAAAGTTTTCTGACCATTGACTCAAAAATTCAATTTGATTGATGGATGTGGTGGCAGATTGCGCTGTAAGGCGGCTTTGCATTTCAAAGCGCGACTACTCGCATCCGTTTAGTTTACAGTCAGCGCTGAAGGCCATTCGTGCGAGCCGATGGTCTGGAAATGGAGTGATTGTGTTGGTTGCTGTTTCGTAAAAAATAAACAGCTTCAAAGTGAGTAAACATCGAAATAGGTTTGAATGTTGGCGCATTGTTAAAAACCACCTATTCTTACTTCTGTCCATACTCAAAAATAATTCGCTTATCTTCTAAATGATTCCAATTGCGATGAAATAAAAGCTAAATGTTGCTCCATTGAGATCTTAATTGAGTCTAAAAAATGCATACGGATTAAGTGACTAGTTTTCACTTGATGCGGTAACGAATCCACATACAGGTGGGCCGAAAGAAGTCTATTCTATTCCGATGTTGTTTGGCTCTCGACAGGCAGCAGTTGATGAACGGACTGGACTTTGTACGGGAACATGCGCAAGTCTTTGACCAAAATTTGTTGAAGATCGCTCATCAAATTCAGCTGAGTCCTTGGGTGAATTGTCAGTTATACCTTCTGCGTCGATGGAAAGCTTGCCTAGGAAACGTAAACGCGTTTCGATTAAGCAGTGAGGCCTTTCTCATTTTTTTAAATAGAATTCTACATCACATACAGGTCCAATGGACTACCGATAAAGCTTCGACTTTTGTAGGTTGAAAAACTTGGTTGTTTCTTGACTGTGCGCTGATCGGGTTACAAGCTAACACACTAACTACTACAACATGATCGCCCTCTGGGCAACGATGCTTTCCGAAGACTCGTTGTTTTCGTTAAAAATTCGACACACGTTTTGGGGAATTTTTCTAACGATGGCATAAGTCCCGGTTGCATCAGACTTCGGAATAGTCGGAGGCCTGGGTTTGTTCCCTTAAAGGAATGAGTTGATAGAAAGTGCTTCGTCTACATATTGTGACCAATTTTTTGATAGTTTTTCTTTGTCACAACTTATTGCTTTTACATTACGACTGAAGCAATTTTTGTTTGAGTAGTTTTTTCTGTTCTTTTATTAATTTAATGGCACGCAGTTCGAATAGCCCATACTAGAACTGGGTAGTTCAAGACAGCCCCCGTACAAAAAAATCACTCCCAACAGATGCCTAACTCTTGTCAAATCAAACCTCATCTGGCTCACGAGTTCTATTTGTTTACGCTGCTTATTCCGCTACTTAAAAGTGCTTTAAAACGCCATTAAGCTGCACACTATCCACAAATGCAACACAAACCACTGTACGCACACGCCATGGCATGCCGCCACTGCCACGGTGCAGATTGAGCTAAGCTCTCGCCATAAATCGAAACCAACCGAACCGGAAATAGACAAATACCAACAAACAAGCAGATACTAACAACAATATACCATAGTGTCATCAATGTCCTTAAAAATAACAAAAATAATAATGCTAATAATGATAATGCGAGCCATGAAAGCCAATTGGATACATTTCAACACCTTGTGTCGTTTTAAAGCCATACCACCATTTGGGGGGTGGCATTTGTAAAGTGCCACCAAATGGGTAAACGAGTGCATTCATAGTCGCAGATACACTTGGACACCAAGTGCTGATCAAAATTGACTACTTTAATTGGGAGTAAACGGATGTTCGGCCATTAAGAGAGTGTTCATTGCGCCGCATTATGGAAATTATTCAGTCACGGGCTTTACACTCATTCGGTAAAATGGACGCGGGTGTGCGGTGCGGGTGCATTTTCAATAAAACTAATTGAAATCTGCAGTTAAATGTATAGCCTTTCGTCTGATGCCTGTATATGCGGATTCGTTTGAGCTCGCATGGGTATTTCATTCGATGATGTCCATTTGATGTTATTATTTTCTCATTTGGGTGAATTTGTCGACCCTCAACGGGTATACGGTCACCAAATAGGATGCAGCGTGAGTAGTATTTTTTTTTTATTATTCTGCAGCAATATTGCTTCGCGCATCACTCACCAGCGAAAGCAAAGTGACTTCCATTTGTCCATATACCTTTTGTGCAGTGTCCTTTTTGTGTGTGTATAGGCTATAGGGTATAGGCTGGAGCGGATTGACGATGATAAATGCACTCAGTGTGATCACGATATGTCATTTACTACGATTTTTGATCAAAGTAAATGTACACTTTGTATCGGGGCCATTTGAGAGCCGCATCAGGGTGGCGACTGTCGAATTCTATAGGTCAATGTAAAATCCATCGTGTCGGGTATTAATATATTGGTGTAGTGATGTGAGTGAGCTTACCTGCACGTGAATGAAACGGCATGTTAGGGATTGCTGTGATTTATATAGACTGGGAGTAGTTGTTGAATGGGTGGATCAGTGGGTGGGCTAAGAATGGAGAGTTAAGGTCTCTTCAAACGTATAGAGATCGGTAAGTCAGGTTTCAGTTGGAAGTGATGAATTTGAAGAGCAAGGGAAGTAAGAAATCGAAATTTGTAGCGAAATTCTTAGACGGACCTACTCTACACTGATGCTATATCTGTACGGACGTATTTGTCCATCGCCACCCAAAAGCCAAACTGGTGCAATGTGTATCAAGGATATCATATAGAACCCAAAGAAGAAATGCGCAATATATAGATCTACTCGCCTAAAAACTGTTGCTATATTTACAAAAAATAAAAGGTCGAATTTCATGGAAGCTTTGACTAGAATCTGACAAATGTTGGACCACTTAAGCATTTAAAGGACAAAGCAGGTACCCTGACGGGTCTCAATCTACTAAGAAACCACACAATTCTTGTGTAACTTCCCGAGGTATGCCACATGAGAAAGAGTCCACTAAAAGGGATCTTAATATGTAGCTATTTAATATTTTTAGGCTTCTGAAGGTATTAGTATTAGGAAAGCGTCGAGTAAAGCGGCCAAAATACCATTGAAGGCCCTACTACCTTTGTCAGTCCGGAAACTTTTAAACCTTCCACGGGAACGTTCATCTCAAAAACAGGCCAAGCTTCTTCAAACAGGCTTCTTTTGAGTAGGTACTAGCTATTCAAACTTGGTTGTTATTTGGGCCAATGATATATTTCGAGATGGGAAAAGATTTTTCGGGACAAAACGAAATTCATTCCTTCTACAAGTCAAAGGCAGTCTCTTTATACGATCGATCTTGCGCTACAACTCATATAAATGGGCTACGTCTCCTCAAAATCCGTCATCGAAACCGCCAATGATATCTTTATCTGTTTTTGAAAAGTGATTCTCAACCTTTTATTGATGAGGCGTCATTTGGCTTAATTTTTACCATCCCATGAACCACCAGCTGTTCATCATCATTATATTGATATTTTCTATTTTTTTTTTTGTCGTACCGATTACGGCGGCATTTCAAACCCGATTTTCACGAAATATATTCCAAATGAAAGATGAATTTCCGAAGGCCTATTTCCACAATAAAAATGACGTGCGTTGTCATATAAATAGTTTTGGGACAGCTTAGCTTTCCGAGACCACAAAAGGTCCAACGAACACCAACTAGAAAACACTGCTTTAAATAAAGCGGGACTGTTGCTATTAAGGTTTCATATAGTGTCACTTAACAGACTTTAGAAAGATTGTGTGCTAAGTGTGTTCTCCTAAAATTTGTTCACAATTCTTTTAAATATGATATCTAATAAGCAGCGTGCATCTGCGCAGTTTTTGTTGCACCTAACTACTTTAGGGTCCGGTTCTATGCCAGGCCTGGTGAATTCCTCGAATATGTCCAAGGTTACGGCTTTAGGTTAACTATGTTATTCGATTGCCTTCGTATATATGAGCATCATTCATGGTTCCGCTGAGTATTGCCTATCATCAGTTAAACTCGCATGAAAGCCACCTAATATCATTTCACATACAACCAACTTTAAATTTCGTTCGAAAGTAACTTAAATCTATAATTTTTCTCCCATTTCAGATACCCAAACATCAATATGATGGCCACACCACTAGACATCTTCGGCAACCCATATGCGTTGATCCGAGGGCCGCCCACTATGATGCGGCCGCGAGAAAGCCCAATAGACCTACAAATAGGAAACAAGCGAAATGTGGACACAGTACCGCCACCGCCACCATCACCGCCTAGGTAATGTATACTAACTCCGTCGTAACGCAACTCAACCAACCGCAAGCCCCTATAAACAAAAAGACGCCCTAAATCATCCTCCGTCGAAAAATAAAAAAAAAAAACTAACATATCTTCAATCAACAAACAAAAATCGAAAAACTCAACATGCAACATTTACCGCAAGTCTTCTCCTTCCCAAATAATTACAGGAATTCTCAATCTATTAAAATAAATATAAAATATTTTTGTTTCCCTTTTTAAATTTAAAGTAATTTTATTCATAAAAAAAAGAGTGCATAACGCTTTTTAAACGGTCCTTTGGGACCATTTGGACATTTTCGCCCACTAAATAACAATCACGTAAGACAAAACGCCAAAAATGTAGTTTAAAGCACAACAAATTGTTCGTACTTGTAAAAATTAAACATTTAAAATGAAATTTTGTTGTTTGTGCTGTAGTTTTAAATTATTCCAATTTAATATCCATTAGAATTAAATTAATATACCAAAAATACATTTTCATAACCAACCTTATAATCATATCAAACAAAGTATACTACTGGATTTTCAACAGTAATTTTTTTCCCAAAAATTCCTAATCGAAACAATAAATTGTATACAACATATTTTGATACATCTACTAATACGACTATTTTCTTAAAAAACAAAAAACAACTATCGAAATAATAAAACAATAAATTTTACATAATTAGCATTAGATAAAAAAAATATTCCACTATCGAAATATTTTTCGCTTATATAAAAAAAAATCTAGATTTAAGGTTAACACTCGCATTCGCAGTGAACAATGATAAAGCTAACATTCTAACAATTTACGCGGAGGGAAATACATGGTATTTTATATTTTACTAAGCCAGACCCAGATGCAAGTACACTTTTTTTAAGAAAATAATTCTATTAAATACTAAAGTAGAAATAATCAAATCAACGAGTCTTAGAAATAAATTTAATCCTTAAAACAACAAAGCAATAAAATTATTAAAATCCAATAAAAACTACTCCACTATGATAGAAGTAAACTTTTTTGCGTTTTGTTTTTGCAAATCAATAAGAGTTTTGTTTTCTTAATTATATAAAGTTTTTTAAAGAGCACGTTGAAAAATGGTATTTTTAACCGCAAGTACAAAAATTTAAAAGTATACCGAGTAAAATGTTCAGGGGATAGAAATGATGCAAAGTAGAATCTTTTTTATAAAAAAATATTGTATCCTATGAAGCATTTATTTAATCGAACAACATTCAACATTCAACTACTAGAGATATCATCAATCAACATCTTATGACTAAATAATAATACACAATAGAGGAACTAGCGCCGAAGGGTACATTATACTAAAGTAGCAGCAAGAAAACAAAATTTCATAGATACCACTTTTTTTCCTATTCAATTAAGTAATCCACATTTTAAAACTTGTATAACAATTACATAGTATACGATTTAGAAATAGTTTTAATCCAAATTTTAAATCTTCAATCAACAAACGATATTATGCGTTCTCCATCAAGTGGTAAGTGCTCTTTTTATAGTTTATTTATATTTAATATTTAAAATTATGTAACAAAGTGTTTATAGTGGTATTTCTCAACAGATTTTTTTTTGGCTTTTAAATTACTAAATTTTTATCACACATGCCGTTCTTAACAAAGGACCTTCTTTGTATATCTATTCATAAAATTTGGGAGCATATTTTTACATACCGTCAATGAAAAAATTTACCAAATCTTGTTGGCTTCGGATTCAAATATTTTTTAAAAGGATACTCCTCCCTATATAAATTGAAGCAAACATTTTTTGCCTCATCTACCTCGCGTGATGTAATCCCCGCATGTAAATAAACAATAATTTACAATGTCTGACCTTCGTGTTTGGCAGCACTTAAATTTTGTGGATTAAAAACTTAATTAAATGTTCCTGCATTGGAGCTTGCAATTTTGTTTTAGAAAAATATGGAAAATCCTTTAATCTCTTGCCCATTTTTCTCAAGTTTTCACGAATACCCACCACAGCATGAGAAATATTTTTACTACGGATAATTATAGGGTTCCGTGTGGTTAATGTTCATAACTCACACTTTACTGTATAATATACGTATACCTCCTGGCAGTTAATACGGAGGTATTATTCTTGTAACCGCATATTTGTCGCGTTCCTTAATCCTTTTTACATGCAACATTGCTGTCGAATTACCCGTAAAACATGTGTAACATGCTGCATTTAACATCTACGCTAAACCCTCTTTGAAGCTAGTAATCCTTGGTGGAACGCATGCCTTTAAATTGGAAACATAAGTGAAATAAGGCGTGTTGAGATTAAGTTAACTGTTTGACTTGTTTTTGTGCGCTCAGGGGATTTGTTGATTTGTAAAATTAAAATACGTGTCAGGATATTGACAGAAAATTCTCTGATACAGTTTTTAGAAGGTCACTCTGGAGCCTAAAATTGGTTGTACAATGTACATTCAACAATTCAATAAAATGCGAAAATCATTATATGAAAACGTAAACATAAAAAGTTTCCGTGCACTTTTTAAGTATTTATCATGAAATGAGGGGCATAAAACTTATATCATTGGAAAGGTACTGTGCCATAGATGTGCAGAAACAAAATCGTAGTTATATGTCGCCATTATGACTGGTAAAATGAAGTTAAGAATTTCCCATACAAAATGCTTAGCAGTCAATCGAAAGCATTTTGTTCCTATTCAATTTGTCGCCGTCATGATTCCATAGTAACGAATTTAATCATCTTAGATTAGAACCTGTTGGGGAGTCTCATTAACCCATAAAGGTATGCAATTTAAATACCCCTAAAAGTAAGCAATCATAAAATCGTATTTCAGGGGCATTGCAGAGTTATCTCCGAGGTGTTACTATGGAAACGAACATTCATATTTCGCCCTTTTCCATTTTTTTTTCATAGCGGAAAGGTATATGAATTAAGATTTAGCATATAAATAAATTAAAATAAATAAATGATGTAATCTACAGACAAAATTGGTCGAATTTCGACCACGGGCGGTACTAGTGTAAATAATTGTGTAACAAATTCAATTCAAAGGATAATTCTTGGAAAATAAAGGGCTAAACGCCTTCGGCGGTTTCAGATGCACCATCCTCATCGTATACACAAAGTGTTAACTTCGCTTCCGGCACATTAATTACCGAAGCGGATATTCCAACAAACGACCGCACGACGGTAAGTTGACCAACCGGGGTAGCACATCATTAGGTTGTTAATAGTCAAAACGGGTTCTGGAGGTGAAACGGGTCACCTATTATTGTTTTAATCATTCAATTAGAAAATTACACAAGGTGCACGATACATATCTCCAAGGGTCTGCGGCGAAATTCGCCCCCAAGTTAACCCGCATCACCTGTACGTACACTACATGTCAGTTATAATTAATTTAACCGCCCTGCAAGTATTTTCTTTTCATTTTCGTCAGAAGTTCTCCTTTGAAGTGTGTTTTAGAGTTTTCTTCCCACCAGCTATATGCAACGCACTAGCAACACCTTCAAATCGCTGCAGGGGCAAGTGCATGCTAATGAAAACACGCATCTACACATGTACATAACACGAATGCAATTAATTACGACGTCAGCTACGGTAACTCATGCGCCCACCTCCCCTAATTAATCGAAGCGAGCTAGAAGCAACTGTGGGTTTTAATTTAAACTTTCACTCGTCCCCCAAAACAACGTCAGGACGGAATATGAATTTTAAATGAAATTCACTTTCGGTTGCCGGGACATAAAGGGCTTTTAGGTTGGTAATTAATTTCTAAAGTTGTTTTTTCCTGTTGCATATAGTATACCACTATTCAAAGCTACAAACATCGTTACTTACACGACAATTACAAAACTCGAAATGAAATGCTCCTATTGCTGTCCTGTGTACTCCTGCCCAGCATCCAACATGTTGGCGACCAAAACAAATAGCAGTGGTACTGCCATTTCTACCTGTGGTTATTAGTGTATGTTATCCTTTATTTGCAAAGTGCAAAGACGACTTTTTTCTCGTATTTTTTGTGTGTTCCCTGTGGTTCCCATGGCACGTTCTTGTGAAGATTGTTAAGTACCATAGAGCTTGTATGGTGTTTTACATTTTCCTACTGTTTTTTTGTTGGACTTCTCCATTGCATGCCAAAACTTCCGGATGAAATGTAAAACAATTTCCAGGAGAAGCTAACACGTGCAGTTAGTAAGTGTAGAGAGGCTCCTAGGATCCTACCATTGCAATTGGCTTTATTACGAGGACTGAACTGAAATGGTCATCAAGGGCATTTAAATGTACCAGAGGCTCTTACTGCACCCACACACTGACGCATATAGCAATCATGAATGAGTTTTGTTCGGAACTCTTGGAGTTTAGTTTTGAGGATGGATTTATCTGGGGAGTACCAGTACATGCGGAAGAAGGCAAATAACCAAACCATAGGTACATGCGAGTGTTTGGGAAATTACTTTAAAGTGCGAGTAGGTTTTGTGTAATGAAAACTTCTGCCGGACTAAAAGGATATTGAAAATTTAATAAAAAATTTGTTCGTTAGGCGCATTAGGCTTTGGAATTTATCTATTTAATCAGATTACAGATGCAGTTAAGAGAATGCCTGCCTTAGGGAGTACAACGCCAGTTCGTATATGAATGTTAACTACATCGCCACTAATTCACAAAAAGGACTCAGTCCGTAGATCAACTTGAAGTTGAGGAAAGAGTATGGAAACAAAAAAGGCCTTGACAAATTGAAATGCAAGAAAAAAATAATATCAAGAATTTTATACTTTGGCCCAACAATTTTTATTCTTTAAAATGAACCCAAGTACTTAAAATTCTTAATTTGAGAATGCAAGTGTAAGCTAATTCAAGAACTTTTATTTTTGATAAAAAAATGGCAACATTTTAAAAATGTAAACTGTTGTCTGAAGAACGAGTTGTTAAAAAAGTTGAACAATTTTAATCGTGTGGCCAAATACGAAAACATTTAAAATTTTATTAGAGAAAATTTTGCTCATATATTTTTTTAACAAACAAAAATAACTAAAATCGAACAACTTCCACAGAGCTGTTTAAAATGGCAGTTTTTACACATGTTGAAAATTAATAATATTTTGATCCTATAATAATTTGATCATATTTGCCATCAGCCCTCTTTTATTGAAGATGTTATGTCAATTTCATGCGAATAGATAGTTTTGAGTAGTTCCTGGAAAGTTATGCGAGACTTTTCCAATGCTTTTAGCCCATCGCAGGATAATCCCCAACTTACGAACGAACAGTTCAAAGTTAGCAACAATATGATTTAACAACACTTGTTCATTTTTAGGTATCAAATTCCATTTTAAATGCGCTTTTTAATATTGCACTTTTATTTCAATTTTATTGTTATGGTAATTTTTTTTATCGTGATCAAAATTGTTAACTGAAGAACGAAATGTCGAGTCAACATTTTAATTTTTGAGAGGATATTTTGTTTAAAAAAATATTTTCTTGTTTGGCTGATAATTTTTTGTTTTTAAAATTGATTAAGAATTTTAAAATTGATTTAACGAGAATTTTATTTTTAAACTTATAATTTTATTCTTGAAAAATCAATAATGAGTTGTCGAAGGAAGAACTTTTTAAGCCAAGAATTGTTCACTCATAACATCTGCAAGTAGCTAAGTTAATATTTGTAGCGCGGTTAGGAATCAGTCCCGTTTATTTGAACCTTCCATTAACAGAAACATCTTCCAATTCAAAGTTGCATTTCATTTATTGTTAAGAAAAACAGTAATGAAAAATGAAAGAAACTTGTCACGGACAAACATACATAACAAGAGCATGAGCCAGTCAGATATTTTTCTTTGGACAAAATTAGAATTGTTGCTACGAACCGCCACTCCAAGAGCGCTACGGGTTATGATAAACAAAACCCTCGTAAAATTTTACTGAGTGTAATTTCGTGTGTGCTTACAATATTGCAAAGTCTCCACTGGTCGTTAAAATCTTTGTAAACGATCAACCTTTTTAAATGAAATAAATTGAACTCCAATCGGTCAAGGCGTTCCAAAGGTAGGAGCCAAACGGTATTCGTGAAATGTTCTCTTTGCTTATCTCTGCGAATAACGATAAAACGTGTCCCATTTTTTAATCACGACATAAGGCAATGCAACTGTCAAAACCGGACTGAATTTAGTGCTGGGCATGTAAACTTACTCAAAACGTTTCTTCCTGTTTTTTAATCGAAAAAGTTTGGAGTGTGTCACCTTTTGCACCCGAACGATTTAAAAGTCTTTCAATTTAAAAAAAACTGAACAAGATTGCTTGTTATTACTAGAAGGTGCTTAGAGATTATCGAATTTGTGTACCTTGGGGTAATTTTCGAAAAAAAAAAATTGATTTCTTAAGACTTTCTTTGACTTTATAGTCGCCAAAGGATGCTGAATCAATAATGAGTTGTTGAAATGTCTGGTTTTTTTTGCGTTTGTTTGATCTACCCTTGAGTATTGTAGTAGATACTATTTGGAGCCCTTTGTATAAAGTTGACTCTTTTATGATTGAGAGAATATAAAATCATTTTAAAAGAGCATTATTGAAAAGGCTTAACATAGATATGCCTTCCTATATGGAAGAAGATGCATATTATTTAGTATATTGCCTCTTAAAATTCGAAGAAAATTCTCTGAGGTTATGTTTATTCTTGATGTATTGGCTCCGAAATTATGGCCTTAATAAAGTTCAATATTCCGGCGAGGATGCTTAGAAACCGATTGTTTTTTAATATTCCAAATCACAGAACAAATTATGATGCCAATGAACGATTGTCCAGGCGCTTAAGAGATATCAATACCGTTTGCGATTTGATCGACTTTATCCCGAGTAGATTTCTATCTCTTCTCTTTTCTTCTTCTCTACATATAAAAAAAGCGCTGGACCACGTTTCACGCGGAAACTACTAAACGGATTCTGATGAAACTTAACATAGTGATTGCTTATGTTCTGGGTCGGGACTTAGGGTACTTGTTATCCCAGAATATAACATTGTTCTTACAAAGTAGTCAAAAAACTGTATGGAAAATTCTAATTATAGAGACTTAGCTCAATAATGGCTTACCGGATTGAAAAATAAAAAAACAGATAAATTTAGTAAATTTTCTTCGAATCTTTTAAGATATAAAACATCCTCCTGCGTTGTCCTGAAGCTGAGCAATGTTCAAAACAATTATTCAAAACATCGCGCACAATTTTCCCTCAGTGAATCTACTGCCAGAAGTCGTGCAGCAGTGACTCATGCGCGTTCTAACGTGATCTTATGTTTTGCACTTCAATGGGCAGTCGTCTCTTTTCAGCGCACACATTCAGGTTGGACACATTTAAAGGCGTTGTTCATTAGGAAAATATTGAAAATGGGCTGGTGGAATTCGTGTGTCAAGTTCTTTCATTCGTGTTGCAGGCGGGTGAAGCAAGGCGAGCACGTTTCAGCTAGCTTAAAAATAATTTGCTATTCTTTTTAACCTAACTTATCTAAATTGTAACAATGTAATTTTTATTTAATAATTTTTTTTATTGTATTGCAAAATGCAAGCTTTTCATAGAAATCAATCGAGCAATTTTTGAGTGTATCCTGGTTTGAGTAAAATTTGTTACTCTCGTATGATTATGTGAAGTCAAAAGCGACTATTGTGGAATATTGTTGTCCTCGCTGCGTAAACTCGTTCATTTTGGCAACAGACCTCCTCCTTTGTGATTTGCATTGCCATAATCAAACAGATCAAGAAGATTTGTCGAAAAGACACTCTGATGGGGCCAACTTGTTGCCGTTCTTAATGTTCAGCTTCACTTGTGATTTCGAAATCAGTTCTCCTCCTACAACTGGACTAAATTTGGTCCTCGAAGAATAATTTCTCACGCAAAACCGTTTTCGAAACTTAGTACATGGTTCTCGCAGGCAGCTCCCATTCTTCTGTACAATCCAGCATGCCTTCGTATAGATCCTCTATACTAAGTCGCTTCTTTTCAATTCATTAAACCCCAAAAACAAGCGAACAAAAAAAAAAGAAAAACACCCAACAACAAACAAAGCAATAAATTGAACCCCAAAAACCGGAAAATCATCATCTCAGGACCCTATAGAAAAATGCCCCAGCATTGTTGTGCACTTAAAGGACCATTATATTTTGATGAAATCTTCAAGGATGACCGGAAGAGTTGTTCACTTCTTGTGCTCGTTTTTATTTGATATCAACAAAGGACAGCAATAACGTAATGCAACCGCCATCGCCTCCGCCGAAAAGACAATGTTTCCACAACAATGCGCCTTTATCACTCGCAGCAAATACCTACAAAAAAAAAGTTCTTTCAACATCCTGTGCAGCAAATTGCTTGGACTTTCTTTTCTCAATCTTTATTGTTCGCCTTGATTTATCCTGATCGTTTACCCTTTTTGTGTAACAATTTCATGAGGCTGACGAGAAAAAAAACTGCACCGGATGTGATTACAATTGACTTTTAAATGTCTAGCAACTGGGACAACCCAAATATGCGCATACACACAGAGATAAACTGACAGCAATTTTCCGCCCATTAAATTCTTTTACTGTCGTCATGTTCATATTTGCCTTCCACTTATGCGCTAATTACATTAAACGTCATCTAAAGCGCTCTCCCATGTTGAAACTTTAACATCCCTTATGCGTGTGTGTGTGATATGGCATTTTGCGCCGCGCGTCGTTACACTGTAACACTGTGTCCCATTGAAAAAGTGAAACTTTTAAAGTTGCCATAACCCATAACCCACTATACCACTGAAACCGCGACCTCTTGAGCCTTTACCACTGTACCGCTATTTCGCGCGCGCTCAACGTTTAAAACTGCAAAATTTAAGGACCAACTTTGGCGTTAAAACCTGTGGTTGTTGGTGCCAGGGAGCACCAGTACACCACTCGACGGGGCGAGTGACATGGCTAATAGTGGAGTTTGAGGCTTCATAAATTTTCAACGCGCTCGAAAACTCTCCCCACACGTGTGTGTCTGTATATAGAGTGTAGTTGGTGTGCACAATGTCAGACCGTAGTCCTCCCTTGCACTTGTAGCCATTATTAAAGCGAGAAATAGATTTTAATCTCTTTAGCTGGAGAAAAAGCGCCATAAAGTAATTAATCCTTGCTTTGAATAATTTATGGATGGTGATGGTGAAGCGCCGGCAAGCTGAGGGATCGCGCACCTTTTCGGTGAACCTATCGCTTGTCGCAGCAATTTAAAGTTTGGCCCCGTGCAGTAAGCCTTAACGAAATCATGGTACAGCCAACGAGAGAGAGGATGTTTCCGAACAGTTCTCCGCGCATAATGTCCTGATGATTGCACAGAAAGATATCGAGAGGCCCATGATCGGGGCTCTATGGTCAAATGAGGAACCTCCAAGGACTTTCAAGTTGCAACACACTCCCCTATCAGACACTCAATTACTTATCTCCATCTTCTCGTTTATATGACTCTTGGTTGGTGTTGCATGCCATCACACACACACGCACGCACACACTCGTTTTGTGCTAATATCTTGAATGAAATTTCACAAAGATCCAACAGCAGCCAGGGCCGAGTAGCCAAAGGAACACCATCCAGGAACTTGAGCAATTAATTGCGGCAATAAGGAATCGATTAAATTCCAAGTATGTTGATGATGACGATGATGGTGTAAGGCAATCCCGTCCCGGGCCGTATACTCCTGCTCACTGATGCCAAAGGCTGGGGTCACATCGAGCCAGTTCTTCGCCATGCACAAAATTTAAGTAGAACGATATCAAGTGGAAAACCACTGCCAATATGTGTGTGTCTGGTCGTGTGGTGTGCAGGTCATGAGTCCTAAAGCACAGAGAGAGAGAGCGCACACAAGTCATAGATAATGTTATGCCTCTGCAAATGACCAGGAGTGCTCATTCATCAATTCGAGATCTCGATTGGTAATCTCAATAGTAATTTTGCATTGCTATTGACACGGAAGTCAAGATGGCATCGAGTTGATTAGGAGCCTTCGTATTTATGTAGTTCGGGATATTTCCAGGGGAAAAGTGATGAGTAGTTTGTTGCCGGCCCACGTCCGATGGGTGTAAATTGAGAAAATGATTGGTAATTCGATGGCCTAAAACAATAATAAACAGGCTGAGATGGAAAAATATCTTCCACCACAGGACACATCGGTGTTAACCTCAAAATATGTTCAATGTTACAGGGGGCGGTCTAATTAATGACAACCACTTGACACATCATCGTCGTTGGACTGAAAAGGCTCTTAAGCGATTGCCAGTCAAATCTGTTTGATGAACGAACATTATATACCTATTTAAGAGTTTAAAGGACTCGAGCGAGCTGGGCAATTATTTTACTTTAATTTGATGTGCTCTATAGTCTGTGACGGTGATTGTGTTTAGTTTGAGTCTACAAAGCAATGGAATACGTTATTACGTCTAAATGTGTGTATCTTTTGTCTGGGCAAAGAGTGTTTGCAGAGGATTACTGTTTGCGTAATGAAAGTAACGGACGGACGGCGCACGAAAAGGGAATATCAAATGTAATTCTGCAGTTTTATGCGCGTTTTAATATTGCATCTGTTATTAGTTTGTAGCTAGAGGCATGAAACAGGACTTCTTTTGCTAACTGAATAGTAACTGAAAAGCGAAAGGACTTGTTCTTTTTTTTTTTCTTCTCTTTATGAATGTATGCATTTTTTCTGACAGGTTTCACTGTACTTTTATTGGAATAAGTGCTGCTTTCAATAATGAAATGTAGGAATTCAAATTTGACTACATAGGTTGTCAAAACATGAACGAATTGTATACAACATCTGCCGGGTCTTGTATATATCGAGAGCTTGTAAGCTCTCCTTCATTTGCAGGCTTTAAACCACTTCCAAATTACTTATATTTAATAACCCTTATCCATATGACTGAAACTGAGCCATTTGCATCATTGGGGCTTAAGTTACGAGGCGCTCCTCTTCAATTATGAAGGCCATCAGTACATCCTTGGTGGCATAATTCTTTAACTCCGTAAAGGAAAGCTTTTCTTTTTGAAAAATACCCCTTCTTGATTAATATAGTTTGAATAGGGTATGTTCAGAGGATTAATGCTCTTTCAATCAGGCTTTAAATTTCGCCTCCAGACAGGTACGTATATATATTTAAAAAAAAAAATACCTGTCTTGGAAAAGGCTTACGTTTAATAAAGGGTGTTTTTTTAGAGGAATAGAACTTTGAAATTGACATGACATTTACTTTATTCGAAAGATAATCTTCTGGCATTATAATTTAAATATGATTTCTGGCATATGACCGGCACTTTTGCCTCGGACGTAGTCTAATCTGGAGGTACAATTTTCGATGACATTTTCCAACATTAGGGGCCGTATATCGGCAATAACGCGGCGAATGCTGTCCTTCAAGTGGTCAATCGTTTTGGGTTTTCGGCGTAGACTAGCGACTTCAAATATCCCCACAGAAAATAGTCAAGCGGCGTTAAATCGCACGATCTTGGAGGCCGATTCACGGGTCCGTAACTTGAAACTATGCGGTTACCAAACGTTTCCTTCAATAAATCAATTGTGGCACTAGCTGTGTGACATGTTGCGCCGTCTTGTTGAAACCACAGCTCCTGGACATCATGGTTGTTCAATTGATGAACGAAAAAGTCAGTAATAATGTCTCTAAAGCGGCCAGCATTGACTGTAACGTTTTGGCTAGCATCGTTTTTAAAGAAGTACGGACCAATTATTGCACCAAACAATCAGTTTTTGTGGATGTAGCGGTGTCTCAACATACACTTGAGGATGAGGATTATCATCACTCCAAATACTCCAAATATTGACGTATCCATTCAACCAAAAGTGAAATTCATCGCTAAACAAAATTCGCTCATAAAAATACGTACATAACCATGATTTTCAAAATAAATTTGCACAATTTGGAAGCGTTATTCAGGCGTCATGTTTAAAGAAATGCCTAACCAAACTTTAAATAAATCACTTGACAGCTGAAGAAATGGCCGCCAGTTAAAATAGTGTTGCCAACTTAAAGTTCTATACCTCTAACAAAAAACACCCTTTACTGCAACGCTTTGAGATGGCTTGAGGTAGGTACAACTGCTGCACTAATATTACCAAAATTATATCTCAAACTGCACTGATCTGATTGAAAATGCTCACCAGGTTCCTAGCACTTGTGATTATCAAACAGAAAGTTGGTCCGTAAAGCTATGTTCGGAACCGTCTCAGAATTTTTGGATGTTTATCAAAAGTTTGAGGTAAAAAAAACCTGGGGCCCTTGCTTGGTAGTCACTACTGAGCCACTGTCTAAAGACCTTTACCCGAGGATATTTCGCTAAAAAGCTAGACAGTCTTTTGAACAGAACAGAAAAATATATCACTTTGAAATGAGTTTTTCGGTCCCAGGAAGCCTGATTCTTAGCCACATCTGGCTAGCTCATTCGCAGATTGCTTAACTAAAAAAAAATTGTTTCGTGATGCCAACCAAGTTTAACATTTTTATGACTGGCTAGGGACTAAAGCGCATCAAAGTAGCAACTTGCAGTCCTCCTAGTCTATAGTTGGTTGGCAAATTTAACTTGGCGCAGACTTCAATGATATTGAACATTCAACCTGGAGGGACCTAACTCAAAACGATGTCTTTGAGTTAAGCCCAAGTGCCGTCGTCTATGGCCAATTGCCTTTTGAACATTGGCCCATTTTGTACATCTTAATTCTTCCAACACAGTGCAGATTCTCTTTTCGGAATTAAGTCGACTACTTAAGGTACCTCACCTATGGTTTGAATTTGCATTTAAACTTCAGATTTTGGGCACTCGATGCAAATCGGTTAGGTATACTGCACGACTTTTGCGGAAGCTATAAGGAACGTTAAAGAGGTAGCTGCTTCTTTTCAATGAACTTGAAGTTCTACACAGCATATAGCTTAAAAGACTTTACAGGCTGTATACATTTATTAACATGGACATAAGGTTGAAGCGAGTCGATCATAGCTACCTACCTTTCTAGCTAACCTACCTTGAAACGTAGTGCTACCTCTCTTTGACAAGGTAGTGAAGCTGTAGAGTACCTTTCGTAGGCTTGATATTTCTGAAAATCAGCTAAATTTTCCATTTCAAATCTATGTTAAGGCTTAACAGGGTATCATACCAAACTAGGCAGCATAATGAGCCCATGGCGATCCCTGGGAAACCAACTGAAATAAGAAACTCAAAAGGATGAATATCAGCACTTAACTGCAGATATTCTCTTAAGAAGGATTTTCCCATAAATTTTCTATAACTTTCACAATATAATACATTACGTCCTCTTCGGCTTTTAGGTTACTGCAAAAATTGCCAGCATCCGCCACTCTTCAAGTCCTTATTTCTTTAAACAAAATCCCTCAACTAATAATCATACTCGATTTACAGATTGCTCTAAGGTCTAAGGATATGATCTCACACACTATAATGATGTTGAGTTTTTGTAACTAATGCCAGTCCAAAATAGTCCCAATTACCCACGCCATGAATAGATTCACAAAAATCCATTAGCCACAATTATTCTCCGGCCAGATTTGTTACGTCTTCTTCCTACACAGTTGCAGGTTGTGTTTGTCACATCCTTTGCTACGGACGACTTTTCACCTATAGCACACGATGAAAATATTCAAACCATTTACATCTAGTTACCATGAATAACATCACATTGAAAATACGACATCCTTGTCATCACTTTGTCCTCGACAAAAAAAAAGAACCGTCATTCAAAATGGTGATAACTTACACCTACAATGAGAGAATCCTTCTGCTCAGGTTACCAGACAGCGACAATAAGGCGCCGCATTGCAAATACATAAACATATTCTCAGAGGTAACATGTTACATGTTAACGAAAAAACAGCCAATGTTATGGCAACATCCTTATTCTTTCGCTGTCAAAATAGAACCAACTCCTTTAAGTCGGAAATCTTCTCCTCACCTCACAGTCACACACAACCACTTACAATCGTTTGCATTGTTGTATAGATACGGCATCACGTGCCAGATTGCCAAATAATATTTTCTGTTGTAGGCCGAGGAGGCATCCAGCTTCCTTACGAGGACGTTTTCTTATTCTCCATATGATTTTGCCTATATCCTTTGCTGGAATGGCTGTGGCTCCATTATCCGTTCTGGTTTGTCAGAGCTGTCAGAAATATCGAGATGCCGTTCTATATGCATGCACGATAATATCAATACAACACAGGAAGACAATACCAGCCGCAGGACAAATTTGCCATTATGTTCGATGTGTGAAAAGGGGTAGGTAGGTGCGGTGCCGGGTAATACGAGTAATCATATCCGCCCTTCTGGGTGGATTCGGAACATGCCTTATGAATCAATATAGATCGATTTGGTTGTATACGCTGCAAGAGAGATGTCCTTAACAACGCGAAGATAGTTTTTTGCCAGCAAAGAAAAAGAATTCGGTTTCATTTTCAAAGGCGAAATTTGATTTGTGTTGATGGTACGTGCGGTGTGTGTGTGTGCTTGCAGTTTAGTGTGCGCGCCTGGGGGTTATTAAATATAAAGGATATGTCAAACAAGCGAACATATTCCTCGGCTATCATTATTATTTTGATAATGTCAAAGAAAGGCTGCATTTTTGGTTTTGTGGAGCGCAGAGCAAGAGGAAATTGTGAGAAATGAGAAATTTTGGTATTAATCACATGACAGTAGCAAAAGAAAGCCACTGCTGTCCTTTGCCTCTATCCACGAAAAATGAAATGGCCGGATGGTTTGGTAGATGAAATTGTTTTTTAATGCACATGTCCTGCAGATATTGTGTTCGCATTTTCGATTTTTTATTCTCGTGGTCAGTTGTAGTGTGTGTGCTTTTTCTTATTTTGTTTATTTAAGTGAATATTTTTGGTCTTTTGGCGATCTTGTCCATTCCATTTCATTGCCGATGGCCATGCGGACCTGTCGTAGCGTTTGTAAATAATTTCATTTTCTTTGACCGAGGATGGGTCTCTGTTTGAAAAGCAAAGTGTCATCTTCTATGCATGAGGTTGGAGAGAGAGTCTAGATGTAAATTGTGAGGGGCTTAAGATAGGCATTCAAAGCGGTTACCCATCGATGGCAAGCGGGTGAAAGGACTTTTGAACTATGAAATTCAAGAAAAATACCCGAATCTCCAGACGCTTAAAACTTAGGTCCAGCTTTAAATAAGTTTGAACTATTAGACTGTGAAATACGTCTGTATTAATAGAGATGTTGTAGGTAGAAGACTACGCAGCTATTAGTATTTTTAACAATATTTCCAGTTAAACTTCGAAGTATAGTGATTTGAAAATAATATTTCGTATTACCGGCTATGCAAAGCTTAACTACTACTGCAACTATTCCAGACGAAATGTTTGCAAACGGTGAAGTATAGCAACTTGTTAAAAAAGAAAATATCACGATATTGAGCTACAAGCTCTAAGAAAACGAACAGATTGAAACTTTGCAGGCATTTCGCAGCGAGTTTTCTGAATATTCTTTTCAGTCCAGTATATTTTGTGGACTGTAACTTTGTAAGTCCAGCCAGGGATAAAAAACGTGTTACGTGAGGCACAATAAACTTTGAAAAAATACACAATGCAATCGCCCCTAAACAAATTAATTTTGAAAATCGCAGTGCAAAATTAAAAATGGTTTCGAATTTTAAGCCCACAAACGGCCTCAGCCGACGGACAGACAGACAGACGGATCGAATAGCGTTATATTTGAATTGATTAACATCTTAATATCACTCGAAATTTAGTACGAAAACAGTTCCTTTTCCTTCAACGTGTGCGAGAAAGAAAAAATACAATGAAGTCCGAAATAATACAATCGGAACTACACTTGACACCCTTTTTTTAAATACACAGAGCACATTTAAGCGATGCTGATTTAACAGCATAACAGCTTTAAGCTCAAAACCTTTTTTAGATGTGTTCATGATTCTATGCTATGTGATCTATTGTGCTGAAAGACGTTTCAGCAGTTCCGATCGGTTCGCCGTTTGTCATATTCAAAATGATCATAAACTAGTTCTAAAGCAAAGATCACGATTTAAGACAAAACTTCGGTTGTCCCGGGTTCCGACTCAAATTCACAAAACAAAACAAAAAGAGTACAAACATCTTTTATTGTGTACAAACACAATGAATGCATTGTAATTTGACCTTATCAAATTCTCGTTAACATTTTCAACCAAGCATAAGAATATAATTTTTTGTAGGTTGACAGCTGTCATTCAAATCCATATGTGATTACTATTATGAATTTAAAAAATCATACCTAGTTAACATAAATCCTCAAAGACGTTTTAGTCACTCATTAAAATAATAAAATAAATATTTTAGCAGGTATCATATTTTAAACGTTTTTATTTTGTCCCGGGAGAAATTTGGAAATCCCGTTTTTTTATATTTTTGTCATTTGTCCCGTTGTGAGCAAAATCTGGCATCCCCTAATCGCATGCATAAGAAAGCATATTTCATTTAACAGCAATAAAAATTAGAGAAGTGGTGCCGTGAAATAAGGCAAAATGCAAAAACTTTAAAGTTTGGCCTTATTTCTCTTTTCCCAGTATGAAGATAGGTTTAAGGTCATATTTATTTGGAAGCTAACCATTGATTTTTAGGAGACCTGTAGGACTTTGGATGCATTAGGGACAGCTATAATTTCATATTTTAAATTAAATTTAATGCAGTACACCAATTTATTTTAAATCGTTTAAAAAAAAAAAATATTTAAAAATATTGAAAAATTTGTCATTGTATAAACTTTGCCTTTGACCGGCTGTACTATATGGCTATGGTCTTTTGAAGATTTTGCTATGAGGATAATGAGATTTGTAAGTACCGCTTCAGTTTATGGAAACATTTTTGGAGCACTTATCAGAATTTTGAGGTGTGACACCTTTCATAGAAAAAAAAAATTTAATTAAAAAACAACATTTATTTTTCATAGGTCATGTGAGCTAAAAAAAAATATATCAAACACTATTTCTCAAGACCAACAGGTGCTAAGGTTGTAAACTTTCCAAACAAAGCACTTTGCAAAATGTAAGGCTGGTCACGTCTTTTTTTAAATGATGATAGACAAGGACATATTTAAGCAATAAATTTCATTGGCATGGGCAAAGAACAGCTAACATTATATAAATAAATGAAGGAATTTTTATAAAACCTATGAAACTTATTACACATAAAAGTTATAAGAATCGTTTTAGAAACTGATTTCCTTTTAAAAAAAACTCTTCTATTTCTCAATAGAAATTTAGACATCTTTACGAAATTGAAACAAGTCATGTCATGAACAAAGTTCTTCCTATCCATAATCAACCTTACGATCTTTTATCCAGGAAATCTCTTATATAAATATGTTAAATTTTTAAATAGAATAAATTGACTGCAGAAAGAGGGATTGTCCTTTTCTCTGAATATTTGGTAAAATTCTAGGAGCATAGAGTAAGTGCGGCAAATATGGCCCACATTGGTAATATGGCCCACCGCTATTTATTCCTAAATAGAGAGCGCAGGTAGATACCAATTAATTCATTCCAACCCAGTTCAAACTAGTTTTGTTTCATTAAATCGAGGTAGGCATGGCTCGAAGGATGTGGAAGATATTGACAGTATTTCCATTTTTTTCGTTTTCCTTATAATTTTTCGGTAACTTTTGTTAATTATTTTCATATTGAATTTTCCTTAAATTTGATAATCTTTTTCTAAGTCTGAATAGCGTTAAGACTTTTCTTATTTGTTATGCTCTTAGAATTTAAAAACAGTTTTAGACGTGTATCCATGAAATTCAGTGAAAAAACCACAGTGTGTGTGATATGGACTACCCAATTTGTGGGCAGATGACCAAGTGGGCCATATTTGATACGCGATAGAATCGATGTCTGATCGATGATAAATGAATTCGACTTAAATTCATGGTTTTATTTCAAAAAATGTAAAGGGTGGGCAGCGCTTACTCTACTATTCCCGTTAGATCTTCTTCTATTCCTTCAATATTCAGTGTATTATTAATTATATTACTTTTTTTAATTTAATTTTGAGTTTTAAAAGTTGTCCCTTCTAATTTTAAAAACTAAATTGTTAAACCTAGAAAAACCAGAAAAAAACAATATTTAACACCAAATGTGAAACTGCCCATAATAGTTGTTATCTTGTATTTTTATTTGAATTATTCTTCAGAAAACAGCGGTAAGACACTTATGTTAGGTACTCAAAGAAATCTGCCGAAAAATTTGTTTGTTCGTTTGTTTTACATACAAGTACCAACCGAAACTTTTTGCTCTCTTTGCTACAGTTACCTACCTTTCTGTGAAACTGTTGTTATTTTTAAAATTCGCATTTTGCAAAAAAAAACTGTCTATACCTAATAACGATTACGAAACATGTTCAATTATTTTTAAATTGTGTTTGACCATAAAAATAAAATCTCCTCCTCTCCACCCCTAATCCAAATTTTCTTCAGAAAATTCAATATCTTGAGTATCCGTACACAACGACAACCCATAAAAACGCACAGCGGAAATCAAAAATTGATAAGCTGTCAGTCGTTGTAACATCTCACTTCCAGTCAATATTTTCCTTCTTTCCACACCTCGTCCTCGTTATCCACTATCCATACGCCAACAGAGATATCCATCCACCTCACTTAACTATACGCAAGGTGTCCTCGAATGATTTTTTCATGGACATGCAGTAGCGAGCAAAACCCATATAAATCAAAATAGTGTTATAAATCTATATAAGTGGATTTTCCACCCCACTTTGTATCGATCTTTCCTTTTTCACTGTCAATGGCAGTGCCGTGTGCCGCTGCCAGCATGTGTTCGACATCATTGCTGACATATAGTTAGGTGTGCAACTGTGCAGTTATATATACTTACACGATAACGACTGCATAACTTCGATTTGTCTGTACTTACACGCTGAACAGGTATCCTTTAGTCCTGGGAATATTACTGTTCACATGTGCTGACTGAATCGGGATGGGAAAAAAATCCAATTCACTGATTGTTTTCGCATACAGCCAAATTTAACCCCGGGATATCGTCTTAAACCAATTGTCTGGTAATTGAACAAAGTCCTTTTATTGTTTTTCGATCCTTTATAAATAGATACGTATGTGTATATATTTAATACTGTTATACAAATTAACTTTTACATACTTGCCACTGGTTATGAAGTTTCACTTCATCAATTTAATGCAGAAGATAAAGTAGAAGTAATTTCAGTGACAGCATTATGACACACAGACAAATGGGATGATCCTTTTAAGGCGACACCTGAGCCTGGAGAATAATCGCATATGAATGCATTAACTTGGATTCCAGACGTTGTGTTGTTGGAGTATTCTACCAGTGTGTTGTGTGTTCTATTCATGCCAGCGGGGTAAGGAGCACAGCAAGTGTCATGTGTAGGGAGTTCTTAGTTGGATATGAATTATTACTGACTGGGTGGTTTGAAATCTTTTGCACCTAACATTATAGCAGACAATTGTTTAGGATCGAGGTGATGTGGCAGGAAGTTAACGAGTTAGAAAATAGAGTTCAAAGCTTTTGTGAATTTCAGGTTGACTTGTTAAACTCGTGGAAGATATACAGATAAATCAGTAGTACCAATCTACATAAAATTCCAGATCCCTACGTCATGGGTCATGCGTAAGTTTTTAATGTCCTTTCTTAAGCCTGATACAAAACTAAAGCTTTCTTACTTGTAGCGACAGCTTTTCTTAACAAAGAAAAAATTTAATTTAAATATGTAGTTGCCAACTGAATTTATAACTAAACAAAAACTTTATTTTAAGAACGATCTGTGAAGAAATCGAATATTTTCTTAATAACTAGGTATGCAATATTCTTTAATTTAAACTGGATACAAAGTGATAAAAAGTACAATTTAAAAAAAGTAGGGTATTTTATTTTCTAATAACTTTTAAAGCAATTTTTTCTGAAAGCGATATTAAGCAAAGACAATAAATAATTCAAATTCCTACTAAAAAGTCTACACAAAAAAGATTTACGCAAATTTCCCTCTAACCCACTTCAAATGTCGACGAAAAGGAAGCCGAATGAAACAACATGACACACGAACCCCACCCCAGCCAATTTCCAAACTTTTCCCAATGAACTACACCTGGAAATATGTTCAACCTGAATGTGTACGATGAAAAGAGACGACTGCCCATTGAAGTGCAAAACATATGATCACGTTAGACCGCACACATAATAATCACACACACACTACTGCAACGATACTAACTGCTGCATGACTACTGGCATGGGTATCCACTGAAGGAAAATGGGGGCGATATTTTGAATAATTGTTTTGAACATTGCTCAGCTTCAGGACAACGCAGGGGATGTTTTATATCTTAAATGTTTCGGAGGAAAATTTAATAAATTCAGCTATTTTTTTATTTTTCAATCCGATAAGCCATTACTGAGCTAGGGGTGTATAAATAGAATTTTCCTTACAGATATACAGTTTTTTGCCTATTTTGTAAGAACCAAGTTATATTCCGGGTTAAAAAGTATCCTAAAGCCTGACCCAGAACATAAGCAATCACTATGCCAAATTTCATCAAAATCCGTCCAGTAGTTTCTGCGTGATGCGCGGTCATGCATTTTTTATTACATTACAGTTTGATTATATGTTATATCCGTTAACTACTTGAAATAGTTGTTAAGCCGAAAAATGTGTGTAAAATTTGTTATTTCAGTGGAAAAATTAAATCTTTGCCCCTGTGATGATTTTTCCGTCCCAGTCTTTGCATATATTTTGTTCGAAGTTATGTTTAAAGTTGGCAACCCTGTTTGGGGACGTCTGACAGCTGACTGACTTCATGTATCTCAGTTTTGATTGACCTAGATCGGTCACATGGTCAGCTGTGTCAGTTGACGTTTATGGAGGGGTAGCCGACGAATCTAGTCAAGAGATTCGTGACTGAGTACCAAGTTTGACAGTTCGTATATGTGGCTGACGTAGGAAAAGTGACATTCCCGACTAATCTAGTTTTTGAGTTCAGGTTACATCTATTACAGTTTTTGTAAGTTTTTGAAAGTGCTCAATTATTTTAAAGACTTAGCTCAAAAGTAAACGCGTTGTTTTTCGTAAAACGCTGTAACGCTGACTTTTGTTTTGCTTGTCAGCACTTTAGCGCACATGTATTGGCGCCAATTTCAAATCTGTAGTGAGTGCATCATAGCCTTTATGTTTGGTTATTAGAAAAAATTAAATTTCCTTAGTTTACCAATGCACAAACTGCCTTTATTTTATATTGAGTATTTTGTTCTTAATTTGACAGAATTATGCTACCAGAATGTGGTAGTATCATATGTCTACCAACTCATTAGTTAAGGCTCCATAAACAACTAGAGACACAACAATCCACCGAAATAAGCAAGCTCGCAGCGCTTAATGGTCAACCGTTATAGGATTGCGTGGGCTTAACCTAGTGTCAAGAAATTTATAATTTACGTGGGATTTAGCTAGTGTCAAGAAATTAATAAAAAGCCACTCAACTGACGTGGGCTTCAGCTAGTGTCACAAAATAAAGAAGATCCATTAACTTTGGCCTACCACTTGAGAAGGGACATTTACCATTTGTTCCTGCTGGTCATCACACAATTCCAACGCAATCGCCCACTGGCTTAAGCTAGATTACTCTCATACCCCTTTTACGCAAAATAAAGATGGAAGTCTATGCAAACCGTTGACAAACCACTCTCAGAGATCATGAACTTCTATTTTGTTTGTATCAATGCTCCTGGCATCAAAATTACTTCCGCAAACCGAAACAGGATCGCTGTTACATTACACACCACCCATCGCACCAATTCATATATGTCATTGAAAGAAGCCGCCTTCGTATCGGATGCATTATTGCAAATGTCCTCCTCGGTAACAAGATGCAGAATCATCAAACGAAAAGTCCAAACTCCCCCAAACTGCATTACATCGGTGAAGATGAATAAAATTTCCTTTGACATCCAAAGCTGTTCAATCTTCAAAAGCTCCGTTTTAATTAGAATCGCATCGCATTTACATATTGAGTTATTGTCTGCCAATGTGCGGGGTGGCGGGGGGATGCATCCGGACGAACAAGTAGGTATCTATCGTGCGTGTGTGAGTCTGGCTCGAGAATGGAATTGCAATGCAATCAACTGGGGTTATAGGAATTCCTGTAATGCATGCAGCACTCAGACACCATACCTATAGTGACAACAACGCCCAAAGGCATGTAACACTCTCCATTGATTCCACTTCGTCCTGAGATTGGATATCAATTTGGTTTCAGTTTTCTTCAATGCATGCGAAATGCATTGATGAATTGCTGGCACTCTATTGTTATCCACTCTCTCACTCTCACTGTGTGCGGGTATTATAGACGGACCTCTATATTCGGTGTGGGTGCGGTACACAAAACGATTTCCAAAAAGGAAATGAAAGACCAACACCTAATAATAGTAAAGTAAGTCACATGTTATTTCTGGGGTGGAACAAAATGCCAATAACACCAATCGGAACCGCACACCACCTCGAGGCTTCAACAAGTAACATCGTCCTCGTAGTCGTCGTCGTCCATAGACGACAAGCCGGGGTATACGAAAATGTATCCAAAAGGATCCCATGGATGCCCTGGCAAATTGCTTTGTGATATTTTCAGTTGTAAGAGCTCACTTCGAAACCGGAACCTTTCGTTGTTGGATGCATTTCTGGAGGACTGGCAGCACAAATATCTCCCCAGTGTCCCATTTTAAATCACTTAAGAGTAGCTTTTGTCAGCAAACTGGAATGCACTCGATTGTAAATGACCTTTAATTGTATTTTCGTCTCTCGCACCTACCGACCGACGACAACGACGACGTAGACGATTTACCTGCCATCCATTGGAGTTGCACAGGCCAGGCAGGCAGGTCCTGTGAGTGTTGCTTATGCTTAGAAGAAGCAATCACCATTAGTAGAGCGCAGCATGGGGCGTTCGAATCAACACCCGTGTTTCTCTGGGGCCGATTCGATGTAAATAAGCATTAGTGGTACCGGTCGGTGGTGTGTGCACTCATCCTGCTCGTCGTCGCAGTCGTTGATGTGTTCCGGCACATAACCTACAGGTGGGCAATTCTTTGTTGGCCTTGGGAAGTAAATGCTTAGACGGATGATGCAAATGCTGGCAAACAACAAAAGCGGATTTAAGTGTGAGTTTTCGTTTTCCTACTTGCCATACAAAGGCTTTTCAAAAAGTGATTAATTTCATTGCCGAATAAGTCTGGCATATACAAAGGGGTAAATCCTCATCCTGCGTGTCGGTTACTCTCCGGCGGGCGTTGAATGCAGCGCACACATCCATACTCGTGTTGTATTCGGGTAATTTTCCACTTTTAACACTCGACAGTGAAGTGCAATTTCCTTAGCACAAAAACGGTAAAAAAAATACACCCAACGCCGCAAGTTATGTGTACACATGTGCTTATGTGTTTATGTGTGAGAGTATGCCTCTTGCATCACGTGGAAATTTATTGCTTTCAACCGTAAGAACCATCAGCCCATATCTTTCGCCTGTTACTATTCTGGGGGGAAAGGAATTTTTGAAAACGTACGGTTGTGGTATTACAGGATATAACAACGGTCACCACACGTATACAACATAAATAATGCGAACTAATTAAGTTTTCAACCGAAAGTTCAGCCAGGTTGAAAATTAATTCTTTCGGTGTTGAGTTTTCACAAGTCGTATTAAGAAGTTTGGCAGTTGGTACAGCTACACACATAACAAGTAATGGTGTAGCGCGCTTCTCGTTGGGAAAGTGTGCGCGCTCAGTTTTGAGCAACTGTACAACTGAAGTTTTGAAGGACTTTAAGTTGATGGCTGTTCTTATTTGCCAAGTGTCTTAATTGTTTATTATTTTATTTGGGCACCAGTTGAGTTATATATAGTGTTCAATGCGAGGGGGACATAATATGGTTGACTTAAATCTAGTTGTCAAGATTGTGGCCCTCCAATGACGACTCTTTCGAAACAATTACAAGAGCCTCGTGGTTGTTGGTGCACTTGGATCAAGCTATTGAATTAATTAGAGCTTATGAAAGAGGTACGTTCTTTTCGTTATTTACAAGCTTCCGAACCGTAGTGAGCTTCCATTGGAGTTATAGGTATGTCCTCTGCGATCGCAGGTTCGTTACACTCTCTGTTGCCAAAACCAAAAAAAACTATTCCATTTACTATGGCTTGGTCTTGGAAACGAAAGGGTATATCCTCTTTGTCTTCGCAATCTTTGCGGTATTTTAGGATGAAGATCACTTTAGCTGGAATATGTTTTCCAATTATCTCATAGAAGGCTGTTTTGGACAGCTCATGGAGTCTGCGACTCTTTTCTTACAAGCTCTTCCTTCCATGTCTCCCCGTTCTGCACTTGGATCTTTGCCTTAGTCCACTGATCCCAGCTGAGAAATGGCATTCCAAATGGCAATGTGACCCTGAAAACTGTAGCTAGTACATTATTTACAAAGTCTATACAAATTGCATATAATGGAAAGATTTTGGACAAAAAATAGATTAATAAGTTCGTCAAAATTTCAAAAACAAACGATGTCATTGAGAGGATCATCGGCATAATTGGTCTGTTCCCTGCTATTTTTCCATTGACTTAGATTTGATGGTGCTGTACGCAAGATATCTGACCACAGCGTGAATATAAACGAAGAGCACCTCTAGCCATATACCGCTCGACATATGGCTTCAATGTTGACCGCAACAGTGACTAGAAAGACGAAGAAGCTTATGTAGGTTATTCAAGAAGACTGCCAGCAAGTGTGACCATCTTGTAACGCACTGTCCGTACCAGGCATGCCCGCGCTCGATTTCTAAACTTGTTTTTATTCATACCCTTCCATAAAAATACGGTCTGACTGTAGAGGTTATATTCCCACCAGGCGCCACATTTTTCTCGAGCACTTGTACGTCGACGTTTTTTTTCGAAACGAGCAACAGCTGCAATTTTGAATATCGGCTATGTTTCATTTGGAATCCACATCTCGCTTGCACAATCTTTAAGCCCTTTGCAAAAGGTTGTCTAGAACTTTTATCTAAAAACATGTTCACACTGTCTAAAAATTGTTTAGGTGTACCGCTTTTTGACCTGAACAAGCTCCGTCTTCGATGACTGTTTTAAACAGTTTGTTCAAATAAAAGCCCAATAACTTACTTACTTACTTTAGGTGGCGCTAGAGTCCGGGGTGGACCTGGCCCTCAAACTTAGGCTAACTGAATCCAATTCCGCACTCCAAGTTGCTTGATGTCCCCTTCCACTTGCGCGCGCCACCTAAGAAGAGGTCTTCCTCTACCGATGCGTTGTCTCTCCGGGTTAGAATCGAAGACTCTTCGGACCGGAGCATTGGTGTCCATTAGCTCTACATGTCCTAGCCATCTTAGACGACTGATGCATACTTTTCTGACCATGGCGATGTCGCTGTACAGCTTGTAGAGTTCGCTGTTAAGTCTCCTCCTGTCAACACAAACGGGAGCAAAAATATCACTCGAAGAATAGCACAATAACAATATTTTGAAATTTTATACCAATGTCTTCCCATTTCGAATTAAATCGTGGTCATAGCATAGTTATTTTCAATGTCCTTTGGATTTGTATAAGAAGCTCAAATGCTTACATACTCGTGATCTTCTGAAAGAAATCAACAGGAAAAATCACAATACAAGTGGAGGTAACATTTTTAAGAGAGAGTGTCCACCTGATGGCACGGTTTCCATGGCTGTTATTGCAATAAAAACAATTACAAAAACGCATACGTTCAATACGTACGAGTGTAAGAATGGTACAGTCAAATCGGCAGAAAAATTCGAAAGCATTGGTTATTCTCCACGTAAAGCTTTTATACAGAAAGCAACGTTGTTATTCCCAAATACCGATTTCAAATCGCAGCTTCACATCAACATCCATCTCTTTTTGGCAACAGCTGCAGAAAGTAATTTTATTGACTGAAAACAAGTAAATCCTACACACGATAACAACGTCTCAAGGGCGTATGTATAGAGGTAGGTATAGCTCGCCTTCCCATTCAGCCAAGTTTACACGTTATTGTAACCAACGACACGATGTTGGAATCCTTTTCAAATCGCTCGCCTATAGCGATTTCCATCATTCAAATTTTGTTTTACATGCCTTACAATGGAACCATTTATGGTTTCTACGATACTTGACTGATGCTAATGTTGAGGTGGGTGTGCAGGCATATGTGTTTTGACAATTCATTGGCGATACCAATTCGATCAATTGTTAGTAAGTGGCAATTCGGCACGTTTTTACACGAAACAGTAGGTTGAGTACTTTTGCCTTTTGTTACTTGAATTATTTGAATACGTTAAATTCATACCTTTAACTGCGATTTATCCCGAAAATTCAAGGAAAAGTGTTATACTTATGACAACAAATTGAGTTGACAAGTTGACGTTTTTTTCAAGTTTAATTTCAGAAGTTTTAAAGTTGCAAAAACTAAATTAACAACAAGTAGGTATGGAAAAATGTCAGATATCAAGAAGTGGGGGTGTAAGTTTATGCTCATTATCATTAACTATCGCACAATAATCCCAACGTTCTTTTTTGCTCGTCAGCACATCCGTTCAAACTGCAACAACCACAACCAGCCATAGCACCGAACATTCACCCCAACTCTTGTAATCGCTCGTCAGCAGGTTCGTTCCAGCAAAACTGCTACTGACCTAGCTTAATTTTATTTTATTTTTTTTATATGTTAGGCAGATACAAATATTAAATAAATAGAAATAAAGTCCAGTTCTTTTGCGAACAGCGAACTTAAAGGTTCTTTTATTGGTATTCCCTCAGAATAAGAAAATGTAACCAAAAAGTACAGGAACGAAAGTTATCATGAAGTTTGTAAAAAACATATGCGAGATAGCATTTTGCCGATTTATTCATTTTTAATCACAAATTTCAGAACTCAATAAACCAAATCGAAATAAACAGCAAATTCGATTGTCTTTTGAGAGATTTGAAAGCTAAAGTCAGTTAAAGTTATAACAAACTAGCCCAAAGAAATTGCTCGGGCTACTATTTGCAGGTTTTTTATGAAGGGGAAATGTTTTGTTCTCTCTTTATGGCTCTCTTCTACCCAACTTTTGCGTAAAGAAACGAAGTTTGACTAAATTTGACTAATGTGTTCGAATTCATTATCGTTAGGGAACATACCTTTGACAGTGGTGACAGTTGACGGGTGGTAAAGTCAAAAACAAATTTGATTGGATTGTTTTTTAAGCTGGGCTTAAAATCATTAATAAGTCGACTAGACTTTTCTGAACTATATCTTTACCTGAAAGTAAAAACTCCCTTTTACTACTTCAGGAATATAGTCGGAGCGGGATCCCGGAGGGTCATCTGAGTACACAGTAATGTAATGTAATGTAATGTAAGTAATAGACCCTGTACACTGCGACCGGAAGAGATCTATTGTGTTGGCCACTATTATTTAACCTAGGGAGCTGTTGAGGCTCTTTATAAACCTCAGTACCCTTCATGTGTTAAGTTGTCTCCTCCTTTTCTCCGCAGAGTCGACCGCAGTCATCGTCGGAAAGTCCCATTTTTTTGAAATGGTATCTAAATGGCCAGTGACCAGTAAGATAACCTGTTAGGATCCATAGATCTTTCTTGCTTAGCTCAAGTAACTTTTTTGTTTTACTACGAGCTGGGCTTATGAATCTTTTTGCCTGCCTCTGTCCTTTGGATTCCGTCCAGTGTTTGGCAAGGTGATCATCTTCCCATTTCCTGAATTTTGAGTGTACGTAACTCAAAGGTAAACCGAAGAAACGTGTCGCGCCTCTTCTCGCCAAACAATCCGCTCGTTCATTGCCCTGAAATCCATCATGACCGGGTATCCAAGGAAAGTTTTCCTTGGCCAGATCTTCTAGGAGATTGAAACATTTCCAAACCAGCTTTGACCTGATCGAATACGATCTTAGGGGCTTAAGAGCTGCCTGGCTGTCTGAGAGGATGTTGATGCGGGCACCTTTAGTGCGCCTTCGTTAGAATTCTCGGACACATATCTCTATGGCGTTTAAACCTCCGCTTGAAAGATATCTGGTGATTTTCCCACTGCTATAGCTCTTTGGAATCATAGTCCATAGTCCCCAGCCCCGGTGGCATCAACTTCCATCTTTGAACCGATGGTGTACCAGATTTGTGATCCTGTTGGTATTACGAATTGATTGGTTCTCCGTTATACCAAAGCATGCCGAGTACTCAGTAAAGACACGTCTGTCTAGATTTGTCCAGGTTCCCACTCAGAAACGTCAACGTAAAAGACTGTTTATGTTTAAGTGATTATGGCAAGAAACACGCACCACGGCCAAATTTATATTTCTATAGTAACGTTACGACATCGAATAAGGCTCCGAATGCACCATAGTATTATATTTCAGAATATTTGAGGCTTATATGCCCTAAGCACTATGCCTTTCATCTTGTTATATTGTGTGCAAAAGGCCCAACAGAAGCTCCGCGAAAATATTTGCAGTTATCAGCACGGAAGCACAACTGCCATCGCCACCTCATACAGCGGAAAATTGCCCACTCACGGATCGAATCTAATGAAATCAATACCCAATACCCACATCCAAACGGTATCCATCTTCCTTCCATTCAAATGCCGTTTCCTATTCAAACCATAAGTAGCGCCAATCTGATTTACAGCCTCTGATGAATGCGAACCCTATATTTAACCGAAGAATATGTCCTATTCAATCTTTTCCACTTGACAGTGTAATCGAAAGGGCCAACATATACAGCCAGTTGCCAGTGTCGCCATCATCATTACCACTCTAGAAAAGGAGAAGGATACTGCAGGCGAAATGCATCAAACTACTTTATTCCTTGTTCTGCCACATGGAATAAGTGTTTATGCAAATCAAATAGTCGTCGTCGGCGGCTTCATTACAAGCAGTCTTCATCTCTCAAATCTGATCCTTTGCACAGCGACGCATTCCTATTCATATCCTTGCACTTCGTTTCAAAGAAAATCACTCAATTTAAGTTCTTTTTCGCGCTCGATTAAGTTTTGGGATGCAATTTTTTTCGTCCTTGCTCCTTCGACGTCTCTGTACATTTCGTTTTGTAGGTACCCTGCCTTCCCTTAAGTGTGAGTACATTTAAAAACGATTTAGTTCAGTTTGTCGGCGGCAAACGAAAACGAAGAAAGTGCTGGCAAGAGGCAAAGATGCCGCTTATGCCGTGTAACGGCAACGTTTCCATGTGGAAATGGAAAAATCTATTAAAAGACATTGAAAAAGTTTTTAAGGTTCACATTCGGTCGGAAACGCCGCATATGGAGGCAGTCAGCAGACTCTTATGCGAGGATATCAAGTTGTTCATGGCTGACCTCTGACATGTTTCAATGACATTACTGTTACGGTTGTCACCGCCACTGTCAATGTGAAACTTTTCACCTCACACAGGTGAGATGTTTAGCGAGAGAAACAACTTTTTTTTTTTAAAACTATAAACATCAAGGATCACTTGAAACACGACTTTAACAAGAGAGAAATAAAAGAAAAACTAGGCGATGGCTATAGGAGGTATAAGACCGAGCATGCCTTCAAAGGCAGTTTGGGTGCTTTAAAGGGACAAAAACAAAATTCAAAGGACATCATGCAAACTGGTAAACGTCTGTGTGTCTGGGGCTTTATTGGATGAATGAAAAGGTGAAAGGAATGTTCTCCTTCTTCGTTTTTCGTTCTTGCTTTGTTGGCGGTACTCTTGTACTCGTGTCCTGTGTGTGTGTACAGTCCTCCCAAGGAGTGCAAAGAAAGTTGTAAAGAAATTGAATTAGGTTCGGATGTGGGTAACGATTTCCTTGGCTGCCACCCCGTTACCGTAGAGTGCATTTTCAGTTCATGTTAGAAGGAAAGACTTTAGAAACGTTTACATGGATATTTAACAGCTAATGCAATATCATATACAGGAGTTGTGTGGAGTTTGTTTTCACTATCGCCGTTGTGGGGATGCCCTCTACGTGTAGGACTGTAGGTATCTCATGGGAGTGGGGCCAAATGGGTGCAAAGATAAAGTTGTTTACTTCAATTACTGGTTGGATTTTTAAAAGCATAGTTCATTCTTAGAGAGAGATGTTTCAGAGAAATGTTTAAACGTGTTGAGGAGATGTAGCCATCGTTTTTGTGTAAGGACTAAGGACTGATTTATTCTTAACAAAGATTTTACGTAAACAGATCCGTCAACATACTACGTACGAATTTGGATAGGAAACCATTTTGAACCAACTAAGACTAAGTATACAGATTTGAATTTCTAGATCACATCTTGCGGTATCGCTTGTAGACGTTAGACGAAGTGTCGACTCTATCAAATACCCCCACCAACTTAAAGCCAATGCATTTGTGCTTTCGCCGCTTTCCGTCCACACATCATCTACATTTATAAATCAACAACAATAAATAATCCAAGTAAGGAATTCACCAGGAAACCCCGATATTTGACACAGATTCGGGATTTGAGGACACGGTTCACGAGATATTGTCCCAAATTGAGATAAAAATCAAGTTAACTAACAAACATAGGATCACCAGATTGGAAAACGAGAAAAGGGGAACTCTGTACTTATTAAGGGCAGACAAAAACTTTAACGAACGTCAAAACGCTCTTAGTTTTCAGTGTCAGATTTTCCTTTACTTTTGCAGTAAAAATGGAAAAGACTGTCAAAATGACAGTGGACGCAAAAGTTAAGCAACGTTTTTGTAGTACCTCGCCTGTGAAAAATGCCAGATATGTCATTCATAAATTGGAGTGATCAAATAGAAAAACAAATTCAAATCAGCTGTCAATTTTCAGGCGACTGACAGTTGTTTTAATTCTTACACAAACAAATTTGTTGAGTAAAAACTAGTAAGAGGGGAAATATCTTGCTCTCTCGAAGCCGCTCTGAGTTGAGGAACGACAATTGAGTAAAATGTGTAAGAATTTGTAAAAATTAGTAAGATTTAGTAGTAAAGGAACAGACTTTTAAACATATCTACAAATTTTCAAATATACCATTTAATAGATTCCTTAAATGGATGTATTAATTGTGAAAGTTTGTGTTCACAGTGGCTTCGCAAATTTAAGCATTCAAAATGAAAAAAATATACAAACGCGAAGCTGTTTTTTTTTTGTTTAGTGAAAAGATGTATAGAAAATGGGGATTTCTCTGTACCCCTTTTGATTTTAAATTTTGGGGGACATAGTTTTTTAAGACAAAAACGAGTTCTGTCCACCTAAGGTATGAATGGTAACCCTAAACAATTTAAGCATAAACTAAACATCCCAACTCGGCTAAACGGTCAAAGTAAAGGAGGAACAATCAATTTCACTTCCTCCCAGTTGATTGTTGTTCTTTATTTTGGCCAAGTTAAGGTGGATTTCCACTTGTCGTTTTGAAATCGACAAATGGCGTATTTTTACGTAATTTAAGAAAATGGCAAGAAGTGGAAATAACGAAAAACTGCTTGTTATTGAATTGACTATCAGCGTTTGTCATTGACTGAGTTTACATGACAAGTTGAAATAGATGAGTTGTTAATCAAAATATCACTGCGTCTTTAATTTGTTTAATGTTTGTCACTCAAAAGACACGTTGGACACGAGTAGGCATCGTTTTGAAATAAATAGTTTTAATAGGAACGCCTGATAAAGATGATAAAAAGGAAGACTGTAAACTGTATAAAGCCAAGAAAAAAAGGAAGTCATCTTTGGTTCTTCTTCTTCTGCCTGCAGCTCCAACTCGCATCCAACCAGCACCACAAATGAAGCCAGAGCGATTCGTTTCCTTTTTAACATTGTTGAACTAAATAAAGTACAATTTTGTTGATTGATTTTGTTGAGAATATTCTTATTTTCTCACGTCTGTCACAGTTGACAATGAGGTGACTGTTAATAATTGGCAGGGCTAGTGAAAATAACTTTTAGCGAACTGACAAAACATTTGTCAACATTTATTTATCAATGAACTGACAAATCATTTTTTGTCAATAATTGACTAAAGTGGAAATTAACTCAGAATGTTGTCATTCAATGACAAAAACAAGAGATGTATTCTTTGACACTTAAATGACAAGTGGAAACCCAGCATTAGGATGTTTGGTAGGTATAAGTCACAAAAAACAAGCAGAAATGAGGCAATCTTTAAAATTTGTTATTTCTTACGGTTTAGGGGTTAAAATCTAAATTTTTGTATGTACCAAAGACTGGAAAAAACGGGGAGCCCACCGTGATTTTCCTTGTGAATCCAACAGCACCTTCTCCTAATTTTGGTGAACTGGCTGCTACAAAACAGCCAAGAAGTATTCTTCACACTGATACCAGCTTTAGATCGGTGAGAAAACTGTAGGCTGCTCTCAGGCTTAAGGTAAATAGATTCAGAACCACCCCCGCCTAAACATATGCAATTCAAATAATCAAATCCAAAAAAATGTTACCTAATTTACATTTTACAACAAATAATATTTTCCAATTAAGATTGTGCTATTGTTCTCCACCTGGCAATGTCAAACAATGAGCCCCTCTGCGTCCGTCCACGCCTGACGAAAATGAACCGAATAGAAATATACAATGTAATGTAATAATCTTTCTTAACTAGGTAGGTACTCGTAGGTGTGGGGTGTGTCTCTGTCACACAGTTTATACCTATAGGCAACATAAATTCTCAGACTGGTGGCATTGGAACTATTGACTGATTTGTTTTATGCAATAATAACCCTTTCACCTACTTATAGTGCAAAAATATTATGCATAATGTAGCTACGTGCATCGTGCGATACCTACCTACCTAAATTATATTATTACTCGAAACCATCCCTTGGCGGTCGGAAGAGTTTATTTTTATCGAAACGTTACGAATTACGTTTACGATATTCACTTGTTGTTTGAAATTGAGTATGAGTAACTTATGCCTTGTGGTTGTGGTGGCGCAAAGCTTTTTTTAAATTAACTCAAAGCAAACGAAAAGCTTTGAGCAGTGTTTTTGTTTTCGTTGTTTTTGCGTTCGTTCGCGCCTCTCAATTCTCTAAACTCTAACCTAACCTAATACCTAACCTTACCTAACCTCTAACGAGTAACGCTACGGTTGCTCAAAATCAGATTGAATACAAATAGAATACGTATTTTAACTTCCAGTCCAGTTCCAATTTCCAGGTCGCAGAATTTGAAAAGAGTTAGCAGGTACCTACAGCGTCAGGTATGGTACCTAATAGTAGTAAATATTCATTTATTGTATTGTAATTGTAGGTATGTAAGGTTTGTATATTTATGAATTAGGTAAAAATAAATTAGATTCTATAATTTCCTTCTAGTCGTCGATCCGGGGGTCCCGGGGCAATTAAATAAATATTTTGGCGCGACAGTTCTGTGGGACACAAGACCCAAGGCCTAGCTTCTCACAAAGATTCGTTTTGTGTGGGTTTTCAATTTTTTGGGACGAATAGAAGGGATCTACAATTTAACGCCAAATCCAAACGGCTAATTGAGAAGCTCTTTCAAGACAGTTTTACTCTCGAATGTTTGTCAGACGTTCGCGAGAAGTGGCGTAGTGGAAAAAAACCATAAGATGCAATTTGGCCCTTTCGGGATTCGAACCTGAGACTCCTGCTCCTGTTCAGCTGTCATAATATTACGGTAAAAATAAATATTTCCACTCTACACCTAACGAAAACACACAGATAATGGACACATTAAAATATCTTAATAGTCTTAAGTGGACTTAATTAGTCTGGAGTAGATGTAACAAAAGAACATAACTTTTCCTTCATTCGTTACATTTATGTGAGCTGCCGATATTGTACTAAGTCGTGAACTTTTTGACTTAACCGATATATGCCAATCAGAACTGAGATACTAGATACATCAAGTCAGGCAGCTGTCACTCTGTCAGACTTACTAAACTAGATTTATGTACTTGAAAGTTCCCAATCTCTACTCTCTATTTAGCAGTGTTTTTCATTTCTACATAATCTCAAAATAAATAATAATAACAACGTGTGACGTGTTAAGGCTGGTACGTAATTACGCAAAATCCAATTTTTGATACAAAATTTTCACTGCGAATTGTAATAAGGAACTTTCCACGTGAAGTGAAAAACAGTTGTTTAAAAAGATATTTGAAGGGGGCGTTACTGAAGCTATTTCACTTGGCTTTTATTGTTCGTCGCATAAAATTTTTGAGCTTTTGGCGTGAAAATTTCATAGCACTTTTTGAAGACGAGTGAAAATTTCACTTTACTCGAACAGCGTACCAGCCTTAAAGTCTTATTAGAACGTTCCATACTAACACGAAACCAAATGTTTCAATTTACGCCTCATTTCGAATTTTTATTTTTGACGTCTCGATCTACAACAGCAAAAAATACTGTTTACATCGAGTTTTAAACAATCATTTTGTTGCTGTAGCAGATTCCTGCCAATACCATAATACCTATTCTGCTTTGGATCGACCGGACTTAAACAGTCATCTAACCTGGCAACACCAGCCGCCCCATGTGAAAGAATAACTTTTGTTTGACAGCCGCCATAGATAGTACAAAATAATTGAGTGGAAATGTGAAATATGAATGGAACGCCTGAGCCTGACCAAGTGGCGACTGGCGACGGCGAGTAGAGTATTCACTCTCTTGCACTCATTCTCAATTCCCTTTGGCGTCTCTCGCTCTTTTGTTTATCTCAATCTCAATAAACTTTTGCGTTTCTTGTTTTTATCTACACACACATCTTCCCTTCTTTTTCGCAACATTGAATTGCCCGCAAAATTCCACTCAAAAGTTAAAACTCGCAGGCAACAAAAAACGTTCTTAGGTTTTCGAATCGTAAATAACAAAACTAAATAGTACCTGTGTGTGTTGTGTGATGACAGAATTTTTGCACAAGGTGAGTTAAACAATTTAATTAAATATTCGTAAACAATTACCGAATGTACCTAATTCTGTATTTAATCTCTCGTGCCGCGTTGAGTGAACGAATTTGGCTGAGAAATCATTGAAATTGAATTTATACAAAGAGAGGTGACGTTTAGGCGCAGATACAAACAGACGAGAAGGCAGAAGCCGCAAAAAAAAAGAAGAAAAAAATCACGCGAATGCCAAATTGTGTCAGAAATTAATTTCGTTTGCTGCTGTCAAAATGTGAACTTTTTGTACAGTGTATTTGAGTGCGTGGGATGCTGTTTCTTGGTGTTAGTATGAACTTAAGTAGACCGGTTATTGGGAATAATTTCCGTTGCGGGTATTTAGGTTTAAGATGCATTTTTGCTAAACATAGCGATGCTGTAACGAAGGCTGCTACGAACGATTCCTATCATATAAGTGAAAAGTCACCTACCGTAATTATTGTTATTGAAGACGCCTCTAACAGGTGCACATGAACTCATTTTCAAATTGTACAATGTACCTACTACGTAAATTATTATAAGTGTGATATGACTAATTCAGTTAAGTTGTAAGTATACCTACCTTCTTGTGTATGGGAGTGTTACAAACACTTCAGGATTTACATGCGAATACAACATAGGTATAGGTATGTGGTGTTTGGCTGAGTCCCGCGGGGGATGATATCAGCCCCAAATTTTGCCGCAGGAAATATAAGTCTAAATTAAACATAAACAAAGTATACCTAACACATTTACGAGGGTATACCGTACACAGAACTAAATTCCCAGGCAAATATTTGTTATAAACAAAATTATGTAGGTAGGTATGCCGTATGCGGATTGCAAGTATGCCAGCTATTACACAATTCGCGTTCGCGCATTCTTATCAGTTTAGGTATAGTTGATGGTCATTCGTCCGTCATTGGTGTGTGACTGATTTATATCAAAAATGGCCGGGCCAAAGTGGTGTTAAATGATGTACCTACCAAAATTAAGGTATCTGGTGTAAATCACCTAACATACCTTGTTTATAATTAAGTTACAAGTAGGTACGTACAATGCTATGCAAATGTGCGATCGCATCGCGAGCAAAAGCTTAATCTGCAGTATGCAACAAGTGCCTGAGTTGTTCCTCTGACAATGCACTCAGAGTGCACTATACTAGGAGGGCTTCCTGGCTTGTTAAGAGCTTTTTTGAGTGCATTTTTTTTGGGGGATTTTTGTATTCAAGAATGGGTGCAAGACAAGCCACATGAGAGCCGTCTGATGTCTCTACAGGAAATGAATGCAACTTTTGTATGTGAGAACTGGAAAAAGGTACAGCGTAGAGTAACTACAGGTATTTAATGGGAACTTACATTTTTGTCTAAGTTCATGCTTCATGTAGGTATACCTTGGTAGGATAGGTAAACTTGTAACTTTTGACTACCTACATCCTCAGATTATTCTAACTAATCCATACAACTAAACTCTAAAAACCTATAAACTGTTGTATCATTTGAATCAGGGATGGTTTCCGAAAACAGAAAAGTCGGAAAATTCTCAACAGGTGTCGCTGTACGTTTTTGAGTTTAATTCAATTATACCCTCGACGTTCTCCATAGCCGCTTAACCGCTTTAAATAAAATTTTGTGAATGGGTATGGTTGGATTCAACTTGAAAAATATAATAGTTTTGGACCCGATAGGTGGCACTGTTGCCGATAAAATTTTAAACGCATGAAAACAAAATTAAAATAGAAACTATGCAAATAGAAAACCTTGTGAACTAAGCAAAACGTTAGTAAATTGACAAAGACCTGTTTGATTGAACATCTATTTCAGCAATAGTGGCTTAGTTTAACGTTCTTCTAGTACCCGCTCGCTGAAAGAAAAATGTCGCTGAAAGCAGTTAGCTAGCACTGTCTCACACACATTACCCAGAATTGTGCCAACATGGACTAGGTCATACTCCCAAGGACCCAAGTCACTCTTAATTCAGACATAGCCAGTGCAAATCTCAGAATTGTAAAATACAGTATTGTCTTTGTAATTTGAAGATTCTACTTTATGCCCTTGGCGCTTGTCTTCCTTAAGTCATAGAACCGATTCTAATAAAAGTGAATTTAAATAAGAAAAAAACAAACATTTTAAATCTTTGTTTTTGTAACTCGTTTTTCATTATAGATTTCAGCTTAAGAATTTTCAAATCGTAGGTAGAGGCCATTTTTTTTTTGGTTTGTTTACTAAATGTTCGCATCATTTTTGAAGTGAAGCCTAGCCCCCTGCTTGCGCTGAATTTAAGCGTCGTCCCTCCCTAGTCTCCACTTTGATTCTGCACACCAAAGATAAATGGTCGTCAAAGCTTAGTACGCTGCTCGAGCTAAATTTTAGCTCCCATACAAAAATTTAGTTGAATCAAATTTAGCCGTGTGGTACGCAGCTCGAGCTCAAAATCAAACTTTTGTTTCCCAATGGCCTTCATGTATCTGTCAAAGTTTAGCGCACCCAATAAATGGGTTGAGACATTTTTTTCAAGTTAAATTTTGGCAGATTGCTCTGCTCTGTTGTGTAAAGATGAGGGACTTAATGAGTACCTCGATAAGGAGTAATTTGGATCCTTTCAAGTCTTTGATCGAAATGCTGGTGAAGCAATATGGAGCCTTGCAGATTTTGAATCAAGAAAGTTTTTTGTGACACTTATCCACAGCGCCCTCTATGTCAAAATTTAGCTTCGATTTCAGCTGATGTTTGGAGAGAAAAGTTGGAGAGCAGCTAAAATTCAGTTAAACTCAAGCAGTGTACTGAGCTTAAGTTAAGTTAAATTAAGTTAAGAACATGATAGATACAGCTTTGCTAAACTGTCTCGCTGAATTTTATTTTTGTAGACATTTTTGTATGGCGGGTAAAATTTAACGCGAGCCGGAAACTAAGCTTGAAAGTTAAAGAAAGAAAATACTATGCCCGATACTAATAATTATTTTAAGTGATCAGGCTAAATTTACGATCTCATAATGGCCAAGTTTTCCATATCAGATTATTAATTTTGACCTAAGTACAACAGATTTAGTACGAAAAAACAAAAATATTGTGAATGGCGCCCTCTTTGTTTGATGATTTTCAGATTGTACATTAAACTCTCCTGCAAATAAAAGGTACTCGCCAAAAAAATTAAAAATAATAGTAAAAGTGCTGTTATTTGTTGACCAGATTAATGAATGAAATAAGTTTTAAAACATATGTATACGATTTGATTTGATATTTTCCACTAGTTTTCATATTTTGGAGACTCTGTATTGGTTAGATATGTGTAATTGCTGGAATGTCGCTTAAGTCGCGTACTGCTCAGCTAAATGGCGTTGCTTGATTTTATTTGTTTGAGAGTGACTTCATTGATCGTTTGAGATGGCTAGGATTTGCTAATGCTATAAAACTGCAGTTTATTTTAGTCTGCCATTTTACCATAAAAACTATTCAAAAATTAGACCGCCAGATTGCAATAAAACCGATTACTTTAACAGTAACAGCATTAAATGATACATCTAATAAAGTCAATACCACTGCCATTTCGTATTTGTTTCCTTTCTATTCCTACACCCTATGTAGGTAGCTATAATCACAATCAAAGTCCCACACGGCCACTCCAACTTCATAATTTGTTACTGCATCAGCACGAGCTAGATCGGCAAATTATAGCGGCTTCTTTAAAATAGCAGAAATTCAAACCAATCATCATGCCGCTTATCCTCTGTTAAGAGTTATTCCCTGTTATATCGACGGAAAGCCCCTTTTACCCTAATTACATCTGAGATTGATACAATTACAATCGGGGCAATCATTTTCAGCAATAAAACTGGTTGCAAACAATGGAGGAAAATGGAAATACCTTCCTGACAATATAACCATTAGCCATCATCGTATACCATGCCCATTATAAACCTGTGAAATAAATATCACTTCTCTCCTGAAAAAACAGGAGCACGCTGTCATTATTTCAGCGTGTGAGCAAATCACTCACACACGCCAAAAATAATTCCCAATTCGCGTCGGAGCAATGGAAAGTTACCTCCTGGCGAGTAAATTCCCCAGCTGCTAGTCGGACTCTGCGTGCCGCCTGCATCCATAGCTCCAGCTATTTCTTAATCAAACTGGCATTTGTTTTATGCGGCGTGGTTAAGAATGAGATACCACCCAACAGTAAAGTCCAATGAACACTGGAATTACAAACAATCAAGTTGAATTAAGGTGGAAACCCGTTCACGGGCAGGCAGCAGGCTTGAAGAAGGCTCTCCCTATGCCACCACTCATGGGCCTTGAATAGGCGCTCGCTCACCGTTGGGAACGGTCACCGTGCTATTAAAAATAAATTCAAATTACAAAACTCATTAGATATTAACGGACTTGAGTCACTTGTGCGCGAATGTGATCATCACCGTCAAATTGGCGCACGTATGTTGAAGCAAACACAAGTATACCCGGTGCAAGCTGTCCGTTCGTTTGTCGTCCGCATAGTGGACGTTCGGTGTTGGCCGGCCGGCCCGTTCGATAGAGGCCCAATCGGACGCATTACAGTGATCCAATCCAACCGGTTGTTACTGTTGCCCATTGCCCGTTGCCGTTGTGCTCTCTGGCAATTAATGGCTTTTCTATTTTCCTATTTCTCCAGCATTCCCATATCTGTATATTGGGATGTGTTCATATGTGTTGTGGCGCACAACCAAGGATGCTGTATGATGATAGTATCTCGGCATCTATCCAGAACAAAACATTTAGTCCATAAACATGTGTGCACCACTTATCTGGTGCCGTGGTGGCACAAACAGTGTAACAACGGCAGCGGCTCTCCCAGCAATAGCTGTATCATCATCATTTACGATACAAAAGCCTCAAGTTTCAATTTGAGAGGAGTTGTGGCGCGGTGTGCGGCATGCGACGCATCTGCATGCACTGGCAACTGCACATTGCATCGCTGGGGCATTCTTTGGATTCAGGGCGCTAACGTTTTATGCCACAACGGATTCACAATTTAACTTGTTTAGATTAGTTGCTTTTGTATATCAGTGATTTAAATCTCGCTACGGTATACACGGTAAGAATAGAAGCGACACTCGGATGCGGTTTCTTATATGATTTCATTGTTTCAAATTGTTTTTGGACTCATCAGAGTCAATGTGCGTTCCAGTGACAATCGAAGAAGCTGTGAAGATTGCAATTTGGCTATATGGAGAGAGAGCTTTGAGGGAAGACCTATTTATCGTTGAAACAATTGATGAGCTAATGATTTTGTTGTTTAAGTGTCTTCTATATTTTTGTATATTTTGCCTGTGCGGGCATCAAGCTCCATCTACGGAGCTGCGTCCTTAACTTGCCGCTTAGTCAGTTTAAACTTAGGTTCGAATATATAGCAAGCTGCACAAGCTTAACAATATGGCCGTCATCAACTGTCAAAGTACGGAACTCCCTATTGGAAGACCCTTTAGTAATGAAACACAATTGCTCTTATAGTGAACTTGCCCTTGATCTTAGGGGACCTCACCATTGTGGTCATGATCAACATGAACTTGTATTTAAAATAAAACATGCAAACTTCTTCATACAACAGTGGTTGTCAAAATGCAGTGAAAATTTTTCCTCAGTCCTTTGGTCTGAGTCTGCCCGAATGAATATGCCCTTTGCTCTTAATTTTAGTCAAGAGATTGTCTAGTCTCGTGCCTCTTTGTCATAAACCATCGGCTTAACTAAGCCCCATAAAAAAAGTCCGCCAAACCACTGGTCTATTTCTAAAAACAATGTATGAACTTTGAGCTCAACAACTCCTTTGGTTAAGCAGATGTGTTTTTGTGCAGTCTTGTTGAAACCACATAGTACATAATGTTGCAAGTCATTCCCTTCCAAGTTATGTAGGACTAGATTGTTCCAAAATTATTAAAGAAAGAGGGTATGCTAGGTTTTGTTAAACATGGTATGTGGATACTCTTAAATTGATAGGCACATCGGTTGCCCTAGGGTTTTGTCCAATGAATCCATGGTACCTGTACTTTTAAGCATATTCTTACGAGTGTAAAGATATTTTCCAAAAGCCATGGAAATGCTGACTTTCATAAAAACAACAATTTTGAATTTAAAAAAACCGTTTTATCAAAGAGGTAGATTACAGCGCATGCAAAGTTGTCGCAAACGAACTTCAAATCGGATCACCAAGTTTTTATTAAATCGACCGTGACCAATAAATTTACAAAAACGTCAAAGTATACGACTAGACTTTCATTTTACTAAAATCTATATAAATGTTTCTTTAAAAAGGAGCGCTCTGAATTGCCAATTTATTGTACCACATGCAAGTCTTTTAATAGCACTCTAGACTTCTAAACAAACTCGTTTTATTGCACAATTTAACTGCACGCTCCTGCGTTTTATTTTAAAGTACCAAAACTGCAAAGGTAATCAATAAATTCAAGCCTGAAATTTTTGTTAAGATTTTGATGTGTCAAAATTGATATCGAAAAATGTATCAAAATGAAAAACTGAAGTCTGAATAGGTTTCCTTTGTTACCTTCATGAGATTGAAAGGAATAAAATAGCATCGCAAATGTCGCGGAAACTAGAGAAAATGGACTCTTCAGGAAAGGTTTCGTGCATTAGACCTTTTCTCTATTGAGGTTTGGATGAGAACAAACAACTTCTTTTAGAAAAAGCTAACAAAAAAAGCCTATAGACTTCTTGAACCCTTTAAGGCCGAAATCAAAGGCGAAATCCTTCCCACTTTAATACAGAAGGTCACTTAAAACATTCGAAGCAACCGAAAATGGTCGAAATATCTATACCAAAAAAGCTACCTTAATCCTCTCCTCTTCCTGTAATAGGATTATGGAAAAAGGCGCTCAATATACTTGTCAGTGCTGGGAAACCAAATTGCGTATTTATCAAGATATTAAAAAAAAAACACCGTGCTCTTAAAAATCGGAAAATCACCCATAAAATAAATGAGCTTTTAAGACTATGAATCTGCCTCAGGCAATATTGATGTTTCCCAATTATTTAACTCCATGCACAATCTTTCGACACCAAATGAGTTGTCACCTCAAACGTCTACAAACGTTTTGCGCTCAACTCAATACTATGTATATATATTTCGAACTGAAATACGACAGCATTTGACATGCAACCGTATAAATTTTACGCAAGAAATAAATCTAAAATTTTTCTTATATCTGACTTCCACTTCTTTTAGCAACTTATTGCACAATTTACAGAAAAATGCTGGCTGCAGGAAATAAAGCCCTAATGAAAAAAGGGCCCCAAAAGAAAAAATTAAACAATTCAAATAGAAATAATGCCCCACTGCAATGAAATAAGGCCCCAAAATAAAATGAAATAACACCCAATTTTTGTTGTTGAATTTTTGGTCTTTTACTACTGTTGAAGGCTCCATATCGAGTACCTACATTTTAAAAAATATATTGCAACATTTCTTTACAAAATTTTCTCGTTTTTTATTTATTAAAATGAAAAATAACGCAAATACCTAAAACTAAATTTGTAAATATTTTTAAATTTGGATTTTTAGTGAAATAAAGAATCTATAACATTCAGAAAAAAAAGAAAATTTGGTACAAAAAATCGCGCGAAACTATTTTAAAAGTTCCCTCCATTAAATATTAAATATCTTTGGCGGTGGTTTATTTTCCTTTATTTCGCTTACTTTAATTAATTTTAAAATATCAATACTTAGTCTTAAAACACCTGCAGATAAGAAAATTAACTGTTTATGCAGTTCTTGGATTATATTTCATATTCTAGCAAAAACAGAAAAATAAAATAGGTACCTATCCCAAAAAATGCATATTAAAATTTGGGGTCTTACTTCCTAATAAAAATGAAATAATGTCCCGAAAAATTAGTTTTTGGTTTTATTTCATTTCTTCTTTTGGCACCCAAAAAAAAGGAAGAAAATAATAGTTGTTGTTGTTGTTTCCTGTATAATTTGTTGGGGCCTTATTCCATTAGAGCTTTATTTCGCAGAGCCAAAAATTCTTGTCAATTGGGGCTATTTTTAGGCAGGTATTCAATTTTTAGGTAACTATTATCAACATTGTTCTGGATGCTCAAGTAACTTCTGCAATTGTGTAGTCAAGCTTGTAGGGACTTGCACTTAAAGTGCAAAAGAAAAAAAAAATCGTTGTTGTTCTTTAAAAATATCTGTCAAAGCTGGAGTAACTTTTGTTGGTCTAGTACTTAAAATCAGTACTTGGTACGGAACGCTTTACGCACTGACTTTCAACACACATTAAAAAAATCAAATACGGTTCACTTGATCTAGGTACAATGTTTACAATCCAAGCAATTTTGGCTAATGCTCAAGCGAAACGATCTGTCAAATGATTGGTATTGGTTGGCATTACGTCTGTACTTTTCTCAATCAAATTTGACTTTTCTCAATCAGAAGTGTGTTGCAAAAATGGGTAGGCAACATTTTTCAAAACATATTTCGACACCCAATTCTGAGTCGAAATAGAAACTCTCTTTGAATTTTACAAAACCTAAAATCTGTCATATTGCTGGTGAATGTAAACACTCTGCTCCCCATATTTTCTTTCAGTGCACATGAATACCTTCCTCTTTGTGCTGTACTGATTAACCAGTTATCTATCTTATAGTTTGCTACACCTAAACATAATGCATTACACTACTCGTCTCCGGCATATCTATATCTATATACTTACTCCCGAGGCTGATTATTATCACAACGCAATTTACGCGTTAATTTAAGCTTGTAAGAACCAGTTAGACACGAGTCACAGCCATCCAATAAAACGCACACACAGGGGATGCAATTGCAATCTGCCCAAGAACACACCATCAGAGCAACAGCAACAACAACAAAAACAGCCATCTGCAACATCCACTTATGGTCATTACACCTGTGCGCAGTTATTCGCTGACGACGATCCTATCTGGTTTCAGGTTCTGCAACAACTTTTCAGCTCAGTCAACTACCGTCATCCGTTTCCATACCAATACCATAAATCTTCCTAGCAAATTTTAAGCCATTGGAAAATAATTGCGACCTTAAAACAATCAACGGCCACTACAATGGCCATGGTAATGGTACGAGCTACGAGGTACAACTATTGCTTGCCCCGCTTTGTGTGTAGCGTTAGGAAGAGAAATTCTTTTACACGCTTTTCACCTGCCCGAAGCCCGACGCACGGTTAAGCGGCTAGCTTCCGTCACATCTTGCCTGTCTTCGTGTATGGCGTGTGCGAGCGCGCGCGAAATTCACTGGAAAATCTATTATCTGCAGTGAATTTGAGTAACATGTTGCTGCAACAATGAAAAAACCTCCTCCCATCCTATCCCTAGTTGTGGGGCTCTTAGGTTTATAATAAATAAATTCGAAGAGGATCATGGATTGTGTCACCCGATCGGGTAGAGTGTACACAAAAACATTCGAAATGAATTATGACCGCAGGTTTGCTCCTGAAAGAGGGAGCGGATGCTGAAATAGAAAGAAAGATGTTTCTCGCAGATTGCTAGGGTATACCTGGTTTCTGGTTGTATAGGCGACTTGCACCTCTGAACCAGCAGGGAGTTTTATTTCTATCTTTGTGCGATGACAAATGACAGGATTGCCAAAGGAAGTTACAGTAATTTGGTGGCGGAGGTGACCACAGGTATATTTATGAAAACAGTAAATAGTCTCGAATCGTGATTTATTGTTCTCGGGTTTGTTGCAAATGGATTTCGTATAATTAATTGCCAGGACCCTGTCACACTAAGCTTTTTCACTGTCATTATAAAATCGCCTTCACACAGAGAGAGAGGGAGAGATGCATCCGTAATCGATTAAAGGTATCAGGACTTGAAGAAGAACTCACTTTTCAAAGTCTCCACATTTTTTGGTTTCGTTCTTCTTCTTTTTTTTTGGGGGACACATACAAATTTGATAAATTGACTATGAATATTAAAACAATCTCCTGGTTGGTTCCCATAGCCTATGGCGTTTTTGCACGTGCAGATATGAGTGTGTGTGTAGGAAAAGCCAGCACATTACAATGGGGGAGGCGTTCAGTATACATAGACCCGAATCTAGTGCAAACCCTGTGACAAAAAATAGGTTTCACATTTCTCTTCAGCCGGTTGTGTGTGCGGCTAGAAGCTTTTATCGCCTGCTCGTCCTGTGATATGTGCAAGAATCAAATTGACTTTGATAAATTTTCCCGCCATGCAGTCGTGGATTACCTTGGCTTTTGTAATTTTTTATCTGTGTCACTTGGGGATGTGTAAATTGGATTAAAAAAAATTTAAAGCGGAATGGTAAAAGTTCGAGTTAGACCTACATAGGTAGTTAAATAGGCTATTGGATTGGGTTTAGTTCTCTCTGATATATGGAGCGTTTTACAAAATGCAGTCAGGTAGTAACGGATTTAGATTGACCTTCTTTGGATTTGGTGGCAGTTTTGCGTTTTACATATATAGAGAATGTAGAGAAATTGTGTCTAACCGTCTTCGCGTAAATATAAATCATGCATTTTAAAATAGATTACAATGAGTGCAAAGAACCTTCAAAATATTGCCGATTTACATTAATTGGTTTAATTTATTAAACGGGGGTCCATTTAACCATCTATCCGTGGAAATAAGCAACTTCGCCAGGTTTGTGCATATGCTAAATAGTTTATTTCGTGCACAACCCAACTATGATTCTGTGCAGATTTTTTTAACAGGACAATAGTGCGTTCAGACCTTAATTCCGGTCCGTGAGGACATTTTTCAATTCAATATTTGAAAACCCTTCCATCAATCAACGATAACTTGACAATCTCTTTTGTAACATTAGGATAAGGGCGCATGAATTGACAACGTAAGACAGATGACAGTTTATTTAAATCGGACACTAAATTAGATGAGATTAGATTATAAAGCGGGAGAGCCCTCAAGGGCGCTCTGGTAATGCGGCCTCTATTAAAGGCGCCTATTGTGCCTTACCTTGTAAGTTCCTAGTGCCATCTTTTCACTCCGCAGGCAGTCAGGAAGACAAGAATCTTCTTTGGGTGTAGGTATGTCAGCAACAGTTGCTGAAGTGACGATTTCATCACCAAGGATTTTTTTTTTGAAGATAGGATTCGTCACTCTTAAGACATAGTCTGGATCCGGTGAGACTCTGATGCTTTTGATGCTTTTTCAGGAGGACGTGTCCTGTTAGTATTCTTAAGTTATTTTTGTCTACATAAGTCCATCAGGCAGTTGGATTTCCTGGGGAGAGAATTTGGTAAATTATTGTCTGGTACAGTTCTGCACAGGATATTTAAGCCAGACTTCATTGGATTCAATAGCTTTTCGATCGGACACTAACTTTAGTCTTCTAAATGCAATAAGTATTTGGTCTTTTGACCCATCACATCGTACAGTTAAGCTTTGTTTGATTCCTGGGCCGCAGTCTTTAATAAAAAGTCAAAGACTTAAATCCGATTGCTCGTTGGGGTAGGTACTATTTGGACTTTGCATATTAAAAAATATCTAAAAGACAAGAAATCTTTATGAACAATGTTTGTTAAAACAGCAGGGACATTGAATCTCCTAACCATCACTCTTAACTCTTTTAAAGCCCTTGGGAACACCCGCTGGTTGTTCAGCGAGGCATGTAGAGTTTTCTTTGGCATCTTGCATTTAGGCAGCAAAAGTTTCCGCATATACACTACAGCATTGCTTACAGTTAAAACTATTTTTGATAAATTCTTTGCTAAGGGCGCAAAATGAACTTAGATCCGGCCCTGACCTAGAGGTATATGACAGCAGTTTGCTAAATCAAATGGCAGGCGACAAGTATGCAACTATTTGCAAAAATTAATTTTCGTTTGACGTAATTGCAGCGATACAGAAGTCAAAGCCACTTCAAATATTGCAAAGTTAAAGTTTGAATTGTTCGATTTGTAACAGTCGACTTTGAAACAAGTTTGTGCAAAGGTAGGTGGGTGTGGGTGCTTAGGTTGTTTACTTATTGCTCTCTGGGTGGGCTCAACTCAAAGGCAGTAGTTCTCTGCTCTTTCAGCAAGTTTGCAATGCAAAGTTAAAATGTTTTTTTTTATTTATAGATACTATGTGTTTACACAAAAATTTGTTTTGCTCCACAATATTTTTTGTAGCTAAGAGTCTCCTAAAATTTGATAAAAGTGTATTTTGTATCCTGTCATTCAAAGACATACTGTTTACATGTTACCTTTTTTTTTACTTAAAGTTGTAGGGTTTTAACCTTAACAACTCTGGACACAATTGAGTTGTTTGACTTTTTGTATGTGGATGTGGATTTGTTACGAGATAACGTTTAAATGGCATACCCAATCGGTATGGATTTCTGGAAAATGTAAGAGGCTCTAATGGAGCAACATTTAGTTTATATTTCATCGCAATCGTCCGACTCATTTAGAAGATATAAGAATTCAAAGTATTCACAAAGAGGGTGAATTTCGTTGTTGGCCACCATTATTCTCTGGTGAACCAACTGTAAGCTCGACCCTTGGTAACATTTTTAAACGTTGGGCAAACGTCAATAGCTTCAAGACGACTATCATGCTAACTATCCTAAACATCTACCTCGAGTTAAGGAAATATATATCAACAAGTCTATTCAAAAAACGATGGTTCCTTGAACAACCTTTTATAAGGTTATTAGTTAGACCAGTTTCGTAAATTGAATATGCATATTTCTGCGCCGAATCGTCTTATCCGTGACCAAGCAATACGTGGCGGAATTTATTCTTCATTCGTCTATAAAATCGGCAGAACTAGCAAATGTCGCACTAGGCATTTCGGCGCACTGTTGAAACCTACCTAAGAAATGTAGCTAAAAAGAACGTGCTGGATCCGTCAGATACGCGGCGATTCCGTTACAGGTGCAGCTATTAGTTAATAACAATTTTGGAGGCATGTAAATTGTCAGATCTTAGGTCAGACATTACTGAAGAGCTGCAGGAATTGTTGAAAAAAATGGCGCTATCCTTATTACTCGCCATTGCCTTCCCACATCCATAAAGCATTAAAAATATCGTCCACAGCCGAATGTGATCAAGAGCTAAGTAATACCTTCATCCATCCCGATCCCAAACTCAAATCCAAACCAATTCCAGCGGAAATCAACTGCGAAATTGTATCAACAGGACGATGTGTAAAACCAATTGCATTGAGAACCTTTTTATTCAATTTCTTACAACGCCACGATGAAAAGTAGCAGCTGCAACTAACCCAAAGTCATGTACATTCAATTTTACGAGGATTTTCTCCGCGTTAACTCGAATTAAAGCCGAAACCCACCCTCCCCTCGGACCTAATTTAATTTTAAATCTAACTGAGAGCATCTCTCATCTTAGTTTATCCCCAGGATTCAACCATCTCTCGATAGGAATTACTGTCAACCATACCATTGGTGTGGCGCGCTCTATCCGACAAGTCCCCTAGGTCAGAAGTTGTTACAAACCAACTATATATAAAGATTACCGATGCTACGCTGCACCGACCGCACCAACTAGATCCTTTTCCACCCCCCTCCCGCATTGGCGACTGTCGTGCCGGGGAAATTGAATTGCAGTACTTTGTATCCCTTGTGTAGTTCTTGGTCAAGGTCAGAATGCAACAAGAGAAGACCTATCTACCACTCTTTCCCCCCGAAGGCCCATTCCGCAAAGTAAAAGTTAAGGAAACATGAACGAAACAAAGGAAAACAAAAATTATATACACAACTTTACAGGAAATGAAGTATGCCACCTCCTAAGCGATTATGAGAAGAGCTCTGCCATGCCATCCATAGAATGAAGGGAAACTTTTCCTTGGAATTAACGTCCACTATCGGTGGCAGAGTGTTTACAGTGCAAGGATAAAGTTTCATAATGTGATTAAAAAATATATTCAATGGAGGATAATGCCGCACTAAATGACAGAACCGAAAGCGAACAAAAAATTACATTCGCTTCTGTAAAATTAGCACGGCGGCGAGGCGCCCAGGCGACAACACTGTATATTGGAAATAATATCCACCTTTCGCGCGTCATGCAGCAGAGTCCTGTCCCGTCCGCCATGGCGGCAGTTAAGAAATTGCAAGTGTGCTTATTATTTATGGCAAAGCATATATCACTGTATGAATTGAAGACGCGACGCGTGAGTGGGCGATACCCACTGTGCCTGCTGAGGTGTGGCAGTGGCATATGGCCCATTCGAATAGTGTGGTAAATGTTTTCGCAGTTTTGTCTGCCACACAATGATCATCTGGAAGCAGTAAAAATCAAAAATTACAACAACTCACCCCCGGAAAGTGGAGCAAATTTAATTGAATTCTATAGATGGGGTCTGTGGAATTCTCGACTTGTTTTATAGTGTGCTGAAGGTAGGCCAATTAAGAAAATATTTACTTACATCCGTTGCGATAAAATATCCGCAAAAAGAGATGAAAATTCATGAATGGAAAAAAGGCCTCGGGTGTGTGTTTTGCTTTGTAGAAAATAGACTTCTAAACTGCTTTTTGAATGTGCACAGGTTTCGTTTGATAAATCTACTTTTGTCAGGAAACTATAATGAACGGATGAAGCGTTTTTGATCCATGAGATCGGTTTAGCACACCGTCCCGTTATTTTATTTTGAGGAAACAACGAAAGGAAAATCTCAAATTCACAAAAAAAATAAAAATAAAATTAACAAATAAGTAAATTAACAAATAAATATATTAAGAAAGTAAATAAATTAACAGATAAATAAATTAACAGATATATAAATTAAAAAATATTTTGCATTATTTTGGCTTTTTTCATTTCTGTTCTTCGCCTTAAGCATTGGTAAATGTGATCGTTTTATTTTCCGGATAAATTATTTAAACAAAAATAATATGGAAAATAAATGGGAGCGTGGTTTTAAACAATGAATTGGATTGAAATACATTTTTTAAAGCCATTTCCGCTCTCAGGAGGTATTTTTACTTCCTTTCTTTGATATAACTTTCCGCAACGAAATTGTAATCACATTTTAAATACATTTTAAATTAATCAATCCAGGGTCATTAAAAACGTCAGCTCTGATCGTGCTTATATTTTTGAGAACAACTCAGTGTTTTGAATAACAGAGGTTTTTTAAAATGTTTTAAATAAGGACTGGTCGATGTTTAAATGAAATAAAAACCAGCATTGTACGTTTTTACTTGAAAAGCCCTCAAGTATATGGCTTTATGTTAGAAATATAACATCGTTCAGATGTCCACCGCGGCTTCTCACGTTGGCACGGATACGAGTGGTTCAATTCGGGTCAAAAGAAATCAGTAAGCATCCTTCTGTAGCGCTCCCCCTGATGGCAATGGTCTCAGTAAGGTCATTCTCAAACGAGTACGGAACAAAAACGCAACCAGTCAAAAATCCGCACCAAACTTGATTGCTTGATTCAAGAATGCGCCTCTTCGTTAAATATGATTTTTTTGGCCAAAATTGTGGTCCTTTTCCAAACGCTCCGAAGCCCAGTCAGCGAACAAACGGCATTGTCTACGGTCATAAACTTTGAGCTTCTGGGTCAGTTGCATCTTGTACGAATGTAGGTCCAACGCTAAATTCAAACTGCGAAAGGCCGTTTCCTTTTGCTCGGCAAGGAACTGACTGCGTTGGGTACTTTCACAAACCGTGGAAATGTTCTCTGCCGATCTGGCATTACTTTGACAACCGTACCTAAGTCAAATGAATATTGGCTAATTGTTTACTGAACTGGTTGTCAAGAATTTGGTCACGAAATATTCGGAGAGCCGACTTTAAACGCAACGCGCTCAACTTTTGCACTGTCAAACACAAATTTTGATAATAAAGTTTTATCATTTGGACGTGTGGCTCAACCTACACACTGCCTAGGGTTACCATACGCCCCACCTTTAGGGGACACAGTTTCCCTTTTTCGTACCAAAATGCTGTTTGTCCCCCTTTTTTGTACCAAAATGAATGATTATACAAACCACTGCCCCCTTTATTAAATATTCAATCAGAAACCTTTAAAAAAATGTTCCTTAAATATTTTTAAACATCCATTTAAAGACTAGACCGCGAAATAGTCTAAATGTCTAAATGAGTCTGTAACTCTAATTGATGAATAAATAAATAAACAATAAACAATAAACAAATGTATGTATTGAAACTTAATTTATTTAATTTTTCTTACTTTGGTGTAAACATTTTCAAAAACATATTTCATCCCTCTTTTTGAATATCTAATCGTTCCCCTAAAACTATAGAAATCTAGAAATGTCCCCCTTTTCGCCATTTTCATTCTGGTAACCCTAACTGACGCCACAGAAGGCGAACATCAACCTGTGCCAACAGATAAAATGTCCCTTTAAGATAAAATGTCGCGCCTGTGTTGAAGGTCGTTCACTTTGAAATGTCATACGCAGTCAAATAAAAGCGATGACTCTCTCCTGAATTTTTTCAGCTTAGTTATGGACCCCGAAGCCTTTTGAAGATATTTTTCTATTTTCTTTATACACACGCCGAATTCGTAAAACCCATTATAGCGAAGATTTCTATTGAATTTAAATCTAGAGTTAAATATCTTACTCCAGATTTTTATTTGAGTTTTCAAGAATCTTATTCCACGAGCCGTAGCAATCAAAGTTATTAGCAATACGGGTAGATCTTTCAGTAACATTCATTACATTTTCACCTACTAATTCTGCACAAAAATGAAATGCCATAATTATAAAGGTCACTGCCCCTGAAGCAACGCAGAATCCTCCTCGTGCGCTACTAAGCAAAATCCGCGCACGATACTCGTAACTTTAAACTTTCATTAAAGCAACTTCTTAATCCAGATCCACTCTACCATAGGCCTCTTCATTCCGGCTGGCACCAATTATTATTAATATTTAATACCGACTGTTATAAGCCCTCTAACGACCAGCTTCCTCTTCATCTTTGTCTTCGCCTATACTTATCCAATTTAATACATTCCATGCTGCATCAAAGTAAAATACAGAACCAACGAACGAAATTCAGTAAATCACATTTACCGTTAAATAAATCTAGTTAATAAAATCAACTAATTTTCATTGCGTCTCGTCTACCTTAATTAATTAGCAGCCAAACCAGTAGCAACTAGAGGCGGCTAGCCAGCTCGCGGAAATAAAAATAATAAAATAAACAATTAAACATTAGCAGAAACAATTAATACACTCGAACTCATTAAGCGTATCGTACTCGTAGCTCATAGCGGCGGCGCGCGGCTTCATAATTATAAATTAATAAATCCTAAACTGCTTAGAAGTGCATCCAAGCGTCGAGTGTGGCAAAGGCATCATGGCCCACCTATAGGCATGAGTATGAGTTCTTATAACTGAGCTGAGCGCACCATCGCCGCATCGTTAAGGCGTAATAATTATGTTTTTCTTTTTCATTTTTTTTTGTGCAAAAAAGGTTCTCCATTGTCAGTTCAAATTAACTGACTCACTGGACTTGCAGCACAAGAAGCCACTAATGCACTTAAAGTTAATGTGCGCGCGCTCGCGCACAAGTGGTAAAGATGGATGATTCCGGTCCGGGTCTTGTTCTGACCAATAATGGTCATAGATGCGATGCACTGTATCTGTATGTATGTATGGCCTGAGCTATAGGGCGCACATATGATCATTGTTTGTGCATAGTATACCACGCTTGTGTATAGCACTTGTAACTGCACATCTTAACTGTTTTTTGCCGCTTGGATCGGTGGAGTTGGAGTGGATGCGTGCCGCCGCAATGGCCTTTAAATTATAAAGCCTTGATTGAGTAGTCTCGGGCTGTTTTGGTTTTGCTCTGGGAACATAACGATCTTTTGCGGTGGGATATTGTGCACCAGTGTTACTATGGGCTTTTTTTTTATTGCCATTAGCATTATGTGTATGATTTGAGCAAATTAAATTACCATTATCCACGAGATAGACGTTCCTTTAGTTGGTCTGTATATTTTGTTTGGCCTGTGGCTTAAAATTGCTGTTCTTATGGTTGCGTGGCTCCAATCTAAGTTGTGTCGGCTGCTTTTTTTGGGTTATTGTTTTAGGGTGCATCCTCTATTGTTGAACGCTTATCTATAAACTTTTCACGCGAATGCAACAAATCAAACAGGTCTGTAAAATAATTTTTTTATGTCCGTACTCTTATGCAAGATAAGGGGCTTTCCTGAAGGTATGAGCAGTGTGATACAGTGCAACATTTTTCGTTGAGTCTCAAACTTGTGTCATGTTTCCAATTGTGTCCGGTAAGTAATCCGACAATCGCCTGGCCTTATAGTTTTAATTCCATTCTTGGGCTACAAGTTAAAGGTTATGCCACTTCGAGTTGCATTGTTTCTCATTCAGCTTTTATTTAATTTATCAATGAAGCTCTTAACTGCGTTGAAAACTACTATAAATCTTGAGGTCAACAAAGAAAGGAAGTAGGATTTTCTATATTATCTCGACAAAAGTTGTGAGATAAGTTCTATTTTGGGATGACTAGCTGTTGCTTATTTTTGAAATAAAAAAATTATACCGCTCCAGATAGTTTTCTTTTTATAAATCAAATTAATAAAGTTAACGTCAACTTTGTTTTGTAGGCAAAAACAAGCTCAGCGACAAGGAGTAGTGCTGGAATCGGCCACACTTCGGTCGTCTTCATACAGTCGGAACAGGGTGATGAATATTTCTCATGCCTTAATCTTGAATTCGTAGATTCGTCACAGTTGGATACACAAACACTTTTTAAAAAGATGATTTTGAAAAATGTAGGAAGAAGTTATCGAACAGTGCGTTTAGATCAGATGTGCCAGTCCCATGAAGGGGAAGGGGTCATACATTTTAGTATTTTTTGATTTACCTAATAAACTTAGGAAAAAAAAAGTTCTGCATAGACTACATACCACAACCACTGTAAGGCAAAATGGTAGCCAACGTTTTCGTCTACGCTTTCGAAGACAAGGGAGGGTTTTAGAATCCAAGCTAGATACCAACAAGACCGCTAAGCTTAAAAAAGGAGCTAGAAATGACTTTTTCGAAATTAACCATCCATATCTACGATATAAGTTTGGCATCATTCGATCTTCAAGAATTAGAGAAATAAGTCTTGTTGACATTGCGTACAACATCTTGTGGCATTTGTGTGCCATATGAAAAAGAAAACTAGAAGTCACCTGTGTCTTTACTAACTTTTTTGTTATCCGCCCAATGCTGCCAACATATCACCGAAGACTCAAACGAGTTATTTCCGTTCTTGGTTTATTATAAATATAATATTTAATGTTTGCTTAATTTTGGCAGTTCAGAGAAGAAGAAAGCGAAGAAACAAACAAAATCGGCTCCAATCGTACATATTTTACTTGTGGTTTCTACATCAAGTTCATAATCCACTTGATCTGTCAACATTTAGTTTTGGAAACATTATATATTTTTTTTTATAGCTGACTTAAATTTTGTGGAGATTTCTTGTACATTGGGGTACAAATTTTGCTGAAAAACATTTCTATAATATTTTGTACTCAATTTAAGTACAATCAGCGTACTTAGCTTAAAATCTTAAATCAATACGATTTACAGTGGTTTCTTGTCGTCCAAAATTTTGAAATACCCCTCTTAAAACCATAAAAGTGTAAAATTTAAGAAAAAGCTGAGACATATCGTCGGTTAGATGCTATCTTGTTCAATGACCATTTTTAAAATTGTTGGGAAATCGATTTTTAAAGTTCTGATTGAATATTTTTGTTTATATCAGAAAATTGTTGATTGGTATTAATTTTTTTCTGAAAGCCTTGACAATTTTGTTTATAAAACAAGTCACAGAAATTGCTTTGCTTTTATTTTGAATTTTATTTATATGATTAGTTATAAATTTTAATCAACGAAGAAGTCATTTTCGATATTGGACAAAGTTAAGTCTATGGAGTGACAACAAGTTTGCACAGTTTGCAAGTTTGCGTGACAAGCCGTTAAAAAAGTTTCCTATTGAACAATAGTTCTCTGTAACATGAAAACTAAAAGAGATAGAACAAAATGAGAGCGCAATGTGAAAAATGGCCTTTAGAAGCTGAAGCAAAATGTGACAGAAGAATTCTGCAAAGGATGTTCAATCCCGTAGGTATATGTTTGTATGTATGTATATATCAGTATTGACTAGAAGATTCCTCTGTGTGCCCACTTGTGTGCCCACTTCCTCCACCTCTACCCATCTAACAACATCTACGATCTACTGCGATCAATTTACCTTACGGTCATTTCAATTCCCAAGCGCATGCGCAATTTATCTCAACATCAGGAAGTTGACCACCTGATTTGCATTGCTCCACTATCATCACACAAGTTCTCATCGATTCATCCGTTACTACGAAAAATCTTCATCTATTCTAAATACCTTACTAACTTCCTCTTATCCTCGATTCCCTTTAACAGTTCAATTCCATTCCCATCCATCTGTGAGCCACAACCAAATAGGAAGAATATAGTCACCCAAGGCATTCCGACGAGATGAAGATCTTCCTGAAACCGAAACCGGATTTCAACATTCTCCCAAGATTGCGTATATATAATACCCCTATACACATACACACGCCTCTATGTTGCTGGGTAATTATTTTGAGCGTTCCGCAATAAAATTCCACTTAAGTGCATGCAAAGCTGGGCTAGGGGGGAAAACAAAATAAAAAAAAAAGAAATCCTACATTGTACCCTAAACAAATTACGAAAATATTTCATCTTGGCAACAAAACTTCCTACAATATCAAAATTTATCGGTTAAGGAGCGGTACAGCGTCCTCGTACTATGCGGACACTTGCGTGCACATAAAAAGCAATCTAATCCAAAATAGAAGAAACAACAGAAAAAACCGTACACACACACAGGCCGACCGGTATATCGAATGGTATAGTAACTAACGTAAAATCCCTCGCCTCCTTCGGGGGATGTAATCAAATTCAACCTACCATTAGGTTGCATCTAAAGGCCATCATCATCATGATCGAGCCAAGTACAAATAGGCAGAACAGTAACACAGAGCAAGGCAACACTCTTTGGGCTTTGGGTACTTCATCCTATGATCGTTTGGTATCCATCTACTCTGCAACCTGCGACTCTGGTTTTCCGCCGATTTCGACTGCAGCTGTTTGCTTTGCCCAGCGAGTGCAATCATTTTCGTCGTTTGGGGTACTAGATTCCGTCGCGGCAGCGGCGACATGCCTCCACCATGGAATGGAATGGATAGTATAGCATGTAGCTATTATTTTTCGATGAACGGAAAACAGGAGTGCGCAATGATAGGTCCTTAAAGTAACCGTATACCGCGGGCAGAGAACATATTGCTGAAGTTATTTCTTCGGTCGGTGCCATAGGTTGTCGGTGCGCCGAACAGGTTAGCAGGTTGTGTTTGCTGATAATTTGTATCTGAGGAGTGATATTTACACCCTATCCCGTCCAGGGGAAAGCGCAGTTTTAATTCATACTATGTAATGTTGTGGACATGTTAATGGGATAGGCGATCGCGCCGCACGACACGGTGGTAGTGCGAAAGAAGTAGTCTCAAAAGATGCACAGCGGGTAATAGTTGTTGGGTTTCTATACATATTTTTGATTTATTTTTCGGGTCGGCGTGTCAAAGGCCTTCCGTTCGATTCGGTTGCATGAGTAAGTGAGCAGGTTTGTATAGCGATATGACCCGGAAAGTTATGGAAAACTATTATGAGTTGTATATACTAGATTCGAATTATACTCGCAGTGCGGTCGATTGTCCACACCTGACGGGCATGGTGGCCACAACCAGCAAATTGAAGAGAGATTTCTGTAGCTTATTAGTTTATGAAAAAGAGCTACTCTGTCCTGCACCTTGCAAGGTGTGATTCCATGGAACGTGACAGTAATCCGGCTTAAACTGACATAAGCTTATATTGAAACTGTTTGCCATGACCGAAGTAGGGTTATTCCTTTCTATTCGTCCGGAATAAAAAAAACTCACCAAAGACATAGCCTACTTGAAAGCACCAGGTGCGCCACCTATTAAGTTTTTTTAACGTCAGGACGGAAAGTCACTATGAAGAATTTATATTTGTAATATTTGTATCCGCCTTTGCTAACAACCATGTTTGTTCTTCATTGAGCAGGTCCGATATGATGATAGTCTTACGAGAGTCTCCTTAACGCTTCTTGACAAGACATTACTTTTTAACTGCCTCTTAGAAACAGTGATTGACAAGTCTTAATCTTCACTTTCGTTTTTTTATGCGGAGCCGAAGCAGACTAGCTTCCTTAAGTTATAGCTGTCGCCTATGCCGTTTTTCTGATCGCCTGTCTCATTCTTAAGTGACAGCAAGGTATTCATAATTTTTAAAATACACGGACTGGAAGTTTTTGAACTTTAAACGTATTATCCGGCTCTTCCGACACTCAATGTAGTTACTGATTCGAAACACATTCTTTTCTCTGAAACTTTTGCAGAAGTCGTTCATTGGCAGACTTAACCTTCTTGTAAATTCTACATATCAACGAAGTGGCAATGTGCAGCTCTATAACTTTAGTATAAGGAAAGAAATTTGTGACCACCTTGAACCTTAGCTCAGGGCTAAGAAAATCCTGGACATGAGACATTTTGGATTATTGAAGAGCTCGATAAATAGGTCAAGGAGGTTTAAAAGCCCCATTTTATACACAAACCTTTCTGTAAACCTCAAAAGTCTCTTCATCTCTATCTCTATATCTACATATAATAAAACTGTAAAGTACTAGACCACGTATCGCGCGGAAACTACTGGACGGATTTTGATGAAACTTGACATAATGATTGCTTATGTTCTGGTTCGGGACTTAGGGTACTTTTTATCCCGGAATATAACGTGATTCTTACAAAATACTCAAAAAACTTTATATCTGAAAGGAAAATTCTATTTATACAGACCTAGCTCAGTAATAGCTTATCGAATTGAAAAATAAAAAATAGGTGAATAAAGCTTATTTTCCCCTGATTTATTTAAGATAGTAAAACATCTTCCTGCGTTGTCCTGAAGCTGAGTAATGCTCAAAACAATTATTTAAAACATCGCCCACAATTTTCCTTCAGTGGATACTACTGCGCACTCTAACGTGTTCATATCTTATGCACTTCAATGGGCAATACTCTTTGACTTTGGGTCAGCTAGTATTATAATAAAATGCTTGGCACTTCATATGTGGATTTGTTAACGAATCAAGTTCAAGCTACTCATGGAGTTCTAAACCATAAAACAGGATTTAATGGAATCGACCGGTTCCAAATCACCATAGTCGGTCCACATATGGTTGGAGGAGATATGTCGATTTTGGCCCAACCCCCTCATCCTGGATCTACCCAGAGAGTGCCCTAACCGATGTTAAGGACAAACGTCTTACCAAACAAATTGAACGTTGAAACCCTCGGTTCAGAAAAGAAGCCGCTTGGCATTGAGAATGTTACTTATTCTGGTACATTCCCCAATGCATCTCTCCGAGACACGCTATAGTATCAAAAACAATAAATCCAATTTCAGCCGCCATTTGTCCTGACGAAGTTGGCATGCGAAAATTGGGCCTGTTGTCTATACAGCTCGTCCCTGAAAATGCCACCATGCCTGCTTAAATTTAATACCACGAATATTCATCTTCATGGCTTTTTGTTATGGATAGGTTGTCGGTTTTACGGCCCTTTTTGACAATTTTTCAGCCGCTCACACTGGCAATGGTGAGGCGACGAATGCGTCTATAGCACACAGTTCAGTTCAGTTCGAGGTCTAAAATAGAAGACGTGGGGTATATTTGGTTTCCCCAGAAGGAAGCCAAGTTACCCAGCACAACAATTTTCGCAGACCAATTGATTTTCAACTACATAAATTTGCAACCAAGGTCCTGTGACTTAACTATGTTTTACTCCTTGTCTATATGCAAAAAATCCCCAAAATCCGTAAAGATACTGCCAGAAATGTGATAAAAAGTCTCTCTCTCGTGCCATCTACATTAGAATCTTCTCCCCTCCTACTTCACAAGAAAAATATTCCTCTTTAGCAAATTTATGCCCATCCTTCGTAGTGACAACAACTCGACAGTAGGTACAACTCGGAATTAGGAAGAAAACGTAATCGATCTGCCTCGATCGGCGGGAAAACCTGTGAACCAGTCACTCTGGCGTACAGCTACAGCATCCATAGATCCAGCCTCACACTAGTGCACACTTCTGCAGCACTGCAGGTTGTTATGCGAAGTAAGAATTTATGTATTCCCTGCAACTGTTTCTGCTGTGCCTCCTACCCCGCATTGTTCTCCTTGCAAGGTCTCCTGATGCTGTAACAACAACACCGGCCACATGAGCCCCGCATCACTTCCTAGAAGCACTAGATGTGTAGTTGCCTCCCCATTATTTTTCTTTCCTATCTACCTATCTATGTAGGCCCCAATCGAGGACACAGCGTTCTACGCCAGAGGATTATTATACTGAGGTTGCCTACCAGCGGAGCGGCTTGCTACCATCGCGAAGCCTACCTATTCGCAGGGCAAACGAAAAAAAATAAATATAATGAATAGGCAACAAGAAGGCAGAGATTAGGCCAACTTGTTGCACTGTCCGTTCGCCACAACAGTGCGCTGTCAGAGATCATCTTCGCTTTGCGTTGTCTCTGCCAGCAGTTGCACGGTGGTGCTGGTGCATGTTGTGCGGGGAAAACTTGTTTCCTTTAGGGCCCGCTCTATAAGGAAGCGCATTTGAACTTGCTCTGCATATACGAGTTTGCCGCATCGTTGTCAGGAAGAAGCAAAGGTTCGTTTTGATGCTGATGCTGCGCGATGTTGCTTCTTCGTCTAGTATAGTGAGTTGGTATTCCAAGTTTTTGTGCCTAGTTTCAGGTTTTTTATTCAGCGCAACCCTCCTCATATGCCCACATGTAATTTCTTTAACTGATTTCCCTTCCCAAGGATGGGTGTACGGCAGGCAGGCAAGAAGGCAGTCCGACTAGTATCTCGATTGTATTTTAATAGAAAATCGTTTGCGGATGTTTCATGTTGCGATTCGCATATTGGCATTGGCTATTTTTACATCAATTGTAAGAGGTATAGGTAAACAGTAAAGTGAGCGAGAGAAAAGACGACTGGCGCAGGGGTAAACCTGAAATTGATAACGGAATATCGTGGTTCTGTTATTTAAGGAAGAATAAAAGAGGAAAAATCTCTCCTCCTCTATAGAAGAAAACGTAATTTGTTCAAGTTTTCGATGCGAAGATGCGACGCGACGCGGCGAGTCGAACGGGAACCGAATTCAATGTGCATAGGCATTTTCGTATGTTCCCAAGATTAAAATCAAGTTCCGAATTGCAGTTAGGGTCGATTCTTGTATGCTGTTTAGGTTCAAGTGAATTTTCCCGCAGCCAACGGTTTTTGGTTAGCGTGTGTGAGGTGAATGTCCTTGCGGAACTTGATAGTAAGCTGGCATAAATGAATAGGACTGGGGGATTGTCTGTGCATTTGTTGCAGGTGCTTGCGGTTTGCATAGATAAATAGATATGCTGTCAAAGATTAGTAGTCTATCATCTAGTGATTTCCATGGTATGGATTTTTTTAAGAACCTGCTTGATGGGCAAGTCTTTCATATTAAAAATACGCAAGGTCTTCTTTAAGCGGCAGGACTCAGGAAATTGTTTGCAGTAGTTCAACTAATTTTGATCTATAACTGTAGCTTTAACTTTTCCATTGATGTACTTAGTCTTGATGACGATTTGTTTAGCTAGCTTCAATCTTAAATCGAAAAAGAAAAAACCCCTTTTTAAGTGTTTGTCCCGTTGAAATAATTTTTTTTCCGAATGCCTTCCTAAATGACTTCTGGCAAATTTTCTTAAAGATTAAAGTGTTCATCCGGTCACTGCCGCTTTCGGATTCAAATAACTGAAGTTGCGTTTGGTCAGGGCTTGATTTTACTCACTGTCGAAATAAGCCACTTTTTGACATTGTCATTGCACGGGATTGGGATGCTTATACCCGAGATGGCAACGAATTTTTATGAGGGACCTTTCTTGTTTGTTTTTTCTGCCTCCTCTCACAAACATCTGTTTATCTGCTGCTCCCCAGTCCCCATCTTCTGAGTTTTGAGTAGAGCATTCTTGTTTGTAGTCATTTCATGTCCTGTCGAAGGTGGTCATTAATTTAAGCTCTGATCTGCTTTGGAACTATACGAATGGAGTAGGGTGGGCAGATTCAACACCTTTTTTCGACAAATTTGAAAAAAAACTTATTTCGCAAATAAATATTTGAATAATTTGTTTTTTATTTGAATGCAATGATTATTTTACTACGAAAATGTATAATTTCTTAAAAGTTAACTTCACTCTGATAATTAAAAAAAAAATAAAAATTAAAACAGCCTTAAAATAGAAAAAAAAAAGATTCTTCCCCATGGTGCAGCACAATCGTCATCCGCGTGGGGTACCTTTGACATGCATTTAGATGACGCAAAGTGTTAAATATCAATAACTTAAACAAACAAGTTACCATTCTGCAGAATTTATGGTTTTTATTTCAGAAGTTAAACAAATCTTAAGTCTTTACTCAAACATAAAAATTAAATGAGATTACTTATTTAGAAATTAATTTTTAAATTAAATCTAACAGGTACATTCGAGTTTTGAGATCAAAAAAGAAAAAATAGTTAAGTAAAAGATAAATGTAAAATAAAAGGATTTGTAAATAAAAAAAAAGCATTGCAAGTTGTATCGACTCATATTGCGACAAATTTCACTTGCCGAAACTGCCCCATGTGCTTAGTGTGAGCTTACAAAGGCTGTAAATGCTTTGAAAGGTTTGTCTTTAATGCTACTTAGCTGGCTTGTCGGGGCTTAAGGGACCACCAAAATGCTGCGGAAGGGCGAACTGTATTTCTGAGAGAAAAAAACGCATTCGAAAATTAGACTTGAAAAATCACGTCTGTTGAACCCTGTTCTTAGAATACGCAGCTGGTCATAGTTCATCTAAGTTTCGTTTCATAAAGTTCACAGATTCTATTAAAGCTTTAACAGTAACTAGTTGCAAAAGTGCACGCAAGAGCCCTAGTATTTTAAAATAACATGTTACAACTCACCGCTCAATTTTGTTACACCTTATAAAAATTACACATGTGGCAGAATACAATAACAAAATATATCTCTTTTTGACACAAATCTTGTTTTTGTCATATTATATGTAAGAGCCTAGCAACTTACCCTACCTAACTTATAATAACCCTACTCTAACCTACTGTAGTGGAAAAGGTTATTACATTTTTTTAACACAGAATGCTGATTCTTTCGCTGAAATTGCCTCAGCAGTCACTCAAAAGACTTGTGGGTTTAAAGTACAAGTGCAAAAATAAAGTATCTACATTTCTGTAACATTGTAACAAAGATTTAGAACTTCAATGCTGATGCCCCTAGAGATGAAAACGCAAAACTACAAGTTTGCAAGCCCTACAAATGCCTGTTGAATATGGTCAAAATTGGTATTCTATTGTAACTCTGCGTTTTTCTGTAGTAGAAATTACTGCAACCAATCGTTAAACTTGTCAAATTGTCCTATTTACTGGTAATGCAGAAGGTCCTATTTGATATAGTCATAGCACAATTCGAAACAATTCCTAAAAGTGTAACACCTTTCTGTAACACCGGAGCTACAATTTCGTTGCTGGTTTATTTGTTGCCTCTATTCGATGAATGACATCCGTGATGAAAATAATAAATAATGGACCTGTAAACTGGTTTTTCTTTATTTGATAAAAACTATTTCCGTGTGCGTTCATTTAAGTGAAGCGCCACCCACTTCAAACACTACCACAAACTATTTTTAATTGCTGGCGGTTTTGCATCCATTCTATATTCTATATATACAGTAATTAAAAATGATAGGCACGCAATAAACTTGTTATAAAATACGATAACACCTTATCGGTCCACTAAAAAAAAGCAACCGAACCCGATCTCTAATAGTAGTGATTGCGATAAAGCTACATGCAAAAATGAAAGATAACAAATTTTGACAGACCAGTTCTAACCGGTTCTACGAACATTCAAATAGACACGAGACCACAAAATGTACTCACTGATAAGGTCAAAAGCATCGATAACATGAGTTTTATTGTTCCTTAAATCAGAGCCCGAAATAGATACAAGAGTAACGCTTCTCAGATGCACTAATGAACAAAATTGTTCGCAGTGTGGGGATAGAGATATGTAAAGGTGTCCACCCACTTCCCACCAACTCGCGCATAATTGATGCCTCGATGCGTTTTGATAAACGACTCTGTCTCATTGACACAGCCCCGTAATTTATCTTACCGCTGACCCGATAAACTCTAAGGTCGTAGAAGTCAATAGTTTACCAAATAAAGTCTTCATCGGTTATGCATCTAATCCATGGCGGTCCATACTTGTTTCTGTGTGCAGGTATACCGTATACGAGTTGTTTGGCATTTTTCGCTTCAACGCTGCTGGATGGTCGGCGAAAATAATAATTTGTTTGCAGCGGCTCATGTCCATTTGTTTAAAAATAAAATGCAAAACTTCAAGGGCATTTTTTGCCCGTTTCTGTTTTATCGTTTCGTGTTCCTCGTTCTTGTTTGCTATGGGGCGTCCATAAACACTTTGTTTACAATGTACCTAGCATATTCTTTAAAGCCAATGGAAACAAATCCAACACATACTGTAAGGGGAAGTTGTTTTTTATTTAAATTTAATTTTTTTGTGTAGCGGGTGACGTTTTAAAAATCAACTGTGCTATTGCACACACGCCATCAGAGTTGGTGTTAATTTAAGGTGATGCGTTTGCTAAAACACATACACACTCATTATGACGGCCATGTGGATGTAGGTAGTCTTTTTAGTCTTTTAACATATGCACATTAATTTTGGGTTTTATTTTTAATACGCGGAAAGGAAAAACGAATTTGGTCAGACGCAAAATTAATTCCACCATCTGAATGAAGTTTATTGTTAGAAGTAAGTCAATAAAACATTTAAATATGCATATAAAAATTCAAAAAATCGCAGTTGTGCAATAGGGTGCCTGTTTAACTGCTTCTAATTTTGGGTAATTTATTATTTTATTTTATGGCTCTATTGTCTGCATACTGTTTTCTTAAATACATTTTAATTTAAAACAGATAATGGGAAATAAGTTAAGTCAATTGACAAGCGCCCCTCGGCTGTTAAAAAAATATTAGTAACTTATCTAGTTTTTCCTTTTTGCAGTCTAGTAGCCAGTGCCTTCTCTCCACCGTAGCTGAGATCAGTCAGTAGTGAGCAAAAGCTTTAGCACTTAATTGTAATTATTGAAGTAAATTTCAACAAGTGTAACACTATGTTACAAATCCAAATCTTTGGCCTCTAAAGTCAATGCAATTTTTAAACATTTCTGTTAAGTTCCAGTGCTTAGCTTATTACCACTTACAAAAATATTCCAAGTCAACTCATTGTGCAATATTTTTCAAAGCTTAACCGTACCAAGTCAGTGTGATTCACTTTTCATTAATATTATTTTTATATTAACTGGATTGAAATTGCCAAAAGTGCTGAAATCAAACGCCAGAAATGAATTTCTATCAACTAATATTTTAGAATCAAATATTGTAAATATTTTTCATGGATCAATAACAAGTGGCTTTGATTTGAACGCAAGTTATCCTTTACGTTTAAATTTAAGGAGACACAATAAAGAAGGCGATTTTTTTATTTGTAAAAGTTTTTTTAAGTCTTACTTTTCTATTTTTCTTTAAATATATTATCAATAATTTTTTGTTAAATAAATAAAAGTGAAAATTAAACAAGTCACATTTTTATATTTTTTGAATATTTTTTCGACAGTTTTTCTACTCCTTAAATCAGGAAATAATCTTAAAAATAATCTTTTAAACTGTTTTTAGTAATACTTGAATTTAAATTCCAGAAATTAATGGCAGAACATTTACTTAACCTCAAAATTTATTAGAATTGTCTTTTTCTGACTTGGTTCGCTTCAGCTCTGAGCCCTCATTTTGTGGATTTTTAGTTAATTTCCACATGTGTAACACATATCTGTAACACCGAGTTACATGTCTTCTACTGAAGCTTCATTTCCACAAGTCTTACAAGTTGCTGTTAGAATTATCTTTGAGTGGATATGAGATCACTATTGGGCCTGTAACTCCTCATAAAAAGAACTATTTTGCTTAACAAATTTTATATTTGACTTGCAAAATGGGGTTCAAAACTTAATAACAGCAAGTCAGGCACTTACAAAAACAATAAAATCTCAGGAAAAATGTCTAAGGATTTTTCACAGATTTTTGTTATTGAAAAAGTGAATGACAATTATGCTAAAGCTTTTTTAGGTAAATTAATAAAAATGAAATAAGGCCCCAAAAAGTGAATTTACGCCCCAAATTATCACAATTTTTCCTGTTGTTGTATTGTATTATTATTTGCATTATTTCGTGGGGCCTATTAGACGGACTTGTTGATTGGAATCCATCAGTGAAAGATTCCGACCGTTTTTGCATTTAACGGCTTCAAAAACTACCTTCGATTCAACCACTTAATTTCGAAGAATTGTTGTTCCACTTATTTAACTCACAATAAGTTGAATTATTATCTCGAAAACTAAAGGACCGTCAAACTGAAAATTTTTTTTTTTTATTTTTTAGACTCTTTCGGATATTTCCTATCAATAGATCGCACTAGTTTAATGTTAAGGAGTTGCAATCCAGGCATTTTAAAGATCTGCGAATGTAGCCTTTTTGACAGTTTTCTCCCTCTTATTCTTAGGCAACATTTTTCTGATACGGAAACAAGCAGCGTTTTTCCTCCACTTTATTAGACCTAAGTAGACCTGATTATTAATGTCATCACAGGCTATAAAAATAAATAAATAAAGTGATCTACAATTTTATGCCGATTCCGAGCGGCTGAATTAAGAAGCTCTTTTTAGATTGTTAGACTCTCAAGTGTCTGTCAGACTATGAACTAGATGGCGCTTTGGAAGAAAAACTTAAAACGCAGTTTACATTTTTCGGGTATCGAACCTGAGACACCTCGTTATTGCACAGTTAAAAGCTGTTCCAAATTTTGTAGGATACTTCTAAAATCAGTGCCTTTGTCGAATTTGTAAATAGAAAAATCCAAAGCAGATCCACCAGATTTTTTTTTTGCAGAAAACAAAGTGCAAGTACATTTTTCTTCCCAAAAAAATGGCAAAAATCCCATCTAATCTTATAAATCTAATAAAACACACAACTATCCAGTAAAAGAAAAATATTTACTAAAAGTTACCAACACGCTACACAAAATTTCAATTGACGTCAATTAATATTTAATTGAATACCAATTTACTCTTATCGCGTTAGTCAAGCTGATATAGATTTTACTAAAAATAATACGAATATAAGTGCGTACACAATCTATCTTTTTATTTATTTATAATCTTTTGTTTTTTATTACATAACTCCCTTAACTTACGCAAAGCTCTAATAATGTTTGTTACATTATGGTTTATTTTCGTGCTCTGCACGTGCCAATACAAGCATATACCCGATGCCACCGTGTACCGGGGGTAAATGATCGTCACTACTCATTAGATTCGTATTTCCATTCATTATTGTATTATCTTATCGAGTTTTCACTTTCTAGCTGTAAGTCTTGAAGAGCTTAGTAAACGATTTGTTCGTGTGTACGTATACCTTTAACGTTAGCGTATGCGATAAAGTTGTAAAATAATTAGCACCAATCGCAAATTCATTATAATCATTACATATTTGCTGAGGGGAAATAAACACATGACGGGCCACATAATGCGCAAACTGTAATCACTTGATAAGGGACACATGACATGTAAATTTGTCGTCTAATCAGGCGTATGAAATAAAAAAAATAGAAAAATCTCGAATAAGGAGCGACACGTTCATGTTCAAATTCTATTTTTGGCCGAAATAACTTTTTTATGTTTGCACGGAATGCTATTAGAGTAACAGATGTTTTGCAGATATTCTACAGCAGTTTTGGCAAATAGTGTTTACAGTTTTTTTTTTTTGCAAATATTTGTAGCTACAGACTTCCTCTTTCGAAACAAAAATTTGTTGGCATTTTTTTTTTGTAATATTTCATTCTAAGGTAGTACCTAAGTGTGTACTTGCAACATTCAAATTTCTTAAAAAATGTAAGAGTTAACCTAAAACAACTTTTAACCAATTTAGGGGGAAATACCACAGATTCGTAACAAAAATTGAATTTAAAAAGGTTCCAAAAATAGAAAGTGAATGACTGGATCGCACGAAACTTTCTCTCTATCACTGTGTTTTGATTGTACATTGTAATTCGAATGCGTGCCTTTTGTTGAGCTGTATTGCTAAAAATTGAGTTTTAAGATTCTCAAATTTATTTGAATGATTGGATAGCAACAATAATTAAAATTTGGGTGCTATCAATTTTTAGGAAAGACGTTTGAATTTGTAGAGTTGTTGATTTTATACAATCTGATATGTTTGACTTTTTAGAAAATTTGTATTTGTTATTAAATAAGTATTTGAACTCATATTTTGCATGATAGAGACCGAAATTAATCTGTATGCAATACCAAAACTAATCGAAGCGGTGGTTGTCATAAAATGTCCAAACCATTTCATGAACAAGATAATCTTTTCCGATCAGAATTTAAGCTATGTAGTTATGAGTTAAAATGAGACAGACAACTGATATTATTCGGAGGTGCAAACAAATAATTTAGAAAAACCAGAAGAAATACTATTTCTGATACGTAGTACCTAGTCAATTTTACGTAGTTATTTATTACTAAAAAAATTCTTAGCACAAGGTTCTAAGATTGCTGAAAATTAGACTTTGGCTTAAATTGAAAAATTTTTTATACGTTAAAATTGTTTTATTTTTTTATAAAATAATCTGAAAGCTACCTGCTAAAACCTTTGTCGTAGTTGGTCTTATTTCTAAAGAGGGGGCTAAAATAATAAGTGGATTTTGAAAAAGCTACAATAATATTAATCAAATACGGAAAGAATAATTTGCAAAGATATTTGATTACATAAAAAAAAAACAATAAAAACGCATAGTCCTTAGAAAAAAATAAAAAATAATAAAACAAACAAAAATCTTGTGATTAACAAAAAAATATATCATTACGTAAGCAGGAACTTTAAGAATGTTTAAACTTTAGATTTAGATAAAATTAAGACAAAGAAAAACAATAAATTAAATAATATTTGAAGGATTTCAATTTTTAAAACTAGTGCTTTTAAAAATTAAATAAAACTTAAAACATTGTTAGCAAAGGTGATTTCATAAAAAAGAAATAAATAAATTATATAAGTCAGGTACCTCCTTTGCGTAAGAACTTAGGCAATAGGTATCTAGCTATAATATGAATTTTGAACTATAAGATAATAGACAAAATATTGTATCTAAAATATTAAATCTATTCGAATGTCATAGGTAGGTACCTGAAAAGTTTATATAGGTACAACTACTGCAGTAAGGTTACAATATTTCGTTATTGTACGCTTAGGTAGGTAGGTACGTCCTAATATTTTGAAAACCAGTAAAATTACTAATAACTACCTGGTTAGGTATAGAAAATGTGTTGCCGTATATTATTGCCTCATAATAGCTTTTTCCAGGGATAAAGTACCTACCTACCTACTGATTTTTATTTCCAACATTAGTGTGTAAATGCCTTCTCCACTGCGTTTGTAAAATGTTTAGGAATCAAAGGTCCGTTCCGACCCTCGGACGGTCTTCTAAGCTATAAAAAATAGCATTTTCTTGATGCCGATCAAAGAATGTAATCTCCACCAAGTCGGCCCAGCCATTTTCCTTACCGTATCGGCACAGCGCTACCTACTAAATAGCTGCCTATGTTCAGTTACTTCAAGCTATGAAGCCTTCCTTCATTCGCCCACTGTGTCACTTGTTTCAAGTCAACATTTTGTGGGCAAAAATAAACTAAACACGAAAATGCACACCTACCTACGTATAAAGCCCAAGCTCATTAACGACTAAACAACTCTCATAATAGTGTCTGCATGCAAATTGCATCATATCAAGCCGGATAGGAAGGGAAAATGTCAAAGTTCCCCCAAAAAAGCTAAAACTCACACAATGTTACATAGCTAGGTATAAAGCGATTCGCCAAAAAAAATCCCCAAAAAACAACCACGAAAAGAAAAACATTCGTAAACCTACGGCAGATATACCTACCTACAACAGAACGCACCAACACCACCAAATGACCATTGCTAACTATACATACCAACTTAGCGCCCTCTTTGCGAATCTCCAGTTTTGCAAACTATGTAGCGAAAAATGTATAAAAAAAATAAAACCCTCTCTAACAGCTCTTCTTCTTCTCGCCCATTACGACGACACAACGACTACGACTTTTTGTTTGTTACTCCTTCATCTCCTCCCCCATTAGCTCTATAAATTCATTTTATTGCCCACATTACCTACAAATACTATTTTATTTCAATTTTTATTTGCCAATTTCCTTTCCTTTTTCTGTTGTTGCTTTTCTATAGTGCTGCGCCTTCTCTGGCTGGCTGTTTGCGCTAGCATAGAGCTTTTAAAGCCGTTACGAAAGCCCATGATCGCACCAATACATAGCGCAACAGAAAAAAATAATAGCATAGTACAGCTATTTCCCCAATGCTTGCCATACAGTCGGGTACCTACATTGGGCCAACGCGCGCCATCATCTTCACTTCACCATCACCATGGTTGCGGCTTGCGGTGCGCTCTGCGCTGATGGCATGGCTTCGCTCGGTGAAAAGCTAAGGCCGTGGCAAAGCATTACTGCTCTAGCATCTTGCTATGTCGGTTCGCCGCTCGTTCTTCATTTTTGCGAGTTGCTTTTGCGCTCACGAGTCGAGCTCAATATCAGTTACGACAAACGACCTTGCGAATATTACTAAAGTGCAAAAATGTTTGCTCACACGCTTTTCGCTTTTTTTTCGCACAAACAAATAAAAAGAAGCATGAGCCCCAGCCAGAGTAGGCAGACGAAAACGGGGATACTGCGAAACCGAAGAAGAAGGTTAACAAAGTTACACACGCTGCTGGTGCTGCCTGCTGCTTCTATGCTTCTATCGGCCGCATTCGGTGGAAAGGAGAAAAAGTGAGATAGAGCGAGAGCTGGATCGCGAAGAGCGGAATTGGTGTATATAAAAAAGATCGGCAAGTGGAATTACGAATTGGTGCCATTTGTTGTTTTAGTTTTTATGATTTTGCCGGTTCTTCCGCACGAGTATGGGTGTGCATGTACGAGTATGCACAAAAATGTATACTTTGCGTATAGAATGGGCGTGTGGAGAGGGCTTGGAAATTAATTGAACGAATTTGAATAAAGTATTGCCAGTTCGAGAAGACTGACATAACATAAAACATTTCATAAAAATACATATTTATCTTCTTCTTCAATGTCGTACTGGAGCAAATAGTGCGCAGGGCAGGTGTCAACACGGAAGGCACTATCTTCAACAGGTCCGTCCAGCTGCTGCGCTATGCGGACGATATTGACATTATCGGTCGCTCCCAGCGTGCCGAGATAGAAGTTTTTACGGCGATTGAAGAACAGGCAAAAACCGAGGTAGTTAAGGAGTTCACCTACCTCAGAGTAAACATAAACTCCACGAATGACACCATTGTGGTGACCCGGCGAAGAATTACCCTTGGAAACCGTTGCTACTTCGGTTTGACAAAACAACTGCGTTCAAAACTCCTAACTCGAAGGACAAAATGTGTGCTCTACAAGACCCTTATCCACCCAGTCCTGCTTTATGGCGCCGAGTGCTGGACGATAGGCAAGAAGGGAGAGCACATATACTGGGCTCCTTCGAAAGAAAAATGTTGGTCCTGTGTGTATTTAATTTGATGTTGATCTTGAAATAAATAGTTATCTCAAAAATAAGCATTAGTATTAGGAAATGAGAGTTCTGGAGTCAATGAAATAAAGATAGGTATCCAATGTCCATATCCACAGGACAACTTATCAAAATTGAAATTATTTTGAATGTAGTTTTGAAAATTTATCGAATATATGACTTGTACTGTAACCTCGATCTAGATTAGGCAATTCAGTTGCTCGACTTTGGCTCTGTTCCTTTCAATTGAACTGTGCGATTTTGCCATCATTGGTGTAGTCTTCGTTGCACTCTCATCTGTGCATGTGCTAAATTGTCGTCTTGAATAAACTGAAAATTTATTTTTTGTCCTATAACTAAGCAAAACCTTAAGAGGCAACCATAAAAGCCAGGTACTGGTACAAATAAGGCAAACCGAATTTGCGACGGTAACAAAACGTCAAACTAGAGATGGAAAATATTGGCTCAATTCTGGTCTAAATTTCTGGCTTTTAAACAAAAAGTTGTAGTTGCTTGAAGGGTTTTATATCGTTTAGACTGGTAGTTTGGTCGTTTAATCAACGGTTCTTTGACACAATTTTCTTGGTGAATTTTTGCGGACAAAGCTCGGGGAAACAAATTTCGTTGTAAAAGCAAGGTCCGAAGACACACCTTGATAAAACTGCATTATCGACTCGATCGTGGAAGCTGTTAAAAACAGAAAGGTGTCAGTGTAATCGAAATGCTGTAAGCTCTAAAAATTGCCTGTTTTCTATAGCCAAATGATTTTTGTAAATGTCAAGTGAACTGTAAGGTCATGTGCAGTATGTCGCATTTCAAGAAAGGTTTCCTTAAGTTCTTCGGGAGATCTGACATGCTACACTCGTCCTTAAGAACTTTTGATCGTTTGTTGTTGATACCCTTCAGAAATTTGTTCGGGTATTCAATGATAGAACAGTTAGCAATTTTTCAAAATTTTGTTTCGATCATGCGATCATTGTCCCAATTCTTAATGTTTATGAAATCTAAATAGCAATTGTTTAAATCTTTTGTAGCGTCTTCTAAACACCTTTTATGTAGGTATTCAAAAGTTTGTTCAGCTTGATTAGGTCAAATTCGTAGGTGTATTCATTCAATTTGATTTTTATTTGTAAATAACAGATACGAATTAATGTAACAATTAAGCACAAATTGTTGCTGTCTTCGGTGTTTTTAGTTTAATGTTTGAAAAAGCCGACATGAGTCTATTATGGGTAGTTTTAGTTAGAACTTTTAGTAAATTTTCATGAACTTTGAACCCTTCTTCACTATTTTTGCACATACTAAGGGTTAAAATTGCATCCATTCTTCATGCCGTGTTCATTGCTTTATCTGGCAACGCTCCTACTTTCTTCGCTTTGCACAAATGTATCCATAAACGAGCGTCTTCTCACTTGCTATCTGTGCACAGGTCCTCTACTAAACTCCAAGCGCTTTGCAGCTCTCTTCCAATTGCGTAGAGCTTAAGCGGAAAGAAAAAAAAATTGCAAACACATTTCAAATCGGAAGAAGGGTGTGGTGTGGCGGACCCAAAAAGCGATCCGCAAAAATAACGATTCGCGATCATCTCTGGCTCTCTCCACCACTACTCGTACATCTCCTACGGGCGATAGATGCTTAGATACATTTTTATTTTTGTTTGCAAAAATATATTAGGATAGCTTTTTTTTGTAATTTGGGTGTTTTTTTTTTTCAACCCTTTTGCGGATGATCCGTTACACCTGTGTTGGTACGTATATGTGTGAATGTCTGGAATGTTGCCTGCGGCGAAAATTTATCTAAAAGATCCCGCAGATACCTATACAATACAATTGAATTTCATTCGCGAATTTCAGCGTGTGTTTTTGATATGCGCGCATAGCTTTTTATGTAGGGAGCGCGCGCAAGAGATATACCGTGCTCCTGCTGTGCTCTTCAACCGACTAACGTTAGATATTTCTCTTGCGCGCGCACATGTGTGTTTGCGATTTTTTTTCGCTATTTTATCTTGGTATCTTTTGCTCCTTTCTGTTTGGCGTTCTTCGGCTGTGTGTGCCAATTTCTTTACGCTGCACGATCTGGGGTATTCTAGTTATTTGTTTTTTTTTTTTATTCCATTGCGTTTGGCGCTAATTATTTTTTTTATTCCCGTTCGCTTCGTTGTTTGCTTCTTCCTTCGTTGCTTGTGCTCTTAGCTAAACGGAACGGTACAGTGCTAGCTAACTAATATCACTTGCGAATTTCATATCACAAGTGTATCGGGACAGATAGATATGGTTATGGTGTATCTGTCTCTAGATTTCGCATGGAAAGAGCGACTGCAGCACTGTGCGCAAAAATATACCACGCTCTCTATTTGGGATTGGGGGGATGTGTGTGCCGCTGCTGCGCTGTTATGCTTAGAAAACAGCCGCCACATATAGGCCCTTGTAGGTGCGCGCGCGATCACCGCTCGCGAATATGCGAGTGGTGAGTGCGTATCTATTACACACACATGTGAATGAATTTTATAAGGAATTTCGGAAATATGTTGTATAATATTACACATTTGTCGTGATGTGTTGTTTTTTTTTTCAATTTTATTTTTGCAATGAGTTTATTTCGCACGGGCTTTTGGCTGGCTTTTCGCTCTTCTCTACTAGTGGTGGTCTTCGTCGTCGTCGTCGTAGAGGAGATTGTGGTAGTTTAGGTTAGACAAGGGACGACTTGTTTTGTTTGCTATAACTTCTGCTTGTGAGGTTGCGGCGCGGTTGCCGCTGCTGCTCACTTTTAGATACTTCGCATGTATGTTTGTATGCATAAAGTTTTGCTCTCGCTCTCGGGAATCATTTTCTTTTTTTTTTGTTACGGGGACCTTCTAACGATATTTGCACAGTGTGTTCAAGTTTTTTTTTGCAATTTTTTTTCTCCGTTCTGCTATTCTCCTCATCATCATCATCATCTTCATTGTAGTCTTCGTCGTCGACGTCGTTGTCGTCTTCTTTTACTATACCTACGTTGAAGACTTTGGTTTTGGTGTAGTCTTCGTCTTGGTTAGATACGTTTATTTATTTACTTACGTTTTTCTTGTGCGCCCTCCGTTCTTCGCCTGTGTTGTTGTTGTTGGTGTAATTTTTCGCGAATTCAAGCTTTAGAATTTGACTTTACTAATAGTGTATGCACGCGGTTAACATTAGTAGTTAGTCGACTGTTTATTAGATATAGTGTGTCATAATAGTTCGTGTTGATCCGAACGATGTTTCTCTCGTCGCCTAACACGATCGATCGCTCACAATAAAATTAAGAAACAAATTGAAATTATACAAAAAAGAAAAACTATTAAATTTAATTTAAAAAAATATTTTTGCAAATAAAAATCGGTTACAAAAATATTCAAGTGCAATAAATATACTCAGTGTTACACCTACCTTAAAACGAGCTACCGTCTTTCTGTGTCCTGTAAAAATTATTTCACTTTAAAGCACAATGTGCGACAACCCTAAAGGATGAGATCAGCACTTGAGACAGCTTGCCATTTACGGTCGCGTTGCGTTTCAGTCAATTGAGATCGTTAAAAAAAATAATTAAAAAAAAGACATATGGTACATGTGGTCTAACGTGTTTAATGATTATTTTTAAAAACAAAAAAGACAGTTGAAAAACTAAACCAAAACTATTTAGGGCAGTTGTGCAAAAAATAAGCAAAGTAGCTTCCACCTACCTAAAAGTCAAAAGCGGCTGTCAAATTAAATGAATGTAGGTATACAATCGGCGCGATATCTGTATATCTATAATACCACACTAAGCGAAGGAAAAATAAAATACCAACAACTACCTAACACCATCTATCTCTTCTATAATACATTTGTGCAAATGACGACGTGTCCAATTTGCCCTTGATATTTTTTTTCGCATTTGTGTTTCTTTTTTTGTCGATCACTCAGCCGCACATGTAAAAAATTCGCAAGCCAAAAATTCGCGAGCGAAATAGCGCCTGGCAGTAAGCAAAGCTCAGTTACTTTGATGGAGCATTTGTTGGATAGTCGTTAACGGCCGCGCAAATTTTTCGTATTTTTTTTTCTGTTAAGTGAGCAGGACCAACCGCATGCAGGCGTTCCACACAACCCATATGCATTTTAGCTAAATCGAGAGTATATTTTTTTGGCAAAATAAAAAAAGACCCCGCAATTGTGGTAGTTGTTGTGGGTGGCACGACCGATGTTTCGCACGTTATATAGTTTTTCGTTTTTAATTTTGCCCAAACTTTTGAATGTGTGTTAGTAAGTGATCTTGTGCAAAGTGTGTTATATTTTTTTTGGACAGACAACACTGGGCCAATACCAATATCGTAACTTGAGTGGACTTCTTCGTTTTGTGCAGTAACACTTCTTCAGTGTTGTGTTTTTGTTTTGTTTTGCCGACAACATTTAACTGGAAAAAATAAATAAATAAATAAATCAGCCACTCAAAGGGTGAAACGTCAGAGAAATTTTGAACATAAAAATTGTTGTGAAAACATTTGTCATTTTGCTGACTTGTTGTTCTTGAAATGAAGAACTTTGTTTGTCGTGTGGTGTACGAGTATCGTTCGAATCGATCCTTGGTGTTGTGCATTTGAAAGAAAAGAACAAAACATATAACATATTTGAAGTGAATCGCGAGTCCTTGTTCTGAGCAGAGACGGAGAGGACTCTTTTTGGGAAATTTTGTTTGTGATTATATTTTGTTGGAAAACTGCCGAACTTTGAAACTGATGGTTACTTTGGATTATTTAATTCGCTTGATATGACGAGGTTTGTTTAAAATAAGTTTTTTATTTTATTAAGATATAATTTAAATTTAAAAATGTTGATAGGGGTGTTCTTTGTAAATCAAAGTGAATCAAAGAATTTTTCTACGCCGACGGAAGTTGCTATATTGGCGGTAACTTTTTTTTATAGAAATTCCGAAGAAAACAGAATCGCTCCAGTCAAACAGAGACTTATTTTGGAGATTCTCACAGGATATACCTAGTCGGCCACTGTTTTATATTGTTCGCGCCCATTTACAAATTGCGTCCCACTCAAATCGCTCAGCCTATTACTAAATATTTGATACATACCTAACATGAGCGTATTTAAAATCTCACCCACTAGGACAACAATCAAAATGATCAAAGGCCATTTAAAAAAAAAAACCGAAACAAATTCAATTCTCTCTACAAAAATAAGTTTTTGTTGGGCGAAGATTTGTTGTAGCTCTGGGACTCGGAAACCATGTAGCATTTCATGCAGATACGGCATTCAATTGCGCAATCTTTTCTAAAATGCTTTTGACAATAAATAGTAATGTTATCACTGATTTTGGACTTATACTATGATCAAAGAGAGTCTTTTCAGACAGACATCTAACGTAACAAGCCTTCTAGCATCCCGTTTTAAAATTTAAGAACTATTCCTTTCTGTCTGCTTTATATTTGACATTCATTTCTCTGTGAAGTTTTCGAAATTTCATCAGATTCATCCTAATAAAATAATAGTACAAAAATTACCAACTGTCTTTTAAAACACAAGCGAGGTAGATACCATCGCCATACGTAGAGAAACTCAAGACTGTGCGATGGATAGGCATGTCCACAATTTTCTAAATCCTTGAATGATAATTGGGTCACAATATAAGATCTTGGGACCAATTATGTAGGAATTTCCGAGAGGTCCCGAGCAATTTTAGACAGCTAAGTCCAACGCTATATGTTGGCTCTGTTCGCTCTCAAATTGTGCGCGCATTTAAACGGAGATCTTTCTCATCTGCCGAAGCCTTTAGGGATAGGCTTAAAGACTCAAGGCATTGCGCATGCGCTGTATAAATAATAACTTACTTTCGCAGTTGAGTCCTGGGTCGGTAATGCGAAGTCGTTCTAAAACAGGACTAGAAACTTTTGCAGCCAAACTGTCAACTATCACCGTTCAAATAATAGCGTTGCCACCATTTCCCTCCATTTTGTAAAGCTATGGAAAAGTCTGTTGACATTGTGACATAAAAAAATAAATAAATATTTTGGCGCGACAGGTCTATTTGACCCAAGGCCTAGCTTCTCACAACCATTCGTTTTGTGTGGGTTTTCAATTTTTGAGACGAATGGAAGGGATCTACAATTTTACGCCGAGTCCAAACGGCTGATTGAGAAGCTCATTCATGACAGTTTTACTCTCGGATGTTTGTCAGACGTTCGCGAGAGGTGGCGCAGTGGAAAAAAACCTTAAGATGTAATTTGGCCCTCTCGGGATTCGAACCTGGAACCCCTCGCTTAGTAGCCCCACACACTACCACTAAGCCACTGCGCCACTGTGACATTGTGACATATTATTATTAAAAATGCTGGCATATTTTTCCTATTACTTGTTGCGTTGATCTCAGCCAGTTCCTCACAGCATTACAGATCCTTTCAACTCTATTGATAGCACGGTCGTAACAAGTGTTGCCATATATGACAGAATTATCTTTACTCTGACCGGAGAAAATTTAAAAATCCGGTCTAACCGATTTTTCGACCGGAACAATAATATTATTCTATAGACAAAAATGCAAAGCTTTTTAATGTGCATATTTTTTGTTTGTTCTTAGGATTTGTTTTGTAAAATAAAGAAACTAAACATAACCATTATATAGTCAAAAAATATTGCTATATTCTAATTTTGACCGAATTTCTGATTAAAAACTTTTATTTTAACTTTTGGCCGGATTTTTTGACAGAATTTTAAATAAATGAAATTGGTCATTCAGTCAGATTTGACCGGATTCCCTTATTTTTAGTGGCAACACTGGTCGTAACAGCTCTGTATCCTGACAGTTTGAATTTTAAAATAGTTTTACTCCTTTATCAGTGAAAATTTATTCTTATTTTTGATTGAACAAAAAAATATAATTCTATTTTATTTCCATGTCGTACCTTTATAAACACAAAAAAAAATAACTTCGCTGAATAAACAACCCGCCAATACCGAAATTCCCGTAGCTTCCGGATCTAGTTACCAACCTATTAGAATATAAATAAATAAATTTCTTTTTTGTTTGTGTCGTGATAAAATACTACTCAATACTCAAAGGTGAGCAGTCGTATCAAGGCGCCTACCATTTTCATTGTATTTTTCAAATTTAAAATTTTCCCACATTTATCTTCTCGAGGACGCCAACGATCAGTTTTCGCATTATCATGATTGCAACTATTTTGTTTACCGCTCAACTAAAACCCATCAGAAGATAGTAGCAATGAACTTCTTATCTTTCTATTTATATCGATTTACCATAAATAGCAATACACTGATGACTAACGAGCACAAAATACTACACACACTTGAGAACTGTTCACAAATCAGCGACTAGCTGCAGCCGCATTTTACAAAAACGATATCCACCCACTTCTTCATCTCTTGCATAAAATTGTATTCTTTCATAAATTGTAAAAAATAGCGATATAAACTCACCATCACCTGCGTTCACTGTTCACACATTCACAACCGAACTGGATTGAAAAATGTTTCTCACTACCAATTACTGTTCTAACATCAGGCAAATGAACCTTATCATATGCGAGTACAAAGAAAAAAATAAATAAAAATTAAACAGAAGCAATCACACGCGACTGTTATTTAATGTTGGTGACAATTTACTGGCGGCCTTTGATTTTCCGTATAATTAACACTAGAGTGTTAAGTGAATGAGAGTAAACACTGATTTGCAAGAAGTAACTGCAAATAATGACACGATGGACGTAATTTGTATTACCACTACAGTAGGGGGCGATTTAACGCGAATCACTTGGGTTTTTTTACGGAGGATATAAGGGAAAATGTTTTTTGTTTTATTTATAAAGTTTAAAGCAGACTTACTTTATCCGTCGCATCTTGCCCATGCGTGGCTTATATGTCACATTCCATAAGCATTTCATATGAGGCACTCAGCGCCAAAACGGCCTAAGCGCCAATTGTTCGAACTGCAGAAAGTGGGTGTGAAAAAAGGATTAAATCTTAAATACAGTTCTTATTTTGTTTATTATTAGTAAACAAGTTGAAATAGATTCTTTTATTTTAAACTAATACATATTATGTCAGTTGAATATGTTTCCGCAACGGATACGACTGATTTGTGCAAGTATATTTATAAATCCAGTCCGCTTTTAATATTTACTATTCCTCTTTTTAATTATTTATTTATTTTTAAACAAAAAACTTCAAGATTTATTAAAAAAACCCATCATGTGTCTAATTTATTGGCCTCTACTGTGGTGGGGGTGTGCAAATGCAACAATGTACAAAAAAACTCCTATCAGTTGTGTTGTTATTAAAATTATCTTTTGTATAATTTCAAAATTGCATCACAGGTTATACGGTTTTGATAAAACATTGACACTGCATGAAAGCAAAAGTGATGAGATCAGTCATTGTAAATATTTGGCACGTTTACCGGTTATATAACAAGGTGGCGTTTGCACAAGTGGTAACATAGTAGACATTTGATTCCGCAAAAAAAAATAACAATTAAAAACTTAGCTAATTAAAACACTTAGCAATAATTTAAAAATAATCTCACTAACAAATTGAAGCGTTACAAATATTATGTGTGAATATAATAATTTAATTTGATTTAATTACCACCCAAGCGGGGTATATATGCAAAATGGTTGCGAAAATGATTTTTGTATGCAGATGTAGGGTATGCTGATCGAAAGGGATCTGGGTTGTACATATTTGGGTTGGCCATGTCAGATTGTCGTAGTTACTCCAGTTATTAAGTTATATAGTTACTATAATTATTAAGTGCAATAGGACCATGGGGTGATCTTCTCTTAAATATATGTTGCATATTTTTGGGGTGATTTTAATTTTTGCGAGTTGTTAAAAAGAGGGAAGGGAAGTGGAGCTAAGAGATATCTGCTTACAAAATCTGTCACTTAAGCATTCATTTCCGGGAGTTATAATTTTTGCGACGAATGGCAGGGACCTCAAATTTTTGTTTCAAATTTCAGCCTTTCTCTGGGCGATCTTACTCTCAAATGTTTCACAAACGGTCGCAAGAGGTGGTGAAGTGAATAGACCTTAAGTTGAAGTGGCTGTCGGCTACCCGACACTCTTAGACAATTATAGGGTCCCTTGTGTTAAAATATACCTTAAGATTTGTAATTTGTGTTTTTCCGGGGATCGAAATTAAAGTCCTTCAGTATAACCACTGCGCCCAATCGGGTAACGTTTTTTCAATCATTTTGACTCGAAGGCCGCAAGAGGGGAAGACAAATCCTACAAAGTTTAAAAGTCAGATAAGTAAGTAGACTTTTAGCAGCAACGTGTTGGTTGGTAGTGGGCAGGCAAGTCTTTCGAAGGGCAGTTCATAAAAGATATTATGCGCCAGCTTATAAGGACGATAGCCTTCGTTTTATGAGTTCGGGAGCAGAAAAGCTATAAATGTACATCTTTGATCGTGCGGTTTCAGTGTTTGCTTCGTCTAGGATTTTATCAACTGATGACGCTTTGATGTGATCTGCGTCCATATAAGGCCGGGTCCACAACTAAACACTGTGGTGTCAGAGACTCCAGTCGTTTTATATGTTTTCTCTTTAATCGTAGATGATTTTGTTCTGTCCTTGCACTCTCTCCATGATGCACGGCACTCCAACTGACCGAATCGGAAGTATTTTTGACGAAAAGTCACAGAGTAGCTTCTTCCATTCGAGTGCAGGTCCTACCTTGAATCCAATTTGGATCTGCTGGTGTCTTTTAATCAAGGCAAGCCCTTTAGATCCTGCGGACAGATGCCCAGCCGCCCATCAGCTGGGCGAACATTCGTCATTTTGGCACCCCATGAAAGAGGGACCCAAAAAATTCGGTTAAACACATTTCATTAAGCCTTCGCCTACCTACAGATCACATCGAGTAGGTTCAAATTCAATATATCTACATTCGCCATCAAACAAAGGATGACCTCATTCGCATATACGCGAATCTGAGCACAACACTAATGTTGTTGTTGTCCATTGCCCTTTTGTGTCAACCTCTATCAAAGCTAGAGCCTCACCCAATAGTTGCCATGCCATACACCACAGCTGTCTATTTATGTGTGTATACAAGTATTTCTTTTCCGTCTCCCACCTACTGACATATTGCGAATTCAATGCGCGCATGCACAATCCAATAGAATCAAAACCTATTAACTATGCTTGAATTCTGTTACGATTTTTTTTTTTTTTGTATTTTAATTCAAAACAACAACAGTAAAGGCGTTTAGATTGTCCTTCAAAAAAAAAAAATAGTCAAAAGCAACAAATAAAACAAAAACTAGGTAGAGCGGTCGGTGTCCCCCCCCCCCCCCCTATCTCTCAGCCAAAATGACAGCATAACTAAAATGACCACCACCAGAAACAACAATGAACATATCGACCATCACTAATTTATATGCACTGGGGTTTGTTTCGATTCGATTGTCGCATGCCAACATGTGTGTGCGAAAATTATCAAAATACGAAAAAATTCCATGCAAAAAAAAAAAAGCCAAAACAGAACTGCTTACAGATACTTTATTTGTTTCGGTTTGTTCTTTTATTTGGTTTATAAAATTATTTACTTCATCAAACGGCATACCCTGAATCCGGATTTATTTATTTTTTTCCTTTACATTTTTGGGTGCTAAGCCCAGCAGCAGCAGCAGCTCCTTACCTGCATTTTATGTGCGCGCCTTTGTATCTTGTTCAGTTGACTATTGTAAAATCAAACGGATAAAAGGAAGAAAAACAAAAAGAAATGTGTATCTTTACCTTGATAGATAAATTGTGCTTGTATGTCACGTAGGTACGAGAAGAAGGTATAAAGCAATGTTTTTATTTGTCTCCTTTTTATTTATCGTCGTGTTTTTTTTCCTGCCTTGTGACTGGGTTCCTTTGCCAATTTTTGTTTGCAAATTTTTTTTTGCGATGCAAAAAATAGCTTTACGAAGAATATTTTTGTGTGTATCTCCAAAATGCTACACAGCGTTCGATTTGATTCTAAAACTTGATCGTGGCGCATCGCATACAGAACCCAAAAAAAACGAAAATTTAGAATTTGTAAATTTGTACCAACTCATCGTCGCCGTATCTATGTGCACGAGCTTGGGCCTGAACATGCTGTCATCTAGCATCAAGTTGTTGACGAAAGCGCACGTGTGTCGCAGATTTTTGCAGTCGTGTATCTGTGTATAGCGCTGTTGCCGAAAATTAAATAACTTCAGCAGACAGCAGACACAAATTACAAAGGTCAAATTGATAATAATAGCTTTGCTTTCTATTAAGCGAGGGGGGAGGGGTAAAAAATAAACCACTAAACCTTCCAAGGACACATGACTAAACAGACGCATAGCCATAGACATTCGCGTACTTTAAGTATCCAAAGTAATTACTGAAACAAATGGCACAACAGTAACACAGTGTTGGGTGCAAGAGCGAAATAAAAGTTGCAAAACTGTGCAAATTTAGCGAAACAAATTTTTGTACAAGGTCTCCAGAGCTGTGCTGTGATGGGCTGCGCGTTGATCATGCCTTGATTTTTAGTAAAGTAGTCGTTACCAGTTGCCTACTGGTGATGGTGGTGGTAGTATCTATATCTGGTTGTGTTTTATTGCCAAAAGCAAATAGTTTGACCTACAACAACTACATCCATCATCAAAGTCGTTGTACACGTTTGCAGATATACTGGGCTTAGTTAGCTGAAATGCAAAAATTCACCCATCAATGTGGAGGATTTGTTTTACTTTGTATTCATTCAAATATTTGTTTGTCTGTTGGTGGTTGCTTTTCACAATTTTGGACACTTAATGGATGTATGGCGATATAGAATTTAGATTTGTATGGGTTTGCTTGCGGGCTTGCAAGACGGTAAGGTAGGGCAGTGTGCATGTATATACATGGCCGTGAATTGAATTAATTTGATGGGTCTCCCTTTTCTGTTGTTACTTATGTGTTTATTGTTTTTTTGTTATTTTTGTTTTTGAAAGAATTTACTTCACGCGCGGTGTTGCAAATTTTTTAGTTGCATACAGTCGCGTAAACATGACCTTGGTGCTGGTGCTGCGAGATGTAGATATATATTTATTTATTTTTGTTTGTTTTTGTTTTCTTTATTTTTGTTTTTGTTGTTGAGTAGACTGCTTCGTGGGCAGGTTTTTTTTCTTTATTTTTTTGTAATATTGAACTTGTGGAATGCAGACTTGGAGGGCTTACATTTGTGCTTGGGAGTTTGTTTTGTAAGACATAGGTATATATTTTGATGGCAGTGGAATATGGTTTTTAACAGTTTTTAAAAATGTGCTTCTTGGAAAAGTTTATCGTTTTGCTCTAGACATTGCCAAATTTTAAGTCAATGGTTCAATTAGGATCAGCAGAACACTTCGGCTCCAATTTGTGCACCCAGTTTGCTGTGACGTAACAGAGGTGAAGAAAGCAAACACGTGTATGGCGTATTTTTGTGTATTTAAAAACGTCACTCGTGCTTTAGTTAGCCTACAATGTGTCGAAGAGCGAAGATGCATTTAAGGTTGCTTTACTTGCTGTTGGATTTGCAAGATATGAAACAATGAATGCAGTTTTGTGTTTTTGTGGGGTTTCAACTTGGAACCCATCGCTCAATGGTCCAGAAAATAGCTTTTCGTCAATCTGTCGCCCTACTGTCGGTTAATACAGTTCACTTAGTGGAACATATTGACATATTGACATCAAAAGTCTAGCGTCTAACGTAGTAAAGTCTATTTTTAAGCAAGAAAAGAACTGCCCATTCTTAGTGTCTTAGTTCCTCTCCTATTTGTGGTGAAAATGTCCTCCAGTCCGTCGCACTTACTACGAGTTTGTAAAGTGGCTTCGGAGTTCAAAAGTATCGACCAATTTTGAGAGTATTTGGAGGCCGAACATTTATTGCAAACAATTTTCTAAAATTTAATCTTATTTAGTTTATCAGGACAGATCCTTCCAAAATATCCGCACATATAAAATTGGTTAGTCAATTTAATTTCATGAGCAAAACTGTTTGATCAAAAACTCATCTATTAAAACCTCTCTAGTAAGAGAAGACAAATATTCGGAAACAATATAATCCCTGGTCATGATTGATTTATGTAAATTTTTCCAAACAAAAAAATAGAAAAACCCTTTAGTTTAAATATTTCTCAAGACGTCCCCACCTACGCCGTCTTCTTTAATAAGACCAATCAAAACTTGTTTTTAACAACTCCACCTGTATGCGTCTCAAACCTTCGTTCATGCCACCTGGACTTTTTTCCAAAATCAACCTCGGCACGTGCCTGTTTCATCATGAAATCTATTTAAATGTATCACCTGATAAATTCCATTTCGCCATAAACAATGAGTCTTCAAACTGTCCCGTACCATGCATCCACAAGTCGCCAAAAAAAACAGAAAAAAACCCCATTTCCATAAGGAACAAATGAAGGAAACATTTTAAATTGGATTCTTTTTTTCTATATAGATTTTTGCAAAAATGTAACTCGCAAATCCGGTTTCAGAAATGAAAATACATACATTAACATTTTGAATTTATATAATTATTTCAATTTCAATAATCAAATGCAAATTTCAAAATAGCAGTCAAAAATCTATAAAACCGCCATTTATACACTTCATCTGTTAAACACATTTCCTCCCAAAATGAATGGTCTGCTCGTGTTCAGCTATTTCTTACTGTAATTAACATATTTTTAGTGTTATGTAAAACCAATAAAATAGCAACAAATCTTTAAAAACAATTCAACAAAAAAAAAAAAAAAACTTTTAACTGCAGAGATAGAAATAAATGCAGACAGTGAAGACACAATAAATTATGTTCTCCACAACAGCAGCAACAACAAAACGAAAAGAAAAGACAGAACACGACCGACGCGACTGGACTGTGTTGGAGGATGCGAATAAAACCGAACAAAAGCGAAAAAATACCCGAGGTGGGAAGGGAACCCAAAATGAAGCATAAAAACCAGCCATCGGAATGTGTGCATTGTTACTTTGTATTTTTGGCAACCAACGTATTGTGTATGTGCATGTTGGAAGTTGTATTTATTTTGTCTTCGGACAGACCTTGAAAATATTTGGAATTCTTTGTCATAATCCTTAATTGAAAACACATCAGAACCGGTCGATCCTTTTTAGTTTTTTTCTGAAAAATAGGCACGGCACGAGAGTGAGACATAAATTTCAAACTCAAAAGTCTTTTAAGTGTTCTCGGCAGATTGACATTAAGATTGGGCGACATTTTTTATAGTTGCGACCTGCAACTGACTGGGGGAAAAAAAAGTTACTCATACGCCCACGAATCGATTGCAATTACTATTTGAAGTGAGATAATTGTGTGCACTTTGTGGAGTTCGTTGACTCGTTTATTTGATGGTAGATAGCGCAATGTGAAATAAGATAAAAATAATAGCAGAATGTGACTTTTTTGCATAGGGAAGGGTGGGATATAGCTTAACTAGACTTGACTAGAAGGAGTTTAAGCAAGTAACATTTATAAGTGATTATGAGTAAAGTGTTTGATGGGCAACTTTTCATTTTGTTGGCAGTTTTTTTTTTAACTTTTTAATATGCATGGTTACATTCATGTGTATTCTGTTGGTGCATCTTCCAACATTTATTAAACAGATGGACCTCGTATATGGCCTTTCCTCGGAGTACTTCTAATAAATGTTATATTTCTGAATAGGAAATTGCTCTGAAATTAATTGTTGCCCTTAAGAAAAATTGCCTACTATTTTGCGAAGCATAAATCAGAATGTCGACTATTTTTCGATACCAAAAGAATTTTTAAACTCGAACGTCTGACGATCTGAAATTGAACACCCCCGCATTTTTGAAAAATTTGTATGGTTCCATTTACAAGATCCTGTGCCAAATTTAGCCAAATTCTGTTATTAACGGACCTACAATGTATAAAAAGTCTGTAGGTTAAGCTGTTTCGTTTTTGTTTTGTATACTTTTGTTCAAAATTTACATTTTCATTGAGTTAGAACTTTTAAGTTATACCAATTTTACAATCCACGTAATACATAAAACCATGTTCTGCAGTCCTACAAAATGTAAAGGCTAACGTCGTGAAAATTTCAGATCCATAGTTGAACTATCAAATTATTTAAATCTAGCTGAACCGTGCTCGCCTTGCTTCACCCGCCTGCCACTTTTAAGACAAAAAGATTTACGCAAAGTTCTGTTTTTTTGTTCCCTCTTACCCACCTCAAATGTCGACGAAAAGGAAGCAACACGAATGAAACAACGTGACACACGAATCCCACCAGCCCATTTCCAAACTTTTCCCAATAAACAACATCTGAAAATTTGTTCAACCAAATCAAATCTATGCGCTGGAAAGAGAAGTGCAAAACATATGATCACATTAGAGCGTTATTACCTTATTGTAGGTTTGGCACGCCCTTTACAGCCCTCTCCATACAAGTTTGGTTTTCAATAGAAATTCTAGTGAGCCTTTTGTCTTGACGGAGCTTTGCCAGTTCATCAGCTGGTTCGTTCCCATAAAAGCTGTCATGCCCTGAAATACAAATTGGATTATAGTATTATTTGGATTTAACGAGGCGAGCTCCTACAAGGATATTTTGATGAACATTTTCGCGTTTTAACTTAATTTGTCAGTCTGCGGCTTTTTACTTCATTGATAGTTCGAATCCCGAAAGAACCAAATTACATCTTAAGGTTTTTTCTACTGCGCCACCTCTCGCGAACGTCTGACAAACATCCGAGAGTAAAACTGTCATGAAAGAGCTTCTCAATTAGCCGTTTGGACTCGGCGTAAAATTGTAGATCCCTTTCATTCGTCCCAAAAATTTAAAACCCACACAAAGCGAATGGTTGTGAGAAGCTAGGCCTTGGGTCTCACAGAACTTTCGCGCCAAAATATTTATTTATTTTTATTTTTATGAAAATAAGAAGCTACTCCTCTGTTGCTTATAATTGTTACATAGTTCCGATCTTTGTCTTACAGTAGTAGGCTGTTGAATCGGGCCTGTTTACTAATTTTTATCGCCATTTGTGGGTTCGTTACTCAAAGACGTTCTATCTCTAACATTGAACTCCTGTATGTGTGACTGATGATCATATTTTTTCCACCGCTTGGTTTGCAGATGAAAATCTTTGCTCTACCATATAAGTCAGCCGAGTTTTGATCAATGGCTTGATTGACTGATTTATTGTTACTGGCCCCCCTTCCTATTTTCATTTCTGCAGTAAATTGATTAACTGCAAAAAACACACTTTACAAACAGCGCAACTCCTTCGAGCGAAATGCCCTCAATAACTCCCGATGTCTTATTTCCTTTTCCATTCGAAACTTTCCATTTTCGGCAATTTGTCAACAATTTTAATCCGCAACAATTACACACATGGTCTCCTACCATCTACCAACTCCAGATAAACCGCACATATAAAATCTTGATAGGTGAAACTTTTCTCTCGATTCAACCCCCCATCCTGCGTGATAAGCCTCAAAGCACTCTGCAAGCAATTAAAATACACAAATTGAGCAACCACTCGACTGAACATAATAATAATTTTAGAAACCCTACCCCCCATCCGCAAAATGTTCCTTTACCTTGCAGTAATGTCATAAACTAAGAGAGAGAGTTGTCACACTCCCACTATTCCAATCCGCACACTTTATCCTCCAGCAAAGGCCAAAGACAAACTTTAACTTTTACTTGATTTACCATATTTCAATACACTTCTGTAGTTCTATCCTATACAGCTCGCAAGTGGAGTATCCTGATGCACTCACCTGTATAAGTGTATCTGTATATATGTTCGGATGGTATAAAAGTTAAGCCAAATTTAAATTTACCTTACACAAAATTCAAAGTGATATGGAAACTATTTACGAAACCAGAAAGGAAAATCGTTTAGGAGGCATTTGTTTAGCTACAAATTTCTCGAGCATTTACTGTTTATGCATTTCGTAAAGTTTTCCTTTTGACTTGCTGGCTGGCGTTCTCTCTCTCTCACTCTGTGTGTGTGTGTTTTATCTTCTTAAGTCGTTAGTTTAACTTAACTCCTTGGTCCTTGGTCGGAAGATGCGAGACTGTATAGTGTATATGCATGCCGATGTGTTAAGAAGATGCACAGGTGCCCGGCTAGAGCCCAAGAAAGTGCTGAGTGTGAGGATATTTAAGTTTTTGGTCAAAAGTTAAAATTGTTGACCTTAAATACTGTTTTGCTCTTGTACGATATTCAGATGCATGGGCTGAACTAGCTTGCTGTCTCTTTTAGACGAAGGTGCAACTGTGGATGAGGGATACAATGTTTTGGTCATGGAATATATAGTTGGAAGGATGTTTCTGTTGCTGTTGTTTATACTTGTTCGACTTGTGGCTTAAGATTTGTCGAGGTGGGATTTTCTCCACCTACAAAAGGCAGCTGCTTTTCTGGTTAGTGTGCGGTAGTAATGTTTATTTTCGATTAACTTACGGTTTGCACTACATCCTGTATTAAAGTATTCGTAATTCATGCTCTCTATCTCAGTGATGACAGACGTAATGCTACAAATTTCCCACCAAAATGACGGAAAATTTCCCCTATTTAAATTTCCAATATTTAAATCTCTTCGTCAAACTTTATTTAATTCAAGCAGACAACTAATCATCCCGGTCCTGCTGTATGGTGCAGAAGCATGGACCTTGTCAAAAGCGGATGAGAACCTTCTGGGATGCTTTGAGAGAAAGATTCTTCGAGTGATATTCGGTCCAGTTTGTGTCAATGGAGTGTGGAGAAGAAGATTCAACGACGAACTCTACGGGCTATACAGCGACGCTGACCTAGTCAAAAAGCTGAAAATACAACGGCTGGAGGGGCTTGTTAGTTGAGGCCGTGGTCCACCCCGGACTGTAAGCGCCACCAAAAGTAAAAGTAAAGTAAAAGACAAATAAAATATGCACTGATGCGTTTTATTCTATAACCATCTTCGAACATCGCGAAACGCGACATCCCAGATCTGTGACAAACTTCAGTTTTTTTATGCAATTCTATTTCAGGCAGTCAATGGACTCAAAAACAGACTAGAATATTATATTCCACCCTACTGAAGTGCATAGATTAGTAAAATCCGAAGGAAAGGGTTTACTTGTTGTTGATACTGATAAATCACTATGGTCAAGTCACAGTAGCGGCCCAAAAAATAGACTAGCAGTGTTTATTGTTCGGGAACTTCGTTACCGAGGGGGATAATGTTTGTGACCAAACCACACTAAAACCCTAGGTACATCCACCGGTGAATACTGCTGAATCCAATTCTTTACAGTGAATGAAGCTAAGATATAAGCGATATTACTCGCGTTTTATACCTTTTGGCTAATAAAATAATCTTTATAACGTAGTTAGAAGTAGTTGGCCTTTTTCATTTTCTCAACCCTTTTTTCTTGAATTTAAACAAGTTCAAACCAGATATATCTTAACTAAAAACACTTTAATCATATTCTGGATCAACCTCTAACCATCCAATTTAGGTTCTAGTTGAATTTCCGTGTATTTTTGTTAAAAAAAATAAATTTGTTAAAAAGAACACAATTTTAGTAGATACTCTGTTGTTGCAGTTTTTACAGTAGACGCTCGATATAATGAACTACCTATAAAAAATCACATCTGTTCACTTAATCGAAATTGTTTACTATTTCGAGCGGGAGTTTTTAAATGTTTACCAAAGCTCTACTAGGTATAATTAAAATTCTTTGTTTTTTCTTTTAGATTTTTTTTTATTAATTCAACAGTTTAAATAAAAAAACATATAAATTCTTATTTTAAAGCACTAAAAACAATAAATACTATCAACCTTTAAAAAATATTTATTCACTATACCTATTGGATAGTTCACTATACCGACCTCGTACTGTATTTCTAACAAAGCTGGTTGCCTGACTTACCGTCCATTCCCTTCAATAGTTCCCAAGCTGCCAACAGTTCCGGTAGCCTTTGACTACCCTAAAATATAACACCAAGTCTATCATTATAACTTACAACTTTCTAATCCCAGCTATCCCAAGTAAAACCGAACAGATTATTAAAATTGCTAATTAGCTAAATTTGATCGTTGCCAATCTGATCGTTAGCCATGGACATAATTACTCTTTATGGGAAAGAATCGGCCCTCCCCCCATGAAACGCCACACAAAGGACGGTGTGAACATCATCACTATAAATATTTTTCTTTTATTTGTAATGACAAACGATCTAAAGATCCATTCCATTTTCACAAATTTCCGAATGTGTATTTCCCACAGGAATCATAAATCATCACACCATCTATTCCCAGAAATCCATTAATTACAACATTCCCTATGGCAAAAAGCGAGTGTGTAAAAAGTCAATAACCTCTCACAAAAAATTAGAACATTCTATTTATATCTAGACCACCTTTGTAAATAGGTTCGGCTCGATTGTGGATATCCATCCATTCACAGCCAGTATCTATCTCTTTCGATACGATATTTACACAAGGGTCTCACGCTGTAAATGTAAACACGATCTTGTCGGTTACCAAAAACGAGCAGCGTAACTCATATAGGTGATGCAAATTAGGTAAAAAAAAACTCCAAATAGAAGCCAAGGCTGAAATAAACAAAAAGGAAGAGGTGAAAATAAAATAAAATTACTTAGCGCCCTTTACCTTGCTGACACACATTTTATGGTAAAATATGTTTCGGGTGTTCCTCCTCCTGCTTCGTATTTCTTTTTGCAATGCCAATAAATTACGCTTCACGTTTTGAGTTGTGGTTGACGAAATTACCATCGATGACCTCACGTGTTGCGTGAATGAATAAACACCGCTAAGGGAATCGGCATATGCCTCCGCCAGCACCGCTGTCTGTGCGTATAAACTATTCGTTTCAAGGAAGTTCCAGCGACCGAAATTCCGTCGGTATTTTTGGACTGCTTCGAGGAAAATCATTTAATTAAAATAAATTATCATATCAAAAACAACCAACGCAATTTACAATGTTTAACCGAAAGTACATTGCAGCGTGTGGGTGCGCGCCTGACAGCGTTTTAGATACCAACCCAATAGAATATAATTTTCCAGAACAAAATAGGACACCAGTGGACACTTTGTCAGCCCCAGAATGCAAAAGAAAAATAGAAAATGAAATTTCTTTCTCTGCGAAAAATAGTGTAAAATAATTGCCACCAACAAAAAATGTCATGTACATGTCCGCAGTTAATTTACATCCTCCGCAGCTAAAACTCGTACAAGCGCACACCTATATCAGCCAAAGGAAGTGCTACTATTAAATATTATTTTGTATGCGCAAACAAGAACAGCACACCATCAATTAGAAACAATATTTTCAGCTCGTCATCGTCACATAAAAAGGAAATACGTTTGCAGCGAATGCCACCTCCATGAAGTGATCTCGTTCTGTCTGCCACAGCTTGGATAAGTTAATTTTTCAAACCGCACCAAGATGATGAATGATCCTAAATATCTTTGCGGTTGTGTTTGGATGCCTAAGCTTGGAATGCTCTTTGCAAGAGTGAATCTGATTTGGTTTTTTATCTATAAATAGATTTTGCGTTTATTAATCTTGTTTTGCGAATGTATTATCATTGCGAAAATATTAATTGTTGTGTAGATTTGGGTCGAGTCACACACGGCCGGCAGACTTTGCCCGGTTATCACTGTGGTACAAGTAAGTAAGCCAAAATGTCAATCATCATTATTGTGGCAACCTACACCGGTTTCTAAATATAAGCTACAAGTTTTTATAAATACGAGTACAATTTTATCAAAACTACGATAAACTACGTATTCAGTTTACAACATGTGACCAATTTTTGCATTTAATGAAGGGTGACTTTGGTGGGGCTTAATCTTATCAAGATTCATATGTTTCTTGGCTGACAAATGATACACCTTGTGTTGGGCTTCATAGTTCAGTTTGATTACAATGGCTACGCGCGTGTGTATCGAAGGGTGCAAGGCAATTTCGCAAGTGATTGTTTCTCCTTATCGGTGAAATTTTTAATTTTACTCTTTTTTTCAGTCGATAAATTTTGTTTTTGAAGTAACGATAAGGTTTAGGGAGATATTGTACCCATATATATAACTGGGCATGGGTGCATAAATTCGTGCTATTTTGGCGTTTAATCTTTTCGATTGAACCGACTTTATCCAGTTTGGAATAGAGTCATGTTGAATTATTACCTCTGATAAAAAGCCAAGGGTACATTTTCAAAAGAGGCTTCCTTCTACACATATAAACATCGTCAAGCTACTAGCTTTTGTGCTAAAACTTAAGGACATAAGTTCTTCGTCTCATTTTAGTGGTAGTAAGGTAGCATAGCTCATAGCTATTAAACATGTAACCTCTTGGTGGTCTATAAAAAGAACATTTCTTACTGGTTGTCAACATAGTACAACACGACCTTTGAAGTCTTTAAGATCGCCGATGCTTTGCCCACAATACGAGTTAGCTGCGATATTCCAAAAGAAAATAAGTTGAAGACTTCTCCCCTGGATGTAATAGTACTCAGTTTTGAGATGAACCCATGCTGATTACAGTCTAAAAAAAATTAATTTATTAATTTATTTATTTTCTCAGTTTAGTGTAATGGAAAGAAGCAGTAATTAATGGACAGAAGCATAATTTGAGGCAATCGTTTTCTTGATTCTGTATAAATAGAGTCGTCAGTTTTTCCGATAATCATCGATAAGCATTTAAACAACGAGCAATTCAACGCATTTATCGGTCTACAAAAGACAAAAACAGTTGAGAACTGTTCAGCACATCGTTTCAAAAATAAGGGAAAGCCAAAAACCCATCGTCCAATAGCTTTATTTTCCACGTCTTTTAATGTAATGTAAACGGCAATATTAGCTGAAAATATCTAATATCTATAAAGCTACAGATTATTAAGCTATCTTTCGTAACGCGCTGGTCTACTGAAGATGGGGTCTGAAACAGAGCTCTAATACGCATAAACGGATCCTTTGAATGATGAAACTGATGTCTAATTCCACCCGAAGTACTTCACATTGCAAGCCCTCCATTTCCTGTCGCTTTTCCGTTTCATGGGAGTACGGAATGACTGTCCAACGAACCAATATAAGTTATACTTCTTTTATCTCTCTATTTTTTTTGAAATTCTAAAATTATTTTGCATGTGCGTGAATTTGTTCAGGTATCACTCAAAAACTGCTCAGCCTATACGCATAGATTCTTAAGAAAAGCATCAGCTAAACATGGGTCAACATTTCGTTTTTATTTTAACCCAATCGACAAACGGAAGATGTAGGAATGTAATATTTTTCGAAGTGACTGCCTGTTGCCCACGGCACATAAAATTGTTTTGTCAGTCCACAGGTGTCTTTCATTGTGAAATATGTACCTGGACTACAGATGAGTTCTCGAAAATGAAGATCTTTACGTGGGGGAAATAGAATTTGGGTGGCACGAAAAACACAGCTCACGACCTTTTCTAAGAAAGAAGCACTAACCAGTAGCCAAGTACCACAAATGAAAATGGACAGCCAACCAATTTATCCCAAGGAGTTCGTCCATCTTCTTAAAGTGTTGGGGAATATTATATAAGAACCACTTATCTGATATTCACCCTTATTGCGAAGATCAACAGTTGATATAATTTATCAATTGAGTTTAAAGTCGGTATTGTGAAAATGAATATTGTGCTATTGTAAATGCCTTCAAAATATTCCTACTGGGAATGTGCGTCTGACTTATTTTTTTATTTTGAAGAACATACAGACTAAATCATCAGAAATCTATAAAATCAATAAAATTAAAAACGAAATTGTGTTGACAAAAAAAAAGGATACGTAAAAAAAATAATGAAAAACAAAATTCAAAATGATTTCAATTTTTTGATGAAGATGAAGAGTTGGATGATCCTGCTGTCGTTGAAATGGGAAGAAAGCGAAAAAGTTTAAGGGATGCATCCAATCCTATCCAAGGATTAATTTTTTGATATTTTCCAAGAAATTGAGGACAAATTAAAGCCAAACATTTTGAAACTAGCAACAGTGCTAAGATTCTGTAAACATGGGAACTACCAGTTGAATTTGAGAAATGATTTGTTGCTTACTTCTTTTTGAGACCTTTGAAAAGAAATTAAAAAATTGATCATCTATTTAACTCGAAACTCACATTTTTTTAGTTATTTTTGTAATCAGCACAAACTCATCAAATGCAAGTTTACGATTGAAAAAAAAAAAATTGACAGCTGACAAGAAAATCGATGAAAATTGTTGATCGCAATACCGTTTTTTTTTATTCACAATAGATTATTAAACAAAAAATTACAATGGATCAACAATATAGACTGTTGACAGCCACAATATCATTTAATAAAATAGATTGATAAATGTCAACTATTAACAGTTGATCTTCGCAATAAAGGTGATTGTGATATTGCAAGACCAGCGCCCTTAATAAGTTGAGTTACCTATTTACTGCAAAGAGGTACCCCATCCCAGGGAAACTGTTTCTTCTTTGCAACTCGGTTTCCATATTTCCAGGGGGCTACAATTTAAAACAAGGTGTAAAGCTTAAACCTTTTCGCATTCATTTCAGTTCGCTGTTTAATCGTTATGGGTTCAAATCCTATCAAATGTAAATTGCACACGAACTCAAATTGAGCCATCCTATTGAATAAGTTACAGCAGAAAGGAAACACTTCAAAACGGCCTACAAGGCGTTTACCTATTTCTAATTAACCAATTCCCACAAAACACTCCTTAAATCAGTGGACAGGTCTGGGTTTTTTTTTTTAAACCTTTGGTAAACCAATCCCAATCCCGATGCAACTAAAAATCCCACAGTCCCAAACATACTGCGCAAGGGTCAAGCTACCACACACTGATTTTGAACTCCGTGACACTCAATCTGTCTTTTTGCAAAAGTGTACCCCACTGCCCCTAACCCATCCCTATGGAAAGCCCACAGCATACGATCATCTTGAAAAATGTCTTCGTGTAACCTACAGTTAACTTTATCCACGTCCCAACCAAAACAATAAGGAAAAGAGAAAAAATAAAAACCATAAAAATGAATAAATGAAAACTGGCCACCGATAAATGCCCAACCACGGGCATGTTTACTCGCATAGGCTTCATATGGCAGGCAGCAGATGCCACCATCAACCAGTACAATTTCAATCCGCAGAAGCCCACGATCATGTTGATCATGCTGGTGCTAGAGCTGCTGCTAGAGCTGGTGGTGCGGTATACGGTGGTGATGGTGGTGGTACGCTTCGATAGTTGCCCTGTTGTACCGCAAGGCAAATAGATAAAGGTGCAACTTACTTCCTTGGTTGCAGGTTGTTTGGGCGGTTAGTTGGTTGCTTAGATGCTGCAAGAGATCCCTGCAATACTGCAAGTAGGCGCATGCGTCCAGTTTGTCAATTATATATATATTTGTTGTTGGTATATTCTCCGCCTAGGGTAGAAGATATCTTCTTCGATTCAATTCGGTTTTTCTTACTTCATTTTCCACTTGGCATGAACCTCAGAGAATGTAACTGTATCTTGCATGTTGCATGGCGGCTTTTTCAAGATATCCCCCATCAGTGCGGACTGCGGATGGATGGACACTGACGGTGGACCAGTGAGTGCTATGGCCGATGCACGGCTACTAGCTACTACTATACAGCAAACCAACGGAACGGAGAGTCATGTGGCACGCTTGAGTTTTCCTCTATTTAATAATCCGATTAAGTGCAACCGGTTGGATGTAGGTTGATAAACCCTTTTCGCGCATGTGAAGATATTTCGTATGGTTAACTAGTAACTAGGGAAAATCATTGTACGAACGTTCTCAGGTGTCCGGTCGTTCGGTCTCCGTTTGTGACTTGAGAGGAATTTACTCGGTTTTGAGACATGACCATTTATGGACGATGGACGATGGAACTTTAATTGCTCCATGACAGCCGCGGTATGTTGGAGTATGCACACGCGTACTCGTATACCAGTTCGATACAAATTATCGCACAATGACAATTTTGTGTGTGACCTCAATTATATAGGATAGGGGAAACATGTCGCTTCGGATTTCATCCAGCAACATTGCTGAAAAACATTGCAATGAACTATCTAGATCCAAATGGATGACAGGTGGCACATACCGCAATACAAACTCTCAGCTCTTCGGAGGAAATAATTAGATGGCAGCCCGTAAAGGCGTGTGAGGCAGAGGTGGTTCGGTGCAATTATCCTATTCGTCCGAGCTGAGTGTTGTTATTTAGTAATAAATATTTACACTTTACTGGGTGGTGTGATGCTGGTGCAGTCGAAGCGATTGCAGTCGCTACAAATCGTCAATTGCATGTTGCGTTCAAGTTTGATGGGCTATAAACATTTTACGGTATGTAGGAGCTGGCTAAAACGACAGCCGAAACTGGATTTGGCGGAATCTTTGGAGGAATCAGCGAAAAGATATTTTAATTAGGCCGGCTGTGTTTTGTTTGTGACTGAAATGAGTGTTAATTGAAAGTTATCTTTATGTTCATAGTTCATAGCTTTGAATTGAGGATGATATAGACATTTGAAGGACATTTATTGCAATCTTAGTTAGACCGTTCGGAGATGATGTTCAAGAAGATTATGCGATAGAAACTTGCCCTCTATTTGTTAAGTTTGTCTTTATAATTCTTAGTAAAGGAAACCAATTTTTCAGTCTCCACATTAACATCGCCATAAATAATTTGGGACTTTTTTTATGTAATTTTCAAAATCTATTCAGGCAAAGCAGTTATGAAAAATTGCCAGAAGCCCGCAAAGGATCCTAGGCCTAGCTCCCCACAACCAATCGTTTTGTATATGTTTTTTTTTCATTATTGGGACAAATGAAGGGGATCTACAATTTTATACTGGTTCCGAATGGCTGAATTGAGAAGCTCTCTGACGTTTTTCAGACGTTCGCAAGATGCGGCCGGCGCAGTGGACGAAAGCTTAAGATGTGATTTTAATTTTTCCGGGGATTGAACCTGGAAAAAACTTCAACATTTGATTTTTTACATTCGATGAGTCAGAAGTAAACAAATAAAATAAAAAAAGTTAGTACTTTCGAATCCCTCTAAGAACCTCGTTCAACTCAAATTTCCCTCTAATTCGAATTTTTGGACCCAATTTTTGCATTCGCTTCAATTTTGCATAGAAAATTCATCCTCTAAGTCGAAATCCCTCTAACTCGAACATATTCTTTTGATTCTTGACCTATTACAATATGTCTCTAAGTCGAATTTTTCGTCTGAAGAGGGGTTCGACTGTATTTACTTTAAAATAAAGATAGACATATAAATTATACAGTGTTTCTATAAATATATATTTAAAATTTTAAGCTGGTTGTGTCCCGCTTTTTGCAGTGACTTGTCGTACTTTTATACTAAACCAACTTGCATCTTCAGTCATTCACTTGATTGCAAAGGAAACATTTTTAAACAACCAAGAAGTCATGAAAACAACATCAGCGCTTAGAAATCTAAGTAACTACTAAAAGAAAAAATGTACATCCATAGTTATTTTGTTTAAAAACATTCCTTTGAAACATATTTTGTTTATTACTTATCTGACAATTCCTTCAATTTGAAATATCAATCATTAATCAAGTAATATGTAAGCTAAGCTTGTTGATGAAATAAATAAATAAATATTCTATTCTTCTTAGAACTCAGGACGTAAACAGTTCTTGCGTAAACAAAAAAATCTTAGACAGTTGTGTCATAAGTTGCTGGATAATTTTTTTTTTTTTTTTTAAGAGATTTTAAATCATTTTTAAACTTAAGGGTACTTAAGTGGCTCCACGTAAATCGATAGAATCTGAGACAATTCTCTTACATTAAATATCATATTCATACACCCAGCGCGATCATGTATATTTGTGGATTTTTGATACATGAAAACATTTAAAATCAACTGCTAAATTGCGTAAATTTACCTGTAGAAATATAAGGTATACAAAATTCAGTTGGTACAGTCTGGAGGTGCAGTTTTGCGAATCGCCTTCCGAACTTGTTTTATGCCAGTTGCAAAAAGGTGCCTATAAATTGCGACTTGTGCTTCTGCGAAACAGCATTTAAATTTTCAAATTCTTAAGTGATTTTTAACTCGTATAAGAGCCTCCATTCTTCTGTTAACATACTGTTTACATTTATGTTTAGAAAATATGCAATTTTATAGACTTTCTCAATTTGGGTTAACAGACTCCCTTTAGGGTGGGACAGTCCCCCTTTTTCGTACTAAAATGCTGATAGTCCCTTTTATGCAAACCACGGTCCCCTTTATTAAATATTCGATCACAAACTTTAAACAAACTTTCCGTAGGTAAATATATTACTAAAAAGGATTCTCTGTGAACACATTTAATTGAAGTTCAAAATCCTTTCAAAACTGAATGCAATTCAAGTCAAAAGTATGAATGAATCGAGTACTTCTAATATTTAACTGGTATAGTATTCAAGTTCCTTTTATATTTTTTCTAAATAACATTTGTTGTTGTTTTTTTCTAATATTTAATTTTAATAACTTTTTCCTATATAAAAACATGTATCTAATGAAACTTATTTTCATTTAATTTTTCTTACCTTGGTGCTTAAGCTTTGAAAAAAAAAAACCCCCTTTTGGAATAATTGTCCCGCAAGAATTCACCCTTTACGCCATTTTCATTCTGTAACCCTATTCTCACTTGTTGAATTTTTCGCTTTGGATATCCTCAAAAGGGATACTTTATGCTATAGACAGGATTAATTTATTTTTATATAGACAAAGTTGATAGCTTCGCGTCATCAAACATTTCGATGTCATACCTGCTCGAAAGCCTTGACAGTACACATTTTCTTCATTAGAATGACAATGTTCATAGATGCCAATTAAAAGTGATAAAACCTTACTTGACTTGCAGTGTGTAACAAACGCAATTATCTCATGACACACTGCTCTGTCAACCCCTGTACCATCCCACGCTAAAGCCAAAAACAGATACTCTTCGTGTTGGTCTATTTCCAGAGTGGTCAACTCTGTTGTTGTTTTTTTGCAAACACGATTTTGTAATCGACCTTCCCTCATTAGTGGTACAGCAAAAAACGCTGTCATTGGGGGGCAAAAAAAAAAACTATCCACAAAACAGGAAAAAAAGAGAATTCACTTCGAATATCTGCACATGCAAGTAGACATGTTTATTTGTATATATTAGACACACCATTTTCCGCTCTGATGACCATAAAAGTCGTTGAACGATCTCCACTGTTTATTTTTTTACATATCTATTTTTTTTGTAAATTGGCAATACCAACAAATAAATGCAAAAACCGAAAAAAATACCTACCTTCTCAATACACATGTAATTCTCTGCACGAACTGGTACTGGCTTTCTAGTGGCGCTGCTGCTGGTAGTAGTGATGGTATCATGCAGTTGCCATATGCCATATAACCTAACCTTAACGATTATTACTCAATTCCAAGCAACCAACCAACTGACCTCGATAATAGCGCAAATTTACTATTTTGTATATATGGCATCGTGGAGCGTTGAGAGAGCTACACTCGACACAACCTATTGCGCCCCATGCGTAACAAGCGCACTCTGCTTCTCTGATCTACACAATGACGTCATTTGCGAATTCGTTCACGACACCATGTGTTGTTTGCTATTTTTTAGGTTCTTCAACATTTTTGCCAATTGAGTACAATTTTAGGGCCACCATCACATAATTTCCTTCAATTTATTGAAATGATTTCACTTAGCCTGATGGTGCGGCATCTAATACACACATGAGTGATAAAACGAGATATTCGTCATACATGCACGAATGTGTGTTCGCCAAGCGAATATTTGATAAAAGACAAATAGAGTTCGGGCTGTGTTTTTTTTTTCTCTTTTTTTTTTGGGCAAAAGAATGAGAGAAATCAAATAAGAAAAAAGGTTGGCACTGACCCAGATTTTCAAATGAATAGTATGTAACTGACAAAACTTCATTAGATCATGTCATGTTGTGTCGGCGTGTGCGTGTGTATGGATGTTGGTTTAATATACATTTTTTTTGCGTCCCTCATTTAAAAAAATGTTGCCAGGAAATCGGTGTGGAGCAAAAAAACAAAAGCTTGTGTAATCAATACAGACTGGTGGGAAAAAAGTGAAAGGGGGAGGGCACGTTTCTATACCTATCTGACCTATTTTAATTGTTGTTTTCTCGAGAATTCCAAAAATATGCTTACACTTATTTAGCTGAAATCTATTACCGGTTGGTTGTGCTTGATTTAGTCTGCTAATCGAGGGAGTGTAAAAATTGCCTCAAAATTTTGTGCCTACATTTTGCAGCTACTGCACTTTTTTGTAAACCAATTACGATACCTTAAAGGTGATAAGAGAAGACATTCTTAATAAAAATTCCTCAACCAAAAAGTCTCGAAAATGTACGGACTTACCTCTCTTTGCCTTACCTATTACCAAACGGACTGCGAAAGCCCTTGGAATATATATTAACTTTGTATCTACATCTTTTGAATAAAAGGCTATCACATTATGTAGCATATTTTTTAAGTTTTTTAACTTAATGCGACGTGACACTATTTGGAGCAGCAATACCAAGTTAGTCGCTGAGCTGAAAAACACAGAATCGACTTCTGCCTTCTTCAAAATCTTCAAAATAAAAATAAAAAAAGGATTTGAAAAGCTTTTACTTTTGGTCTGTCATTAAAAATGTCTGCTCTGCTCGGAAGTGTCAAAAAACATAATGTCTGTCAAAAAGGCCACACATTTTACAATTATATTTCACAGAAACATGTTTGAGCTGAACTGAATGGAGCAGATGTATAACTACAACTGGCCGATAAGATCAGGTGGTTTTTCTTATTTTTCTGAAAACAAAAAATGATCGATCGAAAATTATTGTATGGGTCACTTTGGTAACTCGGTCTTGCTAATCAGATGATGTTCATAGAAAAGACGAATGTCATCACAGAATTGTGTCCAAGTCGGGAACAATCTAAAATGGTAGTTGACATGGTTTTAGAATGATCGATCGAATATTGCGAAAAGATCTTATTTGGACCGACAGTTTATTCAGTGCCCCACACTTTTATGAAGATCCGATTTGAGATCACATCTAAGGATCGGGTTGGCACACCAGACGATCATCGTCCAAAATTAAGGAAATCTCTACCCTAGCGATACGTTATAAAATTGTGTTTAAGCCAATGTACGATACCAACATTTTGACAAATATGATCAGATCGATCGTTTATTAAGAAATGTCCTCCATTTTTGGATTCACTCGGTATCTGTACTCAGCATTTCTACCATAGTTGGAGATCGGGCATCCACATAATTAATATCAAGATCAAGAAGAGAATCAGTTTTAATGATCGATCTTGCAATTCAGATGATCCTCGCCAAATACTTAGAAATATGCTCCTTCATAAAGTTTTGGCAGTTTAACTTTATTTTTAGCCGAAACTGGATAGATCAAAGTTGATCAATGATCGATCGTATATCCCGAGGCAATACTAGTCGTTCCACCGTTGCCATACTGTCGTAAGATCGGTACTCAGAATTTTGTTATCCATGTTGCTGGATTATAAGGATGGCAGGAGATTCATTTTAGCGGCGGTCTTATAAATCAACCGATCTGTAGCGTGGGTTTAGAATCGTTATCAGTTGAAAGTTATTAGCGTCGATCACTTACTGATCAATTATCTTAATATTTTGGACTTCTGACTTTAAATTTCAGGCATGTTTCGCATATCAGTGACCCAAGCACTGATCCCCTGAATTTTGAAGATCCACCCAAGACAACTTTATAGATCGATCTTGCAAGGTTGAAGATCACTATTGACTTGTTTTTTTCTGATGAATAGCTGTTACTTGGAGTTTACCAACAGGCTCTAACTAAATTGACGACTTTCAATAATTTTTACAGATCATCGATCCTTTGGTGGGACAAGATCACCTTAAATATTGGGCAAATTACTTTGCAATTGAGTGAATACCTACAACAGCATAAACTGCCTTTAAGACGGTCAGTTTCTGTCTTTTGCGGTCCCTTCGAAGACTTCAATGGCTAGCGACCACAATTTCTCATGCAGAAAAAAATCCCTTTCCATAACATCCCACTCTCAGCCATATAAACCAGGTGTAATGGATTACCGCCAACTGCACAACATTCCTCAGAAGCCTAACACCAACCTATCTCAGTTATTTTTTGTGGACTCTTATTCAAGTGTAGATACGTAGCAGAACTTAAAATCAACGGTTCTTTGCAACACAAACCTGTGTGCACTTGCTTCGTCCAAATAACAACAAAAAACCAAATATGTAGGTACACCTTAAGATACGGAGAAGCCAACCGAATCACAAGAGCAGGTAACACAAGTTTCGCAACAAGCTACAAAACGAATATAAAAACACACAGCAATAACACAAACAAGAGTGCCTACTTCTATAAAGTATATGCATGCAGCATATAGTGGACTAGGATAGGACGCAGCAAAGAGTTACAGCTATCTGCAGGTATAAGTTTGGTACTATACGCTGCAAGCAACCAGGCTACACGATTTTTAATAATTCTCCGCCAAAATAGGTTATTACACAGGTTATTTGTTGTGACTTGTGAGTCGACTCTCCGAGTGCACGATGGAAAATCACTTCTTCTAACGGCTCATTGCTGCCGTCTCGTATATGTACCGTATATGTATCTCTCTGGCAGTGGCTTGTGAAAGGGCTCTTCATATGACCACTTAGATATAGTGTATTTCGTTTAAGCGGTACCGACACCCGTGAACCTCGTGGGATTTGCGCACATAAATAAATACAAAAGATACAAAAATTACCAACTGCATCTGCACTCGTGAAAATGCTAGAAAAACATGGAATTCATATGGAAATACACCTTTCCTTGTTGCAGGAAAAAATTCACATTTAACGGATTTCATGTATGATCCAATGTTGCAACAGGTATTTTTGACATCGTTGTCGCTGTGCTCTGCAGCAGGCGCGCACAACTACCATCTATTGGGATTTTATTGGCTGCAACCTCCAACTGTGGCCAAACAGTTACAGTACATAGTGCGCAGACATTGGAGGCCCATGCCCATGGGCATGCCATGCTACGAAATATAACAATATGTCCAATTGGTGGATGCTTGTGTTGTTGTTCGTCGCGTTGACGCCATGGGACTGCATTGAGAGCGCGCTGGGGCTTGTATGCCCACATTTGGTGGGTCTCTGCTGGCTGCAAGTGGAACATATCATATCTTGACGACGGTCTTTTGGGCCTAGTATCTTGCCATCTGTACGCGCAGAGTTTTCTTCGAAGGACGGCCAGTGTCGAGTTGGAGTGCTTATGCACAAATATGCATGGGATCCAATGGTGCAGCAGCTCGCCAATGGACAACGACGATGACGGAGACAACGTTTTCCAACACGTACACAATGTAAATGTGCAACGTGATCGTGATTAGCATATTTTGTCACCGCTTGATTATTTATAGAATTTATCCAGGACAATTGGGTGGGCGCTAATGCAATTTTATGGCTGTGCGATATTGTCACCAATAGGTGGATGCAGCAGTGGCTTAGTAGGAGTGCAGCGGTGTATGCCTTTATTTGGGGAGTCTTTAAGAGTCAATTGTTTGTTCTGTTTCGCTGGCTAGAGTGACCTTATTGTGTGCGTGCATGGAAATAAATGTGGGCGGGTGGGGGGTCACTAAGCTGACATCATATATGTCAATTGGAATACTCAATTGGAAATTGGATGAGAGTGATTTATTAGTGCGCATTTGTGGGGGTTATCTGCATATGGCTTTAGAGGCCACTCACTGTTATTTAGAAATAAATACTCCTAGTCCAAAAATGTGGTTTATCTTTTTATAATTCAATGTTTTTGAATTCGTTTGGCTGTCTGTAGTTACTGAAGCGAATACCGCTAACTGATTTCGAGGACTTTAATTTGAATTGGGGAAAAAATCCAGCTCTACAAAGTGGGCGTGGCCATGAACATTTTTTTCAAATGACTTTCTTCTTTTCATTTCGATAGCCGAGTTGCACCTTCCTGAAACCGAAAGCCAGCCACATGAGTGTATTTATAGCTCTGTAGCAAGCTCGAATATCCTGGAAAACAGACTCGTAACGAAAAGTGAAACGCCATTAGAAGCTCCAAGCCTCAGCAACCCAATAGTGGAGTAGGTCTGACATGTAACAATAATTGTAACGCTCTCCTAGGCATGAGTCGGGTGGGTCGGCATGTTAAAATTGCAGGCGTAACAAAAAGTGAAACGCGATCTAAAGCCGCGCCCTTCACTCATCACGCAGCAATCCAACAGTAGAGTGGGTTTGGGATCTTTTAACAATTTTCTTTCTCTCTCTAAAACAAGAATGAAGTGAGTTGCCATCTAGAGATCTGCGTAACGAAAAATGAAACGCCATTGAACGCCAAACTCTTTACAGTAACACAAAAAATTGCTGTAAGTGGGTTTCAATACCCTTAACGCTCTAAGGCAACTCAACTGAATATACGCTAAAGTGTTGCATTTTTCGTTACGCATTCATATTTCGTAATGGCAATTTCTCTCCTTCTTTGAAATATTATCTGCACTGCGTACCATTATATCCGCTGTAATATTATGGAGGGATTTGTTTCCTCTCCAAGAAGGTTCATTTCTAATGCACGTGGTGACCAGACCTCCTTTTTTTAAAATGATAAGTGACATTCCATCATATTTTGGACTGTAAATACCTCTAATAAATGGAAGCCCTTAATCCTGCCCTAGTTCACAAAAGTCCAAAGACACCGTCCAACGCCTTTTTACTTTCCCCTCAAGCACTTTAAAGGATAAAACTCCACGCAATCGTCCAACCACATTCAATTAATTACACTTACAACTTCATAAATTTAATTTGTTTAAGGCAAGGAAAAAAATCCTCTCGATTTATAGCTGTAAATTCGTTTCAACTTGAAAAAGCGACAAATAAAGAAAAACTGTTTTCCCAGTAGGTAGCTACTCTCCACAGGCGCCAGGAGTCTGCCTTTCCTTTTCTGAAATTTTATTTTTTTGCTGTATAAAAGTCACATAAATATTTCACACGAAAAGCCCTTAACCGCTGATCCTTACTATTTGCCACTGCAATCTCACTTAAATATCCCAAAGCCACCAGAATCGCATCGCACTCATAGCAAATTAGCTTAACTGTGCTCAGAACGAAAAAAAAACACGGAAAAGAAACTGAATACCCTGTGTGCTGCACACAAGGGAGTAGTCTGTGCAATAAAATCCCCAAGCCATGTAACAGTACTAGCAACTCGCAGTCCATTTGTTGCGCAAGCATATACCTACCAACCCACCGCTCAAGTCCGTCGGTGTTCGTTGGTCGCGTTCTTTAAATTCAATTTGGCAAAAATGGTATTTTTCGAGCGCCGCCACAGGAACTATCTCTAGTCGTCCTGCTCTCCACTCGGGAAGAACCCATTCCGACGATCTTTAGTTGCACACGTATGGCTTTGGCTTCTCATAGACACGAGTGTATAGTTGGCAGGTGGGTATAGATAGCGAGAGAAGATTATGAAGAACTTAAATCTCTCCTCACCACTGCGGGAGAATTTCGACCAAACTCCGTCCTCATCATCATCGTCAACATCATCATCATCACCATCTTCGATATTATCCCATGGATTTTTTTTATTTTCCTGTTTCGTCCTGACTGCATTTATTCAAAAATTTTACATTGTTGCCGACGGTGCTGTGCGCCGCGTCGCAGCACGTCTGGGTAGCCAGAGGAGGGAGGCTTGGTGTGCTTTAGCAACTTGTTGCACACCGGTGTGCGCTTCTCATGCACATGATTTAATTATTAGCATACGCCGGAGTTTCGATTCAAAGTTGGGCGGCGCGCGGTTGTATGGGGATGAAAGGAGCACGCTTTTTACCGAGAGTGTATAATAATGTTGAGATTTTTTTTTCGGTGGTATATCGTTTTACAGGTACAACAATGTTTGTTGTATATTTTTGTTTTTTGTAAGGATAGAAGTGTTATGACTTTGACAAAGTGGGAGAGGTGAATATTTGCTTTTGTTTCGGTGGGTGTTGGTAAATGGGATTTGGTTGGGTTTTTTTTTCTCATGGTCCGAAATTCATAGTTGAAAGTGGAAATAGTGTTGAACAATTCGGTTTTTTAATGATAATACTCTGTGAGATTTATTGCTGTTTCGGGGGCGTATGAGTGATATTTTTTTTCTGGGTATTTTTTCTAGAAAATTTTTTCTATTGATTGCAGATCAATTTTCGATATGGGGATTTGTTGTTATCATGTAGAGAGTATATGTTTTGATTAATTGGAAAGGGGATCTATGTAATCCAATGGTGCGTACAATACTGTAAAAATTTGACGAGATTTGGAGACGTTGTTTATGGTTGGAAAACTGTTTTTTTTTTGTTACTGTTGATGATGTGAAGTCGATATGAATTTTATTACGAGATAATTCTAACCTTGGCCTATGGTCCAAACTATTTAGTTAAGAATTCCTTAAAAAAACACCTACTCACTAGTTTGACGTAATAGCTTGAGGCCAGGATAATTTTAATTATTCTACTGACGAGCGTCTATTTGAGCAGTAAAATACTAAAAACACTTTTAAAGATATAAACGTCGTCATGAAAAGGATAACTAACTACTTAAGATGCCGGTAGGACCAACTTTTTGCGTATATGGTATGTGACATTGATTACATGCAGATTCTTCATGAATCTCTGACCAGTCTAAAGTATGGTAGCCTAGACCAAGTGGTCTCCCAAGTTATTTCCTGTCGTCTCGGACCTTGGGAGGCTGGGATTCGAAGTTCCTTTTAGTTGAATTATTTTTGTTCACTTTTTGCTTGCATTCTATGGCCAAGACAAGACGTGTTATGGCTATATTTCCCGCTAACTATAGTTAACTCAGTCCGGTAACCAGGCCCACGTTTCGTTCCGGTGCCAGTAATGTAATGCCATTTTTGATCTCCTTGAGCTGGGATCTATTTAGGCGAGAGCATTTTCATGCTCTTTTCTACCTACAGGTTTTTCTTATCCTCATATTTTCATAATATTCTAAATGCTGTACAATTTCAGCCACAAATTCGTTTTATATTGCATCATAATCTATAGCTCAACGATGCTCTAACTTTTGTATACCGCCCGAGTTATACGAGTCGTCGAACCTCTGTCCCATGCCTCTTCATGTTTGGAAACAGAAAATAGTCGCAAGGGCCTAAACATGAAATTTATAGAAGCCCCGAACTAAATCTGCAAAATAAGGAGACTGGAAAAGCAGTCTATAGAGCTCATTGCTCAATTCTACGATTGAGTTACATTTCCCCGTGCAATTGATGACGTTATTTGGACGTCCATGACGATCCTCGTTACTATAAATAACGCAAGGATAATGTTGGAACAGTTCGATAGTCATTTTAAGTTTCTTTGGTTACGCAACTGTCTTCTTGTTTTTCAAGTGTGGTTTTATAACTCTACAAAAAATCTCTTCTTCATATTTGTAAAAATACGAGATATTGTCCGCTTCCAACAGCTGTCAAACTAAACGATATTTATGTCAGCTATTTTTTTAATTAAAAGTTTGAAGAATGTTATATCAAAAAGGCTGTCCGTAAATCTTCCGTCACGTTTTTCCAAGAAGGCATCCTCTTACTCATCTTACAGTGGTTTCGCCTTACACACTCTAGATCGTTCTTATAGTCCAGTGTTGTTTCGTCTACTAGCCCGATATAAGTCTCACTGTTTCTTGGATAAATGCACATTTGGGGTAAGAAACTGACTGCAATGTTAACATTTCAAACCCAACACTCATAGTCTCAATATGTTGGGCCACGTTCAATACATAGCCCTCTGTTATCGAAAAAATTAAATTGTTATCGATTTTTTTCTTGGAGCTATTGTATCATCTCTAATGTTCCATACCAGTTGTTGTACTCGTATTAAATCTTTATTTGAATTTGGCGCCATATTGTTTAGGCTGGCCATCTTTTTTACACTTTTGAATTTGAAAAACTATCCACAATAAAAAAAAGAACCATCCAAGAACCACCAACGGCAACACACAACTTAAACGTCGTATTATGCAATTTCAGTTCAAAATCAAAGCAAACAAAACTCGATCCAATTGACACTAGAGGTATAGATCACATGCAGTCATTATAAAAAAAAAAAAACGAATCCAACATAAGAAACAAGACGACTGCATAGAACCTCAACAGTCTGTCCGATTGTAACCTACTGCACAATGTAATTAGACCTTAACAGACACACACTTTATTTAAAAGAAAACAAAAACTAAAAGTTCACAAAAAAAAGGCCGTAGAAGAAAAGACGTTAAAAAGTGCACACACAGCATAAATTACTACCGCGCAATATATGCCACCGCCATGACGAAGGTTGTTCGGGGTCAAGGTAGTCACTTGATAATGATTAAACTTTTTTTTTTCCCCCAACTTCTTCGTCTTCTCTCTTTCGTTTGGTCTTTCTTTGAAAATTTTCTTTTACTATACAAATTATATAGCCTTTAAGTTTAGTAGTGTGGTACAAGTGCAGACAGGGCAAAGCGGAAAAAAGCGACAGAAAAAACACACACACACGGACTAAGAGAAAATGAAAAATTGCGCCAAACCAACTGAGCCATTGAGTCGTGGAAACAGTAACTCCATCTCCAATGGAAACGGTGCCTGCCTTGTTACTAATAATAATAATTACTCTGTGTGCGTGTGCCTGTGTATGATGTTATGGTAGGTAACGGGTGCAGTATATTTTCGGTTTTCTTTTTGCCGCTCTTTTTTTTTGTTTGTGCTACTCCTTTATGCAGTCACCTTGTTGTAGACGCTATAAATGCGGAATGCCGAACCGCGCCAAAGTGTGCAAATTATGCAATTTCAATTAATTTAAGAATGTGCATTCATTCATTGATAAGAAGTCGGGTAAAAGACTAATGAACCACCGACGACCGGCTGGCTATGGTTTAGCAAGCTACGGAACGGCTCTTTTGCGAAATGGGCGATAAGCGGAACTCTTTTATGATGGGTGTCTATTTTTACCTTTGGTTTTAGGGCTATTGCTATTCTTGTGGTTTATGTTTGTGTGCTAAATACAGCTAACGTGGGAATGGGAAACGGAGAGAAAAGAGGCTTGGTTGGGTGTTTGATCACCTGCGAATGATCCTCATTGTGCAGGGATGTTATAGGAGGGAGGGAAATATTTCTTTTGACAGGTGTACAGTTTTTAATCTGTCCCTATCTACGATATTTAAAAGAAATGAATCAAATTAAACGTCTTAAATTCTGGTTTACCACATAAAATCGTTTGTGACAGTTATATCGGGCTTTTTACTAGTCTTGTGGATAAAGATGATTCGTTGGATAACTTACAAAAGTTTAATTATTTCAGAAGTTGTCTGTCAGGAGCGGCATTAAGCACTGTGAAGGTGCTTGATCTGACAGGTGGAAATTATTCTAAAGCTCTAGATCGGTTGAAGGAAGACAATGATCTTTCAAGAGCATATTAATGGGATTTTAGAAATTTCTTAAAATCTCAAAGTGCTCGTTTTTTAATCTGCGCAATTTGGAGGACAGTTTCAATACGCATTTGGCGGCTATGCTTAGCATTGGTGACTAAAAAGACATCGCGGAGGCAATTTTGTTTTCATTTACACTGGACAGGGCACAGAAATATTTACGTCGGCAGAACTTATAAGTCGTGTAAGCAAACAGCTCTAAGGGGTCTTATTGTTGTACGCATGTATGACGCTCGTTCTTAAATATCACCTTCGTCGCTTAAGACTTTCGACATGTTGTGTTCAGTGGATAATGCTCTGCTGTAAATTTACCTAAGAGCTAAAAAGATATTCCTGTTAAGGAGGGCAATCCAGTGGGTTAAAGATTTGATGTAGGTTGTGTTGGATTTTATATTAGTCGAACTCGTCATCTCTGTATGCTGTCAAGTGGTGAGACTTGCAGTTAGAAGTACTTTCAGCAGTACTTTTTAAACCGTAGTTGACTCCGGTCAAGATATCAATCTTTGTACATTCTGTAAGGCTGTGATCTCTTAATTTTTAAGTAACCACATCAACAGCAAAATCTATAAAAAGCTTTAATTGTAGTGTCGCCATTTCTTTTTCATATTGTGACGTATCTTCGGCAAGTGTAAGAAAATACAAAGCACTTTTGGCAGAATTGTAAGCCAAAAACAGCGCCATGCTAATGTTTGCTCTGTCTACTCTGTCGTTTGTTACTTCAATGCCAAGAAAACGTGTCTTCGAAGATGCTATTACAGACTGATTTCTAGAAATACTACTAAGACGCCTCTTTACTCCTAAGGTCTTCTTTAAAAATGAGCACACTTGTTGACATAGTCCCTCACGTACTCCCATATGACTTGCCATATCAATCCCATTCGAAATCGTGAAAAGTACTCACCTACTTTCAAAAACTTTCACATCCCTTCACAAACATAATATTGCCTTTGACAACTATCTGCACTTACTCCCCGAACATATCCGAAATCATCACCCAACCCTACACCCCAAAGTGAAGAACAAAAGAGGCGCTGGAAATATAATCCCAGTATTTGACATGGAAATAGGATTTTAATTGAACTCTCTCACTCTCTGTCTGCGTGTGTATGTGTTCAAATTTTACACCTTTCGTAATCTCCACTCAGGCAGAGTAACTAACCCAAAACTCACATCTATCTATCGCTTGGATGCCTTCACCGACGAAGGATACCATTAAATGCCTATAAGTTCCTTCAATGCTTTTGCATTTCCTGTTTGTATAAGCTGGGTAAATTGTGTAACACTAAAACCTAAAATAGACGGATACCATCACACACCTGAATGAACAAAGCTACCCCAACTTTCCTCACATGTGCCTAACTGAATTTTGTAACACCAAGGTGTATCGGATACCATCCAAATCCAGTGTCGAAATTTAGTTAGGAACTTTGATTTTTGACTTTGTTTGAATAATATTGGTCTGCACCATTGGATGCCTGCTCAGTGCTCAAACTTGTCTCATCCACTTACTCGTATATGTGAAAATAACTTTTGGTCAAAATTGCATGCGTACCATACCGGTCTTTAAAGTAAGTCTTCAATTAAAGCTGGCAGTTGGATGGCATAGAAAATTAAGAAAACAGTCATCTACCTAAATTGATACAAATGTTATTCAATAAAATCTCAAATTGGACAAGTCATTTACGCATAGATACAAATAATGTTTTTGATTGTAGGGAAACACAAAAGGAAAGAAAAAATCATTTGCAGCTGAGTTTTATGTTGTTGAATGTATAAATTTAATGGGGTTGAATGTTTCGACGGGTGTCTTTTGATGTGTGGACAGAAGAGTTTTACGATCCTTGCGGTGTATAGCCAGTGCTGTTTGTATTAAAAATAAATTACGACCAATATATGAGTACGAATTTTGAGTACAATTTCTGGATTTGACTTTTTGATAATTTAAGATCGTTTTTTTGTGGCGACTGTTAAATGGTTGCAAGTGTTGGTGACACCTTTTGCTGGTGTTTGCGAGCCTTAATACAAAATGTTATAATGCCCTGCGTTCATCTGTATTTTTAGAAGGAGCGCTCTCAGCTGAGGGCTTTCAACACCTGTCGCTATTAAAAATTGTTGTGCTGTCACAAATAGGAAATACATTTAACTTAATTCTGGGACAATAATCACCTCATAACATTGTTTAATATTTAGCACAGTTTTACATTTACAGTGTGAATTTTAAAACAACTGCTTGAAGTTTAATTCAAACTGAACAGGGTGCTGATAATAATAGGACGCAATTTTGCTATGGACGTTTATTTGTCATTTGGTATCGGTCTGTCACTGTGCGTTTTGTTTTCTCTTATAAAAGATGTGTTTCGGTACTTTTTACCGGGAAATTTGTAAAATATCAGATTGGAAGAGTGCGAAAAATCGCAACCTCAGAAAAAGGGGTCTGAAAATCGAGTGCTCTGTTGAAACAAAAAAAGTTTTAAAACACTTTTTTTCTGTTATTTTCTGTGCGAGTAAATAGGCGGGCCGGGCGTGAAACACTTTCATACAACTCGCCTGTGGCTATAGCTCTTACCCTTACAGTTCAACTATAAGAACTCTTTAAAATTGTTATTCAATAAAATATCCTGTATATCTTTTTACTTTTTTATGCGTTTTTTCATTGGATAACTGTTAAAATATTTGTAAAATGAAAATGCTCTCATGAAATTGATCGCATGGAATCAAAAATAAAAGAAAAGCTATTTGAACACCCTATGTCTTCGATTTATAGTCTCTACTATAATCCTAAAATGTTTGAATCTCACAAAAAAATTAAAACGAAAGTCAAGCTGCTTCTGTTAGTTTGGCGACTTCGATTCCCTCAAGTCGAATTTTAAAACTCCATAGCTCAGAATTTAACTCATTTTTTTCTCAATTTGAAGTAGGTATGGGAAACTATTTTCTGACTACCTGGTACTTTACATGTACATCTTTCTAAAAACGGTAAAACACGACATATTTTTTTACTTTTTAATTTTTTACAGGGTGCTTAAAAAAATGTTTTCCGACGGAAATGTTTTATTTTTAATCACCCAACTCTACTAAGGGCTCTTTTTCTTAGTTTATTGTTGTCTGGAACCCGAAATCTCTAAACCTCTTTGGTAACACTGTATCCTAAACGAATTGACGCAAATAATATCCTGTGCCCGACGTAAAAAAGATGTTTGGAACCACATTCACAACCCTTTATTAACGTATTAAAGTTTTTATTTGTAGCTCAAATTAAAGACACCTTCAATTTTATTCGCCCTGTCATGAATGACTAAATATCAGTGTTTTCATAATAAAGAAAATAATTCTCTTACACAAATTTTTGTTAAGGCTCTGTGCTAGATTACACTGAAATCTGTAAATCAGAATTTTATTTGAACATTTTTCTATAGGTACTTATTTTTAAGTTAACGTTAATTTTTTGGAAAAATACTTATAAACTACTATTATATTCAACAAATATTCAGAATACTTATTTTGTCAGCAAAATATTTTAGAATTTAAATTGTTTCTTATAGATTTGTAGTTATAGCAGTTTAAATTAAATTTAAGATAATTTTTTTTTAATTTTAGACTTAAAAGTCGCAATCGCGCTACTTTCTCCAATATTTCCTTCATTAATTACAAATCAATTCAATTTCAAACTCAATGTGGGTTGGAAGCGTCGTCCGTCTGAATTTTTGTTGTACATATTTTATGCAATGATTCACATACAATTTAAGCAGATTACAAAAAAAGCCTGAGGCTACCTTCTACAATTTTACTATGTAAAACGAAAAACCCAAAAATAATGTTACTCATTTTGGATATCTTGATGTTTGCATAGGCGTATAACATTGATGCGTCACACTTACATCTGTCATGAGTTTTTCGATTTTTGATTGGAGATATAATCGGTTTGTCTTCCATCTTATTTGTATCTTACATTTTCAACTACCAACAAAATAATTTCAAAACTAACACATTTTTCTTTTTGTTTCTTCCTCTCTTTTATAGGTAAGTGAAACAGACTCATCAGGACTAAGTACAGTATGAACGACTTCCCTTCTCTCAATCGGTCAGGTAACTTTTAGTATTTAAATACTTTTGGAAAGGGCAGTTAGTTAAATACGGAGTTGGCATCACTTAAAGTGCAGTCAAAATCGCTTCTAACAAAATATCGATTGTTATGAAAAAATGTCTGCAATCTACTGGGTGGGAATCAGTTGGCTTATAGGTACCTCCAATTTTAAGCCATAACAGTAATTTATTTAACGCTTATAAAAACTTCACAAACCAAAACTTTGAAAGGACAACACAACAGGGAACCATTTTGGAGCTTCAGAAATTTAATTTATTCTTTTCTACATTTATTATGAACAACTTAGTTTTTATCTTTACGTTTATCGTCGTTTGCGTTGCTAAAATGCCCCCGAAAAGTGGGCGTGGCAAATATAAATTTAGTGAGTATTTAATGAGGATATAACCTACTTCTGTTTTTGGCTGGGATACCAATTTTGATTTGATATCAGTTCAAAGATAGCGTGCCTGGAAATTTTTTTTCTTGTTGTTATATCCTACAGTATTTTGTTTATTTTTGGTGCGTATTATCTTTTTCTTCTGAAAATGATTGCTAGAGGGAAAACTGAAAACAAATCAATAATTTGTCAATATTTTTAAAAGTCGAAAGAAAGGATTAGTGGAAATGAAAACCCTTAAAGCAATGAAAAGAATATTTTTTCCAGTTCGTTATAACCGATTTTGACTGTATCAAGTGGAAACTAGTCCCAACAAATGGTCCACGTTTCAATCGGTGCCTTATGGGAATCATAACGAAAAAATATCTCAGCAGTACCGTCGGCGTCGTCTGTTTGATATTGCACAACAGAAAGCAATTCGCATCGACACAGAGCCTTGGTCTCCTTCTATGTACAAGAGTGTGCAATGGCCTTTAGAGTCAATTAAAATGTTAAACTCGACGAAGCCCCGTTAACATCTGATGCAAACAATATAAATAACAAGTTTCTCTATGCACAAAGTACCTCCTCCGACATTTAACATACTTAAATGTATCACCCATTCGTTTGTCAATCTAAGCACAGATCCAAGCTCAATAAAAAATACAAAAAAAAAACAACAAACACTTTATAAACACCCACAAGCCCTTTCAGTTCGTTGGCATCTCGTTATGGGCGAACTGGTGAATTCCAATTTCCCTATTCATCTGACTGCTGACTATTTATACTCGTCAGTCGTCATTGACGTCGGCTTGTATTGAGGGTAAGCCCTTTTCCCTCTGCCTCTCAGAGCTCAGCGTCTAATCCGCATTCTTTTCACTTTAAATGGCATCCAACGCCTGCTTGCCGCTTTGGGCACGCAAAACGAACTACAAAAAAAAATCAAACAATCACACTATAAGAAGAGAACCCAGTCATAGGTGAATGAACGCGTACGGTACGCACATAGAATTGTTTATTACAAATTAAATTGCCGCCTCTGGATAGACAATTACCGCGATGCTGCCATTACATGTAGATTCTCGCACCGTCGCATACAAAATATCGAACAATATGGTAGGTCACTAGTTCAATAACATTCACAAAAAATATGCGCAAAATGTGTTTACATTTTGTAGTCGGGCGTTTTTTTTAAAGCTGATTGGCTTCCCAATATCCCAAACACGCACTCAGACTCACTCCGCTGGCCGCTGGGTGTGGGTTAATCAAAATGTATTTCAGTCGAATTACACAAACCCTCGCAATGACCACAACAGGATACTACTCGGGTTGCTGTCAGTTGCAGATTTCGAATTGACCACCAGTGTGATACCACAATCCAAAGGCAGATGTTGTAATTCAGGTATAATAAAATTTACCAAAATTGGAAGCAAAAAAAAAGCGAGCGAAATGAGAAAAAAAACATCATAAAATTGCAAATAAAACACGAATTAAAATTTCGTATTGGCCCGAGTAGTGGTGGCGGGTGTGTAACATGTCGCAAGGATGTGCGAAATTATTGCCATCCCCGAGGCAATTGGTTGTTTAACAATTGAAAGGTTGCCTGCTGGCCGCACTAAAACATCGAAAGAGCAATTACAACAAATTTTCACGTTTAATTGAGTTTTAATGTAATAATTTTTGTGTGCAAATATGTCCCAAAGGTATTTTGGAATGCAGCCAGTTGGGTCGGGTGCGAAGGGATGGGGCAGGTGTCGGAAACCTTCTGTCAGAGAGGGCCGAGAATAGAAAATGGACACTAGCTATGATTTTTGTGAGCATGGTTTGGGGTTTTCAAGGACTGTACTTTAAAAAAAAGTCTCATAGAACAGACTGTCGATTTTAATAAACAAGAATAGCACAATTAGTCGAGGTTTCAGTCAATTTAACCATCTATGCTCAACAAATAACCAGATTGTTGTCCTTTCAAAAAGACATTTTGTTCCAAAGGAAATTTCACATCATAAAACAAGAATACACACACTTATTCAATATGACAAGTCCTTACGACGCATAGCCTCCGACAATTTTAAATAATTGCAAAAAAAGAATTAAAAAACTTTCCATCGTTCGTAGTACTTATTGCTTTCAAACTTCAAATCGTCCAACACTTAATTTTGGTCTTGGTAACCAAAACCTTCGTTAATTCAAAAGTTTGCCATGGTTTCAGAGATTTACCACAATTTTTTCGTTTGCCTTTTTTACACTCCCAAATATATTGCGTTGTTTGATGTATTTGAAAATGTTGTCACAAAAATTCGTAAGTGACTGCTTGTTGGGCTACTGAACTCAAGTTTGGGCTATTGGACATTTATACTAAAACTGTTAGCCGGTCTCAGTTCAGCACTGTCATTTTGATGATACTTTATTTTTTAATATAAAGCTTCAACAAAAAAGAGATACAAATGTAAAGTCAGCTTCTTTTTACTTTTTCGCAAATTTGTTTAGCAAGTTGTCCGCGTTGTATCGGTACCAGAATTTTTGGCTTTGTTGTTCTAAAAATGACAATCCACCGAATACTTTTCTAGCTATTTCCTTTTAATTTAAATAGAGTAAAATATAAAAATGTCTGCCTTTTTGTGCGAATTTTGGAATGGAATATAAAGGGCCTTACCGGCGGAGAGCAGAATTATCTTTCATTTTTCAAAATAATAATTGAGCTGTGTTAATTGTAGGCCAACAAAAACTCAAAGTATTTTTTTGTCAGAAGAAAATTGTGAAAATTAAGTTCGGAAAAAAAGGGTAATTTTGTACTCTCCGTGGGGAAAAATAAAAAAAGAGTGTTAACCCACTTAAAAATGTGTAGCTACTTGAAATAGGAAAACCAGTAGGTTTCGATAGTTTCCAATCAAATTTGGACATTTTTCGTCAAATTTTTATAGATATGTGTTGCCAATTTTTGTAATATTCTAAAATTTTCTGACGTCGTTATATATAGCAATTTTTAGGGTCCCTTACCTTTCAAACTCACAATGGCCATTAAAATTTAAATTGGCTCAATTTAATGTGGCTCAATTGTTAGTTTTAGTTCGTCACCTTTTGTGCGAATGCCCGGCCCTTAAAAATAATAGGAAAAGGTTTCTTAATAGCTACTTCTTTGATGAGCTGGAGGATCTGGAGAATGTGGATCTTAAAGAACTACTGAGATTCATACTCAAATCTGGATGGTTCTTTTAGATGCACTGACTCTGCATCATCAGCTACTCTCAGGACAAACTAAAGAACCTGCACTTAACAGAGCTTTAAGACCCCCAAGTGATTCTTACTAAATCTATGGGGCTCAATTTAATAAGCGGTGTAATTAATCTTTTTGACAGGTTCTCAATGGATGGTACCCGTAATTGGACACAATGGACCCAACCGATGGTCTACGTGAAGCCGTGGCAACCGCCATAAGGGCACCAACTTACCTACCTACCTACCTAGTTTTAGTTTTAAAGCTCAATTTTAATAATATTTTAGAGTTGTTAAAGTTCATTTAAATAAAAAAAAATTTCCTTGCCGCATTTTATTTTGTTACCAACCAACAAAACTGGCAAAGTTACACACCCCTGATGTAGGCTGGTTTTACTATTGTAATTGAATATTCATTTTTATATCTGTTTGTGTATTTAATTTCGGATATGACATTTCTTTTTTGTATAATTGAAGGCAACAGAATCGGTTCGAATCTGTTCTGTTAACATGTGAATTTAATTTCAACTGATGTTATTAAATTTGCTGCTGAATTTAATTTATTAATGAGAATTGGCCGAGTTTTCACTGTCATTTGTTTAAAGAATGATGGGTTGGTAAATAAATGATATGAAAAATGTACAAAAGGCCGGTTAATCTATTTCTGAGAATTAGTATTCTTTAATGTATGGTATTTTAAAAAATTGTTCGCCCATACATTTTTAAGAAAATGGTTCATACATCAATCTTAAGGGTATGGGTGGAGAGTTCATTCACAAATCACATATATTCCATCAAAATGGAGGCGTTTTTTTTAAGTTTGCACAAAGCCTAGGAAAAGTCTTGAAATTAGAAGCAAATTCTTAAAATCAATTAAAAAAGTTGTCCTATTTCTTCAAACGGAACCTGAACCACTGCAACATCTATTACAACACTAATTTACCAACCACCACAATATTTATTTATTATTGCTTTAAGCGAATGTCAAAATTGCAGTTTTTTTTTTGTAAAAATTTCACGAGTATTTTAGGGAAATTTTTTCTTTCAGGTTGGGAATTGTTTTTTATCAAAAGTCTGGCAACACTAACTTTTTTTCAACTTAATCTGAGCATGTTATTATGCGAAAAAAAATATTGAAATACTATTGGCAACTTAGTTCCACCCTTACGCATCAGTTTATTTCTTTACTTTTTTTTTTAAAACATAACCACAATGCAGCCCTGCGAGTTGCAAAGCTCAATAACCACATGTTGGAACTGTTTACACCCTAAATTTATTTGCATAATGAACATGTTACTTCAGCTCTTTCTTGGTGATTCAAATTATCCCAACGATCGTCGTTAGTTTCCATTTCATTGGTGCACCCTCTATAGGTGATGGTGATGATGCCGACACCATATTTGGCATTCCGTGAGACGCCATACTCTCCCAACACACAGTGTGTGTATATATGCCAAACAATCTGGCTTCATCTAAAAGGGTCATTAAATCGAATACACTCACATACCCGCCGCACACACGGATGGGACAGATTTGAAATTGGCAACAACAACAATCCCAAAAACCACTTAAACAATCCCAATAAGGAATAACCCACAGACGAATTCCTCGTCGAAGCGCCCCAAGCGCACATGTTGGAGTCAGCTTACAGCTTACAGATAGAAAACTCGTCGTACAAGCGACGATAATTAGTCACACCCATCAGAGACAGCGACCCAACAAACGACTGAGGATATACGAGAGGAGTTGGGCTCGGTTCCCTTCTTGCCCTCGTCCGTTGAGCTGTTGGATATTAGCACCATATTTTATTCAGAAATTAGCTTTGACAGAAACACGGACCGAGGGGAGTGTAACACCCCCGCATCCATTTGGTATTGCCAGTCAGTCAATCGGTCATTTGTGCACGTTTGATCGTGATTTTTCAGCCCTGTTCCATGGCGTATTTAATGATGGCCTCCAATATAGGGTATGGCTATATGGAGTCATGCCAATTGCGCCTCAATAAAGTATCTATTCTCTGTGAGGAATAGGGTGTTGCAAGCTCGCATTGTTGGTTGGTTTGTTTAGTGTTCTGCAGCAAGGTCCCCCGACGACAATACCAACTGTTCTCATTCCCTATTCATTCGGTTTTAACTCTGTTTAAGGTGCGCGCTTAGCCTACACAATACACCAGCGCACCGCATTACAACTTTTGTAACGTCGGTCGGTCGTCGAGCGAACTGTGAATGAAAAGTTCATGGGTATAAGCAGCGAATAGGTACACACTCCTCATGGTGGGATACAACAAATGTATCCATCCACCGAGCGAATAGGTTTGAAACAGATGCTAGGTAGGGTGCTTGCGAAACACTACGGCTGCCGTTCCTCTAAGAGAGCGCGAAATCGCATATTGATGTCAGGGCGTTTAACTTTGTTTTTATGTTGTTATTTTGCTGTCGGAATTTGCTTTTATTTTTTATGAGAGAAAAAACTCTCCGATATTGTGTTGCACTTGAAATGAGACTCAGTGGTCCTTTAGCCAACAGTAGTCTTCTTGGTGTTTTGTACATTTTCCATGTTAACCACCCTCAACCGTGGTATCTGTGGTTGTTACTGCCACTGCAGAGTTCACTTTCAATTTGCGGTGGCGGCGTCGTCGCCGTCGTCGTTTGACCATGCTTCAGCTTATGGGGGCGTCATGCGTTGCCTTGTAGGTAACTATCTGTGGCGTTCACGAGCTATTTATACTTTTTTGCTTTACAACCGCAAAACTAACTACGTGTGATTGAAAGTTTTCATATTTTTCTATGAGAGCTTGGTATTCATACGCGACAACAAATCCGTTGATTGCAACAAATTTAATTTGTGAAAAGTTGTTGAATGTTACTTGCTATGGCAGTGCTCGTAATGAGATTTGTTACTTTTAATTATCGTATTTTTTTTTGCAACTTTGCTAAAAGTTATTTATGCAGTTACAATTAAAATATTGTTTGACACTTGTTTTTAGAAAAATAATTATCCAGCCTGCGCTGTAGGAACTCACTGGTTTGAAGTCACAGAAGTTCGTAGTTATAGGTGACGGATTTAAATTTAAGTTAGGAAAATTAAGCAGCTAGGCAGGGTCTCATAAGGTTTTTTTTTGTAAAAAGGAAATGCTTAGTTGGATTGATAATACAAAACACTGTCCCAAACAAAAAATTGCAGCTTTGGTATTTTAATATATTTCAGTAAAATCCTTCTAAATTGTTTCTAATCTTAATAAATTTGGCAAGGACCAAAAAGAAATATTCGAGAGACTGGTACAAATATTCTACGTATGAAAACAACCAATGGAAACGGGTGAATCGATTGGACAATTTTTATAACTTATTTTTCTAGGTTGGGTTAAGCTTTAGTATATAATATTGATTATTAATAATAAGATACTGACCATGCCTTTTTGAACAGACTTAAGGTAACCAAGCTTGTCATTGAACTTTATTCCGACCATTATTTATGAATATTCATGTCAGAAAGCTCGACTAATACAAGGTGGCCCAAAAGTCGTTTCCCCTTCGTATATCTGGAATAACTTTTAAACAAAAAGATAAAAATTAATGACATAAATTACAAATAAAAGATTATTTCACGTTTTCTTGCATTACGTGTGGAGAATCATATCGGCTAAGTGACCACCATTACAATGCATGCACTCATGGGCTCTTTTTGAAGTTTTTCCGGCGTAATTTGAGCGATTTCAGATAACCCTATAAAAAAAAACGTGCGGAGCCGACGGAGAGATCAGTTCATTTTGGGTTCACCGCTTCTTGAGACTATGCGATTTCTGAATTGTTCGCACAACAAGTTCATTGTCTCACGAGCGGTGTGAGCGGCAGCTCCGTCTTGCTGAAACGAACTCGATCTTGTAAGGATATAGGTGCAGATTTTTCCTCAAAATACGCTGAATCGTGCTGCGCTGTATGGCCGGAATGCCACGCATCTCCAACGTTCCCATATTGCTCAAATTTTGCTACCACAGCACGAATAGTGGTCCTGTTGGGACATTTCTAAAACACCATAAAATTCCCGGTAGGCACGTTGAGAGCAAATTTTTGACTGGCTATTTTCAAAAAATAACTTAACAATTTTTGTTCGCTGCGCGATCGTGTAGCGCTCCATGGTAAATCGCCCAAGCCTTAGGTAGGTATGTCTGAAACAAAAAAAAAATCGATAAATAAAAAAGCTGTTAATTTTTTTCCAAGAATTTTGTTCTTAATTTCCGACCCGAGTTGCAGAAAAACAATCTGAGGTTGAGGCTTTCGGAACAAGGTCTTTCTCTGTCGAAGGATACTAAGGGGTGGACCAAAAGTCTCTTTCCTTTGGACTTTTGGTCCACCCCTTAGTATCCTTCGACAGAGAAAGACCTTGTTCCGAAAGCCTCAACCTCAGATTGTTTTTCTGCAACTCGGGTCGGAAATTAAGAACAAAATTAATGGTTCCTTGTATATTTAAAAGGATAAAATTTTGAATTTGAATGATTGTTAAAGGAACAGCAAACAAATACTTTGGTTGGACTTGTGACTAGCTATGTGTTTCGAACAGCTCCGATAGTTCAACATTTCAGACGCCTTTAAGTGATTTTTAAAGCATTTTACTTCGAGCTACCAAATCATGTTTTTTTAATTTCTCCATATAATTTCAACCAAAGAGTTTGTTTAGAATTGTTGGGAAAAGTCCTTTTAGTTTCCCCAAAATTCAATTCATTTTAGTTGGTATTCGTCAAATGTCGGCTTTAAAATTCGTCAGCGAAAATCCGCGCACATATTGATCGGTCCAAAGTTATAAAGTTTTTGAAATTAACAATAAATAGTTTTGACCACCCTTTGGTTCATTTCACTGAACAAAATTAGGATAGAACACACTGTCTTGAGTTTGTGCAGATTGTGACGCACTTATGTCAGTCACAGCCTTAGTCCAAAAAAATAAATTCCAAAAAATATAGTACAAAATTTACAATTTATTTTGAGTTACTATAATGAGTTTCATTTGCGTTATGGTGCATTTGCTTTAATGGCGGTCTGCACGCAACTCGTTAGTAATTGATTTATAACGAGTTGGTGATTTAGCACTGCCCAGTGTTATCACTTCTACTACATATGTAATACTGTGCTACATATTCAGTTGATTTTTGTAGGCCACAAGGAGAAGAAAAGCCCCGAAAAATTCAGTTCAGAAAATTCAGAAAATTGAAAAATTCTGAATATTCTCACCTAAATAAAAGTAAAGTTCGTAGTAAAATTGAAGAATTATTTAATTCATGGAGCAAGTCTTTTTCTAATTTACCCAGTGTCCTTCAACTTAGTTTTGAATGAAATGTAACGCCTCGCCAGAAGTACCCAATTCCGAGCAGCTATTTCTCCGAACAAAACGGACCACATATTTCGAAGATTTGGCCACATGTGATCTGAGGATATAGAGCTGGTGTGGTGGAATGTCTAGCGTATGGTCTACTTGAGCTTCTCACAGCCACAAGCCTTGTAATAGATTGACGCGATGTTGTAAGTGTCATTTAGTTTAACTAACTTACGATTGGGAAGCATTCAGTTGCTGGTAGGCACATAACATAAAACTTCAACCAAGCTGTTTCACAAAGTTCATAATTATAGTTTCATACAGCCACTGGCAATGGCTAACCTTCAACAGCTGCGAAAAGTATCGCTGTGACCAAAAGTAAAAGGGCCTGAGATCAGCACTTTTTTTTCTGCTGTAGCCCCCGGAATATATTTATAGCGCAAGTTTTATAGATAGCAAATTAGCGATAGTTTGAAACAAGTTCGCCCACCCTAACGAATCGTTGCCGAAATGTGACTACAATGTAGACAATGTAGGAAGTGTTTTCATATCAGTCAATAAGATCTTTCTCGCCACTGGGCGTACGTCATCATTCATTACATAAGTACCGCTCTGAGTGCTAAAGCAAATAAACACATCAGCGGGAGGGTCATAAAATATTCTTTGCAAATACACACAGTTCGAACAAGTCACATTCTAAAAGGGCTAAATGGATAAACAAATATTTTGTTCGTCGGAAATAGCTTTGCTGTATCCATGCGAATAATTGCCGCCACCCTTTTTACCGAAAACCGAACAAGCCATACACATACACGGCACGCCAATGGGGTTGGGGAGGCAATACTGTCGCAATCCCTTTATCGCGAATATCAATTACTGCATGCGTAGCCTGCCTACGCACAAACACACTAAATTGTATGTAAGTACCACAGCGAAATGTTTACTTAAGCTTTTTTTTTATCTTCCGCAAATAAACCATCTACGACGAAAGAGATACAACAACAACAGAAAAAAAAAGTTACAAACCTAAACACAAACAAAAATCAGGCAAAAAAAATCGCGCTCTCTCGGGGTCGTATCTCTCGTCGCTCTTGTGCAAAATACGCGACCAGACTTTTTAGCTTTCAGCACTTTGTACGTTGTACCCACAAAACAAAACGAAATAAAATTAAATAAAATATACAACCGAGTTTTTTTTCTAATGCTGTGTCCTAATTTTTCGTTACTACACTTACACTTGTAGAAACTACTCGACAGTCGTACGTTGGTATTATATACCTACAGAGGAATGCTTAGCTTTTTTTTATTCATTTTTATTTATTTATTTTTTTTTTTTAATTTCTCATTCTTGTTGTTGCGATATTTTATTCGCCAAAAACGAGCACACATCTATTTAGTTGTAGACGGCCGACCGACGACGGTTCGCACACATTAGCTTCGTTGTACCTACGTTATTATTATTATTTTGTTTTTTTTTTATTGTAAATTTTTATTTTTTTTTGCAACTAAAAACAACGCAAAAAAGCAGCTGTAGGTACGCCGAAACTTAAAATTCACGTAGTGCCAAAGTTATTGGTGGGTCGGCGCGGAGAGTTGACCTTCAAAAAATAATAATTAAACAACCAAAAAAAATCCCCAAAAAAAAAAAGAGCGAAACAAGAAAATTATTCGCAGCGTTAGCTTGTGCGAATATTTCTGCACAAGTTTGTGTGTTTGATGTTTGAGGCGAGCAGACAAGAGAAAAAAATCCGCTCGTTGTATCTATTTTGCTGGTGATTTCGCTTCTTCTTCATCTTTTCGCTCAGTTTCAAATACATAGAAAACCGAAAGACCTATCGTCGCCGCTCGCCTCCACCGCCGTGCCATCGTTAATACTGCCGCGCCGTGCCGTGCTACTACTATACGCTATACCGCTGCTGGGATATGGGATCTGCTGTGAAATATGTGCCGTAGTTGATTATGATCAGTATCAAGGTTCGGTGTTTTTTTCGCTTTTTCGCGTTCGCGTAATTCCAAATTTCGCGAACTTTTTTTGGTGAACACTTTTGACTAATCCTACTGTTGTCCTTTCTTACGGAGTTTGCTTACATTTTTGTATCCGTGCCGGGGATGTTATATTTACAACAAAAGAAATAATGCCAACTGTGATAGGAGTGATCATGATTTTGAAAAGTTTTATTTAAATATAAGAGAAAGAAGGAAAACTACTCTTTTTTTTTTTTGATAAGTGCCAAAAATAGTTTCTTCCATTTAAATATAAAAATTAAAAAAAAATAGATACATATATCTGTATATAGAGTTGTGATCAGCGATTTACTTGCCAAGAAATATTTATGTAACCAACGACCGATAGGAAGTGTACCTTTTCATTTGGATATATCTATATTGAATATGTAACATGCCAGCAGTCATCTGAAAGTGTATCTGGGCATTTGGAGAAACAAAACACAGCAACAGAGAAGGTATGTCAACACTGGCTTATTTGATATTACCAAATACCCCACCCACCCCTTGCAAATTATCATCTTGATCGGCAGCGCGGTCGTTGCGAATCAATCAATCGGAAAAAAGGGTGCGCGCGTGTGAGATAAGTTTTCCTTTGCTTCCTCATCTGAGAGAGCTTTTTTTTATGTCTTTTCGTTCGGCGAAATCGTTTTTGCGTGCCGACTGCCGAGTGATCTACACATTGCTACACGATCGGCATTTTCCTCGATTTAATTTTAAAAATAAAACTTTGTGCAAAGCTTTTCGCAACAAACACACAATTAGGGCCATTGTACTTTTTTTCTTTCTCTTCATTGCTATATGTTGTGTTCTGTTGGTGGTGTTTTTTTTTCTTCTCTTTATTGTTATTACCCCTCGTCCATATATAGGTTCTAGATAGATTGTTAGATACTTGTTGTTGTTGTTGCTTTTTCAGCTTAACATTTAGATTAAAATTGTAAATAGACAGAGGCGCGGAGCACAGTAGCGGATAGGGTTATTCGGACAAATAGGTTGTAATGGAAAAGATAGTACTTACTGAGTGGTGGACGTAATCTATGCCACCAGCCTAATGTGGAGCAGTGTGCTGTAGTAACTGTATTGAAATGGTCGGGCGTTTATTTGAATAAGATCAGCGGCTTGATGCTATCTTGTTTAATGTCCATTTTTCAAAATGTTGGGAATTCGATTTTTTAAGTTGAGATTGACAAATTTTGATTATATCACAAAGTTTTTGATTGGTATTAATTTTTTTCTAAAAGACTTGACAATTTTGTTTGTAAAACAAGTCACTGAAATTGTTGTTCTTTTATTTTGAATTAGTATAGGAAATTAAAATCAACGAGGAAGTCATTTTGGATATTGAACAAAGTTGTATGGAGTGACAACAAGTTTGTGAAATTTTTTGAATATTGAACAGCATAGAAAAAAACAAGGGAGGAAACATAAAGTTGATTATATTATATAGGACAGAAATGAAATGACAATTCTTTAGAAAAGTTTCCCATTAAACAAAACAGTTCTTTGAAACCTGAAAACTAGAAGAGATATAACGAAATGGTTTGCCCCAAAATTATGAAGGCTGCATTCATGACTCAATTTCGTAAAAAAAATGTCCTTTATAGAACCAGATAGCATCAAGCCAACGATATGTCTATAAGCTTAGTATGCAGAAGTTCCTGAAACTAAACAAGGAAAGTATTAGAAAGCTAATGGGCTTGCTAACAGGCCACTGTGGCTTGAGATACCATTTTAGTAAGTTGAATTTATGTCCAGAGACAGAATGGACATACTGGCCTTCACTAGGGAGGTCAATCATCTCTTAGAATAAACCAACCCTCCTTGATACAATAGATCTTGTAGGGCGCGGTGTCAGCCATTGGACATGGGAATTAATTTAAAACAAAAATGCTGAAGCTCTACAGTTGTCTAGTGGGAGAAAATCACTTAAAGGTTTAGCTTATAACTGCATAAATTGCCGATAAATATACGATTTAAAACGAAGCGTAAAGCTACTTCCATTCCTTTAGTTTTGGAACCAATGGCAAAGGTCTTATATTGTATTCCAAATCCGAGCTTTTAAATTGAGTACAATTCGCAGGTCTTATGTTCACTAGAGGTGGCGCAGCTAAAAACCCCTAAAAAGGTGATTTTTGATTTTCTGGGGGTTCAACCTGAGATCAAGTAGTCTAGCGCTAACCTAATGTAGTTACTTAAAAACCAACATTGTATAAAATACAACAGATAGAGGTGTGTAAATATGAAAAAAAGAGTATGGGACTATTGAGCGGGCAGGTTCAACCCCCATGAAAAGATAATGAACACCTAATTTGGTTTTAATAAAACCACTATGATGATCCCTTTCATTTGGCCCCAAAACAAAAAGTAAATCAAAGTTCTAAACGTACTCATGGTTAATAGGCCTAGGGTCCTTCATAAAAAACGCTGTGCTGCAGCTTTTATTAATTTATACGGCCAATTGTTTAGCAACAAGAATTTAAATTGATTATTGATTTGAGTTGTCAAATATTGATATTGAAGGCATCTCTATGTGTGATGTTATTAGAGCAACTGTTGTTATTCTCTTAACCATTATTTCTGTGGCAAAAAGGAAAAACAACATAAGTCGACTTACATCAAAATAGATGGAAAGAATACCTGCGAAATTTCAAGAAAGCTATGGCCAGTATGAGTCGGACCAAAGAGCTAATGCCGTTTGATAGAACGGCGCTATACAAACTGGTAGTGGCCCTAACAGGTCAAAACTTTCTAAGGAACCATATAATGAAACTGAATATCATAGCTGACGATATATGCAGGGGTTGCGGAGACGATGATGCTCATGAGGACACACCTCACTTCCTCTGTCTATGCCCTAGTCTCTGTCACTTGAGGAATAGAACGCTTGAAAGTTACTACCATGATATAGAGGAACTCTCTGATGTCTTCCTAACCAATCTGTACAGGTTCATAAATACATCGATATGGCTGGACAAGGTCGAGTAGCTGCAAGAGGAAGAGGATTTATCGCCAACAACATCGGGTACTACAGGGTTCGCTTTGTTGTACCCACCCATTAACCTTACCTTACCTTTGTCTAAATTGAGATTTTATAGAAGAAATAAAAACAGCATACGTTATTTCCTATTTACTTTGCACAAGGTAAAACAGCATGTCTTGTTTTCAGCAAAATCAGCTGTAAATATTCAAAAAAGTTTTTTTTCCATTCAAAATTTAAATTTAAAGTTATTTCTTATAATTTTGCATCATCACTTTTTACAAAGTTATATACATACTTTTTTGCGATCGCAAAGTAAACTTTCAAACCGCTCTCCTGAAAAATTGCAAAAAGTGACTTGCTGTTTTTTCTTGTGGCCACAGATTTATTCAAGGAAATTCAGCTGTTGTTTCCGAACCAGAATTGAAAGTGTGTTGATGTAGGTTAGGTATGGTAAGGTTCAGTAGGGTGTGAGTTCATCACAAGGACCAGGCACCATATAAAACCTAAACCAATTCGCCCAAGCACTTAATTGCCCTGCAAAACCTAAAGATGGTTTCAATTGTGTTTGCAAAACCAACTTACTCTAAATTTTCGAAGAATTACCTTCCAAGAAGAGCGCTTCTTAATCATTTCATGGTATTTTAAAAACCGGGTCTTTTTTCATCCCAAAATGCTAGATCACTCAAACTCCGGACCATTTTACTTCTTAGCAAAACACGTTATTGGGTAGAAGAGCTGTGGCTAAGAAACTACACCTCTCGGACCTATCAGACGCATATGCCAATTCACCCGTTCTTCTCAAAAGAGCTCATTACGATAAGGATGTTCTGAAGGACGTTTACAAATAAATGTTTCCCTAGCGGGTGTTTTCCGCTTGTAAATTGTTTTCTACGGAAATTAAATGTGCATGCTCGAAATATTTAAACTATGCCTGTCATAAGTGTCGAAATATATGAAGCATTTCAAGTACCTATTTGAGTTACCCCCCAAAATGAAGTGATCTGTTGTTCAATCCTGTCCACATTTTCCAAAGTTGCCATTAGACAGAGAAATAAACTAATAAATATTAAATAATAATAATGCAATGCTCAAATTTTCTATTGTAGTCCAAACGACCTCTTTTTACCAAAACATTACTTAATGTGAAAATTAAAACAACTGCATAAAGTTAAAGACAAAAACTTACAGAAAACACATTGCACCCCATCGAATAGAACTGCCAAAAAATGTTTTCTTAAATCATCAATGAATTAGAACACTCTACACTTAATGCACCCACCGCACTCAATGGCCAAGCAAAACATGTCAAATGAGCGCTGTCTTCTGTTTTGATGCATTTTTCGTGAAAATAAAAATATTTCATGCATTTCAAACAAATAAACAAGTCATAAGAACCCAACGCATTCATTCATCTCGGAGTAGGTACATAAACCAGTGCGGGAGGGGAAAAAAACAGAAAATACAAACAACAACAATTGATTAGCAAATGCCCACCAGTGTCAATACGTCATTTATTTAAATAATTTACACGAGTGCCATACGTTTTTGAATCCACATTCACAAAACGAACAGAACGCATTAATTCATTCGAGTATTCTATATAAATATATTCTAATGCAAGATTCGTGTGTACTGTGTGATGACTTCAGAGCCAATTAATGGTGTGGCGTGGATATATATGTAAAATTCCGAAACGCATTAAAGTGGGCACATACCACCATATAATGTACCGGAAAAAGTGAACAAGCTCAATGTGTAAGATGTCACTTTTCTTGCGCTCAGTGAAACTGAATTTTAAGTAAAAGTATTTATTTGCACAGTTGTTTTTAATTTTATCTAAAGTAGGTTACATTTGTGTCATCTAATTTAAAGGATATTTACAATTCTAATTGGAGCTTTTACCGTATAGTTCTTTGTTCAGTTTTGAACAGAACTGGGTCGTTTTTGGGATTGAGATTTGGAGTAAAAAAACACTTTTTGCAGAGAATTTACAAAACAGTTTTAGACAGATGTCATACTGATGGTCTATTATATTTTGCATGATTGGCGATTGACGTGGTGGAAGATTGCGTGTTCAAATTTTAACAGAGGACATGAGGCAGATAAATACAAATTGTGTTTTAAAATATAAATTGCGGGAGAGAGAGCGTCCCAAACTAGGCAAATATCCAGTCTTTGTTTATGTATGTAAATGTATACTGTGTTTACGAATAAGTCGGTGAGCTGTTGAAGCGTCAAGGTTTAGGCTTCAAACAAATTGCTATGGCGTAAATGGCGGTGGTATTTTAAGTTTGTTTCATATAAAATCGGAGTACAACTCACCTCCTAAACCTAACTTACGTTTGAAGTATCTAAACTGGAAGTCAAACCAAAATTTACTGGTCTTTTCATTCACGAACTTTATTATTAGTTTTGGTGAAGGTGGTTCGCTTTGCTCACTGCAAAACCAGGAAATCGCATCCTGTGTAACTTGGATCCAACTCTTTCCTACCCTACTGCATGGATGAGTTGTCTGTAGTTCGGTTTTTTGTAGATGATTTCTTTAGGTATGAAATCACCATGTGAAGACAAAATAGCAGTACCAAAAAGCTGTGCTAGATCAAACTTGTGTGCTTCCTCGCAGTAAGTCTCGGCTATAAACATTTTTGGCTTTCCCCAATCCGAAAGTCGCAGTTTGATGCTCTTCTTAGCTCTTCTTTAATAACATCTTATGATGATATGTGAGGTTTCATTTATCCTGAAGTCGTGTTCCTGAATTTCGTTAAGGACGTTAGCAGACACTTAGTCTAAAAGCATCTGGTGTATAAGTTTGACACTTATAACCTATTCAAAAGTACAAAAAATACAGTAAACATGCGCAGAATTTGATCAGGCGTTTAGTTTAAGCAGCTTGTAGCAGTTTGAAGGTCTAGCAAACTATTTCGTTTGTTTAAAAAATTACTAACTCCTGTAAGTTTGTTGTGTTTATGTCAAATTCAATTTTGTTCGCCTTGATGTTGATTGCTTTAGACAAGAGTCATCATTCTTTCATTTATGGATGTAGAAGTCGTCTTCCAAACTGGGAATACAATTACTTAAACCCATTATACGGGTCTTTATGGTTGGCTGATCACTAAAGTTGAATCACGAACACACCTTTTTAAGTTACCCAAAATATTTGGGACCTCGTTACATTACAACCGTACACCTTCCGAACATTCACTTTGCTTCAAACATTTTCATCATGACTGGCTTACTGTATATTTACTCTAACCCAACGCAAAAATCCAACCCATTTGCGAACTTTTAACCTCGCTTGCTGTCAATCACATTCACATACGAATTGTGCCCACACAAAACAATGTGTTCCTCTTTTTCTCATTCGTTCAAATTGAAAATTGTTCAATTAGTTGAAGCCCACGGGCGATAAATAGATTGTTTGCAATTGTACTTAGATCACATGGAGCCCTCACTAAAAAGAAAAAAAAAAGAACACAAGTCTCACTGTGTGTAGATATTGTTTGAACGCTCTCACAGCGCGTCATCATACAAACTGTAAGTACACTGACATGTGCCATTTGTTAGTTCTATTACAACAAAATGACATCATTTCGCAATTTTTTTTCCACACGATTTTGAGCTTTTGCGTGTAACACTACAAAGTTTAGGTGCACGTCTGTGTCGCACAGAGTTGTTCTCTTGAGATACATAGGGCACGAAAAATATCGTCAGTAACATGATTGGGGTCCACAGGAGCGGCTAAAATTGTAAAGGGAGCAACTATCTCCACCAAAATCGAGTAATGTATATTGTATAACCACTATTGCATTTTGGTAGTGATTTCTCAATTTTTCATCCCATTCGCTAAAAGTGGAGTAATTTTGAAATTGTTCATAAAGTGACTTCTTGTTTCTCCAAAATATTAGAACAACATTTCATTTAACGCAGTAACCAACACAAAATTTTTTAAAAGTCGATGAACAAAAATCGAAAGAGTGTTTTTTTTTGCAAACTACTGTGACATAATTTACAATCATTCAGCAATTTCTCTTTTCTTTAAATAAATTTGAACAGGATTTTATTTAAACGCTTTTTCATATTATTTATCGTAAAATTCATTTTTTCAACGAAACTTTGTTAGTAAAATGTTTTTCAACGGTTTTCCCCAGTTAATAAGGCAGTAGTAAAACAAGTCAATGGCAAACATTTCTTTTCTGCTGTTTTCAAAATATTGAGCTCAAGAAATTAAACCACACTGTTTTATAGAAGAGAATAGGCTCCTCAACTTTTTTATTAACTTTTTCAAAAACACTGTTTATAACACTATTTCGATTCCCTTTCATTTTAAATTTTTCCCTTGGCTCAGGACGGACCGAAGGACTTATAAATTAAAATAAATATTTTGGCGCGACAGGTCTATGGGACCCAAGGCCTAGCTTCTCGCAACCATTCGCTTTGTGTGGGTTTTCAATTTTTGGGACGAATGGAAGGGATCTACAATTTTACGCCGAGTCCAAACGGCTAATTGAGAAGCTCATTCATGACAGTTTTACTCTCGGATGTTTGTCAGACGTTCGCGAGAGGTGGCGCAGCGGAAAAAAAACCTTTAGATGTAATTTGGCCCTCTCGGGATTCGAACCTGAGCCCCTCGCTTAGTAGCCCAACACACTACCACTAAGCCACTGCGCCGACCGAAGGACTTGGGGGATCGAAAAAGACTTGTTTGAAGGTCGCGCGATTTGGTTTTGAAAAGTCAACACAGAAATATATTTAAAAAAAAGTTTTAGGGCAAAATGGGTTAGGTAGACGGGTAGGTAGAGCAGGGCATACAATACCACACTTAAGTCCTCGTGGACCCATTGTGGTGCCCTTTTTGTGGGGGTTAACCGTTTCTGTTGCATCGGTTGTCCTCTTTCCTTTCCTCATTGTGGATAATTAACGCTGTCCAGCCATTCCGATATCCTCTAAAACCTCTATACTCTAAAAGATCAGACGGTGAGACCTCAGAAAGTTCTTGCATGTCTTGGAAGTAATATCTCGCAAGTGTTCTGTTCCTCTGTTCTGGCATGGTTGTTTTTGTTGCATGAATCAAGGGTCAAGTCCCACACCCACCGACGAGCTCAGAGATGGAACTTGCATGCCACCAACGACGCGACGGCAAGAACGGTCTAGCAACAAAATGGAGTGAGGTGTGTCCTTGTGGACTTCTTCGTCTCCGCAGCCTCTACAGACTACATATGTCGTCGTCTTTGAGATTAAGTTTCATTGTGTGGTTTCTTAGAAAGTTATTTACTGGTAGAGCCCGTACTAGGACAGAATAACTTTAAATGAATGTCCCCCAAAATATTCTTTTAAAATTATAAAGACAAAGCAGAGACTGACCGCACATCTGTGGGGCTGACTTGCTTTTCGCTGGTGTATTACTTGCAATCTTCTGCACTCGGCCTACCTCCTTATACTATATTCTACTATTAGCAACTACCTTCATCGAATCATCTTACTTGTTTATTTTGGTGGCGCTACCGTCAGACATGGACCTGGGGCTCCACCAATACGCCTCTCCAGTAAGCGCCATTTTTGATTTATTGCCTCCAGTTGTACATACTTCAATTTGGTTGAAATCGAAGACATTTCAGACCGGATCGGTGGTTTCAATTCTATCTACAAGTCCTTACCATCAGTGACGACTGATGCGTATTTTCATGACCAGGTCGACGTCACTGTACAGCTCGTAGTGTTCGCTGTTAAACATCCTCGCTCGAAAAAAGGAAATCTTCATCCGCCTTTGCTAACATCTACGCATTTGCGCCATAAATCAGGACTGGGATAATGAGGGTCCTATATAGTATTACTTTAATTATTGCGTTCAATTGTGAAATCAAGAGAAGAGTTACACTTAACAATCGTTTTTAAGGCCAAAGTAACAACGATTGTCAAGTGTAACTCTTCGCTTGATTGCTGCTAAAATGTTTCTTTCAGAGTTAAATGCGGAGCCCATGGTAGACAAAGTCCCTACCTACATCAAAGTTATATCGTCTATCCTGACCTTCTATCAGATTCGCCGATACAAGATGTCCCTTCTTGTTGATAGCATCATTTTTTTACCCTCATTAACCACTAAACCTATTTTTTTCCGCTTCTGTGCTGACACTTGCAAACGCACCATCAAACCACCTATTACAACATGCATTTCCACGACTCCAACAACAGCCCTTTAGAACAGCAAGTACCTATTCCTTAAATTAACATGAAAAAGTAGGTAGGTATATCTATCTATAATTTTGAGACAAGAAAACTTCAAAAATCTATAACAATAGCGCCAGTCGTGAGTCGTCCCAATGCTACACCGCAAGTGTGTAGGTTGTACGCAGTTCGTTCATCCGTTGAAGTACGCAAAAACAACAAAAAAAACCATACGCACTTACTGTAGATAGAAATACACTTACACAAACAAAAATTCCTCACGCACAATCGATGCCCCCTTCATATTTTTAGCTGTATAATTGAGTAGCAGTTTTTTTTTCGTTTTTTTGTTTTATTTGTTGTTCTACGCACACCTACATTTAGTGGCGATGCGTGTACAAAAAATGTATCTATACAAAACCGCTGCCTACCTCAACTAGGCCATTAGATAAATTTTGCAAAGCGCGAGTTCAACGACCGCGCTGTATTTCCCCGACCTAATCATCATCTACACCTCTCCCATCAATCGGATCGGCTGCGTCGTCGCGGCGCGGCGAAGGAATATAAAGAATATTTATAACAAAAAGGAAAAAATATACGAAAATGAGAATGAAAATAATATTATTAAATTACTGCTTAATATTTTTCATGTTATGAATCTGTTTCTCAGTCGCTGCGCTCGTGTTATGCCTTCCCGCCTCGGTATTTTCCGTTCGATTGTCAATATTGTGCGTGCGTGCACCTGCTCTCGAGACTCGACACACAGGCGTGTAGCTTGTCTACCCCTATGCTGGTGAGGCAATCATTTGGAGCATTTTATTTGTTTGATTAACAATCTTTAATCGGTCGATATTGTACACGTGTTTGATTTTTTTTCTCTGTTTGTTTAGATACCTACATTTCATTGCGGAATTGGGGGCTCTATGGAGCATACCTATTACCGATAGAGCCAGCCGTATGTGTAGTATATTTTTCCTAAAATTCCGCTTCTGGGTTAACCAAACAGTAGAAGCGCTTGCTGGTAGTTTAAGGCGTCTAAGTGCTGTTGGCACTTTTGTTTCATTTATATCACGATAGGTTTGTCTACAAAATGGTTTATCAGTTTCACGCTTTAAACAGTCTTAAGGTAGGTGTGCGCAAACCTATCGGCTCGTACTTAGGAGTTTTGTTTTTTTAAAACAAATATGGATGAAGGTGCATTGTATGCTTACATTTTTAAGGACTTGCAAGAAGACCTAATTTGTGCGCACTCGACTTGAGTTGCAGTTGAACGCATATTCAATATTCAGGTGCTCAAGAGAGTTGGGGCTTTGTTAAAAAATTATCTAATACATAAGCCCATTCTGTCTGCGGTACAACGTAAGCCCAGAGTGTCATTTTTCAGGTTTTCTTTTTCACATATTGTTTTGCAAAACTCCAAGGTAGATGTAAGTTCATAAACAACGCTACCTCCCAAGCTATGAATAGGTTGCTTGCATAGAAGAAGACACATGGGTCCTTGGTTTAGTGATCTAGAAATATGTCTCCACTCTCCAAGGCTCGATGATTTATTGTCCTATTCCCAAATAAGTTTTTAATGTTCTCTTATAGTTTAGCTGCTTAAAATATTTTTGTCTGCAGTTTTTTTCAGTAGAGCGAGTGTACGCTGAGCTGTTTCCTAAATTTCTTTTCTAATTGAAGATCGATTAATATGCATAGCAAACAGACAAAGCTCCCTTTAATCAACAAGTTACAATTATTGTCACTTGGATAACATTACCTACTACCTAAGGCTATTGTAAAAAAATGCACTGCTGTGTCTTTTATTTGTAAATGGTTGTACCTTCGAAGTTGCCACAAAATTGAGAATATTTTTAAACTATGTATGACCAAAGACTTAACATTTCTTGCGTAATGGCCATAATCTAATACAAGAACATTATCAAAATGTATTCCAAAGTTCAGATTTTGATGTTTTCGTCTTTGTTTTTGATTTTTATTTTTTGTTTTCATAAATAGGTATTTTTTATGCATTCATCAAACTTTTCTGTACGTACAGCTTTCACGTTATCAACACGTGAGGTTCGTAACTGTAGACCATTATATTTTAATACATTTGTTTATTCACTCACTCTGTTATGTGGACTGACATGAACTTAAGTTAAGTTCATGTGTTAGGTTAATGCAGATTACAATTGAATTTCATCAGCTCGGATCCTTGCAATTAAATAAATGAATCGTATGTATTTTTTTAAGGAAGCAATGAAAGAAAGTAGGAAGGGAGACGTCAAGAAAAATTAATTTCTTAGAATTAATTAAAACACATTGCATTATTGCTGTGATTCGCCAGAGCCCAGGATTTTTATTGCTTAAAAAATTGTAGGCATGGATTGGGGCAACTGGATTTGCACTGATGAAGAGAAAATGATGTACCCCCTTTTCGGTAAACTTTTGTTTCGCATATCTTCTGAATGAGTCGGCCGATTGTACTGAAACAAATACTAAATATTGCTCCATTAAGCCCAGCATTGCGCATAAGAAATCGATATGGATTGGGTGAGCAGTTTTAACTTGATACGGACTATGACAACTTGTGCTTTTAAACTGTCACGCAGTCTACTCTCGCGATTAATCATTTAAAAAATAATTTTATTTGAACAGAAACTAAAAACTACAGCCATTTTTGTCATGTCGTTCTGTTTCTCCTTAGATCAATAAATATGAGTTTTTGATAACGTGGACAACACATGTTTGGTTTTAGTTTTAAAATGAAGATGACCACTTACATATCAATTTTTGGTTCCAATCGATTCGATCTAAAAATGAGTTCTTATCGTTTTTCAAAAATAAGTGCTCTTTCAATGTGAGCATTAAAGTTTCGTATTTAAATAAAAAAGTTAAAAAACATGAATTTAATAATGGAACTCGACATCTTTCATAACAATATACTACCACGTTTGCAGCGATCGGTTTTTTGGAGCTAATTTTCCACCATTTCGCCGCACATACCGTCCGCAATGTTTTCGTTTGAATTTTCTTCAAATTTGCAGATCTTACTTTATAGATCCAAATTGAAGAAATTTCGGTGTTTCAAATGATCCAGGGTTCTTGAGTTGGTCGGGCCTTGTTCGGGTGTAGGCCACGATATTTACGAAAAATTTGCCACAAAGTGCACTGGAAAATTCCCCATTCCAACGGCGTGGACTCAATTCATTTTGGGTTATTTTGAGTTGAAATACTTACGGCTGGAACAGGAACATTAAATAGTTAATATTGATTTCCACTTTATCCATTATAGCACGCAGCCAGTGTTATTAGATCGTGGGATACATCCTTTTTTTGTGTGGGTTTCAATGTCCAAAAAGCCTTTAGTGGAAAAAAGCAACAAAATTTTGTTAATTTCAGAAATCAGACAAAAAGCATTCAAAACTATCAATTTTTGTTGAAATTTATCTTCAAAACATCTGCATTTCGCCATGATTATCAACACACCAAATGACCGTAAAATAAAACTTATGTAATTCGCCTTTTAGCAACATCTTTTGGAGCAAAAAATAATCATAAATTATTAAAAAAACAAAAATAAGTTTTATTCTTAACGCTTATGTAATGTTTTTTTTTGTATAAGCTAGATTATTTCATAAAAAAGTATGGCGTTAATTTGAAGGGAGTTCGATTTCGGTGAACGAAAAAAAGGGAAAAATGTATATAGGTACATTTCCTGGAAAAATTATGTCTGTCTGTTTGGACGTTTACTACTACGACCGACAATTGGAGTAGTTGCGACCAATGACTCAGAATTTCGGTAGTTATTTTAAATAATTTCCAAATGAAAAAAGTGTAAACCTTGACTGAAGTTTTGACATTGACATTTGACAGATCATAGAAAAATTGTAAGGGTACTAAAATAAAAAACTTAAATATTCCCATGAAAACATCCAATAGAAGCAGCTGTTTGATGTAAAAAAAATCAGCATCCTGACCGATGCTATATGAATGTGTCTTGCACCGCAACTATTTTGAGAGTTTGCATTCATTACCTACCTTCACGGTGCTGGGGCAGAATTTTGACAGCAAATGCATTTTTTGTACACAAAGTCAATTTTATTTTTGACAGTACAACTTTCTTTGTTTTGATTTATTGATCATTAAAAATGTTTACCCAAATTGAGTGTCACAAAATGTTTCGCATCAAAAATGTTTACCCCATTTTTTAACAATCAATCAACTTGGAATTAAGGTATTTCTTTCACCCGCCATAAATCAATTGGATTTTTTTTTGTGACATTCATTTCAGTAGAACAGAATTTCCTTCTTTAATTTTAGACTTAAACGTTGAGACATTTTTTTTTTTGCATCTCTTTACATTTTACTTTAGATATATTTATGTTTGTTTGACAATAATCGGTGAAATATTATATGTGTTGAGAGCTCCACTAAAAAACGCTCCAATTGGAGACTCAAACTAAACCGACTGCCTTAAAACATAAATTTAATAAACGTACTTGGCACTGTAACATCGCGGTTATGAATGGCATCCGTTTTGGTGGAAAACCCGCCGCGCCAATCCCATTGCTTAAGGTATTTAAAACTTTCAGTGCCATCGGTCATTACAATCTACTCCATGCCCGCATCAAAATCCAAAGCATATTCCAAAGCCCATTGTTACAAAGAGAAAATATTTGCTTAAACCATTTCATTTCATACGCTAGTGGCTTATTGCCAAAATCACTTTAAACCGATTTGTTTGTTTTGAATTGATTCGATTCAATTCGATGACACGAATTGTTTGAAATTCGCACACATCACACACAGGCAATAGTTTCATTTGGTATTGTGTGTTGGGGGCGCTTACCAAGTACCTACATATGGCTTACATCCTTTTACGAACGAGCACAGACCTACCCACCACTCTGCACTTGATGTGACAGTCAATGGATTTGAGTGGCTTTTGGCGTATACACATTCGCCTGCCGCCCTTGCTCTCGGCAGCCGATTTCTGGGCTGATTTGCGGTCATATTAGTGTTACCAAAATATGATGAGGCTTGTTAGATTCGGGGTTTTGTTTACTAAACCGTATTCCACTGATGTGCGGTTGTTGGTAGGAGGCAAGCAGCAGCATGTGGTTGTGGCATCTGATGTTCAAGTGATGCCATACACATAATTGACAGCTGTCACTTGTGTTTTGATTTCAAATGGAAGGTATTTATATATATTTTTTTTTGAGAGGCTGGTGAAACTACTACCTGTCTGTGTGGAGGTATTTTTATTTTACTCCTATGGTAATAATGGGTTTCCCACAATGCAAAGTTTATTACAACCATATAACTGATAGAGGGCGCTAAAAATGGCAAGATCATCGTGCGCAGTTCAAAATGCCGCTATCATCATGACACGCCATGACGGATAAGGAATCTGCCGGGCCATACTTACATAATATCCAAGAAATTGCGTGTTTTCTAAAAAAAAAAAACACCGCGCACGCACACCGGCATACCCTGAGATATGGCTCCGTTGAAAATGAAAACAAACCGTGATAATTGGCAGTACTCCTTCACGGAATAGCTGTACATGCGGCTGTGTGCTGGAAGAATATTATTTTATTATCAACTTGAGATTACACCTCTGACACGTTTTATTCGCAACTGTGGTGTGCGTTCGGGTTGGGCGCGGGGCGGCTACGCTCGGCAAAGCTCAAAAGTGCAAAATTTAGTAGATACGTACGTGGGTACCTACATATATTAAGATGACGGCTTGTCGCCCAACTGTATTGTGTAAGCAGTGATAATTACATCAGCGACGACCGTCACGGCGAATATACAAACAAAAACAAAAATCTCAGTTCACTTTCATTTGAAATTCGCCCGATAACAGGGGCGTCCCGCTTTTTCGCATTCAAAAAAAAAATAAAGACTATAGCTAGAGGAAAAAAGCTCTTCGCCGAGAGATAACGTATACACACACACTACCACACCTTTGAACACTTGCCGGTCAATCTAACAGATGCACGAATATTTGTTTGGGACGAGGGGATAGCAAAACTTTCGCTCGCCGATTGTATTATACATAGGAACGTGCGAAAATCTAAATATAACAACATTCACATGTTATACAATGTTCGCTTTATTATTATTATTTATTTGGTTAGTAGCGATTATTATTTTTTTTTTCTATCTTGCTTAAGTGTATAGTCAGAGGCTTGATTGTGTAGAGGTTGGAACAACAGCACTCGCCAGCACTTGCACTGGGGCATGGCGCATGGGGCCTTTGTGTGACGTAGTCGCGCGCTCATCAGAACTCAGTTGCGCGCCGTCAGATCGGTTTCACTTTCAACTGCAGTCAATGTGCATCGTACAATTGCATGGGAATGTGATTGAACTATTCATTTAGTCGTGTTTACTTAATTATACGGATATTTATGAAATGAGTAATATTAAATGGACAGCTACGAGTATAAAGGTCAATTGATGGAAACTTGTATAGGTGAAATTTTATTGGTATCTGATTAGGTAGCAAATAGGAACTTAAAATAAATTTATGGGTATAGAATATTTTGACGTTTCTACTAAATAGACATCGCCTATTATATTGGCTATATTACCGCGCACAAGAAGTACCTACCTGATGGTAATGGAAAACAGGAAATCACTACATAAGTCGTGTCGATTTGTAAATGCCGAATTTAGAAAAAAATAGGGAACTGTCAGAGACTCTGTTTTTAAAAAAAAAATACAGAGAGCAGTATAAAAAATAAATTAAATCTTTTGTCTTTTTGTTAAAAAATTTAATGTAAAATAAAACATATATAAGGCGTTTGGATTCTTAAAAAATTAATATAATTTTATTAAATTTTATAACAACAATTGAAACGCATATTGCACTAATTGTTATGAACCCCTTCCTTATCTCAGATAAATTCCGTTCCCATAACCTTTTATTTTATTTTTCGGTTTGCACGTTTTGCAACCATCACTTTCCTCTAATTTCAATATGCAATTTCCGCTGAAAGCGATTCACATAAATAAAAAAAAAAAACAAACTTCTCGCGTTACAGCCATGCGCATGCTTTATGCAATCCATGCGCAATTTTGTTTGTCGCGCGAACTGCTGACGCATCTACTTTTCTCCCTTGCTATCGCGTCGTTTGAATTCTTTTTCGTCTTTCATGCCAGTCAGTTTCCAATCTTCAGAGTGTTAACATTTGCTTTGCTATATAATAGTATTATTAACGTATAATCGAAACATTGTAATTTGATTTTTTTTTAATAAAGAAAATTTGTGAATAAAGTTTAATAAAAATAATAAAAAAAATTTTTGTGAAAAAAAAAAATAAATAAAAAAAAAAAAATTTTAAAAACATCTTGAAAGTTGTAATTATTTCATAACTCCTTACTCGGAATCCTAACAAAATTTGGTGTCAGAAGTAACGGATAATATATAAATGTGAAAACAATTCAAAACAAAAAAAAATTAATTTAAGATCAGAAGCTCTAAAGTGTTACTAAGTCTCATAAATCTACAAATTAAATTACAACGATCATCAATCTTCAAATTGAACTACAAACTCTCATAAATCTACAAATTAAATTACAACGATCATCAATCTACAAATTGAACTACAAACTCTCATAAATCTACAAATTGAACTAAATACAAATCTACAACTAAATTACTAACTCTAACAAATCTACAAATTTACGAGTGCCTGCGATTAAACCGCAACAATTGGAAAATCACAAAATACATACACTACCTTCTAAAAACTGAAGACAACTCTAAAACTACAACTACAAAGTTCTACAATTAAAAGGATATTATATACAAAATATGTTACTGTAAGTTATCTGTATTGTAGTATGCAACTATAGTTAAGATATTTATACAGAGATTACCTTAGATATATATATATATAAAGTGCTTTAAATAATACTTGTTTTATCCAATAAATTACACAATGGCTTTAAATAATAACGATGAAGAATTCAATGATGCGGACGGTAACGACTTAGAAATTCAAAATAATGTAGGCGTCACTGTTCCCTTACAAACGTTATTCAAATTTATCAAACCATTCGATGGTGACAGACAAAAACTAATTCCATATCTTAATGCTGTTGATGCAGCTTTCAATATAGCTACAGCCGATCAAATAGACATTTTATTAGCTTATACAAAAACGCAACTCAGCGGTAAAGCTGAGGCAGCCGTTTCGAACCACGATTTCAACAAATGGTTAGATCTTAAAAATTTCCTAAAAAGTATATATTCAGATGCTAAGCATCATGGTCATTTACTAATAGAATTACTATCTTGCAAACAGCAACCCACTGAACAAATTTCACAATATATATGTAGGGTTGAAACTGCTTTAAAACGTCTTTTAACCTCAACTCACCAAAATTCAACAATTCCTGCAGAATTACCTGGAAGACTTGCCGCAATGAATGACCTAGCACTGCATACTTTTATTTTAAATATTAAACCTGATATAAGCAACATGTTAAGAGCTAGAAATATCGAAAGTCTAAACGAAGCCTTCAATTTAGCAATTGAAGAAGAAAAGGTTCAATTACTAATCAAAACAAAAAATTCGAATTTCAAAGCAATTGAATGTTCCTTTTGTCATAAAATGGGACACTCATCAAATCAATGCTTTCAAAAACCAAGTACATCCAAAACCGTTTTAAATACTTCTCAACACTCAATAAAAACTTGCAAATATTGCAAAAAAGATGGTCATGTTATTCAGGAATGTAGGAAACTTAAATGGAAGAAAGAGCAAGAAAATGCAAACAATACGAGATCATCGGAAAACATAAGGACTCTCGAACCAGAAGCTGCGGAGCTTCGGGAGAATATTGTAGCAGCAGCAATTCTTTCCGAATAGTATTATCAAACGATAACACCATTTTTGTCATAGTTAAATCCAATCGATCTAAAGTAGGTTATTTCAAATTTTTAATCGATAGTGGTGCAAATATTTCAATAGTTAAGAAAACAAATTTAAAAGAAAATTCAAACTTTATTCAAAATGGTAAAGTTACACTTAAAGGAATTAATAACGACAAGAATCCCATTAAAAGCATAGGTTCTATAAATCTTAAATTTTTTATACAGTCAGAAAATTCAGTAACCCTAAATTTTAGCAACGTATTTCATATAATTGATTCACCTTCTAATATTCCCTATGATGGTATATTAGGAAACGATTTTCTAGTTGCTAAACGAGTTAACCTAAATTATCAAACAAAAATTATGAGCTTAGAAAGCGGAGAGACAATTCCCTTTTTTATCAATCGTTGTTCAAAGGAATCATACATACTGCCTCCCCGATCAGAAACTGTAATAAAAATAAATATAATGAATCCAGAAATCAAGGAAGGAATTCTACCAGAACTCTCAATACTCGACGGAGTTTATCTCAGCAAGGCAATTACACAAATCGATGATAAATTTCAAGCTATCGCTACGGTACTTAACACTCTTGATAAACCAGTAAAGATTACCAAGGCCAATGCCAATCTAATACCTTTATCAGCAGAATCTTTTCATTTTCAAAATGGTAATCATGAATCTGTAGATCGAAAAGAACTCTTACATAAAGAAATAAGAACAGAACATCTTAATCACGAAGAGACCAAGAGTCTTCTCGACTTATGCAATAAGTATTCAAGTATATTTTTCTTGAAGGGAGATATTCTCTCAGCTATTAAATCTGTTGAGCATGAAATTAATCTAGAAAATAACAGACCTATTAATTGTAAAACATACAGATATCCCGAGGTCCATAAAGAGGAAGTCAGAAATCAAATTTCCAATATGTTAAATCAAAAAATTATTAGACCTTCCAATTCCCCATGGTCAGCACCCTTATGGGTGGTCCCTAAGAAAGCTGATGCTTCAGGCAAGAAGAAATGGAGGATTGTAATCGATTACAGGAAACTTAACGAAGTTACTGTTGGAGATTCTTTCCCCTTACCCAATATATGTGAAATACTTGACCAATTAGGTCACAGTAAATACTTCACAACCCTGGACCTCGCTTCCGGGTTTCACCAAATCAATGTTAAAGAGGAAGACAGGTCAAAGACCGCCTTCTCTACTGCAAGTGGCCACTACGAATTCTGTCGTATGCCATTTGGGTTAAGGAATGCTCCCGCTACCTTTCAGCGTGCAATGAATCATGTTCTTGCAGGACTGATTGGCGAAAAGTGTTTCGTTTACCTTGATGACGTGGTGATATATGCATCCTCTCTTGAAGACCATGAACGTAAACTTACTGAAATTTTCCAAAGATTAGCAGATAATAACTTAAAGCTCCAACCGGATAAGTGTGAGTTCCTTCGAAAGGAAGTCGCATATCTCGGACACCTTATTTCAGAAAATGGAGTAAAACCTAATCCTTCGAAAGTTGAAGTAATCAAAGATTTTCCTAAACCAAAAAACCCTAAAGAAATAAAATCATTCCTTGGACTCGTCGGTTACTATCGTCGATTCATCGAAAATTTCAGCAAAATATCAAAACCCTTAACTTCCTTATTAAAAAAGGATACAAAATTTATTTGGAGTAAAGAACAAGAAAATTCATTCATACAATTAAAAAACAAACTTTTAACAGAACCTATACTCCAATATCCTGATTTTTCAAAAGAATTTTTAGTCACTACAGACGCCTCTAATTTTGCCATAGGAGCCATATTATCGCAGGGAGATATTGGAAAAGATTTACCAATATGCTTTGCATCTCGTACATTAAATCATGCAGAATCTAATTACAGCACTATTGAAAGAGAACTCTTAGCAATAGTGTGGGCCATTAATCATTTTCGTCCATATTTATATGGAAGAAAATTTACAATTGTTACCGATCATCGACCATTACAATGGTTATTTTCATGCAAAGATCCTGGTTCAAGACTCTTAAGGTGGCGACTTAAGTTAGAGGAATATGAATATGATATCGTCTATAAGCAAGGTAAAATAAATTCAAATGCTGATTGTCTATCAAGAATCAAATTTAATCCCATCAACGAAAATCATACAATCAGTTTTGTTAGTCATGAAACTTATGACGATTATTTAAAGTTTTATTACTCCTCTTTAAAATCAAAGGTATTTGATTATTCAGAAGAAAATTCACATCTACTGAATTCAAAGGATCACATAGCTTATTTAAACAGTATTGACTTTAACGACGAAAACAAATTTGTTACAACAATTTCGCAAACAGCTGATAATTTTTCTCAGTTACAAAACCATCCTCACGAATTATACAGTATTACTCGTTCGAATAATATTAAAACTAAAAAACATATCTATCATTGTCTCATTAAAAGAACGAGCTGGGAAAAAGCTAGTTATCAAGATTTCTTTTATACAATTCAAAATCTTAAGAACAAACTAGAAGAGGATAATGTAGAAAGCATATCATTGCCTAATTTTGAAGATAAAATTAACCAATTTAAATACGAAAAAATACGTCATATCATTCAATTCATATTCAGAAATTCCAAAATTAAAGTTATTGTTCACAAAAACAAAATAATCACACCTACTCAAGATGAGATACCTCTAATACTTAAAGAAAACCATGATGATCCGCAATCTGGACATTCCGGTTTTCGAAGAACATATAGTAGGATCAAAGATCGTTATCATTGGCATAAAATGAAAAGAACTATTAAAGAATACATAAAATCTTGCGAAAGCTGTCAAAGGAACAAAGTCTTAAGAAACACGTATAAAGCTCCAATGGAAATAACTTCAACTTCAAATCAGCCGTTTGACAGACTTAGCTTAGATATAGTAGGACCATTACCTATCACAATAGATGAAAATAGATTTATACTTACAATGCAGGATGATCTTACAAAATTTACGCAAGCATACGCAATCAAAGAACACAAAGCCGAAACAGTTGCAGAAAACCTACTTAAATTTATTAGTCACTATGGAATTCCCAAAGCAGTTCTTACCGACCAAGGCTCAGATTTTATGTCCCATACACTAAAAGAATTTTCCAAGTTTTTCCATATGAAACAAATACATACTACAGCCTATCATCCACAGAGTAATGGAGCATTAGAACGCTGCCATTCAACAATTAAGGATTATCTAAAGCATTATATAAATGAATATCAAGATAATTGGGACACATGGCTACCAACCGCCATATTCTCCTATAACAATTCGGTACATAACACAACTAAGTTCACGCCGTATGAGTTAGTGTTTGGACACAAGCCGATTCTTCCGTCTTCCCTAACCCAAAATCCAGAATTTAGATATACGTACGACGACTATTTAGATCAACTCAAGTACAGGTTAAATAAGTCTCATGAAATTGCAAAGAATAATATTGTGAATTCAAAAGAGCAATCAAAACTATATTATGATAGAAATATCAAAAATCCTTCATATAAACTAGGTGATAAGGTATATTTACGTAATGAAAATGTTCGCAAAAATAAAAGTTTGTCTCCAACCTTCAAGGGACCATTCGAAGTAGTAGACATCCATAATAATCAAAATTTGACTATTAAAATCAAAAGAAAAAAACTTAGAGTACATATAAATAGACTGAAACCAGCTTCTTAATTCCAGACTATCCCTTATGACATGCTTCATGTGCGGAATACACGCACTTTCGTTTAAAGTCGACAACATCAGCAACGGAAGCGGTATATACTTTGAGAATCTGGGACACGTCAAAACTTCATCCACGAAATGGAAAATGGTAACCTATACCAACTTCTCAATATACTACGAAAAGCTATATCTTATTAACAATACTTATTCTAAATCCTTACCTCTATGTAATGATGAGAAACTTTTCCATATACATTTCTACTTTTGTCAGCAATCTCTTAATTACTTAAAAGCCAAAATTCCATATTTATATTTAAAATACCAATCAATTGAAGACCTCGTAGGAAGGAATCAAATGAGGAATAAAAGAGGACTTTTTAATGGAATCGGAACCATTTTCAAAACAATTTTCGGTACACTTGATTATGATGATGCAACCTTTTTTTGAAAAAGCTATTAATGATGTCAAAGGAAATGAAAACGAAATGCTTGAGTTAATGAAAGAACAAGTTCATGTTGTGAAAACAACTATTGCAAACTTTAATGAATCAATTAATAACTTAAAATTTAATGAGAATCTCCTTAACGGAAACATTAATAAAATAAACAAATTTATAGAAACAACTTCGGATAAAATAAATAAACTTGAGCTTGCCGAACTTGCCTCCCAACATGTAAGCCTTCTAACTTATTTGACAAATGAATTAAGTGAAGAACTGGACAACATAATAAATTCAATTCTATTTGCTAAACGCAATGTGCTTCATCCTTCTATACTTACACCTATTCAATTAATTACGGAACTTAGTAATAACAACTATCTTTTAAAGTCTGGTCTAAATTTCCCAATATTTCCAAGCCTTGAAAATGCTCACACATTTATGGATATAGCTGATTTACAAGTCTTTCATATAAACAACAAATTAATGTTTATTGTTAATATTCCTTTAACGGATCCAACACTTTTCACTCTCTATCAATGCATTCCATTACCTATACCGTATGAAGGAAATACCCAAAGATATGCTTATATTCAACCAAATGTTAATTTCTTAGGTATTTCTGAAAACAATCAGAAATATGTAAAATTTCACGATTTAAAATCATGCAAAAAGATTTCGGAATTCGACTATATTTGTAAACAAGATATATTCTATTCCACAACAGTAAATGCTAATTGTGAAGCCACACTTCTCACAGGAAATCCCAGAAAAATTCCAAAAAATTGCGATACTAAAGTTTTTAATGGAGTCTTAGATTTGGTTCATAAGCTCCGAGTTAACAAATGGATACTTATTACAACATTTCAAAAACAATTAACCATAATATGCGAAAATGAAGAAGGTATCAAAGAAGTAATGATTACCGGATTATCAATACTCACTCTCAAAGAAAACTGCGAAGCATATTTTGGTTCAAATCTTCTTAAAAGCGAAAGTTCAGTTATAACAGAATATCAAGCTGTAATCCCTAACGTCGATATAATTAAGGACGATTGCTGCGAAAAAGCGTCTTTTAACATTTCACATGAATATATTAAATTAAGCCCTATCACTCTATCTAATGTCAATCTCGAAAGCTTAAAACTTGTTTCTCATACTTTAGACAATATTAAAGATAAAATAGATCAGGCTAATAACCATCCTAGTCTTATTCGCTACCCCTCAATATTCTCCAGCATTGTTTATATCATAATCATAATAATAACGTTCTATATACTCTTAAAATGTTGCAAGAAATATCAAAATTTAAAAAGAAACTGTCGAGAGGATATTCAACGGGAAAATACCGGTTGCTTAGTCCAAGTCATAAATAAATGCTTTACAGTAAAAGAAGCAAGTCATGCTGAAAACGCAAGTCTTCCAACAGTTCATTATCAGGCAGATAGCCCTAGAATCGCTCCAAGGCGGCCATTGAAAACTCAATCTTCAAATTTAGGATCTAACTACAACCTTTCAAATTGATTTTATTTAATAAAATAATTTTATTTAATAAAATCAATTTTCCTTATGGGGGAAGGTGTTATGAACCCCTTCCTTATCTCAGATAAATTCCGTTCCCATAACCTTTTATTTTATTTTTCGGTTTGCACGTTTTGCAACCATCACTTTCCTCTAATTTCAATATGCAATTTCCGCTGAAAGCGATTCACATAAATAAAAAAAAAAACAAACTTCTCGCGTTACAGCCATGCGCATGCTTTATGCAATCCATGCGCAATTTTGTTTGTCGCGCGAACTGCTGACGCATCTACTTTTCTCCCTTGCTATCGCGTCGTTTGAATTCTTTTTCGTCTTTCATGCCAGTCAGTTTCCAATCTTCAGAGTGTTAACATTTGCTTTGCTATATAATAGTATTATTAACGTATAATCGAAACATTGTAATTTGATTTTTTTTTAATAAAGAAAATTTGTGAATAAAGTTTAATAAAAATAATAAAAAAAATTTTTGTGAAAAAAAAAAATAAATAAAAAAAAAAAAATTTTAAAAACATCTTGAAAGTTGTAATTATTTCATAACTCCTTACTCGGAATCCTAACATAATAATATTTACCTTTCCAAACAGAATTTTAAACAATCTTTAAAGAAACAAAACAAGCCAAACGTTAAACGTTGAGAATAAATGAATTAATTAAAAAGTGACATCTATCACAATTTGGATTGTATATGACAGCCGAGTGAACGCGTCTAGTAAAATTAATTGGAGTTAATGCGTGCAGCAAAAATGGGTGTGTTCCATGTGCATGTCATTGAGAAGACGTATAACATACAAAATTAACTTAAGATTTTTGAATAGGAGGACATTTTTAAGTTAGAGAGAACAGGAGGACAAATATGTAGTTGAAAAGGAGGACTGCCCTCCCAAATGGAGGACGGTTGGGAACCTTAGCCAGAGTCCTTTTTTCACTCAATCGCTGCTGGCTTCATCCTTTTTGTGAAAAATTTATGGAATCATTTAATTCAACACTGCATATTGTTATAATTTGTTGTATTAATTTTACATAAGTTTTCACAAATGTTTGTTCATGTTTCTTTTCACATTAAAGTGGACTGTGAAAATGATTACTATTTGTGTCATGAAGCTAGCTATCCGGCCATATCGTGTAGTGGTTTTTTGATATAAAAAATAAATAAATAAATATTTTGGCGTGACAGGTCTATGGGACCCAAGGCCTAGCTTCTCACAACCATTCGTTTTGTGTGGATTTTAAATTTTTGGAACGAATGGAAGGGATCTACAATTTTATGCCGAGTCCAAATGGCTAATTGAGAAGCTCTTTCAAGACAGTTGTACTCTCGGATGTTTGTCAAACGTTCGCGAGAGGTGGCGCAGTGGAAAAAACCTTAAGGAGTTATTTGTGTTCTTTTGGGGATGGAACACGGGACCCCTCGCTTAGTAGCCCAACACACTACCACTAAGCCACTGCGCTAAATTTACATTAAACATCAACTGTTCGAAACTAAATTATGTTAAAATTTCCATTATGACTTTGTTTGCACTGATGCATTATGTTGCTCCAAGTTTGGATCACCCATGTGCTGGTCGCGTTTACCAACCATGAATGATTTTTTTAATTCTTTCCAATCATTCGTGTTAAATGAGTTAAACTCTGAATGATAAAGCTGGAAACTTTTCGAAAAATTATTACCCCTAGATACCTTACACCAGATTGAGCCGTACAAGTGTCTCTTACACCCAAGCAATCTTAAAAAGAGTTGTGTCAAAAGAGCGATAATTTGTCAGAGCAAATACATAATGGAAGAGTCATTTTCATTTCAATTCAAAAGCGTAGGTCACCTGCGTCAAACTTCTAGTAAACTAAGGTTCCGCCAAAAAGTTTGACTGTTAGAGATAACCAAAAATCTTCATCATTTCTATAAATATTAAAGAAAATCTGTAGTTTGTGTCTTGAATTTCGCAATACATATTTTGAATCCGAAGACCTGACTTAAGAAGTTTTCTTTGAAAAATTGAACTCTTGATTGTCAGACTTTAAAATTTTTCACTATATACCTACCTTACCAAAATATAAAAGTTTAATGTATACGTATGTTGGCTTTAGCTGGATTATGCTAAAAAAAAAAAAAAATGTCCGCCTTTAGGGTTGGTTCTGATGACAGCATATTGGGATTTTAAAATGATGGTTTATTTTTAAATAATAGTTTGTATCTTTACAGTTGATAAGTAAGGGTTGTCCTCGTTTCTTCATCCCTCACAAATTCATGTGTCCATCGAAACAAAATCATAAATGACGCTCCTTGAGCCATTTTTGCAAATAAAAATATAACTTTTGTAACTCTTGTTGACACTTTCCACTCATCATTTTGATTGCGATGTGTGAATTGCGACAGATGTTGCACCGGCTATTATAGATGTGAATTTGCTAAATAAATCGGTGCTTCCATAGTCATCCCCCAAAATACAAACAAATTGAGTGCCTTCTTTTCCGCTTCAAACTCTCATGATTTAAACCTTCTCAGCCGATCGGACACTGCCAACAACATCATAATTATTTCCCCAAGCTACCAACTACCTCAAACTTAATCTCATTAATATGATGCTACGCAAAAGTTCTACTCAAATGAAATCACCAGCTTTGTCTGCAAACTTGCGTTAATTTTGCGACTAAACTTGCTCAAATTATGCAAAACCTTATGCTACAAGCACTTGAAAGAAATGCTCGCGCAAGTAGGTCAAATCGTTTTCACTTCTAACTCGTAAAATTCAATTATTCATTCAACATTAATAAACACACAATTAAAATCAATTTAGCGCCTCACTTGCTGTCACATTCATTTTGTAAAAAACAAAAAAAAAACGCCCAACTTTATCTTCCTCTATTGGCAACGGGTTACTGTCACGCGATTGAAATATTTCTAAAAGGATGATTACACTGTGAAAATAAATGCGATAAGTTTTGCCACACTCTTGACGCTTGTTGAGTGCAAAAATCATTGCTAGTCATTTGTGTTAAACTTTTTATCGGGGGTGTCCGCAATTTGTTTTTACATTGTAGACGAAAGTTTTCGAAAAGGAAGCGATGCTCATCACAGCACCTTTGAAACTATGTAATTGGGTTAGATGTTGTATATCTACTTGTGATGATAAAATTTGGCAATTGCCTTGAGACTTATTTATGGATGCAGTTTGCCTGTTAATTTACTGTGTCGGAAGTTGCTTGTCATTTTGGTTTTGCATAAATGTATTGGTCGTTGGTTATAGGTGTGATTTAGTTGATCTATGATGTGGCAGTGAGTATATTTGTATTTCAAGGAGAGTAACCATCAAAATTGAAAATATTTCCGGGTATTTGTGGAGGCCAGTATGTCAGAAGTATTGCAACTCATTTTGCAACGAAAAAATGTCAGTTTCATCATACAAAGCAATAGCCCGAAGGCGACAAGCATTTTGATCGCTTCTTGTTCCCCGGAGGAAGATTTCGTTCGCCGGCCTATTTATCTAGGAACCACCGGGGATGCATATTTTTTTGAAGTATTGATTGTCGCGTCGAATGTTATTAGAAGAATCGTATGTGGTTTGCCAAAAACCCACAAAGAAGAGCAAAACGCGAACATAAAGAAGAAGATGCTTCCGCGAGTGCATAGGGGAAGCTCAAGCAAACTTTCTAGAAACGTTGTCGATCTTTTAACATCATGGGAATTTTGCGCAGAAAGACAGATTCATAAACTGTACGTTGTACTCATTTGAACCAAGTTAAAAAAATTTTCAAATCCTAGAGAGGGATGGATAGGAACAAGGACATTTTTTTATAAATCGCTTACCAACATTTTTTGTTTGCAAGCATTTTTTATTTGAAAATAGCTATTGTGATTTATATCTAAAAAATGGTTGTAAAAAGGTTATTTGTAGATAACTTATTAAAATATATCTAATGTAATGTTGGTAATGACGTTCGCTTTACATTCTTCCAGAAGAACGCGTTCGCCCACTAGTTTTCTTGAACTAACTATTATTTGTTGAACTAGATATTGAATGGAAGGCTCTTTTACAGCAAAATGGGTATTGTTACTGTTATCAGTATTGATTTGTGGGCTTTATTTTATGTTTTCCACGTTGAAAAACATATTTTAAACGTTTCTAAACATACGCCAACATTTTTGGAATGAATTTTTGGGTCAAAAGAGGTGATTTTATCCTATTAAAATTAAATTGTATTCTTTATCATCCTAAGGAAGCAGCAGCATTATTAGCAATGAAATAAATACCTTAAGCGTGCTTTAAAATCGTGAATACAATTAAAAAAATAAAATGGAAGCGTTAGCCATTATTATTGTTTATTAAAAATAAATATAAAATCCAGTCAGCCCCTGTCAAAATGAAGAACTACCTTTTTTCCAATCCGGTATAATTTATACCTTGATTTGACAGGTCTTGCAAATAAACTGTTTGTCTTATAACGTCCTCGAGTGAGTGAAAAAAAATCCATCAATACAAAATTGTAAATCAATTCTCGTTCCGATGCAGATAACTTCCGAAAAGGATAACTCTAACTTGTGTAAAAACTTTTTCCCAATACACAGTCCTTCCTTGCAAAATCTATCGATGTAGGTAGCCTCTTCTTTTAAGTTAACAACAAAGAAATGCAAATCGTCAAGATAAAGATAAAGAATTTCCCCAACTAAACAACGGCAAACTTACTACCTAAATAGTTGATCAGTTTGATTTTGCACTGCCTGCCAATAAGTACGAGTTCTCCGTAGTCTATACGACAAATTCCAACTTTGCAAATTCGAAAGTCAAATTTTATTTTTTTTCCTCTTTATTTGTTCGTTGCTTATATTTTAAATATATCACATCCGAGTTAGCTTTCGTTACTTTAAATAGTTTTAGCATATTATTTACATAATGTGTTCCCTTCATTTACAATTTAGCCATAAAGTTTTGCCAAACTGACTTTTATCGCAAACTTCAGCAGAGAAAAAGTAACGATAACAACTGTAGAAGGTGGGGAGGACGCCGCGTTGTCGACGTCTCTATTCGTTAAGACTGTGCATGCTTTACATGTTTATCAATGGCTGACTAATTTATTTAATAGTTGATACATTTACTCCTGAAATGTTTATTAAAATGGAATTAAGATTATTTGTCTTTGGCGAAAAATTATACAAGTTCGTTGACATTAGGAAAGAGGCAAAAAAATCGTTTTGCGAAACTGAAATAATTTTTTTTTTGGCAACGTAACAGGATACATTGGTGTAGGTATTCTAGTGGTCTCTATGGGCTGGGAGTTTTTTTTTTAAGAAAACTAATTTAAATATACTGCATGGGTGAACGTTACAGTATATTTCGTGGATGAGGGAAAAAAATAAAAGCGATTTTATCGCCGAGCTTTATGGATCGTAAATCTTTATACAGAAATAAGTGGCTGCTCGACATCTGAATATTTTTTTTCTGCTACATTTTATCATATGTCCGGCAGATGATTATAATTGTGATGAATACAGTTTTTTTCTTTTTGATTATAATGTCTGGTTTGTTGGATTGTAGTGATTTTTTTGAGAAGGTTGGTTCACGGGTTGTCGTCATGACATGAACTGAAAATTGTGCCTATTCAAATATTTTTTAGAATTACATTTTACATTGTATTTAGAAAAAAGGACTGTCAACCTGTTTGTAGAGCTGTTTTCTCTATTTTTTAATTATAATTATTAATTATTGGGGATTTTTACAATATCTGTGGAGACGAGGTGCTGCTCTCAAGCTTGTTATTTTGGAACTCAATTAAGATCTATTGTTTGAAACACTTTTTTATATTTTTGGGGGTACGCAACATGACAAAGCTTCTCCTAACCTTGTCAGGTATTTTTCAAAGCAGTTCGTATAGTCTAAAACTAAGTTTTTCATGCTTTTGTGAGCTCTGGTCGGTATTGCTCATGATGGATAATTCGCTTGTTATTCCGCACTTCCTCAGATAAACATTTTTAGTGCATCTCTTTCGTTCTGCTCAAACTGAGCCAACGACACACAGTGATTTTAATGTGCGATTTGGATACAAACATTCCGGAAACGCAAAATTTTAGTGACCATTTTTTGCCTACAACGCAGATAAATGCTTAAAGTCTAAGACAAAAAATCCAAAAGAGAAAGACTGAAACAAGTACCTACCAGAAATTGCAAGTCTCTAAAATGCTCTCTTGAATGATCTTTCACATTTATAATGAGTTCCAAATAAAACCAATTTTTTAATGTGAAATTTTAAGAAAATTGCTTGAATTTTACTTCCCAGTCTTAGTTGTTAAGCAGTTAGCTATCGATAAACTTACAGAACTAGCACTCTTTCCGTTGGTCACATATTTTGTCAAGACAGGGTTAAATGCGCTATAGCTTTATTGAAATCGTTGAATGTGCTAAAGAGAATGGTCTCTAATCTGCCCCACAATGATTAGGACCACTTTCACCTGGCGGTGGTCTCAACTTCTTCCTTATCCCTAAGCTGGGTTAAAATTAAGCTATCGAAATCGACAGTATTTGCCCTAAAAATTGCAGAAAGCCGGTAGTTCCAAGCCAAGAAGCGTACTTTTTTAAAATAATTCAAGAAATATAGGCGTACAATAGTTTTGCACCTGAAGTTAAGCTCTTATTTTGGCATTTTGTCTGTTTAGCAGTTGGGTTTAGTGCGTATTTTTCTTCTTCTTGTTGCATTATTTACCGATGCTTTTGATTTTGAAAAGTGATTCGGAAGACTTTAAACAGAGTGCAGCGAAAATCAGTTCTTAAGTAGTAAAATGTTTTCAATACAGAATTTCAAGTTGTTAGTCTTCCTACTATTTCCTCCAAGTATTTTTTTTAAGTGTCTTTAAATAAACACGGACAACGAGACAGTTCTATTTTTTTTTCTTAAATAAGAAAATTACTTTTGTGCCATACTGTACTTGAATATTTGCACATTTTTAAGTTTGACGTATGAAACAACGATCAATGCGTTCAAAAATAGTCGTATCAGGTATATCTGCCGACCATTTAAAAAAAAACTCTTCTAAGGACATCCTCACACTTTATCTATAATTCATAGAAATAGCCAAAAACAATGTTCCCATCTGACACAACTATCAACATCGATTTACGAATAACTGGAATAACAAATGTTACACCAACATTCCATCGGCTATCGCACCCAACCATAGTAAATGTATCAATATAATTTATACACGCATTTCAACACGGAACATCAATTATTTATTCACGAGAACATTGCGTTATATCAGTATTGACATCTGTCGTCATCATCATAACACACTCTCTGCAATGGACACACCTTTGCGCCTGCAGGACGATGTGCATTGGAGCGATTTTAACTGCGTACAAGGTGGCCCCCCATCCCACTGGCTTTAATTTCAACCTCAAATTGGTGAGATGTAAGTGCGAAGTTAATTAATTACACATCTCATCTTTGAGAGTATGTCAGACCGGCCGACATCTTCTCATTCACACAGAGAAGTGTGTCTTACTTTAAGTGCGGAGTGCATCTCCTGAATTATGCGATTGTTGTTATTGATAGGGTTAATTATGTATCGAGAGGGGTGTTTACTGTTTAACTTTGGCTAGTCGTTTGTCGTCGTCCTGTACTTTGTATTTGTGTGTATATTTTCAATTAAACGTCAATATTAACGTGCGCCTCATTTCAGGTACAACACTGACCAAGGAGCTATGGACCAGCAATTCTGTCTACGCTGGAACAATCATCCGACTAACTTAACTGGTGTGCTGACCTCCCTGCTGCAGAGGGAGGCGTTATGCGATGTCACATTGGCTTGTGACGGTGAAACGGTTAAGGTAATTTCCATTTGCATTTTGATCCCATTTTTTGTGTTCTATTCTTTAGTAACTTGAATTTGGATGAGAATGACGCTAACAGCTGTTGAAAATCTCACGTAAGCTGCAAACACAATATCCACGCAAACGGATGTGTTGTGACAATTTATTTTAATATTACAAAGCCGTTTGCTGGGTGTCCGTGTTGTGCACAGCCTTTATCCCTGATGCAGCAGAAATGAAATACGTGAGAGAAATTTGTCTTCGGGACATTTTACACGGCAATCGTTCGTGTGTACCCGTCCCTTTCGCACGTGTTCATCATAATATCGCATAAATTGTCCTTGTGCATATATTTTTGTTTTATTAAAAAATGTTTTCCCTTTTGTTGTGTATCTTTTAGGCGCATCAGACAATTCTATCAGCATGCAGCCCATATTTCGAAACAATCTTCCTGCAGAATCACCACCCACATCCCATAATTTATTTAAAAGATGTTAGATACTCAGAGATCCGATCGCTCCTCGACTTTATGTACAAGGGCGAGGTGAACGTTGGCCAAAGTTCGTTGCCGATGTTCTTGAAAACAGCTGAAAGCTTGCAGGTATGGTTTTTTGATCGCTACCTGAAGGTTTTTCTAATAATATAAATTTTTTTGCAGGTTCGAGGATTGACAGACAACAACAATTTAAATTATCGAACCGATTGCGATAAGCTGCGAGAATCGGCGACGTCGTCGCCAACTAGCAAAATGCATTTCGATCGGGAGTCCAGGGAAAGAGAACGAGAACGGGAACGTGAACGTGAAAGAGAACGAGACCGTGAACGGGAACGAGAACGGGAACGCGAATTACATCACCGCAGTAGTAGTAGTTTAAGCTGCGGCGGCGCTATCCGTGATGGGGTCAGCAGCAACAGTGCTATTGCTGCTGTTGGTAACAGTGGCGCGGTTAATGCTAGCCTCCAATCGGCCGCAGCAGCCGCATTAGGTTTAAGCGAACGATCTCCTAGTGTTGGCGCAGGCATTGGTTGCGTCGGCGGCGGCGGTACAACGACAATTGCTGGTAGCGGCAGCAACAGCGCTGCTGGTGTTATAAGTAGCGATCGCGACCGCGAACGTGAACGCGAACGGGCTGACAGTCGTGATGAACTAATGCAGCTAGACTATAGTAAAGATAGAGATCGTGATAGAGAAATGTCCACCACACCGGTAGACCATAATATTAGTAGTAATAAGAGAAGACGTAAGAACTCATCCAACTGTGATAATTCGTTGACCTCGACACATAACGCAAATGTACAGGACAGGCATTACACTCAGGATTCTCAGGTAAGTCTGGATTTCGGCTTTTATTTTTCGATTTTTCTATCATACAGTAAAACCCGGATAAGTGCTTCTCCTTAAATTCCCGCACTTATGCGGGTTGGGCAGTTATAACAAAAATCCGCCTTAAGTGCTCAGAATTTTGGTTCTCAAAAAAGGGTACTTATGCGGGGTAGGCACTTAAGCGAGAGGTACTTATCCGGGTTTTACTGTATTTCTAATGAAAGAATGTTCTCTCTCAAGAATGTTTGTGGGATTCTATAGAGACCACTGACTGACGCTGGGCATATTTTTGTTTTCCAACCGAACTCGGAGCGTTATTTGTACCGAAACTGAACTATTATCGTCCAAAATCAATCACTGTAAAGTTTGCATTTTGCACAACTCTCGCAAACAATTCCTATTTGTCCCTAATTTCCATTTTTTTGTTAAACAATGGCAATTCAAATGGAAATCACATTCAGGTTGTTTGCATAAAATCCCAATTGGCAATTACAATTCGATTATATGTAGTTTCATGTCTCTTGTGGAAAAAAAGGGGAAACAACTAAGAGAGCAAACAAAAAATCCAATACCACCATTAAATGAATAGACTCCAAATTGAGCTGCGGGAATTAACTCATCAATATGTAAAATCATTGTAAACACAAATCAAATATAATAATTATTTGAATGTGTCATGTGCCAGAGTGCAGTGCAATAAAACAGTGGAATTCCACTGCAAGTGCAACTGCATGTTACAGATTTACAAAATATCCTCCCGCACTGTATAAATTCAGCGAAATAAACCCACGTACACCATCAAATAGATCGCATAATTGGTGTGCTGCATAGAATTGCATTTTGGAACGCAGCCACGCGACTATTCAAATAGATTTCCCAGGATTAAACGAGGCCTAGTGGGGTGAGATTTAGACAGCAATTCCTTGCTCAATTTAAACATCGGTTAATTTCAATCATGGCAACTAACACGTAACAACAAATTAAACATCCGCACCACGGCCAGGCCACCATCCGAAAACATTGTCAGCCAACAATTAACGCCTCCGGAATCACTTTCCTATAAATGATGACGATGATGATGATAGTGCTCTCGAAAAAGTCGAAAAATAATTTATTATGCTAATTGTTATGTAAAAGCTGTGTGTGCGCGGTAGCCGAAGATTCAGTGATTGGCTTCGAGTGTGATGCAGTTTAAATAGCGCTTACTCGTTGCGGCATGCATCCTGCCGGAAGGATATAAACTTTCGATACACTCACTGAAATCCTGGGTACATATATTCGGTTTACACGCTGATAGCCGATTGTGTAACCAGAGTAATTAGAAAACAATACCCGCTGTGGGGTAGGTGGATGTTGAGTTGTCTTTTTATGCGTGTAAAGCCGGCTTCATTAGGTGGTAAACAACCATGGGTGTCCATTTTAAATACAAGCAAACATAATGAGATCGCAGTAAGTAGTGCATTTAGTCGGCCATTTGTTGTGACTGTTTGGGGGATATCGTTTGGGGATTTGACCGCACAATTGTGAACTTGAATAGGGACTATAATGACTTGGGGGGGGGGGTATGGGTATGGTGCGCTTTAATTATTTGGCGTTCATTTAGGTGGCCCATTTCACATTTTTGGTGGTCTCTGGTGGAGGACAATTTATCGGGAATAATGTTTATATTTCGCTTTGAGCATATATCCTGAAATTCGTCAAATTCTTTGGTCTAAGGTAACCAAGTGCATACGATTTTCAAGTGCGAAAGTCACGGGGAATCATAGTTCTTAAAGGGATTTTCGGTTGGGGTTTAGGGCATTCAACTTAGCACTTAGTCACGGACCTGATCCTGACGCTACTGGCTCAAACCATAATCAGCAGTTTCTCGATCACTCCAATATTGCCGGGTTGCATTTGTGTAGCTTACTTTACACTTTAGATGACGGTTTTACTCCGAACTTGAACCGACTCCCCTTAAATATATCGAAAATACTAGCTGTGATTTGAAAGAAAATTGGAGTCAAGTCTCACAAAAATGTGCGCTTGTTTCAAAAGAGCAACTTGGGATATTCAAAATCTCAACTAAATTTTTCCGCGCAGCCATTATAAGAGAAAAAACATTAAAGTCTGACCACTGGTTCACAAATCCACTCTAGACATCTTACTTACTTTACTTTTGGTGGCGCTTACAGTCTGGGGTGGACCACGGCCTCAACTAACAAGCCCCTCCTGCCTCCAGTTACGCACACCAAGTTGGTTGAGGTCGTACTCCAACTGTGCGCGCCACCTAAGGTGGGGTTTTCCTCTGCTGCGTTGTCCCTCAGGGGTGGATTCGAAGACTCGTCGTGATGGTGCATTGTTGTCCATACGCTCCACGTGTCCCAGTCAGCGTCGCTGTATAGCCCGTATAGTTCGTCGTTGAATCTTCTTCTCCACACTCCGTCGTCACAAACTGGACCGAATATCACTCGAAGAATCTTTCTCTCAAAGCATCCCAGAAGGTTTTCCTCCGCTTTTGACAAGTTCCATGCTTCTGCACCTTACAGCAGGACCGGGTTGCTTAAGGTCTTATAAAGTACCGCCTTGGTTCCTTCTTAGCCCGAAGAAACAGCAATTGGCAAGAGTGACTTCGCTTGATCTCTGCGCCGATGTCATTTTGCGAAGTGATAGTGGAGCCCAGGTATACAAAGCCTTTAACTACTTCGTAGTTGTAACTGTCCATCGTCACGTTTTGTTCAAGTCGCCGATGTTGAGAGTCCTTTCTCGTTGACAGCATATTTTTCGTTTTGTCCTCATTAACAGCCAGACCCATCTTCACCGCCTCCGTTTCGATGCTTGCAAATGCGTCACTGACAGCTCGCCGCGTTCTCCCAATAATGCCAATATCATCGGCATAGGCAAGTAGTTGAAAGGACTTTTGAAAAATGTTACGTCTGGTGTTGGCTTGTGAGTTTCGTACAATTGCTTCAAGAACGATGTTAAAGAAAGGACATGACAGCGTGTCGCCTCGTCTTACACCTTTTTCGACATCAAATGACTCGGTGGTGTTCTTGCCTACTTTGACGGAGCAGCAGCGAGATTTCTACATCGTCATCCTGCACAAACGGACGAGTTTGGCGGGGATGCCAAAACTTGACATGGCTTTGCATTGTTCGTCCCTATATACGCTGTCATAGGGGACTTTGAAAAAATCTGAAATTCCAGGGTTTTTTTTAAGATCTGTCGGAGTGTGAAAATTTGTTCGATGGTAGACTTTTCTGGCCTAAAACCGATCAGGTTGTTGGCGAAAGGTTTTAGGCGTTCACACAATACAGCCGACAAGATCTTATACGCGACATTCAGGAGACATATTCAACTGTAGACTCTAGACATCTGCAATTGCAAATAAAAAGAACAGCCAATTATACAATTGCAAAAAAAACATATCAAACGCATAGATACACTTAACGAAAGCTCATTAACCCGGTGAACCCCATATAATTACGCCGGTATTTTATATATAACAACAGACCTACCACAATTGCAAACAAAAACACCGCTCTCAGTTACATAATCGCTGTCGTTCTTATCAATTAATTGAAATTGAAAGTAAGTGTGAATAATACATATGCAATTATACGCGATATTATCATTAAACACAGCTTACTCAGGTGACTGTCCGTAAATGGTTAATAAAATAGCAACCGCCGACAAGCACTCGCGCACAATTATTATTTATTGTGCCGACTGACTGCCGTCCAAATGGCTAACTGAATGCGAGCGTATAAATTATTTAGAACAATTTGTTTAATCCCATGGAAAGGAAAATCGCTGCACTCTCTTCTCTTTCTCTCTGTATAAACAAGGAACAATTTAGCCAGGTCAATATTTGTGAAAATCGAAATGGTAAACACAGTCGTTCGGTAGTTATGTAATAGACAGATAACGCACTAAAACAGTTTATAGCTTATGCCCACCTGTCCTGAGCTAATTGACCGAATTAAATGAGCCCTTTCATTGGTGTTACACCGAAAATTGATTCCGATCTATTTGATTTAAATGTTTTCGATATTAACACCGAAGGGGGAGGCGAATATTTACCTCGGTATCGGTGTTGAGTTATTGATATATACGAGTGTTATTGTATATTGTTTTCCGTGTGGCTGCAATTGCATGCATCATATTGAAATCGATTCGTTGGTCGTATGAATGATGGTTTCGATTACAAAAATAAATAAAAAAATTATTTCACAGTCAATCGAACCGATATACAATAATGTTGAGCGGCAGCAGAATTCTCTGACTCTGAGTGGAGCGGTTTAATGAGAAATTTGATTGATTCATATGGTGCAAGTGGAATTATATAAGGCTTGTAATAGTTGTCGGCTCCCGTGAACATTGATGTTTGCTTAATGTAATCGGGTTTGCTTCTTTAATTTAAGATAACATTGCGGCGGCCAATGGAATTGAATTTCCAACTTTATTGTGATTCGGGTTTTGAATCGTTTGTTGAAAGTATGAACGTTGCATTTCATTTTTTAAACATTAGTTTTTGGTTGTTTGATGGGGTCAACAATCGCGAGAACCTGTTTTTTGGTTTGAAATAAAATAAAACCCACTAGTACTGACAGACAGAGCAAGACCCAAATCAAAATCATTTGCCATTACAAAATTCAGGCACCAAAAGGTGTATCAATCAATTCTTGCAACCATATATAAAGTTGTTTATGAGTACCTAATATTGATAAAACTTATTTTTAACTTTCTGGCACATGTTATAAGAAAAATATGTACAAAATTTCTATATCAATAATCAATTTAGACGTTACGATGGTACAGGAACTCAAAAAAGAGGGTCTTGTAATTTCGGCCGTCTGTTGTATGTTCCTGAGACCTCAGACTAAAGTGCTAGATGAGTTTGTAGGCTAAAATTTTGGGCCAATTTTTCTTTGGCAATTTTGGAAGATGTACACTTATGCAATACACAATTCAAGACACATTTGCTGTCAACACAAAAACAAATAAGGAGTTTTAATATAAAGTACCCAATTGCTTAAAACTTTCTGACCAAAATCGGGAACCGCTACTTAGCTTATGGGAATCAAAATGTGCTTAAGCAAAAATCAAATGGTTATTTGATATGTACTGCAATTTCAAAAGAAAATATTTCAGCCAAACGTCGCAAGGCCCAGTGGCCTAGTGGTTGGTTGGTTGGTTTAGGCTTCAAGTGGTTGCTTTCCCTTATGAGGGAAAAATATAGGGCTTTAGCGCCGTTTTGAAACCACAACTACTAGAATCTGTAGATAAAAGGGGAGAAATATGTTATGGGAGCTCAAAACCAGCCTGAGGAGTTGAGAAATTTGAAGATGTTTTTGAAATGGATACCTCGGATGGCCGAAGGGTCGTCAAAAAATAGACCCACAAAGAAGATGGAACACTGTTTTACTCTTGTTAGAGTCAGCGCAGTTACGACAGTGGGTGTTGTGGGAGATGCCTAGCTTATCTGCGTGAGTTCCTAGAGGCCAGTGGCTCGTACTAATTGCCGTAAGTCTAGCGACATCTGCACGCGTTCTGGAAAGGACGTTATTTGTTCTGGCTTCGTCGAATGTTGTCCAAATCTTTCTTGAAATGTCGCAGTTTCTAAGGTTCGCCCATATAGTCACCGCCCCTGCAGTGTAGTGCAGGATGATTTTTCTCTTTACAAATCCCAGCGGAGGGAAAACTTTCCTCGCATAAGACACGCACAGAGCAGAGCTACGGGTTAGTGTGTTAGATTGCTTAGCATCTTACATCTTAAGGCTTTTTTCCACTGCGGCACCTCTCGCGAACGTCTGACAAACATCCGAGAGTAAAACTGTCGTGAAAGAGCTTCTCAATTAGCCATTTGGACTCGGCATAAAATTATGGGCCCCTTCCATTCGGCGCAAAATTGAAAAACTCACACAAAACGAATATTTGTGAGAACCTAGGCCTAGGGTCCCACGGACTTTTTGTGCCAACTATTTATTTATTATTTTATGTGTCGTTTATTTTGTCTGGTATTGCTTCTGACTATAATCTGAGTTAAATCTAATGAAGTCCAAAAACTTGTGATAAACGAGAAAGTTCAGTGCGACCCAGTTGTGCATATTTGACTCGGTTCTATTTCGGAAAGATTTCTATAACCTTTTCGTGTTTATTCTAAATTTTGTTTTCTTAAATTGACATGAGCCCTTGGTTCTTGAGAAAAGCTAAATTTTAGCTCCTCCAATTTAGCATTTTACATGTACGTACACATAGAGGAAGCTATCTGACTAAAAATATGAATGACGGCGACTTTTTAATCGGCATTTGAAAAATGCATCCAAGACTTGTGTGAAAATTTGTAAGTACCCTCTTTGTCGACTTAAGTGGCTTCTTTTGTTTGCTTAAAAACGCGATTTTATTCCTTTGCAAACCTAAATGGTAAACTGTCACAGGACTAACTACACCTATCTTCAGTCGAACCCCTTAAATGAGCCACCATTCACTACGATCACGACATACACACTCCTTTAAGCTGAATGAACCCCTATAGGTAGGTAGGTCGCTCTCCAAAGTACCAGACTTGCTTTGTCGTCATTAAATTTTCAATAGACTGTTTATAGCCACCAATTGAATTGTATCACCACAAAGTGTTACTTTTCAAATTATGTAAATTAATTAGCTTTGAAAATTAATTTTCCCATTTTGCATGTTCAATGTACATATTTACCTACTATGTCTGCGATTCAATTGAACAAACAACAAACACCCGTCGTATGGTAATGCTCAACCACCTTATTAATTTATAATTACACCTCTTTAAATAAACGCGTATAAATCACTGCGCTTTAATAACGACAATAATGAATTTCAATTAAATCAAAAATTGCCTGCTAATTATTTCAAAACAAATCTCGATGCAATTAGCGCGATAAAGAACCAAATAATACATCAGCTTTAATTATGCTGCATAAAATCATCGTTGCTAATCACTTTGGCGGCCAAATTTATTATTCCCACCATTGACCGTCATTTAAACGGCAAATTAACAAATTGATTTACTTTTTTTATTTATTTACTCTAAGATGCAATTGATGTTTGTTTTTTTTTTTTGCAGGCATCCTCCCATAGTAATTTTAAATCGAGTCCCGCGCCAAAAACAGGAAACAATTCTGAATCAGAGGACACGGGTGGTCGTCGTGACTCACCACTATCAGCGAGTCAAGGAGCTGGTCTCAGTCAGTCGCTTAGTATTAAACAGGAACTTATGGATGCTCAGCAACAACAGCAACAACATCATGCATCCTTACCGCCTGAACTGTTGCCGGTAAGCTTACACTGTTCGCCCTTACTCATTTTAATTTTCCACTACTAAAATTTTGAAAAAAAAACACAAGAAAAAAACGTGTCCTTTAGTTTTGTTAAGGTTTTTTCTTTGGACCGGTTCGATGGTTCCAATTTTGTTAGTCCCAATTTTGATTTTAGTTAATTTTTTTTTTCATATGTAATATAAACTTTCTCACTTATCTTTTTATAAAAAAAAATAATATTCATATGTACAGACGAGAAATTCACGGGCCCATTATAGTGACAATATTGTTAAACAAAAATAACTTGAAAAAAAAATAGCTTGAAGTACGAAGGGCGAAGGATTATTGAGATAAACATGCATGTAATCGGCCGAGAAAAAGAAAAAATCTAAACAAACAAGAAGAAATATGTTTGTCTATTCATTTAGATGTGTTAATTTGTGTCTTTTGTTTATTTTGTTATGTTGAGTTTTAGTTTTAAATCGCATAGTGCACAAAAAAAACGAAACAACAAAATCCTTCCCCTTCTTATTTTACATTCTTTTTTTTTAAGTTGTTTTTTTATTTTATTTTTTCTCTTCTTTTCTTCTAAATTGATAAAAAAAAAACAAAACAAAACAAACAATTAAACAAATCTCGGCTATGCTGTTGAAAAGATACAGAAAACTGTTATTCTCGATAATCCTCGACTCGATATAATCATACCATCTATAACAATGTTGACAACATCGGCGACATTATCGGCGAGCCAACACCAGCCACAATTGCCATCGTCAATGCCGCCACGGCAGTCACCCACGTCTCCGTACTACTATCATCAGTCCAGATATCCGCATCATTCCCAGGCCACAATGTACCATCTGCATCAACATCCTTCTTCGTCGTCGCCGCAGGAGCAGCATTTTTTTAATTCACAGCCGGCTTCAGCCAGCGATATTCAAAAATTCCAAAGCCAACTAAAAGATTTCCAACACCAGCAGAAGCATACTTTAAAGACCTGGCTGCCGCCGGAACCGGGCATAATGTCATCGCGCGAATCCGACACATCGTTGCGCTGCTATTTGCGACACCGAGATCATCAACAGCACTTGTCCAGTCAGAGCTCAGCAGTCACGGTCACTCAGGAGCACATGCAACGACAAGACAGCGTTATGTACGCTTCGAATTTACCAAAAATTCCATCAAACTACCCCTATATGCCAGCACACTCAGTTTCTAGCAATAATGTTGCACTTCCTGCACCCGTACCGGCGACAACGTCGTCGAGGAAAAGCGGACGCTTCAGATCGAATTGGTTGTATCAGTTCGATTGGTTGCAGTATGATGAGACTGCGAATAGTATGTACTGTAAATTCTGTCGAAAATGGTCAAACGATATTCCTGATATTCGGACTTCTTTCGTTGAGGGAAATTCGAATTTCCGCTTGGAAATAGTCAATCATCATAATAAGTGTAAATCGCATCGTTTGTGCCATGAGAGGGAACTGCTCGATGTGGACGAAAAGAAACAACTGGAAGCAACTTCGGCCTTATTGTCATCGTCGAAAGCGACGAAAGGCGAAGAAGACTCAGGAAGTGTACAAAAGGGGCGAGACTCTCCGAATGGTGTCCAAGATTCGACACTGAAGCAAAAAGTCAACGTCGATTGTGTTGTCAATTTGGACTAAGAGCTGCGGTTGCATTTTGAAATTTGTATACGTGGAAAGTTGTTTAAAAACTAAACCTATCGAATATTGCAATGAATTGAATTTAATTTTAACTCTTTTTTTAATTCTTTTGTTATATAAAGTAATGGTTAATATACATTTGTATTAAATTTAAAAGTAATGCGTTTTTGTGTAATTTTTGTTTACCGACGCTAGTGTCAAATAATCGACGGGAATTCACTCAATTTATTTAAAGGGCCCCCGTATCGCACGTCGACTTAAGCTAGATTTCACTCATGCGATTTTATTATTGTTATTCCACTACGAAATTGTTTAAGGAATTGTGGACAACTAATACGACCTTTCAAATATTTGAAGGGGGAAACAAAAAGTAATGGTGATGGAACTTAGTCAGACTAACTTAAGAAATCACAGATAAATTGGGATTATTATTATTATAACAACAGCATAAGCTAAACGTTTCAAATATATTCAAGAATCTTAGGAATCGGTATGACACTCAAACAAAACTCTCTCCTTCTAACATATTAAATTCTAGTCATTAAAAACAACTTATTTTTGCACACGCTTGCTCCTTTCATACCCAGGATTCGCCCCTTTCGAGAAATAAATGATTGAGCTAACATTTTAATGAGTTTCACACGTTAATAAATAAAAATTTAACGTAAATAGTTAAACATTTAATCTGTTTCACTTTTCGTTACATTCCTGTTTTTCAAAATACAAACAAATTATTCTCAAATGCACTAATGTCATCCACTAAACAATATTTAATTGCGTTTCACTTTTTGTTACGCTCCTATTTCCATAAGTGCTGACCTACCCCATTTAGAGTGAGAGTAAAACGCACATTTAAACACGCTAAGCCCACTTCATTGTTGGTTTACTGCGTGAGGAGTGAGGGAAATGATCCCGTTTCACTTTTCGTTATGCTCCTATCTCCAAAAGGCCAGCTCAGTTTAGTTTTTTAAAGAATTTCACATCCATTTTGAGCCCAATTTTTATTAAAGCCCTTTATTTTCCAACAAAGCTTCGAATCTATTCAATTTTTTCACCATGATACCCACAATGAATATAATATAAAAAAAAAACCAAGAAGCGTTAAAAAGAGTTCCCATGTTTTCACGCACGATAACGAAAAACCATAAAAGCCTAAAGTTCAATGGATACTATAAATGACTAAGATTCTTTTGTTGTTTAATGAAATTCAGTGTCAGTACACAAATGGACAGTTGTTTATCGAAATACCCTTTGCATAAAATCATTTTTAATTTATTTCCTAAATTTTATTTTCCCTATAAGTAATTACAAAATTGAAACCATCGAACAAACTATTTCAAATTCTATAAAGCTATTTCAAATTGTGTTTTGTTTTACATTTTATTCATCATATTCCCTAATGGAAATGCTGACATTTTTTAATTCTTTCATAATATTAAATAACAAAACAAAAAAAAATATAACAACAACAATTTAAACTCTTATTGTACGCTCAACTCATAGTCTGGGGGTATGAAATTACATCCTGAGGACATGTCAAGTTTATTATCGTCGCATGGCATTCAATCTGACTCCAGAGAGGACCAAAATGATGTCAAACAAATGCAATTGGACCAATCCGATAATATTGATGGTGAGTACAAAATTTCCTTTAACTTGTTTTCTTCTATTAAAACAATAATTCATACATATATAACTAGATATGTAGTGTTTATTATTTTACAAAGTATGCAAGAATATATAACATAGTTTGAATACGTTTTTTTTTTTGTTTTTAGTTTTTAGGTAGTTTAAAAATGAATTTAGTTTTCTTTTTTTTTATTTGTAAAATCGTAAAGCTATTTAGTTTGTGTACGTATTCCTTTTTTTGGATTTCGTGGATAAAATAAAAATGAAAACAAATTCTCTATTAATGAATACAAATTTATCAGAACAATAGAGAGCAATGCAGTCGAAACAAATGGACAATTAAAGTGAAATGTAATTTTGATTGCTGTCTATATGATAAAGGCGCACAATTTAAATTATTTCCAGGGATTTTATTTTATAGATATTTTATTGTTAGGAAAGTAATGGAGATAGGAAGCAACAATGGGGGGTAGCCATTGGTGCATGGAAATTGGGAGGCCTTACTCTAAGCTGTTATAGGATTAATCTTTATAAATAGTTTAAAGATATTCTCTACATATTAAAATAAAAATACTCTCTGTGGAACTGTGTTGGCATGACATCGATACATATTTCGTTGGAATTTCCCTTTTGGGGACAGTTGTTTGCCATAAGCATTATTAAGAGGAGAATTTCTTAGCAAGCATTCTCTTCAAGTTACCAAAGAAGCTAGTTTTTTCGTCTTAAAGTATCATTCAATCGAAACCTTCAGTGAACTTGGGCCTTAACAGAAATAAATTCAGAAAAGCTATGCTTTGATTTTGTAGGTGTCGAATTTTTTGGATTTTTGGGTAAATAGTTAAAAAGAGAAATTATAGGCCTTAGCTTGGGGGGGGGGTTCGAATGTCAAAAGGATGACAACATTGGGCATTTAAAATGGGCAGTCGAATTGGCATCACAAAGAGCAACGAGTTGGGACCAGTACTCAAAAAGTGAAAATATTGGTGATAACAGTGAGTTAAAAAAAATTACTTCTTCGTTGCAAAAGAAGTGACTTTTTTTCCTTTGTTGCCTGCCTAACGCCATGTAGCAAAAAGATGGCCAAATTTTTCAATTGTCAGCTACGAAGCGTATTTATTGTTTTCTCCATTAATGCTTTGATCTTTATTCTATGACGACAAGCGCTTTCGATATTATTCTTACTTAGAACATGCTGCAAGTGCAATTCATTGCAAAATGTAGGTAAAGGTTATTTAACTTTTTTACTAGCCTTTCAGGCTCCTAATTTATTAGTTAGCTAATAATAAATAATTTTTGCGAATCTAGTGAATAGTTCTTACAGTCTCACTTTAGTTATGTCCATTTGTATCTCTCGCTTGTAAACAAAAAAAAACATTTTATTAACAAAATTGAAGGTACGATAAATTCAACAGCTATTTGATATTTACAAAATAAAAGTTTCGTCCAAATTACATCCGATAAAAAAAATAATATTTTCGTTTCCCTTTCCTAATTCGAAATTTTACATTAGCTAATAAATTGTGTATATAAACGAATAATCAAACAAAAGAAAATATCAAGCAAAGAGTATTACTTCCAAAGTACAAACAAAAATTAGTTACATTAATAAATTGTATTAATTTGAATTACAATATTTCTTTTATTTTATTCTTTTCCTATAAGTACGAAACTAAATAAAATACTATTACACATAGTAATAATAATGGGGTGGTTTTGACTTGTTCTCCCTTTTGTTTGCTAATAAATAATATATATATATATATTTTTTCTCAATTAATTTGCATGCAATATTTTTTTTGTATAATCGTCTTCTTCTATTTTTATACATAAACTCGTACATATATATATTTTTTTAGTATAATTATTACAAAACAATTTATATCATATATATATAAATTAATGTAAGTACATATATAAATATTTGAAAAAACAAATGAACGAAACGAAATATACCATCGCTAAATAGTAATTTTCGAAAAATATATATAGAATCAGAAATGAACAGAAAATAAAACAGATCAACACCTCTCCTCCTATGAGAATGTGCATGCTGCATGTATGTAGAAAAATCATTATTTTTTTTCTACAATAGATGTTTGGATAGATAGAATGTATATTTTGTTGGTAGTAAGCTTAAAAATCCTACTTTAAGTATTAGTTTTTTATTTTACATTTTTCGTTTATTGTTTTTTTTTTTTTCCTGTTAGGTTGAATTTTATTTCCTACTATTTTTACACATTTATATTTGAGTTTGAGTTTTTTATTTATTTATTTATTTATGGTTTTTCTTAACAAAAAATAATATCCGTCTACATTTGACATGCAAAAAAGACAAAATCAAAATATATCTCAGTTGTTCTTGGCCGTGTTTGCTGGGAATGAAAAGAATTATTGGAAAGAAAAATTCACCGAGAAGCTTTTTGGTTTTTTTTTATTCAACTTCCAATATTGGGCTTGCGAGCGCGAAATAAGAAATTCAATTGGATTATGTTCTGTTATACCTATAACCCTGTCGAAATTTTTTACGCTTGTTTGACAAAGTTGACCAAAATCTATTGCTCCTGAAAATTCGCCTAAGTTTTAAATTTATATTACTACCCGTCCTCACAATAATCATGCAGTGAATTCGAAAAAAAAACAATTCAAAAGATTTGACCTAGCTTTGCACTGGTGCACCCTTAAAATACTCACATGGATGGATCTACAAGCAACACTTACCAAAACTCTCTCATGGCTAACATAATCTCTTACCAGTTATTCTAATTTTACTTTTTTTTTATTTCTTATAATCGTTTTTATTGGTTTCTTTTATTTAAAAAAAAAAACGTAAAAAATTATAAAAGAAAATGATATAGAAAAAAATATGTTTACTACTTTTGTCTTTAATGTTGCAACTTATATATCGCAAAAAAAAATATGTATACAAATTTTGAGCTCTTAATTGGAATTGGTATATTATTGTTTAAGTAACAAATACTTCTGAAGATCTCTTTTTTTAAGTATGGATATTCACATATGGATCTTTATGTCTGTACTATATATATAATTTTGTTTTTCCTAATTGGCATTTTACTGTTGAAAATAAGTGTTTTGCTGTTGATGTGTCATCATGTTTTAGGTATATTAATTTTTTTTATCATTTCTTCAACAAAATTGCAAAGCTATTCCAACTTTTCGAAAAAAAAACCAATGAAAGAAAATATCAGGAAAAATGTTTAAACACAAATACCTACTTTCATTTTTATTCTTACATTTTGCTTATAATTTTATATTATTTTCCAATAAATTACTTACCTTACTGTTTTTTTTTTTTCTGATGAACAAAGTCTTTTAAAAAGCACAATCATTTTCTTTTTCTTAATATAAACCAAAAAAATTCATAAAAAAATATATAAAACTAAACTATACTTACTTTTAAAAGAATAATTTTTTTTCGTAATTTTTTTATTACTTTCTTAACCACTAACATATTAAAGTACATATCTCTCTCGCTTCTTTTGTAGGTATATAAATTAAAAATAATTACTTATTGTGTTGTTTATTTCTTTTATTTATTTATTTCAAAAAAATTAAAAAAAAAACATCAAAAAGTCTTCTTTTCGTAATTCTTTTTCGCATTCTTTTCTCTAATATTGTTATTGCGCACATAAAATTATATTACGAACTCTAACAAATACCAAAAAAAAACACGAAGCAATGAATAATCTATTTAAACTTATAATACGCTTAAAACGATCTCGCAACGTTTATTTTCTTTCGAAGTAGTAGGTGAAATAAAAAGAACTGGAGATTAATTTACAATAAATAATATACTATCGAGTACACTATGATTATTTAATATTGTACTTATCACTCAGCAAAAATAGAAAATATATGAAACAAGTTTATGGTTGCAACATTCAAAGACTAAACTGAACACTGCGATTCCATTTGATTTAACAAGCAAGAAAAAATAAATAAAGGCAATGATTCTTATGAAATTTTCTACTTATGAAAAACAATGGAAATTGATGATTTATTATTTCGATGCAAATAAATTTTAATTTCATTATTTTTAAGGTTTTTTGTACAAACAAAAATATGTTTCGTTTGATTTGTCCCATGTTTTGTTTTTAATTGAATTCTCATTTCCCACCTCTTTGTTACTGAGCTTTCCCCAGAAATACAAAACTCCAAAGATATTTTTAAAACTCAAACAGTGTATTTTTATTATTTCAAAGTGTTTCCTTTGTTTTGGTTAAGAAAATTGTGTTTTACTGGTTTTTTGCAAAACATTTTAATTTTGTGACCTCCCCGATCGTTTTCACTTTGTTTTCATGAAGTTTTTTTTTCTTTTTTACTTTATTTTTATAAGCAATTTTAACCTATATGATTTGAGTTTGTTATTAGATAAACCACTAGTTGAATTATATTTATTAAAAGTATATTCATAAAAATTTATATATACATACATTAAAGTGTAGATGTCTGTTGTTAATTACATTAAATATATTTTTCATTTTAATTTAAATAGAAAATGAATTTAAAAAAAAACAATGCTAAATATAAATAGAGAAAAAGAAACAAGTATATAATTTGTATAAGAAAACGAATAAATGCAACAACAACTCGGAACTCGAAATTTGAAATTTTACTTAGCCAACATTTGGCTATTTGGAGAACAGCTAAAAGTGTGAATTTTTAACCGCTATTTTATACAGATCTATATACAAACGAGGAAACTTTATTGTTTCGAAACTATAATTACGTGTTAGTGCATCCCAATATTGTATGAGTAAAATATTTTACCAGCGAAGTTATCCAAAGTTGTTTGAAGTGGTTAGTCTGAAAATTTAAAAAAATACCCATGGAACTAATCTCACGCAAAAAATATTAATAAGTTTATACAAAGACACAATAAATCAACGAAACAAAAAAAAATATCACGCATACGCCCGAGTGATTGAAAAATAAATATTTCCCATGATCCACATAAATCAATTCATTCTTGGATAGCTCCGTTGATTTAGAAGCTAGTAAGAGTTCATAGTTTTATTTTTTGAACAGAAATTACCCCCACTTTTGTTTTTTTTCTTTTCTTTTAAGGATTTGGTTTGTTAATTTATTTGAAATTAATTGCAAGAAAAAGAAATTCAAATTATTCCCACACAATGCCTATATAAATATATTATATAAAATGTTTGCTACCTTGTTGAGTTTTTTTTCGTTTTCGCTATTATGTTTTATTTTCCGTTTCCAAACTATATATATAATACATATATACATAATATGCATATAGAAAAAAAAAAAGATTGTCGGTGAAGTGGCGCCGTTTTTAGGACTAGAATCAAAATTCCAAGCTAGAATATAATTTACCCTATTTTTGTGCTCTGATACAATACCTGTATAACAAGCAAAACCAAACCAAACTGTTTACAGGTGATGATGTGAATGACGATGATGGCGATGACACAAACAATGACTATTGTCATTTGATCAAAAACAAGCAACTGAATTTGGCGTTGCGTTGCCACCAACAAAACCTACAAATGCCAATTGTCGGCCGCAGTCTAATGGATACAAATGGCCTGCTAAATGATTCAAATCCAACTGTTATAAACATGACCAACAGCTCATGCGGTGAACGCGGTGGGGGTTGTAATAGTGCCAGCAATAGTGGAGCAACGCCTGGCTTAGCCCCTCAGCATTCGCCGGGCGACGGAAATCCCATGACTGCGCTATCACCAACATCATCTGCATCATCAACATCATTGCAACAGCAACATTTAAATTTGGCCATGCATCATCAGCATGCTGCTGTAGCTGCCTATCAGCAACAACAGCTACAACATCAGCAACAGCAGCAGCATCTGAACCATCCCCTGACCTCATCAATATCATCGACATCTTCGTCAATTTCATCATCGGCAGCAGCGGCGGCGGCTGCAGCAGCTGCATCAAATCGTCGCGACCATAACATTGATTATTCGACACTATTTGTACAATTATCGGGCACCCTGCCCACTCTATACCGATGCGTTAGCTGCAATAAGATTGTCTCCAATCGATGGCACCATGCGAACATCCATCGGCCTCAGAGTCATGAGTGTCCCGTCTGCGGACAAAAGTTTACCCGTCGAGATAACATGAAAGCCCATTGTAAAATAAAACATGCTGATATTAAAGATAGATTCTTTAGTCATTATGTACATATGTGATCAATTTTTTATGTAGTAAATTAAACAGCAACAAAAAATATAAATCATTAAATAAGAGATGAAAGAAAAAATCCCAAAAAAAAAAACGTTCAATTAAGTATAATATATTACAAAGTATTAAAAACATAAACAATAACTTAGAAGCAATTAAAAAAAGTTTAAATTATAAATAAAATGAGAAAAAACACAGCTAAGGTATTAAGTAGGAAAGTAAGTTATATTACAGTAATAGAGAAAATAATTTTAAAACAGAAATTAATTTTTAAAAAAAATATTTAGGTGAATTTATTTTTAAAAAAATGCGAAATTCTTTAACTGTATGTATATATATATGTATATTTTTACAATTTTGTCAAAATGTGAGACACTAAGTGATGAATGATCGAAAATTATAAAAGGAATAGAAACAAAAACATTTTTTAACCGATAACTTCCGAAATTTATTTCTGTATATTAATTTAAATGATTAACTGGAATGCAGTATTTCCTGTTTTTTTATTTATTTATTTATTTTTATTAAAATAGTGCGATTGAGTTTCCTTTTTTTCGTTTAAGAATTGAGTAAATTAATAATCATTGCCTTTAATAGAATTGAACAAGAGTCTTCGAGTTTCGGGAAGTCTGTTTAGATATTAAGTAGTTAAAAAAATAAGGGACAAGGGTCACAAGGGATAATTTCAAATGGATAATTTCAAATGGATAATTCACCACAGAACTAAAAGATCAAGGGGAATGTTTACAATACGAAGTTATATATTGCGAATCGTTATTTCTTTTAGGGTAACTCTGGGAAGATTAAATTCTTCTGCAAACATTTTTTGCTCGATTTGGGATTTGTTGAGTGCAGGTGTTTAACTGGTGTTTTTACTGAGCTGAGCATGTTGCGTGCTCAACTTCTAACAAACATCGTCTACAAATATTGCTTGAAAAGCTTCCAAATACAGCCAGTCAAAAATGAGATACGATTGTCTGCCCTTTCCAGTCGTTCAAAAAAAATTGTTTGAGTTTTGTTCAAAAAGTAAGTTCGAAGTTCTTAATGCCATAACTTATAAGAAATTTCAAAATGATTGTAACCATTTTTAATTATTTTTGTAACATATACATCTTTCTTTAAAATTTCGGTGACTCACGTCATATGCCGTACTTCCTGACCCGTACGGTGACGGTGAGTTTGCGTGGCAGCCACTAACTTGTTCAAAGCCATGTACGTGAATTCGAAATATTAAGATTTTTTTCAACACAGTCTGTCATAAATGTTATTTGCCATGCATTGTACTTAATCAACAAATATCGCTGATGTGTGTTGACATACATAAATCGAACTCACTATCGCCAAGTGTAAGTGAGAGCCACCGAATCGAACTTTGCGTATAAATTCAGTCTTATGCGTTTCATGTGTTTACTGAATTATTAGAAATTGTTGTTACTCAACGAAGTTGGTAAATGACGTTTATTTCGCACTTGCAATCAATAATGGTCAATTTATGTCACTAGTTAACTCGTTCCAACTTAAAGAAGTCTCATATTATGTCGAAATTGTTTTCACACGGCATTTATTGTGTCTTTACAAATACAGTACTTAATCAACAACCATGGCTTATGGTTATGACCCATGACTGTCAAACAGCGAACTCACTGAGTTTCAGTCCCCATTTTTTAGACATAGCGTTCTGTTTAACATACCTTATCCGACTAAAACAACAATTTCAGTTTTTAAGTTCTGGATTTTGGCATTAAAAACTGCATTCGATTTGCAAGTTTTTTACAAATTATATCTTCTTGACTTTTAATATTATTCGTTTCTCTTTATAGTCCTTCTTGGTGTTTGTGCATTGTCCCACAAACCAAATAAAACTTACCTTTTTAACAGTGGATTTATGGAACGTAAGGCTAGTTCAAAATACCTGTTTTACTAAATAATTTGAGGTCTTACATTTTTAATAAAAAATGTCGTTTCTATAAATTAAGGAGTGTTAACTTTAATAAGACACAGAACGTTTGATTTCAATACATTTTATTTTCTTCCTTTCTATGAATTCGTCTGCTTCCACGGCCAAAGTACGAAACCCTAAAAGCTACATTGGGCTTGTTATCTCTCATCCTGTACCTCGAAGGTCGCTTTAGTCGTGTCGCAGTTAGATATGGCGCTAGGGATGCATTGTAGGATATTCATATGATGTTATCCTTTACAGGAGAGATATTAAAAACATACTAAAAACCGACCAATCAAAGAGAGATTAAACCCTTAATAATAAAAAACTGTGTACCAGTAAGTTAGCTAAAAATTTGACGAGGCTGTCGAGTAACGAGCTTTTATTATTATGGGGGTTATAGCATAAGAAAAACGTTTGTTTTACAAGGCTTCTTTAAAATCCAATCTTCATCTTCCGCTTCTTTGAACTTCTCGAAAATGTATTCATTATTTCTTACTTCATTTGATTCCAATTGAAAACGTGGCTCTACACTCCTCTATTTGTGTATATGAAAACTCGTACATTTATTTCTCCGTCAATCGCACTAATTTAAGTCCGTTTTTGTTTAGCTTCCTTTATAATAAGAAAACAATATTCACTTATTTTGAAAATATTCTGAAAATGTGATTAAAGCAAAACTCAAATTGTTTGACACAAAAACAAAAGAAAAGGACGAGCACTTTTTGATTGTGAATATGATAAGAAATTTGGCCTTTCTTATAGAAATACAGGGATCTCAGATTAAATCGTATTAATTATTATTTAAAGAGTAGGTATATTTTTATTCCAGTTTTTCTAAGCCAAATTAATAAATAATACTTAGTATAGATAGTTAATATATTTTCGTCTATTTATTTGTTTATTTTATAAACATTTTTGTTCTGTTTTTTTTTTATAGTTTGTTTATAGTCTTCTAGTGTGCTAAAGCATTGAATGGCCAACCTTATCATATTCATATTCAGTTATCGTTATAAGCGAAAATTTAACATACGTAATAAAATGGGACCTTAAACAAAATAAGCATTGATTAAATCAAAATGTACATATAAAGCAAATATTGTACAAGTACATAATATTGAGTAATAAATATAAATGCAAAATAATATATCTATAAATCAATTAATTATAAACAAGAAAAAAAAAGGTTGTTTAGCGTGAGTGAAAGGAAACAAAAATCACACAGGTTATTTAATAATAGATCCATATATAAAACAAATTATAAGAGAATCTGTAAATAAATATGTTTGCTTTTCAAATTCTATAAATATCTCCACTTAAATCATACTCCAATAGAAAAAAAAAACACAACTCTGAACTACTGAGGACGAACAAGTTATTATTCTACCAAAAACGCATAAAACATAGTATCAATCAATATACATACAAATATTGCTTATTAACCGAAATTTTCTTCTTCCTTTTTAAAATACCATTTACAATATTACGTATATAGTAAAATACAAACAGATAACCGATTTGCATATTGATATTCATCTCACATAGGTGCTTAAAAAATAAATATCTCTTATATAAAAGAAAAAGAAACATGTATAAACATTATACCGTCTTCTTTAAATAAATATTTATATATAAAGAAAGTTTGAAGATTTGAAAAGTAAAATGAAAACCGAAAAGCAATTATTATATGTACAACATGCATATTAGTTTCCCTTCATCTTCGAGTAAAAGAAACGTTAAATTTAAACAAAAAAAAAACAGTGAAACATAGTATAACAAGTATTACCAAATATAATGATTACAAAAAAATTAAATAGAAATAAAAAGAAAACAGAATCGTAAAGGAACGAAAAATTAGTACAAACATTTTGTAGAGTATTGCCATTATTAAATATTCCAAATTTAATTATCCATTTGTAGCTTATAAAAGAGTAGCTGCGCAATAAACTTATAATACAAACAGTAAACTTCTTCTATAACATTCGAAATGTTAATATTATTTTATTGATATGTATTTTTTGTCAAGTTTTGTATTAGAAAGTTCTAAAGCTTCTTTATTTAGTTTTCCGCAAATCATACGAAACTGCAATGTGGGATAATTATTCTGAACTAGGCATACACCGAATATAGAAAAAGCATCGATTTATCCTAGTTAAATGGTATATTCAATATTAGTTATACATTTTAAAATTTGACCAAGTCCCAATTGTTATAAATCTCAGAGCGTTGCCTTTGTTGATCACAATTTTTTTAGACTGTTTGTTTCTTTCTTTCTTTATTAAAAAAACTCACCTTATATTTCCAACTTTAGATCCTTTTTCTTTTGCAAAGTTTTATCTATCAATGCTCTCCAAACGAAAAATTGTTTCCAATAGAAATTATAACCTATTTTCTAATAATTTAACAAAAAGTCCTACCTTGAAACACGGACTGGTTTTTGTCGGCCTTAATTTGCGTAGGGTCAAGGCTTATTGGAACAGTTCTTTCTTATATAAAAAAGATTTATCTCCAAACAAATCGAAATAGAATGGCATATGTGACTTTAAACAACGTCTTGAATTTGAAAAGTCAAAGTCAAGATCTTTTTAGACGTCTCGCTAACTAAAGCAAAAAAATTGCCCTGTATTTTCGGCGTAGCACTTTTTTCTTTCAACTAAGACCAACGCTTTTGTTTCTCTTTCGATATATCTACTATTTATTTATTTATTTTTAATTAAAAAAAAACGTTAACCTTAAATCCCACCGAAATATGCATCATAAAAAATAGAAATATTATCGAATACATCTTTCACTCTAGTCAATGAAGAAGTTTGCTTAAAAACAAAAAACAATTGAATATACAACATTATTACATTAGAGTCTAGTCATCGATGTAGAAAACCAGAAAATTAAAAGAAAAAAAAAACAATAAATCACAGCATTTTCAGAATATTCAATATTTATTTTTTGTTCTCAAAAAGCCCACCTTAAGTAAAACATAAAACATAACAAATATATTTGAGATGAAAATAAAAAAAAACTAATTTTTGTAGCAAGTGTAAAAATTCAAAACAATAGAGAAAGAGCAAATTTATGAGTAACAAACAAAAAAAATCAAAAGTATTATTTTAGTTCTTAAGTTTAAAACAAAATGGGAAAAAAGTGGTGATTTATCAAAAGTAAAAAGAAAAACAAAACAAAACATAATAATAATAATAATAATAATAATACATTTTAGGGAAAAAAATACATAGTTTTAATTATTTAAAATATATATACACATAAAAATATATATATATTTACATAAAGGAATTACATTTAAAAAGTGAAATAAAAATATATTAAATAAAACCTTTAAACACGTCTATTTGAATTTATTTATAATTTATTTATCCTCTGTTTTGGTGTACCTTAAATGTCATTCAGTCGTTGCAAACTTCGAGGAAGAGAAAAAAACCAAATACCAGTTCTTTTTATTTCATCGCAGTAGTATTAGCACTTTTATTTGAGTTATATCTCTATTTTCTTTAATTTTCCTACCTTTTCTCAATTAAAATTTAGGTAAATCAATACGCATACGCATCATCATAATGTTCGCTTAATTCAATAACGCTGTACTATAAATGTCTCATAGTTCATGTTCATGTGTCTAAAAAATGAAGGGAAATATATCTTCAAGTGAAATGTGTTTCAAATGTATATATTTTCTTTTTATATGTTAAATGTATTTTAAGAGTTTGTTTATTTAAAAAAAACAAAAAACATTCTCGTGGTAATCTTCTATCTAAACCGAAATCAACTGGTAAGTGTATTCTGCTTATATTTAGTACTTTGGTTTCTTTATTTTGTATTCTGCAATTATTTTTATATTGATGTTAGTTTATTTTTGTAAAACACAAAACTTGTGTAGGTATCTTGTTCTTTATAAGTATAATGAAAAGTATTAATTTTGAATGGAATAGATTGGAAGCCAGTTATAAATAAACTTAATAACCATTCATACGCTATTCACTTGATCTGGCAAAACTCTTTGGTAAAAGTATACACAGTTTTCCAAAGGCATATCTTTTTAACTTCTCCACATATAGTATGTGTAGGAAATAAATAAGTCTATAACAATCGCGCGAGACCCTTTTTTCGACTGTTTAAAAGTGAATACAAGAAGTCAAGTTAATTTTTTTTTAATCTTTTATTTTAAAATCTGTCGAATCGCATTCATTTCCATTCCAATGGTTCTTTATAAACATACGCACTAGTTATTTAATTCTATCTTTGTTCCCACAGTTAAATGTAGGCACTATTTTTAATTTATACTTTAACATTCTATGTGTACAAAATCAGGACAGAATGCTAAAGCTTGGAACTTAAGCCGAAAACGAAATAAATATTTTGATTTTATTTATATAAAATATACATATATTAATTTTGTTGGTGTATGTTAAATCGGTTTACATTATATATATTATTGTTACTATTCTTTAAATGTTATCTCTTTCTTCTCCTACTCGTGTCAATATAGGTTTATGTACTTTATTTTTAATGCAAAGTTTTAGTATTATATTTTTTATTGTGTAAAAAATTCTAAATGTTTTTTTTTCTCTCAATTTTAACTCCATTTATTATAAAGTATTTGCAAGAAAACAAAAATTCAGGAAGGAGGGGTGTTGAAAATCTATTTATTTTTTTTTATATTGAATTATTCATAACCACAAAAGAAAAACATGATTCATTTGATTGGTGAAAATTTGCACTTCGAAACAAACAAAAAATAATTGTACTGTATAAAATACTCTTTCCTATAACGATAACCACATGTACAATTATGCCTTCTTATTTGGTGGGGGTTGGACTGGCTATTTAAAATCAAATTAAAAAGTAAAATATAAAAGAAAAATGTTTATAATCTGGAATAGGGTTTTCCATTTTAAAGAGTACAATAAAATCCGTCTCTAGTACTAATGAAAATAAACATAAATATATTAAAAGAAAATTAACTAGTTATAGGCGAAATTATAAGGGTTACAAATCTGGAAATTCTCTCACATATAACATATTACTTCTGACTAATTATTTTAAATCCTTTTAAATTTATTTTTAAAAGTTTTTCTTTAATAAAAAAAGTAACATTTACAAAATATTTCAAATTCCTTCTCAATAATTTGTATCCCTTCTATTCTTTAACTAAAACGCAATTTGTCTGTATAAAAAATAATAATAATTGATGTTTTTTTACTTTTTACATTTTAAACGAAACAATATTTAATTTAACGATAGTTATGGCTTTTAATTAAATTAAAAAGCAACAAATAACATAATAGTTAGTTAAATGTTATAATACTTTTTTTGTTTTGATAACAGTTAATCCTTTTTGTATTTCATGGGAGGAATTTGTATGTGTCTTAAAATTATAATGTATACTTAGCACTTTGCTTACAAAAAGACACATAAAGCGTTCCACCGATGAATCGTTAGGTTATTATTTATTAATAAAAGGTACTAAGGAACTATTTTGTTATTAAGGGAAAAGAGATACGATCCTTGATATGTTTTAAGCAAAGACATTATTCACTAACTTATTTAATGTCAATAAAACTGAAAGGAATTTTAAGAGTTTACTTTATTACATGGAAATGGTTTATATTATAAAACTTAATAGTAAAGATACTTCTTTAAATTGTTCTGTTAAGCACATTGGAAAATAAAATGTCACCTTAATGTTTTCCGAATTTAATGGAGGAATTCATGTCACTTCGATTTGTTTATCTACATTTATTTAGTTTTACTGAAATTTTATTGACAGATTGCTTTTGTTTTTAATTATTCAATTAAACGTTCAATTTTCTTGAAAGGAACCTTTCCTAGAAATCTACTAAGAAATAATCCAGTAAACAATGTCACGCCGTCATTATTTTTACCGATTTTGCAACGCTAATTTCTCTCAGAGAAGATTATAAGTTTGACAGTTCTTCTCGGCATAAAAAGTTGCGAAAAGGTTAAATAATTTGAAAGTCAATAAAATTCACAAGAGTTAAAAAAAGCTTTCGTTTTTATATTTAAGTTCAACAGTTGCGAAAAATCGTTGTTGCTCGATTGCAGCAGTTACCCTATTTATACAAACGCGACTTGACAGCCGATGCGACGTCAATATTTTTTTGTCAAAGCTGCTTGAGTCGAATCATCATTAGGTTTAGCATTAGCATTAGCATTAGGTTAGAACGGATTCCAAACTTTACGGAGTGATGCCAATTGTTTGTGTTCAGGAATATTTTAGAAGGCTTTAAATGAGGAACAACCAGTGATGCCGGCTATTTGCGTTATTGAGCAGTTGGCAATGATTCTGATTGAGCGTTCTCTTGTTTTCTCTTGTTTTTATTTTAAAGAGTCAGATAAAAAACTGGAATGCATCGATACTTCTGAAAATTCAGTCAAATTTTCCGTTCACTTTTCTAACAATGAAATATTTGAAAATGATACCAAGATTCTTATGGCGATGTGCACAGTAAAACGATTTTAAGTTCTGTCAGATAGCAGATTTAATAAACGCGTTAAGCGAACTGCTTTTTATAAGACGTGTTTTTTTTTAACACCTATCTCAACAAAATAAAGTAATTTAGACATATGCGAAAAAAAGGTTCCAGTTCCAGTCTCGTTTGTACTTGAATGGTATAAACTGGTATAAGATATTGGGTGTCTCGCCCGAAAGGTTCCAAAATAGGTTGTTGCTGGCAAGCCACTTCCACTTGAGATGTATACGACCTAGTGTGAATGTCAGGTGTGTCAAGTAGAACGTAGTTAGAAGCTTTAAAAACACGCCTATTGTTAAATACGTAAGTGTGAGATGTGACAATAGTAACAGTAAAAATGCCATGATTTAAAAATTTAATTTATTTCAAGTGACAACTTGTCCTCAGAAAAACGTCCAAAAAAATAACGCTACGCCTTATTCTAATGCCGCGTTTTTAGTCTTAGTTATTTTGCGATATTTTTCCATTTCCATGTGATAAGTAATATAATAGCCCCAATCGAATTAACATCCAATTAACGTAGATAGCTCTTCCTTTAATCTTAAAAATGGTTGAAACCAAAATAAAGTTTCCAACTCAAATATAACCAATAAAAATAAATTTTACAAAACCAAAATTAGCTCATAACATTATATTTGGAATTAGATTATATTAAAATCCACCCCCCCGCCCCCTAAAAAAAAACGCCCCAAAGTTATTTTATAATTAATTTCGTTTAATTATTCAAGTTTTTTTTATAATTTTTATGTGAAATCACCAACAAAAACAATGTTTTTTTCTTTTTTTCTTTTCGCGCAAATTCGATTGATTTGATCAATTCAATTTTTGACACACGTAAAACGATAAACACACAAACATATTTTCAAAAATGTGTTATAGGCTCTAAAGCGTGGCATATGCGTCTAACATTCGAGCGTCTATCTGGCGGATGCAATCTACATCGTTGCAAGTTATGCGGTAAAGTCGTTACACACATACGCAATCATTATCATGTACATTTTCCCGGACGTTTCGAATGTCCACTTTGCCGTGCCACATACACGCGCAGCGATAACCTCCGCACACATTGCAAATTCAAACATCCCATGTATAATCCGGATACCCGCAAATTTGATAACATCTTGTCAGCCGCACAGTCACCAACGGCTACACAAATTGCGGCAGCGTCACAAGCAGCGATGGCCGCAGCAGCTGCTGCTGCAGCCGCAAGTGCGTTCAATGCAGCCGCTGTACAACAACATCAGCAGCAGCAGCAGCAACAACAACAGCAGCAACATCAACTGCAACAGCAACAACACCAGCAACAGCAGCATAGCAATTCAACGTCCGAATGATATAGCCAGTATTTGAGCTGGAACTATTCAAATATGTTGAGCTCAACGGCTAATTCATTCTTATGGAATCTCGATGAACAACATTTTCATGGTGGCTATCACAGTTTAAATAGTAATAGTAATAATAACGATAGTATCAGCAATAGCAATAACAATAGTATGCCAACAAAAAGTACCAACAACATTTATCCTCCGCATCATCTACAGGAGCACCCGCACCATCACCACCATCAACAGAAAAATCATCGACAACTGCTTACGAATGAGACGCAACTGCAGGTGGTAGATCCCGACGCTGATATCAATGATGATGAAGAGATGCCAGAAAATAGTCTGGTTAACGAAGTCGATTTCTTGAGAAACCCAACCAGTGATGGCAACACGTCTATATCTTCACCAACAAAAACTATGTTGCCGCATTCAGCGAAGACAAATGTCACACTTAACGATAGTATCTCACCAACAATAACAACAACAACAACGATTGCATTGACCACACCAATACCGAGTGCTACGACAGTTACATCTTCATCCTACAACAATAATAATGATTATTGTGTGAAAGCACACACAACTGCAGTATCTGGAAGTTCACCACCGTCATCGTCAGCAATGGAATCATCAGCCATCACCAGCACCATTAGTCATTTGAGTGGTGTACTAAGTCAACTTCAGGCATTAGAAAGGCGTTAAAATTTCTAATAAAAACAAACAAAACCATCAGAGGGAGAGAGTTAGTTAGAAACAACCAAACAGTGCAATTGTGAATTTTTAAAAGCAACACACAACAAGTTGTTAAATATGTTAAAACGTCCAAATCGACGGCACTCATTCGAAATGTTATTAAATTGTTTTCTGTTTCTTTTACATTTCTACCAAAACGTATACTATCTACTTAAGGTAAAGCCAAATTGTGGTCAATTATTGTGTTTCTCAATCATGAACTAAATTCGACTTTCATGGGCATGATTTGTAATTCTTCGAAATAGTCAACGGCTGTTCTGTCACATTTCCCTTAAGCTACAATAGTTCTGTTTAATGAAACGTCAAGTATTTGAGACTTCTCATTTCCACTTCGTATTTAACAATGCACAGATTGACAGCATCTGACAGGGAACAAAAATGTGTCTTCAGTGAGACAATTGTCACATTCAAATACTTAATTGTTTTAAGTTGACTAGATTCATCTGGACTAGGTGTAACCTAAGCGCAAAAACTAGATTGGTCAGGAAAGTCACTTCTATTTCAGCCACATATGCGAACTGTCAACTTAGTACTCAGTCACGAATTTCTTGACTTGATTCGTCGGCTACCTCTCCATAAACGTCAACTGAAACAGCTGCCCCTGTGACCATTACTATTTTCCTGTCAAACTTCATCATATTTTGAAATATTTAATAGTATGCTGTTTGACAGTATTATAAACTTTCACATTTTGTAAGGCAACGACGTCTGACAGCGTTTAATGTATTTTGACAGTCCAACGCTTCGCACAATATTGAAATGTCAAATTTGTGAAGCAAACCGTTTTAAAAAACGTATAATTTATCCAAAACCACCAAAACGACAAAATTTAAAAGAGATCAAGCCGTGTGGGGTATGAAATGCATTGGAAGTTTACATGCTAAATGTCACATGTAGATGCCACTTTTAATGCTCTGGCGCTTGCATCTGCACTTATATTTGAAAAAATTTCTTCGCACTAAAATAAAAAGTTGCCGGAAGTGGTGAATGGAATGTAACATGTTACATCCTTCTGTTGTTGACGTTTCTCAATACTCGGAACAAGCTACCTCGTCTTCATACAGAATTTGAACCAGGAGAGTAGTATCTTTACTACGGTGGCTGTCAAAAGTTTTACAAATCTTGCTGCATTAAATGAATGAATTTAGTTAACTAAACAAATACAACGTATATGCCAAATAATAAATAAGTATTTTTTCAATTCAGCATATTTCAGCACAAACTAAAGTTGTTACCCGTAATTATCGCGGGGATAGTATTACTTCAAAATTTTCTTTTAAACAATTACCCCGAAATGAAATTAAGAGTTTCAATTCGAGGTAAGCCATTTCGAATAGTAATAGAAAAATAAATATTGCACAAGAATTTTATTTTCGAATATGTTTAGGCTCATATAACAGAAACACATTTAAAAACAGAAACGAAAGTTTTTTTACAATTTTTTTCACAGAAGATATAGCAAAATGCCAGATTAAAAAGAAACCATGAGTTGTATATTTTTTTTTTCTTTAATTTTTTGAGATATAAAAATGAAAACAAGTATATAAATTGTTGTTATTTTTTTATATTGAAAACAAAATGATACATATTATAATGTAATTAGTGAAATTTAAGTAAAAATTCTACAATTTAAGGTATAATATATTTTATACTTTTTTTACTCCTTTTTTTGCAATAGCATTATTTTTCATATTTACAAAATAATCAAACTTAACTTAAAAATAGAAATAAATCAAACAAAAAACATATTTAATATTTATATTTAAATGTATATTTATGTATGAGGAATACACTGAAACTTTCTTGTACAAACTAAATTTATTTAAATGAAGTATAAAAAAAGAAACTAAGAATTTTATCTATATAACACATAAACACAAAACACAAACCAATCCATGCACACATAAAAAACTAAAAGAAAAAAAACACTCTCCCCCAAAACAGCAACTGAAAAAAATATCTTTTTTAATAAATATTGAATTATTTACTAATTATAAAAGAAAACGATATATTTATTACCGACTAGTTGAAAAGAAAAACAAAACACAACAACTAAAAAACAAATAATTAATAGAGTAACATTTTGAACAAAGAAATCCGATTATTTACATTTAAATTAGTTTAGATGAAATTGAATTTAACCCCCCCTCCCCCCTTTACAACATATACTAGTATAAATTAGAATTTCAAAAACAAACAAAAAATGCTACATATATTTATATTTAAAAATCTACGTGATCGATTGTCTACATACTTAGCATATATATATATTTTTGTTTTTAGAAAATTAACAAATACTATTATTTGTTCTTACAGTTAATGTTGTGTTAAGTTTTTCATTGATTTATTTAAATACAAATTTATTGTATAGTACATTGAATTAACATTTAAAGATAGAAATATTTTCTTTTTTACTTTGCAATAATTTTTCGTTCATTAATTATAACTAGAGAATTCAAAAACTATGTTTTATTATTTTCTGAAAAGCTTGTTACTAATACATATACATTTTCTAGTTTTTTTCCTAATATTAATATAAATGGTTAATGCATACTTTGTGTTTTCTAAATGTACATGGCAATGGAGTAGGAAACTTTTCATTTCTTGTTTAACCCTGATTTTAATTACCTTGTTATTAATTAATATAAGTTTGAATCAATTCATCAACTACTTTCATACGTGTAGCTACTTTTTAAGCCAATCTTGTGTAATCTAAAGTTTGGTTAGGTTAGGTTTGCACTTGAGTTTAGGCCGATTGTTGATATTTCTTAAAAACGATTTCAAATGAAAACGGTCAGCACTTGTAGGTAGCTCAAAAATATTTATTTATTTGTTGTATGACCGAAAGGAATTTGGCTCTTGGAGATGACAATCTAATATTATTATGAAGAAGACCAAACTAAACCACAAACTTATTCAGAAGCGCTTTCATGTCGTAAATACTCTCTGATGTTTGTCAGACGTTCGCGGGATGTGGCGCAGTGAAAAAAACCTTAAGATGTAAGTTGGGTTTTTTTTCCTGGGATCGAACCTAACCACTAAGACACGTCTGACCTACTATTCGAAATTAAAAGTCTCCTAAAAAAGCTTCTCAATATTGTCGTGCGGACTTGCCATAAAATTGTATTTTCCTTCCATTTGGCTTTAAAAAAAATACTTACACTGAAGAATATTTGCGAGATTCAATTATTTAAATTAAAAATGATTGAGTAGCAGATTCAAATCTTCGGGAAATCACAATTTGTTGACAGCATTTATAGAATGAACTCTTTTTATGAAATGGAAGTCTCATATACTCACCGATTTTCATTCCGTTTTTAACCACAGAGAAAGAAGTGTCCAATATTTAATGTGACTTTGAATTGTTATCTACTCCACTGCCAAGCCACGCCTTCTGAAACTATTCTCTTATTTCCTGAAATGCCCAAAGTATATATTTAAACATTTCATAACACGCTAACTATTATATTCATAAAGAAGTACCTTTTGAACAGTTTCTTGATATACCTCTAATTTTAATTTTGAAAACAATATAGAGAATATTTTATTACACTGAAACTAAAAGAGTCCTTTCTAACATAAACTTTATAAAAATCAATCATGAATTTACTTATACTAAAAAATGAAAACAAACTTGTTCATGTTGTTTACAAAGAGATTATAAATTTTCACTTGTAGTTTCCTTTTTTTTTTCAAGCTATAGAAAATAAGTAGACGTACCTACTAATTGTTTCTATAAATGTTTTATTAATTTTTGTGATGTTATGAATGCTTTATTTTTGTTAAGTGTATTCACAAGAGAAGATTTATGTATATGGGTTTCTCTGAACGATTTTTTTTTGTAATTTCAGATTGTAAAATACAAACTATGCATGACATTCTGTTTTATATAAATGTTTTTGCATATTAATTTTGGACAACTAAATTCTGTACTAAATGTGTATCTTAACAAAAACTAGCCCCCAAATATCTTTTTGTTTAGTTTAATTTTAGCTTTTTCTTTTTATCTTTTTTTATTTTTGGTATTTAATCCCACCGAATGTATACATTTCTTAACATTAGCCTATGTTATTGTTCAGAGAAATTTTAACTATAATGAATTATAATTTAACTATCTTAACTGCCATTTCACACATGAAAATAAAATTACGTAAACAAAAAAAAACACAACAACTAGCGCATAATAACATCACATTCGTTTTCTTTTCTATATTATTACATTTAGTAAACAAACAGCAATAAATGAATATATTTTATTTTACCTGTTTTAATATGGGCATATTTATTTATACAAAAAAAAAACTATTTAAATTATAAAACAGTTTTTCTTTCTTTTTTAACATAAATATATTATGTATCATATTTATTTTTATATATACATTTTTAAAAGAAAAAAGGAGCACTAAAATAGTAATGAATAACGAGCAAAGAATGAGGATAAATGGTTGTGTTAAATTTTAAATGAAATAAAGTTTTGGCCATATATATAAAACAGAACGTATTTGTAAATATGATTTAAATATTCAAAATCAAATATTATATATTTAGGCTTTCAAAATTAATAAAAAAAACTTGTTCGTAATCATATATACATATATGTATGAAATTTAAAAACTAAATCATATAATATTTACTTTTATATATTTTGTTGTGTAAAAAAAGAATGTGATAAAACTGTACGGTTTGATGGTGCTAAATCCAAATATTGTATATTAGACGAAAATTTTATTTAAAAAAAAGAAAAAATAAGAAAAAACACAAACAAACAATTTTTCCTACACACACATACATACACATACAAACAAATATAATACACATACACACACTAAGTGAACAACTAATTCTAAATAATTTGTGTTACCTAAAAATAGAGAAATTTCAACGCATTAAAGAAAATGGGAATAACTACAGAACAATAAAGAAAACAAACGTAATAATATTTTTAATAATTTAACCGAACGTGCAATATTACTAGTTATTTTGTTTTTACAGTGATTTTTTTATTTTTGTTTAATCAAATATTTTTTTTTAATATAAATATGTATAAATAATAGAAAACATAAAGTTTTGATTTTACATAAGAGTTTTTTTTTTTATTATATATATTAAAAGGTAAATATATAATTTAATCAATCTGTTGAAATAGATAATTTGAACTCATTCCTAAAACACACAAATAACTACACAAATACAACAATTTGACAACAAAATATAAAGCATTGATTGAGACAAAATAAATAAATAAATCCTAAGCTACATTGAATGGATTGCAAATTTTAATATTTCAGCAAAAGTATCACAAACAAAAAAAAAATAAAATAAAACTTTCTTCTAATAAAAAAAAAAACACTAATCATTAACAACATTTAACATAAAATGTACATTTAAAAAAAAATTATAGATTTACCATAGATTGTAATGAAAGAACTATATATTTTGGAGAAATATCTTTACCTGATTTTTTTCGCAATATCCTTGTTTTTCTATTTATGAATTTAAAAGAAAAATACAATTTATATATATTTTTCTTATTTTTTTTTGTTTTCACTTTATTTTTCAACTTCATCTAAGGACAAAACAAATTTCTTCTAGTAAACAAAAAAAGAAATTTTAGCTTTAATCTAAATTTAATTCATACTTTGCGAAGCATTTGTTACGATTTATTAAGAAACACACAAGTTTATTGAATATTAATTAATTAATAATATAACTGTAACTTATAAAGAAATTTCTTATTTTTAAAGAAATATATAATTTTAACTAACAGAGAAATATACAAAAAAAAGTAAACAAAAATAAACAAACAAAAAAAACATAAACAATTATAATAAAACTGATATTTTGAAACAAATAAAGTGATCTTATTATTTCTTCATCGAATTCATAATAAATAATTAGCAAGGCATTTACTATGTGAGTGCGAGAAGGGGATAACTTCGATTTTGCTTTTTTTTTTATGGGAATATGAATAAATGTTTGAATTGTGCTTCCAAAAATCGTCGATAATTTATTTAAGAATCTAGAAATAGTTCCCTCATATAATATGTACTTTGTAATCTATTACCCTCATCACAGAAATTTTCAACCCTCGGCCCAATTTTCCTGATTTTTTTTATTGTTTTTCTTCTTGATTTATTTTAGTTGTTATACCTATTAATTAATGGTGTTTCACAGTATTTTTTTTATTTTGTATTTTTTAATAAATGTTGTTATTATTGAATAGGGATAGTATTATTGTATTTTTTTATTATTATAATAAGGCTACGTATATAAGTGCATTAAGATCGTATTGAAACATAAGTGTGATTTTTTCAGGCATTTGAAAAAATAAATAAATGAATATGTTTTAAGCAAATATTTATAAAGTCTTGTGAGCTTTTTCATGCTTTAGTAGATGCCTTGTAGCATTATATACAATTAAACAGTAAATCATTCTTTATTATCTAAAATATATTTTATGTAATTCTTTTTTTAAATATGTTATAAACTGCTATATCTACATAACGTTTTGTTTTGTTTAGTTGACATTTTTGTTTAAATGCAAATTTAATTTTGTGATTTTGTTCCAATTGTATGTCAGACAAGCATTTTTTACATTCGTTTGTTTTACCTATAAATACCCAATTTTATTTGTTTTTCTTTTGTCTTAAAATAGCAGTTTAGTAAATCAAAAGTAATTATGATTGGCAAGCTAATATGATGCTTGTTTAATTATTAAGTTGGATGTCCTCATACTGCGAACGACTTCAATCGCTAGTAATCATTTTTAAATTCCATGCTAAATTTACTAGCAATGTTTTTGATCCAAATTGAGTACAATAAAGTTAGAGTGAAGGTTGAAAATGATTGTAAGTGAAGCAAGGAGCGGATAGTCACTTTTAGTGTACAGCTTAAATTCTACGCCAGCTGGCCTACAATTAATTTTTACCACAGAAAACAGAAAACGATATTGAATATTTATTTCTCCTGTTTTTACATCTAACATTTACAATTAACGTCGTTAAAGTTCTTCTGAAGTTCTCCGCCTAGATCAAAAATTAAATAGAAAAATTGTGTTAACATTTAACAAATGGATACTTTACAAATTATTCCGAACTTATACCTCCTGGGGCTTAATGTGTTTATTCAACAGATCCATTGCAATTGAACATCCAAAACAAACACTTTGCCGAATATAAATTTTTCACTAGACACAGGAACACCGAACAGAACATCCATTTTGCATTTTATAGAAATGTCGTTGCTGTTAATGCATGAAGCGAATTTGCATATTTTCTTCGCGACTGATATTTGTTTGCGCGTTGTGTTTGAAACGGGTTTTCTTTAAAATATTCAATTTATAAAAGAAGTCAACATCATCAATTTACAGAAGTCCCATGCAAAACTCAAAAGACAGCATAAAGTTTCTCTAATGTAAATATTTATAATCAGTTGGAATGCCAGTCATAATTACATTGAATTTTCTGAAAAACCAACAACATGTCAAAAATAATAAACTAGTTTTTATAAATAACCGTCCATACTACTGCCGTGGATTTTTCTTTAGCAGTTCAATAGGGGAATAAATATATTTGTTGAATGTATCTGATCACAATAATATTACTGTTTACTATATAACATTTTCTGGTTGACAAACAATTGGTGCCCGTTAAAATAAAGAAATTTGAAATGTTTTGTGTTCACTTTTGGCAACAAAAATTAGGTTGTATTTTATTTCTTTTTGTTTCCTCCCTAACAACAACGACGACCACAATGAACAAGAACAACTGAGATATATTTAAAAAAAAAATACTTTATAAATTACCTACATATAAAAAAAACAACCTCACACACTTATTCGTAAAATATTGCACGCTGGAATGAAATATATATATATATCTTATTCAAAACAACAAAATAATAATAATCTCCTTTATACTCTTTGCTAGTATATAGCTTTTTTTACTTTTTCTACTTTGTATTCTATGAAACGGAACAGCAAAAAAAAATAAGAAAGAAATTAGTTAACTCTTACAATAACTATGTGCTACTACATTTGAAAAATAAAGAAAAACCTAGAATACGTATTTAATGTATTTAAATTTATTTATTCGATTTACGTACGAACGCTCAACAAATATATTTCAAGGTTTCTGCCACAGTAATTTTGCAAAGCAAAAACATATCTATATTTTTTTTTCTAAAACTTACGCTTATTTCACAAAGTATATACTATACAAAACCGCTTGGAATGATATCAAAAATACCACTTAATATATTAGTTGAAATTATTTATTTACAGTAGTGTACTTTTCTATCTATATATGCATACGTGAATTTTTCGAACAGAAAAGCGAAGATTGAACAGACATCTTTATAAAAAAAGAGAAAAACAATATTTATACTCAATTATTGCACATCTTAAATTACATAGTTATTTAACAGCAAATCGATAGTAAATTTTTTTTTTTTTAATCGATTAAGTAATGCATTTTTTTTTTTTTTGAGAAAAGAATAACTTTTTTATTGCGGTTCATTACTTTTTTTAAGTTAAACAGAAAAAAGAAACATAAAAAAAATTATTAATAGCATTTTTATATTTATAATTTATTTATTTTTGTTGTTGTTGTCGCTTTTTTTTATTATTTTGATTCTTCTGTCTTCTCTGGGCTGATTTTCGCCCCATTTGTGGTGTCTTTTTTGTTGGTTACAGGGCCGGGGGGACGTCATCATCTTTCAACTCCCTTATCGACAACATCATCATCATCCCCACCACCCCCGCCATTTGCAATGCATTTTAAAAGTGATTACCATCATGCGTTAGGAGCTCACGACGTCGGACTTTACCGTGGCGGCAGTTGCGGCGTTGGAGGAGGAAACATTGGCAGCGGTGGCAGCAATGGTGCTGGCCATCACCATCATCAAGGAATTGGAGCAACTTCTGGAACTGGTGGTACACCCAGCAGTGGCGCTAGTAGTCATAATTCCCATCATCAGATGTCCTATCATAATATGTTTACACCGTCCCGTGATCCTGGAACTATGTGGCGTTGTAGATCTTGCGGCAAGGAGGTCACTAATCGATGGCATCACTATCATTCGCATACCGCTCAACGTTCCATGTGCCCCTACTGTCCGGCCACATACAGTCGAATTGATACGTTACGCTCACACCTGCGGGTCAAACATCCTGACAGACTACTCAAATTAAGTTCTTCAATATAAATGTGAATAATTTTTTTTTTGATAAAAATAATACTTATCTAGTTGGAAATGTAATTAAAACAAAAGAAACTGTAACTTTTTCCGTTTTCATTCAAATGTTTTCCTATTAGTTTGTAGTATAAATAATTTTTAATTGCATTTATTAGATTTTATAAAACTCTGTAACAATTTCTTAACAACTCTCTGCCGAATCAAAGCCATTTGCAGAAAACTATACACAAGTCAATCAGTAAAGGCAAAAATTAAAAATATTATACATAAAATAAACACACACACACGCAGAAATAAACAATTTAACAATTTCTCCCCCTTATTGAAATATTTCATATAAGAGCTTATTTACGAAACATTTTCCAATCAAAAAAACAAACCAGATGTAGTAAATTATAAAACTAAATGAAATTTAAACATTTGTTTATTACAGCAGAAAAAAAAGTACTAATCTTATATTCAATTTGTAATATAATAAATGCAAAATGTTCACTAAATAAATTACAACAAATCGGTAAACTAAAACAATAAAATGTCGCCAATTTTTTTAACCAAGTTTTAATTTTTCAATAATTATGCGCTTGAAAACAAAATTAGATTGTCACTCAAAAAAAAAATAATAATAATAATGTTTCTTATATGGTTTCATTGATAAAAAAAGGACCGAAAAAATAGTCATTTCCTGAAAATTCTCACGAAATTCAGGGATCAAGTTAGTCATAATTATAGGTTTTGATTTAATAGATTCCTAATAAATATTAATGAAAAAAAACAAGAAATTATATACGCATTACGTTTATGTTTAAGTTGCGCAAGGTCAAGGAACTTTTTTTGAAGAGCAACTTTTCACTTTGTTATTGTTCTTAAAATTTAAGTTTACAAAATAGAAAAAAAAAATGAAGCTGAACATACATACAAAAAATCCAAATACCTCAAACGCATTTCAGTTTTTAACGTTATTTTTTATTAATATCTCTTTGTTTAATTTTTTATATAATGTATATTTGTTTTATGACTTTAGGTAGATAGTAAGCATTTATTGTTTCCTATATTACTCGTACTCGAAGCTAAAGAAGCTAGAGAATTCTAGGCTATGGTTTGTTCAAATAAATTAGTTTTTTTTTTTTTTTAATTTATAAATAGGAAGTTTATATATTATAAGTTTATGATAAAGAAAAAAACTGTCCAGTGCACTCAAAATTAAGGCAATTTTTAAGTAAAGTTTGGTTGACCATAAGAAATAAGGGTGTTATGTAAATACATTTATGTAACCTTTATGGATACACATATTTTTATTTTTTTGAGTCCCGTTGACAGTCCACATTACAACCTTATTTTTTATATGACCCATTGTGAAATTTTAAATGAATTTGTTCTTAAAATTTGCTTATGAAAATAGTCTGCGCCTGGTCTACTCCTAATTGAGCTACCTCTTTGTTTTAAGTTTTTTTTAAAATAAATACATTATACTGAAGTAAATTTATATTCGATTTTTGTCAGCCAATAGCGACTTATTAATCAAAAGTTAAATCCACGCTTCATTTACAATCAACGAATATTATTAAAATACAATTTCAATGTTTGTATATAAAATTAGTTTTCCCCTATTCTAATGGCATGCAAAAATGAAAGTTTACTAAATTTCTAGCAAATAAAAAAAAAATGTGAAAATATAAAGAATGTCTTCAATCAAAAACTAAATAAATCCATATCAAATTTATACTACATACATACAAAATACATTAAATAAAAATATAAAATATATTTTCAATACTTTCTACAACAACAAAAATATATAGGTATAAACATTATCAAATAACAATAAATTTATCGATAAAAATTACAAAAAAAATATATGAAATGAAAAACATACATAGTTAATACTTTTAAATAAATTAAATATCCGTCTTTTCTAAATACTATAAATATGTAATGAAAACTTCAACAGAAACAGTGTAAAAAAAATTAATAATAAAAAAAGTAAACAATCCCTATTCTGTAATTTAGCACATACGAAAAAACACTTTTCCTAAATTTTGTTTTACTTAATATGTCTTCACATAATTCAGTAAAGAAAAACTAGTGTAAATCTTAAAACTATTATCTTTTCTGATTTATGATTTACATTTTTTTTTTAACGACTTTAGTTTTGCTTGTTTTATTATAAATTAAAAATGTTTTTTTTCCAAAATACACCTGTTCAGTTTGAACTACATATTTCTACTGGCAAAGAGTTACTGCCAAAAGCTGACATTTTAATTCTTATATTTTTAAACCATCAAATAGAAGCTATTTAGGCATATAATGAAAAATAAGTAATAAATTTTAAAAGAACAAAACGTTTTGTGATATTCCAAATTTAATTTGTTCAGTCGTTGTTGATGTATATAATTTTCTTTAATTATTTTTTTTGTTCGGTTTCAAAATTGTATCCCAAAATTGTTCATGTGATATTTTTTGTCTGAATTTTTATTCTTTGGCTATGTTAAATTAATTGTTGAAATGTACGTTTTATTTTGTTATTCATTTTTTGGCATTAAATTTATATATTATATATATACAAATAATTTACTTTGCAAACGATAAAGTTACGCATTTTTACCTAACGTATAATGTAGAACAAAAAAAAATTAATAAAATCTCCATCAGTTTCTTGTAAATACTGAAAATATGATAAACATAAAAACGAAAGTATACCAGAACTGTCAGCAGTTTTGAATATATTTATATATAGTACTTTCATTTAACAAATAAGAAAATACTTAAACAAAAAGTAAATGGAGAATTTTGTTAGGAAATAAAATATCAAAATGTATATATATTTTTCTACACATGTTTATTTCTAAGACTCGAAAACAAAATGAAAATTTTAAAATGTAGGAAGAATTAAATCTATAAGAAGAAGAATTATAAAGGGATTGAGCGGAATTCTTTCTTTTTTCAGCTAAAATAGGAATATTTAGGTTTTCTGTAAAAATAAAATAAAATATAACAAAACAAGAAACAGATACGAAGCATCTTTATAGTCGTAAATGCAAAATAATTGTCAAACTATTGTATAACAAAAATATATTTGAATAATCCTTAAGTAAGAATTCCCTTTAAACTTAAAAAAAAATCAAAACCACAATTTTAAATCTTTTGAATTTAACTAAGCAACTGCAAAGAACTAAATAAGAAAACAAAAATAATGAAAGAAATTTTAAAATATTTGTAAATGTAAAAAAGATTTAAAAACTAAAAAAAAATAAATGAGAAATCTAAATCGAAAATTGTTCAACTGTTCAATGTCATTTTTATGTTTGTTTTGTATGGTAGGGAATTTGGAAGCACAATTCATTATTTATGGTTATCGTGGATAAAACATTTTTTTGTGGGTTTTTTTTTGTAAATGGTGAGTAATATTTTTTTATTAGAAGGATGCTGATTCGAAGCTGCGGCATAGGACACCACAAACAGATCTGACATGTTCCTGAATCAAAACTTAACAACATGCTTTATTATTTCTTGAGTTACAAATAAATAACCTAAACAAAAATGAAGAGTTTTATTTCTTTGATGTGGGTGAACAAATGATAATGTTATTATTGAAACAATGGGTATGTTCAAGTATCCAGTTTAGTAAGTCTGACAGCTGCCCGACTTGATGTATCCCAGTTTTGATTCGCTGTTGACTTTTATGGACGGGTTGCCGACAAATCTTTTCAATAAATTCGTCACTGAGTAGGTACCTACTAAGTTAACAGTTCGCACATGTGGCTGACGAAGGACAAGTGGCGTTTCCGACCAAGCTAACGCTGAAAGTCTTATCTTGGCAAATAAAAAAATAAATATTTTGGGGCGAGAGATCTGTCGGACCCAAGGCTTGGCTTCTCACAACCATTCGTTTTGTGTAAGTTTTCAATTTTTGGGACGAATGGAAGGGATCTACAATTTTACGACGAGTCCAAACGGCTAATTGAGAAGCTCTTTCATGACAGTTTTACTCTCGGATGTTTGTCAGACGTTCGCGAGAGGTGGCGCAGTGGAAAAAAACCTTAAGATGTAATTTGGTTCTTTCGGGATTCGAACCGGGGACCCCTAGCTTAGAACCCCAACACACTACCACTATGCCACTGCCACTCTTGGCAACAACCATTAAAAAGCTAACGCTGAAAGTCTTGTCGGTAGGACTAAATTTAACAGCTTTCTTGGATTGTTATCCCTACTCGGATGTTTGTCATATTTTTGCGAGAGGTGGTGGAGAAAACCCCTACCTAAGGTTCAATTTATATTCCTGTGGGGCTTGAACAATGAACCTGATAACATCTCGATCAGTACTATACCACATTGCCACTGCGCTGACAATAATGCATATAAAAGCTATTCACATCTCTTATAAAGCATAATGAACTTTTCATAATTGGGGCATACATAGACAAACATAGAATGAAACTCCCAACTTCGGTAGATTTGCAGTTCTTGCCTACAAGTTGTATTATTACGTAGTGGAAAAGACAAGGAGCGCTAGTATTGTAAATTCGTATTAAAAAATGTCACATAACTTAAAATGCCGGCTCACCACACCAACGCACTCCCACCTTATTTACCACTTCTCGGCGGGTAAAGCGTTCATATCATTGACATCATTGCCATACTATACATGCGCTGCTTATAAAATGTCAGCGTCATACAAACCTGCGAGGAAAAATGAAGCAAACATTATTTCAAACTTTCTACAATAGATGGCAAACAAAATCGCACGATTTACCCGATGACATTTGAGTTTTTCCGATTCTCTCCGCAGTGAACCAAAAGACCTACCCCTGTATTAATAAAGGCTGCGTAAAAGTTATCAACTGGTTACACAGCAGTTACGTCAAATTTTTGTATACTAACTGACGTCTGCCAGCAAACTAACTTGTGCACATTTGTTTATTAATATCGGGGCTAGAGCTTATGTTTGCTTCAACGAAAAATTGGATGCTAGAAGTCCATGAATAGTATGTCAATGATTAAAAATCATCTCTTGTAGATAGTTTTATTGTAATATTTAACCAATAACATTCAGTAATGTAAAAGGTAGTATTCCCGAACTTTATCAGATTCCACCACGGTTGGCAAATGTTTTTTTATGTTTTTGCACATTACACGGATCCAAGTTGACATAACACCGATAGGAAAACAATTTTTTGGAAAAAATTGAGGAAGACTGCGGCAAGAAGACTGCGATTTGCGCGTTGAGGGTCATCGCTTCAGTATGGTTTCGGTTTTTCTATGAGGACGTTTAAGTAGGAAACTAGTTTAGTAGGAGTCTGACAGCTGGCTGACTTAATGTAGGTATCTTATATATCAGTCACACGAACAGCTGTTTCAGTTGACATTAATGGACGGGTAGCCGACGAATGAACAAATTGTAAAATAGAATATTTTTACATGCACACTGTCCAAACTTTATTCACGTTAACGATAATGAATTCGAACACATTACTCAAATTTAGTCAATTCAAACTTAACCGCAAAATAGAATTGCAACGAAAAACTGACGGCTGAAATTCTTAATATAGTCAAAAACACATCTCAAAAATATTTTAAGATAAGCCGCTGCTGGTACAAGAAATTACATCATCTGATTTCTAGAACAGAAACGTCATAAATTCTTTTAATCTTCGTTTAGGAGATGAATTGTAGCTAGGTATTTTTATATTCAAATATTAAAAAATAATATAAGCGTTCGTAAAGAATATAAAATTTTAGAGGAGCGAAACTGCGAAGGCACCAAGTGACAAAGAACAGAAATAGAAACAGAAACTGAAACAGAACAGAAAGTATTATCGTTCTGTAGTTAACTCTGGTTCTGTTTACGTTGCTCGATCAGCTACACAGAACTGAAACAGAAACGTCAAATTATATGTCGTTTGATTATATTTTAGGTTTGACTTCAACGAAAAACATAGTACGATGCGAAACAGGCAGCCAGATGACAGATGCAAAAAAATCCAAACAAAAAAAACCCGCGCCCCACGATAAATTGGAATTTCTGTTGTTGGCAGGAACAGAAACAATCAATAAAGACTTGTTTACGTTCTGTCCTCAAACAGCCATTTTTCTTTCGCTAAATTCTGTTCCCAATTCGATTTCTGTTGCAAATGTATGGGATTCTGTTTCTGTTCCTGTTTCTGTTCTTTGTCACTTGGTGCCTTAAGTAATATTTACAAACTACAATAAGTCTTTATATTATGTAAGCACAAAGGCACCAAAAATCTGTTTGTTTTATTATGAATGTTTTTACTAAAATACAAAAAAGAATTAAGCATCTTGTGTACCTACTTTCTTACTTACCACTGTGTTTTTTAAATAAATCAAATGTTCAATGGACACCCATTTTGTTTACAACTTAAACAGGCACTCAACAATATAACATCCCTGTCAGATTCCAATGTAGAGATTCATTTTCGGATTGGAGAATGGATAAAAGAATTTGCCAATTATTGCCGCCATATTAAAATTTTGTTTGGGGCTTTGACATTGGAAGATTGTTGCAAAAGTGCGAAGCGAAAGCGCAAAAACCTATATTTTCGTGATATTTCCCACGATTTTTCTCGACGAAAACCAAACAACAAGTGACTTAAACCACCAGTCAATAATAGCTAATCAAAAACCCAATTAAATAACTACAAATTCCGGATAGAAATTTCCTGTTTTATTCTGGCTAAAAATTCGGTGAGTAGAGTGAGTGACTGCATTTTGCAGCAGCCAAAGACACTGGACGAGTTTATGTGCTACTGGCTACACATTTCTTATGCAAAAGAAACAACAATTAAGCTCCAACGAGTGTGAAAGAGTGAACGAATGAAAGATTTCTTTTTGTTTATTTTTCAATGTCAATAACACCGCCGCGAAAACCGAAAGAATTATTTATTTATTTACAAAAAATATAAATACAAAAAGCGCCAGTCTTTTCCTTTGATATTCTATTGTGTAAATAAATACGTTTAATGTACAAAAGTTGTGTTAAAACTGCGACACTAAGTTGCATTGTTGTGTAGACTGTAGCGCTGTTTGTGCAAGAACTCTTGACGCGAGGGAAAAATCTATAAAATCAGTTTTCCCGGAACTTTGTGTGCACGAACAAGAAATGAAGTTCTAGGATGCAAAATGCTATCACTATCGGTTTGTTGTTTTCTATTTGCGGGGGAGGGCTAACACTAGGAAGTGATGTTCGCTTTATTATTTTTGGGGATTCGTGTATTTATTAAAATTTCTTTGAAATAGCTACGAATGTTACGAATTACGATCCCATTTCGATTCCTCGTTGCGAGATCTCTTTTTCTTTAATTTTTTTTTTTTTTGGTTTTGTGCTTTAAGCAACATTTATTTTTGTTTCAGGAATTCTCTTAGCGGAATGGAAGATGTGAATCAACTGTATGAGGCTTTATGATGAATATATGTAATGTATGTATGCATGTTAATGAGTATCTATATTTTTTATGATTTTTTTTTCTGTTTGTTTGTATTATACCCTGTGAAGTCATTTTCCTTATAGGTAACACATAAAATTTTACAAAATAAAAACCACAAAACAGTCGAAGGAACTCAAAATTAGAACTAGGTTATGCATAATATTTAATATCTAACAATTGAGCAATTGAACAACCAATGTTTATATTAAAACCCTGAGTCGACATAAATCCTGCGCAGACAACGCCGAAGCAACTGCTAATGAAAGCTGAGACCGAATGGCAACGGTTCCACGAACTAGCTATTTGTTATCGATGTTTTGGACCATAGTTTTGTTACTAATCGGGCTTGTCTAACCGCATCAGAGGTAGTAAATAAAAGAAACGGTCAAAGGATCAAACCCAAAATGGTTACAAAAGAACCAAATCCACCTTCAGCAACCTCCAAATTACACTAAAAAGAGATTACCAAAGCTACACAACAAGGTTATGTATTCGCCTGACGTACACATGCATTGCAGTTTGCTTGAAACGATATTTTAAACTATGAGCTCTGTCTAAGTCCGAAATAAAACTAAATTCCAAAAAAACTAGACTAGACTAAAAAGCAATTTTTCATTAAATCTACCTTATGTAATATTTTTTGCTTTTGCTAGGGGGCTAAGTTGAAAAGCGTTATCAACTTTGTTAATGATCTAAAAAGTTTTATGAGAAGTTGGCAAATGAGTTGAGCCGGAAACTTCTCGCTCAGTTGCCTTCCAAAGGTAAACTGCATTCACCTCTCTACATTAACCGTAGAGTATATAATGTTGCATTGTGTTTCATGCTCATTTTGAGTTTATGTAAGAGCCATTCAATAGCAGCTGCCGAAAGAAAGTAATCGGCCCTGCGAGTTATCCGTCGGAACGGAAAATTCTCCGATTTTATAATATTCGGAGGTTTTTTGCTTCGATGTATTCTTCGGAACATCTATTCGGAATATTTCTCCGACATTTTCTAACGCATATCGGCAAATTTCGTTGAGGTGCATATTTTTCTTCAATTTTTGACAGCTAGATTCCGATATCCTCCGACAGAAATTGGTTGCGGAATTTGTTTACGATTTGGATTTGAGTCTCCGACAGAGTATGCGTTGCGTAGAGTTTTCCGTTCCGACGGATACCTCGCTAGGGCCGAATATCTAGCTTATAGGTGTCTAGAATCAGTACGTGTAAAGTGTCAGAGCAAAACGGTCTTCAATTCATTTTGCGTTCTTGCGTGGCTCTATATTTGGGGCAGAACGATCTTAACGGAGAGGTAAGCTTTGTTTGTCTATATGCAAGGCTCTTTATAGCTCGTTTGTATAAATGCAGTCAAATGCAGTTCTCCGCCATCTGTGCAATTTGAACATTTAGCCGAGTTAGGATAACTTACACTATTAAATCGCCATCACACATTACTCGCTCAAGTACGACGCGTCTAATCCATATATGTAGGTTAGGTTAGGTTACGTTTACGGGTTGGTAGAGTAGTGCAAACCCTACCATACCACACTTAGGTCCTTGTGGATCCATTGTGATACCCTTGTTGGAGGTTAACCGTTGATGTTAATGATGGTTAATTCCTTTCTCTCCTCTTTATAGACACCCGACGTCGTCCATCCATCTTGATGTACTTAAAAACCTGTAAAGACTAAAGAGTGAGACATCAGAAAGTTCTTTTAAGTCATGGAAGTCATAGCTTCCAAGAGTTCTGTTTCTCAAGTTACAAAGGCTAAATCCGCATTTAAGTTGTAAAAGATTTCAGACACGGCAGACAAAGTATAGTATGTTATGGTCAACGATTAGTAAAGTCACAAAAAAAGGATTTACCTTAGTAGGGCAATTAGGAGACAGTGTTATATATTCGTTTTTCTACGACAAACGTAGCGAATGCTATGTATTAATATGACAATAAAATTCCACGACTCAGTAACCAACCATAACCTCATTTCACCATAGTGAAGTAGACTTGTAAGGCGAACAGAATCGTGCTTCAACACATTTTGCCATTTTAAGTCTGTATTAAAAACGTCACATCGCCGGAGATATGACAGTTACTCATGCCTCCCCTTGTGGATCACATCCAAAGTCGCAAATGTTAACTAGATGCACATGTGATATGGCGATACGTGTTTTATCGGCTCCATTACCTCTCTGAGTTATTTATGGTCGCCAAAACTTGCTTGATCAAGAGCCCTTATGAGAGTTACCCACTCTTCCCAGTCAGAAGATCATCCAAAACTAGACTGGGAATAGATCTGCTGACCTTTTAAACAGGATGTCCAACGTATAAAATATCAAGCAAAATGTTCACTCATTAATTTCGCAAAATCCAAAAAGAATTGACGTCACAACCGCAACATAATTCCGTGAATAGCTTAATTGCTTCACTTGACGGTATTAATTCGAATAAAAACGGAGAGCTGACTCTGTCTGTCCGAAATGTACTAAAAGTCGGCCAAGTTTAGTACTTTGTCACTATTAATAAAAACATTAAAACCAAAAAAATGCTCTGTATTTTCCAAAAGTTATGCATTCCAGTTGTCGGCTAAATAAATAAGAAAGCTTTGCACAAATATTGCCCACAGAAGAAAAACAATATTTCAAAACCGAAAACGATGGCGCGTCGCTTGATGATCCCTCTTTCATCTATGGGAGCAAAAAGATTTATTTTTTTCTCCTCAGTCCACAGTTGCATAGTAGATTGTGTGCCGTACGGCTGCCACATTCGCGTTCGCCGTATAGCCTAGATTCTCCCATTCTTGCAAACAGAAAGAGCGTTATTTTTAGAATTTTCCAATATATTTTTTTTTCTCAAATTGAAAAGGCAACCAAATGGGAAACACTAAAAATATACACCGCCACTTTGAGAACTAAACGACGACGGGCTAATTGTTGTTTGATCGGTCATAAATCGGGTGTTCTCTTTCAGAAGAATGGTTAAAAAGAAACACTCGTTCCGTAGTCGAAATTCGTCTTCGTCGTCGGAAACGAATCCGCGAAAACGAATTAAACGATGTTGTCGCAAGTTTGTCGCATTTATGTGCACGCAAGTTGGCGTCGGCGCATTGATTGTTGTGTACGCAGTTTGTGGTGCTCTTACCTTTGCCGCGATCGAAACAGAGTATGTGGACGATTCTGGTGATATTGTTAAGAATCTAACGGAGAAATGCTCCCAGGAGCTGTGGGAAAAAACCGAAACTCTGAACTTGTTCAACCGCTCCGTTTGGCAGGCAGACACAGACAAGATTCTACAACGATATCAAGATAGCATCGCAAAGATGATCAAGAAGGGCTACGATGGTCGTACTCCGAAACAAATCTGGTCATTTCCGGCGGCACTTATGTTCTGCTTGTCGGTGTTCACAATGATCGGTTATGGGAATATGGTGCCACGAACGCCCTGGGGTAAGGGTTTCACCGTGATCTACGCCACCTTCGGCATACCGCTGTACATTTTGTATTTTCTGAACATGGGCAAGGTGCTGGCGAAGTCGTTTAAATTTCTCTACCGCGGACTGCACGAATGCACTCAGGACTCAAACAGTGACATAGAATCGGGCATACGGAAGAAAGTAATAGTTCCATCGACCGCATGCTTGTGGGTGATCATGTTCTATGTGATTACCGGCACGGTTATGTTCGCCAATTGGGAGAAATGGTACTACTTGGACTCTTTCTACTTCTGCATGACCAGTCTGTGTAAGATTGGGTTTGGCGATTTTGTTCCAGGCGCCAATACACGGCTCACCTCATCGCAACAATCAAAGGAAGAGGACGTGTCCGAATCGTCCTTTACTTTGCAGAAGTTTTACGAAACCGACCAGAAGGCAAAACTGGCAATTAATTTTGTATACATGCTGATCGGCATGGGACTCGTCGCCATGTGCTACAACCTTATGCGAGAAGAGGTGCGCGTCAAGATGCAGGAATTAAAGGAAGACATGAAGTTGTGTCTGGAGGATATGCGTTCGCGTTCGGCGCTATGCTGCGGGCGCGATCTCGACGACGAGGAGTACTACTATTGAGACTATTTTGTTTTTTTAAATTTGCAATTGGCAATTATTGTGGTGCCGCCTCCAAAAGAGAATTTCTATGAATGTTTTCGTTTAGATTGTGCTTGATATTAGTTATTTGTGTGTTCGTGTGTGACGTGAAAAGGAAGTACTACTCTGTTAAAATATGGATATTTTTTGGTGTGTTTATTTAAAGGTAAAAATTGAAAACTTTTGGAGACTCGGAAAACGTGATACAAACTTTAAGGTGATGCTTGGTGGCAGCGCTGATCGGTTATGCACGCCAAGCACGTCGGCTGGACCATTTCGAATATTTGCCGTTTCTGGGTTTCAAAATCGAACCAATGACATTGTCTACTGTCCACCGATTATACGGCAATCAACCCAAAATGTGGAGGACTCGACGGCGATTGTTTATTTCGGTGGTGACGTTCAGGTACGTAAACATTTATTTTATTTTTTGTTGAAAACGCGGTAGACATCTGTCTTTTAGTTGGACTAAAAATCCCTTGTTGAGACACCTGAAGATTTGAACAAAGCAGTTTGTCTGCAACATCAATCGTCATGAGTCGAATCGGCGTTTGAACATCTCTTAGGGAGGCCAAAGAAATAGCCATTGACAAATGTAATTCCTCGCTTGTTTTCTGATGTGATATCCTTTTCAGATAAATAACAACCTTAGAGTTACAACTGGCTATTAAGACTTTACGTCTGATTTTTCAATTTTGTGGAATCTTTTCTTGTTAACAGACTGAACCTTCTAAACTTTTGCACTCAATTCTTAGTGTTCCACGAGTGGCATGGTACACATCTGACGCGAAATGTTTTTGGCTGCTTCGATGGCGACACAGCGCTGCTAATCATGCTCTATTCAAGGTTAGGTTAGGTTGATGGGGGTTGTGAGATCGTCACAATAGACCAGGCACCATATCGGGCCCATCGCCATCCCCAGGGAACCATTACGGCTAAAAGACCTAAACCAATTCACCCAAGCATTCGATTTCCCTATAGAATTTGAGTATGGTCACAAAACTATTTGAGGAACCAATCTCTTCCAAGTTATTAAAGAAGTACATGCCGAGATGCTTTCTGCTACTCCGAGCAATTGCCTGACATTCACAAAGAAGGTGTGAGATGTCTTCCGTGACCTGTAGGTCCTTACAGTATGTATCCATATTAGCTAAGCCTAGTCTCATGGCATGCTTCCTCAGAAGGCAGTGCCCAGAGAGTATTCCTATCATTGTTATAAACTTTGTTTTGCTAAAATTGATTAATTGTTTAGACTTCCTCCGATTTAAAACTGGCCAAAGTGCCTTTGAAACCTTATGCCCTTCTAATTGTGACCACGTAACGTTTGCTTTATTGAGGATTTTTTCAAAAAGTATCCTGGCCACAGCCATAGGTGGTCTAATACCTACAATCGTTGCATCAAGTGGGAGCTCTATTCAAACATGTCAATGATTTTTCTTTCGGTTTTGGAAAGTAGCCGCTATTTGTCAAGTTGGTTTGCATAACAGTGTTTTGATTGTTCCGCATACCTAACCTAGAATTATGTATGCATACATTTTCTCTTCGAAATAAATATGTATACCGTGTTTGTGTAACCTTAAATGATTCAAACGTACAAAGACTATTCAGCACTTGATTATTGTTGGTAAAAAAGTTGATCGCCCTAAAACATGAACAAATTTTTGTTGACTATAAAGTAATAAATAAATAAAACACGTGCAGCCTTGACCTATGTTTCTTAACATTAGTGTATCGTATACTTTTTCCAACAACGCCGATTAGTAATCATTATTAAAAGTTATTTCCCTTGGTTAGCACTCATCGTTCAGCTTATTTTTTGTATATTTTCCAATCCAAGGCATAATAATAAAATTGGCATCGTTTCAAGTGAACCGATAAATAATTTCAAAAGGGAAATAAAAATATTTTCAAGATACTCTCTCATTCACGAATAACGAAAATCTTTTGGAAAATATGCATTTACATTTTGAATAATCTTGTTTGTAGGATTTTCCCGAAAGCATGGAAACAAATAGAGACAGTAGGGGTTACATGAAGTATAATTTGGAGAATTCGGCAATATTATTGCGGGAAGCGTTTCCCCGTTCGCACATAATAGTTATACGTCCGGTGAGGTAAGAAATTGTACTGATAACTTAAGCATTGACTGTCGATAAACTAAACAACTTAAATCTCTGTTCGCCTGCACAGGATGGAGTTCAAGACATTTAGCTGCTTTGATAATTTTGTGCGTGGGAATAACGCCGGGGTGCCAGATCATACGCCCATGAATCATGCGCTACAGCATTTAGAAAAGTATTACAGTTGTCCTCTCTCTGTATGATTTCTTATTAATTAATTTAATTGTAGGCTTTTGCAAAATCTCTCGCAACGATTGATATCGATACCCGAAAGTGAAATCCTGGCACAAGTGACAGCAGCTGCAGCTGCTGCGGCGGCGGCAGCGGCATCAGTTACAGGGACCACCACAACTCCGTCAACGGACAACACATCATCGTTGAACAATGATAGTAGTCAAGAAATGGACATTGATATCTTGCAGGTGCAAGAAAATGTGACTGTTGACACTGACGGTGCTGTGGTGTTTCCCTGTGACAGTGATAGCAGTAGCCCCTCGCAATGCACAAGTGATGAAACAACGCAGAATACCACCACCGCAGCACCAGCACCCACATCACATTCCTCTGACGTTCAGGATTCACCGCATACTGCATCGTTGGCGAGCCTTAACAACACAACAGTTGTTACCAATGACTGTCATCAGCAGAATAACCTACTTCAAGCATCAGCTGCCCAGCATCAGCAACAGCAGCGGAATCCACTTTGGTGGCGGGAGAACCTTAACTTGGATAAATCAAAGCTTATATTGATTGGTTTCAGTAAAGGGTGTGTTGTGCTCAATCAAGTGAGTCGAAGAGAGTGTAAAAATCAAAACCGAAGTTGATTTCAGCCTTCCACCAGATCAGATTATATATTTTTTTTTTTTTCTTATTTTGCAGTTTATCTACGAGTTCCATTATCTGAAAACGCTCACGCCCGATGATAGCACAATGATTCGGCTGTTGTCTCGCATCAAAGACATGTACTGGCTTGACGGTGGCCATGGAGGCCAGAAGAACACATGGATAACTTCGCGAAGCTTGCTAGAAACTTTAACCAGAATGGGTGAGTGGAAAATCTGGGCAAATTTCAAAAATTGTCTCCTCAACATGGATATGTCTCTTTCAGGCATGAACATCCATGTTCATCTAACGCCATACCAAGTGCAAGATGACCGACGACCATGGATCCGCAAAGAGGAAAAAGTCTTCACCGATATGCTACGCAGACTAGGCGCTCCAATAACGCGGCGCCTACACTACGAGAGTCAGGCCGCAAACCTAATGACACACTTCGAGGTACTACAGGCGTTTTGCCAGCACATTCACGACTTTAGTCAGCAGCAACACATCGACCAACAGCAACAGGTTATTCATCACGTAAACAAAAGCGGCGGAGAGAACTCCCTCGACGAAAAGTGACAACGACGTCGAATGAATTTGAAAAAATCTCCAAAATCATCCTCGGCAGCGGTTACAGCCGCTGGCGCTGCCTCCACTTCAATGTCAACAGCAGCATCACCGTCATCATCATCGTCTTCATCTGTACATAGTCATCATTATAGGTCTAAGCGTAAGATACATAAATTATATTATACTCTGTGCGGTTAGTAGCATGTATTTTGTTGTTTTACAATTTGTGTCCTTTTTTACAATTCTTTCTTAATTTTTCTTGACCTTAAGGATTAGCATTAAACAATTTTTTTTATAATTTCTATTGTATGACTTTGGTGCTTTCGGATCAAGGAGCAAAAATATCTAATACCATCATTTACCGGTACTAGCAGTGCAATAAATTGTTAGTGTTTCTTCACCAGTATTGTCTGCATGTTGTGGTGATTTTTGTTAAAGCTACAACCGACCACAAATCACTTTGAACTTGTTTATCTTGCGATCAGCTGACTTGACATTCATTTCATTCGGTGTTTTGCGTAAAAATTATCTGTTAGCTAAGATAGAAAGTGGGGAATGAAATAAACGCAACCGGTCTATATCGGATTCTGGGCCTAGCTTCTAACAAACATTCGTTTGTGTGAGTTTTTATTTTTTGAGACATGAGAAGGTTGAATAGGGTTGTGCAGATTCTTAATTAGTTCATCTGGGATGGCTCTGGGACTCCCCACATTGCTCTTTCACTTGTTGCAATCAACAACTTTTTGGACCAGGGGATTGATGTGCAATCGTGTTCTTAGGCGACTTTTCTGTTGATGCATCTGTTGAAAAACGACCCTTCAACTTGTTCAAATATGTGTTTGTCCTCTCACATAATGTTTCTGTGGTTTATTGATCAATTTGTAAGTGTTTCATCATCTTCCCCATAATAGTTATAAAGAAGTTTTAAGGAGATACACAATTGTGAAAACAAATAGCTTTTAACCATGTTAGATAGGTAGGTAAGGTGGCTGTCTCGACTCTATGTCTTAACAATTAGAAGGCAAACGTATTTAGGAAGGACGGTCACTTAAATTGTCAATAATTGAATGTTTCTAGGTCCATTTTTGATTGCAAAATAAAGTTTGTTACAAAACTATACATCTCTATCATTTCAAATGCTCTCAAAGGGGGAAAAGATTTCCAGAATCGGTTCTCTTGACATCACATAAAACACTTTTATGCACGCTAAATACAAAGCGGACAACTAAATACGTGCTTCACCTAATAACAAACCAACTTTCATATTCCCACCAACACCTCATGATGGCACAAAAATCTCCACAACTCTCTCACTACTACATATTACTTTTGGTGTATAAAAAAACGCATGTTCAATAAAATAAATCCAATACATATATATAAATAACATACAGCTTGTAAATATGTTTCATTTCTCCTGTTAATGTGCAACACACATATTTGCGCGCTTTTCGGCTCAACTTCTCAATGTCGTTACAAATTTATATAAAAAAAATAATAATAATAAATTCTATTTTCGACTCAAAGCACACAACAAATGACGAGCTTACTATTTATTGTAATTTGCATGAAATAAACAAATATAGAAAGTGTAATTGATTCTTACAAACGTTTTATTATATTCCTTCCAATGATATTTGTAATTTAATAGTTGTCCACCTGTCCCGGTTAAAGATTTTGTTTTATTTTCTTCGTATATTTAATCAAATAGTAATATGTAGTCTCATAGTTAGTTAGGTTCTAAGAATTATTATAGAGGTAACAAACAGTAGATATAATTCAAATTAATTGTGAAATCAGACGAATATTTACATATTAAACAACAAAAATAAGAAAAAAATACTTAAATAAGCAAAATATTTATGAAACAACCAATAGATATATTGAAGAAGAAAAATAATAACACATTTGTTGATGTACCTTTCGAATTGCAGTTCAAAATTGCTTTCTTATTTTCTAATAATGAATCTAAATTGATTATTTAAATTTGGATGAGAAGACGAATAGGAACGTGTATTAATATTTTTTTTTATTACAAAAGAAAAACAAAATGTTTTACAATTTTTTGTTTACGGAAATGTATTTAGAAAGTATGCACTAAAAAAACAAAAACATATATCAGCTAGTTATAGTATGAATATTATGAACAAAACTAATATATATTTAAATTTATATACAAAACAAAAAGAACAGAAAAGAATTTACATCCAGAACTATTTGCAATTGTATTAAATAATAATAAATATTGCGTATTAACTTTAAATTTATGAACGCGTTTCTTTTGCGACGAATCGAAACGTTCAGTTTGGTAATACTGACTGGACAGTGGTGAAACAACAGCTCAGGAAAAAGGGTGTGGTTGATAACTCTGAATAGGAAAGCGCTACTTTTTAAGTCATGCGGATGGTGAGGTATGTTTTATCACTGAGTCCAATGCGTAAAAAGTTGTTCCGATTCTTCTTTCAAATAGAACAGTTGTGTAGTTTAAACAAATAAAAAGGTTTTCTTCTTCATCGGTATAGGTGTTCTTACGGGATTTGTGCCTCTGGAGGGTGTAATACAAATGTTTTTTTTGAAAAGACGCACCATAAAAGCTTTTACAACGCACATCTGACAAATGACCTGCGCGGCTTTGCACTCTTGTCAAAAAATTGCATCACTATTTTGCACATTTATGAGCTAAACTGCATTGATGCAGCGTTGATCTCCTCCTTTAATGCACGAGTGGATGTGAGCTTGTTGACAAATAACCCTATAGGAAGATATTCAATAACCGACTGGTGTTTAATTACGTGATCTAACATCTAAGGGCTCAATTCTGATCGACAAAACGAGTAAATAGATTTATTGAATTGCTTCACGGGCGTCGCTACGTTGAAATCACATGTCGTCCAATTCAATTCAATTAAGGCAGAAACTCGGTTAACATGTCGCGATATCGAGTAACAGTCACTGATTGAAGATATCATTTTCGAAAAATATGTCCCCATCCAGACAAAAATCTCTAATTTTAACGACTAACGAATCAATCGAGGTGAAAATGTGCTTTATCGCTTAGCATAATTTTACTCGAAAAATCTGCATCCATGTTTTGATGTTCAATCATCCATTAAACCTTGGTTGCCAAAACTACCTGCGCAATTTGAGACATCGTTTATTAAAAGAAAAAAATCTTTAACGGCCCGTAGGTCATCCAGCAATAAACTACACCACTAACAAACGGAGTCTAGTTTAGCTAACAACGTTGGTTATTGCGCTTTTCCCTATAGTTTCGAATTCAAGTGGTTAGGATTGACTGTTATTTCAACAGTGTATTGCAATTTCGCTTGCTAAGTTGTTTCAGGTGTGCCGTGTGCGGCAGTATTGTTGAACATGTTATTATATTACCACGGCTCTTCCACTTTGTCATAATTATTCGTTAACTGATTCATGTGCGACAATATACGTAACTCCAGTCAACGAATCAAACAAATTGACTCGTTATTATCTATTCTATCAACAAGTCTACGCTATTTTTGCAACCTTCCAGACCAGCTATCACCTTTCTAATTAACAATCAATTACACGGTGGTAAAAATAAAATACCATACCCACACTAATTGATTTATAAAAACGTTTTATTTGTGAATGCTTCACCTTTTCTACGATAATGAGAATTATAAATGCATAATAAGAAATAATTATTAATGTAATTAACAACACCCTACGAACATCGATATGGACATTGAATCGTTGTCCATTCATCTGAACCATCGCAGCAATCACAGATCCCGTCATTAATCCGACTACTAGAAATGAAAACATCTCTTCCTCTCCCGGTGATATGTCTCTTTTGGTATTTACAATAAAATTTGCCCGAATCACAGGCATTAGTGCTGGGCTCGTCACTACCATCTGCTACACAATCGCAGAAGTCATCGTTTACTCTTCCAAAGGGTACCGCTTGGCTGCCATCTAAGCATTGGAAATTCCCCTCGAAATTTGGCTTATATGCATCGTAGTCAAATAGTCTTATGCCACTGCAATTTATAACTTCGTGTTAACGCATTTTACGGCTTACCGCATGTTAGAGAGAAAAACTCACCGTATGATTTTGATGTGTTCACTGCCGTTTTGCTCTGCAATCTCCAGCTCGGAACGTTGGTCTTCAGTCTTTCTGGGATTCAGAACTATATATTTACTATCTTTAAATTCTAAAGTGCTATCTATACTAAATGGTGTACTTGAACTAGGTAGCTGGTTTATGGACAATGCTTGATAGATGAAGAATATTATGCCCAAAAGAAATATGCCGAGCAGGAGCATCTTAGACTTGTGCTTGTAAAATGGTTTGTAGTATATGTTCTCCCGTTTAACCCATGTTTTCTTCATATTTTGTTTAAGGTAAGAAATTGTTTTTGTACGTTTATCTGGCCGTGAAATAATATGCTCTTGTTTCGATAGTAATTGACGTGTATTATTTTTATTAGTCTTGTTTATTTACAAAAAAAATTGGTATGATTAAACATTTTTCGAAAACAAGTCAAGACGTTTCCTTGATTTTGACAGTCTGACAAAAATAGAGGTTAGTTCGAAAATGGCCGCTTATGGAACTGTTCGAATTGAAAGAACTGCCATTTTAAAGCGTTAAACAGAATGGGTCGCCTTTTTTTTCATTATAGCAAATGAATTGCTTTAAATATTTATTCGCCAATTTCTTTTTGTCGCTAATTAGTAGGTATCAGAAAAAATTGTTCCCTGATAAGATCCTTCAGTTGTTGTATAGCCGTAAAATCATTGGTCTATTGATGTAATGGGAGAATGAGAAAAGTGTCAATTTAAAACAGTTTTTCATCTACATATTTGCTTTATTTTCTTCTTATTCAAACCAGGGGTCAAATGGCGTCGTTGGTTTACGGACGACGCGATTCGACCCCAGTCTTCTATTTAGAACGCGCACATCTCTTCGAGTAACGTATCGTTGAACAACCCTTATATGTGTAAAGTCAAATCTTTGACAGTTTAAATTTATTTATCTGGCTTATTTCCATTAATTTTGTTTTGAATTTGTAAATTTAGGTCTAGATCATGTTTCGTCCGTACGACTGGGAAAATAGAAATGAGCAAGTTGTGTCGGACACGTACAATGTCCTGGAACGAACATCAAGCAGTATCAATCGGTCAAATCAGGTCGCAATCGAAACTGAACAAATCGGAACACAGGCAAGCAAAACCTTCATGACTCACAAGCATTCAATAACAAATAAACTCAACTTATCATTTGTACCTTCAACTTCATAGGTTCTTTCCGAGTTAAGTGAACAACGAGAATCGTTATTGAGAACTCAGCAACGCCTAGACAGCGCAGATACGGAACTTTCCAAATCGCAAGTTGCATTGCGAGCAATTCGTCGTAATGTAATCTACAATAAACTAATTCTAATACTAATCATTTTGCTAGAAATCGGTATATTGATTGGCACCATAATTATCAAGTTTGCGTAAATAAAAGCTTAATAACAAAGCGTGAATCCATCCCCGTTGAAACAAATAACTATGATTCGAAGGCAACAACAACTCATACTGAAGTCGAAAGAAATAAAAGTATGTATACATACAAAATGGAGTATGAACGTTTTTATTTAAATAATAAAACAAATTAAAAGTAAAAAGCGCACGCCAATGTACAACAACAAAAATACTCTAATTCTGCCGTAAATCTGCAGCTGGTGATAGCGTCTTAAGTTCATCCAAACGACGCCGAAGTGTTGAGGTATTTGTTCTTCTTGGCTTTGGACATTTTGCACGAATTCACTGTGGCGGCGAACCGAAGCGATTTCACCGACTCCACAAAGCAATCCTGAAACGGAGCTACGTTTATAAACATAAGAGTTTTTGAATTACCCCCCAAGCTGGGCATCAGCAAATGAGTAAGTTTCGAATTTCGGTATGGTATGTGGTCCTGTTTTTGCAGCAACGCCAGTATAACATTTGTCAACTCGCTGAGTGAACGATTGATGTTCTTGGTTTCGTTCATTCTAATGCTGGTCTTGGGACTCTCTGAACCGGCCAAATCGACCAAATTGATGGTGCCTACTGAAGTCTCGCCCTTTTCTGCATGCGTGCCAATTAATTCAATCTTTGTAACTGCGTGCGATCGCGAGGAACGATCATTTCCAGCTGTAGCTGCGGTAGCTCGGTTCATTTTGGCAATTTGCATTAGCTGCCGCAGGCGACTTGCACTGCTAACAGTCTCCTCAGTGATGTTGGTCACATAGATGTCTGACTTGTTGTTCTTGGTCATTCGAATTTCCATGTCCTTCTGTTCGTTGCTCAGCAAGTCGTACAGAACCTCGTTGTAGATCTCGAGGAAGGTTGCCTTAATTTCATATTGCCAGCCGAGGTGTTTGTAGTTTTTCACCGATTCGAAGAGCAAATCTACAGTTCGTGGTATTACACCGACACTGGAGGGCACCCCGTCCATGGTATACGTTTTGCCGCTGCCAGTCTGGCCGTAGGCAAAGATGCAGATGTTGTACCCATCAAGGGCGGACTGAATTAGCGGCGACACCAATTCGAAAACATCTTCCTGTGAAGATCGCGAATGGAATACATGATCGAAGGAAAATGCATGACTTGCGACTTTGTTCTTTGCTCCCGAGTTCATCAACTCCAAGTTTTGGATTTCCAGAGATGTCTCATCCAAATAAGTCCAACCGCACATAAGGCGATCCTCCTCGTATTCCAGCGCAGGGCGAACACGACAGAAGACGCGAATATTGCCACGTAAATCCATAACAGCGTTGTGCAAGTCTTTCCGCTCCATGTTCGACCGGAAAAGCTGTTCTTTACATGCTGTAAGTTCCTCGAGGAGTTCGGTATTGTGATTTGTTAGCACCGAAGTTTCCGAACGAAGATGAACAACTTCCTTATCAAGCACAGAGTGATTGGCGAACAATTTCTGAAACATTAAACAAAAGCATGATTTGGGGTTTGTGTGAGGGATGAAAAGTGCGTCTAGTTCCGTAAAAGTGTAGAATAGAGAAGAGCGTAGAACTAGAGAGAACTATCGCCAAACTTACCTCATAGTCCGCTTTCATCTTTTCGAAATCCTCCTTTGTCGATTGAAGGCATTTTGTTATCGAAGCAATCTTCATGCTTTGCGAATTTGTCTGACGCTGCAGGCACTCAATTTCGGTTTGGGCATTTTTCAGTTCATCGCGTACTGCAAAGAGCTGCGCCTGAGATTCTTCGTATTGTTCGGGAAGTGTTTCCAAACTAGACAGGCTCTCCCGCAATTCGTCGTATTTCTCTTTGAGGGCTTTGTGCTTCTCTAAAAGATCATTGTAGCGCGCCTTGAAGTCATATGGTGGGATGCGTTTATTTATTGATTTGGCTGCTCCAGTTGTGGACACAGATGTGGATGTTATTGGTTTTTTTGTCTTGGACAATGTTGAATTGTTACTGGTGGTGCTTGCATTTGATGAAACAACTGGTTTATTGCGAGTTGCAGTGATACCATGTCGGAGTCCGACAGTGCTTGATGTTTGCATACGTGCGATTTTAGCTGGAATTGGAGCGAGAGTATGTTCTTGCCTTTTAAGCGTTCGTACTTCATTCATACGCAAATCGCAAGCTGAACGACTTCTACGTAATTTGGCTCTGTTATTGAATGAGTTGGCTATTGCGCCATTCGATGTTGGCGGAAGGCGTAGATTGGCCTTTATAGAGGCTAAATTCTGCATAGGAGCTACGCCGGTGGGTTTGAATTCACGAGCGTCCTTTGAACGAAGATCGCAAGCCGAACGACTTCTTCGCATTTTTGCTTTAACGTCGTGCGTTTTAACAAAATTGGGAGACAAAGCTCGCCCTATGGGTGAAACAGTTAACATTGAAAGCTATTTAAATTGTATGTTCTTACCTCTATTCGCAAACGGAGGAATGTTTGCAATATCCCTGGAGAGAGGAGCATGATTTGAAGCGTTGCTTTGAAATTTTTGTAAAGTTGTGTTCGGCTTGATACGATCCATTGGTAAAATAGGTTTTGTCAGTGGTGTTGGCCTTTTAAGGCCTGATGGTTTAGGCAATCTTGATTCCATGATTAATTATTTATTTTACCTCCAGATTAATATGATTTCTGACTTAAAAGATTTTTATAAACAACACTGGGAAAAAGGCAAACACATATCCTTCTGCCGTTACGATTGCGAAGTTTCAATTTTTCTAGTTCGAATAATTTTCTTAACTTCGAAATTAGGGAACGTTTGTGCAAGGTTGGATTAAGAAGGAAACACATAAACGTCAAATTGTACTACTGTGCCAGAATGGTAGATTTTGTGCAATTTGACGTTTAAATACAGAATAATGTACTAGTTGTCAAACCAGATACAAAATTGTTCATAGTTTTCATATGCAGACGAATGAAATTGATTGGAAACAGAATAAACTGGTACGCAGTTCACGTGAAATCCAATTTTTCATAGAAAACATTCACCGCGAATTGTCAAAATGAACTTTCCACGTGAAGATTTTACTAGGCAGTACGCTGTTGAACTGAAAAATAGTTGTTCAAATATGCATATGTAGGGGGCGTTACTTAAGCTATTTCACTTGGTTTTTGTCCGTCGCATTAATTTTTTTACATTTCGGTGTGAAAATTTCACTGGGTACATTCAAAAAATAAGTTGCCTTAAGTGGTCGGGAGTAGATTTAACCTGAACGCAAAAACTAGATTGGTCGGGAACGTCACTTTTCCTACGTCAGCCACATATTCGAACTGTGAACTTAGTACTCAGTCACGAAATTCTGGACTACATTCGGCTACCCCTCCATAAACGTCAACTCACACAGCTGCCCATGCGACTAATCTAGGCCAATCAAAACTGAAATACATCAATTCAGTCAGCTGTCAGACTTTTTAAACTAGATACTTGAACGTCCCCACTTTCAACTTGACAGCTCTTTTTGGAGAGGAGTGAAAATTTCACTTCACTCGAACAGCGTACCAGCCTTTAAGATCAGCGTTCAGTCAAATCTAATTAGCAATTACAATTTACAATCCTGCTCACACTCATTGGTCTACTCTCGAGCATAACCTACTTCTCTCTCGCTTCAAATGTAGTAGATTTGCGCAATAGTCCATTCACAGTGGATACATTCCATATGTACAGTACGATCAACATGTATCAAGTATGTAAGTAGGAAGAAGGTAAATAAAAAAAGAAACACAAAAATGTAGTACGATTTTGTTGTGTGAGTCACGGAGGCCATCAAAAACTGAAAGAAGAAAGTTTTTGTTGTGGTGAAGATTTTCTCGGTTGGTTTTTTTTGCAGTTGAGCTTAGTATTTTCCCTGCAATTTTGCTTATTTAAGGATATTTGGTGTGAATTGTTGTTTATTTAAATCAATTAAATGTCGAATTACATCGAGCAATAAGAAACACATAACTCATTCCGTTTTGTTTTTACGTTTTTCACATCTGCATTGTCAACTTCTACAGAAAAGCATCTCAAGGCAGCTGCTGTCAATATTTTGCGAATTCAATATATACGGTAAATCATATTTTTAGAACGCAATAGTTAAATATATTGATTATAAAAACATTCGCGCCTACCAGTAGTTTCTATAGTTATTGCTTATGGTGCTACAAAGAACATAAACTTATCGCACCAATTGGAAGCAAGCAGACAAAACTCGTGATAGTTGCCGTTTATGACGAAATAATTCGGAAGTCCCTTGTAATCTGTATCTGTTGTTATTGAGGGGAGAACATGATGCATTAACAAAAAACCCCACTTGCGCGTAGAACAAAAAAAAACAAAAAAAAATTGCCGGCTGATAGGTATTTTGCCGCGTTTGTAGTAAACAAGTAAATAAACTGCGTTCTATGGTTTTACGAAATTTAGTGTTCAGAATGGTGTTGCACGAAGCCATGACATTGGAATTCAAACATTCCATGTATTCAAGCCAACTTTCTACATTTATCTCGTCTTCATCATGAAAACTAAAACGCTGTTTACCGTATTCTCCTACTTACAGAAATGGATTTTCAAAACATTGCAAGTCACAAGGAACCTCATGCTCGTACCATAATCCATCTCGATATGGACTATTTTTACGCTCAAGTCGAAGAGTTGCGGGATCCATCGCTGCGCACAAAGCCATTGGGCATCCAACAAAAACAAATTGTGGTAACCTGCAACTATATAGCTCGTCAATTCGGTGTCACAAAGTTAATGCTCATAACCGAGGCGAAGAAACTCTGCCCCAACTTGGTCTTGGTAAATGGTGAGGACCTGACAAACTATCGCCAGATGTCGAACAAAATTTTCGATACTATCCACAAGTACACACCGTTGGTAGAGAAGATGGGATTCGATGAGAATTTCGTCGATGTTACCGAAGTAGTTACCAATCGCTATCGAGATGATGTCGATGTTCAAGTGGAAGGTATCATCCACCCACCAGATAGATCCCTGGACGATTCTTGTGATTGCGGCTGTGCCAAGAGACTAGCAATTGGATCGCAAATTGCCAAAGAAATTCGTCAGGACCTGTTCGTCACCCTTGGAATAACGTGCTGCGCTGGAATCTCCTACAACAAGCTTTTGGCAAAGTTAGTTGGCACCAGAAACAAGCCCAACAAGCAAACAGTTTTGATCTCCAGCTATGCAGAAGAGTTTATGCGGGAGTTGAATAGCTTACACACAATTACTGGCATTGGTCAGCGAACTGAATCGTTGCTGTTGGAAAATGGAATTGCCAACGTGGCGGAACTGCAAAGCTGCAATATGGAAAATCTAAAGAAAAAGCTTGGCTTCGAAACGGCAACCAAATTAAGGGAACTTTCCTTTGGCCGAGATGTGGCGCCGGTGAGGCCCAGTGGCAAACCCAAAACGATTGGACTAGAAGATTCGTGTCGGCCCATTTCGGTGAAGAGGGATGTAGAAGAAAAGTTCCGCATGCTCCTGATGAGACTGATTGAGCAAGTGTCTGAAGATGGCCGAATTCCCATCGCTATCAAAGTTGTTCTTCGCAAATTTGATTCTGTTAAGAAGACCAGCCACCGAGAGACTAAACAAGCGAATATTTTGCCATCGCTCTTCAAAACAACGTCTGATGGGCACATAACTCTAGCCGAAGGTGCGCTGCAAAAGCTCTTGAAGATAATCATGCGGCTATTTGAGCGAGTTGTCGATCTAGAGAAACCATTCAACATAACCCTAATTGGACTGGCGTTTTCAAAGTTTCAACAAAGGAAAATCGGTTCGTCGTCCATAGCAAACTATCTCATAAAGAAAGCCGATCTGGAGGTACAATCCGTGACATCGATAACAAGCGAGGAAGCCTTCCTCTCGTCGCCCGACAGTTTCCGCCCAAGTGATCAATTTTACCGGCGCCGAACAACAGCATCGCCGATTCCTATGAACGTCGATCTGGAAGCACCATCGTCCGACATTTCAGACTTCTCAGAGAATGAAGTTGAACCATCGCCGAAAAAAAGCCGATTCGGGCTGCTCATAGCCAAGAGGCGGTGCCTTTCAAGTAACGACATGAACGACATTGCCTCCCCGAGCAAACTGCGGGTCTCAGATCTGCGACTAAATTCTCGCGACAGCGAAAAGGACATTTCCATTAGTCCCATTTCATCTCCCTCGACTCCATTCCCTGTGCCTGCAACAAAATCGGCATCACCGCTATTTCTGAGCAGCTCAACTTCCATGTCCCCATTGAATGGAAGTGCTGAGGGTGACTACCGTGACACAGCTATGGCTTGTGAGTCGACTCCTCGACTACCACCATCTTCCTCTTCTTCTACATCACAACAGCAACCAGAGGCACTGCCAAACATTATCACAAAGGCAACAATCACTGGGAACTTATCAAACATTCCATGTCCTTCGGGTGTCGATCAAAATGTATTTAACGAGCTGCCAATAGACGTACAACAGGAACTCATCAGTACGTGGAGAAGCTCAATGGCTGCCAAGGCAAACAATTTGAACACAAGTACGTCTCCAAATGGCACTATTAATACGACTACCACTCTGGCTGGGGGTGAGAAAAACACACTCTATAGGTACTTCCTGAGGAATAAGTGAACTATTGTAAGTAACGTAATTTATGAGCGCGATTCTATTGTTAAAAATGAAAACTGTAATTTTTGTTTCATTTTATCACACACACATACACCAATTAGTACTTTTAAGACATATTTTTTTACGAATAAAATAGTTAACTGTTATTATTTGTTTGTTTTCCTATCAGTGAGGCCAACATGTCTTGAATGGTTGCAATTGCTTCAAATTTGATAAATTCCAGTTTGCAGTAAAAAATTCCAATGTCAATCGATAAAGATTCGTAGTTTGTTGTCCGCTGACATGTCTAAAAGAAAACAGAAAAGAAAACTCTACTTGTGACGTTTCCGATACAGCAAATATATTCTTCGTTCGCGGGAACTCAACTGATGAATTACTTCTCTAGCTCTGGAGGGGGGTATATTCTCATCATCTGTAAGGACTATTCGACCTATTGGAAATATAATATTCCCTCCTCAGCATTCTGATTGACATTGCTGACAAGGGAAACATATACATCAGAAGGCCAACTATTGTCGTTTTCCATTGGTTTCACTCGGGGATTCACTCATTCCGAAATCCAATGGAACAAGAAAACTGCTTCTGGTTTTCTTTCACGACGGTATTGGTGAAATGCCAAAAAATAATCTACGGCTGCTGCCAGCTGGCTTGTGTAAAATACATAAATTACACATGTGTGAGTGCTCCTTGAGTGGATTCTGACTTCAAATCGAGAAGCGAATTTCTCTTCTCAGAATCACCAGAAGAGTATTTTTTGTGCCAATGGAACGGTTTCAGAAGTGATTTTTTCGATTCCGGACTCTCCCGGACGCTTCTTTTTGCCCAATGGAAAACGACATAAGTCGACTAGATTTCTACGTCAGCCACATATGCGAACTGTCAACTTAGTGATCAGTCACGAATTTCTAGACTAGATTCGTCGGCTTCCTCTCCATAAACGTCAACTAATACAGCTCCCCATGTGACCGATCTAGGCCAATCAAAACTGAGATACATCAAGACAGTCAGTTGTCAGACTTAACTTAACTAGATACTTGAACGTTCCCATTTCTTTGTGTAAGAATTGAAACAACTGTCATTCGCCTGAAAATTGACAGCTGATTTGAATTGTTGTTCTGTTTGGAATGAACTATCTGTCATTTTTTATAGGTTAGGTACATTTCTGCCCGAAAATCAGCTTAGTGCTCAGCTCAGAATGCCATCTAGAGATTAATAGGGAAACAATTTTCTGAAGAGAAAAATGGGTTTTTTCGTTTCGTTTGAGGACTGGAGGGTGTGAAATAACTTCCCTGATTTCGGTCAATGTTACGGACGCGGTCATTGTTAGGGTAGTTGACGGTACTACAAACGCGTTCCTTAACTTTTGCGTAAATTTCCCTCTCTGAGAGAGAATTTATCCCCTCCACTGTCATTTTGACACTCTTTTTCCATTTACTACAAAATTAAAGGAACAGGGCTGAGTTCCAAAACATCAACATTGTGCGCATTGTGAATGCACACTGCTTTTCTGATGTCAATTATCATGTTTTAAATGCTTTTGCGCTGCTTTGCATTTGTTATGCTTGGCAATTATTAAAAAATTTATTATTTTACTTATGATTCCCGCGATGAATCCATTTTATTTTTCGGTTTAAACTGAAATTTGATTTCGATTTGCATCAATCATTCACGATGCTCTGTTTGCTTTTATTTATTTGCGCAGTTGATGCGTTCACAATGCGATTTTGCAGTGCTTGTGGGAAAAACCCTATAGACAGCGGCTTACATGTTTTAAGCGCATTTGTAATCCTATAATCGCTCCTGGTGCATTTTATATTGGATTTGTGTCTAGAGGAATGGGTGTTTGATCGTTTATCCAATCAACTTGTACCTGCCGACCAAATTTATTGTTACCATCCGTTGAAGCACCGATAAAATGTATGCAACATTTAAATAATAAACATTACATTGGTTTACTTATGGATTTATTTGTTTTTGTTTCTTTTTTTTCATTTATTATTTACATTTATATAATAGCTAGGGTTCATTCTAATAACTAATCTATCGGTGCAAACATACCTGTGTGAAAATATGTTTGCCAAAAGCACAAAAATTCGTTCGCTCTGCTCATCTAACATAGGAAACTTAAGAGAACGAAGACAGAGGAAAAATATATATGTAGCACAACTACATATTCTTCATTGTGTTTGTTATTATTTAGATAACATATGCGTATCCATCAAATTTTTAAATATTTAATTTACTACTATGCTACGTGTTATTTAATTAAATACGAAAGTAATAAGAGATCGGCGAGTCATAACCTTAACTTGATACAAGTGTCTTATAGAAGAAAATGCTTTTTTTTTATTCAAATATTGTGGATGGTCTAAAAGTTAGTTATATGTAGGGATAGGTATGAGTAATGTATACAGTTAATGAATGACGCCAAAACAGCCAATAATCAGATAACCAAAATATATCTCGCCGATTAATAACAAAGGAAACGAATTTCGATATTTATAAACAAAATAAAAGAAGCGGTCGCTCGAATTCAAAAACATTGGTGTGTGTGTGTTGGTGTAGCCCAACCGGTTCATTGGATCAATGGCTTAACCATCCAGCTTTGATTAGATACCTTTTAATGGAGTTCTCAGTTGGAGACAGATTTGATGACAGCGGTGCACCACTAAGCAGGATCGTCTTTAGGGACAGGTAGTGCGTTGGAGGGAGGTTTAATATGTTACACAGTTGGATCTCATTCGAGGACAGCAGATTCTGGCCTAGAGGATGAGGTAATTGTTTCAGTTCGTCTAGTTGGCCTTTCAGGATGCTGCTCATCGGCTGATGATGTTGCTGCTGTGGCGCCGACTGTTGATGTTGCTGTGGCTGAGTTTTTATTGCGTGTTCTGGACTTTGCAGTGTTTGCTTTTCGTGTGCGCCTACTCCTGGTGTTGCATGATAAGCTGACGCTGGTGCCGCCACCTGACTGTTGTTCGCAGTGTGATTGCTGCTGCTGTTGTTGTTGTTGTTGGTCGGCGTCATACTCGACTGATTGCTCGTCGTATGACCCGACGATCCCCGACAGCTATCCAAGTAGCTTTTGTTGAGCGATGATGCGTCTGAGTAAGTCGGGTCTGCGATGTGGTGCATGGTTTTTTTTCCTATGGAACTTGAGTTTGCCTCGCCTGCGCTTGTAGGTTCGCTATTTGTTTTTGTTTTGAGAGAAATACAAATAAGACAACATTGCTCTAGGTGGGAAATAAGTTAATTTTGTACGTACGGTTTTTTGCTGTGAGGAGAGTGCAAGGACGATCCGTGCCGACTTCCAGTGTTGTGATTGTCCTGTTAAACATTGTCTTATACATCCATTCATACGTTCACCATTCGATCCGATTATACACGTAAGCTGAATATCGCATAATGAAAATATATAGAGAGGTGAAAAGTGAAACGAGTGCTTAGAACAACAAACATTTTGTTTGAACAAAAATCATAATGACATTCGACAAGTTATTCAAGAATTTTACTTTACAGTACGAGGGACACGATATTCAACTTTTCGTGTATGATCAGATTATCTTTTACTGTTATATTATTGTAGGAAATTTAATTGAAACTAGTTTAATATGTAATACTATGCTAAATGTTTCTTAGGTGCTTTATGTTTTGACAAATCAATTCGGTAGAGTTTGCAAAGAGTTCACAGATGTTGTTGCCTTGTTGGGCGAGGAACTTGATGAGGCAAAATGGGTTCACCACTGCTACGGAATGGAAGTAAATACAGTACTCTGACTATTGAAGCACTAACTCTTATGTGTTTGGCAATCGCGTCAATGTTCGAGTGGTATCGAATGACATCTCGGCATCACGACATCTCGCTTAAACAAAGACGAGTGTTGGTACATGTGGCACACTAATCGTATGACATTACCCACATTTTCAGGTATTATATACATAATTAACATCCAAAATCGCGCTTTGTGGTGCACAAAGAGTCAAATATATGCTGAAGTAAAATAAAGACCCGATATGAAGGCCGATTTGATTGGCGATCGACTTTCTTTACATCTGATAAGCAATTTTATGAAAGTTTTGCTTGTTACCATCCGAGAGACATGATACTGTTTGCAGAGATGAGCGGTCTTGTGCGATGTATGGTTTTGGTACTTCTCTGGGGTAGGATGACTTTGAAAAAGAGTTCGTTTGACGAGAACCTTACGGTGCTCAAATATTGATATCAGTCGGGAATTACTTTACCATGCCCCAAGGAAAGTCTGACGATTTCTGTCCTGTTAGAAATGTGTCGGAAACGTCAGACCGTACAGGTAGGTATTGAGCCAAGTAGAGCTCTTAATAAATTGTGCACGAAAGAGCTTCGTTCAAAATCGTCCGCGTCTGAAGAAACTCAATAGAGATGTAATACCGGAACCAGATAAATACAGTTCGATTGCAGAGAAGAAAAAGTGTTCAAAGACAACCGAACAAGTGCAAGTATCAAATTGAAACACAAAACGAGCAAAGGAAACAACGAAAAATTGAATAAATCGATCTGCACCCAATTGAAATTAAAAATAAAATCATGCTTACAGTCTTTCCATGTCCATACGGTCCTGAATTGCGATGCTGAGCGATAGCTGCATGCTGTTCAAAGTGTTTGCATTCGTCGATCTTGGTGAGGCCATTCCAGCGATAGCGGCTCAATTCGGACAACCGAATCCGTAACTCTTTTTCCCGCTCCAACGAGGCCAGCAACCGGTCATATTCATTCGATGAATAGAATTGAGCAAATACTCTAAAACGATCGCGAAATTCTCTTTGGTCTCGACTGGCACGAGGATGTTGTTGATTTTTGTGCCGGAAAAAGTTCGCCACCAACTGATAGTCGCGAACAATTCGTTTTCTTCTAACCCTCTCCCGTAGTCTTCTTGTGTACATATCGACATGGGCAAGCTTAAGCAGATAATCTGGTTCGGTATCATCTATATTTAATGTCAGCGATGATATTAATTGTTCGGCGGTTGGGTCGTATTCCCGTTCAAAGCCATCTCGGTTTAGCATATAACCAAGCTGAGCTGATTCCTCCGGTGTTATATCGAGTTGGGGCAGCTTTTGCATGGCACTACTGCCCAATGGGCCAGTATCTTCGGTGGTATGATCGACTAGTTGTGGTCGTTGTGATTGGGCGGGAATCCATGTATGTCGTCCAATGGTGCCATTTAAATACTTATTAACATACTCCTCCTTAGAATCTTCAGCACTCTTGGTTTCAATGTGTTTACTAATATCTTCCCAGTTGCCAAAGCCATACTTTTCTATAGCATCTAGTAAACGAAGCTCTTCGCGGGCTGACCATGATCCTTTTCCACGAAATATGGACAAGATTGCTGTTCCCGTGTCCATGAATTGGTATGCATGATTGTTGCTGTGTTCGCCAATTTCTGCACCAGCGGCAAAACACTAGAAGAATCGAAAATAAATAAATAAATAAATCACAACATAAACAATAGAGGAATGTGTCATGAGAGTTTGTGACGTCACATAAATGGAATACAGGAAAATTTGTAAGAAGCCACGACCCACCTGCAGACAAAGGTCGAAAGCTGTGCATTCGGCACAATGCGCCCATATACCCGTAATATCATCTTGGCAATTTGTGCAATTATATTTGGTAAATAGGTCTGAAATAGTTAAAACAATTTATAATAACGAATAAATGGGAAAAAATGAATTTAAGTAAAAATGAAAAAGCCACTCACCCGCCATATTGGCTTTGTGAACCCAATTTCAGAGTTGTTATAGAGGAGTTCAAGCAAAATATTCACAATTGCAAAAGTATGAAATTTAGAATTTTCGCTTGGTGATTCGCGTAGTTAGTATGTACATGAATTCGGTTTGATTCGAACGCAGTGGTTATAAGTACAAACTATAAATAATTAGATTAACAGCTCTTAGCAAAAACGTTACCTAACAGCTACCTGCAGAATCAAATCGTGTTGAATTAGTTGTGCCAAATTAAAGTAAACATCACACAAATACACATGCACTTTACGCCACATGCAGTCTATATCTATTTCTGCAGTGTATACCTACTCATTTATTCTCAACGAATGCAATTACTAACTTAACGATCGGTAATTACACATTTTCATTTTTAACGCCTGGTTACATCCGATTTAAATTATTCGCATGATGTATTTTTATACGTACTTCGATTAAATGAATTGTATTAAAAATGAACAAAATAAAATGCCAATTCATTGCAATTCAATTTTCGTTAAATGTCGTTGCAAACAACAAAAATTAATGACCAAAGATGAGTTGCAAATGAAAAACGCCTATTTATTTTGCGTAGATTAAAGTGCATTTATTTATACTTAGTATACTTATGACGGAAAGTGTTATGACGAATTTATATTATTTATTTTATTACTAAATGAGCCTGCATAGGTAATTTACAGCGCCATCTTGCATTTGAACGGCTACAGCAGGGTGCACCCTATAAACGCCAAACGGTTTAAATTTCTTATTTTCGCCATTGGGAATGCAACCAAATATTTTACAACTGACATCTGACAGTTAAAATGTCTTCACTTCTGTAAAAATATATTTATTTATTGTTAATGTTAATTAAATAAACAAAAAGGCAATTTATTGCGATTCAGTTGACTTCACCTACCTTAAGACCACACATTTTATTGCAACCAAATACCTACCCCAAAACATAAGAAAGAAAAAAATTCCAACTACGTATATTGAAGAGGAAAACAGTTCAATGATTTTCTTTCGCTATTGAAAAAAAACGTTAACGACTTCCTAGGATCTATCCAACGTATTATGCCATTGGACAGTGCATCCGTTTCCAATAAATCATCTATAATGAAACCGTCCAAACGTGCATCACGATTATCTAGTCTCGCCGAGGATCTCAGCATTCCAGATGATGCACCGTTTAGGGCACGTCTCCATATGCTATTTTCTCAAATCGAAAAAGAATTTGAACTTCTTTATATTGAAAATTTAAACTGTGAGTAGGATCACGATGCATTTGTATCAGTTTGTTGCATTTTATTTGTTCATAGTGCAAGAAAAACTCGAATCACTCGGCGCAAAGGATAGTATAGCTGGAGATCGCTCTGGGGGGCATGATGATCCCGATACGACTGGTTTACCCAACAAAAGCTTCAAGTCAAAACTAGCCTCAGGTGGAAAGGTTAAAGCCAGCCATAAAATCCGAGCTCAGACATCAAGAATTGTCTCCAGCTTCAAGGCGCAATCGGTAGTCAGTTCGCTAGTACGCGATTTCTGTGGACACAAAGATGGAGTATGGCAAATAGCAGCAAAATCCGGTCAGCCAATTATTGGAACTGCATCAGCTGATCATACCGCATGTATATGGGGCATTGAGAGTGGACGCTGCCTTTTGCAGTATCAAGGTCACGCTGGTTCGGTAAATTCCATAAAATTTCATCAAAATCGAGATCTCGTATTGACCGGAAGTGGGGACGGTACTGCCCATATTTGGCAAGCGGCTGTAAATTGGGAAGTTTCCAAGTACTAAGTGATATTAGAAATGAAATCTTGACATTTTTTATGTTCATTGTTTGACGTTTTCTAGGAAAGGTCATTCATCGGAGGAAGAACTCGACGACAGTGATGGACCACTTGAAGATCGTGATCGGGTGGATACTTTACGGACACCGCTGTGCGAGTTTTCCGGCCCTGGAGGCCATACATCTGTGGTTGTAGCTGCTGATTGGCTACCAAATATGGATCAAATTATCACAGGCAGCTGGGATAGGACTGCTATACTTTGGGATGTTGAAACCAAAGAGCCACTGCAGCCCTTAACTGGGCACGATCATGAGTTGACGCATGTTTCTGCACATTCCAGTCAACGATTAGTTGTGACCGCTTCAAGGGACTCTACATTTCGACTGTGGGACTTTCGAGATGCCATACCAGCTGTGTCTGTTTTTCAAGGCCATACGGAGTAAGGTTTTTTTTTTAACTGCACAGTTCCAATTGACATTTGACATTAATTAGTATTGCACCAGACGAGTGTTAGTTGCGCTGTTTTTGATTAACTGCTTACGGGAGCTGACTTGCTTTATCAGCACTTCGTCTTTCTTTTCAAAGGCTGATTTAAAACTTCTTTTTGTTTTTTCAGGAGCGTTACTTCGACAGTGTTTACCAGAGATGACAAAGTTGTATCCGGCTCGGATGACCGCACCGTAAAAGTATGGGAACTGCGGAACATGAGATCTGCGTTAGCTACTATTCGAACAGATTCAGCTGTCAATCGTCTAGCAGTCTCATCGACCGGAGTCATAGCAATTCCCCATGACAATCGGCAAATTCGCCTGTTTGATTTGAATGGTCAAAGAGTAGCCCGTTTGCCGAGAACTAGTCGACAAGTAAATGCATTTGCGTTATACAATTTCCTTGCACATTTTACTTCATTTCTTCCGTTCATACAGGGCCATAGGCGAATGGTGTCATCTGTCGCTTGGGCTGAGGAACCTGTTTGCAACTGCAACTTGTTCTCTTGTGGCTTCGATAGAAGAGTACTCGGCTGGTCGATTTTATTACCAAAGGAAAACTAGATTAATTATAAATTAATGTATATCACACACTATCCGTAAATAATATTCTAGGGAGCACCTTGTTATTAAAGAAAAGAAGAGAACGATATAGCTATTGAATGTTTATTAATATAATAAATTATTATTATTGTTTTGTTTCACTATTGTACGTATATTATATTCGATGATTGTTATGCGAATGATGACAGCATTTTTCAAATAATTTCTGGGGCACACACACATCACATGAAATACAAAAAAAAATATCACTAAACTTGTAGAACAGTAAAGACGATTATAAAGAAACAAATATCATTGTATGGAGAAATATATTTCTGATTTTGGTTATAGAGTAGTTTGAGAAATCTCATAAACCTTTTAGATGTAGAATTTGTGTAAACTATCGTAGACGTCCTCTCAAATTTGTTGTATTTATTAATGGATCTAGAAACACTAACATAACAAAATGTGGTGACTTAATATATTCGTATGTATTAACATGTATTGATTAACTGTGAATTTATTTGTAAGTTTTCAAATTGATTTGAAAATAAAATGCAATTAGGAAATGCAGTAGATTATGGTGAACACATTTTTTGTTGCAATATTGTGTCACCTGTAAAGGTTGACTAACGACGAGAGTTGGTAGCTGTCACAGACGTAGACTCAATCGCTTTACTTAACATCCAAAGGTATGCTGTACCAATTTAAACCGATGTCATTTACCAATATTCATTCAGCAAAAATGGCTAAGACATACGGCACGAAGAATCTCCAACTCTACTGCAGAGGGACATTGCCGCACTCAGATGGAAATAAAACCACAAGTACTCACATAATGCAACATAAACTACGTTCATATTTATTAATTTTAGTAAATTAACACAATTTCTTGTAAATCACATTTCATGCAAGTGAAATCATTTAGTTTTGTAAATGCCTTCACCACGTCCAATACTTGATGGAATACCATTATTTTTGAATAGCCTCTCTGACATTCTGTGGTAGCTTTTTGACAATATCACTGTGTGATACATTGCCAATTGTTGCCAAGACGCCTTGTTTGTTGGGATGTTCAATATTAAAATTGTACGAATAGTGTTCGCCAAATATATTCGTTAGAGTGCCGCCTTGAGCTTCGAGAACAGCTTCAGGTGCACACGTGTCCCATTTTTTACAGCCAGGACTGGCAAAGACATATGCATGCGCTTTTCCCTCCAACAACTGTATAACTTTGTAGCCAGCTCCACCAACTTTAATAACCTCGGTCGGACTCAAGGCGTCCAGTGCACTTTGTACAATCGGATTGGAATGAGATCGCGTTGTCGTTATGATAAATTTACCCTCGGGTGCAGTTTTTGGCTCAAAACCACCAGTACCGATTCCTTTAAGACCCCACAAAGTTCTTCCAACCTCACCAGTTGCATGCTTATAGTAGGGTTGATGAATCACACCACCGACGGCAGCGTCATTAACAGCAATTCCTATCAACACGGTGACATGTTCAAGGAAACCTTGAGTATATTCTGATGTTCCATCGAGAGGATCGACCCAAATAACAAAATCTTCGTCTTTTAAATTCAGCAGATCTTCGGGACAGGGTTTGGCGAGAAACTCCTCGTCCATTTCGGTGACAAGCCAATCTTGTGATACATTCAGATCAGAGCCACCCTCTTCGCCAATGATGTTGACATTGGGAAATTGTTTATTTAGTGAAGCTATTATGCATCGCTGTGCAGATCTATCTGCTTCTGTTTGTAAATCATCTTTACCCTGCTTTTGGGTGAATTTATGAGTTGAATACATAGGAGAAAGTTTTTATTTACAAACCTTTTCAACGATTCCCAAATTGCCCTTTTGCATAACATCCCGTATAATAACGCCGGCACGTTTCGCTGTGTTTATGGACAGAGACATAATTCTCATCACAAGGGGACTAGACATTTTTGTAAATATTTTTATTCAGTTATTTAAAATCGAAGCAGAAATTAAAAAGTTTGGATTCTATAAAGAAATAATTGTGGGATTTCTCCCAATTTCGTCACAGAAGTTAAGTTCGTTTGTAAGACCCAAATGTCAGCTTTAACAGTCACTTTTCAGTTGTTTGACATTCCAATTTTGCTCTAGTGCAATTGGGTATGAATTACAATATTTAAGGCTGGTACCTACGCTGTTCGAGTGAAGTGAAATTTTCACTCCTCTTCAAAAAGTGCTGTAAAATTGAAAGTGAAATTTTCACGCCGAAATGTCAAAAATTTAATGCGACGGACAATAAAAGCCAAGTGAAATAGCAAGTAACGCCCCCTGCAAATCACTTTTTGAACAATTATTTTTCACTCGACAGCGTACTGCCTGGTGAAATTTTCATGTGAAAAGTTCATTTTGACATTTCGTAGTGAAAAATTGGAGTGACTCGAACAGCGTACCAGCCTTTACCTACAACTTTTCGTGACATAAATCATAACACATAGGTACCTACCTACCTACCTACCTACAAAACTATTTTGCCTGACACTCCTCCAGTGCAAATGAGTTGAAAAGTTTCCATCACAAACAGACCTAATTGTTATCACCCTATTTCCTCAGGTTGATGGCAATTCTGCTTCTGACAGCTTCTTTCTAACCTTTGGACCATTTCAGAAAAATTCGGTTTGTCCAATTTAATTTAATTATTTCCAAGTTATCTTCTGTAAAAGTAACACTTTTATTTCAATAGCTAACAAAATGGCTCGTGTTTTGGTTGGAGTAAAACGCGTTATCGACTACGCCGTTAAGGTATGTGCACATCATTTTTCATAATCCACTCACTTGTTGCAAGCTTGCCATCATATTTGTTCTCGTTCTCTATTGTTTGCGTAATCACGATGTTTAGGTGCGTGTTAAGCCCGACAAGACTGGAGTGGTCACCGAAGGCGTTAAGCACTCGATGAATCCCTTCGATGAGATTGCCGTTGAAGAGGCAGTCAAGCTAAAGGAAAAAAAATTAGCTACCGAAGTAATTGCTGTCTCAGTTGGGCCAACACCATCCCAAGAAGTAATTCGTACAGCTTTGGCAATGGGAGCTGATCGTGGTATTCATGTTGAAGTCGCTGGCAAGGACTACGATCTACTGCAACCCATTCATATCTCGAAAATTCTCGCGAAGTTGGCACAAGATGAAAAGGCCGACTTGGTGATCCTTGGCAAACAGGCCATTGATGACGACAGCAATCAGACTGCCCAAATGACAGCTGCTGTCTTGGACTGGCCACAGGGTACTTTTTGCAATAAAGTGGATAAAACCGATGCTGGTCTAACTATTGTTCGCGAAATTGACGGTGGCCTGGAGACGATTAAAACAAAGATTCCAGCTGTGCTCAGTGCTGATTTGCGTCTAAATACGCCTCGATATGCGACTCTGCCCAATATCATGAAAGCCAAGAAGAAGCCAATTAAGAAATTAACACCCAAGGATTTGGGTGTAGACACTTCTCCAAGGATTGAGGTTGTCTCTGTAGAGGATCCACCGGTCCGACAGGCTGGCTCCATTGTCCCCGATGTGGATACTCTTATCAGTAAACTAAAGGAAGGAGGGTTTGTTAAGTAATCAGTAAGAATAAAGTCTTCTTTATCGCTACTCCTTTTCCAAATGAGTGTTAAAAACAATTGAATTTTTAAAGTGCATTTATTATACTGTATTAGTGATTTTTATGTAGCCAATCTAAATTTTTATACCGAAATTGTTTAACAGTAAAATTGGATCGAATATAAGAGTGGAGCTTCTATCTTTTAATATTTGGATTTTTATTACCTAGGCACGCCTACACGGACTCACATAAGCGGCCGATATTGAGTTATGAGACGTTTGTTCGCAAAATGAAATGGAAAAATGTCCTTTGCTTACGATTTGCTGCACGTTCGTTAGCTGATTACGATGTTATGCAACGAAATAAATAAACTTGAGTGCAATGTTTTGTTTTGTTGTTCAATGCTTAGTGGCTGAATTTTAGGCATAGATGTCGCTCAAAATCAATTTGGCGAATATCTAAACCGGAAATCGATATAGTAAGTACTTAAGTTCTGTGGCTTAAGTTGTTACATAAACCAATATTTACATTCAATCCACATGGGCTACATTTGTGGAGTTTTATTTTTCAAACCCGAATCTACGCCGAAAATTATTAGAAAATGTCAGAAGTGTCCACAAATTTTCGGTGGGAGTATTAAATTTGAATATATGGGATATATAGAGGCGCTACTTAAATTAATGATGAATTGTTGCAAGTTATGTTATTTTAGTTAATTAAATCTCTAAACATACATGTATCAAAAAAATATAAATAAATTTCAGACATTTTTGGCTACATATGCTAATAATGGATAACTCTTTAAATGACAATAGTTTTTGGTTATAAAAATTATCAATATCCATTACAATGCCAAACATTTGTTTTCTTGGCTAATTAATTTCTTAGAACCCTCACAATCGACCAAACAACGAAAACTATTATATGATATTCGATTGGACTTCCCAGATTCTGCTCTCAGATTTTAGAATTCGTGTGTCTAATCAAACATAAAAACGTCACTTGCTTTCCTTCGGCACTTTTCTACTAGTTTTACATTCCATATATGCATCTTAAGCAATTTTGAGAAAAAATCGACCTCCGAAAAAGTGCTATAAAATCGGGAAACGAAAGAGAGTGCTTTGTTTCGATACCAAACGAACATACCTAGGTACACTTTAGAGCAAAAATGTGATCAGGGCCCAATCGATTACCACCCATAATTACTCACGAAGCTGGTTGTCTAAGAAAACCCAGTTGTCATAATTGTCAAAATTTCCGCATTGATTTGCGACGTTTAACTTGGCTTGGGCTGAAGATTTCCAAAAGTTTATAAAAAATATAATTTCTAAGCAATTATCAGTTAAAGAAAAAAATAATTATTCGCAAATACAGAAATGGCTCGACGTGGAGCACAAGCAGAAGATTTATCGAACGTTGAGTTTGAAACCAGCGAAGATGTTGAAGTCATACCCACCTTTAATTCCATGAACCTCAAAGAGGAACTCTTGCGGGGTATCTATGCATACGGTAAGTGGGTCATTTCCACGTTTATATAGGCGAAAGTACAATTTTAATGGTTCTTTTTCACTTAAATAGGTTTCGAAAAACCATCAGCAATCCAACAGAGAAGTATTAAGCCCATTGTTAAGGGACGTGATGTTATCGCCCAAGCTCAGTCGGGCACAGGTAAAACGGCGACGTTCTCCATTTCGATATTACAAAGCTTGGATACAACATTGCGTGAAACACAAGTATTGTGTTTATCACCCACTCGTGAGTTGGCTGTTCAGATCCAAAAGGTTATATTGGCTTTGGGCGATTTCATGAATGTACAGTGTCACGTTTGCATTGGCGGCACTAATTTGGGCGAGGATATAAGAAAATTAGACTATGGACAGCATATTGTTAGTGGAACACCAGGACGTGTATTTGACATGATTAAGCGCAGAGTTCTACGAACAAGGTGAGTTGAATGCAAACTTCTGGTCGAAGATTAACTAATGCTGAACCTTTTTGACAGAGCAATCAAGATGCTGGTGCTGGACGAAGCCGATGAAATGTTGAATAAGGGCTTTAAGGAACAAATCTACGATGTGTACAGATATTTGCCTCCGGCAACACAGGTTGTATTAATTTCGGCCACGCTACCGCATGAAATCCTCGAGATGACTTCCAAATTTATGACTGATCCCATTCGAATTCTCGTCAAACGGTAAGAACATTTATAATGAAATGTCTTGAATATGTTTTAGCATTGACATCGAGGACACATATCTTCACTAAAAAAAATATGATCACATTCATTCCAGTGACGTTAATCAGATTAATTTTCCGTTTTCAGCGATGAGTTAACTCTGGAAGGCATCAAACAGTTCTTTGTTGCTGTTGAACGTGAGGAATGGAAATTCGATACGTTATGCGACCTATACGATACGCTAACCATAACACAAGCGGTTATTTTCTGCAACACCAAACGTAAGGTCGATTGGTTGACGGAAAAAATGCGTGAAGCCAACTTTACGGTAAGCTCAATGCACGGCGACATGCCCCAAAAGGAACGTGATGAAATTATGAAAGAATTCCGCGCGGGTCAAAGTCGTGTGCTGATCACCACAGACGTCTGGGCTCGCGGTATTGATGTACAACAAGTCTCGCTGGTAATCAACTATGACCTGCCAAACAATCGTGAGCTGTATATTCATCGCATTGGTCGCTCGGGTCGTTTTGGCCGCAAGGGTGTGGCAATCAACTTTGTCAAATCCGATGACATTCGCATTCTCCGAGATATTGAACAGTACTACTCGACGCAGATTGATGAGATGCCCATGAATGTGGCCGATTTAATTTGAATTTGCAAACAGCAAAAACCATAAACCCCTGTACTTTCTTTCTTTTATATGAATTTGAATTTAATATTTAACATATTATAGTTTCATTGTCTCAATAAATCTATTAATTCTGTATCGTTTCTTTCATTAAATGATGTATAACACATGGCGTTCTTCACTTTGGTTTAGCTGGGGTTGTCCAAACTATGGTTTTGTACGCGCAATCACACCGAAGTCGACAGCATCGCGGGTTGCGTTGGAATTTGTACATACGAGGCGGCGCTCTGCTGGGTTTGAAGGGAGGTATTTGATTGTTTCTCTTTGGACTTGAGCACTGTTCCAAGGACTATGCCGAGGAATAGGATGAGACCAACTTGGTGGTTTGAAATGAATTTTTTTGCACAATCTGTTGGGTTGTCAATATTTAGGGAGTATATCTGTAAATGCAAAAAGGAGTTAATACATTACTTCGATGATTGGTTTGCCTTCTTACCTGTTGCACCAAATGTCCAGCCACCATTCCAACAGCAGTGTAATAAGGCCACGTCTGATCGCAGGCCATGCCCGCAGCCACCAAACCCGACATCATTGCTGTTGAAAAACCTGACAACCAAAGCTTTGTATTTTCGCCGAATCGCAGAGCAGTCGATTTGATGCCGACCTGCACATCGTCAAGTTTGTCTTGATGTGCATAAATCGTGTCATAGACTATCGTCCAGCAGATGCCGGATAAATACAGCGGCAAGCAGGCTGACCAGTTGACAGCGCCTTGCGTTGCACACCAACCCAAGAGGGCACCCCAATTGAACGCCATTCCGAGCACCAGCTGTGGCCAGTAAGTTATCCGCTTCATTAGCGGATATGTGATGACCAAGCTCAAGGAACAAGCACCGAGGATGATCGACTGTAAGTTAAGCTCTAGCAAAACAAGCAGCCCCAGACTGAGTTGTGCTGAAAGAAAAACGATAGCGTCGAATTGAGAAATTTCGCCGCTAGCTAGCGGGCGGCTTTTTGTTCGTTCTACTTTGGCGTCCAAATCCTTGTCCCACAGATCGTTTATGGTACAACCAGCTCCTCGCATTATCAATGCACCGGTGCCAAAGAGCCCAAGCATGATGGGGTCTGGCCAACAGCCAGCCTGTGCACTCAGTGCTATACTCCACCCGCAAGGCCAGAAAAGGAGGTATGTACCTGTGAAAGGAGATACAAAACAAAACTAAAACAATTTGGAGTAAAAGTAAAAAAAGCTTCAAAATGAAACGAGTCGGTATATATCCAAGGCAATCAAGCAGACTTTCTGGTACTACGCCGCAATCAATGCGCTGCAATACACCGCTCACAATCAGTCCCCAACACACAGAATGCATATGTGTAGAACAATAGAGTTTATTACTGTGAACTTTGATTGTTATAATATTGGAATGACTAACCATTCACATGGACTAACTCGAAGCTGATTGAAAGGTCAAGGACAGAGATTACTCACCAATAGGACGATCAATTCGCATAAGTCGGGCATAAGGTGACACCGCATTTTGAATTTGTTGTCCCAGTGTTGCGGTCTTATTCGGTGGTTCTTGCTTTGGTGGCAGGCTATCAAAATTGTTTTTAAGCACACAACTACTGCTTATACTCCTCCGTAAACTAAAAAAACTTAAATTCTTCTCAATATCATGTGTTCGTTGTAGTTTTATTGCACTGAGTGACGATGGCCTTGCTTTAAGAAGTTTTTGCAATGTGAGGCTACATTGCGAGTGATTCGTTGCTCGGAGGCACACTGTTCGCATGGAAAGCATTTTGCATTAAGTGCGTAGGTTTTCTTTTGAACTGGCAAGAATAGGAAATAGTACAACAAACTGGTTCTTTAATTCAATTTTTTATGTTTAAGGCGGTAGAATGATCTTGCAGATTATTGAATTCGATTTCGTAACTATGAAATTTGTTTTTTCCAAGTCAGAAATAAAGTCGGGTTTTATGTGACACACAATGGTAAGTGCCTGCACAACTAATACGTTTTCATATCATTTTATTTTTCTTAATAAATTAGTAATAGATGAACTTAAAACTGAAGCGGTTGGCGAATTTAGCAGCCAATTTTCAGTCGAAACTTATGTTTTGGTTAAAATGCAACAACAATGTGGTCAGCATTTTTTGACACTTGCTCTAGAACGTCAGAAAAAAAAAAAAATAAAAATTATCGACCGTGGCTGCGTTCACTTGGTACGGTAGGTAGAGTTTTTCTTAAACAGTTTATGTAGGTAGTTTGTGTAGGAGTGCTCTTTCAAAAAATAAATAAATAGTTGGCGCAACAGGTCCGTGGGTCCCTTCCCTATGCCTAGCTTCTCACAACCATTCGTTTCGTGTGAGTTTTTTAATTTTTGGGACGAATGGAAGGGATCTACAATTTTACGCCGAATTTTGAGTCCGATTCTAGTTCAATTCCTTACATGAAAGAAATGACTGGAATTTCTTTAAAGAGTTTCCCCGAACTCACCGATATAAACATCAGTGCCTTGATTTTGTGCGGTTTTTGCCGCAATTGCGCTAGGGAACGTTCCGAACCGGATTTGAATGTGTGAGTGAGCCACTGGCTTTGACTCGACGCGGATTGGCTGTTAAATGTTGACGAAATAAATTAAATGAAATCTTAAAAACTAGACCTAAAAATGAGTTGATATATTTACAACCAATGCTTAATTTGTTTTTATATTTTTATAGATGAACATTTAGGGTTAAACATTTTTATTTTTAAGTTTTCTTTTTGAAAAAGATTTGCATCCACTGTTTCATAGTGGTGCATAGCTCATCCGCTGAACGATCTTATTTATATCAAATGACATTTGGGTTGTTTTTTGTTTATTTAAAATAAAATTTGTGTGAAAATGATCAATTTACCGTCTATACTGTATTACGAGCGTAAAACAAAAACTAAAATTTATAATCGATATTTACGAGATTATATCCATTCGAAATATCGGATAGCGTGTCAATTGTCGTCAACCGACATCCTTCTCGCTACCTAAATAGGTTGCGTTAGCGAAATCCCGCCTGGAATTTCCAGGAACAAAGCGATATTAGAACAGGAAATATTGGAAGTTGTCAGTTCTCGACATCACGCACACATTTATAGAATCTGCCTGTACGTGAACCCTTTCCGCAAACCGCCATTGCGGGAAAAACCGCACAAAATCAAGGCACTGGTCTGTTCCTTTACTTTTGTAGTAAGAATGGAAAAGACTGTCAAAATGGCAGTGGTGGGGATAAATTCTCTCACAGAGAGAGACACTAACGAAAACGTTAGGGAACGCTTTTGTAGTAAACTATGAATAGTGACAGATATGACAGATACTTAATTCAACAAATTTTTATTTCATATTCTCTAATGTCTACTTACCATTTTTAATACGATAGAATGTTCGAGGTGAACATTCAATATTTATTTTAACAACAGTTGATACCATTTCAGTGCACAAAAAATCAAAACAAATGCAATCGAATGTCAAATAGGACAAGAAATTTCAAATCAGCTGTTACTGACAGCTTTTCCACTTCGTACACCAAGAAATTTGTTGAGTAAAAATTCGTAAGATTCTCAGTGGAGGGGTAATATCTTTCTCTCTCGATGACGCACTCTTTTACGAATTTTTCGAGTTAGGGAACGGCATTTAAGTAAAATTCGTAAGAATTAGTAAAAATTCGTAAGATTTAAAAGTAAAGGAACTTTATCTCAAATTTTTGCAGAAAAGCATTGTTTGCGAATTTAAGAACGTGAACAAAAAAACAAACTCAAATTCTAATCAAGTCAAATAATATAATTATTTGAATTATAAATTATTAAACATTCCTTCTACTCATTTACATAGCGCTTCATAACATTTGACACAAGTGCTTTAGGGGCTGGCTTCTTTAAGAATCCAATGCTTAAAATTATGACATATAAAATGAACTGCAAAATTAAAAGTATTGCGCTCAAAGGGAATAAAACAATTTTTCTTGTTACGGTTTCCTCTTGCGTGTAAAACTCTTGAATGGATTTGCCAGCAAATAAATGCAGCTGTGCGTCAGTTACCTTTAATTGAAACCAATTCAAACAGACTTCTGCTAAATTGAGAATGTTGCCAAACGCGATACCAATCGCAAGTCCGATCAGCATTATTATATTAACCCCACTGTTTGAAATGGTTTCTTTTTCTAACGGACTAGGAGTAGGATATGGAGCCGCGGTGCTGCGAATACTGCGATAACTTCCAGGAGGGCTATGGCGGGATACATTTCGTGAGCCCCTAGAGTAAAGAGTATCGCATGAAGGTGTGTGGCTCAATGTTAAATTTGGAGTTTCGCAGTCCATTTCATCTGTCATCATAGAACATAAATGGTAAACGGAAAAGAATTTAGAATCTCTCTTACAGTTGTTTGGTATTGAAACTTACTATTGCGGGATCTTCTTCGATAAGTTATGTTGCTGTTTTCTGTTAAATTAGGAGTAAATGTGTTGTCACTCACTAGCGTCGTGCTGTTGAAAATATTTTCATTCTCAAAGTTATTGAAACTTTGCCTCCGTCTAGGATTCTTTTGGTAAGGACCGTTATCAATGTCTTCCTCCATTCTATAAGCAAGTTTCTCCGACCAAGCGCTATGGAGAAAATTCTGAGTCATATTCCGCTTAAGATATTCGTTGAATATTTATTGTTTTTTAAAATTTAAATGACAGTAATAGCTCGATAATCTTTTTGAAACAAAATATAAAGTACCTATAGTGAAGGTGTTTCACGGAAATGGTGGGTGGGTGCTGCGTGGATAGGGCAGACGCTGATTGACTTAAAATTGGTGGTGTCCAGTCGTTACTTACTTACTTAGGCCGCGCTACAGTCCGGGGCGGACCTGGGCCTTAACGTATACGCCTCTCCAATCTTTGGCTAACTGCCTCCAGTTGCGCACTCCAAGTTGGTTGAGGTCACCTTCCACTTGCGCGCGCCACCTAAGGCGAGGTCTTCCTCTACTGCGTGGCCCCTTCGGGTTGGAATCAAAGACTCTTCGGGCCGAAGCGTTGATGTCCATTCGCTCTACATGTCCCAGCCATCTTAGACGACTGTTGCGTACTTTTTTGACCAGGGCGAAGTCGCTGTACAGCTCGTAGAGTTCGCTGTTAAATCTCCTCCTTCAAAACCCGTCAACAACGCAAACGGGATCGAAAATCACTCGAAGAATTTTTCGTTCAAAACGACCAAGGAGATATTTATCCGCCTTTGACAGCGTCCATGCTTCTGCACCATATAGCAGGACGATGATGATTAGAGTCTTATATAGAGTCTCCTTAGTATTTCTCGACAAGGCCTAATTAATCATTGCCTTCTTAGGCCGAAGTAACAGCGGTTGGCAAGTATGATTCTTTGTTTGATTTCTGAGCCGAGCGGAGCCGAGGTAGACAAAGTCCCTACCTACCTTAAAGTTATAGCTGTCTATCGTGACGTTCTGTCCGATTCGTCGATGTTGTGTGTTCCTTCTTGTTGAGAGCATATATTTTGTCCAGTCGCTGGATGTGTTTTATATTTTACCTCTCCGGAAACTTATAAAAGCGAATGTCTAACACAAAGAAGTCGACTAGATTGGTCGGGAACGTCACTTTTCCTACGTCAGCCACATATGCGAACTGTCAACTTATTAATCAGTCATTTCTTGATTAGATTCGTCGGCTACCCCTCCATAAACGTCAACTGACACAGTTGCTTATGTGACCGATCTAGGTCAATCAAAACTGAGATACATCAAGTCAGTCACATGTCAGACTTTACTAAACTAGAACGTCCCCATTCTTTTAAACATCCAGGAAGTCAAGGTCATACAAAAATTTTAAAATCTTACTTCCCTGCTTTCGCTGAAACATCACTTCTCTTTCAAAAACTCTCTACAGAAATTCATGGCGGTTTTAGAAATGTATAAACATAAAATCATTCCATCATCCGTCAAGTGATATGATAAATCATATAGGTACACAGTTTGTGTAATGTATCCTATTATCGATATTTACCTATACTATCACTTTTTTTTAAACTACGATTGATAAAAAGTAGGTATACCCAACGATCGTATACTCCTCAATAACCGCATCCAAAGTATTATTTTGAACTTTACCCATAAAGCTTACAAAGATGTTTCACTTCAGTTATATTTCATTTTGCACCCGAGCCTACGAACCTCTACATTTTTATTAATTTTTTTTTTAATCCAATTGAATTGTTCGATAAGTTTTTTGCACACGCTCAATTTAATAAAAATATTCCATTGACTTCAATTCGCAGGTAAGGCAAGCTTCTCAGATTGCTTCAGACGTATGCTGTGTCTGGTGTGTTGCTATCGCAAGACTTAAAAAAATAAGTAAAGGCAATTCTAAATTTAATTACAATAAAAAGCAACAAAAGCGCAACGTTCCCTTATCAAAGCACGAAAAAAATGTATATTTAATATAACTGCACAGCTTATTGAGTATTAATACACAATACACCCAATAATCCCATTCAATTAATATTGGATTATATACATTTTTTACTGTAGAAAAGAAGTTGTTAATTTTGTATGTTGTTCCGTTTTACAGATCTTATAAAAAGAACACAGGTACAAGTACATATCCTCCTCTCTGTAGGCAATGATAACAGATTAATATCTAGTAGTAGTGGTTTAACACCATACATAGATAAAGACACTTGATAAGATACAATGGTGCTTATACGAGTAGCCACCTCTGGTTTTGCGATAAGAATTTTTTCTGATTTCGTTTTATAAAGAAGGTTCATTACTGTCATGTAGTTTAGTTGTGACAAACGTATACTTGCAGTAGAGTTCGTCTGAAAATCTCGTTTAGGTTTTTCCTTTACATATTTGACAGTAACAATAATAATTTTGTAATGGATCACGATCACGATCATGGAAGCGGCACCCCAGGAGATGGTGGCAGGACCTGCCCAATGATTATGACAGTGAGTCGAAATTTTAACAAAATTTTTAATTTTAAAGTGAATCTGTAAATTTTTTGTAGTCTTATCAGATAATCTTTATCTAGTGTGTGTTTAAAACGTAGTGAGAGGTTACGTGATTTGAATCTTGTGTTTATCTCCTCTCTCGTTTTGCTAGAGTTTTTCATTATCTCGACGTATAAGAAATTCGGAAGCAAAGTCGATATGCTGTAACCGATTATCAACAATTAACAAATGATTAACAATTAAGAGCAATAAACAAACGGGTGTGACTTGTTATAATTACTCTAAATAATTGAGAGCAATATAAGTTTGACCTTATTTTTGACCCAATATAGATATTTGATGGCATAATTTTCGATAAGAAATTACAAACAATCAAGCCAAGTTCATTTCGAGTCCTAGCTGATCTCTATAGTGGTCACATTTACTTTTCCTTCTAAGTCCAACAAATCCAACACAATTTGTAATACGAACATTTCATGATAACGAAAAATAATGACAGTGTTGACAGAATAAAATTGACATCTAAATGTGAACATGCACTTATCCATTACAAAGGTCTGGGTGTAGGTTACATAAGTGGAAACCCCATTCCTCCATAATTTTCGATTTTGTATTGATTTACCTGTAAACAACACATCCTATAAAAAACGTCTTTAAAGCTTTTGATACCTTTCCATTCTTCCCGTTTTTTTCTAATTTATTCTACAAATTTGCAGTACATTCATTAAAACAGCAAATGGCTAAATTGAATTTCCTGTACCATTAGTTCTTAAAGTCAACATTAATAAGCTTGTGTTTCTGTCAAGTTTAGACCAAAATGGGCAATTATTACTGCCATTATCTTTTCCGTTTTGGCAAACGCTTAAACGACATCCAATTTTTCAACGTACATTGGCTTAAGTCGATTAATCCTATGCAACCCTGTCCTTTATTCCACTAACATTTTTTTTGTGGTTTTAATAATTGAAGCATAAAAAACAAAAGCAAGTTTACATTATCGGTTAGAAGACTGACAAGTGACAAGTAATTTGAAAGCACTCAACTTCGGAATCCGATTAAACGCAAAACGACCCGACTAGCTTCTAGCTTCGATTTAACAGTAAGTTAACCTATAAAAAAATACCACAAAATTTATCTATGAAAAAACAGTAGTTAGATGAAACATAATTTTGAACAAATGACCTATCTCTCGTTTACTCAGTCTGATGTCTGACCAGTATTATTTCTCATTTGTGCTACGGAAAAGCTCCTGTCTTTTTCACTAATGGCCGCGTTCCTCTGCCCGCTGGACATTTAGCACAAAATTTCCCAGTTGAAGGAACGCTCGCGCAGCGGCAGTGGCAAATTTTGCAAACGTTTGAACGATTTGCCTTTGACTGGTTGTTTTTTCTCTCTCTCTCTTTCAATGCAGCGCGTAGTTTTGCGCTAGATTGAGAAATTTCCCTGAAAGGGATCTTTCACAAAAAGTGCTAGATGTCTAGCGCCTATGGTGATATGTCAATTTTTTTTATATGAAGTTTGACATGCCGCTGTTCATCCAGCGGGCAGTGGAACGCGGCCAATGTTAAATGTAATAGCTTTTGCCATTTCAGAGAAAGCTTTCAGCTTCATTGCACATTTGACAGATTTCAGATAAAGAGCCAATAAATAACGCAATTTGTTCTAGGGTTTTGTCATGCATCTTCCATAATTCTAGAAAATTGACATTTATTGCATATTTTGGGTTCGATAAATATGGTAGTGAAATTTATTGCTTTTTATTTTATTTTTAACCGCATTAAGAAAACGGTTACAGGTATTATATTTCTTACTTGTTACTTGCAATTTAAACATTTTTTTAACGTTGCTAGAAAAAAATTCAACTAGTCCTTATGGACTGTATATTGTTAGGTGTTTCAAGGCTTTTCATAAGTGATATCTAGCGCTAGTAGGCAACTCTTGCTGAATTATGGTACATATTAGACGTCACACCAACCTATCACGTAGGATGCACGCGGGATGCTTTGTACTAGGTCTAAGGACAGCACTACCTTATAATTTGCGGCAAGTATTTCGGCCGGCTATTTAGTTAACGTAAAACGAATTACAGGAAAGATCAGCATGCTTATATTTGTATAACGATATCGTGTGAAATTTTGCATTGCTAATAAAGAAATCGGCTTCCGCGAGTACTGAATGGGCGTCAATTTCGTTTTGTTCAGTAATTGTTACTGAACTGAATACAACGCTCATATAACAGGCTTTAATCATTTTTTTTAAGCGGTCGTTGTTTTAGTATTTAGTTCCCATTGTGTTTGATCCTTTATTCACGCAACAAGGTTTTGCTTATTTATTGTCGGTTGGAACTGTTTCTTTCCGGTTTTTCATTAAGAAGTAAATTTTTTAATAAATTACAACGAGTTGTGTTTTCTTTTGTCAAGCGATGAGTGATCACATGTGAAAATTATCCTAATCATATTTTTTAAACTTGAAGGACCATAATGTCGTTTTCCATTGGTTTCACTCGTCGATTCACTCATTCTAAAATCCAATGGAACAAGAAAACTGCTCCTGGTTGAATGCAGAAATGTATTGGTGAAATGCCAAAAAATAACCTACGGCTGCCGTCAGCTGACTTGTATAAAATACACAAATTGCACTTGTGTTAGTGCTTCTTGAGTGGATTCTGACTTCAAATCGAGAAGCGAATTTCTCTTCTCAGAATCACCAGAAGGGTATTTTTTGTGCCAATGGAACGGTTTCAGAAGTGATTTTTTCGATTCCGGACTCTCCCGGACGCTTCTTTTTGCCCAATGGAAAACGACATAAAATAACCTGTTTTCTGAATGAATTTCGTTTGATTAGTGGCTAATATTACAATGGGGACGTTCAAGTATCTAGTTTAGTAAATCTGACAGCTGACTGACTTGATGTATCTCAGTTTTGATTGGCCTAGATCGGTCCCATCGATAGCTGATTCAGTTAACGTTTATGGAGAGGTAGCGGAAATTCGTGACTGAGTACTAAGTTGACAGTTCGCATATGTGGCAGACGTACCTACGAAAAGTTACGTTCCCGACGAATCTAGTTTTTGCTTTGAGAATTATGCTCTGGAACGTATTGCTGTCTTTGTTCTACGTGCAGTGTCCATTTTTTTTTATGTATGAAAGCCCTGTCCGATCATTGTAATATTTCCAAATATCACTGTTCTTTTACAGGAAAAATATACCCTTTTCTATTTCATTGCTGAACTTATTAAACTAAAACTCGATTATTTCTAATTTGCAGTTCCATGGCGGTCATTGTGAGAAGATACTGTGGAAGGAATGGCTAGCCTATACTGTCACCGAATTTGTGTTTTCTGCCTTGGCAATTTTCGCCGTTGCATTCGCATACGAAGGACTTAAATTCTTGAGGGAATACCATCTTCGCAAAGTGCTGAAAAAGGAAACCGAACGTCTCGCTGCAATACAATTAAAGTCCAATAATTTCAACGAAGGATCATGTTCGAATACACCACTTCATGTTGCACCACAATTATCATGGTGGCAAAGAATGCTCAGTGGTCCTCATGTTATTCAAACCATGCTAAATCTTATTCAAATTGTAATATCATACCTGCTGATGTTGATTTTCATGACATTCAACTATTGGCTGTGTTTGGCAGTTGTGCTTGGCTTAGCTGTGGGCTATTTCTGCTTTGGATGGATAAAACAGGAAGTGTACGAAAACGAGTGTTGCCATTAGGATAAGAATTTAAATGTTACTACCTACTCGCGAATAATGCGAAGTACTGATATTAACCATCGAACTGTGCATAGTATTGTTCATTATATAGTATTACCTACGATAATTTTTTGTTAATCTTTGCGAAAATAAATTAGTTTAATTAAAAGAAAAAAGGTTTTTCCTTTCGACTTGACTTTGGTTTTTAGATCAAATTACTCGTTAACCTCGTTATCGGCTTCAAAAATGTTCAAAAAGGTACCCACGGGTGTGAGAAAAAAGTAGGAGTAGCCAAAGGAGACGCCCAATCGAAGATGCTACTACAAGGACATGCCGAATTGATGAGGGCACACGAGAAAGTGTCACATTCGAGATGAACCTTCTGTGAAATTTCTCTCCATGCGTGATTAATGTCCGAGGCGTCTTCCTTTGTAATGGGACACCATTGGAAAAGAGAGTCAACGAGATATTGGAGAGGAGTGCGTAGATTTCTAATTTTGGACAAAATGTCACACTGAAGTGAATTGATTTCTTCTTGGTTAATCGTATTTTAATAACGACGATTTGGTAGGAAAATGAGATTATCATTACGTATAATTTATAAAAAATTGCAATTACGCTCATGTTTTAGATTTATATTACAATAAGCAATTTCAATTGCCGTATGCAAGGACGAGGAGTAGTAGGTAATTTCTCTCGCTGAAATATTGAGATAACCGAGTTTTGATTTTGTTTTTTCTGGGATAACGAACACTTTGCTTGCTGTTAACGCAATTTCGTTTATTGATCATTGTCAAAAATTCTTTAAGTGATTATTTGAATATTTGAACTTGGAAAGTATGTTCTCCGTTCCTCGATTCCACAATCCACAAGCCCCAATTAAACGATGAGGTAGGCAAGGAAGGTAATAATTTGAATATAACAAAAAGGATTGCAACCGCATGTTTTGATACTGTGTTTGTTGATTTTTTTGAGTAAATGCAATTATTGCAGAGACACAATGCTGTTGTCGTCATACAGATAAGATAAGAACAAAAGACAATCATTATCTTATCTCCTTATCCGCAATGCATTTATTTGTTTTACAACGCTTTATATGATCTTTCCAATAATAATAAAAGCGATAGATGGAGAAATTTAACGGCGGCTCCCTATTTAATTGACTTGTCAAGATCAGCGCTACATTTGCACAAGTTAGGTATAGTTGGAAACTCCTAATAAAACAAATCGCTATATCAACGCTACGATAACCGCAGGTGGCAGACTGCACCACTTGCTCTATCACGAAAAAAATTTGGCCCATGTTGGATCTCAAGCGCTCCAGCAGCCTTATGGCCTAACCTACCCTTACCTAACCTACAATTGGAGTCTTTTTCAAAAGCAATTTTAGTTATTTTAATTTTGCTAAATTTTAATGAGCTTGGCATCATTGTGATTGACGTTTATTTCAAATGTTTTGCGAACCTTCAAATAACACCGGCTGACTGACGAAATCACAAGAAATTTAAAAAAAAAAAAAAACAAACATTGAAGTCAAGGACAAAAAACAGGAAGAAATTTTACCTAACACCACATCTGTAACCAAAACAAAGACGTTTCGCTATTGTATGACTTATCTTACTGCAATAACGTCAAACAAAAGCTCTGCTCGTGTGTCTTGATTGCTGTACTGTGTACTTAACTGCGTCCAGAAATTCTGCCCTATGTCCTCGATAGACTCATGAATTCCATCTTTGAGGTCTTGAATCGACGCTGGGCTGTTGGCGTGGACCTTATCTTTCACGTGGCCCCAAAGGAAGAAGTCGCAAGGTGTTAAATCACAAGATATCGGTGGCCAATTGTGATCACCTCTTGAGAGATAACACGGTCCGGATACTTTTCCCGTAAAAGATCAATGGTTTCGTTGCTTGTGTGTCACGTAGCGCCGGCTTGTTGAAAGTAAACGTTGTAAAGATCAATACTATCCAACTCCGGCCATAAAAAAATCAATAATCACGTTTTTAAAATGCCCAATTCCAAAGAACGACGAGGAATGGACAAACCTGGGTTTTCTTCAACACTTTGGGCTACAGCAGCAATATTCTCAGTTGCTCTTGAGCGACGTGCACGGGTTTTATGATTCACTCTTCACATCACTAACTTGTCCCAACAGCTCGAATTTGTCCACCAATTTCTGTATTGCGGACCGACAAGGTGCTTCGCGACGACGAAGAAATGCTTTAGTTTTGCGAACTGTGACTGCAAAATTTTCACCATTTTTGTAGTGAATTTTTATAATTTCGTTCCATTTTTAGTATTGGCGTAGTTTCTAATTGTCAAATGTCAAAAAATAACAGCTTTAAAAGTGACAGCAACCAAAATAACACCTCTTATTGGAAACCCATTCATTTTGTGCATAACCCTATATTATTTGCATGTTTCCTCGAGGATCTCTTTCCCCTATGTTGGACTGACGGACTGACCGCATATTAACCTTATGTCAGTGAGTTTATAGACTTGATGCGAATTGTTAACCCAAGTGTCGTAAGCCTGTCAAGTCTGCCTGTCTGAGTCTGCTGCGTATATGTCAAATTAACTTCCAACTAAGCGCCGCTTTTGTTCTTTACAGTATTTAAAGCAATAGATTTCTCAATTGTTTATTCTCTTTCAGTGCATCCCATAACATCGTAGTTTCCTTCTTGAAAGCTGTCTAGAGCTACTGTCAATTGATGCATCTACGAACATGGCGTCGCGACGTTGCCCTTTTTACATTTTACACGCTTTTCAATAGTATAGATCTTTTTTTCTGTTTGCAATAGGAGCCAATGCACAGCCTATAATCTATTTTATATCCCCATAATATTTCTGAGATCGGGGTTCTTTTAAAATACTGCCGCTCGGACCTACCTGTCATTTTGTTGGGCTTGCCAAAAACAACTCCAGTAAGCATGCAAACCAAAATGAAATAAGGAAGCATAAATCGGATTGTGTAAATATTTTGTTTATTTACTCGTTATCTTAAAAGTATAAATTCACATTTGATGTGGGCACAATTTTACGTATATTTTCATTGCTTCACTGTAAGGTAAGGTTTAGGTATATCTAAGGGATCTACACATCCCTAAAACGGATAACTCGGAAACTCTCCGCATAATACTTCTTGCACTTAAAATTCTATCTTTTACTACGAAACGATCTAGTACAAGATATCTAAATAACTTAAAAGGGATCTACAACAACAACTCGAAATGGTATACCCGCAGTAAACTTAATAGAGTAACAATATAATATTTACTAATACTAAATTTGATACCTCAAAAATAAAATAAAAATTAAATTAAATTTATTAAGTAATTATGTATGTATATATAAAAAGAATTCACACTAAAACTAATGACCGCTGCAGAGACATTATCACTTCATAAGCCCGTCGCAGTAGTCATCATGCCGCCATGGTGCATCATGCTGGCATTCTGGATGTACATGTAGTAGTTGGTCTCATCGACGCCGAGATGTGTCGCCACTGGTGATCCCGCCGTGGGCATAGCTGACAGTGGACCGACATTTACATTTACATTACAACTGTTCCGCAGTGCATTGTTCGCCGCCTGCGCTTGATGGGCCAGAATATCTGTTACGGAGTGCGACGATGGCCAACAGTGCGACGGCCTTAGTTGACCTTGTGGAGGCGACGGACTGTTGCACGAAACTGATCTCATGCCGTAGGGGTAGGTTTGATAGATGGAATTGTACAGGTGTGTATGGTGGTGATGATGCGCTGACGATGGATTTGATGGCGAATGATGGGGCATCGAGCCCAATTTATTACGAAGGATTCTCGAAATCGAGCTCACACTGGGCACATTCGTTTTATCACACACCCCTTCGCTTAGCAATCGGTCTCGTATTTCCCATGCGAATATTCCCGGGTCACGTTGTTTTAAGTCTCGAATGTAGTTCACAACCTTCGGTGTGGTCACTCGTGGTTTTGATCCTCCAATGGCGCCCGGCAAAATTGAGCCAGTCTCATGGTATCTGGCTAGAATCTTTGACACACATCCGTGACTCACGCGTAGATGGCGCGAAATGTCACATGGTCGAGTACCTCGTCTGGCTAGCTCGACTATCTGCAGCCGGATGTTATTTGGCAGTGGACGTCCATTTACAAATACTCCACCCAGCTGATTGACTTCACCGTATTGAGGGCATTGATTTTCTGCAAAGGAATTGAAACATAAAACGAAATTAGCAAACAAAAGAAAAATGTTAATGCCAAGGGGATTGTTTATAATTGCATTTGCAACATGTTAAAATTGCGCGCACAATTTTAATGAACTTTGTTTCCGATGGCGGAACGCAGAAACATGTTCTAGGTTCTAGGAATTGCGGATGTCGAATAGATGAGGAAGTTACGTCACGATCGAAGAAATGCTAAAACGTGCAAAGTTCATAGTACTGGCTATTGGCTGGCTATTATAGTGTTTGATTTGCATTTTGCATTTTCACTTCTCAATCCGAGTGGCAAAAGAAGAAGAACAAAGTGAAGAACACAGGGGATTCCAGTTGTTCCGATTCTACTTTCAAATGGACAGTTCTCTTTGAAAGTAGAATCGGAACTATTTTCGTATGGAATCGAAAGTAGAATCGAATTACATAGTTGCTCCCCAGGCGTTATCTGTTTTCACAATAATTTTTGAAACGTTTACCTCCCTTTTAATAAACAAATGTGAACAAGTCAGCTAGGAAGCGTCACTTAGCATTCAAAAATTTGACCAGGTGACAACTTTTATTCAGCGTTTAATAATACGGGGATTAATGTTTAGGGTTATGTTTTGGGGAAACGAGAATGATGATCAAAACTGATTAAACATTGACTCTGCAGATATCGTTTAATAAAAAGTAAAAAAAGCCCGCGTTCATCTGCCCGCTAGACGTCTAGCACGAAATATCCCAGATGAAGGAACGCTCGCGCTAGAGCCCTAGCGCCAGCGGCAAATTTTGCAAACTTTTAAACGATTTGCCTTTGACTGTTTTTTTTTCTCTCACTCAATGCAGCGGGTAGTTTTGCGCTATGTTGAGAAATTTCCCTGAAAGGGATATTTCACAAAAAGTGCTAGATGTCTAGCGCCAATGGTGAAATGTCAATTTTTTTTTTATGAAGTTTGACATGCCGCTCATGTCATATAGCGGGCAGTGGAACGCGGCCAACGTATTACACACTTTTTATTTGCAAACTCTATGTAAAACAATGGACGCGTTCCACTGACATTTGGATGGCTAGCTGTATGTCAAAGTACATGCTAAAAATGTACGTCTAACCACGGGTGATTGTGCGCAGAATTAGGAAAAAGAGAACAATTATTGTTACTGTCAATATAATCGAAATTAAAACCAGATTTTTAGCGGAGCGTTTCTAAATACAGGCGAATCCCTCTAAGTCGAATTTTCATGGGAGATAAAAACTAGTTCGAGTTAGAGGGAAATTCGAGTTAAAGGTGGTCCGACTAAGAGGGACTCGACTGTATATAGAGGAACGCGGCCAGTATCACTATACATTGTTAAATATGGAACAAGCCCATTTTATAGCGTCTGAACAAACAACAGCTGTCTCGCGAATCCCCATTCTTATCTGTACCGCTTACGTTTCTTATTTTGCTTTTGCATTTGTACTCTACTTTTGCACATCTGGCACAGTAGTGAACACAAAATACGCATAAAAAAAAGAAAAGCAAATAAAAAACAAAACTCATAGATTGTAAGGTCTCTCATTCATAAGTTGTACCACAAGTGCAACACATACCACATATACGATTGTTACGATTATTATGTATACGCCTTTAGGAAAGGGCCACTCGTTACTCGTCGTACTGCATCTTAGTCACGGACGCAAGTGCCTATTCCTCACGTAACAATGTGTAATTTTTAAAACATATTTTTGTGTTCTCCTTTTTTACGAACACCATATCCATCGCATCTAACATATCGCTTGGAGCTAGGCTATTAAACGAGCAATTCCAAGTTTATTACCAACAAGTGTGTGGAACTAATCGCATGATAATGGAGAACATTTTGTCGAGAGGGTATAGTCTTCAGGATGGCTGATTGAATATTGTATTTTTCGAGAGCTGCATGTGTGTATGACTCAAAAAACTCAAGTACCTACCAAGTGGGGCATGGTGACAGCTACTCGCTGAGCTGGTGAACTCATATCTGCCATAATGGCCGTTAAATTTGAAATACATGTAGGTAGGTACTTTTTGTTTAAAATATTTTAATTAATTTAAAAGGAAACGGTTGCACTCCTTTTGGGTGTGCCGTTTTTCAAAATAAGTGTCGTATGTTACTTTAATTTAGAACAAAACTCAATTAAAAGTTCGAGGTCTTCGTCACGGAAAGAAGGCGCGGACCTACACTCCTTCTTGGTATGACAAATAGTAGAGTTCCACTTAGCGTTTGTTGCCTGAAAGGGGAAGAGCTTAACTCGATAGAGTCATAGGTCTTGAAGAAGAACGTAATTCTTTTAAAGAGGATAAGCTGATTGAGTTATATATGCCTAAGTAAAACAATTTTGACAGATGTTGTCAGTAGTTATTGCTCTCATTAATTGAAGGCCAATTAAGTTTGCTATACCTGATACGGATACATGGGAAACATGTGATTTGCCGCCTTATCTGTCACCCATATAAATACCTACTATTATTCAACATAAAGCCAAGGACTGTCGTTCATGGTCACTCCGCACCCAGAGTCAAGCTTAAACAAATATTAAGGTCTGTCACTGCGCATTTTCTGCGTTCCGGTGACAACTTTTCGATTTTAACGACCGCGTTCATTTAGTGTTTAAATTAAAGCCGTGTGATTTAAATCTGTTTAAATCAATCAAGTTTTGAGTTGGATATGAAGTCTGTCAGGAGTGAGACGCCTGAATTACTTAAATATTTAAAAAAAACTCGCAATTTTCTTAAAATATAAAAGTTACTTACAATAACTTTACAAATAAAAAGCAATAAAATTTAGGTGAGGTTCACAAATGATTGTAACTAAGGCCACACATAAAACTAGAAATAATAGGTCTGTTCTTTTACTTTTAAATCTTACGAATTTTTACGAATTCTTACGCATTTTACTCATTTGTTGTTCCCCAACTCGAAAAGTTCGTAAAGGAGGGCGGCTTCGAGAGAGCAAAATATTTCCCCTCTTACTAGTTTCTACTCAACAAATTTCTTTGCGTAAGAATTGAAACAACTGTCAGTCGCCTAAAAATTGACAGCTGATTTGAATTTGTTGTTCTATTTATCATTTTGGTGGGTGAACTATCTGAAATATTTTTTACAGGTTACTACAAAAGCGTTCCTTAACTTTTGCGTTTCCCTCTTTGAGAGAGAATTCATCACCTCTACTGTCATTTTGACAGTCTGCTCCATTTTTACTACAAAAATAAAGAAACAGACCTAATATGTTACCACTCACATAAATGCCCATGTCGATGCTCCTGTTTTTGAAACGATCCCATTTATTTTTCGCAGCTTTAAAAACGCACAGTATGCCGCGCAGCCTTAAGTACACCTCAACTAACATAGCTATTCAAAATAATTGAATAACGTCACATAAAATTGTCACTTTAATTACCTCAAAGTCAGTCATTCGCATTTTAAGTTCAGTCTTCATTTAGTCAGTTCTAAGCTTCCGACTGATTTGTGTACAATGCGATGTTGTATTTGAACAAGTGATAAAACTGTTCAAACCCCATGTCAATGAGCACATAAATAGTGTAATTTATTCAGTAACACATGCATATTGCTAATTTAAGATGAATGTATACTTACGCTCGTGTAGCGATAAAAAAAACACAATTTATCTAAGTCAAGGAAAATAACACGGTATAAATAGTTTCAAATGAAAAGTCAAGCTGTCAAATCGAACTAAGGTTTTGTTCAGAACGGTTACCCTTATAGAATTCGTTAGCGAAAATGTTGAAGTTAAGTATTGCATATTCACTTCTGGTGATTCTGTTTTCGAAGGAAATCACAGGAAGACCACAGTTCGGCTTCGATATATTCGGTGGATATGACTATGAAAGTAATGACGATAAGGATACAAATTTAATGGAACCAAATGGAGTAAATGCCGAAGCACAAAATGTACAATCTGACTTTCTTAACAAATTTTGTGTGATTTTAGAAAATATTTTCTGACTGGCTTTCATCGATATTTGACTATTTTTATGATGATTCCGACGATGGTGACGATAAATTTTGTAAGTGATAAATGAAAAGTGTGAACATAGTGATTGATGCTGGAGTTTTGTTTTAGTGATTTGTAAAAACTGCACAGTGATAGTGGGCGAGAGTCCAACAACAACACAAGCAGCGTCATCTACAACTCAGGCAGTGACAAATAATAGCCAGAGCTCAACTCAGGGAACCACAACTGTGCCAGATAATGGCCAGAGTTCAAGTACAACACAGCGGACAGATTCTACTGATGGATCTACAGCAGCTAGCGGACAGTAGCCATAAATAGTTTTTAAACAATCATTATAAATATATTTTAGGTTAATCGAGGTGCAAGTTGAGGTATATTGACTGCAGTAGTTCGATGTACGTATTATTTTGTTTCTGTATTAAAGAGTTAAGTATCGCACAAAATATTTTTGTGTGGATTTAATCAAACAAAAAATTAAATAGCACTATATTTTTGCAAATAAAAATAAATCGTCTCAAATCTTAATTATGACGTTTGAGACATTAGAACTGCGTCAATTATCTTTGAGAAATTAGGTCTGTTCCTTTACTTTTGTAGTAAAAACGGAAAAGACTGTCAAAATGACAGTTGAGAGGTTGAATTCTCCCTCAGAGAGGGAAACTTACGTAAAAGTTAAGGAACACTTTTGTAGTAACATGTGAAAAATGACAGATAGTTCACAAACCAAAATGATAAATAGAACAACAAATTCAAATCAGCTGTCAATTTTTAGGCGACTGACAGTTGTTTCAATTCTTACGCAAAGGAATTTGTTGAGTAAAAACTTGCTCTCTCGAAGCAGCTCTCTTTTACGAATTTTTCGATTTGAGGAACGACAATTGAGTAAAATGCGTAGGTAGGTATTCGTAAAAATTCGTAAGATTTAAAAGTAAAGGAACAGACCTATTATGTGGCTTTAGAATTTGACAAACCAACCCAACAGGAGAGTGCTGCCAAATTGGTTCACTAAACAATGATTATTTTTGAATTGTTAAACCAAACTAAAATTCATTCATATAAATTTCGAAATTCGATATTGCGTTAGATAAACTTGAGAACAAACACTACGTTGAAATATAGGCAAAAGAAAGATCTAGATACCTTTATTCGTTTTAGGGTATTTTTTTGTAAAGAATCTTAAATATTCAAGTCGTGCAAATATATTCAAATGTTTATCGACACGTATGACACGGTTAAATGTAAAATCAATTAGAAAACCCACCTTTTTTGGTGAAGTAAAGTTTTCATTAAAACGGAGGGATCTAACTCATATGTTAAAAAAATCAAAAGCGCACCAGATTGACGATTTGTTCCTATTGCGCCCCGCCAACCGTAAAAATCTCTCCACACAGCAAATCATAAAAAGGCTAATTAAAACTGTCTTAAAGAAGCATAACCATAAATTCTGGGAAATTGGAGAATACAATCGCGACCACTGTCTGCAATAAGCCAAGGGATTTATAAAATATTTTTATCGAACGTATTCCATCAAATTTGAGCAGTTTGTTAGTTTGTCCATATCATATACATAAATGTACCTATATATACATTTGTACAAGAGCCAACAAAATATACTCACATGCCGTATATAAGAGCGATGTATCTCCCTCAAAGGCGGCATCTTCATATTTTTCCATTTAGATACAGTCACAGATAATTAATACGAAATATGTGACGCGCCTTGTCTACAAAACAACGAAACAGATTTTTGATTTCGTGACGTACACGGTACACATGTAGTCAGTTTGTTATATTATGTAGACTTCCTTGTGTTTTATGCAAAAATACAACAGTGTCGATTAAATGTTGAGAGCGATTTTGTTTGTTTCTTATTTTAGTTTATAGTTTAGTGAATAAATTAGGTGTTCACAGCTTCATTAATAGGTTGTCATAAAAGTGATTAAAATTACTTACTCCAAATAGTAGGAAAAAACAACCTGGCAGCACTTAAAAAAAAGTTGAAACTCTTTTTTTGTTTATTACTCTAACTTTTGCACAAAACAGAACAAAATTGTCAAATTGAAAGTGTAAAACATAAAAAATTCAAAAGAACTAGTCAAACCATTGAATAGCTTGTCAACTGTCAAAGATACGATAAAAAAGGATATCGAACCTTGAGTGGAATTAGAGCAAGAAGCTGGGATTAAAAAGTCAACTTAACACGATAATGTAAGTCTTGAAGTATTACTTCCGTATTAACTTTGACGGATAGGTAGAAATAGCTGCAAGTTGCGTAAAAGTCATTGGTTAGAGAAATGCACTCTCGTACATAATAAAAATATTGTCGACCGTAAGGCTTCAAACTTGCTGTCGTTTAATCGAAAAGTTTTCAAACATTAGGTCTGTTCCTTTACTTTTAAATCTTACGAATTTTTACGAATTCTTACGCATTTTACTCAACTGTCGTTCCTCAACTCGAAAAATTCGTAAAAGAAAGCGGCTTCGAGAGAGCAAGGTATTTCCACTCTTACTAGTTTTTACTCAACAAATTGGGCATATTCAAAAACTTAGTTATCTTAAGTCGACTAAATCACTTTTTCTACGTCAGCCACATATGCGAACTGTCAACTTAGTGCTCAGTCACGAATTTCTTGACTAGATTCGTCGGCTACCCCTCTATAAACGTCAACTGACACAGCTCCCCATGTGACCGATCTAGGCCAATCAAAACTGAGATAGGTACAATGCAGTCAGTTGTTAGACTTAACTAAACTAGATACTTGAACGTCCCCATTTCTTTGCGTAAGGATTGAAACAACTGTCAATCGCCTGAAAATTTACAGCTGATTTGAATTTGTTGTTCTATTTGGCATTTGGGTGGAATATTCTATCTGTCATTTTTCACAGGTAACTACAAAAGCGTTCCTTAACTTTTGTGTAAGTTTCCCTCTCTGAGAGAGAATTCATCTGCTCCACTGTCGTTTTGACAGTCTTTTCCATTTTTACTACAAAAGTAAAGGAACAGAGGCAACAGACCTATTTTTCTACTCATTTCTACTTCTACTAGTACATAGCTCCCTTCTAATAAGTTGGGGTCTACTTTATAAGTGTCATCAGAAGCAATCATCTGAATCAACAAATGAAAAAAGAAATAAAACCAAAATGCTAACCCTATTATACTCAAACGCAAATAGCCGCACAATTCGTCCTACATGAAGTACCAGAAAGACTATTTGATGTAAATGCGCCCAGGGCCCTGGTCCGGGATAATAAGTCAGTGTAAACGGTCCGTAAAAATCCTATTTTCTGTGCTTTGCTCACATACATGTGTCTATGTTGTACACGTCATATATACGATATACTTCTTGGCATAAGCACATGTTTTGCTATGGGATGCACAAAATACGACTATACATATACGCATATCCATCGACTTGATGTTGCATTTCACAAAAATGGAAAATTCGTAAATTTCATTGGAGTCGCGCCCTCATATTACTTACACCGACTGAATGAATGTCAACGTCGGTCGCGGCGGCATGGTGCGTTTTTATTTTCAAAAATCTTCTGTGTGGGTTATCCTGGGCTGTCAGGCGGTTTGTTTTTAATTTACTTGGGTATTTATTTATTTATTTTCGAGGTTCGGTTCGCCGTTTCAAGAGTTTTTAGGTACAAATGAATGAAACTGAACGAAGTCGCACTTTGAATTCCGCAATGGGAATTAATCTTCTTGATTGATCATTAAACTGTCGCTAGGCGATTGTTCGCTTCCTTATCATCTGTGCGGGATAAAAAAAAAGCAGCTTTGGGAGTGACAAGATCGGAAATTTGTACACATGTATTAATTTCAACAAAGTGAATGACAAGACGAGACCATCCCGCGGCATCTTAAAGACCTTTCATCATATTGAGATTTGAATTCGTTGTTTTAGTGATTAATGGTTATGGGGAATAACTGATTTGTTTGTGGTTTCATTTTAGGTAGCTTTATTGTCTTTTTAAATATTGCAGTCATTCACAATATCTTTTTACTTCAGAATGACAAACGAACCCGCAAACTACTGTGACGTTTAACGACTGCGAATATTAGGAATCCTGTCCAAAGAATATAGGAGCTTTTTTCTACCAAGAACCTTTTAATCACTTGCTTCAATATGCAAATACTTGCACTAGTTGCCAAGCTGCCAGACTCTACGAAAGTATTAGCAAATGTCAAAAATTAAAGTCGATTTCATGTAACTAAAAAGCAAACATTTTGCAGCTTTATAAATGGAATAGCTTACGAAAATGAAGAAATAGAAAATGCATTAAAGAATAATGACAAAGAATATAGAATATTATAGAATAGTAAAAGTAGTAGTAAAAGGTACTTAAAGTCACAAAACACATTTCGATGAATTTGACATCTCTAGACGTAGACGCATCATTCCAAGCATTTTTGTACATGGACGTATATTATTAAAACTAGTGAATTTTCACCCTACGAGGGATTGGGGACGTTCAAGTATCTAGTGTAGTAAGTCTGACAGCTGACTGACTTGATTTATCTGAGTTTTGATTGGCCCAGATCGATCACATGGGAAGTTGTGTCAGTTGACGTTTATGGAGGGGTAGCCGACGAATCTAGTCGAGAAATTCGTGACTGAGTACCTACTAAGTTGACATTTTGCATATGTGGCTGACGTAGGAAAAGTGACGTTCCCGACCATTCTAGTTTTTGCGTTCAGGTTACATCCCTTCCAGACTAATCTAGTCGACTTAAGATAACTAAGTTTTTGAATGTGCCCATTGTATTGTAAAAGAGCAGAAACTTGTTAGAGTAGTAGGTAGTGCTGCCTTTGTAGATATTTTTTGAGGTAAAATGCAGAAGAAGACACGATTTAATATATAGCAAAGCAAAGGATTGTTATTCAAACAATATATATTACTATAAGTATACCCTTGAGCCGAATCACTTACTGAAAATGTTCAGCAAACAAGTGTCAGGCAATTCGTTCCATCTTCTTCACGGATTATTTGTCAAAAAATCGCAATAAATACTCCAGAGAGGACACAAAAACAAAAGATACAAAAAAAAATGTGTCACATGAACAAATTGCCACTGACATGCTTTCTAGCAAACGAACATTCAGTCAACCGAACAAAAAGGCGAACCTATCAACTGTGACATTTGTAAGCTAAACAACTATGTAATGTATTTATTTATATAACGTTTGTGCGACTACCGAAGACGACGACGACGATGACGATGATATTGTGCAAATGCAAATGAAATACCGCCGATGGCGATGCGGTGAATATACTTAACATCGCTCTACCAAAAATACAATGACGCACTCGCACACCACCATCATTGCGAAAAATGCCATCTCTAAACGACGCAAACGCAATCGTTTCTCATAAAATTCAAAATTGGCGCTTGAGCTGTCACGCACAAAAGGTATTTTCTATTTCAATTGCTATTGCTGTAGGCCGTAAGCAAAGCACCTTATAGGAATAATGTTTTAAAATGTTGCTTAGCAAATTAATTAATTCAGTTTCAAGAGTTCTCTGGGGTGGGCGACTGAGTCGACACGACATACAAGAAGTCGCTCTATAGAACTATGAGGCGAATACCATTTCATGTGTGATCAGTGTCAACTCCATGTTGACATCTAAAGTTGTTCACGCATTTGTGTACGCGCGTGAATCTCAGTTCCCGGTGGCATGACAGAGGACAACAAAATTCGCTTTGTCGTCTGACATTAATAACATAAGATGACATATGTTGTGACTTGTGTAATCTTGTAATCGTTAATTTCTTCGCATTTTCCTCTGAGCGAATTGAGATGTACGAGTAATTAATGTTTGCCCTTTTGGCATCCCTGTACTTATTTAATTGCGAGGATGGGGAGATTTATTTGAAAGCGCATATTTGATTGAGATTGGAGATTTATTAAACCACTTGAAGAAATTTGTTCAATAGTTGCGTTAAAAGGTCCTCATAGAACAATTTTACAATTTTAGGGCGTATATCCAATTAAGAAGGTTTCTAAAAGAGTTACGTCTGTCAGCCGTTCGCGACGGCACCCATCATCGCCTTCCCAAAACAGTAGCGAATAGTGTAGTGCGTCGTATGATCGGTGGATCTGCATGACGCGCTGGAACTGTCCACCTTTTCGCCAAAAATCACCACTTTGTCAATTGGGGAAACAGTGAATTGTCGTTCATGGGAACCACCCGGTCTTTCCTCTGTGCTGATGATTTTGTAACCTTACCTAATCTAAAGTTTCATTGCACTAAAAGTCGCACAACGCTGATAAAGTTCATCATTTGAATTTCCAAGGAAATAAATCTCAAGGAACTTGGGATCTCCATTCAATTGCGGCAACAGATCTCCTGCACGATGGTTAATTTCTCCTTGTATCTGAATTGTGGAAGGGCAATGCTATACAATTGATCCACAATGGAAATATGAGAATGTTCGTTTGACGACATAACCTCAAAGGTGAGTTTCCAACCGCGTCTCGGATAATAGTGGCTCAAAATGACGTCGTATATATTGTACGAGGAGACGACCGGTGGTGCCAAAGCGGGGGTAATTTGATTTTGTCCTTCTAAATAGCACTTTTCCGGTAAAACTTCAATGCATCGCAATGCTGACAGACGATGGTCCAATATTATCGCGAAGACCATTGTAAGCGACTGAGGAGTCATAGCGAAATTTTAATCGACTTAAATTGAAAGGTGGCGCACCTGTCCTTCGCTCTTTGCATGTTAGCCGTTAATAAAATAGATTGTTCATTGTGATGTGCACGCTGTTCATCCGTTTCATTCGCACGTAGATTAGCCACCAGTCGCGTATTTTAATTGCAACACCCAATTACACTACCACACAAAAGTCCTGAATGGAAAATGTCACAACCGTCCGTCAGTTGGTTTGAACACGAATTGGCCGTTGACAAAATACCTTATTGCAATTCGTTCTACACAAAATGAACGAATGCATGATTTCAATTATCAAATCACACAAAAGCAGTGAATGAATATCTAAATGGAAGGTATTAATGCAACTATGGATTTGATGTGCCGATAACCTCACTTTTGGAAATCACGATGTTTTAGATAAACGTTCTTCGGATTAAAAGCAAGCAACAACCGCTTTCGTCTATGTTGATAGATTGAATATACTTCACAGTTGTCAAATGTTAGTCTAAAAGCGTAACGCCATCTGTTGGCGGTCCTATTTTCGTGAGGGACGAAGTTAGCCGATTGTCAACTCCGTAGTGTTTGTCATTCTTTAGAATCAATATTTTCTCCTTCCCATTCAAAATTGAATAATTGTCAGATATCGCCACACAGCCCTGAAAGTATGCAATATCGGTTTACACGATTTTCCGGTCGATATTTCTAATTTTACGCTCCGTAGTGTGTTAACTTGGTTCAATGTCACCAATAACATTAGTTGCATGAAGACATGAAGTCTGACAGCGATTACCTATCTAATCGCCTTTTTCTGGGTTAGGTGAAACTCATTTGCAGATTGGTGACTACAAGATATTTATTTCCGATTTGAGTTCCGTCGGATTAGATTCATAGAAATGTCAATATCATTTATTAAAATACATTTTTAGGGCTATTATGTAGATAATGTATGTAGATCTCTTCGATTTTAATTAGTACCTACATATTCCAATTGTCAACTTTTTTTAATTTACAAAAGTAGAATCTACATCACGTACGAAAAAAACCCTCCAATTATATAAATGCACTACTACCGCACCAAACACAATGTAGTCAGTGACTGTCTAGGCACTGTAACATGCGCCCATCCGTCGTCATTTGCTATACAATGTCGTATTCCACGAACTTATTTATATTTTTGTGAACCGTAATCATCAATATTGTCGATATGCCTATTACTGATTGTGATAACCTTTGATTTGACCACTGACTGTTGCCTATTAATTGTGTTTTTTCCCATAATTGTTTGACAACTCTAATTATACGGTCCACTGACAGTGCGATTCGTTTGTGTTCTGATGCTTATTAACTGGATTATTATTGTTAAGTGGGTTCCAATTCTAGAATTATAGTATTATCTACAGTGTTTTATTTTGAAAGAGATTTCTTATCTATAAATGAAATTTAAAGAAGGGGAATAGTTTGCGAATTTCGTATATGAGCAGATGTACGTTATAATGATTTCAGACGGATGAGAGGACCAAGAATTAGGTAAAACTTTGACTTTGATCAGCGGCCTTTGGGATATATTTTCCAATCAGTTTAAATAGATGTATAAGAGTCTTATGGCGTTTTCGATTGAAAAAAATAATTTCCCTTTCTGTTAAATCTAGAGGTGCATCTTTTATTTATATAGATTTCGAGAGATATTCGATTTCTTTTCGTCTCTCTACCACTATTAATCTTACCCAGAGAGACTTCTTCCCTGGATCTCTATAGTGTTATTGCTAGCTAAGTGTCTCGACTCAGTGATGCCAAATGTCAAACTGCAATGTTTGTTCTTTTGTTAGAAACAAATTTTACGGATTTTGATCCCAAAATATGAAAATAAGGAATATTCTGGATTTGGACCACAAAAATCAAGATCAATCAGAACAAAGAAGGAAAAAAAAAAAAAACAAATCAAAAATATGCCTACCACTATTGCAAAAGTGTTATTCTGAATTTTGGGGGCGATTTCTAATAAAAAACGCTCTTAAACAACTGCTTTTGTACTTTCAAAAATAAGTTCTGTCTGACACGTGTCAGTGGCAAGCAAACCGTCATGAGTTGATCAATGCATTTTATTCGCCAGAAGGAGTTGGCCGTCGAAAGACATGTGTTTTAAACGAATAGCGGCTTTTTAATAAGAATAAATAAACATGTCAAAAAGAAAGATATTCGCAGTGTTTATTTGACTGCTAGATGTAAAAATATTGACGTTCCGGGAAATTGTTTCAATCTAGCGCAAAATTACCGTTAGTAAGAAAACAAGGGAGACATTTTGAGCTGTCATTAAAATATTACCAAAAGAAAACAAATTTGTAAAATCAATCAAAAGTCGTGGAGTTTGTAAATAAAATTCGAAATAAAGTGAACTAAAGTTGGAATAAATACTTTTTCATAGGCAAATCGCGTTTCTTCTTATTAAAGCTTAGTACTCTGCTCCAGCTAGACTACATTTAAGCTGTTCTCTAATGTCGTTTTCCATTGGGACAAAAAATCAATCTTTTTTTTGATCTAGATCACTTTTCATTTTCCATTGGGCAAAAAAAATCAATCTTTTTTCGATTCGGAGCACTTTTTGCAGATCTCGATATTTTTTCAGATCTACACATACTGCCAATAACACCAATACAATTTGCACAGCTGTTTTACGTCAATTTAGGAAGTTTGTTTTCAAAACAATTGTGCAAAGTTTCGTTAAAACCCAAATAAAGAAATACTAGCCATGGATATCATGGACATCAATTTTTTGTTTTATTACTAGTCGAATTCTACAACCGGATCATCTCATTTTTCACCAAAATTATTCCATTTTTATCTACAAAAAGGAAAAAATTGTTCAAATTGATATCCATATTTACGATTTTTCCATCAATGAATGCAATAGGAACAGCTGATAATGCTGTCAAATAAAGCACTAATACATTTACAAAAGTGGAGCAATTGGGCACATTCAAAAACTTAGTTATCTTAAGTCGACTAGATTGGTCTGGAAGAGATGTAACCTGAACGCAAAAACTAGATTGGTCGGGATTGTCACTTTTCCTACGTCAGCCCCATATGCGAACTGTCAACTTAGTACTCAGTCACGATTTTCTTGACTAGATTCGTCGGCTACCCCTCCATAAACGTCAACTGACACAGCTGCCCATGTGACCGATCTAGGCCAATCAAAACAGAGATACACTAAGTCAGTCAGCTGTCAGACTTACTAAACTAGATACTTGAACGTCCCCATTTCGTTGCATGTTCCATTTGCCGGGTAAAATCTGAGATCTGAAAAAGATTTCTGGTGGTCCCAATGGAAAACGACATAACTTTTATCTCCAAACGTCAGCTAAAATCCTAGCTAAATTTTGACAAAGATAGCGCTGTGGATAAATGTCACAAAAAAACAGGTGTTCTTTGAAAATAACTTCTTTGATAGAAAATCTGCAAGGCTCTATTTCGATGAAAGTTGCTTCACAAGAATCGTCAACTTTTTGTTTAGGACTTCTCTGTCATTTTAATGAAAGACTCTAGCTCCAGATACCTACCACTCGTTAAGGTATTCATTTAAATCACTTATCTTTTCAAGCACAGCAGAGCAACAGAGTAGAGCGATCTGTCAAAATTTAGCTTGAAAAATATTTACTGACCCAGCATGAGCTGTGGTAAGCACTTAGCTCAGTTAAATTTTGGAGAGAATTTTGTATGGAAGCTAAAATTTAGCTGGAGCAGCGTACAATGCTTAACAGAAACAATAATAAAAATGGAACGCAGCCATTCTCACAAACAAATTGAGGTTAAAAACGATTTCTATCATGACAAATTTTTGTTAATTATTATTATTTGAGTAAAACAAAACAGTGAGGAGGGTGTGGTCTCATCTAATCTTTGTACAGTTCCAATTAAATTTTGATGTTCACAAATATCAGACATTAAAAAAAATGATTGGAAGTACGAGCGCAGTAGTATTTACGTTCTTTTCAAAATAAGTAGTCAAAAAGTTCAGTGATTGGCTATAACGCATAGTCAGAGACACTCCACCTCCGCCAGCATTGGATTGTAAACAAATTTACACCGCGTGCGCAACACTCTTGAAAATATATTTAAATATTTGATCGGTAGAAACGTTTTTTGACTTTCTGTTGATTTTCCATCTGTTTTCTTTCCGTTTATACTCTTTTTCCTTTTAATACGTGGTTTCAGTTAAGGAATCACGTTTCTGATTTAAGTAATCCTTAGGAGATAGCCACAGTTAGTTCGTTATAAATAGCGGGAGGTTTCACCAATCGGGATACACTCCTGTTTTGTCGTCCTCAAATCACTTTTATTTGATTTGCAATGCCTTACATTATGTGTTTGAATACTCACTCTCCGCACTGAATCCGCATCTGTTTATTGATTTCGAATGGCTAAACAAATAGAACGCACAAGCACAACCCATAATCATATTTGCACAAGATACTAATGCACCAACATGCAAACTCCCTTTTTCAAAATTTGGAACTAATCTCTCGGCCATTAGCCACTTACAAATCTTTGACTTCCGTTGTCAAATCGGTTTCGCAAACAAAGAAATTATACCCAAACTGCAGAAATGCAGTCAATTTGCTTTCTACACTACACAAGACCAAACCCTCATCGATTAGACGCTTTCGAAGTCAAAACATCATCATCATCGTCGTAAACATAGATGAACCGAGAACAGAGAACCGACCACCGTGTTGTTGATCCATTATCCCTTGACGACACGACGCGAACTTTGCTGTTTGTCTGTCTGGCTGTAAAATAATGCCAACATTATTTATATTTCGGGTACCCCGACCGACTACTGTTGAGGGCATATAGCTCACCAGTATTCCTATCATGTATCATAAAAACTTAATAAGGTGTGCAAACAAATCCATGGCCGGTGCAGTGTAGTGCCGCGCACCTATAGACAGACGTCGAGGTCGACTTCTTATAGTTAAGTGAAAGAGAGAGGTTACAGCTTCCGAATATACAAACACTCTCGAACAGAGATCATAGCAATGCAGTAGTCGTTTTTCCTTGTTGTTGTCAATTTTCATTCGGAATATGGTAAAGGAAGGAAGGTAAATAAAAACGAAAAAGTAAAAACCATGCGGGAAGAGCTCCAATAGTACCTATCTCACTAATGTGCATCTTTATTCCGGCGTGTGATGATGACCGCTTTACGCATTATAGAGGTGATCTTTCGTCCTCCTTATATGCTTGTGTTGGTATTGAAACCCTTTCATGCCATTGTTGGCCGTCGTCGTCGCAGAGACCTCCAATGCTCCGACGGTATCGGTTTGTGGGCTAACAAATTTAAAACAAATAATAGGTCGGCTACTGGCTTTCATATCAAATGCGCCTTCTTCTACCTGCGCTTGGTGGCGGGGATTTGCTTCGTTTGCCTATTTGATCATTCCATTAAGCTGGAGGTACCTACGTCCAGATGAGGTGTTTTTTTTTTCTCCTCTTTAACAACTTCCAGATTTGTGCCTTTAATGGTTTTAATGAATTCTTGGCGGGATGCCACGATCAAAGAGTGTTGAATTTTGCGTAATTCGGTAAAAAAAATTCAAATGAACTTTGGCTCGCTTTGAACGGCTAATAAGTGGTTTCAAATTGTTGTCAATGGTTGATTGAATGTCTGTAATTATGTTTGTCTTTCAAGGTGGCCCCTTTGACAGCCGAGTGGTGGGATTTTTGATTTATTAATTTGTTTGATGTCATTTTGGGGATTTTTTTTTTTGAAGTTTTGTTCAAACATTTTATTGAAATTAGCACGTTCTGCTGGTTTAACGAAAAAATGCGATTATATTTATAGCGCTTCAATAAGACAGATAGATGAATTCATTTTCTACTATTTTACTCAGAAATTTCAAATATTAACCCAAAGCAGCAGAAGAATTTGTCAAAGATGAATAGCCACAAATTGACAGAAAAGTCATAAACAGCACAGCAAAAGATAGTGGAACGTTCGGATACATATAGTTTGTGTAAAACGTCAACTAGTTTTGTCTGGACTAGGTGTGGCGTTAACTAAGTAAGATGAGTTGTTGTTGTAGACTTGTGGTTTATTTTTGAATTTTAAAACTTCAAAATGTCAAATGTCAGGTTTTTCTTGACTAGATTTGTCTGCTACCCCTCCATAAATGTCAACTGTAAACACTAATCACATTTCACGTGACAACAAGATCTAGTCAGTTAGCTGTCAGACTTACTAAACTAGGTATCCGAACGTCCCCCGTTTTAAATTGTTTTAACTAAATAAATACTAAAAATTTACCAAATTTTTATCTTAACAATAAGTGCTACCAGACTTAAAGAAAATGGGTCTCATGAACAACTTTTGTCGTGTATGACTTAATTTTCCGGAGTATATATTTCCTGAACGTCGAGAAAACCGACGGCTCTCTGCTGTCAAACTTTAAAACGGACCCATTTACTTACTACATTTTTTTTTCGGCTAAAGACCGTTGATAGTTTTCTAGATAAATAACGTTTATTTTCGGAAATATTTAAACTCAGATGACAGTTGAATAACAAAGCATACTTCACATATCACATGGCGTACCTAGTTTATATTGAGAATTGTGCAACTTTGCCATTATACTTTCCGTTGATTATGGTTACACTTATGTCATTTTCTATTGGGGAAGAAAAAAAAAAACACTTTTTTCAGAATGGAGCAGTTTTAAGAATCTCGATTTCTTAGGTAGAAACTTACACCAAAACATCTGACATTTGTCAAACGTTGAAATGTGTTTTTATTTACACTCTTTTCGAGTGAAATCCAATTTTTCATAAAAATTTTTCACTGCGAAATGTCAAAATGAACTTTTCACATGAATATTTCACCAGGCAGTACGCTGTTCAAGTGAAAAATAATTGTTCAAAAAGTGATATGTAGAGGGCGTTACTTGCTATTTTATTTGGCTTTTATTTTTTGCCATTTCTGCGTGAAAATTTCACTTTCAATTTCACAGCAATTTTTTGGAGAGGAGTGAAAATTTCACTTCACTTGAACAGTGTACCAGCTTTAAGATGGCGAAATTCTAAAAAATAAAATTTACATTTGACAGATGCAATGAATATCGACAAAATTTTATGGATTTTTGTAAACAATTAAGAATAACTGACTTTTGAATCACGCACCATATAATTGCAAACATTTTATGCTGCATTGAAATCTGAAATCTGAGAGCAAAATCTGAAGTTCCCAATGGATTACCAGATTACGCAATATACCTACATTGTGTACTTATAAGAAAGTTAAAACTTTCAGTAAAAACTGAGACAACAATACTTTATATGTGCATGTGCAATGTGCATGTTGTTTGGCTTCATACGTTTTATAGTTGCCGACCAGGCACGTAGCCAGGGGGGGGGCTTGAGGGGCTGAAGCCCATCCCGAAATAAATAAAAACTCAAGCCATCGCTTAAACCTGGCTCTGTCTAATGCCATGTCAACTCCTGCAATTCGCAATTGCCTTGGTGTAGTTAGTGAAATAGTTAATTTCTTCCGCAACCATTCGACCGCAAATTTAACTTTCAAAAATGCCATTAAAAACACACACACCAGAGAGCCGAAAATCTCGACTTCTACGCCTTTGTGAAACAAGATTCATTGAAAGGCATAACAGTATTATTTCTTTGTAGAGCTCTTCAAATGCATCTCAATAAGTCTTGAAGAAATAACGAACAGAACGTGGGCGATGTCTTCGAAAGCATTAACACTTTTGGCGGCGGTCCAAAAAAGTGATTTCCTAGTTGCCTAGTCGCCTGATTGTATGCGAAAAACTATTCAGTTTAACGCTGCCCTTATCCGTTGTCCTACAGAACAATTCCTTAGACTTCGTTTCTGCAATCGACCGCACAAAAGAAGTTCTGAATTCTCTTGAGAACATCAGCGAAAATGCCGACGATTTCTTCAGAGGATTTTTTTAGCCCGCATTCCAACTTTCCGAGGACCTATTTTTAAGTTCAATTAAGAGCTCCAAGAACTTTATTAAAACAGACAGTCCGTTCCAATCCAGAAACCTCTTCTACTGAAGAGTATCTATACTGATTCCTTGCATAGAATCGTTAATACAAAATCTTACGGATAGATTCATGGCCAACGAAAACGTTCTACCATCGTTTCAAGCTCTGCTCCCAGGTTTTGCTGTAGTTACTTTAATAATTTAATTTCGTTGTTAGTTGTAAAAGCTGAGTACATTCTTTGGTGCGAAAAAATATCGTCGAGTGATCCTTGTACCGAAGTTTTGAAATTGTAATATAATGTGACAAGACGTACTTTAGAGGTATAAACTTTTTGCTGTCGGTTTTGGCCACGCTTCCAGTTGCCACAGTAGTGTTGAAAGAAGCTTTTCAACTATGAAAAGGATAAAGAATGCCAGATTAAGCTCACTTGCTATGATATCTGTTCATTCTGTCATTTATGTGGATCCAGATAAGGTGATTGATCTCATGTCAAAAAAAATTAAGACGTCTTCTGCTTTAAAAAAAATGCGTGTAAAAAGATAATTTAAGTACCTATGTTCGTTTAAGTATATACGACTTAAAAACTAATAAAAATCAATGAATAGGAATGTACCTATATAGTTTTTTGTTTAAAGAATTCCTCGTAAGATTATTGGCATTCTAATTCGTCTGTTTTAAAAATTGTTTTTATTTATTAAAATTGTGTAAAATTTTTTCAATAACTAAAAATGTTAAAAGTTATAGAACGTAAAATAAATAAACCACAGCCAGTGATTTAAACATCAATTAAGTAATACTTCTAATGCTCCCTAAGCTGATTATCCCCTATTTGTGTCACACCATGGCATGGCGTGCGCCAAATGTCATGAACTTACATATTATGTTGTCTCATTAATCTTCTGCGATTGATTTTTAGGGGACAAAGACACAGATTGACAAGTGTTTCTATACATGACATGCAGATACCACAAACGGGGCCGCTGTCTTCTGGTTTACAACACAAACATAAATCTGTTGTGTTAGAATTTGAACAGGGCATAGGCACACGATAAGACATTCTGCCGGATACCATAAACATTCTCGAAATACCTTCGAATGTATCTGCTCTGCATTGATTGTTGCAGCGTTTACCCTTTGGATTGGCCCGCTGGGAGAGAAAGGTCCATTTCCAAATGAATGCGTTTGACTCTAAATTATATACTGAAACACCATGTGTTGAACTGTCAGCAGACATGTTCCTAAAGTCCTTGCGATAATGTTACTCTCTGCATCACGCTGCTCATTAGTGACCTAATGTGGGGCGGATTATATTCAAATCCTGTAATGTTGTTTTCAGTTCAAAAATGTCCTCCGTTTGATTTATGAAGCCATTTATTTCGTTGACAAACAGTGGTGGGTTTTTCTTTTTGTAGAACAAAATTTTGAAACATTCACAGTCGGAAACACTTGCATCTATACTATATGTATATGGTGTGCCACTTCCTTAGCGGCGTGGCTGAGAACACGATCGCGCACATTTAATGCAACAAATTGCAATTAGGTGTGCAGTATTATAACTGGGCGCAAAATAATAAATCGCCCACTTTTGCGCAGAGGAACATTTTATAATGTAGGTACATAGCGCGAGACTGCGGGTAGCGTTAATTAAATCAATTTGTAATGCGAAAAATTTAATTTCTCTGTATCCATCCTTGGCACACAATCACGAACACTTTGGCGGATGGGTGAAAATTGTTCAATGGATTTGATGTGGTTGATGTTCGTTTTTTTTTCATCTACACCGAAATATTTTTCATCAGGAATGTAGTGAATATTAATGGGTTTGTTTAAACTTTTGATTCGGTAAATTTAATAAAGATGGGGAATTGCGAAAAAATTGGGTTACAATGCGGTTTCGAGTGGGCAAGTCACACGAAATGCGCTTTGGCATGCAAGTGACCAGGTTACGATCTAAGGCAGAATCATAATAGGGTAAGAATAAGTACTTAATCTGGCTTAAGGCAATGCGAGATCGCCAATTGAGTGTTGTGAGCATTATAGGATGAATCCCATTTCAAGTATTTGACTTGTTTGACCAATCCTTTTATGGAAGATTGTCACTGCGCTGAATTTGACAGATAAAAATTTTGTCTCTATGCCATTAGCTTTCTGTTTTGTTCATTTAAAACAAATGCCTTTAATGACAGCACATTTTAGTGCATTCAGGGCAAGTAACTAGGTCTGTTCCTTTACTTTGAAATTTTACGAATTTTAGGAATTTTTAGGAATTCTTACGCATTTTACTCAGTTGTCGTTCCTCAACTCGAAAAATTCGTAAAAGAGATCGGCTTCGAAAGAGCAAGATATTTCCTCTCTTACTAGTTTTTACTCAACAAATTTCTTCGCGTAAGAATTGAAACAACTGTCAGTCGCCTGAAAATTGACAGCTGGTTTGAATTTGTTGTTCTATTTGGCATTTGTGTGGAATATTCGCATTTGTGTTACTACAAAAGCGTTCCTTTACTTTTGCGTAAGTTTCCCTCTCTAAAAGAGAGAATTCATCCCCTCCACTGTCTTTTTGACAGGCTTTCCATTTTAACTACAAAAGTAAGGGAACAGACCTATCTACTATGTACATTGAAAACGTTGATATTTTCGTTATTTGACAGATAATTTTGCAAATCGCTTGTACTCATTCATATACTACATATTTGGCATGTAGTCTAATCTTAGTTTGATTTACAAAAAAAGGTTTTACCCTTTGAAATACACGTGAATTTTAAATTTAAATAATAGACTGCACTCCGCACTAGCTGTCAAATATCTTAATTGCCAATTAGTAGAAGTAATAGCAGCGCATTATGTCGTTCAACTGGTTACTTTTGTGATTTTGTAAAACAAATGACAGCAATGGAGTGATCAGTGGGATCAGATTTGCATCTAGAGTTTTACTGTACAAATCGCAGCCTACTTTTCTAAGTTTTAAAATATCAAAAAGCTGACCTTCTCGTTTTCACCACCCTTCTAATTTGTTGATTTCAACAAAATGTCAATAAACGCAAGCATTGCAGAGGTGGTGACTTGGGACTAGGTACAGAAACTGTATTTGGCTTGAGTGTGCTACATGAGGTGTTTAGAACCCACACGTATAGATTTTATGTAGCATTCAGCGCTTCAACTCAAAGTAGGTACTTTTTAAGATGTCATTGGAATAAATAAAAGTCAAACGTCTTACCCTTTTAAATTCACTGCAAAATTCACCTATAATCGTGCATTTCTACAGAGATAAGAAAGCAGACTTTGGTTGTGCATTTGTGAATAAAGAAGCAGGCTAAAATGGGCTTAGCGTTCATCGAAAAGAAGCCATAGCTTAATATTTTGCGCAATTGAAGCCCACAAAATAAGGTTAAAATGGAACAACAATCAGGGGTATCGCCAATAAATTCCGATGGAAATCTTTCCCATGTCAGCAATGTAAATCAGATTGCTGAATAGAAAAAATTCCGGGGGAAATATTATTCCCGATAGGGGTGAATAATTACGAAGGAAATAGCAGCTACTTCCGAAACTGATAAGCGCCACCTATTAGTCATGGTATTACTAACTATTGACATTTCTCTTGAAAACAGCTTTTCGAACGAAGGTGAAATAAAGTTTCTTGCTTGCACCTATCCACTGATACGGCACACTTAAAAACAAATAGCTGCATATGTTCAAAAGAACAAAGGGAAATAAATATAAAATACTTCGTGCTTATTTAATTAACACGTTATTTTATTAATGTAGCATGTAATAAATTAAAATAAATTATACAATTTTGGCATTTCATCCAATTAACTCGAATAAACCGTTCCGCGGTTCTCTTTCCTGCCTTATATAACAACAGCGACAAAGATGCGAAAAACATTTCAGCTATTTTGTATTATACAAGGGACGCCCATCAGCCCAGTGCAGTTTTATTGATCATTTTTATAAAACACATGTTACGTATAGGTACATGATGCACACCGACCGACACTTACTCGTACCGACTGACGTTTGTATATTTATAGTTTTCTGGGATCAGCAAGCACAAATTGAATTTAAATTTGGCATGAAATAGAAAGTTTAATTAATAAATACAGTCCAACAACACAAATGCATGTAACGAGAATTTTAAGTAAACAACAAAACGATGACATTTCTTTTGAAAAAAAAGACACACTGTCAGACAGATTGATTGAGATAGAAAGTTTTAGGGGTATACCAGTACATGCAATTGTTCGCAAGTATTCGTTGGATTTATAGAAGTTATACGTAGGAACGTACATACGGAAGGAGCAATGTTTTTGTTATTAATACAGTGATAAACTTGTAAGTAGTGTTTGTTTTTAAAATTTACTTAGTGGAACTGCTAAAAATAAACACATCTCTTGTAAGTGACAGGGTGTAGGTAACTAATGCCCTTGCTGTTACAGCGCTGCACTCTATAAATGAATGTCAACGTTTCGCAATTAAATTTCATCGTGCATACTCCATAGAAACTAGCTTGGTTGTGAAATTTTCCATTTTGTAATGGCTGGATACCAATTATAATCTATGAAAATTTGCTGTGACAGTATAATTTGCTAAGTTGTGATATTTATTTTTAAATTTTGTAGGCAAATTTACTCTGATCAGCAAATAGTCGTTTTGAGCGCGTTCAGCGCCACCATGTTTTTCTACGACAGATTTTCTCTTTCAATTAAAATGGAAGTGCACCCATCTACAGATGTCACCTAAGCCTGAACTAACAAAAATATTCATATTTTCATATTTTCCGTGATATGAACAAAATTTTCCCAATATGCCATTTCCCGTCGCTTTTTCGTTTTATTGGAGTTTGGAGTTACTGCCCAATAAACTTCATATAAAAATAGTTTTCGTACCTATTTAAGAACTCTTAGGAGCGCAAATGTTAATTTTAATTTTGTGTACCTACATGAAGTTTGACATGAGTTTGAAGTGTCGCTCAATCAACAAGTCGTATATATGAAACGCGTTAGAATGAAAAACGAACTGTCAGTGCGGTTCCATTAAAAATAAATAGATAAGCACAAATAAACAAAAGTGGGCATGGATGTTGTACTCAAAATGTTAATTAAAAATAAAACTATGACTCATTTCATGTTCGCGCGTGAAACAAAACGAAATATCAACTTTGATTCGTACATGCCTCCATTTGTTCAATAGAACGCAATCAATTTTGCTACGTGCATTTGGTTGGGTAAAATCTACTACATATAATGCTCATTCGCTCATCGCAATACGTCAAAAATGGCATAAAAAGAAGAAATAACGAGTAACAAAACGAGCAGTTCCACTTTTAGCTCAATCAAATAATGTATAGGTAGGTATGTATGTATATATTCTACTAATGAATTTATCAAATGCAAACAAATTAACAGATCTAAACAAAGTAAAAAGAAATATGTAAAAAAATAAATAAATAAATATTTTGGCGCAGCAGGGATGTGGGACCCTATGCCTAGCTTCTCACAACTATTTGTTTCATGTGAGTTTTCAATTTTTGTGACGAATGGAAGTCTGCAATTTTACGTCGAGTCCAAACGGCTTATTGAGAAGCTCTTTTATGACAGTTTTACTCTCGGATGTTTGTCAGACGTTCGCGAGAGGTGGCGCAGTGGAAAAAAACCTTAAGATGTAATTTAGTTCTTTCGAGATTCGAATCGGGGACCCCTCGCTTAGTAGCCCAACACTAACCTAACCACTAAGCCACTATACTAAAAAAAATGTATTTCCGGAAAAAGGATAGGTAAGGAAAAGACACTTGTGCATTGACATGTTTTCCATTCATGTTGCGATATTTTACGATAGGCTTGTTTTGAGCTTTTATCTCAGCACGCAATTACACCAACTACGTCCTACTTGTCAAATGTCAAGTACACAGCAAAGTAGGATTTTCAGCCCGCGATTGCGACAACTAGGTCTTACTTGACATTTGACAAGTAATTTAAAGCTGAAAAATCCTACTTTGCTTTGCTGAGAATGAAGCTAAAAACAGGCCTGATATTTTCTCTGATCTGTCAAAATTCAGCTTTGAACAAATGCATTTTGTTATTGTTCGACTTTTAATACAACGGGAAACAGATTTAGTTTGAAGTGCGTACTGCTCAGTTTAATTGGTTTGCTTGATTTTATCTTTGAAAGCATTTTTGTGTGGGGGCTTAATTAAAGCGCGAACAGCGTACCAGGTTTAACTGTTAGTGTCAAAATATTTGTGGATGACATTTGAACTGTAACCCTATTCATGACATATTTAAAAAAAAAGCGCTACCGCCATGCAGGAGCAAAACAAAACTTTCTTCAAAACTCGCTTGGTTGTGCGTGTAAGATGAAGGTACTTGCGTGATTGAATGGAAACGAATACGTTTACGTATATTTGTCAACATTATGACTCTCCATCGTACACTTGAGGCCAATATGTAAGCAAAGAAAGAATATCTCAACGGGTTGCCGCCATTGTTTGTAATTACTTTATGCTTCGGGCGTAATGTTAACTGAAGTGCTACCGGCACCTGTTGCCCACCACGATCAGTTCCATTCACATGTGTAAAATCAGATATTTAAGAGCATGTGTGAGAGTTCAAAAACAAAGACGCGAAGAACAAGTACATAAACTTGGCATCGGTGACGAGACGAACGAGCAGCATTTTTAATTAAAAGCAAGCACTGTCCATCGGATGTGTTCGTCGACAAGATAGACTTGACGGTGTCGCCGGCCGTCTTTTTGAAATTATGATGATGATGATGGCTTTCTGTGTGCAATGCCATTAAGCAGGAGCCACTTTATGTGTATGGAAACGACGTATTGGCGACTTAAGCTACTGTTAAGAAGTCAACAGATTCTTCTTTTTTTTAAGTCGTATATGAAACAACAGGACGTGTGGGCTACGTCGCGTCGCGAATAATGGAGGCGAAAGTTTTATTACTTTTGTTACAATTATAGGTATGATGACGAATTGTAATAAAAAATAAACCGTAATACGTGACCAATCGTCATTTAGTTTAGTGGATTTCTTCTTAAAAAAGTCTTAAGATATTGCACGATAAATATTAGAATCATGTTTCCATCATTAGTTTTTTTTTTAAAAAGTCTTTGAAAATAGGAAAACCCAATCAAATACAAGAACAGACATGTATAGTTTTTGTGAACCAGTTCAACTACATTGCAAAATTGAGTTTGAGCACATTTACTTTGACTGAAACAAAACACTTTTTCTTCAAGTCATCACGTCAGATTTTGTGATCTTTATTCTATATTAAAAGCAGACATTTGTCAAAGTTGAACATTTTGTTAACTGAAACAAAAAAAACTTCCCAAGTTACATGCATAGTTTTGAACTCGTAAACCTGAAAAGTTTATTTTAAACCCTCGAAGTAACTTGTAAATATAACAAAAAGTTTCATTATTTTGTCAATATTGAAAAAAATTTGTGGAAGCACTTGTCTTTTTTGTCTCAATAGGAAGTAGGGACAAATTATGACAAATAAATTTATGGCGGACTTCTTGCTTTATTGGCTGTGAAAAAATTTATTAATAATATAATAAATTTTTTTGATTCAAAAATTCAGTTCAAGGACGAAGCTTAGTTTTGGCTTGATGGCAAATTAATTGAATTAAAATTTTACTAATGCCACACATTGACTGTTTGGGGCAAATAAAATGGAAATGGGACGCTTACAGTCGATGTTTGTAACAAATTATTACGAATATTACGAATCTACGACTAAGTTCTCACATAAATGAAGGAAATATATGATTATGACATTTGATATCAATTTCCTTGCTTTGACGTAACAGGAGATATTGTCAGAAGAGAAAAGGATTGCACAACGTTGTCTTCCTTTCTTCTTTTCATGCTCCTAAAAAAGCAAAAATATAAACTTGTAATGGAAATTTATGTAAAGCATAGAGGGAACATGTATCGATGTAGTAGAAGTCACTTATAACGACCTCGCTTATGCCGACCAGTTGCTTCTAACGGTCCACTGAGGGACTTAGTTTCCGAGGACTTATTTCCCCGTTTGTTAAATATTATGGCAGTTTATTTGATGTGTCGCCGTGGAAGCTGCTTTTAAATTAGTTGTTTTTAACGCGTCTTTAATAAAAAGTTTGTATTTTATTGCGATTTTGTTTAATTTATTCCTGAATATTTGTGGAAGGCAGTCTGATATAATGACCGCCAGTTATAACGACCTTATTTCACAGTTTACAGCTATATTTGTGAGAAAGTGTCTCGAGTTATAACGGGTATGGGTCATCCAGTGGTTTCTTTTTAAATCATATGTTATTTAAGCACTGACAGCTGTTTTCCGCTCGAAGTCTTGACAGAAAGTCAGTATCTTACCTCCGTGGAACTAAATATGAGTCGCTTTTCACTTGAACAACGTTGGGAAATATTGAAAACTTATTTCGAAAGTGAGTGCATGTAGCACAAACAGTGCGTTTTTTGAAAATAAGTTTTCTGACGAGGCGCATTTTCATCTCACAAAACAAAATTGCCGCATTTGGGGCTCGGAGGCCAATGCATCCACAAAGAGTGACAGTTTGGTGCGGATTGTCGAGTGGTGGCATCATTGGACTATTTTTCTTCGAAAATGAGGCTGGGAACAACGTTTCGGTCAATGGTGGACGTTACAGAGCCATGTTAACACACATTTTTTTTTTACTGAAATTAAAGGCATGGATTTGGATGACTAGTGGTTCATGCAGGATGGCGTGCCATGCAACACAGCACATGCCACAATCGATCTTTTGCGCACAAAATTCCCAAATCGTGTTATCAGCCGTCTTTTGGCGATGTCAATTGCCGCTTCGGAGCTGCTTTGGACTTTTTATTGTGGGGAACCGTGAAGGACCGATGTTATGCCAACAATCCGGAAACGATTCAAGCATTTAATGCCAATATCATCCAAGCAATACGTGAGCTACAGCCCGAAACCATTAACAAGGTCATACAAAATTGGAGTGAAAGAATGCGGTACTTCGAAGCCAGCCGAGACATGGAAAAAATTAATTTTGTTCATTTTGTTGCATTTTTGAAAACGAAACTAGTATTAGGCCCACCCTGTATTTACTTTAATAAACCAACGCCAAGTTCGTCTGGTTACCTCAACATAAACTTATGCTTTCAAGTCACTTCTTATTAGTTTAGATTAAGATACCTTGTGTGAAAGTGTCAAGAAGAGAGAAGCGGTTGTAATTGCGCGCTCAAGCTTCCATTTCACTTTGCTCCACTATGATAGATGTTCATAAAAAGATGCTACATAAAATGCAAAGTAGCATAGGTTGTCAATTTGCTTGGTATGTGGCTGGCTGAATTTCAATAAAAAGTAAATTGAGAGCGAACCCATCAATACTTGTGGTATTTCTATAATTTTTAAAAAGGTACATCAACTGCACACATTTTTTTTTAGAAAGAACCGCAGCGCCTCCCTTTTTGATGGGCTATATAGTTATATGTTTTTGGGGGCTGGAAATGACTCTGTTTTTTATTTTAACTAGTAAATAAATACATATTCAATTCAATTAAAAATTGAGACTTAAAAGATTAACTGTGTCTACATATTTATAGGTTAAGAAAAGTATTTTGAAAAATCACATCTTTCGGCACAAAGTTGCTAAGTTTGAGTGAAATCTGAAAAACTAACAAGCTATGTAAACACTGTCTGCAGCAGCACTAAACAGAAAACATATAAAAAAGTTTCTATGACTAATCCGAATCCCAGTAGTTTTAATCCGATTTTAATACTTTGATTACACAAACGAGTCACCGTGACAGCACAGAAGACATCAGAACTTGTAAATATGTTGATGTAGATATTATGATAAAAATAACGACAACATGCGCTTAATTTTAAAAATAGAAAGATGGATACCTACCTAATCCAATTATCATATATGGGAAACTGTTAATAGTAACTAACTCTCTTAACTTGTCATTTGTCATCATTCTTAGCATCGGCTAATTGATAACCAATTAGCAACTAGCAATTTAGTGCGCGTAACCCAACAAACTTATTGAATGTTTTTACTCAAAGTAAACCGACCATCAGAACATGCGAATTGCGATTTTTTTTATAGCTATCGTAATTAATGAAAATATTCAATCAAATGTCGCTATTTATAGAGATTTTTTAAGATAGGGTATTAGGTACCAACCTGGATCCATGATGCGATCAGACGAGCGTCTTGAAAAAATCACCGGCCACGGCAGAATGTATCCAAATTCAAATCACTTGTCAATGCTGTCACAATGTTGTTGTTTTTTTGATTATTAGATCGTGTCAGCTCTTTTTTTGTTAACGTGTACATATACTTTTGTATTTTATTCCCGACTGCGACTAGGCACCTCCGAATACACACAGTTATTGGCTAAAATTAAATTAACACTTTCTATAGGAGATCGCGCGCTTACTTCACACCTAATTTGAGTTCTTTTCGAGTGTGCAAATCCTATTGTTAAATACTGTTCCGGTTATCTAAAATGTTGTTCACTTAATGGATGACACATACGGGTATTTATTTTTTAAATTACGATAACAGACGGCGATAGTGTGGTGTCTCGCGCGAATATTTAGTTATCCTTGCAGTGGCAGATCACTGATTTTCAATCAATCCGTAACTGCGATCGCCAGTGGAACGCATCCAAAATGCTTGGATGAGATGAAGTCTACCGCGGGTATTGTATGCACGCAACGATTGCACGAGCAATTATGCCTACATATGTGATACGTACTGAAGCTAGTCGAATACTGCAAAATAGTCCACTCGAATGACAAATCGAGAAAATCAAAGCACGAGAGATGAAGATCACCACCACCACCGATCGAGTGGGTATCCAAAGACTAAAGTGGTAGCCAAACAAAGATGCTAATCGTGGCGAGGGGAACAGAAAAGAAGGCTGGCCCGCCTCCTTAGTCGTGCATCAGTGTTGGTATGTTTTGTATCCAAACGCACCTACACAGCAAAGCGAACCGATCACCGAAACGCCGATGATCACTATAACAACACAACTCACAACGGCAATGCAAAGAAGAAAATGAAGAAAATCTGTCTGTGGCCATGGCGCAGGGTACTTGTATCTATGAGATACACCATTCTCTGTCTGCCGCTGTGATCTTCGCGAGTCGTTAGGCAGGCGGGTGATACATTTTTCTACACCTTAGTAGTGGTATATCTTTAGGATTTTTTTTTCTTTCAAATGTATTGCACTGTTTGTGTGAATACAATCGGGCGGAGCCAATTTTAGTATGGTTGAGCGGCCAATCTGAAGCCAGCAAGCGTATCAGTTGTAGGCGGAGATATTTGATTGCTATGTTTAATGAGCATGATCATAACAGTAATCAAAGTTAATTGTGTGATTGGAATTGCGTGTAAAGAGGCAGACGGTGCCGTTGCGGTGAGTGACTACTCTATACCTGTTTATCAATTGGGTGAGGCATAAGGCGTGATAACATTATCGGAGCCATAACCATTTCGATTCGCTGAACATCAATGAGAATCAAATTGCCTGCTATCAACCATTTATGAGGTATTTCCCGTCTCAGAAGCACAATGCAAAAGCCAGTTACGCAAAAACTAAACTAAATTTTTTTATGAGTTACCTATAGGTAGGTAGGTACCTATCCGGTGACATAGGTATAGGTATTTGATTTGAGTATAGGTACCTAGTATGAAATCCATTATTCTACGCAATTGGACTTGGGGCGATTTGTTTTCGGTGCCACCTTTAGACACCACCGGACGGAACTTACATTTTCCGAAACTACGGGCGTTAATTTTTCATTTAATGATGCTTACTGTTTTCTTATGATGTTGAGAAAATAAATCGGAAAAAATAATTCGAAAAGTAGGTATACCGTTATTGTTTCTCTGGCTTACTTGCAAAGCAGTCAATAAAGAAAACTGCGTTTTTTTTTTTTGCGTCAACTGAATAGACGCAAATTTTGAATTTGGAGTTAAAGGTTACTGGAATGAAATGAGAAAACTTTTTCTTAAAATAGTCTTTTATTCGTTAGATAATAATTATGTTATATTTAATTCATGATGACTTCATAAATTAGATCCGGCATGGAATCGTTCATCAACCTTTTTATGTACCTAGTCCAACAAAATTTCCCTCCAGACCAATTTAATGGCTGCAATTAGGTATTCCATGTCTCTAAGCTGACGGCCAGTTTCATAAACTTTTTGTACAAACCAACCCCAAACATTTTCATCTTTATCTAATTTTTAACTTTGTGCGTCGTGTGGATAGGGGCATTATCTTGCTGAAAAGTCCAGTTTATGGGTCTAAAAATGTCCCAAAAATTAGGGGAATCTCTTTCCGAAATTAAGCCACTAAGCCACTGTGCCGACAGACTATATAATTCCGCGCTAAAAAACGTTATTCTGTCCTCACCTCGTGGTAGTAATAATAAAACCCACCAGGGCCAACAAAATAAAACTTCTTCTCATCCGAGAAACCCATTTGAAGCCTAGAGAATTCGAAGCGCATATCCTTCCGGTAAGTGGTGGTTTCCGGGAATTTTTATTTTCATCAGAGTCACAAGAATTGAAAGCACATCTTAAAATTGTTCTTCGATCAACTGCCTTTGTTGCCTGTTTCCGTACGAATTTTTGTTTCTTAAATATGAAAAGATAACAAAAAAAAATTCTCAGATTTTGTCAGCTATAGCAAGCCCGGTAAATTCCTTTTTTTTAGTAAATTGATTTCAGCTCTTTCAACACTATTTAGAGAGATTCTGATCTACCCATTTTTTTTTGAATTACAGTTTAATAAAGTTTTAAGTTTAAGTTAAGTTAAAGTTCTAGTTTTGACTATAGAAACATTTTCATATGTGTAGGATGTCGAGTGAGACAGGTTGCTGCTACATAAAGGTTGGTAACGACTTCACCGAAATGTTCGAAGACAAAAAAGGAATTAGGCAATAATGCAAAATCTTTAATTTTTTTGAAAAAATTACACAAAAGAAAGTAAATACAACACACAAAGCACGATCTTTAAAAGTCTGTTCAATTTCTTGAATACGCTGATGTTATCGAATCTAATCGACATAATTGGTAGAACGCCACCAAGCTTCCACTGGTGCGTTTGCTAATTTAGAAACGGACCTCGCCTTAGATGACGCTCACAACTACCTCAACCAACTTGAAAAACGCAACTGAAGGCAAAAACTGTAGTTACCTGGTTACAAGTCTAGTCGTATTGCATTCACAGATCGTCTTTTCTCTTCTCATTTCCGAAGCTAGCAAAAAATTTAGCGCTTACTTAAGAAACGCGAGTAGTTAGTTTAAGAGAAATTTCATTATAATGTGCTGAAGTGCAAATAGGAAAATGTCAATGCCACTAGTCATATAGTGGTCAAGTAAACGCGATCGATGACGCTCAATTTATTTCAGGTCTGTAGATATATATTTTTTTGATAACAGATGTCTTATGAAACGGTTCCCGGTTTTTTCTTTATTTTGCTAATAAAATTTGATACAATTTCTTTAATAATGTCAAATGTCAAATGTTTTTAAAGAATTAAGTCAAGTTTTTTTTAACTATTCTACACGCAGAAGAATGACTTTTATTTGAGTGGAATTTTCGCATTTAAAAATAGTGAATTCTCGTAAAAAACTAATACGTACCTACCGACCTTCTCTTCGATAAAAACATTTGAGTTAAAACGGTCAAATAGGACTCGGTTAAAAAGAGTTGTCATTAACCAAGTGGTTGGCTATATATTTCCGAGAAGAATTAGATAATTGGGTTATTTTTAAACAAGGTAAGAACCATAAGGTTCCATTTTGTCCATTTTTATATTCGCCAAAATTTTTCTCACCGATTTATGTTTCTTGGGATCTTCTAATATTTTGCTTAGTGTATTTATACCTACCTACATATACTCGCAAATAAACTAATGTCATTTCCACAGTTTCAGTTCGTCCTTTTCAATTTAAACTTGTCAATTAGAACAGAAACTGTGATTGTACAAAATCGTATTGCAAAAGATGAAAAAACAACATCTTACTCACTTTTCAGAACATTTTAACAAATTGGTTGACACCTTTGATCTGTTGCGACATCATATGCAACACCAAGCTGACAGACAGAATCAATTGCCACACTTAAGAAAACAAAAAGGCAATCGGTTGACTCGAATATCAAAGCAGCACAACATCGTGAACAACGTTCGCCTCGTAGTAACTTGAGATTGAACTGCGGACAAAGTCGTTGCTATAAAAAGAATATAGGATCAATCGACTCAATGTCAGCTGAAGCCTTGACAATATTTCCCTAGACATATCGGCATCCGGATGGTCAATCCCACATACAAATCTATTTGTCCTAACGGGTAGGTAAATGCCCACTTCTATTGGATTAAAATGTTATCCCACTTGAACACGAGATTTGGGTGATTCCGCACCTGATTGCAAACCACTTAGACTGGAGTGTGAAAATACTTTTGGTGGATAACGCAACGCAACAAAAACAAGAAAAAAAATTGTCAACACATGGTGTGCGTTCTTCCAACAAAGAGGATACAAGCATCAGCAAACTAGATCAATATTTTCGGTATCTCTTTGAATGACGTGTAGCGGCGAGGAACCTCAAGAGGATATGTTGTTTCCTTCGACCCTCGACTGTTGTATGTATATGCGTACAGCGCTACTGTGTATAGCTGTGATCGTCATGGTTCATAAATATTTTGGTGCATAGGGCTGCGCTCGGTGCGGATGCTCATAAATCGCTGGTTTGACATCGGCTTTATTAGATGATGTTGTCAAATTTTTGTTAATTGTTTCTTCTACTCTTATTTATGTTAATCTTGCTACATACGCTCTATGCGTATTAACAGTGTGGTTAGCTATTTGTTTCATTCAACGACGGGTGACGGTGCTATAATTTGTCATTTTTTAACGTCTTAAATTTTGTGAAAAAAAGTCCTTTGTATTTAGAAGGGCAATTATTAAAACTTAAACAAAGTCAAACTTGTGTTTTATCTATTAGATTGCTGTGGCTCGTCAAACTCACCTTAAAATGAATACACAAAAAAATAGTCAATTCTTTTATTTAGAGTTTGACATTAATTTGACGTGGTTTGGTGATAAATATTAATGGAACGCTTTTTTGCGGCCAAAGCCAAGATATTTTCAAAATAATACAAAAACATTATTTTATGTTTAAAAATATTTATTGCTATTAACAGCCGTCAGTTAGTGGTTCAAGGTAGCCGAACCCATCGGTTAGAAAGGACAGCTTGGGCGCCAAGACAATTTTAGGGCTTCAATTTCTACTCCTTTTTTAAATTGACACTACATATTTTCAATTATTAATTTATCTAGTAAACATATTACCACCTATTTCAGTCTTCTATCAAAAAGCTCTCATGCTTTTGTCTACAGAGGAAATAATTAGCGATAATTGAAATACGTATCTCCTACGTACATCAAATACCTATATAAACCTTCATCTACCAATTTTGTCTGACAGATCCTAATAATTACTTGTGAAAAAAAAACACTTGCAGGTACATACCATATAAGTAGTGGGAGGAATAGACATACCACAATTTTAAGGAAACATTTACTCAATTCATTTGTACTTTTAATTTGGACATTGAAGAAAATTTTGTTGTTTTTTTTTTTACCCAACGTGTGTCGGCTAAACGCTGACCAACAAAGTACACTTTTTGGGTGGCCACCACACTTAAGCGTTTTCTCGCGGTTTGTTTGCATTCCCATTTGTTGGCTATTATTTCAAAATGGATTTAACAATTTGAAAAATCAACAAAATCAGTGGCTTAATAGAATAATAATACAAAAAAAAAGATGTAAGTATTGGCTTAAAACGCAATTAGTCTTTGCGTGTACACCTACTGCTTGGGTTACAGACTTTAATACTAATCATTTTTGATTTAGGTATTCGTATTGGTGGTGTGGTTAAAACGCCATAGAAAATTTTAAATCAACTTCTAGAGTTAGAAATAAAGGAAAATCAAAACGATGTTTTGTGTCTTGTATAAAACACGTGTCTGAAACTTTTGTATCCTTGCAATTTAAATAGTAAGCCTGGAAGAACACACATTTGCCTTTACGTTTCTGCCCGACGGGCTTTGATTTCCTGCAAATTAATTTAACTTACTTTTAGTGCTTCTTGTCTATATACAAATTGTACTTTTATTCTACTATTGCTACCGCATTAAGCTTTGGTTTTCTTGTAACGTGGTGCTTGACAGTTGATCAAAGAAAAAGAAAGAAAGGTGAGGCCATTTCCAAGAAAAAGAAAAGGTTTGTTCTCAACTGGCCCTGGTGCTGAAAACCTGCATTCGACATGACTTCTAGGGCGCCCTAGTTGTGCCCTGAACTGACCCCAGTTAATTTGTCGGGGCAAAAATTCAGTGCTGAGTTCTGCTGTCATTTTGCTTGCTGTCATTCATTGTTCAATGTAAAACTTCAGGGCAGCATATTTTGTGTTCGATATAGTAGCCGAATTTGCAGGGTTATGCCGGGGTTTGAACAGGCGGGAAAATTAGCTGACACTTCTCAGTGCGCACTAGTGGGCACTAGTGCTAGCCACGTCGAACAAACCTAAAGAAAGGTAGCATAAAAATGGTGGGGCCTTTTGCTGTCAGACCGATGACACTAACTCGTTACTTTGTGGCATAGCCAGCCCCGGTAACAGAAACTATCCACTTCTAAGTTTTATGATTCCGTCTAGAAGACGATTTTCGGCATCTACTTCTGCGATGAGCTGTCTTGTAGGATGTAAAAATCAGTAAGTTTCTTAATTTTTTTACCTTTTTATTTAGAACACGTCAGCAAAGTTAAGAACAAAGTAGAAGAATGCTCAATAAAACACATTTGTTATAAAATGTAATAAACTGGTGTAAATCCTTGCATGCATGTTATTTGAAATACGTTTCGTCCTGATAATGTTGTGTGTATATATTGCTCATCAGTAGATCAGTAGACATACTACCACATCTGTGATCTAGATGCAGTGGTTAAGGCTTTAATGCTTTATCCGCTGAATGAGCTAAACAAAAACTAGTTGGCTTCCGTGTGAACTCTTCGAGGTGTTTTTAAAATATAGTTTTTTGATGGTGTATAAAGGCAAAAGGGTTTTTCCTAATTATAAATAACTAGTGCCGCCCGTGGTCGAAATTCGACCAATTTTTTCCATAGATAAAGTAACGAAAGCCAACTTGTTTTTTACATAATTTATTTATTATTTATTTTAATTTATTTATATGCAAAATCTTAATTCTTATAACTTTCCGCTACGAAAAAAGAATGGAAAAGGGCAAAACATGAATGTTCGTCGTTTCTCGTAGATAACTTTGCAATGCCCCTGAAATAAGATTTTATGATTGTTTACTTTTAGGGGTAATTAAATTGCATACCTTTATGGGTTAATTATATCTAAGATGATTAAATTCGTTACTATGGAAATGACGGCGACAAATTGAATGGCAACAAAATGCTTTCGATTAACTGCTAAGCATTTTGTATGGGAAGTTCTTAACTTCATTTTACCAGTCTTAATGGCGACATATACCTACCTACGATTTTGTGTTTCTGCACATCTATCTCACAGTACTTTCGAATGATATAAGTTTCATTCTCCTCATTTCATGATAAATACTTAAAAAGTGCACGGAAACTTTTGATGTTTATGTATTAATATAATGATTTAGCCATTCAAAACAAGGTTTGAAGACAACTATATAGAGACATTTCATTTATCATATCCAAAGCCTTAGCGAAGTAAATTGTGCTTCAGACCTACATGAATTGGGGATCAGTCCTTGTTGCATAGTTCTTTATAGGACAAGCGGGTACCTCAAAACGAGAGTAGGTATACGATGAAAAAAAGTTCTTACCAACAAGCTGTACACTAAAACATCTCTGACTTTGAAAGATCACGCATAGTACTTCAAAATTGTCAAATTGCGTATAACACTTCAAAGTTACAAGCCTGTATGCAAATAATAAAAACAACAAAAAATCTCTATTTTCCGCTTTCCTTCTTTGACCAAAAAGAAAAAGACGATAAACATTTATACGGCAATTTACACATTCACTGACAATTTCAGAAATAAATTATTCCTTTCTAGAACGAATCAAAGTGATTTCTTTCCTCCGCTTGCAAAATTACGAATGCAGAAAATTCGCAACGGCTTTTTGAGATCACCGTGAACGTTTGCCAGTCAAAATCAAAAAAAAAAAAGAACTCCCCAACGCATTGAAAAGTGGTGCTAACTCAAACACTTTGGTGTGATGAAACCGAATGTTTTACTGCTCAGTGCGGGCCCTTTGAGCGGATAAAATCGCGCAAAAGTACTTGGGAATGGCACAAAATCCGTTTTATGTTTGCGCACATCAAATGTGCCACAACTGACAATAATATATGCGCATTTCGAAAATAAAAAGACGAAAACAGAAATCATTCGAAAAGCGCAATCATGACAGCCGCCGTCATTTCCACCGACACGCGGCCATCACTTGAAAGTGCGAATATTCAGTCTTGTTATCGCCTATGCATTTATTGGAACTACCTACCCACCTCTTGCAAATTTGAGTGCTAGGTATGCATTCAAAATTGACATAAATCGCCCAGCCATTGGCGCTGCTGTTGTACGGCGAATACGATTCGTATTTTTTTGTGGCTGCTTGCTCATTTCAAATAAAATGTTCAATTAGAAACCTTATGCACGGGTCGTTTTGGTATCTTTGCCGAAGTCAAATACCATCAGCTCTATCTCTGCAGCCACATCATCAACATCGTACGCGTGATCATGAGGCATCCTCGGCGCATAAGCTACAGAGATTCGGGAGGCTATGGCTAACCCCACTCTAAATATACGAAACCAAAAGAATGAGAGTTCGCTTCATGCTGCGCTTGAACGAATGAACGCTTCGACGGCATTCTGATTTGTTGCTGCATATGTTGTCGAGTGATCGCGGTACTGCTGGCTCGGTATCATCAGCATATCATTGCGGATAAACTGAGTTGTGAACGCCAAGACTTGTATACCAGTCCTAGAATAAGTCTCATATGTCATACACACATTTTTAATGTACAGTTTTTGGTCTATAACTAATTAATAATATTATTATTATTCTTGTAAGTTTCTTTTTGGTTTTTCTAGTTCGAGGTTTATTCGTTTCTTTTTCCCTTTTTAGATTGGGGCAAATGCGATTTCTGGGGAATTCTTAGCTTCTTGGATGCTCGGTTGCTGTTGAGAGACGCGTTGTGGTGTGCAGCTCATTTTGATATCTTTTCCGCATCATGATCTTCGATGATAGACGCGGTTTAAGTGCATAAAATTGCTGACTATAAATAAGATTTAATGAATCATTTTGGTTGAGGTATTTTTGTTTTCCTTCTGTTGCTAAACTGGGATGTTGCAGAGGAACTCAGGCGTAGAAATATTTCAGGGATATCGAATAGGTTACTGAAGGGATGCTGAACTAATTGAAATGCCGGGTTTTACACTTTAATTTAACTCAACTTTTGTTATTAACTGAGTTTTATGTTCCAAATTTGTATTTATCTTTTAAAAAATATTAGATTATGTATGAAATTAGAGCTCTTTTAGAGAGTTATCCTTAAGCATCATTGTGAACGATAGCAGTAGATAATAACTGACTTAACTAGACCTACGATAATAGTGAACAACGTGAGGTCTTCCCATTAACAATCTCATGGTCTATCGTACCGACAAAACTCGTTCAGCAAGCGCAAGTCTTACGTTAAGCGTAAACAACTAAAGTTGATGCGATTTGCTTACGAGGTAAGACCACAGTCCTTTGGCAGGACAGCAATGAGGCGTTGTCCGTAGATAACCCAATCATCGTGACCTCTCTGTGCCACCGAAATATACCCTTCTTGAGCTTAAGACGCGTGTCGGCTTCGTAAATTCTGCTCTATGTTAATCGTAGTAGCTTCACGATGTAGTTCCAATAAGATAATGAAAATGTTTTTATTCGCGAAAACTAAAGTTACTGAATAACCTACAATTCGCCGAATCCAAAGTGTTGCTTATTTGTCTGGTATCATGAATTTCAGACATTGTAGGTCTGTTACTTTACTTTTAAATCTTACTTCCTTAACTCGAAAAATTCGTAAAAGAGAGTGGCTTTGAGAGGGCGAGATATTTCCCCTCTTACTAGTTTTTACTCAACAAATTTCTTTGCGTAAGAATTGAAACAACTGTCAGTAGTCTGCTGACAGCTGATTTGAATTTATTGTTCTATTTGGCATTTATGAACTATCTGTCATTTTTCACAGGTTACTACGAAAGCGATCCTTAACTTTTGCGTAAGTTTCCCTCTCTGAGAAACAATTTATCCCCTCCACTGTCATTTTGACAGCCTTTTCCATTTTTACTACAAAAGTAAAGGAACAGACCTAATAAATAATACAAAACATATGCTAAGTGTATATCCAGACGTAAGCCAGTTTCTTCCTTAATGTACCTACCTACACCTTTAGCATACATACCCTATTTTAAATTATGCCAGCAAATAAAGAAGCATCTACTGACAAGCAATGTCGCCACCCGAATTTGTCTTAAATATATTATACCGGTTAGAAGTCTTAAAAAACCACGCTCACCCACACCACACCATTTTTGAAATGGAGCTATCCAATTCTTAATTAAAAATGCAGCAGGCCTGACAGACAATCCTCGCGAATCGCTGGATGCGTATGCGTAATAATGACTGCGAAGATTATAAGAAGCATTTCGCTCGATTTAGAATTCATTTCCACCGCCTCTTTGATTTTCAGCAATTTGCAGCAAATGTGCAACAGTTGAGAAAATATCATTTCGTCAAGGATAATAAAATTCATATGATAAATGAAAAAATTCTACAAAACCTGAGAGAAAACAAAACGATGTAAAGAATTTTGCAAGGATATAGGTACGGAACATGTATACATAAATGACTAACAATTTGTCCACGTTGCATACGAATTCTCGCATTTGTAAATGGAAATGTGACTGATTAAGGCACAGCAGGTGCAGTTATACAGTGAATTGCAGCGCTTTTGAAATAGGATGTGCTGTGCATCCCTACAAACCTCACAAGAAAAAAATTTTGTTTAACTTCTATCTAATTCGTCTGTATCGTTGCCTTTTGAGTTTGTACTTTTAATTCGGGTCGCAAAAATCAAAAACTAATAAATTCTCATATTTTTTTTCAGAAACTCATTTTCTTGAAGCTTGAACTCACTCCTTCACGGGACGCATCTGTCACCTTCCGGTGCAGAGTTAGCTTATAAATTAGATTTGTTTTCTCTTGATTAGATAGGCGTGTTTTATTGAACACCTTTCTCTGCAAGTTAATAGAATCTCGCTGCAGTGGGAAATGGGAAAATTCTAAAATGTAATCCTCTTAAGTCGACTAATCTAGGCTAGATCTACCCTGAACTCAAAAGCTAGATTGGTCGTTAACGTCGCTTTTACCAAATCAACACAGCATGCGTTTGAGTTTGACATCTAATAAAATTTGTTACGTTTTCGTGAGACTTATCAGCTGCAAAGAAACGCATTGCATCGGGTAAATCTTCATACTTATCCCTAGTTGTAGTGACTTCACAGCAACAGTTTATGTTTAAACTTTTCTGGTGATGTGGGTGGAAATTGAAAGAAAATTGTAAGCCTAAAGTCGAGACACACAACATTTTATATCAACTTATAATGTTACTTTTTTGAGCATCTCGGCAAATCAAAGTAGACGAATGCGCAAAAAACCGATTTTAGTCACAATTGTGTCTGAGTCGTATAAACTGGTGTAACATTTGTTGTGTTTTGACTTTTAGTTTACTTGCAATTTTTACTCATATAACTCCCACCTAGTGTGAACCTCGGAAATGTCAAACAGGACCTTGCTTTGCTGTGATAAAATCTCAAAAAACTCGCCTATAGTTGTAACTGTGGGGAGAAAATTCCACTTTGCTGAGATAGATACTCAAAAAAATACGCATATACTCGTGTTAACTTCCGTATTTTTACATCACCCGTCCTTAATGGATTATTTTACTTTTTAATGCATAACTACCAAACCATTTTATGAACACAACCGCCAATGGTTTGTTGGAAACTTTCAGCATCGAAGATTAATTTCAACTAATAGGTGTATTCCATGCATTAATTTCTGTCCGGAATCTGGCCCGCTTTCAAAACCTTTCTCAACGTACGTACGTATTTTTAAAGTTGAGTAAATAAACGCGTGTAAATTCTTATTGGCAAATAACAGTGTTAATAAAAGGTAAACATCTAGCATATCTTTAGACAAACTAAACTCAGCATCTAAAACCGCTGCGTCTGCAGTCGCAATTATCTTATCCGACGCTGATATTCTTGAAACCGCCGGATTAAAAAACCTCAAGATTTCCCCGTTCTGGAAAGTTAACCCAGCTCTATGCAGGTGGAAGCGCAGTTCAACATTTTCCAAATCATATCTAACAACATCCGATGAAGACAATGGGCACATTCAAAAACTTAGTTATCTTAGGTCGACTAGATTGGTCTGGAAGAGATGTAGCCTGAACGCAAAAACTAGAATGGTCGGGAACGTCACTTTTCCTACGTCAGCCACATATGCGAACTGTCAACTTAGTACTCAGTCACGAATTTCTTGACTAGATTCGTCGGCTACCCCTCCAAAAACTTCAACTGACACAGCTGCCAATGTGACCGATGTAGGCCAATCAAAACTGAGATACATCAAGTCAGTCAGCTGTCAGACTTACTAAACTAGATACTTGAACATCCTTAATCATAAATGCGTTAGACCCAGAGATTCTCAAAAGGGGAACCGGATCTAGTGCAAAAGTCAGATAGTGAAAGAACAAACAAACCTATATTTAAGTTCACGGTTTTCAAGGAAAACCCACTAGCCTCAATGGAACAGGGCAATAGCTCTTCAATTTTTATCAAGAAAATGCGCTTAGACAACCGCAATGCGCAGCCTACTCGGCCTCAGCCAAGGAAAAACAGTTCTGCTTTGAGGTTAGTCACTGAAACAAACAAACTTACACCATTTAAATGCAGATAGAGGAGTATTCAGCACGTTCACGTTTTCATGCAGATTTTCTCTAGATGTTTACGAAATAATAGTACTTTGTCCAAGTACAACATTACGAAAGTTATAAACATAATGGGAAACAACATTTTGACAGTTCATCAAATGGCAACGCTCAGATTCGAAGATTAGTTCCAAATAACTACATACAGATGTCGCATCACTCGCTAGAAATATTTCAAAATTTCTCAATAGGTACCTACCAATGTTTAGAATCAGCAACACTACCTACGATGAATTAGTAGTAGATTATCCAGGAAAGTGTTGCTGCGAATTCCAATCAGAGCAGTCAGCTGTATTTTGACATTTACCGAAAAAAAAAACGTCCGGCTGCTTCAGCTTCGTGTGGGTGGCAATTTTGAAACAAAAATAAACATAGCAGTGCTTATATTTAAACATTTATATTTGATTCAAAGTGTCTACAATTTGACAATTTGCATATTTGATAGTTTTTTTTTTTATTCGATATTCCATAGTTCACTTGTGAAGTGATTAAGATTTTGGCTCTTCCGAAACTAGTTTCATATTAGAACCTTGCCGGCAAGTCATCAAAAATAATGTTAAATCTAACGGAATAAATTTATAAAACGATTAAAATTGAACTGAAAATTTGACAAAATTTTGCGTCTCCTTGCAGTAATGTCGAACGCGAATTATGTAACCGATGCGTGATATCATTTACTTTTGTTTATCTGGGCTGGTTTAGTTTTGCATTATTATTTTTTTTTTGTCTAAACAGTGTTTATAATTGCAAAACAAGTAAACGAAAATGGGTTTAATACTGTTTGTTACGGCAGCAGCGCATTTATTTTATACACCATTTACCAAAGTCGAGGAGAGCTTCAATCTCCAGGCCATGCATGATATTCTCTACTTGAGGCATAATTTTTCCCAGGTACAACAATTTCGTTGCTCTTAAAAGCATATTGAATGAATATTTATTTTGTCAATTGCAGTACGATCACCATGAATTTTCCGGAGTTGTGCCACGTACGTTTATAGGTCCACTGTTTGTGTCTATCATTTCTTCTCCCTTTGTTTTGCTCCTCGAAGCGCTAGAAATTCACAAATTCTGGGCACAATATGTAGGTAAACACTGGAGCTTCATATTTAAAATGAATCCGGAGCTACTTTAACATTTAAATTGTTGTGTTCACAGTTCGATTGGTTTTGGCTGGAACAATTGCGGTGTCATGGAGCAAGTTAAGAGAAATGATTACTAAACAATTTGGCATGATGGTTTCGGTTTGGTTTACATTGATAACGATATCACAGTTCCATTTCATGTTCTACATGAGTCGAACACTGCCAAACATTATGGCGTTGCCCTTGGGTAAAGTAGAATATAGATATTTATGATTCGATTGATATAGAAATGTATTTTCTCTTCTTATAGTACTCTCGGCAATAGCGTACTGGATGAAGGGTCATAATAGGAATTTTATCATTTATTCCGGCCTAGCGATTGTTATCTTTCGATCGGAGTTGGCCTTGTTTCTTGGACTTTTGTTGGCATTAGACTTGTACACAAGAAAGATCACCGTAAATGAGTAAGTAGATGTCGAGTAATGGTCATAGAAAAAGAATACGGTGCTCCGGTTAAACAAAGACACTATCCCAGTTAGTCAAAATTCATAAGAAGGTGTACAAAGAATCCCTCTGATTTATGGCGGAAGAACGCTTTAGCTTGTCAAAGTCCCGGGATATTATTTGAATAGTAGACCCCAACGTTCTTTTGTGCTCGCTTTTTGACTTAAACTTTCCATTTCTTCCAGACTGATAAAAGTGGCAATTCCTGCCGGAATTATTATCCTCTCTGCGACTGTAATTGTTGATTCGTTCTTTTGGCAACGACCTTTGTGGCCAGAAGGACAAGTTCTTTGGTACAATACAATCCTGAATAAAAGTGCGGACTGGGGTGTAAGTACACTTTCCGGACAAAAAAAAACAAACTCCCAACTACCACTCAGTTATGAACAATCTTCCAACAGACATCACCATTTTTGTGGTACTTCTATTCCGCAATACCACGCGCAATGGGATTTTCCTTACTATTCGTTCCAATTGGACTCTATATGGAGCCTCGTGTCCGACCACTTGTGATCTGTGCTATTGCATTTGTAGTTTTGTACTCATTTCTACCGCATAAGGAGTTACGTTTTATAATCTACATTTTTCCGATACTAAATATTGCAACAGCCAGTGCTTGCAGTCGACTGTGAGTATTATTTTGCACATGCCACCTCATCATGTTACATGAGATCTCCCTTGCAGGTGGATAAATGGTAGCAAATCGGTGTGGGAGGGATTGCTAGCCCTCGCAGCTGGTGGTCATATATTTTTGAATATCTTCCTAACTCTGTTCCTGCTGGTTGTTTCCAGTACAAATTATCCAGGTGGGGTGGCTTTGTCACGTCTTCATAGAATAGAAGCGGCTTCAAACAATGTTTCCGTTCATATATCAAATTTGGCTGCACAGAGTGGAGTGTCTCGTTTCATGGAGATTCGTCCCGACTGGAGCTACGATAAGAAGGAGAATCTTACATTCACTGACGACCAGTTGGGCAATTACACTCATTTGCTGGTGGAGGCAAAGAGTAAGTTCAACGACGATTGGCATTACCTACAGGAAAACTTCCAAACTGTTGAATTCATTGATTGCTTCAGTAACATTGGCATACAATACAATTCGTTGCTACCAGTGAAAGTCAAAACGAAGCCATGCGTTGGTATAATGAAGCGAAAAGCTGGTTTCTTGAAAAAAGTAAAAATACCACCGGTGAAGCCTAAAAAAATCGAGGAGGCTATTATCACACCTCCACTATTGGCACCAAGTACTCTCCTCCCCAAGGAGGAGCCAATTGAAACACCCGCTGAACTCGAAAATGAATCAGAACCAATCGAAGAGGAACTGCCCAGTGTAATTCCTGAACGAAAAAACACCACTCAACCAGTTGACGATGAAGACGACGGCGTAGTCATCACCAATGACGAGTCTCTCGAAGAAGCGGGCTTAACTCAAAATCGAGAAATCAATTTCGCCGAACTAAGAAACATCGCCTTAGGAAAGATCACTAAAACGACTCGCGCCAAGTTACGGGAAATTATCGAACAGCACTATCGCTCCAAGGGTTCTGTCATCGAAAATGATTCCAAGGAACAGAATAATAACACAAGCGAAAGCACCGCCTCCTCGCCCAAGCAAGCATCGGGAGAAAAACGCACCAGAGTGACAGTCAAATCTATAATACGCCAGGAAAAGATCAAGAACATGATCGAGAAGATCTCTGTGATGGATCTAACGAAATTTTGTGATTTGGATAAGATATCAACGAAAGATTGCCTTAAAAGTGTGATTGACCATATCGATGAGAGTAATAAATAAAGTTGTTTTCGATACAGTAAAAGTAGGTGATTCTTTTATTTTTAGCTCATATCAAGCTGCGTACTTGTTATTAGCATCATGTTGTGTGTACCGAGGATCGAGCATAACATGACCACATATCTTCATAATAAATGTGCACGCAAAACTATCGTCCTACGCTTAGAATATTTATAATTTATTATGTAAGGCAATAATAATTTTTGTACTAAAACTTAGAATGGTTCAAAATAAAATTAACTCTTAAGGCGCGACAGTTTTTTTATTTTTACTATCGGGTGGTTGTTAATAAAATTTTGCAGGTGCGTTTTTGACCCTTGGTCGAGCTTCTCATAACCATGCGTCTTGTTTTTATTGGGTGGTTGTCAGACGTTCGCTGGAACGTAGGCATAGGTACTTAAATCTGGCTCCTTTATGGCCTAAAAAAACAAGTCTCGTATAATCGTGCTGTTTTATAACCCTTTTTCAACCGAAAGTAGAGCAACAGCTCACTATTTCTGCACGCCTACTAACTTGCGATTCAGCACTTAACTTGCGCCTAAAACTAGACTATTATACTAGTCTACGCTTCGTATTACATTGCCGCATAAAAAAAACAATCCTCGGAAATACCTAGTAAAAGGTGAAATCGATCAGAACAAAATTGTTGGCCGGATTTCTAAACCGTTCTGGAAAAAAATTAGCAGCAAGTACAGAGAGAGAGAGAGTGGTGTTATACCCTGTCAGTTTTATAACAATGCAGTCAGGTGCAAACTTTTTCAAAGATACCGAGTTCATTTATCACTTTTGTATGATAAATAATGCGGTTTATATTGACGGCGAATGCAGTGAAAAACTAATCGACAAAGATAACCTATCGGGCTTGCCCTTTTATAGGTAAAGGGCTTAATTTATGTAATTTCTGCATATACGGTTTCTGTAACAAAATGAATATAGGTTGCCTTTGAATACTGCACTGTCAAAAATAAAAGCCAATTCAAATAATTACTTTAAACAGTAAAATGAAAATATATTTCTCCGTTTTAAATGCTCCATAGAATGTATTGTTTTCCAGCAGACTTGCTCTTCACACGTTTTAGGGGACACAATCGACTACCTACTACTTAAAGCACAGAAATATAAATTTATTTTTGCTGGGATGGGATTTATGACTTAGGAGCTTGATTAATTCTTTGGAACACTCAAATCCCAGAACAGCTTGAAAATTCCACCGAGTCCGACGAGTGACAATCCCATAGTCAGGCGGTATAGGACCTGATCCGCTACTCCTCCCTTTAGGAAAACTGGCTTGCCATCGGGTTTCTGGAATTTCTGCTGGACATCCTTTATTTTAAAGTATCCTTTCTCGATTTCTCCTGCTCTGACGACATTGCTAGTAGCAAATTGACGAATGACAGCCTGGGAAAAATGAAATTACGTAATGTTATCGAAAATGCTTTTCCAGATAAGTTGCAAATAAAATTTTAATTTTTTCTTCGAATGTATTTATTTAAGGATATGGATTTATTTTAAACTTACCCTTGATACGTTCATTTTTGGTTAGATTTAGCAAATCTTCAAGGATCGTGGATAATCGAGGAGCAAAAAATTTCAATGAAATATTTTGACAGGAAAAAAATATGATTCGATTTCCATAAATCCAGCCTTCAGATGGCGCATCTGGAGAAATGGAGAAAAGTGCTACCAAACTCTATTATTTTCCTGTTTCTTTCTAAATTGGGTAATATTTATTTTAAACTGGGTATACGATCGGTTTGAATTTTTTTTTAATTTAATGAATTTTAGTTTGGGAACAATTCAGCATGAGAGCTTACGGTATCCAAATTTAGAGCAACCCGAAGCAACTCGACATTCCCTATTAAGTTGAGGATAGACTAGGGTTCGAGTATTGCTGGCTAGTAATGGAACTCTGCAAATAAAACACTCACTTGTTTTACTTGCAGCACAACTGCCTTCAGTTAACAAAAAAAAAACCCAAGGCTTATTCGATCTGTCAAAATTAAGCTAGAAAATATGTGTTGACTTTCGCCGGCTTACGTTTTATGGATTATTTTTGAAAATTAATTAGAAAATCAATTTGAACTGCGTTAGCTTTGCTTAATTTTTTTTTCAGAGGCACAATTTTCGATAAAACTTATGTCGTTTTCCGTTGAGGCAGAAAAATCTCTTTGCTGTCAATTTTCATGTTCCCTTGCTCGCAAGAAAAACAACTTTTTTTTGAGCAATTTTCGAGTTTAGCTAATTTACACCTACTTTTATTAAAACCAAAACATTTTACTTGTGTCAAACTTTGAAGAGCATTAATACTTCCATTTTTACGGGACAAGTTTCTGAAAAATAGGGGAAAATTTACATTATAAACACAAATTATAATTTTAGAACCGCTGATTTTTAATTCATCCAAGAGAAAAGTGATTTCTTTTTATATTTCATTCAAAAATCTAAAAAGAAAACAATAGAAAATGAATTTAAACATTGCCTAAATAACAAATCAAACAGATTTGTTGGAATCCAATTGGAAAATCGAGACTTTTTGACGTAAAAAATGTCACATCGATAATGACGTCATCACATAACTAACCAGCACAAACGAAAAACGTAAACAAAAGTCAGATTTAGACCGACAAAGGAATTCGTTTTGCGCATCTGATTTAATTTTCCCTAAATTAACTAAAAGAATCAATCAGATTAATCAAATAAAATGGGTTTTCTAACAGTTCTCAAGAAAATGCGTCAAAAGGAAAAGGAAATGCGAATTCTTTTGCTGTAAGTATTGAGCTACGTTATTGATTATTTGTTCGAATTAATGTTATTTTCCCTGAAGCGGTTTGGATAACGCTGGCAAGACTACCATCCTTAAGCGGTTCAATGGTGAACCAATCGACACTATCTCTCCCACACTTGGATTCAATATTAAAACTCTAGAGCACAACGGTTACACACTGAACATGTGGGATGTTGGTGGCCAGAAATCTCTTAGGTCATATTGGAGGAACTACTTTGAGTGCACCGATGGATTAGTCTGGGTGGTCGACAGTGCAGATCGTATGCGTTTGGAAACGTGCAAAAGTGAGCTTGAGGTACTCTTGCAAGAAGAGCGTTTGGCTGGAGCCACATTGTTGGTGTTGGCCAACAAGCAGGATCTGCCTGGAGCACTGTCATCGCAGGAAATTAAAGAGGTAGCAAGTGTGACAATACTTACTTGACATTGAAGCCATAAATGCACTTTCAGATTCTCGAGTTGGACAACATCACAACCCATCATTGGCTGGTGATGGGCGTCAGCGCTGTCACAGGAGAGCACTTGTTGAACGCTGTTGACTGGCTCATTGCTGACATTGCAAAGAGAATCTTCACTTTGGATTAGAGTGCGAATAAAAGAGTATTAAATTTAGGAATGCGTTTTATTTCTCAACTAAGTGCAGTTTGTACAACTTCTCATCGTCTGCAGTTTTAAATTCATACTTCATGTTCACCTTTGCTATCTCGGTGAAGCCCTCGTCCAGCGAGGGGTTTGTGTATTTCTTTTTGAACGTATTCATGACCATTTGATTGATCTTAGAGTGGTTGGTGTTGGTCAGGTGGCGAAAGGCGATGTTATGCTTCACCTGAGCAAAGCTCACGTTCATTACAAAACAGCGGCAGGGAACATTATGGCGCTTGGCGATTGCCAGACACTTCTTGCGAGCTTCCACGTCAACATTTGTGTTGTCGATGACGCAACTTGTACCCAGCTGTAGAGCCTTTTCACAGCGACTTAGGCACGCTTGTACACTGCCCAAAGTGTCTGCATTGAGAACGGTATAGCCGAGAGGCTCCAAGGTATTTTTCGCGAACACACTCTTTCCCGATCCCGGTAGGCCAACAATGATTATCAACTCACAAGTGGTCGATGGAATTTGTGTGCTCTTGGGCTCAATGTGAACCACATCCGTTGGAAGATTTGTTGGATCGAAGTCATGCATCGTCCATGGCAGAGGTTTCTTATTAAAGAAGTGCTCCTCCGGCGTGAGGAACTTTAAACCTACATTCATCGCGAATAATCTATCACAGAGGGAGTGGTCACGTTTTCGTTTACCCTCAGCATCGCGCCCTGCTGCATCGCCAACATAGAAGCTATCTTTCAGACTAATTGACACTCCGTCGTTCATATTCTTAGACAAGTAGTTCCACATCCCCGGCACTGGTTTTCTGTAAAATCCCTCGCCTGCTGCTACGAACACTTGTATAGGGACATTTAGTTTGTCAACGATACCTTTTATTTTCACCTTAAAGTCGCCAAGTTTAACTTTACCCGTAGCAATACCGCCTTGATTCGTGAAAAAACATATCTTGTAGCCTTCTTCGAATAGTTTTCTTAATTTCGTTGGAATGTCTGGGTGCAGGATTTGCCAATCTTCGATGTTCTTCGGGAAGACGTTTCCCGACTTTGTAGTAATTATCGTTCCATCCATGTCGTAACCAGCGATTTTATTCGAAGACTTAGTGCCCTTGCTGCTGAAAATTACTAATTTACCATTTTCTACCACTTCCCACTTGTCGCTGGAATCCTCCGCAGCAGATGTAGACTGTTTCTCTTCGTTTTTAATCTTCGGCTTCACTTCAGGCGGAGGTGGTTTAAAAACAACTTCGAAGGAGTGTCGCCCGTACACAATTTCAATAACATCACCATGCTCCGCGACAGTTTCAGTGCCTTGATTCATCATGAAGCCGTTTAGAGAACAAGGATTTACACCTAAGACCTGCAGTTTGATTTGACACTTTTCCAAGCTAACGTCCATAAGTAGTTGCCGCTTGGAGCATTTAACGTCCCGGATGCCGGTTTCTTTGCTTCTTCCAATTTCATTTGCTCCTGACTTGAGATGAATCGTTTGCAATTCCGGTTCTGTTGGTTTGAGGAAGCATACTCGCTTAAGGTGCATAGACTGTTCAATGGATTTGTTGAGGAATTTCGCCAGCGCCATGTTGTGAAATTAACTTAAATAAATGAGTTTTAATTTTACTCGTTTGTAATAAGGAACTTGTGAAATATAAACAAGGCAGCAGCTGATCATGACACTGGAAAATCAGCGCAGCCTTCCATTATTAAGCGTTTTCCATAGTCTTGTTTGATTTGTAGTACAGAAGATCTTTTTTTTACTTAGAACTGTAGAAATTAATTTGACAAATCAAAAATTATAAGTCATAAGTCGACTAGATTTGTCGGGACTAGATGTTACTTGAAAGCTAAAACTAACTTTCCTACGTCAGCAAAAAAAGCGACCTGTCTTCAACTTAGTATCTACTCAATCACGACTTTCTTGACTGGATAAGTCAGCTACCCCTCCACACACGCCAACTAAAAAGCTGTTCAGTCAGTTTTCTTGTATCTATTTTATAAAGTAGGTAAATTTAAAAAACGGAACTGCTTAAAGGACACATCAACAGTTTGAGAAGCTCTGAATATGTGCAAATAAAACATTTTGCGAACAGTTCCATTCTAGTGTCAAACGTTATGGCATAAACAAAAACAGCTGTTCAAAAGACGATAGTTCCAAGCTTTGCGGCTGCATAGCTTATTTGTTATTTCAAATTACAATCTCAAACAATTTTAAAGAATATGTCTGGTTTTGAGGAATTTGTAATGCGTGCCAAAAGATCCGTTGAGATCTTCATTCGAACACCAAATAAGGAAACACTTATGACCGCAGAAAACGAATTGCAAAAGTATAATGGCATCCAAATGCAAATGTTTCAGGTTCGCCTGTTATCGCCTTTGATGCTAAAATTGGATAAGATTAACAGGTAAGAAAGGACCCATTAACATGCCAACAATTCAATACGTTTGACAAACTTTCAGTGAAAACATAGAACTACAGGCTGGAATCATCCGGCTTATGAAGACAGTTGTGTCCCGGACTTACCTTAAGGATGTAAAGGCTATTAAGACGTTACTATTAATTCTAGTTAAACAAGTGCGCGACTGTGAAAAGGCTGCCATAAAACCAAATCTCTCAGAGGAAATAAAACTGGCCACAATCGAGTGTATAACTGAAATCTTTAAGCGCTCCACCTCTGATGTGCTGGAACAGTACTACACCGTGGAATCTGCTCTCTTTATGGGACAGATCCTTCTCACCGCTGTGGAGTTTATTTCAAATGAAAAATATCGGAAACTTGTGTAAGTACTGCGTTTCAAAGGAAAGTGTAGGTTAATGGAATGTACTTCCAGGATGGCTTCTATGGATTGCCTAATGACAGTGTTCTATGTACACGACGGAGCTGATTCGATGGATATAGTGCTCCGCAACCAAGTAGCCGATACGATCTTCATATTTGTTCCAAAAATAATAACCGTCCTCTTTAAAACGGCACTGTCTGATGACAAACTTGGTGAAACCCTAATTTCGGTAAGAAACCATCCGCTAATGTTGTAACTATTCTAAGTCAATCCTTTCAGATGGCCATTAAAGCGCTGGGACGGATTCTGCTCATTATGTTTGACAAAGGCGATCGTGGTTATCAACCCGCCTACGACCACAAATCGTTTATCGATCTTGTAACAAAAAATTTCGCATCGCAAGCACTTAATGATGACAACGAACGCAAAACGAACCCCAAACATGCGAAGAAAGATCTGGAAGAGCAGCTTAACAAACTCCAATCAGAGGGGAGAACTACAGCCTGGTTTGAAGAAACTGCATTCAGAATCAGCAAACTACTGCCAAAGTTGGCCATTCTTCGGGCAAACAACTCAAGGAAAGTACGTCACGAATACGCAAAACTTTGCTGCCTACTTCTGGACAAAGCTTCTCAACAGCTAGGAGCAAATAATGCAGAGCTTCTCGAGTCAGTTATGGCAATGTCCCAAGACGAACACGACGCAATCCAGAAACTTTGCACACAAACTTTGAATTCTATACAACGCTTCGATAGTGGGTTTATTTTCGACGACCTTATCGATATTCTATTCGATAAACATCTTACGAGGCTTCCGCGTATCATAAACAGGTGTGACGACGACGAGCAGTATGCAGAGTTTCAGTTCTGGAAGGGATTTTTTCAGAGCATTCCCGATCGTCGGTTGAAAACGCTGTTTACTTTTTCCAAAAACCTAGAGGAGTTTGTCCTCTGTTTGATTTCCGCGTTCGAATTGAAAATGCATCGAGATCTGCTGATAGAAGAATACGCACTGCGAGATATCTGCGAGGATGAGCGTGTCCTGCACACAAACTCATGGCGAAAATTTAAAAATATTGACTCTTCGCGTGTGTTTGGTGTGTTGTGCGACATCTGCAAGAGTCTGGGCCGCTCTGAAACATGTAACGTGGTGTACGACCACTTGATGGAGCTGCTTCACACAAGTGATGAGGTTGTAAACGAAGTTGTACTCATCAGCGGAATAATACTGACAAGTGAATCGGGTAGGGAAAGGGAGGAGCTTGTCACATCGCTGTTGGATGAACTGCTGGACGAAAGCCACTGGCACTTGGCACTGCAACCCGAAGTAATGCGAAGGCTGAAAGTTAAAAAGGTTTTGTACTTCTAGATGTGCCATTAGTTTTTTGTAACAAATTTCCTTTTAGAAATCTGATTGGTATGTCGATCGAACACCTGGTTTGTATGAGTCCGCAATCGAGATTAGGGTACAGGACTACAATTCCGATGACTCTGACGATGATGGTAAGCAATTGAAGAGTAAATTTCTCCGCTGATACATCCTTTTCTTCTTTCAGATAATCGAATAAACACGGTAACAGTTTCCGATGCCCAGCTCAATGTACTGCACACATGTGTTGTCTTAGATGCAGTTGGGAATATTGCAGTTGCAATGGGAGATGGGTTTAAACCGTTTGTTTTTCAGTCGTTGCACAAAGTTCTTCTTAAAGCAGGTGAGTCGATATAATGTTGTTACGAAGGGCGTGTTGGAAAAGTCACTGCCCTATATACAAATGGAGCCATCTAAGGGCCATTTGCTGATACGACTCATAGCGAATTAAGTGCCACATAAACTCTTATGTGACAGTTTATGCCCTAGAAAAAGTAGCCCATAAGTATTTAAGTAGAACTTAAATCGTTAAGAGTCGTATGAGCAAACGGCCCTAAATGTATTATCGAACCAGAGAAGCTCCACGTAAAGAACACTCGTTGCTGCGAGGACGTTAAATCCTATTCAAAAAAGAGTCTGTAGCTCTGGGTGTTTTTTTTCTATTTCAACTACGAGCTTGTGTTCAAAGGCTGCGTGCATCTTTCTTTTAAATTTTATTGCCATCATCACAAACCACCACACCTGCAACCAGTTTTAATATCTCTTCTAGGGAGTAGTAACTACAACGTCTACATGTGCGGAAGCTATGCGCTGTCAAGTATACGCAAGGCGTTGGGTTTCCGTGAAATTTACGAACTCATCGAAGCATATACGGACTACGTTGCCTACCACATGAGCACAATACTTAAAAGGGTAAACAAACGCCGCTCCCAATCAAATTCAATAATCTGAAAATGATTTCTTTTGTCTTTAGTCTCCAGAGAGCCAGTCGGCATGTGACATTCTCTCCGTTGTGCTTCAATATAGTTCTCTCAACACAGTTGCTCACTTGGAGTCCATATTCTCAGTGATTCAAGATGAATGTGCAAAGGCTCATCAGTCTGATAACGTAATATCGTACTTGAAAGTATTCCATGTCTTTTTCTCGAACGTGCCCAAATGGACTAGACCTGTAGACGATCTGGGACAGATAGCAGATGACGAAGCCGATCTACATATAGTAGAGCAGGATCTCTACACTCAGTGGATGAATATACTAAATAAACCTCGCAATGAAGACGTACAAATGGACGATGTTTTAGAAGATAAAGAAACGAAAACAATGGATCAAGATGAGCCAGAAGATGAACCACCAAAACCCGAACTGCCTCGTTACATTAAGCTAACAAACGAAATAATGGGACAGATCTTAAAGTTTGTTTCATCCAAAAACAAAGTGCAACAAATTGCCGCACTAGAGTGCTTAATAAGCGGTTTGCCATTGCTGAAAGACTATGAAGATGAACTGCTGCCTTTAGTTCATCGTATATGGCAACCGTTTGTGGAGAGAGTGAAGGAAAAGGATCCCATTGTGCTAAATCGATGTTTTACTTTACTCGAAGTTCTGGCGACACATGCAAAGGACTTTCTACTGAGAAGGACTCTTAGGTAGGTGTGAGTGGATTTTTAAACAACATTTTATTTATAATTCTTTTTTAGTGAGGTTCTGCCGTTTCTAGTAGGATTTCTTAAAAGAACAGCGACGAACAGTAAAGCTGAGAGCAGTTTGGCGTAAGATTTCCAACAGATTTCATCTTGCTTTTATACATTTCCTTTTCTTTTCAGTCAAACGCAAGAATTCAAGCTGCAATCGAAACTATTGCAGGGATTTGCCACGTTGATTGTTTGCATGGACATTGGTGGGAAGCATTTCAATGATATCTCGGAAGCGGTATCTTTGTATTTGTCGAAGAGGCAACCATCTGCCCTCCAGGCATATGCGATTGAATATTTTAAAGATTTGAGGACTTACAATGGGCCTTTTGTGTATATAATTGTCCTGAAAAAGGAACACCTCATCGAGTACAAAGACAATGTGAGTCTGGTGATGCAGTCTTTTAAAAATAAATAAGATTAAAACAGAACAGATTGCGTATTTGATTTATTTTGGAAGGCAACGGCGTTAAGTAGAATATAAGGGCTTCTTATAATCATTGTCTGTTGCTTAAAAGTGATTAGGCCATTACAGCACTTCTGGTATATTAAATAAGCTGTTCCAGGTGCTTGCAAATTATATTGAGGTTCTTAAGAGTCTCTCACAGAATTGTTGTGGCTGCGGTTGCTCCACATTTAACCGTCTGGAAGTTTTTTCCCATGGCTTTGGGCACATACCTCTAAGTTCGTATTAAAATAGACACATGCCGCTTCTTCTGTTTTCAATAGAAGTGGCCGTAGACTTCATTTGTGGTTTTGGGTATTATTCCACTGCTTAAATCGCATTAATGCTTTGTATACCTTCGATATGCGCGTTTTTTTGGATCTGCAGCCATGGTGCGTATGTTAAAGTCAACTTACTTACTTTTGCTTTATTTGCATCAAAGCCATCCCCATTAGAACCATTTTCTTTAAACGTCTTAACCCAAAATGTATTGTTCATTGACTGACAAACGAAATTAAATAATTATATTTTATAAACTTAACACCATGGCTGGCTTATTTGGTTTTCCAGCTACAATTAGGGAGAATTAGTTCTGTATGAATAGCACAAAATGCCTCCCCATTTCTACAAGAGTTTTTAGCTGCATTTATTTATGTAATGCACTCCCTTGTTGTATTATACACAATGGTCCAGACTCAATTCAACTAATTGCGTGTGAATAATACGGGTGGAGCGAGCTCTTTTTTCATAATGCGCACTTATGAGTGTGTAGCCACCAAATACGCTCGCCTCGAGTAGGTGCGAGTAAGTTTCCTATTTTTTTCGGAAATAATTTGCTCACCTCGGGTGGGCCGTTATAAGATAATTGCTCAACCCTTTTTACGGAATCCATACGTAAGGGCAAAATCTGTTTAGATTATGTGAGATTTTACCTACACTTGTGTTTTAGAGTTTCCGTTGGAAATATGTTCAACTTAAAAAGGTAAAAATCTAATTTGACATATTAACAGAGATGTTTATCTATAATAAAATACACCATTTATAAATTGGTAGATATGTACATATTGTGGATCTAACAACAAACTAATAATGAATTAAAAACTTTTCGCAAGAACTTAGCTCTATTTGCTTTAGAAATTTTTCAATCTTGTAATTGACAAGCGCCTTTGAAACGAGAACAACTGGATAGATGAGTGTTCCTTTATTTACACGCTATTATCAGACGGTCACTTCATCGTCCTCGTTTCATTCTATCGTTCGAAACTTTTTCTCTGAGTAGGTGGTATTTTTTTTTCTCTCTCTCTCTCGAACTACACATCAATTGCAGATAATTTTTCCGGTCAAAGAAAAATTAATGATAGTAGCTCATAGTTAATTAAAAAAGTTTTAACGCATTTGGGTAAAGGACTTTCTTTATACAAACTCGTTGGATATACGGATAGAATGCTTTTTTAATAACGTGGCATTGTGATATGTGTCCTTTAAGCAGTGTTATAAATTATTTGCCAAGGTAAGTGGACAGACTGCTCATGTGCAACTAATTAGGGTTCGAGTTTAGATTGATAAGACTTTTGAGTAGGCTTATTATGTAGTTTCCTAAGAAAGATAAACAAAAATTGGTCTAAAAATGAGGAAAATATAAACAGGAAGAAATAGTACGTATACGCCCAGTTGCCGCACTGTCCCATATTTGTTTTGTGGATGGTTCTTAACACCTCGAGTCTGAAATATGTCAGACTTTTTAGTCGGACTTCATGTAGGACATTTTTGTATTGTTTTGGTTGGGCCAATTGTGCTATGGCATTTTATTTCCCACCAGGCCGTCAACGGAGAAACAAATGAAGGCGTTGCTCGCTTTAAAAGAATTAAATGACTACAAACATTTGGAAAACCAGATGTTAGCCGAAAAAAATGGCATAGATTGCGGGTGAATTCATTTCTTTAAAAGCGGGAGCTACATGATTTGGAAGCGCATATTGAAAGATGTTTTATGGGACAATGCACCAGGCTACAAATATTTTTGCAGAATGTCTATAGAAAAATTCGAATGTTTAATTCCGCCAGTAGAAAACAAATTTGTATATGTCTTCTGATAAATGTCATATATATTATTTGCATTTATAACATTGCTATTCAATTTAGGAAAGACGAAATTCCGACATATTTCAATTCGTGCGCTTATATGTATCCTCGCGAATTATAAAACCGAATGATTTTTTGCTGTCAAACGCTCAAATGTAAAATTTCAGTCAGGGTTCGTGTCTACAGAGAAGACAAGAAAAAAGTCAGACAGAAATGTTTAGATATGTGTCGTGTCCACAAAATCGCGGTCTACACCTGACTTTTTGATGTCATGACTTGAGTCTTGACTGAAATTAAGTCTCGTGGAGACTGGGTGTAAGGTTTGTAATTTTTGTGGATGGTTCTTAAGGTTTGTAATCTTCTGCGAGGAAAACAAATGAGGATTTTGCGATTTGGTGGATAAATTTTACAAGCGCTTATAACTTCTCTGCACTCTTATACCACACATTGTGTATCTACTGAACGCGCGTTTTCAAGATAGCTTACTGTTGATGATTGCTCCTCGATATTTTAATGACTTCTTCGAGCTAATATTTACGTCTACCGAATAGTACCAAATTCAACAATCTTTCGGCTAGTTATTACAATAGTTTTAGTCTTATAGTCAGCTATTTCTAGGCCGTCGGCATAAACTAACTATAAAATAGGCTGACAGCTTTCCTACATCTTCCCGATTTCACCCGCATATTCTTTCAATAATTGCCCTCCCCTTCTCTCTCAAAATATAATGTCTGTGAATTCGTGTGAAAAGGCAAATGACGGAAGCAAGTTGAAGTGTAGGCTGGTTTTTTTTTTCAAGTATATGTGATTCCACTTTGATTAAAACGGACAAATTTCATTGAATTCAAACTGGGCTACATCAAATTCATATTCAGCTTGTAGGCAATCCCTATTTTTTCCCCGGAGCTGACAGTCTATTTCATAGTTAGTTTATGTCCGTCAGCCTTTAATCGAGCTGACACTTCATTCATTCGGTTCAATATTAAAAAAAAAAAAACCTCCAAAGTGCCAATGGACGCACTGAATTATAATAATAAACTTCCGTCTCGAAAAAAACTGTGGCACATAGATCCGGCATCGTTATTTTGTCGCATCCGCATTCGAAAAGTCTCAGTGGAAATCCTTTACAACATAAATTCCCCTTAAAAGCATGTGTATTACAATGCTCCGGATTCGATTGTGGTATAAAAAAGGAAACATGCAGTTTTATTGCGACTGAATGACTACGATTTATGAACTGCGTCGACTTGCTTCCACGTATGTCAAGATGGGAGTATTTAACTTTGACTTAAACATTTTTCCAATAACCGAATTATTATTGATCAAAGATTTTCATTTTTTTACACATTTTTGCCAGATCGGACGTCAGAATTCGTAAATGTTTGTTGCTCTATCCTCAGCCGCGTTCCTTAGCCCGCTAAATGTCTAGCACAAAATATCCCAGATGAAGGAACGCTCGCACTAGAGCCCTAGCGCCAGGGGCAAATTTTACAAATGTTTTCCTTTGACTGGTCGTTTTTTTCTCTCTCTCTCTTTTAATGCAGCTAAATGTCTAGCTAAATTTTTTGTTTTCGATATAACAGCCGTCAACGAAAAGTCATTTTGTGCAGGCGTGAATAAAAGTCCAACAGGTGGTCTCATGATAAAATAATGAAAATAAATTAGCCTGGGAGAAGAAAATTTAGAATTCCAATCAAAAAAGCTCTCTTCCACATTTGTTGTCACAATCTGACAGCTGGTTGAATTGATGGTTTCAGTTTTGATTGCTCTAGATCAGTCACGCGAACAGCTTTTTCAGTTAACATTTATGGAGGGTTAGCCGACGAATCTGGGGTGACAGCACATAACTCGATACAATCGAGTTCAGTCGATACAATCGATCTCTGGCAGCACCTAATTTGTTTCAATCGATTATCCTCGATCGAAACAAATTAGGTGCTGCCAGAGCTCGATTGTATCGACTGAACTCGATTGTATCAAGTTACATGCTGCTATCCCTGGTCAAGAAATTCTACTACGTTTCGTATATGTTGCTGACATATGAAAAGTGACATTACCGATCAATCTGCGAAAAAAAAGGTCGCTCGAACTTACCCCAAAATCGAAATGCCATTGCAATTTGTTCCAGGTACCTGTGAGCAAATAAAATGTCCATTTGGCTCTATTTTTCGGTCTGGCAATATATTGTTTGGTTTTATCCTTTAAATCATTAAGCATATACATTCACAAGTATATTTTTTCGAACACCGCCTGTCGAGATATGAGCCACGATGCCGATTCGCAAGAGCAGATCCCAATCGTGCTCTAAACGCTTGACTTTATAATTTATTCAATAATAACAATTAGATATTTCATTCGAGTTAATGGTATCCATTCAACAAATCAAATCCCTTTTCGTATACGAAAAATGTATTTCAATTCAGTCCTGTCAGTATATGTTCTCCGCTACGACATTCGTTTGGTTTGATTCCACGAAAGGGATCCCCAAAAGAGATGCATTGCAAATGCTGAATCGTTCAAGCGCCTAATAATCTTCATACATAGTATATACTAAATGTCATTCATACATGCGACAGCATCATCATATTTCAATGGCTTCTCGTTCAGCTTTTGTGTATCTGGTGTGTCCGCAGTCCAAGTCTAAACTGATATTGCACATATTAAAGGGTATATAATCTGTTCTGTTCCGGACAGACATTTAGCCAATTTGTTCTATTGTTCCGTGGCTACAAAAATCCTTCGAAGCATGAATATTTACTGTAATTAATGCCTTGCATGGATACCGAATTTCCATTGTTTCAACCGTCTGTGTGCAATTAATGGTCTACAATTGTTTGAGTAACGACTCTGGATGTGGCTGATACAGCTAGTGCTGAGGTTGAACAACCTTATACCCAGTTGTCCAGTTGTGCAGGGGGTGAACGGCGAAATAGTGCCGGTTAAAAATTGCAATGTTTCGAAAAATTCATGGGATTTCTTCAGGTGGAAATTAACAATGGATTTTTTGCTGGAAAGGCCGGCCGGTTGGATGTGACAGAAGTCACATATGATTGTGGATTAAATTGGCTACTTGTCATGTTGTCAGAGTGCTAGTTAATCTGTCAAAATATTGTTGCCGGAAATGGTTGAAATAGTCTGAAAACTACAAAAAAAATTTCTAATATTTGTGGTTTTGAAAGACCTGCCTTACCGACAAATGTAGAGCGGAATTAAAATTTGGAAACTGATTTGTGAAAACGTATCACAAATTTTCCAAATAAAGTGTGATATCGTGAAAAGGTCTTGCGTTTAATAAATGCTAATTGTTTATCATAAAAGGTCAAACTTGTAACCCTCCGTCGGTACCGCGGTGCTTAAGATCCCGTGTGCTTACATTTCAACATCCATTCTTTTTAATTTAATTGTAGGTACTCAGGGCACTGACAGGTGGTGTATAATCTAGAATCTATTTTGTACGCCAAATAACTTGGGTTTGCAAACTGTGTCAACGAAAATGACAGATGCCACTGTTGAAAATTGAATGCCATCATTAAAATAATTTATTCGTTTTCCTAAAAATTACTATCTATTTTAATAATTGATATACTCAGCACTTAATTAAAAACTATAAGCAAATAATTTATGTGGGTGCATAAACATTTATCTACGCATCAAATAGCAAATGTTGACGTAAGCCTTCAAGCAATTTTATGCATATTATTTATTATACTCATTATAAATAATTTCAGTTGACATCTAGCATGTATGTATTTTTTTTATCTATATGCAGTTACCCCAAAGCTTGTTTACAAATCGTGTAGGTGTATGACCACAATAATCACTAAAAATCAATGTAAAATTTAAAATTGCTAATTAGTCCATGTCCTCGATCGACTTGTTTGATGTGTTTTATTAATTAATAAATTATTTATCATGGGGTTGTTGATGCAGTGTACATATCTAATATTGACTCATAAATGTAACTTGCAGGCAAAAAATAAACATTCAAATAAAAAAATATTTAATTATCGTAATCATCATTAAATTTATGTGGCCAAAGCATAAATTATTTTAAATTAGCAATTTGGCTTGCTAACGAATTTTGACAGACTGTTTAATGTAAGTCAATTATACATGAAAAAAAAGAAAATAAAGTCCGCAATGGGTCGCATGGAAATTTTCATTTCTTTCCAAGTGTGTTTAGATAAACCCTTTAGTTTGGTTTTAGAGCCTTTCTTGCTTCAGCAGAGGAGAAGTACCTACCAATGGTTTTCAAGGGTTATGTTTTGGAGGTTTTAGTTGATGTTTAAGCGTGTATCGTTGAATTTTTACCTATCTAGAAAATTCTGTTTGTCATTTAGGCTTGTCCTCTTTTACTTTAAATTTAGTCAGTTCCACAAGTCTTTCAATCGCCGTGAAAGCGTCTATTACTTCACACTTGCAACAGATGCTTGGCACAGCAACTTATTGCTGAAACTCAGCAATATTTTGGCATTGTTGCGACCAGCAACAGTTTCTTTTGTTTTCAGTTTTCTGTCGCTTAATTGTGTTGCGAACAAAATTGCCCATCTTTGGCTTAACATGTAGATGGGAAGAAGTTGTAATGCAATTCTTTTCTAAGACTAAGACTCTATACATATGGTTGACATTTAGTTTCCCTTTGAACAATACTCCCTTTGTTCAACTACACATGAGCATTTCATTAGGGCTTACGTCTCACATTCAAGTCAGTTTCGCATATTATTGTAGTAGACCATTTGTTAACAATTTATGTAGTAAATTTGTACTTAAAAAAAGAAGAAGAAAGAAGACAATAACACGCAAAACGTCATGCTCATATCTCTTTCTGTATACGCTTCATGAGCATCTAATCTAAAGAACTTTACTGTCTAATATTTTCATGTATAGTCTCATATTTTCCTTTGTACATATAAAAATGACCTCAATATGACACTGACCGAATGCATGCACTATCTTTGTATACTCATTAAAATCCTTGTCTCACACACTCCAGAGGAACATGCATTATCCTGTGTGTTTGTGTGTGTGTTCATAAAACGTTGTTGAAAGAGGATATTGCACTGTATATGAGACGGAGTTGTGAACTCCCAGGGGTATAGAACAACAGCATCATTGTTATTCTTAAGGATTCAACTTCATGCTGTGATACACATGGCATAGACTTTAGCAAAGTTTTTGTCATTACGTCGTCCAGTGTCATCTCATTACATGTGCTTTTAGAAATAGCAGAAATAGATTTTGCCTACCCGGAGAGTTCACATAATGCTGCAAATGAAAGAAATGTCTGAGTTCGTTGTCATAATATACTACTGTGGTATTAAAATTAAATGAGTTTTGGAGTTTACCTATACACATGTAGGTATACCAAGATGGTATGCACGTATGACACAAGAAAACACAATAATTAAACTAAAGGGTTTTCCAATAAGATGTGTTATTTTGATATTCAATGAAAAATGTAATTTTTTGCGATAAATGATCGGATATTTATTTCATAATAAAGAGGAAGGTATGCCGTTAAAAGATCAATGGTTTCGTTGCTTGTGTGGCACGTAGCGACGCGCACGGGTTTTATGCTTCACTCTTCACGTCACTAACTTGTCCCAACACCTCGAATTTGTCCACCAATTTCTGTATTGCGGTCCGACAAGGTGCTTCACGACGACCCAAAAATGCTTTAGTTTTGCACTGAACTGTGACTGCAAAATTTTCACCATTTTTGTAGTGAATTTTTATAATTTCAATGCGTTGTTGAAGCCTGTTTCGTTCCATTTTTAGTAATGGCGTAGTTTCTACTTGTCAAATGTCAAAAAATAACAGCTTCAAAAGTGATAGCTACCGAAATAACGGGCTATTCAAAAATCGTCAACAAAATTTGACAAATGACCCAAAAACTGCTTAAAAATGTCATTAAATAAATTAATAAAACCCCTTTAAATGCAGCATAAAACACCCGAAATAATGAATCACTCTATAAAAACAATGCAACAAAAAATGTCCCGAAGGACTCACCAAAAACAAATCCAAAAATTATTATAAAAAACCTTCCGAACAATGCTCTGATTAATGCCCGAAAAAAAAAATAATAAAAACTCCAAGAACGCCTAAAAGAACGTTCTAAAATATTCCTTTTTAAGAGATGGTTAAACTGCTCAAATTTTTGGGACGAATCTGACGGACCCTAATTTATTTTTCGGATGTTAGTTGAATAGAGAAACGGCACTCCAACCTTCCTTCCTTCAGAATGCAAAAGAAGGTAAAGCGGGAACCGCAATGCTGTCATAAAGAATCATTTTCTGCACATTTGTCAGCTGTATAGGTACATTTTATGTATTGCAGTGTCAAAAAGAGTCAAATCGCTTGCAAGGTTACGCTCAAGTTTACTTCTTTTATAATTAAGTGATTAAAATTTCAACACATTTGAAATTGGTTGGCAACGCTATTCTCTTTCGAGTGTATCTTCCGGTTTTATCTTCTCACCAAAAATAGAGAGTGACAGAAGTAGTACGCCATCTTGGAAAAACCAGGTCTCTTGAAATAGTGAGTTGAGGCTAATTCGCTTTCTTGTTTATTTTTATAAGTATTTTTAAGATTATAAAATAAAATGAATTTATAAAAAGAACGGCGTTTGACTTTTTCATCGAACACAACAGAAATAATGAGACAAAATGTCAGATCTGTCACATTTTTATTCAAATATGTCTAGGAATGATACGAATTCATTTAATCCGTTTACCTGATTGTATTTGTTGCGCTGACATTTATGTGGAATTTTATCAGACTCTAAATGACCCATTTATAAGGCCACCCCGTATGGCTTAAAACTGTTCTCGTACTCGTTCGTATCCAATTCGTCTAACCTAACCGATTGAATTACATGCCCAAGGAGCAAATAAATACGCTTTTCGATAATGAGCACCTAATATGTTTCAAGCCTAATTGGAATTCCTCCTATACACTGGCGTGTACAACTCTGTTAATCCTGCTCGATGTGTAGCAGCACAATTTCACTGATCACATCTAATTAATTCATAAATTACTGGCTTGCTCGTCGCCGTTGTCAGAGAGTACATAATCCCAAATTAAATCGTTACAAACCCCGGACAAGAGAAATATTTTACAAATTTACAAATCCAATTTTCAGCTTGACGGCTTAGTTTCGGCGCACATGAGAAGATATGTATGCCGCGTACATTCTGTCAAATGCAATCTATCCTACAATGCTTAGCAGCAAAACATTTTGAATGCATTTTAATACCGATTTAATGCGCAAATGGCGGACATATCCATTCAAAATTAACTCCCATTCGGATTTCCCTTAATTAAGTAGACTTTGGGTACTTCCTACACTGAAGCTGTTATGGTCGGTCGTCGGTTTATTAGATTGAATGGCAACTGGCATTTTTACACAACTAAAAGTCAAAAGTTTTAACACCAGACTCCTGTTGATGCATCAACCACATTTAACTTTGGTCCAATTTCAATTATACACAGTTGAAATGAGCCTCCTCGACAAAGTGCCTTTCCAAATATGGTCAGTTACGCATACAGTGATTTAACAAGTGAATACACCTTTACAGTTTCTGTGTGTAATTTAATTAATTGCAAATATTTTGCCTGAGAATACTTGCCCACTTGCTACTTGCATCTGAGAATCTAAAGTACAAATAATGGCAATAGCCGGTTCATTCACAGGCGAGTCCTAAACGTCCTTAACTTGTTTGAAACACATATTGGAAAACTTCTGTGGTCGTCCATAGTCCGATGGACGGAGCAGAGGAATCAATGCAGGCGGACGTCACCAAGTCACCGCAAAGGTGACAAATCAACCTGCAGTAAATATTCGTCTGCGGATGAAGGCAATGTCTATTTGATGGTAAGTGAAATGCAGGATATCTCAGGCGATGATGAAGTTTGACATAGAAAAGTCAGAATTGTGGACACTGGAGGATGGATTTCTTCTTCGGAGGAAGTTTTACTTGATCATAGTCGTAGCCAGCATGACCCAAGTGGAAATGTGTCCAAACTAGAACTTGTGTGGTTGAAAGTTTTGCGGCTCCCTTATATCGGTCGGAAGTTAGTCAGAGTTGCCGCATGAGTTTTGAAAAGTAGCAACTTTGGAGGTGCTTGTTTCAGAACGAACTAACAAATAAATAAACTATTAATCAGAGTCCTTTAATACATTAATAAACTGATTATTTTATATTTTACTGCTCCAGGACTAGAATAATTAATTTATCTTTCAACTAAAGCGAAGAAAGTTCTTAAAGAAGTAGTAGAAGTAACGAAATTTTCCAACTTCAAGCCGCAAACAAAAAGTTCATTCACAATCTGCAACTTCAGTTCGCGTTCCACAAACCAGGGGAAAAAAATTAATTGAAATTCGTAAAAAGAGTTGCCACAAAAAAAAATGTTATCGATTAATAGTCAACTATCAACTTCTAGCTTAGCTCACCTTAAAAAAAACTCAGTCGGTATAGGCTGGTACGCTGTTCAAGTGAAGTGAAATTTTCACTCCTCTCCAAGAAATTGCTGTGAAATTGAAAGTGAAATTTTCACGCCGAAATGTCAAAAATTTAATGCGACGGACAATAAAAACCAAGTGAAATAGCAAGTAACGACCTCTACATATCACTTTTTGAACAATTATTTTTCACTTCAACAGCGTACTGCCTGGTGAAATTTTCACTTGAAAAGTTCATTTTGACATTTCACAGTAGAAAATTTGTATGAAAATTTGGATTTCACTCGAACAGCGTACCAGGCTTATAGTTATGCTAATCGAGGCATAAATCGAGGTCAACGCCGAACGTGTAGGAGTCAGAGAGTTGACTTTTTCGCCAAGTGCACATCAGCGACATTGATGATTGTTTGGTGGTAGGTGTCTGATAGCCGTGCACAGTTTCTGCGTGACAAATATCGGGAACATTCAAAAATCTGGTCATTTTAAGTCGACCATTTGGTCTGAACGCAATAACTAGTTTGGTCGGTTACGTCACTTTTTCTACGTCAGACACATATACAAAATGTCAACATAAAACTTCGAAATTCATGACTGGAGTTGTCTGCTCCACTATTCAAGTGTAGCTTAATAAATACTGAAACAAACCGCCTCAGCCAGCTGTCGGATTTACTAAAATAAATTCTGGAATGTCTTTACTATGACAACCAAATGAAAGAATCTATCCGCCATCTTGTTTTTTCAGTCAGTTCTCGAAACTAATGACAATATGAGTGGGAATTACATAAAGTGCGTTCAATTAACAAAATAGCTTCTTCTGACATCTGGTATTCATTATTTATAAAGTATTATCACACCCTCAACTAAATTTGGCCCCGACTTTATAAGACTTTTAGTTTTTTTCGATCAGTCAATCAAAAAAATGTTTGTATAAAAATTGGTACAGCACGGCATCGCTGAACTGCAGTGGCAATGTTTACTTATACACACAATGTTACGTAAAGTGGTAAAGCGTCTACCTAGTGCCCGTTTACTACATATACCTACTACCTACACATAAATGATTGTCATGGGACTGGTGATGGGTAAACTTTTGACCATGTTATGTCTTTTGCTCATGTTATTGGGTTTTTGGTGTTAAATCCTTTGTTCGTTATGAAGGATTGCAGGGCATAGAAAATTACGTCGTCAGGAGAGCAGTATTGCTTTCGTCATTAGGAAACTGTTTGAGGTTAAAGTTTGCCCGGTCCTTGGACGGTATAACGTGTTTGGAAAGTATATACACTTAAAATTATAAACTGATGCACCGAATGTTGTTAAATGCTGATGGTGTTCTGTGTGTTTCAGGCTTAAGAGCACTTTTTGAAGCAAAAGCGATTCGAACTCTGTTGAATTTCGGCAATAAAAACTTTCCACAGTTCGACTTGTCATTTGTGTTTCTAAAACTCTTGACCGAAGGGTTCATTAACAAACGGAGTTCCCCAAACAAAAGGATTTGCTCATAACGAATATAATATTCAAATGCAAACTGCCTTCATCCAATAACTAACATTGACAATTCGAATGAAATATTTGTCAAGTCATCCCCATTACGAGTACATCGTCCAGCATCAGCAGCAACAAAATGATGATGCTGGAATATTTCGAGATACCAACTGAATTTCCAAATCCATACATCTATGGAAAACTGAAAGGTGACAATTAGTCTGTGACGACAATTTCCCATATTGTTAGAAAATGCAAAACAAACGGGGAAAGTCAGAAAACAATGAAAAAAAAAATAAAGTGCACGACTGGATCGCACGAAACTTTCTCGTTTATATCATCAGTTTGGTTGGTTTATTTTTCTTTTATTGTTGTTTATAAGCTATAAAACCAGATTTTTCAAATTGGTGATGCTGGTAGGTGGCCATGACTCGAAGTAGGGTTCGTGATGTAAGAATTCAGAGATTTGTTTTTGAATTTGCACGTGTTTGGGGGTAAATGAAGTGCGGGTTTCTGATAGTGTAGACTCCAATTGGTTAGAATTATTTTAAGGTTCATGATTAATTTGGTTGAAAAAAAAATGGAAAATATTTGCTAAAAAGGAGTTTCTAGTAGTTTTGATTACATTTTAACTGGTAGTGCGGGAATGTTTATAAGACGGCATTATATGCAGTTCTCTAAGAAAAACTAAGTACAGGGTTTTATTAAGAATACTTATGTTATCGTAAATAAGCATTTTAGTCAACATCTTTAAAGCTGATTTCGGAAAATTATGCGTACAAAATAGTAACAAATATGGAAATTTTGAGTTCGAAAAATAATCTCGTTCAACTATTTAGCTAAAAACTAAGTATAGGGTATTGTTCAGGATGTTAGTATTACTTCGTTTTTAAAGTTTTATCCAAATCGAAAATCGAGTTTTCGAGATTTAAGCAGTTTTCCAAATCAGCGTTTCCGGTGGTTAGAATCGAAAATGAAGGACGTAATAATGTTGAAAATGTCAATTTTACTCCAAGTATGCACTCTGGTCAAAATCGTTTTAGCCGTTTTCATGTAGGTAAAACAAAAGGAAACCAAATTCTCAAAATATGCCTTTTTTCAAAAATCTATTATAGACAATTTAGAGAAAAACTGAGTTTTCTATCGTGTTAGGATTGACCATATTACCTTAAAAATTAGTTTTTGTTCGAATCGTATTGACCGTTTTCGAAATAAGGCCACTTTTCAAAAGTACCGTTATTCGACTTTTTAGCCAAAAACTGGGTATGCAGCCATGTTAACCCCATATATGGTAGAGCAAGTATACATTTTGGTTAAAATCGTTAAAGCAGTTTTCAAGTAAGCCATAATTAAATAAAGTCTTAAAAAACGCCATTTTTCGAAAAAAGTCCGTTGAACGATAATTTAGGAAAAAACTGAGTTTGCCATCATGTTGGGAATGACCGTATTACCTTAGATATGAATTTTTGTCGAAATAGTTTTAACCGTTTTTGAGATATGACCAATTTTCAAAATTACCGTTATTCGATTTTTCTGCGAAAAACTGAGTATGCAGCCATCTTAGTTACACCTACTTAAGCCCAAATAACAATTTTGGTTGAAATCGTTAGAGCCGTTTTCGAAAAACTCAAAATTGCTGAATACCGTTAGAACGGCAACACTTAACGTGCAAAAAAAAAAGTGGCCCCGAACTGTAAGCCCACCAACTCCAAATCCGAAGTTTGAACAAAATCCGTCCAGCCGTTTGCGCTGTAGAGCTCAGGAAGGACGGACAGACGGACAGACGGACAGACGGACAGACGGACAGACGGACAGACGGACAGACGGACAGACGGACAGACGGACAGAATTGCGAGACCCACTTTTTCGAGTTCCTCCATCATCGTAATGTCAGATTTGATTAAAATCTCGAGTTCGATTTTTTGTACGATTACAATACCTTTCTCTTACTACGTAATGCGAGAAAGTTAAATAAAGTGCACGACTGGATCGCACGAAACTTTCTCGTTCATATCATCACTTTGGTTGGTTTATTTTTCTTTTATTATTGTTAATAGGCTATAAAACAAGATTTTTCAAATTGGTGATGCTGGTAGGTGGCTATGACTCGAGGTAGGGTTTGTGATGTAAGAACTCAGAGATTTGTTTTTGAATTTGCACGTGTTTGGGGTTAAATGAAGTGCAGGTTTCTGATAGTGTAGACTCCAATTGGTTGGAATTATTTTAAGGTTCATGATTAATATGGTTGAAAAAAGAAAAAGTTGGTTGGGTACTATTTGCTAAAAAGGAGTTTCTAGTAGTTGTGATTACATTTTACTGGTAGTGCGGAAATGTTTAAAAGACGGCATATAGTACGATTTTTTTTTCAGAATACTTATGTTATCGTAAATAAGCAATTTAGTCAAAATCTTTAGAGCTGATTTTGGAAAATAATGCGTACAAAATAGTAACAAATATGGAAATTTTGAGTTCGAAAAATAATCTTGCTCAACTATTTAGCTGAAAATTGAGTATAGGGTATTGTTCAGGATGTTAGTATTACTTGGTTTTTAAGGTTTTATCCAAATCGAAAATGACGTTTTCGAGATATGAACAGTTTTCAAAATCAGCGTTTCCGGTGGCTAGAATCGAAAATGAAGGACGCAATAATGTTGAAAACGTCAATTTTACTCCAAGTATGCATTTTGGTCAAAATCGCTTTAGCCGTTTTCATGTAGGTAAAACAAAAGAAAACCAAATTCTCAAAATATGGTTTTTTTCAAAAATCTATTATAGATAATTTAGAGAAAAACTGAGTTTGCTATAATGTTAGGAATGACCATATTACATACAAAATAAATTTTTGTTGCAACTGTATTGACCGTTATCGAGATAAGGCCACTTTTCAAAATTACCGTTATTCGACTTTTTAGCCAAAAACTGGGTATGCAGCCATGTTTACCTTATGTAGCGTAGCGCAAGTATACATTTTGGTTAAAATCGTTAAAGCCGTTTTCAAGTAAACCAAATTTGAATAAAGTCTTAAAAAACAACATTTTTTCCAAAATAGTCCGTTGAACGATAATTTAGGGAAAAACTGAGTTTGCCATCATGTTGGGAATGACTGTATTACCTTAAATATGAATTTTTGTCGAAATATTTTAGAGCGTTTTTGAGATATGACCAATTTTCAAAATTACCGTTATTCGATTTTTCTGCGAAAAACTGAGTATGCAGCCATCTTAGTTACACCTACTTAAGCCCAAATATCAATTTTGGTTGAAATCGTTAGAGCCGTTTTCGAAAAACTCAAAAATGCTGAATACCGTTAGAACGGCAACACTTAACCTGCAAAAAAAAAAGTGGCCCCGAACTGTAAGCCCACCAACTCCAAATCCGAAGTTTGAAAGAAATCCGTCCAGCCGTTTGCGCTGTAGAGGTCAGGAAGGACGGACAGACGGACAGACGGACAGACGGACAGAATTGCGAGACCCACTTTTTCGAGTTCCTCTATCATCGTAATGTCAGATTTGATTAAAATCTCGAGATCGATTTTTTGTACGATTACAATACCTTTCTCTTACTACGTAATGCGAGAAAGTTAAAAATTGAAACAGCCCTATGGACAGACTATTCAATTCGCCATTTGTGTCTGCACTTTAACAAGTTACATGTCCATGGCAGCTATAAATCACACTACAGAGAAAACGGGCCGTGGTTGACTTTTGAAATATTGGAGAGTTTTGCTGCCCTTTTTGTTGGATTGCACACGACCGTTTCTTTTATGAAATGAAATTCTCTGATTTTACGCAAATACACAGCGGAAACGGAAATTTTAAATTGATTGGTTAACATGGATGGAAGGAGACGAACACAGCGGATTTGCAGCAGGCGGGTGGAGGATGGTGCATTCGAAATCCGGTATAGTAAGTCGTGCACGCTGTTCAGTTTTGTGTACATGACTGCAGCAACGATGTGAGGGTGCAATTGGTGTAATTTATTACTGGAAAATCAATAACAATCCGAGCGGCGGCGACGGTGACGGCGACACGGTAGCGTTAGTACAAATTGATGCTGCCTTATATGCAATAAGGGAGCAACTTTTTATTTTTTGTTTCTTCTGTCGCTAGCTGTCGGTCTGCATTTTGCCATTTGGTCCGTGACTTGCATTATTCCAGTTGCTATTGTGAGCATTTTAATTGGTCATATAGGTTTAGCAGAATTCACTTGTGGCAATAGCGGTTTTTTTGTGCATTTTACCTACTACTTAGGTACCTAGTTATTATGTGCGCTATTAGGAGGTATATTTTGTGGGAGGTTGGTTGTTAGTTAACGGCTATTAGGTTGAATTGTTGAACAGGAAAGCAACTGGGATCATTTTGTGGATTTGAAGAAGAGCACAGTTTAGCGATTTTATTTTCTACAACTGAAGTGTTAAAAATATGTTTTTTTGACTGATTGATAATAATTTATTTAGCAGATCTCTGCTATTTGGATTCATTGTTTAACAAATTTGAACTTAACTTACGACCAATTCGTACATAATCCCTTATTACAGGTGGCGTTTTATGAGCTATTTTACGCCATTAAACGCTAGATGTCGTTTTACTTCATGTGGAACTTAATTTCTTGTTTGACAACGGTCACGCATCGATATTCTAACAGGCGTATTAGTCTCACAAAACGACAAGTTAAACGACATTTATTGGCGTTGGGAAATTTGTAGACGACAAGCAATAAAATCGACTTTAAATGTAAGTTTTGTTAAATTTTCAACTCATTTAACTTAAATTTCACTCATTTAGCTATTTATTTTTCCTCAAGGGTGAAAATAACGAATCCAAAGTAAATGAAACGCCTGGTGGAGTTGATGGAAAAGCATCCTCCGCTGGCAACGAATTTTAAAAGAGGTATGAATCGGATGAACTGGTTTGAAACACGTTGCCTAAATCTTTTTACTAACCTGCAAGTTGCTGCAAGTTTAAGAATTGGAGGCACATACAACGAACTTGTCTATTGTGGAAGTGCAACTTGGTTTAGCAGATAAACGAAGGCGTCCTTGTTTAGTCTAAAGTACATTTGAAATCTAAGAATTATAGTTTTTTATACTTGTCATTTGGGAGGTCCAAGTGATTGGATTTTTATCTCATCGTTCTCCTCATTCTCGTTAGAGCCTATTTGTTGGTTTCCGCTTATTCGTCTTCGCGACTCAACGCTAGAAATTTCGCAATAGTATTTATATTTTGTGTTAAGTAGTTTTATTTATTTAAAATTAATTTAACAACACAATTTAAATCAACAACGAAATTCAATGCAGCGATTAATTCAATAAAAATGTTCTTGCAATAACTGCTGTTGTTGTGGAATCTATGTGGAATGTAATGAAAATGACACGCATGGCGTAAAGTGACAGTAAAGTGACACGACTCCTAAAACGACAATAATTGTCGTTCAATATAAACGTCACTTGGAATGAGGGTGAATGAATGTTCATATTTAAATCTAATTATGAGGATAATTACTTTTTATAAATTTGATCGCATTTTGCTTAAAAACGAGTGTTTCATGCGGTTTCTTATAAAGCTTTTTTTTTTATTACATTTATATTTACACTAATTTTTGGCTTAAAATGCGCTCCCCGTTTTTATCAACGCTCGAACAGTTTTAAGCTCGTTTTCGTAACATGAAATCAAATCTTGTCTTACCACAGTCGCTTGGTCGCCCAGAATGTGGATAAAGAATTCGCCGGCCATTCCCCAAAACCTGAAAGAACGAAACGCGATCATCAAGAGTGAGTTTATTTAAATAGAGAAATGACTCTGGTTGTTAAGAAAAATATGCAAAATATGCACCACAACTCCACATTCTTCTGTAGAAATATACTGGAACGGAACATGAGGACATTTTTAATAATTGCTCCTTGTTAACACATTCAAATTTCTGTTACAAAAATGCCCACATTTATGTTGACATGTAACTCATTTAATAACAAGTGTTATTATAAACAGAAAATACATTTTAAGGGCTTGCGACATTGGCCAATGGATCTTTTTACTTTTAAATAAACTGTAACATTCGCGATATATTTATCAAGGGGAAGGCATTCGGCCAGAAGTTTGCTGCGGAGTTTTGAGTGTAAACGAACAAACGAAGATTGAAAAGATTATAATTATTAATAAGAGCATTGATAAAGTAATCTTCAAACAGCCTCTACATATATTCAAGAAATCCGCATAAATAAAACAGTCAACATAAGGTTCATCCTCTACAACATATAATTTATTATATTTAAAAAAAAGGCGCTTAAAGTTATACAAATTATGAACAACAACTGTGGAAAACCCTAACTAGTCTTGTCATCAAGCTCTGATGCCACTATAACCACACCGAATATGCCGATTCTGATTCATTTTCATGTCCTTGTTTATCAACACCGTGCAGTTCATCGGCACTGGCCAAAAAATCGACTGGTTCATCATCTGCCTGCTGTTGGCCACTTGCAAGGCAAAACAGATACACAATAATAACTATTGTTATTCCGATGGCTGGACGCATGTTTAACTTGTTTAGTATGCAATTCGATTGAACTGTGTAACATAATTTGAAATTGCCTGTGAATTTATACGATAAAAATGCGAGCAATTCGATGCATCTTTTGGAACTTGGTTTGTTGCATTCAATAAGGAAATATTTCATCTGTGGGATGTGTAAGGCAACGCCACTTAATACACCAATCAAACTCTATGCCCTATCATTTCCACTCACATTGTTAACCTCACTTACCCATCCTATCCCCTTCTACACATCCTTTTTCTATCCATGAATTATTATTGTTTTCAGTCGTTTTGACTTACTCCGTGCGAACAGTATGGAATAAAAGTTAATTTGAGAAAACTAACAAATGTTCCAACAATTACATAAGTGAGAAATGCTGAAATGTTTAAAATGTCCAAACTTGCTGACTTTTTGTGTAAAATGAAGATTCATCTGTCAAATCAAACTGAATCAGTCTACAAATTTGTTGAACTCCACGTTGCATTCATTTAATCACAATCTAATGTCTCAAGTGGTCCTGAGAGAGCGCGAAACCAATTAGCCTCTTAATGATCCCCAGTAGTATATTAGATGATTCAGTAAAATATTATAATTGATTTTTGAAGTCACTGTCCTATGTCCATTGTTGCTAAACTGGAAATTCTGCCAGTAGTTATTGGCACACCAAGCCGAGTTCATGGCTCTATTGAATTAATAATAATTTATTTGCTACCCAATATTATTATTTGTATTTTGTATTCTTCAAATCCGGTTACGATTAACACTTTCGAATTCCATCTTGTCTGAAGCGAAGTAATAATAATTAAATCAAAGAAAAATATTTACTATACTCGTAGTGTAGTTTTTTATTGTTGGAGACTGGATTAAAAGTTGCCGGTTAAAAAGTAAACAGTGCAATATCGACGCAAGTGACATTTTTGTAAATGTTGGGAAATGACGTTCAAAGTTTTACATCTTTTATGAAACAACATAGTGCACTATAAACGAAAAAGTGCCCTCTCTCGGCAACTAGAAAAGATACACCAAAGAGAACTGGAAATTTTGAAAATTATGGCGTTATTAACTCTTTTTTAGAAAAAAAAAATGCATTTACGCCATTATTGCACCGGGTGGGTGTGCGATTGGAACTCCCAAATCTATCTGTACTGTCACTGTCAGTCGCTGCAGATGACTGGAGGTTTTTTTTTCAAATGTTTTAAATTGGTTTATTTTTTTTTTAATTTAGGACCAATATTAACAATATTTTTATTACCGAATATGAAAAATCTTAAACTGCAGATTGGATGTTCTACTATACGCTTAGAGTATCCTTCGCCTTTCTCCCCCTTCATTTTTTTAAGAACTCTAACTTACAACCATTTAATCGTTTTAATTTGAATTTAATTTTTTCGTAGAATAGTTTTTGTGTTTGAATGTGTTTGGCATTTTTTCAAAGTGACAACTCTTCTTCAATCTGTCAAAATTTAGTTGTTGAAAAATGCTATCTTAAATTTTGTTGAGATTTTTTGTACAGTGCGGTACAAGTTTAGCTTAATTTATTCTTTGAAGACATTTTTGCATAGGGGCTTAATAAATTATAGCGCGAACAGCATACCTACTACTTTACCAAAAAAAATCACTCGCTAAAAAGTACCGAATGCGGACGATTTTTAATTGCAGTTATTTTTAAAGTTTAACGAAACAACTATTCCGAAAATATGATTAATAAATAATTCTATTCTGATACTTGGCTTGGGCTGCAAGAAATATTTTAAATATACAACCTAATTTAAAAAGTTGTATATTTTTCGAAATTCCACAATCTCTTCTGTTATAAAGGGTAAGCATTCAAAGTTTTTAAACCATTTTAAACCAAGATAAAAATACTAGGTATATGAATGTGCTACAATCACAAGCTAAATCGATCTCTTTTATGTAGGTAGGTAGCTCAGCGTGCTTGCTATCCAAGTCGATATTTCAGTTGTATAAAGGAAGTAACCACCTTCTTAAAAAACATTCAAAAAAGAACTCTCAGTATTGGATAAGCGACAATAATATTGGTAACAGCTTTATTTAACCCTCAGTTTGTGGTCTGTCTCAACAGATCGTATTATAGGCTTTCCCCAACATAGTCTAGAAAAGTAGTTCCGAAAAACAGCGCGACGATCTATTTTAAGTAAAATTAGGTAGCTTCATAACCTGAACCTCTACCAATAAAAAGTTGGAAGTCCGTGTTGACATATGTCACGACCGTCCTAAATAATTTCTTAAAACAAAATGGCTGACTTCTACATTATACAGATTCATGAATTGTATAAAAGATCACAAAATAGCAGACTCAAATATTAGGCAACCAGCGTCAAATTCGATCGTAATTATGATCCTACTTGTATTTCAGTGCCAGTGTCAGTAAAAGTCTCTCAATATTACAAATTAAAAGGACATTTAGAGAGTTGTTGTCATGTTTTTTAAGCACTGAAACCATGTGCATAAGAACTATGTAAGCTGTACTACAAATGAGTGAAAGAGCTGCTATCATGTGCTCAAGCTTTCTCTACGCCAACCATCCGTACAAAAAAAAAGCAGGTGGACTATACAAAACCCATGTAATTAAGTTACCCGAGCTTCAATATCCCGCATATTTTTTGTTTCTGTTTCCATTGCCATGGTTTGTTATCCCTACACCATCCGCAATTTTTATTAGGCGAGATGTTGGCTCGCACCTACTACAGTCTGTTGCTGTACTATTCGTAGTGCCTCTTCCTGTTAAGGGATCTTTTTCAGTTTTATTTTTTTAATCATAAATATTCCTAGGTAGTTATCTCTTTCCATTTGGCGCAATGATATAAAAAAAACGAAGGATTTATGATTTTTTTATCCCTCTCGCTCGGATTTTAGAGACGACACAGTTGTGTTTCGTAGACCACTTGAAATATTTGCAGGTTGTTGGCCTACAAGGGAGAGTAATATATTAAATAACTATTTCCATAGGCACATTTGCAACAGTAATATATATGTAGTTGCAGTTTTCCATGGGACGTTACTCCCTTTTGTTTGTTTTACTTCTTTTTATTTGCTTCGAAATTATAAGTTTGGTCCCTGAATAATTTAAAATAGGGTGCCATTACAAGTGGGTTCCCTTTTTATGACATTTATTTTGGTTACGATTTTAAGTAAGGCTGTATTTCAATTACGCTCAATTTAATAAGTGACGTTAAATTTTGTCTTGTTTTGTTTGGGTGCCAAAAACTTGAAAACGACTGGACCAAATCATACATATTCTTTAGTTCGTAACAAGTTTAGAAAAAAATGCGGAAATTTATCAACATTTAATTTTTCATTTCAATTCCATAACTGTTTAACAGGTGGCGCTGTGGTCGTTCTCGAAAAATTTTGTGGATGGGTATGGTTGGTTGCAACTTGATAAATAGGATCATTTACATAATACTATACATGGACTGCTAGCAGGCAATTTTTCATTGAAGCAAACACAAGCACTAGCTCGTTTGGTTCACGGCGGAGAGAATTTCATCGAACAATTCGTGCGATTTTTTTTAAAGTGCTAAGTATATCATCTGTTGTAGAAAGTTCGAAATAATTTGAATAAATCGTTATTTTGCGCAGTTGCCATTTTTATACAATGGATAGCACTGTGTTTTATGTAAAAAATAGCAATGGCGCGCAGAGTTTGTATGAAACTGACATTTCACTAGCAGTCCACTTATAGTAGGTATGGCAATGGATAGGATAGCTTTGTACCCAGTAGGTTGCCAATAAAATGTTAGCCACAAAAACTATAAAAATTTAAAACCTTGGATTGGACTGCGTTATAGAAACTTTTTATTTTGGTTTGGTTTTTTAGCTTTCTCTGCACAAAACAAAATCGAAAGGCCATTTCTCGATACTTATGGGAGCTAAAATTGTAAAATCTAAAACTTTGTCCTAACAAAGCACTTTGCAAACAATAAGCGTTATAGGAAAACGGCGAATGGCACTTACCATAAAACAAAATTATTAAAATACTATATCTAAACATTTAGGAAGCCTTGACATTTTCGAAATGCCATTCTACACAATATGTGGCGGTATTTAAAATGATACGTTGCACCTTCCTTAAAAAAAGATCTTTGCAAAATGTTCTATTTCTTATCTTATCTTATTTTCAAAAATTGAGTATTATTCCTACAAAAAATATAATAATGTTGTTAAGTATTAATTTAATGTAAAACCCCGCCCCCTTCACCAATAATTGAAAATAACCTCTTTTTTTCAATGTTTTTGGATGTTTATGTATTTTTTTTTTGCCTATCACCTTTGCTCCAAATTATCTACTTTTTAAAAACTGCTGAAATGGTTAAAAATTACAAGATTTACATATACGTATTTACAATAAATAAATAACAAATCGCCGCCTTCAATTATAATACTTGTGCCTTCCCACATTCCACTTTCAAATCAACTGCAGTAAGAGCTTTCGAAAAAGTCTTAAATTCAATTTCGTACATTACACATTCAAAAAATATAAACATTACGTCCGAAAATGTCTGTGCACTTAATTTGAAATTTATGCAAACGCAGTACAATTTTATGTGCATGGCTGTGTATTAAAGTGTATAGAAAATTTCATTTCACAAACTCAACTATTGCAACCACTTTTGGAATTCAACAGCTCATGATGCACTAGAGTTACCATAAAATAATCATTACGATGAGAGTGTACTAGTATATTATGCGACTTGCTGCGCCACTGCTATCACTATACCGCTACAACTACACAATATACATGTGAAAAGATGCAGCGCAATAGGGAATCCAACGGTATACCAGAGTACAAGACACAATAACACATCGCATAAAGATGGAATCATCGTAATAATAATAAAAATAACAATAAAAGTTGTTCACCCATTCACTGTGAAGTTGGATTTGTTATAAATGGATACACATCCATTGCTGACTATTGTAAAGTTAAAACAGTTAACCGCTATAAGGGATATACGCTGTTAGGTATATGTGGATATATATTATATTTAGGTAGATTTTACAAAAAAGATTTATGCATAGTTATGTGCTTTTATTTATGTTGTACTTCAGCAATTCGATAAAAATATCTGAGAAGTTGCTCTGTGCAATTGTGGGGAAGAATGACCGTTTCATTTCCAAAGTGTTCCCTTTTGACAGATCTTCACAGAATCGTTGTCTTCTTTTAGTTTGTCGATCGAAAACGGTTCACTTCAGGCCCCAGTTATAGCTATCATTGAAATGCATCATTGGAACAAATCAGTGGAATTGTGGTAACATTTTTTTGACAAGTCAGTTAAAGCCATCATTGAAAAATTGCTGTCAGTTGAAGGACCTGTCAGTGAAATTGAACAGAGGTTTACATTTTTCGAGGTTAGAGTTGATCATTGAACGCAAAACTGACAGCTGAGAATAGAAAGAGAATCGAACACATCAGTGAAACGATTGGGTTCAAAATTTGAGAAACGAAAATCAGCTGTTCATTGAAATTGATTTCAATCAGTGAAATAATAAAAGTGGATTTAAAGAAAATTAGTAATTTCAAGTGGCTGCCTCGAATTAGCGCATTCTGTCAATTCAATCTTCCAAGACCTTGTTGATGGTTTGGGGCTGTAGCTCACGGATTGCTTGGATGATATTGGCCTTAAGTTCTTGAATAGTTTCCGGATTGTTGGCATAACATCGGTCCTTCACGGTTCCTCACAAAAAAAAAAGTCTAAGAGGTCAGATCGCAGCTCCGGACGGCCAATTGACATCGCCACGACCGCTAATAACAAGATTTGGGAATTTGGTGCGCAAAAGATCGATTGTGGCATGTGCTGTGTTGCATTGTGCGCCAACCTTCATGAACCAGAGGTCGGCCAAATTCATGCCTTCAATTTCAGTAAAAAATAAGTAGGTTAACATGGCTCTAAAAAGCCCACCGTTGGCGTTGACCGAAACGTTGTTCCCAGCCTCATTTTCGAAGTAAAATAGTCCAATGATGCCACCACTCCACAATCAGTACCAAACTGTCACTATCTGTGGATGCATTAGCTTGTAGACAATAACGTGCGGGTTTTCCGAGCCCCAGATGCGGTAATTTTATTTTGTGAGATGACAATGCGCCTCGTCAGAAAACTTATTTTCAAAAAGCGCACTCATTTCGTTCCACGGAGGTATGATACTGACTTTCGGTCAAGATTTCGAGCGGGAAACAGCTGTCATTGTTAAAATAACCTATGATTTAAAAAGAAACCACTAGATGGCCCACCCGTTCAACAACATTTTTAATATTTTACTCAATATCGCTGTTTGACTGAATTGTATACTGCTCTCAGAAGACAACAGGAACAATTTGAATATTAAAGCCGCCCCTACCTCCTTCAATTTTGTATATAAAAATTTCATCACACAATTCAGCATTCGATCAGATATTCGGTAAACTCTTCCTCAATCCCCTGTGACAGCATAGGTTAGGTTAGGTAGATGGGTAGGTAGAGCAGGGCGTACCCTGCAATACCACACTTAGGTCCTCGTGGACCCATTGTGATGCCCGTTTTTTGGGGGTTAACCGCTGGTGTTGTATCGGTTGTCCTCTTTCCCTTCCTCAGTGTGGTTAACAGACGCTGTCCAGCCATCCCGACGTCCTCAAAAACCTGTGAAGATCAGACAGTGAGACATCAGAAAGTTCTTGTAAGTCTTGGAAGTAGTATCTCCCAAGTGTTCTGTTCCTCAAGTGACCGAGACTCGGACAGTGACAAAGGAAGTGAGGTGTGTCCTCGTGGACTTCCTCGTCTCCGCAGCCTCTGCATATGTCGTCATCTTTGAGATTAAGTTTCATTGTGTGGTTTCTTAGGAAGTTATGACCAGTTAGAGCCCCTACTAGCCTAGATAGTGAAGACCTGCTAAACTGTAAGAGTTTATTGGTCCGGCCACTGTTATATTCTGGCCAAAGCTTCCGCGATATTTCACAGGTAGGTAGTTCTTTCCACCTGTTGTTGGTTTTCATACGAATCTTGTTTTCCACCCGCTCTCTAAGGTTGCAAAGCGGTGGCTTGATCGACTGAAGTGCTCTGTCATGGTCCATTGCGGACCCAATTCTCGCCAGTTCATCCGCCCTCTCATTGCCGGTTATGTCGCTATGTCCAGGGACCCAGCAGAGATTCGTGGTGTGCTGCAAGCAAAGAACCTTGAGCTCTTCGCGGCAGCGTTGGACTAGTTTGGATTTTATTTCATGTGCAGAAACTGCTTTTATAGCCGCCTGGCTATCAATAAAGATGGTAATATCCCTACGAGGTATTGCCAAAATTGACAACCTACGGGCCGCTTCCGCGATAGCCAGCACCTCCGCTTGGAACACACTACTACTATCAGGTAGCCTGATTGAGCAGTGTATGTTTAATTCCTCAGAGAATATGCCGGCACCGGTTCCACAGTCCATCTTTGATCCATCCGTGTAGATGGATATTGATTTCCTTTTCGTGGGTTCATTGGTATTCCATTCCTCTCTACTCGGGAATGAGCAGGAGAATGGTATGCCGAAGTCCAGATGGGGAGTCATATAGTCAGAAGTGACATTTCCTAAGTATTTACTTAAAATCTGTGCATGCCCGGAATTGTAGTGGTTCCAAGTGTAAGCTTGGCTTATCCTTAGGGCACTTTTAGCAGCAGACTCTTCCATGTATAGGTCCAGAGGTGTCAAATTGAGAATTGCCTCTAGTCCCGCCGTAGGTGTGGTTCTCAATGCGCTGGTCGTCCCTATACACGCAATTCTTTGTATTTTAGTCATTAACCTGAGATTGGTTGCCTTGCGCGCGGCTTGCCACCAGACTACGCTGCCATATGTGAGTATAGGCCGCACGATCGCCGTGTACATCCATAAGATAATTTTGGGGTTAGGTCCCCAGCTCTTACCAAAGATGCGGTTGCATGCGTAGAAAGCATTCGCTGCTTTCTTCACTCTTTCATTGACATTCGGTTTCCAATTGAGTTTCCTATCAAGGATAATTCCTAAATATTTCGCACTGTCTGCTACTCTTAGGGGTGTTCCATCCAAGATTGGTGGTTCAAATTGTGGTATTATTCTCTTATTCGTGAACAAGACAAGCTCAGTCTTCTGGGGGTTGACCCCAAGGCCGCATTGTTTTGTCCATGAACTTAGCACCCTAAGTGAGTTTCCTAACAGGTCGCTTAAGGTCGGTAGAAACTTTCCTTTAGCAAGAATAACTACATCATCTGCATATGCAGTTACTTTAACCCCCATATTGTTAAATTTCATTAATATTTCATTAATGACAAGGACCCAGAGTAAAGGGGAGATGACTCCTCCCTGTGGAGTGCCTCTTGACGCAGTTACTCGGAGTTCAATGTCGCCTAATTTTGCGTTGATGTTTCTTTCACTGAGCAAGCTTATGATTACATTTGTGAGAGATTGATCAACATTCAAGTTCTGAAGTGCTCTCTTTACTGCGCACGTTTTCACGTTATTGAAGGCTCCTTCAATGTCCAGAAACGCGGCCAGTGTGTATTCTTTGTCATTTAATGACTTCTCTATAGTGCTAACAACCTCATGCAATGCAGTCTCCACCCCTCTGCCTTTCGTATAGGCATGTTGAGCTGTGGACATAACACTATCATCCAGTCGACCACGTATAAAGATGCTCATTAATTTCTCAAATGTTTTAAGAATGAATGATGTCAAACTTATAGGTCTGTAGTCTTTGGCAGTGGTGTGGCTTGATTTTCCCGCCTTCGGAATGAAGACAACCTTGACCTCTCGCCAGGCGTTAGGAATATAGCCGCATTCCAGACTGCGAATGAAAATTCTTTTTAGGACCGGTATAATGGTGGTCTTAGCTTTCTGGAGCATGATTGGAAAAATCCCGTCGCATCCAGGGGATTTGAACGGAGAGAAAGTATCTATTGCCCAGTTAAGTTTTTCTACGGTTATAAGTTCTTTTGGAACAGTCGCTATTGTGGTAATATCTCTTGACAAGTTCGTCTGGTTCGGGGTGCAACCCGGAAAATGAGTCCGTAGTAACAGACTAAGAGTATCTTCACTTGATTGTGTCCACTCACCATTAGTGTCCTTGAGATAACCTGGAACCGCTGATTCTTTGCATAATATTTTCCTAAGTCTGGCTGATTCTGTGGTAGTTTCAATACTGCTACAGAACATGCGCCATGTTGAGCGTTTAGCACTAGTAATGGCCTTTTTAAATTTTCTTTGGCCGTCTTTATAAGTATCCCAGTCGGTCTGGGAATTAGTGGCCTTTGCATGATTAAAAAGAGCTCTAGTTTTCCTTCTTAGTTGAAGGAGATCTTTCGTCCACCATGGTGGAGACTTCCTATTCTTTATTGTCCGTAAGGGACAGGCCTTGTCGAAGGCTTTACTCAGAATTTGGTTCAACATTGTTGATGTTGCTTCGATTTCTTCTGGCGTTTCTGTTTTTTGCAGATTCAGTGTCCGCCCAAATTTTGTTACTTCGGATAAGAAAGTTTCCCAGTTGGTCAATCTAGGGTTTCTATATTTGCCTAATGGGACATTCTTTTCGTTAATATGAAATTCTATGATTCTGTGATCTGAGAAGGATGGTTCTGACGAAACCTTCCAATCCTGCACAGAAAGGGTCAGCGAGTTACTTATAAGAGTAATGTCAAGGACCTCGCGTCTGTTCCTTGTTATAAAGGTTGGTTCGTTGCCAACATTGGCTATTAACAAGTTGTTTTTAATTATAAATTCTAAAAGGGACTCACCACGGACATTGATGTCGGAACTACCCCACAGTGTATGATGGGAGTTGGCATCACAGCCTAAGATCACGTCCCATTTCCCACGTTCTGCTGCTTTAATCAGTGAGTCAGTTTGTTCGGACGGTGGACTCAAAGATTCGTGCGGCATGTATATGGCCGCCAGTACCAGTGTGTTTTTACCCTCCCTGTCCCATCTGACAACTGTCTGGTCGGTATCGCTGAGGCTAGGTAGGAGAAAAAGTTTAATCTGTTTTTTGGCGACAATGCAAGTTCTAGACTTACCATTTTCTGGTGTATTGCTGTAGATAAGCAAGTCTTTGGAGTTCAACCCTCTTATATTCCCCCGGTAGGTCCAGGGTTCCTGTATTAGGGCGATATCGACCTTCTTGGTTTCCATGAGGAGAACTAGATTGGCGCTGGCCGCCTTACTGTGATGAAGATTTATTTGCACTATCTTCATCACGGGAAGTCTCTTCTTCTTTACCATCTTTTTGTGTCGCCGCAACCAGCCTGAGTTTACAGCGCGTTATGCCTACGCGGACTTTAAACTCTCGCTTACGGAGCAGCGGTAGCGATTTGTGGCTAAGGAGTATAGTGACTTCCATGCCATTTTCTGTGTACTCGCCCGTTTCCAGGACTTTCCACTCCCTGCTTTGGAGTTCCGGATTGAGGAACTGCAGGTAGCGTTCAATCCTTTCCGCGGGTAAGTACGGTCCTCGGATAAGTATTCGGCCTTTAGGTCTTGTGATGTTTAGGATCTCCTTCCTGTCCACCACGCACAACTCGGCATTTGGCCAAGGGGCAACAGTGTTGAGGACGAAGTTCCTTAACCAAGCCAGAGTCTCATTGTCATCACACTCCATGACTTTAAACCCTTTGAAAGTGGTTATTTGTCCAAAAAGTGGAATTTTTCCTTCTGCCTTCACGATTGCGTCATTGACACCGTCGAGAATGCGTTGTTCTAATAGTTCCCATTGGTTACCGGAAAGTTTTCGATTCGGATTTCCAAGGTCGACAATTGCGACACGAAGACTTTCTTTCACCTTCTCTGAGAATCTCGGTTTTTTAGCCTGCCTGCCTACAACCGGGGAGATAGTATCATTGTGCCTACCTCTTTTAGAGACTCCAGGAGCGTTCCCAGATTTGGACGTATCCTTATCCGGGACAGCTCTAGGTAGCCCGAGATCGGCCGCAGTCGAGGTGAAAGGCAAGCGGCATTTCGCCCTCGCATCGACCAGTCTCTTGCTAGCTCCTCCAGAGGTATGCACCCTACTTCCTGCTATCTTTTCCCTAATAGGCAGAACTTTCCTGGAGCAGCCAGGTAACTGCTCATCCTTGGACGAATCCTTAGATGAGCCGTCAACTGGTTTACCGGGATTTGACCTACTCAAGGCGGAAGGCAAGCGGCATTCCTCCCTTGGTCCAGTCAACTTCCCTTTGCCCAGTAGGTTCTGCTTCCTGCCTAGCTGGCTGCTGCGCCATGCTCCTTCCGTATGGTTAAGGATCTCACGAGCCTGTGACAGCATACAATTAAGCTCTTTTCTAGCTGACTTCAAGTCCATCAAAGTTCACACAACAAATGCATATACCTCAGGAGCACAGGGCACAGCTGCATCATACTACGAAACTATCGAGTAGTAAACATGAAAGAAAAATTAAAACTCAAGTGCTCTTAAAAACGTGAGCACAGGTTTTCCGAAAACTTAAACTTTATTTAATAACTCTCAACAAACCTGAAATTTCATAAAACCCACACAGCCAAACCCACTCTCAATATATTGGAAACGAAAATTGATAAAATATCTTTCAAGTGCAGATTATTCTGCGTACCCATGGAGCTATAAAATTTCTTTAGTGGAAAGTAACGAGATCAACGCAAGCGACTTCCGTGAGACGAACGAACAGACGAACACTCCAGATCCAGACTCCCCCTGGCAGGATTTTGGATAGAGAAGTAAAAAAAAAACTCCAACACAAACTCATGCGAAAAATCAAACATGAAAAATATCCCAAGGGATACGTTCACGTATTATATTTCATTTGTTTGTGTGCGCGCAGTATAGAGAGACAGTACACACCTATGCATATTTATTCATTTTGATGGCGGTGTCGGAATTTATGCTAATGCAACGATTTTTACCTTTCAAGTGAATCTATCTCCGACACCCGTTCCGCACACCTGAGTGCATGTGCGAAAATAACCACCACGCCAGAATTTCTCCATAGCTCCAGCTGTTCTACCTGCGAAGGTGGTGTTTTCTTTTCTCAGCGAGGGAATGCTTCAGTGGCAACGAGGATTATGCAAATAAAATTATGTACCAGTTTTTGGCGTATACTCGGGTTTGGTGGTGCACATGATTTTCAATTCAATGCAACTTTGCGGTGTATGAGTGGGTGCATCTGGGTGGTATTTCAATATGGAACGAATATTGTTCAACTGTAGTAGTTCTACCTACGTATGATACCAATTTTATTTCGATTGTAAGATCTGTTGTGGGTATGGTATTTCGATGGGGTAATCCTAAGTAGTAGCGTGTAGTACCTACCTTTTCGAGGATATCATTAAGTGTTTGAGTAACATTATGCGCTTCCAATAATAGGGTTGGTTTTTGATTGTTTGTGCAGAGATATTTTTATTATCTGTTGTATTATTTGAAATAGTAGTTTTGATAAATCATACTTGCTAACTTTAGTACTAACGGGTATGGGTTCATTTGTTAATGTCCACCCAAAGAATTTGTCCTGGTTAATTAACGTAAAAAAAAGTTTTGAAAATACGTGGCTAGATAATATATGACAGAGTGATGAAAGTTAGCAGTCAAGAATGACAGTTTAAGAAAAGGAACAGTGGGAACGTTCAAGTATCTAGTTTAGTTAGTCTGACAGCTGACTGACTTAATGTATATCAGTTTTGATTGGCCTAGATCGGTCGCATGGGCAGCCGTGTCAGTTGACGTTTATGGAGGGGTAGCCGACAAATCTAGTCAAGAAATTCCTGACTGAGTACTAAGTTGACAGTTCGCATATGTGGCTGACGTAGGAAAAGTGACGTTCCCAACCAATTTGCGGTCAGGTTACATCTACTCCCGACCAATCTAGTCGCCTTAAGACAACTAAGTTTTTGAATGTACCCAGTGAGTACACAAACTAATCAAAAAGAGACAGTAGGACTGTTCCTTTACTTTTGTAGTAAAAATGGGAAAGACTGTCAAAATGACAGTGGAGGGTATGAATTCTTATGAAACGCAAAAGTTAAGGAACGCTTTTGTAGTAACCTGTAAAAAATGACAGATAGTTAACCCATTAAAATGCCAAATAGAACAACAAATTCAAATCAGCTGTCAATCTTCAGGCGACTGACAGTTGTTTTACTTACGCAAAAAAATTTGTTGAGTAAAAATTTGTAAGAGGGGAAATATCTTTCTCTCTCGAAGCCGCTCTCTTTTACGAATTTTTCGAGTTGAGGAACGACAATTGAGTAAAATGCGTAAGAATTCGTAGAAATTCCTAAGATTCAAAAGTAAAGGAACAGACCTAGTATGCGCTTTGAAAAACGTTCAAGAAGAATGACGTACGCCTCGTCAAAGTCTTATGTAGTGCACGGTCAAAGTTTAACTTAAAACTCCAACGTCATCTTTACCTTTAGGTTCGTTTAGCACGACGACTGTTTCAAGAAAGAACAATCAGGCTGTATTATCATTATCCTCAAGTAAATTTGACTTCATTCGCTTGAAAATTAAACGTACGTTTCTCTTAATTTTTTTTTATTGTAGATATAATTTATTTCAAAAAGCTCACATCAAATTATCTCTATTGTTTTAAATAAAGTCCTCGAGTGGAAGCATAAGAAATTACATTTTATATGATTTTGCGTCGCAATGTAAGGACTAAGGACTTAATGCTGGGACATAACGTTTATCTGTCCTTGACCTTTATTACATTCGTTGTCATTTCTCTGTCAATTTAAATTAATATGGACGTGCAGCAATAAAGTCCTGTGAAATTTAAGCAAATAATGGGTTGTAAAATGATGTAATTTATTTGACAGCTACATTTTGATCGCCTGACTTTTGTTACTTTTGTTACTTTTTAATTTGTTTTCATATTGAATTTCAGGATTCAAACGAATTTGGAGAGGAATTAGAAATAGTCTGGAAAATGAACCACATTTAACGAACAAATTGATTTGAAAAGTTTTCTTATAACAATAGCAATTTCATGTATAGCAAACATATACTCACTTGTGCAACAATTTGTTCAACTTGAACCATGTAAACCAATTCAGGTAAACATACACATCTGGAATTCCTCAGCTTAAATGTATAACAAAGCAACGAGACTGATGGATGGACGAAAGTTCGATGAAGGAATTCCACACACAGCGAGATACCTAATTGAACTTCATTGTAACATCTGTTTGTACAAATGCCATTGCAACCAAAATTAAATAATTTGTCAAAATCACATAAAATATGTACACATGAAACAAGTTTACAAAGTCCGTAGGTACAAAGAACACGCTTGCGGTAGAGGTGTGGTAAGAGCTTTACTTTTATTGGAACTTCCCTATCTGTATCGCCAGTTGAAAATCAAGCATTAAAGAAAGAAGAACTCAAAGTTTGAAATACAGTTGTGTTTCCTTGACATTTCGCACGATGGAAAGTTTCTTCACTAAGTGAGCGAAATACGACCATGGCTTATTGGAAAAGTTGTTTTCCCGCACAACAACAAGAAGATAGCGAAGTGTAGGTAACATGTAAGAGGTCAGGACTTTATGGAATTCTTGTGCAGTATAAGGAATTCTCGAAATGTGAACAAAGAAAGGAGATATCAGAAATCGGACACGAAAAAAAGGAAATTAAAAATAAACTATTTGGAAAAGACAGAAAAACCTTTAAGGAAATCATAATGCGATTAATTTGGAAGAAGGTTTTTACTATCTTATCTTATTTTACTGTGGCATTTCTCCTGATATCGAAAATTGTTTTTCCAAAGTGTAAAATTCAGATAAAATCGGGGAAAAGTCATAAATTATAAAACTAGTGAAATTTATCTAAAATATCAGTAAAAACGTAACTTAAACATTTTAGGGTCATGGGATAAAAAAAAATGATACAAAAACTGTAACAAAATTTAATCAAAATCAAGTAATTTAGTCCACATTCCACAATATCTCATACTTATAAGGAAATTGTCAGTTTTGTTCATAAGACACGAGTCTGACAGTTAGTTCTACTCTTAAATGTATAGATTTAGCTGAAATCTATTAAAAGAGCCTATTTGCACTGACAACGAGCTGAAAGTTGTGCTTTTTTTTTACTGTTGTTGGTGCTATTTTCTTGCACAAACAAAAGCTTTTTAAAAATGATCTAAGCCCTTACACTTACTGTGAGAAGGAAACGCTTTTTATTTAATTTAAGTAATGCGTCTTCCGAAATTTGACAGTTGATAGCCGCCATATTGTTTAAAATACATCTGTCAAATGGCTATCATTTATTCAGTCATTTTTGTCAAATCACCATGGACGAACAACACGTGCAAATGATAAAATTAGGTTTGTTTGACGTGGGCCCTAGTGGCACTGGGTTAACCCTAATATGTGCGATATAGCACTGAACTCGCCCTGTATTCGACATGATTTCTAGGGCGCCCTAGTTGTGCCCTAAACTGACCCCAGTTAATTTGTCGGGGCAAGAATTCAGTGCCGAGTTTCTCTGTCATTTTGCTTGCTGTCATTCATTTTTCAATGTAAAACTTTAGGGCAGAATATTTTGCGTTCGATATAGTAGCCGAATTTTCAGGGTTATGCAGGGTTTTGGACAGGCGGGAAAATTAGCTGACACTTTTCAGTGCGCACTACTCGTTCTACTCTAATTCTATAGATTTAGTTGCAATCTATTACAAAAGCCTATTTGCACTGACAACGGGTTTAAGCTGAAAGTTGTGTTTATTTTATTGTTCTTGGTGGGCTTTGCGCTATTTTCTTGCACAAGCAAAAGCTTTTTAAAAATTATCTAAACCCTCACACTTATTGTGAGGAAGAAACACTTTTTATTGAATTTATGTAAAGGGTCTTCCGAAATTTGACAATTCATAGTCGCAATATTGTTTAAAATACATCTTTCAAATTGGCTGTCATTTATTCAGTCTTTTTTGTCAAATCACCATGGACGAACAAAACGTGCAAATGATAAAATTGTTCTATCAAAATGGGAGTTCTGAACGGGAAAATTGGACAATTCGAATGACCGCCACCCATGAAAGCCGCGGCGATCATTTGAACGATCATATTCCATATATAATGGCATCGATAGGTATTTCAAACGAATAAAGAATTTCTATGGTATCTCGCTTGCAATTTGTTATATTTAAATTTAAAGACAGAAAGCGCTTAAAAAAATACCCTTTAGTTAATAATAATTTGATTTTACTTTCGTTTATTTATTTATTTACACATTTTCTACATTCAACAGATTCATTAAAGCCAACCTCCTACTAAAGTTAGCACCTACTTACCCCTTAAAACCCTCAGCTCAGTAGTTCAACACACTAATCTAACATGGTTAATAAATGACTCAGGTCTAATAAAAAGGTTAACCTTTAGAAAACCCCCCCAGCAAAACGCAATCTCAACCTCTGCAACCTAAGGACTTTGTGTTGATAAATGTTCGTATACCCAACAACTGAACTATAATTACATTCATACGGAAATAAACCTCGGAACGCATTAGGCGCTGTCCTATCATGCATGCATTTTAAAAAGCCTTAAGTACTCGTACCAACCTACATTTTATCTACAATCTACTTACTTATGAAAATTTATCGTTGACTTGTGGCAGCAGATAGAATAATATTTAATAATGCAGACAATTTAAGCTCTCACGCTAACCTACTTGTGAGGAATTGTTTTATAAAAAAATGTCGGTCAATGAAAGCCATAAACATACTCCTGAGACAATTGTGAGCGCTTATTATTTTGCATCAAAATAAGACACTTAAATAGGCCATAAGTCCTTCAGTTACACAATTGTTTAATGTTTGAAAAATAACTACATAAATTTTACACCTCGTTTTCCATTCTTACACATCACAAATGTCATGCATTCTCCATGCACAAGTTGAGAACTACTGATAATCCAAATGACATTTCAAACACTCTCACAATGATTCCCTTCCCTTTTTCATTTCGTATACACTGGCGTATTAACGTAATCTTTGACTACAACCCAGAAGGCCGAATAGGCAATCACCAACCTGCCAGCAGGAAGCTTAAGCATGATATAAAATCACTCGAAGTAAAGGTATCAATAGTAGGTACTTCCTTCTTATATGTACGTTGAGTATAGTTCAAGGACGTGTTTCAATAGTCCAGAAGGCGGCTGTCACGTACATGTTAACCGTGTTCATAACAAGGATACACTGTCTAAAGGTTTCTGTTAGTGACGTTGTGTGTGGTAGTTGGTTTTTTCGAATTTAAATATTTTTTTTTATGCTATGCAAAGCAAAGTGAGTAATTCGAAGTCGGAAGGCTCTCCCAGATCCCAGCTCTCTTTCTCTTGAAACATTACAGCAAAATGTTAAAATTCATTACAGAGTTCATTGCCATAACATCTCTGTGAAACAAATATTGAACATTATTATAAAGTTCTTCAACAAAAATTTGTTGCAACTGTTAAGTTAAGATGTAGATGAAAGTGGTAACTTTTAACATACCTCTGTTAAGTGGCACAAATTATGAATGACTGTATTTCTGGGGTGAAGACACATGTGTCTGATGTAAAAAACATAATTTGGGTTTGTGGAACGCATGTTATGAAATGCATAAAATACTGGAGAAAATGGGGGAAATTCGGAGGAGAATTCTGTTAACTGAGTGCAAAATGTTATTAACAGTCAAATGGTTATGTTTAATTTTTAATGAATCGAATGTTGTTTTAAATGAATTAGGTATGCAAATGCATGTGATAATGTACTAGTCAAGTTCTAAGCGGCTAAAAATTAAGACTTTGTAAAGATTTACGATTATGATTATGTTAAATGAGCACGCAATTTATTTATCAATTCTGTTAAATTATAGAGGGGTACGTTGGTTATGGATAATAGAGTATTCCAGTAATTTTGATTAAGGACATGGGAACAAAACTGTACACGAATTTTTGTTGCACAAGTCACGTGTTGAAGTTTATATTCTGATAAAAAAGGATAAGTTTTTAAATGAATTTCATTTATTTTTATTTTATGAGGTTGTTGGTTATTGTTTGACTGTGGAGGGCGACCAATTGTTATTATTTCACCAGTCGCGGATTCTTCTTCCTAACTTGAGTCTCACTAAAGGAAGACGGCCGGCGGATGAATTTACCAGATTGAATCCTCATTATTATCAACTGACAGGAATCAGGATGGCAAATATGGACACGTCATACTTGAGCTACTTTATATCAAATTTAAGTCAATGCGGTTTAAATGGTTTTATTGGCATTGGAATATTCAGCTTTCTTCACCTAAGATTGCCTCCCTAAGTATGCCAAAAAATGAAAGATACGCGAACAGCTTCTGAGAAAAATGAAACCGGAACTGCAACATACTACTACGGCATGAGAATATGTTACTGTAATTTACCAAAGCCGCTTGTCGTCTGCCGTCACTAATTGGTATAAGGAAGATATTAGGTCTGTTCCTTTACTTTTGTAGTAAGAATGGAAAAGACTGTCAAAATGGCAGTGGTGGGGATAAATTCTCTCACAGAGAGAGACACTAACGAAAATGTTAGGAAACGCTTTTGTAGTAAACTATGAATAATGACAGATATGACAGATACTTAATTCAATAAATTTTTATTTCATATTCTCTAATGTCTACTTACCATTTTCAATACGATGGAATGTTCGAGGTGAACATTCAATATTTATTTTACCGCCTGTTGATACCATTTTAGTGCACAAAAAATCAAAACAAATGCAATCGAATGTCAAAAAAGACAAGAAATTTCAAATCAGCTGTGACTGACAGCTTTTCCACTTCGTACACCAAGAAATTTGTTGAGTAAAAATTCGTAAGATTCTCAGTGGAGGGGTAATATCTTTCTCTCTCGATGACGCTCCCTTTTACGAATTTTTCGAGTTAGGGAACGGCATTTGAGTAAAATTCGTAAGAATTAGTAAAAATTCGTAAGATTTAAAAGTATTATCAGACCTATTATCAGAGGCACAATAGACAGATGTCAAATTTATGTCATATTTACGGAATATTTCTGGAGTAAGTCATCAAAGTTCTATTTAACGTCGAATATAGGAAAACGGGCTATTCGGTAAGGCATTAGGTTTTCAATGCTTCGTGCACACATTGCGAGGGGCTAACGTGGACCCTGACTATTAACTTTTAGCAGAGCTTTAGAACTATCGTCTCCTCAAGGCGTATATAACAAAACGCCGGCACTTCTGTTGTTTGATAATATTATGTTTTTGGTTCCTGTCCCTTTTCTGGCAAAAGTATTCCTCAATTTGTGCACGAATGGATCTATTAATTGGTCTAAGTGTGCTGGCTTACGATCTAACCATGGACACAAAACCTTTGAGAAAGCTCCTATGCACATACTAACAAACGAATCTCTAAAAAAATTCTAATTAACTTATTTTCCAGCAAAATGAACTTCTTTAAATAACTCACCAAGGGTTCGCAATAATCCAACCGAGCTTAAAATTGTCAGCACACACAGAGTGCATCCGAAAGACGTACAATTTAGTTTCCGTTTGTGTTCTCCATTTTTTTTTTACCAATTTTAACTGCGCTTCCCTCCAATGTCTCTAGTCGTCATTAATCACAACATTATACCCCTATACTTTACGATTTAACATTCAGTCTCCATAGCCATTCCGATTCCGAGGGATATAATGTTCACTCCTTCGCTCAAATCCGCAATGATCCAAATCTTCCATCTGCTGAAACTTCGCTTAACTTCTTTTTTGTCCAGCATGAGCGGGATTTTCAGTGCGAACTGAAAAACTACTTACAATGATTAAGAGAATAAAAAGCGAAACTCTGTAGCAAAGTCCTTAGCGCAAAGATGCAGCGTGCTTAATGATGCAAGAGAATAAATATTTTCTCGTTTGAATCCCGAATTACACTCTTCCTTCAGTCTGGCTTCCCCAAATGGTGGTAGATGCAATGCAAATGTGATTGTCACAGCAGAAAAAGGATGTAGACGACGACGAATAGTTGCATTGCACTTCATGGGAATTAAATTAACCGAAATGAATAAAATTACAATAATTGAAGTTGCTACGAGTTGCTAGTAATGACATTTTTGTTAACCTCAAATGTTCGCATGGTTCGAAATAGGATGCGTTCAATTACATTTTGCATGTACTGCTTGCGGGTGGTGTCTGGTGTTGTGTATGTATTGGCTCGGTTGGCCAATGTTTCGAATTCGAATGCAGATAATATAATTTGGAGGCCCCAGTCTCCTGGACACACGAGTCGTTTCTCACCAAAGTGGCTATAACTTGAATGAAGAGTGACTGGTTATAGGAACGTTGTCCTAGAGTCCTACAGCAATCCTTAATATGGGAATTTTTAACCTTATCTTTATGTGTGCTCTCTCTCTAACTTGGTTTGCTCATTATATTGCGTAATTCACTATCAAAGATGTAAAACGTACCCCTCCCCGCGAATGGTAAACGAAGATATGGTTTTTCGCGGAATGTTCTTTGATACCTGTATTAATAACATCGTTAATTATTGAAAACGCTGACTAGTTGAGGCACGAAATTGCGTCGAAATGTGGTGTTGCCACAAAGAGAAATTTCCATGCGGTAGTAGGTATAGTATAGAATGATAATAATGTGCGTCAGATGTAAGATTTGTGTCCCTATGCGCGAGTAAAAAACGAGCACACCCGCAACGGTAATGAGACCACGGAAAAAGGATTTATTTCCTTTTACATTGACAGCAATGAATTACAAAAGGCAGCACAAAGACTGAGCTTTGAGGTGTGCTGGGGAACGTGTAATTGGATGACATCAATTTGGAGAAATCCATACACGCACATTTTTACTATGCAGGATAGAAAATGATGTGGATTTGCATTTGGTTAACCGCATTGAATGCTTGCAACTTGCATTGGATAAAATGTTTTGCTAATTAGGAAATAGAGAAAATATATAACGTTCTTTGGAATAAATGTTAAAAACACAGAAGCTATATGAACGCTTCAATGGGCCAAATCAATGTATTTCAATTAAAATTTACTTTTGCACTCATAATTGGATATTTTTTGTTCACACAGCGCAAAATTTGATTCTTATAGCACCACAAACACATCAATCTCTGACATTTTGCTGGTTTGTGTGTTGGTGAGTTCTGGGCAATTCTTTAAAAAATATTCCGGACTCTTCTTTCGTGTTAAGAATTGACCTGGAAGTGCACTTTATTTTTAAATGAAACATAGAAAACATAGAAAGAACACTTCTAGATGTGCTCTTTTGATAGCAAGTGCCATAAATGTTTAAGATGTGATATTTTGAAGGGCGCATATTTTTAACTCAATATTAAAATAAAATTTAAGCTTAAAAAAAATTAAGTAACTTAATGTTAAAGCAAATATCATGCAATTTCCTTAATATTTTGGAAATGTCAAGCTCTTTGGGCGTTCTTTTCAAACAGTCATTCGATATTAGTCTTTATTTTAAGTGACAATGGGTATAACTACTCAAACTAACCTTGGAATAAGCCTATGTAAGTATAGATATAACTTTTGTCCTAAATGAATTGAAATTTTGTCTGGCGTTTTGTGTGAAATTGACAGATTCCTTTCTCGATTCAGAAAGATTTGACATTTCCCATTTCTTTTTAGCGAGAGTATCTAAGTACCCCAGCGGGTGCATTGTGTCAATTTTGAACTGCATGTGTAATATTCTGCAAGACCAAGGACCCAGGATAAACTCTTCCGCCTTCGGTAACAGAATTATTGGACTTTCGTTACCGTCTGTCTTCGAGGTCCTAATAACAGGCATCCTTACGGTTGCCTTGTGATACGTTCTTTACCTTTAAGAGTCAAACTTCCAAAATGTTTGTTCCTCGAGCGAGCGCTCTTTCGTGTTCCTCTGAATTGTTAAATAAGATGTTGAGTGTAACGTGTCATTTAATCCAGTTAGTTCATCAATGAAAAACGTCCTCCTGTTTACTCCCACTGATCTCGAAGCGCAAGTATCGAACGTCGCAAATTCGGTTGATGTCTTGTGCTGGTTCAAAGACAAAATGCGTACTCAAGGACATTGATTTGCCTATTGTTTTTTTGACTGGCCACTGAACCGCAGCAAATAAAAGACCGCTGCACACAGCAACAATAATAACAACCACAAAAACGTTTTCAACAGCCACACGACACAACTATTCACTCAAGTTCTCTAATTTTAATTACAATCAGAGCAACAGACATATCCATAGTTTAATCAGAATTTTAATTACGCTAATTCTGACAATTCATCAGCCACAATAGTCATCGACAATTATTTTAACGAACAGGAACAACTCGGACATTCCAGGCGGAATAAATTAAATAAAATTGACCGCACATTGAACGTGAAAATTGCGGTCTACAGCGAGGCCATAATTGCCCAATAAACGGGTAGTTTAGTCAATTTGCATTGCCCACCCAACCCGACCCGTACGCCATTGATATGAAATGATGCAAATAATTTGAGGGCGCCATTCGCTTTAGCCTCACAAACTATACGAGCATCTATGTATTTGCGACAGGTGTGCTTCAAAATGTCCGCCAATGCATGGTATGCCGGTATGCGTTGTGTGTGTTATTCGAGGGTGGTATGCAAACACTCCGAAGAGCAGTATTTGTTATTTTGTCGAGTGCACATTGAGAACAATATTTGTAAAATAATAGTCATGAATTTTGATTTCGGTTCTCCTTCCATGGTGTAATATATATTTTTTCCTTTTATTAATCGAATATCTGTCAACTGTCACAATGAATGTGTCACTTCTTATCGACGCACGGTTGCATTATGAGAATAACTTTAACGACTGTTTCGAAACCGCTAATTTTGACGAGACCACACCTACGCCTCAATATTCGGAACTTGATGTCAAAGGGAATCGGCTTCCTCATCCTCACTAATATACGTGCCGAGTATCGCAGCCGACAGACACTTTGATTTGATGATAAATCTGCATCGATTAATCACATTTTACGCTATCCCCATAAATACCACAAATGTCAGTGGCTTGTGTCCGCAAAACGTACTTCCCTCATATATGGAGCCATCCACAACAGTGACCGTGTCCTCGGCATCGGCACATATATATGCACTTCATTCATTAAAGGTTGAGGCATTGTGTGGCTCGTTAGATATTCCACACTGACCACTTCGAAAATATATTTAAATGAATCGTCGCACACCACCCAACTTCAAACAGTGTGGTCCTTTAAATACTTTTTAAACATTACGAAGGGACTATCATCGAAGGACGTACACTGTATGTACGTCATATCCAATTAACAAAATATCCACATTGTCGTCTGCATTGAAAATCCAATCATATTGCATTGTTATCCATATAATTGTCATGGATGGATGTGCATTCATTTCACAAATTAAATGCAACCCACGCATCGAAAGCTTTTGTGCGATGCCTGGATCCTTCTCTTCGAAATAAAATGCCCGAGCGATGTGAACCGTTCGTGCAACTTTAGCTGGTTAAAATACACATATAGACGTCCGTACTCGTAGATATGCAGTGTGTGCGTCCACTGAATAGAAAGGGTGGAGCGCCTAGTTGACTAAAGAGAAATATTCCCACTTTATGCAACGGTCTAAAAAGGATATATCTATAATATGCTGGCAGTGTATGCATTATCAAATTTTAATTGCACTATACAGCGTACATTTATAAATATCTTCACAACGAGTCCATGGTACGCACGCTGAAATGAAAATAGGACACTCAGAGGAGTGCGCACAATGCACGAGCTTCCCGCATTCTTCCCCGCAAAGTAATGTAGTGTATTATGGCAAATTTGATTTCGGGTTTATTGTTATACAAAACGGAAAGTCAAAGCAAATTGTTCGCCTTCACAGTCAACAGGTAAATGAATTATAAAAGTTTTGAGCGCTTGGGATGGTCTAAGGACTTTGCAATTAAATATTTCAATCCTTATCATACATATTTATGGAAAGATTAAAAATAATCTGCTGCCCCTTAAGGGGCCAACTATAGCGATATGTAAAATGCAAACGAAAACATCTTCTTTTGCTTTTTTTAATCACTTAAATTTAATGCTTGAACTCAATCTTGTGAATTATGTTTAAATTTTCTAGAAAAAGAATTCTTATTTATTTTTCTGTACGAACAACTTTTTTTGATCAACTGCTCAGTTAATTCCACACAAAAAACCAAATCATTCCACTGAAATGTGTTATTTCTTGACTGTTCCATTTGTCAGGAATTTCTTTTCTGATAGAATCTAATCTAAGTTGGTGGCTTATTTGTTTGTACTGACAAAACAGTGACAATTAGTTTTTCTGAAGACTTTTTTCTGTTTGCTATAACCACCTAAACGAAAAAAAACTCATTTTCATACTGTTTCAACTTTTTCGGTTGCATTTTACGGATCGCCATAACTGGCCCCTAACGTGGGAACAAATGTGCCCATTCAATTGAAATATGTGTCATTTCCTCTGTTGGAACGAAACGAAAGAGACATTGACATTGAGAGTAGTCATGTCGCACGACTGGTATCACACATAAATGTTTTAAAATCGATTAAGTACTATAAATATGTTTCGCTAATGGTCATCATTTTGTAATTTGCTTTCCAAATTATACCCATTCACAAACAATGGTGGAACGAGGATTTATTTTGTATTTTAAAATGATTTATCAAAAGGTATTTATTTATGCCCCCATTCGGATAGATAAAAAATAAATCCCTTGTCTCAAGGTCGATACTCATCGCATCTCTAATCAACACCAGCATTTTGTTTTCCAAATCGCGCTGCGCCCCATCACAAAAAGTAACAACGGGGAAATGCCAGTTTGAATCATTATTCAACTGTCAACTCCCATTCTTTGGACAGTTGCTGAAGGGACAGACGACGAACTTATTATTCATCAATTGTACTCTTTCATGTTTTTTTCTTATGCTGTTTCGACCCCCGCCCACCCACTGTCATTTGTTTCGCTCTTATTTTGTTCATTTTTATCTTTTCTACATTCTGTCAACCAGACAACAGAATCAAATGAAGTGAATATATATCTACTTGATGCTGTCTAACCAAAAACAGACAACTAAACAACAAACAGCATAAAAAAAAAGTAGCAAACCGTCTCCTTGCCAGAATAATTTACGAAAAGTGCACTCATTCACAATAAATGAAAGCATTTGTATGTGGCTTGAGCCATAAATAAGTTTGGAAAATGGGACTGAAGTGCAAGATAAATGAAGTTTTGTCCAAGAGTTGGAAATGACCAGCAGACAGATGCCCTCGAGAATTCCTGCATACTTGTATAAGTGGTTAAGTTATGTGGATCAAATTCCTGCCAGACAACCCAAAGACATGACATTTCTTTCTTCCGTTTTGTTTTTCGTATGGTGGTAGTAGTTTAAATGGACAGACTTTGATAAAGAACAAAAAAAAGAACCTTTAATTGTGCACTGAAAATGGCTACGAAAATCTAGTACAATTGTTCAATATCAGTATTGTACATGCACATATCTAGTTGTATTTATATATCGCTAATCAAATCAAATGTCATTGGGATATATTATGCTATATAGCGATATGTAAATTGCAACCGACAAAATTTTCTTTTGCTTTTTTTGACCACTTAATGTTAATGCTTGAACTCAATCTTGGTCTTAAAATGTTGCTTATGAATTATAAAGTTAGTTTATCATAAAAATAAGTAAATTATATTTAAATTTTCTAGAAAAAGCATTATCTCATTTTTCTGATCAACTTCTCATTTAATTCCACACAAAAAGACCAAATCGTTCCACTGAAATGTGTCATTTCTTTACTGTTCCGTCTGTCAGGAATTTCTTTTCTGATGGAATCTAATCTAATAATTGGTGGCTGATTTGTTTCTACTGACAATACAGTGACAATTAGTTTTTCTGAAGACTTTTTCTGTTTGCTATGTCCGCCAAAGCGAACAAAACTCATTTTCATACTGTTTCAACCTTTCGGTTCCATTTTACGTATCGCTACAACTGCAGCCTTAGCCAACTTCGCATTGGTTCCAATATTAGATCTAGCGCTCTTGGTTCAGAGCGGAATAAATTGGAACCCAACAATACTGCACAAATAAAACCTGCAAGCTTTTGGAAGCATACATATACATATTTTCGTATTTTGATAGAGAAATGGAACGCTGAAGGCCAGCGTTTTTTCTCAATCATTCGAATTAATAGATATCTTGAGGTAGCAATCCTGTTCTAAAACAAAAGCAATGAAATCAGCGCTTACACATTTCAGCTCGATACCGAAGCAAATATATTTGTGCAGTACATCAGCACAGCACTCTCAAAGGACTCGTTTGCAACGTTGCCTCAAAAATGCTTGACCCTAGGCCGTTGCTGACTAATTGCGTAATATTCAGAATTTCTTCCTTTGTTAGAATCAATGGCAGTACCATGGAAATATATTTCATTGGAAGCATAAACATTCTTGTCATCCACTCTGATATTCGCCTTTAAATAACCTAGACCGAAACTACAGTCCATATACACCTTTGAGCGCCTTCACAAATTTTAAATTTTCTTCCATTGTTCGGGGACAAAATTAAGCATCCATTTACAGCACAAGGCTTATCTGACTTCCTTCCCGTTGGCACTATTTTCCAGTTTTACTCTAACGAATGAGCGTTGTAATTAGATTAACACAAAATGCAAGTCCCGAATGTTCATTCAAAGTCCTTTCACTCGGCCCCCCCTCTTCATGTAACCATTATTGAGGTGGACCGAAATGTATGTAAATGTAGGCACATACATATACACACCGTCCCGTTCTCCATTCATAAATCTTGCTTATCTTTCCACTGATATGAGTTTAATTTATGATTCAGGAAGATAGTTTCAAGTTAGTTAGTGATATGCTCCTGCCATTGTTGACTCGTTGTCGTCGTTTGCATTGTCAGACGAAGGATATCGTATGGTCGAACAGACACTTAATGTGTTCATGCTTAAAGCACATTTTAAATTCAAATAGAGCTTCAATTTTCTTAAATTTCAAAGTGTACAGCACTTCATTTCAAGTCTCAGACAAGTTGGTATAATTAGCAATTAATGCACCGTCGCTGCTCGTTTTGTGCATCTGGATGCTTATTGCTAATTATTCCATTTTATTTGAGAAAACGCAAACGAGCTTTGAAGGTTATATGAAAGAAGTCGTTATGCCATCCGCTGAAGGAGGACCGTATTTGCTATAGTCGTTTGACTTTGAATGAACACCATGATGTTGAATACGAACGCACGTACCTATACAGAGATTAAGACGGAGTTGAGGAAGATAAACAAATAAAGGCAGTCAGCGCCTTATTATGTAGTGTAAGTTGCATTTATAATTAGCAGTTAATAATGAAGCTTTTGTTTATTTTGTGGATGTATATAACGACGGCAACTGAGACGTCAATGTAACCAAATGCAGTTAAGTAAGTTTCAGTTACTTTTCGAGTAAATATATAAATGGCTTTGTGTGGTTTGAGATGGAAATAAAAGAAAACCGAACGACAAGGATGAACTTCTTTTTAATTGAATCGAAAAGTTTCACAATACAAATAGTGCACATTGCAGCTGAAAGTTTTTCATCGCCAAGCTTAAGATGTTGACACATGTCTGCTCATCTGCTGTCTGTACGTTTCTATATCGGTATGTTGCACTAGCACCTCGCAGTAATTCATCAAATGAAAGTTACCATTGAGCAACTGGATGTGCGTCTCAATTGCGGTGACAAACTACTTCTTACTTCTAGGTGCTTCCATCTTTTATTGGCACGCAACACAAGGTTATAAAAGATGCAGGGGTGTGGATGTGGACTGTTTTTCTGTTTTTACTTTAAAAATGGATTTTCGAATGCTGGGCGGAGTTTGACAGTTAATTTTGTTTGTTGTTGTGGGATGGGAGAGGAAAATGCACTGCAGGTGTAGTGCTTGCCTCTTGAGCGCTTGTTCAGGGTCTTTGACAGTTGATAGCGGCCATGTTGTTGAAGCTTGATCTGTCAAATCGGCTGCCATTTATTCAGTTTAATTTAGTTTAGTTCAGTTTAGTTTCAACTGAGTATTCTGTTCGAGCAAAATTCGCGCGTTTGTCCATTTTACGATAATTCCAATTTCTCCGTGAATGGAAACATCAACAAACGAAATTGTCGAATTTGGTAAAATACCAATCCAAATGAGGTCCAAGAGCGTGCAATGCATCCCAAAAAGGTCACTAATAGCTATGGACTTGGGGCTGGCGGTATCATCGGTCCTGTTTCTTTGAGAACAACGTTGGCCAGGTCATAGGTCGATGATTATCAACTTCTTTTAGCCTGAATTCGATGACATTTGGTTTCAACATAGCCACATAGCTCACGCCACATTGGAAATTCTGCACTAGCGATTCGAGGGCACGGTCAGCTCCCGTGGAGGGTCATGTGAACTGGTCAGGCCATCGAGAGCGCGCGATTTGACTTGTTCCTGTGTGGTTTTCTGAAGCCGGAAGTCTATGCGAATAAGCCACGAACCACAGCGGCCCTTAAAGCCAACACAACATTTATGCTACCGGCAAAATTAAGGCTTATTTGTGCGCCAGGGACATGGAAAATAGGAACCTTTAGAAGCGCCTTTCAAACGAGTTAGAAATTTCGACGACATGCAACACACACTTTGTTTTATTTAAATTTAAATAAAGGAAGCGCTTAATGCAAGACCTTTTAAAACATTTGTGTCAAATGGTGTGAAAAGAAACATTGTGCATCTTTTGTTACTAGCTAACCTTGGCTTTCCTGCTCACTCAAAGTCGTCCTACCTTGTTGGACATGACATTCATGGAAAAGACAAAGAAAATTGAGAAACAGCAATCCACTGCAGTGACTTCATTCATAATTAACTTCCTGCAGGTAAAATGGAACAAAAACAACTATTTATTTCAATCCCAGCCACAGTCCACCTTAAGTCCATTGATGTACAAATTGTCAGTGTCGTACCTTTACTTTGACACATTTTTGATTAAGCTGCCAAACCGTATATTCCTGACGGCAAAGTGTTCTTCTTCCCCGCAGATAAAGTGTCAAACAAGACCGAAGAAAAATTTGAACATTCAGTGGGAAATTTGCCCCGCAACCAGAACGATGCATACAGTTTAATCAAAATGCTTTCGGGAAACCTCAAAAATCACTGAATTGCATTTCCCGTATAACCTAAACAAAAGTCAGTGTGCCACGGTCCGGTTGCTGTTGCTCCTGATGCTGCCGAACCAATATGCGAGAAACGAGAAGTAGGTATACCCACCCGGTAGCCGGTACCATTATACGAACAACCAACATAGCATCGTCCCGTTGGATTGGTGCATAGGTTTGAAGTTAATGTTAACGTAGATTGCTGTAATTGCGATCCTTGTACCACCAGTGGTCAGCAGAATTTATTGTTCTTCGAAAGACTATCATTATTCTCTGACTTAATCGGAATTGGAGTTTGAGGTTTTTTGTCTCTACTATACCGTATAACAATGGGTGTGTACTGTGTACAGTATACATTTGTGTTTATTTGCTTGTGTGTGCATTTCATGCCAGCGTACGAGTATAGGAAGAGAATTTGATTTTTAGATCTGGAACAATGGTTAAGTAGGCTTTGAATGGAATTGCATTGAAGTCTACTGAAGCGATTTGATATTCCAACAAGAGCCAATATTTTGCTAAACAAACAATGGGCAAGAACAGTTGGTCCTGATTGGTTATTGGACTACACCACACGAATCTAAAGTCTATACGAAGGTATATAGGTTTGGAAAAGAGCCAAAGAAAAGTGTCTGTCAGGGATTTTCATGCTTTTCTTGGTGTTTTAAAGACATAAAAACGGAAATTAAGTCAGTTTAATGAGGCGGTTGGAAGAAACGTCGGATCCCATCAATAAATGTGTATGTGCCTCTTAGTTAGGGTCCTTAAAATGTCTGCTTTTATGGTTACCTAGTCGCCTACTTAAAAAACAGTAAGTGGGTTATCCTTTGTTTGATATCCGCACCGATATCCATACAGCTAAGGTAGTCATTAGCCGACCAAATATTCACACTACGGCAGATCCTGGAAAAAAAACCCAAGAAGTCCAAGTCGATACCCACCACCTGTTTATCGATTTTAAGGCCGCATATAACAGCATTTATAGAGACGAGCTATATAAAGCCATGTCTAATTTGGGCATCCCTGCCAAACTCGTCAGATTGTGCAGAATGACGATGGAGAACGCTCGCTGCTCCATAAAGGTCGGAAACAATCCCACCGAGACCTTTGATGTCAAAAAAGGATTTAGACATGGTGACGCGCTGTCATGTGATTTTTTCAACATAATTCTTGAGAAATTTGTGCGAAACTCGCAAGCAAACACCAGAGGCACAATTTTCCCAAATCCTGTACAACTACTTGTATACGCTGACGACATCGATATCATTGGCAGAACACAACGATCTTTCACTGGTGCATTTGCTAATATTAGTTCGGAAATGGCAAAAATGGGTGGTGGTCACATAAAAAACTTTTTTAAACACTTCTCATTTCAAAAATTTAAATCTTCTTTTCATAAACAAAAATTATAAAGGCATTGAAAAACAGAAAATGTTAATTCATTTCATTTAATTTAGTCAGCTTCGCACTAAGTTTAAATAAACATTTGCGGGCGAGTATCTGCACAAAACTTATATGTCAAAATATCTGTCAATAAGGGTATTCACTTAATCTCATAATCTTATGCAGCTCGTAAATTCATAAATTTCTGGGGTACTTTATGTGAACACCCCTATGAAATGTCAGTATTTTTCGTGTAAATCGACTGTCAAGTCTTGTCAAACTCAGATGTTCTTATGGCGTTTTCGATTGAAGAAAAGAATTGCCCTTTCTATGAAAAGAGCAAATCTAGAAGTGCTCTTTCTATGTTTTCCATGTTTCATTGAAAAAGAAAGTGCACTTCCAGGTCAATTCTCAACACGAAAGAAGTGTCCGGAATATTTTTAAAGAAGTGCCCTGAATTCACCAACACACACAAGCAAAATGTCAGATTGAAAAGTTTGTTGTGCTATTAAAAACAAATTTTGCTCTATGTGAACGGAAAATACCCAATTATGAGTGCAAATGTAAATTTTAATTAAAATATATTGATTTGGCCCATTGAAACATTCATATTAAATGAAGAAAGCAAAAAAAAGTAGCAGCAGAAAACCAAATCTCACATATGACGCGTATATGGTGTCTACCACTATTACAATAGTGTACCAACGAATTTCATTGAAAAGGGCAATTCTGAATTTCGGGGCAATTCTCTCGGATCTTCAATGAAAAACGCCATAATAGACTTCTCAAAATTATCGATATGCGGAAAGTAAATTTTTGATGAAATTGACAGTAACAAAGGCAAATACATATTTCCATCAAGTGTGCTTTTATAATAATCGATTGACATAATTTTATTGATTTCCAGGCCATAAACAAAAAAAAAACAAAAAATGACCACTTATCCCAGTTTGACATTTGAAAATTTGCGTAATTTTCTGCAGTCGATTTCCAAGTCAAATTGCGTAAACTGCGTAAACTATGCTCCATACACAATCTGACAGTTCGTTTACGAGGTGGTAAATTTCTGCAGTTTACGTAGTTTATGAGGGTTTTACGCTTTTAAGTGTGCCGAATTGAGCTCTCATCTCTCGCAAATCCTAACATATTAAGCCGAATAGCTAGGATGTTATTGAATAAATTTCCTATTTCTGAAGTATAACAAAATTATTATGACATCACTTACCTAGGTTAGGGAAAATCTATTTGTACAGTAAAATCTTTCTCCAAATAGGTAACTCCATTAAGTCCGATAAAATCTGATACCCCAAATTAAAACCATGTTGCTAAACATTTTGCAGTTGACCCATTAACCCACTTCCAAGGCAACAACCCTTACACATTTATAACAGTTTTCATTTTATCCGGTAACTTCGAAAAGCGGAGAAATCTTTTCGGTGGTGGAATCTGTTTGTTACTCTGAATCCAAAGGGTAGTTAGTTCTGTTAATTCCTCCGCTAACCATTTGCATTTAAAGACATGCGCAGTGAATTACACATTCCACAAATGTGGATCTTGTAGCTGGAATAACATTGACATTAACATTAACATTAACATTGAATAAAATCCATCGTTGGCGATATGAGTAATGTTCAATTAATGTATAATGACTAATGATGAATGAAAATAATGTATTCTAGTTGTGCGCAAACTTAGTGAATAGAAGGTTAACAAAACGTATAACAGCATCAAAAAATTCTACGGAAATAAGATTCAAGTACTGGACTTTAAGAACACCGATAAGAAGATGTTTTAAAATTGCCTCTCAGTTGGTATAAAAAAAAAGAAAATAAGTGCTATATTCCATTTCCATTTGTTCCCTCGAATCGTTTAATATAAAATGTTTCCCACTGCGAATAAAATCTGGAATACAAATTACTGATAGAATTTATTTATATCGCAATAGCTCGTCCTGAAACACATAAATGGCATTTAGCAGCCTTTATGAATATCGAGTCCCATGTGTCATATTATTATTTAAAAAATAGATTAAAAAATTAATTACAATTTACAACCCCTCTGCTATCAAGGGCCAGGAAACTTACAAATTATTTAAAGTCTCATTCGCACCTTTATTTCCTTCCATTCGGGTAAACATTCTTTCAATTCTTATGACCCGTAACCGCTTGTTGACCCACATATTTGCGTTTACCAGGAGAGCAGCCCTTTTCTGCAAGGAGTTCTTCATCCCTATACTAAAGGTTTATAAACAAAACTAAACGCGACTCAGGAAATACAAACATAAAGCTAAAGTCCCTATGCCTTCTGCCTGCATCCTTCGTTGTAATTTAGTATTGCAGTTGCAGATGTATATACCTATGCGAAATATCCTTTTGTTCTTCCTTTCTACTGCGACGGTAAATTCCTAAAATTCCAAAGATTATAACGAAACCCTGTGTAAAAGCGCTTGCTATAGGTATATCGTGCCTATATACGGACACAGCCAGACTGGAGTGTAGCCATAATGTGGTTCCTCCCGTTGACAGTGTCTAACTTTAATGACTACCTGCAAAGCTCTGCATATGAACAGTTTACCGACGAATTTAACTGCGTTTCCAGGGTAGTGAAGCCTGAGGTGAAGCATGTAATTATTTCAGCGGTCCTTTTTTCGTTGGTGGTTTTCCATTCGTTGCGTTGCGTTGGTTGGTTCCTTTTTTGTGGTCTGGCCTTCATGTGGTGCAAATGTCCCTCGAGTGAATACTTGCTGAGTAGATTCACGGAATTTATGGTGCAGTAAACAATATAAGTGTGTGTGTGTGTTTTTTCGTTATGATAAAAGGAAATTATTGCCCGAGTCAATTTGAAAGCTGCGAATGGAATTTGGACATTCCTATGTGAATGTCGTTGGCTACCTATCTGATGATTTGCTTCTGGGGGGCATCTGGTTTGAGTACTTTGGGCCCGTCCATATAGGGTTGTAAGCAAAGGATGATTTTTTCATCCTCAGACTACTAATGTAGTTGGTTAAATGTAATTAAGTGTGAAAGTCATAAAGTCATTCAATGCCACATATAAACGCCGTCAGTTTCGTAAAGTTATGGGGACGTTAGTTTAGTAAGTCTGACTGGCTCATTTGATGTATGGGAACATTCAAGAACTTAGTTGTCTTAAGTCTACTAGATTGGTCTAAAGTAGATGTAACCTGAACGCAAAAACTAGAATGGTCGAGAACGTCACTTTTCCTACGTCAGCCGCATATGCGAACTGTCAACTAAGTACTCAGTCACGAATTTCTTGACTAGATTCTTAACTAGATTCGTCGGCTACCCCTCCATAAACGTCAACTGACACAGCTGCCCATGTGACCGATCTAGGCCAATCAAAACTAAGATACGTCAAGTCAGTCAGCTGTCAGACTTACGAAACTAGATACTTGAACATCCCCATACACTTTTGTGCGTAACGATGTTGACAGTTCGTTATGCCATTTTGGTTCATTTTTTCAAGAGTTAGAGAGCATATCGAACGACAAGACTTAAAGATATGTAGTGGACGTTTAAGTGTTTTTATGTGTCATGTCTTCCTGTAGATAAGTCTATCTTAATTTTGTTGGAAAACTAAGTATATGTGTTTTTTGGAATAATAAGGGTAAAAATAATTTTAAAAATACGTACCTACTTCGCTTAATATGAAATTTTATTGATCATTTATTCAAAATGATTAACTCTAAAAAGTGCATTAAATAAATAACAAATAAATCCAGCGCAGACAAAATACCAATCGAAACTGGTTATTTTAGAATACACATTTGCATAAGTTAGGTACATTCTTGGGATATCCAAATTGTATCTATAAATTAACATTTTACGTCTCGCATATATTATCGGTTGTGAATAGTATTTGGAGTAAAAATGAACGTATGTCCAATGTCAAATAAATTTTCTGATTTATGATTTGCGACTTTCCGAGAAATGAGTAACTCGTCTAAAATATGTTTCAGCTAATAGTAGCTGTGTTTCTTTTGTCCCTATCAGCGTCTCTATCAACGATTGCCGAAAAAAAAAACGAACATCAAAGAATAACAACTTAAGTTGGTAATGCATCCATCTGACATTGAACGTAAAATTGACATTTGAAAATTTTAACATTTTAATTCAAATGAAAATGAATCTAGTTAACTCAATTATTGTTTCAGATATTAAATTTTTTTAGTAATTTAACTAGCTGTACTCCCACGGCGCTGCCCGTGCCTTTCGTATTAAGTCCCGCCACAATTCTCAGAGTCGTTTTTTAAGGGAGGTGCAACGGCGCCCTTTTTGATTACTGCCCCATTGTGTTGAACACCATTTACAAAAATTCAAGACTTCATAAATGTCCAGATACCTATAGTAATTTAATTATATTGTTACCTATATGGCAAGTGCCATATCCCGATTTCTATCCCGATTATTTTTTGCAAATGGCTTTGTTAACGAAAGAACCAAATTACATCTTAAGGTTTTTTCCACTGCGCCACCTCTCGCGAACGTCTGACAAACATCCGAGAGTAAAACTGTCATGAAAGAGCCGTTTGGACTCGGCGTAAAGCTCTAGATCCCTTCCATTCGTCCCAAAAATTGAAAACCCACACAAAACGAATGGTTATGAGAAGCTAGGCCTTGGTTCCCACAGACCTGTCGCGCCAAAATATTTATTTATTTATTTTTAATCCAAGGTTTTCTATTTGTATTGTTTTTGATTGCACTTTGTTTCCATTAGGGCCCAAAACTGTACTATCTTTCAAGTTGGAATCAACCATGTGCATTCACAAAGTTTCATTGAAATCGGTTGAGCGGCTCTGAAGATCGACCACAGCGCCACCTGTTGATTCTCTCGCACTTAGCAGTAAAGTGTTTCTATCACAAAAGATCAACAAACTGTGATTTTGAAAATATTTTTTTTCTATATTTGAAGTGTCACTACTCGATTTCTATCCAGTTTATTTTTTTTTTTTCAAAGTGCGTTTCCCCATGAAAAATGTAATGTGTGCCTACAACGCCACCTGTTGAGAATTTTCCAACTTTTCTTTTCTTCTAAACCATCGCTGATGTAAGACAAACAAAACAAAACAAAGATCATTCAAATCGGTTGAGCCGTTCTCGAGTTTTAAGCATCCGAACAAACCAAGATCCATTTTTATATATCTACTAGCTGTACCCGCCCGGCTTTGCCCGTGCAAAATGTGGTTCAGAACAGTTAATAAAAAAATAGAATAATAACATTTTGAGCCAATTTTCACCAGTTATTTAGGAAAAATGTACACATGCAGTCGGTGTTATTTGCTATCGAAAATTGGTAAATAAGTAACCATGTTTAAATTAATATGCTTCAAATTTGTAAAACTTCTCTTGTAACCAGTTTTATTAATCAAAAAAATCAATATCCAAATACTAACCAATAGCATTGATTGTTGTTTAAAGGTAGTATTCCCGAACTCTATCACATCCACAGTTCTCATAACGCTTGGCTATGGCTGGCGAATAAGAGAAAAAATGGGATAAAAAGAAATGTTCTCTCAAAGTCAACTATCCATCCAGTGAGAGCGAGAGCTTGATGAAAATGGATACACACAATATTTAGTTCATCGCTTATGTGTGTGCACCATTTCGTGAATATTAAATTCATTTAGTTGCTTTCATGTATATTAATTTGGTTTTTGGTAGATTGTGTTGACTGGTGGAAATTTAAAAAAGGAAGTCGGTAGGAATCGGGTAAAGGTTATATGGACGCCACGCCACAGCCAGGTTGAATGAAATGGAAGTTGAGCAAGAGAGCAGACACCACAGATTCTCTACAAATTTGGCATTTCTTTTATAGGTTTCCCTTTTTCTTAGCAAACCAAACAGCATACTGCCTTTGTGTCACAGGGAGATGCCAATATATTGCGCGGTTGGTTTGTTTGATTTGAGAATGAAAAGCATATCCAGTATCCACTTACCCAGGTGAAAATCGTAGAAATGTTTCAAATTTTGCCTATTTATTTAAAAACCTTAAAAGATACCTAGGTATCTAGTTAATAGTTATCCTAAGTGGTACCTGTGTATGAGTGTAGATGTCCTCTTAAGCTGGTATTTACTCTTTTTTTCGGACGCAAAACGTGAAAAAGAAAAAAGCGAAACGAAACAAAAAAATAAATTAATCTTGTCCAATTTTTTTTCCGGAATTTATAGAGATATGGAGTTGAAATAAAGTTGGGATTGTAGGCCTAGGTATCCTCTATAGTCTATAGGCCTGTGAAAAATGTACCAAAATATATTCAGCAATTTCTAAGGTTTTTGCATTTAAAGATGTGCAGTCAAATTCAATTTTAGTCAAACAGAATTACACCATTTTTATTTATAGATATGATTTAGCATTTTCATTTTTAAAAGTCTGGCAACGTTGCTCACAATCCTTAACACTTTATGTCACATCCACATTTGGCCCTAGCGAGGTATCCGTCGGAGCGGAAAATTCCCCGCAACGCATACCTACCTACTCTGTCGGAGGCTCAAATCCAAATCGTTAACAAATTCCGCAAGCAATTTCTGTCGGATTATATCGGAACCTAGCTGTTAAAAATTTAAGAAAAAAATGCACTTCATCGCACTTCAACGTAATTCGCCGATAGGTATGCCTTACAAATTGTCGGAGAAATATTCCGAATAGATGTTCCGAAGAACACCTCGAAGCAAAATTCCTGCGAATCGTATAAAATCGGAGAATTTTCCGTTCCGACGGATACCTCGCTTGGGCCGATTATCTTATCTGTTATCACACTCAATCTCGATTCTCGGTCCCATCCTCCGTCCCACTTAAATGGACAGCACACTCGCCACATTCATATACATACTCTATATCTACCCAACTAAAAAATAACTCACTCAGCGCAACCTTAAACGCATGAGCTGAGCAGATGCAACATGCAACATGCAAAGCACTTGAGCATGAGCAGAACAAATCCATTCGACTACAGTTCCGATTCTGAGTATTAATATGCAAAAAAAACCCTCCCGCTCTCTCAAAAAATACGAATATACCTTGAAAGAAAACTAAAAAAGAAACCACCACTGAGATCGATTTGAAAATCTTGGTCAATTATCAAATTGATAAAAAAGGAATTTCGCAAAGGATTTTTTAATATTGCTCAGCTAATATAACGAATAGAAACTTAGTTTTGGACTTAAAAGATGCGCGATTGAGGTATCTAAAAAATGGAATTAATTTCATGCAAATAGACGAAGGAGAAGTTCACTTTTTTTGTGTTCAAAGTCTAATTATTGAATTTCTTAGACTTCCACAATCAAAATGAAATGTTTTTAAATGCACGAACTTGCTCCTCATAAAAAGCTAACAAATAAAAAAAAAATTGTCAAAATCCGTTCACCCGTTTGTTCTGTAGCTTCACACAAAAAAATATTCACTTTGTTTTATATTATTAGGGATATAGATTTTTTCGTCCGCTTGCTGAGACATTTTTTCAAATTTGTTTTTTTTTAATTTTAATTTTTCTCAACATTTAAAATGTCAATTATGAAATTTCCATACTTACACAAATTTGTCTTGGCTACACTTTTCTCTATCCTCGCGAAGCTGTTAACCCCGATAATTATCCCGGTTAAGCCTTTGTTGTATTTAAAGGCTGGTACGCTGTTCGAGTGAAATTAAATGCGACGGTAAATAAAAGCCAAGTGAAATAGCCTAAGTAACGCCCCCTACAAATCACTTTTTGAACAATTATTTTTCACTCGAACAGCGTATACCTCTACTGCCTGGTGAAATTTTCATGTGGAAAGTTCATTTTGACATTTCGCAGTGAAAATTTTGTCTGAAAAATTGGATTTCACTCGAACAGCGTACCAGCCTTAACAAGGGATTTTTTTATTTTGCTTATCCTATAGCCGTGACGGGGACGAAAGAAACACAACTAGTGAAACAATTGATATATCTCTAATTTGATGGACACCGGAAAACAATATGGTAGATAATTGGCTTAGTGGTAGTGTGTTGGGCTACTAAGCGAGGGGTTCCAGGTTCGAATCCCGAAAGGGCCAAATTACATCTTAAGGTTTTTTTCCACTGCGCCACCTCTCGCGAACGTCTGACAAACATCCGAGAGTAAAACTGTCATGAATGAGCTTCTCAATTAGCCGTTTGGACTCGGCGTAAAATTGTAGATCCCTTCCATTCGTACCAAAAATCGAAAACCCACACAAAGCGAATGGTTGCGAGAAGCTAGGCCTTGGGTCCCATAGACCTGTCGCGCCAAAATATTTATTTTATTTATTTTAGATAATTGACTGACACGAATTTCTCAATTTTTGTTTCACCTTTGTGGAAAATCACCATGTTTGCAAAATGTTTGGTGACTTTTATGTTTGATGGCATGCGGAAGCCCTTAATCAAAAATATGGAAACTATATTAAGCTCTATGTAAAAATTTGTGAAGCACGAACACAGGTGAAAGGAATAGGCGAATAGAACATCATTTTTTTTTTACAAATTATGACATACGAACGAGAACGACAGTAGATTTGAACACAATGTCTGATGGACGAAATAAGAAGTGCTCATTAACCCATTGCCTTTATTTGTTAACATGATAGCACCGCAAGTACTCAAAGTGCTGACGAACTTTTCTCAAGTCCCATCACTGCACATCATGACAATAATTAATAAGACGCAAAATGACATACCTACAATGTACAATTTCAAAGTCGCAAAAAAACACCACAACCGCAATACCCAAGTATGCATTCTGATTCCAATGAACTTGTGAAATAGCTTTTTAGATAACTTTAACCAGTTTTGTTGTCGCGAAACCATTTACTTATATCTACACACATGTGCTAGCAATTGGTAAATTACACAAAACAAAAAATGGGAAATTACCACTAATTCTTAATCAAGTTAGGAGGGGTGCGCGTTTTATAGGCGTATCGAATCATTTGGCGATTTCAATTAATTCGTCAAAATGCAACTTCTGGTCGGACAATAATAAAACACGATTTATCAACCAATAAAACGAAAACGCAAGGATTGCTTAGTCACTAAAAAGTAGCTCTTTTTTTTGTATTTGGAGTTGACATTTCTTGTCTGTCAACCAGATCAGAGTGTGATCCCCCTCCTCAAAAAAAAAAAAAGATTTTGAATTCTGATACAATTTTCGGTTTATTGGGTGTCAAAAGGTTTAGTTTTGTATAAAAGGGGAGATTGGAATATGGTTCATCACAGAAGCTCCTGTTCATTCAAACAGGACAAATTAATTTGTTACACAAAAAAGTATAATAAGGCGGTTTAAGATGCGTTGCATTATTTTATTCGCTCTTTTGTCCTTGATTGGGCTGGCTTATGGCTACGCAATGCCGGAGGCATACGATGTGGACGCACTTTTGGACGTTGATGCTGGAGCCGAACACGAAAACGAATCTGGACGTCTGGCTCGTCAATGGGGAGGCCGTGGTCATCACCACCATGGCGGAGGATGGGGTGGTGGATGGGGTGGTGGTCGCGGTGGTGGATGGGGCGGCGGTCGAGGACACTGGGGATAAATGAAAAATAAAACGTGTGTATTTTCTTTTGTTTAATAAAATGTTAAAACAATGCTAAAGCAATATGAAAGTTAGTGTTCTTATTTAATCACTGAGAGCGATAGTCTTCATCAGGACAGTTTTTCTTAAGGATGTTTGTCAGACTCCACGAGAGGTGGCACAATTTGAAAAAAAAAAAAACCTTAAGGCTTTGTTTTTCCGGAAATCAAGGCTCATACGTCATACCACATGCTCAGTAGCCAGCTATGCAGTCTAACTAAAGTAAGTAATTTTAATTTGCCGTCCTAAAACCGTTGTAGATTCAGTCGTAGGAAACTTGATGAAAGTTCAGTCACAAAACTAAAATAGTCTTCAAAGCCATATTTGTTAAAAGAAATGAATAATAATATTCTAGCAACAAATATGCGACCGATTTCGTGCGACTCTTTGTTGCATTAAATACGTCAACGTTGGCGTATTTGTTCACGCATCGGATGTAATGGATTCTGTTGTTCGGATTAGTGCGACGTTGTTGAATGTCTGGAATAAACAAAAGGTCTGTTCCTTTACTTTTGTAGTAAAAATGGAAAAGACTGTCAAAATGCCTGTGGAGGGGATGAATTCTCTCTCAAAAAGGGAAACTTACGCAAAAGTTAAGGAACGCTTTTGTAGTAATCTGTGCAAAACACAAATGCGAATATTCCACCCAAATGCTAAATAGAACAACAAATTCAAATCAGCTGTTAATTTTCAGGCAACTGACAGATGTTTCAATTCTTACGCAAAGAAATTTGTTGAGTAAAAACTAGTAAAAGGGGAAATATCTTGCTCTCTCTAAGCCGCTCTCTTTTTCGAACTTTTCGAGTTGGGGAACGACAATTGAGTAAAATGCGTAAGAATTCGTAAAAATTCGTAAGATTGTAAAGTAAAGGAACAGACCTAAAATGTACATGCTTTGAATTTTATATTTGCATGCAAAACGCGTGTTTTCTTTGACAAGAAAACATAAATTTTGACAGCTGCTTGGAATAAGATTTTCTGGTAAGCCGTAGATTGATAAATCACAGTGAAAGGACTATATCAATCGATCTAACAATTTAATATACGGTACAGTTTTATAGAGTCAAAAACTCTGAATATAAAGAACCATTATGTCAGTTTGCATACCAACCATTAATTGAAGTGTACATTTCAGCTTGCCTCGATATAAATCGATCGCAATCGCACAAAGTCTATACACGTACTCACTAAAGATGACCGAAAAAGAGAAAATTACCAAAATAACGAGTAACGAGCAGTTTCTTTCTTGGCTCGAAACAGCTCATAGAATTCCAACCGGCAAGTTCTGTGATTATTATGTCAAATGTACAAAGTTGACAAGACACACATCCAAAATCCGTCAAACGTAGTGCACACAAAAAAAATTGTAAATAAATAATTTCGGTGGTGGTCGAATATTAGCTTTTACTTTTTTCTGGCCAGGCACACCTGAATAACATTACCTATGTTTTGTTTGTTTTATTTTTGACTTAGTGGATAACAACGATGTATTAAGTGGCTCAAATTACCTCGAAATCTTTACCTAAACTCTACACATACTAGGTCTGTTCCCTAACGATAATGCATTCGAACGCATTAGTCAAATTTAGTCAAACTTCTTTCCTTTACGCAAAAGTTGGGCAAAAGAGAGCAACAAAGAGAGAACAAAACATTTCCCCTTCATAAAGAACGTGCAAATAATAGCCCAACAAATTTCTTTGGGCTAGTTTGTTATAACTGACTTTAGCTGTCAAATCTCCCAAAAGTCAATTTGAATTGGCAGTTAATTTCGGTTTGCTTTGTTAAGTGCTGAAATTTGTTATTAAAAATGGATAAATCAGCAAAAAAAAAAATAAATATTAAACTGAATCCAAATGTTTTTGAACGCCTGTAAACTGGTAATTTTTTTAAACCCTCTGACGTTTATTTTTGAAAATTATTTTTCTTTCTCGCATGTGTTTTTAACAGGCGTCATGCCAAACTTTCGTTCCTTTACTTTTTGGTTATATTCTCTTTTTCTGAGAGAATATATCCCCACTCTTTGATATCTGACATTTTGCTGAAATTGTCCCAAAGAGTAAGGGAACAGAAACAGAACAGACCTACTTTGAAGTATATTTTTCGCTCTCTGAGAGAGTTTGACATATTTTTGTGCTTAGCTCGGGAAAGTACGCGAATAGAATTAAATATTTGGATTAAGTGGACACGAGTTGCAATTGTTTCTCGATTTTTGTATGCGTTCAGTGTAAAAGGATTTTTTTCTTGTACATTTACTCGCCTTGCTTCCTTAATTTCTGTTAATTGTTGTACTCCTATTGTGACACAAGCAGAACTCAGTGCGGTCTATTTGCATTGCTTCCAAAACTGCCAAAGCACATCGCAATCTGTTATTGTCATTTTAAGTCAATTTTAAGTTTTGGTCAAATCAACTGTAGCCCATTTGCTCTAAATCCTAGTGCTTCATTTCAGAATCAATTCCGAAACTAAAAGCCCGACTATCACTTATTTGCAAAAGAAATTTGTTTAAGCTTTTTAAAATATACCACATTTTGAGTGTGCTTGTCATTTTATTAAAACAGAAGGATCGCCTCATTTTCAAGGTCGTCTATGTCGTATATTCATTCGACACAGTTTTGTATTAAATCGATTTTGTTCTAGCGCGATACTTTTTGTATCCATTCTCGTTAATCACCGTGTTCTTCGCGGACCCTGACAATATTTATGAAAACCAACTCATTCTGAAAGCAAGTTTTAGGTATGACTATTTCTAAAGTCTTTAACGTCACTTGTCAATTTTCTACCAATTTGCAAATTTGATGCTTATTATCGACAAAAACGATTTATCAAGAAAAAAGCTATTTTATCTGTTTGTTTTATATTCTTAATTACATATTATGAGGTCTACCAACAGACAGACAGACAGGTGGACGACCTTTACGTTTTTAGTCTAGAATCCAATTATGACAGTGAAGCGTGAATCCCCTTCAGAAATACATTTCGTCTAATGGGGCTCCTACAACGTCCACTCTGATATAAAAGGAGCCATCTTAAATGGCTAGAAGCAGAAGTTTTTTAACATTCGAACGGGACGACATACCTAAATCGAAAAAGTATAGGAAGAGCGTAAAGGACGTGTCAAAATGCGTTGCATTATTTTATTAGCCCTCTTGTGTTTGATTGGGCTAGCATATGCTCACCCAGGCCCAATGCCTGCGGATGGAGCGGATGCATTGTTAGCCGTTGATGCTGGTGATGCCCACGAAAACGAATCTGAACGAGTGGCTCGGCGATGGGGCGGTGGATGGGGAGGTGGATGGGGAGGTGGATGGGGCGGTGGATTTGGTGGAGGTTGGGGTCGTCGAGGAGGATGGGGTGGAGGTTGGGGCCGTCGTGGTGGATGGTATGGTTAAATAAATTGAACTTGTGTTTGTGTACTAACTTCCATGGATTTGTTAAATAAAATGTAAAACCGATTTTAAGCAGCAATATGGTTTTTTCTTTAATTTAGTTTATTCTTTACATGCGTCTCCTTTAAACAAAAATACTGTATCCTTATTTCTAAAATTCATAGCCATTTTAGTCCGGATTTTATATGAATGGACTTTTTAAATGTCAGCGACCTTGAGATCAGCAATCTACGTCTTTAAATCAGGGTCCTGTTTTTGTAAATCCGTTTTTGTCTGCTGTGACGACCGAGTTAAAACAATAGTATCATATGCTAAAATTAATTAAGGTAATTAAGATATCTCTAAAACAAGCGCATTATAATTATTCTTTGATACATTTTTAAAACTTGTTTCGGTGGTTCAAAAAGATTTATTAATCTTTTTATTTGTTCAAGTACCAACTTTCTATTTAGACTTGGTTTATGTGGCCCGCCTGCAATTCAACAGGTTGACTTTCTTTGTCTTCAATCGAATTATCGAATGAAAAAAAGCCGTAATTCAACTCGATAATTTTGAGATACGATGAGATACGATGGTCTGAAAGATTCACTTTCGTATATAAGGAGAGACTCGCAAATGTTTAGATCAGTCGCTCCTGTGCTTTCGAACAGGACAAATAAAGTTTTATAGCGAAAGAAGTAATAGGGTGTGTGAAAATGCGTTGCATTATTTTATTCGCACTTGTGTGCCTGATTGGACTGGCATATGCCTATCCAAGTCCGAACGACGACGCGGAGGCTCTACTGGCTGTTGACGCTGGAGACGCGCATGATAATGAATCTGGACGCCTGGCTCGAGGATGGGGTGGATGGGGTGGAGGCGGCGGATGGGGCAGAGGTGGCGGATGGGGCAGAGGTGGTGGATGGGGCGGACGTGGTGGATATGGCGGTGGCGGATGGGGTGGTGGTGGATATGGCGGCGGATGGGGAGGCGGCGGATGGGGTGGCGGCTGGGGTTAAATAAAATTGGTCATTGGAATTATATGATCAACAGATTGGTTCAATAAAATGTAAAGCCAATTTTAAGCAAAGTTTTTGTTATGTTGTTTTACTTGCACTTTTGTTCTTTATTTGCATGTTACAAAGTGATTCATAATCAGCTACTTGTTGTCCGTTTGTTTTCTTTGTTTACTTTTAATTTAATTGACAGTTTAATTGTTATCTCCCCTATTTTTCTGAAAGCAATACATCACAATTTTTGCTAGATCTCCAGCGGGGTGGAGATCGAAAGTAACTTTTTTATTCGGAGATTGACACACCGCTAGACATTTAGTGGTCAATGGAACGCGGCCATCTTACAATCATTTGACATTTTTGTTTAGAATACCTACATAATTCGCATTACTTCCGTCCCTTCAATTTTTTTCGAACAATTTAGAGTTTGTTTACGCAAGTGACATCTATGTGCGGTTGACGTGCAACATAATCCTCTCTATTTGTTTGAATAATATTTTGTTTTCTCAATGCGTTAATTTCCTTTCTCAAGTTTATCTTCCACAGCTGACTTTGACAATTAAATATTCTACAGTCGCTTTGCTCCACGATCGTGAATTCGGCTGCTGCTGAAGGGTCCTCCACAAAGTGTAAATGATCCAGATTAATTTACTGTGTAAAAACGTCATTTGGTGACTTAGTTCCTGATCGGTTTTGAAGATTGAGGTGTCATTAGATTCGTATTCCTTCCCCGAGTGTCATAAACTAAAAAGAGTTAATATTCAAAGAAACTGACTTACTGTAATAAAGAGCTAAAAATGTGTGACAAGACAAATTCAAGTAAACTAATTGCCAATTTATTTCAATAAAAGACGGTATTTTAAGTAGAAAATTGATATTCTTTGTTTACAAGCAATAGTAAAATCTTGTATTTGTATTTTAAACCATGAAGTCAATATTGAAATAAAGAAACCGCTTTTCTTTTGAAACATCGAAAAGTTGTTTTAAGCAAACATTCATTTGAATTCCTTTTGGTTGTAATTATAGTTAAGGGGTCGTTCTTTTGTGACCGACAGAACTTGAGTTAACCATGTTATTGCGCAGTTTTTCTTCCCATGTATTAAATTTGATTATTATTATTAGAAATGGAAATATTTTTCACCATGTGTTGATCTCTTTCGAAGTAGTTCGAGGTTATATAAACGCTTTTACGCCTCCCCTTACTAAGCTCAACCCTTTCCAGTTTTAGCTTCTTTTGAGACGCAAAATATTATTTAAGGCAATTTAGTAATCTTAAAAACAAAACCTACATACATACATGTAAGAATTCTCGTTCTGATCAACTTGTGTCATGTGAATTGACTTCCAAACTTGTTTTGATCAATTAATTGGGTCGAAAAGATTTGTAATTTTTTATACACACCGAATTTCGAATTAGATTTGGGACTTTCCCAATCGCAAAAGCAAATTAGAGGAGCAGTGACTCCTATTACACTCGTCGTTGATTATTTTGACTAATTGGTCAAGCTCGCAACGTAAATCTGGAGAAAAAAAAACAAGATTTGGCTAATTAGTCTAATTGAACTCGTCGTTTGATTTGTTTACTCTGTGATGGGTAGATTACTTTACAAATATTCCGGGCATAACTTGACAGGTTATCTTTCTTTGTCTTTCGAATCATTGTGAGCAAAGGCGTAAATCCCCTCAATGAATTTGATATTCAATTGTCGACTGTGTGTGTTGAAAGAAAGTTTCATTTTTCAATATAAGGAGAGACTCAGAAACGGTTCTAACAGTATAACTCCTGTGCTTTCAGACAGAGTAGTTTGAGTTATTTATCAAGGAAGTAGGTATGTTAAGATGCGTTGCATTATTTTATTCGCACTTATGTTCTTGATTGTTTAATTAGAAAAGAATACAAACAACCTCTTTGTTTAATGACTCGCATTTACTGCGGCGAATGTTTAAACTTTAAGCTAGGAAAACTAGCTGCAACTGCAGTTTGGGAAGCTGTTTTTGTATACTTGTAGTAAAATATAGTTGTCTGATTTTTATGTTTATGTATTTAGTTTAAATTAATGTAGATAAGTCATTTTAACTAGTTTTGAATGTCTGGGGATGGTTTAAAATTTGTATGTTGCTGCCGCTGCTTAGAATTAGAAGAAGTGAAGACTCAACAATTGCGTTGCGATTAATGTTAGGTTGCACAAAACAAATAGAAGGGGACATCTCATTGGTCAGCCAATAGGAGGCCTTCTTCTATTTCCGTGGTGCGTCCATCTAGTGGTGACGTTGTTCAATGCTCTTCGGTGCTGCCAGGTTTCGCTAACTGTGACAGAAAGGCCCCATTGTTGCTCTTTCAAAGCGGTGGAACATAAAGGCTGGTACGCTGTTCAAGGAGTGAAAACTCATCTCCAAAAAATTGCTGTGAAATTAAAAGTGAAATTATCACGACGAAATGTTAAAAATTGAATGCGACGGACAATAAAAGCCAAGTGAAATTGCTTAAGTAACGCCCCTTTCAAATCACTTTTTGAACAATTATTTTTCACTTCAACAGCGTACTGCCTGGTGAAATTTTCATGTGAAAAGTTCATTTTGACATTTCGCAGTGAGAAATTTGTATGAAAAATTGGACCAGGCTTGAGCAATAAAGCTTAATATGCAGGTAAAACTAATCTACTGATGACGATGACCATTATTTGCAAGAGTGAATAATCACAACAAATTTCTTGTCATTGGCGATCGCCTTAAAGCGGTATCATTTTGTATCTTAATGTTACCTGATCCTATATACTACACAATCCATTTATATAGTTAGAGTGCAAACAGTGTTAATTAGTTACATTCATACGTCCACTTATAACCGCTTTACGAACATCAATGCACATCTCAGGTCCCCATCGTTCTGAGAATGAGAAATGTAAACTTACTATGCATTGGGATTTTATCAAGTGTACTTATTTCGTTGGTAATTTTCTCCGGCTTTTCCTTTTTCTTCAAGAAACTTATAAACGACTGAGTTATATGTACGTAAGCCATTTACATTTACATTTAGATTAAAATTCAAATATACTCTGCATCTGCAAAAGCACACCATTTTTGAATACACGCCAAGTCCTCTGCTAAACATATAATACTTGAAATGCTTATAATTCAACCACTAACTGAATTCAATGGCTGAATGGATTCTGCACTCTGCAGTGCAACGCATTTTATGAAAACTCCGCATGAAATCGCATTTTCGAATAGGATTCTGAATTTCACAAAAGATTTTGTAGTGCTAGCGAAAATACGGTGCTACACCATCCTTTTGATGAAATAAGGTACATAGTGATAGGAAAAGCTTCTTAAAATGTGTAGTTGTTTATAGTTTGACATATGAGTGCATGGAATTAGCAGAAATGTGCTTCGGGATTCAGAGAAATATGTTGAGTATTCCAATTCATCAGGAAATGGATCTTTTCCTTTAGAATTTGACCTCTTGTACTTGTCCGGAGGAGTCTAATACAAAACCAAGCGCAAAAGAAACGAATCATTTAAATAAATGCAAGCTCTTTTCCCAGCAATGACTACATTATGGGACTAACATTTCAGCTTCTCATTTGACTAATTTTTAGTATTTAGTATTGGTCATGCGCAAATGTATGCTAAATTATTTTAACACACGATACTCATTTAAAATATAAGAAAATCTTATTGAAAAGGGAGCATAACTGCGTCTTTGAGCTTTTGTAAAGTTCTGGTGTAGTTGCTAAAACTGGAGCCTTGATGCTCTGGTCTAAAAAAATCTACGCCTTTCTTTTTTGATCCGAATAAAACCACATTTTTATTTATTTCGTGACGTCTCTTTGGCAAGGCTTTTTTCGAAAATCCATTAGATATGTATCTAGTGAGGGTTTTCTTGTCAATTATCTGGATATTCTAGACTTTTTTTTGCATCGTTCATTCGGGTAAGCCGCGGTCGATTAAATTCAAATTCGAACTGCTTTACAGAGAAACTATTCCAACAAGGTACAAAAATACAGAAACCTATTAAGGTGTGTTCCCACTTGTTGGTTTGAAATCGAATAATTTAAAAAAATACCAAATGGAAATAACGAAAACCTGCTTGTCATTGAATTGACTTTCAGTGTTTGTCAATGACTGACAAAGAATTAACATGACAAGTAAAAATACCTAAATTGTCAATCAAAATATCACTTCGTCCTAATTGACGGTTATAATTGATTCACATCACGTTCAAATGTTTGTCAATCAAAAGACACGTTAGACACGAGTAGGCATCTTTTTAAATAAATAATTTTAATTGTAAAAAAATGAATTGTGCATCAACACCAGAACGCCTGATAAAGATGATAAAAAGGAAGCCTTTAAAGCCAAGAAAAAAATAAGGAAGTCATCTTTGGTCAAGAATCAAATTTTGGGCCCAACAATAAGGTTTATTTCTTTTTCTTATTTCTTCTTCTTCTGCCTGCAGCTCCAACTCGGATCCAACCAGCTACCTACACAAAAGAAGCCAGAACGATTCGTTTCCTTTTTAACATTGTTGAACTCAATAAAGGAAATTTTGTTTGTTTTTCTTGATGATTGAATAGAAAATTATATACTCACGTTTCCATTCCCACTAAATAGCTCATTGATTGATTTTGTTGAAAATATTTTTAATTTCTGACGTCTGTCACAATTGACAATGAGGTGACTGTTCCTAATTGGCAGGGCTAGTGAAAATAACTTTTAGCGAACTGACAAAACATTTGTCAATGAACTGACAAATAATTTGTTGTTAACAATTGACTAAAGTGGACATGAACTGACAATGTTGTCATTTTCAATAAAAAAAAACAAGAGTTGTCATACTTTGACAATTAAATGACAAGTGGAAACCGTGAGAAATGAGTATAGGCGCGTTTATGAAGCTTCTATCTCAGGAAAGCAAAGCAGGCAAATACAAAAAACGCTCGACTTGTCACTTCCGGGACTCACACCGTTACCGATTTCTGAACATCTTCAAGATGGCTAGAAGAAGGCTACCAACATTTTTGGCCGATGTAACCCACTGTTCACAAAGCGGATGCACATTGACTTATATTGAAATCGGATTATTCTATTTTAGAGAGATTCACCCACCCGAATATTTTAAAAGGAAGGCTATATCGGGAACCATTTATTTATAATGTTGCGATTAGAAAAATGTTAACGCATCAATGTAAACTAACCTTAGTTTCATCGATCACGAATTCAGCATAAATTAACTGTCATCTGTCAAAATGTCAAGCGTTACCAAAGAAATCAACATACTGTGTTTTAATTATTTCTTGTATTACTTTGTAAACTATAAACATTTTACTATTAAATTTTCAACACGAGAGACCGAAAGACAGTGCGAACTAGAGTCCATAGACTTACACTAGTAAAAATGGAAAAGACTGTCAAAATGCCTCTGGGGGGGATGAATTCTCTCTCGAAAAGGTAAACTTACGCAAAAGTTAAGGAACGCTTTTGTAGTAACCTGTGCAAAACACAAACGCGAATATTCCACCCAAATGCTTAATAAAACAACAAATTCACATCAGCTGTCAATTTTCAGGCGACTGACAGTTGTTTCAATTCTTACGCAAAGAAATTTGTTGAGTAAAAACTAGTAAGAGGGGAAATATCTTGCTCCCTCGAAGCCGCTCTCTTTTACGAATTTTTCGAGTTGAGGTGCGACAATTGAGTAAAATGCGTAAGAATTCGTAAAAATTCGTAAGATTGAAAAGTAAAGGAACAGACCTTTTGTCACTAAGAAAAAAAATTTAAATGTAATTCTACAAGATTCTGCCCAAATATGACGTCGTGTACCTATTTAATTGACTTAAGAAAACACAAAAAGCACTTAAAGATGTGTGTGGAACAGCATTTTTAAAATTGAACTAAACCTCTCGGTAAATAAAATACTGTCCTAAGTATCCTAAAGGATAAAAAAAAACTAAAACTCAAACCTAGGCACTTGAAAATCTGCAATAAATTCACATCTTCTTCCCAAACTAATTTAGGCCATCATCTGGCTTAAATTTTGATACAGGACGACGAAGAATGCTGTCAAGCCAACAAAATAATGGAAGCAAAGCCTTTAACCAAGCACACACATAAGGTTCACATGCAAAACTTGCAACTATAAACCAGATGACAATGAAATACACATCTTAATCCTGCAAAATTAAAAGTAACTAACATTCACTCACATTTTGTTGGTTGCAACTGCAGTAGGTACACAGGGTAAGTCATAAGTGCGCACATCATACACGACTTGGAATTACTTTATTACATATTTTTGCCTTGTCCTAAATACCCCCTTCTAATACCTTCAAGTGGATATGAAACTACAAACTAAGACTTTGTACAGGTGGAGATTTTTTTTTTTGCTCAAAAAGCATAAAATCCTAGCAAATTAAATTCGCCCAAAATTTAAATGCATGTATATGAATACAGCCATTTGTATATCTGACGTCAGGACTTCATATCAATTGCCTTTGTCAGTGCTTGAGCCAGCACAAGTCTTGGCAATTGTGTAAATATCACCGAATGAGTTCGCATTGTAGTTCACTGGTCCAGACAGTTTTGTGCGAAATTTCATTATGCGAGCGGGAAGTTTTGATTAAACTCACAGCCAGAAATTGAAATTAAAAATTTATTAACAACTGCTATTCGCTGGTTGGATGGTAAGTTAAGAAGTGCATATCCACGTGGATTCACGTAAAGAAGTAGGTATGTATATTTTTTGAGCATTTCCCATATATGAGGTATAGCGTTAGAGTAGACTCTATAGCAAACACTTGATGCGAAAAATAAGCTTCGCGTTATGCCTGAGTAAGAACAAACAGAAAACTTAATTGCATTGCTATTCTGCAGGGAGGGTAAATAATACTACCTACTATTCCTAGTCGGTGTCAGTGCTCGTGTAGTGCGCTACAACGGATGTTGGTGGTGTTCATGAAGATGTTTGAATGTTTTAACTTAAACATAGCACTTTTGACTTTAGTTTGAATGAATGGAATAAATTAAGTTTCAATCGCACGTCTTTTGCTTAGTTTCCTTCAAAAGAGGGTAACAAAAACCAATTTGAATTTACAACTAGGCAACAAGATTGTGTGTACTTTTTGGTTTTCACTAAGGTACAATAAATTGTTGATAGAAATAAAGAAATTCGTTACTATACCAAACTGCAGACATCGATACAAAAAGATGTAGGTGCGGTTTTGACCTACCGCTTCGATTTGCTTTCGACCAATATTTCATTAGATTAAAACAGACAAATTAGATATTAGTTTTTGTCAACTGTAGTTTATGATATTTCCATACAAGTTTTCGAAAACATACACAAATTTGTGTTGGCTACACTTTTCTCTATGCCCGCGAAGCTGTTAGCCCCGATAATTGTCCAGGTCTAGTCCTTGTTGTATTTGACAAGTGATTTTTTTATTTTGCTTATCCTATAGCCGTGACGGGGACGAAAGAAACACAGCTTTTATTATCTAAAATGCTTAAAACAAACAAAATATTCGATTCGTCTAGAATAAGGTTCAGCTTCACACAACCATTCGTTTCTGTTTTTAGCTTTTTCTGACAATTTTAAGGGACCGAATGTCGAAGCCGAACGCATGCATTGGTAAACATTCTTTTGACAGGGTAAAAAAAAAGATGTAAGATGTAATTTGCGTCTTTTTTATCGAGTGCTAAACCTGGGACCCCTAGTAGTTCAGAATACTAGCCAACAAAAATGTATATCAATGAAATAAAGCAGCATCAGTGACAGATTATTCTAAACACAACTGGGTATTCTAAAAATAAAAGATTATTTTTGAAAAAAGCTTCAGATTATATTCTTTAAAATGCAATTAAAGTCATTTCAATCGCTTTATTATTAACTTGTCAAAAAGGGAAAACAATTATTATTTCTTTGCATTTTAGAGCCCTGATACAATATCGAACGCAAAATATGCTGCCCTAAAGTTTCATATTTATAGGTCTGTTCCTTTATTTTTGTAGTAAAACTGAAAAAGACTGTCAAAATGACAGTGGAAGGGATGAATTCTCTCTTAGATATGGAAACTGCTCAAAAGTTATGGAACGCTTTTGTATTCACCTGTGAAAAGTGACAGATAGTTCAAAGATAGATAGACACCAACATGCCAAATAGAACAACAAATTCAAATCAGCTGTCAATTTTCAGGCGAATGACAGTTGTTTCAATTCCTACGCAAAGAAACTTGTTGAGTAAAAACTAGTAAGAATGGAAATATTTTTTTCTCTCGAAGCCGCTCTCTTAAACGAATTTTTCGAGCTGAGGAACGACAATAAAGTAAAATGCGTAAAAATTCGCAAGATTTAAAAGTAACGGAACAGACCTATTGAAAAATTAATGACAGCCTTTAATCTTCTTTGTCGGACGCTTCCTCGCCCTGTCAACTTTTGCTTCCTCCATAATCCTGGCATCGCTAGAAGCTTCGAGTGAGCTTCCCAAAGACATGTAGATGTGTGTATCACAAAACGAAAAGGAAACACACAAAAAAACTTAAAAGGGTAAAATAACAAACAATATGTACACCAAGTAAATTATACTCAAACCAATGAAACTACATAACGAATATTAACAAAAATACATATAACTATGACAAAACAGATACATAGATAGCAAACAATTTCTTCACAAACCAAATTTCACAACAAGAAAAAAGTATAAATAAAAGAACAAGACCACAAAATAAATTTAAACAAATTACAAAGAAAAGGCAATTAAATAATTTACAAAAATGGAAGATCATTGATTCAATAATCCACAAAAAAAGGGAACGAAAATGAAAATTAATCCTATCCCAATAGCACGAACTCTCAAACACAGATGACAACAAAAAAAATTCTTGTTCCATCAAAAATGCCAGCAATGCCACAACGAAAATTCAATAAAGAGCATATGGGCATACAGACCTTTATGCTGGTATTTGTGCTTATTGTCCCATTACACTATATGCTATTTGGGCATTTTTATCTGTCAAAATCAGCCTGGTCATATGTGGGATGTGGCATTTAGGTCATAAGAGCATCTGACATATGCCCATTACATTGTATGACCATATTTTGACGGGAGAACTGTCAGAAATTGGCATATTATGACCACTTGGCATACAGTCTAATCTTACCTTCAGCACTGAATTCTTGCCCCGACAAATTAATTGGGGTCAGTTCGGGGCACAACTATGGTGCCCTAGAAGACATATTAAACACAGGTTTTTAGTACCAAACACACGAGGGTTAACCCAGTGCGTGCTAGTGCCCACGTCAAACAAGCCTTACCTAAAACCTAAAGATAACTTTCCGAATAAAAGACGATAACTTTTACGCACCCATTATTAATACGGGGGTATATGTATCTACATCCCATATACGATGGAATTCTAGTTTATGTTTTGTTTTATTAAATCTGAGCGTAACAGTGTGCCAAACAGTTTGATTAAATACTCTTGTCTGTTTGTGATTTCATTAAAAAAAATTCCCTAAAATATATAATATTCGTTTGCTTATCATTCTTTTGCCCCATTGCCCAAGTGGGACAGCGACACGATGATGCTGCTGCTGCTGCTCACAATTTGTCAGACAAAATGAAAAATGTCCATCAAACTCAGATGCAAAATGAAACATACTTGGCAACGATAATTAGCTTTCTTATACAACTAATGTCTGCGTGTGTCTGTAGGTACAGAAGAAATGCAATTTATTTGAAATTGAAATTGTTTTTCATTGCCTCGTTCCATATTTTTTTAAATATCTATTTGTCGTAAGACTTCCCTACCTTAAATTGTCCTGGCAATGTCGCATTTTTTGCATTAAATCCTTTTGCATTTATATACTAAACTTACCTATAACAATTTAGGAAACAATTGAAATCCAAAGGCATTGTTTCGATGCATCGATTGCTTTTGGATTACCTAAAATAATTGAACATCTCCTCAACCAAAAGTTATCCTCTAGCGATAAATGTGATTTCGATGCCTGCCTATACCTGCATTCAATAAAGCCAAGCTAATAATTGGCATTGAATCGAATCGAATTCGGTCTTCTTCGATAGCAATATCAATATATATGTCTATACCTGTATGTGGCGTCATAAATGATAAAGTTTATCAAAAGTCCTTGGTCTGGGGCTTTCCATTTTGTGCACATACCTATATCTCGTAGATGCAGGACTTTTGCAGACGAATGTTCATAGCTGCACTGGTGATTGTGAAGAATAATCGAAGTTCTTTCAGGGAAAGCATTCATTCCAAAGTTAAAAGATTATTTTTATGTGTTAAGAAGCGATTTTCATTTGAATTATGTATTTCCTATTCGATTGAAAATTAGATGTGGAGGTGGACTGCGTTAAAAGGCTAATTATTAAAATAAAATAACGTCACGAGCGTTGGAAAAAAGCAAATAAACGTAGTTAGAAATTTGCCTTTAGACATTGTGCTAATGTCAAGTTAATTAGCAATAGAACAAAAATATTAACTGACCGCAGAACAATGCCATGCAACGACACACAGAAATCAAGAAACGATTTTGTTTATTAATCTAAACTAGTAGGTCAGTTCCCAGACTTTTCTTTCCACAATGTGCTGACAGTTGACACTGACAGTAACCTAATTTAGGTCATGAGTTAGTTTTATTTATCAAAAGAGAGGTGTATAGTGTATAATTATTTATTTATTTATTTTTTTATTTTTCTTCCTTTTTCTTTCTGTTACTAATGAATTTAAAATTGTAAAGTATTACAGAGAGGTAAGCTTAATTGTTTATGTAATGTTAATATGAAATGTAGCTCGTTTTTCTTTTTTCTTATGAATTATATCTAAGCCTTGCACTAGCTTAAAAGATTTTTGTTATCTTAATGTGTAAGCTTTCAATAAATAAATGAACTATGAACTATGAACTAAGGTTTCCCGTAGTGCGATAAAACTTTTTCACAGCTTTGCGTAAAGTATGAGAGCGTGTTGAGCCAAAAATGGCAAATTACTCAACAACAAAAGCACACTACACAATGACAGTTTAAATGTTGGTTATTCATTTGTTTTTAGGCCTAGTGCAAGGTAACTCCAGGGTCAAGACTGATATCGAAATAATTGCTTCGAGTACGTTATGTATTCCTTTTTTATACGACGTTGTATTTCCATTTCAAACTGTGTGCATCCTTTAAAACAAGTCCTACCTCTCTATAAAGAGAACAATAAAACGAAAGATATTATAAAAATTATTCTGATACATCTACATATATAACAGGAGCCCTTCTTTTTTTATTTAAGATGAAAACTTTTTCTAAGCACTATATATAACAAGCAAACAATTTTAGATAATCAAAAACTACACAACAAATCACAATTATTCTCTTTTGTCTACGCAATTCTACACTTTTGCATTGCAATCCGTCGATTGTTTGCGGCCTCTGCCTTTTCTCATCACTTAAACGAAGGCTCATGAATGCAGTGAGGCGAGCAACAATGAAAAAATATAATAATACAAAAATGTTGCACTTTTATAATATCCGGCTTTCTACGAAGATTTCATTGCAATTAATTTTTTAATTAATTTTGTTTCTTAATGCAACAAGAAAGAGAAAATTCCTTACGCAATTCTCTTAAACATAACTGTGTGTTTTCCCGCCTTGAAATTCTTGGGATACTCATATGTGTTCCAGAAAATCATATAAAGACAAATATTGTATTTGCATTTGCTGTTGAAACGGATGAGTATTGCAAAAGTATTTAAAACCTTACATAATGCAAAAAGGATACATTCTTACTTACTTACTTACTTATTTAAGGTGGCGCTACAGTCCGGGGTGGACCTTGGCCTCAACCAACAAGCGTCTCCAACCAGCGCGATCTTTAGCTAGTTGTCTCCAGTTTTGCACGCTAAGTTGGTTACGGTCACCTTCCACTTGCGTGCGCCACCTGAGTCGCGGTCTTCCTCTACTGCGCCTTCCCTCGGGTGTGGATTCGAAGATCTTCCGGGCCGAGCATTCGTGTCCATTCGCTCTACATGACCCAGCCACCTCAGTCGTTGGACCTTCACTCTTCTGACTAGGTCGATGTCGCTGTACAGACCGTACAGTTCGTCGTTGAATCTCCTTCTCCATTCACAGTCAATGCAGACGGGACCAAAACAACCGAGTGATACCTCATCCGCTTTTCATAGAGTCCATGCCTCTGCGCCATATAGCAGGACTGGGATGATTAGGGTCTTATAAAGGGTCGCTTTAGTTATTCGAGAGAGGGCTTTGCTACTCAATTGCCTTCTTAGCCCAAAGAAACAGCGATTGGCAAGAGTAATTCTACGTTTAACCTCAGCGCTGGTGTCGTTGTCTGAGTTCATAGCGGAGCCTAGGTAGACAAAGTCCTTAACCACCTCAAAGTTATATCTGTCTATTGTGACGTTCTGTCCGAGCCGTCGGTGTTGGGTGTTCTTTTTTAGTTGACAGCATATACTTCGCCTTGCCCTCATTAACCGCCAAACCCATCTTCGCCGCTTCAGTCTCAATACTCACACACGCGCCAATAATATCACGATGCGTTCTGCCAATTATGTCAATGTCATCGGCGTATGCGAGTAATTGGACGGACTTTTGAAAGATAGTGCCTCTGTTGTTGGCGTTTGAGTTTTGCACTATTCTTTCAAGAACGATGTTGTCTAAATCCTTTTTTGAAATCGAAGGTCTCGCTAAGTTCTTTACCGACCTTGATGGAGCAGCGTGCATTCTCAAACGGGCGAGTTTGGCTGGGATGCCAAAACTAGAAATTGCTCTGTATAGTTCGTCCCTATAAATGCTGTCATAGGCGGCCTTAAAATCGATGAAAAGGTGGTGGGTATCGATTTGACGTTCCTGGGTTTTCTCCAAGATCTGCAGCAGTGTGAATATTTGGTCATTATATTCATTCAGAAGTGTTGAATACCTAAGAGTAACTATTAGCTGCTAAGAAGAGTGGAATTTCGTTATGTTACAGGTTACTTGACAGCAAATTGTTGGCCACATTTTTAAATTGATGAATTTATTTCCTAGTATGCCGTACAAACTTTGCACTTTTCAAATTATTTAATAATAATCATTAAATGATTATAAATTTGCGGTTTGTAAGTTGGGACTGGGAGTTCATAATATACCTACCTTCTTCTATATTGGCTTGGCTTCCCAGTCCTGACTCATTTGCCGTTTTGGCTTTTGTGGAAACCATATCAACGATTATTGCGGCTATTTTAATTTATTTTACTTACAGTCGCAGCAAAATATTCAATTTTATATTTAATACAAAATACAAAAAAAAATACTTCAACCGTTTTACACTGAGCGCCATCTATTACGTAATAGACAACCAAATATGAATGCGTGACATTTTCTATCAATCATTTTCGAAAAATAGATGGCACGCGGATCTTTTGTTTATTTTCTTGATTTTGACATTTCCTTTTGTTTCACGTGTTGGTTTGGTCAAAAATTTGATTACTTATCTACACATAAGTTGGATATGGAGTCTTTTTCAACAGTTCCTGGCTTTTGCCCCATTTGTGGTTCAATATTTCCAGAACTAAAATCTACCGGCGATGTTAGTTGCTACAATTGCAAGAAAGTATTTGCCCCCGATGGTAAGTGATTGACATTCAAAGTCAATAATCATTTCATTTATTATTGCCGATTATAGTATTTGGCGATATGGAAGTCCAGTACACTATCCACTTCAATACATTTGATCCGAAAAAAATTAAACTCAAAGTAAAAAGTGAGGAGGATGTAGCTGATGGACCAGTTGTTGAACGGAAATGTGCAAAATGTGGCCACGATAAAATGTCTTACGCTACGCTGCAACTGCGCTCGGCTGATGAAGGACAAACAGTGTTCTTCACGTGTATTAAATGCAAGTAAGTGAAAAAGGAATAGCAAACAATCTTTGTTCTATTTTAGGCTCCCTATTAATTGGCAAACAAACTTTCTTTTCTTGCAGATTTAAAGAATCAGAGAATTCATGAACCTCCAGCGCTGTGACAGTTTATTCAGTTTTAATGATAATTACAAATATGTGCTTGTAAACATACATATACAAATAAAATTAACAACATTTTCTATGGAAAATTCAATTTCTTCTGCGAATAGTAGAGCTTCACTTTGCTGCCGGCTTCTTTTCATCCTTCCCTTTGGCCTCCTCTTCAGACTCCTCGGTACTTTCATCGTCGTCATCATCGTCATCCTCATCATCGTCATCGTCGTCATCATAGTCCTCATCATCATCGTCATCGTCGTCATCAACTCCATAGCTGGTGGCTCCAGAGTATCCACTCGGCTGATAAGAGGACGATGCGAAGTAAGATTCATACTCCTCGTCATCATCATCCCCAAACTGAGCTTGCCTGCCGAACTTATGACTTCTGGTAGACATACTCAGATCCTTGGTGACCGAAGTGTCATAGTTGCACTTGGGACACGGAATAGCCTTATTCTTATCGTACTTGAAGCCTTTGCGACGGACATGATCCTCACAATAGCATGTTTTGCAACGCAAGCATGAGTATTGACCCAGACGATTACACGACTGGCACTTGTAGTTTTCCGACTCGAGAACTTGGCACGATGCCTGGTGTTCGAATTGGTCATCTTCACAGAGGAATCCCTCGCAGAAAGAACACTTAAAAATTCGGCCACCGTGTTCCCAAACACCACGTTCGCATTCAATGCAATTAGCATTCTGCAAAGGACACGTGCAGGCGTGCGACTGAAGACATTTACGTCCATGGCATACCCAAGCCTCACAGAAGTCACAAATGGCACCAACCATGCCCAATCCTGTAGTATAGACTCCCGGATGTTTTACCACACAATCGCCAGTTTTCAGCATACACTTGACTTTGCCACATTGAGCGCAAATCGGAAGACGTTGCAGACTCTGGCAGAAATAACAAAATGCTCGAGATTTTTGCTTTTTGAGACATTTTTCACATTCCATTGGAGCATTGCAGGGATTCTCTGCAAGTTGAACTTCCTTGTTACGGATTTCTTTCAAACGAAGTTTTTGTTTTTCTGCTTTTTTGCGCTGTCCAGTCTTTTTCTTTGGCATATTTATTTATGGACTTTTTTTTATTTAGATAAACTTGGGAAATTCAGTAACTTAACTAGCCGAAAAATATTTTTTTTTGAGTTTCCTTCTTTATGGAAGGTAGGTACCTACCTAGGTGAAATAAAACGCCAACGTGACAGTTCAATGATTGGAAATGACAATGACAATTGCCAAAATGAACGCGTTCAGTGCATGAGCGTTCAATTATGAAAATTATAATTTCAAAGAAAAATAAAAAGCCTTATATCAAAATTAATAAATCTCTGCTGAAAAGGTAAACTATCTTAAATGTTACCTTTATAAATTTATTATATATAATAGAGCGCTAGATAACTAGAAGAACGTAAACTCCACACAAAAGATATTGACATTTCTTTATTTTCCGACGAATTTCCAACACCATTTGTGAAATTTCGCTATTAGTCTAGCGCAAAATAAGTTGCTAGATTAAAAAAGGAAGAGAAAAACGACCTCACAATGCAAATCAATTAAAAGCAAACGCAGTTAGGATAACAAAAAAGAGTTTTGTCGTCAAAAAAATTCGGAGCAATTTGAAATATGGTAAAATTAATTCTGTCATTGGAATTGACCACTAAACGTCAAGCGATCAATTTTAATGCTCGATTGGGAATTTTATATTTCGATCTGAGACTTCAGAGTTAAATACGTTGCAGATTAATTACCTACTCAATATTGGAGACGTTCGGATTTCTAGTCCATGCAAAACGTCAACTAGATTTGTCTAGAATGCGTTAACAAGGTTAATTTAATGGTTGTTGTCTTCTGGGTGTTTAAGGCTGGTACGCTGTTCGAGTGAAGTGAAATTTTCACTCCTCTCCAAAAAATTGCTGTGAAATTGAAAGTGAAATTTTCACGCCGAAATGTCAAAAATGTAATGTGACGGACAATAAAAGCCCAGTGAAATAGCAAGTAACGCCCCCTACAAATTACTTTTTGAACAACTATTTTTCACTTCAACAGCGTACTGCCTGGTGAAATTTCCATGTGAAAAGTTCATTTTGACATTTCGCAGTGAAAAATTTTTATGAAAAACTGGATTTCACTCGAACAGCGTACCAGGCTTTATTTTTGAATTTTGGCTTCTCGAAATGTCAGAATATTCTTGACTAGATTTGTCGGCCAGAATTACTAATCAAGAAATCCGAGCATCTTCATCCTTGAAAATATTATTTAAATCGATGTTCCCCCTATTCCCTTATTCTGTATAAAGAGTCATTCAGCAGCCAAGCGCTACGGCTGAATACCAACGCACACATCTACATTCCATCTGTCAAAATCCGCAGTAGGTGTATTTTGTTGTTGCTTTTTGGCAACAGCCTCTCCCCAAGCATATACTGTCGACGTCTTCTCACTCATGTGTATGCGTCGCAGAGTCGTAATCAGTTGAATTTTTATTTTCGAAAAAAAATGTCCGTGGGGCCGCGAGCGCCTCCCAATTTTTTGTTGACAAAAAGTGACTAAATTTTTCGTGTTTCCCTTGTAAAAACAATTCGTGTGTGTTTTTGTGAATTTTATGTTTGTGCCAAGGAACAATAGTTTCCTTAAAAATCGCTTCCAAAATGAGTGTGTGGCAGGATACGGACAGCCAACATCGGTTCGGAATTGGTAAGCGTAGTGAAAAAATGCGAACAAATCTCATCATCGTCGTTGTTGTTTGATGAAAAATTATTCATCATCACATTCATCGACAGCTTTTCAACACACTCGAGCGTTCGTTTTTCAATGTTTTATTTCTTCCACGAAATACCCTTGACTAGAATTATGAGGAACGACCTCCTAGGGTGTAACTTGTTGCTTGGGATTGGAATAGCTAAGCTGGTGCAATTGAAAATCGAAATGATTTCCTTATTTGGGGTAAAACTGTCTGTTCCCATCGTCGACTTGAAAGTGAAAATAGAATAGCTAGCTACATGGAATCGAGAAAATAATATTGCTTCAACGGATATGCTGAAAATTTCGCTTCAATTGCTGTTTTCTTAGATTTTCACTCCCAAAAAGCATACAAACGAACAATTAATAAACGAAAAAACGAAAAGAAAAAAAAACATCGTCGATTAGAATAAGAACGGGAGAAACTGATTACAAAAAGGCGGCCCCCCTTCCTGCGCATTTAAGACGCTATAACACTGGAGAATAAAAGATACGCAACACTTTGCTTTGTTGAGTGGATTTTCCAATTAGGGCGTTCGTTTTCTTAAACTTATTTCTGAGTTTGGGCGATTGTAGCGCAATTGCTATGCAATTTGTAGTCGATAATGATGCAGTAGAGAATAAAATGCATACTCACGTAGGAATATAAAAGAGCAGTCAAGTCAAGGTTCAACGTGTGGACACTCTTTGGTTTCGTTTGCAAACATGACTTGAACTAATCTGGTTTTAGGTTAATTTATATTATTCCCTACCTAAGACTAGGTACAAAATTTCGAAACATTTTCTACGCGAATGTGAATGACTACATATGAAAATTTTCCATAGAATGGGTGTACCAACAGGAATCTCAAAGCCCATATTCTGCAGCCAGCTCGATCTTTACAAAAATTTGATGCAAAGTTAAAGTTCCTGCATGCACTATTCGGTACAATTATTCAGTGAATTAAGGGGAGCACACAAAGAATTATTTAGAAGATCCACGAAATGAAAAACAATTAAAATTCTAATGAGACACATGACATAGGGAGGTATCTGTTGCCGATTCTTGCAAATTAAATAGGTGTGAGATTGATTTTAAACTAAAAGTTGAGACGGAAGATAACTAGTTGTAAATTATGATTGATACGACATGTCAAAAATCCGTTCATAATAGTATGTGGTCATTTGTGTCCACATGTGGAAGACAATAGGTACACAGAAGGGTGTTTTAAAAGGCTCCGCAATCATAGTTTATATAGTACAAGGACCCTTTATGCTGCGAAAAACTTGTAAAGCACATCCTGAATGACACACCTGCTCTGTCTGCTTAAAGTCTTTGACAAAGATTTGGTTCAGAACCTATTGGCCCACTTCACTTTATTCGGAGTTTAGATCAGGCCACATTTGTTCGTCAGTAATGGCATGTATTATAAGGCGTTGCATTTGCCCTTTAGTCTCAGTTCTGTCAACAGCCTTAAAACTCATTTATGTTACTTTCTGACTGATTTGTTACATAGAGTCGTGGTTGAAGATAAATTTTCTGAACTTGTGTCACTTGTGCAAGGTTTTTTTTAAATCCTGACTCATTGCTAACCTGACTTTGAAATGGTAATAAATTTAGTAAATTTGTCTCAGTTTTGATTGGCGCAGATCGGTTGCAAGAACAGTTGTCTCAGTTGACGTTTATGTAGCGGTAGTGGACGAAGCTAGTCAAGAATCTCGTGACTGGTTACTAAGTTGACAGTTCGCATATGTGGCTGACGTAGGATAAGTGACCTTCGCGACCAATCTAGTTTTTGCGCTCAGGTTACACCTAGTCCAGACCAAAAAGTCAACTTAAGACAGCTAATTTTTTGAATGTGCCCCAATTCTATTTGAGAATCAGTGCTGCCACATTATTACTTTCCCAATTCAGCTATCCATACGAAAAGATCTAAGTAAATTATTGGTTCACGATCCCTTTGGATAGATTCTAGATTTTTTGTGTTCGTGATTGTCGAAAAAAAGATGAGAACAGTGAAGAGGAGTCCTACAATGAAAAGAGAATACTTGTTTTGGTTATTTTCAAATAACATTTTTTTTCTATTCGATTGAACCGAGTGAAGGAATATGGGTAGCAAATAACTAATAAATAAATAAATAGTTGGCGCAACAGGTCTATGGGACCCCAGGCCTAGCTTTTCACAACCATTCGTTTGTATGACTTTTCTTTTAGTTTTTGGGACGAATGGAAGTCTACAATTTTACGCCGATACCAAACGGCTAACTGAGAAGCTCTTTCGTGACAATTTTACTGTCGGATGTTTGTCAGACAATCGAGAGAGGTGGCGCAGTGGAAAAAAACCTTAAGATGTACCTAGTCGCCTTTAAAAATGAAAATTGCTTTTTATTTCTTATCTCGCAGAGAAAGTTCATTTACCCTTTTTCAAATTTTGCTGAAAAATATACGGGAAAAGCGCTCAAGAGTGTTATTAGGTATTAGGTTGTGTGGCAAAAAACAATATTTCAAAAACCTATATTTATTGCTTGAACATAAAAAAAATGTTTAGGATAAGAAATCCTCTTTTTACTGGTCAGAGAAGTTTTTTCATTTATAAATTGTTAAACAGCTCACAATCCCACATAATAACATTTACTTTCATTTCTGCAATATATTTTTCTGTGTACACTTTTGTTGTGAGCTTGTCAGCAATTTTTAAACAAAACTAAACCTGCTACCTACAAGATTTTTAGCTCATCCAGGCAATTTGCGATCATTCCTATTAAATCATCAATCTTCTCAAATATAAAAAAACTCACACAAGCGGATAGTTTTGAAAAGCTGGACTTGCTTCGCCTCACGTTTGCGATAGGTGATTCTGTGGAAATAACACCTCACTATGTACACTGCCGATCAACCAAATAGACTCACAGTTAATTTTTTTAGAAAGTGGAGTTTATTATATTATTTTAAGAATATAATTTAGAAAACGTATTTTTTATAATGCACTATTCAATTCTTAAGTAAACAAAACAAAAATGAGCGTTCTAAGTTCAATGGTAAATTTTTAAATTAATTTTTTTTTGTGAGTGATCCTAGAAAGTTTTTTTCGCTCAACCCAACAGACTCAAGCTTAAAAACTTAATATAAATCACAGATTTATTGAAGAAGGTGTATTGGTTCATGAGTTATAGGGGCGTGGTACCGCCCATACAAAAAATACATTCAAAATCTTATATTTCGAAAGCTACCGATGAATTGAGTTGAAATTTACACACAATCTTAGGTATTGGCCCAGGAATATTCCTGTTAAGTAAGGTCAAAATTGGACAAAGGGGCGTGGCGCCGCCCATACAAATAATACATTCAAAATCTTATATTTCGAAAACCAGCGAATCGTTGAATTAACCAGGATTGCCTTCGCATAATCTCCAATTGAAAGTTGGAGTCACTATTATTATGCTTCGGAATATTAATCTACCGCGTTTGTGCAATGATACAAGACTTTCTGTTAAAAGATTAATGGCTTATGTAATTGAAGCTATAATTTTTCTGATATTCCATTTGAATTTAAGCGACTTCAGTTTTCTGTTCGCCTTGCGTTTGCGGTTACTATTAAAAAGGCGCAAGGGCAAACGTTAGGAATTGTAGAGTGAATTTAGAGTATCCAGTTTTCTTACATAGACAGTTATTTATGTAGCCAGTGCCCATGTTCTGTAACTCTTGCGATAACTTTTCGCATCGAATACTTGGGAACAAAATATTAGAAAATATTGGAGTTCTCTATGCGAAAAGTATTCTGTAGTAATTTATAATTTCATGGGAATTATGAAAAGATTTCCTCAAGCTGTCAAAATACTGGAAAACAAAACAATAAAAATTTATTTAATTTGATTTTACAAGCATTTTTCACTAGAGTTTCAGCGTTGTTTTTAAAAATGTTTAGCTTTGCACTCATTTTTGGTGAAGAATACGATCGGCGTAACATGCTACGGATTCAAAGGCGTGTACTAAGAGATAGCACAAACCCTTTTGAAATGCCGGAAGCAATATTTCGGGAGTTGTACCGTTTTTCCCGTGGTTCAACTTGGATACCTATTGACGAGCTAGGTCCACATTTGTGCAAAGGGCAAAGGAATACATTTATTCCAATCCCGATTCGGGTCTGTGCGCTGCATTATATTGTTTTTGCAACTGAGTCCTTTCAGAGAGATGTTGGCCAAGCTTTTTCTGCGGCTATTAATAGGACTATAGCAAACCATCGGCTTTGTATATTCAAACTATTGTGTGCTACAAAGCATTAGAATAAAAATATTTATCACTGATTTAAATGAATTTGAATTTTATTTTTTTTATTTTCTATTTTGCACTACGAAGTGTGCAGGGGGTCAGCTATTTCTGTATAATATTTAATATTGAGGTCAGGAGTGTATGGAGGCCACTCCATTAAGTTCACATTTTGGTCATTTATCCACATCTTTACGACTCGAGCAGTGTGGATTGGGGCGTTATACTGTTAAAACGCCCAAGATAATGGCTCAAAAAGGTTGGAAAAATGGGGGAATGCATTTTGGAGCAGCTCTTTGTATCTTATTGCGTTTCATGGCACCCCACACCATTATTCCCCCCTCACAACTATGGTGACCGGTCAAATAGTATTCTTCCTTTCTTTTATCATGAAAGTAATAGTTGAATCCATCCGGACCATCCAAATTAAAGCGTTTTTCATCAGAAAGAACGATTTGATGCCACTCCCTATTCCATGCCATGTGACTCCGAGCAAACAGACTGCGAGTTTGCTTACGAATGTCGGTAAGCGGTGGTTTTTTCTTAGTTTTAATCTTTTCAGATATTTTGCCCTGCGGATTACTCGTCGTAGGTTAGCTTCACTTGCATTTACACCTAAATTCTGTCGAATTTTGGCTGCAGAACACTTTGAGTTTGAAGCTTCTCGAAGGATCCTTCGCTCCTTGCAAGTCTTAAGTGCTTTCCAGGAGTGTTTTTTCATATTTGTTCCGTAAGGCGATGGGTTTCTTAAAAAATGACAAACAACAGACTGACTCCTAGAAATCTTTCCAGCAATTACAGCTCCTGAGTCTATTGCGGATTCAACCAGAAGCAGTTTTCTTGTTCCATTGAATTTCAAACTGGATCTCCTAGTGAAACCAATCGAAAACGACATTAGATTCTTGGCGGTATCCTGCTCTCCCGGTGCCGCTCTCTTTTACGAATTGTTCTGGCTTTGATTTTGAGCAAAGTATGTACAGTAAGGAAAGAAGCGGGCCTAACACTGAGGTCAAATTTTAGAAACCTCTAAGGTGACAGAAAGCGCACACCCTTACTGATATTTGGTCACTTATGCTGAGTCTGCAACTATAGAAAACAAAATCCGTTCATTGCTTTCGTACTCCAGTGTACGACCTACCCCAGTTTGCTCTCCACCCAAAATAGGTTCTAAAGCCAGAACAAATTATGAATTTTAATGTCACACTCTGACACTCGATTGTTTCGACTACTAAAACTTTGTTCGTTTGTGTTTTTAACTTTCTCGTATACGTAGTAAGAGAAAGGTATTGTAATCGTACAAAAAATCGAACTCGAGATTTTAATCAAATCTGACATTACGATGATAGAGGAACTCGAAAAAGTGGGTCTCGCAATTCTGTCCGTCTGTCCGTCTGTCCGTCCTTCCTGAGCTCTACAGCGCAAACGGCTGGACGGATTTCTTTCAAACTTCGGATTTGGAGTTGGTGGGCTTACAGTTCGGGGCCACTTTTTTTTTTGCACGTTAAGTGTTGCCGTTCTAACGGTATTCAGCAATTTTGAGTTTTTCGAAAACGGCTCTAACGATTTAAACCAAAATTAATATTTGGGCTTAAATAGGTGTAACTAAGATGGCTGCATACTCAGTTTTTCGCAGAAAAATCGAATAACGGTAATTTTGAAAATTGGTCATATCTCAAAAACGGTCAAAACTATTTCGACAAAAATTCATATTTAAGGTAATACGGTCATTCCCAACATGATGGCAAACTCAGTTTTTCCCTAAATTATCGTTCAACGGACTATTTTGGAAAAATTTTGTTTTTTAAGACTTTATTTAATTATGGTTTACTTGGAAACGGCTATAACGATTTTAACCAAAATGTATACTTGTACTACCATATATGGGGTTAACATGGCTGCATACCCAGTTTTTGGCTAAAAAGTCGAATAACGGAACTTTTCAAAAGTGGCCTTATCTCGAAAACAGTCCATACGATTGCAACAAAAATTAATGTTTTATGTAATATGGTCATTCCTAACATGATAGCAAACTTAGTTTTTCTCTAAATTGTCTATAATGGATTTTTGAAAGAAGGCATATTTTGAGAATTTGGTTTTCTTTTGTTTTACCAACACGAAAACGGCTAAAGCGATTTTTTTTTTTCATTTCGTTTTCCCATTCTGTGCATTTTTGCTTAATGTGTCTTTTTTTGTTGTTGTTGTTATTTCTCTTTTCTGTGGCGATTTCGTCTTTCGAATGAGATGTTACTCATGGTTTTTCTACTTAAAAGTTGCGGCACGCAATCACAACTTTCAGCACAAACTGAATACGACGATCCTCAGTTCAAGTCGAGGTGGCCCATGTTTGTCCAATCTATGACGAAAGCGATGTTGAAGGAGAGTCGCGCATTATTTGTATATACCTACTATATGCACTTTTGTGCGTAAAGTTGCACCGCAAAGCAAATCAAGTAAGTTTGCCACCTGGCATCGTAGGTTGTCGTACAGGTAAGAACTATGATGCACCTGTGAGCTGTGAGGTGTGAGTGTCTATGAACGACGTCACCTTCTCGTTTGTACATTTGTGATGAATAAATATTTACAAGTATGCCGCACGCTCTTACGCGTAATTAACAAGCGCACGAGATAGATAATCAGATTTAGAGGAAAAACTATAAGATTGAGTGCACGGTGATGGGAGAGTAACGTTTTTTTAAGGGCGCTTTGTACTTTTATCTAAATGAAACTCTAATGAGGGTCGACCCCCCCGACAACCGTTTACCGCATGTACACCGTACACAGTGGTTCGGCTAAGTACCTCACATAACCACACAATTGAACAGAGAATTGAATAGAGTCGAGGAATGTTTTGTCTGGGATCTCAGTGGTTAAGGGTTGTGCATAGAGACGTGCATTCAGCACGTGCTCACTTGAGTCAGCCTGTTGGAATTTGTTTGTTTGTTGACTTTGTCGACGACACATAGGGAGGGATGTGAGAGTTGAGACGCTTTGAAAAGGAGCCATGGAGGATGAAGGCAAAGGGGTTAATGGGTTCTAATCTGCCAACCCTTGTAACGCAAAGCTAATTGGGTTGATTGCATCTCAATGCTGATTGTATGTAGAGGTTTCGGTTTTGAATGGAACATTTTAATTGATGTTGTTCTGTTATAAGTCTAGTATGTCGGCTACGGTGGTTGATTTCAGTCGTTGTTAACCTTTTTTTTTTTTGGATTTTTCTATATCAATTGTTAACGATGACGTTGTCATTGTAAACGATATTTTTGTGGATGCTGGAAATTACTTAAACGATCATTACCCGACCCCTATCGGGAATAATATTTCCCCCGGAATGTTCTCTATTCAGCAATCTGATTTACGTTGCTGACAAGGGAAACATTTCCATCGGAATTTATTCGCGATACCCCTAAAACACAACCCAACATGGGTTTAAGTTTGATTTCCCAATGAGGAATAAAAAGAGTAACTTTGCAGGGCTGGCACATGATCCATGAGGAGCTTCACTTAATCTTTTAAAGTCATTTCGCGCTGCTTTGAAGAGATTGGCTCAGATGACCTACCATCCGATGAGACAGCGCTGTGTCTCTTAAGCCATCCACACTTCATCTTGGCCGTGTGGACGGTAATTTAAACTTCTGTGGTTAAACGGTTCAAGGGTCTTTCCTCAGGAACGTCTGTGAGTCTTTCAATAGGGACTTTCGAACTTTGACAGTTGATAAGGGCCATATTGTTGAAGCTACATTTGTCAAATTCGCTGTCATTTGTTTAGTCTGTTTTGCCAAATCACCATGAATGGACATAGATCAAATTGATTTATCAAAATCAATTGGAAACTGACCGAAAATTATCTTCAGGGATGAGGCCCATTTCTGGATGAATGGGTACGTCAACAAACAAAATTGTCCAATTCGGGTCGATACCAATCCACATGAGATCCAAGAGCGTCGAATGCATCCCGATTAAGTCACTTTTTAGTGTGGATTTTTGGCTGGCGGTGCCTTCGGTCGTTGGCCAGACCTTCGAGCGCTACTGGTCGATGATTACCAACTTATTTTGGCCTGAATTGGATGATATGGATACCAATGACATGTGGTTTGAATAGGACGACGCTACGTGCCATACGATCAATTCGAGAGCATGGTCATCTCACGTGGAGGTTATGTGAATTGGCCACTGAGATCGTGCAATTTAACCCAGTTAGACTTTTTCTTTTGGGGTTTTCTGAAGTCGCAGGTCGATGCGAATAAGCCACGAACCGCAGCAGCCCTTGAAATACACATAACCTATGCCATCGGTCAAATTTGGCCTAATTTATGCGCCAGAATCATGGAATATTGGACATTTCGGATGCGTGGCTCCCAGGGAAGCTGCGGTGAACATTTGAACGATGTTATATACATAATGGCATCGATAGGCCTTTTAAACGAATAAAAAAAATCGGGGATATCTCACTCAGACTTTGCTTTATTTAAATTTAAAGATAGGAAGCCCCTAATGAAAGACCCTTTACTAACTAAGGTTCTAACTGCAGGCTTCTGTTTTTGGAATAGTATTTCATTTTTTTTTTTTGGTTTCGGTGGAAGGGAAAATCATCGAGAGAGCTTTAACGCAAGGGATGCTTCTGCAATAGTGAGAGACTTTAACCCTTCTAAAATCCCTCCCTGGGGTAATGACTTTTGTCATCCCAAATGGGATTGCACCTAGTCGTTCGACTAATCGGCAATTTATTTTTGGAATTGTTTGAAAAATTTTAAAGAAAAATCAACCGGTTGTCGGATTTCTGAATCTTTTTCGAAACTGTATTTGCTAATTTTTATAGATCAAGAGGTTTCATCCGTCTTAATCTCCTGATTGCATTGTCTGAATTTAATTATTCGGTTATTTCTAAGTTAACGTGGTTGAGAAGCCTACTTTTGTGCATTTGAGCAACTTTTCTGACTTCATCTGCAACCATTTCAATACTTAGATCTCTATGTTGATCAGCGTTACGTTTCCTTAGTACTTTATTTTGGAAGACCTGAATTTTTTGCATATTTGTTTGGCATGCCTATAGGTCCATATACTGGTTTTAGAACTTGCTTGTATAGCAATAACTTGTTGTAGTTGGATAGGGATGAATATTTCCCAATTAGGCAATACATTTTACTGTATCGCATGTTTAACTCGTCTATTTTTTCTTTACATGGGTTTTCAACGCAATTAGAGTCTATATGCATATGCATACATATTTCGCAGTGTGATATGTGTGAATGTGTGATATTTTTTTATAGGTGCGTAAAGTTAATATGAACTCACTTTAGATCATTCAATTTAATCCGCCATTTTTCAGTCCATTCTGATATACTGTTTATCGCCGTTTGAAGCTTTTTTATCGCTATTTCGACAGTTGCCCCCACAGCAAGTACAGCAGTTTCATCTGCAAATGTTGCTCCAGTGGTTTCTACACTTACAGGCAGATCGCTAGTGAAGAAGAGGTATAGCACTGGACCTAGAACACTGCCTTGTGGTACACCAGTTTAAATTTCTCTTAAGGTTAAGTAATCTGTGTCTTGTTTAATTCTGAAGAATCGATCAGATGTCGAATCGCGTCATCCGTGAACGAGCATTACGTGACGGAATTTGTTTTTGTTTTACATGTAAATCAACTTAATTCCGTGAACATATGCTCGATCGCGGACGACATAATTTTACCCCAGACATGTATGACTCCAGAACTGTCGAATACTGCTTCGGCAGTTGCTTTTGCAGTTTGTGGATCAGGATCTTGTGCTATATCAAGAAATATTGTAGTGCACACTTTTTTCTCTTCAAATGCGTTTTTCGATCTTATCTGTGATCCTATGGACCTGGTCAATTGTAGAGTGTTTATTTCTAAATCCAAATGATTTTTCATCAATTATTTTTTGCAGACGTTTTACCAGCATTTTTTCAAACACCTTAGACAACATCGGCAGTATAGATATAGATATTGGGCCATAAGAGGTTACTTCGCTAGGTGGTTTGCCTGGTTTTGGTATCATTGCAACCTCCGCGACCTTCCACATGCTTGGCACATGGGGGAATTCTTTTAAGATTGCCCCTGTGATCAAGCCCTGGGGCCTTCTTTATATTTATTTTTTCCTTAATTTCTTTGGCAAGTTCTTTAGCTGTTACTGGCTGGATAGGTCGGTCTACATCGCACCTTTCTTCGACTCCTTGGTAGTTTTTGTCTTCATAGGGTTTGAAGACGTCCTCAAGATACTTGTGTTTGCTTTTTTTTGCTGTTTTTTTGCCCAGTTACCGTCTTTGGTTATTCTTTCCTTGTTTGCTAGGGTCGTCAACATTTGAACTATCCCTATAAATTTTCAAAAAAAGCGATCTTTTCAGACCAATCGATACCCCATAAATAAACCACGTTCCGTTTATGTCGCAAAGTATTATATATATGTAGACGTTTGCCAAAAGTCGCCACCCATAAAAAGCAATACCCTTGCAATGCAATCTATACACCATCGAAGGACGTTGTCGTTCACACGATCATGGAGATACCAGATCAGACCCCAGATTTGTTCGACTTTTTCCAGCAGCACCTGCATCACTACAATTTTGCAATTCACTACCCCACTGCGTCCTTTGGTTTCCTCCAGACTAAATCTATAAAAAGCAACCAGCAGACAAGTTTCTGATGATTCAGTTCCTGCCAAAGATTTCATTCAAAGAAAAGCACACACAATACCAGTTACAACTGCACCAATTAAAAAAATAAAAATAAAAAAGCCAACACAAACTGAAACGAATGACAGAGTCTATGTGCTCATGTCATAAACTGCGCGTATGTGACATTAAAAACAATTAACCTCATATCAAACATGCTATCGGGGGTAGTGCTCCACCACAGTGTTGATCGACGAGGGCACCACGTCCACGACCAACATCTGTAGGAAGTAACTTGATAACTAGGCGAAAAAACATCATCATCACATTCGCAGCAGCTGCTCTCTCTCTATCCATCTAGCCGTGCTTAAAACGCTTGTTCCATTTGCTATTAAGCTCCCCCTAAAAAAAAAACCTCGAATGGCAAATGGAGCAAATATAAATATTGAGATTGTTCCTCATAACTAGTTGCCCCGGGAACGTGTTTGAACAGTAGCTAAGCTGCGCACACTTCTTACCTGATCTGATAGTACATTTTATTTTCCCTCGTATCCTCTTTCAGCCAAGGACAATTTCGACGAAGAAGATAAGCCCCACAGATTGACTCTGGATGTTGGTGACTCGGTGGTGATCCTCAAGGAGACAACGCACTGGTACTTTGGCTACAATAAAAAGTGAGTATTTCAAAAAATCTATCTATCTATATTTGCTTATCGATATCGTGAGAAATATTGTGCGCGATAACACAAAAAAAATTACAACTATAAAGAGAAGCCAATCAACTCTGATAAAACCGTAAAAGTTATTTATCAATCGCGATATTGAATTATTTGGAATTGATTCGCCTTTTTTTCGTTTCCCTTTCATTGGGTCAATTACGTTTTTTTTTTATATTTACCGTGGAGGTCAATATGCAAAGCAGATAACGATTTTCAGATTGGGACGTTGTGTCTGAGGGTGCGAGGGGATTTTGTTTGTGCGACGCGACGCATCAAACGGACGAGATAAGAGGAGTATGGTTAATATTTTGTTAGGTTTCTCATGCAGTTTACGATCGCGTAAGGAAATAAACATTTCACAATATAGATTTGTTTAAATTGCACAAAATGTTGGCACTCCTGGTGGTGTGGGATAACATTTGTTGTGAAGCCAAAGAGAAGCATTTGTTTGTGTGTTGCTGCTGTTTGTAGAGGACCTGTGATCGAACAAATCAGCATGTGATATCGCTATAAATATACAGGGTGGGCCAAATACCAAATTCTTTTAAAAAATGCAATTAAATGAACAAAATTATTTATTTTTCCAATCATTATTACTTTATTAGGAAGAGAAAACACTCCCATTGATTATGGAACATAACGTCGCGCCGTTCAAGTAGCTGCCTCGGCTGGCTTCGCAGTAGTGGATTCTGTCACTCCAGTTTTCCAAGACCTTGTTGATGGTTTCGGGCTGTAGCTCACGGATTGCTTGGATAATATTGGCATTAAGTGCTTGAATCGTTTCCGGATTGTTGCCATAACATCGGTCCTTCACGGTTCCCCATAAAAAAAAGTCCAAATGGGTCAAATTGCAGCTCCGAGGTGGCCAATTGACATCGCCAAGACGGCTAATAAACGATTTGGGAATTTGGTGCGCAAATGATCGATTGTGGCATTTGCTCTGTGGCATGGCGCGACATCCTGCATGAACCAGAGGTCGTCCAAATCCATCTGTCCAATTTGAGTAAAAAACAAGTCGGTTACGCCCACCGTTGACCAAAACGTTGTTCCCAGCCTCATTTTCGAAAAAAAAATGGTCCAATGATGCTACCACTCCGCAATTCGCACCAAACTGTCACTCTCTGTGGGTGCATTCACTTCTCGTGCAGGTTTTCGAGACCAAGATGCGACAATTTTGTTTGTTAACGTAGACGCTGATATGAAAATGCGCCTCGTCACTTTGGAAATATGTTTTTAATATTTCCAAACTTTGTTTAAGCGTAAAGTCACTCATTTCATTCTTCGGATGTATGACACTGACTTTCGGTCAAGTATCTGAGCGGAAAACAGCTGTCAGTGTCAAAATATCCTGTGATTTTTAAAGAAACCACTAGATGGCCCACCCGTTATATGTGATGGAGACAACTTTATGGCGTTTTGAATGTCAACTGGCTCATTGCAACATAGTCAAGAGCGTGGGCGGGGACTTCATTACGTGTACATAACGAAGGGCTTTCGAAAATCCCGTATAATCTGATCTGGATCAGAAGCTAGATTATGAAAATTAAATTAAAAAACAAAAAGCGTGCTAAATTTCGAAGTTAAATTCGGTAAATGAACGTTTATTGGAATTATGAATAAAACCCAACATTTGTTGTGAGTAAAAGGTTGTAGCAAAGTAAAAGCAATTGCTTTGAATCGGTGTGAAAAGAAAACGTACTTTGCCAAAGTCAGTTCGAAAATTCGAACATAGCCTTGTGCCTTGCAAGTTGCAATTCCTGTCAAACCTGACCAGTAAATTAAAATTTTTGAATTTCCTATGAGAGTCTAACGATTTTTGTGGAAAAGCGAAATAATCCTTTTCATTCGTTGTTTTTCGACGAGGTTATGTTCCTCCCGGTTTCGGATCACTTCATCATTGAGGCCAATCCAAAGCTGTTATGTTTGCATTTGTGTGATCCAGGAGTTGTTTGGCCTGCCTTTCTTCCGCGCTTGTTTAGGAACGTTGATTAACATTGCTTTTTTCAAAGGGGTTCTTAGGATAAATATAAAAATAACAACTGAGCACGTCCGTGTTCCAATTTTTTCGAAATGAGTTTTTTAACGTGAAGGTTTCCTCGGATCTTCGAATTTCTAATTCGATCAAGCTTTGCTACTCCTGCTGTCATGCTAAGCATCCTCATCTCAGCTACTCTCATACTTTTTAGTACACTGGCGTATGTGAGCGCTAGACGAACAACTGCGGTGTAGAGTTTTAATTTCAGTTTAGGAGGCATTTTTCGGTCACAGAAGATGGCAGAGTTTGCATGCCACTTCATCCACCTTACACTTACCCGACGATTGATGTCGTCGTCCATAGTTGTTTCGCTATTGATTACATGCAAAAACGGGAAAAGATCATCTATGTACGTAAAGTTCTGGAACTGCTCGATGTCTTAGCGACATCATTTGTGGAAAGGGGGACAAGTGAATAAAATTGAAATGCAATACCTGTAGTCCCATTTAGTCCTATTTAGACCACACTTCGACGTGTGAAACGAAACAATTATTGTTGTTTTTTTGACTAATGTCATAGGTTTTTTTTATTGGTTTTCCTGTACAAACAAAATAGGTCTGTTCCTTTACTTTTAAATCTTACGAATTCTTACGCATTTTACTCAATTGTCGTTCCTCAACTCGAAAAATTCGTAAAAGAGAGCGGCTTCGAGAGAGCAAGATATTTCCCCTCTTTTTACTCAACAAATTTCTTTGCGTAAGAATTAAAACAACTGTCAGTCGCCTGAAAATTGACAGCTGATTTAAATTTGTTGTTCTATTTCGCATTTGGGTTTTATGAACTATCTGTCAATTTTCACAGGTTACTACAAAAGCGTTTCATAACTTTTGCGTACGTTTCCATATCTGAGAGAGAATTCATTCCCTCCACTGTCATTTTGACAGTTTTTTTCCATTTTTACTACAAAAGTAAAGGAACAGTACTAATAATTAACTATTTATAAACAAAACGTAGAAAATTCAAAAAAACATTATATTTTTTTTGTGTGTAAAATATGTGCGCATACAATTTGTTTTTTTAAAATTTATTCAATCCGATCTGAGTTTAAGGTCAGTAACGCCGTTTTTCGAACATATTAACAGTTGGAGCTAACTTGTATCAGTTTTTATTCATAGAAACTTAGCAAATGCTTCGGTTTTGACATTTCTTTTGAGTAAAAGCAGAAAGTGGTTGAAATTGAATTGGTACTGGGCGTGGCACAGGAAAATACTGTGCATTTACCTGACAGCTGTATAAAATGTTAACAAATTTTTTAAGATAACTTTGTAAGTTGTTTAATAAGATCTTCATTTAGCTCGTCACCAAGAACTTTCCTTCGCTGATTTAAACAAAAATCGTATCTTGCACAATCAGTGGCCAAAATCAATGACATGAGGAATGTCTTCCCAGTTCCACCGGTGGCATTCATGAAAAATAAGCCACCATTTCCATCATCAATTGCCTTCATTAAAGTATCCTTCTTTAAGGGGTTCAACATTTAAATTTGTTTGAATAGATTCAATTGTATTCACGTTTACGCTGTAATTCTCAATTAAATGCGTCATTCATTCCAAGATCTTGCAATGCCATTGCGCTGGCATTCCCAACCTGACTAACAAACTGGCGCACATGAGGTAGCACATGTCTGGTTATCCTCCTTCTCATTCACCTTAAAGTCGGGATTTACTGAACTGACACGAATTCGCTGTAAAATGCCTTCAAAAAAATTAGAGATCATTAAAATCGGTACAGCGGTAAGGCGTAACTAACCCCACTTTGTTTTATTTATATAGATTACTATTTTTGTTATACGTTTTATTCAGCTTTTAAAATACCAGCTCCAATAATTGCAGTGCAAATAGACCTTCATTGCTAAACATGCTTCCGGATGCCATTGACGCAAGAATATTATTAGCAACGCCCAGGCAATAAGTCCGACGTGTTTCTGTTGGGACTCCTTTTTATAGCAATATAAATTGCGAGCTCGTTTTGAAAGCCATCTCTTTTGCGCGAGTTTTAGAAAATATATGCGTCGAACTTATGAAATATCAAATGTCAAACACCTGGCATTTGTCGTTAAAATATTAATTCTTGAAAGGTTTCCAAAACAGACCGACTTCCAACTAAAAGACGATAGACAACAACTAACTTTAAGCATTCGCAAAAGACTTTGTTCAACATTTTCGACTGCGAGCTCAAAGCTGCTTCTATTATTGGCACGCTCAATATAAAATCATCAATCTGCAAATACAAAATTGGTTTAGTTGTACAATAAGTTATGATTATTTGTCGCAATACGTACGCTCTTGTCCCAAATGCAGTCATGCTTCAACTTATACATTCCAGCGATAACTCGAATTCGTTCCAATTCCGAATGAATCTTCTGATATCCCGTAATTAAGAGCATCACATCCCAAATGTATCCGATGAAAAAAAAAGTAGCGGCTATGGCACCTCTTAAGTCAAACAATTCTGCAGGTGCATCAACCACCAATAAATGTAGCGCAGCGATTAAGATTATATTAACACTGTCGACCGTAGACAGCCTGTTGAATGTTGTCGACACTTTTAAGACACTCCGATACATGGAGAAGATTCTATTTAAACTCCGCTGACATTTTAACGTGTGGTCGAAGTCGCACTTCCAAACAAGAGCCTGTCGCTCTTCTAGTCGCAATAAAAGATCGCGTATATTATCATTTAAGATCACAAGCATTTCTAATATATGCCAAAGTTGTAGTAAAGTTGAAAAACTTCTCACATATATAGGAAATATGGTGTAAAATGCATAAATACAGATTAAATACGTTAACAAGCTTGGATCAACGCAAAATAAAAGAAAAAATACAATCACTACAACTGACACCTTCCATAGCAAAGAAATGTGCACAGCGACAGGAATTGAAACGACTTTTTGGGAGAGTTTTTGAGTTTTTCGCAGACAATTTTTGAGTTCGTTTAAAAGGTCCATAGTACGGCTGCTTTGAGTTACAAAATTGTACCACAAGTAGACTGCATGCATCACAAGGAGTATTTGGTAAAACATTATGTGTAGATGCAGTTTATTCTCACAACAAAACACAATATCAATAGATAATTTTAAAAAGAATGCAATGTGTTTGAAATAGGTCGTTTTTAATGCGATTGGCTTGAAGCGCTTTGTTTTCATGTCAAAATTGAAATCGGTTAGACCCAGACAGGCGCACAGGCGGTAGAAGTTAAAGAAGACTTTTGGCTTCATAGTAAATTAATTCGGTTTGCGGAATAGAGTGCTACTAAATTGAGGCTCGGTACGTCCAACACAATTTGGAATTCAATTCACAAATGTGTCTCACTTAGTCGCGCAGTTTCAATTCAATTTGGTCGTCAAATAATTTATATCTAATCAATAAATCTATAGGCTATCTATCACCATTACATTTTGGGAACAATATGTTTGTGGCTTTGGGGATTAGTTGGGTTATGACAATCAAGTCGGTCACTTGGCTGTATCAAGTGAAAACTGATTATGTGGTCAGTATTGTTGGACTCTGACAAATCCCATCGCCTAACTGTCAGACTTAGGTTAGTTGGTGACCCCTTCTTTAACACAAACTCAAGAACCATCCACCCTATTTGAAGTCTGCAGAGAATTACATCGATGTGGGAATCTGGCAACCAACCAAAAACATGCATGACCAATACAACTTGAAAAAAACACGCCGAATTTGCAAAGCAATTCTTTTCGATTACCCCTCTACTTGTCGCAATTAAAATAAATTAAAATGTTAACGCCTGGTTAGCCAAAGAGACGATCACGAGCTTCTCACTGCTGCGTGATGCTTAATTTGATGACAACCAAACGTATTATACACATATAATTAAACTATGCTTTAACTAATCTCTTTGCAGAAACAAAGACCGACTTGGCATCTTTCCAAAGTCATATATTCAAGCGGTCGAATGGGTCCTCATTAAAAGCGAATACTACATCAAGCGGTCAGAAATAGTCGATGAAATAACAAAAGTGATACTAGAATGGGGCTCGATACTAAGGAGATACTTTTTGGTAAGCATACACCGATCAATTGATTGCGCAACATACGGTAAAACAATTGCTTTCATCTCCCCCAAAAGGCAAAACACCAAAACTACAGTGCAATTCGACGGAAAATGTTCGAATTGGCTCATCTTAGGGCGATGCTTATATCCGGCAATCTGCCCGTAGATGAGATGCGTCAAATTAAATTGCTGGCCACATCGCAGATAGATACAGGAAACAGTCTGTTGGGGTTGGACATGGTTGTTCGCGACGAAGGCGGCAATATGCTCGACACAAATGCTACGTGTACAACTGAGTTGTATGAACATCACTTAAACGCCTGTGATCGCATTAGAAGGGCGAATGTATGTTGCCTTCGGCTATTATAGTGTTTATTTGCAGAATAATCAGTAGTACAATTTTGTTTGATTATAGAACCCCCCAGCGAAACATCGTGCCTCACGTGCAATGAACAAGTACTCACACAACGTCCTGCTGACTGTGCACGCGTTCGTGTGCAAATTTCAAGAGGATTCTGACCTGCTTTTCACGCTGTATGACGGTGAAACGCACAAGCCCATCACAGAGAACTATGTCGTGAAATGGGGACGACTGGGCATTGCCCGTGACATAGATCAATTTGACAATAATCGCGTCCTCTTCACCGATCTAAGTACAAACGACCTGAACATCAGCAAGCTGTACTTGGTTTGCTATGCAATACGAATCGGTTCGATGGAAATGAAGGAGAACGACTCGAAGAGAGCGAGTCTGTCAAACTCCGTGTTGAATGCGGCGAGCAAAAAGAGCTCACAGTTGTCAATAAACTCGAATAGCTCGTCGGGTGGCGGCGATCACATGCGACGACCATTTGGAGTGGCGTGTAAGGATCTAACGCCGATTATTCGAAAGCCAGACGATTTCAAAAGCAACTTGGACCTGCCGTTCATTATGTGCGAAAAGGAGAACTTTGATGCGACCCTTAAGAAGCTGGTGGCAAACAAGGACATTGGCAAGATCGACTCGAAGTTGGCCGTTGACATAGAAGTGTTACAAGGTGATATTAAACAGGTGAGTTGTTGTTCACATTTAAACATTTATATATCTGATGTGAGTCTTTGTGCAGATCAAAGAGGAATTTCCGCATCTAGTTCATGGGAATGTGCCATTTGCTCGGAAGATGGGCTTCCCTGAAGTCATACTGCCCGGGGATGTTCGCAATGATCTCTATCTCACGCTGATGGGAGGAGAGTTTTCGCGAAGCGCCAAGAGCAGCGACAAAAACGTAGAGGTGACAGTGTACGTTTGCAATGAAAAGGGTGAGGTTGTGCCGGGTGTCATGAGCATCGGAGCTGGTCATTCTCCAATTGATGAGTATAAATCGGTTGTCTACTACCACGAGGACAAGCCAAAGTGGTTGGAGACCTTCAAAGTGAGTAGTAGCGTTGTCAACTGAGACGCAAGCAAGATTCATGATTTTTTTTTACAGATTCACGTGCCAATTGATGAATTCAAACAGTGTCATTTGAAGTTCCTGTATAAGCATCGAAGTTCGAACGAACAAAAGGATCGTCTTGAGAAACCCTTCGGCTTGTCGTATATAAAGCTGATGCAGGATAATGGAACGACAATCACTGTCAGTTGGAATAGCATCGTTAATATTGAGCAATTGTCTGATGGTTTTTTTCTTTGTTTTATTTAGCAAGGGCAACACAACGTGATAGTCTACAAAATCGACCACAAGAAGTTCGACAAAAACGTAATCATATCGTATATGGATCTACCGTCGACCGTGTCGGAAATACCAAGCGGCACAAAACCGTCAACATTAGGACTGACACTACTTTCGAAGGATAGCCTATCGATTGGCGTCAATTTATGCAGTACGAAGCTGACACAAAGCGGTGAGTAAAAGTGAACCCGTGTCCATCCTAGTGCTTTTGTTATCTCCATCATATTTATTTCATTTCAGTGAGTTTGCTTGGCTTATTAAACTGGTCTGCGCACAAGGAGTCTCTAGAAGATTCGCTGAAGGCTCTGGCCACGGTACCTGGTGAAGAGGTTGTCAAGTTCCTGCAAGACATTCTAGACGCTCTCTTCAATATTCTGGTAAGTTTCTGTCTTTCTGTTGATTTATTGATTTTTAAATGCAAACTAATCTAGGTGGAAAACGATAACCCCGGACGATACGATAATCTAGTCTTTATGAGTATCATACATCTAGTGGAAACGGTGTCGGATCTAAAGTATCAGCACTTTTTGTCCGTCTTGGATGTGTACATCAACGAAAGCTTTTCAGCGACTTTGGCCTATAAGTAAAATAAACATTTTCTAATGTTCATCGACACATCGTAAAGTTATTGTTTATTTCCATGCTTTTAGCAAATTAATGGATGTTTTACAAGACCACATACGCGAGGCGATCAATGCAGGAAGCCTGGACTACTCTGTGGATGTTTACGAAGCCGATGAGGAAAAGGCCGAAGTCAAACGATTATATAAAACAACGAAATATCTACACTACGTTATGAAGTTCATCATTCGATCGCGATTACTGTTCGCAGCTTTAAATGACAATTCGAATGTGGAGGACTTTGAAAATAAACTTGAGGGTGAGTGCGACATTTGTTTTAAAGTCTTTTCCTTTACTGTTTATTCCTTTCTTTTCAGAGCTGTTGAAGATGTTCATCGAAATGATCGACTGTCCTACGGATCTGCTCAAGTCGGAAGGCGCTCTACTAAAGAATCTTCATGTCATAGCCACGGATCTTCTGCAGGTCTACGATAAAGTCGAACTAAGGTTAGTTGTATAACAGATTTTCTTAAACAAGAAGAACAGTCTCATCACCTAAGGCCATTTTCACATTTACAGCAACAGCATAGTGAAGATTCTAATGAAGTTTCCACCGGGTCGACTGACCCAGTCGAAAATGGTGTGCATCAAGGACTTTGTCGATTCGAAACTGTTTCACTATCCCGAATGCAGAGCCATACTGCTGCCGGTCTTTTGTAAACACATTAAAGATCGTCTCGAAAGCAGTGAGGAGGTAAGTGCATTTAAACTCTTTCTTCTCTATATCATACATATAACATTGGTCAAGTTTTGGGAAATAATCAACACAATCAAATCAATTTCAAATCAAATAACGTGCATACCATGGAGATCATTTCATTTGTGGTAAATAATACAATTTAATCAAACACAAATAATAAAACAAATTGCGCCTGGCAACACCTCATGGAATACAAAATTAATAGCTCTAACATGGGTGGAACTACTCACGTCATGTAAATAAATCTAAACACTAAATCAATTGTTCTATACAAAATATGGGCTGCGAAAAATATTGTAGCACTTTGATCTTAGAGCAGAATATGTCCGTCACCTGCTGTGCAAATGCCCGGCCCTTTAAAACAATAGAAAAATGTTTCGTAATAGTTACTTCTTTGATGAACTAGAGCATCTAGAGAATGTGGATCTTAAAGCACTACTGAGATTCTTGTAGATAAACAGACTCTATGTCATCAGCTTCTCTCAGGACAAACTATTGAACCTGAACTCAACAGAGCTTTAAGACCCCAAGAGATTCTTACTAAATCTATGGTTCTCTAATTTCATAAGCGGCATAATTAATTTCTCTAGTATTCAATGGATGGTTCCCATAATTGGACACTATGGACCCAACTGATGGTCTACGTGAAGCTGTGGCAATCGCCACAAGAGCACAAACTTACCTACCTACCTACCTGGAGCAGGTTAAAATAAAAAGTCCTACATTAAGGGCATACGAAGCCAAGTTGTCTACCAAGCCTACAGATTCGATTGCATGTCTCTCTTGCTCTTTTGGTAGAGAGAGAGGAGTTCTGGCTTTCCTCCGCAGCATTCGAAGCAGGGGTCTCGTTGTGGTCTCCTCCGCTTTACGCTCTTCATCAGAATCTTATATTAGAGTCTTTGTAGTTGTAAGAAAACTATTGGTAAGACTTAGGGCTTATTACGAGTACCTCGCTTTGCGCACTGGATATACATAAATGTATGTCGGTTGTGGTGGAATGCACTAGCTATTCAACGCAATCCGTTTCGTAAATTAGAACTGCATCCCAATAAGCTCCACTCTCTAAACTATTCCTCCTGCAGCATTGCATATGTTGCACTTACATCTTTAGCAGACAAACCGCTGTACGTACATTTAATTTATACAAAAATTTGAGTCTCAATGGTCAAGTCCATGTTCTGCCCATTCCAGATCTTTTCAGCTTCTGTTTAGAAAACACTGAAATTGCGATCAAATGGAAGGACATCATTACCCTCAAGAGAGAAATAGAAAATTTATGCCAAAGAAGTCAAATTTAGCAGATATCAAACCCGATCTTTAACATTTTGTGGACTATATGTCACGAAGGTGGTTGGTGGCGATGGAGTAGTGAGTATAGGAGATCCACTACCATTGTCCATAAGAGGAAGCGAATTAGAGTGTCTTTAACTGTCACAAAAGCAAAAAGGTTTTTGTTTCCTTTAAAAAAACATATAGTAAAGCTAAATAAAGCTCGTCTAAATCAAAAGTAGCGCAGTGGCTTAGTGGTAGTGTGTTGGGCTACTAAGCGAGGGGTCTCAGGTTCGAATCCCGAAAGAGCCAAATTACATCTTAAGGTTTTTTTCCACTGCGCCACCTCTCGCGAGCGTCTGACAAACATCCGAGAGTAAAAACTGTCATGAAAGAGCTCTCAATTAGCCGTTTGGACTCGGCGTAATCCTCCATTCCCTTCCATTCGTCCCAAAAATTGAAAACCCACACAAAACGAATGGTTGTGAGAAGCTAGGCCTTGAGTTCCAAAGACCTGTCGCGCCAAAATATTTATTTATATTTATTTTATTTAAATCAAAAGCAGTTTTTACGGAAGTGTATGCCAAATCTTCAACATTTTACTTGAGCTTCAACATGAAAAGGAATAACAGTTAATTGTTAGTGCATATGCCACCATTGCGCATCGGAAAATATTTACGTACAAGAGTTGCAAGCCCTCCGCGCCTTTTATTGTCGAAATACGCATTTGAAAAGGCCCCAAGCAACATTCCCAACTTGACCTGTGTTATATGATTTTGTTTAGTTTTTGTTTTATTATAATTATTTGAAGCGACCTTTCATTTGCATTATGTTTTAATTAAATTCACGGTTTAGCATGTTGTGTGTTTTAATTGTTGTTTTATGTTTTAGTTGTTGAACGAGAACATCCTGGAAAGATACATGTTCTCATTTGTTTTCTTAGTCTTTTACCTTTAACAAATGTTATGTGTCTGGAAACAATAAAAAATATGTTCTTGTAGTTGACTGCATGTAGATAATAAATTTAATAGAATGCCAAATTGGATTTGAAAAAGAAAAGAAAAAAACAAAAACTTCATTGGAATGAAACTTAAAGCTAAGCAGTGTTCTATTTGAGAATACTACAATAATGATTGTTTTGTGCTTAATTCTTAACTGTGTTTGTCCATTAATTAGACTGGGGAATCACGTTATTCGTAGAGAAGTGTAAGCTACAGAGTACGACTTAGAGACTTCTGTGAATCATTTTTTTATCTTCGTAGGTACATAATTATATAGGAATCATTCATACACACACGGTTTCCTAATCACCAAATCATTTGTTTCATTATTGCTTATTTAAGATCATTCTACGTTTTTACTTTTTTTACATTTGATTTTTTGGGTATTTTTGTTTCGTTCAGTATGAAAAAGAAAAGAGTTTGCTTTTAAAACACATCTATGGCACTTTTTCTAATAAATCCAGACCTGAAAACCGTATAATCTATTAATTGTAGATGAAACGTTTCTTTAAAAACTGTCCGTAGTTCGTCCTTGTGCAAACACTCAAGATAGCTATAAAGTGTCCTTCATTAAGCGCTTCCTTATTTCAAATTTAAATAAAACAATCGAAATTTTGCATTCGCGAGATGACCATGCTCTCGAATCGTTCGTGTGGCACGTAGCGGTTGCTGTTGTCGTTGTTGTCCATATCATTCAATTCAAGCCAAAATAAGTTGGTAATCATCGCCCAATAGCGCTCGATGGCCTGGCCAACGACCGATGGCACCGCCAGCTCAAAATCAACACTAACCAGTTGGATCTCATGTGGATTGGTATCACCCAAATTGGAAAATTTTGTTTGTTGTTGAGACCCATTTCATTCAGAGTTCCAAGTTGTTCCCTTCCATTAGGGAGGTCTTCCTCTACTGCGATGTCTCTCCGAGTTAGAATTGAAGATTATTCAGCCCGAAGCGTATGTGGTCATTCGTTGTACATGTCCCAGCCATATTAGAACAACAACAACATAAAGCAGGACTGGGATGATGAGCGTCTTATATAGAGTCTCTGTTGCGATTCTCGACAATGCCTTACTTATCAGTTGCCTTTTAAGAGCGAAGTAACAGCAGTTGCCAAGAGTAATTCTTCGCTTAATTTCTGATGTCATTTTCAGAGTTAATAGCGAAACCAAGGTAGACAAGGTCTAAATTTCACAGATTTTAATTTGACGGTGCACCGTCAAGAGATTTAAATTTTCTTAATGTGTCAGACTCTTACTGATTAAACTCCCCCTCTTCTTTGGCTATCTTCAACAGCCCCCTGGAACCACTATTCGTATTACTTCGGTGGGCCGTTCATTTTGTCTACCTCATGAACTTTCCTGTTCTTCTATGAGGGTGTGCCCTGTCTTTCTTCTCTCTTCTTGGTTATGAGCACGGTTTCGATAAACGTCGATACCCGTTTAACGTCGGGATCGCCTATCTCCGATTCCAAATCCTGTCTTTCCACGGTCCATCTGCTGCACGTGAAGAAGGTATGAAAAACGTCGTCTACCAATGAGTCGACGTACTGGCATTTTGGATGACCTACTTTCCGCATCCTGTGTAGGTATTCATTTAAATATCCATGTCCAGTTAGAAACAGCGTGGTATAGTAATGTAAATATTTCTCCGTGTTTTCGCGTTGTCCATTCAGCGACGTCTCTGATCAGCCTGGTGGTGCCACTCTTGCAACGACAAGAGCGGCTGGTTCTGATACAGTGCGGTAAGAACTTGCGATGCGGAGGGCTCCTCGCCTCTGTACCGCTGCCATCTGTTTTCTGTACTTCTCCCGTTTAAGTGAAGCCTTCGTTTGCTTTCTCTTGGTCCTCCAACATTTGCCATGAGTCTGCTAAGGAATGTGGTTACTTTAGCAGCTCGTTCGGAAGCGGATTTAATATGGCTCCAGAAAGTAAGTTTTGAGTCGATAGTTATCCCAAAATACTTAACTGCGTTTTTGCTGGTTGCGTCGGGATATGTTTTCTAGTCAGTAGGACAATCTCGGTCTTTTCAAATGCAAGACTAACCCCATGGGTTTCTAACCAGAAATAGGCACGTCTCATAATTTGATTTAACTTTCTTCGTGCTTCCTCAGTGTCCCTCGCAGTTATCACCGCGCCAATTTCGTCTGCACATTCTATCAAATAGGTGTCGTTAGGCATTTCGATACGCAGAATCTCGTCATAAAATATGTTCCAGAGGTTGGGTCCAAGAATTGACCACTGCGCTGCTTCTGTTGTAATTCTTCGCTTGATTTCTGGTGTCATTTTCAGGGTTAATCCAGCAGAACAAAGAACAAATTCATATTTAAGAGTAAAAGTTTAAAAGCTTGCTTCTTGCCAAACAAACAAACAAAATATGAATGAAATTTGTTGTGTAAAAACTAGTAAGAGGGGAAGTATCTTGCTCTCTCGAAGCCTCTCTCGTTTACGAATTTTTCGAGTTGAGGAACGACAATTGAGTAAAATGCGTAAGAATTTGTAAAAATTCGTAAGATTTAAGGGAACAGACTTAAAAAGTCAGTCACAAACTAGCATTTGAACGATTTAACAATCATCTGTCAGCTGTCTATAACCCACTATCCCAAGGAATTTTCTTGGGCTAAATTTGTTATTGAGGGAACATGTTTTGTTTTCTCTTTGTGGTTCTCTTCTACCCAACTTTGGCACAAGGGGACGAAGTTCGGCAAAATTTAACTATCATCTCATGCGTCATGCGTTCTACGTTGGAGCGCAATGTTAGGGGGTAAACATCCAAAAAAAATTATATTGTTAAGGGTGGGTGCTTCTTCCTGTTAGACAATCGAGCTCTGAATTTAGCCTCAACAAGATAATGCTTTAAAAAAGCGTAAAAATTGCGATATTTGAACGTTTATCAACAGGGTGGTAAGTATATTTGTTCAAATAGGTATCTATATTTAATGCACGTTCAAAAAACTGGTTCACAATCGCATCTCACTTCACACATTGCATTTAATCATGTTCACAGTTTAGTTTTAATTTATCACTTCATCACATTCATCATATTTGTTCAATTTTGGTGCACTTACTTAATTCTCGTAGGTACCTAACCTATTTCTTGTTCTCATGAAATCATTATTGGAATGTAACTTTGGGAAACTTGTAACACTGACACGTTTCCGCTTCACTTAGAAAGTCAAAGTAAATGGAATTTATTTCACATAATTTAATTAGAAACGATCATAATCACCCGAATGTGTAAACTACATTTATTATCTGTTTGTTATTCACTCGCACAATTTAAAAAAAAAAAAACAACAACAAATATTTCGTCTCTACATGTATCGTATAATGAAAAACTTAGGGTGACTGCAAATCCGATATATGGCAACAAGAAAAGAATCTTACAAAAGCAGCTAAAGTTTTGGGGCAATTAAAATCACAACTGCACACACGTGAAACTTCGGCTAAGTTAAAGGTAACCTATTATTTACTTAAGCAAACAAATAATAATAAAATCTATTTGTCGTTTGTTGTTTTAAGTTGAACAAAATTTAACAGAATTTTATGTATGATGTGAGTGTATTTATTTATTATTTATTTATTTTTTTAACTAAGCTTGGCTTGTTTATATTTGTTTTCAGTTTAAATTTTAAAATTAGATCTAAAGGACTGTTTGAATTTTCAAATATAATAATAACTTTACAGTAATTAAGCAGGGAACACAAACACATGCTGAGATTTGGCGACGAACATGGGCCAAACCTAGCTTATTATTAAATTCGCCATTTTTAATTGTTAGCTATTTGGCGAGGAGTTTTATTTATGGCGAAGTTTGATTGCAAAACGAGAAATAACCACCATAAACCGGACAAAGGTCTTCGGCTGTAAATTTCATTGAGAGGGTAACAATTGTTTTATAAGGGTACGTGTGTGTGTACTGTCATTATTTGATTTCGAATCCGGGCTAATGACGCACGAACTTAAAAATGGCAATGGGCCCGCTATGGCGCCTGGTCTTTTGTGATTACCTCATAACCCTAACCTAACCTTATCCCCTTAAAATGTCACATCGCCTTACTTTTGAAAGATTGCATTTTAAATGACGTTTGATCATTTGAAAGGTTATGTTCATCATGACATATGTAGGTATAATAGAACGCTTATGACGCGTGTAATGTCGGAAAGGAGTTGCTGATTAAGTTTTAAATAATGGAAGACACCAGCGTTGGTAGTGATGATGTGTCATACGTCATACCTCATACCTTAGGTTGGGCTAGGTAGAGCAGGTCGTACCCTGCCTCGTGGACCCATTGTGATGCTCTTTTTTTGTGCGTTAACCGCTGGTTATGTATCGGTTGTATTCCTCCTTTCCTCATTGTGGTTAACAGACGCTGTCCAGCCACCCTGATGTCCTTAAAAACCTGTTAAGATCAGACAGTGAGATTTCAGAAAGTTCTTATACGTCTTGGAAGTAATATATCCCAAGTGTTCTGTTCCTCAAGTGACAGAGACAATGACAAAAGAAGTGAGGTGTGTCCTCGTGGACTTCTTGATCTTCGCAGCCTCTACATATGTCGTCATCTTTGAGATTAAGTTTCATTGTGTGGTTTCTTAGGAAGTTATGACCAGCCCCTACTAGCCTAGATATCGATAACCTGTTAAACTGTAGTAGTTTATTGGTCCGGTCACTGTTATACTCTGGCCAAGGCCGCTATGGCTTTAAAAACGACTCTTGCTGTTTTGCGTTGTTCTTTACTATAGTTTAGAGAGTCTGCCAAAATTGTCTGTTTCTTTTTAAGCTCAGAGACAAAAGTATTTGGGCCAACCTTTTGGGCTTCTCATATCTTCGGAGTTTTCCTCTCACTGAGCCCCTGCGCCCCACCCTCGCGTACTGAAAGTTATTATTTTGTCCTTTGTAAATTCTCGCAGAAAATAGTTCCTTACTGTTGGGATGCAAACAAATCAGTTTTAACAATTCAAAATACTTCCCCAGGTGAACGAGTGCATCAACATCATGAACAACATTCTGAAACTGCTCTTCCGTGACGACATTGGCTCCACCGAAGAGGACATTAAGGACGTAATGATAATCCTACTTCGCACTGTGATAAAAACCTCTCACGCCATGGATAGGGAGAATCCGCTTGTTGGAAATTTAGTTGCCATTATGTTGGGAATTCTGCGCAGCATGACTAGCTACCACTACGATGTGTTTGTGCGTAATTTCAGCAATAAATTCGATTTACAAAGTTTCATCATCGAGCTGTTGTTGGTGTTTCAAGAGCTTGTGTCACCGCATCCGAAACCAGTTTTCCCCAAGGACTGGATGGACATGATAATGCATCAGAATACGGTGATACTGGGCAGTCTGCAGCAGTTGTCCACTGTGATAATTGACTCGTTCTTTGAGCCATTCGAGAAGCAAGTGTGGTCCAACTATTTCCAGTGTTCGATTGCGTTTCTCATTCAGTCGCCGCTGCAATTGAATGACTTTACGGACAATAAGCGAGCTACTATCTTCGAACGGTATCGCGACATTCGCAAGGAGACGGCAAATGAGATCCGCAAAATGTGGTTCCAACTGGGCGAGCATAAGCCACAATTTGTGCCGCAATTGGTGGAACAAATCCTAGAAATGAGCATGATACCAGAAGTGGAATTGCGAAAGGCCACTATACCGATCTTCTTCGATATGATGCAGTGCGAGTACTACAGCTCGAGGCTGTTGATAGAAAGCTATGGCGATACGAAGCGAAATAACGCCCACTACAAGGCGAATTTCAATGAATTCGAAACGGAAATGATTGAGAAACTGGACGTACTGATTGGAGCGGGAAAGGGAGATCATGCGTTTAAGGAGCTCTTCCAGGAGATAATGTTGGAGAACTGCTTGGCGCACAATATTCTCAATGTGGAGGGTACCAAATTTGTAAATATGGTGACAAAACTGATGGAACGACTGCTCGAGTATCGCTGCATTATTCAGGATGAGAGCAAGGAGAACCGCATGGCATGCACCTTCAGCATTCTGCAGTTCTACCTGGAGGTGAATCGCAAAGAGATGTACATTCGGTATGTGTATAAACTGTGCGATCTGCACATGGAGTTTGATAACTACACAGAGGCTGCATTCACTCTGAAGCTTCACACGAATCTGTTGCAGTGGGATGACACAGAATTGTCGCCTCTGTTGAGATCACATCGTCACGGAGTATGCCGGACGCACAGAGAGCTAAAGGAAGCTTTGTACTTTGAGATTATCGATTACTTTGACAAGGGCAAGATGTGGGAGTGTGCAATAGATATGTGCAAGGTGTTGGCAAAGCAATACGAGGAGGTTACATTCGACTACCTCAAGTTGGCTGAAATGTACAAGAAAATGGCTCAGTTCTTCGAGAAGATTCTGAAGGAGATGCGCCACACGTCCGAGTACTTCCGTGTGGGATTCTATGGATTGAAGTTTCCACGATTCCTACAGAACAAAGTGTTTGTGTTCCGCGGCAAGGAATACGAGAGGCTGAGCGAGTTCTGCACCCGAATATTGGTTCAACATCCAACGGCGGAGTTAATGCAAACACTGACAATGCCAGGGCCGGAGATAACCCAAGCGGATGGACAGTTCATCCAGATCAACAGTGTGGAGCCAATAATGGACGAGGCTTTCAGCAAGTTCAATGACAATGTGATGTCGAACGAGATTGTCAAGTATTACACGTCGAACAATGTGCAAAAGTTCAAATTCTCGCGACCCTACAGAGAGAAAGATGGTGGCGGCGATGATGTGCGTGGTCTATGGCTAGAGCGGACTGTGATTACGATAAGTTTTGCCCTGCCCGGCATTCTGAGGTGGTTCCCCGTGGTGAATTCAGAAAAGTTTAAGGTGCGTAGAGAGCCAACGGTCGCGAGTGGCTGACCTCACTTTCGTTTTATTTTCCAGATATCTCCCATTGAGCTGGCGGTCGAGACAATGGAAGCAACAAACAAAGCCATACGCGATCTGATTATCGCGCATAGAAACGACGAGAACATACCAATAAATCCGTTAAGCATGAAAATCAACGGTATTGTCGATCCGGCTGTTATGGGTGGATTTGGAAAGTACGAGGAAGCGTTTCTTACTCCGGACTTTCTCGAAGAACACCCCGACGATGAGGAATTGGTCGATAGGCTAAAAGATTTGATTGCGTCGCAAATTCCTCTTTTGGAAATTGGTAAGTCAGCATTCAGCGGGGACTGGAGTTTTTAATAATCGTCTCCTTTTCTTTGTTCTAGCAATTTCTGTACACAAATTGAAAGCTCCCGACAGCCTCAAGCCGTTCCACGAGCGAATGGAGAAGTGCTTCAGCGAAATGCAAGCAAACGTCGAGAGCAAATACGGAAAGAAGGTGTGTTTCTATTTCTTTTTCTTTAGGTCAGTAATTGTATTTTGTTTTGCAATTTTTGCAGTCATGCGACCTGAAATTTGAACGAGATTCATTTGTTATACTACGGCGAAACGGCTCAATAATGCAACCGCTCTTTGATGGCAACAATCGTTTGTCAGAGACCAGCATGGGCTCCTCAGAGTAAGTAAAAAAAATTGCCATGGTATCTACATGCTAAATCATTTCTTTTTAAATTTACAGCAGCGGCCTATCTAAATCAACATTCTCCACACGGGCACAAACAAGTTCAATCAAATCGACGTTCGCTAGCTTTAATTTCAATACATCCAGGTGCCGTAGCAATCAATAATTATTAAAACTACTCTCCTAATTGTAATCACCTCTGTAGATTTGATATCTTTTCCGCACATCTGTTATAACTTTAAGTTGCGTTTCCGTTTTTGAGTTCATTACGCTTTTGTTTTATTTTGTTTCCTTTACGTTTTCATTTTGTTATCGTTATTTTGTGTTTGATTTGGTTAACCATAGAACTACGTTGGGACATTCGCCGAGTGTTAAGAGCAAAACCAAAGAAAAGACTCCAGCTAAGAGAAGGTCCCTAAAAAAGGTAGGAAATTGTTTTATACAGCTCTGTATGTAAATTATTCTTCTTTGTGTGCAGCTTGATAGAGAAACACTGAGTCTACCTGTAGCCAGTAGTCAGTGGTATACATCGCCGTTATCGACAATAACCTCAACACCGGAAAAGGATGCCGTATCATTAACCACAGCATCGAATACGTCGCTCTCGAAAACAAATCAAGATCCAAGAGTATTAACTGAAGAGGTAAGCATTTTTGTTGTGCACTTAGTTTAAGCTTAGGTCGTATATGAGAGGAGTGAGCATAAATCTACACTCAGGTCCGATAGCCTTTGAAGGTTTTTAGATTGATACCACATACTGTGTGACTCCCCTTCTATTGATTTATTTTACTAATTTGGATCTTAATTTGTATTTTCAGCTTACACCAAAGCGTCCGCTTCGTTCGGAAAAAGAGAAGGAACGTCGTCTCTCCCGACCGGCGAGCATAGCCACTCCCACATCGAGCATGAAAGGCTTCTCCATCGCAGATACTCATTCCCTATCGGGCGGTGACAGTAGCAATCGCAATTCAGTTGGTAAGTTAGCAAAGCGTTGCCATTTTCGTAGAACTTTCGAAATTTGTACTCTCTCCCCACCCCCCTAGATCTAGTGGACACAACCGATTCGACGTCCGAGGAGGATCTCGTTCCACCACCACTGCCGGCCAAAACTCGTGACTCCTCCGACTTTAGCAGTCTAAGCGGAACAATCGACTGGACGACACATGCCGGCTTTGTTGCAATGAGCCCCACCAGTATTATGAATTCAACATACGAATATGTTGAGGCGAAGAATTTCATTCTGACCGATGACAAACGGAGACCACCAACTCCACCACCAAAACCGTCAAGAAATAGCAAACACATTCCATAGTGTGCAACAAATCTACTCTCCAAAATATGACAATAATTTTTAATTGAAATTCAACTGCACGCTCTCGCACACACGCCCCCACGAACGAGAGAGTCATCCTCTCTTCTAGTTCACCAATTGCTGACCGAGATGATGGGAATCGATTGCAAACGCCAAATACTATTTTAATTTAGTAAACAAAACCGAAACAAGTGTTTAGCTATAAGTTTCTACGGCTTTCCGAGAATCAAAGATATAATAGTCTTCCGTTTTCGTTTCGTTTGTAACACAAAAAACAAATGCAAATAAATAGTTAACGTACAAAGCTACAGCAATGGAAACACGAAATGATAATGACATTAACTAGTTTTAGTAGTTAACTAAATTTTATTATTTTTTACCTGTTTTATGTTTGTTTAATATTTTTGTACAGATTTTTTTTTTTTAAAGAATGTACTCAATGTTGATATTGCGACTACTTACATATATTACTCTAAAGGAGAACTTACTGCGCAGTATTCAGATTAAGAAAAAAAACCATTCAAACTGTTCATAAACCACACATTATGTAGAAGAAAACAATATTATGAAACAAAACACAAGTGCCACAGTTTTCTATATATTAAAAATCTAGTACATTTGTACACTACAAAGATATACAAATATTTCTATTCTTGTTTTAAATCAACTTTGGACTCTTAGTTAGTAAAATGTGTTTTCAATTCTGTTGTTGTTCTTAAAATGCATGTCAAAGCGCACAAGTACACCAAGCAAAAATGTAGCATACAAGATTTGATATTTACTTTGTTCTTATACATTTCTACATATACACAGATTTATACATATAAATATAGATATACACAATCAAATAAATAATATTTTGTTGACTAAAGGTGGCAAAAGCGCAATTACGTGTCAATTATAAGGTTTATAAATAATAATTATGTGTTGGCCAAAGATTTTTAAGTTTAATAAAAATCGCTTAAAATATTTACAATTATCTGTGTTTTACTTTTGGACCTAGTTGGTTGGTTGGTTGGAGAGGCTGAGCTTTCTGCTCTTCACTGAGGCCTCAGATGGGCCCGTTGTGTTCCCCTCTTGTTTTATCTGTAAAGGGAGTAAAATAAAATTATATAGGGACTAGCTGTTGCCCGCGGCTTCGCTCGCATTAATGCCAATATTGTCAATCACTTCAAGTACACTTAAGGAACTACCTACCCACCCACAAAATTTCATTGAAATCGGTTGAGTGGTTTAGAAGATCGACCTCGCCTACTTCTCTTTCGTTTCACTTCGGAGAAAACTTGACGACGCAGTTTTTCTTGCAATTGCAATGTATGTGCTTGTGCGATGTGCGCCACTCACCACCCCCAAGCAGAACAACGATCAAGAACAACGGTTGCTAATAATGTTCGATTTGAGGAAACAAATTAAGTTTTTTAATGTTAGATTTTGGGTTGTAGCTCAGCTTCCAGATGAGACAGAAAGCTGATTGATGGCTTAAAATAATTATGAAAGTGTTGGCTTTCTTAATTTTTTTGTTTTGTTTGCATTGATTAAGAAATAATTGAGTAATGGCGAGCTAAAGGCAGTAAAGTCAGAAAAAAACACATTTTGGTTAAAAACGCTGCCAAAAAATAAGCATGGTAATAAAAGAAATAGCCTATGTCCTTCTAAGAATCTTAACTAACATTTCAAAAAAAAGTTTCATCGAAATCTGTGCAGTAGTTTTCATGCCAACCGCGAACATAGAAAACGGCTACAGTTTTATTATATATATAGAAGATAGATATAGGAAATAGGATATAGGATGTGTGAAATGACTGGAGTAGGGGGTCAGTTCAAATATGGGTAGCCACTGGATGTAGGGTTTGTGTTATTGGCAAATCTGTTTGTTCGTTTATCTCCATGATGTCGCTTAGTTCCACGGTTCTAAAGCATGTAAGGTCTGGTATCAAGTGTACTCCCAGGATTTTTTTGGGTAACCTCGCTGGAGGTCGTTTTTGATTATCAACTCTTTGCTGGCGTAAAGCGATCACAAAAAAACTGATTGATTATTGGCAGCACTTATAATTTTGAACGTCACTTCCTTGACAACGTTGTCATTCCGAGCAGCTGATAGGTACAATTATATTCGAAGTGTTTTTATTGTGAAAAATGTATTTAAGTGAATGCATTACAAATGTGAACAAATTACAATAAATTTGTTTGTTTTTTAGGGTCCCAAGAAAAAAAGGAGCAAATACGGATCCATTCAACATTTATGTAACAAAATCGAAGACACAATAACTAATGCTACTTCAATAATGAATAGCTGTACCTATTTTATTTATAAATATGCATCCGATTTGGAAGTTCCAAGACAATTCCTTCATTTCTCAGTTTTGTTCTTAATAGTTGGACATTTTTGTAATTATTTCCTTCATTTTCCTCACCGTTTGAGTTGTAGAAAAGCTCCAATGCAGCACTTCACGAATTTTCAAATTGCACTTAAAGTTTCTTATTTCGATTTATTTAATATATTCTTTTATCACTAAAATATTTAATTTATTTGGAGAAGAAGTTGTGTTGCATACCGCATACCTAAGAAAATGTTACAAATGTATGAAAGCGACACTTAAATAGCTGTCGCATGAAATTGATCCCACCATCAGTCTTAACTGCGCTCTTCCAGAGTTTATCGCTCGTTTTGCCATTCTGCATATATCTAGGTTATTTTACTGTTTGTTTATTTTTAGCTGTTTTAATAGTCGTCAAAGAATTGGAGGCACAGACAACGAACTTGTCCTTTGAGGAAGTTTGTCGTCAACTTGGTTTAGCAGTTAAACGAAGTCGTCTTTGTTTAGTTTAAAGTACGTTTGAAATCTAAAAATTAAGTTTTTTTATACTTACGCGTATATCCAATGGATTGGATTTGAATGTAGCAATTAATTCAATAAAAATGTTCTTGCAATTATAGCTGTTGTTCTGAAATCTATGTGGAATGTAATGAAAATGGCCCTCATGGCGTTTAAGTCGCCGAATACCGATAACAAATCGAAAGTAAAGTGACACGACTCCTAAAACGACAATAATTGTCGTTCAATACAAACGCCACTTGGAATAACGGTGTGAATGTCACTTTTAGCGGGCTAAGTTAAATAACTTTCCGTTAGGTTTAGGTTTTTTAACCTAACTTTTTTTTTTGTAGAATGTTTTTTGTTCTACTCATGGCTTAAAGCAATTAAAAACAAAAAAATAGTATTTTGCTGTTGAATAATTGTTGAAGCTATTATTTATACATTACAAACAACGGCATTCCATTTGTTGCTAATATTAACCATTATTTCAATGTTCTCACTTGGGGTGACGGTGTAAAGAACTGTATTGAATTGATCGGCAATATAGGCCGATAGGGCTTCATTGATGAATTCACGTTGCTCTTGGACGTATAGTAACAGCGAGTTTTGAATCAGGTTACGGTAGTAATTGCTGACAGCCACACTATGGTTGTCATTTGAAGTCAGTGAGACAACATCTCCAAGCTCCACATAGGTTTCCACGTCGGACTCGAGAACTCCACCGACTTCGTTGGTACCGAGTGTGAAGCCTCCATTGAAACGAAGTTCCTTAAGTTGTAGATTCACCAAACCGTCCATGTTTTGAATGAACTGGTAACCACCCAGGTCAGCATTGATGTAGAGGTTATATTCGCCTAGAACTTGAAGATCTTTGAAGAGGATATCGTAGGATGTTCGGTTAGTGGTTGAATTGGTTTTCAACTCAACTATAATAAAATCACCGAGTCCGGTCAAAAGTAGGTTGTCAACGCTGCCCTTCAAACTGATAAAGAAAAATAGTGTTCGTTTAGATATACATAAATGTGGATGGTATGATAAACTTACACCAATAACTGCTGATTTACATCCACATCGATATGTGGCACCCTGAATGGTTCCAACACTGGGATGCTCAAGTCGGCGTCACCACAGGGGATCATGTCCTTGAATGAGGCTAAAAGGCCACTTATTGCCTGAGCCACGTCTGGTGTTGCGCTCAGAGGAGCACAATTTACTGCTGCAATGCCTAAGGTGGCCACCAACAAGAACACCAATGTTGTCTTCATTTTCGCTTCGTTAGACTTCTGATTTTGAATTCGAGTTTGTTTCTGTTTTTATAGGAAAATGGGTAAAAGTTTTGTTTATACATATGTATAATGTATTAGAGATTACTAAACTGTCAACAATTTTAAACTGTCAGCGAAAGTTATCATTATCAGTTCTTTTTTTGACAAATTATCTGTCGCGTGTTAAGTTGAAGCAAAGTTCCAATCTCTGGGAAACCCTGTACGATTTGGTTAATCGATGGGGGCAGGCTTGCGCATTTTGTATACATAATAGTCAAGTTAAGCCCGTGTGTCAATTGCGATAAATAATTGTCTTCGTCTAATTACCTGTCAATTACGTGAGGGAAAAGAGAAGTCCTAAAACAGAGATTTTTATAATTTTATTCAAAATCATTGTTCTAGTTTCCTCCTAAGCAATTTAACAAATTCTTAACAAAGGAAAACGTCAAAAAACATACTTCACAGACCGCTAGATAACTATCTGCACCTCAAAATTCGAACAAATGTCAAACTTTATATAAAAAACGAACATTTAACCATTAAGCGCTCTAAATCTTTCTTTGGACTAGATTTCTGCTGAAGTGCTGAACGTATTTAAACTAGATTAGTCGGAAGTGATAGTGGTTTCCTGTTTCGCTAGAAAACTTTCCATTTTATAGTCCGATTTATCAAAAATGACACATAACACATATGTTTGATGTTTTACGAACATATGTTTATCTATTTTCAGTTTTTTTTTTAAGTTTTAAAATTAAACATACGACCCTGATTGATTATAGAGGCTACGTACGTTTCAGCATTTTGGCAACATTAATGTTAAATATACCTATGCCGATTATACTTACATATATTTTTATGAAGCTGAAAAGGAACCCCCATTATCTAAACTTGCGAGCTTAAAAGCAATTTGTTAATTGGTAGACGGAGGTATCAATAATAATATTAAATAAAGAATGGGTTGCTAGCTTTATTAATTCTAAGAATTTCCTAAAAGCGAGTAAAACAAACGAAGTCTTACATTAATTACAAAATGTCATTAGCTTTCGCTATCGTTACCGAAAACGAACAAACAAAAGAACCAAACACATTTTATGTGTCAATCTTCAACGTTAGTTATCCCAATGGAAAAATTGCCACAAATGATCTGTTGTAGAGTGATCTCAGGCTTAGTGACTTGCTGGAATACCAAGGGAAATACAAATTTAACTTAAAAATTGCTGACAGACATATACACATATAAAAAAAACTTTTCTGATGAAGCTTCTCAATGGGCACATTCAAAAACATAGTTATCTTACGTCGACTAGATTGGTCTGGACCTGGAGCAGATATAACCTGAACGCAAAAACTAGATTGGTCGGGAACGTCTATTTTCCTATGTCAGCCACATGTACGAACTGTCAACTTAGTGCTCAGTCACGAATTTCTTGACTCGATTCGTCGGCTACCTCTTTATAAACGTCAACTGACACAGCTGCCCATGTCACCAATCTAGGCCAATCAAAACTGAGATACATCAAGTCAGTCACATGTCAGACTTACCAAACTAGAACGTCCCCAATTAACCCGTGCCAGCTCTCCAAAAAAATCTTCACAATTAAGTTACGCAACTCTTAAGCGGCTCATACACGATCAATCGATTTACATCAACAACTTGGATTAGTAAAAAAAATATATAAATGTATACTCTCCATTCATTTGTAAAAAAGGCGACGACATAATTCTTAACCTCCAAATTCCCTAATTACCCGGTATTTTTGCCCGATAGATTAGGGCAAGAAGTGTCAGCTGTATGTTAATGATAGCAGATGTTAATTGTTTGATCGAAGCAATGCGTTGCCTTAGTTCGTATATATTTTATAAACAAATTTTTTATTTAATGTTTTAAGTTAAAGAGCTGTTAAAATGACAAACATGGCCTTAAATAACATTATAACAATAAATTATATTGTATCTACATATTAGCGTCCCGCTCTTAATCACCTACAAACGGCTACACTAAACATTCTAGTACATCTCGTGTCAAGTCAAATGTTAAAACCCAAATTGTTGACCTTTTATTGTTGGTATTCTTGTAATGATAATTTATTCTATTGACCGTCAAAATTCTATATGAAATTATTTGAATTTCAAAAATTCTATATGAAATTATTTGAGTTTTGAGCCCAAATTAATTCAAAAACATTTGTAAACAGTTTCGATGCTGCTGTCAAACTTAAACTTGCTCGGATTGCTAAATCTCGAACTCTAGAAGGGAATCGAGATTCGGAAAAAAGTTCTTTATGTCTTGAAAAGTTCTCCTCTCTCTCTACATGTAGATTTATCAAAGACTTTACTTTATTTATGTTTGCTTTTCCAAATTTGTTCACTTTTCAATTCAAGTACATTTATAGGTTTTATCAATTCCATTTTTTTATCTACGAATATTGTTCTGGAAATCTTCGAATTCGTGCTAGACCTCTAACGGAAATAATAAAATGTCAACGGGGACGTTCAAGTATCTCGTTTAGTAATTCTGACAGTTGACTGACTTGATGTATCTCACTTTTGATTGGCCTAGATCTGTCACATGGGCGGCTGTGTCAGTTAACGTTTATGGAGGGGTAGCCGACGAATCTAGTCAAGAAAATCGTGACTGAGTACTAAGTTGACAGTTCGCATATGTGGCTGACGTAGGAAAAATGACGTTCCGGACCATTCTAGTTTTTGCGTTCAGGTTACATCTGCTCCAGGTCCAGACCAATCTATTCGAATTAAGATAACTATAAGTTTTTGAATGTGCCCAATTTTGCCTACACGGATTTTAAAATAAAGCGACTCATCTAGCGGTCATTTAAATGCTACATATTTTTCAGTGTTTATTCGGCAAAGGATTGCCAATTGGAACATCTGTGGTTACGCTAGATATACTTGGTGGCTCCTCAGTAAGTCAAATTGGTTATGAACTATTGACTTTGAGGATGAGGATGGGTTGAAGCTCTTCATGACAGATATGCAACTGCCAGAAGTAGCAACTTTAATGCCTGCTCTGTCGGGAGTGGGGCAAGTGACGCACATGGTACCGCCGAACTTTCTAATTGAATTGATAGATTTGTTGTACCTTCGTTTCTTGTATAAATATGGTCTGTGATGGTCATGTGTTGAGAGGGGCTGAACTATCAAATAATTTTTGTCTTTAATTGGCCGCGTTCCACTGCTCGCTAGACAACTAGCGGCATGTCAAACTTCATATAAAAAAATTGACATTTCACCAAAAGTTCTAGACGTCTAGCGCGAATGGTGAAATGTCAATTTTTTTTTATATGAAGTTTGACCTGCCGCTAGTCATCTAGCAGGTCAGTGGAACGCGGCCATTGTATCTCACGGCATGTTTAGTTTTACGTAAACGGTAAGAAATTTGAACGGCAGGTAAAGGAAGAATGAGGATTTTTTCAGCCATTTCCAAATATTTTATAAGAGATACCCACACTTCAATGGCGATAATAAAAATGTGCTGTCACATAAAATTGATCTTTAAGTTATCTAAGCCATTAGTGATAGTGCCCCACGAATGAAGATAGTAATTTTGCTATAAAAGCAGAAACAACTTCGCAACTAGCATTCAAAAAGTATTGGCAGTGAAGCGAATATGAAGGGAGCAACATTACTTTTCTTGTTGGTGGCCAGCCTGGGCATTTCCACAATAAATTCCGCTCCACATAAAGACGATTTGGTAAACTCTGTTCTCTCATTTTTTAACCATCATCATCATGAATCCGAAGCGAAACCCAAACCAGACGTTGCTGCGGCACTAAACGCAGTCCTGACAGCATTCAAACATATCATTCCATGTGGTGACGAATCATTGGGCATTCCTGTCATGGCACCTTTGAGAATGAACCATATCGACGTGGATGTCAGTCAAAATTTGTTGCTGTAAGTTACTAAGAACGTTTAGCTGAGACTTATAATTATTTTCAAATTCCCTTTCAGCATAAACGGTAACATCGATAACCTGGTCTTGGCCGGACTTGGTGATTTCCTCGTCATAAATCTGAGTACCAATACGACTAGTGGCCGCACTTCCTACGATATCCTCTTCAAGGACATTCAGCTGTTGGGCGACTACAACCTCGACATTGACGCTAACTTAGCTGGCTATCCAACTGTATTACACATGATTGGCTTGATAAATCTACAACTTCAGGAAATCCGCCTCAACGGAGCCTTCACCGTTGGTACAAATGCGGTTGGTGGAGTTCTCATCTCCGACATGGTTACATATGTGGAACTGGGAGATGTTGTCTCACTTACTTCCAATTACAACCATAGTGTGGCTGTTAGTAATTTCTACCGCAGACTGATTGAAGACACCCTCAAGCTTTATGTACAAACAAGACGTGAGGCCATAAACGAGCAGCTTTCAAGTTATATTACCGATTCAGTTAACGAATCGCTGTACAACCTAAGCTACGAGGACTATTATCAACAAATAGCTAAAGTAGTTAATCAATGGAATGCCATTACCTGTAATGCATAAACTCTTGCAGAATAAAATATTCATACGATCAGAGCATGACATTTGTTTTATTGGCATAAAAAGGAGGACCACTGGGGCGTGTCCTTTTATAGGTTATTCAATTCGGGATTTAAACATTTCTATACATGTGCTGGATTACTGGATCTCCATTCTCCACTAATGGCCCTACAAATATTATATTTTAAGAATTTTTTGAACGGCGCCACCTCTTGCCAAAGTCTAACAAACATCCAAGAGTACAACTGTCATAAAAGTGCTACTCAACTCAGCCATTCAGAGTTCGGACGCGACATTTGTCCCAAAACTAGGGCTAGGGTTCATATACGGACCTGTTATACGTTATTTTATTAAAGTAAAATTTGCAGGATTATGTTTGTTTTATGGGACATCAATTTTAGGAATGTGTAGCAAAGCAAACGAACGCTCAATAAAACAATGCGCGGCGATATTTGTGATAAAGTGCGGTATAAACTGTTATAATATTTGTTGACTGCTTCGAATTTTGGTTTGATTCAACGAGATCGAGATTCTCAATGGATAATGGCGGTAAATTAACGCCTTTCGATCACCATCGAGTCGACAATATTTTACTAGTGAAACTGTGCGACGTGAAAAGATAAGTACCTTTCCTAAAGTGTAAAGCAACACTTCTGATGGGTCAAAAGTGACATCATCTTTTACAAGCTAGTAAAATATTTTGAATTTTGTTCTGTCACCTGTTTTCACTTCGACCTTTTAAAAAAAAGCTTGGAGAACTTTTGCTCAGGAGAGGCACTAAAAAAACCAAAATCCGCGCATCTACTTACCGCTTACCCTGAGCACACATTTTTACTAGCAAGGAATTTTATATTGAATTCAGAAAGCTAAGCTAAGAAAGCTCTTGTTTTTCTCGTCGGGCTTCCGATTCGAACTTCCCTAGCCGCCTAGCGGATACCTTCCGAACGGAAAATTCTCCGATTTTATACGATTCGAAGAATTTCTGCTTCGAGGTATTCTTTCAAACAGCTATTCGCAGAATTGTTTCGATACAATGTAACGCACTCCAGCGATTCGCGTTGCAGTGCGATCGAGTTTGTTTTTTTATTGACTCTTTGACAGCTTCATAAAAATTGTTTTCCGATATCCTTCGACAGCCGCGGAATTTATTTACGATTTGTAGTGAAGCGTTTACTTCTCCAAAGTCCGAACGAGGAGCGGATACCTCGAATGTAATTTCAGCCTGCGACGGTATACGTTGCCGAGAATTTTCTGTTACGTCGGATATCTCGCCGAGTATCGTTTCAAAAAGCACGCAAAAACAAGTTTTTTCAAGAAAGTGACATTTTTCAAATAATTTCCGTAATTGTCTTATAAAAGGGTATGCTTTCACATTTCCAACTACCAATTATTAGTATATCCTTGCATCATTGGGTAGTTTTAATCCACAGAATATGAATTAAAAAAAGCTTCTATGACAATAGGTCTGTTCCTTTACTTTTGTAGTAAAAATGGAAAAGACTGTCAAAATGCCTGTGGAGGGGATAAATTCTCTCTCAAAGAGGAAAACTTACGCAAAAGTTAAGGAACGCTTTTGTAGTAACCTATGAAAAATGACAGATAGTTCATGCCAAACAGAACAACAAATTCAAATCAGCTGTTCATTTTCAGGCGACTGACAGTTATTCAATTCTTACGCAAAGAAATTTCGTCGCCCGAGGATTGTTTTGTCGTATACGCCATTCGGACGATTTTGGGAAATCGCATTTTAAGGTTTGCGTTGAAATTAAAAGAAAACGAACCGCTGAAGTTTTTTGAACTTTTAATAGAATGTTATATTGACAATCCTCTTTCAATTGAGGTACTCCCGACGCGTCAATCGCTATTAGTTTTCAAATTATTAAGGTTTTTTCTCAAAATCACTTTGTCGTATACGCCAAGAAAATGAAGAGTTGCTTACACTACATACACGTACGACAAAGTAAGCGCACGTACGATATTCCAGTACTGAGTCCAATGGTTAAATCCAATACGGAGTGGTATGTTAAAAATTTGTTTAAAATATAACGTACAATAAGTTGATGTCTAATGGAAAGTCACTTTTCAATAGGTTAACATTATTTATTAAATAAATATTTGAATATATTTATATTCTAATAAAAACAGTCTTTTCAGTTCTTAGTCTCAATAAAAAATTAAAATAAACATAACAAAAGTCATTCTATGACCATTAACAATAAACAAAAATTATGAATTAAAAATTAATGAATTTATAATAAATTAAAAATAAACAAAAAATAAATTATACAATGCAATGATTGCACAAGGTCAATTCCTATTTTGAACGATTAAACAATGCCTCGTAATATAATTGGTCGGTTTTAGGCATAAAAGGAAACAAGCTTTTTAAATCATTTATTTTTTCCTTAGATATTGATTTGGAGTTGTTGCTTATAATATTAAGATTTTGGCTGAATATATTTGTTGGTGTAGCTAAATTTGTTTTGTTCGATCTCTTAAATATTGAGACCTTATTGTAATCAAGTTCTCTCCCACTTGTTTTAAAATACAGCGTAAATAAATCCTTTTTTTTTTGAAATTTGAGAAATTTAATTTTTGTAAATGGAACTGTTGAGAAATTCAGTTGACCTGCTCTGAAAGAAAATGCCTTAAAATCTTTTGGCTGCATTTGAATAAGTTTAAGTTTCACATTTTTAAAATTCATGTTTTTTAGATGTCTTAAAAGTGATAGTTGGCTATATATTTCCAAATTTTTTAGATATATGTCGATGGAGCTATGGACACAATCTACTTCCTGAATTAAGGAATGTCCAGGCTCCGAAAACTTTTGCTCTATTACTTTCAATGAAGTAGCACTTTGAAGAAGAAACAATAAGGCAGTTGACATCACTTTGTTTCTATTTTGGGGGACGCATGAGTCGCTCCAGAGTGTTAAGGTTTCAATATCAGTGTAATCAGATAAGATTTGGCATACAATTTTTGAAACTGAGCTTGCCATATCGTCACCAGTTCGACCGCTCTTTAACTCATTCCAAATTGCACAATATGTCACTTTTGGTTTTTGCGGTAAGCAAAGCGTTGCCGTCATATTAAAAACATTTAGTTTTCTTTTGGCGATTCCATTTTTTAGGAGCACAGCACAACCTTACACAACGAGATTTACCATGCGACTAATTTTGTTTTCTTGATCCTCTTCTATTTAGTCTTTTCACATTGGGGACGTTCAAGTATCTAGTTTAGTAAGTCTGACAGCTGACTGACTTAGTGTATCTCTGTTTTGATTGGCCTAGATCGGTCACATGGGCAGCTGTGTCAGTTGACGTTTATGGAGGGGTAGCCGACGAATCTAGTCAAGAAATTCGTGACTGAGTACTAAGTTGACAGTTCGCATATGTGGCTGACGTAGGAAAAGTGACAATCCCGACCAATCTAGTTTTTGCGTTCAGGTTACATCTCTTCCAGACCAATCTAGTCGACTTAAGATAACTAAGTTTTTGAATGTGCCCATTCTCTTTTGAAATCTGTATGCACGTACTACAAACCAATCCGCAATTATTTTTTTGCGTTTGTGTTGTATGTGTATACGGTCGGTTTCATATCCTCCCGAATCACATGCACATACGACAAAACAATTCTTAGGTTTATGTTTAAATTTGTTGTCGTATTTATTAGGTCTATTCACATACGACAAAACAAAACTAAGCAAAAAAAATCGCTAAAATATATGGAGTTTTTGTCGTATATCCCAAAATCTGGCGTTTGCGACAAAACAATCCTAAAGGATGGGTTATTTTGTGGATATACAACAAAATGCACATTAATTATCTCAGTAACTGTAAATGATAGGCTAGATCTGATTGCAGAAATGGAAAGAGCACCTTCGAAAACCTAGTACTGCATACCCACTTTAAAAAAGTGCATTTTGGCGTATACGACAAAACAATCCTCGGGCGACGATTTGTTGAGTAAAAATTCGTAAGATTCTCAGTGGAGGGGTAATATCTTTCTCTCTCGATGACGCTCTCTTTTACGAATTTTTCGAGTTAGGGAACGGCATTTGAGTAAAATTCGTAAGAATTAGTAAAATTTCGTAAGATTTAAAAGTAAAGGAACAGACCTAATATCTTCCGCCACCGACTCTCTAGTCATTAAAGGCTATCCCCATACGCGTAGAAGAGAATGACATACCTACCTGTCAAAGATGGTAACTAAAAACAGAAATAGTATAGTTGAAAGTAGTAAAAAAGAATTTCCGTCAAAAGTATGGATTCAGGAGGTTACGATCTGTCAGATTATAGAATTCCAATGAAATGGAAGAGTTCTCCCACTGGCTGACACGCTAGTACCCAATAAATACAAAAATACGATTTAAATTAAAAAGTCAGTGTTTTGTTCGTTTTACGCGTTTTTATTCTCTCAACACAAAACGACAATCTAAATTGTTCCTTTCAATTGTGAATGCGAGGTTTGGTCCATTCGTATTGGAAACATTTAGCAGGTAATGGCATTCCACCTGTTGGCAGTGTAGATCAATCCCTGGATGTTTTCGGCTGGAGTCACATTGTACAAAACTGTGTTGAACTTGTTGGTAATGTAGTTCGAGAAATATTTGTTAAGGAATTCACGTTGTTCTTGCACGAACAACAACACAGAGCTCTGAATCAAGTTGCGGTAGTAGTTGTTAACAGCTACACTGTGATTGTTGTTTGTGGTCAGAGAGACGAAGTCACCAAGCTCGACATGGGTTTCTACATCGGACTCGAGAACTCCACCCACTGCGTTGGTTCCAATGGTGAAGCCGCCGTTGAAGCGGAGTTGCTTGAATTGCAAGTTCACCAAGCCAACCATATTTTCGACAAACTGGTAACCACCTAGGTTAGCGTTGATATAGAGATCGATCTCACCCAAGACTTGGATGTCCTCATAGAGGATGTCGTATGTTGTGCGGTTGGTGGTGGCATTGGTACTGATTCCAACTCCGATAAAGTCACCAAATCCGCTCACAACGAGGTTGTCGATGCTGCCCTTCAAACTGTGGGAAGATATTTAAATTACTACACAAAGGAAGGTGATCTAACAAACTTACGTTAACAACTCCTCATTGACATCCACGGGGACATGGGGCACCCTCATGGGCTCCAATACGGGAATGTTCAAAGTCGGGTCACCACACTTAATCATGTTCTTGTACGCCTGATATAATTCACTGATTGCTTGGGCGACATCTGGTGTCGAGCTCTGAGGAGCGCAATTGATTGCGCAAACGCCTAAGGTGGCCACCAACAAGAGTACGAGTGTGGTATTCATTTTCACCTAGCTTCTGATAGCAGACTAATGATGTTGGTGTCGGGGTTGTTCCTGCTTTTATACTTAATTACTGTCAGTCTGTCTGCTTATCTTAGGATTACTGGTCAAATCAATTTTAAATGGCAGCCATTTCTTATCGCACGGTTTATTTTTGTGTTCAAAATGAATTCAGAAATATCAATTATGAATCACGCCTCGCGAAATAAGCTTCGGGATTATGAATTTTAAGGGGTTCCCCTTTAACTAACTTGATCCTTGCGTGAGTCTGGGGGGTTTTATAAACTTTTAATAAATCAAGGACTATTTGGTAATAACTCGCTAAAGAGATGTTGATCTGTTTTAAATCTGACCTACTCTTTCACATATGTTGCGATGTTTCCGATTTGAGATGATGATTCGCTCACCTTCAAGGAACAAACATGTTGATACACTGACTGAAGGATCTTTCCGTTCGATTACATTAACATTAGGTCTGTTCCTTTACTTTTGAATCTTACGGATTTTTACTAATTCTTACGAATTTTACTCAAATGCCGTTCCCTAACTCGAAAAATTCGTAAAAGAGAGCGTCATCGAGAGAGCAAGATATTACCCCTCCACTGAGAATCTTACGAATTTTTACTCAACAAATTTCTTGGTGTACGAAGTGGAAAAGCTGTCAGTCACAGCTGATTTGAAATTTCTTGTGCTATTTGACATTCAATTGCATTTGTTTTGATTTTTTGTGCATTAAAATGGTATCAACAGGAGGCAAAATAAATATTGAATGTTCACCTCGAACATTCCATCGTATTGAAAATGGGAAGTAGACATTAGAGAATATGAAATAAAAATTTATTGAATTTAGTATCTGTCATATCTGTCATTAATCATAGTTTACTACAAAAGCGTTCCCTAACTTTTTCGTTAGTGACTCTCTCTGTGAGAGAATTTATCCCCACCACTGCCATTTTGACAGTCTTTTCCATTCTTACTACAAAAGTAAAGGAACAGACCTATTATCTCCTGTAATAACTAATTCGTACTATAATTTGATTATCATGGTTGAAACAGTTCATTCCAGGTCGACATATTTTTAAAGTTTGAGCTCCATAGTATAAAAAGGAGACTAAGCTTTGTTCACATCTCAAAGGAAGTTCAATTTAAGATGAGTTCGCTGATGAAAATTCTCTGATTGGATGACGACTTCCGCTACACATATTTACACTTGTCAAGAATAATGTATCGGGGGCTGACAAAGAAAAACCTCTTTCGGGTTATCAGCTCATCAATAACACTGATTTCTTTTTAATTTCTTTACCCTTTATCTTGGACGTGACGTGAGTCGATGGAATTTCCGCTTTTCATTCAGATATCAGTAATTCGATTCATATTTTCGGATATACTACAGTCTGCCTGGAGTTGACAATTTGTTTGGATGTTTTACAATGATAAATAATGAAATTAATTAGGTCTGTTCCTTTACTTTTTTAGTAAAAATGGAAAAGACTGTCAAAATGATAGTGGAGGGGATTATGCAAAAGTTAAGGAAAGCTTTTGTAGTAAAGGCTGGTACGCTGTTGAAGTGAAGTGAAATTTTCACTCCTCTCCAAGAAATTGCTGTGAAATTGAAAGTGAAATTTTCACGCCGAAATGTCAAAAATTTAATGCGACGGACAATAAAAGCCAAGTGAAATTGCTTTAGTAACGCCCCCTACAAATCACTTTTTAAACCACTATTTTTCATTTCAATAGCGTACCGGTGAAATTTTCATGTGAAAAGTTCATTTTGACATTTCGCAGTGAAAAATTTGTATGAAAAATTGGATTTCACTCGAACAGCGTACTAGCCTTAACCTGTGAAAAATGACAGATAGTTGACCCACCGAAATGAAATAGAACAACAAATTCAAATCAGCTGTCAATTTTCAAGCGACTGACAGTTGTTTCAATTCTTAAGAAAAGAAATTTGTTGAGTAAAAACTAGAAAGAGGGGAAATATCTTGCTCTCTCGAAGAATTGAGTAAAATGCGTAAGACTAAGAATGCGTAAGAATTCGTAAGATTTAAAAGTTAAGGAACAGGCCTAATGGTAGGTAGGTACGCGTTACTGGAAACTATCACCTGACGTCTGACGAGGATTCCTGTTGTATACGTAATCTTCAATATTTTTTCTTTCGTCTCGGCAATGGTTTACTGAAATAACATTCAGGAATATCTTACTTTTTGGATCGTAAACCTTCTCAGACTTTCCGCTTGGAAGACACTGCTGTTGTCAGCAAGCCTAATGAAGCAATGTATGTTTAATTCCTCACATAATATACCGGCACCGGTAAAAAGCAAGAAAAGAGCAAGTGATTGGTCTATCAAAGTTCAGATGGGGAGACATATAGTCAGAAGTGACAACGTTTCCGACGTATTTCCCTAGAATATGTGCCTGGCCAAAATTGCATGGATTCCAATTGTTCGTTTGGCTGATCCTTAAGGCACTTTTGGTAGCAGATTCCTCCATGTATAAGTCCAAAGGAGTCAGATTGAGGATCGCTTCCAGTCCCTATATAGATGCTAGCCTTTGTATCTTTGTCATTGCCTTGAGATTGGTCGCTTTGCTCGCGGCTTGCCACCAAACTATGCTGCCATACGTGAGTATAGGTCACACTATTGCCGTGTACATCCACAGATTATCTTTGGGTTTGGTCCAAAGGCGGCTACATGCGTAGAAAGCGTTGGCTGCTTTCTTCACTCTTTCATTGACGTTCGGCTTCCAGTTAAGTTTTCTATCGAGGATCATATCCAGGTATTTCGCCCTACCTGTCACCATTAGAGGGGCTCCCTCAAGAGTTGGTGGTTCGAATTGACTTTTAATGACTTTTCTATAGTTCTAACGACCTCATGCGATCTTATTTTTGCAGCTTAGATCTTTTTGAATCATGTTGTGTGGCGATGAGTGCGTGCGCAGCAGAAAGAAAAAGTGCTGAGTGTTTCGAGGTTCTTTCAAGATTGATAAGGTTTCACACAAAAATGAACACAGGGACAAACTCATCGCCCTCCCTAATGAATCTTCATAGTTAAATGCAGGAGTAAAGGCTCTTTTTCATAATTGAATAAACAAATATTGACCTTCATTTATTTTTATAAAATGAAGAACTTATATTCTGAAATTATTTTTCTTCCTCACCAGCAAGTTTCAGTTATTAGCACAAAAGAAATCTATTCCTTATAATTCGAAACTTCAAGAACGTCAGAGTAATACCTATCATCAGATAAGTCACGCGCACAACTTCAATTAGTGATTTGCATATGAGGTATGACTCAATGGCCACAGTTAGTAATATCTTGAAACCCAGTTACCAACAAATAATTAGTCAGTAAATGTATTAATGAGTGGTGTCACTTTAAATCGATCTATTTTATAATCTAAGCGCCGCTGATAACTGCCCTACGATATCTATGAAAGCAAATTTGATATAAAAGCAGAAAGAACCACCAATCGAACATTAGAAACGCCAAACGAACTGACAATGAAGGCAACGTTGGTATTCTTGTTGGTGGCCGCCATTGGCGTCGCTGCAGTCAACTGTGCTCCACCACAGACCCCCACAACCGATATTTCCCAGGCTGTAATTGGTCTCTTAGCCGCCTTCAAGCATATGATCCCATGTGGTGACTCCTCATTGGGCCTGCCAGTGTTAGCACCTTTCAGGGCATCCCACATCGATATCGACGTCAACGAGGAGTTGTTAACGTAAGTCTATATTTATATCCGATATTTTGCATACCTACTTATTAAAAAACTCTCTTCCAGTTTGAAAGGCGGTATCGACAACTTGGTTTTGACCGGTCTGGGTGGTTTCATCGGAATCGGAATGAATACCAACGCCACCACTGGACGCACAACCTACGATATCCTCTTCAAAGACATTCAGATCTTGGGCGAATATAACCTCTACATCGACGCTGACCTAGGTGGCTACCAGTTCGTTCAAAATATGGTCGGTTTGGTGAATCTGCAATTTAAGGAACTTCGCTTCAATGGAGGCTTCACTCTCGGTACTAATGTGATTGGGGGAGTTCTCGAGTCCGATGTTGAAACCTATGTGCAACTGGGTGATGTTGTCTCACTCACTAGCAACAACAACCACAGTGTAGCTGTTGGCGATTATTATCGTAACTTGATCCAAAGCTCCTTGTTGCTGTACGTACAGGAACAGCGGGAATTTATCAACCACGCACTTTCGGGCTATATTGCCGATCAGTTCAACACTCTTCTGTATGGTGTGACTCCCAGCCAGAACATCCAAGCTATAGTTGATCTTACCAACCAATGGAATGCTATTACCTGCAACGCATAAGCTTGCATGTTGTATGCAACTCAACGACTAAGAGTCAAACACATATTTTAATCACAATTTAATCAAGCATTTTTCGGTCAAATATTATTGGTGTAAAGTGAACAAGTGCATGAAGTTAAAACGCAATTCAAATTTAAATAAATCCAGCAGCAGTGCTTTTCAAGAATAGGTATTTATTTTAAGCTTTCATTTCCTAGACAAATTGTCAAACAGTAAGGCAATTTGGTCTTAACTCTCAAATGCTATGGAGTGGGCCCAAACTACTAAAGGGCAGGGATTGAGTCATTAAATTTTTTTTAGAATGAATATTTCTTTAACATTTTCTACAAACTGCTCGTCAAAATGGTCAGTTGCTGAAAACTGACTCGGAATCAGCACTTTCTCGCCCTTTTATTTGCTTTTGAGCATCGTTGCTTGGATGACACTGTTTGTGAGCGGCTTTACGACCAACATCCTGCCGAATCATCAAACGCATTCTGACCTTCTTTTTTTTCAGCTGAAACACAATACAGAACCTTTTTACTGAAATTTGAATAACATTTGAAATGCAAAGTTACTAACCTGGATGGATTGCTGATACCTTTTTGAAAGTGATATCCATCCTCTCCATGGCAGAACATGAGTGGGCATACGAGTAGTTGATATTACCTTAAATGTAGGATTAACTCCACGTTCTTTAACAATATTCACACCGAATGACGTCATTTTGAAGATAATTTTGTGTTTTTGGGCGTTCGTCAAGAAATATCTTGATTCTGGAAAGTCGCCGTAAAAGAAATTTCGTCGTGGTAATTTGACTCTGAATGAAACTTAAGCGCATTACATTTTCGGCAAATGACATCGGCATACGAGTAGTTCTTTTTAGTGAATAAGGCAGTCGTATTCGAAAGCGGCACGATGTGATTACAAACTCATGGCACTTTGTCTCACTTGAAGACGCAGATCACGATTGCTTTGCGGTCTGCTATCTCAGTTGTTCAGCAGATGTGGGTGTTTCTAGTTCCTTCTGAGTTTGTCCTGCAGAGCCGCTCGATGCTGATCATTCGTTGCCTAGCAGTTTGATTTGCACGGCGAGTGTGGTAATGTTTGATCTTCTCATCGGCGGCATAATGTCTATATGTTGATCAAAATGGAAAAAATCGCATTGAAAAGTTTATAATAAACTACTGACGTTTTTGTCAACTCGTCGATTTTGTAAGACAAAAAGCCTGGTACGCTGTTCGAGTGAAATCTAAATTTTCATACAAATTTTTCACTGCGAAATGTCAAAATGAACTTTTCAAGTGAAAATTTCACCAGGCAGTACGCTGTTCAAATGAAAAATAATTGTTCAAAAAGTGATTTGTAGGGGGCGTTTCTTAAGCAATTCACTTGGCTTTTATTGTCCGTCGCATTCAATTTTTGACATTTGGAAAATTTCACTTTCAATTTCACAGCACTTTTTGGGGGGAGTGAAAATTTCACTCAGCGTACCAGCCTTAAGCAAACAAAAGATCCATCAACACAATTGACAATTATTATATAGTCGATTATATCAATCAACACTCGCAATAGTTTTACAAAGTTTTTCGCTTTGGTAGGTGTACAAAATTGGAGATCGGAGCCAACTGACCGAATGACTGACAGTCTTTCCTTGATGTTTAGCCTACGTTTAGTACAATTTCTACCTATATATAAAATACATATCAATTTAAAACATTTAATCTTGTTTCGGGGGTTTGTCATGCTTTATTGATACAGTAAAAAATGTAAGCTATATGAGAATAAACATAATAATATTGATAACATTTCAAATGTATAATAATAATTAAACTAAATAATAAAAATTGCACGCGTAGGCACATAAATTGTAACGCATTTAAATATTTAAGTAGGACTTTGAAAAAATGCTGAGCTGAGTCCTTAAAGTTTAAGAAAAAGTTTATAAAAATTATATAAAATGGAAGACATGTGCGTTTTATGTGTTTTTTTTTTTTAGTTAGCCGAGGTAGCATTTACTAAAATAACTATATGAGCACTTAAATATTTTAATTCGCACTAATCTAGCTGGAAAGGTGTTTATTGTCGCTTGACAAGCATTAAGGCAGTTATTAGTTTCATGGTAAGCATAAGTATATGATGTGTATGAAGTATATAAATATATAGAATGCAGATTGCAAGAAGGCTTCTTGAGACCATTTTTCAAAAATGGCCATCATGTGTTTATATCGATTATAATTTGGGAGTTGCGATTTCGTTGTTGACTTATCTCTAAGACTTGGAACATTTCCTGGAGGGCTTCGTTTGTTCGGGTTTTTCTTCGATTGCGAAGCAGCGTTACTCTGCCGGACTTGAGTTCGCGCACTAAAGCGTCAAGACCTGAAATAATAAAAATGTACGCCTTAGTTAAATATTTCCTTAGCGAAGGTTTTAAAGCTTAACATAAACAAAACAGAAAATATGAATTTTATGACATAATGACATATAGACAATATACAAGTGTACAGTAATGAATAAGAGATTACCACTTTAATGATTGACAGCGAGTTGATTTAGATCCATGTAGTTAGCATTATAATGAAGAAATGTTAACAAAAATGTTATGATAAGTTGCGGTGTTAGTGGTTGGTGTTAAAAAAATAAACAAATTCATATTATTTAATTAGCCAAACATCATTCAACTGTTAAAATCGTAGGAAGGTACAGCGGATCAAGATTTATTATGCTACAATTAACATTATGTTACATTTTACAGTTAGAAAGCTATATCAGTGGAAGGGAAAATTGTAAAGCTAAATTTATTAATATACCTCCCAATTTGCTCTTTCAAGGCGTTGGTGGTCGTTGGCTTGTATAGACCCTTGACTTCAAAAAACCCCAAAGAAACAAGTCGAATGACGTTAAATCGCAAGATCTGCATTGCAATTTCGATCGCAAAAACGGCGCAAATGACTCATGCAGTAATTGAATTGTTTTTTTTTTTTTGGCTGTATGACATGTGGCACCGTCTTGTTGAAACCAAATGTTGGTCACATCCATATCTTGTAATTTACGCACTAAAAACTGGGAGTCACAATAACGAACACCATTAATTGTTACTGCCTGACCAGGCGTATTTTCAAGGAAGAATGGTCAGATAATGCTTCCAGCCCAAAATCCAAACCAAACAGTCACGCATTTGTTTCTCAACAATTATTCGTTGGGTTTCTGAACATCAAATGCGACAATTTTGACGATTACCGAAGCCATCAAGATGAAAATGAGCTTAATCACTGAAGATGATTCTGTTCAAAAAATTGCGTACATTATTTTTAAAATATTGCTCAACAATGTAAAGTCGTTGTTCTTTCCGAACTGTCAGCTGTCACATTGTTTTTTTTTGCGTTGGCATCACTGTACTATTCAATGGCGCAAAAATTCAAATTTTGCGTGAATTTTGGGACACCCTTTAAAGAGGGTATTATGGATCGTTAAAGGCTAAACATAAACAAAAGACACGCTTAACGTGTCAGGTGGAAGGAAGGAAATATAGGATAGCTCTTAGAACAGTTCGTCGCAGTATGAAAGACGAGTCCGACGTTGAACAGGCAGATATGTCAAATATTTGTACAGAATATCCGTGCGTGGAGGGTTCAATATTAGGCTAACAAAGCCAATTTGATAGCATACCATCTGAGTGCCTTGAAAGCTACTGCAAATGTTCGTAGTTGGGAAAGTTAAACCTGCCGCATGGGTTGGCAAGGACGAAGTTACTGTTTTTATACCAATAAAAGGCAATCTCAAGAGCAAAATAGTTATGGCTGTCTCCATCAAGCCAGAGAATATGAACTAGAGTTACTCATATAGAGAAATAAGATGGCCTCCACATGCGGGCACGCTTGGCTATGAAGATTTATTGGACTTTACATGGAATGGAAAAGGCAATATTGCTTTCCTCTCTTCGTTTTTACCAAGTGGCAGAGAGTTTTGTCTTTCATCGTCCATATTGATTTACAATTTAAGTTGTAGTCTTATTCCTTTGATTTTAAAATAGCCAAAGCAGTTTGGTAAAGCAACTTCCTCTCTTCAAATCTAGAAAAGTAGAACTTAAACTGATCTAAAGGCCAACTGAATAGGGTTTAATAAAATAGCAGTGTTTGACGAAGAAATGCTTCATGGCCCGAATTACAAAGGCAAAAAGTCTGAAAACAGCTGGCTAACATTTAGTTCTCTTATAGAGTATCCCAATTACCACGTTTGACTGTACTACCACCCAAGTTCAAGTGCATCTTATAATAGGCAGAAATGCACCCAAATTATTCCACCATCCTCTTCTAACCTGACCATGACCAGACCATCAATAAGAAAATCTCCGAGCCCAATTAAATAGTTATAACATCTCAACACTCTCTGTAATTAGTGGCACTCTCAAAAAAAAAAAAAAAACCCTCCATCAAACGACAAGAATGAAACGAAATCCTTATCCGCCACACCCCCCCCTTCTTGGTCTGCCCACCCAATTGAGAAATGAAACGAAATTGACACGCAAAAATCATTAACCAACTAATAATCACAACAAATAAACCAAAGCCACCGAGAAGAAGACTCATTTAGCCATGAAATCATTTCCCTCTTATTATGTGCCAACCATCAGCAAAAAGCAAACCCTAATGATTCCCGCACAAGGCTTCTTCGCTCTGCACTATACAAACTGACGAAATGCCCCAACCCTCCCCCATCGTCATCATCATCATCTATAACAACAACAACCCTCGGCATGAGAGCAAACTAAAGTCGCACGAAATTGGGCGTCCCAAAGGGGATTGCCAGCGGAAAGGAGAATGAGGTTTGGATATAAATAAAGTCGACAAGTTGACAATTTCAACACAGTGCCCTCGAGAGTTGAGAGTGCTGCGGGGATGGACGAATCCTGAACGCAGAAAACCACAATACCGAACGAAAAATTGCTTCATGGGGGCGAGTTAAGCATATACCCACTGATGTTGAGGATAGAAAAAAGTGAAAAACCAAAAATAATGTTCCTGCGCGCTTTTCACACGAGAATCCCTGCAAAACCCCAAACGTGAAGTTGCTAAAACAACAGTTGTTGCCGATGAAAGCCGATTTGGTGGGGTAGAAACACCGTCGAATGTGTCAAAACAGCATCCCACCCCTCCTATACCCTTTCTTGCTGGCTCTAATGATTTGGAAAAAGAGGAAAGCACAAGGCGTACTCCTTAAAAGTTTTCCATTTTTCCATTTTTCATTTTTTCCCTTTGCATTTTGTTTGTATCCTTTGTTTGTGGATAATTAAACAAGAAAATTTCATTGACAGTCTGTGGAGGAAAAAGGAGAGAAAATTTAATTAAAAATTAAAAAGAACAAATTATGAATATTGATTATCTTGTGGATCCAATTTCTGCGACTGCAGTGTCCTTTAAAGGCTGCATTTAACCAATTTACAACAAAAGCGGACAGAGAGTTGTAAATGCTGTAAATTAAAGTTATTCAGTCAGATCGGAGGGCTGAAGGAACGAATCTCGGTGATGGTAATTCATATTCAACAATTGAATTCCAATTATTGAGGTTAGGAATGTGTATTTCTGTCCAAAGAAGGTGAAAATGCTATGAGGGAGGTCAAAGCAGTTTCGAACGACAGTAAATAGTTAATGTCTAACAGAAAATGTCAACATTGTATTAAGAGGGAAGTGCGAGTAGCTTTATGACACTTCACTCACACCAATGGGAACGCCTAGTAGCCAAGTACCTAAATTCGCATTAAAGAATTTGACAGTTCTACGTTCTACCAGTTGCCGTTTCTCTAACCTTGCGGACTTATAAAGCCACAAGAATTCTGTTTCTTTGCTTTTGTAGTAAAAATGGGAAAGACTTTCAAAATGAAAGTGGAGGGGATGAATTTTCTGGAGGGAAACTTACGCAAAAGTTTAGGAACGCCTTGAAGTAAACTGTGAAAAATGACAGAGGACAGAATGCAAAATTCTAAGAAATTTGTTGAGTAAAAACTAGTAAGAGGGAAAATATCTTGCTCTCTCGAAGCCGCTCTCTTTTACGATTTTTTCTAGTTGAAAATGCGTAAGAATTCGTAAAAATTCGTAAGATTTAAAAGTAAAGGACCAGACCTAAGGTTTGAGAGTTGGCAACTCCCATTCATTACAACTCATAGACAGATCATTCTGATAGACAAATTGCGTACTGCAATAAAAAAACGTTTCAGAACTTTCCGTGCTATTACGTCGCAAAACTTGCGAAGATGCGCTCTTTTCAGGCAATTTAGAGGGCGAAACTTATTAAAAAGGCTTATAACAGTATTGAAACCAGCGCTTAAACCGCCTAAATCTTAAGGATTGACGCAAGTCTAATTGCAGAAAAATAATGAAATTTTACAGGAGTAATCCAGCTTAAGCCAACGAAAGCGATTATGGCCTATTTCGCGAGTGGATTAAAGGTAGATATCCCATCATTTGTTACACTGGCTTAAGCCCCCTTAATTATATTTTGAACCCTAAAGCACTGAATGCAGCCGTGACCGATTAATTGCGGAAAAGCTATTGGACCCGCTCGAGAGTTACGAAGCTGACATCAACGATACCATAAAAGGAGTATGGAAAACTGTGACATTTATCTACCACGGATATTACTACAGGGACCAAAAGAAGCGAAAAGAATTTGTCAAAATCTTCTGCGCTGGAAATGTAAGCGAACGCCTAGAGTCAAACTTAGACAGAACATTTTTTATTAAGCATCGTTTATCGTTTATTTTTTGACAGATTCAATAGTCTCTGCAGCTAGGCTCGTTAATTTTATTTTTATCATGTATAATTTTAATTATCTACTAATAAATTTTAATAATAATAATATTTTTTGACACTCGCAATAGTGTTGAGATCTTTGGGTTTGTTTGACGTGGCTAGCACTATCTAGTACTGACTAGTGCGCACTGAGAAGTGTCAGCTAACTTTCACGCCTGTCAAAAACGCTGCACAACCCTGAAAATTCGGCTACTATATTGAATGCAAAATATGCTGCCCTGAAATTTTACATTGAAAAATGAATGACAGCAAGTGAAATGACAGCGAAACTCAGCACTAAATTCTTGCCCCGACAAATTAACTGGGGTCAGTTAAGGGCACAACTAGGGCGCCATAGAAGTCATGTCGAATACAGGTTTTCAGTACCAGGGCGAGTTCAGTGCTATATCGAATGCATAAGGGTTAACCCAGTGTACAGTAGGCCCACGACAAAATAAAACTTACATCATAGTAATCACCTAATGTCAAAAATCTAGGTTAAGCTTTCTTTAACTTCCAAAGTAGCCTAAAAAACGTGTTTTGTGAATGTAAACGGAAATGACTGTCAGTTCGTGGAGAGTTTTGAAGCAGATTACCAGCTGAAAGTTGGTGGCGGTAAGAAGGAAAACATCGATCGATTTTTGAAAATTGAAAACATTATTCAGCGAGTTGTCAGCTACATTGGTTTAAAAAATAAAGATCGAATCGAGGGAATACCAACAGAAGGTCGTAATTAGAATAAGAAACTAAACCCAGATATGTACTTCATTTTGACAAGGTTGGAGTGATTCGGAGATGAGAAGAGCAGTCGAGAAACTCTACAATGTCGGCTCGTTAACGTTTCAAAATGAGTCCGTCAATTTACAATAAATCGTGGTGCACCGGCGAGTCATCAAACTGACGTTTAAAACGAGAAGTAGGCATCTGTGAAAGTATAAAGCATTTTCTTCCATTAATGGACTCGCTTATACTTCACACATTTCCATCATAAGTGTCAGAAAAAGAGGAAGCAGAACATTTTTACCAAAATAGCGAGTAACGAGTAGTTTTCCTCTTGCGAGCTCAACCAACTTTGAATATCCTATTCTTACGAAACAGAAAAAAGTCGAATAAATTTAAATGCGGATTGTCATTAAAAACTCTTGACACTGACAAACATCCGGCAGTACACACCTCCCCGAAAAGAGTTCCCAAATCAATCCCTAAGGCCCGTTTACCCCGAATAAACCTACGGACGGGTGGCAAAGCTCATAATCCTCAGACGTGCAATCATCATTTATTGCCCAAATGTCAGCGCCTCTACAACATACGAGTGATTTAAGAAATCCCTATTAACACGCTAAATCTGCAAAATCAAACCCAAACAACAACAGCAGCAGCAACGATATATTCCGTGTTGTCAGACTCACACCTCTCCCCTTAAGGACTTTAAGAAGCGAGAAGAAACGCTCAAATAAATCTTCCGTCTTATAAAATAGAACACAAGAAACAGATTGGGTGGCAGCGGGCAGAATCTACTTTCCCCCGAGAAGCAGCCAAACATATCCAAAGTATGGGAGAGAATAAAGGACAAATACCCAAGAAAGTGTACGTCGCTGGTGGCATGACTAAAAAGTGAACAGAGAAAAAAAAAATAACAAGAAAAAAAGAAAAAGAAAAATAAAGCATCAAGTATCACCATAGCAAAGTGTACACAATATATCCTTGCTAGAAGAGAAGCTTTGCATGGCCTCCCTCCAAGGACACAGCGAAGGTACGGCAAGGCAACCCACCACCAGCGGGTGGTATAGGGGAAATCCCTGCCTGCAAATATAGTACAGACTCAAACAGTGGGTGGTTAAAGGAGCAACTACAAGTACGAGCATACCAGTATCGCCAGCGTATACCGTCAGCGACTGAGTGAGTGGAGCGACGAGGGATTGGCAGAGATTCAGCAGCAGCAGCATCAGAAGAAATAGGCGGCAAAATATAGAATCCAGAAAGTTGTTGTTTGCCTCGCACTGCCAAACTGTTGTGTCCTCCTCAACGCTCGCTGCTGTATACAGTGTTGCTCTAGTAGTACAACACACAACAGGACACGTATCCTGGCTGTGTCTGCTTCCCTATAAATCACGTCTGATTGATTTTTATTCGTGCTGCGTTCTCGTCGAATAAACACCACCGCTCACATAAATAAAAATAACTAACAATTGAACCAGCAGCGGAAAGGATATTATTAAAAAATAATAATAACAATAAGTCGGGATATGTTTGTGTGCCGTTTGAGAGTGTTTTGATTTTTTTGTTGTTTCTGTTTTAAGTGTGCTATCCCCTGGGATGGGGTATTTGTTGAGCTCTTGCCGTATCCTTCGGTAGGTGTTGTGCTTTGTGTTTACTCTTGTGGTTAGTGTTGTTTACCAACTGTGGCGGGTCTTTCTCTACCCGATGGATTAAAAGGATATGCACACAGCGAATCACTGTAAGTGCGCCAATTAAACTTAACAATCTCCTTAAAACCTATATAAACACATCTCCCGTCCCAGCTCCCGTTCTCCTCTCATGCGAGTGCCTCGTGACCAAAATCTCATAAATCGATCGATATTTCATATTTCACTTGTTGTAGAGATGTTTTATTTGCTTTAGTAATACCTACCTACACACGTACACGCATTATATAAAAATTCTCTCTAGAGCTACCTGTTAACAAGGTTTCACCCGCACCCACTCACAGTGGGAGAACACGACGACCAAACCAAACATCAGAGAAAAAGAACGACCGACGACCGACGTCTCATACCCGCAACCTCTTTGATTTTAATCAAGGACTCGTGAAATCACCACCATCGCGCAAAGACGCCGACAAATAGAAAAAAGTATAAAACGAACCCAAGTTGTTAATAAGAAAAATGAGCGGATAATTAAGCAACGGCCATAACCTGAAACGAGGTACAATAAATAATCACGTACATAGGAGCGTGCTCCGTTATATACGTACACCAGTAGTCCATCGCAACATAATCAACATCATTTGGTCGTAGTCGTAGGTGGTCAGTATCAAAAATCGAATCAAATCAAAAAAAATCCTCCCCCCGCCGGACACACCTACAGTCGGTGAGCTACTGAAGCCATTCACAAGCATCACTTATTCAAACCCAGTCCCAGGATCCAGCCCATCATCATGATGATGATGATGATGATGATGGTGGTGGTTTGGTTGCCAAGTGAATTACCGCTTGCATGACGTTTCCTTTATACCAGCTTCTTGATGATGAGTGAAACGTGAACGATGTGACATTTTGCGGGGAGTTCGCTTGTCGGTGCTCGGTGGTCGTCCTACGGTGCGGCGCGCATTGGGGACGGGTATGACTATGAAGTCAACGTTTTATGAGAATAAATGATGCTCGGGGTTTAGATTTCAAATGGTTGCGCGCTATATTCCTCAATTTCCTGCCACACTTCATGGCTTCAATATGTCATGTAAGTGTGACAGTATATCAGTGTTGCCGCGTTTGCTAGTTGAAAACAGCTTCGAAAGGTTAGTTTTATGAGTCCTTAAGCAATTTAGCTTTACTGCTCAACACACAAGAGGTGGCTGAATTCCAAAACGTCAAGAGTTCTAAAACATAAATAGATCATAGTGATGCAATTTATACCATTTCAAAGTGCATTGTGAATGAATCAACTGCGCAAATTGAAGCAAACAACGCATCGTGAATTGCGATAATGCAAATGTCAATTGTACGTTTTCTCTTCATAATAATAATAACAATATGCTTAGTTATATTGCCACTGTATGAGTCAAAGTTATTAATTAACTCCCATATTAATAAACAAATGTGCACAAGTTAGTTTGTTAGCAGTCGTCAGTTATTACATAAAAATTTGACGTAAATGCTGTGTAACCAATGGATAACTTTTACGCAGCCTTTATTAATACGGGGGTAAATTGTTTAAAGCTAGCGTTGTTATTACTTTCGTGGGATTTTTTTTCTATTTAATTCAATTTATATCATCAAATGACATTCCAAAACATCAAACATCATGATGTTTTGGAAATCAGCCTGAATATGAGAATTAGCAGAATCGACATCATGCAGAAATAAAGAAAATCCAACGATGACATTTCTCATTTTGGGACATTGAGTGGTAATAAAGAATTGAAACAGAACGGTGGTACCTTCCTTTGACGTATCATACTCATACATCAAAGTCATTGGGGACAATCAAGTATCTAGTTTAGTAAGTCTGACAGCTGACTGGCTTAATGTATTTCAGTTTTGATTGGCCTAAATCGGTCACATTGGCAGCTGAGTCAGTTGACGTTTATGAATGGGTAGCCGACGAATCTAGTGAAGAAATTCGTGACTGAGTACAAAGTTGACAGTCCGCATAAGTCGCTGACGTAGGAAAAGTGACGTTCCCGACCATTCTAGTTTTTGCGTTCAGGGTACATCTCTTCCAGACCCAATCTAGTCGACTTAAGATAACTAAGTTTTTGAATGTGCCCATTCAAATGGCCAGCTGTCAGTTTCTCTGTAGTACATCCGTATACCTGTGCACATTGATATTTTTCTACCAGATAGAGTTTTTAGACTTTTCCATATGTCAATGCGGACCATGGAGTTATTTCGGATTTCTAGTTTAAAGTCTGACAGCTGACTGACTAGATGTGTTTGAGTTTTTATTGGCCCAGATTGGAGTGATTAGTTTTTGCAGTTGAACTTTATGGAGGGGCAGCCACAAATCTAGTCAAGAAAATCCTCAGTTGACATTTTGAAGTGTCAAAATTAAAAAATGTAACCTCGAGTTCAGAACAACAACTCAACTTACCTAGTTAACGCTTTCGTTTACCTAGTAAAGTCAAATTCAGTTGACGTTTTACTCAAACTAGGTATCCGAGCGTCCACATTAGTTACATATCAACTGCTAGTAGCCAACTTCACGTTGGTTCCAACATTAGTACTAGCGCTGTTTGTTCGGAGCGGAATAAATTGGAAGGCAAATTTTCAAAAATTGAAAAAAAATATTAATAAACACATTACGGAATACTGACTTCCGGGATTTAAGAGCTCAAGAAAAAATTCGTATTTTATGATGTTCGATTGGGCAGCAGAAATATGAAATCTTAAATCAAAATTTGAAATGCCAAATCGAAAACCACTTATGCTAGTTTCGTTTTGATTTTTAAATTTCCTTGAGTCGATTGTGCAAAAACAGTTTTATTATAGTGACTAATTAAAAGATTTCCAAAAGGTAAATGGGCAGAACAAAACTTCATAAAAAACGGATTCGCCATAAATATACAAAGATGATTTTTTATTCAAATTTTGTGGGTTCCATCTATTATCTATTCCAACTACGTATTTGAATTAGCACTTTTTCGATGTGACATCTATTGAAAATAGCTCCGCAATAATTAGAATTTCCATCGTGTTTCTTAGCAAATCTACTCACACTCAAAAGGTGTCTCTAGCATTCTATGGAGTAATCCAAGATGGTTGACAGTTTGTTACATTTTTTCTCGCTTTGAACCATTTTCTGGCCAGAACTTGCATTGAACTGACATTTCATCGGCAGTAAATATTATATAGTATGTCAATGTCAATGATGGGGACGTTCAAGAATTTAGTTCAGCAAGTCTTAAAGCTAGCTGACTTGATAGGTCTGTTCCCATACTTTTAAATTTTACTAATTACCTCGAGAAACATGATATTATCCTTCCACTGAGAATCTTACTAATTTTTACTCAACAAATTTCTTGTAGTAAGAGTTGGAACAGCTGTCAGTTACCTGACAATTGACGGATGATTAGAAATTTGTTGCCTATTTTTCCTGCGTATTAAAATGATATCAACAGGCGGTAAAATAACTATCTGTTGAATGTTCTCATCAATATTCTTTTAGCTGGTCATGGTCATTCGTTTATGTTGGTAGTTCAGTCAGTACAAACTCTTTCACATGGTCGGATTCACCAAAATGATATGCGATTATTTTGAATCGCTTTCATCGATAAAAATATCATCTAAAAAATAAGCAAATTCTTCGCATTTATGAAACATTTTTAAGATTTTTTTATCTGTCATTTTCTAAAAATTAATAAAAAGTGTTCCCTAACTTTTTCGTAAGTGTCTCTCTCTGAGAGACTTTATCCCCACTACTGCCATTTTGACAGTCTTTTCCATTCTTACTACAAAAGTAAAGGAACACACCTAATATGATTCAGTGATTCGAATTTATTGGATAGGAGCAGAATTTTAAGCTGACGTTTATGGAGAGGTATCCCACAATTCGAGCTGACTGAGTACTACGTTAACATTTTTTCGTATAATAACTCTGACGTAGGAAAGGTGATGTTACCGATCTAGATAAATCGACTTATGACAACATGAGTTTTGAATGCGCACAATTTGACCAATGCAGAAATGCAGAAAATAGATGCCACATATCTGACATTTGTTATCCATTGCCACTGCCTTGTCATTTTACAGCAGGAGCCAAAAAAGTGGGCATTAGGAGACTGTTAAATCAATTCAAGTGGCGGAACATAATACCAATTAAAAGAACAGGCTTACATCATTGGTTGCCGATGTGTAAGAAGAACTAGCGTACTTGTGAGAGAACTTTTCAAGAAGCGCTTCAGTTCAGCGAGCTGCCTTTTCTTAGTTCATCCGATGATAGAATGTTTTACCCAAAATTTATATTTGAGCTATTTTTTGACAGTAATTGATAGGACACCAGCGTTAAAAGCATGAACAAAATTATATCGGAAGTGTCTGTCCCATAACATTTACTTAAAGGTGGTCAAATAAGAATAAGTGTCGTCTTTTATTAACTATACATTTTACAAACAAAAGTATTCTACGCCACATAAAAAAAAATCAAAGGGGCTTACTAATACTGCATTTACAACATCACGCAGGCGCATTTAGCACGAGATGAAACAGAGAGATCCGTTTGTCACAGCGATTGCTAATAAAAGCATAAGAATAAGATCTCAAATCAGACGCGTAAGGTGTCATGGATATACTAACTATAATTATAGTTTTACGGAAATAATTGCAAGTTCCGGGAAATAGCATTTCTATAATCGCTTTAATGATTCCATTAATGATTAAAAACATGTCAAATGACAGTTGCAATTGGTTTCATTAAATTTAACCAAACAATTTATCAATCAATTATACGAAATAAATAAAAAATTGTCCGTTTATCACTTCCGAAAGCCATTTTGTTTTATAGGAAACCACAATTCCGTAGGCCATCGCTATAAAAATATCAACATGTAGAGCTTTCCCATAGTTCCCACCACGTAAACAAGATGGCCGACTAAACAACGTGTTAGTAGGGCTGTCCCTTTCAGTCAGACGGCTATTTACTATTGGACATCCCTTTAAGTCTTCCGTGTGCTGTGAATGTGTGATGTTGTAAAAGCAGCATAAGCCTAATTTTTATTTTTGATTTTAAAAATTTATAGGGTGCACGATTTACAAATGAAAATCGAACTTAACAAAGCTACTAGTTGAATGAATACTGCCTCTTGGATTTATTTCTTGTCAACACGAAAATCTTTACGAGCACTACTAAATCATTTTCAATAAACATTGCGTGAGGTGCACGGCAACACTGGACCCATAAATCTCTATTGCGACTGTTATTCATCCTTTAAAGCACCGCACTACCTTCATTCCATCCACGTCGTGGCGCCGACAACCACTGTCTCAACCCCCAAGCTCCAATTATACGTACATACTCGTAGATGTGTCCTTGCTTTGATCTCTATCTATACGAGCACATGACGATACACGACGATAACCCTCCAACAAACAGTGATTCTATATGTGTGTACAGAAGTAATGTGGCTGTGCGGCTTAATAGCTCACCAAGGATGCCATACCAACATATATGTATATGGCGCACATGAGGGAAATGAGAGCAGCTAGAAAAAGGTATGAGCGACAGACAGTGAAAGAGTGAGAGGGTCCATGGTATAATGTGTGTAGCTGGGTGGCGTGTGTATTTGTGTTTTATGTGAGAATGGGTGAAGAAGTTCAGAGTTGACGTACCTGTTGCCGCCCCTACTTGTTGCTTCATCTGATGCTTGCAACTGCTACAGAAGCTATCGCTGTTTGTTGTCGCATCCCCAACACCGCCATCACCACCACCGCCACTTCCTGTTTGTAAATCATTCTGGGACGAATGAAGGTGGCAAGTGGAACCAAAAGAGGACGATGAAGCGCCGGCGGCCTTGTCATTAGGCCTTCTATACAGTGTAGAATTATTTGGAGAGTACAATAGCGAAACAGGTATTGGTGGTGGTGGTGGTGGCGGCATCATTGGTGCAACTACTGCACTTGCATTTGCATCTACATGCAACTGTTGGCGTTTGTAGTTTTCAAGAGTACATTCAGCTTTTTCGGCGCGAGCAAGAGCCTTTTTCAATTCCTCTTCCAGGATTTCCAGTTTAAGGTGTAAGGTTTTTAGTTCGTCGTTAGTAGTTTTTTCGATAGCGGCTTCCATTAGAGATTTCTACAAGGAAAATTAGTTAAAAAAAAAAAACGGGAAATATAAACGTTTGTTTTCTGTTTTAGTATAGTAAAGGAAGAGGTAACGCCAAACCAAACAAAATGTTAGTACAATAGACTAGGACTAGATTAGGGTTAGTTTTTTGTTTTGTTTTAATAAAAATGGCCATTGTTGTTAGGTGTGTTTTATTGTTTTTGTTTTAGAGAGGAAAGCAAACCAATTATGCTCTTCTGGGGATAAGCATTTCTGTACACAAAGAATGCGCAGGCAACACGTTTGAACAACAATATCAATCACAGACGAGACGATACACGAACACGTTTTAACTTTTCATTTCTTTTGTGACATTAACATACCGTCATGGGGTGTTGTTGTGGTTGGTATTGGTAGAGTTGGGTTGATTTTTTAAGGGGGCTCTAGGAACTTTTGAATATTGACTGAAAGGGTTTGAAAAAGCCCGAAACTCTTTTCATACCCTAAGTGGTGCAAATTGATACAAATATTGATTATAATTGAAAATATTCGTAGATATGTGATAATATAAACAAATTAAATGTAAATTTCAATATGGACAATTTAAAAATGTATAAATGCAAAACATACAAGTCAAAAATAGGTTTAAACCTTTTGTCAGATCTTGGAAATGCGACTTGTGTGATGACTTAAATCTAAAAAATACAAAGAACGATTGAGAAGCTGTGTCATGAATGTAGAAACAATTATTGTGTAACCAGAGCGTCGATTTTAACAATTGTACCGGCTTCGATGGATGTTACACTCAACTTTATCCATCCATATTTCGGCGCTCGGACGTAGTCAAAGTTTTAACAGAAGAACTGAACATTCGAGAATAATGGAAAATATTCCCAATTCAGCCGCTTGCATGGAGAATGAGATCTCTGGTCCTCCTCCCGCCCTGGTACTTAACCTGGGTATCAATTACAACCCATGTCAGGCTGACTGAAGTCCTCTTTTACATAAATATAATGGGGGATGCACTTACACTTGATTGATATTCCTAAATTCACCTCCATCCGTTGAAGGTAGTTTTGGTTTTTATATATATTTTATATTTTTACGAATTCTTATGCATTTTACTCAATTGTCGCTCCTCAACTCGAAAAATGCGTAAAAGAGAGCGGCTTCGAGACAGCAAGATATTTCCCCTCTTACTAGTTTTTTCTCAACAAATTTCTTTGCGCATGAATTGAAACAACTGTCAGTCGCCTGAAAATTGACAGCTGATTTAAATTTGTTGTTCTAGTTATTTGGAACCATCTGCCATTTTTCATAGATTACTACAAAAGTGTTCCTTAACTTTTGCCTTATGGCGTTTTTCATTGAAGATTTGAGAGAATTGCCCCGAAATTCAGAATTGCTCTTTTCAATGAAATTCGTTGGAGCACTTTTGCAATAGTGGTCATTGTCATTGTGAAATTTGGTTTTCTGTTGTTACTTTTATTTCGCTTTTTACATTATATATGAATTTTTCCTTGGGCCAAATTAATATATTTCAATTAATATTTACATTTACACTCAGAATTGGATATTTTCCGATCACATAGCACAAAATTTGTTTTTAATAGCACAACAAACATTTCACTCTGACATTTTGCTTGTTTGTGTTGGTGAGTTCAGGGCAATTCTTTAAAAATATTCCGGACACTTCTTTCGTGTTGAGAATTGACCTGGAAGTTCACTTTCTTTTTCAATGAAACATGGAAAACATAGAAAGAGCACTTCTGGATTTGCTCTTTTCATAGAAAGGGCAATTCTTTTCTTCAATCGAAAACGCCATTAGTTTCCCTCTCTGAGAGAGGACTGTCATTTTAATAGACTTTTCTATTATTTGGGGTTCACATTACAAATAACTTGCTTCAAATTCTGTTAAAGAATCCATTCTTTTTTGAAATTTTTTGACAAAATTATTAATATCTATCAAACTTTAGTTTGTCACCTACAACTATGACAAGATAATTTATTATATTTACTTGCTCTATTTGTTCCCTATCGATCTCCAGGTTGAGGCTGATGTTTTGTTTAAGGGCCGTATATTTCGATTTTGTTACATTCAGTTTTAGTTTGTTCGCTTTTAACCACTCGTTAACTCTGTTTAGGTCTTCTTGTAAAAGTTTCTCACATTCTTCCGCATTCTTTCCCGATATAAAAATAAGTGCATCATCGGCAAAAAGCACAATTTGAGACTGTCGAAGAACTTCTTTAATGTCATTTATGTAGATGATAAATAGCAGTGCCCCCAGAATCGATCCGTGCCTTGTTTCGATGCTCTGCGACATTACGCCATTAACTAATGTTTTTTGTGGACTATTTGATAGATAGGACGAAAACCAGTCTTGTTCCTTCCCGCTTACACCGTATCTACTCAGTTTTGTCAATAATATTTTCCGATCTATTGTCTCAAAGGCTCTTTTGAAATCAAGAAAAACAGCAAACACGAACTTTTTTTCTGCTACTTCCTCTTTTCAGCTTATAAGTACATTATTCAGCGCTGACTCGCAAGTGTTTTTTTCGAAATCTGGTTTTCAATGGAAATATTGTTAACTTCAAAGTAATCTTCGAGTTGTGTATGGACTATTTTTTCGCGATGGACACGCAAAGTGTTGAAAAAGTTGCAACCTTTATGATTCCCTTAATATTGACTTCGTAATGAATACGTAACGTTTTACACTAAAATAAGCTATGGTTCGAAAAATATTTCTCCAAGTTGTTATCGTCGAAATTCGAGTTTACGATTTAAGTATTAAAAAAATGTTACGTATACGCCCCCATGACCGCAATACAATACTATAGAGAAGGTTAGTGGGTTGGCAGGACAGGAGAATCCTGTACATGCCATACTTAGATCAAGGTAGATCCGTTGTGATGCCCTAGAGATATGACCCCCATACTCTGGAAACCTATGAGAAACCTACAGATTGGTAAACCCACCCGTTTTATTTACAAATTTAAGTAGATCATTAATGGAAAGTTCTGCAACTTTCTCTAAATCATCGAAGAAGTAATTACCAAGGATTTTATTTCTTATATGGCAGACGACTGGGCAGTGACAAAGAAAGTGCGGAGTGTCCTCATCACCGTATCCTCCGCACAGGTCATCTGATTACTGATTCCCATTTTCTTGGTATGGTATTTCATGGTTCAATTATACGATATTTTCAGTTTTCTGTTTGTTGTAGATTGGCCACATTTTCCGGGTAATATCACAGGAGTCGAGCTTGCTCCGTCTTCCATTTGTCGCCATTTGTATTTTGTTCCCAATCGTCTGTCTGAGATTACAAGGGTGAATCATTTCTGTGGTGTCGGCCTGTTGTAGTTCAAGGGAAAACCATTTTCTTCGCGACAGCGACATACAAGCTATGATTTTAACTCAACGGCAGAGATCACTTTTATTGCCGCTTGACTGTCAATGAAAAAGGTATTGCCATCATTGCAACCTGTTTGGCAGCTCTTTTCATAGGAAAAGGTTGGAGTGCATTATTTGCATGTTGTTGGTAGGTAGCGCTTCTGCAGGTCTTCTGGAGGTCTTCTTTCACTGCGCTTGCTCAGTGAGTAGGAGCGAGCACGCGGATCCTTTCACTCTATACGCCTTAATCATATTGATGCCTTGTCAATCGCAGTTTAAGAAGCACAACATATATGTAACACGTTTGGACATCTTGAATACTGAAGAAGTGAGAATTCTGCGTGCTGGCTATAGCAACGTCACGTCTCGCCTCTATTCGGGGATGAGCGCAGATATCAGGCTGTTGTGGCAGCGTCATTCGTCAGTTCGTCGTTCATTTTGGACTTTCTTTTCAGTGTTAGGATCAAGGAGGGCCATGTAATTGTTCAGTAATTGGCACCATCCCGAGCGAAGTTGAGCCAGAGTGGTCCTCGTTGATCTTGGGAGTAGTTCCTCTTCGGGAGCAATAGGTGGGGTTCTGCCGCCAAGTGCCACGTTCACTTTGTAGTTTGCGAACGTGTTCTGGTGAATGTTGTTAGTACTGCTCTGAGTTGATGTGTGGTTGTTGAGTGAGGTGGTTTATTTCGTCCTGTAGGTTGAGGATGCGTCTGCGTATGTTCCGAGGTGGTTTCGGAGCTGAGATAAGGCTGTATTGGGGTGTTTCGGTAGATGACAGGGTAGTAAGAATTGTTGAGAGAGCATGTTGGTGTGTGTTTTAACCGGGAGCATTATTGTTTCTGTGTAAAGGTGGTCTTCGTCTACTACGAGATGACTACCTGTGGTGGTACACATGGCTGTGTTGTGGCAAACTTGTGGGGACCGAATGGGTGCTGCGTATTTGAGAACTGTACGACCGATCGCTTTATTTGTGGCGAGAAGTGTTTCTTAATCTTTGCCGCACGAACTTCCAGCGAGTGATTTGATGATGTTGTTTCTGGACCTGAGGCGGTTTTTAATGTTGGTGGCATGTGTCGAGAAGCTAAACATGTTGTCGAATGTGACTCGAAGAAGTTTGGGGTGTGCGATGGTAGGGATGCGTCTTTCGGCAATTGATATGTTCAGCTCTGGGCCCTATTCCACAAAACAACTTTTCAACTTTTCACTCTACAATTATCAAATTTTTCGTCAATTTGCAAAACTTTGCGTTCCTCAGAACTTTAAAATTTTATGAGTGCAAAGTTGAAATGGAAAGTGTAATTTGCAAATTCTTTGCTATTTTTATATTCTCTTTGCAATTTCTGTTCCACGTACGTTCTCTTGTACAAATTGCAAAGTTAATATTGAAAGGTGTAATTTGCAAAGAATTTGCAAATAATTATGCTGTTTCGTTCCACAAAAACCGTAAACTCTATTTTTGCAAAGCAAATTTTGATATGTTTGTCAAAAGTTTGCGAGGTAAACGTTCGCTTTACAAATTCATATTGTTATAACTAGTGAAGCTTTCAAAATGTTAAGACGTGAATTTTTGTTCGACGATAGTGAAGACGCGGTTATAACAAGAAAATATAGAGACGGAAATAATTTTTCGGGACTACAAAACTTTAATTTTGAAGAGTGCTTTCGTTTAAATCGAATTCAAGTTGATTTCCTTTTGGATAAAATTGGAGAAAAATTAGAGCACAATACAATTTTCATAAATTGCTTAGAGAATTTTTCAGCAGATGGACTATTCTGCAACTGAACACGAACTTTGATAGTAAATTTCAATGACTTAACAAATCACCATAAATATGATGACTTTAAGCAACCGTTAATTTCATTAGCAGCTGTCGATCTAAAAACGAAGGTTGCAATGCCAGAAGACGCAATGCCAATGAAATTTTATGCTGGAAACGTATCGGTGCCAATAGGTGCATCCAGAAAATAAAATTCACCGGCATCACTATTGACAGCTTGCATAATAGTATCGTACCCCTTTTTTTGCTCTGCATTCACTATCTAAGGATTTGCTTGAACAAAAGCATTCAATTCGTTGCGATCGTATTGTCGTATTGTAGTTCACGCTGCAATTCTAGATCAAAAACTTCATGCATTGCACGATTAGGTGATGGCATTCCCAACTGTGTTCAATACAAATCAATGCGTCATTACAGGATAACGATTAACTTGACGTACTCGAATCAGAAATAAATTTGGTGGTTTTCGAAATATAAGACTTTGACTATTTGGATGGAAAGTGCCACTACCCCAATAACTCATGAACCATATGCACTTAAAAACCATGGTATTAACGTCACCTTTCATGGAAATTTTTCGGAATCAAAATCGGTTCACGCATTACAGAGAACATTGGCGACAAATACAATTCAACTTATTTTTATATATTACATATGTAAATATAGATACTTAAATACTTCAGTGTTTGGAAAACTAGCAAATACAACATTTTTTTTCTTTTACCGAATGTAACACTGCAAGTTTCTTCTGTTTAGCAATGCAAAGTAAAAAAAGATATGAACGAAATGCAAAGATGATTAAATGCTTTGTGGAACATTTTGCACACTCACTTTGCAGGAGAGCGCAAAGAGTTTACAGGAGAGCGCAAATGCTTTGCAAAGAGTGCAAAATCTTTGCAAAAATATGCTAGCGCAAAGTGAGATTTGTAAAGAATATTGTGGAACAGAAACTCTTATTACTTTGCCAAAAAATGTAATTTATAAGCGCAAAGTGAAAAGTTGACAATTTGTTTTGTGGAATAGGGCCCTGGTCTTACTTCATTTGTCTACGACGTACACAGCGTTGCGGTTTATTTTTCTGGTGACAGTTTAAGATTGCGGTCCTTGAAGAATGTGTCTACAGCTCCTAGGTAAGTGGTGATCGATGTAGCGAGGTCATGGATGTTGGGACCAGATATAAGGATTGTAACCGTTGGTGCGGATTTGTGTACCTAGTTGTGTTTTTCTGTTGGAGACATTTGGTTTGCGTTCACATAAGCATATTTATTGCCAGTGGTGCAATTACGTGAACAATCCGCTTCTAGTCGATGACGTCGCCTGTAAGGTTTGCATAAAATGTTGCACATCTACTATCTGCCCGAACAATATTAAAAAAAAAATGACACAACTTCTCAAAATAACCCCAAACGATAAATTGCTAAAATTTGTAAAATATGCATAGTCCAGTTCGACAAAGTAACATTCGAAACCTTTGCTTACAATACGGCTCTCATACATAGGAAAATGTAAAACAAGTCCTAAAGCTTATCTGGGTATGTGAAAAATAATCATGAAAACACTTACCATTTCAACAATCCTCTCTCCATGATCCCGCGATGGACTTGGCAGCTCGTTCTTTGGCTGTTCGAACAATGGTGGCTCTATTTGCAGTGGCATAACTGCAGACGGCGTTTCAGGAGCTGGTGCTGCAGCAGGTGGCTCAACTGTAGATGGAGATGGCAAAGGCGCCGGCGTGGTTTGACCATCGAGAAGATCTCTCGATTGTTTGGTTAGATCATCGTTGCGCTGCTTCAACTTGATTAGAGCTTCTTCCATTCTAAAAACATAAATATGTATTAAAATATATATATATGTTTATTCAATGGCAAAGCTTACTTCTTGCTAGTTTCCACACTCTCCTTCATGTTCTGCGTCAACAATTGTGCTACTCGTGTAAGGTTTGTGTTCTCTGTGCGTAGCGTCTCATTTTCTTCCTCTAAATGATGTTGCTGCAAAAAACGTAATACAAATTCTATAAATTAAAAAACAATTATTTTCTATTTCTATTACGTTTTCCATCAAATCGGAGATTTTTTCGTTTGCTTCGTACAGTTGAAGTTCAACTGAGTTCATCGTGTTCTTCAGTTGGACAAACTCATCGACCAATCGTTCTACACATTCGCTGGTTATAGCGCTCGCCTTCGGGTCTTCAATGTCGATTAGGCTTTCCATTTCGTTGTTGGCCAGGGAAGGAATTATTTTAAGAATTTTACTCTTCAAGCCCATCGAGTCTTCGAGGGTCGCCGACAGGTTGTCCTGATTTTCTTGCAGCGATTGTAACTGAGTAGTTAGACTAGACCAAATATATATATAAAAAAAAAACATAGTTATTCAATATTATGTAAAAAAAACTTACGAATTGATTTTGTCCACTTTCATTTTGTGCAGTTTGTCCAAAGCGCTCTTTTCCGTTGTAGTCTTGGCTAGTTTGACGGCCAATTCTTTGATTTGCGATTCGAATTCGGTTTGCGAACGTCGAAGACCATCGAGTTCTTCTTTCAATTTAGAGTTCTCTTCGAGGAGTTCGTTTTGGATCTTCTTGTCTGTAATAGTTTGAGGGTTTGGTGAAATTGTACGCAACTGAAACTGATGCAATAATTGTTACTTACAGTCTTCGATTCCGGCTTTTAGGGTTTTATTGTCTTCCTTGAGAGCGATATTGTCCTCCAACAGAGTGAACAGATCTGTTTCGGGATCTTGCTCGTTGTAGTCCGGCTCGCGGACACGACTTCGGCTGCGAGTTTTGCCCTCTTGCGTGCGAAATTTTGCCACTGGAATGCGACCTCTTCGTTCCATTTCAAGGAAGCTTCTGAAAATAAAGATAGGTACATAGAAATAAAATATTCACTTTTCTATTGAACGAGGATTCTCTTAGTTCTTATCAATACTGCAGACGGGAAATTGGAAGCTGGTAGGTTAAGTTCCATTTTAAGTGCCGAGTGTGGTATTTTTCGAGCCTCCGACGGAGTATGCGTTGCGGAGAATCTTCCGTTCCGACGGATACCTCGCTAGGGCCGATCCGTTTCAAATTTTGCGATTGTCGAGAAAAAGCTTATTTATTGCGTGGGAGGACCACCTAAATACGAGTTACGAGAGTGAATGGGTATAAGACCGGATTAAGAATTTGAAACGTTCTTATTTTAATACACATTAAACGGATGTGTTCTTTATTACTTTTAGATAAGGTTTGAACTGCGCTCTCTCTAATGTGTGGAACCTCTTTTGCTCACCTTCCAGCGAACTGCAAAAGTTCAAAAGAACTGCCAGATAGTTGGTTTCGATCGCCCAATGTAATGGAATGTCCAATACAGAGGTTACACGCGTCAGTTACGATATATTATTTAGTTATGGCATTTTTTATTGAAGGTCTGAACGAATTGTCCCTGAAAATTCATAATTGCAATATTCATAGAAATTAGCTGAAGCAATTTTAGATTTAAATTTCTGTGCTACTTCTACTGTATAAATGAAGATTTTTTGTGGACCAAATCAAAGTATTTCAACTAAAGTTTAAATTTGCACGCTGATTTTCATATTTTAGATCGTAGTGTGAAATTTACTGTCAATGAAACAACAAACAATACAATCTGACTTTTCGCAAGTTTGCAATGGTGAGATCAGTGGAATTCTTTAGAAATATATGTACCAGACTCTCCTGTCATATTAAGAATTGACCTGGAAGTGCGGTTTTTTCTTTAATGGAACATAGAAAAAACACTTTTAGATTTGCCCTTTCTCCAATCAAAAAAACGCCATTTGTTAGGTTCATAATTTGTTAAAAGAACACCGAAAACTGTTTCGTGACACCTAACATCTGGTGGTCAATTCTAGTTTCACAAGTTGGCGCTAAATTTGATTCTTGATCAACGGAAAAATGAAAACAAAAATGTACGAATTTGTTCATACTTTTTTATCTCAGCCGTTTCATTTGAGAAACAAAAAAAAAAAAAACGCGGACAAAGAGCTTCAGAAACACTAAATCCGTACACAGTTGTTTTGAAAATCTAAATAAAGTATTCCTCATCCTCAGTATGCACAAAAAAACCGTTCCAGTCACATTTGTGCTTGAATGGTGGGTAAGGTTAGGTTGAAGTATAGAGTCGTTTTTGATACCACAAGAATCTTCGTGTTTATTCTTCCAATTCGTTGATGAAGCGCAGGAGATAACTAATGTCTGTGTTTTTAGATCGGTCAGATCACTATAGTAGAATGCTTTCAAATAGAGTTTTAGTTTTCGTATTTGTGAGAGACCCGGAGAAGTACAGAGAAGATGAAGAATAGTTTCCTCCTCCGTTTGAAAGTACGCCAAGTCTTGTTGCATGCCTGCCTATGAGACAGTGTCCTGTGATGACACCTATTGAAGCCCCGACATGCTTCCTATTGAGGGAGGTCAACTATCTAGAACGTTTCAGATCCAGCTTTGGCCAGATCTGCTTTGTCGTTAGTCATGTCGAGCCGGTTATCCACCTTAGATTCGTTCTTTCGATATAGCATCCAGCTTTATTATGAGTTTACAAGTAGCGATTGAAGAATACCTAAAGAATCCTTAATTGGAAGCAAAGGTAGTTTAGTTCCGTGTTTGGAGAGTGCATAAACCTTGCAGTTACCGGGGATGTCTCTATGTCCCGGCACCCAACATAGGTGCATATTAAACTGCTCTCCAACTCTCTCGGAGACAAACGACAGTCTTGGTCTGTTATAGAGTTTGTAGAGACTGACCTCAGGTACTTGATAGCAGCTTGACTATCTGAGAAAATACGGATATCTTTATAGCCATTATTTCCTCCTCAAAAACGCTACAATTTTTTTTTTTTTTTTATAATCAACACGCGCTAAAGAGGTTATGACTACTCTTATAGTGTATACACAGCGCGGGCATTAAGGAAATTGGGATAAGGAAGATAGGAGATTCCGATGCACATTGGTTTTAAATGCCTGTAAATTGTACTGAGGAGGAAACACAGAGCTAGGTAAGGCATTCCACATTCGTGTTGTACGGCTTATGAAAGAATCTCTATATTTCATAGTACGACCGAAAATAGGCTAAATGGTAAACTGATGGGCATTCCTAGCATGACGAGTATTGCGGTTGAATTGTTGAAGGGGCGGAATGCAGCTGGCGATTTCAGTTGAGCACTGTTTGTTAAAAAAACGACAATGATCAGGGGTCGAATCGCGTCATCCGTGAACGAGCATTACGTGACGAAATTTGTTTTTGTTTCAAATGTAAATCAACTTGATTCTGTGAACGTAATGCTCGATCACGGACGACGCGATTTGACCCCAGGAAGACGAATGGAGAGACTTAGATTATGTCTGACGGATAAGACACCATCCGGCATCCATCTGTGAAAAATTGGATCGCTTCATCTTGCTTGAATGGTATATAAAATGCTGTAAAAGGTTGTGTGTCACGACTTTTAGTATGCAGTTTATTTGCAATTTCTACCCAAATCACCAGAAAAGTGATATAAGCTGGTGCTGTCACGTCACTTCCATTTGGGATCTAGTGCAAAACTCGGAAATGTCAAGTAGGACGTAGTTGTTGTTAGTGCGTGCTGAAAATACTAGGTCTGTTCCTTTACTTTTGAATCTTACGAATTTTTACGAATTCTTACGAATTTTACTCAAATGCTGTTCCCTAACTCGAAAAATTCGTAAAAGAGAGCGTCATCGAGAGAGCAAGATATTACCCCTCCACTGAGAATCTTACGAATTTTTACTCAACAAATTTCTTGGTGTACGAAGTGGAAAAGCTGTCAGTCACAGCTGATTTGAAATTTCTTGTCCTATTTGACATTCGATTGCATTTGTTTTGATTTTTTTGTGCATTAAAATGGTATCAACAGGCGGCAAAATAAATATTGAATGTTCACCTCGAACATTCCATCGTATTGAAAATGAAAAGTAGACATTAGAGAATATGAAATAAAAATTTATTGAATTAAGTATCTGTCATATCTGTCATTATTCATATTTTACTACAAAAGCGTTCCCTAACTTTTTCGTTAGTGACTCTCTCTGTGAGAGAATTTATCCCCACCATTGCCATTTTGACAGTCTTTTCCATTCTTACTACAAAAGTAAAGGAACAGACCTACTAATTTACTTTGATTTGCTGAGAAAGAAGCTAAAAGAGCAAGTAGGTGACAGGATTGATCATTTAGTAAACTTTAGTACACATTTGACAGCTGTGTATTACGATGAGTTCGAGAAACTCAAAATGCGTGCTCGAGAAAGAGTGAGAAACTGCTTTGAAAACTGAAATCATAAATTATCACATACAGGAGGACAACTATGTAAATTGATTCTACTTTCGACTCTATTCGAAAATAGTTCCGATTCTACTTTCAAATAGACAGTTCTCTTTGAAAGTAGAATCGGAACAACTTTCGAATAGAATTAAAAGTAGAATCGAATTAGATAGTAGGCCCCCAGTATCACAGAACGAGAACTATTCCCCGAATATATTTCAAAACCAATAAACGTCCTGCATTTAAATTACTCTAGTTCACAAAACCCGTTTTCAAACATTGTCCTATTATATCAATGTTCAAGTATCCACTGGATTTTCTTTCTGACAGTCTGTCAACAATCATGGATCATGGATTGACACAGTCTTCATTCTCAGTGCCTTGATTTTGTGCGGTTTTTCCCGCAATGGCGGTTGCTGAAAGGGTTTGCGTATAGGCGGCAGCTGACAGCTTCCAATACTTCCTGTTCCTGTAGAATCGGAACAACTTTCGAATAGAATCGAAAGCAGAATGGAATTACATAGTTGGCCCCCCGACTTTGACATAAAAGCCGACACATACCGTCTTCTGCAGGCGAGAAACATCATTCCTCACAAGGAGCTACAGCTATCCACTGAATTTGCCTTTACTTACCGTGTAGTTCGACCCTTGGATAATCTGCACCAGAAAATAACACAAACACGTTCTGTTGTTTTTTGTTTGTTTTTATTTTTATTTTTATTTTATTTTTTATTTTTACTTCAATTTATTATTTTTCGCAATCATAACAAAAGACTGAATTTTATTTGAAATTTCATTTTGTTTAGTTAAACCTATGTATTGGTACTGAAGGCTTAAAGCTCTGTATTCATATTTTTTTTGTATCCTTCTCCGTAATCATTTTGAATTATTTTCCTCTCGACTGCAAAACAAACACAAAACGAAAAACAAAAAAAAAAAAAAAAAACTTGAATAAAAAAAATTAAATAATGTAATTTATTATTCTTCTTTGGTGCAATTCAATTGCGTATGTAGAGACGGTTACGCAATTATTGGTTCTCTTTTAATGTGTCCAGAATGGTGGTCCGTCGACGTTTACAAATTGAGATTGGGGTTTCTATTTTGTCAGTCACAATCGTGTCTAGATTGGAAAAACTCATTCAGATCGCTTGTTAGTGTGTCGTCGCCGTGCGTCAGCTGCTGGTGATACCACTTCTCGAACGATTCCTTGGAGATAACCACACCGTCCAGCTCGGTGAGGATCTCACAGATAAGGTTGTCGGCCGATGGGCCGTACAGGTCCTTACATCTCTTCACAATAGCGTCCAGGCAGCTCAGTTCGTGATCGTCCTTGGAGTCTATGCATCGCCGGAATATCGGTATGCACATAGTTTTTAGTTCTCCTTTGCGTAGTGTGGCGGTGGCGGCGTTTTTGCTGCTGCTGCTGGATAATTTCGATTTTTTATTACTACTTATGCTAGTACTATTGGGAGTATTATTGTAAATCACAATATGATCACAGATATAAAATGTAAGTTTTCGTATGAAACTGCAGTCAATGTGTACATTGGTGCTGAGGAAATCGATGACCAGATCGACAACATTTCGACCGGATTCGGCGAGAAGTTCCTTGATCCGTTGCACCTGCTCGTCGACGGTGCGCTCAACGAGTTTCGGCGCCCTGCACTTTTCATTATCGATGAATTCAAAACTATTGTTGGCAATGAAGGTGTGCGCTCGGTCCTCCGTCATGAATGTTTCCCATTGTAGAAAAGCTTGCCAAAAGTATCGCATATAGTTGGCGCCAAACTGCGAGGTGAAGTGTCTTATCATACTGTGGAGGAACTTTTCACCGTCGGGCGAGTCGAACCATTTGGGGCACCAAATCATGTGGAACGGAATCAGTTCGAGGTGGAGCAGCGGGCCGAGGAAATCGAAAATGTACTGCCAGCCCTTGGGCACGTCCAGCAGAATGTCGTACGAATCGGCGCTGAATTTCTGATAGCCCTCAGCGAATGCAGCGTGCGTCAAGAGATCCTCTCTTATGAGACTAATGAAGAGGTGCGTGCAAGCGTTTATTTCGACACGTTGCACTTTCGCCGAAAGTAGATATTCAGCGAATAGATAATAAATAAGTGTGGGGTGTTGATCGGATGGGATTTGTTTCCATTCGGCAAACCATTTGGTCTTGGGCTCGTCATCGATTACCAACTCGACTAGGTCACTCAACAGGCGTTTGCATTCACTGCTCGAAAGCGGAGTGCGGCTGGTTTGTTGTATTCCTCCGGTTGGCTGGCCACGTTGATGCCACTTTGTCAGTGACGAGTTACCAAGCGGGCGGGTAGTGTCCACGTTGATAAACATCGGCATCAACTTGTTAATGTCGATTTTATTTTGCGCCGACTTCTTCTGCTCATCGTTTGTGGTTTGTCTTCGTTTGTCGTACACCCCACCGCCCGACTGGTTGTAATTGTTGGCCATTCGCGGTGGTGGTCCCCGGTCTCGTTGTTGTGACTGATGCGGTCCTTTTGTGACCGCTGGTGATGCCTCTCGCGATTGCATCACTGGCGGCGGTGTGGCAGATATTTTCTGATCCCACGATCGCCTTCGCAAATCAGACACGTCCTGCAACATAAACCGCACTCTGCTGCTTATTTTTATACCCGAAACCTTCTTGCGTTCCACCAGCTGACGAATTTTTATAAAAAGTTCACTTAGCCGATTGTGAATAATTTTGTCGGCCGATGACTGATGTTTATTGACGGGCTCTAGTTGGGCGCCAACTGTGGTCAGCAACTTGCACATGTACTCCAGCTTCTCCTCACACTTTGGATCGAACAGTTCTTCGACACAGGCGCACACTTTCTCCGTGGAAATGAAGCCCAACTTGAACATTTCACCGATGAAACGCACAGTGCCCCAGGCTCGACGCCGAAATTTGTACTCTTGATCGTCTAGCTCAGCCTTAATCTCGGCCACTTCCTTAGGATCGGTGGCCGCCGCAAGTTTATCCATGATCGGTCGTAGCTTGGCGTTCTTCGCCTTGGAATTGTTCACATTGCTCTCGAACTCATCGTTTATGCGTTTTATCAAAATCTTGTTAAAGGCCTCGTGGTTCTGGTTCTTGGCATTGAAAAGGAATTTACAAAAGCACGCGTAGGTTGGCGCGAAATTCGGTTCGCTGATGGTTTTTTCGAAGATCAACAGCATCACCTTCTTCATGCGTTCCGGTCCGTTAATGGGGAAGCTCGATGCACTCTGAAGCAGTTTGTCAAAGTTCTCGGGCGTTAATTTGTTGAGGATACCTCGTACCTTCTTCAGAATCTTCTCGTCCTCGTCGGATTCCGATTTGGGGGCGGAAATCTGCAGACCTGCTGGCATCCAGGCATTCTCACTCTTCGCCAATTGGATCTCCTCGTTCAGTGAGAGGTTTATACGAATAATGTCGGGCTTGCGTTGCTGTTGTTGCTGCTGCTGCTGTTGCTGATAATCGTACTGCTGTTGGAATTGCTGATGCGAAGGAGTATCGTTCCGCTTAACGCGGCGCCGATTCAAACAGTTTATCGAGTCCTTGTACGACATCTGCTGGTACATGTTATGATTCTGCTGATACGATGCTACTGATGGTCCGGATCCGGAATATTTTCCTATCTTACCGCTGTGATCGTGTTTAAGAGCTGGGGCAATTTGTGACGCTGGTTTACTAGCGAGCGACTTCAGCGTTTCCAGTGTGTACGTGTATCGCTTGTCTTCGACAGTGTCCTGTTGTTTATCTTGTGCGAGATTTTCCTCTGGAAAATCTCCAAAGCGAATATCTCTAGCTTTGTCGTTTTCCAGTGTATCGTCTAGTGGCGATGGACACAGGTCGTCTTCAAAGCCAGACACAGAACTGTTTAGAAAGAGCATAGAATTCTCATCGGTTGATTCGATGCCCAGAATTTCCGAGGCTATTTGTTCGGATTTGGTCAATTTGGGACTGTCGTAGATCTGCGACGATTGATCGTTGTCGTCAATGGTGTTTGAGTTTTCTGTTATGTCGTCAACCTTTTCAGAGCCTAGAAGAATTGAATTTGTTAAAATTAGGTTCCCTATGGCGGGCAGATGTCTATTTCGCTATGTAGACTTGGCTAGCTTGGAGATAACAGGCAGAGACTTAAGTCGTTCCTTCTGTGCAACAAAAGGTCATCTAGAAGACGGACTAATCTTTGCAACTGGCTGTGATATCTCAAGCACAGACTCAGTTAACTAAAACGCAAGGTAAAGCTGTCAGTCAGGCCATTCAATTTTGTCGACTTCTTTAAACAATCAACCTTTTGATGCAACAGTGCAACTGATGATGCCCAAAAAAGTTGTGGAACAAGAAACTGATCTATAAAAAGTACGGGGCTGCTGAGAAACTTTGCAGGCAGAGCGTCCGCTTCGCCTCCTACGCATTACAAGACAAACCGTGAGTAGTTCTGTATTAAAAGCAAATGAGAACACGCTGAATGCGAATGCAAAGAGTCGACGCTGGTAGGTCAACAAAGGGCTGATTAAACGAAAACCCCCACCCCATTTTATGACTTGTTTCAGGGATCTATCTCAAACCTACAAGCGAAATAAACATGTAACGAATTTTAAAATAGTAAATTTACTTTCGTCAGTCCTTTCGTGGTCATCCAACAAAGCTGCTGCTGCACAACTTGTGGCAGCGTCGTCTGCGCCCTCAACAGCAGCCACGCTCTCCGCCTGAATGTCGCTATCGTTTGGTTTAGTCGAGGAGGTGAACGGCTCCGTTGCGGTTGCTTTCTGGTTTTGATTGGTGATCTTTGTTGTGTTGTTGTTATTGCTCTCGGTGTTCAGCAAGTCGGCCTTTTGCTTCCTTTGGCTGTCTTTAAGGCGTTTATTCTTTTTCCCCTTCTTGGGGGGAGGAAGCTTTTTCACCGCTGCCGGCTGTGGTGGCTGTTGTTTGAGCGGCTGTGGCTGTGGCTGTTTGCTGGCCGCCTTTGATGCTGTCTTTGGAGATTCGATTAGTTTTTCCTGAATTTCCATCGGTGGCGGCGGCAGCAATTGCTCTTCGGGTTGTGTCAGTGTTTGCTGCTGTTGCTGCTTGTCGTCGACTTCAAACGCAGTTGTGGCGCATTCGGTGGGCTCCATCGTTGGCGGAAGATCTGAAAATTTTATTTTTATTAAGCATACGACTAACCAATGTGAATAAGGAACATTCGATTGTTCATACTTTCTTCAACGGTGGATTGAGTCTCTTTATTGTCGTCGTTGTTGTCGGTGCACTTGGACTCAACTTCGTTTTCATTTGTGGGGCTGGTGTTGATGCATTCCACCTCAACAGGGCCATCATCATCCTCATTATCGCCATTGATCAGTTGTTGTGTAGTTGTTTCAACTGCTTCTGCTTCTTCCTCTTCTTCTACTTCGGGCTTAACCTCAATCGATTCAACTGAAACAATAAAGTTGTGTGATTGATTCACGTAATTTTGTTTTGTGTGTGTTTTTATAGCGCGAATAATAAGGATCAGGTGGAATTATATGTGTTTTATGTTTAATTACCGTGATCTACAACTGCTGGCGGTAGTTGGACAGTTGAATCAGTGAAATCTTCCTCTTGATCAATGGTTTCTTCGATTTCTTCGCACTTGTCCACATCTGCCAACTGTGCCTCATCCGTTTGTGGAATAAAGCGGGTTTCTTCATTCGGATCTTTCAAGTCTGTTGATGTTGACGACGATGTTGCGGCAATTGAGCGCACCTCAGCGGGCGATGCAGACTCGCTTCGGCGAAACTCTCGCTCCAATACATTCTCCTTTGTGTCGGGATCTATAATTGGTATCGCATGTCTGCGCTGCTTAGCAACAGGAGGTGTCTCGGGTATTGCGGATGGAATCACAGGACCAAAGGCTGGCGGCTGACAGTAGGCTGAGGTCGGGAAGTACTGTATTTGAATGGGCTGTGTTGATGTGGTTGTCGGTGGCGTCATAACGTTTGTCGGCGCCTGCGAAATAACGTTTTGTCGTAAGGCGGCGGCAGCAGCAACTGCTGCTGCCTGCTGCTGTATTGGATAAAATCCACTTGCCGGTGGCAAGCACGGTCGTTGTTGCGAGGGCGCAGCAACTGCTGTTGGTTGCATGACCCTCGGCTGTGCATGGTAAAATTGGGGCGGCGCAGTGCAGTATTGCGCCGAGCTGGGCATCGTGGCTGAGAACTGTTGATACAATCGCGGTGGAGCGGTCAAGATCGATGAAGGTCTTGGGACCCACTGCTGTTGATGATGATGCAACTGCTGCTGGTGTTGCTGCTGCTGCGGCGGCTGGTGTTGTGGATGATGTGCAAAGTGCTGATTTGCCTGGTATTGTCCTGGCATGTGCTGCTGCACTGTACGGTGTGATAAGTGCTGCTGCTGGTTTGGATGTAGCTGTGGGGGGTGTTGGTGTTGCTGTTGTTGTTGTTGTGTAGGCGGCGGCGGTGGTGTTGGATGTGTCTGTTGATGTTGTTGCGGTGGCGGCACCGCCGCCGTCGCTTGTTGAACTCCATTTTGATGTTGAGCTACTTGGTAGTTGCTGTAATAGTTTGGCTGGTGGTGACGGTGGTGGTCTTCCGTTGACCAGTACATATGATGATGTTTGCGCAACCTTTTGTGATGGATAGGGCATTGGTTAGATGGAGAGTTTCTTTTCATTTTCAAATAAAACAAACACTCGCTACAGGATTTAAACTTTCTACGTCATATATTAAAAATTAAAAAAATATATATACCAAATGGGGGAATGAACCAAACAATGCGCGATCAATCGCCGTCATTTCTGGAGCAGGTGTGTTTCTATTACTCATATAAATACAAAAGAAATGGCAGCGCGACAGGGCGTCACATGTGATTGTTAAAGTTTTCCGTGTGAGCTAAGCATCTGACAGATCATAAATCAATCGTTTTCCCAACTACTCAACTCGTCGCACTTTCGCTGGGAAGTGAATCCCATACTTCCAACGCGAACGCAGAAACTGTCGCCTGACATTACAGAAGTCCTACCACAACGAAAAATGTTGCATTCGAAAGAAGAAAGACAGTTTTGTAGCCCATTGTCAAACGGCTAAGGCAGTCCTTGTGTTGATTGAGATTGTTTTGACCAGCCACCGGTCGGTGGTGAAAATGATAAAAACTGCAGTGCACGGCTTTGCGATTCGAGGGTCCCAAGGGAGATTTTCGGCAGCGTTCTTTATTTCTTTTGCAGATAATATCGACAGACTCTCACAGCGAAATCATAAACAAATTGACCACGGTTCGAATCGCGTCGTCCGTGAACGAACAATGCGTGACGGAATTTGTTTTTGTTTCACATGCAAATCAACTCAATTCCGTGAAAGTAATGCTCGTTCACGTAAGACGCGATACGGCCCCAGGAGAACGCGCTTCTTGGAATTGTTTTGTGGATATAGAAACAGCACACTTTGGCTGCCAAATGACACTCTATTAAAACGAGTTCGATGTTTGTCTTTTCAAGCATTTCTGAGTCACCGTCAATAGTTATAGAAAAGACCGTAATAGGCTCCGCTCTTTGGTCATAGTATACCCCGTTTAAGTGTTTATGTGTCACATCGTAGAGTCACATCACACTGATTCATTTCATTTGAATTGTTGACATTTTATTTATCTTATCTTATCGGTTGGGGGCGCTTTGTTTAATCAATACTACAATAATTGATTTGTACCAAATGCAAGTGGAACAAAAAAAGTTTTCTTTTAACAAGGGAGGTAAATAGATCACAATTTATGTAATAGTGAACCTTTTATGTGAAGTAGTGCTGGACCTTGTTGAGACAGCTCATAGTTTGACAGCAATTTGGGTAGTTCAGCAAGTCTAAAATTCTAAGTACTCGAATGGGGTTAACTGCTTTGCAAAGTTCTGTGAAGAACCCTGAACCATATTCGGTTGACGACATATATTCAATCAGGGCGTATGTTTGCAATTAGACCTGTTTCCATTAAAACCAAGTACGTTGGACCCGATATTCCAGACAACTTTGGTGAAACTGGCAATCAAGCAGGGTGAAAAAAGTGGAAAGTCCCTAAGACCGAAGAGGTTCAAAGGCTGCAGTGCCTCATACAAAGCTTCAGCATTTAATTTATTTAACAAGCTAGCAATCATTTGCACCTAACCTCACTTCATCAATAAACACTGCAAACATTTCGATATCAATGCACAAACAAAAACAGCAAATCGAAAATGACCTCACCATCGATAGCTAGTGCATTTCCACATTCCGTTCTGCGTTGAAATACATCTACCTACAGAACAAACCAGAAAAGAAAGTTCTACGCAATCAGTGCGCAGCCACCGCATTTATCCATCTTCTCCAGACGTTTGCCCATAAGCTGTGCAAGTGCAATGCCAGCGCACGATCATCGAGCTTCATCCATCTTCATCTGTTGTTCCTCAATGTACTGAATACTTCTAGAGAACCGGTTATGCATTTGCTAGAGTGCAGCGACCCACTTTCAAGCAAAACTAGCACAAAAATTATGTAAGGTGCATTGATTGCACTCCTAGAGATTCCAAGTCTGGCAGATTTCTCAGAGAACCGGAGAACCGAAAAAAACCACAGCAACAAGTGGAGGAGTCGAATGAGCCATGCCACCCGCCCCCGTACGCAAACCGACTGCTTAACCATTTAAGTAGAAGCGCGGGTGAATGAATTCAAGAAAAAGGCAAAAAAGAGAAAAAAAAACAGACGTGATTGAATGAATATGCGCACGGAATGGCGGCGGCGGCAATATTATTTGCTCTTGTCTTTGTTGAGCATTTGGAGGAGGAAGCACGTACATTACATACATAAATTCGCACAGCTTCAACCACCGCCGTAGTCGTTCGTCACCTCCTCCTCCTCCTCATCCTTTTTGGGCCCAGCAAAAATTTATTAATAAAAACGCCTGTATGACGACAATGACTTAACTTGTGATCAATTTCAACATAATAATTAAAGAAAACAACAACAACAAAAAAAGAAAAGGAAAAATGCAAAAAGAACTTAACACAAAATTTTCACTAGCGCAAAAAATGATTAAATGAAAATTAATTTTCTTTCGTCACTCACCTTGTGTTTGTGGCTCGTTCTGTTTTGATGCAGTTTCGTGGGTTTTGTTGGTAGGTTTTTCGTCGTCGAGATTACAGGGATGAAAGGATTTTTTTTTTGTTTTCAAAACGCAAGAGCACGTAAAACGAATAAAATAAAAATTATGAGACAAATCAAATTTAAAAGGAAAAACAAATGGTTGAAAAAAATTGATCGCCCACCTAAAGAACGAAAACAAAAACTAAAAACAAAAAAAAAACTAAGACTAAACTCCGTCTAGCTAGGCGTTGTCACACAGAGTTTCCTCCTCGTCGTCGAGTCACGAAAATTTACAAAGTTTTCTTTCGATTCGTTTTCTTTTGTTATTATTCGATGTGTTTTTTGCGGATTTTCTTTTATTAGTTTGGACAATTATTCAATCGGTTTTCTTTGCAGAAAAAAATAGAACGGTATTAGTTGCAATTGCAAATGACAAATTTGTTTGTCGTCGGAACACAGAGCGTCTTCTTATCTCGCATGAGTAAAAGACACTGACGGTAGATGGAAAGAGAAAGATATGTAAAGGCTGTAAAAAGGGAAAAAGCGTCTGATCTAGTACGAAAGTGGTGTGCTCAGTAAATGGAGTAGACTTATTGTGGAGTGCTTTGGGTGCGTTTACATACGCAATTGAAGATGCAGGAGGTTAGAGTTTTATTTCTCTGGTCAAATTCTCTTTTGCTCTTGGTCACTTTTTATGTTCGTTCGGTACGAAAAAATACAATATTTTTCCAAATTCAGAACACTTTTGCAGATCTGGATTTGTTCTCAGAGTTGTGTGAGGTTTAATCACACAAAATCGTTTAAGTTTGACAACTAGGCGAGTTTGTTTACGTTTTCAGGAAACTGCAAAGAAAGGGTGAATCTATTCTTGTTAATTATTATTTGTGTACAAATGTTCAGAAGTCAATTGGGTGCGAAACTCGAATGATTTAATATAAAAAATCTGTGAATGGAGAACGCGTAGAAAATAGTGTCGAAGGCTTCACATTTATGTCAATCGCACGAATATAAACAAAAAAGTGATCAAGTGACCTTTTCATGTTCGATTTGACACATAAAATGTTCTTTATGTATCTGTCAAAATTAAGCGCACCCATTTTGACAGATCGCTCTGCTCTATTGTTCTGTTGTATAAATAGGAGTAGTTTTTAATGACGAGGAGTACCTGCAGCTAGAGTCTTTCATTGAAATGACAGAAAAGTCCCAAGAAAAATATGTTAAAATTAAGCTAGGATTTTAGTTTGTTTGGAGTTAGTTTGGAGAGTAAAATTGGAGAACTAAAATTTAAGTTTAGCTCGAGCAGTGTACTAAGCTTATAAGTAAAATTGTATTAAACATGACCATTGGTCCTTTGACAATTAAATCGCTTAAAGTGGCAAAAAAACTTACCGAGTGGATGAATGTATTTTTATCTGCTCTGATAATTGTACTAGAGAAGGTCTGTTAGTATGCCATGCAAAGGTTTTGTAGATTTAAAGACAACAAAGGCAATTTAAGAATTCGTTGTTTATAAAATTATTAAGTTGTTTATTACAATATTTATGGAAGTTTCTGTATTAATTAAGAATCAGTAGATTTATTAGCGATTGGTAGTGTTCCTCTTTTTCCACTTAAGAGTAAGTAGGTACGAACAACAACAAACCTTTCCATATGGTTTAGTTTAAAAAATCGATACCGAGCAACCAGGTCAATTCGTTCTAGAAAACCCCAATTTCCTTTGAGTACATCTTGAATGTAGTAGATTTATAAATATGTACAATGTGGATTATGTCTGGACTGCAATCCCGAAAGCACATTTGGCATAAAGTTCCAGTAAATTCCACAGCTCTGGTGGGTGTATTGGATAGAGTTGACTTCTCAACTGGGTGTATTTATATAGATTTAGATAGATAGGACAGGCTCTCCGTCTCCAACTCCTTCGATTCAAACTGGAATCTGGAAAATGCTACACTTTTGTAGAAATTTTTGTAACCTAGAAATTTCGAATACACCTTCGAAAATCCATGTTCATTGTAGGTGAACGTAATAGATTTAATATGCGTCGCATTTGAAAAAAAAGAATTGTCTACATTTTGGTTAATTTAATAAGTGCGTGCTAAAACGCATACAACTTAGATTTGATTCGACAAGTTCTGAAAACAATTTCTGCAAGAAAATAAATCAAACTTTTAAATACCAATCGTTAAGCGAAAATACTTTATTAAAAACCTTTGGTACATTGAACATTGCAATCAACATAAATAATTTGGCGGTTGACATTTGCTTCGTAAAGGCTTAGCAGGTAATGGCATTCCACCTGTTGGCAGTGTAGATCATTCCCTGGATGTTTTCGGCTGGAGTCACATTGTACAAAACTGTGTTGAACTTGTTGGTAATGTAGTTCGAGAAATATTTGTTAAGGAATTCACGTTGTTCTTGCACGAACAACAACACAGAGCTCTGAATCAAGTTGCGGTAGTAGTTGTTAACAGCTACACTGTGCTTGTTGTTTGTGGTCAGAGAGACGAAGTCACCAAGCTCGACATGGGTTTCTACATCGGACTCGAGAACTCCACCCACTGCGTTGGTTCCAATGGTGAAGCCGCCATTGAAGCGGAGTTGCTTGAATTGCAAGTTCACCAAGCCAACCATATTTTCGACAAACTGGTAACCACCTAGGTTAGCGCTGATGTAGAGATCGATCTCGCCCAAGACTTGGATGTCCTCATAGAGGATGTCGTATGTTGTGCGGTTGGTGGTGGCATTGGTACTGATTCCAACTCCGATGAAGTCACCAAATCCGCTCACAACGAGATTGTCGATGCTGCCCTTCAAACTGTGGGAAGATATTTAAATTACTACACAAAGGAAGGTGATCTAACAAACTTACGTTAACAACTCCTCATTGACATCCACGGGGACATGGGGCACCCTCATGGGCTCCAATACGGGAATGTTCAAAGTCGGGTCACCACACTTAATCATGTTCTTGTACGCCTGATATAATTCACTGATTGCTTGGGCGACATCTGGTGTCGAGCTCTGGGGAGCGCAATTGATTGCGCAAACGCCTAAGGTGGCCACCAACAAGAGTACGAGTGTGGTATTCATTTTCACCTAGCTTCTGATAGCAGACTAATGATGTTGGTGTCGGGGTTGTTCCTGCTTTTATACTAAATTACTGTCACATATCGTAGTAGTCGGACAGTCTAGCTTTGAACGCTATCAATGGCGCTGGAGATTACTGGTCAAATCAATTAAAAATGACAGCCATAATTTTATCGCAGAACTTATTTTTGTGCTTGAAATGAATTAAAAGTCAGAAATGAATTTGTATAAAGGCATTTCCTTAAAAAATGCAGATACCTTTGTCACAATTCACAAACCTTTATCTTTAAATTTCCTCGATGGCATTTCCGTGGACTCTATGCTGGAATTTCCGTTTCTCATTACGATATCGAAGGGTTTATCGATTAATACCTGATGTCTCAGGTGAATCACCATTTATTAGTGAAATGAGTGAACAGTTAAAACTAATATTTTGGATTACAGGTCCATTTATGTAAGACCCAAAGCAACCCATTCGTAAGGGGTGATTTAATTCTTCAGACGAATTGAACTATCCAAAAATTGATGCCGACTCCGGGAGGTATGGGAAAAGTTAAACAAAACTTGTTCTATTTGTTGGCTTTCCTAAAAACAAAGCTTTTCAGGAAGTTGATGCTGAAACGCCTCGCTTATTAGCTCACTTTAAATTAAAGCATTTTTCTCTTTTTGACGTCTTTATATCAGAGGCGTATATTCAATTCAATTCATATTCAATTCAATTCATATTCAATTCAATAGCTATCAACAAGAAGGTGGAGATTCCGACGTTAGCTACGCAGTTTTGTTTTTAAGAAAACCCTACTAAAAGTTTGCGTGACCGAAATTGTTCCTGAATGCTTACGACAGTATTGTCTTATGCTGATATTTAAACTTCTGATTCCAAGTTTGTCTCGATAGCCACTAAACGGACTTTCATATTCTGTCCAAATCCTATACGTCAAAGTTAGAGGTTATGTGTAAATAAATAAACATTTTACGAATCTGATTGTGATTCCAAAAGAGTTAAGTCCTTTCGCAGTCTTTTTATAATCGTTTTGTGAACATTTCTTAACATTACACATCTGACATTCAAATAAATAAATAAATAGTTGGCCCAACAGGTCCGTAGGACGTAGGTGGCGCACTAAAAAACCTTAAGATGTTATTTGTGTTCTTTCGGGGATCGAGTCTCGCTTAGTAGTCCAATACAATAACCACGTTGCCTCTTACTTTTGGTGAACTGTCAAAAATAGTATTAATAATTAGCCAAGCAAAACCACAACAAAACTTCTACTAAAGTTGCTCAGCTAAGGAACCAAAATAAATATCTAGATTGACAAAATTATATGCTAAAAACCGCAGAGAAAACAATGAGGAAACCTATTGAGACCAGAAATTTACAGGAAGTTTTCCTTCTCAACACTAAAAACTATATGCCGCTTTGATTTTTAATAGACTAAAAAACTTGAAACAAAAAAGAAGCACAAATTTTGGGCTAACTTTGGAAAAAAATTGACAGTTGATCAAATATTCGCCTATTTAAAACTGTATGTCAGATTTTCGTAGACTTTCAGAATCCGCGATACCTACTAATAATCGTTTTAAGTGGCCAGGCTAAATTTTTCGAGCTTGCAATGGCGAAATTTGCATATTGTGATTTACAAAATATAAAATTGGAAGGTGAAAAATGATTATTAGTAAGGTGCAATGTCTTTAGTACAGACTAAAAACTAATCGCGTTTCAATTTAAAAAAAAGAAGAATAAATTGCCCTTTATATCAAAAGAGCAAATCAAGAGGTCTGTTCCTTTACTTTTGTAGTAAAAATGGAAAAGACTGTCAAAATGCCCTTGGAGGGGATGAATTCTCTCTCAAAAAGGGAAACTTACCCAAAAGTTAAGGAACGCTTTTGTAGTAACCTGTGAAAAATGACAGTTGCGAATATTCCACCCAAATGCTAAATAGAACAACAAAATCAAATCAGCTGTAAATTTTCAGGCAACTGACAGATGTTTCAATTCTTACGCAAAGAAATTTGTTGAGTAAAAACTAGTAAGAGGGGAAATATCTTGCTCTATCGAAGCCGCTCTCTTTTACGAATTTTTCGAGTTAGGGAACGACAATTGAGTAAAATGCGTAAGAATTCGTAAGATTTAAAAGTAAAGGAACAGACGACAGACCTAAGAAGAGCTCTTTCTACGTTTTCAATAGGTCTGTTCCTTTACTTTTGTAGTAAGAATGGAAAAGACTGTCAAAATGGCAGTGGTGGGGATAAATTCTCTCGCAGAGAGAGTCACTTACGGAAAAGTTAGGGAACGCTTTTGTAGTAAACTATGATTAATGACAGATATGACAGATACTTAATTCAATAAATTTTTATTTCATATTCTCTAATGTCTAGTTTTCATTTTCAATACGATGGAATGTTCGAGGTGAACATTCAATATTTATTTTGCCGCCTGTTGATACCATTTTAATGCACAAAAATTCAAAACAAATGCAATCGAATGTCAAATAGGACAAGAAATTTCAAATCAGCTGTGACTGACAGCTTTTCCACTTCGTACACCAAGAAATTTGTTGAGTAAAAATTCGTAAGATTCTCAGTGGAGGGGTAATATCTTGCTCTCTCGATGACGCTCTCTTTTACGAATTTTTCGAGTTAGGGAACGGCATTTGAGTAAAATTCGTAAGAATTAGTAAAAATTCGTAAGATTCAAAAGTAAAGGAACAGACCTAATGTGTAATTGAAAAAGAAGTGCACTTCAAGGTGAATTCTTAAAACAAGGCAGAAGTGTCAGGGATAATTTAAAAGAATTGCCCTGAGCCACCAACAAGCAAAATGTCAGATTAAAATTTTTTCGCTATGTGATCCGGAAACATCCAATTATGCATGCAAATGGTATCTTTAATTGAAATGTATTGATTTAATGTAGAAAAAAGTAGCAACAAATCTTACATATGATATAAATTTCATTTTCGGATTTTTAATGTAAATCGGCATAAGTGTCAGAAGAATTTTGAACAACAATGGGGCTTTTTACGCTGATGGATGTAAAAGTCGCAACTTATTTGCAATCTAAAATGAAAAGTCACTAAAAAAAGGTAAAAAAAAAACTATTTATAACGTAGTTGGGAATAGATTTTCTTTTACGAAGTTACAAAATGTTCATCGGATATAAAAATACTTTGCGCGTGTTTATGGAAAGAGTCGGAGAATTAAGGGTAATCTTGAACATTATGCTTTAAGCTCCTGGATGATTCGCCATAGCGTCCCCATATCTAAATAGATAAATGATCAGCATATGTAACATCTGATGAGTCAACAATCAGAGTTAGTCATATATTTAAATCAAAACGAATTAAGTACGCAAACCAAAAAGTTACAAACTAATTAGTTAGTAATAGAACTGATAATATTTGGTGTCGCTTTAAATTGATCTGTTTTTTTTATAATCTAAGCGCCGCTGATAACTGCCCTACGATATCTATGAAAGCAAATTTGATATAAAAGCAGAAAGAACCACCAATCGAACATTAGAAACGCCAAACGAACTGACAATGAAGGCAACATTGGTATTCTTGTTGGTGGCCGCCATTGGCGTCGCTGCAGTCAACTGTGCCCCACCACAGACCCCCAACACCGATATTTCCCAGGCTGTTATTGGTCTCTTAGCCGCCTTCAAGCATATGATCCCATGTGGTGACTCCTCATTGGGCCTGCCAGTGTTAGCACCTTTCAGGGCGTCCCACGTCGATGTCGACGTCAACGAGGAGTTGTTAACGTAAGTCTATATTTATATCCGATATTTTGCATACCTACTTATTAAAAAAAAAAACTCTCTTCCAGTTTGAAAGGCGGTATCGACAACTTGGTTTTGACCGGTCTGGGTGATTTCATCGGAATCGGAATGAATACCAACGCCACCACTGGACGCACAACCTACGATATCCTCTTCAAAGACATTCAGATCTTGGGCGAATATAACCTCTACATCGACGCTGACCTAGGTGGCTACCAGTTCGTTCAAAATATGGTCGGTTTGGTGAATCTGCAATTTAAGGAACTGCGCTTCAATGGAGGCTTCACTCTCGGTACCAATGTGATTGGGGGAGTTCTCGAGTCCGATGTTGAAACCTATGTCCAACTGGGTGATGTTGTCTCACTCACTAGCAACAACAACCACAGTGTGGCTGTTGGCGACTATTATCGTAACTTGATCCAAAGCTCCTTGTTGCTGTACGTACAGGAACAGCGGGAATTTATCAACCGCGCACTTTCGGGCTATATTGCCGATCAGTTCAACACTCTTCTGTATGGTGTGACTCCCAGCCAGAACATCCAAGCTATTGTTGACCTTACCAATCAATGGAATGCCATTACCTGCAACGCATAAACTTTTTCACAGTTAGTGGGAGGAACTTAAAATGCATTTCTATTACACTACAAAATATAAATATTCAAAGCTTTTAATTTAATCTACTTTTTTGGAAACATTGTTGGAACATGAGTTGTTTTCCTTTTCTAATCTTGATATCCGGATTGTGAGTGTGAGTTCAGAAACTTGATGTTCCGGAAGACCCGCGTTTTATATTGTTGATTGTAGCAACATTATGGGGCATCCGCTTCACCTCGTTTTGGGCTATGTCTAAAGTGTTTGTGACGTTTTTTTGCTTTAATGGATGTGGGCAACAGTATAAAGTTAAAGCGTCTTGATTTAAACATATCTTGAAACACGTGCTTTACTTCGAAGCTTGAAAAAACACAAACTGTATTATGCAAGAACAAAATTGGGGCGAAAATCCAGCCGCTGGGTGCCAATTATAACGAACTTATAATTTCTGTTCTCCATTGATTGCTGACAGATTATTGACAGTTTTGGAATAATATTGAGACACCTTACCGACCTATGGTTTTTGGAAGACATTAGTTGAGGCGAAGGTTTTATGCGAAATGATTTTTAAGAACGTACGGCCGATATTCCTGAATCCGTATAGGACTATTCACATGAGAGCCAATTGCGAACTTCGAACAAGTGAATATTCGTCAATTTCGGCATTTCATTTAAAGGAAAACTTTTCTCGCTCGCAGATATCCCCCGGTCAATTTTAAAGGTTAAGTTCGAACCAACTTTTCATTCGCGGATTTGTGGATATAGCGACTTTAGGTCTGTTCCCTTACTTTTTTGTTCAGTTTCGGCAAAATGTCAGATATCAAGGAGTGGGGCTATAACCTCTTAGAAAAAGAGAATATAACCAAAAAGTACAGGAACGAAAGTTTTGCATGAGAAAGAAAAATAATATTCAAGACAAACGTCAGTGCGTTTAAAAAAAGTTACCACTTTGCAGACGTTGAAAAACACTTTAATATTTATTTTTCTTGCCGATGTATCCGTTTTTAATAACAAATTTCAGCACTCAATAAACCAAACCGAAATAAACAGCCAATTCAAATTGACTTTTAAGAGTTTTGACAGCTAAAGTCAGTTATAACAAACTAGCCCAAAGAAATTTCTTAGGATTTTATTTGCAGGGTTTTTATGGAGGGGAAATGTTTTGTTCTAACCAACTTTTTCGTAAAAGAACGAAGTTTTGCTAAATTTGACTAATGTGTTTTCTGGTAGAACATATAACAACTTTCAATTCAAAAATACAGTTAAATTGATTTGTTGGCAATTCCCATTTCGCAGTTCGCTCTCATATTCAATTTCCAGTCTTATACGAGACGCTTAAAATTACTTAAATCATGAAAGAATCATTCAAGGTACGAACGTGACTCTTTTGTGTCAAAAATGCCGACGGTCTCTGCACATCTAGAAAGAAATTGGCCTTTCTAATAATGTACAGTATATTTTTTCTGAAAAGTAGTTCCCAATACTGAGATTAAATTCAAAAGTGACTACTAGTTCAATAAAAATATCCACTATCTATAACTATCACAGATATATCTCTGACTCGAGAATAACACGAAGACTTAGTAAATTAACCGCGTGTATCCTTATTCCAAAGACTGCTTTCGAATCGCGTTTGAAATTATTATTACATCCACAATCACAAGAAAATTCGGTTAAACTGCATTCAACAATCACAATTGGTGTTTTTTTTAAATAGTCCTTAAATAAAATACACAAAAATTGTTACAAAACAAAAAATAATAATAAAACAGCGAGGTCTCTATAATAGGACTGCTCTTCGATACCCGTTAAAATGCACATCCTACCCCGAGGAAAATCCAAACGTATTTGCCAACTCGAATATTTTCCCCCAAGCTACGAGGCCATATATGCATCCAAGATCCGCCTACTTATTCCATTCCATGGTGGTAGTTGTAGCAATAAATCCGTATCTCTCGTATACAACCCATTCACAAATACACAATCAGCGAGTGTGCGCTCATCAATTGTCCACCGAGGGTGGATGGGTACCGCTTATATACCACCCACTGGCCAAAAAAGCTCCTTTTTACGTTTCGGTGGTAAATTTAAGCCGCTTATTTCCTCTGCTCTACACCAACGTAAACGTAACCAAACCACCCACAGCGAGTCGTCGTCGTTTCAGAAATGAGTACGAGACTTTTTCAAATCGTTTTGAATTTTGCTGAGTTCCCAACACCCACACAGGGGAAAGGTAGGTATTCTTTTTCGGGTATTGGAGGACGGGATCCTGATTTACTATAAATTCGAGCTATCATTTTTCTTTCATGCGAATTGCCGCATCTAAAATTAGAAACCATAGAACTCGTTGTCACGTAGTTGTCAGATAAATGTTTTTTTAATTATTATACAGAATATATATAGATTTATTTTTTTTTCAAATATCGACAAGGTATACAATTAAATCGGACAAGTGAATACAATAACATTTATATCGACTAAGGGACTCTTCAATATTATTCCTTGAGATATCGATGAAAATTGACAGCTGTAGGTAAGGAAAACGGAAGTTTGAAAGCATTCTATTCGGCCCCAGCGAGGTATCCGTCGGAACGGAAAATTCTCCGATTTTCTACGATTCGGAGGTTTTTTGCTTCGAGGTATTCTTCGGAACATCTATTCGGAATATTTCTCCGACATTTTGTAACGCATATCGGCAAATTACGTTGAAGTGCGATGAAGTGCATTTTTTTCTTAAATTTTTGACAGCTACGTTCCGATATCGACAGAAATTGGTTGCGGAATTTGTTTACGATTTGGATTTGAGTCTCCGACAGAGCATGCGTTGCGGAGAATTTTCCGTTCCGACGGATACCTCGCTAGGGCCGATTATCTATTTAACTGATGTTGTGGTTAAGGATTTCATGCAGCTTCAATGAGAAATAACTTAGTTTTGGGAGGCAAGTAAAAACCACCAGAGCAGTGCTATCAGACGTTTAAACGAAATTTCTCACAAATAATGTCCCCTTCTTTCACGCCCCACTTTACATTACTTTAACAAAATGATCTGGTCATATAAAATCTATTTATCTTTTTGACGTTTATAGCAAAAAGGTAGAAGATTCGTCAACTCCAAAATGGGCAACCAAAACGGGACCAAATATTCAACGAACAACGTGCCTCTCGAATCCAATGCGATACCCAACTCCTTCTCCATTTAAAGGTTCCATGATTTAGATCTGTAGCGAAGGTCTTGGGCTATAAAGGTCTTATACAAACTTTGCGTAAATTGTCGAAAGTGCTTTTTACTGCAAAATTGCCTTATAAGCCTAGAGAAACAGCGATTGGAGGCTTATGATTGAGCCATTATATCTTTGGGAAGTCAGTTTTCCCCATTCAGTTTTGGTCGTGAAATTTGCAGGGAGGTAGCACCGGTTTCTGTCTGCATCATTTATAAATAGAACTCATCAGTTTGACTACATATTCCAGGCAGCATAATCGGCAGCGGCATTTTCACTGGTCCTCTGCGCTTTATGACGATTTTGGCCTCAAAGCCGCAAAGCACTATATTTTTGAGATAGTTGTAGGCACTTCTGTCTTCTTCCATAAACACGATTGTAAACCACTTTATTGTTTGCGTTATTTTCCCATATTTCAGCACATATCAGCCAGTAGAATCGAAACAATTTTCGAATAGAATCGAAAGTAGAACCGAATTACATAGTTGGCCCTCAGCGTTATGCTTTTAAATTTGAATTAAACACACTTTAACACAACTTATTCAGTCTCAAGACTTTGCAACTCGCTTCCAGAAATCCAGAGGGCAGCAGCTTACAACACTTTAATTGCAGAACTAACATATTTTTGGGCCTTATTGAAGAGTTATACATACATAGGAGAAGATCGTCCAAAATGATTACAGTATGTCATGCCTTCTTGTTCAAAGAATATTATTTCCAAGAGATTTTGCAATTGTTATGTTCATTATTCCTTAAAGGTATTCACTTAAACGCATAAAATCCTCAAAAACTGCGTAAACTGCTGGAAATTACCACTTCGCAAATGAACTGTCAGATTTTGTATGGAGAATAGTTTACGGAAGCCCTTATAAGTCACAATTTTCCGCGATTAATTTGACTCGGAAATCGACTGCGGAAAACTACGCAAATTTTCAAATGTAAAACTGTGACAAGCTTTCGTGTAAATTGTTTTTTATTTAGATTTGCAGCAATGACGGTAAGAATTTATTTAAATAAATAGTTATTTTATTAATTTAAATTTAACCGAAATCGCTTGAACTCCAGTCACCGTTGGTCGCATATCGATAATCACCAACACAAACAAGCAAAATGTCGGAGTGAAATGTTTTTTGTGCTATTATAAACTAATTTTGCGCTATTCGATCAGAAAATACCAAATTATTAGTGCAAATGTAAACTTTAATTTAAATATATTGTTTTGGCCCTTTAAAAAACTCATATTTAATATAGAAAACAAAGAAATATTAGGAACAGAAAACCAAATTTCACATATATGTCTACTACTATTGCAAAAGTGCTCCAATTTCATTGAAAAGAGCAATTCTGAATTTCGGGGCACTTCTCTCGGATCTTCAATGAAAAACGCCATAAGAACATCTGAGTTTGACAAGACACTTGACAGTCGATTTACGTGAAATGCGCATTGACATTTCCGAGGGGTTTTTATTTAAATCAGCTCAGAAATTTGTGAATTTACGATCTGCATAAAATTATAAGATTAAGTGAAAATTTTACACTTCTGTTTTAATTTAAACAAAAAAATGCAAGCAAACAAAAATAAATGGTTTTCCAAACCTATATAAAAATTACATATTTCATATGTGAGTAAGTTGAGTTGTTGTTGTAAACTCGAGGTGTGTTTTTGCATTTTGACAATTTAAAATGTCAACTGAGGATTTTCTTGACTGATATCTGATAACTCCACATTGCTGTAAATTTTCTAAATAAACTGTAATAAAACTCTCATTTTATTGCATTCAATTAGCTAATTTCCTAAGATTTGCCGTAAACTAACGATATAAAAAATACCTTATATTTGAGAAAAACTGCAAACAAATCATCAAAACACGAAAAATAGTTTAAAGCAAAAAAAAACAGTAGTTCCCGCTAAAAATACTTTTTGATTTTTGTCACTGACTCACGGTTATTAATGGAGCTGTCATTTTGACAAGTTAAGGGTAGTATGCCATTTTATCCATATTTGTAATTTTGGAGTTAGTACTTCCCCTATACCTTTCCTTCCAAAGCGTCCGCTGCACTACTGCAAGTTGTCTCTATTTCTAAATCCACTGTAAACGACAATGCCACACCACAGAAAAATAAAAAAAAATAAATTTTAACGGGTTTGGCATCATTGTGATTGACGTTTCAATTTGAAATTCAAATGTTTTGCGTACAAAAGACGAAATGGAGGAAAAATTAAAAGATTTCGTGAAGGAAAATTTTATAATTAATGCAACAACTATTACAGTTAACAGTTATGTGAAAGATACAAAAATGGAAGAAATTTCACCTAACACCACAGCTGTAAGCAAAAGTATGACGTTTATGCAATAACTAAAAACAATAACATAAAACAAATAAATAGATAAATATTTTGGCGCGACAGGTCTGTGTGACCCAAGGCCTAGCCTCCCACTTTCCCATTCGTTTTGTGTGATTTTTTCAATTTTTGGGACGAATGGAAGATCTCTACACTTTTATGCCGAGTCCAAACGTCTAATTGAGAAGCTCTTTCATGACAGTCCAAACACTCTACGTGCAGACCCTAAATTGCGTTTTTCTTATTTCCTCGATAATCAAACTTTGCTTCCAGACAATTCATGCGACTGCCATATTATCACCATAACCGTCATTAACTCACCGACCACCTGTGCAACCACCTGTTTGACTGATTTAAAAATTGTGGATGCCCCACATTGCCCTGCTTGATCCAATTCGAAATAACGCAATCACCAACTTTTTGCCATCAATTGTACCTACCAGTAAAGGCGCAAACACGTTTTACACTGATCGCCATGACCGATCCTCTTGACGGGCAGCACGTCAGAATAGGTATAGACCAAATTTCCCTCGCTTTCGGCAATTGAAAGTTGGCTTTTATTAATCACTGTATATGAAGATATACACGCGAGAAAAAGGGGAAGAAAAAAAAAGAACAAATGCCAACCAGTGTGCTAAGTAGAAGCGTTTTATTTCAACTGAACTTAAAGAGAAAAAAATGTACACCGAGTAAATGTGGAAAACAGTTGTTGCATTTCAAGGTCAAGAAAGATGAGTTATTGTGGTGTTGCCGATTGCGTTTTTCTTATACATTTACTGCCCGGCTGGGCCGGTAGGCTCAGGACCAATGCTGAATAGTCGACACACCTTCTGTGCCGGTCGCGTTGTGCTCTTCAGTTTGTCATCCAAGCAATATTGAACAGTGACGTTGCGAACAAGACCGTCACTGCCCGGATGAACAGCAATAATGCGTGCCAGTCGCCATTTGGTTGGCGGTAGATTTTCGTGACGAAGTACGACGACATCTCCAACCTTCAGATTTTCGCTTGGTCGCCGCCACCTTTTGCGCTGCTGCAGCGAGGCCAAATATTCATCGTGCCAACGATGCCAAAACGATTGATGCATTTGTCGTAAAAGTTGCCAATGTTGAAGTCGATTTGTAGGCGCTTCTCGTATGGTAGGTTCAGGTAACGCCACGAGCGAACGACCGATCAAGAAATCCGCCGGAGACAATGCCAAACGGTCATCTACGCCATCATGTACTGCAATCAGCGGCCGCGAATTTAAGCAAGCCTCAATTCGCACAAGCAATGTATGCAATTGATCGTAATATAGCGTTTGGCCACCAACTACGCGCAACAAATGCCTTTTTGCTGACTTAACGGCAGCTTCCCATAGACCGCCTTGATGGGGGGCTGCAGCTGAAATGAAATGCCATTGAGTCTGTTGATTCGCCAATTGCTGTTGTGTGTATTCGCTGTGCCATTCTGCCAAGTCGGTTTGAAGAAGTTTGTTCGCCCTTTTGAACTGTGTGCCATTGTCGCTGTAAAGATGACTGCATGGGCCCCGTCGACCTACGAAGCGTGCGAAAACGTTGAGAAATGCTCTTGCGGATAGATCCTCCGCCAGCTCGATGTGAACAGCTTTGGTTGCCATGCAGACGAAGATGGCCACGTATGTTTTCTTCGTCGTACGTGTGCGCGGTGCCCCAATGCGGATGTTGATAGGTCCACAGTAATCGATGCCAGATGATGAGAATGGTGGAGATGCCACAACTCGCGCCGCCGGTAATGATGCCATTTGTTGTTGAGCCATTCGCTGAATGTGTCGCATTCATAAACGCATTGTTTTACGATAGCACGGCCACTGATGATCCAATATCGAGTTCGGAGTACTTGCAGCATGAGGGTAGCCTGTGCGTGGCAGTTATGGAGATGAATGTCTCGTACGATGAGTCGCGATAGGGTGCTTTCTCTTGCCATTATGATGGGATGTTTTTGGTCAGTCGATAGTTCAGAGTTCCGTAATCTACCACCGACTCGCAATATGCCCTCTGAGTCCAGATATGGAGCCAACGATGCCAATTTGCTCGTTACTGCAACCTGCCGAGAATGGGTTAACTGATGAATTTCATTCGAAAAGTACCTGTCTTGCTCTGCTCTAAGATGCCAGTTCAACGCCGTAGCCATTTCATCGCACTCTACCCCGGTGTGATGCCAATATTGTCGTCGCGTTGGATTGCCACGAAGCACATACGCAGTTGTTCGTATTAGTCGGCCAATAGAAGAGAAACGTTCGACTAAATCGATGACGATGACCTTGTCGGCACAGTGAAATCTCGTTTGTATGATAAGCTGTGGGGAAGTACGCGCAATAAGAGCCTTAATAGGTCTAGACTCCACTGCCATCGCCTCTACGTCGGCTTCTGAAGGAGATGGAATATCACTTGTTATGTTGGCTCGCATTAGTTTCGTCGGGCCATGCCACCATAGCGGGTGGCCGATTAAAGAATCCGTTGAAATCCCGCGGCTCGCACAGTCGGCTGGATTGAGATGACTGCGGACATGCCGCCAATCAGCCACGTTGGTATGCTGTTGTATGTAGCCAACTCTGTTAGCAACATAGGGTTTTAGCGTAGCAATTGGTTTGCGTAGCCAACAGTGTACAATCGCTGAATCGCTATGTAGCGTACAGGGTGCCTGCTCCAGGTCCAATGCATGTCTAATACTGCCAATAGTCTCCGCCAAAAGTCGTGCAGCGCACAGCTCCAATCGTGGTATCGTAGTCATAGGATTGCCTTGTTGGTCGGCTCGGGATGGTGCAACACGAGTTTTCGCAGTAACGAGTGCTGATGTAAAGTCGCCATTGCTGCTCGTCGTACAGACATACACGACAGCTGCATATGCCTTAATGCTAGCGTCGCAAAAGCCATGCAAATGAATAATAACTGGTGCTTGCATGTGTAAACACCGTGGAATTCGTAACTGTTCCAAACGCTGCAAATTATTGCGATAATCCATCCATTCTTGAATCAAGTTGGTTGGTAGTTGTGAGTCCCATCCTAAGCCAGTACGCCATAGAGTCTGTATAAATATTTTTGCCACTATGATAACGGGTGCAAGCATATTTGTTGGGTCGTACAATCTTGCAGTATCGCTCAGCACCTGCCGCTTGGTAGTAGATGTCGTTTCGCCAATGTCGATTCGATAGAACAACTCATCCGTTGTGGGATTCCAATGCAAACCTAGAACTGTCACCTCCGGAGATTTCAATTCGATGTCAACTGCTGTCCCCAGATTGCCTGTGATTCCAGCCACTGCTATTTTGTCGTTGGACTGCCATTTTCGGAGGTTGAAGTGACCTTGCCGCAATATTATGTCGACGTCGTTGGCCAATTGAATCGCCTGGTGAGTAGTTTCAACGCTCGTTAAGTAATCGTCGACGTAGAAGTCGCGAAGAATGCTTGTGAGTGCGGTCGCCGCTCGGGTCTCGTTCGCCAATATATGACAGTTGTCGCGGCCGCACTGCTGCATTGCTCGAACAGCGTTGTGCGGACCCGATGCCATGCCATATGTGACAGTAGTCAATTGATACGTGCGAATCGGTTCAGTAGTTGATTCGCGCCATAAAATTTGCTGCCAGCGTTGATGACGTTCATCGATTCGGACCTGCCGAAACATTTTCTCGACATCTGCCAAGAGAGCCACTGCAAAGCGTCGAAAGCGGAAGATGATAGTAGTGAGCAACTCTTGTATGAGCGGTCCACTCAATTGTGTGTCATTTAAAGAAACGCCATTTGATGTCTTCGCCGAGGCATTGAAAACAACGCGGAACTTTGCCAATACCGGATGGTGTGGTATAACGTATCGCTGTGATGGTTCAGATGGGAAGTCCAAAACATGCTGCATATGTCCTAAAGCCATATATTCCTGCATGAATGCAAAATACTTCGCCTTTAGTTGTGGATCGTTCGCCAATCTACGCTCCAACTGATGAAATTGACGTAGAGCCAATGGATGAGAGTTGCCAAGAGTCAGTGCGTCCGGACGAAAGGGAATTTGAACGACGTAACGGCCATCGGAATCACGTCGGTGCGTAGCCATGAATATTTTTTCGCATATATCGTTGTCGACACCCGTTGCCTCGTTGTCTGCGTCAACTTCGAATATACGAGCCAGTGCCATATCGAGGCGTTCGTCGCCACCGTCAATATTGCCATGGATTGTGTGTAGTGAGCGAGGTGGTGCCGCAAATGAGGTGTCGACTGTGGCTGGTCCAAATACCACCCAGCCCAGTGAAGTTGATTGTGCAAATGGTTCATTCACTGAACCACGTACTATGCCTTCTTGTAAGATACTACCCCACACGTCAGCGCCGATAAGAGCATCTATTCGACCCGTTCTGCCGAACGACGGATCTGCCAAAGCCAATGTGCTCAAATGTTCCCAGCACGACGGTGTAATGTCAGCTGCTGGAGTCGGTGTAGTGATGGTAGTGAGCAAATAGAAATTGACATCGATGTCAAATGTGCCATCGCATGACGCCAGATTGAGTATAGCGCGGCCACGCGTGTGCGTGATGGCCGAACCGACACCTTCTACTTGAATTGTACAGGGTTTCCTGCAAATAGCCAATTGATTAAAAAAGCGGTATTTCATAAAACTGACCTGACTGCCCGGGTCGCAAATAATTCGGCAACGATGTGTAGAGCCATAGCCATCCTTTATGTGAACAATTGCAGTAGCCAATAACACCAATCGTTCGCCAATTACCACAAACGTCTTAGCCGTCGATGGTAGTCATGCTGTGTAGTTTTGTGGTGGTTGAGATGTTGATGCCGCAGGTGTTTGCGCAGCTATCGATGTTGGTGTTGACCTTGGGGTTGTTGCGGTTGCGGAAGAGTTACCGCGGCACAGCAATGTATGATGTCTGCCTGGACAATTTCGACAGTTGCCTCCTGAACACACCTTAGTTGCATGTCCCGGCTTCAAACAGTTGAAGCACAAGTTAGAGCTACGTAGTTTGTTGAACCGTTCAGCCACAGATAAGGCCAACAATTTCGGACAACTACTGATGCGATGTATACTGCTGTCGCAAAATTCACAATTACCAGGCGAAGTCGCTGCCAACTTGGACTTCACCAACCTTGGGGCATTCGTTAAACGCCGTTGTGATGAGCCAATTGCGGTGCCATTGTCCGAAGAGCCAGGCCAATGGATAATGTCCAGAGATAGACTCTGTGCTCGTTTCTCGACGAATTCTAGCAAGTGATCCAATTTGGGAATATCCTTTTGACTTGTGTGCATACCCCATGCATGTTGTGTGATCTGTGGCAATTTCGATGTAACGATTGGTACGGATAATGCATCCCATTGATCGACCGGTAATGCCATTACACGCAATGCACGAAGCGATTCGCGCACGGTGTCCACGACCGTCAAGAGTCCAGCGCCAGTTTCGATAGCAACTGGTTTAATTCCAACGAAGCGAGAGACGTCTCATCAACTCATCCCAAGTAGCCTGATAGCCGCCGGTGTATAGATTGCCAACAAGCGTTTCGAGTGAATCGCCAACTAATGACTCGCGCAATTTCTGCAGTTTATAGTACTCGGGAATGCCTGGTTTGTCAATGAGCGTTTGAATTGCATCCTTGAACGCTAGCCAGTTGCGAAGTGAGCCATCAAATTTCGGAATGGTAACCGGATCCAGTTTTAGATCCATGGCAGCGGATCGCAGTTCTGCCGAATCCTCCTGCGTCAACGGCTCAGTCTTAGGAGCCATTAATCGCTTCAGTTTTGCCACCGCTGGGTTGTACAAATCCTCCAGATCGTTCCACAACCGCTGATGTGTCTCTAACTCGTCATTATTGTCTGCGTCGTCAACTAGCACATCATGAGCGGCAGTAAAACGCCCAAAATGTAGAGTTAAACTGGCTAATTCCTGGGAACATGTGTGGTAATCGCCAGTGAATTCAGCCGCCAAAATTGCCGTTGTCTTACGGCGCAAAATGTTCGCTTGGGATGTGCGTCTGTTCAACTCAGCCATTGTCAATGCGCACGCCAACTCCCAATCTACTTATCTGTCGCACGAGTGCCAAAGTCCAACCGTTAGCAAACCGTAAACCAATTTCTCCGCCTAGTGGAAAATTCCAAGAATGTTCTGCAGATGTGTAATCGATGGGCCAGTGGGTTTTATATAATTCGCACTTTAACCAAATAATCTTATGTTAGAAATTATTTTCCGAGATGTACTCAGGGCAAATTCAATTCACTCCTCACAGGAGGCACCAAAAAATGTATATGAAGATATACACGCGAGAAAAAGGGGAAGAAAAAAAAAGAACAAATGCCAACCAGTGTGCTAAGTAGAAGCGTTTTATTTCAACTGAACTTAAAGAGAAAAAAATGTACACCGAGTAAATGTGGAAAACAGTTGTTGCATTTCAAGGTCAAGAAAGATGAGTTATTGTGGTGTTGCCGATTGCGTTTTTCTTATACAATCACTATACCCGCTGGATCACACCCGCAACAACTTCTATTTTACCCGTGTTCGTTAGAATGTTCGCAGTAAAAGTTTTCCCATTAATCTGACTGAGCACCCTGTAAAAAAAGAAAATCCTTTCGTTACTTTAAATACATACTTTTAATGGCTAATAACAGGCACTATTATCTGTAAGAAAGCAGGTCATCCATTGCACATACCTATCTAGATCCGCACGCAAGGTTTTTTGCCACCTACCTACCGCAATCTTTCCATACGCCATATGCTTACCCACCCTCCCCCATTACTTTGCCGACAATAACTCTCGTTAGATTCGGTTGATTTCTTTTTTTTCCACTGTCTTTACCTTTATGTGGTTTTGCGGTTACAAACGAAACTGATTTCCAGCGCAGTCGTTACTACAAACAAACCTTTGACGGTTATTTTCTTTATGCGGGCCAAAACAAAACAGCACATTATACACCGCCAAACACAAACAAAAAATACTCACCAAAGAGATTACACCATCGTGAGCTTTTTAAGTTCCATGCCCGAGCCCGGCCCGTCCATCCATCCATCCATTCATCCATCCCCCCAAAATGCATTACTTAGCTTTTTCCAACCCAACTGATGTCTCCACTTTATTTACAGGATGTACAGTGGAGGTTACTCCATCAACAGCTTTCCCCACCATGAATGTATCTACCAAAAGTATCTATACACCGCATACCACCTCAACAGAGCAGCAACTTTCAACAGCATACGGCAACGGCAACGGCATACCCATTGAATGCCAATGTACGTTGATTTAGTCCGAGACCGAATTCCCTGACGAGCGTTTTGGAGATCGCATGAGATAAATAAAATAAAAAAAAAACCAACAGCTTGCTTAAATAACTTCACAGCCCCAAATAATAGTTTCTGTTAAATTTGGTTCTTTTGTTTTCTGTTTGCGTTTTTTACTCGTTTTTTTTTTCCGTGGAGTGGTGGTGATTTTTGTTTTCGGTTAAATATAATTAAAATGGTTACCCGATAAACACCAGATTTTGTGAATTCATTTAAATTCAAATATAATGTAACGAAAAAATAAATTTAACCAGTGGAATGGCAATTAAAAAATAATCAGTGCTTAAATATTATACAAATTTAATTTTTATTTTTAATAAAAATACGTCCGAGTGATTGAAAACGAAATGTGAAAAATTCTCGCTAATAAAATGTTTTCTTATATAAAGTTTTTTTAAATAAAATCAGTGACAGTGGTTATAAGAAAACTAAAATTAATTAAAATAAAATAAAGTGGAAAGAAATTAATTTTAATATAAAAGAGAAAATTTAAAATTATAAGGATTACACAATTGAATGTCCGCCATTTTGAGGAAAGCTCACAACTACAAGCATTATCACCACCATCGCTATCAACAACATCACCACCACCGCCACCACTACTACCAGCAAGAACACGAGCGCAAGAACGGATGTCATAATGTTGCGGCAACCAACACATCGACGAAATTTTATTTATCCTAACGCATTCGCGACTCCATTTCCTAACGTCAGAGGGACATGGCAGAAGAACATCATCATATTCTGCCTTTTAGCATTCACTCTCATAAGCATTGGTAAGTCTACATACATATACATAAAGCGACACATTACTTTTCGGGTGTATATATTACTATACAAGGATACGTTTGCATATATACTACGAGAAAATAAATAAATAAATAAATATAAAGTTTCTACTATTTCAGGATTATAGTGATATACGTAGGGACGTAGTTTTCTTTTTTTTTAATTTTATAATGAGAATTTTTGCATAAGAGTCGTGTTGGGACGAATAAATTACACGATAATTGTCAGAATAATTTATATTGTTTCTCTTTGTAGGTTATGTCATTTAAATTTAATTGATATTTACCTTAAGTTTGTTAGATGGTGGAAGAGTAGGATAGGGCGGACGATAGTTTTAATGAAATATTGATTTGAGGAAATCTGGGAGCCCTTTAAAAAGAACAACACTCTTCCAAATGTTTCACGATCAATGCTATAGTCATAGACTCATAGTGGTTAAGTAACGGTTCTTTTTATTTTATTTTTTCATTGAAAATTAGTTTAGTCTAGTCTGACAGCTAACTGAGTTGATGTGTCTCATTTTTGTTTTCATTTGACGTCTATGAAGGTGTAGCTGCCGAATAAGGTCAAGAATTTATTTACTGAGTACTAAGTTGACAGTTCGTATATGTGGCTGACGTAGAAAACGTGACATTACCGACCGACTTATTTCCCTTCCGCAGTACCTTACTGATTTTTTGACTTTCGGTACACATCAAGCAACCAGCAGTTTGAGGATCAGTGGATTCTCTTAATTTTAATGAAATTCTTTCCCATGATATGAAGTAGAATACCTGCTTTCGTTGTTTAACAAAATTATAAACTTTTGTAACTGACATTTGTTGTTTACAGTTTAAAATGTAGTACTAGTCGGCTCGCGCTTAAATTAAGCTCACATATGGAATACCCCCAAATATAATAACCAGCCAGAAACGTTTTTGCCGATCAATACACATGTCGTGCTAAAATTCAACAACAATTATATCCCACATTGAAAATTATTAAAAGCTATGGTCTTGGGTAGTCTTGGGCCGTTTGACAGTTCGTGTCTAGACTGTTTTTTTCGGGGGTTTGTTTGTGAATTTTGACTGAAATTTGAACAGAAAGATTCGACTTTTAATTTCTTTGTAGTAAATTAATTGCGATATGTCATACCTATGTGAAGAAAGACAGTTTATCCAGAACACTCTTTATGTCAAAATGTTGGGTAATAAACAATTGGAGAGCATTCAAAATTTAGTTTAGACCGACAGCAATCCAAATTTCGACGTAGGTAGTACCTACATAATCTTTAGATTGACAATAACCACGTTCAGCAATTTTATGGTAGTGTTCATCTTATTACAATCAGCCAGTGTAAAATGACAAATGCCAGTAATTCAAATAGCAACGCATCGTTGGCCTTCCAGCTGTTGAGTTAATTGGCCGCACTTATTTCCCCCTGTTCACTGACTGCTTGTTAAATAGTGGCACGTCAAATTTCATATCACAAAAATTGACATTTAACCATTTGCGCTTAAATAATAAGAACAACATTTACCCGTTAGACTATAAAAATAAAAAACCCAGTCGTAACGCGTAGCTCGTTTTTATAAATAAACAAAAAAATAAGTAAACAAAACTAAAATGTAAAAGAAGGAGAAAAGCAAAAGGAGTTGCCAATGAAACTCGGCTAAAAAAGTAAACAAAGTTAAAAAAAAGTGAGTTACAGTTCTTCGTTAAAACTCGGAAAAAAGTGAGTTTAACCCTTAAAGGTTTATATTGGGAACGTGCAAGTATTTAGTTAAGTAATTCTGACAGCTGGCTGACTTGATCTATCTCAGTTTTGATTGGCCTAGATCGGTCACATGAATAGCTGTTTCAGTTGACATTTATGGAAGAGTATCCGACGAATCTTGTCAAGAAATTTGTGGCTGAGTACTAAGTTGACAGTTCCGTACATATGGCTGACGTAGGAAAAGTGACGTTCCCGACATACATATCCAAAAAGCCTTTTTTAAAGCCCAGCATTTTACCAAATGCAAGCTTGCACTGTCGTCGGTCGACGGAAAACGTCGTTTTCAAGGTTTTAGACCTTATACCTACTCGTCGTTTCTCTAACAAAAGCAACTTACTGTCATATAGAAATGTTACAGCTGCATAGGAGCAGCCTGCTTTAGCAGGGGTAAAAAGTATGATGCTTTGATTAGAGTCATTGCTTGTGACCCGGTCGGCGCAGGTTCGAGCCCCACAGGGGGACAGCAGTACTCGCCACCCAAACATATAAGAGAAACGAATAATATCAGAGTTTCTCCCCCACTACACCAAAAAAGGGGTTTCTGCTTGGAGTACAATGGACGGGTAATCTGGTCTGAGTGCTCCAGGATTTGGAATCCCCTTTTTAAAAAAAAATAAAAAATAAAATAAAATGATGCTTTGATAAAACTTGTCAACCTTACATAAAAGTGACACATTTTTGAGGATACAAGCATTATTCTGTCTGAAATGGGTGTTAAAAAATTGTTCTGCCTTAACCGCGAACTTACTCGACAGATATTCAAATAATGTTACTTGACAAGTGCTTTGCGCGTTTCTAGTTCTTAATTGTGGAATTTGTCAAGCTGTATATTGCATCTGACATAAGAGGTAGATTTTACAGACCTAACTTTCACATTTACAAAACAACCAGTCCTTTCAAACGTTTTGACACATTAAAAGGCTAAAAAAATCTTTGCCAATTGTTAGTATGAAAACCATTTGAACTTGAGCAGATTATTTTCAAAGTCTGGCTCCAAATACTTGCTGAACTCCAACTCAGGGATTCAACACTATGACTTACCGGCATTACTGCTCCCTACTTCAATTTAATCAGCTGTTTGATCATAAAAATAAATAAGTAATATGCGCAACAATTCATAATATGTGACCTTAGACTAGAGCCTCTCCACCATTTTTTGTGTTTGCGAGTGCATTTTTGTTTTCTTTTGGGACACATGATCTCATGTCATGCGGCTTTTAATATTTAAGAGGATTCATATGCGCGATGCAATACCTTGGGTTAGTTGTTTATTTTCCAGCAATCACCTTAAATGATGTCATTGCAATAATGTGTGCAAAAAATAGCTGCCCTCTATAACAAATAAATGACCTTTCAAATTCCCGACACTGGTTACTTAGTTTTTAGTTTATTTTTTTTCCCGATTAGTTTTAGTGGGCTTCGCCATCTCATTTGTATTTTAAAGGTCAAAATAGAAAGGTATTGTGCTCCACATATGTGAGCAATTTTTTTTTTTTTTGCAAGTACGAGTAGGTAAGGTGATTTATTTTGTTCAAGTTCAAAGCATGAAGAATTCATGATCTCATTAATATTTATTGCGCCAAGATTTAAAAATGTTTAACATCAACAACTGGCGGTTTCTCATTTCGCCACCAAACACCTGCGATGAGCTCAGTCTGAGAGCAGTCGCTTTTTTTATTTTTGTTTTTATTGTCACTCAAATTGTCTATTACTTAGAAGAGTTGTAGTAACAAGAAACAGCAGTAGATATTTTCACAGATATTAATTTTTAAACAACATAAACCGGCAGTCCACGTACAAGCTACAAGCTCTTTAGCAGCCATAGGGTGAGTCAAAAACTGTGGGCCTTACTAATATCATCTTTAACCTTTACATTACATATTTTGAAGGTCACAAAATGCAATTTTGTTTCGAAAATGTCGCTATTGTAAGTTCGAAAAATTTAATCTGGACATAAATAGATATAACTCTACATGTCAATTGGTAAAAGAAGATTTTGAATGACAGATGACACTCACTCGTGGCCTTTTCAAGTCTTAGAAATATACAAAAAAAATTCATTTTATCTTAAAATATATTTTTATATTGGCCGCGTTCCTCTGCCCGCTAGATGAGCAGCGGCATGTCAAACTTCATATAAAAAAAGTTGACATATCACCATAGGCGCTAGACATCTAGCACTTTTTGTGAAATATCCCTTTCAGGGAAATTTCTCAATCTAGCGCAAAACTACGCGCTGCATTGAAAGAGAGAGAGAAAAAAACAACCAGTCAAAGGCAAATCGTTCAAACGTTTGCAAAATTTGCCGCTGCCGCTGCGCTATCGTTCCTTCATCTGGGATATTTTGTGCTAGATGAACAGCGGGTAGAGGAACGCGGCCATTGTAATCTAGCAGATTATCACAGACGGGCCTCTAATGGGCCGGCTACATGACAGTTAAGTGTTCTAGTACATACTATAAATTGACAGACAAAGAACCAGCCAATGAGGGGCAGGCTTCTATCAGTCAATGAGATCGTCCGTTGTAAAAAGGAAGCCAAGATAAGTTGGTACTATAAAGAACATTGGTGCGATAAATAATAAAGAACCCATATTAAAATATCTATATTCAATTTCATGCGAAATTCAGTCAGGTTGTGTAATTAAATTTACCTCCACAAAAATTGTTGTGTATATGCGGCTAAGACGTGTAGTGTATCCCAGATCCCACTAGGCTGAGAGTCTAAAGCCAGCAAAATCCGCACCCTATCTTGGGTGTCGCAGTTCGCTTCTACGTAAATTGCGATTTATGTGAATGGCGGTTATTTGTTCGGCAAACAACAAGTGAAAGTTGTTAACTTTGCTTTCAGTTAAAAACTTTTAAATGATCGCATACAAAATACCGCTTTTATGAACGTCTGCCTGTGGTAAATGGGCCGTTAAGAGGCTCTAAAAAACAAATACAGTAATTAACACAGCACTCGACGACTAATTAGTTAAATGATGGGCATCTGTAAGACCTTGAGGCCCAATGCGTACAATACACTTAAATTCAAAGCAAATATTTATGTACATCTTGTGAGGTGTCAGATCAAAGAAACAAAGCGAAGTCAATAGGCACCCCTGAAGCTTCATGCTCACTTCAAATAGTAAGCCGATCACTTTTGTCTTCGCTTGATGGTGGCCGGTGGCCGCAAACCAAACTCGTATGATGAAAACAGAAAAAAGTCAAGAGAAACATACTCGTAACACTTTCCTAGAAAAATGCAAAAGATAAACACGAACAACTTGCTCATTCTTTTTATGTTAATTGTTTGTGAAAAGATCCAACAATTGTGTGTTGTAACTTAAGGTAAGCCGCCTATGTTGAACCTACCTACATCCGCTGGATAAACATAGGAAGTGTGTCCCGCTAGCAAGAAGCTTCATTAATTTTGCATGCGAACAAATTATACATTCAATTTCGTGGCTACAAATTAGAGTGTCTGTCCGATGAGTGATGCTAACATTTTTTCGCGTTAAGTCATTGTACTCGGCCGGCACTAACAAAAATGTATTTTAAAGCCAAAGACCTCTTGATGCCAACAAAAAGGCCGGCTGCGGCTGAGTAGACAGATAATATCTGAAACAAAGCACTCATTAAGAGAGAAAAAAAAATAGTGGTTTAGCGTACGCTACTCTTTTTGACAGATGACAGGGTGACAACTGACACATAGTAATTATAAACAATTAATTACAGTATGTTGTAGAACAACAATTTCGTTCGTTGACATCGATCTGAAACTGGAAATTGCTTTTTTTGGTGTCAAAAACCTTGATAATAATCAGTCTGTTTTGACAGATGACAGCTGACAGCCCTAAAGGAAATTATGAACTCTGTTGTTTTTTTAGGAATACCGTTTTAAAGCAATTTCCCATCGACACTCTTATGACATGTCAAACTGACATATTGCCATGAAAAATTCAATTAATATTAATGTCAGAACCCTTACCAAATCATTGGGACAAAACTAACGAAACGCTTTTAAAAGTAACGAAAGAAATAAAACCAACGTCAATGAATGGAGTATTGTGATTTCGATTTTAGCAAACTGCATTTTACGAGCATAAGATAACCTTAAATTTAAGGAGGAAAGTGCAACAAGTTGTTTCTTTATTGTCAAAAGCAAGGGCGCAATAGAGACTTCTACTTTTTCGGCTAATTATCAAAATAACCTAACGTAGAGTCCGAGCACCTGACTGAGTTTTGTATCCCAGAAGCATAAAATACGCTTTAGTCAACACAAAATGTCAAACGGCCGAGCGGCTGAACGGAGTACCTATTGTGATTTGACCATAAAGCGATCAATTTCGCACGCAATAGATGTGCGCATTCAGTGTCAAAACATGCAATTGGAAAAAGAAACCGGCAAAAGTCCCAACTGCCGTGATATTAAACTAAGTAGGGTCCCACCACAATTATCGTGTCACTTTTCGAATTTCACTTCTGAATAATTACACACATCAAATTAGTGACACAATCAGAATGACAATCGCAGCCATACATTAACGTGTCCATTAACCAGGCGAACGTGTTGTTAATTCCAAAAAATGTCTTGCCAACGCAATAATCGAGAATCAGAAGGGCACCTAACCTAACTAAAACCGTATCGATACCTCTCTTATGGTAACACCATACCTACCTACCATCAGGCAGAAGTAATTACGTAAGTTGTGTATAGATGCGGGCCGGCCTGGGTGTTGTGAAACCTGTTACTGGTGCTACTGACAAAAACGTGCGCCAGATTCTTTTCGTATCTCGATTATTCGTTGATATTGTGCTTGCGTCCGACTTGGACTACGCAACAATTTGCGCATTTTTTTTACGTAAACTCATTCTCATGCATTATGATGCCGACGACGACCTGAAGATTGTTAATTTTTGCGAAATTGCATTCATTCGACTGCAATGAGATGGGAATTCAAAAAACGTAAGCCAACCATAACGCGAAGGGAACGAACGCTATATGTACGTATGTCTGCATGCAGTGAAAACCATCACGTCTGGTAGCACTACTTTCTGTTGTCACATAACATTGTGTGAGTTGATTTAATTTTCTTGTTTTGACCGAGTCAAATGTGGTTTGTGCACTTTTGGCGATACGTGTTTTGAATTGTGATTGCTCAAGCTTTTGTTTGGCTTTTTGTGGGCGGCAGTCGGTTTTTATTTCAATCGTCTCCGCATCGAGGTTCCTTATTGGGATGAAGTAATGCCAAAATAACCCCCAAAAGTCGTTATTAAGTCATATTAAGTTATATGTCAATTTGGAGCAACTCGTTTATACCTTCTTTTCGGTTTCGAATGTCGTAGTGCTTTTAGTTTAATTAAACTCATCTGTTCCCACCACATATAAAAATAGGTTCGATGAGAGAGTGCAGCATGTTATGTAGGTATGTATATAGTGACAGGTAAATGACCTGATTATTATGCCCATTTTGATCAAAAATTCCGAGCTGTCAAACAGGTAGATGAACAAGAACAATTATGTGCGATTTGACCAAATTTGTACAAAAGTTTCCTGTTTTATCAACTAAGGAGTAAGGACGAATGGCCACACTTTTCTAACGCCCAGAGCACTAGCTTTCTAAGTCTGACAGCTGGCTGACATAATGTGTTTTATTTGCGTAAACAGCATTTATTTGGTCGACGTATGTGATTTGTTTTTTTTTCTGTTTAATGAAAACTATGGAAAGACAATGGGGACTTTCAAGTATCTAGTTTAGTAAGTCTGACAGCCGACTGACTTGATGTATCTAAGTTTTGATTGGCCTAGATCGGTCACATGGGCAGCTGTGTCAGTTGACGTTTATGGAGGGGTAGCTGACGTATCTAGTCAAGAAATTCGTGACTGAGTACTAAGTTGACAGTCCGCATATGTGGCTAACGTCGGAAAAGTGACGTTTCCGACCAATCTAGTTTTTGCGTTCAGGTTACATCTTGTCCAGACCAATCTAGTCGACTTAAGACAACTAAGTTTTTAAATTTGCTCAATGAATACATTTGAAAAAAACAATACAAAGTTTGACAGCTGACTAATGCAATTTGCCCGGGTTTTGAATAAGGTGGATTCATCACGAGGATAGTTTTTAATTTGACGTATATCGAGGGGTAAACGAAAAATCAAATCTAGCAAACAAATTTTTTACCAATGCAAGGCCAGTTGACATTCATGCTTCAATTATGTCAAACTAGATGATTGTTACGTCCTTAATTTGTATTTAATTCGAATAACGCCTTGTGATAATTAAGGTAGTTTTACTTGTCAAATGAACAGGAATTATGCATTTTTATACATTAGAATAGTGGTTATTTCATTTGAGATGTCATATGTAAAGGAAACGTCACTTCTCTTTTAACTGTTGTCAGTAAGTAAAGCAAAATGGCTTATATCGACGACAAGCGAATTGTTCTAGAGCTTCAGCGCTGCATGCCTGATATCGAACACACCTTTTGCCAGAGATGACAAATGAGGACTGTATCATCTATGTGGATGGGTTTAATATTTTGAATTGAATTTTGCTTAGCTGTCAGTTGATTTCCATTTTTTTAGCCATGGTCAGTTTATATCTGTCATATGTCTTGCAACTTGAACAGACTTTTATGAAACATATAACGGCGCAAAAACTTTTTTAGTTATTTATCTATTGATTTTTCAAATAGCTGTTACTACTCAGATGTTGCGCCATTCGAGATGCGGCTTCGTAACTTCAGTTAAGGACACGGCAACGGCCGAATAATCGCTTCATATTTAGTGTGGTTATGTTGAAAAAATGCCATGTGATTTTCTTCGCTATTCCTTTATTTGACTGGATTTTTTCTATGACAGGACTTGAAGGGAACAACATATCCGACTTTTATTTAGATCCAAATATCATTTGTTCTCTATCAATAAAATTTAAACTTTTAAACTACACGACTAGACACCGATTGAACATATTTTTAAGTTGAGAAAAGTAATAGATTGCATGGTAAAAAAGCAATATTATCTTTAAAGGATAATAGATTATTTTTGTTCATTTCATTTGTAGTGTCCAGGCTAAATTTTTCGAACTCACAATGGCGAAATTTTCCATACGAAATTGCATATTGTGACCTACAAAATATATAGGATTGAAGGTTAAAAATGATTATTAGGAAAGCGAATTAACTCACTCGATTCCAACTTCATAAAAATCACTCACAATCATTTTATCTTTCGCTTAAAATATTTTGTAGGTCACTGTGAATATAAATTGTTCACAAAAAATGATTCACGGTCTTTTAAGACAGCAAAATATGTAATAGATTCCTAGAAAAATATATGCTTCTTTCGAAAAACAAATTCTAGTCTCGGTTTTAAGTTTACGGAAGCTCACAATAGCGAAATGCTTTAATGTCGAAACTGGTAATAAAATGTATTCAGCAGAACATTTAAAATTTGTACATAATTGGTAATTTTCCTTAAGCTCAGACATTTCTCTATACTTTTATAATCATTTTAAATGTCAAGCTTACATTTAACAAACTCACAATGGTAAACTTTCCATACAAAAATATCCATTGTGACCTAAAAAATATTTTGTGCGAGGATTAAAAATGGTAATTAGTAAGGCAGTAAGAACTTAGGTTGCCAACTAACGAAATTCCTAATTGGAACTCCAGGACATTAAGTTTTACTTCAGTACGCACCTACTTTTCATCTGTATTGCATTCAACAAATTAGCTCTTTTATTCACTCAAGTGACACAATTGTCATAAATATACAGAGTGTGGTGTGCGCCGGCAACCCCATTCAACTTGTTATGCTTCCGCTTGTAGTCAAGGTTCTGCCTCTTTATCGGTCGGTTGGGAAAATATCACTCCAACTCCAATTCCTCACTGCATAATAAATGATTATGATGATAATAAATTTCCTTCCGTATAATCTGTAACAATTGCCGAAGAGCTGTTCCCACCTCCAGGGCGGCGAACAAAAGAAATAAAATTATATATAGCCGGAGAGATGGAGATATACCTAGACCTACTGTGCCACCCCTCAAAGCCGTCCTTAAATTCTAATCCAGTGCAGATTGCGGAGCAATTTGCTTCGATTAAATTAGCCATCCACAAGCAACAGCGGCATAATGGTGCTAAGCGCGCGCCACCCACACTTATCGGCGCGGCCCGACCAACCCTCGGCATAAAAGTATAACGTGCACAAAACGGGGTGAGCCCTAAAAGGGTCTTTATAATAATGACGGTGGTGTTAGAAACGTATATCTATCATTACAGGCATACATCGTGTTGTTATGCCGAGAATTTGTAGATGATATGTTATCATCGTCAACCTGCCGAACACCAACATATAAATGTTTCCTTCCCCCTCTGACGACAGATGAGCATATATACCAATACCTACGACTCGGTTAAGCTGTGTAACCATCAGAGAATGCTGTTTTAAGGACATCCACCACATGAGAACACATAGTTCGGTCGGGCGGTTTGGAATGGGAATGATGCAATAGACCTACACCAGACATCCTGGAGACTGCCGACACGACGAAGACATATCGCATGCGATAGAGATGATTATTTCCACTGTAATGCATTTGACTTCTGTCGTCTGTATATACCGTAACCGTATACGTGTGAAAGAATCCCCGACAAGGGGGATGCGAGGTGGAAGTCATGTCGTTGGCGTTAACGCTTTTTGATTTTTATTGAGTCAGCTAAATTCATTGGATTTTTGTTCCCCCCTTCCGCTTTCGAAGAGTTTTCAAAGGAACCATCAGGGGTGGTAATGGTATTGGTGGTGGTTACGGTTTAATAGCTTGACAATTGTACGGTATTCATTTAGCGATTTCGTCTGCGAATGGTTTAATTATTTCCATCTTAATTTGTGAGGCTGCAAATGATTAAGTGAAGGACAACTTAATAAACACTCTTTTATGATTAAGGAGAGATGCGCTTTGTATTTGTGTGCCGACTGCCGTTAGCGTGTAGTCAAAATCAATATGCAAATGACGTAGGCAAGTGAATTTTCCTCAGAGCGTGCGGCTTTCATTGAAGCAATTAGGCGATGGATTGTAATGGTTTTCCTACTATAAATTGTTTTCTTTGTTGAACGAAGGGTAGGTGGATGAGTAAAGTCCTAGCTAGGTATATCATATATCTGAGACTTGAAACCATACCATCTTATCAAGACCTATACAAATTTGCACACCGAGTGTCGCAGTCAGCGAGACCAGGCAGCACCGAAGAGCATTCCTCAACATCACCACTAGATGGACTGTACGCACTAAGAAAATAGAAGGGGACATCTAATTGATCAGCCAATAGGAAACCTTCTTCTATTCGTGTTGTGCATTTCAATTTGAGTCCTCATTTCTCAAAGCATCGGCAGCGGCAGCAATACACAAATTTTAAACCCAAGCCGCGTTAAATTTTTAATTTTAAACTAAATAAACATTAAAATAAAAGACTACATATATTTAAGTTTTACAAAACACCCAAGTTTCTTACAAACGTCAGACAGCATAATCACACATTTTACGTTGCTATATAAAGGGTTTTCCAATAAGAGGTGTTATTTTGAATAGCCAGCTATTTCGGTAGCTGTTATTTTTTGACATTTGACAAGTACAAACTACGCCATTACTAAAAATGGAACGATACAACAATTTTGAAAATTTTGCAGTCACAGTTCGCAAAACTTAAGCATTTTTGGGTCGTCGTGAAGCACTTTGTCGGACCGCAATACAGAAATTGTTGGAAAAAATCGAGCTGTTGGGACAAGTTAGTGATGTGAAGAATAAAACCCGTGCACGTCGCTCAAGAACAACTGAGAATATTGCTGCTGTAGCCCAAAGTGTTGAAGAAAACCCACGTTTGTCCATTCCTCGTCGTTCTTTGGGCATTCTATAAACGTCATTATGTTCGCAGTTGGATGGTATTGATCTGGACAACGTTTACTTTCAACAAGACGGCGGCGCTACGTGCCATATAAGCAACGAAACCTTTGATCTTTTACGGGAAAAGTTTCCGGACAGTGTTATCTCTCGAAGAGGTGATCACAATTGGCCACCGAGACCTTGCGACTTCTTACCTTGGGGCCACGTGAAAGATAAGGTCTACGCTAACAGCCCAGCGTCGATTCAAGACCTCAAAGATGGAATTCGTGAGTCTATCGAGAAAACAGGGCAGCCACTTTGCGATTTTGTTATGGAAAATTTCATGAAAAGGATATGGTCCTGTAAGCGTGGTCGTGGTGGCCATTTGGCTGATGTTGTTTTTCATTATTAACGGCATACCTTCATCTTTTTTATGAAATAAATATCCGATCATTTATCTCAAAAAATAGCATTCTTCTTTGAATATCAAAATAACACCTCTTATTGGAAAACCCTTTACTAATTTTAACCACATCGTTTATTAGACCGCTTTGAAAAAACAGATTTGCCAAATGGTTACCGGCGTAAAAAAGAATTACAAATTCATATTCGTGACTCGTGAGGTTGGTAAAAGTAGGTTTGACAGTTCACGGTCGCTGAAGTTCAACGAACGCATCTTCCGTTTTAGTTTAAACCCGCGACAGGGTGCATCTGGCTGGAAAGCAACAAATCAAGAAGCATATTCGCTGACCACTGTGAATGCACCATTGGAGTTGAATTCAAATTCCATGTGTTTCTGTTAACTTCCACTATGTCTATAATGTTTAAGTGTGTTTAAATAGAATTATTCTATTCTAAATATCCACAATATTTTTTCTTTAATTTTTAAATTTTTTTAATTTGCCATCCAAAACTGGCCGAAGTACTACTTTTTGACATATGTACCTACTACAGAGCGTGGTTAATGGTAATACTTTAACGGTCAAATAAATATGACATTATTTTCAAACAAAAATTGACGTCTATCAGAGATAAGTAAGAAACAAGATGCAGGAAAACGTTTTAAAACATTTTGGTTCGAGACATGTTCTCAATCTTAATTTTGACAGATCCATCAAATAAAAAATTGACAAAAAGAATAGAAAAATTGAGCTAAATAGGCGAAAGACTAAACAAACTATTTACAAAAGAATGACAGGAACAATGAAGTAAACGTGCTTGTGCAAATGTGTTGCAGTCGTGTATGGGTCGCTTAAGTTAAATGAAAAGTGACAAGTGCCAAGTTTAGTCTATTTTGCCAGTTAGCTATTCAGGTAGTCATCCAATACACACATTCTAGACACTCCTTCCCCTAAAACTTCAGTGTTCAGTCTTCGATGATTTCATCCTTCCATACGTACGCAACTGCTTTTTTTTTATTTACGCGCTCCCTTTCTCTGCCAACTAAATCGAATTAAATTCAACGTAATTAAATGCTTTCCCTAGATGAATGCTGAATTATTTAATCGATACTCCCGAGCTTATTCCAAGTAAAAGCATCAACCAATTTCCATAAAATCTATCTCATTGTCGGAATTATTGTCCAGGGTCACCTGCCCCTTATTCGGAGATGATTGCTATCTCCGTCTCACCGTATATATCGCGCGTAATGAATTCACACAAACAGAAAGAGTGAGATCGATTCTCATTTTGCTGGATTAACTTTTAACAACATCCACCCTGCGATGGCGGCAACGCTTTTAAAAGGATATCGAAACAATTGGCAAAGAAACGCTGCTCTACTATCACCATGATTACACCCCATGATGTGTATATCATTTTTTTTTACTTTTTTCATCTGCACTGAAATGGAGATGGAGATCCCTAATCAATGTACGGAACATTGAATTAATGCGTTCTTCCCTTCTCCATCGAACAATTGTGCATATTTTACGGTCTGGCAGTGGTAACTACTAACAACGACATCCTGGCATCATCGTTGTCGTGTATCGGTGTTGCCACGTTTAGATGGCTTTATACCGACGAACGTCCCAAGTACCTATGTGTATTTGTTAACAGATACTTTGCCAGAGATGAAAGAACTAAAATGCGATTAAGTGATTAGATGAAGGATTTTCCGGAGCTCAAGTTTTTTTTTTCATTCTTTTTACGTCTTTTATCTGTAAGTCTTATGAAGATTTAGGGTTCGAACTCGTAGGGGGGGCGTTTTTGTTCGTTTTTCCTTTCTGCTGGGCGAACTGATTATTGTGGCTGTTTTGAAATAGTTCTTAGAAGGATTATATTTTAGAGATAGTTGATTTTCGAAGGCAAAAAGCGGTGTTGCCCATTACAAAATAAGAATAGGAAAACCTTTCGAATATCTATAGGATTTCAGAGCTTTAAGTTGCAAGCTTTTTAGTTAAATTCACGGCTTGACTATTTGTCGTAAGATTACTGTTAACAAATATTAGTTTGATACACACTCATGCTAAATTTTTAACCAGCTTTAACAGGGTTAGACCACTGAACGATGGGTTCCACTACAAATGCAAGCGCCTGGTTGACTCCTTAACAATTAAATTTACCTGAAATATTTTCAGATGCCCTACTTGTTGTAAATATCTGACATTTGTCGAAAAAAGACGAGTATAACAGTAGCTGTCAAAGGAAAGGATTTCAATTCAGACTTTCGGAACCGCCATGCAAATCTGAGATATAGGCCGCCTCAGTGCCTCCTCATAGTGGCTGGGTCTACTAGTTGACAAAATTTAGGGAGTTTTTGTTGATTTTGACAGCCGTATTCTCAATCTTTTTCTTATTCTCAAATTTTTTCGAGGCAACTGTTGTTGATGCTTTCTGATTCCCTTCAGTCTTCACCGCGTGTGCTAACTTAGTCGTAGGTGATAGACGTGCAATAATGCCATCTATATCTAGACTTTTGAATTAGTTTTATTTAATACCATAGGTATGAGGAGAGGTTATGTTAGGTTGGATAAAAGTGACTGTCACTGTCAGTAGAAGCCGGCATACTAACCAAGTTATAAGCTCCCTCGGAGTTTTAGATTTAATTAACTGGGATGAAATTCTGTAAGATGAAAACGCTCAATCGTTTTCGTTTAAGCGAACGTTTTGCTTGTAACTGCGAAAACGAATGGAAATTTCACTTGCGCGAAAGCAAAAAATCGAAAGCTATTTCATTGACGTTTTCGTTTTCTCTGCTCCATGTAACTCCAAAAACGAAAGACGTTTTGAATGCGAAAGAAATACAGCGAATGTTATTTGTTTGACGTTTCTCATTAACTTTGGTTATTTAATTAGTGATTGTAACTAATTTTTATTTCACAAAATATGTGTTGGTGAATTTTTTTTTAATAACAAGCGATGAAAGCGATGTTGAGGATTCTGTAAATTAAAGAGAAATCCGAAAAAATCTTCGAGATCATTCGAATCCTCTTACGCTGCCCAATGAAAGGCTTTTTTTATTAAATTAACTTCATCTTCCACTCGATCGTAATAATTTGTTGCGTTTGTGTTGTTGTTGACATCTGAATGTACCTAATTAATTAAAATAAACTGTTTGTATGTCGGTAATTGTTAATTGTAGTTGCATTATTATTCGAAAATATCAAGAAACGAAACATAATACATTGAAAGCGGTCAACTGAGCCGTCAAAACAACATATTTGATATATACTTACCTACAGCTTCTCAAACCTTAATTTTTTTTGTCACGCCGTTTCTTAAACCCTTGCGAACTAGAAGAAGCAAATAAAAACAGGTACATAAAGCAAATTATCGTTTTTGAGTGATTTCTTTCGTTTTTGAAATGCGAAAGTGGTTTTGTCGTTTTTTTTTTACAGAATCCCACCTGTGGGAAGAAAGTAGGAGGTATTGTCTTCTTTTCCTTCTCATAAATGTATCGCAGATTTGACAACAATCTTTTAAACTTACGCTCAGCCTTATAGGCAGATCACTGATGGCATCTATTGTAGCGTTAAAAGACAGTTTGTAGGGATAGTGGAAGGTTCAGAGCTAAGGCAAACCAAATCAGAAAAGCCAATAAGCAATTTTGAGGTTTAGTAAATGTTCTGCCATTAATTTCTAAAATTAAAATTTCAATACCAAAAACAGCTTAAAATATTACATTCAACATAATTTCCTGATAAAAAAATTAAATACCTACTGGAGTTGAAAAACTTTCGAAAAAATATGCAAAAAATAAAAGAAAAATGACTTGGTACATTTTTACTCCGAATAATTGTTATCAAAGAAAATTAAAGTCCGTATAGCTTAAGACAAAAGTAATAAAAATTTAATTCAATTATTTAACAAAAAAAAATTATATTATATTAAAAGAAAAATAGAAAAGTACGGTTTAAAAAAACTTGTAAACATTTTTTAAATTCGTCATTTTCATCTTCTTCATCATGTTGGGGCTGGTCCTATTGTTTTCTCGTTTTCAACTCTTGTTTAATTGGTAGATTCTTAGATTTAGAAGCTGGGATACATAAGTGGAATAAATTTAAGCACCTCAATCATATCTGGTTTTTCTCTGACGTAAATCTCCGACGAGTCGCGTACAGAATGTTTTGTTGTAAATTTTCATGAGATTGCATGATCCTCTCTTTCTGTGTTTTTCCTAAATAAACTTCATTAAATTCGATTTCTTCATTAAGTGCCTCCTTAAATTTAAACGTTGAAGCTCCCAAAGCGTTGCAGATCCACCCTTAGCTAAATGTTGTTTCCAAATATCAAGTCTTTAATCTTAACTCACTTCCGATGAAGAGAACGAATCTTTCTGTTGCCTAGCGTTCTCCAGTTCTCATCCATTGCTAATGATCGGTGTGCCCACTCAGCGCATCAGTTGCTGTATTATTCTAGTTTCCATCTGTCAAATGAATTGCATACAGAAGATACGTTAACCGCTATGAAAATATGATTACATTTTGGGCTTGCGATTCACTCAACCATCGCTCCATATGTACCTACCTACTGCTCCTTCAAAATTCCCAGATCGACTGGTATTCTTAATCCCTTCCCCGCCTATAGAATCACACAGATATTCAAAACGAAAACTTCCTCTCCACTAACTGTCCAATTGGAAATCTCATCGCCATGAACAACAAAACCCCATCCATTGACAAACCGAAACCGGCAACAAAATCGCCCATGGAATATCCATCATCTGTTTGTTTACACTCAAACTCGACTCAAAGAAACTGTGCACACACTGCGATGTAGTTATCCCTTGTCCAAGCCATGACTAAATTACCCCATTTGCACACCGAACTCCCAGCACAATCTTCCTGATCAATCCATTAACAACTTGTATCCCGGTTGACGTGCACTTGTTTCACATTTCTACTTAATATGCATTCGAGTTCCGTTTCTTTTTTCCCTTCGTTTCCTCCTTCTCGTCTTCCGATAGGTATACGATGAGTATATTGTGTATTTGACAAATATTTGCCAAGAACTTAATAAAAACATTCATCACACTCGCACACAGATATAGATCTACCCGTCTATGCTAACAAAGTGTGCACCCTTCCTGCGCGTCGTCGCGTCGGCCGTATCTTCTCACATTTCGTAAACAACTTGGCAACGGGTACGGGTATTCCAATTTTGAAATACAAAAGGGGTAACTTGCTAATATATGTCGTTCGCGTAGCGGCGTTCCCGCTAGAGAAAAAAAAATTAAAGGTTTCTGAATTGACACGGTTCTACTTCATCAGTCGGCGTCGGGCTGGGTCTGGGTGCCCTGTCGCAAGGGGATGGTTGCGAGCAGAGAGGAGAGAACTTAATTACGAGATATCGACAAACGGCGTGCTGCAGATCTCCTGTCCCATGGCAATGGCACGTGCTTTGATAGATTCGAATTGCGAGATTTTTTTTTTCGTCGTTGCTCTCACTCTCTTTGAGATTAATGTACGCATTAGTGGATTTAATGTATTTCTACCACCCCCACCCTTACCGGGAGGTTTTCATTTTTTTTTCTATATACGAATGGGGTAGATCCGTCTAGGCATTGGGTTTGTATTTATTTTGCCGAATTGCTTTTTCTGGATGTCGCTCTCATTTGATGGAAGAGAAAACAAATCTTGTGTAGAGTAGAGACGCGGGGAGTTGACAGAAGCCACCCCCACGAGTTCGCATCCTGACGACAGGTCGACAGGTATGTGCTACACACACGGAAATAATAACCGTTGGGGTGAGTTTCAATATCAAATGGATTAGTTTTGTACCCGACTAAGGGCGGGCGGGGAGTATTGGGTATGGGTATATCGATATCAAGTTAAAAAATAGAATAAAAATCGCTGATGCTGATCCGATGTGATTTCTGTTTGCTTTTTTTTTATTGCGGAAAATGCTTGTCGATTTGAGAGACAGAGGTAGCAGAAAGTTAAATGTGCTTTGAAGCGGATAGGGATGATTGACCTTAGCAAGAGTACATGGGGCTGGGGCTAGAGTTTATTAACTTTTTATGCGATTGCTTGTATAGAGCTAGACAAATGGTATCGGCTTACATGATTGTGTGTCACTAAGACCCAATGCACATTTTGTTAAGGTGCGTTGTATCAGATGAATGACAGGGAGGTGCACCGCTCGTGAACCTGAAGCAATAGGGGTTACTGTAACCGAGTCTCTTTGGTATTTCTAGACAAGGCCTTACTTGGTACTCAACTCTGCCTTCCAGCGAATGCCAACGCTGCCTTTCGATGGTATTATAGCAGAGCCGAGGTAGATATTCTCCCTTAGGGTAAGGCCGCGTATTAAGCGGCAATTCTTGAGCGATTAGTTGTGAAAATGTCGTTGTCGAGCTTTTAACTTCTGAAATTAAAGTTTCAAAATTAATAATTGTTCCCATCATAATTTCTTGCCGCTCAACACTACACTTAAACAATAGAACAGAATTGAAAGCTAAGCGACGCCGCTCTGTCGCTCAGAACGTGGCCTTAGCGTTATGCTACGTTTCATCGGACACTTACTCCGAGACTACAATTAATTAACATCACTCGTCTATTCTTGCAATATTAGAATGCATCCCAAAAGACACTGATTACACCTTCGTCCGAACTTCTGATCAACAAAAACTTCGACACTTGCATACCCTCCAGGACTGACTGGGAGAGTCTTTTATACAGACGGGTCGAAAACAGAGACAGGAGTAGGTAGGTGGGGGTGTTTTCTATTAACATCTTAGTTCAGCGGATAGCTTTTGAGATGATTGATCCTGTGGTATCGTAATGGGCCTACTCTGGCTTAAGTCAGGCTGCTCTTAGTGTGGCCTGCCACCCCAACCTCACATAACCTAACCTACCTTGTCTAATTCTCGAGATTCGAGATTAAAAATTAATTTCGAAAACTAACCGGGTTCACATGTAGAGTCCGGTTTGTGAAAAACACTCTTCGCACTCTTCGCATGTCAGAAATGAAAAACAAATAGAGCTGCAGTTGACATCACGTCAATGTCATTTGTGTGATGTGGTTAACAAAAAATGGGCACATTCAAAAATTCAGTTATCTTAAATCGACGAGATTGATTTGAAGTAAATGCAACCTGAACGCAAAAACTAGATTGGTCGAGAACGTCACTTTTCGTACGTCAGCCACATATGCGAGCTGTCAACTTAGTACTCGGTCACGAATTTAGTCCACAATTTCGTGACTGAGTACTAAGCTGACAGTTCGGCTAGCCCATAAACGTCAACTGACACAGCTGCCCATGTGACCGATCTATAGGCCAATCAAAAGTGAGATACATCAAGTCAGTCAGCTGTCAGACTTACTAAACTAGATACTTGAACGTACCCATTGTTCAGCTGTCATCTCTCTGTTACTGTTTTCTTTTTTAAATGCTGTATGCGTTGACAGTAGGCGCAGTGGCTTAGTGGATGTAGTGTGATGGACTATTAAGCGAGGGGTGCCCGGTTCGAATCCCGAAAGAACACAAATTACATCCTAAGGTTTTTTTACTGCGCCACCTCTCGCGAACGTCTGACAAACATCCGAGAGTACAACTGTCATACAAGAGTCGATTTGACTGGGCATACAATTTTAGATCCCTTCCATTAGTCCCAAAAATGAAAACTAACACAAAACGAATGGTTGTGAGAAGATAGGCCTAGGGTCCCTACAGACCTGTTGCGTCAACTACCTATTTATTTTATTATTTGTATGCGTTTGCATAATACATGGACTGCTAGTGAAATGTCAAATGTCAGTTTCATATAAACCTGCTAGGAAAAATGAAGCAAACATAAGCACAAGCCCTTTTGGTTCAGTGCGGCGAAAGTATGAAACCTCTGCGCGCCATTGCTATTTTTATTCAAAATATTTACAACTTCCTACAACAGATACTCAGCACTTAAACAAAATCGTACGAATTGCTTGATGACATTTGAGTGTTTCCGATTCTGTCCACCGTGAACCAAAAGAGCTAGTGCTTGCTTATGTTTGCTTCAACGAAAAATTGGCTGCTGGCAGTCCATGTATAAGTATAGTATGTTAATGGCTGGATGTTTTAGAATACGTTATGACATATTTTTGTGTGAGATTTGCTTACTGTCGTTCAACAATATACAGTAAAACCCGGATAAGTACCTCTCGCTTAAGTGCCTAACCCGCATAAGTACCTTTTTTTGAGAACCAAAATTCTGAGCACTTAAGGCGGATTTTTGTTATAACTGTCTAACCCGCATAAGTGCCTATCAAAACGGGAATTTAAGGTGAGGCACTTATCCGGGTTTTACTGTTATATGTTTGAATAAAATGTTTTTATTTTTATTTTAATTTAATTTGTACGAGAAAAGAATTCAAAGGCCGCGGCTGCTAGACTACCCACAACAGAGTGAGAAAAGTCACAAGTAAAAGTGACATCTTAATCAAAAGTGTATTCAGACACGAAATATTCACGTGGAAAGTTCATTTTGACAGTTGTCAGTGAAAATTTTTTATGAAAAATTTAATTTTGCGTGAACTGCATACTAGGCTTTAGTACGTATTTATTTGTAAAAGGAAAGAACAAGACTGAATTCTACCTAGTTTAATGTACATCAATATAACTATATTATATACTCGTAAAAACTATATACATTGCCCTGGACTACTAAGTCTTACCTACTGTTAATTAACTCAAAAGCGTTTAACTCTGCACGAAACCTTTTTTTTCTCGTGTTATAAAATGTATTTCTCTTTTTTTTTTGCAGCTTTTGGGCGGGCTCCACCTGAGCCATATTACGGTCGTTATATCGGACAGTTTTCCAACTTTGCACACGGAATTAGGGTAAGATATATATGTAGAAAATAAAAAAAAGTCCCTTTCTTTCTCTCTCTGTCTGATAAAAATCATTTTCCATCCAGGAAGACTGTAAAAGTCTCATGTGGAAATAAATTCCATATACCTTTTTATCTACATGAGTGTATTTTGTATGAGGAGCAACTAAAGTTTTGTATCTTTACGTTCGTTGTAGGGTTCCATTTATGCGGTAGATGAATCAACAATATTCATTAAAGGATTCGCCTACGATGGAACCGGTCCGGATGCATTCTTCTGGGTTGGTAAAACACCACGACCGAGTCCAGAAGGATTTATTATTCCCTATCCAGAGGAATATACAGGAATGTAAGTATGCTTTCAAAATTTATACCTATACATCCTGAGATACAGAACCGCATCTAAATACATACGTTCATGTATACAATTTATATGAAAAGCTATTTCGAAATTAGAATTTTCAAACGGAAATACTATCTCACATATGCGTATACCCCACCCCGGCTTCGGTTTTATGTGTTTCGTATATGTACCTATGTTGTACGCGTTTTAGAAACGAGGCGGGTATTAAAACTCTCAATGTCGGAGTGGGTTTCCACCGGGGGTTGGTAGGTATCTACATCAGGACAACGATGGAGAAGTTATGAATGGCTTGGTCTTTGAACTTTGTTAGGGAGTGCACACAGAGGAGGATCTAGGTTTAATTATAACTGTAGCTATATAGGCGCAGATGGGATTAAATTAAATAAATTCATTTTATCATATTTATGTTGAAAAATGTTTTCATATTTAAATTGGTTTCAACTAAAGTTTCAGCAGATAGCTGGGGCTTAAAAACTCACGTCCCCTTACATTGAGAAACGCAATTTCACTAAAAGACTCGACGTCCCATAAAATCCATCGCACATTCCTTGCTAGAAATATTTGAAATATATGATTCCAATAATTGAACTGTCATTGCCAAAAATTTCACCAATGAATGTGTTCGATATCTGAAAACTATCAACGGACACAAGAGTAGAAAGTAAACCTGAATTGGCAACGCTTCTGGCATATGCGTTGCTTGTGGGAAACCTTGCATTAGCTGGCGTATATTCTCCATCTGTCAGTTAAATAGTTGCCGAAACATAAACGACAAATTCTATTCAACATCTTCAGGTTAACTGACTTCAAAGATCATACGTCATTCAATCATTGAATATTTCAGTACACGAACAGGCACAAATTGTCCGCGTTCCTCTTCCCGCTAGATATCTAGCATAAAATATCCTAAATGAACTGCAAATGTTTGAACGATTTTCCTTCGACTGGTTGTTTTTTTCTCTCTCTCTCTCTCTCTCTCAATGCAGCGGGTAATTTTGCGTAAGATTCACAAAAAGTGCTAGATGTCTAGCGCCTATAATGAAATGTCAATTTTTTTATATGAAGTTTAAAATGCCGCTAGTCATCTAGCGGGCAGTGGAATCCACCAATTATCTTCTATACGTCTGAACGTGACATTTTTCTTGTCACAGCTGTTTTACAACGTCTGACAGCAAACAATAATAAATTGAAGCGATGTCAGGCAATAGGTTTTTGTATTCCAATGGTTTTCTCACTAAAAAAAGATGACAGGAGTACTACTCGGTGAAAGCTAAAAACAACAACTATAACTTATGAACTGAATTGTTTATGAAATTTGAAGTTTTTACGTAAACGTCAGTTCATTTATTCCGTTTGACAGATTGGAGAAAATATACCAACAGAAATAAGCTGGGTAAAAATTCATATAACTTTACACAGGGGGAATTTTTTGTGCTTTTGTTTTAAGAAATTTTGTGTGCATAATACCCCATTCACACCGAGCCCAACTTTCGCAAAAACATTCGAACTTAATCGAACAGAGGTTGTCACATACATATTTCAGTTTTGAAAACATGTTGTTTGTTTCCACGAAAACACCACAAAAATTACTTCCAATCGTTGAATTGTTGAAACAAACACACCTTTTGCAATATTCATATAAATTAGAAGAATAGATGACCGAACAGAAGTCACAAATCACAATTTAATTATTGTTTGTTGTTTGATACGGATCGTTGTTAAATTCTCTACAATTTTATGAATTTATTTGTATATGATTATCAAATATTTAAGACAGAAGTTTCACGACTAGTGTCTCACAGCTGATTGAAACGTCAAACGTAAACTGATTGGTGTTCGGTGTGAATAGGATATGAGCAAACAAATTTAGGAAAATTTTGCAAGTTTTCGTCTACTTATTGATCATATCCGTCCGTCGAATATTTTGCAGTTAAAATTAAACTAATTAAATTTGTGAATAATGTCAAATTCAAAATATATACAGATTCGGTATTTTGAGTGAGCCACCCAATGGTTTAAACAACAAATTTACGGAATTTTATATTTACGCGAGGGAAACACGTAATAATAACTGTAATTTTTTTACTTTAATGAATCAAAAAAAATTACCATCCAAAATTCATTGAGCAAAAGTTCGTAATTCGACTTTTAATAAAGGGAACAGTCGGAAAAGCTACCGCTAGTAAAATGGTAAAGCACGGTAATAGAATTTGTTCACCGAGGAATTTTTCATTTTCTATGTCCCTTAAACATTTGACAATTCGATCTGCATTACTTTATAGGAAAATATATTTCTTACGTTCAGAGGAAATCAACGTAAGTAAGACGACTTAAGTGGACTAGATTGGTGTAAACTGAACACAAAAACAGGATTGGAACGTCACTTTTCCTACGTCAGCCATATATCCGAACTGTCAACATAGTACTCAGTAACGAATTTCTTGAATAGATTGGTCGGCTACCCTCTATAAACGTCAACTGAAATAGCTGTGACCGATCTAGGCTAATCAAAACTGGGACACATGCAGTCAGCCAGCTGTCAGACATTCTAAACTAGATACATTGTTTTTATATTTTTCAAAGTGATGATTGATGACATATTTGCAATTCTGACATCAGCAAAATGTTTAAAATGCTATTTTTATAGTCACACCGCGTCTGGGTCGAATAAATCAATTTTCGACTAGTATTTGGGGCACCTGGTTGTTGTAACGTAATGTGTTGCCAATTCGAAAAAAGCAATCCTCTTTAATAAAATTTGACGACCAATTACGTCTGGTTGTTTGCTTTTCAATGCAGATGTGATGTGTCACTCTTTCAAGTTCAAAAGTAAATAACAATTTTAGCTCGCCTTCAACTTAAACTCAAATTGATTCAACTTAAAGTTGCTGAAACTTTAAGTACTTAAAAAAAGAAGTAGGCCTACATAAGACATCAAAAGAGAGACAATTTCTTGAGTGCGTCTTGTTTATCCCTCAAGCAGGCTTTAAAACTATTTGTAGGTCGCGAATCATGGATTAGTGGCCCTCCTCCGAGACGACAAGGTTACCATCATTAACTACAACTGCACTTGACAATAACAGAAAATCCATCTCAAGTGTATGACATACTCAAGACTTGTCATTTGCATCCTTTGTACGGAATCTCCAAGCGGCATAGTTGATTATTTTTTTTTTTCTAACATAAATCGTGAATCCCTAAAGCTAAAGCAAAAAAGAACACATTTAAAGACAAGAGCGAGAGGAGACGAGGAAAGAAAACCTTCATCGACATTATTATGTCGCAGCTCGTATACACTTCATTTGCGTAAGCCATGCCTCGTATAACATTATTATTCCGTTTAAGTACTTGAAAATCACAACAAACCCTATCCCCAGGACGCATCATTCATCCTCACCACTCAATCCATTTCTAGACTTGCAGCAGCACCCCATCCCCATCCCCTTGTTCGCTCTTTCATACTCATACAACAATTTTTGATCAACAGTTTTTTCCCCCATTTTTTTGTCGGTGTTGGTGGGTGGTTTTGTAGCTGTGTACGATTTTTCGCATATTTCCTTTATGTTGTAGCGGTTGGACGGGGTTGGAATTTTGGGTGGTAGTGGCAACACGCAACAATTCTATTCCATCAAACCAGCAACTACCCCTTGCGGTCCGAACACGTATTCATTGACGTTTCTTTTTTTTTGTTCGGTGGCCCTCTGGGAGGGCATGGTGAGTGTGACGCTGCTGTGAGGAAGGATTTGCAAACGACTGCTTTTATTGAAATTGAACGGATAGGGGATGCGAATAAGTGAACGAATATTGAATGGAAATGAATTCACGTCTTACTCGAGCGAAAATGTTTTCTTTGGGATGCGTTCGTATATTCGTATATCGTATGGCAAAGTGGTTCGTCGTGCGAGTATTACGAGGGAATATGTGCACAAGGATGTTGGTCTCGTTTTCTTGTTTTTTCGGATTAACCTAACATATTTGAGGAATAAAATTGTTTTCCTGAAATTTTCCTAATGGAATGCAGGGCAATCGACGCGACGTGTATCTTGACAGCACGATGACGATGAGGTGCGACGAGCACACATTTGGAGGTTAGTTTTATTGGTTTCAATTTATATTAAGTCGCTATAAAAAGACGGGAGTGCCATTAGACTAGGCTTAGCTTATTAGGATACATGCAGGAACTGTGAGGACGTACAAGTAGTGAAAGACATGTCACACCTTCTCTGTGAATGTCAAGCAATTGCTCGGAGTAGATGGGAGCACCTCGCCACGTACCTACTTCTTTAAGAACTTGGTTGCTTAAACAGTGTTGAGACTTAAATTCTGTAGGGAAATTGAATTTTTGGTTTCAACCTAACCTAACTTAAGTAGGGTAAAGGCACTAGAATCCGGACAGTTAACGTATTTGGTAACTTTGACTTCCAACAGTTTTGTCACTATTAAAGCTACCGCAAAAAGTTAATATATTTGTTAAAGTGACGATATTTGTTAATAATAATAGACTAACATTTTTTTCAACTGTTACGTTCTGAATATTTATAAAAAATAAATTCAAAAAAGTTCGATTTACACTAGTATCCGGACAGCAGAATTTAATTTCCGGACACTTTTTTTTTAGTATCCGGACACAAAGTTTTATATGAAGAATCAGCCATTTTTGCCTTTATTTAACAAAATAAGACGATTTTATTTTTTTTAAATATATGTACTTTAATTTATTATATGTATATATATGTTCCTATTCAGTACATATACTCCGAGTCTTCCTTGGAACCCTCAGTTTAGCATGCACGGTGATATTCAGTTTTAAAGTTGTTTGTGGCTTGTTCGACAATTTTGAAGCTTCGAGATTGACATCAACTTCAACATTTCATAATTGTTCTGACAGTGCCTCAATAACCAGGGTTAAATGCGACTTGTGCTTTTCTATCTATCTGCAACCGGTTGTGACTTGTGAGGACAATTGGCGACATATTCAAAAAAATGTTCGCTTTTAATCCAACCGTTTTTGCTTCTTCCCAAAAACCATGATTTTGGCATGCTGTCAACGATGTCTTTTGGCGGACGCTTGTATGGAAACACCACCATAGATTTAAAAAGGGTTCCGTCTGCTGAAAAAAACAATTAGCACCGGTAGCGTCTCTTTTTTCATTTGCAGCAGCAATTTGGTTACTTTTTTGTAACCGTTGGGGCTATGTTTTTGACAGTTTTTGAACAGAGGCAATAACTGCTTTCGTCACGATTTAAAACGATCGTTTTTGAAAGGTGTTTTTCTTCTTGATTCACTGAACAATCCGTTCCTCCTCCTCATTTGTCAAAATTTTGTTCTTTTTTAACCGGTCATGTAATGTTATATAGCCTTATATCATCTAAGGCCTTAGCTATACTTTCTGCATTCATTGTTTAAAAAAGAACTTAAAAAAATGCCTTTATAGGATAACTTGAACTAAAAACCGAAAGTTGCATGCAAGAAAAAAAGTTGTCCGGAAACTGAAACTGTAGCATTTTCAGTATCCGGACACACTGTCCGGATACTGAAAATGCTCTTCAATTTTAGTTTTAGTATCCGGACACTAAAAATTAGGCCAACAAAATAATTTTATTCTCTATTTTTATTTAAATTATGAAAGTGGGTTCTATTTAAAGGAAAACAAAGTATTTTCCAAAAGAATAAGTTAAAAAATACTCTTTGAATAACTAACTTTTTGGAAATGCTCGCACTATTTTTTTGGTATGCAAAATGACAAAACAACCACAATCTCGGAGCTCAGCCACAACAATGCCGATTAACTTTTCCATTATGCAGATGATTGATTTGAAACTTTGCATATATATGAGTGACACATAAAGGATTGTATTATTGTTGATATTTGAGACTATTTATGTGTGATGTACCTATTTTTCTCAAATAAAAAACATAGTGTCCGGAGACTAACACTGTCCGGATACTAGTGCCTTTACCCTAGCTAGACTGGTGCGAGTTCGAAAAAAAGTAGTAGATTATAAAACGTGTAATAGAGATTTGACACAAGCAGAATCAGAATCATTCGGCCTATTAATAAGTCAAATGCAATCGGCAGCAAGAGGCGAAAACCAGTGACATCGATGTCAGAAAGACAACAATTCAGGGAGAACCAACAATTTTGTTGGAAGAAAATAAGCCTGATGAATGCAAGCTCAGCTTTTTTTTGGTTTATCATTTATAAACTTGCATTCGAAAGCATTTATAAAGACCGTCTTGGAACTGTCAAAATCTGTAGCATTTGTCAAGTTGACAGACTTTGACAGACCTATATTATTTGCGATAATAAATGCAGAAAAAGCAATCAATAGACACGTTTATTAAATAGAAAAGCTAGTTTTTAACGTCAAATTTTATAAACGTCAAACGTGCTTCATTTCCCTGCCGAGAGAGATCGCTTAGCTGTACTTTAAGGTTATAAGTGACGCTTTTTAAAAAAATTCATTTGGAAATGTGTTTAGACAAAGATATGGGCTGTCAATCTGTCATGCGACTTCTTAAACTTCTGTGAAACTTGCAAGGGCAGAATTTTTCAAAAACGTGCGCAATTATTATGACACTGACATCAAAAAGCTGTCACTATGGTTAGTTTGAAAATAGTTCAACAGACGCGGAAAAAATGGTTTTATGAAAATATGTGCTATCAACAAGCTTACTCACGCTTGGAATCTTTTCCCGTAAGTTCGTCAGCACAGTTTTTTTTAAAGGAAGGGGTAACTTTCTTTTGATGCCACAAATCTCCAAGGAGTTCCATGCTGCGTTCGCAATCCAGCAAAGCATTATCTTGAGCTCAGAATCTCTCCACAAGCTTCGTTTTTTTTCGGTTAGACTGAAAACGGGCATATAATAAAAGGACGTTTCGATCCCAACTTGATGCACTAACTGGAGAATCGTACCGTTCCAGGTGCACTCCAGACCTAAGTAGCTAAGTAGGTACTCGTTATCCAATCCATATAATTTTGTATTTATGGAACGACGCTCAGTGCAAGGACAAGAATACTAGATCCCTTCCTTTGTCTGAGAAGAAAAGAACTTTGAAAAAAAAACTTTCCGTAATTAAACTTTAGTGCGCACCGGAAACAGGAGCGTTGGCCTTCCAGAATATTGTCACGCCAGACTTCCAATTTCCAAAGGCCTTTGGCGGCTCCATAGAACTTTATTTCCACCCCCGTTGCAGGACACCTATCTCTCTATAGGTTTGTATCCATTACACAAGCTTTTAGTGCATATTCCTATTCCATATTTCGGTTACACAATGACGAACAGCAGTGTGGCGTGTGGGTATAGGATATTTTGTTATTTTCCGCATTTCACTTCATTCACTTTATTCACTTGATTCACACTGTGAAGGACGACAGCGGCGCGCAGCACGAGAATGAGCAAAGAGGAACTTCATTGTAATTCACTTTAATGCGTTTCATTGTTGATGGCACGTGTCGGGCTTTATTAGTTCGGTTCGGCGTTTTTGTCCTGTTTTCGAAATGGGCACGAACCAGTGTTCGTCGTTCGCAGTCGCACCCCCATATTCAGCACCAGAGATGCATGCTAAACGTGTGTCACGTTTCGTTGATGTCTCAGTCGGCATCTCTCACTCTGGCTCATCATCTTCAATCAATGTCCCGGGCAAGGGGGTCCTTTAGTTTCGTTTTTGTTAACTCGCGTTGGCTGGCAGGAACGCAAAAATTGGGGTGGGGGGCTGGCGGAGGACGAACGGCTTTTCATCGCTGAATAGTAGTCGCCCTGGTTATGTTCACCGAGCATGACAATGAAACGGGAAACAAGGATGAGGCGGTGTGTGCTCCTCATTTACAATGCTGACGCCTTGGTTTTTATCATGTAATTATCTTTTATGATGCTAGTCCGCAATGAGCGTAAGTAATTAAATTAGCAGCGTAACAAAGGGGAGAGTAGTATAGGTGTACACGCTCAAGTGTATGTAAATTATTTTCGAACAATTTTGCCATTTTCTTTGTTACGAGTCGATTTGGGGAAATAGTAAAAAGTATTTTCGATTTCCTTGTGCGAAGGAGTTTATTGTTATGCAAAACCAAGCGAAGATGTTTATTTGTATTGCAATGCGGCGTGTTCCGAGTCAATGCGTCTGTTGTTGTATGGATTTGCATTGCATTCATATGAATTGGTTAAGTGAGCTTATGTGCTCTTTTCAAATGGCATTGCTTCATTAGATTTATTCAGTAGTATATTACTATAATGATGAAGGGAGTTTTGTGTTTTTGTCTGACAGGAATACCTAACTTTTATAAAGAAAATGATATTCTTCACATGTTTTCTTCATGTCTATAACTTGACGCACTTCATCAAATAGTAGGTACTAAAAATTCGAATATACGACTACCTACCTATCTGTCATTTTTCATCAGCTGATAGTTTGCTACACTTTCGGACAATCTGCTGAACTTTTTTTGCAATCCGCTTCATTTTGTAATATACCAGCGTTCGCATTATGATTTAGAATCATATGGGATATGACTAGCTGTCAAAATACACTGTGTTATGACTTTTACTTAGACTGCGCTCAATAAATGTAGGTATTGTGAGTTCATAGAGTGCGCTCTGATCATGCTCTAAATGGAAAAAAAATAAAAAATAAAAACAATAACATTATACACGAAGCCTTTTATGGCAGTTCACGCTCTGCTCTGAACAGCACAGGAAATACGTATAGGTAACATATACAATTTGTCGCTTACCTCACTCCTTTTCTTGTTGGATCGTTAAACTTATGCTCATACATTACCTACTATTGAACACATATACGATACACAATAGTATAAACATTTTTTGACAAAAGATAAAGATTATGAAAAGAGTCAAAATAATAAGGCAGCTCGTAAATTAATAAATTTATGAACGAACACCCCTCGGAAATGTCATTGCGCTTTTCGCGTGAATCAACTGCCAAGTCTCTTGTCAAACTCAGCTGTTCTTAGACTTCCCAAACTTATCAAACCGTGAGTGGAGTTCAAACCATTTCGTTTAAACTTAAATAAAAAAAATAAATATTTATTTAAATAAATTCTTACCATCATTGCTACAACTCTAAATGAAAAACAATTTATATGACCGCTTGTCACAGTTTGGCATTTGAAAATTTGCGTAATTTTTCGTAGTCGATTTTTGAGTCAAATTGATCACAAAATCTGACAGTTTATTTACGAGGTGGTTAACTTCTGCAGTTTACGCAGTTTATGAGGTTTTACATATACAAAAGTGCTAAAAACATTTTAACCAAAGTTGGAAATTAAATGCTATTGAATGAAGCTTAAATATAGAAGTTAAGACTCTAACAGAAAAATAAACTAACATTAACACCAAAATATTTCAAGTTAAAACAACGAGTATCGAGTAACAGGTTTTCGTTAAACTTGACGAAATTAAGTGTTTCTTTTAAAAATGGATTGCACTCACTTTGTATTCACATCACCATATACGTCCAGGTGTCTCATCGGTCATTTGCTAAGTTGAACTTTCTCAGAAACACATGTTGACATAACCTCTCCTTCATTCCGCTCACATTCATTCTGCGGCACATTCAAAAACTTCGTTGTCTTAAGTCGACTAGATTGATCTGAAGTAGATGTAACCTGAACGCAAAAACTAAATTGGTCGGGAACGTCACTTAATACGTCAGCCATATATGCGAACTGTCAACTTAGTACTCAGTCACGAATTTCTTGACTTGATTCGTCGGCTATCCCTCCATAAATGTCAACTAAGACTGCTGCCCATGTGACTTATCTAGGCCAATCAAAACTGACACACATCAAGTCAGTCATCTATCAGAATTTTTATACTAGTGCCTACCGTTTTCTTTTTGACAGCCGACACTGGAAACGGAATACGGGAATGATATAAGAAAATGGGATTGAAATCCATAGTCAATCGTCATGCTGATTATCTTCGGACCGGTTACGCTTACTTAACAGACTAGTATTTCTGCTTAGGGTACCCACGCCTAGATGGCGCTTACACTAATCATAGAACAAAATGTCCGAAACTGATATTCTGAGAGCTAAAAGCTATTTCCGCAAACAATGGTAGTTATTCGCAATAGCATATACGTAATCGCGTTTTGAATTCATATCATGAGATGAATTTCATTTGATCTAGATAAATTTCGGTCCGTAGCTCAGCTTTTGGATGCACCAGAAAGCTGATTGAAATATTTGTTGGTTCCCTTAAGTATTATTTTCTTCGTTGTGAAGCTGTTGATAGCGTCAACTAAATTCAACACATTTTTTAGCTAATAATTCAACAAAACAACTCATTAAGGAACACAACTAGCAATTGAATAAGTTATGTCAGAAGTCGGTGAAAAAGTTACATGTTACATTTGTCTAACCAAAACTAAACTTGACAGATGGATACTTTTAAAAATATATTCTGACGACCCCGCGATTATATCAATTTAGAATTGTTTCTGTTTCTGCTCGATATTCGTTTAAATTTCGTCAACTTTTTCAATTAAATCTAAAATGCAACAGCCGCGATGAATCAAATCTAAACCGAAAAGTTTCCTTTTCAGCGGCACATCCGTGCTCAACTCAACTTTATCGCCGTGACAGTTATAACCAATTTATCAGTAATCGAATCAACATTAGGTGCCTTCCACATCGACTGAATACAACTCACTTGTCATCGATGTATGACACTTGTTGCACACAACATGTCCTATATCAATTTTCATTACCCCGCACATCGAAGGACATGGTTGATAAACGAAGGGGAGAGCTCCTCCCCCCCCATTCGGCGATCAAATTGCATTTAAGGAAAATTAAATATGCGCATAATATCTCCATTAAAAAAAAAGGGACACACCAATTTCACCATAACAAAGAGCCATGCGGCGATGACGAACGACGACAATGACGGCCGTCTGCAAATGAACGATGACATCAACAGGCTGTACTAGCAGCACCCTAATCCCATACCACACAAATACATCATGTGCTTGTACCATTACCGTACATAGTATACTCTTATACACTTGTCCAGGTTCGACAAAAGGGATGCCCGGATTCCGCAGTCATCCTTAATTATTTGAAGCATTTTTCCATTACAACAAGACGTCAGATGTATTTAGCAAAATGACTGATGAATGGTTAATGAGTCTTGAGACCATGATAGGTTTTATTCTGTTTTTGGGTGTGGGCATCCCTCAAAATGATGTCGCATGCCGGGTTTGTGATGAGTGTGATGATGAGGACTCAAATTTCATTTGCGTTAATGCGTTCGTTTTTTTTTTGTTTGTGTGCCTCTTGTAAATGAGCCTTCCCGCAATCTTATGCGTTTCCATTAGAGAGAATTCGAATGATGAATGCAATTTCTGGCAAATACACAAATATCCCGGTAGCCATGCTCCAGAAAAGGTTTTCCTATACATTCAACAAAAGACTGTTTTATTGTGCAGAATGAATAATAATACTGTTGACGTGTATAAAGGGACTGGGCGGTGTGTACCTATACATTTATGTTAACAGTGCGGTGCTTTCAAAAGAACATGTACTGAAAGACCGTGAAACATGTCACGTAAGACGTGTGGTAAGTGCTTTCGATTGGAAAATGCATTTAGAAGGGAAGTGAAAAGCATCAAAAAATAGGAATGGGATGAGTAGGAGTTCGTTTTTGGTGTGGGTTTCATTGTTCGTCATTGAAATTCTTTAAATATCGGTTGCATTTGTTCGATAAATGTCAAATTTATTCACATGTTGGTGGCATGTTGTCTAACTTTTGTACTCGTCCTTTATGTGCTCCTAATCTAAACCGATTTCAAAGGTAGATATGTAGTGAAGACTATTTCTAGAGTCGACCTAAGCACATCTTTACTCTAGATGTCGCTTAAGGGTGAAATGCATCCTTATCTAACAAGCTGTGAAGGGATCGCTTAATAAATTGTTTAAGAAGAGTAGGCGGAACAGCCAGGCCAAGGGAAGTACCTCTACACCACTGAAGACGTTAAAAAGCCCTTTCTGGCAGCAGGGGCCTTTGTAAACGGTTCTAGTTGTGCCAAATACCTTCGTCTGCCCCATCCACTTTTACAATCGTTACCAACCAGCAACCGGCAAGTCTTTATGTCAAAGCCGTCCCAGGGTTTGTCATAAGCTTTTAACAAAGCCCGTGACGTTGCACTGCACACAACAGTACCGGGATAGTTGGCATATTGGTTCAATGCGGGGGTTTCACTGAGAGTACACTGAGATATAACGATTGACAAGACTGATTCTTCGATTTATTGATGCAAGTTATTAGTGAAGCCTTGGTTCTTTTAGTGTCCAGGCTTGGCCTAGATGTTTCCATCTATGACTTGCTTTAACTGTTGCGTCCGCGTGAATGAGTTGTTTAGCGTAGGACAGCGGTGCATGCACGTTGTGCAGATGCAGATGCAACGCCGGAGGAGCCTATTCTTGCTGCACAGTTCCTCGGGATATCAAAATATCCCCGGAACCCAGCAAAGGGTGAGGCTGTACTGTTTAGCTATCTCGTTGAGAGATACGCTGCAATTTTCCACCGCTTTAGATCTTAATTCGCTGGATATTAGGGATCAAATGGTAACCAGCCCTCTGTGATACTGTATTAATCGACAGCCACGCTGTGGCTTGACGAATGGCTAGGATTTTGGCTTTAAAGACACTACAGGAGCGAGAAGGAAAAGCCCAGGTGCAGTTCTTCTGAAAAGACCTCGGCTCCGACTCCAACTGCTGTTTTGGACCGTCCGTGAATATTGACAGTGCTCCTTCGTGTAGGACATTCAGTGAGTTCCATTGGGATCGGTCCTGCATTTCAATTGTGAAAACTTCTTTGAAGGATGGTAATCAGTAGGTAAGGGGCTTGTCGTCCCGAGAATGCTGCCATGACCAGTTGATTGTTCTCTCCAGTGCCTCGCCCTTCCCTTAGTTTGCGGCGTATTCCTTACTGACGATGTCTAGAATAAGAATGTTAAGCATTGTTTGTAGAGCGGCGGTGGGAGAAGTCTTTTACTACGTCGAAGTTATGTCAGTCCATCGTTACGTTTGTCCTCTCTTGAAGTCGTAAGCGTTTGTAGATCGATCTAGAATTCCTAGGCTTTTTCAGGACTTTGTGAATATTTGGTCGATCGGTAGTTTGTACTCCACACCACACTGATAATGAAAGGAGCTGTTTGGAAAAAAGCGCTAAACATTCGGACAGTCGATAGCTATTGACATTAAGGACCAGGAGACTTCATTCTTCTCTATAGTTTCCGCAGTTCAAAGTGTCCCGTTTCTCGTTGAGAGAGTACACAAAGGACAAAGCTGAAGCAAAATTCGTCGGTCAACATTTTATCCGTGGCAAACAGTCATGTTGGAATATCCGCACTATAGTTATTTTTAGTTTTATGCTTGCTTTTTAGCTGACAATGTAGTTACACATCTGACGATTCAATTGATACCAAACTTTAAAATATATATCTACTGTTTTCTTTATTTTGGACTTTTTATCTAGGAGCTCTTTTTGCACAACCAATCTGACAGATGAATCAAATGTCAAATCCAATACCGCACTATACCCTCTTTTTTTGGTGCGAAAACAAAAACTCCACTCTTTATTTTAGGATGCTATTTTTTATTAAATTAATTTTAGTGAATACAATGTGCACAATATGGCTATCGGCGACTAGCTCACGGTTGCAAAGAAAAGCAGCACAATCATCGACTTATTATTTAGTATGAGTACAAAGGCGACGTTGGTTTCATGGCAAAAAATAACAAAAGCAATTACAATCAACTTCGTTTGGTGGGACTGCCCTCTAGTGTTAAATATGAACTAAGGGTCGGATCGCACCGAACAAGTTGCTATAATATTTAATGAATACTTAGTGTTGATAGTGATTTTAGATGTTTGATTTAAACCCCCTCACTTTGATTTGGTCTGTTGGAATAATGATAGGATTTGACTGTCATGCGCCCAAGTTCAACTGAGATCACTTTGCCTGACAGAAGATGGTTGGCCGTCTCTACCATTTACCAATTTTAAGGATTCATTACCTACGTATAAAGCTTTCAGTCACCTCTCTAAGAAGTCTGCGGTACAGTACTGCAGTACCGCACCCGTGAGCGAGCCACTGAATTTTATGGATTTCTGAAGCAAAACAAATACAGTCGACTCCCTCAAAGTCGAATTTTCATGGGAGATTAATGGGATTTCTTGAAAAATTCGAGTTAGAGGGATTTACTGTATTTTTTTGCGAATTTATTTAGGGTAAGAAATAGGAAAGTAGGTACATTTTTAACAAACCCCATCACTCTGACTAAAACAACAACACAAGTGTTGCGCACCTACAAATGCTGCGCATTTTATTTTATAAGCAGAATATGTATGTAGATACATATCTAAATGCATAAACATATTGTACATAAATTATATGTAGAAACACAACGTATCGTCGCAACGCAACGCTGAAGGGAGATCTTTTTTTTTGATTTTGTTTTCTTCGAACGAAAAATTCAATTTAGAGGAATATTGTAATAAGTCAAGAATCAGAAGAATATGTTCGAGTTAGAGGGATTTTCGACTTAGAGGATGACTTTTCTATGCAAAATTGAAGGGAATGCAAAAATTGGGTCGAAAAATTCGAGTTAAAGGAGGTTCGACTTAGAGGGTTTCGACTGTGAAGTCACTTAGTACTCAATCACGGATGCGGTAATTTAACCCATGGTCGTGGTCTACAACGTTGATTGATAGATTTACTTTTTGGTAGTGAACCCCAGTAGAGCTGCACTTGCGCTGACACGCCGACAGTGCTCCCACTTGTGCTCAGCACTTGATGATGGATATCAGCTTGAGTGGAGGTTAAAACAGATGCGTAATAAATATTTCTGCTGATGTCATACTAATAGTCCCTAAAGTCAACAAAATTTGAAGAAATCTTGCATAAATCTGCCGTGTACGAAAAATCCACACTCTTACGGCATATTCGGACCTTATATCTTCGCAAATTAAACCGTCGCCACCATCACAGCCAATAGATTATTTAAATAATTTAGTATGGCCTAAGATTGAAGAGTCAGCTCCGACTAAGAGTCACAAAAGTAGTCAAAAAACCGCATTACTACACGACAACGATGGAGATTTGAGCTGGGCTCATAATAATCATTAAGAATAATAACGCTACGCTAATGATTCAGAATCACAACTTGCACCACAAGTATAAGGGTAAACGTCACGCCAAATTTCAGAAAAGATACAGAAAGCCCGAGTGAATATTTGTCAGAAATAGTGCATTCAATTGTTATAGATAGAGTTGTTAGTAGTACAATCTTAAAAATGGTGGTTGGAATTGGAATATAACTTTAAAATATATTTATATTTAATATTCTCCGACTTGCTGTCGGTACACAAAAATGCAACCATCTTTAACTAACCTACTTCCCATTTTGTCATACCACCCCCGTCTCTTTATTAAGGTCCTTTCTGGAAATCCAATTTAGATTGGAGTCCCCGAAATTGAATCATGAACAACTGCTCATATATACGAAATACGAGTACGGCATACAATATTTGTTTCGCCTACTTTCGGTACACTATCCGAAAGTAGTCAATATCTGCAGGTCGCATTCGATATATAATAAAACAATCAACCCCCCTGACACATTGAACTTCAAACAGAAACGATCTCTATCTGTGCCAAAGCAAACACATTTCGTTCATCCAAATATGTCTGTCAAACACCCATGCACCCACTCGGGTATCGTTTTCTCGATATCTGTACCTTCATCTCCCAATTTCCACAATAAATATAATTGAGAAAGAATCTCAAATGTATCTAGGTACGCCAGCAGCTAGAGAAACATAGAGCAGAGAACTCCTCTCAAAGGATGCACAGGCACACATAGTCATAGTCAATACTTTTCATCTGTTTGTAGTTGAAGTTATCGCTTATGCTCCTTATTTTCCCTGTCCCATACCATCATCGTCGTCGTCATTATTGTCATCATCATCATCATCGTTGTTGTTGTTATCATCGTGATCCGTTTCAAGGGTGAAATTAAGTACTCATCCGTGACTAACGTCTCCTGAGCACAGATTGTTAACAATCGAAATCCATTCCCATTCATGGAAACCTCAAACTGGGTGTGGGTGGTGGACGATGTGTGGAGCGGAGGGTGGCGGTTACACTGGATAAAACTGATTACTTTCTAATGTTGATTTACCCTCGGGTTCTTAAAGTCGTACACACAGTGCGAATGGTGAACTCGTTCACTCTCTCTGCATGAGGTGGATGTGTGTGATTTTTATCGATGGGTATATTGCAAGGACATACATAGTTTGGACCTATACCCAGTTCATTCAGTGGCATAAAGTAATGGAGACACGCATCACGGAGACTATATGTACAAGGAGGTGGGCAAAAAAATAAAATAAAGTCACACCACAAATCACTGGGATGAGGGATTGCTAAAATATTATTATTGATTGGATCCATCAAACCGTGACGACACTGTGAAATTGAACGAAGCGAGCGCAATGCACCCCAAGGCATAAAAGTGACACAGTAAACGAGGTTTTTGTTCATATTTATGCATAGGTACATGTAGTCGTACATACGTTCATAAATGTGGGTTGAAAATTTGTAATAAAGTCGGTCACTAATATATAAACTTGGTAAGTAGAACGGATTACATGATCTGAGAAATTGCCTCTATGATTTTCAATGAACATGAACAGTGTGGCGTAGAAGAGAGATTCATTACTGTTCAGAAAATCAAATCAATAAAACACAGCCTGGAGTGTGGCATGGGGTCAGATTCAATAACCGACATTTTTACCTCCTTTCTTAATAAAATATACTGCGCAGAGGATTAAAGGCGCAAACTCATAATAATCATAACATAACAAATGGATAGATATAATAAACGCTGGGCTATGAGTGGTGACGCAGTAGCAACGCATATGCTAACCTAAGTGCGACAGATGGAGCAGGTTTGATTTCATAGGTTTTGGCCGGTTCGAACCCACAAAATTGATACATCAACGCTGACGTATTCAACGGAAAAAAATTTGACACATATCCGCTGCGCACATAGTTTTTTACACAAAAATTCCATAGACAAAATGGGCACATTCAAACATCTAGTTTATATTAAGTCGACTAGATTGGTCTGGAATAGTAAACTGAACGTAAAAACTAGATTGTTCGGTAACGTCACTTTTCCTACGTCAGCCACATATGCGAATTGTCAACTTAGTACTCAATCTTGACTTGATTCGTCGGCTACCTCTTCTTAAACGTCAACTGAAACAGCTGTTCAAGTGACCCATCTAGGCCAATCAATAATTCATCTGTTATGCTTCCGACATGTACGATGTACCTCGCTTATGACTTATGCGTCACCTTCCATATGCACGCTGTTAGTAATCTGTCAGTTTCATAAGTTACCGCAACGAATACGGAAGATTTCAACAAATTGTTCCTTAACTTTTTAAAAATTCTTACGCATTTTACTCAATTGTCGTTCCTCAACTCGAGAAATTCGTAAAAGAGAGCAGCTTCGAGAGAGCAAGATATTTCCCCTCTCTCTAGTTTTTACTCAAAAAATTTCTTTGCTTAAGAATTGAAACAACTGTCAGTCGCCTGACAATTGACAACTGATTTGAATTTGTTGTTCTATTTGGCATTTGGGTTTTATGAGCTATCTGTCATTTTTCACAGGTTACTACAAACTTTTGCGTAAGTTTCTCTAAGAGAGAATTCATCCCGTCCACTCCACTGACATTTTGACAGTCTTTTCTATTTTTACTACAAAAGTAAAGGAACAGGCCTATTCATTAGTGAAAACATGAAGGGAATTGTCACAATCTTTGAACGAATTAAGACAAATCACAGCCATTGCTGGGAATATTAAAATGCCGATGACAGTCCAATCAATCCCAATACATTCATTGGACGCATTCGAAAGTTAAGTGGTCCCAAATTGACTATTTTTTATTCGTCTAGATGGTCTTATGAACGCGAATGACTCGATAGCTATTTTAGACTTTTACCAATTCACAATATTGTTTCTTAATTTAGAAGTTTGTTAACTTGCGCGAGCGAATGCGAAACAGCGCAACGCTAAACAGAACGACGGAAGCCATTCTGGTTCAACGCCAAAACAGTAAACGCATATCCATACTGAGAGTCTTTTGTGTGTCCTTTCAAATCTCATTAAAACCTTTATCAATACGTCAGACATGAAAATCAACATAATCGGCCCAGTTGAAGTATCATTATTGAAAAAAGAAAATCTGTTCCTTCCCCTGTCCACCATAGACTTTGCGCTTAAATACGAGCAAAAGTAAAAAATAAAACCCATTGAAGGTCAATCAATATCTTGAATAAAATGACTATGCCCGCCAGAATATAATACACTCATGTTCGTGTTTTTCTTTCATTTTCAGAGATCCACCAATCTTACAAGCGCACAATAACACAGACATCATCCTGCGGCTGCCGATGGGAAAAAGGATCAAAGACATTCGATGGCTTTCGGTTTGGTGCCGAAGATTTACGGTGAGTGAAGGCAACCAATGCAAATTGGAATTAGATTTATCTTCATACATACATATACATATTGTGTATTTATAGCAGAGAGGTTTGCTGATTACGTTATTCCCTTGGGGTGTGTACAGGGCTGTGAGTGGCAACTTCCTTTTGCAGATATTAATTTTTTCGCCTCTTCAATTTTTGTAATCCGCTCCTTGACCATGCGTTGGAAATGTATTTTATTAGTGTCCTTTGTAGTCCTTCAATTAAAGTTTGTTCCGAACTTTGAATTATATGGACGTTTGAAACTGGAGTTTATAAGATCTGCCAGCATTAGTGATATGTGTCAGCTGTCAATTTTCATACGAGTGACAGTTGTTTTAATTCTTAAGCAAAGAAATTTGTTGAGTTAAAACTAGTAAGAGGGGAAATATCTTGCCCTCTCGAAGCCGCTCTCTTTTACGAATTTTTCGAGTTAAGCAACGACAATTGAGTAAAATGCGTAAGAATTCGTAAAAAGGAACAGACTTTTAGTTAAAATCTAGCCGACTACAGTTTTGAACGTGTCCATTGTCTCAATTTTTGACAGAATCCGTCATTTTCCTCGAATTTACTAATAAACAAAATGCTGTCAATCAGCTGTCAGTCGTGCGGAGGAATGTGACTTCAAGTGCGTTGTACAGAGTGGCCTGATAAACTTATGAGACATATATGTAGGTATTTATGAGGATTTACTGTTATATTAAATTTTTTTTTCTCAGACTTTTACTCAGGCAGTCAGTCATTGTAAAGAATCAAGTTTTTTAAGGTCGACTATAGATTTAGCTGGGCTAGATGTTATAGGAAAGTAAGAACTGAATTGAATGCTTGACTTAAAGGCTCTCCCAAACCCACGCGGCTTATTCGCAGCGATGGCGAAACTTTCGCATGTTAAATTACATAAACATGGCAGTATATGAGAATACCCATACTCACGCGATCAAGTCAGTGCGACGGCAATTAAAGTGCAGCGATTTTTTTTTTATTCCCTGTTGGCAGCGTTTTTGTCGTTGTCGCGGTCTAGGTAGCTGTGCGTATCTGTCATTTTTCTTTATTTTCCTGCGATGGCATACACTGAAAAACTGATTGAGCTGGTAACTGACGCGACGCTTCGTTCTGGGCACTGGCAGGCTTGCGAATTTCCCTGTCGCATTCAAAGTCGAAATTGTCGTCGTCGCTGTCGCTGCGAAAAAGTCGCGTGGGTTTGGGAGAGCCTTAAATTGTCGACTACCCCACGATAAACGTCAACTAATAAAAACATATTCAGAGAATCAGAGCACTGATGTACTTAATAAGCTAAAATGTTGTTTATTTTTAACAGTTCAGGATCTGATCTGAACGTTGTACCAAAATTGTTGAAAAAGTCCGTGTTTGCTTGGGAGTTTTAGCAAATTCGGTGGGTTGTTTTTATAAATGAAACGGGATTTTGCAGGTACTTCTTGATTGTAGTCGTAGAGCAATCGTATTGACAGTCTTAGGGTTGTCCATCAGATGCCTTGTTAGTAGAAATAATAGCATTTTCTTGATTAAGAATTAAGATTACTACCTGATTTGAAATATCAGTTCCAGAAGTGTATGTCACACCGACTGTCCCACTTTTTTGTGGTTTTGCCGTTTTCGATTTTGCCCGCTCTGAGTTGGCTGGTGAAAGTTTGGGATGTTCCCTTTAAATTTATGTACAGAAACTGAGCCAAGCTCTTTTATTTATAAAATTATTTGTTCGTCCCTTTATTTATCCTTAAGTGATTTGTAGTTTCCACTGCCGGTTCCGGATGAGTAGTATTCCTAAATGTTTGCTGATTGTTCCGTCAATTGTCTTCAGCATTTGCTGTGACCTTAAGTTGGATCAAAACAATAAGACACCTTAAGCTGCAGTAGTGAACAACTGAATCTGTTGCTTCAACCTATAAGTGAATTCTAAATTACTCAATACCCATTTGACATTTTGCATTATGGTTGCTGTCTTTCTGATACAGCGCTTCCATTGTGAACACCCATCCTCCTGATGAGAGTATTCCATGCCCGAACTGAATTCAGCCATCACTGTGAGACTCATTAAATTGCTCCCCAAGGGGAGAGCATACACCGTATACAAACAGAAGTATGCGCGCGCAATCCCCAACTGCCTGTTTTGCCTCCCACGCCACCCACATCACCCATCAGCGGTCATATACCCTGCCAACCACCTTTGTCAAAAAAGCACGCACACACATACACACGCAAGCATACGAAACTCCACCGATGGGAATGCACCCAAAGAGAATTTTAAGTACATAAGGCGCTTAGCAGTAACCTCTATTCAAAACCAGGTTTACATTTACCAAAGGACTAAAGTTTTTCGAGAAGAGGGCAAAAAAAAAATACAATTTCTTCAAACAAGGACTTGCTTAACATTGTCCTTTTAGGCTTTGGAGCAAAGGTAACTTCAGTTATGGAGCTTTTTCTTTTCTTTTTTTTGTTGCGTTTTATGCACTTTAAGTTTTCTTTTTCGATTTTTGTTGGATATCAAAAGTTGTAGGTGAAGAAAGCATAAAAAATATATAGGTATATAAAAAGGGGCGCGGTTCCAAGTAAATTCATCCCCAAAAATGTGTTATTGTTGTAGGGGTTGTTATCCTACACACCATGATGAGCATTCACTTTGGGTGTATATAATAAGTAGGTATTGTGTGTGCCGTATTTATACATTTGGATCTGTGCGCCATGATGGTGGCCCCACTTTGAATATGGTAAACGTTGCAAAATGATGGCGTCAGCCATTATACTGTAATACTGTCAAATTCTGTTTAACTAATTAACACGAGTTAATGAGAACGAAGAATTTTACAGTTCAACTGAAGGATTTTTAATGTTTCTGACAGCTCTATGGCATTGTTCCGCTTTGCTGTCGTCCCGCAAACGATTAATTGCATTACCATCAATCGATCTTTTTAAAAACTAATCTCCTCTGGCCTTATAAAACATGGTGTGTCCGGCTAAAACACGAACTGCGCATACCATCTCCTAAGTAATAGATACGCGTATAAGTTACAGTTTGTTCCATCTGTTCAAAGACACGTATCAAACGGAACAGACTGTCAACTCGACTATCGCAATCTGAGCTGTCATTTAATTGAAATTAACGCAATTTTTCCTACAAGTAAAGCTCTCCTAAACCCACGCGACTTATTCGCAATTTCGACTTTGAATGCGACAAGAAAATTCGCAAGCCTGCCCAGAACGAAGCGCCGCTCCAGTATGTGTCAGTTACCATCGCAGGAAAATAAACTAAAATGAAAGATACGCACAGCTACCTAGACCGCGACAACGACAAAAACGCTGCCAACAGCGAATATAAAAAACACGCTGCATTTTAATCGCCGTCGCACTGACTTAATCGCGTGAGTGTGGGTATTCTCATATACTGCCATGTTGAAATAATTTGACAGGCGAAAGTTTCGTTATCGCTGCGAATAAGTCGCATGGGTTTGGGACAGCCTTAATTGTGACAGATCGAAAATGCTCATTATCTTTTCCGAAGCAAGACTCAAGCACTAAAAATCTATCGAGCTCGAAAAAATTAATATAACAAATGGCTGGCTCGTCAGTTTAGTAGAAATTTCCTGAACACATCACCAACAAATTTTATTTTATGTGTCATTAGTCATTTATTTTCACTCTTTTTACATTCTTCTTCTTTACCAAATAACCTTCCATGTAAAGTATGTCAATTTGTCTAAGCTTTCCTAGAGCCAAGAAAGAAACTATTAGTTATTCGTTATATTGATAATTTCCTATTCTTCTCTCATTTTTGGTTAAAACGTATAAAGGCTTTGAGCGATTGCGTTTGATTTACACATACACCGTCTTGGCGAATGCAATAATGGTGTGTACTTATTAACTACGCTAATCGCGCATAGATTATGCTTCTCTTCCCCACTTTACAGTCGGCGCAGTGGCTTAGTGGTAGTGTGTTGGGCTACTAAGCGAGGGGTTTCAGGTTCGAATCCCGAAAGGGCCAAATTACATCTTAAGGTTTTTTTCCACTGCGCCACCTCTCGCGAACGTCTGACAAACATCCGAGAGTAAAACTGTCATGAATGAGCTTCTCATTCATGACAGTTTGGACTCGGCGTAAAATTGTAGATCCCTTCCATTCTCCCAAAAATTGAAAACCCACACAAAACGAATGGTTGTGAGAAGCTAGGCCTTGGGTCCCATTACCAAATGTATACTCAACTTTGACAGTTCGAATTTCAGCGAAAAATAAACAAAAACCGCTAGCACATCATCCGTTTAGTGATTTCGATTCTATTTTATTTGTTTTTTCTACATCACGTTATTAATCCACTTGATTTGTGAAAATTAAGTTGTCAAAACTAAGTTGTACAGTGGGTTGCAAACTAAGCTTAAACTGCATACGGCAGTGATTGATATTTATTACGGAGCTTGTTTTTCTACCTCGTGGAGGGTGATATTCAAAAGAGACAGGAGGAAGTTAATAGGTTGACGTTTAAGGCGACAGCCAACAAGTAACGACCTCTTACATTCAATGTAAAAACTAATTAAAAGTTATCGAAATAACAACGAGTAGAATTATATGCTTTTCACATAATCACTCGTTAATTTAAAGGTTATATATGACATTCAAATGACAACTCAGGCAACATTGTGACCGTTTGACAGTTGACGATAAATGTGCTACTATTTGTTACCCCAACCAAGTGTAGGCACTAAATGTCACAAATGTAATTTTTACCAAGAATGCACATTAAAGTTCAAGCTAAAATATAAAAAAGCGGTCTCTTTGTAATTACTCCTTTCTGACCAAGTGCAAAAACAGCTGTCACTAATCCCGCTTCGCCCAGATTCGTATAGACTTCTTAATTAATACCTATGCTTACATGCGGCATCGGCATCTATACCAACAAATCCCCGTAACCAAATGTCAACTAAGCGTATAATCACATGTTCCCCTTTCTATATATTTGCAGGTTGACTTCGGTGAAGTCTTCATTCCACCAGGACTGGATGTGCCCAAGCCACGAGTTTTGCCCGAATTCAAAAGACTCGCCCATGGATTGCGGTCGAGCAACATTAGTGTACTGGACGCACAAACCTTCTACATACCGAATTTACACTACGACGGTGCTGGTCCAGATGCATACTTTTGGGTGGGAAATGGCACCGAACCCAATATAATGGGCATCAAGGTAAGTGAATGACAATACAAAACCCACAACAAAATGTATACCTCAAAGTCAATCACATTGACTCGGCTCGGCCGGCGGCGTCAGCACATCCACTTTCAATTTATCTCCATTTTGTAAGTACAAGTGTGTTTGTATTCCTGGGTATGTAGGTACCAAATGAAATCGGTTCCTTGGAACCATTACGAGGATACCAAGGCGAGGACATTGAAATTCAATTGCCGGGCAATTTGACAGCATACGATATCGATTGGTTGGCAGTGTGGTGCGTTGAATATCGACACAATTTCGGTCATATCTTTATACCAAAGGATCTGGATGTACCACCGGCATTGGGACAAACCAAAATTACGGTAAGTTGCTTTTCCTGGTGGCGTGTCTGTATATATGTATGAATAATCTAGACCTAGAGACGTGCGGGTATAATCATTCCCGATCCCAATGTGGGGGTTGTGTTATACATTTCGAGTTTGGTATTTGGCAAAAGAATATTAAAACGATTAGTTTGAGTATATACAATATACATCTGCGTACATCAATTTGTAGACACCCGGTAATGGTGCGCTTCTTGTTGTGATTTACTGACTTTTTGTTTTTGATTTTTTTAATTTACCTATAGTTTCATTGTATCATTGTAATATTTGCATTAATCGACATTCTCAAATCATGTGAATTTTTTTTCTGTATCTTTTCCACATAAAAGCCGCCATGGTGGTACATTGCTGTAAGTATGAACAACTTTCGATTTCGAACACGACAAACATTATTCTCATTCAGCATTAATTTTGTTAGTGTTGTTATGATTATTGTTTTTAATTTTTTAGTTGAGAAAATAGGGAGCTTTCAGTACTTCAGACGACTATGCTCGCAGCTGTCAGTTTAAACAAAAATATAATTTTTTCCACTTCCCATCGAGTTTGAAACCATAGACTTGAAACATTCATTTCTTATAACTGTCAGTTCCACTCACAATCCACAAAATGATATCGCGATTGGCGAGTAAAAAAGTCGTTGGAAGTTTAATTTAAAAGCCATACTCATACATGAGAGCGACCAACTACCTACGAATACTCGAAAGTTTTGACAGTCCATTCCGATTATACATTTTATTTGGTCGCACGTACCCCCGATCACCGAATTGAATATGTAAAAACGAATTGAAATGGCACTAGAATTTTAAAGTAAAGTTCCAACAAACTTATTCGCTCGTTTGTGGAACGCGCTTTGATGTTGTGGATTGTAAATAAACTGTGACAGTTCGCTGCAAAAAGTTTTGACTTGTTTTATCAACATATTTCGATGGATTAATTAAATATTCTATTCTAAGAATACCTAGTAAAATGTTCGATTTACGGGTTTTTCGGAAAATGCGACAAGAAACTGACAGCTGAAATTAAAATATTGGTGCGAAAAAGAAAAAGTATTTTCTTTTGTGGTTTGCAATCCAATTTCAATACTTCTCCATTTAAAAGTGAAAAATAAGTGATTTTTAATATGAGATGGAATACGTATTCTCTATTTGTCAAAAAATGACAGCTACTGCGCCGCTGTTGCCTGAGCTCTTGAAAGTACCCAATGGACAAAATACAAAAATGTAGGTGTTAGTAATTTGTTGTGTGTTCTGTTTGTTAGTTTTAAAACTTTGGAAAGTCAGACATGCTTTACATCACTTGAAGGTATTGTACTTTATAAAAAATGTAAACATCGAATAAAATTGTCTTTATTGTCAAACAATATTGCTTTATGTATTGGATATATATTTAGGGCTTCTTTTCGCAGCAGGTATTTTTTAAACTGACAGCAATTGATAAAACTACAATTTTAAAGACAATGAAAAGTTGCTTTTGGTCATTAAAGCCCGCTTTAAATTGCGTTGTTCTTTCTATTAGTAAACGTCATTTCAAACAGGTTAAATATTTCGAGTAACCTCAGTACACTAAAAGCTACGAAGAACAGAAAAAGTGTATGAACGGCATATAAGTTCAGCTAATATTTTGTCTTGCGGTGACAGAAATATGACATGGAATGCGTTTGTTGAATGTCAAAATTTCGAAACCGAATTAAATGTGTTTAAGAATAAAAGTAAGCATAGGGCAATAGGTAACCTAAATCACGTTACGGTGACATAAGGCAACATTGAGCTGAATAATCCCGATTAAAAAAAAATTTGCGCATTCCAGTAATCATATTTTAATACCTGCCAAGTGTGGATTGTAAATAATTTAATTTCAAGGCCGTTGCACATACGATGAATGACTATGCGATTTTCGTCGAACTGAAACTCCGATTTATCTTAACGTAATTCCATTCAGAGTTCGCTTAACTTTAGCGGGAAGTATGGCGACTTTTACAAGTCACCATCAGAAGCGAATTGATCTGCTTTGTGGTTGGTACTGTTAAGGACCGTTAAGGGGTTTGCTACAATATCGGCTATGGCTTCTTAAATTTATGTCGTGACAATTCGAATGCGATATTTTTAACTGTGGTATTTACATTCTAATTTTATAAATCAATTTGAATGCATAATGCAAACCTAAAAATACTTTTTTTAATTCTAGACAACGACAACACCAAAACCAACTTATGCCAATTGCCGAGAGATCCTGCCAAATAAACTGCAAGTTAAGTGGGAACTTCAAGGCGATTACCTCCAAGTTGAGCTCTTCGGACGCATTCGAGAAGATCAGTATATGGCTTTTGGGCTTTCCGGTGCTAATGGTCGTGCCCAAATGTCAATGGGAGATGTTGTGGTGGCATTCTATGATACAAATGCTCGAGTCTTTCGTGCGGAAGATTACTACCTTTCCGATTTATCGCAATGTGACGGGAAGAAAGGTGCGTGCCCAGACGAACGGATCGGTGGAAGAAACGACGTAGTTGTTTGTAAGTATACCGTTATTTTTGAATTATTTAAATGAAACGTATCATACAGAAAGCTTTACTTAACCGAGTTTTGAAATGAATACAAGGAAGTGTTCTTATTTTTAATGTGACAGTGACGTTTCTTCAGTAAAACAATGTAGATTGGCCTATATCGGTGACATGAACAGCTGTTTCAGTTGGCGTTTATGAAGGGTTAACCAACGACTCTAGTCAAGAAGTTCGTAAATAAGTTGGCAGTTCTCATAAGTGGCTGACGTAGGAGCATTGACGTTACCAACAAATCTAGTTTTTGCGTTCAGGTTTAACTAGTCCAGATCAATCTAGTCGACTTAAAGTAACTAGATTTTGTACATGCGACATTTGACACATGGAACGTGTGCATAAAAGTAGACAATTTACTAAAAAATTCATTTCAGTTATGAAGAAGATTGATGAAAAGCAAACATTTATCAGCACAATATATATAAACCTTCACATTTAATTATTTATCGTATCTATTTGCAGTAAGCGGTGATCGAAAAAACGGCGTGACAAGCATTCGCTATAAGCGACTTCTGCAAACTAACGAACCAATTAATGATTTGGCCATTCCAACTGATCGAGAGGTGTCTGTCATTGCTGCAATCGGTACGCTAAATAACCGCAAGGAGGCCAACGCACACTCGCACACCGGAACAGATCATAATGCCGACGATATTCGAATTAATTTCGCATCAAGAGTAAGTTCGAATAATGCGATTTTTTAAACGTGTGTTTTACATAACTTTTCTTTCAGAACGATCACTCCTGCAAGAGTTCACTGTACAAGTTGAAAAATGAATCCGATGGTCCGACGCCATGGCCAACTAGAAAAATAGACAACGAAAGTAGGTTTACGGCGAGAATTGGACCGACGGGTGGTAAACGTGGTTACACCGCGATTACCGACAGTCCATCATGGGGTATAGTATGGTATTTGAATGATCTTCTGATACCTGAAATCACTGTGGAACGTGGTAAAACGTATACCTTTTTGGTGGAGGGTGGTGATGATCCAGCTCAACCAGCGAGGTATGTTATATAAAAATCTGACTTTTCAACTTTGAAATAATACTCTTTCTGTTTTTTTTTTTCAAATTCAGGTATCATCCGTTTTATATAACCGATTCACCGGAAGGTGGTATTGGCCAGAAGACTAGCGCAGAATTGCGCCAACAGAATGCATATGCCGGTGTTGAGTTCGATAGTGAAGGCAATCCCACTCCAACAGCAGGTTCGTAGTAGTTGGCTTGTTGAGTTTGAACAGTTATCTTTCCCAATTTATTAGGTAACTATCAATAGCAAAAAAAGAGCATCTAATCCCTGTACATCTTCAATAAGATTGTACCAATATTGAACGTGTGCCATTCTTTGACCTCTTTTCTGTCAACTATTTAGTTCACAACGAGAACTTGAATTTTGACCATCTGAATATTCAGGCAGCCCTTAGTTCCATTGTTAGTTTGATTATTAAAACTAAAGAAACAATGATTGTTTCCATTTCTACTAATGTTAGAACAAAAACTCACTGACATACGCATTTGTGCAACCGCAACAGCAACAGTTTGTGAACAGAGGACAAATGTCAGTTCGGTTCTATGCATTGACAGCCGTTGACAGCGAAATCAGTCAAACATTTGTCTGCTATTCCTCTAGGTTAATGTTTCCTTTTTAAATTGTCAACAGCCCTTAGAAAAAAAAAGATTTTTGCTAGTGAACGAAAGAAATTTTACAAAAGTCAACTTCTGCTCGCTATTGTGACTCAATTTTGTTGTTTCGCCAGAGGCGAGTTTCAATTGGTTGTTGATTATCAAATTTTTGACATTTGTGACCAATCTAGACTAATGGCGCTTTTGATTGAAGAAAATAATTGTACTTTTTTAATATTTCATTGATAAAAAATTTGCTCTGAACACGTTCGATATATATTTTAAAGAATAACCCTAAACTAATCAACTCACACTTGCCAAATGTCAGATTGAAACGTTTGTTGCGTTGTTAAAAGCAATTCTTATTCTTACTCTATATGAACTGAAAATATGAAATCAAGCTTGAATGTAAACATAAGGTTTGTTTGATGTTGGCACTTGGCACTGGGTACACCCTAACCTCATGTGTTCGATATAGCACTGAACTGGCTCTGGTACTGAAAACATGTGTTTAACATGACCTATGAACTGACCGCAGTTAATTTGTCGGGGCAAGAATTCAGTACTGAGTTTCGCTGTCATTTTGCTTGCTGTCATTCATATTTTAATGTAAACCAGACTACTGTCAGACCTACCAATGTATGTTTGTTTATAAAGATTCAACTTCTCGCCTGTCGATCGTTAAACAAACTTCTCCACAATCACCAACGTATTTCCACTAATGTTACTTATGATACTGTACTTCTTTTTTTTCTAATAGAAGGCCGTTACTGCGAATGGCAACATAAGACTGTAGATAAATCCTCCGAAATTGAAACATTTGATGAGTATATGAAAACGCTAGTCCTTGAATGTGATGAAGGGGAGCCTGGCTACCTCAATTGGACAGTTCCCATGGAAGCACCGGACTTACTCTATTACCAGGTACGCTTTCTAAATTTACATTTCCATCAAAGTGCATTTATATTTACAATTGTACAAAATCTAGTGCTTCACACACAACAATCTTGGATGGAAGATTAACGTAGTCGACGCTGGAGACTCAGCCGCCGCACGCACCCTACATATCTCATCGACACTAGCTTACCTAACCATTTCAACTCTTTTTAGCCTGGCTACGATAAACTTACTATCAGTCGATTATAGATTTGCTTGATAGTCACTAACACCCAACTCCCAACTACCATCGAATTGAAATTTGTAATTATTGAACGACAAAATGAATTAAACTTTTAGCTGAATCTAATAGAATATTCGAATACCCTTTCTTGATAGCCATATCAATATATAAGAAAACCACAAATCATATCAATTAAACAGAAAAAAATTATCAATTTTGGAATTTAACACAAGGAAACCATCATATCCCAAATAGAACTAAATTAATATCTTGGAGCAACATAAACTATATTTAAATCAAATTAAATCAATTCAATTAGCTAGATAGAAATTTGTTCAACAAATACATGCCTACCACTTAAGCAATCTAACTCAATGATTTGACTTCTCGTTCATTAATTCAAATTTCAGTTTGAAAATAAGAATTAAATTAAAAAATAAAAACCATATACAGCCAGGCTATATCACCTAAAAACATATCTTTAAACGTTCGGTGAGCGTTTGTGTGCATGCGAGTGAGTGAGGATGGATCTTTAAAGAAAAATATTAAAAATAATGTCGAAATAGTCTTAAGGATAGTTCTTTTTTTTATATTGTGTCCTAATCTAGGACATGAAATAAATATATATGTTGAGAAGAGAAGAAATTTTAGTAAACTTTTGACCTGTAAATTTCCAAATTTGTCGAAATATGTAATTTAAATCAGACAATAATGAATAATGATTATATGACAATAATAAGTATAATTGACAATAAATACAATGACTTTTTTTTGTAAAGCAATTCGATAGCATAACTACTATATAAAGAAATTACAAAATAAATTTCTAACGAAAAGAATAACTAAATAAATATATTTGAAATGTTTAATTATATTTAAAAAGAAAATAAATGTAGGTACTGCATGAATATATTTATTAAAAAAATATGTTTTTTATGAATGCTTTATTTGAAACGCAAAAAGAAACGTTAAACAATATTTTGTTCGTTTATTTATATCTATATATAGTGGATAATATTTTTTTTTTAAGAAATGACAATAAATAAAATGACATGACAAATAAAATCGATCTAGATTTAGTTTAAGAGAACGCGGTGGTGATGACAGAAACAATAAAAACAACTATTCAACGCTATTTTACAAAATTGGAAAGCAAATGTTGTTATATTTGCACATTCAAAATGTATTAAGAATCGGACAATACATAAATAATAAGAGTAAGAAAGCAAAACAAAATAGTTATTACTTTATTGTAAATATATTATATAATATTTGAGCACACAATTGTTAAAACTTATACATACAAAGGCAGCGTTATTGTCTTGGAAAGTTGCTATAATTTGTAGTTTTTTTCACATCCTGAGAAAAGTGGCTTCAATCCTTTGTATAGCCTTGCGACAGAACAGATGCATAGTTTTTATAATAGGACATAGTTGCATAAACAGTACACTTGATTCAGTTTTAATATAATAGCTACTCGTTTGTCGGTTTGGATGTAAAAAGGTTATGGACGACTTCAAAGCGGGCAAGTTGCAATGATGCTAAATAAGAACATGAGCTCCTATGACCGATCGCGAGTCGACTTGCTTGGCGAGCAAACCGTCTATTATAGTATGACGGTTGAGGAATTTAATTATTCTTTAAATGACTACTGCCACAACAAAAAACACAAAAAATCATGTTAACAAGAATTTGTGTACAAGAAATTTAATGAATGCATTTTTTTAATTTTTCGAAATACAAAAGTGATAAGCTAAGCCGATCTTTTTAAGACGCATGTAATAGTGAGAGATAAACAAACTAGTTACCTGAAAATCATAAGAGATATAGTTCTAATCCGTTGGATATGACAAACTTTAGGCGAGCGACATTTGAAAAACTCTACACGTCAAAATTATTTTCTTTTTTTGCTAACCACAATATGCAACCTAACAAAAGGCCCATTCATATAAGAGTGCACAGAAGATTTGAGAGAATGCAAATAAACATGTTTTGATGTGTTTACAAACCGTTAATCGCATTAATTCATCTAAATCATGGACATACTATACATGGACTGCTAGTGAAATCTCAGTTTTATACAAACCTGCGAGGAAAAATTAAGCAAACATAAGCACTAGGCACTAGCCCTTTTGGTTCAGTGCGGCGAAAGTATGAAACCTCTGCGCGCCATTGCCATTTTTTAAATAGAACACAATGCCATCCATTGTAGAAACATTGCAACTGCGCAAAATAACTATTCGTTCAAATCATTTACAACTTTCTACAACAGATGCGCAGCACTTAAACAAAATCGCAAGAATTGCTCGATGTCATTTAAGTGTTTCCAATTCTCTCCGCTGTAAAAGAGCTAGCGCTAATGTTTGTTTCAACGAAAAATTTAAATTGGCTGCTAGCAGTCCATGTATAGTATGTCAATGGTCGAAATATATCTATGTAGGTATTTAGAAAACAGAAAAATTAAGTCACATTTATTGACAGTCCTTAACATTGAAACGTGTTCCACAAACCATCGAATCAAAAAAATTTGTTCGAACTTAAGCCTGGTACGCTGTTCGAGTGAAATGAAATTTTTCATACAAATTTTTCACTGCGAAATGTCAAAATGAACTTTTCAAGTGAAAATTTCACCAGGCAGTACGCTGTTGAAGTGAAAAATAATTGTTCAAAAAGTAATTTGTAGGGGGCGTTGCTTGCTATTTCACTTGGTTTTTATTGTCCGTCGCATTAAATTTTTGACATTTCGGTGTGAAAATTTCACTTTCAATTTCACAGCAATTTCTTGGAGAGGAGTGAAAATTTCACTTCACTTGAACAGCGTACCAGCCTTTAACCTCAAAATCGAAATTTTAATTAGTTTGTATGAATAATGTGTGCCTGCGAACATGTAAAATGTAGCAGAAATGTAAAATGTTACAAAGTCACATTCGCCAATATTTTGAATCGACTTGCGAGCATTAATAGGGATATAGCGCGTTCATCCAAATGAAGTCGTTCGTTTTGCATATCGATGCGCCGTCTGAAACGTCATAAAATTAACCAATTCCAAATCTACTCTACACAAAATGACAGAACAGAGTTGTTATACGTACTGTAAGTGTAACATAGTTTAGAGCCAGCTCTGAAAGCAATTTACTAATATATTCATAGACACAAATCTCTAAAAGCTGCTGTCAAATTACAACCATATCATAGTGTGAATTTCGGAAGTGTCAAGTAAATCGTAGGCTGAATTCCAAAACGCAGTACTGCCTCAGTACTGCAACGTCAAGTGTTCTAAAACATAAACAGATCACAGTGATGCAATTCATACCATTTCAAAATGCAATGTGAATGAATCAACTGCGCAAATTAAAGCAAACAACGCATCGTGAATTGCGATGCTGCAAATGTCAATTCTCCGTTAAAATTGTTTTCTCTTCATAATAAAATAATATGCTTAGATATATTGCCTCTGTATGAGCCAAACTTAATAATTAAATTTTTTAAAACTATCGTCGTTATACATTGGTGGACATTTTTTTATGTTTAAATCAATTCATGTGTGTTTTTTTTATATTCAAGGAATTACGTTCATCAAATGTCAAATATTAAAAAGCATCATTGATATAATGCAGTATGAAAGAATCATTTGAACGCATCATCATCGAGCATTTTTTTGACGTTTTGGAATTCAGCCCTACTTGTTGTAATCGCGTGCTGCAGATTCGGCGCAGGGACATAAGTCCCCGGGACATAACTCCCAATTTGTAATTTTGGGACTTATGACCCACTTAAGTGAGATATAAGTCCCTAATCGAATTTGGGACTTATGTCCCACACCATCGGGACATAAGTTCCAACATTTTGTTGTCGAAGATGGGACATAAGTCCCAAATTTTCGTATTTCTTTACTCAAGCAAAGGAATTTTATTTTGTTTTTGAGAATTTAAGATTTTTTAGTTTTATTTTCGCAAATTTTCAAAAGCAAAAATTTTATGAGTTCCTTTCTTTTGAGAATTTGAGAAAAAAAAGGAATGAAATAAGGCCCCAAAGTTGGGCTGTTTCTTCATAATGAAATAACACCCCAATTTTCTGTTTTTTTTTTTTTTTTTGATATTTCAAAGCTTTTTCAATATATCGTCTTTTTAGAAATAAATTTACAATCTTTATCTATATATATATATTTAATTAAATAAGGACTTGCATTTTCTTTTATATATTGCAACATTTCTTTGTAACATTTTCATTCATTAAAATGAAAATTAAGGGAAATAGGTAGCTAAACACAAATTTGAAAATATTTTTAAATTTAGATTTTTAACAAAATAAACTAAACATTAAGAATAATGAAAATTTGGTACAAAAAATCGCGCGATTTTTTGTACCAAATTTTCGCCTGCGGCGCTAAGGTTATATCAATTCATTTAATTTAAATAACGTCATTACCTCTTCAATATTCAATATTACATATATAGATGACTAGAAGCTGGTTAAACAACCTTTGGGAACTATTTTCAAAGTTCCGTCCATTAAATATCTTCTATTCGGCGATGGTCTATTTTCCTTTAGGTATTTCGCTTAATATTTTTAGGGGCGAAACTATACAAAAAGCATGTTTTTGGTCTTTAAAAATACAAACCTATCACTGAACTAATTTTGAAACGGTACTTTTGTTCATCGGTACAAAAAATCCGCGAATAAAATACTTAGTCTAAGAACAGATAAGAAACTTAACTGTAAATGGAGTTCTTAGATTATATTTCATAGTTTGGCAAAAATAAGAAAAATGTAATAAGACCCCAATTTTTATTAGAAAATAAGGGTTCAAAAAAGAAAATAACACCCCAAATTTTGTTAAAAATCGTGTTGTTGTTTCCTGTATAAATTTTTGGGCCTTATTATTTTTTTGAAGTCTTATATCATTGGGGTCTTATTTCGCAGAGTCAGGTGGGACATAAGGCCCAACATTTTTGTTTGGGACTTATGCCCCACTTAAGCAAGACATAAGTCCCAAATCGAATCTGGCACTTATGTCTCACTTAACTGGGACATAAGTCCCAAATGTAAAAATTGGGACTTATGTCCCGGGGACTTATGTCCCTGCGCCGCAGATTCTACTTTAATCGCGGTGATGCTCAATAAAACACACTTTCCCATTGTGAATTCATTTACTTTTTAGTACTTATTGTACCTTCGGTTAATTAAGAACATATCGCTGCAAGCTGATTGCTAGCGGTGTCGTAAATGTGAAAAAAAAACTATCAGACAGGGTGGCAACATGAACTGTACTCTCAACTTCTCAAGTCTTCAAAATAAATATAAACAAATATATTTCTACCCCCGTAGAAATCATAAACTGTTTAAGCAGCCAGTTACATAAAATTATTTCTGTATGCTAACTGACGTTTGCTATAGCTTACTGACTGACCATGAATCTTGTTTTATAAATACAGGGGGCCAAAGTGTTAAGCTCATAAGTGTCTAATGGAGTTGCGATTTTGTAATTGAGTGTTGAAAATTCTCCTTTTAGTTGACATTAAAACATTACACCAACACATATTATTTAAGACAAAAGGACCTCGACTTGTACTAATAAATTAAGCCTTTTGTCCTCTGTCGTTTTTTGTGTTTATACAAGAATCTGCAAAATACTTAGGTGTTCTTTTCAGTGTGAACAAAGCTCATGGCAAATTATACGCCATCCACTATAATACGTTGTTTTCTTTTTGGCTTAGTGCAATATTAAAAAAAAAAATAAAACATACCTAATTATTAGATTAAGTTTCTACAAATTAAACAAAAAAAAATGTATGTAAAACAAATAAACGCACAAAATGTAAAAAAGAAAACAAAACGAGAAAAAAATACTTTTAAATATTTAAAAATGCATGTTTCAAATCATTACACATAATATGCATTATTCCCTTCGCATTAAAGCATGATTGTAGATATTAATGAATATTTAAATGTCCAAAGCTCTTTGTTAAAGAATTTTTATATATTTGTTTTATTCCGAAAAAAAGGTATAAGATTTTTTTATAAAATTATTTGTGATGTAAAACTTCTATTTTATGTGTCCCAGTGTTAAATGTAAAAAATAAAGAAGATCAATTGCTATTATTAAAAATAAATCCATATACAAATATTAAAATAAATAATATTTAAAGAAAAAAAACTGTTTAAATTTAGCTAGATACCTTGTAAATGTAAATAAGAATTTTCAAATATATATATACATATAAACCAATATTTTCTCATTTAAATCTTTTTATATATATACATTCATAGAAATCATTAACTTTTCCTACATTAAACTTCATTCAAATAATTAAATTATAGAACTAATCGAATATGTATAATTAAAGAACAGTAGGAGTAATGTACTACATTTTTGAAAACTCTTACAAAACAAAAATAAATATTAAAATAGGTGGTGGAATGTAAAGTTTTTTTTTTATAAATAAATTGCTCTTTTAAATATCTTAACTTGGACAATGAAAAAAATAATGAAACGTTATATAAGACGAACGACAATAATGGAGAAAGTGTTTGTAATTTTTGACAATAAATAACTAAATTTAATTAAAAAAAAAAATAAACTCATTGAAAATACCTATCACGTCTTAAGTGTAATATGAATAACAAAATGGAACACCCTAATAAAATTGTTTTCACTTTAAATTAACTTTGTGTTTCAATTAAAAGATTTTTACTTAAGAAGGAAGGAGTTTCTTACAACAATCCGTTTGCGAATGTACTTTGTAGCCGAGTTCGAATGGCTGACGGGCTGAGTTCAGAAGCTTTCTTATGACAGCAGGTAATACTCGCTGCAGTTTTTCAGACGTTCGCAAGAAGTGGCGCAGTGGACCCTAATTTCCACGCTTAATATGCGCTACAAACTAATCATTGAGCACACAACAGAAGCTATGGTTCAATATTCACTCAGCAAACAACTGTGGAATCTGGAAGAACACTGCCTCCTTTTACAAGTTTGTACGCCCTCAATCGGTATGTCTTAGCCTTAGCGCCTGTCCAATAGGTCCTACTCCCTTTGTTCTCGATTAGCTCGAGTTTGCTGTTAAATTTAAATCCAGTCAACGCAAAAGGATCCGAAAATCACTGGATGAATTTTGCGTTCAAAACAGCAGTACGTGGATGATGAGTGTCTTACCTACTCAATTGCCTCCTTAGGCCAACGAAACAGCGATTGGTAGCTCTTCGCTTAATTTCTGACCTGATGCCATTTTCTAAGTTTAAACTCTAACCGATCTAGTCCATTATGATATTCCAATTCCGTCCATTTCGTCGATGTTGTATCTCCCAGCTTCTGTTCTTGTTGACAGCTTATACTTGGGTTTTTGAATATAAATCTTAACAAAGGAAAATGTATAATTTCCAGCTGGCAATAATAACAACAACAAAAACTACACTCTCCTTGACACTTTCGAAATCCACTCTCGGTATTATTTATCCCAAATGGAGGTGAATTCACACTGACAGATTAAGTAGTTTATGACAACGCCGTGTTTAAGAGCTGTGATATCTTCATGACAATGCATTAGTAAACTTGTTGCAGCGCCATCATTGTTATCGAGTGGATATTAAGTGAGGTTAATGTTGCATCAAATTATGTAGATTTGTAGACACAAAACAAAATATACCAGTTTTGTATTGACGCGTTTTTAAACACATTATTCGAGGCGTTTTCTGACGCTTTTAGAATGATATGAAATTGCTGTTCACAGTGGAAAGAATCGGAAACACTCAAATGTCATCGAGCAATTCGTGCGATTTGTATTTGTATTTTGTTTAAGTGCTGAGTATGCCATCTGTTGTAGAAAACTTTGAATAATTGAATAATAAAGCGTTATTTTGCGCAGTTGTAATGTTTTTACAATGGATGGCACTGTGTTCTATGTAAAAAATAGCAATGACGCGCAGAAGTTTCATAGGTACCTAAAGGCTGGTACGCCGTTCGAGTGAAGTGAAATTTTCACTCCTCTCCAAAAAGTGATGTGAAATTGAAAGTGAAATTTTCACGCCGAAATGTCAAAAAATTTAATGCGACGGACAATAAAAGCCAAGTGAAATAGCTTGTAATGCCCCCTACAAATCACTTTTTGAACAACTGTTTTTCACTTTAACAGCGTACTGCCTAGTGAAATCTTCACGTGGAAAGTTCATTTTGACAATTCGCAGCGTACCAGGCTTAACTTTCGCCGCACTGAACCAAAAGGGCTAGTGCTTATGTTTGCTTCATTTTTCCTCGCAGGTTTGTATTAAACTGACATTTCACAAGCAGTCAATGTATAGTATGTCAATGAAACTACTGATTCGTTGTTTATTTCTTTTAAATATTTGGAAGAACGCAGAAAATAATTAAAACACGAGTCCATCAAGTGTGACAATCAAACAAGGAGTAAAGATTTACTTCAGGTCAGTGTAAGATGTAACATGAGAATTTAGTTCAGAGGTTCAGTAAGTATCGGAGATATTTTCCATAGAAGTACGCTCTATTACAACAATTTCGGTATCAACAGTTTGCTGTCAACGCTCACAAGTTGTTTCGCTCTTTGCGCCTATCTAGATGCTGTGTTATATTGTTGTGTTCGAGCTTCGAGAATCGAAAGAACTTGAGTTTTGTTTGACTAATTGACTGTTGTCATGTTTTTTTCTTATTTGTTTTTAAGTCACCCAGCCAGCACCTATTTCTCCCTCTTAGAAAAACATAATTTCATCACACAATTTTGATTTACATTTATATTATATCCTTACTTACCTTGCTTGCCACTGAATCTTACAACCGACACAGCAGACAGCAGTTTGTACCGACTTTATATTATTTTTGTCCAAACAGACCATAGGTAAACGACTTTAAATGTGCTAATAAATAACTACACTATTAAAACAACAAACAAAGAATAATATAAATTAGTTAAAAGATTAAGATATCAATGGTATCAGCTGAACTCAAACAATTTGTTTTGTTTCGGGACATTTGTGAATAAATAAAAATATTCATCAAAGATGATTTTTGTCTCCTTAGACAGCATTTGTTCTTTGTTAATGAAGTTAATTAATTCATCATTAATTGCTTTTCAAGGAAACTGGAATACTTACCTATTAAATTGGTTTAAAAATGGATGACCGCTACAGGAAACACATCCTAAATAACGTAAATGAGCTCATACGGACTACGAAATATCACGAATTAATCAATGAATGCGAGCATAAAATGCTACTATCGAAAGTTATGCGTTCCCAGATTGATGTGAGTGTTAAAAACATGAAACCGTATTTCTACAATATGAAATGTGATTTTCTTTTAGAACTTTCCGGATGCCGATGAGAATGAAAAGCACAGGCAACTCTTTATAAAGCTGACGAAACGTGGTCCAACTGCCTATGACGAACTGATTCAAATTGTAATTAACTTACAGTACACCAAGGCTGCTACCATCCTCTCCGCTGCCAAAATTGACGATTCTCGGTACATATCAATGCACAATCCAGCCACATTTGTTCCTTCTCCCATTAGAGAAGAAAAAATATCTGAGAACATAAAGTATATGCCAGACGGTTGCTATCCGTCTAAGGACAACGTCGATTCAGAGCTGATTCTGGAACCGTTCACTGAAAAAGTCCGCCTTACCAAACCTCTCGAAGTGAAAAAGTCCAAGGTTATACACTACGATCGCAAGGTGCCATTGTACCCGATGAAATCTAAAAATCGCGGTGTCTTCTTCATGGTCAATATCATAGAATTCCCCAAGACAAACAATTTAAAACGCTCTGGTGCGGAAGTTGATGGACAATTTTTGGTGTATCTGTTCCAGGAAATGGGATTCACTTGTTTTCCATATAAAAATCTAACAAGAGATGAGTTTTTTGAAATACTAACTGTGCTTCGTAGTTCAGACTACTTGGCCCAGACTGAATCGTTTGTCATGGCACTGATGTCGCACGGTGAAATGGCCGACGATCTGCACGATCGTGTGGAATTCTATGACGGGTCTGTGGTCAAAGTGAAGGAAATCGAGGACTGTTTGTCGAACGATGAGTGTAAGCATTTGAGGAACAAACCGAAAGTGCTCATATTTCCCTTCTGTCGGTAAGTGCCGACATTTTATAGATTTTTTTTTGGTTTGTACTAATTTGAGTCTTGTTTTAGTGGCATGGAAAGCGATAAGGGGGTGCTCAAGCTGCAAACGGACAGTATTTCATATGATCCTGCAGGAAGTAGGAACATGGCAACTCGGTCGGATATGCTCGTCTGTTACGCTTCAGTTAGAGGTGATTTATTATTATTTGCGTTTGGCATTTTTGTAATTACTATAAAATTTGAATTTGTAGGCTTTCAGGCATTGCGTGACCCCGACGAGGGATCGTGGTATATACAAACTTTCTGTGAGGTTCTGGCGGAAAATGCACATGACACTCACCTAGAGGATATGCTGAAATTGGTTGGAGTTAAAATGAAGTCGTTACGGTCAGAAAAAGGACATTTGCAAACACCAGCATATTACAACCATGGCTTTTCTAAATTGCTATTCTTTAACCCCGGTGCTTACGAAGACCAAACATAGGCAGACACTTCTTTTCCTACTTCGGATACATAATACATCATTTTATAAAACAATTTTTCAATTAACATTATTAAGAGTAAAAGAACTGACATTCGTATTTTATAGAAATAAATATTGCTAACCTCTCAAAGAGGTGCACATAATTTGGTTTGATTTGATTTGAGTTTTCAGACCTGGGGTCGAATTACCGCACCCGTGAGCGAGCGATACGTCACTGAATTTTGTTGAATTTACATGCAAAACAATAACAAATTCAGTCACGTATTGCTCGATCACGGATGCGGTAGTTCAACCCCTGTACAGTGTACGTTAAAATTCATCAGGAGTATTATGGTTATGGGGGAATTTTGCTGATTTCCGAAAGGTGGGTAGTTAAGATTTTAACCAGAGATGAATGATTTAAAGGCATGGGTATCTTTTGTACGTCCATCCCCAAAACCTATTTGTTTTAATGTTGGTTTTGAAAATGTGAACCTAACCTAAAAAAAATCATTTTGCTAATGGCCGGCAACAAAACCGCAAAGAGGAAGGCCAAAAATCAAAATGAATGTAGGTCCGGATCTAACGAACCTTGCTGAAATATGGTCCTATTATATTTTCCAAATTAGCGAAGAATAAGTATAGTTTTAAAAAAAAAAAGATGCAGAAGAGTTTATTTGCGAGAAACTCAGTCTTCGTGTGAAATGTCGATAAAACACAGAAAACAAAAATCTCAAACTCTGGAACAAATTGGATTCCTTTCCAATTTATCTATTCGTTCGCTTTTCAACAAATAGCTACTAGCGTTTTAATTTTTTTTGCGAATCAGTGTCCACTTTTGAGAGTTTGGTCTGTAACAACTTTGACAGCCATCCCTGCGAATAATCATTAGCGAGGTGTTTGACATTTCGCTTTGTGTAATTTTTTTGACTGTAAAAAAGATTCGCAAAAACAAAGCGGTCCCAAATTTTCCTTATTCTACAAATAAAGAAAATCTGTAATAACTAATCCAACTAAATCCAACATGGCATCAACATCTGAAATGGCTTTAAAGACTTGGGAGCTGGAAAATAACGTCAAAACACTTCCATCATGTGATGAAATATTTCGCTATGATGCCGACCAACAGAAACAAGTTCTGGACGCCAAACCATGGGAGAAGGATCCACATTTTTTCAAGGATATCAAAATCTCTGCACTGCCCTTATTGAAAATGGTGATGCATGCCCGTTCGGGTGGAACATTAGAAGTCATGGGACTGCTGCTAGGCAAAGTCGAAGACAATACAATGGTTTGACCCAAAACGTCCTTAATTTTCTAGTAGTACATAATTTATTTGTATTTCAGATTGTAATGGATGCATTTGCCTTGCCCGTTGAGGGTACAGAAACTCGCGTCAACGCTCAATCGCAGGCATACGAATACATGTCTGCCTACATTGACTCGGCGAAAGAAGTGGGCCGTCTTGAGAACGCCATCGGATGGTATCACAGTCATCCGGGCTATGGCTGCTGGCTGTCCGGCATTGACGTCTCAACTCAAATGCTCAATCAGAACTTCCAGGAGCCATTTGTGGCGATTGTTGTTGACCCAGTTAGAACCGTGTCAGCTGGAAAGGTTTGCCTCGGCGCCTTCCGTACATACCCCAAGGGCTATAAGCCACCAAATGAGGAACCGTCCGAGTACCAAACGATTCCATTGAATAAAATCGAAGATTTCGGTGTACACTGCAAGCAGTACTATCCGCTTGAGGTTACCTACTTCAAGTCGGCCCTCGATCGGAAACTGCTTGATTCATTGTGGAACAAATATTGGGTTAATACCCTAGGTAGCTCGGGACTGCTCACCAACACTGAGTACACAACAGGCCAGATCTTTGATTTGTCCGAAAAATTGGAACAGAGTGAATCCAGTCTGGGCAGGGGGCCATTTGTTGTCTCAGGTAAGTAGAACTTTGGTTTTCTATTGCGGTTAAATGGAATGTTTTCTTTACCTAGGAGGCGACATCAATGAAAAGCGCACCGAAGACAAGCTTTCGAAGGCCACCAGGGACTGCAGTCGCGCATCGATTGAGCTAATTCACGGTCTGATGGCGCAAATCGCCAAGGACAAGCTTTTTAACAAAATTGGAATGAACAAATGAGCGCAGTCGAATTTTATTCTTAAATACAGGTTGAACTGAAATATATATATTACACACGTACTTTCACAAATGGTTTTCCTATTCTATACGCTATCGAACCACGCACTCGTTTGCCGCACAGTCGATCGCCGTAGGGGATGAGTGGAGGGTTCCTTATTACGATTCCACGTCTTTCTGGTGTCCACACTTTGAACACACAATATCGGTCGAGGGGAATGCGTAAGCTAACCCAGCCAGCCGAGGAGAGCAGAATATCTGCGAACAAAGCGTTATATTCAAGTTCAATTAGGACTCGGGGAGTTTTTGTTTACCACACGTGGCAGCCGTTTCAGATTCTCCGTAGACGGTTATCTCGTCGGAAGGTTGTAGACCGGGCCATTTGTTTAAGCGTTCCTCGTCCCCAATGGGGAGGCCAAACAGTTCACTGCCCAGGTACTCGCTGTAGATGTCCTCAGCATCAGCAGTTGGGGTCACAACCACGGGGAGATTGTGCGATGAAAAAACTGGCAGTCTAAAGGAGACTTTTCGAATAAGAAAAATGAGTACGGCACACCTTCTGACTTACCTAATCGAATCAACGTTTGCCTCCAGGAAATCAATACGCCCCAGTCCGGCAAGGAACAATGTCATGCCCGGCTTTAGACGAAATCCCCTCGGTGCAATCATCTGAGATGGGAAAATCTTCAGCAGCTCTTCTGTAGTAAGCAGATTATGAATCTAAGGGGAACAGAAAATCTCCGTCACAATAGATCGCATCTATTTGTGGGACAACCTCACCTGTTCCGGTTGCATCACGCCTGGTGTATCAAAACACCAGTGACATGTTGCGTACTCCCTACTCTTTTCGTCTAGTGTTAGAATGGGTTGTGTGCCCGTTGCCATCGAGAAGGAGTCCATTGGCTCAGCCCTATCAATCACAGTTCGACCTAAGAGTGCAACCAACTGAGCTGTCTGTGCAGATAAGCGTTAGGATGCAAACAATTTACCTATGTGTCCAATAAGAGTTGCCGCTTTGATGCTGCCCGTTTCGTTGGCTTGATCTCGACGCAGTTTGTCCTCGGCTGCACGTTTGTTACGCTCTGAGAAGAGCCTGCGAAAACGATGGTACACTCTGTAATCTGTTGAAAGAAAGTGTTACTGAGAAACTTCATAGTCCGGTTATATTCACCTGATGGCCGTTGAATGGGAAACTTGAGCATTTCCAGGGTTGTTCCCGGCCAAGGGCACGTAGTTGCTTTCTTCACAAGATCGCTCGCCTCGACCTACACACAAAGCTATTAATATCAGTTTCCGGGTATTCACACCCAACTCACTCTGCAGTAGTCCGAGTTCAGCAAAATGTTGAACAAGGAACTTTTGCCGACATTTGTACATCCAACTAGGTACACGTCGCCCTTGTGAACCCAAATTTTGTGCAATTGTGTGATTAGCTCCTCGATGCCGTATCCGGTTTTGGCCGATATCAAGCTGACGTTCTTAATGTTCATCGCGTTCAGACCTATTCGAAACTCAATTATCATCTATCAGAGACAATTGAAAATCATAAATATACCACACTTGACGATTTCATCCTTTAAACAGCGTTTGATGTGATCGAGATAGCCCGGTGAGTCCTTGGGCAAGAGATCCACTTTATTGCCAACAACAAACACGGGCCTTTTGTCTCCCAGAATCTGTTGTATTTCTGGCCAAATTGAGCAGGGAAAGTCCAAAAGATCTACAATCAACACAGCCAAGGCGTATTTGCCCTTAATGGCCGACAGAGTTTTGACATAAGTTTCGGCTGTCACCTCTACATCCAGGGCGATGTTGTAGTTCTTTAGGAAGTGACAACGCTGGCAAATGATTTGCTACCACAACAAAATAAACACTTTAGATAAAATTGTATCCAAATAGAGATCTTCAAACCTTCAGCTCCTTTTCAGTGCGGTCTTTGAATATTTCCATGGGAATGTAGCCGGGAATCCCAGAATTCGCACAGTGCAGATGAGCTCCACAGCCGTTGCAGGGTATTTTCGATACCGGGATCGATGGATCTAAAGAAATGCTCCTTATAGCAGATTTCAGACTGTACCCAAGCATTCTTACCGGCAGTTCCGTATTTCGAATCGATCTCACCGTCCTCATCTAAGGCGCTTTCGTAAAACTCGTAGTCATTCATCCATTGCAATGGTGGTTTTTCTTGTACGCTTTGTTTCGCGTATAAACTTTGATCGTAATAGTCCTCGTCGTCGTGGTCTGATTCAACAGCAACCTCATCTTCTTTTGTGTCGGTTTGAAGGCTTTTTAGCGATACGGGAAATGACCGAACGGAAATCGTTTCTAAATTCAAACGTTGCCTTTCCAGCTCTCGTCTATCTTCGAAGATTTTCTTACGCTTAAAACCTAGCAGAGGCTTTTGCATCTCAAGGTATGAGCTAAAGATAATTTTCGGTCTTGTTTCTGGTGGCAGTTTTGCATAAGGATCTTCGTCAATGGCAGTGACTTGGAAATGTTTGTTTGTAGAGTAGGTTCGGTTGAACTTGCAGGCTTGAATTGTGGTGAGAATACTCCGGAGCTTAGTGCAGCGAATCATTTTGAATTTAATTTAGCAATTTAACTTTTTAAAAATGGTTATATTTGAAGGGAAATTAGTTTGATGAAATGTCAAAATGATGAAACACAGCTGTGCAACCGCATGTGTGCGGGCGCCATCTGCACGTGGATTATAGGAGCAAAAAGATGTACAAGTTGATTCACCCCAATTTGTTGCCAACAGGATAAATATTATAAAAAACAAACAAATTTAAAAAGCTATTCTGAATTGCTGGAAAAATGTAAATTTATTTCACTTTCACGGATTATCAAATCGACGATTCGTCAGGTTTACTGGGAACCTACACACAAGCCTACGCGGTCGATGTCGCCGTTCTGTGTGTCGGTTCAAACCTATTTACTGTCTGCTCTCTGGCGCAGAGATCCTTGGGATTGATCGATGATTGGTGCACAAGAAATGGGCTTTCAGTGAATTTTCTTAAAACTGCGGTCGTTCTTTTCACGAGAAGGAAGGTGGAAACAATGCGTCTGTGTTCCAAGCGGAGATTTTTGCTATCCTTATGGATATGCACTATATTGTGACAAACAGGTGGAGAGCTAGAAGCATTTGCGTTTGCAGTGATAGCCGAGCTGCACTAAAAGCGCTGCTCAACCCTCTTACCTCGTCCAAGTTAGTTCTTGAACACAAGCTTTCTCTGAACTGGGTAAGAAGGCTTAACACAGTGAAACTTGTCTGGGTCCCAGGTCACACTGGTATCCAGGGAAACGAGATCGCTGATGAGCTTGCCAGGCTGGGTTCAGGAGAAGCTCTCTCAGGACCTGAACCTGCGTTGGGTCTGCCGGCATCTGTGGTTATGTCATTCATCGATACTTGGGTTTCTCGTGAACACGAGTGTCGGTGGCGTGACTGTGCTGGGTGTAGACAGACCAAAGGGTTGCGTCCGGACTTCTGCAAAAGGCCCACGTCTTTCCTTCTGTCTCTCAGGAGAAACGACTGTAGACTGCTTGTGGGTGTCCTTTCGGGCCACCAAGCTTTTGCCAAAAAAATTAAATGAGCGACACCACCGTCTGTCCTGCTTGTGGAGAGGATGACGATTCAGCAGGACACTTCCTCTGTAGTTGTCCTGCCTTTGCTCGCATCAGGTGGCGGATCTTTGGGGCTGACGTGGCGAGTGCCGAACATTTAAGCTCTTCATCACTAAAGCTCCTTCTCATCTTTCTTCGAAAGACGGGAAAACTATATACAATACAATATAAGGTGTCTGTTTTGGCAGAACAATAGACCAGAGTTGTGTCTGAGTGCTCCATCGGATAGTAGCAACCTCCAACAAAAAGAAACTGTAACAAGAAACAGAACGCTAGGCGTACAATATTTATAGAAGATGCGTAGGTACGACGCAAAGTAAATTTTTTGGTATTTATTTCAAAATTGCTTTAAACGATATCGAATTCTCAACGAACAATTCTAGGTTCACGCTTCAGTGGCGATTCTCGTGTCGTGAGAATAGCCAACTTTTACCGTTAGTTTCGATTCAAATGTCATATTGGCATTGCGCATTTTTTGGGCTTGAAATTTTAATTTTTATTTTCTTGTTTCATCTGGCCTGAATTGGGGCGACTTTTTTTTAGTTTTTTTCCACAACACCTTTTTGGCTAAAAGTCTGAAAAGCATTCTACATTAATGGAACTATCAGCGGATAACATAGAGGAGCTAGCCAGAGCTATGTCTCAGTAAGTGTACATTATTTTCCTCTTCATTTTAAATGAGTATTGGGTTTCCACAGGAATTCAGGGGCCGCGGAAGGCGTAAGTGGTGTTGTTTTTCAAAATAAATCGAATTTGGATGTGGATCATGTTATATCTGAAGCGCAGGACTGCCTTCTAAACTCTTCCATCGAACCAACTAGGTAGGTGTAATTTCTTTGAAGTTGTGAATGAATATTTTTTGGGTTTGCCCAATCACGAACCATTGGGTACACGAAATAAAACATGTGTTTGCATGCCTGATGTTCGGATCGTCGTTTAAGCAAAACTTTACTTCCCTTTTCTGTAGATCTTACAACACATCATGTTCATTCAACGATATCTTCGACGATATCTGTGAAATGAACAAATCGTTGGAATTGGAACAGGCCGCTGCAAACTCGTTGAACTCAGAGACTCATCTGCCGCAGATAACTGATATATCAAATAGCGCCCCGGCCTTCTTTCATATGCCGGATATTACATTAAATGGTGACTATACACCAGACTGTAGCTTTTCAAACCAAACAGACTTCCTTCAACCGTTGGGACAGTGGTCGGACTATCTTCCGACGCCGCCATCTGCGTTGAGTTCAATTCAAGAGATACCCCACCTGACTCCTATTCCAATTGTAACACAGCAGCAATCAGCCACAGCACCACAACCAGCAACACCACCTCAGTTGTCGCCCATTCCAGCGCAAGTATCAATTGAAATGCCATCGATAAGCGTAGACTTGAACGTCGACGAGGCACAGGCGGTCTCCAATACACCCGTTCTTGTTAATAATTTTCATTTCAATTTTTCCACACCAATGGCACAACCACAATACGTACAACAATGTGATAGTACCAACGTTGCTACTCAATTCATACCACCGTTGGAGAAAAACATAAATTTCCTGATGCTGAAAGACCCATCAGCAGGGCCACCAAAGAAAAACAACCAGAAACAACGCCCATACTTTGACTGGGCCAGAGTTGTACCAAGAAAGACCTTTGTCCAGCCATCCGAAGTGATGATTCTACGTCCGTTTCGCACGCGTAAAGTTATGTCGTCCCGTCCGTGTTTAGACCTATCGTCTTACTTCGATACAAGCGCCATTACGATCCCCATGATTCGAGAGCGACCACGATGCAAAAACACAAATCGACGCAAACAAAAACTGCGCACAATACCGGGAGCCGACAACTTGAAGTTCGAAGTTCAACTGCTGCCGGTGGAGGGGGAGGAAGGGCAAACTTTTACCGACGTTAATAACAATGGCGATCAGCTGTATCCAGAAACGGAAATCCCCGAATTGGATGAGATCTTCAAGCGCAAACGTCGAGGATTTACTAGTCGTCGCCTGACACCGTGTGTCGACACGTCCACATCATCTCACTCTATGGAAGAGGAGACCGAAGTGGCGGCGGTGTGCTCCCCTGAGCAACCTACCGAGGGACCGCTCACAAACGAGTCCGACATGGATTCCGATGATGCCCCTCTTACTGTTGTCAAGTCAATGAAGTGCCAAAACTGCGGAAAACTCTTTAAGACTTGTCGCTCGTTGACAATACATTCCAAACGTTGTGACGCTGTGCGTCAGACTCCCGCAAAGGAAAACCCCGTCGAAATCGTGCAGACAGAAAAAACTCGAAGAAGATCCCTTCAAAGTAGCAAAAGCAAAGAGAACACCGAGGGGAAAAGTGCTGCTCTAACGCCCACTGTTGACCTACAAGTGGGCAAAAGACCGTTAACACGGTCACAAACCAATGCGGCAAAGCGTAAAGCTGTTGTATCCGATAATGGTGGTGTCCCAAAGAAACGTTTTAAATGAACACGTGTCTTTTGATTTTCTTCCTATTTTATTTAAATGTTTATCGACAAAATACGTTTTTTTGTAAATTTCAATTGAGTTAGATTAAATAAAGAAATCAAGTTTCTTGAACAAGTCCTGATGCATTATTAATTAAGGAAGCGTTACCCGGCAAGAGTCGGTTGTGAGAAGAATATCTTACATCCCTAGGATACCTTTAAATCAAGTGTCTACATACACAACTTGACAAAGCTGATTCAAGCTAAATCAGCCGCTATACGAATTTTCATAATTAAACCAAATAACACTTACGGTACCACCATTCTGCCGATGACAGTGGAGTGAATCATCCACAGTGGTTGCGAGAATCTAGGCCTAGGGTCCTATTTAAACCATTTGAGCCAATAGCATTAATCCTTATGTACAATGAAACACAATTCAATTGAAAATTCAACCAAAAAACTAGTTCTTTCTTATTGGAATGAAAATGTACAGCAGCAACGATAAAGAAATAATAAAAGACTTCAAGAACACGATGATTATTCATTATAATAGTTGTTGTATTACACATAACAAACGGGATTACTAATACTTGTCTACCAACAGATACCCAGTATCCAAGGAAAGCTCCTAACGCACCAAATCTTCCGGGTTGAACATGCCCTTTATAAAGAGAGAATTAGATTTTTTATTATTTGTTTATTTGTCAGCGTTTTCCACTTACCCTGGCACGTCTTAGGATCGAATCCTTGCTAGCATCGTAGGGATGATCCTTTGAGGGAATTTCCAGAACAGCTGGAATAGGTGAAGTGTGCGCATCGATCACATGACGAATAAGTTCGGCATAATTCTGATTGATAAGAATGATATCGATGTCGTCGCGCTTAAGGAAACGCTTGAAGCAATCCTCAATTTCACTAACTGGTGTGTCTATTTAATATACATAAATACATTTTAAAGCAAACGCCAAATATACCTTTATCATTTGAGACTTACTTTTGTCGACGACCATGAAATTGGGATGACGATTCTTGTTGATTTCGCCAACACCTCCGAGCAAGAAGCCAACGCAAGTGTCCTGTTATCATAAATTTGTAATTTTCCAATTTAAATTTGTTGAGAGCTGCATCAACTTACCTCGTCTCCAATTACGGAGATGAGTTTTCCTTTCATTGCCGAGTGTAGAGCCATTTTTTGTTAATAAATTGTGGAGGAAAATTTACAAAAATCAATTTTTCGATGAATAAAATTTTCACTACAAGTCAGCTGACACTTGCCAAAATCTTGTGATAGAAGTGATACCAATCTTGCTCAGTTTGTTAGTGGTGCCAGGTCAAAATGTTACTTGTAGTGATAGTTCACAATAGGAGCTAGTTTCAAGGCCGTGTTTTGATTATTAATATGAAAGAGAGTTGGGACTTTAGATATGTTTTTCTTCTCACTCGTTCCTCTGGATGCAATATTTCATTTGTTGCTATTTTTTTTGTGATGCGTGATGAAATTCGATAAATATTTTGCTGCAAAACGATAAAAAAAAATAGTAGTACCGACAATGTACACACTGACATTGGCCGCGTTTCTCTTCCCACTGTTCATCTAGCACAAAATATCCCAGATGAAGGAACGCTCGCGCAGCGGCAGCGGCAAATTTTGCAAACGTTTGAACGATTTGCGTTTGACTGTTTTTTTTTCTCTCTCTCTCTTTCAATGCAGCGCGTAGTTTTGCTCTAGATTGAGAAATTTCCCTGAAAGGGATATTTCACAAAAACTGCTAGATGTCTAGCGCCTATGGTGATATGTCAATTTTTTTTTATATGAAGTTTGACATGCCGCTGTTCATCTAGCGGGCAGTGGAACGCGGCCATTGTCGGAACTACTATTATTTAAATGAGTAGATTAATATTTATCAAACGTATTTATAAAATCTGAAAAGTTAAAGCTCTGGAGCAAAACACGGCTTTAGCAATATTAAATCTGGTTTGTCTCTCTAGCTACAGCTTTTATTGATCGTAATACCGAAAAATAGGATTGGCTAAATGTCATATTACAAAATATATTTCCCTTTGCGCTTAAAAATTAGTGATATTTTCTGATTAAGTGTGAACGCGCAGTTTTTGCACCAGTGACAGCGTCCAGCGGCTTAATATTGCGGCTGTCAGTTTATTGTCACATATCAATATTGTTTCCCAGAGCCCAAACGAGACGAATTGTATTTTGTTTACAATAAATTCAGTATTTATCCGAGGGAATAATAATTAATATAAATTAAAAATGAATCCTTTAACGTGAGTGAAAAATGATTCCATATAATTCTTATATTAAATCGTTCCAATCGCCTTCTAGGAATATGAAAAACGTGCTAAAGCTTAGCGAGCGGGATCTGCAACACGGTGGAAAGTCCTCCTGGCACGACCAGTACAGAGACTCTGCATGGATTTTCGTGGGTGGGATGCCTTTTGATCTCAGCGAAGGCGATATAATAGCTGTCTTTTCGCAGTACGGGGAGATTGTCAATATCAATTTAATTCGTGATAAAATCTCAGGCAAATCAAAGGGCTTCTGCTTTATTTGCTATGAAGATCAGCGGTCCACCATACTGGCTGTGGACAATTTAAATGGAATCAAGGCAAGTTTTCAGATTATTTTGAATTTATTATTTATTCTTTGAGTATCTCATCAGATTCTTAATAGATCGCTTCGGGTTGACCATGTGTCGGACTACAAGCCACCGAAAGAAAACGACAAAACCGATGACGAGACTAGGCGATTGTACATGGAAGGATGTGCTCCGCAGCTGCAAATCGCTGAAGAGAACATAAAGCGCGAACAAGACACTTCCAAGAGTTCCAGCGGATTGCGTGCAGTAAAAATGGAGACTGATATCAAAGTTAAAAAAGAAAAAACAAAGAAATCCAAGAAGGTAAAGAAAGAAAAGAAGACTAAGAAGGAAAAAAAATCTAGAAAGAAGAAAAAGAAGAAGGCCGACACGAGCTCGTCGGAGGAAAGTTCATCGGAAAGCGACTCCTCGTCAGACAGTGAGCCAGAAAACGAGGCGAAAAACAAACACAGGAGTCGGAGTCGAAGCCCACAGAAGAGGAGACCGGACAATAGGGCCGGTGAACGAAACCGGAACGACGATAGGCGTGAGAGGCGGGCGACTCACAGCCGGAGTAGAGATAACGAACGAAGGCGTAGAAGTCGGTCCTAACGACCGAGCAAAAGTTTGCTATGATGTAATGGGAAGTCAATAAAATGTAATGCAATGTAATGACTTTGTTTTCTTTATGATGGTGCCGGGTTGGGGGTTTATATCGTCGGTATAAGTTCGAAAGGACGAAAATCATGTGTTTTCAATGGACTGAGCTAGTGCCAAACTGCCCTTCGAAATAATGGACTTCAGAAATTTCAAAATGTGGAAACATAACTTCCTCTGTGACTTAAGTCGATAGAGATATATGTGCTCATGCTCATTGAACTCAAATTACTGCTAGTTCCTAGTAGACAACTAAATTTCGACTGTGCAAATTTATTTAACATTTGGGTTGAACATCATTTTACTTAGAATTTGAAACCAAACCAATGTCAGTCATGATCATGTTGGCTATAGTCGAATACGAGGAACCGGCCGTGTTTTTTGGACTGAATGCAGATGAAGTAGGTTAGGTATAAATCCTTTCGATATAGGAGACAACAACTTTGTTCCTGCTTGTAGCTTTAGGGCAGAAAAACTATAAAAGCGGGGGTACAAATTGTTACATTGTGAAAGAAGGTTACCTTCCACAGCCCCTACATTTTCGATGGATTTTTTTTTTAAATATTCACCTCTTTTACAGACCCACCATTTAAAAAGTGGAAGGAACACAATCGAGAGAAGTTATAAGGGCTTTTCACTAAGAAGGACTTTGAATGTAGGTAAGTAAAAATAAACAAACGTTTCTTTTTTTTCTCATTTTTATTGTAAAATAATTTTAAAACATCGTAACTAACAATTCTTTGTCTTTAGTTGCTTTTCTTCGTGTTACACACTCTAGTTTCCATAGGTGCTACAATTACTTCCCCAGTGTTGTTTTGTTTCTATTTAACATCGATTACAGATGTTTTCTTTTTCATAATAAATATATTTTGCCCAATTTGTTTTAAATTAAAATAAACAAAAATATAAACAAATAGAATTTATTACTGCATTCAACAGTATTACTTAATTTGTTACTGGCTTTTTTTTAGCTTGTAAAGTAAGTCTCTGTGTGTGTGTGTTTTTTTTGTCGTTCTTTATCCCTTTACATTTTATTATAAAAGAATAACTAATCGAGTATACAGTTAATAAAACTTATTCACTAATTCATCAGTTAATCATACAAAAACTAAATTAATACAGTTGTTTATACTTTTTGTCGTTTTTTTTTTGGTTTGGTTTGTTTTTGAAAAAATCAACTAGTTTATATATGTATGTATGTATGTGTATATATATATAATTTATTTGTTCGTTCCTCTAAACCACAATAAAATTGCTAATTTTTTTCACATTTTCAATTGTTTTTCTTTTTATTTAGTTCATTGATTTTTTATTTACATTTATTTTTTTAGTGACAAGTACGATTTACGCTTTATTTAAAATGTGTTTTTAGTTGATAAAATATTTCTTTTTATTTGGCTAAAATTGTTCTAACATTTGTCCTATATACTAGCGGTTTTTTGTTGTTGTTAATTGTTTTTTACTTATGTTCTAAAAAATGTTAACTTTCTATTTCACAATTATTTTTTATATCTTCGGTTTGGTTTCTTATACTGTTTTTTTTTTTTTTTTAATTTTAAGTTTCTAAATATTTACTATGTGTTTTTTTCGTTTCCATTTCATAAACGATGAAAATTAAACGGTTTAATGAATAACTAGGGGCTTCATTTTGGTTAAATGTAGAGTCTAAAATGTGAATCTATTTTACATAGTATTTTGTTCGTGTATTTTACTTGGGGTTTTGCTACCTTTTTTTTACATAAAGTACTTTATTCAAATAATTTTTCTATACAATCATTATATAAATATTGTTGTATTTGGCAGTTTGTATTCTTTTTTTCAAAACATCCTTTTTGGCTTTTCATTTAATGTAAAAAAAACAAAATTTGAGTAGACGCATTGATAAACGATGAACTCAATATCTCAAGTTTATTATTCGAAATAATATCTGTCGGCTGTCTTTTACTTCACGAAGTGCTTTTAATTAGTTTCTAAGTCACGAGTTCAAAATCAATTGTCCGGGAATTTCGATTTTCAAATAATACTGCTACCTTATTTCACAATAAATCAAAGCAAAATTTATAAAAAATCCAAGTAGTCACTAGAACTGCTTCTTGCAAATAATTTGGCTATAAAGGGGGGCTCATATTTTGTTCGCTTCGAATTGCTCCGGGCGAGAATCTCGTTCGCCGGCTAGTCTAAAGAGATTTTCAGGAAATACCTACCATTACCTATACCTTTATATATTTCGTTCGTAAAGGTCAACTTCGTCGCGGCGAATCCGATGGAAGAATCGGCTGCGATTCGCCCAAACCCGATCGGAAGAAAAAATGCGAGTACACGCGCAACCTATTGCAATTGCATGCGACTTATGCAAAACTCCTCAGCTTAACTTATTATTTTGGGAACTTCTACCCGCATAGCTATGAGGCACTATGATATCAAGTGGTTGCTATGTGAACAATAAGGTATGTACTTGTACATACATATATTCAAATTTGCCATCTTTCTGGCATGCCGATTTCCATTAGCTTAACTCGAGACTCGAGAGTCGAGATCCAGTCCAAACTGCTTTTCTTTGAATTCTTAAGTCGTGGATTCAAAAAAATATAATCTTGCACAAAAAAGGTAGGTAGGTATGTCAAATGCACTTGTGAAAGTGCTTATTGAGTGGATTCTGTTACTGACTTCAAATCGAGAAGCGATTACACAGTACCTATCATCAAAAAGTCATTTTTTTGCGATTTTTTCGATTCCGGATGCCTTTTTTCGCCCAATGACATAAGTCAACTACATTTATCTGGACTAACACAAAAACTAGATTGATCGGTAACGTTAGTATACTCAGTCTAGATTTGTCGGCTACACCGCCATAAAGGTTCAAGTATCTATTTTAGTAAGTCTGGCAGCTGACTGATTTGATGTTTCTCAGTTTTGATTGGCCTACATTGGTCACATGGGCAGCTATTTCAGTTGACGTTTATGGAGGGGTTGCTGACGAATCTATTCAAGAAATTGACAGTTCGCATGTGTGGCTGACGTAGAAAAAGTGACGTTCGCGACCAATCTAGTTTTTGCGTTCAGGTTACATCTAGTCCAGACCAATCCAGTCGACTTAAGACAACAAAATTTTAGAATGTGCCCATTAAGGCAGCCAGCTGTCACACTTACTTAGTTCATCGTAAAAGGGTTTGCATGTTTTAGTTGAGTTCGGTTCTTTTCATCGACTGGAACGTTTGGCCTTTTGCAATCGGATATGGCAGTTCGAATGTAGTAGTTTTTAGTACAATCTGGTTAGGTGTAGCTCTAGGATGCTTTAATAGAGAAGACGTCAGTTATTTCTAGTATTTAGTAAGAACATTTAACCAACTTTTGCAATGGATAGCATACAAGTTAGAAAATTCGTGTTTGAAATGCACCCCCTATTGTTGCGTCTTTTACTCTTACATTATTCTCCAGTTCGACAGCCTAAAGCATCAAGAGCAACCAACAACGCCATCCGTAATATGTATTTGAGATTCATTTAACGGAGCATACGTCTGTAACGAAATATGGTCACTATTTGGCTCAAAAACCCAATTTAAGACACCCGATATAAATACCTACTGTTCTATAGGAAGTGTAGTAAGGAGTTTGCACAAAGTTCTGTTCATTTCACAGTAATTGCTTTAAAACTACAATAAGCTACAGAGAAATACATGAAATATACATCGAACATATGATATTGGACTTTTTGTTCTTTGGATAGGTTTATTATTAATTTTTTGTTTTTATTAAACACTATTTAGAAAACTATATACGATAAAAATTGCAAATTGTAAAAAAACTGAGATCTAGGATTTTATTCTTAAAGATTTTATCCCTTTCTAATTGGTAAAAAATGGTAAATTTTCTGTGCGTGGTTTTAGGAGAAACTAACATTGTAAAATCAATTTGTAATTCAACTCTATCTTTTTCATATAATATATACTTTTCTTTTATGAATTAACTGCTTATATCAACATTTTTTGTTTGTTCTCTTGAACTAATTTTTTTCCATCATATTTTGTTTCATTTTTAGTTTTTTTTTCTTTTCAAATTTTTCTATTTTTTTATTTGTTTTATATTTTTTTATGTTTTTTTTTTTTGGTTCTCGTACTTATTTTCCCTTTCGCTCCTCTAAAACAATCGTTCTAGATATTTTATAACAAACGCGTAATAACTTTCAGACATTAAAACACAGGCACTCATTCCCATTGCACATAAAATAGGAGGAATTAAGAATACGAATTTTGTACAGTTAAACTGCTATTGAGGCGGACGACAACGGCCAGCCGATGTTCCCGAAAAATCGATGGACTTTTGTTCAATAATAGGAATTCGATCGTCATAGAGTGTTGGTGCCTGGAGGATAATGCCAGCCGTACCGGCTAGAACGGCCAATGTAAATATCCAAAGGAATAAACGATCGAGAACCATTGCGACGTACTTCCAATCTTCTTTGACCTGCAATGTATAAAGAAAATGTGTTTCAATTAGTATCTAGTTACTGTTAAAGTGTCAACTCAAAAGGGCAAGGTTGCGCAAAAGTTATCATTATATCGGAAGATGCTATAATTTTTACAAATGGCGGCAAATGTCGGTTCTACTTTGACATTTAGTGAACTCAAATGTCGTTCCTGAACTCGAAAAATTCGTTGAGAGAGCAAGATATTTCCCCTCTTACTAGTTTTTACTCAACAAATTTCTTTGCGTAAGAATTGAAGCAACTGTCAGTCGCCTGAACATTGACACCTGATTTGAATTTGTTGTTCTATTTGGCATTTGGGTTTATTATACTATCTGTCATTTTTCACAGGCTACTACAAAAGCGTTCCTTAACTTTTGCGTGAATTTCCCTCTCTGAGAGAGAATTCATCTCCTCCAGCCTCCACTGTCATTTTGACAGTCTTTACCATTTTTACTAAAACAGTAAAGGAACAGACCTACTATGTTTCGAAAGCAGCCAACGGGTGACAACTTTTACGCCATCTTGTATGATTTCTTTCCTTTCTTTTATTTCTTAGCTGTCATTTGACACTGAATTTTCTTGAACTACTCATAAATCGCATTCTATTGCTCGGTATACGTTCGGTTCTTGCTTTAGCAAGACGCATTTATAATATTTATAAATAAATCGCCACTGACAGAATACAATATACTTAAATTGCACTTGTACAATTGCTTCTTGAGTGTATTTCTTATGTCAATGGAACAGTTTCAAAAGGGTTTTTCTATTGATTTCGGAAAGCTTCTAAATTGCAACATATAAAAAAAGTAAAGTGCTGTCAACTTAATAATTCCAATTTAAACGTTCAATGTCCAGTCATTTTCAATTGCAATCAATTAGTTGAGTGTGCGGAAATAGCTGCTTCCTCTCGCAAAATCGATTCATCCCCGTCCACACCAAAAAAAGAGTAAAAAAACAACGACCGTTCCTCACCTTGGTTGAGTCCTCTTGCATTTTTGTATGCTCCGCAATGAACCGTACACAGAAACAGCTCCTATGCACTCTCGGTGGACACTTCGAATGGGAGAATGCCGGATTATTGATTATGGGACTCTTCATGCCCGTTGGTGGTCCCATATCTAAATCGGGAACGGCCGTTAAATCATCTGATCCAGATTGCGGCAGAGTTGGAATTGGCCCATGGATTTGACAACTGCCGCCGAATGGTCCGGTGCCGGTTAAGCTGCAAAAAGCAACGCTATATAAAAACGAAACAAGTTAAAAAAAACGGTATAGGTATACAGTAGCGAAACAACAAATGCATTTTTCGGATTTCTCTTTACCAAGTCTATATCAATTAAAAAAAAGGAAAACGGAAATAAACTTGATTAGAGTGAATGAAGGAGGAGGAGGAGGAGGTGGAGATTGTTTTTCCTGCGTAACGAATGGTTTGTTAAAAATAGATCTATTTTTTTATTCACTTTTCATTCGGTATGTGCAACACACTCGCTAACATACCTGGATGGTGACAAATCCTCTTTTGACGGCGTTCGACTGTATGCCGTTGGACTGTGATCGAGATTCGTTGTCGAGTAGTACGGATAGAAGCAGGCATGTGTGTCCTTTAGCAGTAATTTACTGAAAGAGAAAAATAGAACAAAACGTCAGTGTAAATCTAGCTATTTGCCGCGTTTATTTATATATTGAAGTGACAGTCTGCACTAACCTTGTTTCAAAGTTGTATTTTGGCCGCCTGATGAATAAAAATTTCGGCAGGAAATTGATGAACACTCGTTTTACCCATGGCGCCATTCGATGCGTTTGTGGCGACCGGAAATGGACATTGAGCACGACAACGGTGACGCATATACTGTTGGATAGACAAGTTAAAAATACGTTTAGACTAGATATTCAATTAAACAGAGTGGCCGACTGAAATCAATTTACGACAAATTGTGAAATTGAGTATAGAATTGGAATTTTAATACCTATGGGGTGATAAAAAACAGATTCCAAAAATATGTATGGTAAAATATTAATGTCAAACTTTAAAAGCAGCTTTTAGTTCTCCCACGTTCAAGAATCTATAGGGCACGTCTAAGACTCTAGTTCACTAAATCTGTCAATAGCCCGCCAAATATGCCTGTTTTAATTCATGTGAACATTTTTTCAGTTGACTGATGTATTAAAAGCGGGGCTACCGACAAATCTAGCTTTTACCTTAAGTGAAATCTAGAGTACAGATAAAACCGCTACGGTGTAAGATGAATAGAGTATTGAATGCGCCCATTTATTATCTGGTAGCTTGAATACACATTCTGACAGAAGTTAGAGATGTAATTGTGACCAACATTGGGGAAGTTCAAGTATCTCGTTAAGTACTTAAGTCTGACAGCTGGCTGACTTGATGTGTCTCAGTTTTGGTTGGCCTAGATCGATCACAAGAACAGTTTTTTTCAGTTAACGTGGGGGTAGCCGATGAATCTAGCAAAGAATTTCGGGATTGAGTACTTAGTTGACAGTTTGCATTTGTGGCTGACGTAAGAAAAGTGACGTTCCTGACGAATCTAGTTTTTGCGTTCCAGGATACATCTACCCCAGGCGAATATAGTCGACTTAAGAAAACTACGTTTTTGAATAATATGCCGATTGTGATCAACAAGTTTCTAGTTTCTATCTAGTTTCGTATACCTAAGTCTGACAGCCGGCTGTTATGTCCTTTCATAAATCATTCTCCTAGAAAACGGTCCTAATAGCCTACTTCCAAAAATCGATTTATAAAATACAGTACTAAATATGAATCCACCTAGATCTACATCGATGACGGACTTAATTGATTCAAATAAAATAACACAGTTGTGCAGCGTGAAAAGCAATTAGAAATCACAATGTTTGCATCAATCGTTTGACCAACAACCTGCCATATATTTTTGTGAATTGATTTTTGTATTCCATTTCCATTTCCATTTTCATTTTATTATGCAAAACAAATTTTACGAAACTAATTTGCAACATTGAATTCATGAAATTATTCTGTCAGCCATGGCTGGCGGTTACCGCACAAAATAAATGTGGTCTCAATATTGTGACAATTGCCAGTCGAATTCACTACACATCCACAATTTATGTGTGTAGTGTGTACCTTTGTGGTCATTATGCATGTAAAAAGGCCAATTAAACTTAGTTTTCTATAATAATAGGGAGGGAGAGACAACAAAAAAATAAAACAGTTGACATGTGGATATAAGGGACATTTGTGTGGAAGTCAACATCAAGGACCTCTGGCAATATGGCAATATGCATTAAGATAGTTTTATTATATTTCACTTTGTTTAGCTTTTTAGTGGTTAGAGTTTTTAGAGTGCTTTTTGCTCTTTTCAAGTAAGCCTAGCAGATTTTCATTTAGAGTCATGCCAAATTGTCAGTTTTGCATTGCGTTTTCCGTGCATTGCGTCCATTAAAATAAGTGCTGCCAAGTGTGGGTGCGACTAGATTTCTGGATAAAACAGCAGCTTGCGGTTGCTGAACGCGGTCAGTTGTCCATTATATTCTTTTGTTGATACCGGCTTGCACTCAGACAGTGGGGACGTTCAAGTACCAATATAGTTTAGTAAGTCTGACAGCTGACTGACCTATCTCAGTTTTGATTGGCCCAGATCCGTCACATGGGCAGCTGTTTGTTGACGTTTTTGGAGGGGTAGCCGACGAATCTAGTCAAGAAATTCGTGAATGAGTATTAAGTTGACAGTTCTATCTAATCCAGAACATTCTACTCGATTTAAGACAACGGCAAAACGTTTAAACGAAGACACTTTACTTTTCGTCTCAGAGTAGAGCACTGACTGTTAAATGTAAGTTTAGATTTTATTTAGGACAACACGAAGTTGTGTTTTTTCATTCAGAGGCCGTCAAGGAAAAAAATTCAACTGGAATATAAGACGATAACTTGTCACCTACATTAAACACACCCTACTTGTCATACACACTGTTGCGAAACATATGGGATATCGACACTTTGCTATACGCCCGCATTTCATTTACACAAAGGATATTCCCTCACTATGGAGTTCAATTAGCACACCTTCACCGAGCTTTTATGAGTACCATCACCGCACAGACATATAGCCATATGAAATGGCTCACAGCCACACGTCACCGATTATGATGGATGGTAGATGTTGCTATCAACGGAGGTAGCTTGGCTTTCATCAAATGCACAGACAACCAGGATAATGTTGTCTATAATCCCATTCACTGTAATGAGATTTGAATTTCCTTTCCCTTGATGTGCTTGATTTGAGGTCTAGTGGCAGTTATGGAGTCGGTGGCCCTAATGAAGAGGAATCATATGCCATAGACTAATTAAGGCACACCTGCACACATGCTGCTACATATACATGTAGGTACGCCTCTCTTAGATGAGTTATTGACACTCATACTTTCAGGATTACTCATAACCAGGTAAATGGTTAATTACTCTTATCGTCATACATATAGCCCCATAAGGATGTTAATTAAATCTGTCAGCACTTGATCATGATGCGTTAAATATGTATGTGTGTATGTGTGTATGATGTGTCTGAACACACAAGACTAATGACCATCGCTACTCAGGAGAACTTTTATTTTAATTCATTTGTTCAGTTTGGGGAAAAAAGGCTAAGAACTTTACTCATCACAAGGATAATAATCAAAGTGATTTAATTATTTCAGCAATATTGTTGGATGTTGCTGCGCGAAGGACTTCTGAATGGATACAGAGAAGTAATCGAAAATCGATATCTAATCTCATTAATGAAATCGGCAGCATTGTTACACCGGAATTGAGAAGGCGGATTAGGGCGACTTAATGGGATGTTTAGTTCGATGTATAGAGGAACCTTGTGCTAAAGGAGTATGCGATTTCGATTTCAATTAATATTTTCTACATTACAAGTGATTGGGTGGAGGCAACTCTGAGGGATTAATATATTAGTGAGTTGTAAATCGGTGTTATGCGAGTATGCCCAACTCGTTTTCATAAATCTATGTATTAAGATGAAGAGGGAGTGACAGTTGTCCATTGGTGTTGGAATTAACGCCGTTTTCAATCAAAACTCTAGTTCCAATAGGTAGCTTGGTACCAGCCCTAAAATTATTGACAATTATTATCGAGCAAGTAACTCAAAACACTGTTCCATAAAAAAATAATCCAGTGGCGTTAAATCGCATAGTCTTGATGGCAGCTGTCAAAGGTGAGACCTCCAACTTGTACCACAGTGACAGTTTCTTTTCTACGAGCTGAAATGTGTTCCTTTTAAATCGCTACTACTACAAGGAAACTTTGGACAACTATCGAGAAACGTCAAAAATTCCCTACCATTATTCAATGATAGTGGCTGCTCGGGAGTACTTGACATATGGATTTAAAATGGAACGGATGGGATTTTAAGGCAGGAAACAATATAGTGAAACAGTTGAGGAGACTAGTGGCAAGAGGATTGCGGTTTGGAGATCTAAGAAACATTAAGAACGTCGAAGTATTTAGGTTAGTAAGTCTGAAAGTTGTCTGACTTGATAGATCTCCATTTTGATTGGCTTAGATCGATCCCATGAACAGATTTGACATCTATCGAGGGATAACCGACGAATCAGACTAAGAATTTCATGATAGAGAATTAAGTTGACAGTTCGTATATGTAGCTGACGTGGGAAAACTGACGTTTTTCCGTTCAGCTGATATCTAGAACGTGCCAATTGACTCGAATGACATCTGTCACTGAACGTCAAAAATTCTACCTCACATACAGATTCGCCTTCCAAAATTAACCACAATTTGCAATACAATAGAGGAATTCAAAGACATAACCTCTAAATAAACAGTTTTACAAAGCGTATCCTCAGTAGACCGTTTCCATTCCATTTCACATTTGTCTTCCTCCTTGTCTGCTTACAAATTATTGATTTATTACTTGAATCGCCATTCAAATTTACTCAAGCTACTCATTGAATCTCCCAAACAACACTTTGCCGCATTCACAATCGAATTGGCAATTCGAATGGAACTAGGACGAGCACATAAGGATCACTTGCACGCACTTGAGCAACCAAAACTCTCCGACATAATACAAAGGACTCTGTATCCACTATCAAAAGCACCCTTCATCGTTGGCAAAACACATTTAGATCAAGTGCCTTCACATATGAGGGACACGGTCGGGGGCCTCCCATATACTCAGCCGCACGGTGTCCTAAAACAGAATATGATTGTCAATTATGATATATACAGCTTATCGATTCCGATTGCACTTAAGGAAGTTCCATTTTGGTTATTGAAATTCTTAGTTCCGTTTCAAAAACATCCATTATCAAGACGGATATGAAATACCAAAAACGCTTCTTATAATTAATTCAATCAGGACGAGTTGATGCCGCATACCAATTCATGCAAAGCCCATCCCTTCTTGCAGCTTGGCGATGATAAAGTCGGCAAAAGTTGGAATTTGAATTCAATTACGAAAATGTTCGAATCCATCCAGGCGAGGCTCCTATTCGCGTCCTGGCAACTATCAAATCAATAACCGTTACAAGAGGATATATGTGGCGAGGAAATGCTCTCTCTCGGGTGGTTATAACGATTTGTTGTTCGAATACCCCGAGGGCGTGGGAAGTGGTGAGTGTGTGCCGCTGTTTGGATGGGCATAAAACCCATCCACTAATGAATTGTATAATGAACTGGCAAAACTGTTCCATTAATAAATTATCGGCCGATGAATATGATGCTCGGTGTAACCTCGTTGCATCGCAAATTGAATTAGGACGATAGAAGCATCATTTGCCCATGAAATTGCATCAAAGCATCGTCATCTTCATCACATGCTAATGAAGCCCTTAATGACAGTCGGGATGGCAAGTTTGTGGCCAACGTTTTAACGATATTTTACACCGCACACGTGTGGTTTCGATTGTGTTGTTATAACACATTGATCAAGAGATGTAGAAGAGCCTGTGGAATTTTCGAAATTTTCGAAAATGTTCGAAAAAGTTTGTATAAATTTTCGAATTCGAAATAAAAATAAAAATAACAAAGTTTCCGAGTTTTTATGGCAAAAATTTTTTTTTTGTTTATGCATGTCATGTGCAGGGGTCAAATCGCGTCGTCCGTGAACGAGCATTACGTGACGGAATTTGTTTTTGTTTCACATGTAAATCAACTTAATTCCGTGAACGTAATGCTCGTTCACGGACGACGCGATTCGACCCCAGGTTTGGATGTGACTGAAATTTGTCACATCTGTCAGAAGTTTAATATTAATAATTATATTTGTTTGTTGTGTGTGACAGAAGAGCATTTCGATGATAAATATTATTCCTCTGGCATGTAAAAGTTTTGTAAAATTAAAAAAGAAGTTGCCAAATTGTCATTGTGGTCACAAACTGTCAAGTAAGCTGCTCAGATAAATGTAACACTGGCATAATTCGTGTCTCTCTCTTTTTTTTGTCACTGCGACAGTCTGTATTCCCTCAATCACCACAAAAATATATGTCTGAGTTGTTAAAATGCAGTCTTGACTAAAAAGACATTTTTGGAAAATTTATGTCCTTCCAAGAGTGATGAATACTTTTTACGAAGTCTATAAACATGACGTGCGACACAGATATGCGACATACTTTGAACGTGACATATTTCACAGACGAAGTAACAGTAAAGATGTGAAAATATTTTTTTTAGAATGACGGAATTTCTGAACCGAGCCGCATTTATTGTATATAAGGAATCCGTCTCAACCTTAAAAGCCCTTTCTAAGCTGTGACGCATTTTGTCCTCCTTTCAAATCAAATAATCGTCAGTCGTTAATTAAATTTGCATATTGATCCATACGTATTTTGAATAACCTTCTATTTTTATTCTAGAATTATCTCGATCCAGATGTTCGCATTTTGTTCTTCCGCAAGGTTTTCGGTGAAGATTTTGTAAAACCTGCGATTCGCCGAAAAAAACAATTTCTATGATATAAATATTTCATCATAATCAGGATTTCTGTCTTCGCGGTAAATGCCGGTGGACGAAGAGACTGCGTTTCGCCAAAAATCCGCACAGGTGAACAAAATGCGAATACGTTCATATATGAGACATTTTCGAATATATAGATAGAAGAAGAATGCACAACCTTACTCATGATAATTTTTAGAATAATCAAACATACAATTAAAACCACCCATCCACGTACTGCGGCGTAATAAATTACCAACTCGTATCGGTTTCGCGTATAATGAGTTAATTTATCAAAACAATCTGGGTGTGCTCAGTTAAAATTTAAAATAACAGTCAAAGTGTTAATGCATGCGTAAAATAACAACATTTTCCCGACTGTTGGGAATCGCTCCCTGTCCCTAGTTAATAGCTTCCTTTTGCGCCTCGCGGTTCTTTTTCGTTGTACTTATATTCGAACCATCCCGGCGAATTGTGCTGAATAATTTATAACGCTCACATGCAGTTCTACAGACGCACACCCCTACACAAGGCGAAGGGGCTCATTCCCTTGTGTGAAATAATTCATGATTAATACTTAAAAAAAATGGCTGCTCATTCCCTCTTTCTGAATCAGGGTACTTGCGGTGAAGCCACCCACGGGTATTTCGACTATAGCCTTCCTGTCCTATCGATATGGATATCATATAGCTTTAAGGGGTAGAGGTGCGGTGGAGGTACAGAGTGTTCTTTTTGGCAGTCATCGCTGCAAACCGCTTTTCATTCCTTGTGTGTTGTCTTTCACACGATATGGTGTGGTATTCCCGGGGGCGGCTGCACACATGCATACATGTGTGTGTTGTGTATTCTCGGTAGGAGTTAATATCGGGCACTGAGGATGGGTCTTGGGGACTGTTAATGTTGTATGGCGCTTAACGAACTTGTGCACACAATATTCATAGCGCGCCACAGATTTGATTACGTCGTCAAAATGTATTTTCATTATTTAAATTAATTTCGCATTGATCAGGTAGGTAAATTTCCTTAACAGCGCAACAAATGATTTCAAGGAGTCTTTAGTCCAGAAGCTATGTTTAAGGACCATATCCCTTGCTGACAGTTATAAGGTTGTCAATCGTTGTTTATTTTTTTTACCTAAGATGTCATCAGAGCAAAGATTTATAGAAAACCCCTTAGAAGAACTGGACTGTCTTCGAGTTAAACCCCCTTGAGTTGATAGACTTTAAAGAAGGATATTCAACAGTGAAAACTACAAGCTGTATGTCCACATCGACTTAGTCGGAAATCAGACTTTTTAGCTCGTTTTGAGCCGTAAAACGCTGTGTAGAATAACCCATCCTTAGAAGTTGTGCATATATCACCCGAATATCAACTGACTTGAAGTGTGCAACTGGAATCAGGTTTTCAAAGACTGAGCGAGGCTGTCAGACTAATTGGTTCAGGTTCAGGTTCAGGTCCGACCCGGGCTATTATACCACTTAAGTAATAAATTTACACTGGAAATCTAGGCGACTGCCTTCGCATCGTTTAAGAAAGTCCTCCCTGCACTTTTTGAATCCCAATGACTCCCAGGACAAAATTTGTTCGTGGGAATATCGAATGACTCTTTCCGACTGACAAAATCGATTAACTGAATGACAAAATCAGTCATGGGGCTGGCTGGTATTCAGGACTCTAAAGTACTTCGATTTGATCCACTTCTTGGCAAACACAGTGTCAAGCGTCGGGCGTTCGGAAAAATCTGCAAACTGCGATGTTCGTATTTACAAAGCCCTCCTCTCCCTTCTAACTTATGCATGCCCAAATGAGTACACACAGTTTGGTTTGACTTAAAAGCCCACCCCCCCAAGCCACTGCTCATTGGAAACAGCTTCATCAGCTCCCCACCCGTTTACACAAGTCACCACACGCCAATGATAGCAGTCAAATCGGGCAAGGATCCCCTCTCGCACATGAGCGCCCATATGAATGGGCCAAAAACCGTCACACTAACTTACAACTGACTTTATGCATATGTGTGCTGCGAATGTTTGTACAGCACCTACTTTGTAAAATAAACGACCCAATTCCGTTGTGGCATAGAATGTGTGCATACCCCCGAGGTGAATATAGAAAATTGTTCTCTTCTGTGCAGGATTCACAGCCAGCCCATTCCCTAAATCACTGAACACACACAAACACACACACACCAGCGAGGGTAGAACGAAAAAAAGAAATCAACTTGTCATTGGGGTAATTAACTTTTCACTTTTTCGAAGTAGAAATTGGTAAGCAGTCATACATAGTTGCACGTCACTCTGATGGGTGGAAAATATTTAATGAAGGAAGGCACACATCTCACACAGACAAATCTGCTAACTACTACCGAAGGGATTGACGTAAATCACAGGTTTTACAACAGTTGATCTCAGTTTTTTACTAACCGAACATTTTTGTTTGTTCCATAGGTGAATCAGGATATGGGAATGACTGGCCTTCAGGCGAAGGGATACCGACAGGAAATTGTGATTGCCATTGATGGTGGTAGTTTCCAGCGGAAATTTATTCAGCTTACAAGACTGTTGTATTCAGTTTAATTAGCGGAAAGTGAAACGCTTTTTGTGAGGCAAACAAATGAATGGTGGAAAAAAATGTTACGTATACGACAGAGTTAATTAAAATGCAAGGAAGTGAATACTTTGCAGATCGTCCTCCCTCTTATCGGATTTACTTGGCAGATTTATGCGTTTTTTTTTCTGATGGATTAATTAGTCACAATATTTCAGGCAAACACGTGCCAAGGTTAAAAATGTTTTCGCCAAGAGTTATGAATATATTAGTGGGAGACGCTACTTGGAGTGTGTGTAATTCGCTCAATGACAAACAACTCAGCTCGGGAACTTTGTGCTGATTTGCTGTATTTTATGCGTGAACACGCAGTTTGTTCTTAACTGTATATAGTAAGATGTATTTTTAACTGTCACATTTTTATTGGAAGACGAAAATTGAGTAACAAATGTCAATTGAAGATGTAGAGATTCATGTCGACGAAGGTTAAGCCTGTTAAATACCCAGTTGTGGGGAGTGTGACGCAAGAAGAACAGCCATCAATCAATGACTGACACGACGGCCAAACTTAATTCATTATCAGTTTGGGTATATTTGGTCAATTTTGCGTAGGCATATACAGTCTGAGAAATTGCTTCGACTTTATCCTTCGGCGATGGAGGGGCTTATGATGAAATGTAAAATAATAATTTATTTTATTACTTATTGATGCTCCTTAGGGCTTTTTATACACTATTAATAAATTGAATTTACTCCTCTGAAGGTCGTCGTAAAAATGTCACGGAAGTCAATCGGTTACAAGGGCAATTAGTAGACGTACTGTCTTTTGCCTCTCTGCTTTGCCCCCGAAATATATAAAGTGCTTAAAGTGTTTTTGTTTTAGAAGAGGTGCCACGCCCCGTTGTCAAACACCGTCCATAATTATAGGCCCTATACATTGCGACCAGAAAAGATCTATTGTGTTGGCCTTTATTATTTAACCTAAGGAGTTAGTGAGACTCTTTATAAACCTCAGTACCCTTTTTGGTTCCATTTTTCCTATATCTGCAGGACTTAAAAATGCCCTTTGCATGTGGATCGCTGTGCCCCTTGCTACAGCAGGGCATTTACAGAATATGTGTTCCGTTGTCTCCTCCTCTTCGCCGCAGAGTCGACAGTAGTCGTCGTCAGAAAGTCACATTTTTTTGATAACTCGTTCAAATCCTTAGATCTTCTTTGCTTAGCTCAAGTAACTTTTTTGTTTTACTACGAGCTGCGGGCTTATGATTTTTATGCCTGCCTCTGTCCTTTGGATTCCGTCCAGTGTTCGGCAAGGTGATCATCTTCCCATTTCCTAAACTTTGAGAGTACTTTACTCAAAGGTAACCCGAAGTAGGGCTCAGGACCAGCGAGTAGGCATGACGCGCCTCTTCTCGCAAGACAAACCGCTCTTTCAATGCCCTCAAATTCCTCATGACCTGGTATCCAAGCAACGGTGACTGTGTTGTCCTTGCCCAGATCTTCGAGGAAATTGAAACAGTCCCAGACCAGCTTTGACCTGATCGAATACGATCTTAGGGCCTTGAGAGCTGCCTGGCTGTCTTAGAGGATGTATATGCGGGCACCTTTTGTGCGCCTTCGTGGGCATTCTCGGACACATATCTCTATGGCGTGTACCTCTGCTTGAAATATGTCTGGTCATTTTCCCAGTGCTATAGCTCTTTGGAACCTAGGCCCATAGACCCAAGGACCGGTGGCATCATCTTCCATCTTTAAACCGTCGGTGTACCAGATTTGTGATCCTCTTGGTATTACGATGATAAATATGACTTTGTTATTTAGTTATTGTTAGTACTGTCAGAAGTGCGGGGCACATAATCAATCAATTCGTGTTCTAAAGTTAACAAAATACTTATTCCACCTACTATTTCAGTCAAAACACCTAAAACGTCAGCAAAAATACCTGAAGATATTTTTCAATTACCCAACAGCTCTGGTGAATGTCTTACAAACTACGGAGGTTAGATACAGTTGGCATGAGGAGCTTATCTAAAAGCGGGTACCAGAAAAAAAACTCACTCAAACACGAGAAGTCTGTTCTGCGCCCTCTGTTTATTTTCTCATGCATTTCCTCATTCAATAGCTAACGATTACATCAACTTTTTCAATGTGATTGTAAGCTGTTCAAGGTCCTTATGCATAAAACATGAATGCAATGCCCCTTAAATAAGATTTTATGATTGCTTACTTTTAGGAGTAATTAAATTGCATACCTTTATGGGTTAATGAGACTCTCCAACAGGTTCTAATCTAAGATGATTAAATTCGTTACTATGGAACATGACGGCGACAAATTGAATGGCAACAAAATGCTTTCGATTAACTGCTAAGCATTTTGTATGGGAAATTCTTAACTTTATTTTACCAGCCTTAATGGCGACATATACCTACGATTTTTTATTTCTGCACATATCGAATGATATAAGTTTCATTCTCCTCATTTCATGATAAATACTTAAAAAGTGTACGGAAACTTTTGATGTTTACGTATTAATATAAAACATTGACAGTAGGTTTTGTTTCCAAGCTTTTTACAATTCAGATATATGGTAATTTGTATCTATCTTTATTCTGAAACATTATTTAATTTTAGGAATTTTATTGGGCAAGAAATATAAGTTCTGAAAGAAAATACGAAAACACCTTCAACTTAAGCAAAATTGAAAAAAAAATCAGGTACAAATTGATAAATAAATAAATATATAAATAAATAAACAAATAAATAAATAAACAAACAAATAAATAAATAAATTAGTTAATAATCTACAAATAAATAAATAAATAACAACAATAATACAAAAAAAGCTATATCAAATACCGAGTTAGATAAAATTCGTATTTAACACATTTACAAGAGGATTATCAGCAAAATCACAGCGTTCTAAGAAACGTTGCTTTAACTTTTGAATTCTTTGAAAGATCAATTCAACATTCGCTTTATCGTAAGTATACAGAGTCGATTGATGCCACGGCAGATTAAGAACAATTCTTAATAATTTATTTTGAGAACCTGTAATTTCTTAATATAACACATTGCAAAATTTCCACAAACTTGGCACCCATAAAGCAGAATTGCTTGGAAAATTACTTTATGGGTGATCATTTTAAGCGTCTCACAATTATATATGACGCATTGTCCTTGTGAGCATCTTTATCGCCAAACATCAAGTCATACGATTGCCTTTGTAAGCACAACTTGCAGCTGTTAAATTAGGAGATACTTAGATAATGTTAATAAGGATCTAAGATTGTTTTGCCCATAAAAATTCGGCCAAAACAATTTGAATGGAAGTCATATTTATGTAAAGGAGTAAATGCCTATACCCTACAGCCCATTATCGTGTCCTTTTCTAGGTTTATATAGGCTTAAGGCATTATTTCTGAAAAGACCTCGCCACACAAATGACACCATTAGCTCTCAATGACAGGAAATTTGAAATAGGACACATACTTGTACAAACGCAGAAAGAAAATAAACATCAACTCGAAAAAAGCGTTTCTTTCCTTAAGAAAAAAAACACACACACATATTTACAAAGGACTAGGGCGAAAAAAAAGAACCATAAACGAACTTGGTGTAATTATCCAAGAGTCCATTGCCTCTGTTACTCTTTCCATCCAAGCGCGAACACATTAATTCACAAAAGACAAGGAGATAGGCGACATCCTATTTCATTACACCCACCACCGAGGCGGCTAACCTTAAGCACTTAAAAGCATTTAATTTCTGCCTTTTGTTGGCTATTTGCAGCGCAGACTTCTGCCGTGCGGCGCAAACATGACAGCCACCAGCGAATTTAAATATCAGCGTGAAAATAGCGCCGACCAAATGAGAATTATAAGTTAAAATAATTTATTCCGATTATATTGCCTCCTTACGAGCGAATCCTGCAGGGAGTAAAGGGATGCAATGTAAGTGTGTCAGAAGATTTTACTTAAGCGTGTATTTCCGTTGATTTATTGGCTCCTTTTCACGCTTTCCGCTGGTATTTAGGTCACAATGGACGGCAACCTTGAAAGGATGGGCGAAGCGATGTCACAGGGATGCCGCGCGAGAGATATTATAAAAGGTGAACAGTGAAAAAGTTTATCGACCATTTCGGGGGAAATAAATTCGGAATAAATTTTGAGATTGTATATATGTATGTGTATACGCCGAGAACTTAATTATAAGAAGTTGGTCGTTATTTTTGTCTTAGCCTGCAGCTTGGGGTGGTGTTGCGAATTTATTGCTTCTTCACGGTGAGCAAAAGCATTTTAGTGCGCTCAAAATAGAACGTGTTATAGCACTAAATAAAAATTATGGAACGAAAAAAAAACTTTACGATTGTTGGGGCATTTAAAAAACAAAGGCAAAGAATTGATGCATACCAGAAGTTTAAGGGTGTGTAGGGTTTTATGTTTCCGCAATGATGTGGTGATGGAATGTTATGGATTTTTTTAAAATGTTTCCGCTTTGAGTTATTCGAAGGTATTGTAAGTGTTCGGGCGTTGAACGACGGTTATGTGATGCCAAAAGAACCTAGATTTCAAAAAAGCTTGCAAACTTTCAGGCTGATTGACTTCTTGGTTAATTAATTGAATATAATTCTACCTTTTTCTTTTATATTCCCTGCTCAATGGCTAATATTGCGACCTACCTTACTCGAACCTCTAGGTTTAAAAAGCGCTAATTTTAGAAATTAAGTAGCACTTGGTTTTCTAAGTTGGTTTTTCAAATCTTTATAAATAACCTTGTTCTGAAACGGATATTCAATACGGACCTATAAACAGTCTCCGGCTTTGAAACTGCAGCCTCAAAATTCAGAAATCTGAACCTTTCTTCTCAGCTTGAACAGGGCAGCTGGAATTCAATGGGTGAACCTTTTTTGTCTATTCGATTAATGCGGCTTTCGTTTACCCATTCTCCATTACGTTTATAAGTTAAAAACTAAATATTGATTAAAATCAGCGGCCATGTTGTTTTGTTTTAAGCTTTTTTTTAAATTAAACCAATTTTCCATATTGCGTGGTGAAATTCGTCGTTAATTGTCTGCATGTGGTTTTTTAAAGTGCCCCACCGCTATGTCTCTGTATTGTGTCCATTAGGTAAGTTTGAGTTTCCAGAAATACATCTTTTTCGCTGTTTAGACTTAAGAAGAGTTTGGGTTCCAACTTCTTATAAAACCTCGGAGAGTTGCTTCGATCGTGTTAGCTTTACAATATTTCTAAACTACGTTCGTCCTTTTTACTAATGTCTATGTAAAACCTAGCTTCTTCAGTTCACTTCAGCTTGCCCATACAAGTATTCACTTTGACAATTAAGTTGAAAAATTTAAAACAATATAAGATTCCATATAACCATGTAAACACAAAATTTCATTGAAATCGGTTGAGTGGTTAAGAAGAAGGGCCCAAAACTATTCTATCCATCAAGTTACAACCAACCATACTCCCAAGTCGCGCCATAAGATGTTTCACATCAAAAACGCCTTTATAAATGAACTTGGCAATGACCAACAATATTCTCGCAAAAAAAAAACGAGTAGCACATCCAAGCGCTGACACAGTGAAATTAAGCGCTAGGTTTGAGTGAACACGCTCATTCTGTACTGTACACAGAATAGTACAGTGGCGCTGGCGACATTTTGTTTTCCTTTTTTGATTCCATTTTCTTTCTCTTCTTGTAGTCGTATTTGAGTAGTGCGCTCTTCACGACAAAAAGTATTTTTTTACAAGAAATTTGAATATTTGATTTCAATTTTTATGATTTATGACTTAAAAAAAAGAAGTTTGTATTAAAAGATTTTCTCTCTCGCTACTGTCACTATCGGCTAAACTTTTGCATACATTTCCTGAACTAATTCTGTACTGCAGTATCATGACATTTACATCTTTCTGCTACCTTTTTACACAGCCCAACTTTTGGTTTGATCAGAATAAATTATAAGAACTATCAGGAGGTCTCAAATTTTGGTAAGGTCTTTAGCCTCCTCGGTAGATGTATGTCTGTGCATAAATTAGCCTGGTATGTAAATTTGGTGCGGAAGTCAAAATCTTCTGAAGAGTGGTCTTGAGAGAACAACGGCTTATTAACAAACACTTCAATTAGAATTAGGTATAGTTGCAAACGTTCAAGTATCTAGTTTACTTAGTTTTACAGCTGCCTGACTTGATGTATCTCAATTTTAATTGGCCTAGATCGGTCACATGGGCAGCTCGTGTCAGTTGACGTCAGCCGACGAATCTAGTCAATAAATTCGTGATTGAGTACTAAGTTGACAGTGACATTCCAAAACCAATCTAGTTTTTGCGTTCAGGTTACATCTAGTCCAGACCAATCTAGTCGACTTAAAACAACTAAGTGTTTGAATGTGCCCTTTCTTTCGAAGTACACTACGAGTTTGTCATCAACATTCACTCTTAAGTGACAGTTAAGATAGTTCAATCCTAACAGTCGCTTGTCAGGAAATAATCCAGAGGTGCTATTCTGTACAAAACGAATCGAAAATCACTTTCGCATTTCAAAATAAAGTGCACGACTGGATCGCACGAAACTTTCTCGTTCATATCATCAGTTTGGTTGGTTTATTTTTGTTTATAGGCTATAAAACCAGATTTTTCAAATTGGTGATGCTGGTAGGTGGCCATGACTCGAAGTAGGGTTTGTGATGTAAGAATTCAGAGATTTGTTAAAAAGGAGTTTGGAGTAGATGTAATTACATCTTAACTGGTAGTGCGGGAATGTTTATAAGATGGCATTATTTGCATTTTTCCAAGAAAAACTAAGTACAGGATTTTATTAAGAGTACTTATGTTCAGTCAAAATCTTTAAAGCTGATTTTGGAAAATAATGCGTACAAAATAGTAACAAATATTGCAATGTTGAGTTCGAAAAATAATCTTGCTCAACTATTTAGCTAAAAACTGAGTACAGGGTATTGTTCAGGATGTTAGTATTACGTGATTTTTAAAGTTTTATCCAAATCGAAAATCGCGTTTTCGAGATTTGAGCAGTTTTCAAAATCAGCGTTTCCGGTGATTTGAATCGAAAATGAAGGACGCAATAATGTTGAAAACGTCAATTTTACTCCAAGTATGCATTTTGGTCAAAATCGCTTTATCCGTTTTCATGTAGGTAAAAAAATAAAAAACCAAATTCTCAAAATATGCCTTTTTTCAAAAATCTATTATAGATAATTTAGAGAAAAACTGAGTTTGCTATCATGTTAGGAATTACTATATTACCTTAAAAATGCATTTTTGTTGCAATCGTATTGACCGTTTTCGAGATAAGGCCACTTTTCAAAAGTACCGTTATTCGACTTTTTAGCCAAAAACTGGGTATGCAGCCATGTCAACCCTATATATGGTAGTGCAAGTATACATTTTGGTTGAAATCGTTACAGCCGTTTTCAAGTAAACCAAAATTAAATAAAGTCTTAAAAAACGACATTTTTCTAAAATGGTCCGTTGAAAGATAATTATGGGAAAAACTGAGTTTGCCATAATGTTGGGAATGACCGTATTACCTTAAATATGAATTTTTGTCGAAATGGTTTTAGCCGTTTTTGAGATATGACCAATTTTCAAAATTACCGTTATTCGATTTTTCTGCGAAAAACTGGGTATGCAGCCATGTTAACCACACCTACTTAAGCCCAAATATCAATTTTGGTTGAAATCGTTAGAGCCGTTTTTGAAAAAATCAAACTTGTTTAAAACCGTTATATGGGAAGTACCGTTAATAACAGGGTCAGCATGCAAAAAAAAAAATGGCCCCGAACTGTAAGCCCATAGACTCCAAATCCGAAGTTTGAGAGAAATCCGTCCAGCCGTTTGCGCTGTGGAGCTCAGGAAAGGACGGACAGACGGACAGACGGACAGACGGACAGACGGACAGACGGACAGACGGACAGACGGACAGACGGACAGAATTGCGAGACCCACTTTTTCGAGTTCCTCTATCATCGTAATGTTAGATTTGATTAAAATCTCGAGTTCGATTTTTTGTACGATTACAATACCTTTCTCTTACTACGTAATGCGAGAAAGTTAAAAACGAATGAAATAAAAGGAAATAGGAAATTTTTTGTATCTTAAAAAGCATTGTAGTCTACATTGCATAGTTTTAGTATCATTTCCATAGTTCGATGCAGTTTGATTTTTGACAGCACCATTGAATGTCACTTCTTGAATCGAATGAAAGCTGTCATCTAATAGACAACTTTTAAAAGGGGTTTCCTATATACAATGAAGTAGTGCACACGATGGAGAGCTCCTTGTAACAAGGACTAACATTGGTAACTGGTAAGATTTGATCTAAAAAAAAAACAACAAACGTCAAAAATTCTTTCTCGCCTAAAATAAAATACAAACAATCGGATAAACACATTTTCCGAAACCCAAATCCAGATAAACCGACCAGGGTCCACGTTTTTTTAATTTCCAAATCATAAAGACAACTTTACACAAATAAATATGAAATTCGATTTGGGAAAATTCAAATTTTAATAGTGCAACCATATCGGGAAATAAAACAGCTCAGCTATGGAAAAGTGGTCACATCTGAAGTGGTTCAATAAAACGTTAAAATGGTTTCACAATCATTTCCCCTGCACATGCGGTCCGACCGGTTTTTATTTGATTAAGCGATTTAACGAGTGAGGTTGAAGTTTTAAATTTAATGGCCAACCCTTGTACATATATGGATGAATGTGAAATGTGGTGTACACTTTACGACCAACATAAATTGGGTCATAAATGTACTTGTTATAACATGAAAAAAAAACACACGCCTTTTTTGGCGCAATAATAGATACGTGTTCGACACTTACCTTATTGAGACTAATATCATCGCGAATATTAGATATTTCCCTAGCAAAGGCACAACTAGAGATGTTGGTGGAATAATTTCGACAACCAGCAAGAAGAACACATGGAGACTAATAAGAATGGATATCGAGAGCGTCACCTGTGAAAGAGAGTACAAAATTAAAGTTCAACTGTGCATATTGAAAGGATATTTAAATATGAGTTAGTTTGAATGGGCTCCTCAAAGAAAATAGCTCTAAAGTGTTTACCTAATTGTTTATTCAATAATTCAAAGCCAGTTTGCTTCTTTTGTTATTAATCATAGCAAATGGTACACAAAATGCATTTCGTGCTGGAGGACTCTCCATCCTATTAATTCAATAAAATAGGATGTGTTTCGAATTGACTATAAATGTTTCGAAAAATACTTGCACTGAGCAATGTTGCCAGATTTTGCTCGCAGCTCGACGGGACATTTGACAAAAATAGGGGAAAAAACCAGGGATTTCGAAATGCCTTTCGAGAAAAATTAAAACTTATAATTATATGATATATAGATACGAATATTTAATAATAAACGAAAAAGCTTGCTTTAGCAATCCCGGAGAAAAATTTGCAAATTGTGTTATTTTTATTGATTTCAATGACAGCTGTCAATTCCTAAAATGACATTGGGGACGCAATTATCTAGTTTAGTAAGTCTATGGAGGGGTAGCCGACGACTCTAGTCAAGAAATTCGTGACTGAGTACTAAGTTGACAGTTCGCATATGTGGCTGACGTTGGAAAAGTGACGTTCCCGACCATATAGTTTTTGCGTTCAGGTTACATCTCGGCCAGAACCAGACGAATCTAGTCGACTTAATGATACCGGATTTTTTGATGAATCCTATAGTAGATCTTTGAGTGCGCTGTCAGAAATGTCCTCTGCCTCAAGGTAGAAGTATTTACCAATCTGCTGATGATGATTTAAGTTAAGCAGTCCCATAGGCTTCAGGTGTTTTTGACTTGAAAATATCAGCAGTAAGGAACCCTTGGACTGTTTGAATCTTGCAAGTTTTAAGCACTCTTGTATAGTGTAGGAAATGAAATAAATACCGTGAGATGTTCGACGTCGAAAGGATTCGAACACAACGGACTGCCAGAACATTTGAAGACAGAAATTCGCTCAATATCTTAAGAAGCCCCTTGTCATCAGATTCGAGTCCAGAATGGCAGCGCCATGGCAAAGAGTCATCATGAGTTCCACATCTAATGTACCAGGTTAAACAAGGCGACCTTCTTAAGGAAACCCATGGTTCGATAACAGCTAAGCAAGAGAAATTTTTTTTGCGCTGCTGGACAAGACCAGTTCTGAGATAAAATCTGCTTTTGACACCTTTATGGACAGAGAAGAAAAGAACAACTGCTGGTAGCTAGGAGATGTCACTCCGCAATGAGGTTTAACAACCATACCAGGGGTCTAGGGCTATCAAGCCTTAAGAGAAAACTGCTGCAATAAATAAGCCAACTTTTTTGTAGATTCATAGTGTAATCGCTGCTAGAAGGACCATAGTTAAACGGCCCACTGAGTTTTCTAAAGCAGGGAGAAACGATTTGTTGGGCAGCTTCCCACAACTCATCTGTAAGTTAAGTCGAACGTAAATATTCACGCTAGGTGTCAGCACTCCTACATAGTACATAGGGAGGATTATCGTCAACATTGCATAGACAATTTTGTTTGACAAAAATCTGTGAAGGCTAGATTATTTTCTAGACTGGAAAAGCTTACCAACAACCTCGTGTTCTTGCTAAAGGAGACCGGAAAGTCGGAAATTGATACCAGGACCGTTTAACCATTTGTAAGGCTGCATTTAATAACACTTATAGAGATGAGCTGTACAGAGGTATGTTTGAAATCCCCGTCAAAACCGTCTATAGTTCTTCATATTTTGTCAATGTAATCGGCATATGCGAGTAATTGCTTAGACTTTTCGAAGAGTTCACCGTCGGTTTGTAAGTTTTCTCCATCAAAAGTAGTAATATGTCGAATCAAACACCTTAAAGGCGTTGCACCCATGTCTTTTGACAGTACAAGGCTGCCTTTAATATCAGAAGGCTAAGGTAGGACAGTTCAACTCGTATGCATGTTTGTTGGGTAAACATAAATTTTCATAGGTGCTCTGACAAACCTCAGCTCTGACTCCTCATGGCGTCTACGGACAAAAGGCTGTTTCTCAATCAAGGAGATATGTGCTTTGGTATACCCCGTATTTGTGGGGCATATATGCGTGTCGCAACAGTCAAGCTGCTTGGCTATCCCGAAATTGTTATTTATTTATTTATTTATTGAAAGTCTCTTCCACCTTGTCCGCAGCTCATCGCAGTCTCTCATTTCCTGTCTTTCCTACATCCATTATTTAATTATTTCCCATGTAGCCCACCTACCTAAAAGCTAACCTCACATTATATTTCAACAACAAAAGGATTCCGCAAGACAGAGGAAAGCAGCCATTAAAAATGTACCCAATTTCAATTAAACACTGCTTAATCCAGACATCCGGTACATATTTTTACAATTTCCCTTCTCTCATCACGACACTATGTGTTTGTGCAAATAGTCCTGATCCTCGTACCATGGTATAATCCTCGGCCCACAAGGCAATAAAAAAAAAATAAAACACAAGCCACAGTATAGTCGCGCGTCTTCGTTTTATCGTCTCCTATCCCTGTCTGTGGATGTCCTTTTTGCATTTTGCAAATGCACAGTGGCGGCTGAGAGGTGATCCCTTATGGTTTGACTGTACAATAAAACGAGACAAAAAAAAACTAGCAAGACACAAAAAGCGGTGTCACTTACCTTCTCTCCACTATCTGATGGCAAATAGAACGTTAACACCGTCAGGAATGATATACCCATGCAAGGAATAATTATGTTCACCGTGTAGAACAGAGTCTTCCTTCGCATCGTTATGTTAAATGTGATATCCAAATACGGCTCGTCGCAGCATGTATAGAACTTTTCGTTTCTGGTGTACACGAACAGCAGCAGCATCCGAGTTGGGTACCGAAAATGACAGCAAGTAGAATGAATGAATGAACACGAGTTAAAATAAATAAACATAAATTTAACGTTCACTATGCTAAGGAGAATGTGTTTGTTGAAAGGACGGTCGTCGATGCGTTGTGTGGGTGAGGAGAAAATTTCCATGTTTTCATTAAAACGGAAATCATTACAGTGAATAAATGCGATTCAACAGTGGTATCCTGTATGCTGGGTGGAAGTGGAAGTGGATGCTGGAATATTATTCTTCAGTGAGCTATGCTATCCTCTGAGCATTGTTGTCGGCCAACGATTCTCTAGGGGATGTTGTTAATTCTTTTTGTTTTGTTGTGTAAGTTTGTGCAAATGGGCGTTAATCTGTGTGCTTTTCAGATAACGTTACTAATATTTTGACTTTTGCGGGGCGGAATCTAATGTGAGGGATATAGGGTTGCCAGGTATTTCTTTAATTTAACAAATGCGAATCTTCCCCTTACTGTTAGTGAGATCATCTCAGGCGATTCGCATTTGATTCGCTTCAAGTTCACTGGAAAAGATTTTGTTCGCTGGCGAGTTCATCTGGGAATCGCAGGCGATACATATTTGTATAAAATAAACGCCATCACGAAGAGTGCAGGCTTAATAATCGGCCAAAAACCCAAAGCGAAGGAAGAAAATGCAAACAAATAGGTACAGCATTTACGGATAGTATGCGAGTTTCATAGAGAACGTTATGCAAACTTACGGGGGAGGATTATATGCGAGCTCACAGGAATATGCAAAATGCATTTGTTTTGCCTGAACTTTTAATGATGAACGTAACAAACTCGCTGATGAGTTGACACCGGTATTTCCTTGGAATCGCACTCCTACAGTTTTGGAAAGATGACTACCTCAATAGGTGGAGCAGTGTCAAATACCTAAGGCAACGACTCCGAATTTTACTGAGCCAACTGAGAAATAAATTTCCGAATAAGTTCTAAATATCTCATAGGAATCAAGAAAATAAGAAAACGTGGCCAGGAATTGATGAAATTTTTAAATTTTTGACGAGCTCTTCAAAGATGTTCTGCTACTCTAGATCAATTATATTGCGAGATGATGTAAAACCCAATTACCCCTCAGCCATCGTAAAAGTATCTGATAGTGGTTTGGTGGTGATTTCGAAGGTCCTATTTTTAACAAATTTCAAGATTAAAAAAATAGGCAAGATTTACATTTTTTTGTGGTGACCTATTACGAGGCACAGTTCTTATTAAAAAGCTACGTGAAAATCTAAATTTTTATTTCTCACAGAACTAATAGCTACTGTCATCTATCCGAAAAAATGTTTCATTCCATTAATCGTTCGGTGGAGTATAAAGTTTAATGCTCATGCTCAGTACGCTACTGCAGCTGAACTAAGTTTTAGCTGCTCTCCAACTTTTCTCTCCAAACACAGCTAAAATCCAAGCTAAGTTTTGACATAGAGAGCGCTGTGTCCCAAAAAACATCAGTTCTTTGAAAATAACTTCCTTGATTCAAAATCTGCAAGGCTCCATATCGATAAATGTTGCTTCACAAGCTTCACAAATTTTTTATGAGAACTTCTCTCTCATTTAAATGAAAGACTCTAGCCCCAGGTACTCTTGGTCGAGGTATTCATTTAAATCACTCATCTTTACACAGCAGAACAACAGAGCAGAGCGATCTGTCAAAATGTACCTAGCTTGAAAATTGTCCCGATCCATTAAATGGGTGAGTTAAATTTTAACATGAAGGACAATCGGAAACAAGAGCTTCACACTCCATTTATCAAGTTTTTGATTTTTTTTCCAATTGAACTTGGTATACCAGCTACTGCCATCTAGCTGACAAATATAATCCTCGAGTCATTTCCTCATTTTAATTGAAGGCAACGCGATTTTTAATGCTTAAAAAATAGTGGCCTTTCTACAAAGTGCATGTCCGCAATTAATAGAAACAAATGTCCCAAAAACTCATTTGACACAAATTTTGAGTGCGTGAAAACTCTTCCATCGCTTTATTAAAAAAAAAAACAATATTCTAGGTCTGGCAACATTCTCAACATACCACCAAAATATTCATAAATGGGATGTGCATAATTTGCATACATAATCATAGCAATCGGTCGGATTCCTCTTCACATTTCCCTCTGCAGTATTGCGGGATAAATGCGGCATTCCTCACGCGACAGGGCGATGATGGAATAACTTGAGGGTGATATTGGTATAACACTGCACGTAAACTGAATCCACAAAATAATAATTATTGCAATCGTTATAATTTTACTGGCAAAAATAAAAGAAGAAGCAAAATGTCGAGGAATGCACGATTGCATTCATGTTCAGTGCATTAGGGGTGGCGTATGCGTAACATTTTTGTATGCATATCCACTGAATGCTAAATGATGTTTTCTCTTCTTCTTATAGTAATTTGTGTTTCATTCTTTGGTGGGCAAATTCAATTTTAAGTATAATTACTCTTAGCAAAATGTTAACTTTTAATTGTGCTTGTGCTGATGGTGGTTGTGTGTATGCCCGTATGTATTCGTGCACTGCATGTTATCACAGATGGATGAAAACGAAATTTAAGCTTTTTCTCCAACACCAAATGAATCATAAAAAAAATATGAATTTTCCCCGGGGATTGTGGGGAATAGTAAAAGTTTTCCCTTGGTGGGGGGAATTAAAAAAAATAAGTCTTTTGGGGAATGTTTGATGAGTTCAAGTCTCATTTTTAAATGGAGTCGGGGTGTAATTAGAAATGAGATTTACGTCGCAACTTTGGAGAAATTAAATAAAATCGAAGTTTTGTATAAGTTGGGCTGAAGGGGCTTAAGGAGCGTCTTTAACTTTTGAGGAGGACTGGACAGAAGTGGGAAACAACTTTACTCGATGAGTGTTTGGTTTGAATTTCAATAGTGGCTTAAGAAGTGCGATTAGTTTTATTTAAATAAATGATGCCGCATTTATCGCGAGGAATGGGGTCACATGATGAAATGGGACTAATGCCATGTGTTAGAAAGGGATTTCTACTTGGGTACATAAACCGACATCAATGTGTCTTTGTGGAAAAGAACCCGATTCTAGTGAGATGACAATCTGGAATTTGGAACAGTTTCGGGAGCTTAGTTTTTTTTGTTCGTATTTATTTACTGAGTGATGGAAGATGAACTTGTGACGCTACTTGAAGGTTCAATTTCCAGAACGTCAAAACTGAGAACAGAATAAAGAAACTCCCATGTTGCGAGCACAAATGGATCACAGAAAGATGAACTTGTTGGAGCGGTGTATCTACTCTGACAACCGGAGTTCCCAAGAATTTTGAACTAAATAACTTCCATTCAATTGTCAATAAAAAACCCTACCTGCAATTCCCTGAAGCCATTAATTACTTAACGCTCCGAGTATGAAATGCATGGCCAAATCCTACCATCCCAAATTCGCTTGTCGGAACTGCACACAAAAGGGCAGCTTATCCCGAGGATTGACACATTCACAACGGATAGGTTGTGCTCACATTTAGTTTACGCCTTCAAATTTAATATTCAGTAACGCAGCATAAAACCGGGGACACATCAAAATCTCCATAAAATAATCAGTTTCATTCACTGGCAATCGCAGGAATGTCCATGCCCAATGAATACAAACAAAATAAATAAATAAATAAATAATTCATCAAATCGAGCTTACCTCACTGCTGGCACTTCCAGGATATCCCATTCGACGGACATATAAAACTCCGACAGATCAACTCCAACGTCGACTATATTGCTGCCCTGCTTCTCATCCATGTGCCGTAAATCCACCTATTCAATTCGGTCGTTTCAATTGAAGGCATATGTGATTGGGTCACAATTGGTCGATAGATGGGAAGAATAGAAAATACATTTTAGAATCTTCGTTCAGCAGAACATTGGCGAACATTTAATTTATTTCAAACTAAGATATATATATTTTTATATTGTTTTTTTTTTTTGGTAATAATAAAAAAATGAAGAATGAAAGCGAGAAAGCATGCAGTTTCATTTTTTTTTATTTAATCATTTTTTCAATTTGTTTTTTTGAAGATTTATATTTTTTTCTGTTCCAAATTGAAAAACTAAAAACATAAATTAGAGATAAAGTAAAAAATAAAAAAAAGTAACAACAGAAAAGTCATTGAATAAAATAGAAAACTCAAAAGACTGTATGTTCATTCATTTATTTTTTTTTTCGTTGCATATTTCCATGGAAATATTCAATTTAAGCTAAATTTGCCTCATAACGTTACACGTTTCTTTTCTAATTTAATGTTAAATTATTATTAAGATTTTTTTTTTACCCGTTCAACTTGTAATAGAACTTGGTTAATTAACTTTGGTAAATTGTAAACAAGAGAAAATTAAAAAAAAAGAAATGATAAATGTACGATAGAAGTAAAAATCAAACTTTTATGGAAATTTTGAAATTATAAATATCAAATAATCATATTTAAAGAGAAAAAAATAAACATTTTCGCGAAACATAGTCCAAAGAGGGTAAATAAAGAAATTAAATAAAATGTAATGAAGCGGGTATATATATATTTTTTTTTCTTATTTTTATTTAACACTTGTGTTTCGAATTTATTTACTTTGGTTTTGGTTTTAAACTTAATGCAGCAAACACATTGACATATTGCAATAAAACAAAAAAGAAAATCAAAAGAATAGAAATTAAAAATTCACATTCCCATTCTGAAACTGAAACTGAAGAGCGCATTCAGGAAGAGATAAATACAAGTGCATGCCTTAGGTACGAGTAAAAAAAGAAGAAGAGAAAATAATAAAACATTTAGGTACACAAGATGCAACTAAGAGTGTATTGTATCTATTATTTGTTAAGTGGTTGCACAATGCAAAGATACTTGACAGGAACATTCACAGTCGCATACACATGCATTTTGAAGTGCGGATCATTCTTGTCTACAAAAACTGGATGCACATACAGATACGTTTTGCATTCGCATTCATATTTCATGAGAGACAGGGACTTTAACATGCGATGAGACTTAAAAAATATACCAGATACGGATAGGCATGCGTCGTTCTTCAACATTCACTCAGACATTAGTTTGCATTCGATTTTTTATTTTTAATAGATGTTTTTTGTTCATTCTTTAAAGAGAAAAATAAAAATAATAGGATGCATTTAATAGGGGACTTAAAAATTGTTTTATTTTTTCTTATATTGACAAAATCCAGTGTTGTGACAGTGCATGAAGCAAAAATCGAAAATAAACATTTTCCTCATGGGTGGTCAATGCATTCCAATTAGGACTAACAGAAAATCAAATCAAACAAAATATATTGTAAATTGACAGTTTGTGAGTGGTTGATATGTCCTGTTTGCAGGACTTTCTATTGAGTGTGGGATTGGTGCAGTTTATTTTTCCTTACAAGAAGTGTTGCAGGCACACACATTCAAGAGAGAGAGATATATAGCTTTTTTGTATTTAAGTTTATTTTTTAAATCAAAATAAATTAAATGTTTAATGGCAATTATATGTACAAAACAAGGCAAAATAATTATAAATAAGGTCGTAAATTGTGCACGACAATTGTTCACTCTCTTGATAAGTTTGAAGGATTTATTTGTTGGAATTAAATGCGTCTCATCTATGGCCGATACAACTCATCCACGACACAACTGAGCTCCAGGCCAACTCATCCACTATCATTTTCAAGGTGGACTTCGCTTCCGGAGATCATTCTGCGTGACATATTAAAATTCAAACACTTTGATGGGGTCGATGGATAAGTTGTCCTGTAGCTAAGGTATTTCAGCGGCGGCATGAGATGGCCATGAATGACTAGATAAAATGACGTGTTCGTAATATTACGGTTTCCCTACACATCACAGTGAGAAAATATGGTGAATTTTTAATTTATATAGACGTAGAGCAATTTTTGTTCAAGGTTGAAGTGGAAAAATCAAGTTCGAATGTTGTTCGATTCAAACAATAAAATCAGACATAAGTAAAATCACCGTGTGCGTTCATTAATTTTGGTGCGCTGAACACAACCATCATAAGTCACCGCCTCGACTCATCCACTTTTGACAATTGAGTTTTTTTAGTCATGTCGTCGCGCGCGGTTACTTTTTCTTAGAAGAAAACCTTTTTTGTTTTTTTGATTCTCTCGTTGACGGTCGGCAAGGCAAGTTGTGCTGAGTGAGCAAGCTCCCTCCAACCTAATTAGATATACATTTTTTGTATTTTAAATTGTGACAAAATTATAATGAATTAAACGTGTATTAATTAAACGTATTTTAAAAGTTTTCTTTCATGGTGGTCGCGCCATTAGAGGCCACTACAAGGTACAATAAATCGGTTAAACTTTATTGACGTTTCCGATTAATTGGCTTAAAAAAATAATACAAAAATAGCAAACCTACCTACAGAGGAAAATGCGAAATAAATGCCAAATCTGTCATATGTCAAATCCCTATCAGTGGTCCCAGACTTGAGGACTTTAATTTCTCACAATTTCCCTAAAATTCCCTTTTTCCCACAACGCCTTTAAAATTATCACACGATGTTCAAAGAGATATATACATATATAAATATCTATATAAATGTGTATGTAAAGATACATATATGTATATATATAGATATACAAATAAATAAAAAATTCAGTTCAACAAGTGTGGATTTGACATTTTGCGTCTTTTTACATTAACATACTTTAAAAGTTAGCCATTATTCTTTTATTTTCAATTTATTAAATTAAATTATTACACAAAAGTGTTATTCATTTGAAATAATTTTTTTCTTGCTTTAAGGCATGAACATTTTATTTTCCTCTTTTAGCCTAATACTCACAGAATGGGAAATTTACCCAGTGTGTGACGATTTTTTTTAAATTCAATTGCAACAATCCTTATAAAGCCAAAGTTGACGTAGCTTTTTAAAAAAATGCAATCGTTTTAGAATACTGTTTTTGACGTGTTGGAAATAGAAGTGTAACGTCACATTCCTTACGAAGTAACTCAGAATTTGATCAAGTTTTGAGTATTTCAAAATGTTGTTTAATCTTCTTTCTTTGGCAGTCGTTAGTGAATGGATCCTACAGTGTTTCACTTTCGTTACATTTATTTTTTGGTGTTTCATTTTTCGTTATGCTTATTTTATAAAAATTATAATTCGTATTAAAAGTTATTTTTTACTTTTTGTTATCTATAGAGATGAACCCTTTATAGGACCTGAACTATTCTGTAGAATAGGGAGAAATGGAATATTCTAGAAGACTTCCTATATAGGGAAGACATCCTTTATAAAGGAGTCGACATTTACGGATTAAGACATTAAGATGATTTCTCATTTATAAAGCTTGTCTACAGTCGTCATAGGAGTTTTTTTTTTAAGAAAACGCCCCTTAAAAGTAGGCGTGACCTCACCGAAAACCTTGTAGGAAGAACGAAAATATGCATATTCATTCATTTGAGGACATCCTTTAGTTGCATATATTACAACTAAATGTAAGTTATTTCTCGACACTGATTGATTCAAAATTAAGTGTAAAGATTCAAATGATCGATTTAATTTTAAAGTTATCTTCAATACACCCACTACATACTTATGTGTGAAATTTGAAAAAACGTCAGGTCAATAATTTACTACAATTGAACTCCCCAAATCAATCAAATATTCGCAAGTCTCTTGCAATGTCATGTACCCGTAGGAAACGATAAAATTTCAAATTTATTTATTCATGGTACACACTTGCAGAGTGCTGTTGCAACCCCCGACGAATTGCAGTAACGTGACATCCTGCAGTAGTAGATATTATTTCGAACAAACATCACAATTCTACACAGTCTACAGTCATATATATACGCCATGACGACGTTTAGATAAATTCAAAACATTTACAATTGTGCAGTAAAAGCAGGATCTAGCGAAGTCATTTGCGAAAACATTCGACAGACAGTTTTGCATAAATCCGGACACAAATATATATAAGCGAAACGCATAACAAGGACCTTTCGCAATAAAATCGATGAATAAATTTACGTATGCATGCAAAGAGTCTGATATTGACGACGGAAAGGATAAAGTTGTTGTCATGGCTCGCACGGAACTCTTCAGAACAAATTGCGAATGCACTGTTGTGTCTGATGTTGAAACAGTCTGAGGGTATGGCACAAGTTGGGACAAGTGCGAAGTTTTTTATTTCCTTTTTTTTCGAGAAATGACGGGACTTAAGGTGGAAATGTGGAATTTGAATGTTCCGAAGAGACTTACTGATTTCCCACTAAATTAAAATTGTTTTGTTTTTGCTGTCCCCTGTCATTTTGACAATTACCGTGAAAGGAAATTGTAAACAATAGAAAGGGGGTCCTTTCACGTTTGTCTAATGAAAGTTTCTACTTAATCCCCGAATCCATCAGCCCTTAGTCATTTGTTTTCTTAGAAAATTGAAATGCCATAAACAAAGGAGGACCGAAGACAAAGACGCATTATGCCATAAGCGATTAGTATTGAACGGGTTTGGGGGGAAGGTCCCCTTTGTCGGTTGCAGCAACTGCAATCCTTTTACTTCGGGGCATGGCCTTGTGTGTGAAACTGTAAACTCGGCCAAGGTAAACAAAATCCAAAATCTCTCACAAATCACTATAAATACATGCCAGGATATATTGGGATTGAATAAATTATCGCGCTGATGGGTTAAATGTGTTTGAATGACGTGATTGGATTAAGGACTAAATGGACTGTGAGCTTTTTTTTTATTTTGCTCTTTTTCATCGAATGGAAAGGAAGGTAAATGTCTTGCGGAGGTGTATTTTAAGAACAGCAAGGAGGTATAAATAATCCTGGGTGTGTCAGAGATTTTTAGAAGATTTTTTAACGACTTTGACCGTTTGGACTACGTTTTTGTCTTCCAGATTTTTTATTATTTGTATTTACCTCCCGCTGGGGGACTAGAATGACAAGTAAAATCAAATAAAAATATATTCAGCAGTGCATTACTATTAACAAATGTCCCATCACTTTTCATATCGCCCAACACAGCCCACCCTAAGTTCGCTATCGCCAAAAAGCGTCTGCATAAAATATTTCCACATAAAAGTTTCAGGAAACACCCCAAACGAGAAGAAATCGAAAAGTGCATAACAAAACTATAAAAAGAGGTCCTCCGAACGTCGTCTGTCCTCATAGTCGTTGGCATTGTAATCGTGTACTGCACACAATCCAATTTTATGAATGTAAGGCGCTCAAGCTTAGCCCCAATTCGATTCGAAGTGCACCATCGAATAGTCATTGCATTCGGTGTTATTCTTCAACGATTGAATGCGTCCTATTTCTGTAGAGTATCCAGCTATCTCTTCAGCGCATTTTCTTTAAGGATGTCTACAATTGTGCCATTACGAGTACACTTTGCCGATGAGAGTAAATTGGGTGTTGAAATTATAATTCGATCAAATGAACGCAATCTTTGAGGGGGTACGATTAAATATTTGAATTTTTTATTTACTAGATATAATTGGCTAATTTTTAAATATGTAAATGTACACACTGTCAGTGAAGTGGGAATCAACTATCAGAGAGAGGGAATTCATAATTACTTATCGAATGGGCGGCCATTTTGACCGCATTCGTGTATTGCTGGTTTCAATTTATAATCAATTGATTGAGCAATTACCTATTTGTTGTTGATGGAAAAATGCTATTAATATATTTTTGCTGATTTTTTTATGAGCTCTTCAAACAATTTGGGAAATTAATTAAAAATTTAATGAATTTATTTCAATGAATTGTAACTTTTAGGAAAGGAGAAAGGTGCAGTGAGTAAATAAAGTTGTAAAGAAATATTGACAGAAAGTACATGAGCTAAAGGAGGATATTTGGAGAACGACTTCACTTTTAAGATATACAGTAAAACCCGGATAAAAGCCTCTTATTTTGTTTACTTTTATTGAAATTTACCTGAAAAAAATTTCTGTAAAGTACACATTTTTGAAATCAGCTGAAAAAATACAAAAGCTTTTTGATGTGAAACATCTTATGGCGCGACTTGGGAGTAAAATCGATTCTTCAAAGCGGAAATGACCAAGCGGAAGTGCGTGATCGAAATTGGCCTGTCGCCATCACTATGCCGCCGCCTAAAACTCCTTAAGCACTCAACCGATTTCAATGAAATTTTGTAGGTGGGTATGGTTGGTTGTAACTTGATGGACAGGATAGTTTTGGACTCGATAGTTGGCGCTGTTGTCGATCTTCTTAACCACTCAACCTATTTCAATGAAATTTTGTGGGTTTGCATGGTTTTATGGAAAGATATATTTTTTTTTTTATTTTTTTCAACTTAATTGTCAAAGTGAATACTTGTATAGGCACGCTGAAGTGAACTGAAGAAGCTAGGTTTTACAAAGACACTAGACTACTGAATCAGTTGATGATATGAAAACAAAATGTAAACTAAAACTCTCGAAAAAGAAAACTTTGGATTGGATTGCGTTATGAACACTTTTTTTTTAAATTAATGCACATAATTATCTACTGCGCTGTATTAAGATTCTAATATTAAAAAGATAAATTAAGTTTCTTAATGATATTCAACCACATACAACACAGTTCAATTTAACATCCACATTGAGCGAGAGATGTTTTACATCTGGCGTGTTGTCACAAGCACGCTCTCTGTTTTTTTTCTTTAGCGCTTCCTTGTGTTTCATAAATAGTACAACGTTTTCTTTATAAATGTTACCAAAACTAGTCAGTTAATGTAATGTATTTTCTTATTTTTTAAGTAAAATTAAATGTTTTTTTTGTTAAAAAAATAATATCTTTTTATTTTTTTTTTATAAATTTAGAGATAAATTTGTAAAAAAATGTGCACTTTAGCGGATTTTTTTTTATAACTGCCTAAGCCGCATAAGTGCCTATCACAACGGGTCATTTATCTGGGTTTTACTGTAATCATCTAGATCCAGCGCGGCAGGGGAATGTCGGACGCTCATAAGTAAATTCGGATAAAGGATAAACTTAAATTTTGGGAACGATTTTCGATCCAACTTGATGGGATTTGGAGAAATACTTGTACATTAAACAGCATTGAATAGCAAAAAAACAAGGCTCAGGTCCCCGGTGGACTATAGCGCCATCTATGTGACTTGGAACGATGTAAGTTATGAGAATACATAAGAATATTGTGATTTTGTTACTGGTGTGACGTCTCGTTCGTCGATGACAAACCTAATACTCCTAGATAAAATTTAAATATTCTTATTGTCTATTAAAATTCTGTTAATTTAAAATCTTTGCTGACATCTAGGCTGAAGTTTACTCTAAGGATGCGTGCTAATGATGTTGCAAAAAATAAAACATAGATTACCAGTACAATTGTGCCAGTTGTAAAGACGCGTACAAAAGTTATTAAACTTAGTGTAGTTCAAAAACTATTGATAGGCAAAAATACGTAGGTAATCGATTTTAATTTTACTACAGTTTTGTTAAGCTACTATGGTCTTTTGTTTTGTTATCCAAAAAAAGATCGCATTAGAACACAATTTATTGAACAGTTTAATAAATAGCTAAAAAAAAAGTAGTAGATCGCAATTGCTGAAATATGTAGTAGATCTTCTATATAATAATAAGAAATTTTAAAACCTTGTATGTTGAATGTGTATCAAAAGTAAATTAAATATATTTAAACATACATATACTGAAATTAACAAATTTTGAAGTACTTTTCAGTTTTAGAAATATTTTGTTTATTTAAAAGTTTAAGGTTGCTGCCAGGTTTGTCTCAGGTACGTATTTGAGTGAAAAAAAAACGTTAAAACGCTACGTAGATGACAAGTCTTTATTCCAAGTTTGACAAATGTTAGATTCTCCTCAGTATTAAATTTTTCCATTAAACTTAAGGTTACATAAATTGTTTTAACATAAATAAAAATGTCAGTAGGTGATAAGGTATTTAATTGTGCAAAGTTCGAAATATCTGTATCACGTAATGTATTGTAAGCCATGCTCTTCGCATCTGACAAAATTTGTTGTCGGATCGTTTATAAACAGCGACAATTTTTTGAATTTAAATAAAACAAGTTGTATCCATGCCATAATGTTTCACAAATAATATGGCATAAGGCTTTCAGAACAGAAGACGACAAATTTAATATAAATGAGCTTATATTTCAGTCTCAATCTCGTCGTAGTCAAAAACAGTCTACAAAAATTGCTGGATTTTCGACATTTATTAGCGATTTAAAGAAGCAAACGTTACAGTCAATCGTTTTAATTTTGGTGAGATTATGCGACTTGAAAACTTCGCCTTCAGTACTTCCAGTGTTTCGTTCCATATGCGGCACGTTCCTCCGTTCTGTTAAAGGCACAAGTCGGCAATACACAAACGCCTAATTTTCGACCAAATTCGGTTATAATGGATTGGCATACTGATTCCCTTCATGTTTATGGGAATGATGCAAAATTGACACGCATTAGTTCTCGGCCACTCTCCGTGTCAATGCGCAGCAATCTCTTCGCTCAACCGTTCGAGTGCGGTTGGTTTTATGGGGCTAGGGTAATAGTTTCCTTTAATTTGTTTATAATTCGCCAAACGACGCACATTATGACGTTCTACGACTTTCTGTCATAGAGTTCGAATAAGAAAAAAATAAGCTTTGCTCGGTACTTTTTTGCAAACGTAAAAAATATTAAAAATTTGCTAAGATACTAAGCTAATTTTAAGATTTGACATTTTTCATTTTTCTATGTTAAAAGGACACCAACGAACCTATAATATTTTAATACGTTGTTCAAAAGTCACAAAACGTAATTATGCCAGAACACAACGACAGCATATTGACAGTAAAATATTTTCAAAAACCACCGCAGTCGGTTGTCAATGTTTTATCAAGTTCTGCACTTTGGAAAAATGTACTTGACTTTGGGCTTTGTAAAGAGTCATTTCTCACAGAACTTATATTACCTAAATTTCTATTATCCTCGATTTTTATTACAGAATTTTGACTTAATTTTATAGTTACACTCGTGAAACTAAAAATAGAAGAATAAATAAACCAAACTCTTTAAATAAGCACCATCACAACAACTATTTAGACGCTGACACATTTCAAGATTCAAATATTAATAGAAAGTATACACTTGGTTGAAAAAAAAACATTGGAAAGTAATCACCATGCACAGCATATCCGCATGCAGAATATGGCACCAAAAATTATAGCAAACAAATTATATATGGGAATAAAACTAACTAAGAGTATTATATAATTTTCATTCGTTTTTTATTTATGCTGGTCATTATTTAGTTTTAATAGTTTATTAACTTTAGGTGTGTTATTTTGGGTGTGTTGTGTAAGTGTCATCGTGTATCGATGTGTGTTTGGTGGAAAAACCAAAAGCTATGGTCAATCGTCGTTTAGCTTAATTTTTTTGTGCATTATTCAATCAAATTTTTAATTTTAATGGAGTGGAGTTTTTTTATTCGATTTTTTTTTTATTTGCAAATCACTAATGGATGAGGGTGTTTATTTATTTTTGGTTTAACCTGTGTGGTTTCAATTTATATTTTTTTTCCTTTAAGTCCTCTTTTTTTGTAATAAAAAAATGAAATAAATGCCTCAAGCTGTAAAGAAATGAACATTTATTATTATTGACTAGGTAACAACGACATTCCCATGTTGAATCGAACTGCTAGGATGTTGCTTTTCAAAAATGCCAAACGACAGTGTTGTATTGGATAATATTGATCGCTGACAAAAGAAGAATGAATGTTGCCCTGAATGTAAAGGATACTGAATGCGCGTTCCAACAGTTGAGTGAGTGGAATTAAATTTCAGACTAAAACAGATGCACTACACTGTTACTCTTTGTTTTTATTTTATTTTTATTTAAAGTCTTGGTTATAATTGCTTTCAACTGCTCACTAACTACCACTTAAGTGTAACGTAAAATAAAGGCAGCAATGCGATAAGTCCAATTGAAAGTAAAAAATCAAATTAAAGAGTGTAAATTTGGCAATCAACTTGGGGATAGTATGACACTTAAAATTGAAGTTAATTATTTGTAAACATTGAGGGAATTCATGTGGTATCCAGGCGAAGAGTTTAAAGAAAGGAGGAGCTTGCGAGATGGCTGGGATATTTTTTCGTTAATTTACCAATGGCTTGAAAACCGTTTCGAAATGTGGAGGTGGACCATCTGCTGGTTTGCTTTTAAAATTGCAGGAAAATAAATACGGTTCAAAGATGTTTTTTTAAATCCTGTTGCTTTACAAAAAGGAAACTTTTCGATTAGGAGATGGGTTTTTATTTATTGATTTATTAGACAGTAGCCCATCCCTTCAATCAAATTCTGCGGTACACTTTCAAAGCCTTCGAGCTCCATTCCAAAACTTGACCAGTATTGGCAGAATTGTTGGAAAAAATGTTAAATGAGGTCAGTCTTTGGAAGCCTACCTAAGATGGCAATATCAAAGAATTTTATTTATCAAAATATTGACTGTTGCAAGAAATGTGTCATAACTAGCAGCACCACTGTTAACAGACAAATATTCCTTCAAAATGACTATGACTATTAAAACAATGTTCATCTGTGCGGAACGTAGACAGGAGTCAAAGTGTGTTGGGCAGGTGCGACGCATAAAGTCGAAAATTAAATTTTAAAGTTTTATCTTCCTTTAGTTCCAGCGACAGCCAAAGTTTAGTTTGCAGATTGATAACTAGTCTGTGGGTTTTTTTTAGCACAAATCAGGTATAACACTCTCATTGGAGTCTATCTCTCTAAGAATTCATAGACAAACCTCGCCACATGAACAATAAACAAGATAAAGGTGGATTAAGCTAAACTTTAAGGTGCTGTTTGTCAGTGCTATTTCCCATATACTCGAAATGGTTAGTACTAAACCGTTGTTAAAAACATACTCAATAGCACAGCTCAGCTAAAAACGTTAGCTATTTTTTTAATACAAGAAGGAAAAACTACAAATGAAATGAATGTAATTTAAGCAGAATTAACTAGTCAGTTATGTGGTTGCCCGTCTGGTTTAATAAAATGTTGACTCCTTCATTTTCAATTTTCAACCGTTCGAAATATAACGATGCAGAGTTATCACATGCTGTCAATAGTAAAATTTGATATCGCAAGTTGTATTTCTAAACTCACTCTTTTATTGACCTATTTTGAATTGTTTTTTAGAAGACACAGTAAAACATTTTTGTTACTGAAAATTTCTCTTCCCACGCCATTTAATTAAAACAAATAAAAAATAAATCAAATTAAATATTACACATCATATACAATTTTTTTAAATAGTTTCAAAATAACATCAACATTAATTTCATATTCACACTATCCCCATTTATACAAAACAAACAGAAAAAAGCGCCTTGACCTAATTGACCATTTTTTTTAATGCATTTCGACTTGTTTATCTTATTATTATCAACACGGTTCTATTCATTTAATTGTTGATTAAAGTGTCATCGCCTCACGTGTATCGCTTTGAGCATCTACATGTTTTTAATGACACAAAATAAATCAATGCACAGACTACATACATAATCCCATCACATCAACCTTATACAAAATGTAGAAATTATTTTAAATTGATTTTCAATATTTGAACAATACGTGCAACGGAGATTATAATTAAATAATAAAAATTATACGTTTATTGAAAACATTGCTTATCGCAAAACCACGTGAGATAGTAAACTGTACCAAGTGCTAATGCTTAACGAACATTGAATGATAGTCAAACACGAGTTTATCTAACGAACTGTAAATATTTCATACGATAAAATTTAATATCCAAACATTTGCATTACTAACTAGCTACAGGTGCACTTGTTTACTTTAAGGAGCCCAGCAGAGTTTGTTTCATAAAGCTCGGCTATAAAACTGCTTTCAAGCTGAACCCCAAAATGTCCAATATCAGCTGACAATTGCAAGTTGTGATTGAAAAATAACCAAAATTGGACGTATTTCTTAAATCCCAACCTTTCAGGAGCTAAAGAAATAACCAATGTTGAAAAATGTGGAAATGTCGATGTAGTTGCATGAAAATCTTCACGAAAGATGTTCCTTTCCTTGTGCCGTATATTCTCTTATTCAAGGCGATCGAGAACAACATTTTTATTAATATTTCAGTTATAAAACACATGAGGAACTGACATCTACCTATCTAATCAATATGTAGTCATGTCATTTGACAAGAAATTCCTAGTGAAGCCAACTTCAGATGAAGAAGACTGACGAACTGTGTTATAACGAGATAAATCTATACCTATTCTGACGGTTGGGGTATTTGTTCATTAATTCTTTTTGCACATACATACCTAACATGATTAAAATTAAGGCCGAAGGGCAATAGTTTTAAGCATAATGTTAAGTTTAGAGTGCTCGCTTGGAGCCAGTAAGCTATAATTAAGACCAATGTTAGTTTTTAATTAGATTTAATCGTTTTTGTCTAGAATAAAGTTTAAATAATGAATAAATAAAAATGAATTAAAAATGCAATGATTAAAATTAACCATAGGGTTACCGTGTTTCTTTTTTTAATACTGTACCCTTTTTTCTTCTGTTCGATTCTGAATATTTGGTGAACCTATACAATAACTTTCTGCTACTATTCCGAATTTGTTTGCATAAAGTGAGATCTACTGAATGAAAAATAAGGAAGTTAACTTGCCTAACTGAAAAATTAATTTGAATTGAGGGAAACTTAAAATCCGTATTACAAGGCAAATAGTTCAAAGTTTTTCCCAGCTTTGTTTCTTTTGTTTCACTACGAAAGTTTGATACCTAGATTAAAAATCGTTTTAAAGCGTTTTACTTATAAATACTGTAGAGTTTGACGTCTTTTTGAATTGTCGCACAATGGTAACCCTAGCATAAAGTAGACTGACAGCTTCCGTGCATGTAAGCAAAAAAATAGCAAATAAAATCGTTGAGAAGATTTTTAATTTTTCACAAATTAGAATTCCAATGAAGGTTTGTATACCACAATTCAATTTATTCCGTTAAAAAATATTAATTTTAAAATAAAATTAACTTTCATATCGCAAAATTCCCCACAAGTTACTTCTACTTTCTTCGTACCTAATCCAAACTGCAACTGACAAACGCATGGGATTGACAATTGACGTACCTATTGTCAGTAGTCAGTGAGGTCAGTTACAGATTCGTCGCAACAAAAATCATTATAAATTTATGGAAGCGTGGTATTCGCAACAAACTGTAGAGGTCGTTTCTTTGAGCGCATCTGTCAAGAAATATTTGTTTCCGTAGAGCGTAATTTTAATGGAATGCCACACATGTGCGCATATTCTATTCAATTTAATTTAGACCAGCACTTAAAGTTTGATTTTTAAATAGCGATGCCTGTAAATAAACCCACCACCCATCTGCACAGCATTTACGGAACACATCAATTAGGTCTCGGTGCATAAACCATAAAATAAAACCTTTAATAGCTCTAAGCATAAGCTTTCCAATAACAACTAACAAAAGATATCAACAAAATTAAATTGAAAAAAAAACATTTATCTTGACATAACTCTAGCTGCATCTGAGAAGTTTCGATCTAAAACGGATATTTTCCTCTTCAAACACAATACAACCAACTGAATAGCGATTCTTCCATAAAACAGTATTTAAGTAGATTATATATGTTTATTCCATAAAATTAAACAAAATAGATTATTTAGCTACGAATTCTGATAATCATCATCAATCATTCACAGAAAATTCAAATGTATACTGACTTTTAATGAAATTGTTTTTTTTTGTTATCTTTGATTTTTTTTTTACATTTAAGAGTGCAAATATATTGAAAACTTTTTCTCACATTTTTGTGTATTTACTTTCGATTATTTTCAAATCATTTAGTTCGCCGATCCCACACTTGGATATTTAGTGTTTAAAAATATTGAAAGAGAAACATGGAAATCAAGAAGAAAGAAATTAGAAAAAGCCATTTATGAGTTTTCGTAAATTTATATTTTCATTATTTATAAAAGTTTGATTTTTTGCTTACTTTAAGAAAAAATTTCCAATAAAAATATGTTTTTTTTGTTTACTTTTTATATAGGTTTTCTCATCTCATGTATCATTAGTTTCCTTTACAACAACAAGTAACACGAAAAAGAAAACACTTATAAGATGGTAGCTAAAATTTTCCATAAAATTTCAAAATTAATAATGTATATATTAATATTTAAAATATATATTCATTTTGAATATTCAATGAAGAGTTGTTGTTGGTACGTTTCATTGTTGCGCGACATGCAGTCAATTTTTTTCATATATAGCCAATGGCATGCAAAACTAAGGTACGCATTTTATTTGCCGGTTTTTGTTTTTTATTAAGCGAGTAGTTTTTCAATTGTTAAGCTTTACGTTACGTTTGTAATGGGAGGGGTTAACCATGCGTTTTTTTTAAATAAAAAGGTAAAACGGATATTGATAAATGCGTTTCGGAAAATATGCGGGGTTTCGTCGCGAGCTTAAGTGGACCGTCGCGGAAATTATAAGTAGGAGTGACCGCGGAACAGATTGGCATTGGCATAGAAATGAAGAGGTTTGACATAACATCAGCTCAACTTGAAAATATCAATAAAAAAAAACACAAATATTCATAACCTCATTGGAAAAATAGTATCGATGACATCTGCTTCAGTTTCATAGTTATTGTGAAAATATTGGTTTTTGAGAAACAATTATTGTCAATATGTCAACTAATACACTAAATACCGTCATTAACTAGATGGGTTCGCAGAATAACTAGGTTCGTCCAATATTGATCTCTTTTTAAGCGAAAAATATGTGAACTATACTTACGGCAATTAGAGAAAACGGAACGAAACGAAATTAGATTTAAAATGTCGTGATCAATTGTGATTGGCCGCGTTCCTCTGCCCGCTGGACATCTAGCACAAAATATCCCAGATGAAGGAACGCTCGCGCAGCGGCAGCGGCAAATTTTGCGAACGTTTGAACGATTTGCCTTTGAAATTTGTTTTTTCTCAATGCAGCGCGTAGTGCTAGATGTCTAGCGCCTTTGGTGATATGTCAATTTTTTTATATGAAGTTTGACATGCCGCTGTTCATCTAGCGGGCAGTGGAACGCGGCCATTGTGTTGTTGCCAGCATTGTGTTCGGTTTTTTATGTAAACTTTTACTTTTGACGTTTCGTATTCCATAAATGTAATGAATTAACTCTCATATTGGCATTATTTTGGAAAGCTGTCAAATTGAAAGCTAACAGGTTACATAGTTTTAAATTATGTACTTTAAAAATCAGTGGAATAACGTATGTCTTCTTCATTGGCCTTAAAGTCGGCCATATTGTTTTCGTGCAAGCACAAATTACAAATGACATTTCCGGACCATCAGGTTTCAGTACTGATTTTAATCTATACAGGGATTTTACGTCAAAAATATCTGGCAACACAAAATACTTACAATAAGCCTGTAATTTAAATAACAACTTTGGTTGCTCTAAAACATTCGGGTAAATTATTTTTTGTTGTCACCTGTCACCCACTTCGATTTGATGTAATAGAATTTGGCAGGCAAAATTTAGTACAATTTTTTGATGTGCCTTCACACTTGGGTATTCTTTTGTTGTGAATATTTTGACTCATACAGCTGTCATAAATGAACGAAAATGAAACCCACGATCATTTAGCTAAGTCGATTGCGTTTGTCACTCATCTACGAATGTCTGTTCTTCTTTTACCGGCAAAAACAAAATTTATTGTAATTCTTCCGTCTCGGCCAAATTTTCAAAAAAATCATAAATAAACATGCAATTCATTGTCATGCAAGGAAAATCTATTTTCATTGAATATTCAAATCAACTAAAACATGACAATATCATTCCCATTGAATTCTGCAGTACTTGCGAGCCTTTCAGCGTCTATTTAGTTCTTTGATCTGCTACTTTTAATTTAAGCTGCAAATATTAACAACTATTCAATTTAATTTTTTATTTGGTTCGTTTCCACAAAATTCAATTTCCGATTGCCTTTCACTTGACTAAGAAGAACGCTATCACAAAATCCAAATCAAAAAATAAAACTTAACATTCCGTATTCTTAATTATGGTAACAATATATAAATTTACTTAGTTTCACTTAATTAATTTGCATGATTTGAATATTAATTGTTTTTTTTTTGTTTCTTTTTATTTTATTTTTTTTTTAATCAGGAAAATAATAGAATATCATGTATGTGCACCTTAAAACCATCATAGGTCCAACTTCCTAATTTTAAGATGCACGTCTGTACGTCATATGGAAAATATTCAACATCGATTGAACAGGATGACTTATAGACGGCTGGTGGTTGCCATATAACCAAACCATTACTATAGACTGTTGCTTTTGTCATAAGTGTTACTTCATAATGACCATCAGCACTGTAAAAATATTTGGGTTTTGTTTTTACAATTTCCTTACATTGTTGTTCGTTTTTTTTTTTTATTTATATTTTTGTTATATAACTTTTGTATGAAATAAAAGAAAAAAATATAAAACGTTAAACAAAAATTAAAAACCTTTTGTGAAAAGTTTAGGTATTTTGAAAATGTCTTGGTTTTTCCAAAATATCTCACTCATTCGTTAGTTTTAGTGTATGTGAATTTTGTTGATAGGGTTTGGTGTTTTTTTTCATTTATCAAAAAGTTTTAGGAGGTGTGTACGAGGTGGTGTTCCAAGAGCCATTTTGTGAATTTTTATTTTTGTAACTAATATAGGTAACTAAAGTCAACCTATTGTATAGTAAAAAGAGCCCCTAAACATAAAAACAGAGAGATGGCTCAAAACACGGTAAGGCAATCCTTCGCAACGCAAAATTGATGAGTTATTGCGCCTCTATCGCCTATATTATTTATTTATTATTGTTTCATCAATTAGAGCTACAAACTCATTGAGCAACTTAAAAACTATTAAAATTATGAACTTAAAACTATTACTGTAATATAAAATATTTAATTATTATGGTAGAGAACAGGGTTGCCAGAAGTTAATTGGCTTCAGGCGCCCAAACTTTGCAAAAGTATATATAAAAATTTAAAAAAGTATAGCTGAATATCGTTGCCCTGAATGTAGCCCAAATATCCTTTAAAATGAAACTCGATTCTTGTATTTTAGGATTTTAGGATACATTGTGTTCATTTGGTTGTGTCAAATACAAATGTCATGCAAAAGAAATTGACAAACTATACGTTGTCACATGAAGGCAAAAGTACTGTCAAATTTATAGAATGCAGGTTTGTTGGAAAATATTTTTTTTAGTTTTGCAAAGGAATAAAACAAACGAAATTGACACAAAATTTGAAAAACGATATCTTGCCCAAAACTGTGTAGGGAAGAAATTTCTATCGTTTTTTAAGGAAAACAGGTAACCGAAAATACTATAAAGCGCCCAATCTGGCAAACGTTAGTTTTATGTCGCTATCGCTAGCTCGAGAAATTTAACCTGCCGAAATAGTTATTTTTCCAGGCACAACAATCTGTTATGTGCGTATGTATTTAAATGTTGTAAGAGTCCTTAAATTAAAAATTTACGAAGTGTCACCTACACAATTAATTTTTGGGATTACGTATTTAAAAAGAAAACAATAATGACTCTTGGAAACCATTGCGTACCTATGTTAATGCAAGTTTATAAAAAAGAAATAGTTGCCAACTACAAAATGTGTATCCTTTTGCTTAAATGTCGTCCAAACACCCAATTTTGTAAGAAGATTCCAGTTTAGCGCATTGGTGAACACGGTCAAAAGAAAAACAAAACTTTCGGTAACTATATTGTAAAATTCTACCATCTACTGTATAAATTAGTATTTTGCTTAATATTTTATGTAAGAGTTTATTTTATTTACAAATTGATTTTTTTTTGCAATTTGCTGTTGAAGTAATGTTTTGTGTAGATACAAAAAATAGAGTGTAAATGTTTTGTATATTAAAATCATAGTAAAACAAGAACAAAGTAAATTTACTATTTACGTCAATACAGTGAGTTTTGGTGTTATTTTGTGTATATCGATAGTGATTTTCATTTGTTGTATATAAGAGTTTGTTTCTTGTAAACTGTTACCAACGTCACACATTCACTCGTAAAGGAGAGGTTTCTTTTTAAAAAAAATCTACTGTAAAATTTTGCTTGGTTTATTTATATAAATAAGTTGAAAAGAAGGTATGGTATAGTAGCATATAATAGAATATATATATTTTTTAGTTATGTACAAAGTATTTGATAAAGATAGGTTATTCGTACCATCACACAGGTATTAGAGGTAGGGTTGGGCTAAATACGTTATAATATATTTTATCGTATTTTAAAGTAAAATCATAATGCAATAAAATAGTTTTAACCTTAATCCCATTAAATATTGTTTGTCCCATTTGCCTAATAGACTCCTTATTAAATTGAAAAAAAGAACTGTAAGTTATGAAGTAAATTCTTATGTGTTTTTTTTATTCATATTTCAATTCACAGTTCTTTCAGAAATTCGTATTTATTTAAACGAAAATATTAGAAAAAAAGAAACACAAAATGATTATAGAAAAAAAAATATAAATTAAACATAAATTGAGAAACAACTTTAATTTTGAAGGTCGAAAGCTTTTGATGTATAAGATGATGAAAGTGGCAAATATGGATTATTTATATTTGGTTATTATACTAAAAGAGATTATTTATTAAAGAAAATTATTATTAAAGGCGTTCTATGCAATGGTAAAGCATTTCTAAGTTTTAAGTTATCAAAAGCTTTTGCCTTAGAAGAAATGAGATGAAAGGTTTTTTCTTTTCGGTTTTTTTTTGTTGTCAAAATAAATCAAGAATGGAACTGATAAGTCACATGTAACGATATGAACATGAGAGAATAAAATTAAGAAGAAAACTTATTGAAAAGAAAATATTTTTCGGTTATAGTAACTAGGTGTAATTGGAATATAAAAATATTGGAATAATTTGAAAATGACGCTTTAACTTGAGGCTGTTTTTTTTAAATACAGTACCTAGACTTGAGATCATTGAGGAAGTACAATTCATCGAGTTGGAGAACGCTGAAGAAGGTTGACTTAGTGGTTTGGTTTCAGAGGCTTTACAATTCTGAATAAGCAGAAAATGCACTGGTGGTATAAGCAGAACAATTCCTTCATGGATCTGGGGATTGAACTTTATGTTTTGAAAATGTTGTCCAAAATGTGACTGCTCACTAGAATCAAATTTTGTTGAAGACAGTTGTTGCCAACCTTCAAACGAAAATCGGTTCATTAAGTAAGAAGCAAAAACTTGCGAAGTAAAAGACCAGAAAGTTTTAAAATTCTGGTTACCACTTTCCATAATCCTCTACGATTGGACCCAGTTTTTTTTTCTCGAAAAATGTTTATAGGTTATCAAAGATTATTCCTTAGCAACCCAAACGGGAGGATGTGGGAATTTTGGTTTTTGTCTTCTCGCTGGCTTATTTCGAAATTTTGCGGTTTAATATTCTGTCGTGAAATCGGGTCAACACGTTCCAAAAGTCAACAAAAATAGCATCATACTTAATTAGCCAAAAATTCAGTGGTTAAAAATAAATGTTGTCGACTTATTAGAGCTGAACAAATTCCGTTCTGAATCTGCTTAATATATATAGAAAAGTTCGTTGAAGGAAAACTAGCTTTCGAAATTAATTCTCGACAGCAGAGGCCTTAGAAGTACATACTTTTCGGAAGACCCATTTGAAGCACGAATGGAAGAGATTCAGAATAGAGAAGCTTTGCCAAGCCTCGATTTGATTCTTCCAAAACTGCAAAATGTCTACGAATTTACTTAACGTTCAAAGCCTTTGCTTACCTTTGGATATTGAGGATTAGAGTCACCGTCAACTTTCGACCCGTTTCCAAACGACGCCATTGTACTTTTCAAATGACCAATCTTAGACCACTTATTTTTATTTCAAAAAATCTTGTTTTTTTTTTTTTGATTTTTGATTTTTGGTTTGTGAACCTACCTTGAACCCATCATATGTCCAACTGCCAAACTTCAGGACACATGTCTGTTCGTCAAATGGGAAATACTCTACATCGATTTCGCATGATGACTTGTAAATAGCCGGAGGTTTCCATTCAACTAATCCTTCTGAATAAATAGTCGCTTTTGTTGCAAGTGTCACCTCGAAGTTACCATCGGCACTAATTATAGTTTGTTTTGTTTGTTTATAATTTTAGATTTTTGTTTTTGTTTTTTTTTTTGCAATTTATGTACAATTTTCTTATTATAATTATAATTGGAATATTAAGTAAAATAATATCCTATATGGGAGGCTGAGTCTAAAATGTTGAACGTTCTGTATGAATATGGGTGTTGATGTTAAGTGAATTTATTTTTCTGAGTGTGTGTGTGTGTTGATATAAATATTGGGAATCTCCTGTTTAAGTTTCTAAAATAAAATGTCCCTACAAATCAGTTCTTCCCTAAGAATTTTCGTTGTGTTTTTGTTTTTTATTGTATTTCTTTTCTTATTTATGTTTATATTTAAAAATAGACAAGGACATTTGTTTTTTTTTTTTTTTTTTTAATTTAAACTTAACTTGGCTTCACATATAAATTGAAATGAAACACTTAAGAAAATAAATAAAATCATAGCATGTGTATGTTCTGAGATATATTTTTTTAAGATAGTAGAGTGAAAAAGGTATAGATATTGAAAAAAGTAAACTTATGTATATTTATATAGGGGGGGGGGGGGAAGTTTCCGTTGACAATTTCATATATTTAAGGTTTTTTTCTTTTCGTTTGGCGTGGGATTTGTTAGTTGGTCAAATCGAGTATTGTTTGATTGAGATAATACTTACTTATTGTAAAGCACGATATCTGGCCGCCAGATGTGATCCGAGGGCACATGCAGCATGTGAACACCGCCGTATTCTTTGGGCTCCCAGCGTAGTTTGTAATCATACCAGGACTGTGCATTTTTAAGTTTGTCAGTTACGGTTTTTGTTGAAGGGCTGTCGCAGAGATTCACTTACCTGTTCCACCCAGAGATTCGTTGTCATTATTTGGTTTTTCAGATTCTGAAAAGAAAGAATTTAACAAGAGTTTAAATAATCTACATTAATATAAAAATGTTGTTAAAAATGCATAGTAATTGAGAACGAAAGAACATTTTGGGTAACCCTCCGAAAAAGTCGGAAAATCTCGAAAATTGATTTTTTGTATGGAATTTTGTGTGCAATTGTTCCGGAAAAATAGAATATTCTTTATCCACTAGTTTTATCTGTAAAATGTGGATTGAAAAATGGAAGATTCATATTATTTCATTTTTCTTCTTCTGAGTTTCAGCATTAAGAAAAAATTGGAGCCTTAATTTGTTTAAACAACAAAATCAACATTTTAAAAAAGGTAAAGGTGTCAAAATGATGATATGATATCTAAATAATGGTGCGGGTGGGAATGAGCGATGCAATTCGGCCGACGATATAATAGCCGAAAGTCGGTCCATATTTGAAACAAAATGAAGGGCTTTCATTTTGTAATCGAAGGTTCAGTATACGGTTATGCGCGGCTTGAGTTAAGCTGATAAATACTTTTCTTAATAACTTGAAAATTGAAATTCCTATATTTTCCTAAACACTTTCGTAAAAAATGAGCCTACAACTTTTCCACAACCATAAATCGAGGAAATACACAATTTATTTTAATTTCTTTATAAAAGGATGTTTCAAATAATGCTAAAAAGGGTCTTTTACATTTTTTTGCATTTTATGTAGACAAACATTTAAATATGAATGGGTCCGATATTGACTCCATCAAGAGCTAATTCGTGGATTCAAAGAAAGCAAGTCAACATTTTTGACTGTTTGAAAGTTGGCCGATTTCTTCCAAACTCAGTTATTTCACATATTTATGTTTATAAGTGGTTTACAGTCTACGACAATTTTGTTTTAGTAGACTTAAATACGCTCTAAGTACATTACTTTTATTTGGCTAAATTAAAAATGCACGTGCTTTCCAATTTCAAATCTATTTTATTGGACGGGCGAAGAATTTCGAGAAAACAAAAATTCCAACAGAAAGGGAAAACCCGCATGATTTGGCAACACTGTCTGGAATCATATGTAACTTAGTATTGAACAGTACTAAGAACTGAGTTCACTATTCGATGGTGCATTATCATCCAAGTCTACAAAGTCTCTTTGAAAAAAAAATATCATGAATAAGTGTCCTATGTCTGTATATGGAAAGTAATAACAATTTTCTAGCTAGGGACCAGTGGCGTGGCGTGAACATTTTAAAAGTGGAAGTCAAAGCTAAATGATATTTGCCTTCCCCTTCAATCAATTAATCCAAGCCACCTTCTTTATACTTCAAGTCATTAATATTTAAAATTTACAATGAGCTTAAAGCATAGTAAAATTGGCTACAACATTATCTACAAAATGAGAAAACAAGAAGTAGAAGAAAATCGAATAACTAGAAGAAAAGCGCTTTAATTTGTTCATAATATCGTAATAATCAAGCGGGTTGAACAAAGAGGTGTCATCAGAACATAGTGCTACGGGAAGAAAAAAAGAGATACAAGCAAATGTTCTCGTGAAATCAACTATCCAGTGAGAGCTTTAATAACCCGACATATTTGGGGTTACCTTCGCTTTGCCGTGACAATGATGATGATGGATGAAAACGGTAGGGTTTCATCTTTCATGTACAAATGTGCATATTTGGTTTTTGGTAGATAGTGGTGACTGGTGGAAATGTAAAAAGGGAAGTCGGTAGGAATCGGGTTATATGGACGCCACGCCACTGCAAGCGGCCTTCAAAATGCATACAACACAAAAATGGTTTAAATCTGTTGATTAATTTCTTGAGCTACGCGGACCAAGGAAGCTTTAATTACTTAGTTTTAAACTCTGACAACTATCAAGGAAGACAGAAAAGGCTTTAGTTTTATTTTTTTAAGGATTTCACTACGGTTCCTCGCATTTTTTCGATTGTATCAATTTTGAGTTGAGTTGAGTTGATCTGTTTTTAAAAATTGCAGTGGGTAGCAATCTTCGTCATACTGGGAAGGTTAAGATCTTTAAGGTAGTAAAACATATGAAAGGGCTCGAAATCTTTTCAACGGGCGATATGTAGTGGATTAAGTCCTCAAAAGACGCCTGTCTGTTCCTTCTCGCTAATCCCGAGAAGCAAAGAACGGTCTTAGATAAAGTTTTCAAAGTTGTGCTCTTCAGTTTTTGGATGGTTTGTGCGTATAAAAATCGCTTTCTCATTTATAGAACGTGAGCATTGTAGATCTAATGGAATGAACGGGATTCAAATCAACTTTTCTCTCGTTTTAAAAAAGTATAACCAATATACGAATCACGTCTCCTTCGGAAAAAGATACTTCTGGGACTAAACGAAAAGTATTGCACGTCTTTCTTCAGCTGTTGATGACAAAAACATATTGAAGCGACACAGCAACTTATAAATGTGTATATAAACATATTTGTATGTATTTTTAATGGCTGTAAAGATGCCATGTCCTTGAATTTTTGTTTTCTTAATAAAAATACGATGCCTATGAAAAGTTGAGTTTTTTTTGTCAAACGAAAATCTGTTGGACAAACAACCTTTTTGAAAAGACAGATACAATTTAATAGAGTTTCCTGTATTTTTCAATGTGAAATCCTTTTGCACAGTAATACTTTTCCCTCGATAATTCCCTGCATGCGAATGCGATTGAAAATGTTTTCAAACACGTGCAAAGTTCCGTCCTGCCACATAGTTAAACAAAAGGAATCAATTTCACTGTACAAATATTTGCACTAGGACACAATCAGGAAATTTACTTATTTTTTTCAAAAATCTATTTTCGTGTCTCGTTGTCCTGCCACCTCATTAAAATTCCACAGACGAACTTTGGCGCAAAACGCAAAACTACATTTTACCTCTTTTGTTTGTCTTCATAATTCCATAAAATTCACAAACGCACCAATGAAGCAAAATGCAAAAAAAAAAAAACAAGAAAGGATATTTTCGCACAAGTTTTCGCTAAACTTTCGAATTGTTACCTTGAATGGAGGAAAACTTCGCACAGAGTCGGAATTTGTCCGAGAGATAATTTGAATATACGACTGAAGGATAACGAAGAAGATGGCGGAGAAAGAGACTGATTGGTAGCGCTAGGTAAAACTTTCCAAACGTTTTAACACGTCCACTTTAAGTTGTGTGGAATGGGTTCCTACAATGGGCTCCTCCGGAGGATTCTTCCAGTGAATGAATTCAAAGAAAACAATAGCAAGTGTCAAAATCATTGGCATGGATATGCGACAGTCCACACACATCAGCTCACACACACCTAAGGGTATAATATACACACAGTCATGAGTCCTTGCAGATGTGTGAAAAGAAAATACGCCATACCTCAGCACACTCTAGATTCCTGCTGTATGTAGAGAGCTTACAAGTACCCTTTGTTCGGGCGAAAATGCCATCTCCTTATGAGTGACTCCTTTATTATTTGGTTTGTGTGCAGTGCCAGAAGAACTTTAAACTCCCCTGACCCTCGGGGCACTGTGAGACAGCTCTTAAAAGGTACTTTTCTCAATTAGAACCATTCAAGGGACATTTCGGGCTTCCATTTTACGTGGGTTATTTTTTATCCCTGCCACCCGCTCTTACCTTTTATACACTTGTGTGAAACCGTTTAGATACAGCACGGAGTGTGGGTGTGGCTGTGGGCATGGAGGGCAACCGAGTTTTGTTTAGCTCTGGTTACATGTCATTTGCGGTACATCAAAGTGGAACATGACAGGTTAAAACGTTAAATGGCCCAAAGGGACTTGTGACAGTCCTTTGGAGGGATGAACATTATTTGCTGCTAACAGGGGACGATATAGAATAAATATGAGTGACACTTACCACATCGATTAGCTGCGACAACTTGAGCTTTATGCAGACCTTTAGGACGTCAGTTGTATTCACCACCGGTCGTACCAGTTTATTGTAATTGCTCAGCAGATCATCGTAGAGTCGTTTAGCATCTGGATTGCCCGCCACCGCCCCGTGCACCATGAGAGCCGACAGGAGCCACGCTCGTATCGTCTCTCCCATTGTGGGTGACATTTTCATTTTGAAGGCCTTTTATGGTTGACGTTCAGTTTATCGGCGGGTGGCAATAGAGAGCGCTGCATCAACAGAGATTTCTTAGATTTCGCTGCAGTTGTGGTAGTAGTTGGTTTAATAGCATTTTCTCCCTTTAGTTGGTTAAATTGAATTTTGAAAATTTTATCTTCAAGTTACAGAGTTACTGGGGACACATTTTAGATTAGGATTTGAGAAGTAAGAAGTTGGTTTGATGTTCGCTGTGAGTGCGCAAGTGTCTGCAGTCGTCCATCTGAAAGAAAGAAAGGCAAGGATAGTTAAATTAAATATATTTTGAAGGGTATTGTGTTGAAGTACATTTTTTATCAGTTCCGATTTATTTTAAACTAGAAATGGACTTGGCTACTTTTGTTTATTTTCTTCCTTTTGGCACAAGGTGCTTTGAGACAAGTTTTCAGTCACCAGTCACAACTGTCATCTCAGCCTGTAGTTGATTAAGTCAACCAAGCACGGTGATTTGAAATTGAGCCTAGAGATGGAGCCAAATGACGCACTTTAGAGGACAGTTCGCAATTTTTCAATCACAACGTTTCTGTACAGAACGCAGGAGGGAAAAACTTACGATTGAATATGAAATGCTGCGGAACAATACCCATGGTTGTGTCAAAACCCACAACTTGTGATTCCAAAATCTAAAAGGTCAAAGATCGTAGTATAGGTTGATAGAAACCACATGCGGGTGACAGTCGGTGTAACAACTGGACACGGCATCATTGGAAACCTGGGCATATTTTCAAATGAGTTCTGCATAAGCTGCAGGAATAAAGAAGAACTGGAATCTGTGGAATGTCCTTGTAGCACTCTCCAGCTCTATAAGAATTCCGCTCTTTTTGCAAAGAGCTAAATCATCTATGGAACAGTTTTAATCGGCGGTTTGGCAGAATTGGGAAGAGTAACAAAGTCGCGCCGCTCCCATCGAAAAAGGAACAGTGAGGCATCCTCATTTTATTCAGATTCCGAGCCACTGAATTGAGAAGCTCTTTCAAGTCTTTCTCTACTGCGTTTTCCATCCGGGTTGGAATCGAAAACTATTCCAACTCTTAGACGCAAACAGGACCGAAAACTACTTAAAGAATTTAGCGTTCGAAGCGACCAAGGAGATCTTCATCCGCCTTTGACAGCGTCCATGACTTTGCACCATGAAGCAGGACTGGGATGATGAGGGACTTATATAGCGCCAATTGCCTTCTTAGGCCGCATAAAGAGCGGTTGGCAAGTGTAATGTTCCGCTTGATTCCTGATGTGATGTAATTTTCAGAGTTAACATCGGAGCTGAGGTAGAAAAAGTACCCAAACAACCTCAAAATTCTATGTGCCTATCATGGCGTTCTGTCCGATTCTCCAAATTGAGTATCCCTCTCTGTTGACAGGATATTTCTGCTTCCAAACTCATAATTTCAATATTTTGTAACCATTTGCGTCTTTGGCTATTGGCAGCCTCTTTGGCTTTGTGAAAACAAAAATCCTGAAGGCATTTCGAACAGTGCAGTTATTTATTTGTTTTATTTAAAAATAAAAACAGCAGCATATTGTTCAATCAAATTCTTATAATTGAAAGAAACACTTGTATAAAAAAAAGTCCTAGCAATACGTTAAACAACATTATATTTCTTTTGCAGCTTTTTTGGACCACTTAAACTGAATTAAATTCCGTCAATCCTTTTTTTGACTATTTAAGGTTAATGCTTGAAGTCTTGAACTCAGTCTTGGTCTTGGTGATTAATAAGTGAATTATGTTTAAATTTTCTAGAAAAAGAATTGACTTAATTTTCTGTACGAAATTTTCTGATCAACATCCAGTTAATTCCACACAAAAAACCATTTCATTCCTCTGAAATGTGTCATTATTTTCTCTACTGTTTTTTTATGGGATCTAATCAGTGGCGATTGATTTGTTTGTATTGACAACACAGCAACAATCAGTTTTTCTGAAATACTTTTTTCTGTTATTTATCTGTTTTCTGCTATGACCGCCCTAAACTAAAGAAAACTCATTTCCATTTGTTCCAACTTTTTCGGTTTATGTTTCATTTTGAAATTAAATTATCAGTTGATTCCACAAAAATGGAACAATTCGTTCCACTGAAGTGTTTCACGTTTTTAATGTTCCATATTCATTAAAGTTCTTCCGATGTATTTCGTTCCGAAACAAAATTGTTTGCTGTCTATTTGCTTTCGGTTGGGGGTTGATTTTTTTATTGAGATATTTGTCTCAAGAGTGTTTCATTCTTCTATTACTATTCCTTTTTCCTAATCGCTTTTACTTGCACTTGAATGTTGTGGAATCAAAATTCTACAGTACGGAGTTGAACTTCAATTGCTTAAAAGTAGGTACAGGTTTTCCGTCGGTTCACTTGTAGTGGATAAATTCCATCCGGGTAGTCAGATTTAATTAAGTTAATTTTACTTAATGTCAGGTCGCGTTTATTTAAACACGCGTTTTTTAATGTTGTCGCCCTGCTGCGTCAAATGTCAATTTTTTTTTGGTCTATCGTCGCGCGCGTTTTCCTTTTCTTTTTCCGAGAGATGTAAAATAAAAAGTCAGAGAACTTGTTACTTTGTTAGAAGCCAGTTAGACTTGTGCTGGGGCGCAAGCAGCTCCCAAAAGATGTCATCGTGTAATATAAAGTACAAAATAAAATGCGGTATTGAAATTAAAGTGTGAAAGCTTTTTGATTCACAAAACTACACACTGTATGAATCATAAACAATTAGGCAGGACACTTACATTGCAATTTAAATAGCCAACCCAAATGACTCTTCATTTCAATAAATTCGTCCCTGAGGACAATCACAATAATTCACATTTCCATGTCATCCTCTTACAACAATAACCCAGTCATTATACCTGATCTCTTAGTCCATCCTTACATCCTTGCCGTTTACAGACCTGTTTCCTGTTTCTCATTTGCCGTAGCATATCGCAGACCCGAGCAATTAATTTTTACGGTAATTATCATAATCACAATAAAAAGCAATGTTTACAATTTAAAACACAACTGTACCTACATACGTTTATCGGTCCCAAAGCGAAGATGGAACATTCCCACCACCGAACGTATAGTTGGCCACAGCACGTCCTTGCTGGCGCCCAGAGGGAATTGTCCAAAACATTAAGCATGCATAATGTATACAAATATTTGCCTTTACCTCACCTGGCATCCCTCTATAGGCTATATACATCGTAAACATGGAGCACAAACTGCAAATTATGTTATTAAAATGTCGTTCTCTGTTCCAACTAGGGGGGGAGGGGCGGCTCTGCGAATTTAATCAATATGTTCACGGCAGCTATCGCATTTAGGCAATTGCTACTTCGCAACGAGGGTTTATCTATTCACTGCCAAATGGATATGGTGGGTTGTTCTTGGAAGGCAATTGGCATTGCAATTTGATTACGTTTTTATTACACCGCCTTTCGAGTGGAATCGAATGATTTATCTACTTTTCATGGATGTTACTCGAGATTGAGATGAGTCGAAGGTGAGCTGTGCCTAAATCAATATCTCATTCGTATGTCATTTCCAAATTTTCGTATACGTATCTGATCGTTTCCTACATGGAATAGCACATTCTTGCAAATGTGTAATAAAAATGCAAACAAATCACTCGGGCGAAAGACAAAAGGACTCTTCTCAGTAACAACAGATACACAGTTCCACGTTATGTAGTTCATAAAACGAATTTATACGAACGTTTCGTTTTTGGAAGCTAGGTACTTTTTTTTTTGCTGAGAGTATTGTTTACACCCTTCAATAGCCCTGAGGCAAAAAATATTCACACAAAATTGCATTTCGCAGTTTGCAGAGGTACATACCTATACACTCTGTGTGACAGGAGTTCATATACGACGAGAGATAAAGTTCGGTTCAGCACACCTCGTGCATGTGAGCGAATAAAGTGAACAAGAAAAAAAGAAAAAAAAAAAAAGGAAACCAGCTTTTCTATGAAATTTCTTGTTAAAGGAGTACACAGGCGAAAACTTTTAAAAGTTTTATTTTGCGCACATTTCACTGCGAAGACATTCATTCTCTGCGACATAATCGTCGTCAGCATGGAATTTCCGAAAGGGCAGAACCCTTTTCACAGTGGTGCCTGTAGTTGAAATGTATTTGGCGGGCAGCCCTTTACTAAGAATGCACTGGCTGTCAAGATTCAGCGATATTTGTAAATTAATGGATTCCTATACCCACCCGTTGAACGATGAAGCTCATTCCTACAAAGTTTGAACACAGGACCCGTTTAAAACTTCTCATTTAATAGATCGTCACGTTTCGTTCAACCACCTGTCAGCCGACATTTTGTAATAAAAACATATCTCGGAAACACTCAATTTTTCTATTCGTGAATACGTGTGAAAAATTGTGGCGAAGGATTCACAAAATCATAGCAACCTGTCAGTGCGGTGTAATTACATATTAGGTCTGTTCCCTTACTTTTTGGGCCAATTTCGGCAAAATGTCAGATATCAAGGAGTGGGGATATATGCTCTCAAAAAAAGGGAATATAACCAAAACGTCAGGAACGAAAGTTTGGCATGACGTTTGTTGAAAACATATGCGAGAAATTTAAAAATAAACGCCAGTGTGTTTAAACAGTTTAACAGTTTGCAGACGTTGAAAAACATATGAATTCAGTTTAATATTTATTTATATTTGCGGATGTATCCATTTTTAATAACAAATTTCAGCACTTAACATTAACATTAACATTGACTTTTGAGAGGTTTGACAGCTAAAGTCAGTTATAACAAACAAGCCCAAAGAAATTTGTAGAGCTATTATTTGCAGTTTTTTTTTGAAGGGGAAATGTTTTGTTCTCTCTTTGTGGCTCTCTTCTGCCGAAGTTTTGCGTAAAGGAACGAAGTTTGACTAAATTTGACTAATGTGTTCGAATGCATTATCGTCAGGGAACAGACCTATTATAATTTTTATATTTTTTCCATATTTTTTTTATTGTGATCTGTCATATTGAACTAAAACAAAAGTGATCGAAAAACTCAAGGTTAGCATTGGAATTCCGTCGAATACTTGTAGGACTGTTCGATGATTAATGATGAATTAAATTGAACGCTCACACGAAAGGGGAACATCCCTGATACTAGCTTTATACCAAAAAACGACATAATACTTAATACTTAAAAATAAATACTTAAATGGAGACGAAAAAAATACATAAATCTTAAACATTTTTTTTTCCGATTGCCGACCCTAATCCTAATTTGCGAGCAATAAAACGATAAGTACGTCATGTAATGAGCATGATCGTATCTATTAACTGTCAGTGAAGTTTTTTAATTGTTTTTTGTTTGAAGGAAACATTTTTGTGCATCCATAAGTCTTTTAAGTGCTTCATATAAGCTTATGATACATGAAAGGTTGATAAAAATTGCAGAGCTTTTTGCAGCAGCCGCATCTATTTTAAGTATATGAGTAGTTTATCGACCTGTACAGGTTTGTCGGATAGTCTCTCTTGCAAAACGTCATAGAATTACCAACAATGTTTATATTTAATTTAAATCCGTGACGGTCAACCAACGTAGCGTCATACAACTTTAAGTTATAGCTGGCTCGCACTATATACCTCATACCTCACTGCAATTACGTCAAACAAAAGTTCTGCTCGTGTGGCTTGCTTGTTATACTGCGCGCTTCACTGCGTCCAGAAATTCTACACATGCGTATTTTGTATAAAATAAATCAAGCATGCTTTAAATTCTTTTCAGTCAGATAAGATTTAAAATATTCTTGTTGTCACATTCGGATTCCTAATATGTCACGTTCAATAGTTCGAAGATTCTTAAATATTTTTTAAAATTTATCCTTCCAATTCGTTCTTTATAGATTTAAAGTCCAAGATAAGAAAAGAGAACACTTATGATATACCTATTATTGTTTTTTGTTAAACAGAGATTATGGCGACACTCCTTCAAAACTGTGTACTATGATGGACCTAAAAAATCAACAGCATCTGCGACCGCACTGTTCAATGCATTAGCAACTAGGAGTTGCGTTACTCTGCAAAGGAGTCCCCAACAAAGCACATTTGCAGGCAAATTGTCGTTCACTAACTGTCAGACAAAAAAAAGTAAATTCCACTGAAGCAATGCTGTGAACTGCCAAATAGAATTCTTTCTCCAGAAACTAGGAATCTCCCTCCAGCCATGAAATACTAAATGTTGTCCTTTTTTTTGTAAATAATACCCGCGATAGCAGCAAAAAAAAAAAAAAACATTTAAACCCAGCAAACGACTCACAAAGGATAAATAAGTTGATTTATTTTTCGCCAGGCGAAAGGGATTTGCGAAACTCAAAACATGAATTGAAGGTACATAAAATAATGTTCTGCGAATCGAGGACATTTTCGTATATCTGGCAGCACCTTCCTTTACTGCGACCCTGACATAAATATCTATGTCCCAAGGGAATACCATTTTCTAATCGGGTGACTTTTGTCAAACACAGTTATTGGTTTGAGCCAACTCAACCCCCCTCCGGTTACCTGAAGCAATTCAAGGATAAGACCGAGTTTCGATGAATAAATTTACTCCCACTCCGGATGAAAATACAGAAAAATTATTCGCGGCACTAGACTAGAGACGGTTTGACGGTTGGTATACTTGGTTTAGTACCACATTTATTTGGATGTCACTTCCTGTTATTTTCGAGAATTGATGGTTTGCTTTATTTCTGCAACTGCCTTTCTAGGTGAATCATTTTTTTATGACTTTGCGAATATTTTACGAGCGTTTGATTGCCAAGAAGTCGGCGTCATCATAGTCTTCCTCGTCCGCCACAAAATCGAATGACGACAATGGGAATCGATTCAATCTTTGTTTGGCCTAAGTGTAATAAACGTTAATGGATGTGCTTGTGCACTGTGCAGTGACATGAATAGAAAATCGCTGATAGTGCGCCGCCATGTAATGACACTTTAAATTGCTTTATGATGTGTTTCCACCAGCGTTGTGGAGGAGGTGCAACGGATGAGATTGTTATACTAAATTTTAGTGGTTTTCTATTGAATGGTCTCTCAAATGAATCACGGAGTGAACATTACAATCGACATTCGAATTGGGTAATTGTTAGTGGGGGTGCGGCAGCTAGTTTCCTTTTTAGTTTCGTTTGCGGTGTCTCACCCTTTGTTAACATTAGGCGAGTTTTTTTTGAGCATTTACCTCAGCAAAACAAAGTAAAGTAGAATTTTTAGCACGCAATTGAAACAACTACGTAATTGATATTTCCGAAATTCATTTCATCCCAAGTGGAAGTAGGGGCGTTCAAGTATCTGGAAAAATACAACTTCTGGCTGTTATCAAATGTCACTTGTTTTTATGACAAAAAAACGAAGAAAGTCTCAAGTTATATGCCTACTTCTTTTAATATTTAGCAACCAGCACTACACAGATGGCGCAACAAGCGAAAAAAGAAAAGGAAATGAAGTCGACCATTTTTGTACCCATCGAGAAAAGAAACGAATCTGTCACTTGATCAAGAACGTACGCAGCTACATTCGTTGTGATTGAAGAGTAATAATTAATTTTTTATTGTAATTTAAAATAAAATAAATATACATAAAAGTTGTGAGTACTACGCTAGTTTTTCATTACAAATTGTCAAATTGGTTCGAAATCAAAGAAAACCACGGGCAGCAATAATGGTGAATGGTGACCCCGAACAAAACGCACCACACCACATACCAAGTGTGTCACACGTTCGAGCTGCACAAGAAAATCGGTAATTGACATACCAAAATTTAGAGTTATTTTATACTTATTTGAAAATCCCGGCGAAAACCGTTGCAACATTGGCGGCGTTCCTCTGCCCGCTTGAAGTCTATCACAAAATAGATGAAGGAACACTCGCGCTAGAATCCTAGCGCCAGCTGCAAATTTTGCAAACTTTTGAACGATTCTCCTTTGACTGGTCGTTTTTTAATTTTCTCTCTCAAAGCAGTGGGAAGTTTTCCACAAATACTTCTAGACGTCTAGCGGTAATGGTGAAATGTCAATTTTTAACTTTCTCGTATACGTAGTAAGAGAAAGGTATTGTAATCGTACAAAAAATCTAACTCGAGATTTTAATCAAATCTGACATTACGATGATAGAGGAACTCGAAAAAGTGGGTCTCGCAATTCTGTCCGTCTGTCCGTACTTTCCTGAGCTGCACAGCGCAAACGGCTGGACGGATTTCTTTCAAACTTCGGATTTGGAGTTTGTGTACTTACAGTTCGGGGCCATTTTTTTGCATGCTAAACCTATTATTAACGGTACTTCCCATATAACGGTTTTAAACAAGTTTGATTTTTTAAACGGCTCTAACGATTTCAACCAAAATTGATATTTGGGCTTACGTAGTTGATGTTAACATGGCTGCATACACAGTTTTTGGCTAAAAAGTCGAATAACGGTATTTTTGAAAAGTGGCCTTATCTCGAAAACGGTTAAAACGATTGTAACAAAAATTAATTTTTAAGGTAATATGGTTATACCTAACATGATAGTAAACTCCGTTTTTCTCTAAATTGTCCATAATGAATTTAAAAAAAGGCTTATTTTGAGAATTAGGTTTTCTTTGGTTTACCTAAATGAAAACGGCTAAAACGATTTTCACCAAAATGCATACTGACGTTTCCAACATTATTGCGTACTTAATTTTTGATTCGAATCATCGTAAACGCTGTTTTAAAAAACTGCCCGTATCTCGAAAACGCCATTTTCGATTTGGCTTAAACTTTAAAAACCAAGTATTGCTAACATTTTAAATAATACTCCATACTCAGTTTTTAGCTAAATAGTTGAGCAAGCATATTTTTTTAAATAAACTTTGCAATATTTGCTACTATTTTGTACGCATTATTTTCCAAAAACCCCATACTTAGTTTTTCTTAAAAAGAAAAAAATGGAATTAAAGCCGTGTTTTAAGAATTATCGTACTACATACCAGTAGAAATGCAATTACAACTAGGTACTAGAAGCTCCTTTTGAGCAAATAGTACCCAACACACTTTTTCCTTTTGCAACCATATTAATCATAACCCTTTAAATAATTCCAACCAATTGGAGTTTACACTATTAGAAACCCGCACTTCATTTGCAGCCCCCAAACGCGTCCATCGATAAATTCAAAAACAAACGTCCGAATTCTTACATAATAAATCTATGTCAAGATATCGGTCTATCACAAGCCCTACATCGAGTTACCACCTACCAGTACCATTAATTTGAAAACTGATGACATGAACGAGAAAGTTTCGTGCGATCCAGTCGGGTACTTTATTTTATATGAATTTTGACATCCAGCGGGCAGTAGAACGCGGCCATTTTGTTTCTAGTATTTTGTGATAACAAAAGAAATGTGTTTGTCAATAAGTTTTCAAAATAATTTAAATGCATTTTTCAATTTGACAATAAACATGATTCCTACGTATGTGTTAGTGAAAATAAAACTACACAGTGAGTATTTTTATTAAATTATAAATTGTGATGCCATGATGGCAATCGTGATAATATTAACCATGTTTGAGAAACCGAACACTAGATTGAAAAACAGCAACGAAAAATGAGCTGTCAATGTCATTCCTTTAAAATTTTGGAGGATAAAAATGACCAGTTGAGGTGGAGTTCGTTAATAAAATTCGCAATAAGTCAAAAGGATAAAATTATATTTCCACATACAAAATTCGCTTATTTTTTTAAATTTTATAATTTAATCTTGCACTCAATGTGTACAGGTATGAGATAATCAAGATTATAAGCCACTTGTATCGTAATAAAGACCGCTTTTTCTATTTTTGTAGCTCATACGGTAAGTCTATTACTATTCAAAGCTAATTACAGACTTATACTCCCTTTTTCGAACATTAAATTCAAGTTTCCAAGTAGAGTACCGTACATCAAAGAATTTTCAACATTATTTAACTTTGCAACTTGAGCCTTGATGTAACCAAGGGGAGTCCCTATCCCTTCCATTGGGATCCATGGATAGGTAGCAAAACGTTCAGTTGGCCCATTTAATTTTCAATCTAAAAGCAGTTGCAAACGTTCAATTTCGATCACAAGAAGCTAAGCACTTTTCTTATCTTCACCCATCCCTACAAAAAAACAAAACATACTCTTGTCAAAGGAGAATTCAATTTCGCTTCCTTGCCCCCGCCTCTGTTCTATTTCAATTAAATCCATCCTTCAATGTCCGCAGAATATTTTCTTGTTATTTATCAACCGCCATCTCGGATATAAATGAAATTAATTCAAGAAGCAGCGATTTAAAAACGCATCCCCCCCCCCGCGGTGTTTGCAACGCCCGTAGTGCTATTAATTAATGAAATTACCTCGCCCCTTTGAAGTGTTTCATTCATTAGCCAGCTTTCATAATCAAACGCAAACTTTGAGATTCGATTAAAAGTCAAAGCCATCGGAACTACTCGAAGGAACTCGCTGCCGCCACCGAAGGAAGGAAGCCATCAACGTCCTGGGATAACCAAGCTATTCCCCAAACTAGAACTGTGTTTTTTTTTTTGTTCATCTCCTTTTAGAACCGCAGCCATTAGAACATGCAAGCAGAGAACCCATTCCCAGTGCGGAGAGAGCGGCGGTAGACATTCCACTTGGCTGCTTGAGAAATTCAAATCCAAGCGCAAGGAGAGTAGTGCTTCTTTGGGTTAACACAACTCGACACAAATGATGGAGGTAGAAAGTTCTTCTTGCCGAACTACTCAAGGGTCCTGAGAGCGGGCGGAGGGTTTGTCTCGGCTAGGTTTTCAGCGAGAGATACATGAGCATTCTTGGCCCAATGGGGCGCGCCGCATACTACCAGACGTAATGGTGGAGGTCTCTGAGCATCTACTCCTTTTGGCGCTATCATGGGAGCCGAAGTTGGACAGGGAATGGAATAAAAATTGTCTCCATATCGTGAGGATAATGTGACAAAAAATGGCGCAACCCGAGCGAGAGTGTGTGTATCCTTTGAGTGATATAAATGTTCGCACATTACTTGCAGTGTTTGCTTATGGTCTGACGAACAAAAGGATAACTTTGCCAGCGTAATAGATGAGAAGTTAGCACTGCAACACGAGAAACAGGATCCGAGCTAAGGCAGTGGGTATATACGTCTGCATGTATCACCGAGGAGAATAAAGTAAGAGAAACTTTTCTTTATGGTTGTAGTTTTCAGTTTGCACAGTCCCCCTTTGTTTTACAATTGCGAGGTGCGGGATCGGGATCGGGATGTTAAGGAATTAGTACGTCCCCCCTCTGTGGACTTGTGCATGTTGTGTACCTCGACAATGCTCATTGTCACATCACAAACAACGCAAAAGTTGTCGTTTTTTGTTTTCACTGTGGAGTCTCCTTCGACGCAGTCAACCCCTCCCAAGGGTCGAAGTTTCTTTCGGGCGAATTCTCGGGGGCGACACTTTATTGGGGTTTTGTTTGTAATTTCGAGTCCAAGACATTCTGCTTTCTATATTTGCTATGTATCTCCAGCAGTGACCTGACCACAAGAAGGATGTCTCGAGGGCGCGCTTCCACAGGAATTACTTTTCATTTGAACGAACTCGCAGTACTCGTGTGCTCTTAGGATGATTGCATGTTATATGAGTGTCGATGCAGGTGGACAGCACGCAAGGAGTTGGAAAATGTAAACGATAAAGTATACTATCGGTAGCATGCCTGGGGGAAACTTTGCACAACTTTAAAATCGATTAGTTGAAAGCAAACAGTTTGAGCGTGATTAAATTGAAGCTATCAAGAGGGGTGAGTTGCTGGCAGTTTTTCGATTGTTAAAGGATACAGGTAGTCAAGGAGGGATCCTTTAATAAACTTGATTTGATATTTGGTTACTCAAATATTAAGCGCCTCATGATGTTTTGTTGATTTTTTAAAATGTATATACGAGGGGAGTTCAATATATTCTCGGTATCAATTAAAAATACATCATTACATTATGCATTTATTACATCTTGAGATTAACTTTCTATACCCTCAAAAAAATAGTTTTCATCCTTCTCTTCAAAATGTTCATTTATTGCAGTTTTGAGCTTCTCATCATCGGTAAATCTCTTACCACGAAGGTTTTTTTATTTTAAATCTGGCAACAAGAAATAATCACTAGGGGCAAGGTCCGGACTATAGGGTGGATGTTGAATGGAAAGTGGATGCGTAGGATTCGATTAGCAAAATTCCAGTTGAGTCCGAAAACACTGTAGCCATCACATTTCTGGCAGACGGAGTGACCTTGAACTTCTTCGGAGGCCTGTGCCCTTCTTGTGCCACTGCATGGACTCCTGTTTGCTTCGTCCCATAAGGCATAAGGAAGACCCCGTCAAATCTGCTGAAAGACTTTCAAAAAAGTGATTACTCCGGTCTTTTAAGGCCCTGCAGAAGTACTCAGCTACTGGATTGTAGAGCTGACAATTTCTTAACAGTCCGCAGTAAATCCGAAGCCATTTTCTGCCCTCTAATTTAACCTAGGGCTAAGAAAAAGCTCACTGGTGGACACCCTGAACTCAGTCCAGCAATTATTACTTGACATTCAGCAAAAATAATTCCTTAAAACTATTTTTTCCAACTTTCAATGTTGGGGGAAAAGCGTGCAGTGAAATTCCTGAAATGTGCAATAGAAGCAGTTGCCCCAATCAACACCCATTATTAATAAATAAATAAATAAATATTTTGGCGCGACAGGTCTGTGGGAGCCAAGGACTAGCTTCTCACAACCATTCGTTTTGTGTGGGTTTTCTAATTTTGAGACGAATGGAAGGGATCTACAATTTTACGCCGAGTCCAAACGGCTAATTGAGAGGTGCAGGGAAATAAGTCTCGCGAGAGGTGACGCAGTGGAAAAAAACCTTAAGATGTAATTTGGTTCTTTCGGGAATCGAACCAGGACCCCTCGCTTAGTAGTCCAACACACTAACTCTAACCCACTGCGGCCCTTAAATCAACACCCATTAATCGGATAAAAGATTAAGATGCCGAAAATGAAATTACTGACGTCCTACACCTACAACTATTTTTAATAAACTGTGACAACTTAGCCTTAAAATTGCCAGCTATCCAGCTAATACTTTTTTTTTTTTAAATCGCAAAATTCATTGATAAATTTCTGGGTATAATTTTTTTTTCAATTTTTCAGAACTCACGTGTTACAATTTATTTAAATTTGTATTAAAAGGTGATTTCGAGTCCTTCGGTATCCATGTACTCCAAGATTTCAACTTTATTTTGTCTGGTGTTGACAAATTTTTTGGTGAAAGAAACATAAGAAATGTGCTGTGGATGAGCAACAAAAATATCGTATATCTTCTGAATAAGTTGGTCGATTGCGATAAAACAAAAACCAAAAGTCTGCTCCGTAAAGGTTTGTTTTATGTTGTTCAACGACATACGGATCGATTGGGTAGTTTTAACGTGATTATTTGTAGAGATGAATCAATATTTGTATGTAAAACTAGTAAAGTCAGATTTACAGAAAGGTTCATCCAGCTTCAGGTAAAGAACTAAAGTTTCCCAAACTGTGAAAATAAACCCAAAAGTATGCAATGCAAGGAAGGTTACCAAAAAACGGGAACATGAAGAAGTTCGCATAATTTTATTCGTTTTTTGTTTCTTTTATTTTTTGCGATGGCTTTGTTTGCATTGAAGGACTTAAAAGAATAGCACGTTTGACGACGCATGGACAAGAGTTAAATAAATCAACATTGATCTAGTCAGAATGAATATCTTAAACTGACTTTTTTCATCTTTTTTGCCATCCGGGTAGGACAGCTTTAAATACAACTCCATCGACTCAAAACTCAAAGGATTAGCTACCGAAACATAAAAGAAATTCAAACACACTGAAACCTCTTCACTTTAAAATTAATCCCCGTTCTGATCTCCTCAAGCAAACCATAACACACTCCATACCCGCATATGGAATAGTTTCAAAAAAAAATAAAAGAAAATCCCACCCCCTAGAAGACAACAATCCAAGTAAATATTTGAAAATGAGTTTATATGCTCGAGTAAGAAAAAAAGAGAATACTCCTCGTTATACCTAACCGAAGTAAATTTTCCATTCTTCAGAGCGTGAATGCAAACACTGAAGACTGAGCCAATCCCTCAACAAAATAAAAAAAAAAATAAGGAAACGAGGCAAAACAATACTTTCTGCAAACTGCAAAGTAAGCCACTCTGCCTTATTGCTAGTCTTCCTCGATTGAGGAGAATTCTCATCACAATCCTACCCAGAGACGATGTCTCAGTGCTTCCACGAGAAAATTTTCGTTTTGTAATGAGGTTTTCACTTTTCTGCCTTTTTTAGTTGTTGTTGTCTTCCTTTTTCTTGTTTCGAACAATTTCCAACAAATTCAAAATCGATTCCCTATTTTTTGTTGCTGTTCGCTTGAGTGAAGAGTAAACACAAACTAGGGGCAGATATTTGTAATGGGACTATGAAAGCAAAACTATATCAACGAGATAATAAAGGAAAGTAAGAGAGGAAAATTACGTGGGGAGGGATATCCTTGATTCGTATTACTTTAGCCGCAAGTGCCTCCAGGGTGTATATCGAAGATTTTCTATTGAAAATTTCAGAGTGTTTGGAGTATGAAATGGAAACACACACAGATACAGCGGATCACACAAGTCATGTGAAGACCGGAAGGCAGTTTGGGAATCTTAATAAGAAAAAGTCACGTACGCGGAGGGAAATTGTTACGAAAATTATCTAGTGGAGAAAAGTGAGGGTTGGTGCCACTATGATTTGGAACTATTTGAAATGTTTCTTAATTTAAGACAGTTAACTAATTCCTAAATTAAGAAACTGTTTCTTAGGTGAAATTATTGGGGAAGGAAAATGTTCTTAATAATTAAAATTGAGCAGAACTATTTTTGATAAGTGGTCTTTAAAACTGCTTTCTTAAATTGAGATTTTCTTAAGCCAAATTCTGAGTCAAAGTTGATAAACAATTTAATGCAGTTTTATCTTTACGAAGAAGTCGCTTATCTGAAAAAGGTATATTCTGATTTTCATCAACCATCCGATTTTCAGATTTCCTTTCTGGGAACGGCATTTTCAGCCAGTCGATTTAGTATACCCGGAGGCTATACCGAATCTTGTACATTAGAACTAGACTAGCTGAATTTGCTGAAAATTAAGTACACTCTGACGGAAATTTGTTTCTTATTTTTTTAAGTTTATCCCCTCAGATTGAGGACTTACGAATAATGAATTCAAGTTATTAAATTAAGCAGTTGCATAAGCAAGCAACCAAGCAGAAACAAAGGAACCTATACCTTATACGACTTATACTAAAATGTCACTGTCATTAGCAAATACGGTGCGATTGTCATAGCAACAGAAATGAAAATCAGTTCCATTTAATACTTCGATAGCTTCAGACTCAGAGGTGGCAGCAAAATATTCTTAGTCTCGAATTTGTAATAAGCGGCAGATTTTGGACAAGAACTTCCGACACGTGTGTGAACGCTTTATATGGCAATTCCCAACAAGGCTTAATTCCCCGAATAAAGACGATGTACCAAACGGTAAAAAAGCAACTTTTAGCCTTCTATAAGGGTGGGAACTTTTTTTAAATGTCATTGCGACCCGTAATACCATTTTTTGACTGCCCCTGAGTATGTGAATGGGAACACCTTTTATCGCGGTAGAAGAATGTCCTTAAATTAGTAAATAACATGAACATCAGCTTTAAAGACATAGGGACCCATTCCCATTGACTTAGAACCTATGAATTTAGGTCCTTGAATGCCGAGATCAATTTAAACTAATGATACCTTCGATGCGTGAATTTTAAATGTCCTTGCATTAAACCGCAGCAGTGTGTATTCTTTTGTTGCACTAGAATGCCACGCTAAAGATGTCCATTTAATCATCACAAGAGTACCAAATGAATCCGGCATCCTTAACCCTTAGAAGCTCATCCGCTCGTATGTGTTCTGCTGTCTTTTATAGACTAAATAAAGAAAAAGTTACAGAAGATATATGTGTAAGGAGAAAAGGAAAATCATAAACACAAGTACGACTATTAACTTCTTCTAACTTGTTTTATTACAAATGAAGAGGCAACGCCTCCGATATTCCCTGGAATCAAATATCTTTTTCCCAAAGTACCTTGTAGCTGAGATTTTTTTTTACTTCATGTGTTGTGTATCTCAGCTCTCAGCACTCATGTGATATACGACACGGGCACGTATAGACTTCGTGTTGTGTATATACCATCTCGAATACATACGTAGATGCAAGATTTATTGTGCCTTCAAGGATATAGTAAAGTAAAAGAGGATAACCTTAATTTTATCATCGGTATCATCGACTTTAGGTGCACCATCGTAAAGACGTTCATAAAGTATACTAAAGACGGCGATGTGGGGTAACGAGGTCATGCCAGGGGAGACGGGCAACAAGAGAAGGACAAAAAAATCCTCAATAAAGTCTGATGCTGAAAGTAGTTATATAGTGTACCGCAGTAACGCAAAACAATGTAAATCGATTTCCAAAGTGTAGCTGAAAATACGGTCCACTATATATACCGAAAGCTATAAAGTTAAAAACTTAATTTCTCGCCTATATCAGATGAGCGAGTCTCGTGTGTATGAGTGGTATTCGCCTTATCTTAGCCCACACAAGTGTGTTGGAAGGAAAAAAGTTGATAGGAGAGTCGACTGAGGATGGGAGGTGAAAAGCGTGTCGCCTAGTTCTATGTGTGTCCAACTAAGCAGGATAACATAAATAACCTCTCAAACCCTAACGCTGCCGGGACGTATAGTACAGCACTGTTGGGAGAAATAAATTTTCCCTTTGAAATGTGTTCGCATCTACAATTCGATGAAGGAAGCGTTGCAGATAGGATGAGTGTGATGTCTTGGCGATGAGATTTTTGTGGGAATGTGAACTCAATCAGCGAGTATGTGTGACCAGAATATGTCAATGTCTTCATGTGGATATTAAAGGAATGGCGTACGTAGCTCAAAGGTGTATGAGTTTTATGTTTATCTAAAGTACCTACTCTAAAAGATTGGTGGGCGTAGGTCCCAAATGCTTCCCTGTATATGTCATATAACTTTTTTTTTAGATAAACCTGGCAAGAAGGCAAAGGTGGCTAAGGTTTAAGATAAGTGTAGAATATATACATTGGCAAAACGGTATGTTAGAACGAAATTGAGTAGTCAGCTGGGCATGTTAAAAAAGGGTTTCTGTTTTGTACGCTCATTTCTGTTTAAATCCCCATTAAATAGGATCACAGATCTCTTAAAAAACAGTGACCAAGTGGTATAGTTTCCAGTTTAACTGGAGATTAAGTCCGAAATTATCAGAGAAAGTCGGTATGGCTTGGCACTGAAGCTATATGTACTTGGTAGCTATATCTGAGTTAAAGGTGGCCTTTAAATAGATAAATATTTCAGAGAACTGACAACCTAAATTTAATTTACAACTAAGAATTGTCGGTTTTGATTTATACTAAATACTAATTTTCTTAAACATTTTTTTTGTCTGTAATTGGCTAAAAACTATTTCAGTATTCACAGGTTCAATGCAGTGAAAACTAGAATAAAAACACATTTAGTTAAAAAAAACGCCTCCGAAAAGTAGGCGTGGCAATGGCCGACGAAGGCTATTAGCTTCTCGGATTCTTAAGAAGGAAAATTTCCCTAACATTGGTGTGGAAATTTTAAGGAAATAGCTTCATGCTACATTTTTCAGAAGGCAAAATTAAAGTGTGCTCACTTTAAGTCAAAAATTTTCTTTGAAAAAACTGACTGAGAGCGAGAATTGACTCAATTATACACTTCCATCTTAATGAAGAAGTTCATACGTAGTATGCTGTAAAAAATGCATTTTTAGTGCCCAACTCCCTTAATTCAATTAAAAAAAAAAAATGTCCCGGTGGAAACAATTCAGCTTTAGTTGTAAGCAGAACTACTCATTACTCGTTACTTTGCTGTTTTTTTTCCATAAACCACACTTTATAAGAGAAATTTTTTTGAAGTGAGTAACTTGGGAGTAAAATCGACTCGATCAAGATGGAAATGACGCTGTTTATGCCGTGACGTGATGGCTAAAATCACTACGAGCCGATTTCACTAAAATTTTGATGGTCTGTATGGTTGAGAGAATTTTTTTTCAATTTTTTTAACTTAATTCTTGTAGTGAATACTTATAGGGGCATGCTGGACCTAGGAAGTGAATTGAGAATATTAAATGGCGAAACGGCAGCTTAAGACCTCAAAAAGCAACACCTTCTTATAAAATGATTTTTCAATCCCATTAGTATTTTTGCAACATAATCTGTCTACCTGGCTTACGGCCTTTGACATTGTAAACAAATTTGTATAAAATTGTACTCTAAAGCACTCGAAAAATCCTTTCGTTTTTAAAGTTACATGAAGAAAACGTTTCGAGCGAAAAACAAACTATTGAACGTTTTGCTTTATGTTAATTTGAAAGCGAAAGAATTTTTCATTTGCGTTACAGAAAAAAAACATAAGCCTATTTTATTAAAGTTTTCGTTTTCGTTTTCTTCGCTTTACGCTTTTCCAAAAACGAAACACATTTTCGTTTCTCAAAAACAAAGAGAAAATAGCGACAGCATTTTCATTACTGCTTTTTTGTTTTCTTTGATAGTTTCTATAATTTCCATTTGCAGAATAAGAAAACGAAAGGAGTTACAAAAAGCAGATTTTCGCTTTCGCATAATTATTTTCGTTTTTATTTTTTTTGAATGCGAACGTGTTTTAATTGCCCCCTTTATGTATGTGCCCCTCCCCAGTTGTTATCTGCAATTGCAAACAATATTTCAACATTTTTGCCACTTCTAGTTCGACCTGCCGCGGCCGCACTGTTCTTAGCTGGAATTTTCACTTTTATTTTGCATTCACAACAGTTTTCACTGCCAAAATATTAGCATATCTGATGTTCTTTGTTCGGCAGTTTCATCCACCATGACACTGTTGGTATTGGTTGTAAAATGTTTTCATCCTGCTTCTTCTCTGTTGGGTCGTGGGTGACACTGTGACTGCTGACTGCGACTGGGGATGATATCGTTTCGCAAATTCGTTATTTGCTGCTTCTTCTTTCCGGTCTGTCTTCTGCACAATTTGCATTATGACAGTTATCGTTTATTATGGTGAATTGCAGGGAAAAAAAAAACTTTTCCTGGCACTAATCCATAAGGCATCCTTGTTCCAATTTATCGCATCATCCCTGCGGGTGTCTGTGTGTGTTTTCGATACGTCTCTCTCTATCAGTGAATATTTTAATATATTTATCAGTTCGTTAACGTTATACCTACCGCCTTTCAAATAAAAACACATGCCACGTCCCATTCCGCACAATATGGAACGAGGGCCCTCGACGCGGTTACACAACGAGACACAGGGACTCAAAACGTGTGCCAGTATGGATAGTGGGACGCCATTGTTGTTATTGTTGTGTCGAGATACAAGTGTATCTATAAAATTATGTTCTCGTTTTTTTTCTGAGTTGATTCGTCATCGGCCATTCTTTAAAGTTTATTGTTCGTCAGTGAAGCGTTTACGGATTGAAAAGCCACCGTCACCGATCAGTGCAATGAGGCTGTGTGCCATAAACATCCGCATCCGTATTCATATTCATGGACTCTTTCATATTTTCAACTGCTGGCCTTTTATGCAGCTACTTTCATGTGAAACAGATGAGTGTTTTTGGAGCTCTTCAATCTGGGTCAACAAGCTCTCCTCACACAAATGTGACCCTTGAAGAGGCTAGCAAATCGAGAGACTGTTTGGGCGCTGGATTGGATAGTGGATACCCCCTTTGGGGCGTTCTGTTCAACAACAATTTATCTGTCTGTGCTAACGACGATGCTTTTGCAGACCCCCGCTGTGCCCTTTTTTGTCGGAAGGCTCTATATCGTCGTCATCGTCGGTTGGAGGATAGTGCATTACGATACTGTTGGGCTGCTGCCTCTTGGATTTGCTTATTGCCAGAAGCTAGACTGTAATGTAGGTTAATTGCACATCTCACCCATTGTGGTGGTGCGCGGGGATGCGGGTCTCGCTTCCCTTTTCAGCATTTTCGGTGAGGCTGGCGTATGTGACTTATCAGAGATGAGGAAAATCCAGTTAAAGGCTGCCATGATCCGATTCAGTAATTTGTGATAGTTGGATACATTTGGAGGCGCAATTTTGTCTTCTTTTTTGTTTTTTAAAGTCATAATTAAGCCCGGTGGTAGCGGGTGTAAGTGCCTGTGAGTGAGTTTACGGTTATGCTCTATGGAAAGAAATTGTCGCTTGGAAAGCGACACTAATGGTATCAAAAGATATCTGATTGCGGGGGAAGCGTTGAAATTCTGTGGTTGGGTTTTTTGGAGCGCAACATTTAATCAAATGTAGATGCAGAAGAGGAAGGCCTTCACGAAGTGAAAGCACTGGGAGAGGAGAGAGTCAAGTCTCTTCATCTGGCATATGAAGACTTAATTTGCGGGACGTTTTATCCTACCTAAAAAATAGAAATCATCGTCACTTCCCTCACTTCCACTTAACTTAACAGTCACTTCAAAAGACCAACACTTTCAGCGAAGTGTGGCCTCCTTTGTCGGAACACTTTACGTCGTTTGCGCATTTTCCAACTACTTGCCCTGCCTTCTATACCATCCGCGGTTGGTGGTTGGGGCCCAATTCAAGTGCCACCACAAGTAAATGGAAGTAACTGCTACCACCTTTTTAACAACGAAAAGAATCGCATTTCCCATCCAATCCTAGAAGCTTACCTCCTCGCTAATAGATCCAGTACCTATTGCGTTTATGTTCTTTCTACGAACATAGAAATAAAAAACACACAGGCAAAACACTGGAAAAAGGAAACAGATTGCATTTAGAAAAGAATCATTCAGTTGACTAATTTCCATATTTAATGAGGATAAAAAGGATAAGAAAACTGTGAAAGACCATTATCATGTCGCTATGGCATTTTGTTCGTCTCTTGCTCTTGCTGATTTATTTCAAATAACACTTTTTCTTTTCGTTCGTCTCCGCGCGTATAGAAAGGACATTGTGTCCTTGTCTGTTTCTCGACAGCGTTTGTTGCACTCTCGTCTTGGCAGGAGATATCAGAGAAAATGTAAAGAGCTAAAGGATAAACGACACAAGACTGAATTGTACTCAAAATGTAAAATTCTCTACAATGTCCTTGTTGAATGCATTTGAATAATCGTATTAAGTATAGAGCACTCGACTATATAGAGTAAAGAAAGGGTGGATTATTAAATTGTTATAATTAAATCATATTGCTGTTGTTTCGCTTTGTGTTAAGGTCAAATGGTTTAAGTGGGAGTGTCCTAGTAAAGTTGATATAGTGGTTATGAACCTGTTCTCATTTAAGTCTCAATAGACACGTTCTTAATTGCGATTCGCCCTTTTCGTCTACAGAACGAACAAGCACTTTTGCGAGAGTTTCATCTTTCCAGGTGCCTAAGAGTCAGTGGATTAGTGGTTAGCGAGGGGTCGCCGGTTCGATCTCCGAAACAACACAAACTATATCTTATAAGGTTTTTTCCACTGAGCCACCTCTCGCGAACATCAAAGAGTATGACTGTCATGGAAGAGCTTCTCAATAAGCAGTCTGGATTCGGAGTAAAGTTATAGATCCCGAATAGTTGTGAGATGATCCGCTGCCTCAACTAACAAGCCTCAAACAAGGTTTCCAATTCGATTGAGGACCTCTTCTATTTTTGAGCCTCATCTACGGTGAGGCCTTTTTCTACTTTGTTGTCCCTCTGTTACACTCGAAGACCCTACGGTCTGGGGTATTTTTGCTCATTTTCTCTATAAATATCACACTCATCTTAGGCAATTGAGGACCTTGCATCAAAAAAGGGGCAAGTCAAAATGTACCTTTTTGTGGGAAATAAAAAAAAACTCTTTGAAAAATTACCTATTACACGATTTTTTAGAAATGATATGCTATTAAAAAATTTGCATATTTTCACATAGTTTTTGATCAAGTTTTAAGTTTAATAGACAATATTAGTAATTTCTGCGATTTTTTTTTAAATTTGGATCTGCCCCCCATTTGCACCAAAATGTTATTAATTTTCTTCCAGTTTTTGATTTATAAATAACAAAACACATAAAAGTAAGTTATTTTGGATAATTTTGAATTATCAATTAATACAATAATAGTTAAACAGTAAATAGAAAATAAAAACAGATCATTCACTAAGAAAATTACTAATTTACAGGTTTTTCAAACCAAAAGTAGAAAAGGAAAATATAGGTTAATAATAATAATAAAAAAGAAATTAAAAATTAATTTATATGTTAACTCCAGCCTGATCGTCGCCATCTTCACTAGAAATGTCATCATTCGGTATAATATTTTCACTTTTAAAAGCCTTGTAGAAGAACAGTTTATTTGGTGGAACATAGTTATCAACAAGTTGCATCACATCTTTGTATTTAGCCATTTTCAAAGGCAAAGTATGATGGTACATCTGTTCCTGAGGCAAAACAGAGAGAGTAGTAGCTCTTAATATCTTTTATAACTCGCTGGTCATGCCCTTTTTTTATTCTTAAAGGGGCCAATATGTTTCTTACATTTTTTTTGGTTGTAGAGGTCCCCAAGACGTCCCCAAGACGTCTGCATCTACAATACTTACACCATGTTCCCACTAATTTAGCTAAATAATCTCATAAATGATGTGATGTATGTTTTACCTTACGTTTTCATGATTACTATTTACGTGATTTATAAGCGTTTAATTTTTAATTATGTTTCTGTCATCGTAAATCCACACAAAATATATACAATGGAAAAGAAACAAATAATATCAAACGGACCTGTTATCAACTTCAGCATTTAACACAAAAATAAACCGTCAACAAAATTCAAATTGAAAATAGGTAGTAATTGTTTATATCATTTTTTGGATTTATTCTGTTAGATATAAAATTAATTAATTAAATTAAATTAATTAAATTATATTCAAAGCATTTGAACTCATTTTAAATTGTTGCAGATAATTTTTCTTTAGCCACCTAATTTCAAATGTCACACTAAAACACTTAAAAGTTCGGTGGGAACGCCTATCGTGATTTATTAATCACTTCAGCTAAATCATGACTATTAGTCAGAATTTATTCAAGTCAAGTAGTTTGACATTATGATGGTTGGACTTGGCAGCCGTCAGCTAAAACTCTTGAACAACGAGAACAAACCTCCAGTGTTAAGTCCAAGTGCGCTACATATCTCCTCAATCTCTACTCTAACGCTGTATGCGCAATCTATACTGCAAGTTAGTTTTTAATCAGCGAACTTCTGGGAGTTTGATTATTTCGACATTCATTGCCCTCTTCGATTACCATAATAACACGGAGAATATTGGTATTGGACGGTCGCTTTGTGGCAAGCACTTCGAATTCGTCTCCTTATTGAAAATCTGTTAAACGCTTACGACCTTTTTAACGCATTAAGACTGAAACTGCTTCTCAATTGTTTTGGTGTGGGTTCTATTTAAAAATAAATCCCTTGCCGCTCTTTTTCTGTCTGAAGCTTAAATAAGTATACTGTTCACTGCGTTATTATTTAAAGTTAACAAAACATATTTGGTTACGAAAGGGATTTTTTTAGAAATACTTAAGACCGCAATCGAATCTGATGATGTCTGAAAATGTAGTACTTAGTGGATTTTGAAAATTGGCGTTGTAAATTGATTAAACCAATTTTATAAAAATGTCCCCACTAGCGGAAGCTGTACATGTTTTTTCTACATCCAATATTTTTCTTTAAAATGTTATGCTGCAAAGCCTACAGTTATTTTAGTAACATCTATGCACAGAAAACCCTCAAACAGATTTTAATCTCTTGCTAAAATTCGATTTAGTGCTTTTCACAGTTTTTTTTAAAAACATTTTTTGCATATTCAGCTTATTAAAAACCTTTAAGCTCTTAAACTATATGTAAGCGCCACCACATTTTTTTTAAATTGACGATTGTTAATAAATTTTTACTGAAACAAACAAAAAATGTTAAAAAAAAAAAAATATAATAAATACTAATTTTTTAAGCCAAAATAAAGCTCTAAAGTTTATTATTGCTTGAAATTTGTTTGTGTCTGTCTGTCTTCAATGTGCTGTACGATCGTATTTGACAAAGGGGCGTGGCACTCGCATTGCAATAAAGTTATTTCAAACGACATATCTTGATATTAATGGCGGCTTTTGCATTGAATTTTGGTAGATGGTCTCAATTTAAAAATTGAAAGCAATTTCTAATGTGGGCGGGACAACGGGCGTGGCATTTTTTTTACAAAAAAAAAAAATTAAAATGCTCCGTTTGCCAACTGAAGTTGCTGCAATTTTGGTTCATGAAACTATACTAAAAACCAAGCACTTTACAAAATGTGGGCGTGGCATCTTTCGAACAGCAAAATTTTGAAACGAAAACAGTAGCCCGTCATTTGGAAAAAAGTCCTCATTAACACTCCCCCCTCCAAGTGTAGCAAGCGAGGTCCCGCTGAAGAGGGCCAGAGTGAAATAAGGTTTGAAAGACCTGACGTACTAACAGAATACAGAGGAGCTTTCCTCCTCCCTCCATTCACAATTTAATTGGTTACAGGCTAAGCTGATAAATTCCCTTAGTAGCGCACCAATTACTCAATTTGATGTACATATTAACATTTCAACAGTACACCATAATACGGACGCTGCACACACGTAATTGTTAATCCTTTGACAATTACTTAACCCCATGTCAGCATGCTTCCGCTTATCACCAGGATATTGCTGATTTCATCAGCCATTTGGTCTTAAGCGGGCATTAATTATTAATGCTCATCATGGACGGATAAAGGATATTGTAGTAATTGCCTGCTCACTTACACATTCATTGAGCATATGATTAAAAAATTTCGATTAAGTCCTTCATCGCCTTCAGATGCCTGTACAGTGTAGATTTAAAATAGAACTCCGCCAATTCAATTATAGTCCAACATCAAAGGACACTCTTGATGCTGCTAAATTTGAACTTTTAATCTCTTAATTCGATTTCGCCATTATTTGATGTTGATAAATAATGTTGGCATCGTTATTCGCTAATGACGCAGTACACTTCGTTAATCTACTCAGCGATAAATTAAGGATTTGTTTCAAGTATTTTTTTTGCAGCCTCCCCACTTTGAGGAAAATCATCTTCAACGACTGGACTCTAAAAATAAAAATAAAAATTCAACAAAATCCTTAATGAGACTTGTGAATCGTGATACAACGAAAGCCCTCCCTCTCGTCTACCATATACTGCGAAGGCAACAGATATTTGCATTCCTTGGACAGGAATTCACAGAATTCCGAGAAATGCCCTACGGGGGTGTTATAAATAATTTTTGTGCCATCTGTGTGATTAGTAATACCAGAAAGGAATAGCAGTACACCAACAAACCACCAAAACAACAACAGCAACAATTATAATCTCCTAATTACTTTTTAATTATAAACTTTGGATGATAATAATTTAAGTTTTCATTGTGCAAAGCCAGCGCCATTGTTGCTTGGTGTCCTGCTGAGCTGTGCCTGTGCTATATAAGTGGGAGCGAAGTTGTTCTCAGCTAAAAGTTGCATCATGTGTGCGTTGTGGTTGTGGGCCCATGCAAGATGCAACTATGGAGGGTTTTCTGTTCGTGTTGAAGTTGGAATTTGATTATTTAACTTGAATTGCTGAATACGCAGCGCAGGTTTACGAAAACTTTCAACAGGAATGCCACTGAAGCAGTTGCGCTTTTCGAAGTTTCAAGTTTCGGCAGCAAGTACTAAATGACGGGAGGCAGTTAACGGCGCATTTGTTATTTATTACGAGACGACGTGCCAACAATCTTCTCGGTTTTCTTTAGTGCAATCAAAATGTAGGTACTTCACTCCTCGTCATGGCCGATGTCTGCTCAAGGAAAATCAATCAGCAAACGTTTTTGACGTCATAAAATATCCAACGAATTCCAATCAAGGTCGAACCCTTTCCCTGCTTAGAAGATTGATCATAACTCAGTTAACCCATTCATCATCGATCAACTGTTTAATCAATCTAGGTCGCCCCCCTTCCCCCTCGTATAACCAGAGCCAGCGATAACGAAACATCATTCTCGAAAGTATCTCCGAAATGATTTATGTTTCGAAAATAATAATTTTTCACTGAAAACTGTCAGAAAATGTACCATCATCTGCACTACAACTAAAGCCATCCTCTGAAATAGAGTTTGCAACAGACACACACATACACAAAGAAAGATCCTATACTTTCAACGCAAAGTTCACAACTTCTCACATGAACATGAACGCTTTAATATCACACGCATCATCGCGTTTATGCAATTGATGTGCTTTAGGGAATTCGCCACCCACTTTTCGAAAAGAGAGGAGCTGTACCTTCCCAGCATTCGGCAGCTTGTGCCTAACTGTTTATTGCACCAGCGTCAAGGTGAATATCACTTCGAGGAGAACTCTATAGGTGCTCTGCTCACCTCTAAATATAGTTTCGTTTTATTGCCATTCAAATCGAGATACATATACTTTTCCGTCTTTCATACGGTAATTCGAGGAGGAGCAGGTTCTGTCTGTAGTTGGGCGTTCGATGGCGGGAGGATACACCAGATGGAGCGAAACCCGAACCGGAAGGATAGTATCTTCGCACTGAATATTTCATCATTTCATTCATCCTTTCTTGTGTATCGGCAAGGATAACAATATTTCCTTATTGATCGGAATGTGGTATGGTGTGGTGTGGCGACGTCCTACCCAGTACCCATGGCTATTTTTACCGCACACACCAGTTCTCATATTCTATTCAGATGGAATTTGTAAGTAGAAGAGACTGAGGGGACTGACACAGGTCACATGGAAATCAGGCAAACAGGTAAGTTCGATTTCTAATTTTGTATACATTTCTAAAGGACGTGTGCATACGACTCCTTGGAGTCTTCTAGGAAGGCAAACAAAATAAAATTGGTCCTTTGAATTGTCGTTACGTAGACACATTTCTTCGTCTTCTTTTTGTGCTCCTCTTTAGAGAAAAAAAAATAATTCCCTTTAAGGATTCCATTCGCCAGGGGATGGGGTCGTTTATGCAAATTGCGACAAACAATATTTTCGCCCTCAGGCAAATAAAATGACAGATGAATCAGAGAGACGAATATTGGTTTTCTTTTGTCGCAGCTGCGTTTTAGATTGCCAGAGATAAGGACATGTAACATGGGGGCAACAAAGAAATCCAGTTTTTTTTCAAATATCTATCGGGGGTTTTCTTTCTTTTTTGATCAGCTGGTTAAATTCTTGTGTGGAAATTGATTCGGAAAGGTCGTTTGGTTTTGGAAAGGAATTTCTGTAGAATTAGAATTATGTAAAAATGAGAATTGCGTCCTTTGATGTGTGTTATGACACACTTAACCTCTTATAGTATGTTCCGGACATACCTACCGATTCGATGGCGACGCATTTTGAGAACTTACTTTGAGTTGAGCTGTTTGTTAGCCTTCCCCTTTTTTTGAAGGCATTTTGTGTTGACGGACGGATGATGATCGTTGTGGTGAATCAAATTTGATGTGACAGAAGAACTTTCTACAAAAGTTGGGCATGAAGTTACTTTACTCTCTTTGAATTTTCCGGGACTATGAATCAGTGCAATGAGCTGAAGATAGAAACGTTGAAAGACGCGACTGCAAAATAACTTTGTGTCACAATTTTGAAGCTTAACGTACCTACAACTTTTGTGTAATTAATGGAGACTAGGTTAATCATGGTTGGTCGGAGCGAAGTCGTTATAAATTATGCTTACCAAAATGAGTGCTATTTCTAAAATAAATTGAAAACAACAGCATAAGCTTAGCTGTTGGGTTATAAAATAATCGATAATAATCACAAGTCATCGCTTAAGACTGTTAACCTAAGATATAGCTGTTTGACTATATGCTTTGTGTTTCATTAACTCATATTTGGTGGTTTACAAAATTTATAGTCAACCCATTTCTTATAGTTCAAACCTTTTAAAACTTCGAACTAGTTGTAAACACAACACCCAACATACTTTGCGGACAGAGCCACAGCAACAGCGAGTTCTCCTCTACTTCAGCCATCTTTTCTTGCAGCTGTCATCACAATGACCTCTTCCGGTCTCTTTCTTCTCTGACAGCGACGGCGAGTAGTCAACTTAAAAATACCACGCGTCTTTTTGATAAACTAGAATATTTTAAGTTAAGTTAATAAAACATAATCGATTAATTTTATTAAGTGATTTATTGCATAACACCATAAACTAACTATGAAATAGACTATCAACTCCGGCGAGAAAAGAGGGATTGCCTACAAGCTGAATTTCACCTTCGATGTAGCCCAGTTTGAATTCAGTGCTCGTGTAAATCGAAGGGGACACACACATCCTTGAAAGCAGCCTACACTTCCGGGTGCAGCCAGATGCCAGGCCAGGTAGCCTGAGGTAGGTTTTCATTTCGATATTGAGTGAGGTGGATGTGTTGGGCAAATATTATTTTTCTTAGTTCCACGGGGAAATCTTTCGATAAATTTTAAATACATAAACACATAAAAACAAATTTTGAATTAGCTAATTTGTTCGTTGATAATAAGTGATATTATATTATATAAGAACACCATGATTGTCGTAAACAGTAAATACATACATACAGTCAATAAAGAAGAAATAATTTGTCTGTACATATATAATTAAAAAAAAATATTGCAATTATCGTTTAAGAACATGATTTATTTTTTCAGTTTTTATTAGTTATGTTTCGTCCGTAATGAATTTTTAATAAATAGCCTGTTTACGATACCGACTTGAAAATGTATTACTTCCAAATTAGGCACCGATTTCTTTTCAATATTCTTATTATTGATTTTTGATTTGAATTTCGCTGTCTTTTTTCCTAATTTTTCTTTCGCCAGTGATTCCTATACCGACTTTTGAATGTTTTGCAAAAAGGATTGACTACGTAACTATAACGACACTAAAACCGAACCGAACATAAATAAGAAACAGTGTTACTTTTCTATCCACTCGATTTAAAAATCAGCTTGTTGGCTCAATTTGCTACTAAAGTCTTTGAACAACCCATTTTTTACCACTTTGAAATTAACGTTTTAATGAGTATAAGGCATTCCATATAAATATTTGAAATTTTTGACGTCAAATAAAAAAATCACCACACATTGGCCGCGTTCCACTGCTAGCTAGATGAACAGCGGCATGTCAAACTTCATATAAAAAAAATTTACATATCACCGTAGGCGCTAGACATCTAGAACTTTTTGTGAAATATCCCTTTCAGGGAAATTTCTCAATCTATCGCAAAACTACGCGCTGCATTGAAGAGAAAGAGAAAAAAACAACCAGTCAAAGGCAAATCGTTGAAACGTTTGCAAAATTTGCCGCTGCCGCTGCACGATCGTTCCTTCATCTGGGATATTTTGTGCTAGATGAACAGCGGGTAGAGGAACGCGGCCATTATGAAACATCTGTTTCAATCCACCCTGAGAAAGCGAAGGAGGGACTATTACTGAAAAAATCTGCAGGTAAAATCGGGGAGACGTAGGAAAGCTGTCGGTCTATTTCATATTTAGTTTATGTTGTAAACATCTTGATATCCGAAATATTCGAAACGCTATTTCTCGATAAAAATGGGAGCTAATCTTGCAAAAAATAAGCGAGATAGGAAAACGGGGAATGGCACTTACCATATAACAAAATTATTTAGAATACTATATCTGGAAATTCTGTAAATGGTGTTCTACGCAATGTAACAGTATTCAAAATGGGGCGTCACTGCGCCCTTTAAAAAAAGCGCTTTGCGAAATCTGGACAGAACTTAGTACAGGCAAATATAAAACTGAAAGGAAAAATTGTATGTCCACAAAAATCTTTCAAACTATTGCAGCAGTTTAAAAATTTCTCTCATTAAAATGTTTAAAATAAGAGTGCGTAGGTCTTAGGCTACTTTTATTTAAAAATGCTGCATATTTCATTTAAAAAAATTCATGCAAAAAAAAATCTCCTCAATGAAGAAAAATGTTTATAAATAAATACCGCCAATAAAATATATATCTAAGACCGTAAAATACGTGCGGAAGTACTTACTTGCTACGCTATATTAAATCAAATCACTGTAGACTCAGCAAATTACAACTCAAGCCACCAAAACCTAATTTCGCTTTCACTTCTGAATACACTAAAGTGCTGGCCGCGTCATTATAATTCTTGCTGACACACTATCTGTCACTTTATATAGGTAAGCTGAAAACCAAACCATACAAGCCTGCATACATCCTTCAAATACCAAAATAACTCCTATCAGCAAGAGGAGGATATCATTTACATTTTCCAATCCAGCGATATCGACTACTTTTATTCTTCGAGCATTTCTTCCTCTCTCCCTCCCACCCTGACTGGTCTTTGGGGGGAAAAAAGAACACACTTCATTAACTTCACCATCAACAGCAGCCATCTGCAAGAGAGAGCAGCAGCAGCAAAATAAATAAACAAGGACCAATCCCTAATGAAGCAAAAACATTAGACGGCACAGCATCGAAAGTGGTACACTTCTCGAACGTTGATTGACATTAGAGACGTCAATTAACTCAAGTATGATACACCATTAACCACTCGGCACTCAGTGAACACAACCATACGATATGCAAAAGGTGAAATTTCACCAATCTAATAGCAATGGCCTTAATTAATTTTGTACTGGGACTAGGATGACAAAGTAAACCGATTGATTTGTGCAAACAACACTTTGAAGTGTGAGATGTCGCCTGCTCCAGCTCCAAGTGGAGCTTATTAGTGATCCTTTCAGGTTAACTGAACTGAAAAATCGAAAGGGTAGCGATGACGATGGTACTGTGCACATGCAAATTTCTACCTGTTCTAATTGACGGGATTAGACAAGAGTATTTTTATTCTGAGTAGAGTTCATTGGTCCGTTGTGTTTTCAAGGAATTCACTCATTCGGATAAAGTTTTTAAATGCTTGTCATCTGTAAATGTGAATGAGCTCGTTTTTTTTTAAATATGGGTGCATTCAGAGAGCAAATTAATTGTACTAATTAAAATGCAACCGCTCTGTCAATGTCAATACTTATGAAATTGAAATATGTACACGCAAATTAAGCGGCTTGTTATAAGAATTCAGTTGGTTAGTGGAGTAATTGAGGACGTCTGACAGCTGGCTGACGAGATGTATTTCAGTTTTTATTGGCCCAGATTGGTCACGTGCTTAGTTTTTTCAGTTGACGTTTATGGAAGAGTAGCCGACAAATCTAGTCAAGAAAATCCTCTTTGCATACTCAGTTGACATTTCAGTACAAAATAAACTGTGAGAAAAAACAACAATTCCGGTTGCCTTGTCAACGCGTTCATACATCACGTCTGTACTTTTTGGCCAATTTCGGCAAAATGTCAGAAATCAAGAAGTGAGGATATACCTATTCTCTCAGAAAAAGAAAATATTGCCAAAAAGTACAAGAAGGAAAGTTTTGCATGGTGTTTGTTAAAAACTATGCGAGAAAGAAAAATAACATTAAAAACGTCAATGGGTTTAAAAAATATTACCAATTTGCAGACGTTAAAAAACACTCGGATATAGTTTAATATTTATTTTTCCTCCCGATTTATCCACTTTTAATAACAAATTTGACTTTTAAGAGATTTGACAGCTAAAGTCAGTTATAACAAACTAGCCCAAAGAAATTTCTTGGGCTACTATTTGCAGGTTTTTTATGAAGCGGAAATGTTTTGTCTACTCTTTGTGGCTCTCTTCTACCCAACTTTTGCGTGAAGGAACGAAGTTTGACAAAATTTGACTAATGTGTTTGAATTCATTATCTTTAGGGAACACACCTATCTAGTCCAGTCAAATCTAGTTGACGTTTTACACAAACTATGTATTCAAACGCCCCTATTGTGTCTCTCTCAGATATTTAAAAAAATACTGAAGGTATCTTACCTAAACGTAATATCTACAACTGTGGCGACTTGGTAGCACTCCTCGGTTATCGAACAAGGAACAGACACATGACACATCGCTATCGCTAGACACTAGTTCTACTGACAGAGTGACAGGCATCCAATTGTCAACGCTCACCGAAACCGCGCAACGTAGTAAAAAAACTCATTTTTGTCTTTTCCACCTCGGGCTCGGGCATTGGGACTTGGCACTTGGGACACAGAAACAGTTCGGTGGGTCTACGGCGCAATTAAATTTAACGTAGAAAACAAAAGTTATGCAAATTGAATTTAAGAGATGGAATAAATTTTATTATTTACATTTTCGTTTTATTCATTTCAACAAATTGGCAGTAATCAGCAAAAAACCATCGATACCGTCAGATGCGCCAAATTGTAAGGCTTAGTGGATGAGTGCAATTTGACGTGGAGAGAACTAAGAAGTTTCAGTACATCCTTAAGTGAATTTTCCGAAAATGCGCATCTGCATCGTTGGAGAGAAGCCAGCGAAATGCCTCATCCGGAAATATTTTAATCTCCTTTCTAATTAAAGAAAACACTTAAGAGCCGAAGTGATATATTTACTCATAATGTAGGTATAGTCTTAAGCCCAAGAGGAAACAATTTTTGTACATGCATTACGTTTCTAGAGGGTGGTCCAGTTTGAACTGATGATTTTAAACATTTCTGAATTTTGCCTTACAGAAACTCGAGGACATTTAAAAGGTGAATGCAAGTGAAATATTAAAATCATGAGAGTTATATTAATTTTAGACCGCAGTCAATCCAAGATTTTACTAATAAGACTAGTTGCGTTTTCCGTGGCACAGCAACCTTCCAAATTAAAACGTGTTGTCTTGAAGCGTAGGCAATGTGCGATTTGATCGCACGACCACTCGTATTAGTCCATTGTTACTCTGCATAGAGGGAAGCTGGCGAAATCGTGGTTAAGTCAAGTCAAGTTCGGCTAAGCCAAGTCAAGCCAATAGAAGCCAACTCAAGCCAAGGAGAAAAGTACAGTGAAGCAAAAAAAATGAATGTTTGTTGTACGGATTTTTTAATTTGCTTAAAACTGTAGTAAAAAATACATTTTTTAATCTAATTGGAAATTATAATATCCATTTGGAATTTTAATATCTAACACCCTTGAACAGCTGCTCATTGATTGATAAAAAATAATCGGCATGGCAATGCACGACTTGAACGTTTTTATTAATTTTATTAAGAGAACTGACAGCAAATTTCGCCCCTTTTGACTTCTGACTGAAAATAATTGCAGACATGTTTCCTGGTAACAACATTCTCCATTTATTATCATAACGGCTCATTACATCCCAGCCCTCCATCTGCATTTAATTCAATTCCCCATGACTACTGACCTATTTGGTCAAATTTTCTGGAAAACAATTCATGAGAGGCATTCGAATGTATATGCCCACCCCACACATACCATACCCTTTTACCCTCGGCCTAAACCCGAGTTGTAAAAAAAAATATTCTGCCGCTCACTACCCTTTATTACATATTTCATTAACTGAACAATCCGACACCACTATGGGGCTGTGTACGCTGTATACCTAACTCGTTCTAAATGAATTTCACAACACAAAATCCGAACGCAACCCTTCCAGGCGCCTGCATTTCGCCCTCACTCTGATTGTACAGGGCAAACTTGCACACATTCAGGTGTGGTGCTGAGTACCTACCTCTAGAGAACCCACCAACCGGAAGTGATGGTCGAAGGTTTGGGGACGCGACATGGGGGCTGACTCTTATAACCATTCCATGGAACGTTCATAAATTATGTGTGTTTAGCGTGTGGAGCTACCGCACACATCAGAAACTTCTACAACCCTTTGCAGCACACAGAATAGAAGTAAAATTACCGAGGATGCTGGGAAATCATATACCGCGACGGTGGCTCCCCTATACCGCCCACAGGTATTGAACATTCGAATAAATTGTTGCGTGGGCTCAACCAGAGCTGGCTCCATGAGTGTCTATATGCAACTTGGTTGACCCAGAAACATTTTCGTATTGCGTAAGCATAAAAATCTAGGTAAAGTGCTGGAGAGAACTTGAAAATTATCATACGACCGAGCGAAGGCGGGACAAGGATTTGCTCTTTTTTGTTGCTTCTATTTTTTTGTGTGAGAAATTCCTGAATGTTGAACAAAGTGTTTCCGCTGTAATTATATTTGGTTGGCAAAGAGCGAGTGCCAAGAGGTAATTATTTATGTGAAAAGTTTTTCGAGATTCGTTGGGGGAACGGAAGCGTTTTGTTTCCATTTTTTATGTGTCAAGAGTGACTGTTCAGAGAGAGAGAGAGTGAGTGAAGAATGGAAACTCGGTTCGGTGGACTTGAACACTTTTTCAAGCGAAAAAGGTGCGGAAATAGTGCAATTGATATTGAAAACAAATGAAAGCCATTCGCGTTTAAAGGGTTGCAAGTAGAGCAGATAAATGAGTATTGCTTTTCACCTGAGAGGGCTCTTTGTAAAACGTCAAAAGGGACACTTTTGATGCGGTTACAAAAGAGTATGTAGTGGTGAATTTTGTTGTCGGCGTTTTGAATGGGTATCTTTTTTTGGAACGCTCATAATTAAAAGAAAAAGAGGATTTTTATAATTTCGTTTTGTTATTTCCCTCTTACCCACCAAATGTCGACGAAAAGGATGCAACACGAATGAAACAACTTGAAACACGAATCCCACCAGCCCATTTCCAAACGTTTCCCAATGAACAGCACCTGAAAATGTGCTCAACCTGAATGTATGCGCTGAAAAGAGACGACTGTCCATTGCAGTGCAAAACATTTATGATCACGTTAGAGCGCGCACATAATAATCACTGCTGCATGACTACTGACAGTGGTATCCACTGAAAGAAAATTGTGGGCGATGTTTTGAATGATTGTTTTGAACATTGCTCAGCTTCCGTACAACGTAGTAGGATGTTTCATATCTTAAACGAATCAGGAACAAATTTACTAAATTCAGCTGTTTTTATTTTTCAATTCGAATTTGTTCCTTGCAGATATACAATTTTTTGGCTACTTTGTAAGAACAACGTTATATTCCGGGGTATCCCAAGTTCCGACCCAGAACACAAGCAAGCACTATGTCAATTTTCAAAAAAATCCGTTCAGTAGTTTCCGCATGATGCGTGGTCCAGCACTTTTTATTCTACAGTTTTATTATATGTAGTGATAAGAGATGTGGCACAGACATAGAATCTTGACTGAGCAAAGATTGGATAACATAAGGAAAAATCGTCAAAAAACAAATGTTTAGGTTAAGAGCTCGTATCACATTTTCGACGACTCGGCGAAACTAAACTTGACAAAGGTTTTAAGTGTCATCGCTCATCGCCCTTTCTCTTTTTATTTTAATGACGGAAAGACAAGTAACTAAGCTCAAACATTTTTTATATAATTTTATATAACAAGAAATTTTTTATAAAACATTATATAATTTTTTATAACAAGAAATTTGTTATATAAAATTGTTATATAAAATCATATAAAAAATGTTTGAGTTTAGTTCATTGTCTTTCCGTCATTTAAATAAAAAGGGAAACGGCGATAAAAGAAACTAAACATAAGTAAAATATATATATGAAAAATTAATTAAAATATTTGCGAGTAGTGACAGGTCGCTACAGACTTTTGCGCATGTTACTACGTTTTATTTAACTTGGAAAACATGTGTGTTGTTTCACAATCTATTGCTTAACTAGATTTAAAAAAGTTTCATAAGTTTCGCGGAATATTGGGTGATCAGATCTTGCTTCCATACTCGAAAACTGGTCAAACAAATGTCAAATAAAGAGATTTAGTGACGTAGAAGTAGATAACTCCTTCGACCAATGTTTAACAAGGCCAAGTGCAGAGTTAGAGCGGAGACAAACTCGTAGCTAAAATAAAAAGATCTTTGAGGCAGGGAATGACGTTTGCGAGAGAAAGTTGTAGCTGACATTTTTTGACGTTAATCCGCAGACGATTTTGTTGACACCAAGTATAGAATTGGTTAATATTGAAGTGAGAAAGAGTCAGGAGGGTAAGATATTTGTTTAGAGAATTTTATATTATCTGATGCGCGAATCTCCAAGTCAGAGATTTCCCTGTAGTAAACCAGAGGACGATATGACTGGCTAAGAAACTCTAAAATCTAAAAAGGACAATATACTTGCGACTTAAGACTTAATCCATGAAGTTGGAAACCGAGTTGGAAAACCAGGCTAACTATGTATTTTAAAAAAGATACATAAAGTCAGGTAATCAGATTTTCACCATAAAGTTTGATCCCAAAAAATGCTGACACTCTTAAATCACTCACCACACATCATCGCAACCCGCTTTTTTGCTACCTTTGTATTTTCTGCACTCATCCTATACCAAAAACCAAGCTGACACCCAGTACATTCACTTGTAGCAACACCCGTTCCCTTTCATATGCACTGGATGACAACGTGCGTCACTTGATAATAAGTACGAACACACTCAATTTTGTACAAGGAGTTACACAGCGCCGCGCTCATATAGAAAGATGATCCTTTTACCCAGGAATATATTAAATTCGCAATAAAAGTCAAGACTTCACTTAATCATGTCAAAGCCATATAATAATTATTAATTTTCCGTTCTCTTTCAAAGCGAACTTTAATGCGAAAGGGGGCCAAGTGCATCAGCACAGACACTCGGGCGTATACTTGCTGTTTTTATTTTTTCACTTAACAAATATCTTCTCTCTGACTGTGCGATGACATTGGTGTTTCGCTCACAGTTGGAGATCTCTGCTCTTTGTTCAATTTACGTGAGAAACTAAAGTTGCCATTGTGACATTTCTTAATTAAAATATTTCAGAAAATTTAGAGCATCCAGTGACATCACCTTGGGGGCTGACAACCAAAACTCACTCCTACGCATGCAAATTAGATTGCAACCTTGGCCTGGGTCAATTGTTGCGAGGACGATGCAAAACAACAAGGATTTATATTTTATCCATTTTGTCATTATAAATCAGTCAGCAGTACCCGTATGAGATTGAGGAGGGCATGTGTAACATGCATGATGTGAGGTTTATTGCCTGTGCGAGTGACATCACTGCGTGAGGACTTTATAGCCAAACAAGCTGGGAGATCTACGATTGCGTATGCAACGTTGTACCAGCATTCAGTGTCGTCGGACACGAGTTTCGAGTTTGGCAATTCCAAATGCTAACCACTAAGTTGTACTTGTTATGTGTGGTGGTTGTATTTTTTGTTCAGTCAAGAGTGTGATGTTGGTGTAATCTTGGGAATCTGGTTTATGCCTGTGTAATTTAGGGAAGAAGTTTTATGGCAGGTAATCCATGGATTTTCCTACTAATTGCTTGCGGAAGAGACATTTCAAGTTACAACGAAACAAAGTTCAAGATGTTAACCGCACCGGATGAAAGTTTTCCAGCAGAATTAGCACCACACTTTGACGGATAAGCACAATTATTGCTACAAGTTGGGGAAATCTGTGGTGGAAGTTTGCTGTTGTTCAGTTTTGGAGGAGTCACACCTGCGGTTGGTATCGTAAATCAATACAGATTTTTATTAAGTGGAGTGCCCTGAGTTGTAAAAAATAAACTACAATTCGGTCACAAACAATGTAAAGCAAATTAAAATTGATTCCCTGCAATCGTAGAAAAAACCACCACCAGGTGGATTACGTTTTTACATAATTCCCCCCGAAAAGTGTCGAAAAAATAATTACTTTTCACAGACATTCATCAAATACAACATGCACCCTTCATCCTTCCCAATGGCTATGGCTGTCCACTTTGATTACACTGATGATGATGGAGTGCACAAGGTAGTACACCCACGAGATGGATGCTCCGCACATGAAATAAATTTAATTTAAAAAGGATTTACGGAGAAATGTATCTGTGGCAACAAAATGACGTGCATTTCAAATATTGCTCAAGCACACACGTACCGCAACCACCCCCACTATCTCACGATGATAAATCGTTGGATTAAAGTTCCATCATCCTTATGACCGTGGACTTGCCAGCAAAATACTCGACGGATGAAGGATGTTATTTTATCTTCTTTTTTTTTGGTATCCCACTGAAGTTTTGTTTTCGATTTTTTTTTGTTTTCATCCGTTCACGCCATCCTCTCCAAGAAATGTCATTATTTCCAGAGAATCATTTCATCATGTCAAATGCGTGTACATTATGATAATCGTGACTACAATGCCAAAGACAATGTTACCACCGATGATGTGCTCAGTACCCATAACCGCCTTCAATTCCAGGCTCCGTCTCTCCAAATTCTAATGGGCGGGTCGAAAGTCGTTTCGCGTTCCTGTAGAATAAAAATCTATGTGTGAGATATTAGCTTCCATTTCCTTTCAGGCGCTTTCCTCCATCAGAGCATATTGAAGTTTGCAGTAAGGAAAAAAGGAAACATGTACATCAGGGCAATGAATGGGAACGTCTTTGACTTTGTCCGCCCATTTAATGGGGCACGAGCACAACCTTCCCCCATAGCTGCAGATGACCTGCCATCCTACATCCATCTCGTCCTGCTGCAAGTATATACGACATAATGAAGAGCCATGGTTTAGATGCGCCCTCTGCTTTAAATGATGAACAGATTATGACTATAGAAACATTTATTATCCTCTCGTTTCTTTTGCCATATAGAAGCCATTCGGAAAACATATAGAAAACTAAGGAGAGCAGGGTGAATGTATTCATATTGTGGTGTCTGCTCTTTGTTAACGTATTTATTTTCATTCCTTCTGCTTCTTCTTCTTCGTCTTCTTGCAAATGAATGAAGTGCGTGATATTAATATTTAATGGACGGGCTTATGGGATCAAGGGCGTGTGCAGACCAATCTGAGGGAAAAGCAGTTGTCGGAATAATAATCAGAGAGCACAAGTCGGGACAGTCGAAATTTTAAGCGAGATAAACGAGAATTGAGTTGAAATTGCTTCAGATTAGGGACAAATTGTTTGCGTTACATATTATATTCCTTTATTTTTAATATACGAGATTTAAAATCGAATTTATTTGGACTCGCTGAAAATGGGCGGGTGCCATTTAGCAGCATTCAGAATTGTTCCTTTCTGGGAAGATACATCCCCCTATTGGAGGGCTAGAAATAAACGGAAATTAAATATTAAAATTGCAGGCTAACAACTGAAACTGAGTCTTGTTGAGTGGATGATGTTTGTATTCACGAGCCAATGAAAGATGGGAATTATTTGGTTATTTGTTATATTTTAAGCGGTTAAAATTCCGAAAGCATTTTGTGCACTTGTTGAAGGGAGAGTCCTACTATAGATGACCACAAGATGGAAATAAATCTAAGAGCTGAGTACTGCATTTAAATTCTCACTTGTTTTTACTCAACCGAACCAACCAACCGAAAAAGTTGGAACAATATGAAAATGAGTTTTCTTTCGTTTAGGGCTGTCATAGCAAACAGAAAAAAGTCTTTCAGAAAAACTGTTTGTCATTAGGTACAAGCTAATCAACCACCACTGATTCCATCAGAAAAAAAAATCCTGACAGATGGAACAGTAAAGAAATGACACATTTCACTGGAATGATTTGGTTTTTTTGTGCGGAATTAACTGAGAAGTTGATCAGAAAAACCTTTTCGTGCGGAAAAATGAATTAATTCATTTCTAGAAAATTTAAATATAATTCACTTATTTTTTTTTTTTAATAAACTAACTTTATAATTCATAAGCAACATTTTAAGACCAAGATTGAGTTCAAGCATTATTATGGTGAAAAAAAGCAAAAGAAATTTTTTACGGTTTCGTTTTACGTTTCGCTATAACTGCTGCCTTAAAGAAGATGCATTCTGTTATTTAATTTCAATAATAGGATTCTCAAGTATCCTTCTTATTCGTAACTAACTAAGGTTTACCAAAACGGCCTACTTGATTCCAAGGTTTCATCTTCTGCCAACATTTGTATTGCATGGCTTGGAATTTGACAAAAATTAGTTTAACGGTGATACATCAACGAAGCATGGGCCGCCCCATCCGTAAAAAGAGCAGTTACTCGACAGGCAATTTTCGAACTTTGGTGTTTCGTTGAAAATAAATCTCTGCGAGCTGCTTTGTGGGTTGTGCCCAGTGTCCTTTGCAATAAAAAAGGCCAATACTAAAATGATCTTTCCTATCAGTATCAGTGCCCTCCAGGGCGCTATAGTGAAGCCTGAAACTATAGGTGAAACTTCCTGATCCACAAAAAGAAAAAGGGGTGGAACGTGTGCTTGCCATGTTTTGCAGAAAGTTAGACAGACGTTGGTTGGTTGTAACGAGCTTTGAGGGAACAGGAAGATTAAGCTTTGCTTAGCTGATAGTGTTTTAACTTTAAATCTAGAACGATACCTCAAAATCCAAGCCAGGATATATAACATCTTAAGAGGCTTTTAAAAGTGCCTACGAATGAGTTACAAATTACGCTATGATATATGCCAAAGACGGGGTGAAAAAGGTTGCTTTTTGATTTTTTTTGCATCCGTCTTGGTTCTTCGCTAATGTTGTGGTATTTATCGACTGCTCAAGTAATCCATAAAGGTTTCTGAGGAAAACATAAGACTCAATATGGAGCAACATTTAGCTTCATTTTATCGAAATAAGTCAACGCATTCTGATTCGTTTAAACCTAACTTAAAGTTTAGATGTGAACTAAGATGTGTTTCTCTTTGGGAAATGTTTGACCAACAGTCCATAGTTGGAAATCGTATATCGCGTGGTTTAACGTACTTTTGCTTCCTCTTCGTCGACGTTTAAAGCAGAAAAACTCAAAATAAAAATGAAAAAGCGGTCTTTCGGTCATGGAAAGACATTCGAACAAGGCTTGAAAGAACGACAAAAACTTTGTAGGTAAACTCTGAATATTGGATTCAAGTGCTAGCCGCTTGGTCAGTGGACAATCAATTGAAGTCCAAATTCACTTCTTGATAGCCGGAACAAAAATAAGTCTTTCCGTGAGGGATACGGCAAATTGACTGTCAGAATGTAACTGTTCAAATAATAACTTAATGGAGTCTTATGATGAATCAGTGGTGGAGTTCGAAAAACCTATATTATTACCGAGGTGATTGGTAAAAAATTAGAGCTAGAAGATGATAGTCGAAACAGTATTCCAACTTAAGTCGAACCAGGCCGTTTATTAGCCGCAGTTCTAGAATAGAAAAGTCAATCATCGACCACACAAATTGGAACTTCGACAGATCTCGAAAAAACACCAGGAATTCCAGATTTTTATACACCACCTCTCTATGGACTTTAAACTTATCTACGAAGCTTTGTCAACTTTAGCTTTCCCTGCATTTATTAAGTTAGTCTGATATTATTTATCTCTTTTGATGGTCTGTGACAGTACAGAGTATAAACTAACTCCACTCCGGTCTATATGATTATTATCCAACTGCCAATTTGTGCTGAAGAAAGATACTTTAAAATGGCTTAATGTTCAAGTCCTGTCGGCCTTATTTCGCTTTGAGTTTCATTCAGATAATATGCAGAAATATAGCTATTGTTTTTTTCTCAAATTTCTCGTTCTATTTAATTAAACATTTGGAATTTCTCATCCTATTCACTTTAAAACTTAAAATTTGAGAAAACGCGAACAGTTATCTAGTTATTTAGTTAACATTTCTGCAAATTAAAAATATAGTTAAAGCTCTCGGTTCTGGAAATAATTGCTTCGGTTTTATTTCACAAACAAGGTTCGGCGTTATTTCGCTCGGCGATATTTCACGGCACCCAGTGATGCCAACGCAAAAAAGATAACAATGTGACAGTTGACAGTTTGGGGTTAGTAAAAATAGAGCGCTATTCGAAAAAACATCGCATTTTTATTGTTGAGCTATATTTTGAAAATAATAAAGGTCAACTACAGTTGACCGTTTTTCGAACAGCGCCATCTTCAGTGATGAAGCTCATTTTCGTCTTTATGTCTTATTTGTTAATCGTCAAAATTTTCTCATTTGGGGTTCAGAAAATTCATGAGTAATTGTTGAGAAATAAATGCGTGACTGTTTGGTGCGAATTTTGGGCGGGAGGCATTATGGAACCATTCTTCTTCGAAAATGCGGCTTGTCAAGCTTGTCAATTAATGGTGTTTGTTATCGTTACACACTTTTATTTGTGCCTAAATTACATGATATGGATGTGACCAACATAATGGTTTCAAAAAGATGAGAAGAAGCCAGGGAAACAATTCAATTACCGCATGAGTCATTTCCGCCGTTTTTAAGATCAAAATTGCCAACCAGATCTTGCGATTTAACGCCATTCGACTTTTTTCTTTGGGGATCTTTGAAGTTAAAGGTGTAACCAAGTCCACCCACGACTGCCAACGTCTTGAAAGAGGAAATTGGGAGGTGTATTAATGAAATTCAGCAACATTTGTGCAAAACGGTCGTAGAAAATTGTATTAAAAGAGTGCTAACTTGCCAGAAAAGCCGTGGCGACATTTATTTAATGTGCTTACCCCAATTTGTATACTCTATGAATCAATAGAAATTTTAACCTTTCTAACTAAAAATGTGTAGTTTCTTTAAAAATTATATTTTGCGTGAATTATGGGACACCCTTTAGCTTGGTATCTACGAACTTGTCACTATTGTCACCTAGTCGAAGTACAGGTTGATGCAAACACGAATCAGGCCGCTATTAGAATACGAGTTCGTGTGTCTATTCTAGGAATTATATAAAATCCACATATGTATATCCTTTTTACCCACACCCAACCCAACCCTTGTAGGAAGTGTATGTAGAAGTTTTGCAGTTTTGACTTTTCTTTCTTTAAAAAGTTGCAAATCGACACTGACAGAAGCGATTTTAAAGGACGCCCTGCAATTAATATAGTCGATAGTAAATTAAGGAATTACCGTAGTACATTCGACTTTCCTGTAAAATTCTTTCCAAACTTTGATAGTACACACTTTTTTCCTTGAGTGCCATTTTTCATACAAAATACTTTACGACTAACTAAGGAGGATCCTTTCAAACCGAATCGAAATTTGTTTATGGAGAATCCAACTTCCTCGTTTACGCTGATAAACACACCGAAAAACATATATGCATTCGCGAGCTCCACTAATTCAATTACGAGCTCTTTGAAATCTTCACAAAATCCTCATCCTGATCCCCAAGTCGAATTGCAAGAAAAAGGAAACACTCAAAGCAACTTACTCGCACTTCACGGAGCACATTTTCAAGCACCAGACACACCCAACAGCATCCGCATACACTTACACGAACGACGAAGACGACGGACGGCGACACACATCGCAGAATCCTTTACAGACGAATGTTTCCTTGCTTTTGTTTTCCCTTTTCCTGCTTACAACCGATATTTACATAACAATAACAAATATAACTAATTTATTCCATGTTTGTTTACATGAGCTTATGGCATTATTATCCGCCCCAGCTGGCTCGAGACGACTCTCTCTCTCTACCTCACAAATTCAGTTTCAGTTTGTGTCATATGCAAAGGGCAAATAACATTTCACTTCACAGAGTTTAAACCCGTTTTATCCTTGCTGGGGATATGGAATTTCATTTCAGACTATATCTGACGGGTCCAATTAAAATAGCTTGACATAAAAACGACCTTTTTTTAATTAAATTTCCTTCCACTTCCTGGAGATGGAAAACAGATTTCCTGATTTATTGGAGACCGTCGTCCGGAAGAAAAATATTAATTTTCCCAAAAAAAATGCAGAACATACCGTTAGATGCTAGAGGTAAGAGGTGTATCCCTGCCAAATGTCCAATCACCAAGATCATGAATTATTCATAAAGTCGGAGTAGGTATTTCCCTGATGCGAAAGCGAATATGGAAAAGTTTTCTTTGGAGCGATTTCTTTAGCAAACAACCGTACGGAGGACACACATAAAAATAACCGCGGTAAACCAGAGATCAGAAGTGTCAGGAGGATGAGTCGGATAAATAATACAAAACGAGTCACACTTTACTTACTTTGATTGCGAGACACCGAACGGGAAGAGTGCGGGTATCCTTTGACCTGACTTATATAACTCTCCTGGAAGGGCGGTTCTTTTTTCCACCGTCAAACTGTAATCAGGGATACGAAGAGTATCTCAGTTTTAACCACAGACAGAAGGGCGATTTGCGATTGCATAACAAAATTAAAACTACAACTCACGCACACATTCGTGTTTTTTTTTCTTTGGTTATCCGTAGCAAGGATATTTTTTTTAGTTCCAATGATTTGGATGCACCGAAAGTAGCAGACAAGATAATTCATTCACTCATTCACTGTGTAGATGTACGCGAGGACAAAACACCTTTTGAGAGGATTCTTTTTGCATTTCTTGGCACATTCCTTTCCCATTCGTCCCCAACGTGTTGTGTTACATAATTTTCTTTCTTACACACTTTTATTCATCCTCTTTATGCGTCTTTTCTCTTGCAGACTACACGGTCGACGGTCGTTTTGTGGCTGTGCTGTAAAGGAGGAGGATAATAATCTTATTGCACTGACTATGGCTGAATGCGGTCTGCCGCCGCCCACGAAATCCACACCTATTCTGATTCACACAAAGGATCCTTTCAATTGATGAAAGGAAAAATACACAACAACAACAACGAGAGCACTACTCGCGAAAATTATTACAAACGGAGCAGCGCGCTGTGCAGTAGCGACGCGTCACAGGACAACTGCATGAATGAAGGCACTGTGCGGTGCGGATTCACTTTACTCAATGATTCACTCACTGCACGAGGTCAGACGAAGAGACGGCGCATCGACGGCAATGGCAACACTCGGCCAGGACACAAAAAAAAAACGCCAATTGAGAGACGAAATTAACTGGGAGAGCACTAAGATGATTTTTTTTTAAGGATGTGCACTGTAAACAGTAAGGGTTTGTTTTTTCTTCACCTCCACAAGGACACCGCACTGTCACTATATCCTCTCTTATTATGCGTCGAAGAATGTGTGTCACTTTGGGTAGGTTGTTTTTATTTTGTTATTTTTCCTCCGAGAAAACACCCAAAATGTTTTTTTTTTGTTCGCCTGTGTGTATGTGCGCGTCTAAACGTCTACGACCGTACTCGACGATATCCATTCACCAACTGAGATGGAGGTGAATTTTTCCCAATGAATTCTGCTCCAAGGACCAAACGGCACGCTGCTGTGGATTGTAAGCATCCTGGCACACACAATCATCTGGGTCTGGGGTGGAAAGCTCCCACCGAAACAGCTGTTTTGACGCATGAGCTTACTTCTGCGAAAATCCGAGCGAGAGGGCGAATCGGCGAATGGATTTTCCCTTTTGTAATAGGATGGGGATCCATCGAAGGACACGCGATTTCTTTGATTTGCAATGTTTGCCAGGCCACATGGAAATATAAATTGCCAGCGCAATTCGATTTTCGATAAACTCGCACTGATAAGGCGTTGTGCGAGTGTGCGGTTAGTAATGGCGGTGGTTGCGGGCGGCCTTCACGGAGACGCTCTATTGTTGGGTGATAAGGTGACCCAGTACAGCCACAGCGTACCAAAAGTAGGCCAGTAAAAGAGCGGTTTTTACAAGTGCCAAGCCAGCATACACACACATACATTTGTTGGTTTGGCTTTGTTTTTTTTTTGTATGGTGGCAGGTTTTTTGCTGAATGACCCTGCTTTTTGGTGTGTAAAAAACTGCGTTTACAGTTGAAAGGAGAATGTTGTTTGGGGTCGTATACGTAATACGGGATTCCTTTGAATGACCGAACGTAGGGTTGGTCGCTTAGAATAATGCGATTCTTGTTAAATTCCTTTTTGTAATGCTTTGCAGCGGAATCCTTGAACCCTTTAATTTTTTTGTGTTTGCTGTTAACCTTAATCCGGTTTTTGTTTGGACGTGTTTTCTGTTTTCATTGTTTTCCCCATAAAGAGGTTATGGCGGAGCAATTAAAAATTGTCACAGAAATGTGCGAACCAGTGAAGTTCCATTTTTAAGGACAGCAATTATATCATTTGGAAGGATTTTGCAGATGCTTTAGGGCATAACTTTTTTTATTGTTCCTATCAATCGGGAATAGGGATGACCGGAGGCGGGATCATAAAGGCGGATGCTGTAGTTCATAAAATCATAAACTGTCAGAATTGTGGGTGTCACTTTTAAAGCGCCACACACTCTGAAGCGTGGAAAGTAATTAGCTTCTCCATTTACAGCTCATAAAAAACATCCGAATGGGGACTAATTTCGGCGATTGTCCTTGGGACACTTTATCCACTCGCTTTATTGTCGTTTACTTTTGACATTTGTATTTAAATGTTTATAGGTTTGGAGAATATTGCGGGGAACCGTCAATATAATCCAAATAGCCAGGCGATTCTCTATGTAATAAATAAATAATGAGAGTGTAGAGGGCATCCAGAAGTTAATTTCCAAATTAAGTCGCGCTAATTGTTTGCGTTTGAATGAGCTAGCAGTTTGACAAGCATCCCTAAAGTGCTGTCAAATAACTGCGGGCACCTAATCAGCAACAATAGGTTTCCAAATAAATTCAGATCATTATTAGGAGGCTTGAAGAAGGAGGCCAACGTGATGGCAAGCTAGGTGATATAATTCGTCAAAGGGCAGGTTATAAAATGATCCTGTTCATTTCGAAGTACCTAGGTAGAAAGAAGACGCGAGGATAGCACAAATACCATCATAAGTAGTTTTGCGGGCAAGTATGTAACTGTCGAAAATATCTATAGAGAAATCGGTTCCAATGCAACCGGTTTTTGAATGCAATTTAAGCCTGTTAGGCCGGATGCCGGAAGCTTCTAATAACTCTTTCTAAGACCGCTGGGAAATATTTAGCGAATGGATGTAAATGATCAAGCACGCCCAGTTAGCTGTGCATCAGATTCAGATTATCTTTATTGAGACTTTTTTCATTTTTCTATTACATTAGGTATTTACATTTTCTCTTTCTTACAAACTAGATAAACTAAAGGCTATAATGTATTGCCCTTTCATCTCTCTTTTTAGAATGACATTTGCTACATAGCATTTTCTTTTTTATAGCTGTGCATCAATTAAATTGAGAATGAACAATGAAATAAAATAAGACATCCGAATCCGAAATAGAAATTGATTGATGGCTCGTTTCTGTTCCTTTACCATTTGTTCCTCTTACCGAACATATCGATGGCAGCGCTGCAGGAACAGGCACTTTAGTGCCAAACTGGCACTTTCAAATGATTTTGGCACTTTGGCACCCATTGGCACTCAAAAATTTAAAATTTGGCGCTCTTTTTTAAACGCAATATTAAACGAAATTTCCATTAAGAACATTACAAATAAATTTTCCTAATAAAAACTAAAAACATTGCCAGACTTGCTATTCTTTTTAGTTAACTCCCACAAAAATCTACTGATAATTTTTGTTTTAACATCCAATTTTTTTTTAATTTGGCACTCTGAGGCACTTTTTGGCACTCAAAAATATAATTGGTGGCACTGAGATTTTTTTTTCAGCTGCAGCGCTGATCGATGGGCGCACTTTTATAACTTTACGTGGCCGTGTCGGTAATGTAGAACTATGTTGCTTCAGATTCCGATGCGCACTTAACTTAGGCGTTAGGCCCCAGTTATAGCTATCATTGAAACGCATCATTGGAACAAATCAGTGGAATGGTGGTTTAATTTTTTTTTAAGTTTTAAGGTTTCGAGTTTAGAGTTGATCATTGAACGCAAAACTGACAGCTGAGAATAGAAAGAGAATCAAACACATCAGTGAAACGATTGGGTTCCAAATTTAGCTTTGTTTCTTTCGTCCCTATCATCGTCTCTATCAGGGATTGCCGAAAAAAACGAAAATCGAAGAATAAAACCATGAATTGGCAACGCATCAATTTGAAAGTCAAATTGACATTGACAGTAAAATTGGTATTTGAAAAATTTAATTTGATAAAATGTTCTTAATTTAAAATTCTAACGAAGCAGAGGCACCAAAAAGTTTATATTCAAATAAAAAATGAATCAAGTTAACACAATAACATATTGTGTATTGTTTCATATATTACATTTCTTAGTAATTTACCTTTTTTCGTTGGCTTGCTAAGACATTTTTTTCAAATTCGAATTTTTTAATTTTAGTTTTTGTCAGCATGTCAAATGTCATTTATGAAATATCCATACAAGTTATCGATAACATACACAAATTTGTGTTGGCTATACTTTTCTCTATCGCCGCGAAGCTGTTAACCCCGATAATTATCCAGGTTAAGCATTTGTTGTATTTAACAAGGGATTTTTTTATTTTGCTTATCCTATAGCCGTGACGGGGACGAAAGAAACACAGCTTTTGAGAAACGAAAATCAGGTATTCATGGAAATCGATTTCAATTAGTGAAATAATAAAAGTGGATAAAGAAAAGTTTTATTCAGAATTAAGTAATTTCTTTTGTAAGAAAATTCCATAACTGATTAGCTTTATTTTGATACCAATTAAAGCCAATATCTTTTGATTAATCGTCTTAAAATCGAAAACCAAAATTTTTAAAGATGCATTTCAATGACAGCTATAACTGGGGCCTTATGAAGTCGGCTGGAGACACAGTACACAAATCTACGGTAATATATTGCGCAGATTTCGGTAATGTGAACAAGCAAAAATGGCGGATTACTGTGATTGTCTGCTTTATAAGTACCATATAGACTTTCAAGTATAGGTAGTTCATATTGCTCATATAAATAAAGGATTAAGAGGATTATAATCACTTTCAATAAAATGTTTTGAATAAACTCGTGCACATTCATTCAATGGAAATTAATATAATATAACTTATAGCACAAAATTAATATATTTAGCTAAACGAATAAAGAAATGAAACCGGTGTTCACGAGAGAAACTGAAAAAAATAATAGTTAACAACAAAAGCAACAGCAATTCTTATGAGAGAGTTAAAGGATTTTAAAAGCGAGTCTATAGACTAGCTCCAAAACGTCGTCCCTTCTCGTCGCTTATAGCAATCTAACATTGTAACGCATATTCTTAATCTCTCAAGATCTCTTACGATCTCAGCCGAGACGCTGACACACTCGTTTTTTTACAATAATTATTCTCATTTGCATTTACATAAAAGTAAATAACCTGTAAGCCTACACAAGAACAATTACCACACCGTTGTACATAATTACGATTAATTATCTCAGCTACTCTACCCAGTGCCATAAACTGTAAACGATTTGATCAAAACAATAATTTCACCCGGTATCAGTGTTTCGATAGATAATAACCACCAAACGTGCATAGATAACTATAGCAACGTAATTTTTAGAATTTTGGCCATTCTTTTGCATGATGAAATCTATGAAATTAGGGCTGCAGACGGTTCGGTTACTATGGCCATGTCCTCGACACTAGTTTATATTGTTTTAGCGCTGGCATCAGTGCTGGTGTACTATTTCAGGCGACATCTCTTGTACTGGCAACGCCGTGGCATTCCATACAGTGAGCCCGATTTTATTGTCGGCAATATGAAGGGTTTCCGAAAGAACCGAAGTTTTCAGACCATAATGCAGGACTTCTACATGCAGTTCAAGGGCACCGGGCCATTTGCTGGATTCTTCTTCTTCCTAAAGCCTGCTGTGTTTGTGCTCGACTTGGATTTGACCAAAAACATTCTCATCAAGGATTTCCATAACTTCGCTAATCGCGGATTTTTCAGCAACGAAAAAGACGATCCCCTGACCGGTAATCTATTCGTCTTAGATGGAGAGAGATGGAAGAATATTCGCAGTAAGGTGTCGCCAACCTTTACCTCGGGCAAGATGAAGTTCATGTTCCCCACGGTCACTTCAGTGGGTCAGGAGTTAGTGAATAAATTTGATGAGCTCGTACAAAAGAACCCAATAATCGAGGTGAAGGATATGTTGGCCCGTTTTACTGTGGACGTTATCGGAAGGTGCGCCTTTGGCATTGACTGCAACAGTCTTAGCAACCCGAATGCGGAGTTTCGAGAAATCGGCAAGAGGGCATTCATAGAGACTCGCCACAGTAACTTCGTCGAAGGACTTATCTTTAGCTTTCCGCAATTGGCTCGAAAACTGAGAATGCGACGAATTCACGAGGACGTTCATCAGTTCTACATGAGGGTGGTGCGGGAGACCGTGGAATTCCGCGAGAAGAACAATGTCAAGCAGAACGACTTCTTGAACTTGCTGATTGAGACGAAGAAGTCTGCCGATGCCATGACCATTGAGGAGATTGCAGCGCAGGCTTTTATATTCTTTGTAGCCGGCTTTGAAACTTCCTCGTCCACCATGGGCTTTGCGCTGTTCGAGTTGGCCTTGAATCAAGACATCCAGGACAAGCTGAGAGCTGAAATAAATGAGAAGATTGATAAACATGGCGGAGAGTTCACTTACGAGTGCATGTCGGAACTGGACTACATGGAAAAGGTGGTTAAAGGTGAGCTTTCGGCTTTCTTATTGGACTTGTTGTAACTCTTATACTTCTTTATAGAAACTCTTCGCAAGTACTCCATCGTGGCGAATCTTATCCGCGAATCACTTGTAGATTATGCAACCTCCGATCCGAAGTACACAATTCCGGCCGGAACAATGGTCTTGATTCCAGTTGATGCCATTCATCGAGATACAGAGATTTATCCTGATCCGGAGAAGTTTGACCCTGAACGGTTCAGTCCGGAGGAGACACAAAAGCGCCACCCCATGACGTGGTTGCCATTTGGCGAGGGACCAAGGAACTGTGTGGGTCTGCGCTTTGGAAAGATGCAGACATATGTTGGGCTCGCAATGCTACTGAAGAGCTTCAAGTTCTACTATTGTGACAAGACCCCGAACCCATTGGAAATGGACCCTTGCAGTCAGTTGTTGTCCTCTAAGGGTGGCCATTATTTGCGAGTGGAGCGAGTCTAAGTTCTGTAAATAAAATTAAATTCAATGAGGCGTTTAAAAACCCTTTCCGATTATTCTTTGTTTGTAAGCTAAATTTCGGTACAGTAATATTTTTGGAATTTCTTACCACTAAATAAAAAAATTAAAATTTAAAATTTTGATTTAGGCAATATCCCAAATTGCTGAATTTAAGGTAAACAAAATAACAACTTTTTTGTTTGCTTCACTAAAGCGGCTATTAGGTTTAATTAGGTATAGGTAGGCAGTTAAAAAAACACTTTGGATTTATTAAGCAGATCAAAAAATCGTATCTTAGATGACGAAAAACATACCTACCTACTACAAAACCATTTCGAATTATTTGATTTCACTCGCACTCGTACGCACATCACACTGCCCTCTCGTTGCATTTTAAAATACCTAAAGTTGTTGCTACTGTGAAATTCTTTATTTTCTCTTATTCTCCTCAATTCCTCAAGTATTACCGTTAAATAATTGCAAAGCACTTCTAAAAGTCAAACGAAAATGTGCTCTCATAGCGCAATGCATTGAAGTTATAGTATGTCTATGGCGCAATGTATTAAAACGCAAGTTTTTTACAGAGCGACTGACATGCCGCTACCCCTTTGAAGGTCAGTGAACAATGCCATTTTAAATATTTATTTAAAATCATTTAATGCTAGGTATTAAAATGTAATCCATCAGTGTTTTTTATGCTTCCAATAAAGCCAAATTGATGGACATTTAAACGAGTTTCTTGTGTGTTTATTTCAATTCGAAGTTCTATACCTCTAAAAAAAAACACCCTTTACTACCTTTGGCTTTAACCCTTTAACTCGTGGTGGCTGTTGGCCACGCTATTTAACATTGAAATATTAAGGGTATTCACTTAATCTCATAATTTTATGCAGCTCGAACATTTATAAATTTCTGCGGTGCTTTATGTGAACACTTCTCAGAAATGTCATTGCGTATTTCACGTAAATCGACTTTGAAGTCGCTTGTCAAACTCAGCTGTTCTTAGACTTCCCAAAATTATCGATGTGCCGAAAGTAAATTTTTGATGAAATTGACAGTAAAACAAAGGCAACTACATATTTCCATTAAGTGGACTATTTTAATAATCAATTGACATAATTTTATTGATTTCCAATCCATAAACAACAAAAGGAAAAACAATTCACACTACCGCTTGTCCCAGTTTGACATTTAAAAATTAACGTAATTTTCTGCAATCGATTTCCGAGTCAAATTGATCGCGGAAAATTTTGAGGCCTGCGTAAACTATTCTCCATAAAAAATCTGACAGTTCATTTACGAGTGGGTAAATTTCTGCAGTTTACGAGGGTTTTACGCGTTTACTCTCTTCAAAAAACGAAAATCGGCGGGATAATTAAGTCTCTTTCTAATTCGATATTATTTATTTGACATTTTGTTACCTTACTTTCTCTTAGTTGTGCAGATACGTGAAAGCAATGTTTGTGTAGATTTTAGGTGAAAAAGTGGAAAAAAATAAATTGATAACTTGATAAGCTATTAGTTCAGAAGAAAATATAGTTGTTTGCTAACACCAAACTGCTGATTTCGATCCGTTTATCAAGTTCGAATTTATAGCAGGCCGAAAAAAAATCTGCTCTTCGGGGAAAAGTTTTTACGGAAATGGTTTCTGAAAACATTATCTGGAAATTGTCCTAAGGTTTTAGGAAAACGCTTAGTTTTTGGAATGTTTCTTGAAAACCTGTTCATTTTTATCTTTGAATTTTGCTTCTATATCTTTCAGAAATGTTTGCCTGAACACTTTCAAAATTAGATCCATTTAAGATTTAAGTGATTAAGAATCAGTCCTAAAATGATTCCTCTAATTGGCATTATTAAAGTTTTTATAAATAACAACCATCTGTCGCTGAAAGAAGAAAGATAAATTAAAAATGTCTGCCTACTGCATATATGAACTCTTTTTTTTTGGAAACGCAAAAATACTGCAAACTTGCAGCAGTGTTTCTGTTCATAATTGCATTGGATCAATATTTTTTGCATGGCATGTGCAATAATGTTGCAATTATGAACTCGCCCTTTCACACAATTTAAAAAAGGGAGACTCTTTTTCACTTTTAGTGAAAGTTATTGTAGGTACCTAATTCTTATGAAAAATCGAGATTTCTGAAAACTGACCCAGATCAAAAAAAGACAATAGAGCTTTCCAGCGGAATTCCCGAAAGACTCGGTCAACTCACACTGCCATACACATTTATTTTCTATTGTATACATATACATAAGTTCGTGAGTTGTACTTTAATTCCCGGAATTAAGTAGGTATTCCTCAATTTGTATATTAATATTTTTTTTCAATTTAAATTCCCGATTTGGTGATTCGTCTTTTCTTCACTAAAATCCATTCGAGCCCAGAAAGGGCTCTGAAAATGAATGATGCTTGCATTTTGTCTGTTCCTACTTAGATTCGCTCCACTCGCAAATAATGGCCACCCTTAGATGACAACAAGAAACTGCTAGGGTCCATTTCCAATGGGTTCGGCGTCTTGTCACAATAGTAGAACTTGAAGCTCTTCAGAAGCATAGCGAGTGCAACAAATACATTCAACTTTGAAAAACGCAGTCCAACGCAACTCCTTGGTCCCTCGCCAAATGGCAACCACGTCATGGGGTGGCGCTTTTGTGTCTCCTCCGGACTAAACCGTTCAGGATCAAACTTCTCTGGATCTGGATAAATCTCTGGATCTCGATGAATGGCATCAATTGGAATCACGACCAATGCTCCGGCCGGAATTGTGTACCTCGAATCGGACGTTGGGTAATCAACAATTGTTTTTCGGAAAAGATTCACCGAGATGGAGTATTTGCGAAGAGTTTCTGAAAACAAATATCAGAGTTACAACAATTCCAATAAGAAAGCCGAGGGCTCACCTTTAAACAACTTTTCCATGTAGTCCATTTCAGATATGCAATCGTAAGTGAACTCTCCGCCATGTTTGTCAATCTTTTCACTTATTTCAGCTCTCAGCTTGTCCTGGATGTCTTGATTCAAGGCCAACTCGAACAGCGCAAAGCTCATTGTGGACGAGGAGGTTCCAAAGCCAGCCACAAAGAATATAAAAGAATGCGCTGCCACTTCCTCAATGGTCATGCCATCGGCAGAGTTCTTCGTCTCGATCATTGAGTTCATGAAATCGTTCAGCTTGACGTTGTTCTTCTCGCGGTACTCCACGGTCTCCCGCACCACCCTCATGTAGAACTGATGAATGTCCTCGTGAGTTTGTCGCATTCTCAGTTTACGCGCCAATTGCGGAAAGCTGAAGATGAGTCCGTCGACGAAATTACTGTGGCGAGTCTCTTTGTGTGCCCTTTTGCCGAACTCACGAAATTCTGCCTGTGGATCTCTAATACTGTTGCAGTCTTTTCCAAAGGCGCACCTCCCGATAACATCCACAGTGAAACGATCCAACATATCCTTCACTTCGATAATTGGGTTCATCTGGATGAGCTCGTCAAATTTATTCACTAGCTCCTGCCCAACTGAAGTGACCGTGGGGAACATGAACTTCATCTTGCCCGAGGTAAAAGTTGGCGTCACCTTATTGCGAATACTCTTCCATTTTGGTCCATCTAAGGCGAATAGATGACCGGTCAGGGGATCGTCAACTTCGTTGCAAAAAAATCCGCGACCAGTAAAGTTGTTGAAGTCCTTAATGAGAATATTTTTAGTCAAGTCCAAGTCCAGCACTACCGCGCAGGGCTTGAACGAGAAAAAGAATCCAGCAAATGGTCCGGTGCCCTTGAACTGCGTGTAGAACTCATGCAGGATGGTCTGGAAAGTTCGGTTAATTTGGAACCCTTTCATATTGCCGACGATAATATCGGGCTTATTGTGTGGAATGCCGCAGCGTTGCCAGTATAAAAGATGTCGCCTTATAAAGTACACCAGCACTGATGCCAGCGCTAATATAATGTAGGCTAGAACCGCGGCCACAGACATTTTAACCGAACCGTGTACTGCCGAAGTTGCAAATGAACTAACTGAGAGATGTTTGCGGTTATCAAGGCCTTTTACTTTTGAATTACTCCACAGTATCTTACGAGGAACAAAAATGCTTTAAAGTTCATTGTCCTTGCGATAAGCTTGCAAGTGATTAATTTAACTTTCTCTTCCAACATTCTCGAAGGTATGTGATAACTGGTAAGGCAAAGATATTGCTTTCGGTCGAAGCTTTGAATTCAGCTGTCAGTCTGTTAATCTATTTTCATTTCAGTAATTTCCGTATAGTGCTATAGCGGTGTTCCGTTCAGAGGATTTTCCTCACATCATGCAAATGTTGTAACACGTTTTTACTGTACTGTCAACTAGTTACAGGGTGGTCAATAAATCAATCAATAAAACAAACTGCGATCACACCGTAAGTAGTAGAGCAACCAGATTATTGTGGGTTGGTACGGAAGAAGCTTTCCAAGCTGATAACTTAAAGAAATTTCACACAATTTACCTTTTGGCTTAGGCTTCTCCTATTCGCCGCTCTCTGAAAGTCAGTGGCGCTGAAAACAGTTTATCGGATGCCAATTGATATGAAAAGAGCGGTCAAGACACTAGAGTGATGAACGAGGCTATCGAAATCCAAACTTGATACTGATTGGATGATGATTGATTATTGTAAATTTCTATAACAGACAGAAGGAACTAGCCCATTCTCGAACCGACTTTTTTTTTTTGTTGGAGGTTGCTACTATCCGATGGAGTACTCAGACACAACTACTGGTCCATTGTACTGCCAAAACAGACACCTAACATTGCTGTACTTAGTTTGCCCGTCTTTCGAAGAAAGATGAGAAGGAGCTTCAGTGATGAAGAGCTTAGATGTTCGGCACTCACCACGTCAGCCCCAAAGATCCGCCACCTGATGCGAGCAAAGGCAGGACAACTACAGAGGAAGTGTTCCGCTGTATCGTCATCCTCTCCACAAGCAGGGCAGATGGTGGTGTCGCTCAAGCCCAACACATTTAAGTGTTTGGCAAAAGCTTGGTGGCCCGAAAGGACACCCACAAGCAGTCTACAATCGATTCTCCTGAGAGACAGAAGGAAAGATGCTGACCTTTTGCAGATGTCCGGTCGCAGTCGTTTGGTCTGTCTGCATCCAGCACAGTCACGCCACCGAACCGACTACTGTGCACAAAAATGTACTAGATTAAATAATAGTGACTTCCTCTTATTTTCAATCGGCCTTACTTATAATTTTTTGTAAAGGTCATTCCACGATACTAATAATTTTTAACCTTCATCTTATATATTTTGCTGTGAGTTCGAGTTCTGACAGTTTCTCTTTAAACAGTCAAGTTCCGAATAAAATCGCCAGTCCATTTAAACTATTAAATAAATGAAAACAATAGATACTTAAAAATTAGTGTTTGAATTAAATCGACTAAAAACTATTTTCTTTAGGTCTGTTCCTTTACTTTTAATGTCGTTTTCCATTGGTTTCACTCGGGGATTCACTCATTCTAAAATCCAATGGAACAAGAAAACTGCTTCTGGTTGAATGCAGAAATGTATTGGTGAAATGCCAAAAAATAATCTACGGCCGCTGTCAGCTGGCTTGTATAAAATACACAAATTGCACTTGTGTAGGTGCTTCTTGAGTGGATTCTGACTTCAAATCGAGAAGCCAATTTCTCTCCTCAGAATCACCAGAAGAGTATTTTTTGTGCCAATGGAACAGTTTCAGAAGTGATTTTTTCGATTCCGGACACTCCCGGACGCTTCTTTTTGCCCAATGGAAAACGACATAAATCTTACGAATTTTTACGAATTCTTACGCATTTTACTCAATTCGATTCTCTATTTGGCATTTGGGTGGAATATTCGCATCTGTCATTTTTCAAAGGTTACTACAAAAGCGTTCCTTAACTTTTGCGTACCTAAGTTTCCCTCTCTGAGAGAGAATTCATCCCCGTCACTGTCATTTTGACAGTCCTTTCCATTTTTACTACAAAAGTAAAGGAACAGACCTTTTGTTTAATATATTAATCGACTTCCAACTAAAGTGAAAAAGTTTCATATTTTCGAATGCCTGTCCGAGTGGTTCAATAGTTCGACGTCCGACACCCCCTTTTCGGAATCAGTGTCATATGTCCTGAACTGAATCTATAAAAAGAGTTACCCTTCCTTACTTATACGCGCCCACCTACGCAATACCTACTTCCCAAATGTATTCATGTTCTCTGCGTAATCTCGTTGATCCATTTGTTTGGGAATTTCGTAAACATGGAATGGGACAGCATTTACATCTTATTCGCTCATTTGTTATGCAAAATGTCTGAGTAGACACTTTAGAAAGATGTAGAGGTTTGTATGTATATAGCAAAGTTGCTGGAGATAAGCTGATTGATGACGACTCGTCGGTTTTGGTTCGTTTCAGAGGGTTGTTTGAATTTATTTTCCGGCGAAAAATGTGAAACGAGACATTTATTTAAGCAGCTAAAGATTTACTAATCGTTTGCGATTTATATTTATCTTATAAGACGAATTGCTTGGATTTGCGCAAAATAACATAATTACCTCGACAGTTTGGCCTCGAGCTGGTGGGCTTTAGTGAAAATATTGACTGATATTGTGACAAAAAGGGATGGTATTTTGGTTGTTGGTTGTTGGTTGTCCTCCTGTTCCTGGTCGGATACCAATTGTTGTTTGAATCGAAATGTGATTCAGACATTGAATTTGAACGTGCAATTTATTATTATCTACCAAGATAAAAATGTGTTTTATTAAATGGGCGATTATTTGAGATGCGGGCATTTTGTTTCCTCAAACAAATGGAAGTGATCGATACCATGTAGAAAGGACAATGAACGGGTGGCCCGATAACAAATGGTAATGGGTGGCTAAATACTCGGATGGAATAGGCGGGATGAACAAAAGCATTTCGCGCTGAAATTGAGAGGTCTGATAAATAAATAATCAAAGGAGATCATTTAATTTGCAGCCGGTAATCTTGATCCGGTAATAGCTAATAAACCAAATTTACAGAACCCTGGGTATCTCTGAAGTAACTGGGCTCTATGTCTATGATCGGTAGACGTAAGAAAACTTAATGTAACTTTCGATTGAACTGTGCGTCGTTTTTTCTGTTGGACCGGAACGAAAGAGTAGTATGTCATGTATATGTGACAGCGAAAGCACTTTACTGAGAAAATCCGCAGGTGATTGATTTAGGAGTCTGGTAGTATGTGACATAAAAATTGAGCACAAGTTTTTCTCCAGGTTTTTAGGGAGGAACAATATTGATTTGATGGATAGCTTTTCTGAACGGTCAACGAGTATTGAACACTAAAAGTGGTTAAATTGTACTTCATCAACCGAATAACTGTCAGGTTAAGGGACAAACACATGTACACCATATATGTGGCAGGAATTTGAACGTCACCAGGTATGTAAAAGGCTTGTACAATTTCGAACTGAGACGTAGAAAACTATTGAAGTGTCGATTCATTTTATGTGTTTCCATGAGAAGAATCCATGCCTTTAGGTAGGCTATTGGTAAGCTGGTTGGATCAACTCGGACATATCTTCTTTACTTGCATTCGATGACTTATTCGATGATCTACAATAGTTATAAAAGACGCGGACATCGCTAATCGCATGCTTTTCGGCTTTTAACTCAGAACGGCTCTAAACTTCTCGTTACAATTTCAGACTGCACAATTGGTTAAATATTATAAATATTCATGTCGAAAAAAAACAAATGCGGTTGCTTGTTTTTCGATTGCGCTATTAAAATATTAAAGTTTGTATCATAACAATCAACATGTACATACTTGCAATTTGTGACAAATTATTCTACGAATAGGTGATTTAAATTGTGATATATATTTAGGCGAATCAATTATTGTATTTCACAACTTTTTGGTCTTTCAGTAAGAGCTCATTTATCTAATCACTGATATAAAGGCAAAAGAGTTTTTATGTCAACTGCTACTGATTTTTTTTTATCAATAAGCAATAACTCAAACAATTTTTGTAAATATTTAATGTTGTTCCTCAGTACAAATAAAAAAAGTTCATTGAGAGCGTTCATTTAAAACGATAGCAATATATCTTTTGTTTCCATTATCAAGTAAAAGATTTTATTGAGAAAAGATTAAGAAATCGTAAACATAAAAACTTATTATTTTTTTTTTTTAAGATTTCTGTAAGACAGTTGACAAAAATTCATCAAACTCCAATCTTAAAACTGGATTTCCTTAAACGCATCTAGGCTACGTTTTATATACTGACCCTCCAAAGCGACGCAGCAAATTCAGGATTAAAATCCTTAAACGTAAGCCTAAGGTAATAGCGAACACATCTCAAATATGTATTTGGGTCAAAAACGTTAGAGTGGGTTTTGGAAAATTGTGTAAACAAAATAGTTACAAATATCGCAATGTTTTTTTCGAAATATACCCTTGCTCAAGTATTCAGCTAAGAACTGAGTACATAGTATTGTTCAGGATATCAGCATTACTTGGTTTTTAAAGTTTAACCCAAATCGAGAATGGCGTTTTAGAGATATGACCATTTTTCAAAATTAGCGTTTCCGGTGATTCGAATCGAAAATGAAAAATTGTTTTAGCCTTTTTCATGTAGGTAAACCAAAGAAACAGTCAAACTTAAGGAGTTTTGGTTAAAACTTCTTTATAACGAAGCAAATTTTTGATTCCTTGAAGGCTTCCTGCTTATTTTTTTTTTAATTTTTGTAAATTTCAACATATTTTTCATTTGACCCAACAACAAGCGACTTTCTGGCAACTAGATTTGTTCATTGCTCCCTACAGTGATTTTGTGGAAAGTGTTGGAGTCCTTGTATTAGCTGTCACACCTAAAATCGTTATTGGTTAAGCCGAAGACACTAAAGCAGGTGGTCAAGACCTTGTTTAATAGCGCCTTTTTGCGTGTATGCTCTGAAGCATACCCCTAAAAGTATACAATAATAGTTTGACATCCGTAACATGAAAATTCGCTAACAGTCTCACAAAGTCTCGAAAGTTACGTCGCCTCAAAAGCAGATTCGCTATACAAGTTTGGCTGTGGGTCTGATAAGATCCCCTCACTCTTTTCTTGTTTTGAGTAGGTTCCAACATTTTGAAACTTTCCCAAAGACAAACGAATTTTTTTGTAATCCCCTAGCACAGCAGCAGCAGCTTTATAAGCTTTATTGTTAACGACAAAAAAATGATTAGGTACCCTAATCGGCGATCTTTTAATTTGTTGCTTCTATTTGCGGCAGCCGTCTCTTAGAATGCTGTTTTTTTACATAATTTAAATACTTTATACAAACTTTAAGAATAAATCAATTTTTGGCGATCTTCTAGAGCCTAAGATGCGAAGCAAACTTCAGTGTAAACCCACATTTAGGTGACACAACATAATAAACATAAACCAAATTGAGCAATCGTGCTTTTAAGTTCTTTTTTTAAGCAACAATAATTAAAATAATATTTGTAAAGCTCCTATGCAATAAGAAAAACAAACATTCTCTCGCAATTTGGCAATTATGTCATAATCATAGCGATTGTTGACATTTTGATTGCATTTAACGGGCAATAAACTCGTTATTATGTAGATGACATAATGCCATGACAAGAATCTCGGCGCTTTCAAAGGCAAAGCCCTTGAAATTATTCAAATTATTTAACCCTGTACCGACTGATTATTTGAGAGAATGACATCGTTCTAGCCAATTTGTAGACGGGCATTTTACGCAACACTGTAGCTGTAGGTACTTACCTACACAATTTCAATTCAATTAAACGTCAGGAGGGCGAGACAAAAAAATCGCCATTACCAAAAGAGGGGTACAACACAGTGGGACAATTTTTATCGGACTGTACCGCCCTTCCGCTAGCCAAAAATAGAACGTCTCACTTAACAAAAAATTATCTGATTAGTAATCTTATCACAGTTCAAAATGTTAAAATTTTGTTTTGAGCAACATTCGAATCTGGCAAAGTAATAAAAGCAAAGTTCACTGAAAGATTAGCAAACTTTCCGTACTCTAACTGCTGAAAACGAACATTTAATAGGCCACAAATAAGAAGAAAAAAATAAAAAATTTCTAAAAGTGCGACTTAAATACGCTCCACTTGCAAATAAATGCCGCCCTTCGCTGACAAGACCACCTTGGTGACATCTACCTCCAGCGGATTCGGTGTCTTGTCGCTGTAGTAAAACTTGAACTTCCTCAGCAGCATCGCCAGTCCAATGTACGACTGCATCTTTCCGAACCGCAGGCCAATACAGTTTCTGGGACCGTCTCCGAACGGCAACCATGTGGCAGGGTGGCGCTTTTGTATCGCCTCCGGCGTGAAACGCTCCGGATCGAATCTCTCCGGATCGGGATAGATTTCCGGGTCGCGATGAATTGCATCGGCTGGAATTATACAACTAATGCCCTTTCGAATAACGTACTTCGGATCGCCGGTTGGGTAGTCATTGATCGCATTCCGATTGAGGACAGTTACGACGGAGTGCTTGCGAAGAGTTTCTGAAAAACCAAAAACAAAGAGTTCCATAACAATTTTTGCAAAATGGATCGCACTTACCCCTCATAACCATTTCCATGTAACTCAGGTCAGATATGCATTCGAAGGTGAACTTGCCGTCATGTTTCGCGTACTGCGTATTCACTTCAGCCCGCAACCTGTCCTGCACATCTTGGTTCACTGCCAGCTCGAAGAGCACAAAACCCATTGTGGTCGACGAAGTCTCGAAGCCAGCCATAAAGAAGACGAACGCCTCGGCAGCCAACTCATTAAAGGTCAAGCCATTGGGCGAGTTCTTCATTTCAATCAGCATGTTCATGAAGTCGTTTCGCTTCAAATTGTTCTTCTCGCGAAATTCGACAGTTTCGCGCACCACCCGCATATAGAACTGGTGAATCTCTTCGTGGAACTTGCGCATTCCCAGTTTCAGAGCTATTTTTGGAAAACTGAAGATTAATCCATCAACCACCCTGCTATGGCGATGGAGTGTAAAGGCTTTTTCGCCCATTATGCGGAATTCGGCATTTGGGTCCTTGAGGCTATTACAGTCCAGCCCGAAGGCACACGTTCCAATCACGTCTATTGTGTAGCGCGCCAATATGTCCTTCACCTCGATGATATTTTCGCTTTGGGTAAACGCCTCGACCAAGTTCTCAGCGACTGACAGCACCGTGGGAAACATGAACTTCATTTTACTCAAGGTGAAGGTCGGCGTCATCTTGGAACGAAGATTCTTCCATTTCGCACCGTCTAAGGCGAATAGATGCGCGCTCAAGGGGTCGTCTTTCTCATTGTGGTATATGCCGCGATCGGTAAAGTTCTGAAAGTCCCTTACGAGGATGTTTTTAATCAGATCCAGGTCTAGGATCATAACAGACGGTTTTAGGAAGAATAAAAAGCCCACAAAGGGACCGGCTCCCTTGTATTTGTCGTAGTACTCTTTTATAATGGTCCGCCAGTGACGAGTCTTCAAGAATCCTTTCATATTCCCGGCTAAAATGTGGGGTTGTCCGTGCGCAATGCCGCGGCGTTTCCAGTACGACAACCTGCGTTCCCAAAAGTACACTAGCACCGAGGCTAGTGCTATGAGAATATAGAGAAGAGTTAGAAAAACCGCCATTTTACGATACGAACACAAACCGTCGCGTCGGCAGAGTAACTTAATAGTCGACGAGTTGACTGAAAGTTTGCAAAATGGGCCGTGTACTTATATAGGAAACCGAATAGTTGATATCGTAGCCGGTTGGAGCTTTAATACTGTAGAGGCTCTCCATCACTAGGCAGGTACATGAACCTAATCTTGGTGTTAATGTGTGTATGCACTCGTTCGCATTAATAAGATATGTAATTTTGTGACTGAAAGTAAGATAGTGGCGGGCGAACAATTCGGTTGTCAGATACATAGATATACGAACAACTCAAAATAGTTGGTCTCGTAATTCAGTACGTCTGCATCTGTCCATTTGCATCTGAGGTCTACAGCCTAAACGGCTAGACGGATTTATTTCAAACTTCGGATTTAGACTTTTTGGGGTCACTCCCGATACAACGGTTTTAAACAAGTTTATTTTTTCGAAAACGGCTCCAACGATTTCAAGCAAAATTTTTTATTAGGCTAAGGTAAATGGGGTTAACGTTGCTGCACACCTAATTTTTCGATAAAAAAAATCGATTGACGGTACTTTGAAAATTTGACTTATCTGAAAAACGGTCCAAACGATTTTAACAACAATTCATTCTCAATGTAATATGGTCATTCCTAATACAGTACGGCCTCGGTAAAAGCAACCAATGGAAATTCGAGCAGTTGCGTTAATTGAGTTTGTGGTGTTAACCGAGTCACAAAAAAAGTGCCTTGAATTAGAATTAAAGGTGAAAACCATAAAAACAAAATAAAAAGAATATTGCTCGTCGTAAAAGAAAAGATAGCCATGATTTCTTTATTATAACCGAAAATGCTTCTTTTAAAAACTGTTTAACTACAGCCCGCGAGAGAATCACATGAACACTGGTAAGAAATACGAAACATCCCCCCCCCCTTTTCTTCTTATTCTTGTATAATGCAAAAAATTCACCTACGATCTATGTGTGTTTAAAAGTCTTTTAAAAAAGAAGAGAGAGATATTCGAATCAGATATCAGACCACCAATGTCGGGTCTCTTTTCGTTTCTCTTTTCTTTATTTTGGTGTAGTGGGGGAGAAACTCTGATATTATTCGTTTCTCTTATATGTTTGGGTGGCCGAGTACTGCTGTCCCCCGGTGGGGCTCGAACCTGAGCCGACCGGGTCACACAAGCAATGACTCTACCCACTATACCATTGCCACCCTCGTTTAAAAGTCTGAGAGAAGCAGCTGTAAAATAACTGCCCAGTTACAGTAAAACCTATAACAAAAAAAAAAAAATAAAAAAATAAATGAAATAAGAGCATGGATGGAAAGTTGCGTTTACAGAGTCGCAGTTTTTTTGGAAAAGTTGCAATTACTCCGCGGTACTAATAATCGTTTTTAGTGTCCAGACTAAATTTTTCGAACTCACAATGGCGAAATTTCCCATACAAAATTGCATATTGTGACCTACAAAGTATATAAGTTGAAGGTTAAAAATGATTATTAGTAAGGCGGACTGAGTAACTAATGGTAAAATTTCATATGTTGCCTTAACCAAGGTATCGCGTTTATCGAGGGTTGCTTTTATTACCGAGGGCGTACTAACAATAAACTCAATTTTTTCTCAATATTCATAAAATGGAAATTTTTTGAAAGCCGCCGTTTTTTTTAAATTTCGATTCCTGTAGTTTACATGAAAGCAGTTCTAAAGATTTTAACCAATATTGATATATGAGCTTATCGGTACTTTCGAAAATTGGAAAATTTTAACAAAAATTCATACCAAAGGTAATTTGGTAATTTATAACTTGATTGCAATTTCAGGTTTTCTTTAAATTGTAGTAGGAATGACTTTTTGAAAAAAGCCATATTTTTAGAAAATTTGGTTTTCCATATTTTGCCTACTTCAAAACGGTTTTAACGATTTTGACCAAAATTTGAACTTGAAGATGTTCTTAAATTGATTGTGTTCTTCAATTTCCATTCATATAACCGAGAATGCTCCTTTTAAAAACTGTTCATATCTCGAAAACGCTATGTGTACCTATTCGATTTCGATAAAGCTATCAAACAAAGTCGGAACCAACAATACCCATCCAAAAAAATGTTATAAAAATCGGTAGAGCGGTTTCGGAGATCGACTACAGTGCCACCTATCGGGTCCGACACTAGTTACTTTTTTGCATACAACAAAATTCGGTGTCGCCAAACTCGAGATATAAAACATAAACATACATACAAACATATATCAAACTTATTCATAAATGTACCTTAGTGGACCCCCGCCAGCTTTGCTAGGCGTTATTTATTTATAAATATTTTTCTTCGGTAAACAAATTGCACACAAAATTCCATACAAAGAATCTATTTTCGATTTTTAAAAATTTCCGACTTTTCCAGAAGGTTTTCCCAAAATTTTCTTTCATAAAAACAAACTGGCAACTACGAACAATTGAAAAAAAAAATTGAGCCAAATGAAACAGTTTGGAAAGTTATTTGAATGTCAGATGTTTTTTAAGAGAATTGTACCTTTTACACTCCTCCAATATCATTTTTCCAATAAATATAGTACGATGAAGTTAGGTGTACAAAAAGTATGTGGCATGGATGACCTTTTCGATAAGCAGGGTGTCCCTTCTTAAGTAAACTGTTTTACAAAAGCCAAAAAAAAAGGAAAATTGCATTGTTCCATATCGTTTTATGTATGTATAAAATTATTCCGCTGTTAATATTGTTAGTTATTTGGAGCTTACGGCCTTACGCGTTCCTCTAATAAATAATTCCATACATCTACAGTACCTACAGAGCGGTTCATTAAGCGTGAACGAAGGACGAGCAAATATTCGTACAATTTGATTTCAAAGAACCTCAGTAAAAGCACGATTGCAAAAGTTAATACTAAAAAACTTTAGAAAGATGTATAATGTCCATGCGCTGTTGATTGTTTAAATGAGACAACTGGCCTTTTTATACATACAGCCAATTAGACATTATTTGTCAAATTAAATACTTTAACATTGTCATGAACACAAAAAAGAAAAAACAAAACGCAAATTCAACAATACCTCCGGCTGATGTGTTTTAAAGTCACCCTGCATAAATTTCTCCACGAAAATCTCCTAAAAAAATACTTCACTTTCGATTTCACAGAACTTTTTGGAGATGAGTGAAAATTTCACTTCACTCGAACAGCGCACTAGCCTTAAAGGTTGATTCAATGTGATAGTTAGTTTATGACCAGGCCTGCCAGATGGTGCGATATATCGCGAAACGTGCGATTTTTATTTTGATTTTGCGACAAGAACTCAGCTTTTGCGATACATGTGTTTTTCGCGCTTTTTGTGCGATTTTTCATTTCAAATATACCTTGAACATTTTTTTGCTTTAAGTTATTAAACAGGATTTATTTATCATAGTCACAGTCGGTAAATACACCTTTTTTAACTTCCAATACCAATACGCCCAAAACTCACTCATTTTGAATCCGACATTTCACAAGCCCATAAGCCCCAAGCGACGTTTTGAAGGAAAAGTGACATTGAGTTAAAAAGTTTTTGTTATTTTTAATCTTGTTTCTACCTACTTTAAGCGTTTTTACATAGTGCGCTTTTTTGCGACACAAAATTTAATTTTTCGCGATTTTTTGCGATTTTTGATGTCCAATGGTGCGACACAACCACTTTTGAATCTGGCAAGCCTGTTTATGACTGCGACTGCCCAGCACTGAACACTGAAGTGCGAAAAATATGATCACGTTAGAGTATGAGCGGGAGCGCGCACATTATATACTCACTCACGCACGATACTCACTGCTGCAGCGTTCCCAGATTGGTGGTTTTTCCAACCAAAATGGTGGGAAGTCAATGCTATGGATGGAAGAATAGGGCGGAAAAATGACGGTGGGATTTATGGGGGGAAACTTTGCCAGACAAGGCAAGGGATATTCGGGATTTTAGTGGAACTTTACCGAATGAAATGAAGTTTCAATGGAAGGGTAAGTATGAAATATGAAGGGAGAGGTTTTGCTCTTTTTTTAAGCTTATTGATGAGATAGAAATGGTCAAAGTTTCATCGATAGTACAGGCGCATCTAAATTAGGCTGTGTTCGCTGGCGCTGGGTATGGCTAAGTAATAGGTAAAATCTTTGCATAAGACTGGTAGAATTCGGCTATCCAATACTAGTAGTTACGTTAATCAACTTGATATCGCTATTTCCACAAACTAGCGAACCTGGTTTATTCCTTCGCTTTGTTTTTGTCGCGCGTAATATTTACCGAGTTTTTTTTTTAATTATTTGTTGGTAGAAAAATTATGGGTTTTTTTTTCGTCCCTGTAGGATTTTGGCGGGATGTTTTTTTTTTTAATTTAGTGGGATTTTTAAAATCTCATCTGGTATCGTGCTGCATGACTACGAAAACGAATACATAATCTCAAGAAAGAAGAGAGAAGAGAAAACTCCACTGGTGAGCTGTTGACTGCAATGACCTACGCATATCTGTGAAAAATGTAAATCTGAAATAATTACATTTTTGCTCATTACTTTCGTTATACGAATCACAGAATAATTATTAAAACATTAAACATAAAACCGGGAAATGTACTAATCGAAGAATAGAGTCATATTTAAATTTGTTCAGCCATTTCGTAGTAATTTGTGCTGTAAAGCATAAAAAAAAATTTTTTTTTATTATTTAAAAAATCATGTGTAACACCGCTACTCACGACAAATTGATTGATGGGTATATAATTATTGAGGTATCGCTACGTACCTACTCCCTATCAGCGGACAAACAGGAAAATGTGTTCTTTTTTGTAGATGTAGAGAAAAATTATTATGTAAACAAATTTAATCTATTTTTTAATTCCCAGTCCCTCCCTACGCACCCCACCCCACTCAAATGCGCTCTACGCGCAAGGAAATGCCACCCTTCGCTGACAAGACCGGCTTCGGGATATCTATAACCAGTGGGTTTGGCGTCTTATCGCTGCAGTAAAACTTGTACTTCCTCAACAGCACCGCAAGTCCAATGTACGCCTGCATCTTTCCGAACCGCAGGCCAATGCAGCTTCTCGGACCGTCTCCGAACGGCAACCATGTGGCAGGGTGGCGCTTTTGTGTCTCTTCCGGGCTGAAACGCTCAGGAATGAACTTCTCCGGATCGGGATAGATTTCCGGGTCGCGATGAATCGCATCTGCTGGAATCATTACGCTTGTGCCCTTTGGAATGACGTACCTCGGATCGGAGGTTGGGTAGTCATTCAGCGCTATACGGTCAAGGTTAGTTACGACAGTGTACTTCCGAAGAGTTTCTGCAAATATGAAAGAAAATGTTTCACAAAGTTCGATAACACAGAAAGAGTCACTTACCCTTTATAACCATTTCCATGTAAGTCATACTAGTGACACATTCATACGTAAACTTGTCGTCATGTTTTGCCAATAGCTCATTAATCTCAGCCCTCAACTTGTCCTGAACGTCTTGGTTCAGTGCCAATTCGAAGAGCGCGAACCCCATGGTAGTGGATGAAGTCTCAAAGCCTGCCATAAAGAAAATAAAAGCCTCGGCTGCCACCTCGTTCAAGGTCAAGCCATTGGCCGAGTTCTTCATTTCAATCAGCATGTTCATGAAGTCGTTTCGCTTGACGTTGTTCTTCTCGCGGAATTGGACAGTTTCACGCACCACCCGCATATAGAACTGGTGTACATCTTCGTGGATCTGGCGCATTCTTAATGCCCGAGCTAGCCTCGGAAAAGTGAAAATGAATGCATCGACGAGCTTGCTATGGCGGTTCTGCGTAACGGCTTTTTCGCCTATTATACGAAATTCTGCATTCGGGTCCTTAAGACTGTTACAGTCCAGCCCGAAGGCACACGTTCCAATTACGTCGGTTGTGAAGCGCGCCATAACATCCTTTACCTCAACGATTTCGTCCTTCTGGATAATTTCGTCAAATGTCTCCAGCAATTGATCAGCGACTGACATCACCGTGGGAAACATGAACTTCATTTTGCCCGATGTAAATGTCGGCGTCATCTTGGTACGAAGATTTTTCCATTTTGCACCATCCAAGGCGACTAGATGCGCACTCAACGGGTCGTCCTTTTCATTGAAGAATATCCCACGATCGGGAAAGTTGTTGAAATCCTTTATGAGAACGTTTTTGACCAGATCCAAGTCGAGGATCATCACCGACGGGCGCAGAAAGAAGAAAAAGCCTACAAACGGACCGGTTCCCTTGAATGTGTCGTAGTACTCTTTCATAATAGTCCGCCAGTGGCGAGTCTTGCAAAATCCTTGCATATTGCCAGCCAAAATATGGGGCTCGCCATATGGAATGCCCCGCCGCTTCCAATATGATACATGGCGTTTCACAAAGTACACTAGCACGGACGCTAGCGCTATGATAAGATAGAGAAATGTCAGACAGGCCGTCATATTGCGATGAGAACACAAACCTTCCGCGTCGGTAATTTACACTCAACTGGTTAACTGCAAGTTTGTAGAATAGGTTGACCGCTGAACGCTTTTATATAGAAAATAGTTGGCGTTCCTTCGGCGATACATTTACTCATCGGTTAATAGAATTATGAAAGTCACGCTCGTTTATCCTCTCTGTTTATAAATAGTTAAGTTGCGCAAGTGGTTAGAAATGCTATAGTATATGCTGATAGCGACAATAGTGCCACAAAATTGTGATGAAGCGATACCCGTTGACAGTCAGTTGACTTGGTGTGGTGCACCGCCCACAGAACAGTCTCTAACAATTGCTATTGTGGTTGGAGCAGTTCCAATTGGCTTGAAACGTTTGGCTTGCATGTAAATCGTAAAAGGAGTTGTGTGATGCAAATCGTAAGCTACAATTATATGAAAAGAGCTATTTTCAATAAAGCAGACTGTTTTATTTTAATAATCGTATCCAAAAATCAGATAACAGAAACGAACGAGTGTTTTTTGCGCCATTTAATATATTTCTAAATCCAGATACTATTGGTTTGTGACTGTGTGTGACCGATAACGCCAACCGCACTGCCAGGTGGACTACCTTTTCAAACAACATCTGATACGCAGAAATAGCGGCGATAGCGCCGCAAATTAGGTTCACACAAACTCAAATGTGTTTCGATTGATAAACGCAAAGCATTTATGCGAATATTTCAGATATCTATCTGGCTTCGCCAGGCAAAAGCAGAAAACTTTTTCCAATAACTTAAATAAAATTCATACATTTATTGTTAACAACATTCCTGATTATTTTTTTACCATCGCTTGTATAAACAAATAGTGCAGAAGGTTTTTCGACTCGCGAGCATGCAACGTAGAGTTGAAAACTGGATTTTCCAAATTTATGCCGACATTTTTCAAAAAAAGTCAACTAAATTGTTTGAAATTACGGGCGACAGAGGGAAACACACACTTTTTGCCTCTTTGTTTTATTTATTTATAGAGGAAAGATATACTACACTTTGGACTATGAGTTTGCAGAAATTATTGCAAATTGACCATACGAATATTTTTATTATCAACAGGTGTTAATATTAACCAAAATAAATTCTAGTGACCTATCGCTGTGTTATCATCCACTTATCGCAATTTCGAAATATTGTTTTGGATTGCACAGCCGAACGGGAGTACATGCTGTTCACGTGACCAATCTAATCCAATAAAATCTGAGATACGTCAAGTCAGCCAGCAGTCGTCAGCCTTACTGAACTAGATTCTTGAACGTTCACATTTTCCTGACCAGGTGATCAGCTACTCCTCCGTCAACGTCAATTGAAGAATTGACATTGTGAAAATCGAAAGAGAGACAAATTCTGTCACGCAGCCGTCAGACTAAAAATCCGAACGCCCCCGCATTCAAGTTAAATTGACAGGAACATGAATTTTGCTTTGTAGGGCTGTCCTGTCGTTTAGTCATATTTCCTGTCATACAACCTGCGGTTGTGATATTCTTAGACTGATAAAAATTTGTTATCGAAGTTTTGAACTTCTAATCTTTAGTGGTGTAAAAATGTGTACTCATACTTGCACTTGGCAAGTGAAATATTTCCGAATAAGCCAATTAGATTATCTATTTATTTTTATTATTATTTTTTTTACTCGTATCAACATCTGGCTAAAAGACACAACTGAACGTCGCGTCACAGGCATTGGTTTCATAATATTAAATAAAAAAAAAATGTTATCATTATCACACTAGGAGCAAGAGAAGTCGCGTTGAGTAGCAAACATTATTTTCAATAACAACAACCTAACTCAACACTAAGTACACGAGAACGAAATGTCACAAAAGGTGAACATTCGAATTATAATTTAAAACTGACATACAAACAATTTATTTTAATTAAATACATTCTTATAGGACGTCAACAACAGCACAACAAGTTATTTTGATCGACTGGATGGAGAAATCAAATTAATAAACAAACCTTTCATCGAGCAGCGTAAAAGGATCCGAACAATCTCGAAAATTGTTTTCGGATTTTTTTTAATCCACATCCTTACCATTACTATAATAATTAATAATTAATAATCACAGCCACTATTTAAATACCACAGCATTCGCTGTATTCCTTTCACACGAAACGAAAATTTCTTTCGTTTTTGGAGCCAAAGAAAACGAAACCGTCAATGAAATAGCTTTCGCTTTCGCTTTCAGTGCTCTCACGCAAATGAAATTACCTTTCGTTTTCTAAGTTACATAAAGCAAAACGTTCGCTTAAACGAAAACGAATGAACGTTTCCATCTTACAGAATCCCATTCGAGGTACATTTTCATTGAGCAGGGAAATCCCTGTATTAGTGTAGGAATGACTTGCAAATGTGTGATTTTTTTTCTTCGTTTTCCACTGGCGGTGGGTTTAAAAACTCGGTGATGAATTGCTGTCTATATGCTCTACATCCGGGCCATCTCCACCCTGTTAATTTGAGCTGTATTTCAATATTCAATATTCATCCTTGTATCTACCTTCTTCCTTTTTTAAAAGAAAAAGTCCTGCTTCATATATCTACTGGTTAATAGTTCTTAGACTGCAAATATAAGATCTTATTAAAGTTTTTCTAAAACGCCAATAAACTCCCATCCAAAGATGTACCTACTGACTCTTTGGCCACAAGTGCCAACTCTAACGATCCCATTAAGAGTAAGACCCCAAGACCATCTTTACTTTTGGGTATAAAACTGTATTTTATCCTCAAAAGTAATTTTCTTTATGCATTTACTGTTTAAATTCTCATTGCAATACAAGTTGCTTATCATCATGCTTTGCGAAAACTTTTCCACACCAATTATCGCATACCTATCCTACTTGTGAGGGAAAACTTTCCCCAAAACTACTACCACTACCACACAACTTTTGCCATTCCTATTGATTACTTGTCCCTCCTGGGTAATCGAATCCTATATGCTGATACAATTCCTGTCAACGAAACGAAACCGACCGAGATGCACGAGGAACTTGGTCTGAAGAATGTAAACACAAAGATTAGAAGCAAATTCTACTCAGAGGAATTAAGCAATCTTCCCCGGATGCTTGAGTAAATCCCTCTTTCTGTCGTATTCAATACGACAGTCGGTTTCAGCTTCAGCTTATGTGCAAATTTCACTTTAGGTGCACTCTTCGCTCAATCGACTAAACTTAAGCCGAACCAAAGGAAAAGAAAAACACTAAGGTATCTAGGTACTTGAGAAGTTGTTTGGTTAAATGAATTCGCAATCCTGAATAAACAAATGTTATACACCGAGCGAGATATTGTACAGCAGTCCTGGTGCCATGATGGGCTGGATTGCTGCAGCAAGAATCTTGAAATGGGAGCCCTTTTTGTGTCTTCGCCGTCGTCGTTCGCCCTCTGTTCCACCCCTTCACTGTATTAACAAGCAGATGAGTTGTTTCGTTGATGGTTAGCATTTAAGAGTAAGTTGAAATGTTTCCTCCGCTCTAGGACTTCCATTTGGGACAAGTACACGAATTTATTTATTTACATTCCCCCCAAGGCACTTTGCAGACAGGTATATTCAATGTGTGAGCCATACGCATCTTTCGAGTGACCCCGAAAAGTATCAAACTCTTTGACGATGCAAGAACGGTCTCTGGCTGTGTCGAGTTGACTAATTTGCAAATCAGATGCATCACAATTTTATTTACAGTAACGACTCAAAGGCAATCCACAGACTGACAGACCGACACCTCGCCGGTTTTGAAAGAAGAGTTCGGAGACTTAAATTTGTTCAAAAACAAAGACAATACCTTTCTGTAGTTTGAAGACAGTCCAAGACCACGTTCTTTGTGTTTAAATAGTTCCTCCTATAGGTGTCAGACTCCACATCTCCACCGCAGTAAATCAACATGCAAGTCCTCAAAAATTACCAGGTATACCTTACCTACAACCGGAAAGGAGTTATCGCTTCCTGCAAATTGCCACACTAATCGTATGTGACAGTATCCAATACCACTGTGTCCCGTGAGGCACACCCTTTTTTCAACTACCTCCAACTTTTGGCTGAATGCCTAAAACTGAGCAGATCCTTTTTTAAATTTTAAATTTCCCTAAACTACTGGTAGACAAAAATTTGAGAGCATCCAACTCGGGGAGACCACCGAAATCAAATTAGTTCCAAGCGCTAACAGCACATACGTGCGAAGTAATATTACAGGCGAAAAAAAAATCCTTCCTGCAGCGTCCTGATGGTATCTAAGAACTACAAAGACGTTGAGATAGACACTTTAAGATGCATGCAATGAGCTAGGAAGCGAAACTGACGTGCACCAGACTTTACGTTCATATCCGGCAAAGGATTTCAATAAAACGAGGGGAAGGTGAATATGCGGGTGGTGGGGCGGGGTTGTACAAGTAAAGTATACGTGCGGCTATAGGTTTGCGGTAGATGAGACTTGAGAGCCTGAGTCACGATAAGTCCGTAATACAGTGTGGGAAGTGATGCAAAAATGTTGCTACGTATGTAGGTGCCAAGCAGTCAAGGGAAATGAAAAAGAGCGCACGAATTCGTTTTACCTGACTCGCACTTTTGGACAGTATGTGGTGCAAGAGTGTATGCTGTGCAGTGTTAGATGGTCCTTTTTTGGCCATTAAATCTCCCTAGATTCAGTTAAAAGACGATGGAAATTCACTAATGAAATATAGGATCTTTATTAATAAATAATTTTTATTTAAAATGAAAAAAAGAAAATGTTGGTTAGAGACGAAATTCTAGAAATGCTTGGCGAATGGAATGACAGGTTGAGTAGTTGAAGGTCAAAATGCGAATGAGTAGATACATATGAGAATATATATATAAAATAGTAGGTAGGTGCGTGTGTGACATATCACCGAAATTTGTTATTCCTTTGAAAGGCCTATCGATGCCATATCGACCTATAGACGGCCAGCCCAAATTCAACACCAAACAGTGACTTTTCGGGGATGCATTTAATGCTCTTGGATCTCATGTGGATTGATATCATCCCAAATTTGACATCATAGGGCGATTATGACTAGAGTAAAATTGGCCCGAACAGAAAACCCATTTTGATAAAACAATTTTATGATTTGCACGTGTTGTTGAACGCTATGCCCGTCCATGGTGATTTGAATAAATTCAACAATTTGACAACTATCAACTGTAAAAGTTCGGTAGTCCCTATTGAAAGAGCCTGTATTTGAAGGCAGACCTCGAGGATAGAATCAACTGACTTGTCCTGTCTGGGGAAGACAAAACTAATTTCTCGTACAGACATGCAGGTTGTCGTATTATTATAGGATGTTTGAAAGAAGGGTTAAGGTGCGGAACTGAATATAGCTATTAAGTATTTTACGGAGCTGCACTTAGCAAACACTTCGCACCCGTATATTAATGTTGGTTTGACTAGCGTTTTGGCCAGCATGAGACATATTTTTAAAGGGGTGAAAGCTTTAGTTACCCATAAAGTTCGAAGAGTTTACGATTAAAGGCCATACCAAGATTTTTGGCCGTTTCAACATATCCAATAGGAGAATTACCTAAAATTATGGAGGGAAAGTACGATAAGTCCAATGATAAGTCCAATGAACAGACACTTTGATTTCACAGGGTTTTACAGGAGACCATTCGTTCCAGACCGGCGTGCAATGTTTTCAGGATCGTCAGTAATACAGACAGCACCGTGCTCAATAAGGCCGAGGTCAGAACTCAAGTACATCTGAACCTTACAATGCTTGTTGATTGATGGCAGATCATTGTATACCGAGAATAACAGTGGACCCAAAATGTAACCCTGTGTGACACCATTTAGGGTCGAAATAACATCCGATTAAAATCATCAACTTGAACAAATTGAAAGGTAGGAAGCAAGTAATTTGACTGCACCTTGTAAAAAATGAAGTAGCTGACGGAGTTTATCACATAATTTTTTATGAACCACAGTGTCAAACGCCTTTGAAAAATCTAGTAATACCAAAAATAAAAAGGTGACCTTATCTTCGTCCAGGCTTCGTCGTTAATCTTCGACGAAGTTCACTGGGGAGGTTATACAACTATGACCCTTTCTAAAGCCCGATTGTTGTGTTGTCATCAAATCATTGGTATCGATAAAAAGGCTCATTTGGATTTGTAAAACTCTCTCAAACGCTTACGATAAAAAGGGTAATATTCAGATAGGTCTAAATTCATTGCGGTTTGCGTTTTTAGGTATATTTTCCACTGTGATGGATATATGCCTGATGTTGAAATAGAATTGAAAATATGAATATTTATAATGGGGTGAGGGGTTGCAAGATTCGGGATTTATATCTTCGATCCCGGCTGCAGAGGACTTAAAAGACAACAGACTATCAACAACTTCAGCACAATTAACATTTCGAAAACCGCCAAAAATCGACTTTAAATGAATGATTTACCATGTTTTTAGAAACCTTGTTTAATCGCTGACATCCATTTCGTTCATCAACGAGTACGATAAAATTTGCCGCACTATTGATATACCTTCCTCCAAAATATTGTAATACCATTCCCTCGTAATCTTTGCCTTATTGGAGCTGCAAGGGTGTTTGCTTCCGCTCCCACAGTTACTATTAATTTGTCCGTTTTACTACAAACAGAAGTAGGTGCCCAAAGACCATACCGCGTCCACATCCTGTCATATCCAATATGTTTTATGCGTGCTCTGCATGACTAAGCACATGGGGAGGCTTCGCCATCCGTCAATGTAGCGAAATCTTTCGTGTAATTTGAATTTCCCCAGCATTCCTCTTCTTAGACAGCCAGCACGTGCTACGGAGTTTTCCTCATTAATAAATCTACGAAGAAAAGTTGTTGATGAAAGAAGAATTTATTAGTAAATTGGACAACAAGGGATGGGGGGAATAAAGAAATTCATCCCACCCCAAGGACAATACAGGTAACCAGTAACCATTCATCCCATATCCATTACCCATCTGACAAGAGCGAAATGTCTCCCAAAGTGAAACCCTTCTTGTCACACACACTTCCAAAAGGGGGAAAAAAACTCCTATTCTCATACATTTGACTGGCATGCATTATTGATGCTATTTGGGTAACTTATGCTTTGATCGACTAGAGCCGCACCGTTACGAAGCCATTTCGCGAACCGCACACCCGCACACCTTCGTCACTCGTGTCGTTTATTTTCATTTCGCCTGTCAGCTCTAGGTCGACAATTTGAATTTCCTTGCAGGCATTAAAATTTAAGGAACCCAAAGCGCCGCTACTACTCCCATTTGCAAAGATAGTCTTATGTAAATTGCACGAGCCAAGCAAATTGATATTGATGTACTCAGCGCGCCTTAGTCAGCGTTTTTATCGGGCGAGCGTCACTCACCAGTTTCCTTAAAATATTGTGTCCCCCTACCCATCACTTTGACAGAAGAAAAAGTCAATCTAATAGGAAAATAGCAACAAAAAAAACGAACAGAATCGGAAACAGAACAGATACGATTTGAAATCCAGCATCCGCAGGTGGATCTGTGAACAGGCGGCACCCCACCCAAAGCAGTGACCTGTTCATTTGTTAGCAAAGGTGTTATTTGCTATCCATCAGTTTCAGTTTGCTCGCAGAACGACGAACGAGTGGCTGTGGGCTGTACAGAGCGGCACAGGAGATGTTCCTCATTAATCTTTGTCACCGGACTATAGATGTAGCTGGAAGGGACACTCACACAGGGTGTGAACTGGAATGGAAAAGCACTTCAAATTTGTTATACTATATAGTGCGCGGCGAAAACACTATACTACATTCTGTCGGTGATGATGGATAACACTATTTCATAATAACACTGGCCGCCAGTGCGGCAATGCCCTTTGTTAGAGGGACGAGAAATGAGAAATTACTTTATGCTTCGCGCAAATGGAACGCGAGATTACAGAATGGAAAATGGAGGCGCTCAAGAACATTGTGCTAGGTGTTATTTTTTTTTTGTTTGTTTGTTCTCCTTACAGCACATTTAGCTATTTGTTGTTGTATGATGGTGCAATGTGTTTTTAAGTTTGTTCTATTGTGCTCTCTGGAGGGTGGGTGTTTCTGTTTATGAGCACCATTAGAGATATCTTTTGATTATTTGGGAAATTTCATTTTCAAGGGGGGTGGTCCCTTTTTTGAGGAAGTTTGTTAAAGTCTTTCAAAGGGATGGCAAAAATGTTATCATGACCCAAAAGCAATGGTCTTATGTATCTGTTTCTGGTGTATCTATGGGGGAGAAAGTGAAAGTTGTTTGCCATTTTGATTGTTTCTTCGAGGCACTGACTGTCGGCAGGATGCTTTTCGTAGTTTTAAATGGTATTATGTAGGCTTTGGCACGTGCAACGCAATAGAAGGTTAAGTGGTTGGGATTATCTTTTTAAATTTTCCATTTTATTTTTTATGTGTCAGTATCAATAAACAGTAATGTGCCTTGCGCAAACAAAAAGTATAGAAAAGAGGGGATAATAAATGTGTTGTAAAAATAAGTCAATTCGTAAGTATTAGCTGACAGGAAAAACCTATCGAAATAATTATGAAAATTGCTTTCAATTAGGACGGAAAAGCATAAGAAAAACGCGACAATGACACTCAAGACACAATAGTTATCATAACCACGTCAAAAGCGCCACAAATTTTGCAACAGCAAAAAAGACGGATGAAAAAACTACACAAAGAGCGCGTCGAAAACAGAAGAAAATATAAGTCAATAATTTTTTAAAAGTTTGACACTAAAAGCGTGAAAATATTTATTGAATTGCGGCGGCAAAATAAAGTTGTTAACTTTTGTAAGCGAGACAATAGGTCTATTAATGTACTTTTAAATCTTACGATTTTTTTATGAATTGTTACGCAATTTACTCAATACTGTCGTTCCTTAACTCGAAAAATTCGTAAAGAGAGCGACTTCGAGAGAGCAGAATATTTCCCCTCTTACTAGTTTTCACTCAACAAATTTCTTTGCGTAAAAATTTAAATAACTGACTGACAGTTGAAAAGCCTGAAAACTGACAGCTGATTTGAATTTGTTGTTCTATTTGGCATTTGGCATTTATGCACTATCTGTCATTTTCACAGGTTACGCCAAAAAGCGTTCCTTAACTTTTGCGTAAGTTTCCCTGTCATTTTGACAGCCTTTTCCATTTTTACTACAAAAGTAAAGAAACAGTCCAATGATACGGCGCAATAAAACACGTTTAAAGCACGTCACAAATGTATGGCAACATATACCCTGGCGAAAGGGTGAAAAATCGCGAAGAAAACGCGCAATAAAAATAATGGCAGGTACCTTTAAAAGATTGCCACACAAACAAAAATATGTATAACGCGTAACAAAAATTAAACGAAAGGATTAGAAATATACGTCGGCGCAGTGGCTTAGTGGTAGTGTGTTGGGATACTAAGCGAGGGGTTCCAGGTTCTAATCCCGAAAGGGCCAAATTACATCTTAAGGTTTTTTTCCACTGCGCCACCTCTCACGAACGTCTCACAAACATCCGAGAGTAAAACTGTCATGAAAGAGCTTCTCAATTAGCCGTTTGGACTCGGCGTAAAATTGTAGATCCCTTCCATTCGTCCCAAAAATTTAAAAGTCACACAAAACGAATGGTTGTGAGAACCTAGGCCTTGGGTCCCATAGACCTGTCGTGCCAAAATATATATTTATTTATTTATTTATTATTATAAATATACCTACTTGCATTAAATATACATATATACCCCTACCTACATTAAATCCAGACAAAGGTTTGTAAAAAATATGTGAAAAAGAACGTGGAAAAAGACAAAAATCTAGGCAGTGGTTAAGGAACATTTCCGAAACCGTTCAAAAGTTTCTTGAGTAACACGTAAGAATACGTTCAAAAACCCAGTAACAAAACATTATTATATCAAAATGAATGAAAAAATGGACATGGACAAAAAATGTGTTAAAAATACAACATAATGTACGCTTAAACATGGACACAAAATTCAAAAGAGGCACCACTGTAAAGGGTGTTCAGTCTCAATGTAAAAAGCTCCTCGTAAAAAAAACGAAGCCAGACACATAAAAACTTCAATAAAAAGCAAAATGCTATCGCTTTCTTGTTTAAATCAACAAATCTAAGAAAAACGTGAAGAACAAAATGGTACAAAATATTAAAAAAAAAAAATAATTAAAACAACCCCACAAATTATGCGTGAAAAAGAAACAAAGAGGTTTGCCAAGAAATCGACAAAAACACATAAAAACTACAAAGTAACGTATGAAAATCATGTCAAAATAATATGACACAAGCACCTTTTCAAAATCGCCGCAAAGAAACTCTGGAAAATAAAGTGAACTGCGACAGTGAAGTGGCAACATTTTACATAAAAGATCATTTAAACAAAAAGTTAGACTTATGTCATTTTCGATGAGAAGTTTCAGATTTCCTATTGTGATTTCAGATTTATGATGCCCAATCCAATCGAATTTTGTGCGCTGAAAAACGAATGAAGAAACGGATGATTGTATGGTGACTAAAATCAGAAGAAACTCCAAAAAGTTAAAAGAAGGTTCAAAAATTGATCCAAAAAACCTGTGAAAAAGTGACATAAATGCGCGAAAAAGCCTGAAAATAATGCCTCAAAAAAGTGTAGAAATAAAAATGCTGCAACAAAAATGCATAACCTGTTGTTTTTCTCCTTCAATAGTTGTTGTCCAAACACAAAGTTTTTTCACTAACGCTTTTCATTTCTTAACGAGTGACAATAGAAAGGTGTTTATGGCCACTTAAAAAATTGTTTGGTACCTATATTAAATTTCGAAACAGACATAATATCAAATCAAATTGGTCTTTTTCTAACTGATGGCGAATTTTATTCATTCTTTTAATACATTTGCGGAGTCGAAACCTCCCTCGCCAATGTCTGACAAGCTACAGGGACAGGCCAACATTTTACACATAATACAAACAAACAGTGAAATGCCTAAAATATAAATAATTTACTGAGAATGGTGTACAATGTTGGGCCAGATGACCCAAGAACCTATGTCCCACTTGCATTGTAGATCAACTGTATTTTCTTTCATGAGTCTCGACGGACAACTTTAATATTTCAATTCAACGCCCGTATTTAAATGCGACATACGAGATATTTCCCGAGGATGGTTTAACAAATACAAGAGCACGGCAACGACTTCATCGGATAAGATGAAAATGCGCTCCCAAACTGAAACTGGTCCCCCAGAAACCCTTACAGTTGAACCATATACCTACCCCCGAAGCACAATTTACATTTCGCAAATGAGCAAATCGATAAGCAAATCCCCGTCACGTTTCAGCTCTAGCTTGGACTATCGGCAAGAAATCAAACCGGCCACATTTCAGCACACACAATGTACCCCTCTTTCTCCCCCACCGCCACTTGACTACAGCCCAAAGCCCCACAAGTAATTGTTACCGATTCAGTCGAAAAAAGGACAATCCCAAGGGGAGAAAAAAAAAACGGAATTGAAAGCCGGGGGAAGAAAAGGAAAGGCCAAAGTCAACCTCCCACAAATTGCCAACAGTTTCTCTTATCCATGCGATTGCCTTCCTTTCGTCTTCCGTCGATGCTGCTGCTGTCAATCCAGAGCTCAATAGTCCAACTAACGATTGTCATCAGTATAATGTCGAATCCGAAATAATTTATTTATGCAGTCCTCACCTCGCACTCTTGCTTGAGTTTTATAAATCGTCCTCGATTTCATCCACTTTCTTGTTTAGTAGATATGTATGTATTCCTTTTTTCTTTTTTCTGAGGAGCTGAAGAAATCCGCTCTCTTATGCCAGTAAATGGTATCTGTATCTAACCGGAATGAATCTGTGTGAATTTTGTATCCAACGCCACCACCTACCTCACAATGGGCATTTTTAATGAAATTTCCCAGCCCGTTGCCGTCCGATTTGAGCAATACATTTTGCTGGCTGGTGTTATCCTTGCAGACGGGCGGCCGCTGAACTTGAGTGCATTTTAAATATGGTTCGTCTGTGGGACTGGGATTTGGTGGGGAAGCGAAAATTAATCGAAAGGATACGGGAGAAATTAAATTGCAGGTTTCGTTTTAAAGACCCTCGTCAAACACAGGGCTTCGTAACGAGGGTGGAGACTGACGACTACATACATTCGGATGGAAAACAATTAATGACCAACGGAATGAGGTATGAATTTTAACCCTCGATGGATGGATGGCTGGGCTGCGAAATCGGAAGAATTCGCCTTGATGTTGGTATATATCGAAAAGGGATATTCGGCGATGGGTTGCTCGCTAAGTGAAGGGTCATTTAATATGTGTTTATTTAAATATATGGGAACCTATTGAAATGGGTAAAACTGTTCCCTAATGTGATAGTCAAAGTTGTATCAACTTTTTGTAATCAGGGAATGAGTCTGAACATTAGGTTGGGATAAAAAGGTCATCAACCAAATAACCAATCAGTTATGAATAATGAAGACTGACGAACTTTGCTTCAAGAAGCTTAAAACGAACGCTGGAAAGTGATTTTTTTGCAGAGTCACCTCGTATTTTATCAATCATCTGCAAGATCTTGTGGGACTCTACAGACCGTTCTGGTCTGTCCTTTTTGGCCGTCGTTTTACAGGGCATCCCTCCTTTTAATTCGATGGGCGTGAAACCCTAAGGTAAGTATTGAGTACCCGAAATGTCCTCTTCTTAATTCATTGGGGACTACCTGTATGAGTAGTGGCTAGTTCGAGGCAGTAAATTCAGATCAATGAAATGGAAATAATAGATTGACAGCTTAATTCCACGCTTCGACCGAAAACAATATCTTTCCCTTACCAGTTATCACATACCTTCGAGAATGTTGAAAGTTGAATTAATCACTTGCAAGCTTATCGCTAGGACAATGAACTTTAAAGCATTTTTGTTCCTCGTAAGATACTGTGGCGTAATTCAAAAGTAAAAGGCCTTGATAACCGCAAACATCTCTCAGTTAGTTCATTTGCAGCTTCGGCAAAACACGGTTCGGTTAAAATGTCTGCGGCCGCGGTTCTAGCCTACATTATATTAGCGCTGGCATCAGTACTGGTGTACTTTATAAGGCGACATCTTTTATACTGGAAACGCCGTGGCATTCCACACAATAAGCCCGATATTATCGTCGGCAATATGAAGGGTTTCCGGAAGAACAGAAGTTTCCAGACCATCCTGCATGAGTTCTACACGCAGTTCAAGGGCAGCGGACCATTTGCAGGATTCTTTTTCTCGTTCAAGCCCTGCGCGGTAGTGCTCGACTTGGATTTGATAAAAAATGTTCTCATCAAGGACTTCAACAATTTTACTGGTCGCGGATTTTTTTGCAACGAAGTTGACGATCCCCTGACCGGTAATCTAGTCGCATTGGATGGACCGAAATGGAGGAGCATTCGCAATAAGGTGACGCCAACTTTTACCTCGGGCAAGATGAAGTTAATGTTCCCCACGGTCACTTCAGTGGGACAGGAGTTAGTGAATAAATTTGACGAGCTCATCCAGAAGAGCCCAATAATCGAGGTGAAGGATATGTTGGCCCGTTTTACTGTCGACGTTATCGGAAGGTGCGCCTTTGGCATAGACTGCAACAGTATCAGAGATCCGCAGGCAGAATTTCGTGAGTTCGGCAAGAGGGCACACACAGACATTCGTCACAGTAAGTTCGTAGACAGACTCATCTTTACGTTTCCGCAACTGGCGCGGAAACTGAGAATGCGACAAATTCATGAGGACATTCATCAATTCTACATGAGGGTGGTGCGGGAGACTGTGGAGTACCGCGAGAAGAACAATGTCAAGCTGAACGACTTTATGAACTTAATGATTGAGACGAAGAACTCTGCCGATGGCATGACCATTGAAGAGGTGGCAGCGCAGGCTTATATATTCTTTGTGGCTGGCTTTGAAACCTCCTCTTCCACTATGGGCTTTGCGCTGTTCGAGTTGGCCTTGAATCAAGACATCCAGGACAAGCTGAGAGCTGAAATAAGTGAAAAGATTAACAAACATGGCGGAGAGTTCACTTACGAGTGCATGTCTGAACTGGACTACATGGAAAAGGTGGTTAAGGGTGAGCTTTCGGCTTTCTCTCATATTTGTTGTAACTCTAATATTTGTTTATAGAAACTCTTCGCAAGTACTCCATCGTGGGAAATCTTTTCCGTAAAACACTTGTTGATTACCCAACCTCCGATTCGAGGTACACAATCCCGGCCGGAGCATTGGTCGTGATTCCAGTTGATGCCATTCATCGAGATCCAGAGATTTATCCTGATCCGGAGAAGTTTGACCCTGAACGGTTTAGTCCGGAAGAGATACAAAAGCGCCACCCCATGACGTGGTTGCCCTTTGGCGAGGGACCAAGGAACTGTGTGGGTCTGCGCTTTGGAAAGATGCAGACATATGTTGGGCTCGCAATGCTTCTGAAGAGCTTCAAGTTCTGCTATTGTGACAAGACCCCGAACCCATTGGAAATGGACACTAGCAGTTTCTTGTTGTCATCTAAGGGTGGCCATTATTTGCGAGTGGAGCGAATCTAAGTTGATAGCTAGCTAGCTACAAATAAAAGTAGAAACAGAAAATATTAAAGCACCAATAATTTTCAGTTATTTTGTTTGCGACTTTCTGGCGAAGGAAGTTTCCAAAGGTTTATTGGAAAGATGCGTCGCCGTCGCTTTTAAATTTTTTTCAAATACTAACTGTTATGGAAACTAAAATTCGTCCGAGTTGGATAAAACTTGTTATGACAGACGAAAAATTCAATATTCCTGGCATTTTTAACTTGTCTACTTTTTGGATTGCGTATTTTCGTTTTCACTATTTCACATCAAACAGCATAGAGACGATTTGAAATCACAAGAGTTTGAAATTTCCAGAAATTTGAAATCCAAATCGATTATAGTGAAATGTAATACACAAATATTTATTTTCGATCAATTTCGACTTTATTTCGACAGTGGGCTCGGCTTTTCAACAATAGTTAATCGGGACGTTCGGTAACCTAGTTTAGTAGGTCTGACAGCTGACTGACTAGATGTGTTTGTGTTTTTATTGGCCTAGATTGGTCACGTGAAGCTTTTGAAGTTACCGTTTATGGAGGGGTCAAATCTAGTCAAGAGAATCCTGCCAGTTGACATTTTAAAGTATCAAAAATAAATCACAAGTTTACAACAACAACTAAACTTACTTAGTTCACTCGTACGTATACCTAGTAAAGACAAATCTAGTTGACATTTTACACAAACTAGGTATCCGAAAGTCCACAATATTGTTACAATTGACGTCTTGTATTCTATTCCCGTCGCGTCGTGATCGTGACCGCACTATAGCACTGGGCACATTCAAAAACTTAGTTATCATAAGTCGACTAGATTGGTCTGGAATAGATGTAACCTGAACGCAAAAACTAGATTGTTCGGGAACGTCACTTTTCCTGCGTCGGCCACATATGCGAACTGTCAGCTTAGTACTCAGTCACGAATTTCTTGACTAGATTCGTCGGCTACCCCTCCATAAACGTCAACTGACACAGCTGCCCATATGACCGCTCTAGGCCAATCAAAACTGAAATACATCAAGTCAGTCATACATCAAGCTATTTGTTCAATACACCTGGCGGAAACCATTGCAATTACATTTTTTTGTAAAAAAGAAGTGCGCTTTTGTCAATTAGTTTTGAAAATAATTTAAATTTATCCAGCCTGATAGTTGTCAGTTTGACAACTAACATTTTTTTCATGTGTGTGCCAACAAAAATAAAACCACTCAGAGAGCGGTTTTATTAAATTTATGGTGAAGTCACGGTGAATATGAAATGGAATGAAAGTGAAATATGGAACCTAGCTGACAGTCTTTCAGGGCTCGAATGGATTTATAAAGACGGATCACAAATTTGGGCATTTAAATTGAAAAAAAATATACAGGAGTTAAAGTACAACTCACGGACTTATATAAATGTATACTATAGAAAATTAATGTTTATGGCAGCGTCAGTTGACGACATGTCATTCTTTATGTAAAAAACTTGCGTTTTAATACATTGCGGTATCAGAGCGCATTTTTGTTTTACTTTTAAAAGTGCTTCGCAATTATTTAACGGTAATACTTGAGGAATTGAGGAGAATGAGAGAAAATAAAGAATTTCACAGTCGCATTGCAAGCACAACAACTTTAGGTATTTTAAATGCGACGCGAGGGCTGTGTGATGTGCGTGCGAGTGAGATCAAATAATTCCGAGTCGTTTCGTTTGTTAGTCAGCAGATGCTTAGCATGGTTGTGTAGTACCTATAATTTTCGTCATAAGATACGATTTATTCTTCTGCTAAATAAATCCAAATTGTTTTTTTAACTACCTAACCTAATTAAACCTAAGAGCCTTACTAGTGAAGCAACGAGTAATATATCTGTGGCAATAAGTTAAAGTAGCTTATGTCGATTTTTGTCACTTTTCAGTATAAGCAAAACAAGTTTGGTTTACCCTTTTTTATACATGTTTTATTTTAATAAAAATAACAAAAAATAATAAATGTAACGGTTTTTAACCGACGTAGAATAACGAGACCCAGACTAAAAGAAAGCATAAAAACAGGAGAACATAGTGAACCAAAGAGCTCCATTTTCGCTTATTACGACATAAGCTACTCTAACTTATTACCACAGATATAGTTTACCGTAAATTCAGCAATTACTGTACCGAAATTTAGCCTACAAACAACGAATAATCGGATATTGGAGCCCCATTGATTTTATTTTTATTTACAGAACTTAAACTCGCGCTACTCGCAAATAAGTACCATCCTTAGAAGATAAAACAAATGAGTTAATATCTATTTCTAAGGGGTTCGGCGTCTTGTCACAATAGTAGAACTTGTATCTCTTCAGAAGCATTGCGAGTCCAACAAAGGTCTGCATCTTTCCGAAACGCAGCCCCACGCAGTTCCTTGGTCCCTCGCCAAAGGGCAACCACGTCATGGGGTGGCGCTTTTGTGTCTCCTCCGGACTGAACCGTTCAGGGTCAAACTTCTCCGGATCAGGATAAATCTCTGGGTCTCGATGAATGGCATCAACTGGAATCAAGACCATTGTTCCGGCCGGAATTGTGTACCTCGGATCGGAGGTTGGATAATCAACAAGTGATTTGCGGAAAAGATTCCCCACGATGGAGTACTTGCGAAGAGTTTCTATAAACAAATATTAGAGTTACAACAAATATGAGAAAAAGCCGAAAGCTCACCCTTAACCACCTTTTCCATGTAGTCCAGTTCAGACATGCACTCGTAAGTGAACTCTCCGCCATGCTTGTCAATCTTCTCATTTATTTCAGCTCTCAGCTTGTCCTGGATGTCTTGATTCAAGGCCAACTCGAACACCGCAAAACCCATAGTGGTCGAGGATGTTTCAAAGCCGGCTAGAAAGAATATAAAAGCCTGCGCTGCAATCTCCTCAATGGTCATACCATCGGCAGAGTTCTTCGTCTCAATCAGCAAGTTCATTAAGTCGTTCTGCTTGACATTGTTCTTCTCGCGGAATTCCACGGTCTCCCGCACCACCCTCATGTAAAACTGATGAATATCCTCGTGAATTTGTCGCATTCTCAGCTTTCGGGCCAATTGCGGAAAGCTTAAGATAAGTCCGTCGACCAACTTACTGTGGCGAGTATCTATTAATGCCCTCTTGCCGATTTCCCGAAACTCCGCATTCGGGTTGCTGAGGCTGTTGCAGTCTAGGCCAAAAGCGCACCTTCCGATAACGTCCACAGTGTAACGGGCCAACATATCCTTCACCTCGATTATTGGGTTCTTTTGTACGAGCTCGTCAAATTTATTCACTAACTCCTGACCCACTGAAGTAACCGTGGGGAACATGAACTTCATCTTGCCCGAGGTAAAAGTTGGCGACACCTTATTGCGAATACTCTTCCATTTCGCTCCATCTAAGGCGAATAGATGACCGGTCAGGGGATCGTCTTTTTCGTTGCTGAAAAATCCGCGGTCAGCGAAGTTATTGAAATCCTTGATGAGAATGTTTTTGGTCAAATCCAAGTCGAGCACAAACACAGCAGGCTTTAGGAAGAAGAAGAATCCAGCAAATGGCCCGGTGCCCTTGAACTGCGTGTAGAAGTCCTGCAGGATGGTCTGTAAACTTCGGTTCTTTCGGAAACCCTTCATATTGCCGACAATAAAATTGGGCTCACTGTATGGAATGCCACGGCGTTGCCAGTACAAGAGATGTCGCCTGAAATAGTACACCAGCACTGATGCCAGCGCTAAAACAATATAAACTAGTGTCGAGGACATGGCCATAGTAACCGAACCGTCTGCAGCCAAAGTTGGAATAAAACTGAATATCGGATTGAAACACTCGGCTGCTGTGCTGTGCTGTGAATACCTTAAAGAGCTTTTCTTTGCGCGCGTATGCCGTAGATTTCATAGTGCAAAAGTTAACAAGTTTCTATAAATAGGTACCTAGGCAGATAGCGTTGGATTTGTTTGTTTTTTCTTTAAGTTTCATTGAGTTTTTACGCAAGTTAGTTGATCCTACTGAGAAGAGAACCGGGGTTTTATTTTTCGAGTAGATCAGTTGAGTTTTAAGTCTCGTAATTGTCTGGCACTTTTTGTTTTGATTCTAACCGAGAATGGGCAAAATTCTATAAATAACGCAGCTACAGTTGTTATCTACGTAGGTACGTTTGATGGTTGGGTGGTGGTTCGGCGTCGGCTATTTATCGGAACACCGAGGCACGACGCACGGGTGTAATTACTGTTTTGATCAAATCGTTTTATTTATGGTAGATTCTGGTTAGAGTTGCTGTGATAAGATAGTAATTATTAATGACGATGTGGTCAGTGTTGTTGGGTAGGTTAACATGTTAATTGTTTTTACGCCAATGCAAATGAGCAGATTGTTAAAAAAACCGGGTGTGTTAGTGTCAGTGTCAGTGCCTGCGAATAGTTATTAAGAATATGCGTTCCTTTGCTATTAGCCACGAGATGTGAGATCCTATAGATCTCTCATAAGAATTGTTGGTGCTTTGGTTGGTTTAGATTACAGCAAGAAGCTGTAGCTGCCATATTTTAAGTGGTACCTACTCTCATGCTGTCAGCCTAATTTTTGTCCTTAATGCGATTACCGAACTTGCGACTTTTCTCTCAGTAGCATAAACTAACGGCCCTACGGTTGCCAAATAAATTGAATCAGTATTATCGCTATCAGTTACCAAAATGTTTGATAAAATGTGAATTGAATGCAGATTTAAGGTCTATTGTGAATAGTTCTACTGACAAACTTGGTTTTATGGTTGTCAAAATTGTTGATATCTGTCAATTTTTTTCCAGTTATAAATTTATCAATGACAAATAATTTCTTTGGGCTTAATTTTTTTAAAACCCAATTTTAAAAACAAAATGTCTTCTCTGGAATCATTTTTTGGATGTGAGGAAGTAGATGTATTTAGTATTTATTTATTTAGATCTACGACGGAAATACATCAACAGATCGAGAAAGAAAGAAAAATAAATATTTGTACAAAAATAATTAGTAATCATTATAATTCTAACCATATACGAGCTCCTTAAATCTAGGTCTAGGTAAAGCTATATCAAGTTGATCGTATATAAGACTAAATAACCTACAACTATACGTAACAGTCTCATTGGCCCCGTGGAGTGATGAACTTCAAATAACAATAATTGTCTGACTCTAATGCCCAAAACACATGTGCAGAATTTTGCCTGCAGTGGAAATAGAACGCACACGTTTAAATGGGAAAGAACACATGTAAATTCAGCATGCGTTGCAGAACTGCAAGTTGTCTCTATTTCTAAATCCACTGCAAAAAAACAATGCCACCACAACACAGAAAAAAACACAAAATTTTAACGGGTTTGGCATCATTGTGACTGACGTTTATTTCGAATTCAAATGGTTTGCGTACAAAAAACACCGGCTCACTGACGAAATGGAAAAAAAATTAATAGAAGGAAAATTACATGTTTTAAAATAATCGCAAGAAATATTACAAAAAAAAAACATTGGAATCAATAATAAAAAAGGAAGAAATTTCACTGAACACTACAGCTGTAAACAAGAGAAAGACGTTTCGCTATTGTATGACTTATCTTACTGCAATAACGTCAAACAAAAGTTCTGCTCGTGTGTCTTGCTTGCTGTACTGCGTGCTTCACTGTCCAGAAATTCTGCACATGTGTTTTGGGCATACGAACCCTTTGGGGGGCATAAATACAAATAAGGGAAAGTAAGTTACTGCAGTCAATAGAGCAACAGAGTAAATCTCTAAGGGCCATTTGTTGATACGACTCATAGCGAATTAAGTGCCACATAAACTCTTATGTGACAGTTTATGCCCTAGAAAAAGTAGCCCATAAGTATTTAAGTAGAACTTAAATCGTAAAGAGTCGTATGAGCAAACGGCCCTAACGAATCTAACACAATGCATTTTACGGCGATCTTCGAGGGAATCAAAACCCAACAGCATACATACATTTAGAGCGGTAAGAATAGTGAATGTTGTCATTTAGAGAGAAACGACGCAGAGCATATCGTAAAAAGTTTTTTGAAACTTTTTCTATTCTATTAATATTTTTCAAGGTATACGGGTTTCAAACAACAGTACAATATTCCAGACATGGACGAACAATGCTTATATAAATGGCCTTGAGAGTATAAGGATCCTTGAAATCACATGAATTTATTTTCAGAAATCCTAGAGCCGAATTAGCTTTTGACATTTATCTGTTAACATGGGGATCAAAAGTAAGTTTACTATCGAAAACAACACCAAGATCTTTAAATTCCTCTACAACATTAATTGTTTGGTCTCCAAAACAGAGAAAACAATTTATTTAGAGAAAGGTACCCAAGGTATAACAAACAAGTTACAAGCTATAGAAGCTGCAAATAAGCTATTTAGTATAAGCTACTCCAAACCATTTTTTGATAAAGCAATTTGAGCGCTGCATCAGCGGATTTCAGAGTTCATGGACTTGCTCAAAATTTTTCTACTTCAGTTACCAATACTATCGAAGCTCTATTGAAGCTTTTGCCTACAGAAATTACAAATCTGAACCTTACCGAAGTCAAATTGTTACTTGGGCAGTTCCATTTCCAGTTCCCTTCAACCTTGAGAGCCGACAAACAAATTTTGAGACACCCTTTAAAACTTATCAATGGGATCATTGTCATAAACCATGTGAGTTCTACGACTTAGTCATTTATTAAGATTGTTTTTGAGTTTTGATTTGTTTTTCCAAAGATAACTATAAATGTTTATTTTTTAATCATCGATTTGGGCTATCCCAATCTGGAAATCATTTTTATACCGCCAGATGATTGACTATGGTGAAATAGTTTATCTAGGTAAACAGAAGTTTTCCCACCACACGAAAGCTCACCTCTCCAAATTCCAACTGATTATGATTTCATTTGGATTTCGCTTTCAGTTTCGATTGAATTAGTTTCGAAAAACTTCAACCAGCGACGGCTGACTGTGTTAGTTTGACGAATATGGGCGTAACCGCGACTCTGGTGGGCATAGCAATAGCGCTCGTGTCACTGCTAGTGTTCTATACGAAACGTCACCTTTCCCATTGGAAGCGCCGCGGAATACCGCACGATGAACCGAATTTCCCCGAGGGCAGCATGAAGGGCTTCATGAAGACCCGCCACTTTCGAGATCTCATGAAACCCTACTACGACAAGTTCAAGGGCACCGGCCCGTTTGCCGGTTTCTTCTTCTTCCTCACACCAGCAGTGCTCATCACGGACTTGGACCTTGTTAGAGATATTCTCATTAAGGACTTCCACAACTTCACCGATCGCGGTGTGTTCCATAACGAACGAGACGACCCGCTAACTGGAAATTTGTTCGGCTTGGACGGTGTCAAGTGGAAAAATCTGCGCCACAAGCTCTCACCCACCTTTACGTCTGGCAAGATGAAATTCATGTTCCCTACCGTGGTCGCCGTGGGCGAGGAGCTCCAGGCTACTTTAGGCACAATGATGGACACGGATTCGCTGGTGGAGGTGAAGGACATTTTGTCGCGATTCACAGTCGACATCATTGGTACCTGTGCATTTGGCATCGAATGCAACAGTCTAAATGACCCGAATGCCGAATTTCGCACAATGGGCGGGAAGGCATTCACACTTACTCGGCACAACAGGATGATACAGGGATTAATGTTCAGTTTTCCGGAGCTGGCCCGCAAGCTGCGCATGCGGCAAGTGCACGAGGACGTGCATCAGTTCTTCATGCGGGTGGTGCGCGAAACTGTGGAGTATCGAGAGCGGAACTCCATCCAACGGAACGACTTCATGAATCTGCTCATAGAGATGAAGCACGGCGATAACGGCATGAGCATAGAAGAGATTGCAGCGCAGGCTTTCATATTCTTTTTGGCGGGCTTCGAGACCTCATCGATGGCAATGAGTTTCACCCTGTTCGAGTTGGCTCAAAATCAAGAGATTCAGGACAAGCTGCGCGCTGAGATTCACGAGAAGCTCGCCAAGTATGATGGCCAGTTCACCTACGAGTGCATGAATGAGATGTCCTACATGGAAAGGGTCTTCAAAGGTATGTATTCGGCGGTCCTCGTTGAACTTTCATATTCACATTTGAATAACTTTTCATAGAAACTCTGCGGAAATATACGCCGGTCACAGCAATCATGCGCAGATCGCTGAATGACTACCCAACGGCCGATCCAAAGTACACCATTCCGAAGGGGACCTTAATCATGATTCCGGCTGATGCGATTCATCGCGATCCCGAGATCTATCCCGATCCGGAAAAGTTCGATCCTGAACGCTTTAGTGCAGAGGAGACACAGAGTCGCCACCCCACGACATGGCTGCCATTTGGCGATGGGCCGAGGAACTGCATTGGGCTGCGGTTCGGCAAGATGCAGGCGTACATTGGACTCACTATGTTGGTGGGGAAATTTAGGTTCCGCTGCAGCGAAAAAACACCGAGTCCCCTGGAATTGGATCCCACCAATTTCGGGATGGCAGTCAAGGGTGGCATTTTCCTGCGTGTGGAACGCATTTAAAGTGAATATTGAGATGCGGTCATTATTAGTCATGATTGGTGTAGATACAAATGTTGTTATTATTTGTAAAAATGATTATTAGTTCGGTCCAGTGCTTGTATTTGTTGTGCAGCCCTGGTTTGTTAAAAATTGTTTACATTGATCCAAGGTCGTCAGCACAAATAAATCTTCCATATTGGAGATACATAGATACACCCAATAATTTGTTTTTATTTTAGGATTATATTCATGACCAGCACAGGCACAGAATAAAATCCCCAACTCTATAATTTACAGCAGCAATTTGCCGTGGAGTGGAGCCCATTTATGATGGCGATTGTTTTTGTTTTGCTTGTGATGTCAAGTCAATCGACACAACCGCTTCATGGCGCATTCAACAATTGACAGCTGATTTGGGATGTTGCTTCGACGTGACAGTTAGAGCTTTGATAGTTCACTTGACCTTCGCTCTGATCACTTAGATTACTCGTAGATGTGCGTTGTTTTTAGTTGATGCCCAATTTGGCGGATAGTTCAAGTACTTTGCACATCAAATTGTCGTCTGGTTTGTGAGTTAAACAATAATGTTCACTTGTGTGAATTGATAATAGGATAATTAAAATTGTTTGTAAGCTAAGATTGGAGTTAGTTTTACACAAGATCACTATTTGTGCTGAATAATTTGAAATTCATGGTCCGTTGTTCTATTAATGTTGAAAATCCCAGAAACAACAGACACAACATCTATGCAAGAAAGACTTTTACTGAATGTATTGAATGATGAAATAAACACAACAAAATAAATTCACACAATGTCAAAGAGATGGATACTTTTTAAACGATAACCGTTTAACCGTGTTGCCACTTTTTGGTATAACAACAGCCGTAGAAATTGATTTAAATAATTCTTACATTAAGCCGATTTTAAATAAGTTAAATTCAATCAAAACAGTGTCACCAGAAACCTAGTTGCCAAAATCCTCCGAATCGCAGACTTTTCCGTTCCGACGCGAGAAACAGATAGCGCAACACTAAACGTCAACAGCAAATTTAACAACAGGAACAGCTTCAACAGTAGGAATTGTATTAAAGTTAATAAATCATTGACTGATATCTGTAACTTTGTCAATATTGTTGATTGCAACTATACATCGTTACTATATATAGATAATGTAAACAAACAAAATAAAGTGCACGACTGGATCGCACGAAACTTTCTCGTTCATATCATCAGTTTGGTGGGTTTATTTTCTTTTATTCTTGTTTATAGGCTATAAAACCAGATTTTTCAAATTGGTGATGCTGGTAATAGGGTTTGTGATGTAAGAATTCAAAAATTTGTTTTTGAATTTGCACGTGTTTGGGGGTAAATGAAGTGTGGGTTTCTGATAGTGTAGACTCCAATTGGTTGGAATTATTTTAAGGTTCATGATTAATATGGTTGAAAAAAGAAGAAGTGGGAAATATTTGCTAAAAAGGAGTTTCGAGTAGTTGTGATTAAATTTTAACTGGTAGTGCGGTAATGTTTATAAGACGGCATTATTTGCATTTTTCTAAGAAAAACAAAGTACGGAGTTTTATTAAGAATACTTATGTTATCGTAAATAAGCACTTTAGTCAAAATCTTTAAAGCTGATTTTAGAAAATAATGCGTACAAAATAGTAACAAATATGTAAATTTTGAGTTAATCTTGCTCAACTATTTATCTAAAAACTGAGTATAGGGTATTGTTGAGGATGTTAATATTACTTGGTTTTTCAGGTTTTATCCAAATCGAAAATGGCGTTTTCGAGATATGAACAGTTTTCAAAATCAGAGTTTCCGGTGATTCGAATAGGACGGACGCAATAATGCTAAAAACGTCAATTTTACTCCAAGTATGCATTTTGGTCAAAATCGCTTTAGCCGTTTTCATGTAGGTAAAACAAAAGGAAACCAAATTCTCAAAATATGTATTTTTTCAAAAATCTATTATAGACAATTTAGAGAAAAAATGAGTTTGCTGTCATGTTAGGAATGACCATATTACATAAAAAATTAATTTTTGTTGCAATCGTATTGACCGTTTTCGAGATAAGGCCACTTTTCAAAAGTACCGTTATTCGACTTTATAGCCAAAAACCCGATTCGCAGCCATGTTAACCCCATGTAGCATAGCGCAGGTATACATTTTGGTCAAAATCGTTGAAGCCGTTTCCAAGTAAACCATAATTAAATAAAGTCTTAAAAAACGGCATTTTTCCAAAATAGTCCGTTGAACGATGATTTAGGGAAAAACTGAGTTTGCCATCATGTTGGGAATGACAGTATTACCTTAAATATGAATTTTTGTCGAAATAGTTCTGACCGTTTTTGAGATATGACCAATTTTCAAAATTACCGTTATTCGATTTTTCTGCGAAAAACTGAGTATGCAGCCATCTTAGTTACACCCACTTAAGCCTAAATAACAATTTTGGTTGAAATCGTTAGAGCCGTTTTCGAAAAACTCAAAATTGCTGAATACCGTTAGAACGGCAACACTTAACGTGCAAAAAAAAAAGTGGCCCCGAACTGTAAGCCCACCAACTCCAAATCTGAAGTTTGAAAGAAATCCGTCTAGCCGTTTGCGCTGTAGAGCTCCGGAAGGACGGACAGACGGACAGACGGACAGACGGACAGACGGACAGACGGACAGACGGACAGACGGACAGAATTGCGAGACCCACTTTTTCGAGTTCCTCTATCATCGTAATGTCAGATTTGATTAAAATCTCGAGTTCGATTTTTTGTACGAATACAATACCTTTCTCTTACTACGTAATGCGAGAAATTTAAAAAGCTGGTAGAATGGCAAAAAGAAAAATATAAATTGAATCACTTAGGACAACAGATCCACTCACCTGTCAAATACCTGACAATGGACATATACCGGACTACGAAAACATACAAATACTTGACAAAGAAAAGAGAACGAAAAGGAGATATACTGGAAAATTTGAGAATACAAGAGAGAAGAAGAACAGCAATGAACACAAAAGACTTGGACAACATTAGCACAAGTTGCTTGGTTGTCATTAAACCATTATAATTAGATTGTGATATTTTATACTATACCATGGGAACATGGTACTTGATTTACCTAAATCATCCCATTAGTGATGTGATTTATCATACATTTTCATGATTACTAATTACGTGATTTGGACGTGTTTAACTTTTAATTACGTGCAAATCCACACAAAATAAAATCGAACATACACAAAATAGAATCGAACAGACACAAATAAAATCAAACATGCCTATTATCGACTTCAGCTGTTCACTTAAAAACAAACTGTGAAAGAAATTAAAATTAAAAATGCAGATAGTGATTGTTTACATCATATTTGGATTTATTCTGGTAGATATAAATTATATCCAAAGCATTTAAACTCATTTTAAATTGTTGCGTGTAATTTTTCTTTTGTACTTTTATATGTATACGATATTGAAAGTTTGCCAACTAACTTCAAATGTCACACTTAAACACTTTAAAGTTCGGTGGGAACGCCTATCGTGATTTGTAAATTGCTTGGGCTAAATAACGTTGGTGGGAACATGGTATTCGTGATGTCTTCAGCGTTATTATTTTTTATTTATTATATATTTATTAATTTAAAGTGTTTATGTTCTGTGGAGTCACGAGCAAGTTAAAATTTATAAAAACAAACAAACAACACATAAAAATCTGACGTAAGCAATGTAGAATGTAATAGTACTAAAAATATTTTCCTGAAGATGTTGGCACAAAACCGACGAAACGTTTTTCGCATCTTAAATAATGAAACCATAGAGCTGAACTTCAATAATAAAAATGGGCACGTTCAAGTCTCAAGTTTAGTAAGCCTGACAGGTGTTAGGTTTTTTTAATATTAGATGGAATATTTAAGCAGTCTTTTTTTAAGTAACATTTATGGAGGGGTAGCGAAGCGTTATGAAACCTTCCCCTTTATCAGATGAAACATTAAAGAACTGTGTACTGGCTGGCGACACTTCATTTTTGATGTTTAGGAAACTGTTATTCAAATGGAGTCGAAGACCAATCTTGTGTAGTGGTAAGACTTTATGTTTTACAATTGACAACGATATCTAATTTTTCTGCTGGGATTACTTGCCCAAATCGCCAGCGCACTTGCTGACTATGCGGACTGTCGTCAATTCTGACCCAATTTCTGCGGTCGGGATCTGGACTGGAACCATCTTTATGAACAAAGATCTGTCATCCGTCCTCTTTTCCCCTATCAAGGAACTAGGAACGCTTTGCCCTAAGACTTTTTCCGTTGGGCTCCTTTCCGACAAACCTTGAAAAAGGCATAGCGATAGTTATTCGTGCTTTCGGGAATAAATATTGTACCTCTTTCACATGTCAGAAGTTTGTGCTTCTTTGGTGAGTAATAAACTCAGCTTTTGATAAAAAAAAAAAACACCTCAAAGTTAAATGGCGTTAACTTCCATAAAACGTTTTTCTTTTTTACAATTATTCACAAAGAAAAACTGTCAAGGGATCTTTCAATAAATTTCATTCTCAGTCAAGAAAATCATGCTTGCGTACTCAGTTGACATTTTAAAGTGTCAAAATTCAAAAATAAACCACACGTTTACAACAACAACTCAACTTACTTAGTTAAGGCGTACGAAAAGCTAGTCCAGACAAATCTAGTTGACGTTTTACACAAACTACGTATCCGAACGTCCCAATGTCTGAATTTGTATCAAAGATAACCCACAACCACAACAAGTCTATACGAAGTCCGAAAATATAGCTCGCGCTGATTGTGGGTTGTTGTAGTTCATTTCTTATAAGTGCGCCAATGGAGACCTCGTTATCGTTATCGATTATTATAGCGATTACAAATTTGTTTTCATAACTTAATCATGACATTGAAATTGAGAACATTCTTCAATCTATCATTATTTTTATTGTTAACCGTTGAAACAATTAGCTCCAAATTATTGAAAACTGTGATAAACTTATCTGGAACCGATAGATACTAAATGCAGCAATACTTGCTAAGGCGGTTGCCAGTGGAAACAAAAACAAAGACCGCGTCAAGAAAACCTCTTGACATGAAGTAGGTATTTATTTCGCGATGAGTGCCAAGGTTGCGTAGATGTATAATGATTTGAAAACTCCAAATACAGATAGCATGTACGGAATGCACAAGTGAGAAGTAGGTATAGAATATTTCGTGGCTGGTCCTGCTGACGGATGTTTCCAACTCGGATTTCAAACTCTTCGTAAGTTTTCTAGTAAGGCCCAAGATGAGAAGACGCCCGCAACAGAATGGAAAATGTATAAAAGGCAGCTAAACAAATCATAGGTTGGTCCCATCTTTATATATTTTATTTAACCCGAAACACGCTCGACACGCAAATAGATGCCACCCTTGACGGAAAGCAACGAGTTTGGTATGTCAATTACAAGCGGATTCGGAGTCTTGTCGCAGTAGTGGAACTTGTAGTTTTTCAGCAACATCGAAAGCCCCACATACGTTTGCATCTTTCCGAATCTCAGGCCCACGCAGTTTCTGGGTCCATCGCCAAATGGCAGCCATGCAATGGGGTGACGCTTCTGCGTCTCCTCCGGACTAAAGCGCTCTGGATCGAATTTTTCCGAATCAGGGTAAATATCGGGATCGCGATGAAAACCATCGGCTGGAATTATGACTAGAGCCCCCTTCGGAATTGTGTACTTTGGATCGGCGGTTGGGTAGTCATTGAGCGCCTTTCGGAAGAGGTTTACCACGATAGAGTATTTCCGCAGGGTCTCTAAAAAAAGAGCAACAATGAAATTTCATAAACATCACAATCCCCTGTATCGAAAGAACCTACCCTTCATAACCTTGTCCATGTAGTGCATTTCAGACATACACTCGTAGGTGAACTTGCCGCCATGTTTTGCCAGCTGCTCGTTAATCTCCGCCCTCAACTTGTCCTGCACATCCTGATTCAGCGCCAGCTCGAACAGTGCAAAGCCCATTGTTGTCGACGAAGTCTCGAAGCCTGCGAGAAAGAAAACAAAAGCCTGTGCCGCAACCTCCTCTATACTCAAACCATCAACGGAGTTCTTAGTTTCGATTAGCAAATTCATAAAGTCGTTCCGCTTGATGTTGTTCCTCTCTCGATATTCGACAGTCTCTCGCACCACCCTCATGTAAAACTGATGAACGTCCTCGTGTACTTGTCGCATGCCCAATTTACGAGCCAAATTCGGAAAGCTGAACAAGAGCCCATCAACCAACTTGCTGTGGCGGGTAAGTACGAACGCCTTGGCACCCATAACGCGGAACTCTGCATCCGGATCCTTAAGGCTGTTGCACTCGAGACCAAATGCACACGATCCAATGACATCGGTCGTAAAACGCGCCAAGATATCCTTCACCTCAACAATTGGATCCTGCTGGTGCAACTGGGCGAATGCGTCCAACAAGTGCTCTCCAACTGCCACCACCGTGGGAAACATAAATTTCATCTTGCCCGACGTAAAAGTCGGTGACAACTTGTTGCGCAGCGTTTTCCATTTTGCGCCATCTAGGGCGAAGAGATGGGCGCTCAGTGGATCATCTTTTTCATTATAGAACAGTCCACGATCGGTGAAGTTGTGAAAGTCCCTTATGAGGACATTTTTAGCCAGTTCCAGGTCCAGCACCATCACTCCTCGGTTGAGAAAGAAGTAAAATCCAGCAAAAGGCCCGGTGCCCCTAAACTTGTCGTAGTAGTCTTTCATTATGGTGCGCAGGTGTCGAGTCTTTTCAAATCCTTGCATATTGCCCGAGACGATGTGTGGCTCATTGTGTGGAATACCGCGACGCTTCCAATACGACAGATGACGCTTCAGATAGTACACCAGCACTGATGCCAGTGCTATGCAAATGTAAATCAAGTTCACAAAGATCGCCATTACAACCAATAACCCGATTCGTACGCAAGCGGATTGTAAAGTCAATGGATTAACTGAACGCCACTTGCCAGTTGCAAGGGCTTTTATATACGACGGTCAGGCATTTACCACTGAGACTGACATTCATATTGCAATTCAGTTTTATCTTAGAGACTTAGAAGGCGCCCAGTATAGGGGCCTCTTGAAAGATTACTTGTCTCAACAACTGGTAAATAAATAACCGGTAACAATCAACAATAATTATCTCTATGGTATACTTAACAGAATATTACAATCAAGCGGCACCAAAGTGATTTATAATCAGCATGCAACACATGTACACAAATGTAATTTTAAAATTTGTAGTTCGTACCCATAAACAACAACCGATTAATTGTTAGTTAATTACGATACGTGTGCGTTTGGTGCTGCTGAGTCCGCCCTGTCATTGGCATCATCAAACGTCATTCTATTGTGAGTGGGAAGTTGTTTGAAATTTCTGCATCGAATTTTATTTAGATGCATGTATTTCACTCCTAAGGTAAGTCATGTTACCCGATTTAAAGTCAGCTTAAACAATGATTATAATTGACAAACAAAAGCATTGCACAAAAATTATAACCTTCTTTTACACAATTTTTAACTTATTCCTTTTGCGATGGGATTTTGTAAACGGGAAAATTCCCACGACTCGCAACACTGTCGAACCATAAAACCAAAAATAAAACTAATCTCAAATATTGCCAGCAACAAAATCTTTGGATGTAATTTGTGTCATCATCTATTTCGGACATACATACTATCTATAACGGACATACAGACAAACATTCATTTTTATATAAAGTGTGATTTTTTAAGAGCTATAGGAAAGTTTTTCAAAAAAAAACACATAAAATTCAGAAAAATGCATGAAGTCTTTATTTGAATCGATAGTACGGTCCATATAATTTAATGTTTGAATATTATTTTATGCAAATGTTGACCGTGACTGCGCCTCAAATGGTCCATCCGCTTAGTCCAATTTTGGCATACTCTTTCCAACATTTCGGCCGGTATTTCACGAATAAATGCTTCAATGTTGTCTTCCGATGCGGGCTTGTCTGTATAGATATGAGCTTTAACATAGCCCCACAAAAAATAGTCTAAAGTCGTTTAATCGAACGATATAGACGGCCAATTGACCGGTCCCGAACGTGAAATAAACTGTTCACCGAACTCGCCTCTCAATAAGTCCATTGTTGGGCGTGCTGTGTGGCATGTGGCACCGTCTTGTTGAAACCGCATGTCATGCTAGTCAAGCTCTTGCATTTTGGGCAAAAAAAGTTGGATATCATCTAACGGTAGCGCTCACCATTCACAGTTACGTTACGATTCGCATCATCTTTAAAGAAGTACGGTCCAATGATGCCACCAGCCCATAAACCGCACCAAACTGTGCGTGTTGGTGGTTTAATGTCCAACAATGTAAATTTGGTGCGAAATTTACTCACAATAGCCCAAATAGCCGCTTCAGTGGGTCGACTAAACTGACCATAAAATGGAAGAAGCGTGCGATGAACTTTCTTAACAGAGCACGCATTGTGATAATAAAATTCAATAATTCGCAAGCGTTGTTCGTTGGAAGACGATTCATGGTTAAATTATAGACCAAATTGAAGATGTTTGACGGTGAAACAAAACACGAAACGTGCGTGAGCTGTTTAAACCAGTGTTGCCAAAAAGATAATAGCTAAAAAATCACCCTTTATAAGAAGAATAGGGAACTAATAAAAATAAAGTGCACGACTGGATCGCACGAAACTTTCTCGTTCACATCATCAGTTTGGTTGAATTATTTTTGAGATTGGTGATGCTTATGGTTATGAATCGAGTAATGTTTGTTTTGCGTACAAAATAGTAGCAAATATTGCAATGTTTATTTCAAAAAATAATCTTGCTCAACTATTTAGCTAAAAACTGAGTACAGTGAAGTCTCACTTATATGAACTAATGATTGTTGGGCTAGTTCATATAACCGAAAAGTTCATATATTGGAACTATGTAGCAAAAATTATATTTTATTGAATTGGTTAATGTAATGAAATTAAATTACATATTACAATACAGAAAATAATTCGTTTTAATTTTGTTGAGCTAAACTCGTTTGAAGAAGTTGGATATTTTTGTTTGAGCAGTTTTGTTATATCCAAAAAAAACAAAACACCACCGAACCGATGTTGCTTCTTCGAAAATGAGCACGAACTGACTTGCACGTCCAAATACAAATAAGTAAAATAAAACGTAAAAAAATCGGTCTAGACAAAATAACTGTTTTTACTTCAGAAAAATTTCAACACAAATTCACTTATATGACACTGCAGTACATTTATAAGAGTATCAGTTCATATAACTGAATTCTAGTACAAAAATCCTGTGTTTCATATATTGGAATAATTCATATAACTGAGAGTTCATATAAGTGAGACTTCACTGTATAGGGTATTGTTCGATAAGTTAGCATTGCTTGGTTTTTAAATTTTTTTCCAAATCGAAATAGGCGTTTTCGACGTATAAACAGTTTTAAAAATGAGCGTGTCCGGTGTTTCGAATCGAAAATTAAGGACGCAGTATTGTTGAAAACGTTAATTTTACTGCAAGTATGCATTTTGGTCAAAATCCTTGCAGCAGTTTTCATGTAGGTAAACCAAAGAAATCCAAGTTCTCAAAGTATGCATTTTTTCAAAAATCCATTATAGACAATTTAGCGAAAAGCTGAGTTTGCTATCGTGTTAGGACTGACCATACTAACTTAAAAATGAGTTTTTGTTGCAGTCGTATTGACCGTTTTTGAAATAAGTCCAATTTTTAAAAGTACCATTATTCGACTTGCAGCCGTGTTAACCGTACCTACCTTAGCGCAAATGTGCATTTTGGTTGAAATCGTTAGGGCCGTTTTCCAAAAATTAAATTTATTTAATACCGTTACAACGGTAACTGTTAACATGCAAAAAAAAGTGGCCCTTGAACTCTAAGCCCACAAACTTCAAATCCAAAGTTTGAAAGAAATCCGTCCAGCCGTTTGCCCCTCAGAACTCAGATTTGATTAAAATTTCGAGTTCGATTTTTTGTACGAATACAATACCTTTCTCTTACTACGTATACGAGAAAGTTAAAGTTCAGTTTTGTTGCTATCATTATAATGTATGATTGTCGGTTAATATTTCATCAGTCCCTGCAAGGACATTTCGGAATGTTTACTTTATAACAATTTCAGAAAAGCCACGTAGAGGCTGCTTACATTTTTACGCGATGTTTTACTAAACAACATCGTAGAGGCGTCGTAAGGGAATCTAATAAATAAGGCTATTTTCCCCGTCAATTTTTTTTTTGGAGTAGATATCTTAACGAAAGACCCCCTAAAAGTTGCGTATTTAATAGCATATTACGGAAAAAATTAACAAAAAGAAATCGAATCACTAAGCAAATGCCTTCTTTTGATTCCAAGGGTCAATTTTCAATGGAAATATTTTTTTATTTTTTTTTTAACTTTTTTGCAATGAAAACACAAATTGGAAAACTCCTTTGCTTAACTTTAATTTTAATTTAATAAATCAAGTCAATGAATTAAAAACAGTGAAATAAAAAAATAAAAGAAAAAAATGTTCACTTCCTTTAAAAAAATTGAAGCGTCGGTAGAGACCCAAAAGTCATATCCAAATCAAAATGGAGGTACATATTAAGAATCTACTCGTTAATACGCAACTTTTGATACCCCTTTCAATAAAACATTTGAAAAATTTTTCTTTATAGAACGACGGGACAGCCTACCTCACATCCTTTGAATTCTTTGAACCCTCTATTCAAAAGGAAAAAAGGCAGTTAGTTGTAGGTTTAATACCTTCACTTAAGTTCTGACACAAGACGAAGAATCCATAGGCTTGTTCCTGTAAGCATATATTTTACAAAACTTCACGAGTGGTTAACAAAAATTTGAAGGTGAATTTTCAGAAAGGAAAAAAACTGAATATATCTTCAAAGCGTTCCCGACCCGAACGTTTTAGAATAATCTTCTCAGTCACAGACATTCGTCCCCATTTACATTGAAATTGAATTCTGTGACGCATTTCCATATTATTCAACAAGCGGATATCGCGTGTGCGAAATTTGACACAACATCTAAAAACTTATAAAGTGACAGTGGAATTATGATTGATGTATCAAAGATGATGGCGTCAATTACCCTCTACATCTTTACAATGACCGTTCACAGTAATCCAAATCAGGCCCAGAGCTTCCTTCGCACCAAATTGAAAGGAAATTACTTGTGCAATTTCCGTATATTGTTATACAATTACGAGGCATGGGTGGAGTGGGACACCATTACAGTGCGGATACCATGTGTGCCTATTCAAAAGTGAAAGGTACATATACGTAGTTATACAAAGGGTATAACGAATCGATAAACCATTGTATCCCCAACGGGTACGCGACCCGAAATTTACATTTACACAAGGTACACTTTCATTATATATGATGGAGCATCAATCAAACAAAGCTTTAGTACCTGTAAATGCTGTAATTGCTGAAATGTAATCTTGCGATGAATTTGCCATTTAATTGATGAGTTTTAGGACAATTACGATGATGGAGGTGACAAATTTGATACCTCCTTTGAATTCACATCGCGGAGGGAAGCAACACGGCTGGGTTGAAGTTTTCTTTGTCACCATGGGGATGCTTTAAATATATATGTCAAAGCATTTCCGAGGAAAAGATTACTTACTTCCTCAAGGAGTTAAAGGAAATTCTACAAGGAGGTTTTTTCTGCTCAAAGTTAAAACACTTTAAGGGTTGGAGCCATTGACAGGGCAGCAAACGCTAATCTTTGGCCAACAAAATGGCTGTTGCTGTTTGTGTGCTTCATGATAATGCCAGATGCACTTGATTATAAGAAAAGCCGAGTTGATCTGCGAAATTTTACCCAAGCCTTCTCTGATTTTGCACCATCGGACAAGCGTTGCCTTTTCAAAAACCTACCCTACTATCTGACTCAAAGCTCTAAAAAAAAACAAGTTTGAATTGAATCAACCAAACTTTAAATCGTCCTTAAAGTCGTTGTCATTGTCAGTCATCATATTCCTTGTTTTGTCCTCCACGTCAAAGATTGTCACTTAACCGCGTATTACCATTCCAAACTCGCATTTATCAATTTTTGAAGTTATATTTCTTCATTGCCCTCACGTTCCTCTACAAATAAATAGATAATTTAGCATTTCCTCTGAATGGAAATCGGTATTTTATTTATTCGCTTCAACTCAAGCCAGGACCAACCACAACCACATACGACAATGCCAGCCTACAAAAAAAAACAAACAAAAAAACATTTTGTAGCACTGTTTGCCATGTTATCAAGGTAATCAAATTCTTCCTAAACCATATATCATTTGGCTTGGAGGTTGTCCTTTTTTTACCTCTATGGGTGTATTGTGATTTATGATGCCACACGTTGCCTTCTCTATATGCACAAGTGGTACTCTTTCTTTGCATTTTACCTCGCGCCAAGTGCCACACTCTCTTCAGATGACACAGAAGGAGATTTTTTGCTTTTGGAAAGTAACAATGTGGGTGTGTTTTTCTATTCATCACAAAAAATAGTCCTTTAAGACTGGATTCTATTCTTGGAAATATCCACACGTTTGAATGATTCCATTCATATAATGTATGTATATCACGTTGCTCTAGGTAAAGATAAGACTATAAGAAACGAATGCAAACTTTTTAGTTGAATCGTTTAAATTTTAAATATTTCTTCTAGAAAAGAGGTTCGCGTTTCTTTGTGAAATGAGTTGAAGATGCAGCTACATTTAAGTGTGTCTTTCTGGGCAGTGGGCACTAATTAGTTTTGTTATTGTTGTTGGCAAAAATTTGAGAATATAGGCTGGTACGCAGTTCACGTGAAATCCAATTTTTCATACAAATTTTTCACTGCGAAATATCAAAATGAACTTTCCACTTGAAAATTTCACCAGGCAGTTCGCTGTTCAAGTGAAAAATAGTTGTTTAAAAAGTGATTTGTAGGGGGCGTTACTTAAGCAATTAGACTTGGCTTTTATTGTCCGTCGCATTAAATTTTTGACATTTCAGCGTGAAAATTTAACTTTTAATTTCACAGCACTTTTTGGAGAGGAGTGAAAATTTCACTTCACTCGCACAGCGTTCCAACCTTAGTGTCGTAATAAATGTTCATTAGGTCTGTTCCTGTTACGTGAATACTTTAACGAAAATGTACAGAAGAAATTTTTTAATAAATTAATAAATAAATAATAAAAAAAAATCGAAACGAAAACCACTTTCGCATTTTTAAAAACGAAAGAAATCACGCTAAAGCGGAAGTTTGCTTCATGTAATTGCTTTCGTTTGTTCTTCTCGTTCGCAATTGTTTAAGAAACTGTTTTAAAAAAAGTTAATGTTTGAAAAGTCTTATAAATATATCGAATATTATACATTTTGACGGCTAACAGCTGACCGCTTTCAATGGAAATATATTTCGTATGTTGATATTTTGGTCGTAATAAATGGTGAACATTAGAATAGTAATGTAAGAGCAATTAACAATTACCGATTTGCATCCCTTTCGCATGAAACCAAAATGTTTTTCGTTTTTGGAGTTACATAAATAAAAAATAAAACGAAAACGTCAATGAAATAATTTTCGCTTCTCATTGCTCTCGCGCAAATGAAATTTTCTTTCGTAATCGAAGTTACATGAAGCAAAACGTTCGTTTTAACGAAAATGATTGAACGTTTTCATCTTACTTACATCTTTAAATTTAAAGAAAATAAGCCACGGAGTTCCTCTAAGGATTAACCGCCTAACAAATTATTTTTGAGTTGTTCTCTTTCTTGCGATATAAGTTGATATTGACAGATCCTCAGTATACATGCAGGATTTTCTTGACTACATTTGTTGGCTATCCCTCCATAAACGTCAATTGCAAAAACTAATCACGTGACCAAACTAGGCCAATAAAAACTCAAACACATCTAGTCAGTCAACTGTCAGACTTACTTAACAAGAAATCCGAACGTTCTCATTTACTTCAATTAGAACAGCAGTGTTTCTCAAAAAATATGACAGCCACGGCCACCTTAGAAACATGACATGCTTGTGAAATGTCAGTTCTGACGTTGTACGTTGTGGCGTACTTTTATCTCTTTTTTAAAATCTAAAAATCCCTTGCGCACGCGATCTGTGATGAGTTTCTGAAGTCTTTCATCTTCTGCGAAACAAAAATTTAAACTCGTTGTCTAAGAACTTTTCTTTCTTTTGAAGGGTCCCTTCCCACTTAACGCCTAGCATTCGGCGCGATTCAAGTCAATGTATAGAGTAACAATTTCATTCTTTGATTCCTGATTTGTCAAACCGAAGTATCAGCTGTTTTCTAGGACAATCCTTTGCAAAGGGCCTTGTCTTAGACGGCTAGGGCCCAAACATTACATAAGAAAAGCTGATTACGACAAAAAGTCCCTCCGCCATCCTTAAATCCAAAGCATCAGTTTGTCAGAACAGTTGCGAAAATCCACCTCCACATTTTATTTCAATTTAAATTCAAATTAAGAAAAAAAACCTCCCTCTGAACTCCGCAGCTCAAATACGTTCCACACGCAAGTAGAGACCACCCTTGACATTGAGCACCCCTTCGGTTGCATCCATTTCCAACGGAGTGGGTGTCTTGTCGCAACAGTGAAACCTGTAATTTGTCAGCAGCATGGTAAGTCCAACATAGGTTTGCATTTTCCCAAACCTCAGTCCGATGCAATTTCTGGGTCCATCACCAAATGGCAACCACGCCGATGGGTGGCGCTTCTGTGTCTCCTCCAAACTGAACCGCTCCGGATCGAATTTCTCCGGATCGGGGTATATCTGGGGATCTCGGTGAATAGCATCAGCTGGAATCAGGACCAGACCCCCCTTCGGAATCGTGTACTTTGGATTGGCAGTCTTGTACTCGTCCTTAGCGATACGCATGATATTGATGACGACAGAATACTTCCGCAAGGTTTCTGAAAGCAATACACTTCGTGTATGATTGAGTTAGAAAATCTGACAAAAAACCAACCTTTTACGACCATCTCCATGTAAACCATATCGGTCATGCACTCGTAGGTGAACTTGCCGCCGTGTTTTCCGATCTGCTCATTTATCTCGGCCCTCAGTTTGTCCTGGATGTCTTGATTGGCGGCCAGCTCGTACAGCGCAAAGCCCATTGTCGTCGAAGAGGTCTCGAACCCAGCCAAAAAGAATATGAACGACTGGGCCGCAATCTCCTCTATGGTTATACCTGGACCGGAGTTCTTCATCTCTATGAGGATGTCCATGAAATCGTTCCGCTTGATCGAGTTCTTCTCGCGGTAGTCCACTGTCTCTCTCACCACCCGCATGAAGAACTGATGGACCTCCTCGTGAATCATCCGCATGCGCAACTTCCTCGCCAGATCCGGGAAACTGAACAAAAATCCCTGAATCAGTTTTATGTGCCGTGTCAGTGTTAACGTCTTCTTGCCCATGATACGGAATTCTGCATCCGGATCCTTGAGACTGTTGCAGTCGATGCCAAAAGCACAGGTACCAATAACGTCTACCGTAAATCGGGCCAAAATGTCCTTCACCTCAACAACCGCGTCCGTCTCAAGCACATGGCCAACAGTTTGACGCAGCTCTTCACCCACTGACACTATGGTGGGGAACATGAACTTCATCTTGCCCGACGTAAATGTCGGCGACAACTTATTCCGAAGTTTCCTCCATTTGGCACCGTCCAATCCGAATAGGTTTCCAGTAAGCGGATCATCCCGTTCGTTATGGAAAAAGCCGCGATCCGTGAAATTATAAAAGTCCCTTATCAGAATGTTTTTGATCAAATCCAAATCGAAGACTAGCACTGCAGGTGTTAGAAAGAAGTAGAACCCAGCAAAGGGGCTGGTGCTCTTGAATTTCTCGTAGTAATCTCTAACAATGTCTCGGATATGTCGGGTCCTCATAAAACCTTTCAGACTGCCCACTGGGAATTTTGGTTTGTCATGTGGGATGTCGCGCCTCTTCCAGAAGCCGAATCGGCTTTTCACGAAAACCACCAACAACGTCACCAACGTTACGAAAAGGCTTGCAAAGATCGCAACAAAGCCCATGATTGCGAATAAAACAAAATCAAACTGTCTGCGCCGCAATTGTGTAGAGAACTGAACTCTTGGGGAGCGCCAACCTCTGTTGAAGAGCATTTATAGTCGAAAAATTTCACCACACCACAAGCTGAAACGTAATAATAAGTTCTTCTCTTATCTTTTCCATTGGAATGGTCTAGAATGGTGAGCGGTATGTGATATGGGATACCAGTACCAGATACCACCGTGCAATGCACACTCTGTTACCGAAATTCATCTGACCGTTAGGTAGATATGCAAGTACTGAGTGTTTATTTTTGGGACGACCTATCTAATCAGCGAATACCGATTCATCACATGGCTATTGGGTGGTTTGTAAATAAACGATACGTCATACACAATGGTTGGAAGTTTTGACTGTTTCCGCTATGCAATAGCTTTAAGTGTTTGGTGCACGAAAAATGTCAAAAATCTCAAAGCGGCTGTAAAAAGACTATCAAATATACCTACCCAGGACAACAAAGGTCTATACAAATAAAAGGCAAGGTTCGTAAAGACTGACGTTGCTGAAAATTCAACAGTATGTTCTTATACTTGTGCCTTGGCAGTTTTTATGGAGTAGTTCAAACGAATTCCGATAGGTGGTGCGTAGCTCTCCTGGTTCAGAGCGGAATAAATTGGAAACTCACACTTTTTCAGTTTTCTATTTACATCTGAGGTTTCTATTTCGGTGCAGATAGTCAAAAGAGTGTGTTATATGGTTATTGCTATTAATTAAATAAAGATTTTAAATCAAAAAATGAAGTGCTGTATAATTGATTGCAATTGCATTTTAATTAATCCGAAATGTTATTGAAAGTGATTTTACATAATATGTATTTTCAAAAAAACATATGGCAACCAACATAAAAAACTAATTCGCAATAAATATACGAAAATTGTGCAATTTTTGGGACATAAAAACCGTTTTTTTTTTTCAAATTCCATTTATTATTAATTATTTAAAATATCTCAATTCCGAGAGGACAATGCCGCAACTATTTGAATTGGAACCGTTTAACTTGGCAATTCAACTCACGCCCAATAGGTGGCACTAACATTCTATGGAGAAATCCAAGATTTTAAGCATGGAACCAGGAGCGCTAGTTAGATTGTATGGAACTGACATTTCACTAGCCGTCCATGTATATTATGTCAATGGGGACGTTCAAGTATCTAGTTTAGTAAGTCTGACAGCTGACTGACTTGATGTATCTCAGTTTTGATTGGCCTACATCGGTCACAGGGGCAGCTGTGTCAGTTGACGTTTATGGAGGGGTAGCCGATGAATCTAGTCAAGAAATTCGTGACTGAGTACTGAGTTGACAGTTTGCATATTATGTTGCTGACATGACGTAGGAAAAGTGACGTTCCAGACCAATCTAGTTTTTGCGTTCAGGTTACATCTACTCCAAACTAAGTTCTTGAATGTGCCCAATGTCTATGGCCAACAGAGTCTGGCGTCCATCTATACGACTGCGCAAAGTATTTGACAGATCTGGATAAACGAGCAGTTCCTCTCTTGGGTCGAAACAGCTCAGTGAATTTCAGCCGGCAAGTTCTGATAAATATGTCAAATGCAGAAAGTTGACAAGACACAAATCAAAGATCCGTCAAGAGTCGTGGACACAAAAAAAAATATTTGCTTGAACTTTTTTCTGTAGACACACCTGAATAACATTTTGATTTATTTTTGACGTAGTGTATACCTATGTCAAAGATGTAAGTCGTAAGTGGCTCAAAGTAGCTCGAAATCTATAAGCGTACTTTGGACAGTATATTTTTCGCTATCTGAGATAGTTTTGCTAATTTTTTTTTAATTTGACATATTTTTAGTGCCTAGCTCGGGAAAGTACGCAATTATTCCTTTGTGTTAATCCGAAAATATTACGTCCTCACAACACGACACTGCGCCCGTCCGATGTGGAAATCTCGATCGAACTGCCATTCAATCAAAAACCACCCACAGTGGCGTGCTGCGTAAAGCAGATCGTTTCACTCAAAATGAGGAAGATCCTTAAATGAGACGGGGTTTCTCTCATTTCTCTTCTCTTTGACTCACTCCAATCACTATGACTGAACAGTGGAGTTGAGTTATGGTTTTATGAACCAATATCGAATGCATTTAACAACTCGGCCATCCGACTTATCACTGCCCTCAGTGATGTACTCGTTAAGATCATTTCAGATGACCAAATTAAATCAATATCCAAACTTGAACTCTATCAAGTTTTTCCCCGTTAAGGACGCAAATAATTTAGAACAAGGTCACTTTAAATTTCCGAACCAACCCATGGCTCTTTCAAGTCACATCCACGTAAAACTAAGAAAAGTGTCGCTCCCATTCCAGTTTTCAAATATCATCCACAGAGGATTTAAACTTTATTTTCCAGGCCCACTTAGGCCAATACCTTTATCATCCACAGAGGACTTAACTAGATTTTTCAGGCACACTAAGGCCAATACCTTTATCATCCACAGAGGACTTAACTTGATTTTTCCAGGCACACTTAGGCCAATACCTTTATCATCCACAGAGGACTCCAACTTACTTCCATCCACAGAGGACGTTTCGACAGTTTGTTAAGACACTAGTGCAGTAGGGTACCGGATTCAATTGCTCTTTCTATCGCCGAAATCTATTCCATACATTTCCTATTAAGAACAAGTTCATACGTACACGTTATAAAGTAATGTATTTCAAATAAATCAAATTCATTTCTGATTACAAAAAATAACAAAAATAAAGAAAATTAATAGTTTTCAGCTGTTGTTAATCCTCTTCTTCTGAGGAGTTTCCAAATTCATGTTCTTCAAAACTGTTAAGGTCGCAAAACGGTTTTATTTTGTCTGCGGCATAAATCGATTCGAATTTCTTCTGCGTAATTTGAGTTGTCTCTGTGTCCGATACGACGTAACGATCATTTTCTAGTTTTTTCCGGATTACATATGGGCCCTTAAATCGAGCTAAAAGCTTTCTCGGCTGGCCTGTTGCTGCATGCTCTGCCCGCAACAAGACGAGATCTCCTACACGGTAAACATGTGGTTTCTTATGTTTTTCGTTAAATCGTTTAGCTTGCACTGTGCTTAGTTCGTCCATCCTTTGTTTGGCTCGTCTTCTTAGCTCTGAGATTGGTATGTCTTCTTCACTGTCGGACTCGTCATTGTGCAGTGCAATGCTCAGCTGGTTTCCGAGATGGTTTTGTGGTGCAAATGAAAAAATTAACTGCTGTGGTGTGCTTCCTGTGATATGGTGACGCATTGTATTCAGACTCCATTGAACAGCGGGTACATGTTCCTCCCAATCCTTACCATTTGAGTCGTTCGTCAGGCTCGATAATGAAGATGTTACCGTTCTAAAATATCGCTCGATTTGGCCATTAGCCCGGGGTGTGCGTACAGCTGTTAAGATGTGTTTAATTCCCTGTATCTGGCAATAATCCGCAAATGGTTTGGACGTAAATCCTGTCCCCCTATCACTAATGATCTGAGTTGGTAAGCCTACAAACTGGGAAATTTCATTCAGAACTTTGATAACGACCATCGTTGTAGTATTCCTGACTGGTCGGAGTATAATGAACTTCGAGAAGGCATCGATAATGCCCAATATATGTACATTTCCATTTTTACCTTTTGGAAAGGGCCCCAGATGATCAACGTGAACCGTAAAAAATGGAATTGCTCTCTTTTCGATAGGATGTATTTGATAACGACTTTCGTCCTTTCCGCGCTTGTTGAAGAGGCAAGGAATACAACTATTGAGCGCTTTAGTAACTATCGTTCTCATTTTCGGAAACCAATACAACTTTCGAACCCGTTGCAATGTTTGTTCTAAGCCACAGTGCGCAGCGTCATCATGTGAAGATTTTATGACCCTCCACCGAACTCCTTTTGGTACGACAAAACGTTTTCCATCGTCGGTTTTCTTGTAAAGTCGATTGTTTTTTAAGATATACTCTTTTTCGAGTTGTTTGAAATTAGAACTGTCACTTGCGGTACCTTTTAAGACTTCGATTATTTTCTTCAGGTCCTGGTCCTGGATCTGAAGTGTTGATATCCAATCTTCTTCTTGGACTGTAATAGCTAAGACATCGCATCCAGCTACTTCCACTTCAGATGCTTCCTCCACAGGCTGTCGACTTAAAGCATCAACATGTTGTAATTGCGTTCCAGGTCGATGAACAAGTTCAAAATCGTATTCTTGGATTTTAAGCCACCATCTTGCAATCCTGGGTATCAAATTCGTTTTGGTTTGTGTTGCCTTCAATGAGTTACAGTCGGTGTAAATTTTAAAATGTTTTCCTAGCAAATAAAAGCGGAATCTTTCTAGGCTTTCAACTACGGCCAGAGCTTCCAGCTCGTAACTGTGAAACTTCGACTCAGCATCTGTGGTGGCTCTGCTAAAATACGCTACAGCTGTTCTTGCATTTTCTTCGTTTATTTGTATCAAGACGCCTGCGAGTCCTAGAGAGCTGGCGTCCGTATGAAGCTGATGTTCATATTGTGGGTTATAAATAACCAAAATAGGTGCCTTGCAAAGCCGATCCTTCAAAAGGTCAAAAGCTGCTTGGTGTTCAAAATTCCATTGGAATGTGGTACCCTTTCTTAATAAGCGGTTCAACGGTGCTGCAATGGTAGCATAGTTCTCAACGAACCGACGGAAATAGCCGGATAGCCCCAAGAATTGTTTGACCTCGCGCGAAGTTGAAGGCCTGGGAAACATTTTAACTGCCCGCACCTTAATTTCTCCCGGTTGGACACCGTTTTGATCTATTTTATGTCCAAGAAAACTAATTTGCTTTTTAAAGAATTCACATTTCTTAATATTCAAGGTTAAATGCAATTCTAGAAGTATTTTCAATAGTTTTTGAAGTGTTTTCAGTAATTCCTCAGTGTCTGAGCCAAACAAAACTATATCGTCCATATAAATAATTATTTTCGCTTGCCCCATTCGTTGTTTGATTAATCCCATCAATCTCAAAAATACAGCTGGTGCATTCGTTAGACCAAATGGTACTCGCTTAAACTGAAACTGACCGATATCAGTTACGAATGATGTGTAATGCCTGCTTGCTACATTTATGGGGACTTGGTAATACCCACTCATCAGGTCTAGCACTATAAAGAGCTTGCTATTGTACATCATATTGAGGCCTTCTTCGATATTAAGAGTTGGAGAATTTTCGCGCACTGTATTGGCATTTATTTTTCGGAAGTCTACGCACATTCTATAGTTACCATCTTTCTTCAAAACTAAGAGCACCGGACTAGAATATTCAGAGGTGGAAGGTTCAATTATGTCGTTTTTCAAAAGTTCTTCGATTTGTTCTTCTAGAACATTTCTGAGATGGTATGGAATTCGATATGGTTTATGTTTAACGGTAACGTTTTCTTTAAGTTTGATGTTCATTTCGACTATGTCTGTTTTTCCCAACTCGCTTAGATTGTCCGCGAAACAATCTTTATACTGGTTGAGCAATTGAATAAGGGACTCTCTATCGCTCTTTGAAACGGAATCGTCGAACTTTAAATTGTCTGTTGTTATTCTCAACCTATCTTGTTCCATACGTTCCTTCCTACCTCCTGGTTCATGTCATTGTGTACTTTCTACAACATCGCCCTTTTCCTGGGTGATGTACAGCTGGCCGCCTTTTCTTATAAGACTCACTGACGGGGCGTCGAGAAAGTTTCTTCCCAAGATCATATCATGTTCCTGCCGGTCATCATCAACTACCATTACATCCACTGTCAACTTGACGTCCTGCGCCTGCACTGCTTCTTTAATTTTTCCCAAAGGTATGACTTTGCCGCCCCCATATCCCGTCAATGTGTTGGTAGTAGATTCAATATCGAAGCCATTTGTTTGCACTATGCTACTTTTAATAGTGGAACAATCGCTACCTAGATCTACAAAAGCGCGAACTGAGCAGTTGCCAACCTTTATTCGCAGAATAAGGCTGTCATCGTTGGTTGTTGTCAATTTCGCGATCGTTCTGCTAGTATTGTTATCATTTATGCGACGTATTTTTGGCTTGGGACAATTATTAGCATAATGGCCTCTTTCCTGGCAATTATAGCAAACCCTGTTATTTGGACCGCGTTCCTTGAAATGTTTTTTCCTGCAGTCGCGAGCCAAATGATTTTCGCTTTTGCAGATAAAGCACGCCCTTGCGTAACCGCGCTTTCCCAATAACTGGGTGGTTGATGTCCTAACACTCTCTGTACCCCGCTGAACAACCCTTGATGTGCTTTGTACCCCGGTGGACAATTCACGACCTATTTTTTCGCGATTCTCCTTCTGCTCCCTAATGGCGAAATAGTTCTTTATCTTATGTAGCAGCTCCTCAAAGTTCTGGCTTGATGAAGCAGTTAGCGAGTTGATGAGATTCTCATCTTTAAGGCCCGATATTATGTAACGCATGGTCATCACATCTACCATTCGTGCTCGAGTGCACAGCCCTACCACGTCATAGAAGTAATTTTCTACGCTTTCATCACTCTGCTTGGTTCTGCCCATTATTTGCAGAAGGAGAGTGGAATCGTCGGCTATCGTGGGGAAAGCCTTGACAAAATCATTTTTAAATTGTCTCCACGTTGAAATCTGCGATTTCTGGTTCTGGAACCAACTTTTTGCTGCCTCTTCCAGCCGTAACGACCCATAGAAGATGGTTGTGACATCATCCCAATTGAACATATTTTTAAAGGAATCGATAGAACTTACCCATGCCTCCGCACTCAACCCTTTCTTATCTACCGGATTGAATGCAGGAATTATCTTTTCGCCCTCGGACGCACCGAATCGAAACACGAGAGCATCTGTCGTTCGCGACGACGACGTGTCGGCACTACCACTACCATTTTCAAGGTCGACCGATTCTGCATTCGTGTGACAATCGTTTCTCCTTCTCTTGGACATTATTTTTTGTTTCTTTCCTGATTGAGCAGACGCCACAAATTCAAACCAACCGCACACACACACCGAATAATGATCCTTTTTTTTTTCTTTATACCCACCACTTTGTTTTATTATTTTCTTGTTTGGACAGGACACTACCAAGCAACACAATACACAAAACAAGTCGCGACACGCCGTTGTTTCTGATTTTCTTTTTTTTCTTTCCTTTTATTTTTTTTCTAGATATTATTTATTTTATTAGGGGTGTAAGAATCCCACTTCTGAAAATGTTAATCCGAAAATATTACGTCCTCACAACACGACACTGCGCCCGTCCGATGTGGAAATCTCGATCGAACTGCCATTCAATCAAAAACCACCCACAGTGGCGTGCTGCGTAAAGCAGATCGTTTCACTCAAAATGAGGAAGATCCTTAAATGAGACGGGGTTTCTCTCATTTCTCTTCTCTTTGACTCACTCCAATCACTATGACTGAACAGTGGAGTTGAGTTATGGTTTTATGAACCAATATCGAATGCATTTAACATTTGTTTTATGTGACAATCGAACTCGGCATGAGCTAAATTATAAATGATGTCACCCAGCGTGACCGTTGCCATTGTGCAACTAAAGTCCCATTTTGGAACTTTGCTGCTGCATCCTTTGAGACCAAATGAAACGACTGCATGAACTCGCTGATCGAATTAAAAAAAAACTCTCACGACCGACGCGACGGCTTGACAATGAAGCAAGTTGCAGCGCACGCTTTTATAAATGTTCAAATTTGATAACGCTCTGGTTCTGGTTGTCGTTGATGAAATTGCTTCGTCCATTGAGTTTAAGGTATTGTTATGAAAATAAACAGTCAATGCTCTTATTTTCGTATTTTATTTATTATTCCAGATTCTGCTCGTTGATTTCAAAAATGTTTTGCTATTCGATTGATAAAATTCAGAAGAGCATGATGCTAAATTTCTCTTTGGAGAATGCGCATTGAAAGACACAATATTCAATATTATTGTCTTCTAAGAAAAAAATTTAAAATCTTTGTATATGTATTTTTAATTAAATTAAGACTTGCATTTTTTCTAACAATTGCAACATTTGTTCGTAACATTATCAATCATTTAAAAAGCAAAATAACAGAAATATTTAAAAACAAATTTGTAACTTTGGATTTTTAATAATTTTTAATTTTTTGAAACGATTTGTTTAATCAAAATAATGTCATCTCGTAAAAATATTGAATAGAGATGGCAAGAAGCTGGTTAAAGCAACATTTGGGAACTATTTTAAAAGTTCCTTTCATTAAATATCTTCTATTCAGCGGTGGTATACTTTCCATTAGGTATTTCGCTTATTACAGTTAAAGACGAAAATACACAAAAAGCATGTTTTTGGCCTTTATAAATTCAAACCTATCATTGAAGTAATTTTAAAATGGTAAATACTTTTGTTCATATGTACAAAAAAATCCGCGCATAAAATACTTAGTCTATTTTACCAAAAATAAGAAAAATTAAATAAGATTCAAAAAAATCATATTAAAAATTGGGGTCTATTTCCTAATAATAATGAAATAAGCCCAAATTTTAGTTTTGGGATCTTATTTCATTTCTTTATTTGGGACCCTAGTTTTCACTAGAAAATATAGGCCCAAAAAAGGAAATAACACACCAAATTTTGATAAAAATCGCTGTTTTTGTTTCCTGTATACATAATTTTTTTTAATAAATTTTTGGAACTATCAAAAAATGCAAGAAATGATTTTTAATGAAATGAAATTGCGGACATTTTTTTTTCGAATTAAAAGGCTTTTACTGTATACGCATAACATTAACTTTTCAGGTACTGTTGTTAAGCTAAAAAAATTCTGTGTTTTATATTTAATTCAAATTTGCGTGCATTTTATATAAATCTATGTCAATAAATGTAGGTACTCTGCTCTGAGAAATTCGAGTGCAAAGTTTAATGCGACTGACCAATTATTTAAGCATCATTAAACTTAGTTATCAATCAATTAGCAATAAAAAGGAAAGTTCCCAAAAAGCGTTGTTGCCGATAATCTCGATAACTAATTAACAGATTTTAATGCGGTATTCACTGTTATATCCATAATTTCTCAGGGAAGGTTTACGCGTATTAACAGCCGGTCCATCACCTAAGGCACCTGAACATTAGAGGTCTATATCACGAAACCTAACTATATATCTTGTCATTTATGACAGATTAAATATTGAAATTCGCTAAATAAACATCTGTGGCATGATTGCCAATTTTGATTTCTGTAGAACAATAGGTTATGATTCCTTCAGTTGTCGCTGAGAACGTAACACATTTCTATAAAAAAAAGTAGTGCAAAAAAGCAGATATATAAAATTAAAAATAAGTCTCCCGTGCATTAGTCCATTATTAATTTTCAAAGTCGTTTAACAATCTAACATCCCTAGACCATTGCATATTCGCCATTCTCTGGATGATGACACAAGTGCTATACATCAAACATATTCCCAAAAAACTATACTGCGCACTTGGTTTGGTGGTACTCAAAGTAAAGTTGCGACGAGTAACAATCCCGCCATAATACCCAATGAAAACTGTGTTGAAATATTTGTGTTGGCAACGCCCCAGCTAGACTCGGACATTTTTGTTAAGCGACATTAAGTCAATGTTTTTCTTTTCCAAAATTTTAACCTCAGGTAATCTTATTCCTTTTGAACTTTGCCTGTACCTGTAGTCTGGAGAAACCAGCTGACGGACTTAGTTGAAAATTAAACTTTATATGGATGTTAAATAGTGTCGGAGAAGAAAACTAATCGATTCATAATGTCAGCTGCAGATTGAGATGTTAAAAGAATGCAAAAACTAACTTGATCTTAAGGGACTGAAAGACTTATCATTTTTGGCTGCCTCTGTTAGGTGCATTCACCTCGATGTGGAGTTTTTAAAAATTCGTGATAAACCTTTTTTGCAGCAATATTTTCCAGCTTATCTTCCTGTTGATACAAACTTGTTGTCGAAAAATCGGCTGTAGCCGGTTGGTCCATTGACCTGCCTTCAAGTTGATACCGACCGTATGTGGAGTGAAACCGAATTCGGCCAACCTCAGTTCAATTAGTACAAGCTGCGAATAGACTGCGAGCGGTTGTCCTTTCTTTAAATTGTTTTGATGTCGGTTTTCACGGTTTTGATATGTATTTTAATAGCGCTATTAACGGTGCTGGCTTATTTTTTCAAACGTCACCTTTCGTACTGGAAACTTCGCGGAATTCCACACGATGACCCCGATATTTTTTCTGGCAATACGAAGGGAATGCAAATTACTCGCAATTGGTGTACCATTTTGAGAGAATACTACGCCAAGTACAAGGGAACTGGTCCCTTTGTTGGGTTTTTTCTCTTCCAAAACAAAGCTGTAGTGCCCTTGGATTTGGATCTGATTAAGAATATTCTGGTGAAGGACTTCAGTAACTTCGCTGATCGGGGGTTATTTTTTAATGAAATCGACGATCCGCTAAGTGGAAATATTTTCAACTTGAATGCCGACGAGTGGAAGAAGATCCGCAGAAAGGTGACACCAACTTTTACCTCTGCCAGTTTGAAGTTCATGTTCCCCACGGTGGTGTCGGTGGGCGATCACTTGGTAGAAACTTTCAACGAACTCACTCAAAAGGAGACAGTCATTGAAGTCAGGGATATATTTGCGCGATACACAACAGATGTCATAGGGACGTGTGCCTTTGGCATTGAATGCAACAGCCTTAAAGATCCTAATGTCGAGTTTCGTACAATCGGTTCAAAAGCGTTGACACTCCAACGCCATTGTAAGTTGGTTCAGGGCTTCATGCTCAGTTTCCCGAAGCTGGCTCTCAAATTGAGAATGCGCGTAATCCACGAGGACGTTCATCAGTTCTATATGAAGTTGGCGCGAGAAACTGTCGAATATCGAGAGAAGAACAACATCAAGCGAAACGATTTCTTGAACTCGCTGATCGAATTGAAAAACTCGGAGGACGGCCTGACAATTGAGCAATTATCTGCGCACGTTTTCTTATTATTTTTTGGCGGTTTCGAGACATCCTCGACCACAATGGGCTTTGCACTCTACGAGTTGGCGCTAAATCAGGACATACAGGACAAGTTGAGGGCGGAGATAAACGAGCAGCTCGAGGCACATGGCGGCAAGTTCACCTACGAGTGTATGTCTGAAATGCACTACATGGACAAGGTTTTGAAAGGTAGCTATAGAGTTGTTCCATTTACGACATTTATTGTTTTTTGTTTTTTGTTTTTTAGAAACTCTTCGCAAGTACTCTGTTGTGGTTAACCTTTTCCGCACTGCGCTCAATGACTACCCAACCGCCGATCCAAAGTACACCATTCCAAAGGGAATGTTGGTCCTAATTCCGAGCGATTGTCTTCACCACGATCCCGACATTTACCCAGATCCGGAGAAATTCGACCCTGAGCGTTTCAGTCCGGAGGAGATGCAGAAGCGTCACCCCATTGCATGGCTGCCATTTGGCGATGGACCCAGAAACTGCATAGGCCTGAGATTCGGAAAGATGGAAATGTGTGTGGGGCTTTCGATGCTGCTGAAGAACTACAAGTTCCACTACTGCGATAAGACGCTGAATCCACTGGAAATTGATATAAAGTCCTCTATACTCTCCAGCAAGGGTGGCATTTACTTGCGCGTGGAGCGCATTTGAGAACGCTCTGTCTTTGTATAGTAAGTGTTTGCGAACGCAGTCGTTGATTGAGTTCAATTTCTCATATTTTGAAAATAAAAAGTGAATGCCCTAAATTTGAATCAGATTCTGCTACTTTTCACAGTGATTTGAACAACTTTGATTGAAATATGTTTTGCAACTTTTCTGTTTAAGTATGGAATGTGTTTTAGTAAGTCCTTTTGTGAGTTTTCAGGAGCTTTTTAGGTACTCCGAAGACCACCTTCATTGATTCGCAGATAGCCACAATTACACGCACCGTACTGTACCGGTTTTGTGAATTCGCAGCACAGACATTTTTTAAAGCGCAGTGTTCTTTCTCTTCTCAGCAAAACAGGCGATTTGCTTTGAGTTTTGCTGGGATTTTTCTGAAAAAAAAAAAAATGCTTTCATAGTCCATCAGGGCCGAGCAACCATAAGTGCAAGATGTGCAAATGCACAGCCCGCCAAGTTCAGGGGGCGCATTGCTAGAAAAGAATAATTAATTTTATCTTGCGCGAACAAATACTACAATTCGCATTAAAAAATTCTTGTTCAAATAAGCCCAAAATTACAATACCCATCATTCCTTTCCTTCGACCTCAGCGATTGTCTCCTAGCGCGTTCTTGTCAAACACGGACTTCTTTTTCGCTTTATATAAGCCCACATATTCTCAATTATATTTAAATCGGGGCTTTGAGGTGCCCAGAAAATTGGTTATCATGTTTGCTTTGTGACATGGAGCATTATCTTCCTGCAAAATAAATGACTGTCCAATTAATTTTCTTTTTTGATCCATGGTACTGAAAAGAGCTTTCATCAGTCCACAATACCAAAATGATGAAGGCTTATGTACAAATTGTTTGGCAAATTCCAGGCGTTTAATTTTGGTTTTTTTTTGTTGCAAAATCAGCCTCTTTTAAACGATTTCTAAATCTGCCATCAGACCGACAAAGTATCTCAAATTTTATATTAATTAGCCACCGTACGGAAATGTGAATCTGTACTATATCGTTTTTACAAAAAAATTCCCTGATTTATGAACGGCCCGCTGCCCTCTGTTGGCACAGGTAATTTTCTACGATAAACGTTGCAAAATGAAATACGAGTATCAACTTGAGGGAGGATGTCCAACATGAGCAATTTCCCTCAGAGCCAAAACCTATTGAGAAACGGACCAAGGGGCTGTCATTAATTACCACTTTATTCGCTATGCTTCGTTACCCGTTAGGCATGGGGCGACGGTGCAAAATAAACGAAAAAATGGAACTGGCAAGTAGTTTGCAGAGAACCACCCTGCCAAGGTACTTAGTGCAGAATTTGCGCCTGAAAAACTCTTGCTATCTCTGGACACTCTAAGTAAATACACTTAGAGTAGTATGCAAACTTTTTGTGAAGTTCTACACTTAGTTGATGGCCATGATAGTTATGCTCCGATGTGGAGTAATTAAATTTCGCAAAATTTTAAGTACCCAAACAGCAAGCACTCTGCAGATGGTGGTGTATAGTGTTACCAGATGTGTGAGCATTTAATTGCTTCGCAAACACGATTCGGTTGGAATGGAACTTGAGGGAATTTCAATGAGATAATAGGGGACTCAATAGCTAGTGAGGAAAACACAGACGAAGTTTTTCTGGTTTAGAAATATATATCCTTCGGGTTAATACAGTTTTCCTGGTGAATCCACCTTTCAAAATTGTATCTCGGAGAGATCTGGGTAAACAAGTCTCTCAAGATCGACTTCGAAGAAAATTGGTAGTGTCCAACAGCCCAAGGTTTAAAAGTGGAGCCCGATTCGAGAGGTATTCCCTTAAAAAGATACTTAATTCAGATTTACATTGTTTCTGGAAAAGTCTTTCTAAACGCAGCCTTTAGATACCCCTAGTAGAAGAAGAAATGAGCTTAAGCGGACTTAAGCTACTGTCATAAATGAACAGAAACTTGCTTTAGATTAGCCAGGCGCTTGGAATTCTCATTATATAAGAAGTGAACTTAAGTGGACTTAAGCTACTGTCTTAAATGAACGGAAACTTACTTTAAACTCTCAGTCTATCAAGTTTATGGTTGCCATTTAATTTAATTTAATTTGTCGATTTGAAAACATTTTTTATATAAGAACACATGACAAAGAACTAAACTTATAGTAGGTATTCAGTTGGTTAAAGCTGTACTAACAGCCTCACTTGCAAAGAATTCATTATAACCTTAAAAATCATTGACAGTGACCAATCGGAGCCCACTTTACGCATAAATTCACAGTGCCAAGCACAGTGCCATGTCGATTGTTATTATGCACATAATTTCTTAAATAAAATTCAATCGACACTGACACCCAGGTAAGGCCTATGGACAGAGCAAACCGCAGCAAAATGCCGCACAATTCCTATTGACACTTTATACGGATATTGCCATCTCGGTAATCTGGGCAACAGCTGCTTATGGCGAAGCGGATAGGACTTACGTGCCGATGTCCCTGATAGGCGCACATTTGCCCCTTAGTCATTGTTGGCTACGATATCAGCACGCACGAGGGTGCTTAATTCATTTCTCCCTTCGGTCCGGCGATCCTGATTGACTGCAGTCAACGTCGGTCGGTCGCTGCGATACTTATCATTACTGGCGGCAAGTGTAGCTACCATCACAATGACTTTTATTTGGCAAACTTGTACGACATCGCAGACGAGGCAAATAAAAATTATCAAACTGAACATAATACTGGTTACAATGTGACAATTTGGGTAATAAAACTGACACTTTATGACGGGCGAAAACTCATCAAACTCGGCACATATGCTGAATGGTATGGTGCTGACAAAAGATCGAGATTAGGCGGCCGGCAGCACAGGGCACACAATGTCACATTAAAAGCGAATTAAGGGCATTCCGGCTGTCGCAGCAAGGACCAATAAATTCAATATGCAAGCCAATGTCCCTGGATGGTGGGCTGTGTTGGCGTTTTTTTATATTATTTCATAAAACAGGGAAACAAATTGTTTAAGCACTTTCCGAAAGGTGGACGCGATGTCGTCGTGTATAACACCGAATGTCCTGTGGCTCGTTGGTGTTAATTAGTGGTGATTTATATTATCTTGTTGTGGAAGGATGAGGGTGTTTATTTTCATTTTCGGTTTTATCTGCACCTACAAAGGACGCGGCGTTATTTTAAATTTTTTTTTATTTAATTTTTATCTGTGTTAATCGAGTTTATATCTGTTATCCAATCGATATTGCGTGATGCGATTATTTGGATTGAATTATTGTTGTGATGAACAAAAATATCCTTTAAATTACTGCGTCCTTAAAAAATGAGTGGATTTTAGTGCATTCCTGGAATTAAATTGTTTTTTTTTGTCACAGTGAATATGTGTCCTTGGGGTTTTATGTTTCTTAAACGGATTAAAGGTACGCTTGATATGGTTTGGTGGGTGCTGCGTGCAAAAGGCCAACTCTTCAAACTGGTTATACCGAGTGTATTAATTTTAAATATTTTTTTTCCACTGCGCCACCTCTCGCGAAAGTCTGACAAACATCCGAGAGTAAAAATATCATGAAAGAGCTTCTCAATTGGCCGTTTGGACTCGGCGTAAAATTGTAGATCCCTTCCATTCGTTCCAAAAATTAAAAAAAACCCACACAAAACAAATGGTTGTGTAAAGGTAGGCCTAGGGTCCCTACGGACCTGTTGCGCCAACTATTTATTTTTTATTTATTATTAATCTTAAAGAGAACGCTAATGCAAAGATAGCAAATACTGCCTTGGGGAATCCCGAGAAAGGTGTAGTAGGGTTGTGTATAGGTACGTAAGTTGTTTCGTCGACAACTATTTGGATCTATAGATTTATGATAAGAATGAGTGATGTGATAGAAGATCTATGATAAGCGCTCAAAGTGCGATGACAATATAGATTGAGATCTAGAATATGAAGGCTGTCAGTGACGCACTTGAAAATAAAAGAACAGAGGCGGCGACCATGACTCAGGCAAGCAAAACATCACAATGGACAGACATATCAACAGAGTAGTTGCATTAGACTTTATTACCATGGTCTTCACAATTGACTCGAAAAATGGCATCGGCATAGAGTTCAAATAGGGAATCACTCTTGTCGATAATTGGTTCTTCGGGCTAAGAAACCGTCCAATATGTAAGACCCTTCGCTCAAAGGTTCACTATAGGATACTGTACACGTGCCTGATCATTTTGGCTCAAACCTCTTGGTACGTTTGGAGAAAACAATTATTCGGGCGATATTCGTTCAAGTTTGTTTCGATGGAGTGAGAATCATTGACAAATAAAGATTTGACTAAATCGCATGGGAAATACAACAACGCGTCAGTTTTAAAACCACAACTTGAGGAACGCCAGATGTTTTTTAAAGCCATACTTACAAAGTATTTTTTCTTTGAAAGGCTTCTAAGAAGTTCAAGTGAAATGGCCCTTAACCTACATTACCTACCTGTTTAATCAACGACTTATTTTAATAAAATAAGAATTGGTTGCCCGACTTTTAGGCTTTTGTCTCAATTGGAATAGTTTTTTCTATTCTGTTGTGTTCCAAAGAACCCTTTACCGTGCAAAAAAATGCCACGAGTATAGTATTTAAATACAAAAAAGGGAAATATAAAATTAATGAATCAATTAGGTATATAAAGGCAGGAGATCTTGAGTGCACTTTATTTGACAGTTGAAGTGTTTGACAACCGTCTTTGTCTTTGATCAGAGTTGCTTCAATTTCATCGAAATCTTCAGCTCAGCGTTTCCGATTTTATTTTCGAAAAAAAATTACTTGTGATCAGTGAAAGACTGAATTTTAAATACCTACCCTATCAGCTTACTACTATAAGTAGTGCTACTCCCTCAATCAATTACTTGACTCGTGATGAACACAGTAACAATATTTGATTGCGAGTAAAGGATTGTTCTATTTGCCGAAAGCAATTCCCTATCCTCGGTCTGTCGTGCATTATTCTGGAAATTTATAGCGATTCTTAACGGAAGAATTATAAAATGAAAAAGCTTGAGATGAAATGTGTGCTTGCTGGAGAGCTGCATACCCGCAACCAAACTACCATCTACCACCGCAACCATAAATTTAAATTACGATATTTATTACCCTTGTGCATTTAGTTGAGCTGAAGACGGTCGGTGGCTGGTGGATTTTTACGAGCGCCGCTCATAACACGCTGATGGGTTTCTGTTTTATGAATGAAAAATGCCGCATCAGCCATATAGTTAAAGTGAAAAATCGTAAATCGATTAGCATACATCTGATTTGCATTTAACTTTTGTAAAGTAGAACAGCAAGCCTGCGAAAATTAAAAGCTGTCAGCGAAAATTAAAAGCCGCTGTCATAAAATTCAGAAAGTGAGAAAACGCCCAACATCCGTCCTCTTCAAGAAGACTCAACTGCAGTCCTTCGAACCAATCACCCTTATTTCGGATGGCGTTTTACTTTCACTTTAGAAGACTTATTCCCTAACTTCCACCGACAGAGTAAAACGCCCCGTCGCGTCGGTAAGTAGTTTACATTCCACATACGATTCACACCAGCTAATCTACGCCAATTACAGATAAATGGCGGTATCAGTTTATGGTATTTATATTTTTGTAAGAAATTGTTGTAAGTTGTATCCTAAAAATGAATAGTGTAGCAATATGTTGGAGTAGTGATGACGACAGACTTCAGAAAAACTGAAAAGGACAAAATCCAATCCATTTTTTTAGCTAAAAAGATTTAAAACAACTTCTTCCAAAACTGACAAATACTTTTGTTTGAATGTGCCTCCTCCAGTTGCTTCACATTTCTTTTTGTTGTGAAGAAGTTTATTTTTTACCTTGAATTTAATATCACACCAAACCTGTAAAATATGTGCATTTAGCAGTGGCGTCTCGTCAGGGTGTGCATAGTGTGCATTGTACACCCTGATCTAATGAAAATAAACGTCCCTCGTCGAACACTGTGTTATCTAATAACAAAAATATGCACATCACAATTACACAACCCACAAAACCTCTATCACACAGCCTTCAACATATTAATGTTTATTCTTCCTAACTTGTCTTTCAAAATTCCTTCATCGTTGAGAAACAAACAAAATAAACTCGCACGAAATCTCGCAGTGCAATCTAAGTGAAATCTAAGCAGTTGCTTAGAGTTAGTGTGTTGGACTACTGAGCGAGGGGTCCCCGGTTGGAGTCCCGAAAGAACCAAATTATATCTTAAGGTTTTTTTCCACTGCGCCACCTCTCGCGAACGTCTGACAAATATCCGAGAATAAAACTGTAATGAAAGAGCTTCTCAATCAGCCGATAGGAGTCGGCGTAAAATTGTAGATCCCTTCCATTCGTCCCAAAAATTAAAACTCACAGAAAACTAATGGTTGTGAGAAGCTATGCCTTGGTTCCCACAGACCTGTAGCGTCACAATATTTATTTATTTAACCTCAAGCTACCTAGTATAGATACCTTCTACCTATAGGATTTCCCCAGTATTCATCACCATCGACATTCTTCACCCGAACGCATACATAAAATCGCTTTACTTTGATGAACTTGTAGCATACTCGACTCGTGCGACGGTTTTCTGTGCACGGGCTCTATTCTCATTTTCTTTTGTATATCTCTTCTTTTCTCTTTCCCTAAAGCGTCATGAGTCAACATTACAATGCATTACATTGACATTCGTGCGTAAAAAGCAGTACAATACACCGTCTTCTTTTCTGCTGCCATTAATTTGTATCAACATTTGACATTTTGCAAGGGAACCATGTTTTGCAAAGCTAACAAATCGCTAACACATGTACCACAGTGAGTTACGAAAGCTTAGTTATCTTATAAAAATGTTTATTAATAGGAATTGGAGTTTAACCAATGTGTTAGTCATTAGTTACGGATAACACGAAGTTCCGCAGCTATTATTAATACGTCTGTACATTTATATAGTGTTAAGACTTACCTTTTGCCACTCTTTATTGTGGCCCTAAGCTATTAAGTGTTAGAGCAATAGAATCCCATTCAGCTTTGGTATAAACATTTAAAACTCCCCTTTGAAATCTCTTTGCCAGCGAATGTTTTCTTTTCCATTAATCCGATCAAAGTCTTAAATTGTTTCTGGTTGGTTATTTTGCCCTCAAAATTAATCGAATTTAGTCTGGTCATTTGAATAAACTGCCAATTTAAGAAAACTTACATTTTCAACCATTTCACTTGTCGATCAGTATCTTGTAAACGACAATTACCGTCGTTTTTCTTGTCGTTTTGTGGCGTTCAACGACTTACAGAATGACAGTGAAGTTTCTCACATGACGTTCGTCGTACATCAATAGGTTACACACGAAGTTCAGTGACAAATGGCGTTTAACGATTCAAAAACGTCACTCGTTTTCCCAAGTTCAAATTGGCGTTTCATAAATCGTCGTAAACGCCACTCGGAATAAGGCTGAATAGCTCTTCTCACTCTGGTGTACTTATACAAGGTACATAATTATACCAATTTCGTCCTTCAACCAAAACTTACCATTTGGGATACAGGATAATTTTAGCACTGAGCCTTAATAAAGAATACGACCCGACAAGAGTAGGAAACCAAAAGTCGAAACACGTCAAGTATACGAAACTACTGCAAATGCCATCCGCATGAGTCCTTAGAGGTATAAGTTTTCCTTGGTCCAAAAAAAGTGACAGGAGCAGAAACAGCAAAAGTTGTTATAAAGTCAAAATCAGGTCAGTGCTCTCATCAAAATAAATAACATAGTCAATTAGCTTATTGAAGCACAGTCTCCTTTCAAACTCATTGAAGTTTCAATTTCTTCTTATTTTTCTTTTTTGTTTGTTTAGATTTAGATGAAAGTAGGTACCCCCAAAAATTACCAAATGAAAGGCAAACCTACTTTATGTGAATCCTGGTTGCTTCATGAAACGCCCATGGAAATGAATTCTCTGAGAGAGAAGTAATTTGATTATGCATGTCACTTTGAAGTTCCCTAAATATATACATACTTGAGTTTTGATGACATTTCTCACAACAAGTGAAAAGTAACAACTTAACCTACCTAATGGAAGAGTGGCAGAATAAAGCGAATTGAGTTTCGTTTTATTTGTATTTGAATTTTGTAAAAGAAAAAACCAACACTTGTCATTGAAAAAGATTTATTGTTTATTTGCGATACGCTCTACACGCAGGTGGACCCCACCCTTGGGAGAGAGAAGAGCGCTTGTCACATCCATTTCCAAAGGAATCGGCGTCTTATCGGATCTGTCAAACTTGAAATTGATCAACAACATGGAAAGTCCGATAAAGGTCTGCATCTTTCCGAACCGCAGACCAACACAGTTCCGCGGTCCATCGCCAAAAGGCAGCCAAGTGCAGGGGTTGCGTTTCTGCATCTCCTCTGGACTGAAGCGCTCAGGATCGAATTTCTCCGGATCGGGATAGATATCGGGGTCACGATGGATTGCATCGGCCGGAATCACGACCAGTGTTCCCTTTGATATTGTGTACTTGGGATTCGAGGTGGTGTAATCCGTAAGGCTTTTTCTTATCAGTTCAGAGAGAATGGAGTACTTTCGTAGGGTTTCTAAAAAAAAAAAAACACACAACACTGCACTAAACTCGCATAGTATACCAAAACTTCAACATACCTTTCATAACCTTATCCATGTAACTCATTTCAGCCATGCATTCGTAGGTGAACTTGCCGTCATGTTTTGCGAGCTGCTCTTTAACCTCGGCTCTTAGCTTGTCCTGCATGTCCTGATTTAGCGCCAACTCGTAGAGTGCAAAGCCCATTGTGGTCGAGGATGTTTCGAAACCGCCGAAAAATAATATAAATACGTGCGCTGATATTTGCTCAATTGTCAGGCCGTCCTCCGAGTTTTTCAATTCGATCAGCGAGTTCATGAAGTCGTTCCGCTTGATGTTGTTCTTCTCTCGATATTCGATAGTCTCTCGCACCACTCTCATGTAGAACTGATGAATGTCCTCGTGGGTTTGTCGCATTCTCAATTTGCGAGCCAAATTCGGAAAACTGAACATAAAGCCCTCAACCCACTTACTATGGCGATGGAGTGTGAATGATTTTGAACCGATTGTACGAAACTCGACATTAGGATCCTTAAGACTGTTGCATTCAATGCCAAAGGCACACGTCCCTATGACATCTGTTGTGAATCGCGCCAATATATCCTTGACTTCAATGACTGCCTCCTTTTCAGTGAGGTCGTTAAAAGTTTCTACCAAGTAATCTCCCACCGACACCACCGTGGGAAACATGAACTTCATTTTGCCCGAGGTAAAAGTTGGTGTCACCTTACTGCGTATCTTCTTCCACTCGTCGCCATCCAAGCTGAACAAGTGTGCGCTCAGCGGATCGTCTCTTTCATTATAGTACAACCCACGATCGGTAAAGTTACTAAAATCCCTGATCAGAATGTTCCTAACCAAATCCAAGTCCAAGGCCATCACTGCTGGACTTTGGAAGAGGAAAATCCCAGCAAATGGGCCGGTGCCTTTGTACTTGTCGTAGTATTCTTTCAAAATGGTTCGCCAATGGCGAGTTTTTTCAAATCCTTTTAAATTCCCAAACAAAACATCGGGGTCGTCATGAGGTATACCACGAATTTTCCAGTACGAAAGGTTGCGTTTGAAATAGTAAGCCAGCACCGATACCAGCGATATGATTATACATATCAGAACCGTCAGAACCGTCATGATCACAATTTAAAGACACGACGACTGCTCGCAGTCTGATCACAACTTATACTAATTTGAGCTGAATTTGACATGAAACAAGAAACTTAAATTGAACTTATTCATGTGTGGGTGTGTTTGTATTTACGTAAAGCTTACCAGATAAGATTGTGTGTGCGGCTGCAAAGCTTTTTTTAATCAGCCCCATCGATTTTATCGAGGAGATTAAAGGAACATTGTTTTACGCTGAGTAGTTGTGGGGAAAGTACAATCAGAAGTATATAACATGTAACTTGAATCTGGTCTCGAAGTTTGTTTTCTGTACCTCTGTATATATCTGAGGTACTGCACGAATTTTTAAATGGACTTTATTGTTACAAAAAAAGAGGTAAGCTACTCCGCATCACACGGTACGACAGTTGCTTCTACTTTCGGATGAGCCTCAAATCGATGCCCAACTTTAAGATTATTAAAAATATTTCAATCTAAAAATATTAATCGAAAAAAACGACAAACAAAAGTCAGAAACAATCCAATACCAATGAATCTTTTTTCTTAAAACCAGATACTGAACAAATATTGATAAAATTCGATATCCAAGATAAGAATACTGAAAAAAACTTATAAAAATTCGTTGGTGATATTAATGTTTGACAAACAAGACTCCCTCGCAACAAACGCAAATTTTGATATCGTTCCCTTGAAAGTTCGCATAATCTTCGCGCATACATTCGCTTACGATTCCTGTGGAAGTTCGCATTTCATTATTTCTAGAGGAATAAGAAAATCGCTGCTGATTTGAGCACTGTCTATTTTTTAATTTAAACTAATATACGTAATACATTTCTTTCAACTTATTAAAATCCCTCGTCAGGTTATTGATGGGGCCATTACTGCCATAGTTACATCGAGTTGTCCTTTGGTATAAAAACAAATTGGGTTCCTTGTTGTCCTCGGTCTGGTATTGATGTTTATGGAATTGAGAACATTTTATGTGCCAGTCAGAACGCAAAACAGGAATATAACCTTGAAAATCTCTCTTTGTTTTTCCAAAGTCTGAATATTCAGCAACTTTAATCGACTTATGTAGGGTGGAAGACGACTTTTGGGGTTTCCAAGGCAAATCACGTAATGCGAAAAGAAGAAACTGCTTTTGAATAGATACTTTCAATTCCGATTCCAGCAGGACTACAGTATTCCAAAATAGGTTGGGCGAGAGAACAGTATAGAGTTTTGGCTACATAAAGGGTTTTCCAATAAGAGGTGCTATTTTGATATTCAAATAAATAAAGAGGAAGGTATGCCGATAATAATGGAAAACAACATCAGCCAAATGGTAACCACGATCACGAATTCAGGACCATATCCTTTTCATGAAATTTTCCATAACAAAATCGCAAAGTGGCTGCCCTATGTCCTCGATAGACTCACGAATTCCATCTTTGAGGTCTTGAATCGACGCTGGGCTGTTGGCGTGGACCTTATCTTTCACGTGGGCCCAAGGGAAGAAGTCGCAAGGTGTTAAATCACAAGATCTCGGTGGCCAATTCCCGAAAAAAGATCAATGGTTTCGTTGCTTGCGTGACACGTAGCGCCGTCTTGTTCAAAGTAAACGTTGTCCAGACCATCCAACTCCGGCCAAAAAAAATCATTAATCATGCCCAATTCAAAAGAACGACGAGGAATGGACAAACCTGGGTTTTCTTCAACACTTTGGGCTACAGCAGCAATATTCTCAGTTGTTCTTGAGCAACGTGCACGGGTTTGATTCTTCACATCACTAAACACTAACTTGTCCCAACAGCTCGAATTTTTCCACCAATTTCTGTATTGCGGTCCGACAAGGTGCTTCACGACGACCCAAAAATGCTTTAGTTTTGCGAACTGTGACTGCAAAATTTTCTCAATTTTTGTAGTGTATATTTATAATTTCAGTGCGTTGTTGAAGCACATTTTGAAGAATTCAAAATAACGCCTCTTATTCTTATAATAAGCTTTTTAAAATCTGTTCATTATTGATTAACTGTGACATTATGTGTAGTAGTTAAACTAAAAAAAAATAAAAAAAGAAACAGTACTCAAATCAGCAGCGATTTTCCTAACCTAACAAAAATTAATGATTTTGTTTAGCCTGCACCGAAAAGGTACATAAAAGAAAATGCCAAATTCAATGCATGGGTCAAAAAAAACCTCTTATGAAAATTATTCAATTTCGTAAATTACTTCAGTTTGAAATCCTAAATTGTTTAAAATTTTCTAATAAATTTAATTGCTTTTTTTTGTTTCCATTATCTCATGAAAAGATTATAACAAAAAAATCATACCCACTGAGAATTGTAACTTTTGCTGCCCTATATGAATATTCTTAATCGATCTTTAAATTCGTTGCCGTTTTTCTCTTGCCAAAACAAGAAACAATAACAAATTCATCTATACATATAATAAAACTGTAGCCAATTTCTATGTCCGCCGTTGGCTTGAAAACTACTGCACTCATTTCGATGAAACTTTTTTTCAAATGTTAGGTAAGATTCTGAGACGGTAATAGGCTATTTCTTTTATTACCATGCTTATTTTTTGGCAGCGTTTTTAGCCAAAATGTGTTTTTTTTCTGACTTTACAGCCTTTAGCTCGCCATTGCTCAATCAATTCAATCAATCAATGCAAACAAAACAAAAAAATAAAGAAAGCCAACACTTCCATAATTATTTTAAGCCATCAATCAGCTTTCTGCGTCATCCAGAAGCTGAGCTACAACCCAAAATCTAACATTAATAAACTTAATTTATTTCCTCAAATCGAAAATTATCAGCAACCGTTGTTCTTGATCGTTGTTCTGCTTGGGGGTGGTGGGTGGCGCACATCGCAGAAGCACATACAAATTACAACAAAAACGGCGTCGTCAAGCTTTCTCCGATTAAGTGAAACGAAAGAGAAGTAGCCGAGGTCGATCTTCTTAACCACTCAACCGATTTCAATGAAACTTTGAAAGATATTTTTTTTAATTTTTTCAACTTAATTCTCAAAGTGAATACTTATATGGGCACGCTGGAGTGAGCTGAAGCTAGGATTTACACAGACACTAGATTACTGAATCAGTTGAAGATATGAAAACAAAATGTAAACAAAAACTCTCGAAAAAGAAAGCTTTGGATTGAATTGCGTTATGAAAACTTTTTAAATTAATGAACATAATTATCTACTGCGCTGTATTAAGATTATAATATTATAGAGATTTGGTTTTAAAATTAAATTTTTTAATTAAATTCAACTACATACAACACAGTTCAATTTAACATGCACGTTTAGCGAGAGAAGTTTCACATCTGGCGTGTGGTCACAATCACACTCTCTGTTTTTTTTTTTGTTTTTGCAAAAGGTATTTCTAAGCCACTATTGCTTTAGTTAGAGTAAGAATTTCTTGAAATTCAGTTGAACTAATTTTGTATCTGTTTTGTATAAAAAGTGCAAAGGGTTCCTTAAGTTTACTTAAAGTATTTGACAAAATTGGCATTAATGCGAGCGAAGCCGTGGGTAACAGCTAGTTAATATATAATTACATTAGATTTTGCTATTTATTTATTTCCAGCCATGTTAACCGCATCTACATAAGCGGGAGCTGACCGCCCAATAGTTTTGATGACATTTTATTTTTCCAACGTCAAACACAACAGGTGAAAAATAACAACTTAACCTAGTGGAAGAGCGGCAGATTAGAGCGAATTGAATTTCGTTTTATTTGTGTTTAAGAAAAAACCAACACTTGTCATTTCCAAAGGTTTATTGTTTATTTGCGATACGCTCTACACGCAGGTGAATGCCACCCTTGGCAGAGAGAAGAGAGCTTGTCACATCGATTTCCAAAGGAATCGGCGTCTTATCGGATCTGTCAAACTTAAAATTTATCAACAACATGGAAAGTCCGATAAAGGTCTGCATCTTTCCGAATCGCAGACCAACACAGTTCCGTGGTCCATCGCCAAAAGGCAGCCAAGTGCAGGGGTGGCGTTTCTGCATTTCCTCTGGACTGAAGCGCTCAGGATCGAATTTCTCCGGATCGGGATAGATATCGGGGTCACGATGGATTGCATCGGCCGGAATCAGGACCAGTGTTCCCTTTGGAATTGTGTACTTGGGATTCGAGGTGGGGTAATCCGTAAGGCTTTTTCTTATCAGTTCAGAGAGAACGGAGTACTTTCGTAGGGTTTCTAAAAAAAAAACATACAACACTGCACTAAAGTCTGCATAGTAACCAAAACTTACATACATACCTTTCATAACCTTATCCATGTAACTCATTTCAGCCATGCATTCGTAGGTGAACTTGCCGTCATGTTTTGCGAGCTGCTCTTTAACCTCGGCTCTTAGCTTGTCCTGTATGTCCTGATTTATCGCCAACTCGTAGAGTGCAAAGCCCATTGTGGTCGAGGATGTTTCGAAACCGCCGAAAAATAATATAAATACGTGCGCTGATATTTGCTCAATTGTCAGGCCGTCCTCCGAGTTTTTCAATTCGATCAGCGAGTTCATGAAGTCGTTCCGCTTGATGTTGTTCTTCTCTCGATATTCGATAGTCTCTCGCACGACTCTCATGTAGAACTGATGCACGTCCTCGTGGATTAGTCGCATTCCCAATTTGCGGGCCAAGTCCGGAAAGCTGAACATGAAGCCCTCAACCAACTTACTATGGCGATGGAGTGTGAACGCTTGTGAACCGATTGCACGAAACTCGACATTAGGATCCTTAAGGCTGTTGCATTCAATGCCAAAGGCACACGTCCCTATGACATCTGTTGTGAATCGCGCCAATATATCCTTGACTTCAATGACTGCCTCCTTTTGAGTGAGTTCGTTAAAAGTTTCTACCAGGTAATCTCCCACCAACACCACCGTGGGGAACATGAACTTCATTTTGCCCGAGGTAAAAGTTGGTGTCACCTTACTGCGTATCTTCTTCCACTTTTCGCCATCCAAGCTGAACAAGTTTGCGCTCAGTGGATCGTCTTTTTCATTATTAAACATCCCACGATCGGTAAAATTACTAAAATCCCTGATCAGAATGTTCCTAACCAAATCCAAGTCTAAGGCCAACACTGCTGGACTTTGGAAGAAGAAAAACCCAGCAAATGGACCGGTGCCTTTGTACTTGTCGTAGTATTCTTTCAAAATGGTTCGCCAATGGCGAGTCTTTTGAAATCCTTTTAAATTCCCAAACACAACATTGGGGTCGTCATGAGGTATACCACGAATTTTCCAGTATGAAAGGTTGCGTTTGAAATAGTAAGCCAGCACCGATACTAGCGATATGATAATACATATCAGAACCGTAAGAACCGTCATGATCACAATTTAAACAAGACGACTGCTCGCAGTCAAATCACAACTTATACTAATTTGAGCTGAATTTGACATGAAACGAGAAACTTAATTTGAACTCATTCATGTGTGGGTATGTTTGTACATATTTATATATGGCAAGATTGAGTGTACGGCTAAAAAGCTTTTTTTTTCAATCAGCCCCGTCAATATTATTGAGGAGATTAAAGGAATGCGGGGAAAATAACATTAAAAGTAGATAACAATGTAACTTGAATCTGTTTTCGATGTTTGTTTTCGGTGCCTTTGTATATATCTGAGGTACAGCACGCATTTTTGAATTGTTTTTATTTATACAAAAGATGAGTTAGGGCAGAGGCTATCAAAAGTGCCCTGGAAAGGATAAATGTAGAACACAGCATCACCAATTGGCTTTGTAAGATGCTTGTTACAAGAAATATCAATTATGGGTGTGGACTTCGTGTCAACCCGGAAAAGACGGAACTAGTACTTTTTAGTACAAAATACAAAATACCACCCTTCAAACACCCAAGTTCGGTGGAGTCGCGATCGCTGCACTCGAGACATTCATGTATCTTTTACCACTGGATCTACAAATTAAGCTACAAGCACGGGACAAACGGGACTGGTATTACAGAGCTCTATAATCTGGAACTCCTTCTCTTACATGCCTGATAAAGCGGATGAAAGTCTGGGTGTACTTTACTTCGATATACCATACGAAGTCCATCTCCCTCTGTGTCACAGGAGTAAAATAAAAGAGATGTCAATATATTGCGCGGTTGGTTTGTTTGTTTTGAGAATGAAAAGCATATCCACTTACACAGGTAAAAATCGTAGAAGGGTTTCAAATTTTGCATATTTATTTAAAAACCTTAAAAGATATCGAGTTAATAGATATCCTAAGTGGTACCTGCAGATGTCCTCTTTAAGCTGGTATTTACTCTATTTAAATGCTACCAGTCTTTTCGGACCCAAAGTGTGACAAAAAGAAAGCTAAACGAAAAAATAAATTCCTCTTGTCCAAGTTTTTTTCCGGAATTTATAGAGATATGGAGTTGAAATAAAGTTGGAACTGTAGGCCTAGGTATTCTCTATAGTCTATAGGCCTGTGAAAAATGTACCAAAATATATTCAACAGTTTCTAAGGTTTTTGCATTTAAATATGTGGAGTCAAATTCAATCTTAGTCGAACCGAACTAGGTACCTACACCAATTTTATTTATATGATTTAGCATTTTCATTTTAAAAAGTCTGGCAACGTTGCTCGCAATCGCAATCCCATACACTTCACATACCTAGGTATCACTTATCACATTATTTTAATTGTTATCACACTCGATCCCATCCTCCGTCCCACTCAAATGCACAGCACACTCGCACTCCATCGCCATCCATAGACCCACGGTGGCCCTGGCCATGGCCAGGCCATTGGCCACATTCATATACATACAACATTTATTCTCTATACCTACCCAACTAAAAAAAAAACTCACTCCGCACAACCTTAAACGCATAAGCGCTTGAGCAGACAAAATCCACTCGACATTTGACTTCGATTCTGAGTATTTATATGAAAAAAAACCTCCCGCTCTCGCAAAAAATACGAATATAACTCGAAAAAAAAACACTGAGATCGATTTGAAAATATTGGTCAATTAACAAATTGATAAAAAAGGAATTTCGCAAAGGATTTGTTATTATTACTCAGCTGATATACCTAACAAATAGAAACTTAGTTTTGGACTTAGTTCACTCCAGCGTGCCCATGAAAGTATTCACTTTGAGAATTAAGTTGAAAAAATTCAAAAAAATATGTCCTTCCATATAACCATACCCACCCACAAAATTTCATTAAAATCGGTTGAGTGGTTAAGAAGTTTTAGGCGGCGGCTAGTGATGGCGACAGGCCAATTTCCGTCACGCACTTCCGCTTGGTCATTTCCGTCTTAGAAGAATCGATTTTACTCTCAAGTCGCGCCATAAGATGTTTCACATCAAAAAAATTCAAAATCCGTTCACCCGTTTGTTCTGTAGCTTCCGACAAAAAAAAATATTCCCTTTGTTTTATATTATTAGGGATATTTGGGATTAAGTACTTTTTTAGTTCGCTTCCTTTTCTTTAAGTGACCCCAAGCCAACAAATATAATTTTGCAGCTCAAGTTCCTTTAGTTCCAATTTAGTTACTGCGCGCCATCTTAAACCCAATTAAATTTTCATTAGCAAGTTTGGGTTTCAAGATGTGGGTTGGCGGTTGGTATTCCTCTTTGAAACTACCTACTAACGAAACTATAGAAATTATAAAACAACTAGAAAAGGCCGATGCATTTCCCAAGGGCTCAAGAATGTATCATTTTTCAAATGTTGCGAGCACTGGCTTACTGATGGTTAAGCTTTCAAGATGTGGCTAAAAAGCTGTATTCCTATCGAGTGTACTTTTAAAATCAATTTGGATGTGTTAATGCTGAAATTGTTCATTGTAAGGAGATGATTGTCATCCTCTCTGTTGTATTTAATAAGCAATTGTCTAGTGATACAAGGTTCCTCACAAATGACTTCGCATGCGGATTATACGTAATTCCAGCCAAACTGTTGGCTTACAAATTGTTGTTCAATGAAAAAAAAAAAACACACATGATAAATCGGTAGAGTTGGAGGAAGATCTAAACATAAAAAAAACCATTCAATAAAATTATAAAAATTTTAATGCGCAAATACAAAAAATGCTGAATATGGCAACCCTGATCTACAATTATTATCGTCTGCCGTAAAAGCTTCTATTTACCATTATAAACATTTATATTAAATAAACAACAATACGTAACTCTCTCCAACCTCCGCTGATATTGTCTGGACAGGGCATTGGCATGGGCAGTGTTGCCGAAAGTAGTCCTATAGGAGTATTGTACTACTTTCAACACCTCCGTATTCCTCATTTTATATTCGTACTCTTATTTTTTAAAGACCTAAAATATCTTACACTTGCAATAAACTAAATAAATAATTAGAATTTACTTCAAATTTAATACCAAAATTTCACTCTTTCACTCTTTTGTTTTTCGTTGGTTTTATGCAATTTTTGAAGACCAAAAAATGTCTGTACTACTATTTTTTTTTAAAGTACTCCCTTTAAATAATTTTCTCCGGCAACACTGGGCATGGGCGTCTGAGTGGTCTGACACTACTTGGTACTTGGTAGTTGGTACTGGCTCTGGCAGAGTGGCAGAGGAGAGGCTGCCCACAGCAAGAGAGAATGTTTTGTTTTTGATTATCGCTCTTCGCTCCCCAAATTGAGTAAACATTATTACTCATTGACTCATTTCATTGTCAATGCCAAACGAGTAATCTAATAAACGTTATTTTGATAATTTATTTTTTTAGAACGATATCAATTAAGCAGCAGAAATGTAGATACACACTGCTGGACGTCATCTATTGTCATTTGTCACTGCTGATGATTTCACAATGAAATAAAAAATGTACAAAGATAGAGCTAGCTTACTATATGGGACTTTGTTGGTTTACGTCGAATTGTTTATTTAGAAGCAAAACAGGAGTGGCCGCAAATATGACCCTTTTGGGCACTCCGACTGTATACCTATACTTAGATGGAAAGATGTGAATTTATGGGAACATATATTATGACGCTGTCAGTCATCATCAATGACAACCATACGATTAGCAATATGACAAGCCATTATTGAAGATTATTACCTACTTACTGGCAACTCTCATCCACTGTCATTAAAAATGTTTAAAGGGAAACAGCAGCAATAATAATTATAGTTGTGCTCCCTCAAATCTGAGACGTTATAGCAAATTAAAAGTGTTCCATCAAACAGCCACCAAAAGAACCCATAATTACACAAAATGTAAACAAGTTCGGCTGTACCAACAATCACCTTGACTCGACTGTAGGTCACAATAGCTAATTGCATTGGAAAAAAAAAGATAGACACAAAAAATGACAACAGCGCAATAGAACTCATGACATTTACGTTTCATCAGATCATTTATTGTCAGTCAGTGTCAAACGCGCTCCACACGGAGGTAGATGCCGCCCTTGGGAGCGAGCATAGAGTTTGTCACGTCAATTTCCAGTGGATTCGGCGTCCTATCACAGTAGTGGAACTTGTAGTTCTTCAGCAACATCGCGAGACCAATGTAAGTTTGCATCTTTGCGAATCTCAGTCCCACGCAGTTTCTCGGCCCGTCCCCAAATGGCAGCCACGTGCAGGGGTGACGTTTGGTCATCTCCTCCGGGCTAAAGCGATCGGGATCAAAACGCTCCGGATCAGGATGGATCTCGGGGTCATGATGAATAGCGTCGGCTGGAATGATGACGACAGCTCCCTTCGGTATTGTGTACTTCGGATCGCCAGTTGGGTAGTCGTTCAGCGCCTTTCGAAAGACAATACTCAGGACGGAGTATTTACGCAGAGTCTCTAGGGAAAGAGGTCTTAGTATGACAGTTTGATTCAAGTTAACAACCCACCTTTCATAACCATCTCCATGTAACGCATTTCAGACATGCACTCGTAGGTGAACTTGCCGTCGTGCTTTTCCAGCTGCTCATTGATTTCAGCCCTCAGCCTGTCCTGCACATCCGGATTCAATGCCAACTCGAACAGCGCAAAGCTCATCGTAGTGGATGAAGTCTCGAAGCCGGCCAAAAAGAAAACGAAGGCCTGTGCAGCGACCTCTCCGATTGTCAGCCCATCCGCGGAGTTCTTAGTTTCTATTAGTAAATTCATAAAGTCGTTCCGCTTGATGTTGTTCTTCTCGCGATATTCCACGGTTTCTCGCACCACCCTCATGTAGAACTGATGGACGTCCTCGTGAATTTGTCGCATACCCAGTAAGTGAGCTAAATTCGGGAAACTGAACATCAGACCCTCAACGAACTTACCATGACGATGAAGTGTGAATGCCTTTGCGCCGATTGTGCGGAACTCCACATTTGGATCTTTGAGGCTGTTACACTCAAGGCCAAAGGCACACGTCCCGATGACATCTGTTGTGAAGCGCGAATTAAAACACTTGTTTCTTACTTTTAAAATTAAACAATATTTATTTGGAACTATGTCCTTTATTATTGAAATACTTTTTACTAATTCTAAAAGGAGCTTAAGGCTACTATGTAGTTACAATAAGACTGTTGATAAATTCATCATACAGTCGTATTTATATATTTTTCTTATCTATCTACAAGGAGACCCAAGCGTACAATCGTCTTGCTTGATAATGAAGAAGAGATAATATTCCAACATTGTATACAAACGATATTATCTCTTTTACATATGTTATCATTGTAGCGTTGTGTGCAAGACTGTACTAGAGACTAAAGATATCATTGAATACAAATAATGTTATCTTTTTTCTCAATATGTTTTGCTATGGATACTTAACTCCCCCCCTTGTTAAACGAAATCGTCCCGATTTTTCGACGCTATTTTTAACATTTCTCTTTCATAAGTTTTGTTATATGCGCCAATCTTTTTTTGTTTTTGACGATCTGTTATACATTGTATAGTTTTTATCATTATGTACGTAAATGCTAGAATAACAATCAGTGTTACAATTGTGTATATAGTTGATAATATCGGTTTTTCTTCAAAAGGAATAATTAGTTTTTTTAAAGTATCTATGTTATCGAATTTGTACATTGTATCTTCTTTAATTATTTGGTCGATGTAAGACTCTGAATTATGATTTCTTAATATAACTTCTTTAATTTGCTTATGCATGTTTTTGTATATTTTATCGTCTAGATTTATAGTATTTTCATAAGTAACTAAGTTTATACCATTAATTGTTTGATTATTTAACTTATGCTTACCGCTTAATAACATAACACCGGATTCAATTTCTAAGTCGTAATCGTATTCTTGTTTAATGTTGCATTTTGAAGTTATATTCTTTAAAAGTGGAATAAGACAATTTTCTTCTTCAAAGTTAATTTCACAAATGTTTTTACTTAGATGATTTTGACAATTTCTTGTTCTTAAATAAGTTTGGTTACATAAGGCAATTGTTTTATCTGTAATGATTTTTCCATGTTTTGAATTTAAAGGTGTTACTTTATACAATTTACATGATTTAATTAGAACTGGATATTTATATATTGTGATGAAGAATTCATCAGTTCTAGCTAATAATATTTTAGAGTACTCAAGTATATTTATTATGGGTACTTGAATTATTTCATGTTGAATAATATTTTTAATGTCATCTAAGTCTAGGCTTTCTGATAAATATTCATTATTTTTTGCTGCATTAATTGTTCTGGTCAATAATAATAATTTTTCGTACACTTGTTCTATTACTAAATGTTCTTTAAGGCTCTGACCTTCGAATTGTTGCAAAATTTGTTCAAATCTAGAATTTATAGTTTTTTGTTTATTATTGTTTTCTATGAGATTATTTATACTCGTTTCTATGTTAACTAAGTCATAATGGTCAGGATTACCAAACACATATTTGAAAGCTGTTCCTAAAAAGTTAATTGATCTAGTATGCCTAGTATGTTCTTGTAATTGGTCTGCTAAATTCTTAATTTTACTTAACCAAATTTTTTCTTCTTGTGTAGGTTGATATTTACTAGTTACGATATTTACGTAAGGTTGAAATATCGAAGTCAGGTTGGTGGCATGTAACAAATAAGTTTGTTCTTTGAATAAATACACGTCATCTGTTTGCGTAAGTATAAACTTCTTGTTTAGTAACTCAGTTATTTGAACGTTTCCTTGCCCTTCTTGACTCTGTACAATTCCTAGTAATGTTAGGAATATTAATATTTTCGTCATCTGAAAAATGATAATTCTTTATGTTATCCTTGTGAATTTTTATTCCTTCTTTAGAGATTACAGTGTCTCCTTTATCTTCTTCTACTATTCTTGTTATGTATCTGGCGTTAGATTTCTTTCTAAGACCTGTGATTCTTACCATTATCTTATCTCCTTTTTTATACTCTCTGTGTCGAGTTCCTTTATTTAGACGTTCGATCACTTTTTTGGATGCTGAGTTTAGTTTATTTATTATAATTTCACTATTGCTATATTTATTTTGATTAAAGAAAATGTCTCTAGGTTTCAAACCGGTAACTGAGTGTATAGAATTATTTAATTCACGCACTGTTCTAAATATTTCTTCGATAAGTCTTGTTTTATTCTGAATTGTGAATATTCTAGACAGTTCAGTTATTGTACCGTTTACACGTTCTACCTGACCGTTCGCTGTCGATCTGTATACTGGAGTTTCTACTTTAGTTATGTTGTATTTCAAACACATTTGGTTCACCATTTCTGTTTTGAATCCCTTCTCGTTATCTGTCATGAGTCGTTCACATTTTGGGAAATAATTAGATAAGACCTCTTCCATAACGTCGTACAGTCTGTTTCGAGTTTCGATTTCCCGAAGGATTGTATATTTAGAATACTTATCTACTGTTACAAGGAAAGTATACTTGTCATTGAAGTATATGTCCATATGAATGTGTGTTCCCACATGTGTTGGTATTTCTGAATTATTCAGAGGTTCTCTGATAGGTTTTCTTTCATATTTTCCAAATAGACATGCTATGCATTTTCTGTTGAAACTCTTTGCTTGTTTATTTAGATCGGGCCAGTAATATTTCTCTGAGATTTCTTGTATATTGTTACGTAACCCTCGGTGTGCTCTTTCGTGAGTTACCCTTACAAGTTTTAGTTGTTCCTCCAAATTTGTCACGTCTTGAAGTTTTCTTGGTGTGAATATAAATCTTACTAGTGGGAATTCTTTTTTTATGTTTTCACCATATTTGTATATGTTTTCAAATTTCGTATGCAAAGCTACAATCTTTTGGGGTTGTATAACTTCTTTCATCTGCCTTAGTAAAGAGTCTTTGTCCTTAAACTTTATTATGAGTCTTATTTTGTTACTAAAATAGATTTGTGTTTCGATATTATTTGTTATATCTTCAATAAGTTCGAACTGTGCAGTGTATGCATTAAAAGGCTGATTCACAGTTTTTATTATATCATTAGAAGAACTTTCAGCTGAATGTGCTGTTTCTATGGTAGAAGTATTTATGCGTTGACGTGATAATGCGTCAGCTACAAGATTTAGGTTTCCTGGTTTATAAACTAATTTTGCTCCAAAGTCTTCAATGATTCCCTTCCAACGTTTCAGCTTTGTGTTGGGATTTTTTTCTGATACAGAATATATAAGGCTCTGGTGATCGGTATATATGGTTAAGTCTGCTATACCATATATGTAGTTTCTGAGTTTTTGTAAGGACCATATGATCGCTAATAGCTCTTTCTCGTTTGTGCTATAGTTCTCTTCTGTCTTACTCAGTGTTCTTGACAAGAAGTGTATAGGTTGCTTATTCTGACTTAGTACGGCTCCAATAGCTATGTTGGATGCATCAGTAGTAAGCTCGAATGGTTTACTATAATCCGGTTGAAAAAGTTCGACTTGTTCTTTCAAATAATTTTTTAAAATTCTAATCGCTTCTAATGCTGAATCATTCAGATTTAACTTAATATTTTTACTTTGTTTTTTGTTTACTTTACCGTTATCTCCTCGTAAATATAATGTCAGGGGCTTGGCTATGCTTGCGTATCCTTTTATAAACTTACGATAGTAACCTGTAAGACCTAAAAATCCTCTCAAATCCTTTACCGTTTGTGGGACTGGAAAATTTTCTATAGCTGCTATTTTCTCAGGGTTCGTAGTGATTCTACCATGTCTGATTATGTGACCTAAGTATTCTACTTCTTCTTGAAAAAACTTACTTTTCTCATCAGATATTTTTAATGTGGCTTTATTGAGTACGTCGAATACTTGACTTATGTGCTGTATATGTTCTTCCTCAGATGAAGAATATATCAATACGTCATCAATGTAAACGTGTACGAATTTACCTACAAAGTCTCTCAAAATGTCGTCCACGCATCTCTGAAATATGCTTGGTGCATTTTTGAGCCCGAAAGGCATTCGTTTAAATTGATATTTTGCGCCATTTATAGCAAAAGCTGTTTTTTCTTTATCATCTGTTTTGATTTTAATTTGGTGGAAACCTGACTCCAAATCTAACGTTGTAAAGTACTTGGCTTTACCTAAATTTTGAATTGTCATGTTGACATCCGGAATGGGGTATCTGTCTGTTACAGTGTGAGCGTTAAGTTTTTGGAAATCAACAACCATGCGCCGTTTTGGTTTTCCTTTTTCGTCCAAACCTTTTTTAGGTACTGTCCATATGGGACTGTTATAAGGACTATGGCTTTTTTCTATTATATCGTCATGTAAGAGTTTCTGTATTTCTTTGTTTACGAATTCGTTATCTGCTATGGGATATGGATATTGTTTAACATAAACCGGATTATCATTGGTCGTCCTAATGCTTGCTTCTATAGTATCTGTAAAGGGTAACGGTCCTATGCTGTTATTAATCTTCATCAGTCTATCTATATCTGCTTTATAAATATTATTTTCCCCAATTATGTAATTAATTTTCTGAATAGATTCGACACTGCTTATGGTAGTTAGAGTCATATTACTGAAATTTATTTCCGCGTTTAGAACTTTAAGTCCTTCATATCCTAATATCATATCAAAAGACTGAATATCCTCTAATTCAAAAAATGTTATATTTTTCTTTAATATCCTAACTACTTTCTTTGTATCTACCATAGAATAACCATGCATTGTTTTTATTTTTATAGGTTTAATTTTAATTTTTTCGCTAGAATCGCATTTTCTATTAATGTAATTATGGGTTGCACCAGTATCAATAAGAATTTTATAAATTTCCTTAGAAATAGTACTAGTTAAATTTAAGCAGGGCAACCCGTCTACTAGTTTAAATGATCTATTCTTATGTTATTATTTACCATACATTCCGTTTCATCTGCTTCTGCATATGTACTGCTGACATCGTCTCTGCGTTGTTGTCGGGAGTTATTTACTCTCTGCTGCTTGAAGTTCTGCTGATAAGATCGTTGCGGTCTGTTGTGTGTGTTGAAACTGGTTTCTAAAGCTTCTAATCTTGCCATTAATACTGCGAGTTGTTCCATTTTGAACTCGTGTCTGTTGTCGTCGAATTTGTGTGTTTTTTTCCTCCACATATACACTTTCACTGAATTGCTTTGCTGCTTCGTACGAAGAAGCTATATTTGTACCTGCTATGCTAGGTAATTCTTGTAACCGGTAACGCGAGTGTTCTGTTTATACTAGATTTCACTACTTGTTCCCGAGGTCCGCTCGATTGAAGTTAAAAAGTATATTTAACCTCCTGGCAGGATCGCCAATTAAAACACTTGTTTCTTACTTTTAAAATTAAACAATATTTATTTGGAACTATGTCCTTTATTATTGAAATACTTTTTACTAATTCTAAAAGGAGCTTAAGGCTACTATGTAGTTACAATAAGACTGTTGATAAATTCATCATACAGTCGTATTTATATATTTTTCTTATCTATCTACAAGGAGACCCAAGCGTACAATCGTCTTGCTTGATAATGAAGAAGAGATAATATTCCAACATTGTATACAAACGATATTATCTCTTTTACATATGTTATCATTGTAGCGTTGTGTGCAAGACTGTACTAGAGACTAAAGATATCATTGAATACAAATAATGTTATCTTTTTTCTCAATATGTTTTGCTATGGATACTTAACTCGCGCCAATATGTCCCTTACTTCAATGACTGTCCCCCTTTGAGTGAGTTCGTTGAAAGTTTCTACCAAGTGACCTCCAACCGACACCACTGTCGGGAACATGAACTTCATTTTGCCCGACGTAAAAGTCGGTGTGATCTTATTGCGCAGATTCTTCCATTTCGCGCCATCCAGGGCGAACAGATGCGCACTCAACGGGTCGTCCTTCTCATTGTAGAATATTCCACGGTCGGCAAAGTTGTGGAAGTCTTTCACGAGAATATTCTTCGCCAGGTCTAGGTCCAACACGATCACTCCTGGTCTGAAGAAAAAGAAGAACCCAGCAAATGGCCCGGTGCCCTTGTATTTTTCGTAGTATTCCTTCATAATAGTACGCATGTGACGGGTCTTTTCGAATCCCTTCATATTGCCCACGAGAAGTTCCGGCTCATCGTGCGGGATACCCTGTCGTTTCCAGTACGATAGATTGCGCTTTGTGTAGTACACTGCGACCGATGCTAGTGCTATGGCAACGTTAATTAAAATCACAGACACCACCATGTTGATAAACCGTTCGCCGCCGCAGCTTTGGGTCAACTAATTCACTGAAAACTGAACGTTTCTATCTATAAGCCGGCGAATATATGTCTGTTTAATACTAAGCGATACTGAAAACTGAAGTTCATTCAGTTTCAGTATGCATGAGAGTATATTTATTCTTATCTTGGGTACACACTACGCAGTACTTTGTGATCTTGACGTTGCACTCGAACACCGATATATCGTATTCTTAAACAAAAATTGATTGCGACATAAGTTGTCTTTTATTTGTTAAAGATACAACCGGTGTACTTAATGTAAGCAGTACTTTTAATATATTCAGCTAAGCTGTCTGGTCTGTATAGAGGCATGTTAATTGAAGCCCTGGGGTAACCCTGACTTACACGGCGTCTCCAAGAGCAATATTTCATAGAACGCCTTTTAGCATGCTATGAAAATTGCTCGTGGAGACCGCAAATAGTATTCTATTAAATATGGTATTCTATCTATTGCTCAACTCATAGCTTGCTATCAATAGTAGGTATATTCTATGGGCTGTCATTTTTGTTTTCTTTTTTGCGTTTTTTTCTTCTGCAATTCTTTTAACTCCTTCAATGCCTCTAATGCGAATGCGAGAACGCGGCGGCATGCTCTGCTCAGCGATATTTGAAGGAATGAAATAGTAAGCTATTATTTCTTTCTATGAGAAATGACAGATGGCAATCTATGAAATATTGCTCGTGGAGACGCTGTGTAAAGCATCATCAAAAGCAAGTAAAGTACATAACCTAATTTTGTTTTCTTATGCCAACAAATTATTGTGATTTGTGACAGCTAAATTAACCGCAACCCGTCAAACTAATGTCGAATTACGCTCACCTTTTTTGGTGGATGAGAATGTTGACGTAAGCTTAACGTGTCGCTTGTCATGTTATAGTCAACGGAAAGCCGACAGTAACAAATGTTGTTTATAGAAACGATTTTCGCGCAGGTATTTTGGGCCCCGTTTTGAACACTTAGCTGCCGATATAGGTAGTTCCAAAATGCATACACTAGGAGGCTGCGGATTAAAGCAAATAACAATCGTGTGGCCAATTACGTTAAACAAATGTAGGTATGTTTGTGTTGGCAGCACTTCCCCCAAATCAGTTGTAAATCGGCTGTCATCCTTCTCTTACTAATGCAATTAACTTTTTCATAGTTCGTTTTCGTTTTGAAAATCCATATTTATATTTTAATGTTTTATTTGAAGTATTCTCATCGGATTTTTTTTCGTTTTTTTTCGTGGTGGTGCAGTGTTGAAAAATCAAATCTACCTCCGTGAGTAAGTTATGTAGAAGTTACGAAAGCTTAAGGCCTCGTCAAACATTAAAAACTCCCCTTTAAAATCACTTTGCCAGCGAAGGTTTTTTTTTATTCATCCGATCAAAGTCTTAAACTGTTTCTGGTTGGTTATTTTGACCTCAAAATTAATCGAACTGAGTCTAGTCATTTGAATAAACTACCAATTTAAGAAAAATTACATTTTCAACAGTATCTTGTAAACGAAAAATACCGTCGTTTTTCTTGTCGTTTTGTGGCGTTCAACGACTTACAGAATGACAGTGAAGTTTCTCACATGACGTTCGTCGAATGCGAATAGGTAACTCACGACTTTTAATGACAAATGGCGTTCAACAACTTAAAAACGCCACTCGTTATTCCAAGTTCAAATTGGCGTTCCATAAATCGTCGTAAACGCCACTCGGAATAAATCAGGTCAGTGCTCTCATCAAAATAAATAACATAGTCAATTAGCTTATTGAAGCACAGTCTCCTTTCAAACTCATTGAAGTTTCAATTTCTTCTTCTTTTTCTTGTTTGTTTGTTTGTTTAGATGAAAGTATCCCCAAAAATTACCAAATGGAAGGCAAACCTACTTTATGTGAATCCTGGTTGCTTCATGAAACGCCCATGGAAATGAATTCTCTGAGAGAGAAGTAATTTGATTATGCATGTCACTTTGAAGTTTCCTAAATCTATACATACTTGAGTTTTGATGACATTTCTCCAACGTCAAGCACAAAAAGTGAAAAGTAACAACTTAACCTAGTGGAAGAGCGGCAGATTAGAGCGAATTGAATTTCGTTTTATTTGTCTTTAAGAAAAAACCAACACTTGTCATTGAAAAAGATTTATTGTTTATTTGCGATACGCTCTACACGCAGGTGAACGCCTCCCTTGGCAGAGAGAAGAGAGCTTGTCACATCGATTTCCAAAGGAATCGGCGTCTTATCGGATCTGTCAAACTTAAAATTTATCAACAACATGGAAAGTCCGATAAAGGTCTGCATCTTTCCGAATCGCAGACCAACACAGTTCCGTGGGCCATCGCCAAAAGGCAGCCAAGTGCAGGGGTGGCGTTTCAGCATCTCCTCTGGACTGAAGCGTTCAGGATCGAATTTCTCCGGATCGGGATAGATATCGGGGTCACGATGGATTGCATCGGCCGGAATCAGGACCACAGTTCCCTTTGGAATTGTGTACTTGGGATTCGAGGTGGGGTAATCCGTAAGGCTTTTTCTTATCAGTTCAGAGAGAATGGAGTACTTTCGTAGGGTTTCTAAAAAAAAAAACATACAACACTGCACTAAACTCGCATAGTATACCCAAACTTAAACATACCTTTCATAACCTTATCCATGTAACTCATTTCAGCCATGCATTCGTAGGTGAACTTGCCGTCATGTTTTGCGAGCTGCTCTTTAACCTCGGCTCTAAGCTTGTCCTGTATGTCCTGATTTAGCGCCAACTCGTAGAGTGCAAAGCCCATTGTGGTCGAGGATGTTTCGAAACCGCCGAAAAATAATATAAATACGTGCGCTGATATTTGCTCAATTGTCAGGCCGTCCTCCGAGTTTTTCAATTCGATCAGCGAGTTCATGAAGTCGTTCCGCTTGATGTTGTTCTTCTCTCGATATTCGATAGTCTCTCGCACGACTCTCATGTAGAACTGATGCACGTCCTCGTGGATTAGTCGCATTCCCAATTTGCGGGCCAAGTCCGGAAAGCTGAACATGAAGCCCTCAACCAACTTACTATGGCGATGGAGTGTGAACGCTTGTGAACCGATTGCACGAAACTCGACATTAGGATCCTTAAGGCTGTTGCATTCAATGCCAAAGGCACACGTCCCTATGACATCTGTTGTGAATCGCGCCAATATATCCTTGACTTCAATGACTGTCTCCTTTTGAGTGAGTTCGTTAAAAGTTTCTACCAGGTAATCTCCCACCAACACCACCGTGGGAAACATGAACTTCATTTTGCCCGAGGTAAAAGTTGGTGTCACCTTACTGCGTATCTTCTTCCACTTTTCGCCATCCAAGCTGAACAAGTGTGCGCTCAGTGGATCGTCTTTTTCATTATTAAACATCCCACGATCGGTAAAGTTACTAAAATCCCTGATCAGAATGTTCCTAACCAAATCCAAGTCTAAGGCCAACACTGCTGGACTTTGGAAGAAGAAAAACCCAGCAAATGGACCGGTGCCTTTGTACTTGTCGTAGTATTCTTTCAAAATGGTTCGCCAATGGCGAGTCTTTTCAAATCCCTTCATACTCCCAAACACAACATTGGGGTCGTCATGAGGTATACCACGAATTTTCCAGTACGAAAGGTTGCGTTTGAAATAGTAAGCCAGCACCGATACTAGCGATATGATAATACATATCAGAACCGTAAGAACCGTCATGATCACAATTTAAACAAGACGACTGCTCGCAGTCAAATCACAACTTATACTAATTTGAGCTGAATTTTACATGAAACGAGAAACTTAATTTGAACTCATTCATGCGTGGGTATTTATATAAGGCTTACCAGACTAGATTGAGTGTGCGGCTGGAAAGCTTTTTTTTCAATCAGCCCACAGCCCCGTCGATTTTATTGAGTAGATTAAAGGAATGCGGGAAAAATACCATTAAAAGAATATAACAATGTTACTTGAATGTGTTTTGATATTTGTTTTCTGTGCCTTTGTATATATCTGTGGTACCTACAGCACACATTTTTAAATTTTTTTAATTGTTACCAAAGAAGATGTCTTTAATGTATTTCAATAAGCTCCTCCCCATTACCGGTACGATAGTTGCTTCTACTTTTGGATGGACCCCAAAATCCTGTGGAAACTTGCATTTCATTATTTCCATTGGAATTAGGAAAATCTGATTCAACCGCAGAGATTTTACACAACGTCAACTATTAGAAACGAAATGCAATAAACCCGAAACCCGAACACAATTTCAGGGTTTTATTGTTTTCATAACCTTTTTTAATAGTGCTAATAGATCGAGCGAGATTGACATTTTCCTTTTTTCGCATTTGAGTTACGATTCTAAAAAACAGTCTTGTGGCAAACCTCATGTTCGGTTGGTAGATACTTAAATTTCAACCTGGATATAATTTGAATATAGTTCTTATTAAATTATTCCAAGTGCTCACAAAATTAACCTTTTCAAATTGTTCACCTAAAAATGTTGTTGATCGACAAAAAATACTGTAATACAATTTTACAGCGCCACCGTACCGAAATCAAAATCGCACATCGCGTCTAAGTAGGTTCTGTCCCTTGTCTTGTTCGAATGAAGAATGGAGGGGATCTATATTTATTTATTATTTATTTATTAACAAATTTTCAATTGTAAATTTTAGTTTTCTGTACAATTGAGCCTTTCACCTATTACTTTAGTAGTCCACACAACTAGCCGTTAACCCTACTAACTGATGCACTTACGAAGGATGTTGGCACGGGTGCGATAAATCACATTTCATTGATTAAGGGAATGATTGCAAAGGGAAAGGAAGGAGATGACTACAGACAACTACAACAACAACTGTCATCCTCTCTGTTGTATTCAATAAGCAATTGTTTAGTGATACAAGGTCCCTCACAAATGTCTTCACATGCGGAATATTTACTTAAAACGTTTGACTATAAAAATTGAACTGTTCAAAAAATCACTTCCTTATTTTAGGTGTCAAACTTTAAATTATATCTACGTAATTCCAGACAAACTGTTGGCTTACAAATTGTTGTTCAATGAAAAAAAAAACACACATTATAAATCGGTAGAGTTGGAGGAAGATCTTAACATAAAAAAACGCACAATAAAATTATAAAATTTTTAATGCGCAAATCCAAAAAATTCAGAATATGGCAACCATAGTCTACAATTATCGCATGCCGTAAAAGCTTCTTTTTACCATTATTAACATTAACAACAATACATAACTCTCTCTCCACTCCAACCTCCGCTGATATTGTCAGGGTATTGGGCACTGGGCAGGGCACTGACATTTGCAGAGGCTGCCCACAGCAAGAGAGAATGTTTTGTTTTTGATTATCGCTCCCCAAATTGAGTAAACATTATTACTTATTATGTAAATGCCAAACGAGTTATAAACGTAATTTGACAATACATATATTTTTTTAGAACGATATCAATTTAGACGCGTGGGAAAAATGTTTTAGTGTGGGTTATGCATGAGACTGATTCATTCTGAACAGTCATTCTTATCTATCTTATGAAATGTTGTTACCTATTGTTACTGCTGATGATTTCACAATGAAATAAAAAATGTACGAAGATAGAGCTAGCTTACTTTATGGGACTTTGTTGGTGTTCGGGAATGAAATTATATTTCTTAACTTTTTATTTACCTTATTTACTGTTTTTGTTCATTTGCCTATTTTTTGTTATTTGTTACCTTTTTGCCTTTTCATATTTGCTATTTTGTTATTTGCTTTGTTATAATTTGTTACATTTACATTTAATTGTAAAATCAGCATTTACCCTATGGTTTGATAGTTTTCCTATGATTGTTTTCTTCTTGCGTCGATGCATTAACAAATGGAAAACCGTACGGTTTGTCGTCAGAGATGCCGTTGACTACGCGCCAGCAATGGTAAATGTGGGATTTTCCCCATTTTGGGGAATTTTTGACTAAATGGGGAAAATGGGGAAAAATGAAATGCACGCATGCTTTTTAATTTTGCATAATTTAAAAACAAAACTCGAACATAATGACATCAATGCGTTTATAGAATTTAAGCGATTTAGCCATAAACACGTTTGAAACTGAACAACAATTACTCATATGTGTCATTTTCACATTAGGTCTGTTCCCTAACGATAATGCATTCGAACACATTAGTCAAATTTAGTCAAACTTCGTTCCTTTACGCAAAAGTTTTTCTCCAAATTATTTATAATGGATTTTTGAAAAAAGGCATATTTTGAGAATTTAACATGAAAACGGTTAAAGCGATTTTGACCAAAATGCATACTTGGAGTAAAATTGACGTTTTCTACATTATTGCGTCCTTCTTTTTCGATTCTAGCCACCGTAAACGCTGATTTTGACAACTGTTGAAATCTCGAAAACGCGACTTTCGATTTGGATAAAACTTTAAAAACCAAGTACATAATACTAACATCCTGAACAATACCCTATACTCAATTTTTAGCTGAATAGTTGAATAGTTGAGCAAGATTATTTTTGGAACTCAACATTGCAATATTTGTAACTAATTTGAGCGCATTATTTTCCATAATCAGCTTTAAAGATTTTGACTAAAATGCTTATTTACGATAACATAAGTATTTTTAATAAAACCCCGTACTTAGTTTATCTTAATGCAAATAATGCCGTCTCACAACTAGTACTAGAAACTCCTTTTTAGAAAATATTTCCCACTTCTTCTTTTCTCAACCATATTAATCATGAACCTTAAAATAATTCCAAACAATTGGAGTTTACACTATGCGAAACCCGCACTTCATTTACTCCCACACACGTGTAAATTCAAACCAACTTCAATTTGAAAAATCTGATTTTTTAGCCTATAAACAATAATAAAAGAAAAATAAGCCAACCAAACTGATGATATGAACGAGAAAGTTTCGTGCGATCCAGTCGTGCACTTTATTTTTTATTATTCTTATTCTATAGACGTGACGGGGACGAAAGAAACACAGCTATTATTTTAAGTATTAATAAGATGTCAAATTTTTCAACAAGAACAAAGAATCATTTGGATGTCACAATCGTGTATCATATAAATAAAATTGGTGTAGTTCTGTTCGACTTATATTGAATTTGACTGCATGTCTTTGAATGCAAAAATCTTAAAAACTGCTGAAGTTATTCTGATGAATTTTTCACGCGCCTATAGAGGATACCTAGGCCTACAATCTCCAATTTGTTTCAACTGTATATCTCTATAAATTCCAGAGAAAAATAGACAAGAGTAATTTATTTTTTTCTTTTCTTTCGTTTTTTCCTTTGCAACGCTTTGCGTTCGAAAATACTGGGAGCATTTAAATATAGTAAATGCCAACTTAAAAAGGACATGTGCAGGTACAACATGTGATATCCATTAACTCGATATCTTAAAAGGTTTTTAAATAAATAGACAAAATTTGAAACATTTGTACTTTTTTCACCTGGGTGAGGGGAAATGCACTTCATTCTCAAATCAAACATACCAAACGCGCAATATATTTGGGTACATCTCTTTTAACTTTATGTTACTTCTGTGACAGACAGAGATAGTATTCTGTTTGGTTTACTAAGCAAAAAAAATAGGGTAAAATAGCCTATTGTTGGCACCCCACCATGAGCCAATTACTGGCACAAAGTACACTGCCCATCATTGGAAAATTGAGAATTGAGACACCGTTTGCCTGTTTTTTTTTAATTATTTTATACTGCAATAATATATAGGTGCCAATAATAGGACTGAGGAATGCCAATGAATGGAACGAAGTGCCGATAATTGGTGAAAATTGACTTTGCTTTATTTTACTGTTGTTTATGTTTTTTATTAAAAAAATATCTCAATAAATGTAAATGAATTATATTATTTGAATGTTTTTTTTTTTATATTTACACACACATAAAGACTCAAGTTTTCTTAAAATGCCAATGATTGGGTGTTTTACCCTATAAATTATAATGTGAAATATGTAGGAAAGACGTGTCTGCTCTCTTACTCAGTTCCTATTTCACTCATGCATTAATAAACCCTGTGGAGTCCATATAACCCGATTCCCACCGACTTCCAATTTTTAATTTCTACCATTCAACACTATCTAACAAAAACCAAATATACACGAAAGCCTAACTACCAAATAAATTTAATATTCACAAAAAAGTAAACACACGTAACCCATCAACTAAATATTTGTGTGTATCCTTTTTCATCCATCATCGTCGTCTTCACAACAAAGCAATCGTTACCCCAAATATGTCGGGTTATTGAAGCTCTCACTGTCACTGGACAGTTGATTTTGAAAAAAACATTTTTTACTTGCATCTATTTTTTCTTTCCTTAGGAGAGAAGAGTATACTGTGAGACCTCTTTGTTCAACCCGCTTGGCCATGCGCAATCACACACACACGCACAACACAGTACAGCGGATGCAGTGCAGGAATGTAATGTGAGGTGTTTCGTGTGTGTCGATGCTTAAGACACTTTTACACCGTCTTTGTTTTGCTCTCTTGATGAGTTTCTATTTCATTTAATTTTATTTATCCATAAATCGCATTTCCTGGGTGTTTGGCTCTTTGGTGTTGTTCAGGCCGCGGCCAGGGGGCGTGGGATTGAGAGACATAGCAGAAAGCAGATACGGTGTGAAATGTTTACGGGATTGAGAGAGACAATGATTTAACATTTTTACATTTGAAGCGAATACCCGTTAACATAACGTTAATAAGAAGGAAGACGAATTATTTTATACAGTGCTAACTGGTATAGCCCGTCCCAAAGTACCTGAAAATATCTTGCGCAGGTCTCTTCACATCAGGGATTTTATTCTCTTAGAGAAAGCAAAACTACTTTTCCAACAAAAACTACAGCTAAAAAAAATGTGTGCGCATTTCATACAACAAGCATACCCCTGCTTGCGAAAACATCTCTCTCGATCGACGATCGAGGCATGACTAATTGTCCACACAGAACCGTCGTTGGCACATGCAATAGATACACATTTACCCACCCCAAAGAAAAGGGAAATTTGCTGGGTGTTGCACTTCTTAAATATGTGTTTAGTAATGAAAGCCAGAGTTTTGAGAAACTATTAAAAAGGATTGAAATGGAATTTCCGTTGTACTTTGTGCATGGGCACGCACAATTACGTTTTCCAATATCGCTGCAAAAAAGATAAAGTAGAGAAAAGCATTAACAATTTCATGCGATCAAAAATACCTTAAAAGAGAAAATTTCCCTTAAATAAATTGCTACTGCGCATGTTGGGATCTTTCTTCTTTTTTGGGACGGACTATAAGAAATATCTCTTATTCGAACAATTATGCGTTATGAGAAATGTGGATGTGATAGAGTTCATAAAAAAAATACTTAGCTACTACTAACCACATTTTGCACGGGCGAAGCCGGGCGGGTACAGCTAGTTTCTATATAATATTGGGGACGTTCAAGTGTCTAGTTTAGTAAGTCTGACAGCTGACTGATTTGATTTATCTCTGTTTTGTTTGACCTAGATCGGTCACATCGGTAGCTGTTTCAGTTGACGTTTATGGAGGGGTAGCCGACGAATCAAGTCAAGAAAATCGTGACTGAGTACTAAGTTGTCAGTTCGCATATGTGGCTGACGTAGGAAAAGTGACGTTCCCGACCAATCTAGTTTTTGCGATTGTTCTAGTCCAGAACAATCTAGTCGACTTAGGACAACTAAGTTTTTGTTTCACTAAATCAACTTCTGCACAATCGCAGTGCCAAAGGTAGTCCGCACATATGGGTTAGGTCAACCACTCTAAAACCACCTCCTGCAAATTATTAATGCAACATTTTCATTAAATTTCCACTAAAAAGTCCATCAGCAGCACAGCACTATAGACTATACCTATACAAACTATATAGGTAGGTGAAAGCACTTGCGTTCAGTATTCCCTTGCGAACCCGAGAGCAGAATTTATTCATAAATTCTTCGTAAATTGAAAAATGTGTTCCTGTGATTTGTAATAAATTTTGTAGAACCACTGACAGCGTTTGCAACGTTTGCCAGTGAACATATTCACACCGATATTCAACCGCGCTCACTGCAGCGCAACCATGGGCCCTTCGTTCGTGCCTGTTGTGCAGTACATCACGTCGTCGTCGTTGATGGCGGATTCACACGTTCCAGGTGGGATGGTGCCAGCCATTAAAATAATAGCGGGTAGTTAATATTTTAATGCCGTAATGTGTATCCCGTGGATTTGGCGAAAAGGTGTTGATTTTCCACCCGACACGCTGCACGGAAGCCAAGACCACGAGACGAGCCACCCTCACCAACGACTCCTGATGGGGTTGGTATACTTTTTGTACCTATGTAAACAAGGGAAGGGGTACACTCCATGGAATGTGTGTTATGTGGAACTTAACAGCTTAATTGATGGGGCAGAGTCCGTTGGATGTAACGCAAAGTTGCTGCCAGAAAGAGGGTGTACAGAAGAGTGTAACTGAACTGGTTTTAGTCCTTGTAAAACATACAATTTGCGGTTAAGCCTCCTGTTCTTTATTTCTTATTTCGTTACCCTTCGGTGTTGGTGTGTTATTGCGCTCATTTGAAGAAACCAATTGTGACAAACATATTGTGGGTACTTGGCTATTAAGTGGCAACAACTGACACTTTGCGCATTGGTGGTTGGGTCAGGAATTCTTTAAGTGGCGTGCACTTAATGATCATTCTTGGGAAAAAAATTGAGAGAAGCTCTTTGGGGAAGCGGATTTCCATGAGCAAACCTTTGACACTCATTTTCTTTGTGGTAACTGTCTCCATTCTCTAAATAAATCTTTAGCCAAAGCCTAATTTCCCAGTCCTTGGGCGCACTTTCACTTTAATTTAAAATTCATTTCCTGCATAACAAAAAAAGACTCCAATCCAAAATAAAGGACTACCAACCTACTTAACATCATCATTTCTGAGATTTGTTTGAGTCCCAAATTAACCCACTTCACAGGAAAAACAACAAAAAAAAAATAAACGTTTCAAATTTTCCTTCGCAAATAGTTCCCATTTAAACCTTAAACAACCCTTCGCCGTAGGCTGTTTCTATCCGATCCGAATCGTGAGTGTAAACTTTCTCCTTTCCATCTGTCCCATCCTTTGGAAAGGTATCCACATTAAACGATGGTGAAGCCAACGTTTTCGGTCTTTTGTTGTGTCTATTGTCTTCTTGTATACAAAAGCCCACCGAGTTGACCTATTTTTTCTTTGGAATTATTGATTTAAAAAAGGTGGACCATCCCCCTTGTGTCATTGTTGGAAAAAACTTAATTATAATCCCTGTCGAGATTTTTGAAAGTCTGTCAAGATTGATTCAATCGAAAGTACACGTCACGACAAAGTGAGTATAAATATAAATACCTACATCACTTAAGACTTAACTACAGCATTTTAGACTCCATTAGATACGTTATCAGAAGATGTATACTCGCATAAGTAGTCTCCGCCCTGACACGATAAGAACACGCCAAGTGACGGTGGATTCAAAACAGCTCCAAATGCCAAGAAGGCAATTCGCGACAAGGAGTTTTCGCTGGATATCCCTTTTTGATGAAGATGACTGTGTGTCGGATTCCCTGCCGATAGTCATTAATGTGCGCTGTCTTTCAAAAGGAAATATGCCGCTTCGGCTGGCTGACATTTGATTGATCTAATCAAGGACGGATGCGGCGGCACAACCCAGATTGCGAGGTGGTACGGTTTTATTTTTAGGTGGCGGCGCAATAAAAATGTTCACCACATAAAAAGACGATCAATCAATTTTAATGATGTCTGATGGTGAGTTGCATTCTCGGAAAACACCCCACCCCGTCCGACTGTGTCTGTGTATGGTGTGGCGGAGGATAATAAATTGAAGCTATAACCCAGATTCGGCAGAAGCTTTGTTGTGTATGGCATATTTAATGGTTTTTCATTCACTGCGGAAGTCAGCAGCCATCGGCAAATACACACATTTGCAGATTAAGGTGCAAAAGATGAAATGGGTGCGTGCGGTACAAGTGACACGCCTGATGCTGAGACGTCACTTATGATAATTAATCAAATTTTTGGGGCTGAGGGATGCTAATGGAAACGAAAGGATATTATATATGTGGAAGACGAATAGTGCTTAGCAGAGCAATTTTTTTTAAGATTATCTCGGCTGCAAATTGATTCGATGTAGCTATAATCGAAAAGGATATGTTGTGACCTTGCGGCAACCGATTAACAAGAAGTGACAATCATAATAATCATAGGCAGGGTGATTTGACAATTCCACATTTATACACCTACAAAAGATGTAACAAATTTGGAAAATGACAGAAAGATCAGTTAATAACCTCTTGGTCATTAATATGCAATGGATGAGGTTTTGTTGTATCCTTTGGAAAAATGTGAAGAGAACAGCACAGCAGGGCTGATTGCGAAAATATCCATTCGGTCACACAGTTTGAATCGAACGCAAGCACAAAAGCTACTCACGTTCTCATCGAAAAGAGAACATTAGCAAAGTAACGAGTAACGAGTAATTCCCCTTTTAGATGATAGAGTTTCTTACGGTTACGGCATGAGCAGAAAAACTTTTCAAACGCAAAAAGCTCATACAGAGAATAATAATAATTTGTATGCGGTATTTTTGACGTTTTTAAGTATGCTATTTTTGGCATTATTCACGAATTTTTGACGCGTTTTATACCTACCATATATTTGCATGGGTTTTTTAAGTCCTTTAAGTGTGTTTTGTGGCGTGTTATTTAACGCTTATTTTGATATACTTTTTATGGGTTTTTTGACTCATTTTTTGCAATTTTTATAGGTCTTTTATATTTTTCACGTCCTCCGACGCATTTTTGACGCATTTAATTAAATTTTTAGGAGCCTTTTACGATGCGATTTGGGAAGAGTTTTGTAACAAACATTTTTCAACCCAAAAAGTCAACACAGCCACCGAATTTCCAATCGGCTTCCAGTGTTACTGGAAGTTGTTAATGCTGGTTTCTGGGAAGCTGGTGTTCTGTGCCACTTCAGCCATTTTTTTTTATAGAATATACATAAAGAGCAAAGAAGCTGGCTTTCTTTTGTTTTTACTCTTGCTTTGTTCTATCTTTCAGTCTGGTGGCACGCGGTGGCAGCTTTACTGTTGCTTAATTTTTTTAAGTAATTAATATTTGGAATTATAAAAAGAATAAAGAGTGGGACTGCAATCCTAAACGAACTGTATCTTTAATTTCGACACAAACGAACATTTTTATATGTTTTTTGTCTCCTTTTTTTAGGCGTTTTTCGACATTCATTTGGTGATTTTTTTGACGCATTTTTGGAGCGTTTTCAGCTCTTTTTTTGACAAATCTTTTGAAGTGTTACTTCATGTTGTTCGGCGCATTATTTGGCTCGTTTTTTGGTTAATTTGTTCAGGCGTTTTTTAAAGTGCTTCTGGTGCGTATTTAGCCCATTTTTTAAGATATTTTGGTTCGATTTTTAACGCTCTTTTCGACATGTTTTCGGAGATCTTTTGACTTAGTTTTTGAATCATTTTTCTGGCCAGTTTTTAGGCTTGTTTTTTTAAATGTATTTTGATGTTTTTTTTACAGCGTCTCTGATGTGTTTTTGGCACATTTATAGCATAATTTTCAACGTTTTTTTCAGCCTTGTTTCTGATTATTTTTATGACGCACTTTTTGAGCTGTTTTTAAATAGTTTTTAGTGCATTTTTCTGTTCTCAAATAAAATTGGTAGTTGATGCATTTTCTGTTATTGGGCTTTGTTTTCAAAGTATCGCATTTAGGTCCTTTTGCCCGGAAAAGCGTTCTAAAATTACTCCACTAATTCCGAACATCTTTTTGAGATAAACATATTTTAGAAGGTCCTTTTCTGACCCCTACGTCTCCTCTCAAAGCTCCCCATTGTCTGTAAAACCTGAACATCCAAGATGGCATCCTAAAATTCCCTATAATGTTAAATTTTCAATCAATTAAGGTATCCCCTGACCGCACAAACATCCTGACAGTTACATTACTGCGAACAAGCCAGTGTAATATCTTCGAGAACATATCGCAAATTGTAAACGAAAACCCAACACATACTACATAGAATGGCGGGGGATGCATGACGAGGACGACGCAGACACCCTTCGGATTATATATCGCATCGCGTTCGGAAACAAATCAACTTTATCGAGCATAAAACCTTGGCCGCTTTATTTTCCCATCCCACTCCGCACCCATCATCGTTCCGCAATATTTCCTTTAGGGGCAATTGAATTTTGGGCAGCGGATATTTGCTTGTTGTGTGGATGTGGCTATGCCCTAAATTTCTGCACACACCGACTAAAATAGATTACGTAGTCGGACTCCAAGTCGGTTCCTTCTCAGCGAAGATGTATATCAGTGAGGTCATAATCGTAAAATCAGTCATTTTTCGGTTGGCCACTAAATGTCAACGTGACCAAAGGACACGGTCGACGTCGTAGTGGTTTGCGTTGTCGCCGGATGGGCAATAGTTAGTGAAATGGAAACTATTGTAAGCATATTTTCAAGGACTCGCATGTGTGTATAGGCTATATAGAGAGACATCCGAGTGCAGCATGTGGTGGAGCGGAAATAGTGTACAACACATTGGAAAGTAATAACATGAAGAGGAAATCTTTCCGCACCAAGTGCGAGTCGAATCGATATTCAATTTGGAACTTGTTGTGGAAGGACTAGTGGGTGGCGGCTGTGTAGACGCGGGCTGAACGCTTGTTAGTCATTTAAAGTTTTGTAATTTTGCTGTGCTCAGCGTGTTTGGAATATGCGAGGGCCAAAACTTTTCAAATTAAAACGGCCTGATTCTGTTAAATGGATCATCTTCGTATGGGCAAGGCGAGTAGCTATTGTTAATAACGTTTCGTGTTTAGTCAGTTACGGGGTCAAGGTGAACCATGGAGAATGAGTGGTAAAATCGAGCATATCCTGTAACTGGTAGGCTGATTTGTAATTTACCAGAGTGAGGGTCGGGAGCGTCAAAAATCAGTTTCAGTTTTCAAATGTTGCATGCACTTGATTCTCGTAGTTGCAACATTCAGCTGGGCGTATGAAAAATCTTCCTGTCTCTGTAATCCCGGGCACGTTGTTTCACGTTGTCTAGGCCAAATGCGACGGACTGGTTTATCAAGCGAAAGCTCTTCCTTTGGTGTCGTCTTCTCCTCAATGGATTTATAATTTGTGCAGCTGATGATGACTTGACTTTACTTGATCAGATAAAAAGCGCTACAGAAATGCCAAATCCACCGACAAAAGGTCCGAAAAAACGCCTTAGATCCAAGAATACATCAAAAAACTATCACAAGTTCTCCTCGCCAACATTAATCCTTTACAGTCTTAGCACTCCCAAAATTGCCGAAAGAAATAGCGTCAAATCTGAAACAAAAAGTAGTTGATAATGCGTCAAATAACGTGTCTAAAAACAGGCTAAAAAAGTGAAAGATGTGTCGAAAAAAGTGCGAAAAGTGCACCAATAGACTCTTAAAAGGCTTCTCAAAAATTCATCGAAAAACGTCCCAAAATAGGCCTGGTAAAATGACCTAAAAATACGTCAAAAATGCTCCGTAATACCCTTTGAGAAACGGTCCAAACTATGCACCAAAAAATAGGCAGAAAGCCCACCAGAAAGTACCAGCCAACAAAAGTCCTACACAGTCTTAGCAATTGAAAAGTAACCAAAGAAGCAGCTTCAAATCTGAATCAAAAACTATTTGAAAAATTATTCAAATAACGCGTCTAAAAACAGGCTGAAAAACGTCGAAAATTGTGCAAAAAACATGACAAAAAGTGTGTCCAGAAAGGAACCGATAGATAGGTCGAAAAACGTGCCACAAATGGACCAAAGAATTCTTTAAGGAATTCTGAAAAAAGCATCGAAAAACATGCCAAAAAAGCCTTCAAAAAGACACCAAAGTTAACCCCCAAAAAGCCCCGAAAAACGTCCCACAACCACGTCAAAATATTCTCCAAAAATGCACCTATAATCACCTGAAAGGTCCTCAAAATATGCCCTGCAAAATGCTTCAAAAATTCCCAAAAATTCTCGGAAAAGCGACCCAAGGAAAGCCCGAACGACTCAAAAAAAAAGAAAAAAATTTAATACATTTTCAATGTCCATTTAAAATATCGCTAGAGTAAAATACTTAGGGGCCATTCTTAACTTGGCGTCAACTGTCACCGACTCTAATTCATTCTTATTCATCAAGACTAATCCCCATAAGAATTGAATAGGCACTTCGGACTTGATTTCAGCATCTTATCCTAGCTCTACCTGTGTACGTCCGACATCAAGGCACGGACACCACGAAGTTCAACGAGAAAGCATGCGTTAAATGTCCTGAAGTTTGTTTAAGAAACATGTGTAACGAAAGCGCTAGGAATCGAAAAGTTTTGTTCCACCTAGGTTGGTGCTCCGCATTTTTGTTTCTTTATCGTACTCAACTATATCATTTAAGGACTTATGGACAATCGAACGAAATACCTTGACCAATAACAACACACTTACAGATTTTGTCACTTAAAAGAGAGTACCCTGTTGAGATTTCGAAAAGATCTGTCTTACTGGCAACTTGGCTTAGTCCTATATAAATTTTCACTGCCATTTCCAGTTCTAAACAATACAATTCCTAAAAACATTCCAAAAACCAATCCGTGTGACCTATCTTATCATCCCCCCCTCCTTCCAATTTGAGTTCCATTCCTACAAGCTCTAAAAAGTCTTCTCCGTCGCATAGTCCCCCTTGAGGACACTTCACCCACAACCGAAGACCATCAAATGGAATTTCCGAAAATCACATAAATAACCAATCTAACTGTTTCCTATAATTTCCAATAACATTGCCATTAATCACAATTTAATTTATACATAAACCAATTGCTGGGAATTCCCCAATCCCCAGTGCCCAATGGACATGGAACACCAAACCATCTGCGAACATTACAATTAAACGCCGATGCTGGGTCGGGACCACAGATTCCCTATAAAGTGTTTGGGAATTTCAGCCTGGGGGGGACTTTGCCGTAATTAGTCTCCCTGTTCGAAAATTTAACACTCGCATTGCAAGTATCATGTTGTAAACCATGAAACCACGTGGCGAGTGTTTCTTTTGCAATCGCATATTCAGTTGATTGCATGTATATGTGTGATTGACTTGGCTGGCTGACTTCATCACCACCAGCAGCGCCTCATCTCCTCGGCGCATGCAACATCCGTAATCCGCTGTGGACCTGTGAGAGGAGATGCGCACTGCTTCACCAACGCGGAGAATCCACAATTCACTGAAAAAGTCCTCTCAAATCGATAACTGTGCTCTCTTTCTCCCCTCTTTTGCAAATTAGAAACATCGCATTTCAGAGATGTTAAAACGTGGCAGCGTGTGCACACTCACATAGAATCGTGTCGGTCGGTCCTGAAGGCTTGAGTGGGTTTGGAGGTCAAAATTAAATACTTTACACAAAGGAAGCAAATCCCCCACACCTGAGTTCAAAATGTACATCGGGGCTATTCTGTCAGAGGGATATACTGTCACAAAGGATTCTGTCCTCCCAGTGTATGGGTATCGTTGGCCTGGTCGAAGTTTATTCCAACCGATGAAAGGGACCGAGCCAAAAGGCTTTTGCGACTTAATTGTCGCATCCTTTGTCGGTGGATGTTTTTCTGTCATTTCAGCATTGAATAAAGGAAGTTCGGTTGTTGAGGAGAGAGAGAGAGCTGCAATTATTGTAGTGCCGCAGTTAATTAGGTCAGAGGTGTTTTTCTGCTGTTCAGCTGCTGGAAGTTGACACTTTCAAAGTAGGATAATAAAGAGCATGACTGTGTACTTGTAATGCTCAATGAAATATGCTTTAGATAGAAATTCATTGGGGGGTGTGTGTGTAAATCGATTGATGGAAATAGAGCAAAGTTAATTGATTCGAAGGATGCTTGTTTGGAGAGGCTGGAAGTAAGTTTTTACTCTGATCCTCATGGAATAAAAATAGAGAAGCATTGGTTCGTGGTTGGTTCTAAAATGAAAGCACGAGGTTTTGAGACATCTGCGAAAAGGTCATACACTGTCTTATGTTTGTAATGTTTGTAGTTTTGACAGTCTCACGACGAAAAGAAGGTATACTTCGAACTTTTTAAGCACGGGCTCGGAAAGTCAATGTGATCAGTCTTTAATAGATGTTCTGGCTGTGTCAAGATGCGCGAGGATAACCAAACACAACGTGAAAGCACCTAAAGGGGTACCTAATTGCATTCAACGACAAAGTATATCGGCCCTCAACGAATTCGGAGATTCATTTAGGTATGGCGAGATAGATAGTCTGTTTAAATAAATAAAAATAAATAAATTAATATTGAGGCGCCACAAGTCTGTGAGACCCAAGGCCTAGCTTCTCACAACAATTTTACAATTTTACAATTTTACAATTTTACGCCGAGTCCAAACAGCTAATTGAGAAGCTCTTTCATGACAGTTTTACTCTCGGATGTATGTCAGACGTTCGCTAGAGGTGGCGCAGTGGAAAAAAAACCTTAAGATGTAATTTGGTTCTTTCGGGATTCGAACCGGGTACCCCTCGCTTAGAAGCCCAACACACTACCACTAAGCCACTGAGCCGACAAAAATAGTCTGTTTATGTAGCCTGGATCCAAAGCTCCTAAGACTTGGTACAAAATTGCACACTATACATCGGTGAAGCTAAAAATAAACGCTGATTCATACGCTTAACGGGAGTGAATTTCGGATATCTCATTGGACAGCTAATCCCTTTTGATCTATTATTGAGCCTGGCAACATCTAACATAACCTAGATCCACTCATGCATGCTGATCTCGATCTTTGATTGAATATTCTAAGTTAGTGTAACTTAACTAAGCTTTTAAAGTAAACAGAGTTAGTCAATTAAAGAATACAACACCCGTTAAGTACGAGGTTAAGTCTTGTGAAAATGCGGAAAACGATGCAAGTAGGGGTGATAATAGGAAACTGTTTTGAACACGCAAACACTTTGTGGAATGTGACGCTCATTTCTATCGATCAGCTACGCAGTTATACTCGTATTGAATATTTGAGTGTCCAGTAGAGGGCAAATATGACCCGTCACTTGCTTGACATTTAATACATCTTTTTCAGAGGTAATAGCAAGGCATCATCCTACCCGAGGTATTCAAAGGACGAAGTAACTGGTGAGAATACCATTAAAGCTGAACTTAGAAATTGTTATAACAGACATCAGTTTATCTTTTTTTCGAAAACAATGGCAACCAAACTCTCGAGCGGATCACGTGGTTGAAAGAAAGACATCAAGGGTACTTTCACGTCGTTCGATCGTGCTTGTACGACATTGATACCTTGCGTCCTTCTGGTGAGCAATTAGCAGTCCAAGTTCACGCACCGCTTAAGTCAATGAAAAGCTGCTGTCATAAAGAAGTCGTGCTGTAACGTAAGGTGTTTCGTTCTGCACGATGGATGGCTTTACACTCCTTTTTCTTACTTTTGAAAGATGAATATCTGACTTCAATCGCAGCTGCTTCTGAGATGTTGGGTAAATTTGTTTAATTCACTTTTTTTGCATAATATGATCTTAATAAATGTCAATATTTGCAGTCACAGTATATAATACGTAGCGCCATCTTGTTGAAACTTCAATAATATCGTTCTGCTTTAATGACAGATGACAATACCATGTTCACATCAGCGTTTCTTGATAAATGTAATGGAGTCCGTTACTTCTCTTGTTCATTGGCCGCAGGTGAATGCTGAATAACAAACCTGTCTAACCAAAAAGTTTTAAAGTTTATATTAATAATTTGTTAGCGCGGGGGTTATCATGATGACTTGCCACACTATGCTGATGATCAGAAATGTTGAAAAGTCAACTTAGTATGACAGATTCTGTTGCAACCGTTGGTTGTGGAGAGCGATCAATTAGAACGCGTTATACTGGTTACAAGATTTTATTCAAAATTCAAATAATATAACGTACTAAATTGCATTAAATTACATAAGAAGAATAAGTGCAGCGTGCACCGATTAAGACGATAGAGGACAACCAAGTGACAGACCGATGACAGCTGAGTGATCCTCGTTCAGTGGCGGTTTGTAGTAGAGGTGACAAACTAAGTGCTACCAATCGCTAATTATTATTTATTGCGGATGCAACAGATTCTTTGATAGCTAACTCTTTTGTAGTTCTGCAAGTTCTATGTTAAGAAAGAAGACAGACTTTCGTCTTTTTACCGGATACCCTGCATTTCAAAAATGACTACAGCAATTGACTGAACACAAAATTGCTTGAAGCACCTGTGGCTAAAATCATATTTCCAACAGTCGGCAAATTCCTTAGCAATTGTGATTCTTCATGGTGGACGAACAACCGATGCGTGCTTTTCCTATTATATGATAAGCACTATTTACTATCATATCTGACAAGATTTTATTTTATCACTCCTACCTTCTTTCCCATAATGAGGAGCGTCTAAACATATGCATACACCTCTTTGTTTTGCCTGTCCCGCTCTCGAAGAGCTTTCCTAGTATTTTGTTTTAACAATGCACATCAATGTGCCAAATTTTACACCATCAGCTAACATAAGTTCGAAAAATAGCGTTAAATGTTTTATTTTAACCAAACCTTACAGAAACACTCTTGGGGTAATTCTTAAGTGCGCCTGTAGCGTAGTAGTTTCCGCTTCTTTATGTGTAAAATAATACTACCGGACCCGCCGAGCTGCGTCCCGCTCGATTTGACTGTATGCTAGATCTTAATTTAAAAAAATGCACGTATATGGAAAATCATATGTTACGAGCTTTCCAATTTCCCTTTAAAATTGTCCAATATTTTGCCGCATACCCTATTATCGTGCTCGCGCTAAATTTTAGCGTCCCTAGTCTCTACATTGTTTCTCCACACCAAAGAACGCTAGATCATTATACAATATACATTTGATAAAGATGGGCCAAAAAACATAAATTCTCGAAAGATGTCAGTAAAGTTAATCTTTATAATACGCGGAATTAGAATTTTCGAAATTTAAATGGAACAATGAACAATGGACGCAAGAAAAATTTAAGAAGATGTTATCATTTCTGCAGCAGCGATGATCATTTAGTAAGTAGCTAATAGAAGACAATACTTTCGTTCGTGTCGCATAAATCAATAGATATTTCCAAAAAAGAAGGCCGATGTGCAAAAGATGTAAGTTTGTTTGAAGCTTAAAAACAAGAGTGGAATTTGTCCTGCAACTTCCATATTGCTGGTCGTGTCTCCAAAAGCCCTGCCATTTTTTTTCCATCGCATGAAAAAGGAGTTGTTCTTTTTTTATACATCACATAAATTATCTCTTTGGTTTCCAAAAAAAAAAAAGCAAACACAAATGTTTGCGAACATGATACTGTTTTGCTGAATTGCCTTTGTAGACATTTTTGTATGGGAGATAGAATTTAGCGCGAGCAGTATACTGAGTTGAGGTAGTTTCCAAATACAACAAAAAAAGATAGCTCAAAGTCTTAAGGTAATTCAGTAAACCATCCAATTCACAGACTCCTGCGATCCCCGATGATGCAAGCAAAAATGTTCCACATACGCCCCAGTAACCCGGTGCATTTCACCAACCAGCCAAAATGCCATCGACGTTGAAAGCATTACTTCGAATTCCCTTAGACATTTATGCATTTCCGTAGATACTTCCAAATAGCTCTGTTTCCTCCCTAATAGCCCGCACTCACTTTAGGGAGTGTCCCATTACCCCAATCTTCCTAGCCGAAACAAAACATAAACAGAGACATAAGCGTCTTATGCGTGCCCCAAACAAAAGCTCATCAAAATAAAAAATGTAAAAAATAATAGCCCCCATCCGTAGCCGCATTTTCGTGTCCTGTGACCACACACTTTTCGTTCACCTCATTTAAAATGAATAATTAAAAAGAAAAAGTTAATCCTTTCCGCCCACGAAATCGCATTAAAATTGTACCAACCAGTCGTAACAAACAAACAAAAGTCCCAACACAAATAAGGAAGAAACAAAAAATCAATTTAAAAACAACCGCAACCCAACTGCACGCGCTCCGCACTACCATTTACGATCCCACTCAGCAATCCTAATGCACACTCAAGGACATAAAGTGTGTTTTCCACAATTATTAGTCCATTAAAACAAATCACCATAATGGTTCCGCTCCGCTCCTATCTCATACAGCGCGCGCTGATGGTTAACCCACACACACACGCACGTCGACCACGTTCTACAGAAGTAAATTTAAATACACTGCATATATCATATTTCTATTATACAGTTAGAGAAAATAAATATGTAAAAAAAATAAGCTCTTCATTTGCAGTAGCAAAAATTAAGTTCTTTGCCCCAGTTACGTGATTTAACTTAATGCAGAGATTTTCATTTTTCATCAGTAGTACGTACTCGTGCGTGTATGTGTGAGGATCTCTGTAGCAGGCTATGGTGCAAGCCTTATAATTATTATTATTACATACACCACACCAATGTTGGGGTGCAACGGTGTGGCTTTTAATAAAACGAACGATATAATAACTTTTAACTAATGGCAAAAAGCAACCTCAAGTACGCAGCAGCTAGCATGCCACTTTCCGCATAGGTTCAGGACATGAAGTTACTTCCTTTCAGTCGGTTTTTGTTTTTCTTCTCTCTCTGTTTTTATTTTTTTTGCTATACGGACCGAGAGATAAGTTCTTGGTTTTTATATATATTGTACCGGTCCATGGCATGGAATGGCAGCGTTGGCGAAAGAACGCAGGATGGAAATAAAAGAAACCAAATAAAATGCTCACAGATACGTGCTCAGGAGCAGGATTTGTCGCTTCAGAGGAGAGTCATGCAAGCATTCTGAGCGGGAAATAGCTAGTCAGTAGTTTCAGTCCATGTGTGCGGGGTTTAATGCGGATCTCCGACCGCTATAAAATGTGTAACATTCGCCCGCACGGCTGGAACGCTTCAATCATGTTCATATTATGCTGTTGAAGGATTTGTGCTGATGAGGAAGTGGTGAGACTTGCCAACCCACTTTTTGCTCTGAGGATGAGTTGGTTACTGTTAACAGCTCACGTGACTACACCTTACAGATTGGTATTCCGAAATGATATCAATAAAAATTTTGTTATATGGGTATGTGTGTCAAGGTTAAAATAGACAAATAACGACATGGTCCTTAGGTCAATGCTTTAATGGAGTCGGTGTCGGGGCTTTGACTAATTTTAGCACTGGTTCTCGATGGAAATATGTGCCGGGCCTGGATTTTCTCATGGTTAAGACCGCTATAAACAAATCACACTATGGACGTCCAGTATAACAATTTTCCGATATAACGAACGCTTTTCAGATTTATATTACTATCAATTTAAAATTCAAAATTTAGGCGTTATCTTCCGTGATTCTATTTTCGACTTTATTGCGCCTAGTCATGACTTTTTCGTCTACTGAGAAGTGGCAGCTTCCGTATTTTTTTTACGGCTCGTTCAACAGCAAGGGTCTGCCACGGAATCCTTAAAAATAACACTTCACCTTCATCACCAAATTCCACGACGCTGCGAATTTCTTTGTCGCACAAGTTTTGCATAATCGGTGGTTTAGAAACCTTCTCTTGTCAATTTATTAAATCGATATACGTTGATGCATTGAAGTCAATAAGCGGCACTTCAAACAGCCTGGGTGTTGAAGACCGACGCATACTACGCGCTTTTTATATGCGCCGATCTGCCAGTTCTCTATTGTATTTATTGTTATCTGTTACCATAGCAAGAAGAAAGTTTTCAGGATGCTCAAAATAGCCATTCCGCTAAATCACAGGATCGATTACGTTCTTTGGTTCTTTTGAAAGATATCTGCAGGCCAAAACTGTGTTAAAAAGACGATGGTTTTTTTTTGACAGAGAACAAAGATAACGCTTAGACCTTAACAACAAACGTGGCCAAAGTCATCAAGTTTCCTGAGAGTGTCACTGTTGTTTATATAAATGCATTATGCGGTTGGCCCGTCACATAATCCTGTGCAAGTAGGTACTGTGGATTTGTAGTTAAATCTTTAGCCATTTAATGTTTTAACTTCACTTGAACAGCGTACCAGCCTTTAGTACGCTGTTCAAGTGAAGTGAAATTTTCAGTCAGTCGCTCCAAGAAATTGCTGTGGAATTGAAAGTGAAATTTTCATGCCGAAATGTCAAAAATTAAGTAACGCCCCCTACAAATCACTTTTTGAACAATTATTTTTCACTTCAACAGCGTACTGCCTGGTGAAATTTTCACTTAAAAAGTTCATTTTGACATTTCGCAGTGAAAAATTTGTATGAAAATTAGGATTTCACTCGAACAGCGTACCAGCCTTAATTGCTCACAGGTTTCAAGTACATTTCTCAAAGGTGCAGTGTAAGACTTAGGTTACGAAGTACATCCATCAAGATATTGAAATAAGTGTTTTAAAGGTAGCTCATTCATATATAGTAAACATATTATCCATTGAAGTGGTTTTTAAAGTTCTGTCTCAAGTAGTCTTATAACACCGCCGTACTTTCCCGTATTTTGAGGAATCTCTTCATCTGATAGAAAACTTCTTATTGCAATTTGTACTATTTTGGCCAAACTAGTCTAAGGAACTGCATATACCATGTATATGGATCCTGGCTCTTACAGCAAAGAGATGGGTTCTTCAACAATTGTAGTATAGCCATATATTTTCTATATATGTATTACTATAGCTGCTATTTCTGAAATGGTGGGCTATTTTGCTTGCAGTTTCCAATTCGAATTTAAATTGATGTCTCCTTCATTCATAGTATAGTTATTGCATCTTTATAAGTAGGCATAACGTTTTCTTTTATGGAACAAAAATAGCCAAATATAGGAAATTTAAATATATTTTGCGTTCCTTGCATGTTCTTTTTTTAAAGAGTTTAATATTTGTAAAAAGAGACGATAATATGACTGATGCACACAGAAAGCGATAGTGAACTGATATGAAACAAAAATAGTGGCTAACTAGATATTCAAAAGAAGTAATAACGTCTTATAGCACACCGTCTCAGTTGATTACGAAAATGTCGATTTTTCTGTTAATTTTACGATTTTTTTTTAATCCTGCGATAATCTGGGAAAAACTGAACGTAATATGAAAAAAGGATAAATAATATTGTGTTTAGGAATTAAAAACGAATATTCGGAATAAGAAATTTTATGATGATTTTACCAATTAAGTCATTAATAAAGTCCTTATTTTGGAACCCAAGTTGTTATTTAAAGTTTCAGTGTGTCTGCGCGGGCAGTTATCGTTATCCAAATCGAATAATATTTTGTATATTATACATTTAAGCCTATAAGGCACATTTTTTTCACTATTAGATACCAATAAACAAAAAAAAGTTTTTTTGCTTCACCATAATGTATAACTATTTTAGATATCCTGTGTTTGTCCAATGTCTTGGAGTTTTACTATTTTTTTAGTTCGAGTTTGGCAAGTTTATGGTCTGCCCATACCTAAAAACATTTTGAGATTATCGGTTTGAACAATCGCATTTGTAATTTAGCTTATGTCGTTTTCCATTGGTTTCACCCGGGGATTCACTCATTCTGAAATCCAATAGAACAAGAAAACTGCTTCTGGTTGAATCCAAAATTGTATTGGTGAAATGCCAAAAATTAATCTACGGCTGCCCAGCTGACTTGTATAAAATACACAGGTTACACTTGTGTTAGCGCTTCTTGAGTGGATTCTGACTTCAAATCGAGAAGTGAATTTCTCTTCTCAGAATCACCAGAAGAGTATTTTTTGTGCCAAAGGAACGGTTTCAGAAGTGATTTTTTCGATTCCGGACGCTTCTTTTTACCCAATGGAAAACGACATTACCTTTTTCCAAGTAACTGGATCAGGGCTGTCGTTGTACTGTAAAAGCAGTACCTATTTGTACAGCTTTATGTATGGTTGTACTGCTGTACTGCACTCCCTCTTAAAATATTGCTTTTTTAAAAGATGCGCTTCTTGGATTAGAATTTTCAAAATAATTTCTTAAATATTCACTTATCAATACATTTTGTAGGACATTATTATCAATCATAAAAATAAACTTTTTAAGCATCTGAAAGACGGAAAAAATGCCCTTTTTATTCACTCAAAGTTCAATGTGAGAGATTGCTTTTATTTACTCCAAGTTGAAAGGCTCTGAATATTCCAAAGTTAAGAAAACCCGAAATTGGTCAACTTTTAACTTGCTCAACTCCCCGAAATAGTAGAAGTTAGGACAGCAACTTGGTATTTTATGTCTCAATTTAGATTTCCTTGACGATTTCGACTGTTAGCTTAGCAAATCACGTGACAAATGTAAATATTAATATGTATTATATCGTATCATTGATATTACTTCTACTACTACTTATAAGAGCAGCGAAGAGAATGGAGAGTAGGAGAATTTGGTCTGTAAGCGACAGGAATACAAAATTCAAGATTCTACCACATGTTGGACTTGAAAAATGCGACGTTCGTGACTTCATCTGCAAGCAGTACGTAACAATTGATGCGATTTATTGTACGCATCTCCGCATTAATTTAATCTAATCCAAGCAATATTAGGAAGGTTTTGCATAAACGCTCAAATAGTTTATGCTGCGAATTGTCGCTAGTTTTCCAAATTTTAACGTTGTGAATAATAGTAATTTACAACTTAAAGTTCTACTCTCGATTTTAGATCAACTCCGAAGTTGGCCAACTTATATTAAAACCTTAAAATCCAGACCATAAGCAATTTACATAAGTGTGTTGAGTGTTTTAATTTTAAAGTCGATTTATGTGTTAATAGCACCGCATACGAGTACATTGAATGAGGTACTGCTTTGTACTGCTTTCTGTCGACTGGCAGTACTGCTGCTTTTTGTCTCCAAACGACAGCCCTGAACTGGATCCCTCATTGGTGGTCCTTCTCCATTCAAATGTGACGAAGCCCTTTTACACAGTTTGTTTGATATTTGCTTCGCATCAGCCGTTTTATTTGTCCTTTGGCCACATAACCAACCAACCAACTAAAATTTCAAATTGCTTTTGTTTGGTATGCATATTTTTTATGGAAGATTCCCTAACAATTAAAATATATTACCTAGGTACTCAAATTCATTATCACTAGAAATTTTTATCAAAAACTTACATTTTACGATATTTTTGAATCTTTCCGTTAGGTGATTATGTTGTAGAAACAAATTTTCCACATTCGAATGATTTTGACAGTCGTTCCACTTCCGGAATCGTAAATCCGAGAGTAATCGATTTCAATTCGCTTTTGAAATAGAGTACAAAACGTTCGTTTTCGAAAAATTTTAATTTCGGAACGAGATACAGAGTAGGGCCCCAGATTTGAAGTTGGTATTAAGTTATAACACGGATTCCTTGTACACGTTTAAAATCGTAAGCTCTGCTATAAAAAAAATGAACATAGTCAGGGCACCCAACTACGTAAGGGTGCACGTACGAGCAATACGTCATGAATTTTGTTGATTTCACATGCAAAACAATAACAAATTCAGTCACGTAGTACTCGATCACGGATGCGTTAATTTGTGGCGACACGACCGACGATACCGACCACACCACGCACCGACGAACTCATAAACGAAACACCAAAAGAACGCACCCAACAGAAAACAAGTAAGGACAAGGACAACAGCTGAATCGGGCGGCTAAAGCGAGACGACGAACACTCGCCGTCGCGCGCGTTCTTTTTTGGTTTTTCCCTTCGAGAAACAGTCTTCGTCTGCTCGTTAAACCATGGTGGTGATCTGCTAAGCGGCGTAATTTGTATTTAAATATTGTTGTAAATTTAACGTAAATAAATTATATGTGGCACAGATTGCTACACTGTAATGAAATATTGTTGTAAATATAACGTAAATAAATCACATGTGGCACAGATTGCTACACTGGTGACCCCGACGTGATCGAAAAGGAATATATCTTTCGACTTCACGCTCAAGCAGAAGCAACCATTTTTTTTTTTATCACCACCATCGCGGCTGCAGCAAGAGTGTGCAAATGCAACAAACAACGCATAATTCGCAGACTCCGTTAGCCACCTAATTGCGCATTTTTCTCTACGCACGAAGAACGCACGCAACACCGCTTACAAAAAGGCGGACGATTTCCATGAAAATCGGCCAGGAGCTTGCCGCACCAGAACCTTGGACGCCGAAGCAAGAAACCGCACCATTCCAGTTGCCTTTTAGCGGCAGTCCGTAAACCATCGCCAACGCAGTTTCGCCATCACCTAAAACCGTATGGAAACGCACCACAGCACCGCTACACCAAGAATCCCGTAAAAGAAGCAACAGCACACATTTAACCTTCGGCGAAGGGCCAGTAACGGCGCTTATATACTTACCACGTACTACCACGTACAGTTATTTCAACGAGGATCTCACACCAACCCAACGCAATTATGTATCTTTGTGTATTAAATTGAATATGTTATATTTTTGTATTATTGTATGTTAAATTATTATCGTTTTTTTTGTCAACAGATAAACCAAATATTGTAAACGTTCAACATAGCACCTCACCACCATCATAACATCAAACAGTATGCCAGGGAATAGCGACGACACAACAACGCAGCACCCCAATCAGCCCGACGAACGACAGAACAACAACTCCTCCGCCAGCGAAATGGAAAGTGGTGTCGGAACCGCGTCAACAAGTAACAATGTAAGTGCTCTCACTTTTAAGAATTTGCCCTTTTGGCCGGAAAATCCAGATGTGTGGTTCGCGGTGTTAGAGGGCCAATTCGCTGTAGCCCAAATTAGATCGGACAATTCGAAATATTTCACGGCTCTCGGGTTATTAGACGCGAGAACAGTTAACACGTGTAGGGATATTATTTTGAACCCACCAGCAAACGGCTTATACGATAATCTTAAGAGAGTAGTGCTTTCGCGACTAACGGAGTCGGACGATGTGCGTTTACACAAGCTTTTACACGACGCGGCATTAGGTGATAAAAAACCGAGCGAGTTATTACGGGAAATGCGCGCACTCGCGGGCAATCAATTTTCTGATTCGGTTTTGCGAAGTTTATGGGTTCAGCGTCTTCCCTCTACGGCACAAGCTATTTTAACATGTGCGGAAGGAAATCTAGACGCCCTCGCTCAGACAGCCGATAGAGTTGTAGCTGCCTTGCCTTTTTCATCAGCAATCGCTTCCCTAACTAACGTAAACCCACCTGCACAACCAGAACACAACAGCAACAACACCTCCGATCCTGACTTACGAGTTCTAGCGCAGGAGGTAGCTGAATTACGACGACACATATACCAGCACCCGAGGGAGGGAGCAAGGACCCCCACAGTTAGACCTTCCGGTAACTCAAGGTCACAACCCGATGCCGCCCTGTGCTGGTATCACCGTCGTTTTGGTGCTCAGGCCAGGCAGTGTGTAGCACCTTGCGGTTTCAGAAACCGGCGCCATAACAATGTTTCGGAAAACTAAAGGCCCAATCGTTGGCGACTTGCGATTCGGGCGTGATTATTTCAAACTGTCGTTTGTTTGCATATGATCGGGTAAATGGCATAACCTTTTTGGTAGATTCTGGCGCTGACATTTCAGTAATGCCCGTCAAGCCATTTACGAAGGGCATCATACCCAGTTCTAATTCACTGTTTGCAGCCAATGGTTCACCTGTCCCTACGTACGGTCGAACCAAGGTTATTCTCGATTTGGGCCTTAAGAGAAAGTTTGCTTGGGTATTTACTTTCGCGAAAGTCAGCAAACCAATCTTAGGCGCGGATTTTTTGCGCGCTTTCGGACTTCTCGTGGACATCAAAAACAAGTGCCTTATCGACCCTCATACCAATTCGCAGGCAATTGGGGCCATCGCACGGGGTTCCACTCCTAAGCTTTCAATGCTGGCCGTAGGCGCGGTTGACGAGGACGTACGTCGCCTTATTAAAGGTTTCAACATAATGTCAAACCAAAATCTCCTAATGCGACCAGTTCAGCACAATATAACGCATCAAATTATCACGGGGACTTCTCGTCCTGTTGCAAATAGACCTCGTCGTCTGTCGTCTGACAAACTCAAAGCGGCAAAAGAGGAATTCGATTTTCTAATAACGCAAGGCATTTGCCGACCCAGCAACAGTCCTTGGGCTACGCCATTGCACATGGTTCGAAAAAAAAACGGCGAATGGCGACCATGTGGAGATTATCGCCCACTGAACGCCATCACACAGGCAGATAGCTATCCGATACCCCACATACAAGACTTTGCCCATTCATTACATGGCACTACCACCTTTTCCACAATCGACCTGGTACGTGCATACCACCAAATACCTATAGAGGTTGCTGATATCCCCAAAACGGCCATCGCAACCCCTTTCGGCCTGTTTGAGTTCGTCAGAATGACCTTCGGGTTGCGTAATGCAGCTCAGACTTTTCAGCGTTTCATGCACATGATCTTAAGGGATCTACCTTTCGTTTTTGTCTACATAGACGACATCCTGGTAGCATCGAAAGATCGGTCGGAACACTTATGCCATCTCAAAACGTTATTCGAACGCCTAGAGCAAAACGGCCTGGTCATAAACGTCGACAAATGTAAGTTCGCACAGGCCAATGTCTCGTTTCTCGGACACCTCATATCGAGTGAAGGATTAAGACCATCACCAGAGAGGGTTCAGACGATTGCTGACTGCAAACGCCCTCAGAACATTTGTGACCTCAGACGATTTCTGGGAATGCTCAATTTCTACAGGCGATTCATCCCGAGAGCGGCGGAAGTGCAACTCCCTCTCACAGAGTTGCTCAAAGGGAGGAAAAAGAAGAGTGATAAGACACCTGTCATCTGGTCAGCGGATACCACCCTCGCATTCCAAAGGTGCAAGGAAGAGCTTTGTCAAGCCACAATGCTGGCTTTTCCATCCCCGAACGCAAGGCTGTCACTTTGCGTCGATGCTTCCGATTTTGCAACCGGAGGGGCCCTGCAACAATGGCACCAAGGGGGTTGGCAGCCGTTGTCTTTCTACTCAATGAAACTTAGCCCTTCACAGTGCAAGTACAGCGCCTATGACAGGGAATTGTTGGCCATGTACCTGGCCGTCAAACACTTTCGCTATTTTGTAGAAGGACAAACGTTCACCATCTTCACAGATCACAAGCCTCTAACGTTCGCATTTCGGCAGAAGCCGTCGAAGGCATCACCCCGTCAACTACGACATTTAGACTATATCGGACAATTTTCTACCGATATTCAGTACATACCGGGGAGAGAAAATATCGTCGCAGATACCCTTTCTCGTTTAGAAGAAATTTCACTCCCATCAGGAATTGATTTCACCGCGATTGCTAAAGCTCAGGCCAGTGACCCGGAGTTGCAAGATCTTCGCTCAACGGAAACATCACTAGAACTTGCAAGTCGCATTATACCCGACACAGGACAAGCTATCGTTTGCGACGTCTCCACAAATATGAATCGTCCTTATATCCCCAAAAGTTTCCGGCGTACAGTTTTCGATTCCATTCATAGTTTATCACACCCAGGGATCCGGGCAACCGTCAAATTAGTAAGCAAAAAAGTAATCTGGCCGGGTATTGGGAAAGACTGTCGCGATTGGGCACGGGCCTGCACGGCTTGCCAAAGGTCAAAGATATCAAGACACGTGAGGAGTCCACTGGGGAACTTTCTACCAGTCTCTAAACGTTTCGACGAAATACACATAGACCTAGTGGGACCACTCGCACCATCGGAGGGATACCGATACTTACTCACCGTGATAGACAGATATACTAGATGGCCCGAAGCTATTCCAATTAGCGATATCACGGCCGAGACAGTGGCAAACGCACTTTTCTCACAGTGGTTCAGCCGCTTTGGCGTACCATCGATCGTGATATCTGACCAGGGATCCCAGTTCGAATCCACATTATGTAATGAACTCTGTAAGCGTTTAGGGATACAACACCATCGCACTACGGCGTACAATCCCAAAGCGAACGGATTTCTGGAACGATGGCACCGTACACTGAAGTCCGCACTAAAATGCCACGACAACGTTCAATGGACCAGAAAACTTCCTCTAGTGTTAATGGGTCTCAGGGCTGCTTACCGCGAAGAGTTTGAGGCAAGCGCAGCAGAACTAGTCTTTGGACAGAACATTCGCCTACCGTCAGATTTTCTAACAAGCAACCGCAGCGATGTTCCTCAAACAGAATTCGTCAAAGAGATCAAACGACATTTTGAAACCGTACGCCCGGTCGCTCCATCGCGTCACTCCAGCTTAGAACCTTTCGTATTTAAGGAGCTCGATAAATGCTCACACGTTTTTACCCGGGTCGATTCCGTGCGCAGACCCTTACAGCGACCGTATGACGGACCATACAAAGTAATAAATCGAGATGCGAAAAAGTTCGAAATAATAGTTAACGGACGAAAAACTGTCGTAGGCATCGATCGAGTAAAGCCGTGTTTCATAGAGGCAGAATATAAATCAATTAACAACCAAACTGTTGAAAACGAGCCTAAATTGAACCCAACTCTCACCGCGACCCACACATTAACTAGCCATGTCAGCCGTTCCGGAAGGTCCATCCTTCGCCCAAGCAGATATCGTTGAAACAAAACCTTTGCATTCAACTGGCGGGGGAGTATTGTGGCGACACGACCGACGATACCGACCACACCACGCACCGACGAACTCATAAACGAAACACCAAAAGAACGCACCCAACAGAAAACAAGTAAGGACAAGGACAACAGCTGAATCGGGCGGCTAAAGCGAGACGACGAACACTCGCCGTCGCGCGCGTTCTTTTTTGGTTTTTCCCTTCGAGAAACAGTCTTCGTCTGCTCGTTAAACCATGGTGGTGATCTGCTAAGCGGCGTAATTTGTATTTAAATATTGTTGTAAATTTAACGTAAATAAATTATATGTGGCACAGATTGCTACACTGTAATGAAATATTGTTGTAAATATAACGTAAATAAATCACATGTGGCACAGATTGCTACAAATTCAACCCCAGGTAGCAATAATTTTTATCGAGTCGATTGTCACCAGCAATAGGCGGTCCACTATGCAACAGAATGGTATAACTTTTGTTTACAAGTCCGATTGCACGCTACTGATCAAAAAGCCTTCCACTTCAACCCAGAGACAACTCTGAACTTAGGTTAGGTTAGGTTAGGTTAGATTACTGGGTGGGTACAGCAGAGCGAGCCCTGTCGTACCCCACTTAGGCCCATTTGGACCCATTGTGATGCCCTTGTTGGGGGATCGTCCGATGTTGTTGGCGATAAAAACTCTTCCCTTATTTGCAGCTCCTCGACCTTGTCCAGCCATCCCGATGTATTAATGAACCTGTAAAGATTGGTTAGTGAGACATCAGAGAGCTCCTCTATATCATGGAAGTAGTAACTTCCAAGTGTTCTATTCCTCAAGTGACAGAGACTAGGGCACAGACAGAGGAAAAGAGGTGTGTCCTCATGAGCATCCTCGTCTCCGCAACCCCTGCATATATCGTCATCTATGAGATTTAGTTTCATTGTATGGTTCCTAAGAAAATTGTGACCTGTTAGGGCCCCTACCAGTTTGTACATCGCCGTTCTATCAAACTGCATTAGCTTTTTGGTCCGACTCATACTATATTCTGGCCATAGCTTTCTTGTAATTTCGCAGGTAGTTAATTCTTTCCACCTATTGTTGGCTTTCATACGGGTCTTATTTTCCACTCTCTCTCGGAGATTGCAAAGGGGTGGTTTAATCGATTGAAGCGCCCGCTCTTGATCCATTGCAGATCCATTTCTGGCCAGTTCATCAGCCATCTCGTTCCCGGTTTTGTTCCTGGGATCCAACAGAGATGCGTAGTATGCTGCGAGCAGAGAACCTTAAGCCCTTCGCGACAGCGGTGAACTAGCTTTGACTTTATTTCAATAGCAGAAACTGTTTTTATAGCCGCCTGACTGTCAATGAATATCGTCCTTTGGTATTGCCAACATTGACACCATATGGGCAGCTTCAGCGATTGCCAGAACTTCTGCTTGGAAGACACTGCTATGATCCAGCAATCTTATTGATCTGCGTATGTTTAATTCCTCACAGAAAATTCCGGCACCGGTTCCACAGTCCATCTTCGATCCATCCGTGTAGATGGAAATTGATTTCCTTTTTGTGGGTTCATGTGTGTCCCATTCGTCTCTGCTGGGAAAATAGCAAGAGAATTTTATATCAAAGTCCATGTGGGGGGACGTGTAGTCAGAGGTGACAGTATTCGCCACGTAAATATCCAGAATCTGCGCGTGTCCCGGTCTGTAAGGTTTGGCTGATTCTTAGGGCACAGATTCTTGCATGAATAGGACTATAGGTAATAGGTTGAGGATTGCCTCTAGTCCAGCAGTGGGTGTTGTCCTTATCGCGCTGGTTGTTGCTATACATGCCATCTTTTGTATTTTTAACATAAGCTTAAGATTGGATGACTTGTTCGTGGCTTGCCACCAAACTAAGCTGCCATATGTCAGTAAAGGTCGCACAACAGCCGTATACATCCACAGAATAATTTTAGGTTTTGGGCCTCATCTTTTTCCGAAGACTCGGTTGCATGCGTAAAAAGCATTAGCTGCTTTCTTAACTCGTTCATTAACATTTAGGTTTCAATTAAGCTTCTCTGAACTCTGAACTTACTTTGAGTATGCAACTTGAGGCATTTGACCAACGACTGAAGAGCCCTATTGGTTGAGGTCCATCTGCCAAAGTAGTCTAGCGTCTAGTCAATGCAAGAGAAACCCCTCTTCCGACCAACAACTAAAGCAAGGCCGCCACTAGTAGCTGGGTGTGTATCGTCAAATCACATAATGCAAGTATGGTTTTTTTTTTGTTTAATTTTTATATTTAGCATTACTTTTCTTTTCTTTTTATTTATTACACTATTTTTCTGGTTTATTATTATCATCATCATATATTTGTATATATATATGTGTATATATATATATATTCAAAAAATGTTTCAATTGGTTTTATTTTGTTCTTTCATTTATACTTAGTTTTGTTTTATTTATTTATTTAATTAATTAATTTCCTATACGCAAAATGTGTACGTGTCTCTCTGTGTGAGTTGTTACTTCTATATAGATTGGTTGGTAGGTATAGTATGTTTTCTGTTTTCTCTCATATCCCTGGCGCTACAACTACATGTAATTATATTATAGCGAGAGAAAAAGGTTGTTTTCTCCTCAAAGGATATAGCTAAATGTTGTTCATTCTTAAAAAGTATCGTTCCTATTTTTGTTTAAGTCTCTATTTAAAAAAGAAAACGTTTTCTATATTTTATAAAACAGGAAACATCATTGTTTATATTCTTATACAATCTCCTCACATTTTCTTGTTTATGTTTATAATGATTGGAAAATCCATTTGCAATGAACACAATTTGAAAGAAAACACCGTTTTAAATGTATAAAATGTGCATGCACACTTGGAAACTGCGTCTAATAATAATTAATGCAGAGAGAGAAAATGCAAAACAAAACAAAATGAGAGAAAAATTCGTTCATGTGGTAAAAAGAAAAGTTTTAAACATAAAACTAAAAACAAGAGAAATGTTTTCATTCTTTATTTGTTTGTTTAGTTTAATGTGTATAATAATTATACCTTTTTATATATATAGTTTAACAATTATTTTTATTACAAGTTTGCTTCTTATTTCCAGTTACTCGTCGTTATTATTTTAGGTTTTTCGTTTAAATTGAAAAAAAAATAAAAATCCTTTTGTTTATTTTTTTTTAAAGATTTTTATTCGCTTTTTTCTTCTTTTTTTTAATTTATTAATTATAATAACTGTTATAATTATAATAATAATAATAATAATGATGGGTTCTCATATTGTTTATATTTTTTCTTAATTTTCAATTGAATATGCGTGTGTTGTTTTGAATTTACTCCTTCACTTCAACTTACTATCGATTTATAAAAAAAAAATATATATATAGATATAAGAAACATAAGTAGTTTTAGTAATTACAATTTCGCCGAGACAAAGGAAGGGGGGTGGGGGTGGAAGAAAATCAAAAACAAAGGAAGTCTAATTCGAAAACTCGATGCAGATCAATTAAATATAAAATGTCGTCTCCTCGCCGTGTGAAAATTGTTTGTTGTTTACGTTTATGCTAAGGCATGTCGTCGCCCTAATTCGCGCGTACAGAAAAATCAAAAACAAAACAAATGTTGAACAAAGGAGAAAATACAGCAAATTGTAAAATTGTATATAAAAATGGAAAAGACAATAATTATACTTCTCTCTCGTCTCGTTGTGTGTGTGGAACACGTAACAAGTCTCTTAAACTCCTCTTAATTCGCCAGCGAGTGGTCACAACGGAAAAAAACGAAAAACTAAGTATTGCATCTAGTGGGGAACCTTTCATCAACCAAATCGAGACAGAGAGAGAGAGAATCTTAATCGAAACTAGAGTAAAAGTGGAGAAAAATGTACAATTTATTGTTTCTAGTTGTTTTTGTGGTTTTTGTTTATATTCCTGGTTTCTTAATAAACTTTCAAAATTTAAGTTTTATTCTTCTTGCCGTAAATAATAGTATTTATATAATTTATCTTATGTGTGTGTGTGTGTTTTTCTTTTTTTAATTTCCTTCGAAGCAGTTTCTGTTTGTATCGAAAATTGAGAATGATTTTTGTGTTGGTGTTGTTGTGGACGACAAGGTTGTGGTTTGGCTGATGGTTTAGCGATTCACTAACTGCTGCAAGCAACATCATCATCCATGTCGTCCGGCGGCATCGCTTTGACTTCCTCTCCAGGTGGTGATGGTTGTGTTGTTGGTGTTGCTACTGCTTCTTCTGGTTCCGGTTTGACTGTTACCACACCTACTACTACTACGCTCTGATGTTCCCCATCTGATCGCTCCTATTGTTGGCTACTCGCTTTCGATGATGAATTATGCAAATTCATTTGTCCATTAACGATTGGCAAAAAGTATGGATGTGCCATAGCTTCGCGAGCAGTCAGCCGCTCAACGTGATCGTAGCGCAGCAATTTGTCGAGAAAGTCCAATGCTTCCGGTGATACCAAATGCTGATTATCCGAATGCACAAATCGCTCCCATCGCTTGCGCGAATGCCTCTGCAAAATGTCGTGGAATCGCGGATCCAACTCAATATTGTATTTATCTAGATAGGCATAGAGTTCCTCGGTACCCAGTACCCTGGCAATACGCACTAGCTGATCGTAATTATCGTGTCCATGGAAGAATGGCTCCTTGCGGAATATCATCGATGCGAGCATACAGCCCAGCGACCACATGTCCAGCGAATAGTCATACATTTGATAGTCCACAAGCAATTCGGGACCTTTGAAATAACGCGAGGCGACGCGCACATTGTACTCCTGTCCGGGATGATAGAATTCCGCTAGACCCCAATCGATAAGACGCAACTTACGATTCTCGTGATCGATCATCACGTTGTGGGGCTTCACATCCCGATGCATGATGCCCATGCTGTGACAATAGTCGAGCGCCTTGAGCAGTTCAAACAGATAGTAGCGTATCTCGTAGTCGGTCAGTGTCTGATACAGTTGCTTAAAGTCTGTATTGTTGACATGTTCGAAGATGAGAGCTGGCGTACGTGACACGGGATCCTTGACAACGGCCAAAAGTGTTATGATATTGGTGCCGCCTCTTAGATTTTCCAAGATTTTAATTTCACGCTTGATTTTCTTCTTTTTCACCGGCTTGAGGATTTTCACGACGCACTTCTCATTGTTTGTTATGTTGATAGCTTCGAAGACTTCACTGTATTTGCCACGGCCGAGTTTGCGAACCAACTGGTAGTCATCCTGATTGGCCCAATCGACCACATAGTTCTCGTAGTCCCAATACTCGTCCGGTTTGTGTGCATTCACATCCGTGTAGACGCGTGCAGCACTCGGTAATGTCATCGTTTCTAGTGAATCGATACTGGTGCTTCGCCGATTTCTACTAATATCTAGGATGTTGGTGCTGTTCTGGATTTTCTCTCGAATGTCAGCGACAGTCAACAACTTTTTTCTTCTGCTGTTCGTGGTGGGGCCGACGATGCCGTTACTTCGGCAACTATATCCGGCACTCGAATCGGTCTCTGCTTCGCTATTAGATGCGTATTTTAACCAACCGAAATCGTTGCGCTTATAGTATTCCCTGCAAATAAAAGAAGAATACGACAGATTATTAAATAATTTGCGCCGTTATTGTGCATCAATTTTATGAATTTAAACAAACTTGCACTTGCACAAAAATCAATGAGATTGTGCTGCTTCGCCTGACTGCGTGTGTGTGTTTCTTTAAATCTGTGCTTATGACAATTGCCCTAATCCAGTGCAGTGTGAGGACAGACGTAGTACAGTAGTTTCTAAACAAGCAAATGTAAACATTGTCTGTCTGTGGAGGAGGAGGGTAATATTGATCTGAGCAGTTTGGGTGCTAAAATTACACTCAAAGCAAATAATAACCTTGCACAGGCGGAAGACAACAAAACTAGATTAACGAGGAGTGGAATAGGTGAAAACTTCTCGCTAACATGCGATTTGAGGTTGAGTCATGTTTTTAAACGAAACAACAGCCAGCACAAATCAAATCAATTAGTTGATGGGCTTCCGCGCTTCGTACTACTGCTTGCGAAAGTAATCTTGAATGAATTGGTGTGTCGTGCTTGAGAGAAAGGTTTCCAAATTTACAACTTACTTGCACGAAATTGGGTTTTAGCAGAACAACGATATTAAATGTTTGTGCGCCTACTTGCCTAGACACATGCCCGACAAGAACGTCTTTATTGATTGGTCACGGGGCTGTTTCAAGGGGATAATCTATTATAAGATGTATCGTACGTGAGTGCAGTCGAAGCACAATAACCATGAATGCAAATGGAGTGGCTTCTACCGTGTGCTGAAATTGCGTTTTTTTTAAAAGCGAAACGTCGTTTTGCAACAAACTGAATTGAAAAATTGAAGTGAACCTTTAAATACTTTTGTTTCCGCAAGGCATTACTTTGTCTTATGAATCTAATGTATGAGCTTATCCAAAATGGCACAATTTGGGGCTATATGCGCTGCTTCCAAGCAGATTTAACTCGATGCAGTCGCATAATACATGTAATGCTTGTGATGTTTCTTCATGCTCGTTGTTCATACTGCAAATGCTGTCACCCATAATCATCGGGTGTCTTTTTTTGACACGGAAAAGTCCAGTCCAGCCAATCAAAGCTGAACTCTGCTTAATTGCACGAGTTGTTTCGTTCTTTTTCGTCTAGATAAGTTATAAAAATACGAGTTGTCACTGGCGCGTTTGCAAGTATTAGTACGGAAGCGGCAAAAATGGGTTTAGTGGTAAACGAGGGCAAAACAAAATATATGCTGTCAACAAGAAGGGACACGCAACATCGACAGAACGTCACGATAGACAGCTATAATTTTGAGGTAGTTAGGGACTTTGTCTACCTCGGCTCCGCTATCAATTCTGAAAACGACACCACAGCAGAAATCAAACGAAGAATCACGCTTGCCAACCGCTGTTACTTCGGCCTAAGAAGACAATTGATTAATAAGGCCTTGTCGAGAAACACTAAATCGACTCAATATAAGACCCTCATCATCCCAGTCCTGCTATATGGTGCAGAAGCATGGACGCTGTCAAAGGCGAATTAAGATCTCCTTGGTCGTTTCGAACGAAAAATTCGTCGTGCGATTTCGGTCCCGTCTGCGTTGACGGGTTTTGGAGGAGGAGATTTAACAGCGAACTCTACGAGCTGTACAGCCACATCGCCCTGGCCAAAAAAGTACGCATCAGTCGTCTAAGATGGCTAGGTGCGAATGGACACCAACGCCCGAAGAGCCTTCGATTCCAACCCGGAGGGACAACGCAGTAGAGATAGACCTCGCCTTAGGTGGCGCGCACAAGTGGAAGGGGACCTCAACCAACTGGAGGCAGTTAGCCAAAGATTGCGCTAACTGGAGAGGCGTATTGGTTGAGGCGCAGTTCCACCCCGGACTGTAGCGCCACCTAAAGTAAAGTAAGTTATAATACTACTATTTATAGCAGGCGTGTTTTTTTTAGAGCTTCTATCTCAGGAGAGCAAAGAAAAGTAGGACTTTCCACACGCAATTACAACAACCACGTACTACTCTTGACATTTTTAAAATTCTTACTACGTATTTATCCCATGCGGAAGTGACTTGACAGCAGCAGCTAATGTTGGAACTTTCTGTCGTAGAAATTTAGTAGAAATTTCAAGTAAACTGCAAACTAAAAGTCGAGACACACGACATTTTATACCACTCAAGCACAAAAGTGGCTGGAATCAGTTTTTTGTGTGCGCATTCGTCTACTTTACTTTCCTTTTCCTTTGCTGAAGTAGAGGCTCAAAAAAACACACCTAGAGATGCGAAACCTTTTCTGCTTTGTCTGCCTTTTCATTGTATTGTTTCGGTTGCATTTTCAGCAAATTCTTGCAGTCTCCTTTTTGTTCCTTTGGAATTCCCTTTGTTGCTTGCATTCATGCTAAGCAACCCCAGCGACAAATGGTGGAAATATAAAAGGAAAACAACAGCCAAACACTTCAGTGGGTGCAACAATAAAAGTCTAAAATGTCGATGCGTGCCCAAGAGAAAATCGAGAAGAAAGGAAAGTGAAAAAATCGGGTTTTATGCGTCAATGTCTAGGTTATGTGGGATATGGGCAAGGTTATTCTATCATTTTAAACGTACGCGTTCAGCAAAGCAGCGATCAGCAGTTTTATGTCAAACAGGGACTGGGAAAACAAAAACAGAGATTAGAAATGCATTTCCCCAACCATATTTACAGAACAGAAAACAAGTAAGAGAAGCCACGTTGTCTGTTTTTGATTGGTTGATGCACACAGCGTACCTGCGAATGCAGTATTTTAGTTTTTCAAGAAGGGAAAGCGTGTTTTTTTCTCTGCTGCGGGTCTTGCAAGCATTGAAAACACAACCGGAATAGATAATCGAAACCAAACTGTTTTGAATGTTGGTATCTTCTTCTATATTATGAAAAGAAATTGTAAGAATTTTTAAATGTGCCTCTTGGTTTTATCACTTGAGCTCCAACTAAATTACGATTACCATTCTAAACATGTGGGCACGATAATTATTGCTCAGCTAGTTATTTTAGGGACTTGGGACTGGTTTTTGTTACCAATGCCATTCTTTGTTTGCAGTGCACGCATTTGAACTACTTTGCGTGTGTGCATTATGGCGTCCATTTGTTGGGGTAGTCCGATAACAATGCGGTCGCATGTGTTAACAATGAAAAGTGATAAGTAACACACACAGCTAAAACTAGTTTTTGTAAAACCATAGTTACTTTTGTTAGTTTTGTAAGTACGAACTAACAAAAGTCACTGCAGATTAGACAGATAAAGGAGGGGAATTTTGTGGAAACCAACAGCCACTTGAGAGTTGTAACCCTTACCACACGTAGTACAGTAGTTTCTAAACAAGCAAATGTAAACATTGTCTGTCTGTGGAGGAGGGTAATATTGATCTGAGCAGTTTGGGTGCTAAAATTACACTCAGAGCAAATAATAACCTTGCACAGGCGGAAGACAACAAAACTAGACTAACGAGGAGTGGAATATAGGTGAAAACTTCTCGCTAACATGCGATTTGAGGTTGAGTCATGTTTTTAAACGAAACAACAGCCAGCACAAATCAAATCACTTAGTTGATGGGTTTCCGCGCTTCTACTACTGCTTGCGAAAGTAATCTTGAATGAATTGGTGTGTCGTGCTTGAGAGAAAGGTTTCCAAATTTACAACTTACTTGCACGAAATTGGGTTTTAGCAGAACAACGATATTAAATGTTTGTGCGCCTACTTGCCTAGACACATGCCCGACAAGAACGTCTTTATTGATTGGTCACGGGGCTGTTTCAAGGGGATAATCTATTATTAGATGTATCGTACGTGAGTGCAGTCGAAGCACAATAACCATGAATACAAATGGAGTGGCTTCTACCGTGTGCTGAAATTGTGTTTTAAAAAAGCGAAACGTCGTTTTGCAACAAACTGCATTGAAAAATTTAAGGTTACCTTTAAATACTTTTGTTTCCGCAAGGCATTACTTAATCTAATGCCTGAGCTTATCCAAAATGGCACAATTTGTGGCTATATGCGAAGCTTCAAAGCAGATTTAACTTAATACATGTAATGCTTGTGATGTTTCTTCATGCTCGTTGTTCATACTGCAAATGCTGTCACCCATAATCATCGGGTGTCTTTTTTTGACACGGAAAAGTCCAGTCCAGCCAATCAAAGCTGAACTCTGCTTAATTGCACGAGTTGTTTCGTTCTTTTTCGTCTAGATAAGTTATAAAAATACGAGTTGTCACTGGCGCGTTTGCAAGTATTAGTACGGAAGCGGCAAAAATGGGTTTAGTGGTAAACGAGGGCAAAACAAAATATATGCTGTCAACAAGAAGGGACACGCAACATCGACAGAACGTCACGATAGACAGCTATAATTTTGAGGTAGTTAGGGACTTTGTCTACCTCGGCTCCGCTATCAATTCTGAAAACGACACCACAGCAGAAATCAAACGAAGAATCACGCTTGCCAACCGCTGTTACTTCGGCCTAAGAAGACAATTGATTAATAAGGCCTTGTCGAGAAACACTAAATCGACTCAATATAAGACCCTCATCATCCCAGTCCTGCTATATGGTGCAGAAGCATGGACGCTGTCAAAGGCGAATTAAGATCTCCTTGGTCGTTTCGAACGAAAAATTCGTCGTGCGATTTCGGTCCCGTCTGCGTTGACGGGTTTTGGAGGAGGAGATTTAACAGCGAACTCTACGAGCTGTACAGCCACATCGCCCTGGCCAAAAAAGTACGCATCAGTCGTCTAAGATGGCTAGGTGCGAATGGACACCAACGCCCGAAGAGCCTTCGATTCCAACCCGGAGGGACAACGCAGTAGAGATAGACCTCGCCTTAGGTGGCGCGCACAAGTGGAAGGGGACCTCAACCAACTGGAGGCAGTTAGCCAAAGATTGCGCTAACTGGAGAGGCGTATTGGTTGAGGCGCAGTTCCACCCCGGACTGTAGCGCCACCTAAAGTAAAGTAAGTTATAATACTACTATTTATAGCAGGCGTGTTTTTTTTAGAGCTTCTATCTCAGGAGAGCAAAGAAAAGTAGGACTTTCCACACGCAATTACAACAACCACGTACTACTCTTGACATTTTTAAAATTCTTACTACGTATTTATCCCATGCGGAAGTGACTTGACAGCAGCAGCTAATGTTGGAACTTTCTGTCGTAGAAATTTAGTAGAAATTTCAAGTAAACTGCAAACTAAAAGTCGAGACACACGACATTTTATACCACTCAAGCACAAAAGTGGCTGGAATCAGTTTTTTGTGTGCGCATTCGTCTACTTTACTTTCCTTTTCCTTTGCTGAAGTAGAGGCTCAAAAAAACACACCTAGAGATGCGAAACCTTTTCTGCTTTGTCTGCCTTTTCATTGTATTGTTTCGGTTGCATTTTCAGCAAATTCTTGCAGTCTCCTTTTTGTTCCTTTGGAATTCCCTTTGTTGCTTGCATTCATGCTAAGCAACCCCAGCGACAAATGGTGGAAATATAAAAGGAAAACAACAGCCAAACACTTCAGTGGGTGCAACAATAAAAGTCTAAAATGTCGATGCGTGCCCAAGAGAAAATCGAGAAGAAAGGAAAGTGAAAAAATCGGGTTTTATGCGTCAATGTCTAGGTTATGTGGGATATGGGCAAGGTTATTCTATCATTTTAAACGTACGCGTTCAGCAAAGCAGCGATCAGCAGTTTTATGTCAAACAGGGACTGGGAAAACAAAAACAGAGATTAGAAATGCATTTCCCCAACCATATTTACAGAACAGAAAACAAGTAAGAGAAGCCACGTTGTCTGTTTTTGATTGGTTGATGCACACAGCGTACCTGCGAATGCAGTATTTTAGTTTTTCAAGAAGGGAAAGCGTGTTTTTTTCTCTGCTGCGGGTCTTGCAAGCATTGAAAACACAACCGGAATAGATAATCGAAACCAAACTGTTTTGAATGTTGGTATCTTCTTCTATATTATGAAAAGAAATTGTAAGAATTTTTAAATGTGCCTCTTGGTTTTATCACTTGAGCTCCAACTAAATTACGATTACCATTCTAAACATGTGGGCACGATAATTATTGCTCAGCTAGTTATTTTAGGGACTTGGGACTGGTTTTTGTTACCAATGCCATTCTTTGTTTGCAGTGCACGCATTTGAACTACTTTGCGTGTGTGCATTATGGCGTCCATTTGTTGGGGTAGTCCGATAACAATGCGGTCGCATGTGTTAACAATGAAAAGTGATAAGTAACACACACAGCTAAAACTAGTTTTTGTAAAACCATAGTTACTTTTGTTAGTTTTGTAAGTACGAACTAACAAAAGTCACTGCAGATTAGACAGATAAAGGAGGGGAATTTTGTGGAAACCAACAGCCACTTGAGAGTTGTAACCCTTACCACACGTAGTACAGTAGTTTCTAAACAAGCAAATGTAAACATTGTCTGTCTGTGGAGGAGGGTAATATTGATCTGAGCAGTTTGGGTGCTAAAATTACACTCAGAGCAAATAATAACCTTGCACAGGCGGAAGACAACAAAACTAGACTAACGAGGAGTGGAATATAGGTGAAAACTTCTCGCTAACATGCGATTTGAGGTTGAGTCATGTTTTTAAACGAAACAACAGCCAGCACAAATCAAATCACTTAGTTGATGGGTTTCCGCGCTTCTACTACTGCTTGCGAAAGTAATCTTGAATGAATTGGTGTGTCGTGCTTGAGAGAAAGGTTTCCAAATTTACAACTTACTTGCACGAAATTGGGTTTTAGCAGAACAACGATATTAAATGTTTGTGCGCCTACTTGCCTAGACACATGCCCGACAAGAACGTCTTTATTGATTGGTCACGGGGCTGTTTCAAGGGGATAATCTATTATTAGATGTATCGTACGTGAGTGCAGTCGAAGCACAATAACCATGAATACAAATGGAGTGGCTTCTACCGTGTGCTGAAATTGTGTTTTAAAAAAGCGAAACGTCGTTTTGCAACAAACTGCATTGAAAAATTTAAGGTTACCTTTAAATACTTTTGTTTCCGCAAGGCATTACTTAATCTAATGCCTGAGCTTATCCAAAATGGCACAATTTGTGGCTATATGCGAAGCTTCAAAGCAGATTTAACTTAATACATGTAATGCTTGTGATGTTTCTTCATGCTCGTTGTTCATACTGCAAATGCTGTCACCCATAATCATCGGGTGTCTTTTTTTGACACGGAAAAGTCCAGTCCAGCCAATCAAAGCTGAACTCTGCTTAATTGCACGAGTTGTTTCGTTCTTTTTCGTCTAGATAAGTTATAAAAATACGAGTTGTCACTGGCGCGTTTGCAAGTATTAGTACGGAAGCGGCAAAAATGGGTTTAGTGGTAAACGAGGGCAAAACAAAATATATGCTGTCAACAAGAAGGGACACGCAACATCGACAGAACGTCACGATAGACAGCTATAATTTTGAGGTAGTTAGGGACTTTGTCTACCTCGGCTCCGCTATCAATTCTGAAAACGACACCACAGCAGAAATCAAACGAAGAATCACGCTTGCCAACCGCTGTTACTTCGGCCTAAGAAGACAATTGATTAATAAGGCCTTGTCGAGAAACACTAAATCGACTCAATATAAGACCCTCATCATCCCAGTCCTGCTATATGGTGCAGAAGCATGGACGCTGTCAAAGGCGAATTAAGATCTCCTTGGTCGTTTCGAACGAAAAATTCGTCGTGCGATTTCGGTCCCGTCTGCGTTGACGGGTTTTGGAGGAGGAGATTTAACAGCGAACTCTACGAGCTGTACAGCCACATCGCCCTGGCCAAAAAAGTACGCATCAGTCGTCTAAGATGGCTAGGTGCGAATGGACACCAACGCCCGAAGAGCCTTCGATTCCAACCCGGAGGGACAACGCAGTAGAGATAGACCTCGCCTTAGGTGGCGCGCACAAGTGGAAGGGGACCTCAACCAACTGGAGGCAGTTAGCCAAAGATTGCGCTAACTGGAGAGGCGTATTGGTTGAGGCGCAGTTCCACCCCGGACTGTAGCGCCACCTAAAGTAAAGTAAGTTATAATACTACTATTTATAGCAGGCGTGTTTTTTTTAGAGCTTCTATCTCAGGAGAGCAAAGAAAAGTAGGACTTTCCACACGCAATTACAACAACCACGTACTACTCTTGACATTTTTAAAATTCTTACTACGTATTTATCCCATGCGGAAGTGACTTGACAGCAGCAGCTAATGTTGGAACTTTCTGTCGTAGAAATTTAGTAGAAATTTCAAGTAAACTGCAAACTAAAAGTCGAGACACACGACATTTTATACCACTCAAGCACAAAAGTGGCTGGAATCAGTTTTTTGTGTGCGCATTCGTCTACTTTACTTTCCTTTTCCTTTGCTGAAGTAGAGGCTCAAAAAAACACACCTAGAGATGCGAAACCTTTTCTGCTTTGTCTGCCTTTTCATTGTATTGTTTCGGTTGCATTTTCAGCAAATTCTTGCAGTCTCCTTTTTGTTCCTTTGGAATTCCCTTTGTTGCTTGCATTCATGCTAAGCAACCCCAGCGACAAATGGTGGAAATATAAAAGGAAAACAACAGCCAAACACTTCAGTGGGTGCAACAATAAAAGTCTAAAATGTCGATGCGTGCCCAAGAGAAAATCGAGAAGAAAGGAAAGTGAAAAAATCGGGTTTTATGCGTCAATGTCTAGGTTATGTGGGATATGGGCAAGGTTATTCTATCATTTTAAACGTACGCGTTCAGCAAAGCAGCGATCAGCAGTTTTATGTCAAACAGGGACTGGGAAAACAAAAACAGAGATTAGAAATGCATTTCCCCAACCATATTTACAGAACAGAAAACAAGTAAGAGAAGCCACGTTGTCTGTTTTTGATTGGTTGATGCACACAGCGTACCTGCGAATGCAGTATTTTAGTTTTTCAAGAAGGGAAAGCGTGTTTTTTTCTCTGCTGCGGGTCTTGCAAGCATTGAAAACACAACCGGAATAGATAATCGAAACCAAACTGTTTTGAATGTTGGTATCTTCTTCTATATTATGAAAAGAAATTGTAAGAATTTTTAAATGTGCCTCTTGGTTTTATCACTTGAGCTCCAACTAAATTACGATTACCATTCTAAACATGTGGGCACGATAATTATTGCTCAGCTAGTTATTTTAGGGACTTGGGACTGGTTTTTGTTACCAATGCCATTCTTTGTTTGCAGTGCACGCATTTGAACTACTTTGCGTGTGTGCATTATGGCGTCCATTTGTTGGGGTAGTCCGATAACAATGCGGTCGCATGTGTTAACAATGAAAAGTGATAAGTAACACACACAGCTAAAACTAGTTTTTGTAAAACCATAGTTACTTTTGTTAGTTTTGTAAGTACGAACTAACAAAAGTCACTGCAGATTAGACAGATAAAGGAGGGGAATTTTGTGGAAACCAACAGCCACTTGAGAGTTGTAACCCTTACCACACGTAGTACAGTAGTTTCTAAACAAGCAAATGTAAACATTGTCTGTCTGTGGAGGAGGGTAATATTGATCTGAGCAGTTTGGGTGCTAAAATTACACTCAGAGCAAATAATAACCTTGCACAGGCGGAAGACAACAAAACTAGACTAACGAGGAGTGGAATATAGGTGAAAACTTCTCGCTAACATGCGATTTGAGGTTGAGTCATGTTTTTAAACGAAACAACAGCCAGCACAAATCAAATCACTTAGTTGATGGGTTTCCGCGCTTCTACTACTGCTTGCGAAAGTAATCTTGAATGAATTGGTGTGTCGTGCTTGAGAGAAAGGTTTCCAAATTTACAACTTACTTGCACGAAATTGGGTTTTAGCAGAACAACGATATTAAATGTTTGTGCGCCTACTTGCCTAGACACATGCCCGACAAGAACGTCTTTATTGATTGGTCACGGGGCTGTTTCAAGGGGATAATCTATTATTAGATGTATCGTACGTGAGTGCAGTCGAAGCACAATAACCATGAATACAAATGGAGTGGCTTCTACCGTGTGCTGAAATTGTGTTTTAAAAAAGCGAAACGTCGTTTTGCAACAAACTGCATTGAAAAATTTAAGGTTACCTTTAAATACTTTTGTTTCCGCAAGGCATTACTTAATCTAATGCCTGAGCTTATCCAAAATGGCACAATTTGTGGCTATATGCGAAGCTTCAAAGCAGATTTAACTTAATACATGTAATGCTTGTGATGTTTCTTCATGCTCGTTGTTCATACTGCAAATGCTGTCACCCATAATCATCGGGTGTCTTTTTTTGACACGGAAAAGTCCAGTCCAGCCAATCAAAGCTGAACTCTGCTTAATTGCACGAGTTGTTTCGTTCTTTTTCGTCTAGATAAGTTATAAAAATACGAGTTGTCACTGGCGCGTTTGCAAGTATTAGTACGGAAGCGGCAAAAATGGGTTTAGTGGTAAACGAGGGCAAAACAAAATATATGCTGTCAACAAGAAGGGACACGCAACATCGACAGAACGTCACGATAGACAGCTATAATTTTGAGGTAGTTAGGGACTTTGTCTACCTCGGCTCCGCTATCAATTCTGAAAACGACACCACAGCAGAAATCAAACGAAGAATCACGCTTGCCAACCGCTGTTACTTCGGCCTAAGAAGACAATTGATTAATAAGGCCTTGTCGAGAAACACTAAATCGACTCAATATAAGACCCTCATCATCCCAGTCCTGCTATATGGTGCAGAAGCATGGACGCTGTCAAAGGCGAATTAAGATCTCCTTGGTCGTTTCGAACGAAAAATTCGTCGTGCGATTTCGGTCCCGTCTGCGTTGACGGGTTTTGGAGGAGGAGATTTAACAGCGAACTCTACGAGCTGTACAGCCACATCGCCCTGGCCAAAAAAGTACGCATCAGTCGTCTAAGATGGCTAGGTGCGAATGGACACCAACGCCCGAAGAGCCTTCGATTCCAACCCGGAGGGACAACGCAGTAGAGATAGACCTCGCCTTAGGTGGCGCGCACAAGTGGAAGGGGACCTCAACCAACTGGAGGCAGTTAGCCAAAGATTGCGCTAACTGGAGAGGCGTATTGGTTGAGGCGCAGTTCCACCCCGGACTGTAGCGCCACCTAAAGTAAAGTAAGTTATAATACTACTATTTATAGCAGGCGTGTTTTTTTTAGAGCTTCTATCTCAGGAGAGCAAAGAAAAGTAGGACTTTCCACACGCAATTACAACAACCACGTACTACTCTTGACATTTTTAAAATTCTTACTACGTATTTATCCCATGCGGAAGTGACTTGACAGCAGCAGCTAATGTTGGAACTTTCTGTCGTAGAAATTTAGTAGAAATTTCAAGTAAACTGCAAACTAAAAGTCGAGACACACGACATTTTATACCACTCAAGCACAAAAGTGGCTGGAATCAGTTTTTTGTGTGCGCATTCGTCTACTTTACTTTCCTTTTCCTTTGCTGAAGTAGAGGCTCAAAAAAACACACCTAGAGATGCGAAACCTTTTCTGCTTTGTCTGCCTTTTCATTGTATTGTTTCGGTTGCATTTTCAGCAAATTCTTGCAGTCTCCTTTTTGTTCCTTTGGAATTCCCTTTGTTGCTTGCATTCATGCTAAGCAACCCCAGCGACAAATGGTGGAAATATAAAAGGAAAACAACAGCCAAACACTTCAGTGGGTGCAACAATAAAAGTCTAAAATGTCGATGCGTGCCCAAGAGAAAATCGAGAAGAAAGGAAAGTGAAAAAATCGGGTTTTATGCGTCAATGTCTAGGTTATGTGGGATATGGGCAAGGTTATTCTATCATTTTAAACGTACGCGTTCAGCAAAGCAGCGATCAGCAGTTTTATGTCAAACAGGGACTGGGAAAACAAAAACAGAGATTAGAAATGCATTTCCCCAACCATATTTACAGAACAGAAAACAAGTAAGAGAAGCCACGTTGTCTGTTTTTGATTGGTTGATGCACACAGCGTACCTGCGAATGCAGTATTTTAGTTTTTCAAGAAGGGAAAGCGTGTTTTTTTCTCTGCTGCGGGTCTTGCAAGCATTGAAAACACAACCGGAATAGATAATCGAAACCAAACTGTTTTGAATGTTGGTATCTTCTTCTATATTATGAAAAGAAATTGTAAGAATTTTTAAATGTGCCTCTTGGTTTTATCACTTGAGCTCCAACTAAATTACGATTACCATTCTAAACATGTGGGCACGATAATTATTGCTCAGCTAGTTATTTTAGGGACTTGGGACTGGTTTTTGTTACCAATGCCATTCTTTGTTTGCAGTGCACGCATTTGAACTACTTTGCGTGTGTGCATTATGGCGTCCATTTGTTGGGGTAGTCCGATAACAATGCGGTCGCATGTGTTAACAATGAAAAGTGATAAGTAACACACACAGCTAAAACTAGTTTTTGTAAAACCATAGTTACTTTTGTTAGTTTTGTAAGTACGAACTAACAAAAGTCACTGCAGATTAGACAGATAAAGGAGGGGAATTTTGTGGAAACCAACAGCCACTTGAGAGTTGTAACCCTTACCACACACAACGGAAATGTTATTCGATTGAACTCCCCTAAGAAATAGACGCCAAGATGCATACACACAAAGCAACTTATACTAAAGCACTACCAAAAGATCGGCATTCGTAGAAGGATAAACCTACCTCAATTTTTAAAATAGTTCACAAAGAAAAAACTATTTTTGTTATAGTTTTGCTCGAAGGTGGCATTAATTTGAAATACAAACTTAGAATGGCGTTCCTTCAAATTGGCCTCTAAATTTGACGAACCGTGTTTTCTTTCAGTTTCAATTTATATAAATGGAAATGTGAGTTTTTAATTAATTCATAACGTACCGTAGATATCCCGCTTTTGCGAGATTAAGTATAGCAGCCCGGTATCGAAGGAAAGGTTTAATACTCATACTTGCTTTAAATATCTGCAAGGCAGAACAACAATACACAACTTGAACAATAAACACCAGAAACACAACTGTCACGAATTCAATAGTAACTCTGTACTTTTATATAATTTTGTTGGAGTAAATGCAACCGGACCGGACCACTTTAAGCAATGAATGCAACTCAAACATAAAATGCAAGCCATCGTCTTGCTATCACTCGCCCCTCCCTGTCCATCGAGATCCGAGCAACAGTTTTCGAAATTTCGAACAAGTTTTCGAACAATTGGGAAATGGACACGTTTCATGACTCACAGTCGTAGCACTTTTTTGAATTTTTCGCTCAGTGTAGCAGATGTTCAAAGGAACGCACTCTACTCAAATGAGTGATGTTCGGGAAGAGTGCAATTGAAACGTGACACAGCTTTGTGTAATGTCCCTTTCCATTGGTTTCACTCGGGGACTCTTCACTCATTCTGGTGAAATACCAAAAAAATAATCTACGGTTGCTGTCAGTTCGATTGTGTAAAATAAACAAATTCTGGCTTCAAATCGAGAAGCGGAATTTTCATCTCAGAATAACCAGAAGAGTTTTTTTTTGTGACAATGGAACGGTTTTAGATTTTTCGATTCCGGACGCTTCTTTTTGCCAAATGGAAAACGCCATACATACACAGAAAAGATAAAGTCCACTGCTTTATCATTGACGCTCTTCGAAAGATTGTTTTTTTTTTGAATATTCGATTTATATTCAGAAGGTGGCCGAATTCTTTGGAAAGCTACGAGAAATCTCTTCTAAAGGCAGAAGGGCACTTAATAAACCTGACCGGCTTGAGTCCGGTGGCTGAAAATCCATTTAAGCATCAACGTTTTGTCATACAAGTCCTTATACGACATACGTAGTATTTATTTCAATTTCAATTGCGTTCTTTTCTTGGTGAGAATTTGGAAGTTAAATTTGGGTTATTGATATTGAAATGGATTGGTCACTGGCTTAAAGAAAAGATAATCGAGAAAATAACTTGGGTCGTCGCAATAGGATTATGAGCTAAATTGCTACATCTGGCAAATCGCAATTTCGTACAAATTAAGTCGTTGGTTGGATTGGTGAGCACTCTTTTTTCGGAACGGCTGATGGCAATCATTTTCGGTTATCAGAGTAACAACTTTAACTCACGCATTGTGCCCGAAATTCTGCATACAATTAATAAGGATCTGTTTGAAGAAATTTAACAAACTCAGCCGACGAACAACACGTTCCTAACAACACGTTCCTATAAAGGGTCTTTCATTTTTCAACAGGGACGCTACAAAAGTAGAGCGGCAGGGACAGCAAACGACGCCGAATTTCTTGCCGCTCTTTTGACATTTCTCTTCAGTAAGGTTTGTCATTTCATGATGGAAAATTATACGAGCCAACAACGAGTCGAAATTATTAAAATTTACTACCGAAATTCGGAGTCAGTGGCCTCAACGTTAAGAGCGCTACGTCCAATTTATGGTCCTCATAATCGTCCTGGCAGATCAACAATTGAGCGTCTATTGGAAAAAAATGAATCCACAGGCACAGTACAAAATGTTCCCGTGCCAGTGAGACAAAGAAGTGCCTGTAGTGTCGAGAATATTTCTGCCGCTGAGGCTTCAGTTGAAGAAAGCCCAAATGTGTCTCTCACACGTCGTTCTCAAGCGTTGGGCATCTCTGTGACGTCGTTGTGGCGAATTTTGCGAAAAGATCTTGGCCTACATCCTTACAAGATTAAATTGACGCAAGAACTGAAGAAGCTTGACCACCAGAAGCGTCGTATGTTCGTGAATTGGGTTGAGCAACAACTTGAAAATGATTCGGATTTTCATTGAGCGATGAGGCTCATTTCTTCGCTTCGTCAATAAACAAAATATGCGGTATTGGTCAGGCAGGAATCCACACGAACTCCATGAGTCACATTGCATCCCGAAAAAATTACGGTTTGGTGTGGTTTATGGGCCGGCGTCATCATTGGGCCGTACTTCTTCCGTGATGATCAAGACCGGCACATTACTGTGAATAGGAATCGCTACCGTTCAATGATAACTAAATATTTTTGGCCCCAATAGGATGATATGGACTTGGAGGACATGTGGTTCCAACAGGACGGCGCCACAAGCCACACAGCGAATGTCACAATCAATTTATTGGAAACCAAGTTTGGAGAACGTGTTATCTCACGAAATGGTCCAGTCGCTTGGCCGCCTCGGTCGTGCGATTTGACGCCGTTAGACTATTTCCTGTGGGGCTACGTCAAGTCTATGGTCTATGCCAACAAGCCAGCGACGATTGATGAACTTGGTACGAATATCGAACGTGAAATTGCAGCAGTATCGGCCGATTTATGCTTAAAAACCGTCGAAAATTGGGTTCAGCGTCTGGACTTCTGCAAGCGTGCCCGTGGTGGCCATGCAAAAGAAATCGAGTTCCATACATAATGGCATCGAACGTACTTTCACAGGAATAAAGAATTTCATTAATATCCAAAACCGTTTTTGTTTTATTTAAAAAAAAACTTTTGTAGCGCTCTTATTGAAAAACCCTTTAGAACTAAATGCAACTTCTGTTTAGCATATATACCTGTCATATCATGAATGCGGGTCCTAACACATATCATATCAAGTCACAGTTTAACATGGGATGTATGTAGGTACTCGTCACTCGTTGTCTGTGGAAACTGTTAAACAGTTTATAGAGTCCAAAGAATTCTAAGGAAGACTGCTTCTAAAGTTTTCAAAAAGTCAGCAGATTCAATTTTTGAGACATTCACATTTTTCTTATATATCAACCGACTGTTCAAGGAACTTTCCACGATGGATCCCCTTCCAAAGTCATGACAACATTTTTGTTTTGATGCTGATGGTGGAAATGTCGGAAATATGTATACAAAACAAACACTAGGCAATCGATAAGTGCCCAACAGAAATCGACTTAAATGGTAACTGAAAAATAGAGATCTGCTTGAATCCTGTGGTCGAATTACCACATCCGTGAGCGAGCGTAACCTCACGGAATTTGTTTGATTTTACATGCAAAACAATAACAAATTCAGTTACATAGTACTCGATCAACAAAACTGTGTTGGGTGCCTGGACACTGCGATATTGAGGGTAATGAAATGGCCGGCGGTCTGGCTAAATACGGAGCTGAACTTCCACAGAATGATACAATCGAGGGTATAAGACCACCACGAAAATTTGGAGGAAGTTGGTTTCGCAAACACAATTGAAACCATCTTTAGGTTCTGCAGGAAAATTAAGTGCTTGCGCGAATCGGTTTAGGTTTTTGGTGCCTGGTCCTTGTGACGAACTCACACCCTACTCAACCTAACCTAACCTAGCAACAAAACTACAGCTTTTCAACGAATGTCGTGTTCGTCTTTTTCAATTACAGATCTGGACCATTTTCATTTGGGTGCCAAAGTCGACCCTACAGCCAAAGAAAAGAGAGCAAGTTGAAAAGAAAAACTCATTCATAGATGGCAATGGTGTGGGGAACCAAGGAATTGTTTTCTTTTTCCTCTAAGATTGAGAGCCTAGTGATGTGTCATTTTCATTGGAGTGCTTTTCTTAATAGTTATTCTGATTTGTTGAAGAACACCTTGCCCATTACACTTGATATAAATTAGTGATGAAGACAGGCACACATAATGATAAAATGCAAAAACTAGTCCTCGCAAACGCACTTGGTAAACCGATACGAAAATAAATCATATTATGACAAGCAATCTCCGGTGGCAAATGTATCGATTAGCATCAAAACATATTGCCCTACATTTTTGAATGCGTACGTGATCAATTATTGAAAAAAATCTACTATGCACTTAAAATCGAAGCCGAACCATATTTTTTGTTAATTTTATCTTTTCTTGTGCAGTTTCTTATATAAAAATACTTTGTTAATCGTCATTTAAGGGGCTAGCTAGCCTACAAGGAAGGTAGGTTCTTAATTTGGTATTGTTGTAAGTTTATTAGACAAATACACTTGTGTAGGAAGAGCCTAGTTTTATTGTTGTCATTTTAACGTTCGTAGTTTGCAAGATAAGATAATTAACTCAAAGATATGACTTTTTCTTTTTTAGAATTAAAAACGTGCTCGAGATAAGACACAGCAATCCATTTTCACGATATCAAAATGCTAATAAATCAGATATAGTGCCGTACAACTTATTTATCAATTAATTGACAACTATGCAGGATTGATTTCTTTACATTTTTTTTATTATTATTTTAAAATTTATATTTCCGTAAGACATACTTGAGACATTCCGAGCTAAGTGCCCCAAACAAGTCAGTCTCAAACATACGAGCAAAACCACGAGTATCTACTCACATCAAGGCTGTCAAAATATTTACATTAGGGTTAGACGAGAGACAGCGATCGAGCATGTGTAATTTTGACGCAGAGCTCTGTTGCTGAAACAATTTTTGAATCAACTTTCTGGCGCTTGGAGATATTTTAAGTCGAGAACAGTAGGTCCTCCATCTGCCTACTAAACATGAGTCTTAAGAAAATGTTGGCTTATAATACAGTTTGTGTATGTCGTGCCTGATGCTGAACTTGAAGGACATTCGATTTGCTTGCTAACCCAACTTAAACATCAACTGCAAAGCTTGCGATCTCTGCACCAATCGAAAGAGCAACAGATTCTGTCAAATGACTATTCATGTACCTGTTTAGGATATTTGCTCATGTGCTACTTTTTGGAAGACACAAACACTTCCTGTATTATTTACTGAAGTTTGTGCAAAACTCAAATCGCCATTATTCGTAACAAACTGCACCCAACTTCGCAATATACCCAGGCAATTATGGTATGTTTTATATTCAAACAACGCCACAACAGGTTCATCCAAGACCCCAAGCCTATCTTATCACAACCATTCTTCGGTCATGGTTTCATTTTTTGGGACAAATGAAAGCGAACTACACTTTGATAATGTATCCGAACAGCTAAGTTGAGAAGCTGCTTTTGGTTATAAAGCTCTCGGGTGTTTGTCAGAGCCAGGTGCCAAACTCAGCCTGAAAAAAACCAAAACCAAATTTTCGAAACTAAGCAAGAGTCCGATTTGCACAAGATTCCAGGCTTGGTGTATCGAAGATAACCTTAAGACGTTCGCATGTGCAAGGAACGTGAAGAAATATATCGGTGGCAACAAGAAATAACGACATAAGTCAGTTTTTGCAACTTTTCAGAAGAGCAATTTAAATCTTTGGCTTGCCATTACAAATCAAGTACAAAACAAAAACTGTTAAAACTGAGACATCTCGTAATATACAATGGTGGACAAAAGTATTTTGACAACGCATTGCAAAATTTAAAACTGCTTATTTCTGCAAACTGAAAGAAGTAACGGTACCCATTCAATTTTTAGGAGATAGACAATATTAAAAACTTTAAGATAGCAAAATATTAGACTGATAACGTAACACCTTAATTTTCTATGAATATTTGCGTGGCAGATTATGATTCTTTGGCTGGACAAAAGTATTTTGACAATTCAATGTTTTTAAGAAAATGAGCGAAAAAGTTAATATTGATGATAATAACAAACATATTAATAAAAAGTAAACCCTCCTTTGACATCAATGACCTTTTGTAAGCGTACAGGAATTGATTTTACCAAATTTTTTAATGTTTCCACTGAAAAATCCTGCCACAGTCCTTGAACTTCAGCAATCATCTCCTCACACGTCCTGGATAAGTTTGAGCTTCGTTGTCTTCTTATATAAGCTCACAGATTCTCTATTATATTGAGATCGGGGCTTTGAGGTGGCCAATCTAATGTATCGGCTTCGACATTCCTCAAAAAGTATGTTATCATATGGGCCTTGTTATATGGAGCGTTGTCCCGCTACAGTATAAATGATTGTCCAATGATCTGGTCAACGGATGTGAATGCGTAGTCATTCAGGATAAGTAAATAGTTGTCCTTCCTCATTGTATCATCAATTGATGTCAAATCGCCCAAGCCATTAAAGCACACGGAACCCCAGAACATTTCCGATCCTCCACCATGTGGTACTCGTTGGCACACAGGCCAGAATGCGAGCATTCTTTGGCAACCTGCAATAAATCTTTTTCTTCAATCCATGATAATCAAAATAGCTTTCATCTGTCCATAATACTTGTTCCTAAAACGATTGCGACTGTTTATGGAGGATTTGGCGAATGTTAACCTTTTCGGCTTATTTTTTGTTGAAATTAAAGGAATTGGAAGAGCTATATGAGTAAAAAATCGGCCTCCTTTAGCCGTTTTCGACAGTTTTTCTACTAATTGATATTTTATGGTGCTCTTTGAGCTAAATCGACACTGCTTTTGGTGTAATCAGCACATTTTCTTTATATTTTCTCATGATTATGCGGTCCTCTATAGGCTTTGTTTTGCGTGATCTTCCCGATCTGGCCTGATTTTTAGTGAATTATTCTTTCTTTTTTTGTTTATTTGGTAATAAATTGTTTGTCTAAGTACGTTGTATAATTTGCAAAGGTATTCTGCAGAAATAACTGCATTATACTTAGTGACCATTTTATTTCTAATAAGTTCACTTATTTCACGTTTTTTGACCTTAATTTAATAAAAAATTCGATCAAGCAGTAATTATTATTAATAAATACAAGACAAATAACTTTAAAAATTAGAGCACGTGTTTTTTAACGCAAACGAATTATGGAAAAGTAAAGTGAAAAGCAATGTCAAAATACTTTTGTCCAGCCAAAGAATCATAATCTGCCACACAAATATTCATAGAAAATAAAGGTGTTACGTTATCAGTCTAATCTTTTGCTATCTTAAAGTTTTTAATATTGTCTATCTCCTAAAAATTGAATGGGTACCGTTACTTCTTTCAGTTTGCAGAAATAAGCGGTTTTAAATTTTGCAATGCGTTGTCAAAATACTTTTGTCCACCATTGTAGGGCATCATGGCAGCTCAATTCATATCGACAAAATCGGCCAAGTAGTAACACTCTACAGCCAATTGGACTCGCCTTGAACAGCTTTTTAGCGAAACCAAAACCCATTGAAAACATAAACAAGACAATTTCGCTGCAAAGTGTGTATGAGTAGTTTAATAAAATCGAAAAACGGTTGACTTTTGCTCATGCGAGTATCAATCACAGACAATTCCGAGTACACTCCAGCACTGCTGTTCATGCTCACTCAGGTCGAACAAGAGCACACTGCGGATACGCACAAGTGGTCACCTGTTTATGAACAAGTCAGTTCAACCTCCAACATAAACCATAAATACGCCTTGCTGTGCTTTAGCCAGCATAAATTCGATATGATCGTTTGACAAAAGGCGCGGGCGGTATACGGAAGGGAGAGCTGAATGTCACCCCCTCAGCCAAAATGTCGGCACTCTTTTTTTAATTGAAAATTAATTCAATACCAATCAAAATCGAAAAGAACTTGGTGAAAGCGTAAATATGTCGCAGATATTTGCCCGTTCTAATCGAAAAATGCTAGCCCTCCTCGTTGGACTCCAAAGAATTTGAATATGACACACAAGCACAGAGGGCGATGATGAGTGGTGAAGTGAAACTTTCCTCCTCACACACATAAACGCGGCACACGAAACCTTAACTTTTTTTTTCTTTCGTTTTTGTTAAATTTCCTATTGGCGTGAAAATATATTTAACATTTTCCACAGATATTCCACGAAAAAAAAAGAGAAAATATAAATAAAATTATCAGTCACTGCAAATACTAACCTTAGATTTATAAAATTTTCGCAATGTGGTGGACGACTCCTCCTCAATTCAATGTGGTTGCGGTGGTCGACTTCAGTTGAACACAAGCGCTGCTGCTGGCACAGAAATGGTTCACAGCCTCTGTCAAATGGACTCACCCAAGATAATGACGCTGCTGGCTTGGCCAAGAAATCATATATTAACTTCGACGGAAGAAGTGTTAGGCCGCGGTGAGCTCCGCTTCCATTAATTCTTCTTCCTGGCCACTTGCGAGTGCAGATGGTTCTGCTGGCGATTATGATGGTGGTGATGGTTTTGGAACTTGGAAGATATCTTAACCAGCTGCTTTGGTTGCACACAAAATCGTGTTTATTGTGTTTTATGCTGCTGCAGTGCCCGCCTTTGCAACAGCAAAAAAGTATTTTTTGCGTAAAAAATTATTTTCCAAAACTATTCTCCTCGGCCGCACGGAACGAACAACTTTTTTCGAAAAGAAAAGAAAAAAAGAGAAGTAGAATCGACGACGACTACGGCGATAGAGGCGAATATACTTGCGATTGATGGTGGTCTCCCTCAAGCACGCTAGTGTACGATGTTTTGAATCTGTCCTCTTCGTTTTTACTACGATAGAAGGCAATAATGAGCGAAGCGGCTCTACGTTGCGCTTGACAATTCTAGCGATGACAAAAAAGAGATGGTTAGATAAGCATACGAGCGAAAATCCGACACACCGACACCGGAGAAATTTCTTACGTTTTTCCTTTCGTTTTCTGTCTTCTCGTTCGTTCGCAGGCGACGTCGTTGAACAAGCCGATAATCGCGTAATTATTTGGTTTCTTATTTTTTTTTTTTAATTTCTTGGCTTTTCTTCTTCTTGTTCTTTTTTGACTTGCGTTATTCTTTTTTTTTTTTGCTTTTCTTTTGAATATAAGCGACCGCAATGCGATTGGAATTTTATTTAACTTTTATGGATGACGAATGAGTTGCGATTACTGAACTTGAACGGTATGAGCACGGTTAATGGCTTCTGGCAATTAATTTTAACCGAATAATAGAAATAATTCTATTCGAATTATTTTAATTAGACTTCTTTTGATTAAAAAAAATCGCACGGAAGAAGCCAGGTTATGGAACCAAAGATGGCGGCGACATTTATGCACGAACACAAATGCCGGTGGCGTGTACGCATGAGACGAATGAGTAGGAATTTTGCAGTTGGTTAAGTGCTAGAATGGATTGAAGAAATGTAATCGGAGGGTAAGCAAGGGCACGTAGCATTGGAACAATGGGTGTGTTCGTATTATGTTAAAAAAATTGGTTTTCGTTCAAGAACGATGTCAAGCCAGAGGTTATTTTTGAATTCGCTCATATTTCTGTCATTTTATTCCGCACATTTCCGTCTGTCATCTGTAGACGTATAATCACGTGCTTGTTTTCAGACCGTTTTATTCAGAAAAACAAGCAGATTGTAAGTGAAAAGAATTAAAAGGTGAAATTATATTTTATTAGCAATTTGTTTTTTTTTCTAAAGGCTGGTACGCTGTTCGAGTGAAATCCAAATGTTCATACAAATTTTTCACTGTGAAATGTCAAAATGAACTTTTCAACTGAAAATTTCACCAGACAGTACGCTGTTGAAGTGAAAAATAATCGTTCAAAAAGTGATATGAATAGGGCGTTACTTGCTATTTCACTTGGTTTTTATTGTCCGTCGCATACCATTTTTGACATTTCGGCGCGAAAATTTCACTTTCAAGTTCACAGCAATTTCTTGGAGAGGAGTGAAAATTTCACTTCACTTGAACAGCGTACCAGCCTTAAGCAGTAAGAAAGTTCATCCATGGGTTCGGATTCTCAAACATGTGGTTACTTTCTAACGTCTCATATTCTTCCTATCGTGACCTTAAAATCAATTTTGTAAAATCACTGCGACGAATAAATTCATATATTTAAGTAGATTGCTTAATTAAACCAAAATTTTTTTTTTCAAAAATAAATGTGCAAACATTTTGTTAATAAAAACATACATTTAGATTTTAGATATTCAATTGTGATTCTATTGTGATTTGACGCTTTCGTTCTGTCTTTCTTGTTTAACGACTACTTTTTCAAACTTTCTTCGTTCATCTGCAGTAATTTTCAATTCGCAGCTTCGATAAATTCGCCCGCAGTCGCCATTTCCAAGTCCAATAACAGCGGCTTTCAAACTGGCTAATATTGTGCTACTGGTTGCGGTATTGGATGAATGCATTTTGGACGAGAACCAACTCATTCCCAAACTGTATGAAAGAAAGTTTGAAAAATTGTATTAAGGCATTTAGTAAGAACTCCGGATACGATTCACTGATTAGGTACATCCCAAATCACGATAAAAAAATCAAACCCAAGGTAAATAACTAACACTAAATCAAACACTGGCAGAATTTCTGACTTACTGGGAGGGAATTGAGATTGAACTACAATCGGTTGATTAGTGTCAGTCATTTAATTACCTCGTCAGACATATTCTTGTCAAAAATATGCATATATCTTATATCTATATCTAACCTCCACACTGGTAGCCAAACTTTTTGCCCATTCTCTTGCTGACGTGCGAATTTATTGTTCTCACACAAAGAATGATAATGGCATCGTCCGTCGTCCTTAGGTATTAGCAAAACGGCATCGATTGAGTTCAGAACACGTCGAGATAGCTCATTCATCTTAAGAAAAAAACAAACTGAAATTCAGACAGTTTCTTTCCAAAAAGCATTTACAAACCATGTCGATCCGGCTGTTTCCAGCTGAACTTCTCTTCCTGCGACGAATCTCCTCGGTGGTTCCATCAGTATTTGCTTCTAAGACGGGACCGTTTGTCGCCTCCATTGGCATCATCATCATATTGCTGGTGTCGTCCTTGTTCTAAATTGAAACGAAAAGGGTTTAACCATCTGATGGACAGATCGATCATCTTACCATGGTAATGCACATGAGCACCTGCAGAATGAACATGCCGAAGGACAGAAATGCCAGCGTGGTCAGTGCAATGTCAAAGATGTCCTTTAGGCCGATTTCTTTGATTTGATGGGGAGGCTGCGGTTGGAAGTGGTGTCCCGGGCCGTAGTTTTCTGTGTTTTCGTGCCCGCTTGGTGGATAGTAACCTTAACGTTTTGTGATGTATTTAAAAAAATGACAACTGCTATGTCGATTTTTTATTTACCATTTTTACTTCCTGCTGTCGGGTAGAGTTGTTGGTAGTTCTGGATATTGTTGGTTGCGTCAAACGCCAAATGGTGTCGGGGTGGAGCGATCGCTTGCGGGTAGCTGGGAGCCTACAAAAGGTTTTATTGAGAAATCTTCAAAGGTTTGTCAACATCACATATTAAAAGCAAGCAAGGTGAAAAAAAAACTGGGATATCGAAAGCTTTATGGAGAAAACTGAAAATTAAACAATTTCTTACTGAATCAATGGCCCCTCCACTATATGCATATCCGGTGATGTCGCCATCATCCAGGTCTTCCTCTTCCAAACTTTCCTCATCATTGTCAATGCTTTTGCGACGAATATCTGGCTCTCGCTGCAAGGGCTTAAAATCGTTTACTGCTGCCTTGGTGTTCTCTGAAAATTGACGTTGAATATCATCCAGCGTTGTTGTTCTAAAAAATGAATAATAAAATTTTAAAATTGGTACACAATAGCACAATGCAAGACATTAGCTTCAATAATATTATTTGCCCCAGCAACCAGTATAGCGCAGTTATTCGAAAAAACCCATAGACTTAAATTGTTATAACCTACTTATAAGAAGAAATGTCCACATTCAGAAACTCAGTAATCTTCTTTAAAACTCGACTGTATTTGTCTGGACTAGATTTTATGCTGATCGGAATAATCAAATGATTGTCGTTAACGTCTTTTTATACTTTACGTCAAGCATACATAGAAATGTCAAATCAGAATTGATTTGTCAAAACTTTATTGGTCGGAAAATCTGCCCAAGTTAACGATTTATGGAAATCAAAACTGTCAGATTTAATAAACTAGATACTTAAACGTCCACAGTCACATGTACCTACGAAATGTCAACTTAATACTTATTCTTTCATAAACGTCATCTGAAATAAAGTCAGGTATCTGTCAATCAGACTTAACAAGAGTTTTGAACGACCCCACTGAATTTTTGCTTTGCTTTAAAATAAAACGACTTCCAAAAGTAGTGGACGGTAAGTAACTCTTGTTTATTTCCCTGAATTTATTAATGCTTCGTAATATTTACTGAAACTAATTACAAATTCCATATATGACATATTTTAAATCAGTAATCGAAAAGCTGTCAGTTGATTGCAGAAGTGCCTTATATTTCATCTATCTATAATAATGGGTTGTTTTGTTTGTCCACGACACTAGCCGATGATTTTTAAGCCCATTCTTAATATTTTGCATAAGAAAACACGTAGGTATCACAAGATTATCACGCGATGTAAATGTCCCATTATGTTCTAGTTTTAAACGATTACACTTGAATTCTTATTTAAATAGCACAAAGAAGTATAACATGCGATGCGCGCTTTAAATTATCAACGTTTTGTATTTTAAGAACGTAGTGTGGTTTCTGTCACTGTCAGATGATTTTTATAAATGCAAACCCAAAACTGTGTACTGACATTTCAATTATTTATTATTCACTTACTTGTCCAACCAACTGCGATAGCTCGCAGAGCCCGGATCTTCCAGTAATTCGTTTGGAATGTATCTTCCCCTTCGATGGTTGTTTCCAACGTTTGATGTCGCGTCTGTCGTTACATTTAGAGATGGTGATCCAATGCGCTTTTCAATTGGTTCCGCTGGAACAGTATCCAAGGGAAATTCAGTCAGAACTTGTTTTGCCAAAAAATTCGTTGCCAGATATTCGTTCATCATTTTCCTAACATTGAAATCGCTCAGTTAGCATCAAATAATGACACATCCACATACCTATGAAAACCCATCGTAGAAAAAGCAGTCGTAAAATTACAAGTGGTATTGTCCTGTTTGTAGAAATGCTCCCGTGTGACGTTCGACGGGCCTTTAAGAAAAGATTCAAACTCTTGCGCCAGTAGGTGAGCTGGCATGAATTTCTCGTTTAAAATGTCATTCACATCGAACTGAAAGGAGTCTATGGATCCACGCACTAAGTATAAATTCCACGTAGTAATTGCAACTAAGAAGCACACTCCTCGATTTAAAGACATTGTACCTATTCAAAGTTTAGAACAGAACTGATTATAAGAACTGGAGCACCATGGTATAACTTCTTTATTTTCTGCTCTGATGCATCTCCAGTTGGATTGGAGTTTTGGAGTTGCTTGGTGTGCGACAGTGCAGGGCCGCGTCGCTAGAATCATGACAGGAAGTAATTTAGCATGGTGTGGTGAAGTGCTGTTGTGATTATATGTCGCATTTACAGCCTATTTATTTAGCTAGAGTGATGCCACATTGTTTGCAGAAGTAGAAGTCCAAAAGGAATCATGGTTAACTATTATCCGCAATTTGTCGATAGACGTCAGTTTTTGTTTCCACCCAGGTATAATAGTTTGAACGATATTATTTGTCAGCTGCACCGATTCCATAAATGCCAACTAAGAAAACGCCATTCACGTTATCAAACAAAAGTACCTAAACCAGATATACCAGAATTCTGAACGCGACCCCATTTTCTTGCTTTAATATAATAGCTGACAAGCAGTTTCACAAATTGTTATCATATTGGGCACATTCAAAAACTCAGTTGTTTTAAGTCGACTAGATTGGTCTGGAATATATGTAACCTGAACGCAAAAACTAGATTGTTCCGGAACGTCACTTTTCCTACGTCCGCCTTTTATGCGAACTGTCAACTTAGTACACAGTCACGAATTTTAATAATAAATAAACGTCAACTGCAATCAAAGCTGCCCATAGTATGTTCAAAACTGGGATACATTAAGTCAGTCAGCTGTCCGACTTACTACGCTTGATACTTGAACGTCCCCTACCCATTCTAAGCTTTAGCTGATTAATCGAATGGCGACGTTCAAGTATCTAGTAAAGTAAGTCTGACAGCTGGTTCTCAGTTTTATTTCGGCTAGGCCAGTCACGTGGATTATGGATTATGGGCCTCAAAATGGCCTCAAATTATAAACCGTAGAACAAGTATAAACTGCTTAGAATGGACTGAATTGTAAAAGCACAGTTGACAAGAGAGTAAGCGCATCATCTTTCTAGCTCGTTATAATCACAGGTTAATACGAAATTAAGAAATTTATTATAGACGTACATTCTCGTATAGTTGCGATTCCTTTTAACCTGCACCCACTTGTGTTATGTTTGAGTTTTCACACTTCGATGAATAGAAGGTTTACACATTCGTTTTCTGTTGGCAAACAAACAAACAGGGCTCGTTAACTGTCAGCACGATTCCATTTCAAGCGATGCTAACACAAACAAACGAATTCCATCAAATCAATTTTGACGTACATATTTTCTCAAGCGAAACGCTCCTTTGTGCTCAATGATCATGAGATGATCATTGTGTCCGTCAAAGACAAAACCTATACACTCATTTGGTAAATGGTAATTTTAATTTAACACCTGAACGCTAAACGAATCATTAAACGGTCAAAAGGTGCGAAATCGCTTAAACCAACAGCAGGACAGCCAGTTAATGAGGCGATGTGCTCTGTTGCGTTTAATTGCGCGCGAAACTACGCACAATCTGAGTGGTTATGATCTATACGCAAAATTTAAGGGACTTTATTGTGATCGGTGGTAATAGGTTTGTTCCACGTGCGCAATAGGGTTAACCCTCATGTGTTCGATATAGTACCGAACTCGCCCTGGTACAGAAAATATGTGTGTGATATGACTTATTGGCCACCCTACTTGTGCCCCGAACTGACCCCAGTTAATTAATTGTCGGGGCAAGAATTCAGTGCTGAGTTTCGCTTGCTGTCATTCATTTTTCAATGTCAAACTTCAGGGCATATTTTGCGTTCGATATAGTAGACGAATTTTCATGGTTGTACAGGGTTTTTGACAGGCGTGAAAATAAGCTGACACTTTTCACTGCGCACTAGTGGGCTTATTGCAGACGGGTTTTTCTATAAAATATTGTTGCAAAAAGCTACGGAGATAACCTATTTCGAAGTAAGGTAGATGTGTAAGCGGCCGAATAGTAAGAGTGTGAATTTTGATAAAGAAAGTTCTTGGAAGAGAAAAATAAAAGGTTTGCGCAAAAGGTCTAAAAAGGGCAAAAGACATAGTTTCTTCTAAGGATTCGATTGCATAAATTACTTTTTATTTTTGGGACTAAATAAGGAAAGGAAAGTAGTCCCGCTTTCGAACTACCTAAGCTGATGTTCGTCAATTGTTGACAACCATATCCCCATCAAAGAAGCTCCATATGACATCATCACAAATTGTGTCTGTATTGACATCAAAAATATGTTCATTTTCTCGGCAAATATTTGCTTACACGCACCAAACCAAGATCTCCAGCCCCTGTTTATAAAAGTCCAACGCCGACTCAAAAAAAGAACCAAAAAAATAAATAATTTGTAATACCAAACACCCTGGGGGTACAAACTTATGCTGGTGCTAACCCAACACTATTCACCATGCATATATTCAATCACATACCCAACCCTCCCCCTTATGACCAACATAAACCACAAATCTTACCCACACCAACCAGAACCACAGGGACTCTGCATTGTGCTACTATGCTGGTGGTAGCCACATTTCAACGAAGGATCGTTCAGCACCTGGACAGTTCCCAGTGCTTTTAAGAATCAGTTTACACCACCATAACCAGTCACGCCATCTACTAAGGTGTCGACAGATAGATATAACTGTGAAAAGAAGAAAATCATGATGCAGCAGCCGGAATCATGGAATCGGATATAAAAATCCTTTTATAAACTCGTTATGATAAATAATCATATTATACATCAGACACGTGGGCTGAGAATGGGAACACCGCCAGAGGTGTTATGGAAGAAGACACGTGACGAGACACCCACCGCCACCGCACTCAGGGTGAAAGTGTGTATAGGATTCGTTTTCTTGGTTCGCTAAAAGGTGTAATAGCTACTTGAGAGATGTAGCACTTGGTCATGGCATGGCATATACCTATACACGCAAGGCACAGCAGGACCATGACCGAACAATTGCGTGCTCAAATTTTGGGAAATGATTCAATTTTCAACTGGAGTACATCAATTTTCCGTCGTCTCCTTCGGACGTATATAAGTAATGATTGTAATGACCCTTTTAGGAAACATTTTCAAAGCACTTTCGTGGTAATGATGATACTGCCACTTATACACAGAAGAGGTGAGAACACATCTGCCAGTGATATTGTTTGGAGGAATTGGAATTTAATTTCATTTTTCAAAGTTTTGTTATCTAAAATTTCTTTTTTTGAACAGGGTTTTAACCTCAAAAATGTCTGCTTGGAAATGATGTTCATGTATAAATGGATAAGCGTTTATAGACTTTAAGGAACCAATACTTTTAGAATTGAAGAAAATGTCTCAGTAGTTTGAAAACATGAGCTCTGCGAAATCAGAGTGACGCTTTTGCCAGCGACAGCGATGAAGGCAATTCCAACTCTAAATGGGCACATTCTTAGTTGTCTTAAGTCGACTAGATTGGACTAGATTGGTCTGATGTAACGTAAACGCAAAAACCAGATTGGTCGGGAAAGTCACTTTTCCTACGTCAACCACGTAATGCGAAATGTCAACTTAGTCACGAATTTCTTGACTAAATTCGTTGGCTACCCCTCCTTAAACGTCAATTGAAACAGCTGCCCATGTGACCGATCTAGGCCAATCAAAACTGAGATACCTACATCAAGTCAGCCAGCTGTCAGACTTACTAAACTAGATACTTGAACGTTTCCATTGCGACAAAATAATTCGTAATGGTATAGTTCAAACGTCAGTTTCTGCAAGCGACAATTTTTTCTGTAAATACAACCAAAAGGGAGAATGTATTCGAAGATAGATTCTCTATTTCTTGTCCTAGAAAATCCGAGGTGTTTTTATTTTCAAATTAAGAGTAGAACACTAACCACAGCTCGTGCATATGCCTCAAACTTATCGTGTTCAGAGGAGTTTAACCTACAAACACATAAAAAACACCATTTTAGTAATATTTCTTATATTTTTTTATATTTTCCTGTACCATCATTTTCTATTCCTATGTCCTATCTGTCAAAATCAGCGGCAATGGCTGAATTCCAAAATTTAAAAAGAGAATGCGCATAACGACGGCGTACTGCGATTATTATGCATTCAAATGTTGCTTTCATACTGGTTTATATCCGTAATGTTTTTTAATATTTTATGTTTTGGAATGACATTTTGATTCCGTGAATATAAACAACACGCATCATTTGATTTAAACAGAGTAATTTTATCGGAGAATTGACATTTGCATCAAAGCTGTTCATAAATCATGCGTTGTTTGCTTAAATTTACGCAGTTGATTCATTCACAATGCTTTTTGAAATGAAATGAATTGCATCTGCATTGATCTGTTTATGTTTAAGAACACTTGATGTCAGTACTGCGTTTCGGAATTCAGCCAGTTTTATTAATCAAACAAATCAATTTTTTTAACAATATATAGGTATCTAATTACTAACCAATAGCATTCGTTGTTGTTAAAAGGTAGTATTCCCGAACTCCGTCACATTCCAACACGATTTTTTTTATTTATTTTATGTTTTTACATGTCACACAGATTCTGACTGACATAACATAGCTAGGAAGTCCAACTGCCAAATATTTGAAAAAAAAAAACTGAGGGGTCCAGCGGCAAGAGAATTGCGAGTTGGGTCCTAGTAAAAATATTATTTTCTTTTCGGATTTTTACTGAAACTCCTCACTTCCCCAGTCAATTAATTCTTAGCTAATTGAACATTTTTGTTTGACAGTTCAGGCTCTGCTCTGAGCTAGCCCATGTAGTATTCTATCCTCATGGGACATAAAGTGCATTCGACTTTTTTTTGTACGCCATATTAAAATGAAAATGACAGATACGCAAAGCTACGTCTATATGGTGACAACACTAAAAACGGTACTGTTAGGCTGTGCCAACGTTGTGCAACTTAAGTTTGACACTTGTTTTTTAAAGCGGCTTTGTAATTTTAGAAATGTGTTTATCTCCATCGATTCTTAGAAGATCCTTACATTTTCTTTTCTTTTGTGATCATTGTGTCAGCGGCTTCAAAAAAGTTTAAAAATCTCCACTGTTTCTGACTGATATTTGAACTTTTAGTGCCACCTATGACAATAATCTCTCAACTAAAAGAAGAATGAATGTGCAGAAAAAGGTAGTTTTCAGTTTAATCCAGTCCGCAGTTTTGGTATGTCATCTAGTACATCCTGATGAATATAAAGATGAAAAGCCCGGAGGAAATATCGGATATAACATTTCAGCAAAACATTTTAAAGCGCATTATTAGCTAAATCTTTCAATGATGAATACAAAGCTTATTCTCAAAGTATTCATGGAACCGTTCGGTCTTAGAAAGAACCATTACGAATTAAAAGCAAATTTGCATTCACTATGACAATGTTTATATTTATTGCTCTCTGAGTTATTCCGTTCTTGGGAGTCCCACCTTTCGTTACCGAGAGTTTTCAAGGCTTACGTTCCCGTATTTAAAACATGCTTTAACATGGTGTTAAAAGTTTGTGTGCTACATGTGGCATCTGAAATACGGAAACCGGCAAGGCTTCACTTACGTTGGGAACAGCACTTGTTTCACAGCTCCTACAATTCGCGGTATAATTTTGTGTTGTTCTAAATGTATTGAGTTGCCATAGTTAAAAAAGACTTACTATTGTACTGAATTCTGTACTATTTGACTTTCCCGAGTACGCAAGTACAACTTCTTTATTTTAAGTACTATTTGCGCACTTATAGAGTCTTTGGAGCACTTTAAAATCCAGGTTCCGGGGTGGACCTGGGCCTCAACCAATACGCCTCTCCAGTTAGCGCGATATTTCCTCCAGTTGCGCACTCCAAGCTGATTGCGGTCTCCTTCCACTTGTGCGCGCCACCTAAGGCGAGGTCTTCCTCTACTGCGTTGTCCCTCCGGGTTGGAATCGAAGGCTCTTCGGCCCGGAGCGTTGGTGTCCATTCGCTCCTAGCCATCTTAGACGACTGATGTGTACTTTTTTGACCAGGGCGATGTCGCTGTACAGCTCATAGAGTTCGCTGTTAAATCTCCTCCTCCAAAACCCGTCAACGCAAACGGGACCGAAAATCGCTCGACGAATTTTTCGTTCGAAACGACCAAGGAGATCTTCATCCGCCTTTGACAGCGTCCATGCTTCTGCACCATATAGCAGGACTGGGATGATGAGGGTCTTATATAGAGTCTCCTTAGTGTTTCTCGACAAGGCCTTATTAATCAATTGTCTTCTAAGGCCGAAGCAACAGCGGTTGGCAAGCGTGATTCTTCGTTTGATTTCCGAGGTGATATCAGGTAGACAAAGTCCCTAACTACCTCAAAGTTATAGCTGTCTATCGTGACGTTCTGTCCGATTCGTCGATGTTGTGTGTCCCTTCTTGTTGTCGGCATAGCTTGCCCTCATTCACCACTAAACCCATTTCTGCCGCTTCCGTACTGATACTTTCAATATATAAAGACTGTTTTTTGTAGAGGTATACAACTTTGAAATGGAATCAAACAAAGATGATTTTTTTAAATTGACATGAAATCTACTTTATTAGAAAGATAATCTTCTGGCATTTGATTTCTGGTAGAACGTAGTCTAATCTAGAGGGCCAATTTGCGATGACTTCAATCAATCGTTTCGAACTTATCGGCGTAGACTAGCGACTTCACATATTCCCACAGAAAATAGACAAACCGCGCACGATCTTTGAGGCCAATTCAAGGGTCCGCAACGTGAAACTATGTGCCACGAGCTGTGTGACATGTTGGGCATCATTTGAAAGCATAATGATCGCAGTATGCAGTCGTTATGACGTTTGGGAATTCAGCGTAGATCTGCCTTTCCAAAAACAATGTTAGTATTTATTGACTTGTTGTCGTTGATGAACATGTCAAGGAAATAACAGCATCAAGTCATTACCTACTGCCTAAATTTAAGATGCGGTTTATAGATTTGTCAAAAACGAGGTTGAGGTATGTTGAACATATAAATACTTAACACTGTCGTAGATCTTTTTGTCGTTCTTTGATTGAATTCCGAACTACATGAATACTTCCGTAATCATCGAGCATCCTACCATCATAAACCCACATTTCCAAGGAAGCGTTTGAGAGAACTTAGCTTTGAATGGATGTACCTCTATATACCTACAATGAAGACTAAACTTCTTGTTCGACAGCTCCTCAGCTCGGCAAGACTCCTGCCTATTCTTTCTAATGAATTACTAAACCTTTTTAAACCTCATCAAAGCTCCGCTGATTTATTGGGAGTGATTGCCGAATTCCCTAAACCATTACCTATATTTAATGCTGTAAAATAAAACCAAGCGTTTTGACTAAGCTATTCTATCTAGTCGACTTTCACACTAAAAAAAAAGTAAATGATTTGTATTGACCGATTAAATCTTAACCTCCAAGTAGCCTAGATTATGCAAGTCCCTAGTGTGATACCACCCATCACTTAGCACCATTAAACCTCGTCCAAATTAAATTCTTACATATGCTGAAACCTTGCTACTCGAAGTATACTACTAATATTCGACAAATTCGAAAAATAATATAAATTGAGTCTAATTTCCTATCCAAGCAACAAAGATTGATCATTTGTAGATTTGTTTGTTGTTATTCAAAAATGCTATGGCCAACTACAAACGATAATAGGCTCTGCAAATGGAGTTATAATTCGACTGACAATAAAACCCCAATAACCAATAATGTCAAATCACGAGCAGTACCTACACACCAGTGCCAGTTGTTGCTTTCCCATAGATTGAAAAGAAAAACATCTAAACCACGAGTTATCGTCCAAAATTGACGATTTAATTAAACCGACATTAAGCCAGTTAGCACATCAATATGACCAAACAGAATTTCTCTCCAACTGGAATGGAACAACAATATACTATATGGGACTCGACGCGCATGCTATGATTTCCACCCCGAAGTGCTGGTGCAAGTTGAACAGGGATGCTGGGAGACAGCCATTTTTATAACCAAAATCCAACGATTATGTGCTCTTTTTCTCACCTTCGTCCTAAATTCATTACCTGCTCTCGCATGTGGACTAAGGGTTGCAGCCGGGCACACTCGCACTCCGATTTCACACAGCAGTGTTAATTTTAAGGCGGAGCTTCCATTTATACAAGTCGTGGATGCTGGCAGGCTACAGTCTTTTAAATCCATAATTAAGCGGTCATTCGTTAAATAGCCACCGGCGCGAAATGGAGATAAATCGGGGATTGAGCGACATCGATGACAATTTCATGTCATCGCTATCGTCGTCGGCGGATAGTTGTGATTCGGAGGAAATCATTTGTGACGACGAAAGTGACGTGATATTAGGGAAGACTGTGGTGAAAACGATAAGTGAAACAAGTGCCAGACAAAGTTCGTTCAGTATTGACAGCATTCTTGGTATCGAAAATACGCCTAGAGATGGTACCACAAAGCTGGTCAAAGATGTGCCAAAACCTGTGAAACCAAGTGCCCTGTCACCGGCATCAACGTGTGGAACTTGTAAGTGTGCAAGGGGCCGATGAGACTTGTAAAAAACGTTACTCTATCAATTAGCACCGCGACTAAATGCTTGCTTTATCCCATAACAGTGCAAATCTGCATAAAGTCGCACATTTGGAATTGTCAACGAACCGCGACTGTTTGCAATTTTACGCGCCATTGTTCTAGCGACGAAACATGCAAACGCAGTTAGAGCCTTTAAACGGGTTTCTATTTGACGAGAGGCTTGTTTGGCTTTTAGAGTGTTTCTAGTATGGAAAGATACATACCTTTGCAATTAGCACATCCAGCAAATGCAAATCAAAACCGTGCATCTATTGGCTTTTGACATATCTCACATTTGAACAGTCTGTTTGACAAAATATGCTGCGAAAAGTTTCTTATGGTTTTGGGGGATTCAGTTGGCCCTCTGAGAATGTGCATATGAATCTTAGGAATGGAAATGCCGAGTTTTCATTTAATTAACTATGAAAAAAATTATTCAAGATACGTTACATTTTTGCCAGGAATTGCGAAGGAACATTCGCTCTTTGTGTGTCACTCATGGACCTTAACAAAATTTCTGATATTTCTTGTGTAGATTGAAAATACGTAAAGGGACCATCTGAGCGAGTATAGTTTCAGAATTGAACACTGTAAAGTTACAAGCTACACCTAACGATCAGACTCTTTTACATATCCGATAGCTCAAATGTCTTAAAAAACTTATAAATACTGATTGTATGACTCTTTCGTTCATCCAAAAAATGCACACAAAGCTGTGGCTGTGATATATCCTGACTGGATAGTTTTCATACAATTTTACAGTAACTGAAGGACTTGTTTAAACTTTTTTGGCGGACTTTAACTACGTTTTAAACAATTTGGAGCATATTTTGTCGTATATCGCGAGTCCTGCCGTCTTCGAAGCCTATTAATGGATTTCCTAACTTAACCTAAAGCTTTGCAGGATTTTTCCTTAGCTGCCTTTGAATGAAAATTGGAAAATTCGTCGATGGGGGGGCCCGAAACTTGCCAATTAGTCTAATTTGAAAATCATAGATATACCTAAGGCGGTGACAGAATGTCTTACATCGGATCCTAAAAGCTAGCTTTTTAAGAACTCTTTGAATGGAATTACCTTCGCTTTGTCGACGATCAAATTTGAAAATTTTATGAACGTTCTAAAAACGTTTAAAGCCTGTTTCGACATAAATTCTTTAAGGTACACTCGGTCTTCATTCACTGGAGAGTTGTTGAATTTTCTCTACAAGCTGTGCAACTACAGAGGATCCTGAAATTCCGCCTTATTTATAAGAGAGCTATGTTTTCTCTTCAACATTTCTAAGAGGAAATGCTATTTTCACCATTTCAATTGCGTTTTTAATTGGCGAAATGTTTTGCCTTCCTCAAGGAGGAGGACCGCAAAAGTTTTCCTATTTCTTTATTAACAAATTTTTCTTTAATCTCCTCTCTTTTTCTCTTCTCTCTTTTTCTGAGCCGATGTATTTCACTATTTTTAGTTTGTAGTGCGGTACGAGGTACCTTGTCACCAATTTGTTAGAGATTTTGAAATGTTGCTATTAGGTATGTAGGTACAGTTTCTTTATATTCGCCATTCCGTCTTGTTAAATTTCTAGTGAGATTCCCAATTGATAGCCTGTCCAACTTCGAATTGACTTTTATAAGCGGCTTGCAGAACTCTTTTCAAATAATGTAAAAAAGGAAAACGTTCAAATTTGCAATCAATCGGCCCTAGCGAGGTATCCGTCGGAACGGAAAATTCTCCGCAACGCATACTCTGTGGGGGGCTCAAATCCAAATCGTAAACAACCTCGAAGCAAAAATCCTCCGAATCGTATAAAATCGAAGATATTTCCGTTCCGAGTGATACCTCGCTAGGGCCGAATTTCACTATAATTTTTCAATGAATCAGGGGTTGAATTAGCGCTATCGAAAACAAGCAACACGTCACTGATTTTTGTGTAATTTTACAATAAAAAATTGATCACGGATGCGATAATTCAATCCCAGTTTCGAAAAACTGCTCTTCTATGTGACAGAACAATTTGGTGGCATTCTTAGGCTGCAGTTATAGCGGTACAAATTTTTCACCCACTCAATCTCGGTCTTAAAATGTTGCTTATGAATTATTACAAATTATAAGCTTTTTAAAAGCCTTATTGGCTTGACTTTAATTGGTGGATTGGTGAAGTACATTGTTTAGTCATGTGTGCTAATATAGTTATTTTTGTTAAACATTTTAGTACAACATTGCGTACCTTAAAGCTTGCGTAAATCAGAAGGTTCCTCAAAAATATATTCTACTTGCAGCAACAACATCAAATGTCCTCGATGCATTGAGCACCAAAACCGACCTCCTACTGGGAGAACTCTCAAGTTATGAAGAGCTCTACGAGCGAAAACTGTCGCAAACCGTTCGACCGTTTACTCACCTACTGCATGACTTTCCCGGAGCACATCCATCCGCTCTTTTGTACAGTAATTGGATTGGAATTCCGTCAAAAGTATTGCCCCAGTCACATTTTCATCCCGCAAACTACATTCTAGGACTTCAGGGTAAGTTCAAAAAGCTGCAAATAATGTGTCTCCCCTTTTGACAATTTGTCATTTTTTGCAGTTCCCAAGCCAAGTGGAAAACGTTTTCGAAAGCCCGGTGTCGACCGTAAACCTAGACAGGCCTATAGTGCGAAGCAACTTGAACGTTTGGAAAATGAATTCAAACAGGACAAATACCTGAGTGTGAGCAAGCGAATGGAATTGTCTAAAAATCTAAATCTGACAGAGGTTCAAATAAAAACATGGTTCCAGAACCGTCGCACAAAGTGGAAGAAACAGCTAACATCCCGATTGAAAATCGCTCAACGACAGGGTATCTATGGCAATCATTTGTATCTGACACCGGCAGGTCTAGCAGCTGCAGCAGGAGCTGCACAACCACCACCATCTCTTTTACAGCATTATTATACCGCGCCATTTTGTATTGTCGGCAATGGAGCGACGAGCAACCTGGCAAACAGTTTATCTTCGTCGAACGGAGGTGCAACCTGAAAATATGTACAGAAATGAACAGGATCAATTGAGTGGAATTATAACTAAAAATTGTTCTTTCCAAAAAATGGTACAATGTGTAAATAATAATAAATTAACTATAGGAATATTGTGATAACTAAAATGGGGGTGTTTTTACTTATTTCAATTATTTAAATAATTTCAGGAGTGTTATTAAACCTTTGAAAATAGTTCATACCATTTTACTTTGACATTTTTTAATTTTTCTTTTTGAATTTGTTACCGGGTTCGGTTTAATTTATATTTAATCTTAAATATTCAAAATTGAGTAGTGAGCCAGAATTTATTTAATGGTTGGGTACCTCTTCGTCAATGGTCGCGTTCGATTGCCTGCTAGTCATCAAGATCTAGATGATGGAATTCGTTAGTTTATTTTAATTTATTTCGAATTCCGAAAGTTCGACAAAGCCCTTTTTTCAGTTTTCTAAATAAGTTTACTTTGAATTGAATTTGTTTGACACGTTGACATACTATACATAGACTGCTAGCAGCCTATATCTAAAACATAAGCACTAGCCCTTTTGGTTCAGGGCGGAGAGAATTGGAAACACTCAAATGTCATCGAGCAATTTGTGCGATTTTGTTTAAGTACTGAGTATGCCATCTGTTGTAGAAAGTTGGAAATATTTTGAATAAGTCTTTATTTTGCGCAGTTGCAATGTTTCTACAATGGATGGCACTGTGCTCGATGTAAAAAATAGCAAAGGCGCGCAGAAGTTTCATACTTTCGCTGCACTGAACCAAAAGGGCTAATGTTTTCGTCGCAGGTTTGTATGAAACTGACATTTCACTAGCAGTCCATGTATAGTAGATATGTCAATGGTTTGACAGCTCAATCTTTCCTCTACATTCTTTGGTTCAATCTAGCAGACAATTTTGCGCTTGACTGAAAAGATACGTTGAAAGTCAAATTCCGAATTTATGCTGAAGCTCCCGAACAAGGAATAAACTCCCGATCAAGGAATGAAATGTCCCTTTTGTTAAAGAGTTCGATGGAACGCAGTTAACTCCAATTGAAATTTATAGTTCACAGTTCACTAACAAGAGAAATTAATGCTATTTTCTTAATAAGCTGGAGTCTGAATGTCTCCATGTTCTTTGAATTGATCCTGTAAAATTATAACCACAAACTGTCAATCCGTTGCAAATAATTTGTGTGGAAAGAATTACTTTTTGACGTTACTCGGATAGATAATTTGTAATGACAGATAAATATAAATACATAGGTACACCTGCAAATAGCCTTCCAACAAAAATAGAATGCAACCTCGGCTTATGCATGCAATCAGTCGCAGTTTAGATTATTATAAATTTAAAATTGTGCTTTTTAGATAGTAAACTTCTTCCATTTTATTTTTAGTTATAAACCTGCCTAGACCTACCTTTCGCCGACCTTATTTTTAATTGCTCCATGTCACGGAGGATAGATCAAGTTGTTGTTCGAAACAACCTAATAACATGGTTAAAATAACTCTTATGAAAATAATCGTCTAAATTGAGCCAATTGCTTTTGAAATTACCTACCGACTTGTATATATCAACTCGATTAAAAGCAGTCAATTTTGAGCAAAGATGTCAGTAGGTATGTCAAATTGACAGTTGTGTTTATTATTCCTCTTGTGACATCTAATCAAATACACACCTTCACAAATATGATAATGAGGACGTTCGGATTTCTAGTTTAGCAAGTCTGACAGCTGACTGAATAGATGTATTTAAGTACCTATTTATTGGCCCAGATAAGTCACATGACTGTTTTTTCAGTTTATGGGTTGGGGTGAAAAATGCTGCCTGTATACCTTATCTGTTGACATTTTAAAGTGTCAAAATTCGATTATAGACCGCGAAAATACAACAAGAACTCAACTTACCCAGTTAACGCATTCGTATAGACAGATCTAGTTGACGTTTTACACAAACTAGGTATCCGAACGTCCCCAATATTCAATTTCAATGCAAATATCCTTTTAAAAGATTTCCCGGAGCGATATCTATCCTTAAAGGTTTGTATCAAGACAAGCAAATCATTGCAATAGAAAATTATTTTAATTGTCTAACTAAATTCAGCGGCGGGTTCAATACCCGTACCGATCTATTCAAATCAGTTGTTCGTAACTCCAAAATAGTTATATAGATCGCCTTAAAGGACCTACTTGTAGGATAGCAATCACCGCACAATTTGTTTGTTCCTATAACTGACCAACGAGAAAAAAAATCGTTGATTGCGATCCGTAATATTTTTCTGACAAAATTTGACAGCAGTAGGTATTCAAAACTAAAAAAAAACGCTCTTAGGTCGTCGCCCCGTTCACCCTATGCCCCGACTCGGTTAATCGTCTTTCATTGCCCCCAATAGCTTTTAGAACAGCACGTACTGTTCGCTCATGTTCAACGATTAAAAAAATTATAATAATGCATCTAAACGCCACCGTTCACAGTAAGTCACGGTTGACTGATAAACGACATTACCAACACTCAGACTCACTCGCCCATCACAACGAAGCTTTCTGCTTCTTCCCGACCATGTTATAGTTTCTATTTCTATATGTAACAAAGCACACAGATAACAAACGAAATTCCTTGCTTTTGGCAGAAACTGAGGAAAAAAATCCATCTTCCCACCGACCGCCCGAGCCATCCCTATTGTTAACGGTCATCTAGGGATTCTGTTAGTTACGACGACATCATGATTTTCGGTCCAAAGTGACAAACACTTGTTCGCAACGCCTTTAGTGGTAAACAGACCGAAGAATGTGCAACACAACTGACGCGCAAAAATTTAAGAACAATTTAAAAATTGTGATAAAAACAACACACACATAACAAATCAATAAAAAAAACGCGTTTGTGATTCAAATTTCGATTTCGAGAAACGTGCTGTGTGCATTTCGTTAGAGAGGAAGTAGCGTGTAGTTGCGTGTGATCTGATGCGCCACAACTTGGCAACATATTTATTTATTTTGTGCATCTTCTTCAGTAAATAAGAAGGGCGATGGTGTGCTGATATTTAATGTTTATTTCTCTTCCTTTCCTCGTGTAAATAAAAACTGTGCCGCGTTGCACTTGATCTTGAAACAATTACGTCGTGGTGTCCCAAATAGATGGTGCAAACGGTTTTAACAACAAAAAATTTGTCTCGCAACATGCACTCAAGCGCTAGAGAGTGTTTTTCAGCAGTGTGAAGTCCAAGTGATGTGATATTTCGTTTTTGTTTTTGTTCAATACACTTTTTATACCTATCTGGCCACAGTTTGACAAGTTATTTTGCTGTTTTCGGGCTTTTGGTAATGAGATTAATGTGTGTTTACTCGTGTGTGTTTGGTTATTTTAATTAGTCCTAACACGAGACGGATGTATAAGTCCTGTAATCAGAAATCTAATTATTTTGCGAACTAGAACGAGAGACACAAAAAAAAACACATTTCTATGGGTTTGGTTGGTGCCGAAATGAGAGCTGACAATAAACAACACAGTTATCCCAACAAAAAATCGCATGTAAGTTTAAGTTTCCTAGAAGTCCCAAACCATATAAGATGGCTTTATTGATTTTTTTTTTGCACGTGTCGGGGTAAGTCGTAATGCCCGGCTAAAATATGTAAGTAATAAGAAATGTTTAATCTCAATTCAAGGAATGTAGGCACCTAGGTAGGTTAGGTTCAACGCGATTCCTAAATTATTGTTACCTGAAAAAATTAAGACATAAGTTAGCTGTGATCATGTCAAGGAGTGTGGCGCATAAAAGTTCGTTGTGAACATTTCTTTTTATCAGTTAAATACATTTATGCTACATGTACCTACCAATGCACATAAAAAGGGAACAATCATTTCTAATTTAACTGTGCGTGCAATTGGATTGGTAAAAAAAAAGTTCTGGGGGACAACTATGCAATTCGATTCTACATTCGATTCTATTCGAAAATTGGTTAAATTTTACTTTCAAATAGAACGGTTCTGTTTGAAAGTAGAATCGGAACAACTTTCGAACGGAATCGAAAGTAGAATCGAATTACATAGTTTGCCCCCTGCTTTGTATTTCAGACATTGGGGCAAAGTATAAATCTGAAAATCATCAATTCGCATATCCATTCGGCTCAAATAATATGCTTGTTCGATTGAAATCGGCACCAACTTTCGAAACGAACTAAGATGACACAAAGAAAGAGTTTGGAAAACAACGAATGTCATTTTTTACCTGATTAAGATCCAACTGTTATAAACCAAGGAAATCATGAAATATAATTACAGATCATTTGAGTAAAATTAAACCCCAATTGACAGCTCCCAACAACTAGAACATATTCAATCTAAATCGCATCTACCTTCAAGTTTATTAAGCATCTAACTATGTAATGTCAAAAGAGAAAAACTAAAAGTACGACGTAATGGGGACGTTCGGATACCTAGTTTAGTAAGTCTGACAGCTGACTGACTAGATGTGTTTCAGTTTTAACTGGCCCAGATTGGTCACGTTTTTGCAGTTGACGTTTATGGACGGGTATCCGACAAATCTAGTCAAGAAATTCCTCCCTACGCACTCAGTTGACATTTTAAAGTGTCAAAAATAAACCACAAGTTTACAACAACAACTGAACTAACTCAGTTCGCGCGTTCGTATACCTAGTCCAGACAAATGTAGTTGACGTTTTACAGAAACTATGTATCCGAACGTCACTTATGTTTGATACGATTTTTAACGCTTTTCGTTTTCCAAGCGTTGTTTACCTATAAGTACCTAAACCGGACCTATTAACTTGTAAACGATTTTCAGGATTAAGTCAACGAGAGTTGTTTTTTTATAAAAAGAGTAAAATGCAAAAAGTTGATTAGGTACTATTTCCGCAAAGACTTTGGTGGTCAAAATATAAATATGAACATACATACAGAGGGTTAAAGTTATCTTTTTGACGAAATGCTCTTGTAAAATTCTAAAATCATTTTTATCCTATCCATATCCCTAGCCCTTTGAAATAATTTTTCATTGACAGTTTAGTTCTCCGTTGAAGTGTAGAACTCATTACTTTTCGCTCAATATTTTTAATTGTACAGATATTAATGCCACCGATGTCGATGGTCGCTCAATTGGCAGTTGGTATAGGTAGGAACGAATTAGGTTCGCATTGACATATTTGACACCTGTTGGTGGATTGTGACTTAAAAGTAAAACTAAAATAAAAATAAAAATGCTTCTGAAATATGCACCGATTTCCGACCCTGATTATTACAAGTCTATGCGTAAACATTTTCCAATAAGGAACATCTGTGAGCCGCTTCTAGAAATGTAAAGTCGTAGCCTGGATCAGAATAAGTTGGTCGATTGTGATGAAATGAAAACTACATGTTCTCTAAATTAAGTTCTTTGTTTTCTAAGAAATCCAACTTCAAAGGGTGAGTGGATTTGAAGTGATGCATGGTTAAATCAACATACAAGCAGACAAACTCCACAATTTTGTTACTATGTACAATCAGCCGTGGTTATAAACCGATTTTTTGTTTTTAATATTCGCTTTATTAGATTAAGAATTCAAATTGACAAATGTCACGTAGCTTAAAAAATTCCGGCTCACCAACACATCTAATCTTGCAATTTCCGCTGTGGGCAAAGTTGCTGGCAGCGTTCATAGAATTTTATCCGTTGAGTTTGAAATTGTTTACATACATTATTTTAGCAATAAGTTTACATTTGCTTTAAATGTTTATAAAAAATAAGCAATGCGGTATTTGCTGTAAGAAACATTTTGACTTATTAGTTATTTAAGAAAAATGTAGGTACACATGCAGTCGAAGTTAATGATATCGAAAAGTGGTAATTAGGCCAAATATTTGAAACATTTAATGTAACTAAAGACAGTTTTATTAATCAAACAAATTAAATTATTTGCCTTTTGAGACTATGTATATCGTCGGCTTACTAGCAAAACTGACTAACTGCAAAAACGAAAAAAATTACTATCTGAAGTTGGTCAGTTCTTCCTGAATTTCTTGTGCATGAAGGCAGATAGTCAACCAACAATTTTAAATGCTTTGCATATTTCTAGGAAAAATAGCAGATAGGCACTTTTGGCAGAATTTTCTACTTGCTTTTCTATTATACTTGCCATCGATAATACAAAATAGAATTTTTGGCAGTTGGTCAACAGTGTTAAATAGTGTTAATTGTAAATACTTAAATGGTAGTATTCTCGAACTCTATCACATTTCACCATGGTTGACAGCATTTTTTTTTTATTTCTGGTATGTTTTGTCATGTCAAACGTATTCAAAATTTCTAATTTGACAAAAATTGAGGGGGCCAGCTGTAAGAGGATTGCTAATTGGAGATATCAGTATGGTTTGTCTTTGCTTTCGTTTTGCGTTGTAACGACAAGAAGCTCAAGTCAAAAGGAATGGAAAAAAGGTCTTAGTCGACGAAATGGTTTTTCTTTTCACGGCGGCCATGTTTTTCTAGATCTATTTCAGTCGTTAAACTGACTTATTTTATGGAAGAAAGATGCTTCGGAACAAAAAAGAGCGATCCTTGTAAGATAAGTAAGATAAAGATGTCAAGCTTAAAACAAGATGAATTAATGTACTGAATATATAAGAACATCAAATAAATAAATAGCTGGCGCAACTGGTCCATATAGAACTTGATTTTTACAACCATTCGCTTGAATGAGTAGCTATTTTCGTGATCATCTTCATTTGGCATAACAAGCGGTGACAGCAACCGTCCCGAAAGAACTTTTAAAATGTGCACCCATTATACTCACTGAATGACCAACTCTACCTTCTGCATCCTCTTCATAATAAATTTCTGTTAATTTTCGCAAGTACCCCTCATTTGGCTCCTAAAACAAATTTTAGTCACAATTCTCCTCGAAAAAGTACAAAGACCAATAAATATTAAAATTAAAAACTAAAAATAAATTCCCCCCAAGTATGAGCACTCTCCCTCCTCTGCCCAAGTGCCCACTGCCCATGTCCATCATTCGTTTCTCTTTCTTTAATCCATCCTTGCTAGCGATTCAAGGTCTCGTCTAGTATTGCACGAGACACTTGCCACTGATCGCATGGGTTATTACAAAATTTGGCCAAGCACATGTCTCGGGCATGCGGATCATGAAGACCAAAAACACCCCATAAACATTCGAGCAAATGGGGCGATTTGCCAAAACAAGTCGTCTTGTAATTTAATTAAACAATTTCAGTGCGCATCATGGATCTTAATTAATTAGAAAAGCTGTCGAGTTCTGTTTGTACGGATTACAATAAAAAAAATGATTCAATCAAAACATGGCTATTTGATATATTGTGAGGAATGTTGGAAAATAATACTTAGCAATCTGAAAGTGCGGAATGGAACGAGAAAGTGTCAACAAATTTAACACGAAGCGCCCACGCGAATTTTCTATTTAGGGACTCGAATTTTCTAATATTTTTGGTTATGAATTAGATTTTTCAACATCAGGGTAAGACGAATTCGATCGGTGGAGGTGTCGGTTTGGCTAGTCCTGCCAAAACGCAATTAGCTGCATTTCAAGTTCAAGTAGTGTAACTGAAATGAACTAAATCGTTGAAAATTGTGACAGTTAAAAAAGGGCAAATGTCTACTGGTACAACCTGACTGACATCTTCAAAATTGTTGCCTTGGCATTAGTAAACTCAGACTTAGGTGTCAGTGAATTTTTAATCTGACGTAAGTAAGAAAAATTGTACAGATTAAAAAATTTAGCTACATAACCAATCGGTGTCCATTCACATAACTGGAATAGCTTTTTATAGAGATATTTGCGAAAATGAGGTTTACGAATTTGACATTGAAAGATGACAGTAACAAAGAGAGAGAGAGAGATGTTTATAGAAAGCTCAACAGATTAAGGCATCAAAATGACGTCTCCGTTAATTTTTTTTTGCTGACTGTCAGAGGTCGAATCGCGTCGTCCGTGAACGAGCAATACGTGACGGAATTTCTTTTTGTTTCACATGTTAATCAACTTAATTCCGTGAACGTTGACTGTCTTTTTAGTGATTGTTTGGCACTTGACTGGAATTCAATTTATTCTACTCCTGACGTAAATATACAAACCGAATTCTTGACCACTGCAATTGACTACCTATTTAACAGACACGTTCCTATTAAGACTCGTCCAATTAAATCTAAAAGCTGTCCTTGGCTTTCTAATAACATCATAAGTGCTATGAAATGTAGAGATATCTTATATCGTCGTTGGAAACGTTTCGGATGTGCAGAAATGTATAGAAACTTTAGGGCATCGCGTAATCTTGTCACAAAGCTTATAAGATCCGCTAAACTCAACTACTATAGTAATAGATTTAATTCTGATCGTTCCTCCAAGTTCCTATGGAATGAAGTTCGAAATATTGGATTAAATAAGGAAAATATTTCAGTCTTGGATGACAATATAGATATTGATGAACTGAATCTTAGGTTATCTACTCCGTCAATTTCACTACTCACAGATCAAGCGACTACTCGTCATGATTGTAATAGAGAGTATGCTTTCTCATTTGTTTCAGTTGACGTATATGAGGTAGGAAACGCGGGTTTTTCCATAAGATGCAAATCTGTCGGGCTAGATAACATTCACCCTGACTTCATAAAAATGCTCATTCCGGTTATACTTCCCCACATAACCCACATATTTAACACAATTATTATGACTTCTGCGTATCCATCTGCCTGGAAAAAGTCAAAAATCATCCCTATTCTTAAAAAAGGATCTAAATCTGAGTACAGGCCCATTGCAATACTTCCCTTTCTATCAAAGGCCTTCGAAAGTATTATAAGTAAACAAATAAAACAGCATATTAAAGACAAAGAGCTTCTTAACCCTTTTCAGTCAGGCTTCCGCTCCGGACACAGCTGCACATCTGCTTTATTAAAAGTAACTGACGATATTAGACGGGCAATCGATGCAAATTATACTACTGTGATAACTTTACTTGACTTCTCTAAGGCATTCGACTGCGTTAATCCTAAAATTCTCTGTGATAAATTAATTAAATTTTTTAGCTTTTCTGACACTTCCAAAAAACTTATTTATTCATATATGACAAATCGCTTGCAAGCTGTCTCATGTAATAGTAACCTGTCATCGTTTCTTCCTGTTAATAATGGTGTTCCCCAAGGATCTATACTTGGTCCATTGCTGTTCTCTTTGTTCATTAATGACTTACCTTCCATTTTATCTCACTGTCGTTACCATATATATGCTGACGATGTCCAATTATACATTAGTTTCCCTCTTGGCATGGTTGAGGATGCTATAGCGAAAATGAACGATGATTTACGCTCAATTCTCGTGTGGTCTAAATGCAATGGACTTAAACTGAATCCCGACAAAACAAAAGCCATACCTATATCTAAACATCAGCCGTACCTTCCTGACTTTCCACCAATTTTTCTAAATTCTTCCCAAGTCGAATATGTCACCAATGCAAAAAATCTAGGAGTAATCTTTAACAACAAATTAACTTGGGATAATCATATAAACTCTGTGTTAAAAAAAGTTTACGCATCATTACGAGGACTATCAATAGTTAAATCGATTTTACCAACACAAGTTAAGCTCAAACTGGTAAAAGCATTAGTAATTCCAATAATTTCATTTGGATGTGAGCTGTTTGCTGATCCTGATTTCCTCTCACTTCAAAGACTACGCGTTGCTTTTAATTCGATTGCCCGGTTTGTATTCAACCGTCGTAGGTTTGATCATATCTCATCTGACGGTCGCCAACTCCTTGGTTGTAACTTGGAAGGCTTCTTCAAATATCGATGCTGTTCTCTACTATTTAAAATTATTCACAAGAAAGAACCAAACTACTTGTTCAAAAACATAAATGTCTGTAATTCTAATCGCTATATAGTATTGCGACCCGCTACATATTCCTGCTTAACTTCTCGCAGGCAATTCTTCATTTATGCTGTCAAGCTCTGGAACAATCTACCCATTTATGTGAGGTCCAAAATCGAACACAAATCATTTCATTCAATCTGCTTTAAACACTTCTCCAATTTGAACTGAATTAGCTTTATTTTTTTTTTTATTTTTTCTCTCTCTTGGTTGCGCTTATTTATAACATTTAATTTAAAATCTTGTTTTCATTTATATAATGTTTTTGTATCAATTAATTGTAGTTTATTTTGTTCATTCTTGCACATTTTGTAATTTTATGTTATTCTCATTTCCTGTACTTTTATGAGTTAAACTCAATGTATAGCGTTTCGATATAAATAAAATACTAAATACTAAATACTAAAAAACGTAATGCTCGTCCACGGACGACGTGATTCGATCCCAGGTTGAAAACCATTACCTACTGTTTTTTGACATTTCCACTAATTTCTAATGATTGGAGTTGCGCAAACGATTTTTTTGCTATCAACAAACGAAAGAAACTTTTTTATTTACTTACATATTTATTTCTACTATTCCTTAAAATTTATAACACTATATAAAAAAATAAATAACTTCCTCTATATGTTCGCATTTTGTGCTTTTACGTCAAACTCTTTTGCACGATACAGGTATCGCCTGAGATTCTCAGATGAACTTGCAGGCGAACGAAAACCAATTCCGAGAAACTCAAAGCGAACAAAATGCGAACCTCCTGGCCTATGCAATACTTTGGAATCGTCAGACATCCACTGGCATAAAACACTCTCCCGCGGACTTTGTTTTTTTGAACTAAGAGTTGATATTTAAGTTGTGATATTCACGCTAAATAATTAAATCTAAAAAAAAATAATAATAATATTAAAAACAGAATAAACAAATTCATGTGATCGCTGGTCAGGCTCAATTAAAAACAGTATCCGATACCAATCGCCATAATTGCACACCTTAAATAATTAGGCTGTCCCCTTTAAAAATCGCAATCCATCCCAGCTCCACCTCTAACGATCGCGATAACTTTACAATGGGAATATAATACATTTAATGGGACTTCGCACTCCTGCTGGCACAGATTCGCAATACGTCAATGCCCAACATCAATTTCAATGTCAGTTGATGATGATGACAAAATTATAATGAAACAAATTCTTCCCCTCGCTGGCTGGTTGTCATTGCCGTACCCCACCACATGCGAATTAAACAATTGTTAATGGCTTTTTCCTAGACGACCGACATTTAAATTTATATTTATTTTTATACAATTTTATTTAAACAAAAATCGCTTTAAAGTTTTGTCGCATGCGAATATTTGCGCAGCTTTTAGTTTTTATATTGTCGTTGTCGCTTGCAAAATTTCCTTCTGGGAATTTCCTAACATCCACTCACAAACACTCGGTCGTTTTGCATTTCCGTTCGTTTGCTGCTCTGCAGGTGTGTAGTGTAGTCAAAGCAATCTGTTGAAAATAGGTTGCAGTGTCGGTTAAACTTTTGAATTAAACGGACGTTGCGAAACGACTGTTTTCGAGCGACGACACTGAGTGAAGGACTGTAACTAAAATAAGAATTGAAATTATATTAAAAGTGGTTGAAATTTCTATACAATTTTGACATTATAGTACGTATCCTTTGTGTTATTATTTTGTGATATCTACTCAAAAACCACTTCCTTGCCGAGGAAAACTTTTTAAAATTTTAAATTATAGAATGTTTGACAGTTTGTCAGTTTTTGAGTGTCTCTAAAGAAACAATGTCATGATTTGCTCGGAGCGGAATTTTTAAAAATTCAACAAATAAATTATAAATGACGATTAAGTGCAGTGAATACGAATGTGCAACTGGTGAAGAAATAACTTAAATAGCTATCGCCTGACAGATCGTTTTGGATTCTATAAAAGGGTTTGGTGAGTCGCAAGTATTGAAATATTCATTGGATTTATTGATTTGGTTCGGGAAAAATGGCAATCGGCAAACGCATTTGTCAACAAGTGTCCTGGCTGTAGGTAGACTTTGAGTAATGTTCAAGGACAGCGACAGGGCATTCCTACTAAGCTAGTAATTATTGAATTTTAAATGTAACTCAGGGGCTGGTTGTTGTTTCTTTTTTTGTGTCATTTAGGGATAAAGGAATATTGATTATTGAACATTTGTCATTTTTTGTGTGATGAGCGAATGCGGGCAATTTTTTTGCGTAATGTTTTTGTTTCGATACGAACTCTGACTTCGAAGCTGTTTATGACAAGCATTTTTAATATAATCTGTACATTTTGTTTGCGCTTGCTATTTCGAAGACATTAAGCTCTTTTGTTTAAAAATTTGTGCCTCCCTTCGTCTTTTAGACTAAAAATGTAATTGCCCAAGTTTTTTTTCTTTTGAACGACTCATCAACTCATAATTTCCTAACTTAACTTAAAGTAAGTAATTTATTGCTATATACAAAAAATACCCTCTTGGGACTTAGGCTTAGATCTTTGCTAACAGCAGAGTTTTTAGAGCAAATACGAAATGAGTCTATACTTTTAAGTGAGGCGAAAATTATACTCCAGGGGCCTGAAACAAAGAGCAACAAATGTTTGCACAAGATGAGCACTGTTTTAAAGTGATTATGTAGAACAACTCCTGTTGTGCTTGGTATCTGCTATTTTCAGTCACAGGACCAAGATTCGCTCACTATACACTTGGAGAAAAACTGACAAGTTAAAATGGTTATGGACTACCTATACCTACTCAATTCAAAAGCTTTGCAAAATGCTTTTTCCACAGTGTGTCTGATTTAATTTGTGCCCCCCTGTAATGGGTATTACATTTTTTAAGTGGATTTCAGATCCTGAATCACTCAGACCATTTAAGTGTAGTAAAAAACCCATAATCCCAAAGCAGAGCAGCAATCGGAGTCAATAGTTTTTTTAAATTATACACATAAGATGTGTTTTGAAAATTTAATGGAAAATATTTCCCAAAAGCAGTTTCGAACATTTTTTTAACTGATTCAAGTAAAGTAAATGTAATGGCAGGTTGAGTAAAGTGAACTGCCCTTCCCACCTGTATTCCTCTAAGTGACAATTTTTTTTAAATCCTTCTCTACTGAGCGTCTTAACAATTCTGCGAAACTAGTGGCTTAGGCTGGGATTTAGTTATTGGGTTCGGTTTTCCTTTTCTTTTTCATATGAATTTGAGAAAAAAAGCACCTTCTTTTTAACTCTTAGATGGGGAATTTAAAAAAAGAAAATTTCTTAAACAGACAAACGAACCTCCATTACAGTTAAATTTTTTATGTTCAAGGGTATAGACTGTCGAGAAGATGATATCGGCCAAATGGGCGCCGTCACAATTGATTGCCAATTGCCATACGGGTCCGTTTTATAACATTTTCATCACTTCGGCGAGAACTTCAGTCGACAGATTCTCGCACTCGTGTCGAATGTTGTCTTTGAGGGCTACTAGGGTCTCGGGCTTATTCACAAAAACTCGGGACTTCAAAAAAACCCACAAAAAAAGTCTGGAACGGTTTAATCGGGCGATCTTACGGGCCAGTGCAAATCGCCAAAACGAGAGATGAGGCGACCCGGGAACGGTGCCTTCAGAAAATTTGCAAAAATAAGAGCATCTTCCAATATTACTCATTAAAATACCTCTTTGCTCTGAAGGAGGTACTGTGTACCCGGATTTTGCAACGTTACCCCTGCATCATCTACCGATGATTTTTAATGGAAAAGTTAAGCCAGGAATGACTTGCGATGGCGCCGACAATCTGTATGCCAATTAACTTGAAATATTTAAGCTCATTTTCAATAAAAGAGACCCTCAACGTGCACAGTCTTTAAATCATATAACTTTGAATTGTAATAACATTTTTAATATTTTATACTAAATTTTGAGAATAAAAATAAAAATAAATATTTTGGCGCGACAGGTCTATGGGACCCAAGGCCTAGCTTCTCGCAACCATTCGCTTTGTGTGGGTTTTCAATTTTTGGAACGAATGGAAGGGATCTACAATTTTACGCCGAGTCCAAACGGCTAATTGAGAAGCTCATTCATGACAGTTTTACTCTCGAATGTTTGTCAGACGTTCGCGAGAGGTGGCGCAGCGGAAAAAAACCTTAAGATGTAATTTGGCCCTCTCGGGATTCGAACCTGAGCCCCTCGCTTAGTAGCCCAACACACTACCACTAAGCCACTGCGCCGACTTGTTCTGTCATTATGTCTTTTATCCCAAATGTAACCAAATTTGGTTCAACATAAATTCATTTAGCATTACGATTTCGCTAAACATATTCATTATAACGGTACGTAATGACAGTGGAATAATGAACTCAGCTTTACATTTAAGACTCAGAATTCTCGGAGACCTATACCGATTTTAATCGGAAAAGTACCACCAAAAAAGACAAATCTCGAAATACAAGAAATCACAGAGGTACCCCATACCTATTATAATATTCTTAATCCAAACTGAATCACAAATTTGTAAATACCACTTGTCATTGTGACACAATTTACTTGCACGTTCCGACATATCGCTGACGTGGTACCTACCAAACCTGTCGAAATAAAACTATTGGCAACGATTTACGCTGAAGGAAATTAACGGAACCAAGTCGCCTACGTATAGACGAGTGCCTTTTCCCGCCGAACTCGTTTTCGCTAGGTCACGCTAATTCAAGTTCAAAGTGAATAATTGTCGCCATCAAGTCAAAGACATAACGCCGATTGACGACCAGTGTACCACACCGACCGACCGACGACGAAGGATATATTTATTTTTATCGCCCCCTATATACATATTCGAAAACAAGTGAATCTTTCGTGGTTTGCCCAGTTTTAAAGTGCAATTAGCATCAATTAAAATTTGATTATATCCAAATAACGAGGAACAATCGATTACATTCTGCTGATTAGTGAGCAACAGGCACTTGTTTTTTATTTTGTCCTTTTAAATATTTAATTCTAGTTATTCGGTGTTGGCACGATGTGTTGGCAGCCCTTATACATGCCATTGACGTGGTAAGCACAGCGTGTGTTGTTGTCATAACAATACGGTGGGGCGAAGCTCTAAAAGACTGCCCAAATTTAAACGGATTGAAAGTACGAGTTTTTTCCAATTGTGTTAAGAAAATTATTATTACTTGGTTAGCTTTTGTTTATCATAATCTGTACTTTCATTCAGGGTTTTTAAAGGTATTAAGTTAAAGCTTGAACTTTATGGGCCTTGCTGGTAGTGAGTTTTAATTCTTGCCTTAAATTTATTTTAAGTCCGATGAAAGTTTACACTCTAGTCAAACGAAAATGGGCCCCGAGTACGAAAATGGAGAACTCTACCTGTCAAACCTTCACTGTTTTAAAAATACTGCATACTGTTCTCTTTCATATAGGGTCACACTGTTCGCTGTCACCCTTTTTTTTGTTGGCAGCACTTTGTTAGTTTCGTTCGTGAATTCTGTGACACTCTTCATTTACCTTTGTCCCACTGTTCAACGATAGGAACGGAAATTCACCCATTTTTACCACTGACCGATATTAAACTTGAACATGGTTGCCGTCTCGAACACCTATAATACAAAGAGGACTGAGAAGAGAAATAAATAGACATACTTGTGCGGTACCTAAGCAATCCGAATACCAATGACTTTGAAAAAGTTGGCACAAATCTATGGTCCAAACCGAAGGAGGTAGGTATTTTGTACGTGGCGCTGCTATTTGTCTTGTATCTCAAAATAAACACAGCATAATATTATTGAGCTGTTCAAAACAAGAATACAATTCATTCAGGATTTTTCGCGGATATTGCACAAATTCTTTCATTATGTTGATGACTTGCTGTCGTATGTTTTAAAGGGCATGTTTTTAAATGAAAATTGGGATCACACCATGCACAAATGAAGAATTTTCTATTTTTGATCTTCAAAATGATACAAAGTCATTCAATGCACAATAGCATTTTTGAATTGAATTCACAGAAACAGAACTATAATAAATACTAACTTGTTGTGTTTGTTTTTCTGCAGAAATGCATCAATTAGGACTTTGTTTTGACGCACTTGTAATTTTAATTGTTAACGTACACACTTTCAATCAGATGCAAGGCTTTTTGATTCAGGGCTGAGACCTCCTGTCGTAACTCTTGTCATTTTATTTTATTAATTTTCTGTTTTGTTTCCGAAATAAACAAGACATAAACCTAGTCGTGTACGTTGTGTCCGTTGCACAAAAAAATAAAATTTCTGACGGAAAGCGCTTACTGTATATACTGTTAACGGATTTTACAGGTAGAAAAGTAAAAAGTTAATTAACCTACGCTTTTTGCCTATTATATAATCTATCCATCTATCCATTCGTCAGAAAGGTGTCTGACGTTTCATGACATATCCCGTTCCGGTCTGTTCCTTTACTTTTGTAGTAAAAATGGAAAAGACTGTCAACATGATATTGGAGGGGATGAATTCTCTCTCGGAGAGGGAAACTTACGTAAAAGTTAAGGAACGCTTTTGTAGTTACCTGTGAAAAATGACAGATAGTTCTTAAAACCCAAATGCCAAATAGAACAGCAAATTCAAACCAGCTACAGCTGTCAATTTTCAGGCGACTGACGGTTATTTCAATTCTTACGCAAAGAAATTTGTTGAGTAAAAACTAGTAAGAGGGGAAATATCTTGCTCTTTCGAAGCCGCTCCCTTTTACGAATTTTTCGAGTTGAGGAATGACAATTGAGTAAAATGCGTAAGAATTCGTAAAAATTCCTCAGATTTAAAAGTAAAGGAACAGACCTAACAATTCGAATTTGCATGTAGTATTTATATTGCTTCATACGGAATTTCTCACGTTCTTCGCCTGCCTTGAGCCTGATTTTAAAAATAATTCCCACAACAAGAACGTCTTCTGGGATGCCACTTGAATTTTCCTTTACTAGATTTAGCTACTGTATTTCCAGTTGCTGTCAGACTTTCAAAATGTTGCTACCTCGAAGAGTTGTCTAGCGCTCTTTTTTATTTTGCTCAACCGAGAAACAGTTTTATTTTTTCCTTGTTGTTCTCGTCGAACAGAGCATGATTCCTTATTTAATACCTTCCTGTGTTTTCCTTAAGTCTTTGTCAAATTCTGTCTCTTTTTACCAACAAAATATTCTCAAAAGGTGACCGTCACGACTTAAAAGAAAAATAGCTGATTTAAAGCTGTATAGTTTACTGTAAAACACCAAAAAGTTGCATCAGAAAAATGTCACTTCAGTCTCTGTATACAGTGTCATATCATACGAAAATAGATTTTGAGGAAGGTCATCAAACCCAGGAGGGCTGTAAATAGTAGTTACTCACTGTTCTCATGTGTTTCCATAATTTTTGCGGTATATTTTTAGCATTCAGACGTCATAAACTTATAATAAGTCTCATAACCTACGCCACTTTTACTGCACTTTGGAGACGATTTTCCCAACAGGATTCCTATTCCCTGTTCTACCTGGCGACGAATGTGGATGGCGATGACGACTTGACCTTTAACCTAACGCTCACATTCAAAAACATTGTGAACAGAACACCTCACCAAGTTCAACATCGTGAACCCTTTAATCAGCAAATAACGCACCTCGTCCCGCGCTGCCGCCATCCGAAGCTAGAATCGCGTGTTCTTCCAAATATGACCGCACACCCCCCGTTTCAAACAAGTTTTCGCTTTCAAAGGTAATACTTTATTACCTACGGTTAACTGCGCCCAGTTTTTTACGCTCTCACGACCTACAAATCTTTTATCGAACGAAATGTGTTCCAAAAACAAAACAAAAAAAAAGATGGACACTCCGTGCAGTGCCCTTGACTCGAAAGCTGCGACAGCAACTCTTTATCAAAAGGAAGCGCTGCTATCAACCGACTCACAAATCGGACAAACCTGTTAATCTTTCTCTGTGTGGGTGGACTAACATATTTTCCACAAATTCGACATTGTAATTTTCGTTGTTTTCTTCTCCGTTATTATTATGTTTTCCCGTTTCCTTCTTTCCAACTTATTTAATGTCTGTAAGGGTTGAGTATTGGTCTATTGGAAGCTTTGTAGTTTCTGTTAAAACGATGAGTTAACAGGCTTAAGCGATAAACTTATTCCGGCAAAAAACTACAAAATTTACCAATCATAAATATTAACAACATTTTTTCGCAACATTTTGTGTCCTTTCGCACCTAGATATCCATTTTACAAATAATGCGTCAACTGGACACATGCGACTCAGCCCTACACATAATATTTTTTATCAGTCTCACTTGGCAAGCGCCTGTGAGTACAAGGATTATAAACTGAATTATGATTGAGCAACAGTTAGTCTTTGGTAAATATAGTTGGATTGGACAGCAACGTGATAACACTGGTTTTAGTTGTGTGCGTGTGTGCCAATTAAGTAATTGTACGTAGGTACTCGGCGACGACTAGCTACAAGGCGATGTCCTTGGAAACGTTCAAAGAAAATCATTTTCAAGTGAGATTCAAAGTGTTATGGGTAGTGGATATTTGTATAGTAGAACACGTGGGTGCCTAAGGGGTTGTTATTTAAAACTGCAGGAGTTACACGTTTTGTCAAGTTGATTGCGGTTTTTAATCCTTTTTTGTGGCAATTGTTTATAAAACTTAATAAACTTTACAATCGTTACTAGTATTTCTCGAGCTATAGTCTGGCACCCAATGAGCTTCTTAATTGCTCAATATAATAGTTGAATGAGTAAGACTTATTGTAATTGTTATACAAATTGGTGAATTCTTGCCATTGTTAGTGGTTGAAGGCAGAATGCTTGTCCCTGAATCCGTTTGAAATATTAATAATAAACTATCTTCTCGCATGTACTACCTTTATATGGTTCACTAAATTGTGAGTTCACCTTTCTTTCTTTCTCAAAAGAGCGCACTTTAAGAAATGCGCTTTGTATTTTTATGCCTTACTAAAGTGTTCCAGATAAATACTTTTCTATTGGAAATTGCTCAAAAATTAAAGAAGAGAATTGCTAATTGCTTATTTAAAGTTGCATGAAAAGTTAGAAATTTAAAATTGTTCATTAGGTTTGTTCCTTTTCTTTTAAATTTTTACAAATTCGTGCCACCAAATTCAGTTCTCTTACGCCCTAACCTACAAAGATCGTAAAATGGAAGCCCATTAATAGAAAATGATAAAACCATTCTCCATTGTCAATTTTTGTAGTAGCAATTGGGCACATTTTAAAAGCTTTTTGTCTTTAATGGACTAGATTGGTCTGGACTAGATGAAACCTGGACGCAAAAACTAGATTGGTCGATAACGTCACTTTTCCTACGTCACATATGCAAAATTTCTTGACTAGATTCTTCACTTACGCCTTCATAAACATCAACTGACACAGCTACCCATGTGACCGATCTAGGCCAATCAAAACAGATATTTAACTGTCAGACTTACTAAACTAGAACTGTCACCTATTGGTCTTGGTTTAACAGAACATTTTAATAGTTTATTACGCGTTTCGATTTCCTTTTTAATTTAAGGAGCTGAAAATCAAAAAAACAACGTTCTCTGATGTAAGTAATGGAATTCCATATGATATTGGGAATAAATTAACGAAACTTTCGCGTTTATTAGAAAAAAATTCGTTCAATACTTTTGGATTTTGACTACTAAATCGTTTTCTTACTTTTTTCCAAGCTTCTCTCTCTCTCTCTCTATCTCTCTCTCTCTCTCTCTCTCTGTAGAATTCATTCAATCACTTCCATTTTTAAAGAAAACAAAATTAAAAGCACAGACATAAATTAATCATATGGAAACTAATGTGATTCTACTTCTATAACTTTTTTTTAATTGACTTTTTATCTAAATTACCTAATTAATATTTAAATTTATTTCGGGATTAAGACATACATATTTCCATTTTTAATAATATTCGTTGGACGCAGTTGTTTTACGTTAATCAGGCAAAAACTGAAATAGGTTTTCTCAATTCGCATGAGATTTAGATAGTTGACGCAAAGATGGAGCTCTCACAACCACTCTCTATAAACGCGTATAAATCTGGCTTTATGTTGCATTTTGTTCATCGAAGAATTTCAAGTCTGAAACTAAAATCGTTAAGTAGACAAAATATAAATAAAAACTACAAAAACAAAAAAAAACAATTGAATGAAATAGTAATATGTATTATGTTTCCACTACCTCAGGCAAGTTGCATCTTATTTTTCACCTTTTCGTAGTATTCTCCATACTTTCTATGACAAATCATATTAGGGGTGTTTAATGAAAAACGAAATAGAACAAGACATGTTAATGAAGTCTAGTAAATTGTTTAAAAAAGTTTGTTTGCGTGGCATAACTAATTTTGACACTAGTCAAGCATTATGTTCCTGTTCAGAGATAGATGCTGCAAAAGTTATGCACTTGAGCCTAACTCACATATTGGACATTCGGGCTGCTTTTGTTACTTTGCTCCTAGAGACTCCTTTTCTCATTTTAGAACTTCATTTCAGTTCAATTGTCTCATAGACTGGTTGTATACAACAAAAATTGAGTCGCTTTTTAATACATTTTGAAAGTTCGATCGCTAATGCAAATTTTATTTCACCATTCACTGTTCAATAAGTTGGGCCAAATCTGAAATTGCGTCGTGTATGGGAGACTTAATTGTCATGCATCAAATGCGTGAGCTAATAATTTTAAAATGAAAGCACAGGTACCTCCAAAACTATTAGTCTGCACCAGGAAATCCTCTTTTCGATGTTATTTTCCAACGCATTATTCCTCATGCACAATAATTGTGCGGTGCAGGAAGAGCCCTCTGTTGTCTCTTTTATGAATCTAACGTCTTTTCACTCTGTTCAAGCAAGGCAATAACGTTAATGAACTTGGTGTATCTCCTTTATGAGTAATTAATAAAATTCCACCTACAAATCGATAGAAGGACCTTCACATCACGTCCACGAGACCGCACACATGCCAACGATCACTGATACACCTAATGGGGGGGGACCCGATACATCTGTTTCAACCCCATACCGCCGCCCCACCGCAAGGCTTCCTTCACACATTCAAATTATCTTGTTATTTTTTGTTTTTTTGTTTTCTATTCCGCTTTCCCTGCTCTGCTCCTTGTTTTTCGCCAAATGCGGTTGGTCAGTATACAGGGAAAAGATAATAGTGATAGTGAAATTCTATCCTCTGACTATGTCCTGTTTTGTGTCACACTCGCTGCCACTATATAGAGAGAGAACCTGTGCTAGATACTAGCTGCCACATCCTGGCAACGCAGTCTCGGTCAATTGATTGAACTGTAAGCAGTGTGCGTGAACTAAAGCGCGAAAGGGCGGACTTGCACTAAACAAGGATATACTAAAGAATATATTTAATTTGCTTTTTTTTTGAGGACGCGTCGCGGTCGGAAATTTTATTATCTACTGGTGAAACTAATTATGAAAAATGGAAAATTGTCAGTTATGGATATGATTAAGGACACGCGTTTGTTTGCACGCCTTTTCGGTTATTTTGTTGTTGTTCATCGAAATAGTGCGTAGCGCATTATTGTGTGTACTACGAACAATTAATTTTATTGACACAATAAGGCGAGTACCTGGACGCGCGACATCTGAGTGCGTGAACACTATCAAACAGTGGAAAGGTGCCATATGTGGTGAATACTCATGTTGAAATTGTTTTCTTTTTCTATTAATCGGTTCAGAGATAGATTGCCATATCGTTTTCGTATATGAATAAAACAAATTGTAAAGATTTTTTTTTAACCGTGTGATTCAATTTTTTTATACAAAGTGATCTTATGACAACAGTTTTCCAAATGAGTCCTTGTGATAGCAAAACCGCATTTTTACACAATATTTCTACAAGACCTGTACTAACATCGGAAAGATGATGACGACACCTCAGTATTTTTCCACAGAGAAGCAAACTAATATACAGAAAATCCCGATATTCAAGTGTAAGGATATTTTCTTAAGCTAGACAAATAAAAATCGAATGGGAGAACAAAGCGGAATGTTAATGCTTAATTTTTGTTTCTATTTTCTTTTACTATCTGCATATACTTTGCAAACACTGAAGTGTACGCCTTGCAAAGACTATTGGAGAACTCTTTGTTCTGGGCGTTTAAGGATGTGTGTTCGAATTCACACCATCATTAGCGGTGAGTTGCAGTTTTAATTCAATTAAATTTTAGTTAAATGACATGGAATAGAAGACGCATTAAGAGGGGGTTCTTTTTATTTTGTTTATTCAATTGTGTAACAAGGCTGTTTTGTTCTTAAACAGAAAATATTGCATATTTAAGGGGGAACATGTTTTTTTTAAAGAGTTGTTTGAAGCTGTTGAAAAGGTGATAAGATTTGTACCCTTATAGTTGATGATAGACTTTTTTTCTTGTCCATCCGCGGTTTGATATCTGTTAAGGAGCTGGAAGTTCAAAGAAGATGTTTTTTTAATAGAAACTTATTCGTCTGCCCTCTTTCAATTGGAATAAGTCTTCTCTTTTACCAAATATTAGTCAAGTGTGGTGCTCAATGTAATATTAAAACTAAACTAAAACGGGGGAGGTGCTGGGACTAAGGTCGAAAAATTACTCAATGAATTTTTCTTCTTTTTTCTTTAATTGAGTAGTATATTACTATTATTTTTGGATTGTTAGAAATTGTTTTACAAAGTGATTTAAAAAATGCAGTGCTTATTGAACATCTGTGGCTCATCACAAGATGAATGTCTTAGAACTTAGAGCCAGATACTTTGGTTCGATGTAATTATTGTTTGCGCCACTGTTCCCTGCTGTTGGCTTCTGAGTTCCGTGCAATTTTCTCAAGTATTATGGTGTAATAAGTCTCATAATGACAATGACTGTTGAGCGTCGAACTGGTCTTTATGGCTTTCTGAATCTCTGACTACAGAATTATGTGCGAATGTGCCATTTTGTCAATTTGTGGTAGGCACAGGACATTAGTGTGTAAAAGGAGCAGTGCAGGTCCTAGTACAGTACCTTGTGGTACTTCAGCTTTCAAATTTGTCAATGTTGTGCATTCAATTTATTTCCTAATTCTGCATAATGGCCGCATTATCCTGTGACTGTGACCCTAGAATTTCTAAACATGATTTTGCAAAATATATTCACAACTAGTGTCACAGTTAATTGATAGCGTGTTTTGCATCAAGGAAGATTGTAGAGCATATTTGTTTCTATTCTTATGTGTTTTTCAGTGGACCACGGACCAAACCGATGCATTTTACAATAATTGTTTTGTATTTTTTAAGCAATTTTTTTGTTCAAAAGTTGAGTCTTTAAATTATTATTTCGCACTGGAGAGCCGGAAAAAGTAACTGCATTTGTTTTTAGTTTTTTACGTTTCGCGTGCAATCAAGACTAAGCTCTGGTAATTGCAAAATCTTTTTTAGTATAATCTAAGGTACTTCTAATAACTTTCACTAACATTTAGCTAGAAAAAATGAGAAAATCGTCGGAAATAAGCCAGGTTATACGAAATGAGATGGTGATCAAGTATGATGCTGGTATTTCAGTAGAGTACTGAGCAAAGTATACAAAGTGTCTTGTCAAAGAGTATACAGTCGAATCCCTCTAAATCTAACCTCCTTTAACTCGAATTCGACTGTATTATCAATTAAATATTCCAAATAAAGACAAATTCACAAGTAACTTGCCGAAAGTAACAACCGAAAGAGAGAACCGTTTGATAGTTGGAAAATTTAAAGGCAATGTGTAAAAAACCCCAAAATTAATATAATATCGAAATTTTTGAAATAAAAAACTTTAAAAAATCGTTTAAAAGAGCCAGACCCCAAACAAACTTTAACGTCTGGAATTTGCCAAACCATTTGTACACAAGCCTTCATCAATTTGGAAGCAAGTATTGTGGACTAATAAAAGGTCCTTTCATATTCAGTACCATGGATCAAAAAGGAAAATTTTCTGCAGAATTCCTAGGAAATTTCAAAAAAAAAAGTGTCACCTGTATGTGAATGAGTATATCTCATGTTGGGGGCAGCGTAATTTTTTTGGGATGCGTTTCCTTAATTGGCATTGGAGATAACAGATTTGGTACCAATCTAGGGAACAATGAATAAGGATCAATATTTACGTGTTTTAAATAATCACGCATGTCCTTCAGGCGAAAAATTAATAAGACAGTCATTTATTTTGTAGAAAGCTAATGCTCCATGTCACAAGGCAAAAATTATAATCAAATTTGTAAGGGATGTAGGAGGGAACACATACGATTGACAACCTCAAAGCCCCGATTTAAATTTTATTGAGAGTCCGTGTTTGTCAAGAAAGTGGCGAACAGACAATCGCTGAGGTTGAGGGTTTGGAGTGCTAGCTAAGAGCCAGTAAGCTAGAATTAAGATCTTTGTTAGTTTAAAATTAGATTTAATCGTTTTTGTCTAGGCTTAAGTTTAATTAAAGAATTAATAACATTTTATTATAAAGTCGAGGGTCTTTGGAAGGACAGTTCTCCGCAAATCCTTCAAAATTTGATGAATTCGATACCAGACCGATTGCAGAAAGTAATCAATGCCAAAGGACGATTCATTTCCAATTGAGTTCTATTTTCATAAATTTGTCTTATCAGTCCTTTTTTGGACCAACAAAATTTCGTCAAATTACTTATATCCTTATTCATTGTTAAACTCTAATTTTTAATTTCAGAATTAGTATAATATTGAAATAAATCTATGCAATTTTATTTGAAAGCTTATTTTTATACCATTATCGCGTATTTTTTCGATTTTTTTTTACTGAAAAAAAACAGTTGTTAAGAGTGTTTGGCTAAATACTTGTTTCGACCATTGTGCCTATATTCTTAGTCCAAAATATATTCGTTTTTGTGCAACCTGTGGATCAGTAAGTTCAATGATTTTTATTCCGTTCGAACGGGAAGTTCTCTTCCTCTTGTTGTTGCTAATCTTGGTCCAAAAATTTGAATTAGCGTTAATACCTTCGCCTTTTATGACGCTGATGCTTTCATGCTTTTGAAGTTAAAACAAATTAGTTATTGTTATAAGTTCCAATTTCCACAATTTTGTTTGAGAGCAAATAATGGCGATCAAACTTTTGACCTTCCCACTCCAAAATTATCCAATTCTCAGACTCAGACACCGGCCAGGCATCTCACCTGTTTTGTATATCCTCACACTTGCAGTTCGGCGGGTTTCAATTACTTCACTGTAAAATGTATGAACGTATTTATTTATTTATATCCCATTTCCTCATGGGGCATAAAATTATATACTAATCAAGTCGCGTGTGAAAATTACCTTCCAACTCAACAGCGGCGCGCCCCAGGGAAATAACCAAACAAACTATAGCCGCATTCTAAAAATAAACTTATTATCCTTGATACCTACTCGTATCCTCGTGGTTCTTTTTTACTATGCCACCATACATATTGACACACCTAATTGGTTGATGCATGTTGATGAATTTAATTCCAAACGATGAGAGCTCGATTACAAATATAATTTATTCCAAAAAAAAAATGTCCTTTATTAAATTTTCATTTGTTGTTTTGATTTCAGATTGCTCAACGCTAGATATTTAGCTCTTAACTGAGACGGACATTTGTACCACATCGAGCAGCACTCGAAAAACTTAAATTGGCCAAACAATTAAGGCGGCTCTCGATTTGCGATTGCGCTTAAGTTCCGTAAGGGGAACCGAATTTCATCGCTTAGAGGAGGATCTATATGCCAAACCAGCACGGAGCCAATTCAGGCGTTAGAGCACATTTGCAAAATCCTCCCAGTGCGGACGTATACATTTACCGTTATAAGATGGGTAAGGATCGCAGCGAAATCCTCGTTGAGGGAAACTGTTTAAAAGGCTGTGTTTCAGGGCTGGATTTTATGGACGACACTGTTACTGATTATGAACAAGCTCTGCTGCAAACCGGCTTCGGAAAGTTTCATTACAACTTGCTGGCATTATGCGGCCTTATTTATATGAACACAGCCATTGGAGTTACAATAATATCGTTTGTCCTGCCAGTGGCAACGTGCGATTTTCAAATGACATCATCGGATAAGGGATGGCTGACAGCGTCACCAATGTTGGGCATGCTGATTGGCTCGTATTTTTGGGGCTGTCTGGCCGATACAAAGGGTCGTAAGAAGGTGCTGATTGCAACGCTACTCGGTGATGCACTCTGTGGCTTTATATCGTCATTTTCGCAGCATTTTTTGTTCTTTTTATTGGTACGACTGCTGAATGGATTCAAGTGAGTATTTATGGATTTTTTTTTGTTTGACTGTAAGTTTGCCCTTTTTTTGTGTTGAAAAGATGTTTGGTTGGGTTACGAAATAGTGAGAGGGAGAAAGAGGTTATACAGACCACAAAGGGTTAAGAAGATGAAGTAATTTCAATGGAAGAAGTGATAAGCTAAAAAGAATTAAGAACAACTTTTTGATATTTAAGTATAGGACTCTCTGCAAAGTCGCGTAAAATTTTTTCAAAATCTAAATAAAAATAAGTGAACCCGTTGGTAGTAAATTTTTAGCTGCTCTCCGACTTTTCTCTCCAAACATCAGTTAAAATCCTAGCTAAATTTTGAGGTCGCTGTGGATAAGTGTCACAAAAAAACAGTTCTTTAATTTAAATTAAATCTGCAAGGCTCCATATCGATGGATATTGCTCCACCAGCGTTGCCAACTTTTCCTGAGCACATTTGTTCATTTCAATGAAAGACTATAGCTCCAGGTACTCCTCGTCGAGGTATTCATTAAAATCACTCATCTTTCGGGGCAGAGTGATCTGCCGAAATTTAGCTTGAAAAAATAGCCCAACCCATTAAATGGGTGCGTTAAATTTGACAGATACATGAAGGACACTCGGAAATAAAATTTTGATTTTTAGCTCGAGCTGCGTACCACTCGGCTAAAGGGATTCGCTTAAATTTAGCTCAGCTAAAATTTGGAGAGAATTTTGTATGGTAGCTTAAATTAAGCTCGAGCAGCGTACTAGGCTTTAATGTAAACTGTCCAACCCAAATAATCTCTTTTCAACTGACAGGCGCATAGAATACATGACAGATAAAGTAGGTTTCCTCTGCACTTTTGTGTCTTCTATTTTTTTTAAAGCCTAGTAGTCTGCTCGCGCTAAATTTTAGCGTCGCTAGTGTCCACTCTGTTGTACTAGGCTTTAATGTAAACTGTCCAACCCAAATAATCTCTTTTCAACTGACAGGCGCATAGAATACATGACAGATAAAGTAGGTTTCCTCTGCACTTTTGTGTCTTCTATTTTTTTTAAAGCCTAGTAGTCTGCTCGCGCTAAATTTTAGCGTCGCTAGTGTCCACTCTGTTTCTCCACACCAAAGATAAATGGTCGCTAAATTATGACACATGATATAGATGGGACAAAAAACATAAATTCTCGACTGATGTCAGTAAAATTATTCTTAATTATACGCGTAATTAGAATTTTTGAATTTTAAATGGAACAATGAACAATGGACACAAGAAAAGTTAAAGAAGATGTTATCCTTGCTGCAGTAGCGATGATTTAGTAGCTATAGTAGAAGACGATACTTTCCTTCGTGTCGCCTAAATCAGTAGAAAAAAAGAAGTCCGATTTGCATAACATGTTTATTTGAAGTTTATTTGAAGCTAAAAAAAAAAAAATTTTCATTATTAATGCAGTGGAACTTGTCCTGCAACTAGCTGGGAGCATTTTTTTTTTTCATTTAAACAGAGCAGATTCTATATTTATAACTATTTTTGTTCGAATATTGCTAAAATGTGCACTAGGGGTTGTGCTTTAACTTTGCAACTCAATGAAGAATACCTTCACTCACGACTGCTCGTCTTCGCTGGTTCGGTGACCAATTCATGTAACTAAGCTTGAAAAGTTAAAAGAAAATAAATATTTTACGCAAGCATTCGCTTTAGAAAGAATGGATAACCTAAAAATTGATGCCGAGTTCATGGCAGTTAGGTATACTATCGGATGTTTGACAGAAGTTCCCTAGAGGTGGCGCTGTGAAAATACCTTAAGATGTGATTTGTGTTTTTGCGTCGATCGAACCTGCGTCCAGCATATTAACCACTAAGGCGCACACAAGCAGGTGACTTACCTTCATATCTGCTAACTGAATTTAATAAACAGCCTATCAGTTGCAATGCGAACCGATATTTCCGTTCTTCGTTCGATTATCTTGGGTAAGGCAAGTGCTATATCTTCACTGCCATCTATTGACAATACCCTCCGTTTCTCATTTGAAGAAATGAGAAGGCAATGGTCGCAAATTCCATTAGGGTTATCAACTTCAACTAGCAGACAAATAAATTAAGCCAAGCGAACGTCTTACAAAAATTCGAAAGTAAGTGGGTACAACTAGGGTCCGATGGAATTTTGTTAGTTCAATCTTTCGGAAATGAAATAAAATTCCATTTTTGTGGTAAATTTACTTCCCAACGCAAATGCCTTTTAAGAAAAATAAGAATGTACCCAGTGCGTTCAGATCGTGGTAATTTTTGCCTTTTTCAGGAATTTTTTGTTCCTAAATAAGCTAGAAAAAATCGGAAACGGAAATAAATTAACATTTCTACAATTATAAAGAAAATAGTTTTTTTTTTGTTGTGTTTGTAGTTAGATTATCAGTTTTTTTATTTGCGGCAAGTTTCTTATACACCATTAGTTTTAAAACTATTTATTTATTTGCTTTAAATCGAGATATCAATTAAAATGTGTGCAAAGTAATTTTTAAATTACTCAAGAACTTATTTCCAGTTAAGAATGCGACACTAGATTAAAAATATTTTGTGGAAAAATTGCGAGTATTTTGTGGGAAATTATAACTCTTCACGTGGTAAATTTTCATATTCAAAGTTTGGATATGGAAATTACCTTCGCCATCAACTCATTACGTTTATGGAGAACTAATTCACATTTTCTTTTCCTTTTTTCAGTGTTGCTGGAGCGATGGGAATCTGTTTTCCTTATTTGGGTGAATTTCAGCCAACGAAGTATCGTGAAAAGATCCTCTGCTGGATGGAAATGTTTTGGACAATTGGGATAATCGTTCTGCCATGTAAGAAATGCTTATGCGTGTGTTTATTTTTCCATTTAGTGCTGACTCAAGAAAAAAAAACACAAACGTCAAATACTATCAGACCTAATTAGAGTTAAACATCAATTTGCCCTTAAGCATGATGGCTCAATCAGGAGGTGTCAAAATATACACTCGCCCTATGTAAATTGTGCCATATACCTATACTTTTAATGGTATACGAGTATGTAGGTGTAGATGCCTAACGATTTGGAATCTGAATCTTAATCGACAGAATTTGAACAAAGTGATCATGAGAATTGATGCGATATTCAATGAGACACGAACAATTTATTTTGTTATTGAAAAAAATGGCCCAGAAATTTAGCTCTTCACAAATGGATAGGTGTATGTACATGTTTTTTATTGTTATAGTTTCGTTTAGAGCAATATAACAATTTGGTATTCATTAACACGTCCTAACCATCTTTGCTTGGCGCTGGGTTTTATTTTGACATTCAGGGTAATGACGTTGACAAATATTTATTCGTGTCGTACAGAAAAGCGGACCAAAAATTCAATTAGCACTTCGGAACCAGCTTGTTTGTTAGATATACATGATTGGTTCATCAGGTAATTTGGAACACTTCAAATGGATAATTGAGATGTTAGAGGAGATGCCAATAGTGTGGTAGATGTGAACTAAAAATGTGTGTTGTTTGCTCTAAATGTTGTTGCGCGGAGTTTGTTTGATTTTTAAATTAGTTGTAAGAAATTTAGGAAGGAAATACTATATACACATATTTAAGAAGGTTGCATATATTTATAGTCATCTAAAAGCATGTGCGCTGAACGCACAAAATCAAAATCAGGCAGAAAACAAAACTTAATGTAGGTACATATTTCCTAGTGCTCGTTTTTAAGGCCGAAAGATACTACTTTAACGGCCATATTATTCACTCTGGGTGTAACTCAGGTTTAAGTTTATTTTACACCCGACCATTAGTCCGCATTTTTTAAATTCGACAATTTAAACTTATGTCCATTAAATATGGAATTAAATTGCGGATTTAAAACACTTTAAACCATTTTTAATCCGTTTTAAACCTACGTAATGTCAAATTTCACAAATATTGACATTTGTTTTTTGTTGTTTTATGTGCCAATAATCTTTCTCCGCATTTGAGCAATAAATTCATCCTCTGGTGACGAAGACATCAACAGTTCATCAATATCACCAATGAAATCCATTTTTTTCAGCGTCTTGATAGGAGCTTTTTTTATTTTTTATTTTAGTATAAACGTCTCTTGAATCTCAAATAATTAACAAAAAAACACAAACGCTATACAAAACGTTGGAAAAAACGTTCACTAAAACTAGGTAGGATTTGACAGCTTTCTTGTAAAATAAACTTATATATACTAAAATATACGAAGGTAAATAATTAAAAACCATTTTCACTGCGTTAAACAAAATAATATTCGCTTGATTTTTTTTTGAAGGTTGTGCAGAGATTCAATGCTGTATGTAATTTGTTTTTTAATATGTTGTGCATAAGCCGGGTCAATATAAGGCTAGAATTTCTACCACTGAGCGAACTCTAGTTACTGTAGATACGGAGACCAATCTGAAAGTAAACTCCTAATCGTCTTGGTATTTAGTTAAACATAAAAGAAGTTCAAACGGAATACTCAAGTAGGTAATTGGAAGTTTCCTTTTTGGTCCCAATATTTGAGTCTGCCTCTAGAATCCTCTTCAATTCAATGAATAGTTAGGAATTTCAAAAAGCAAAATTGACCTAGAAATTTATGTACTACGTTTCTAAACAAAAAATAGGCAATTGAAGTTTAGGACACAACTTTTCGTTAGGCAATTATGTAATTAAATTTAATTTGATTATATTAAGGGACAAACAAGATTCCATTTTGCTACGATTAAGTCGATGTCATGTCTTCTTGGGGATCAAAAAACAACAAATGAATTTAAACAATGACAAGCCACGACCACAAAATTTGTCTCAATCAGGAGACCAATTATGTTGGACCTTTAAATGAAATTAAACCGAGATGGGCAGGAAATTCGTACTTTGGAAAAAAGGAAGTACAAAAAGTAAGCACGCCCTTCTCTATATGGTGATAGATAGATAGGCGGACATGCAAAGCTCGTCTTTTTGTATGTGGATTCGAACTCGCATCATGTTAACACTACTTACCCAATTCGTATGAACAAACCAGGGGACGAATCGCGTCGTTTGTGAACGAGCATTACGTGACTGAATTTGTTTTTGTTTCACATGTAAATCAACTTAGTTCCGTGAACGTAATGGTCGATCACGGACGACGCGATTCGTCATTTGAATGTTAGGAGCGTAATATGGAGCTGGATTTAGTTTTATTTTATTGCAATCGGCGAATTCGTTAAAAAGATTTTACGGATTTAAAGTTTTCAACAGTCGGTTATCAGCTTGCTTCGATTTCACTCAAACGTTATGACTTATGAGTGTCGTGTGGTTTTCGTTTCATTCTTGCTTCCTTTTTCTCGATGTTTGAAGTAGGGAAGAGGAAAATAATTGATGCGTATTACAGTGGCTAGTTAAGCTAGGCTTCATGACCACTTATTTAACCAGCTGTTTTGGCACTGTGTGAGACCCAGGTGGGTGGAAAATCTGGTAGTTCAGAATTTGATCTACCTTGGTATCGTTTAGTGCCTTTATTCTTTATTCTTTCTCCATCATGGTCTCGCCATTTATGTACGTAATGATATAGCCTACCAAGTTCCAAAAGATTATGGCCATTGTTCCTATCCGGAATTCAATTTCAAATGGCTAAAATTCCACATCCGTAGGCAAATAATACATTACTGTTTTATTTACAGAAGCCCCATATAAAGCGTGTCAAATTTACATATGACCAAAAGTTGAGGCAAAAAATACTACAATGTCCCAAGGGTAGTAAACACTTCTGGTCATTTGTTAAAAACATTAAGAATTCTGCCTCTCCATCAATCCCAACGATCATTCACAATGACATTCCAGCTGTCAGCTCTCTAGACAATGCTAATCTGCTTGCAGAACATTTCGCTGCTAGCTCAATGCTCCCAGACTGCACTTTGTCTCCACCTGTACTTGATAGCGTCGAATTTACCATGGGACAAATCCATTTTCGCACTCGTACAGTTGCAAGAGTACTTTACGATCTGAACATAAATAAATCCGCTGGTCCAGACTGTATCTCCCCCATCGTTCTGAAGAGGTGTTCTTCCACGCTGGCAAAACCATTGCGTAAGCTTTTTCATCTATCCTATTCTTCTCGACTCTTTCCGAGTAGGTGGAAAACAGCATTTGTCCAGCCCGTCCCTAAAGAAGGCGAATCTTCTTCTCCCACCAATTACCGACCCATAGTACTAACGTCCATTCTTTCTAAGGTCATGGAAACGCAAATCGTCAGCTTATGAAATATCTTGAATCACGAAAACTTATTAATGACCGGCAGTACGGTTTTCGTGGCAACAGATCCACTGGTGATTTGATGGCTTATCTCACCGAAAAGTGGAACCAATCTCTCCATCACTCCGGTGAAACGAAGATTGTTGCGCTTGATATAGTTTGGCATCAAGCTCTTTTGTCGAAAATGCGTGCCTATGGGATCGATGCGTCTCTTATTCAATGGATTAGAAACTACCTTTCTGGCCGTTCAATTCAAGTTGTCTTGGATGGTTTCAAGTCTGAAATTCACCATTTAAATGCTGGTGTTCCCCAGGGCTCAGTTTTGTCTCCGACTCTCTTTCTCATTTTTATAAATGATCTCTTGTCTGTAACTTCTAATCCAATTCACTCTTTCGCTGATGACAGCACCCTCAGCTTCTCATATTCATTCCAGGACTCACGTCCCTGCTCTTCAAATTTCATCTTAAGGTTTTTTAAACTGCGCAACCTCTCGTGAACGTCAAACAAACATTCGAGAGTAAAACATGAAAGAGCCGTTTTGGACTCGGTATAAAATTGTAGATCCCTTCCATTCATCCCCAACGGACCTGTTGCGCCATTATATATTTATTTATTTCGTTAAAATTTTCCATTAATAATATTACTGTCAAAGGCCATTTTAACTATCAGATTGATGCGTTGCCAACTCATGTTTTTATTCTTCTATGTTAGTTTTTTTCGGTAATCTTTGATAGAAACGTTGATAGGGACGAAAGAAACACAGCTATTATTGTAAATTATGTTACCCCCAGAGTGCCTACTAAATTTGACATCCTCTAAGTCTAAGTCCTTTCGTGTATTTTTGTAACAAAATATATAGCTTTAAAGCAATGCGTGTCTTTAATTTTCTAAATATTGAGTCAGCACTCTCCGACCCCCTCTGCATTGTTGAAAATATGTGTAAAATTTGGTTTTATATTTTCAGTGATTGCCTGGGCTATTATTCCCCTCAACATCAAGTTCCCACATCCGAATTTTATCTTCCATAGTTGGAATTTATTCGTAGCAGTATGCGCTTTACCAAGGTAAGTTTGAAAAATGTTTTACAATTATTTTCCAATCCGTGCTAACGTCTTATTGTGAATTTAGCCTTTTTCTTGGCTTGTGGCTCTTTGCATTTCCCGAGAGTCCGAAATTTCTGTTAGAAGTTGGAGAACCTGAGAAAGCACTGATGGTCCTGAAATACATGTTTGAAAAGAATACCGGACAAAGTCAAGAAAATTACCCGGTAAGAGGATTTTTTTCCGCGCAGTTAGTAGTTGGGCTAATGACTCTTTTTATTTAGTTCACAAACCTGGTTGGCGGGAAGACTCTGGTGGGCGATAGTGTAAGTGTACGCAGACTGAAATTGCGACGACCCAAGGAGTTGAGGATTTTAATAGGAGAGATTTGGACACAGACAAAAACGCTATTCAGAAAGCCATACTTAAGGACCACCATCCTCACTTGTTTGATACAATTTGGACTGACGTCTAGGTAGAGTATACGACTTACAGTATTGCAAAGATTTTTATATATGCGTCTTTTCTCGTGCAGCTACTACACTCTTATGGTGTGGTTTCCTGAATTATTTCAACGTTTCGCTGATTACGAGGAATTAAATCCCGGAGCAGCGACATCTGTCTGTGCGGTGTCATCGGTGTATGCATCGAATGAGTGAGTGCAGAGGCAAATTACCATCATAAATAATTGTTAATCATTTGTATTTCTTTTTGTATCTGTACATAGCACAATAGTGGAACAAATCGAGTTGTGTGATTCAAGTTTACAGGAAGGAGTGTACCATAAGACTTTGATCATTGGATTGGCATGCATACCGACAAGCTTTTGGCTTCCTCTCTGTGTTCATCGTTTAGGAATCAAATTCTTCTTGGGTTTGTACAAAATGCGATTGCATTTTATATGGAGATTTACTGAGACCTTTATTTTCTTAGTGTTTGGGCTAGAAGCGGCTGCAGCAGTAACCATCGGTCTGTACTTTGTCAAAAACTCGATGCAGAACCTTATATTGTCGTGTATTTTTGAGGCTCTGACATCGCTTAGTATCAGTACAGTGTACTGTGTCATGGTTGATCTATTTCCAACGAATTTAAGGTAAATTTCAGTTATTTTTACAACTTTTTAGCACTAAGGGTCCAAAGGGCTTTCTTTATCTTTGTCAATACTCTTCAATCGGCTGATTAGACTTTCGTCAGAAGTGTTCTAAAAATGTGTTATAATTTGTCAGTCAAGTCAGAATTGCCCTCCGGTTGAATATTACAATTCTGTGCACAGCTGAGTATACAAACTCATCAAACGCATTGTACTCTGTTTCTCCCAGTGTGCCACATGGTGATAAATCTAACTCTAAGAGATTGGGGACGTTCAGATACCTAGTTCATGTAAAACGTCACTTAGATTTGTGTACAAACGCGTTAACTGGTTGAGTTGAGTGTTTGTTGTATTCTTGCGGTTAATAATCGAATTTTGACACTTTAAAATGTCAACTGAGTATACAGGCAGCATTTTCGTGACTAGATTTTTCGGGCACCTCTCCAAAAACGCCAACTGAAAAAAACAGTCACGTGACCAATCTGGACCAATAAATACGGAAATAGAGCTGTCAGACTTACTAAACTAGAAATCCGAATCCTCATTGTTTAACGATATAATTATCGTGTTTTCATTGGCGGTAATTAGAAAAAAGGAAAAGATTTATCATTAAATTTCAAGATTTATTATAATTTACGCATCTGTCAACGCAGTTAGTGTACAAAATAATTCCGATCACACGAGTTCAGCAATCGTAGAACTTTTATTTTCCCAAATGTTATAGCAGGTCTGTTCCTTTACTTTAAAATCTTACGAATTTTTACGAATTCTTACGCATTTTACTCAATTCGAAAAATTCGTAAAAGAGAGCGGCTTCGAGAGAGCAAGGTATTTTCCCTCTTACTAGTTTTTACTCAACAAATTTATTTGCGTAAGAATTGAAACAACTGTCAGTCGCCTGAAAATTGACAGCTGATTTGAATTTTTTGTTCTATTTGGTATTTGGGTGGAGTATTAAAATCTGTAATATTTCACAGGTTTACTAAAAAAGCGTTCCTTAACTTTTGCGTAGGTAAGTTTCCCTCTCTGAGAAAGAATTAATCCCCTCTACTGTCATTTTGACAGTCTTTTCCATTTTTACTTCAAAAGTAAGTGAACAGACCAAGTGTTTTGATTTAATATTCAAAAGATGGAGTAGACGGTTGAACTTTCATTTGAAAGATTGACAGCTGATGTCATGTCAATGTAGTTTGATTTTAAGTAAAATGTAAAGAACTTGGTGCTTTGTTTGATACTGAGTTTATTCGTGTTAAACTACCTACTCATGTTCCGTTTAAAATTTCTAAGCGTCAGTAAGGAAAGTATTGAAAAATAAATAAAGTTATAAATCCAGTCTTGACAGGTTTGTCAAAAATAACAAAAGAAAAAGAAAGATTCAAAGTTGCAAATATCAGTGGTCAAAATATTATGGCGTTGGCTCCACCAGATTACTTTTTACTTGTCACTTAACGACGTCGTTCGTCGATCGCCTTTTTAAACCAACTAATACCAATGTGTTAAGGATCATTGTGTTTAGATAACCTTTAAGTTTGTCATTTATCTTAATATTCAATCGTGTTAATATTTTTGTATTATTTCCAGAGTAATGGCAGCAGCATTATCAATGACATTTGGCCGCAGTGGGGCGCTATTAGGAAATCTCCTTTTTGGATTCCTGATTGACTTCAATTGCGTGATACCAATTGTTATATTTGCTTTTATGTTAGCTGGTGAGTAAGAATTATTTGCGCACGTACATGATGTTTCATTATTATCACTACACAATATTTTTTGGTGATATTTTACTAATGCGTTTTTTTTTGTATTTGACTTTCAGTAAGTGGTATACTGTGCATTCTCCTACCGAGTACGGGGAATGAGGCCTTAGCATAAGACTCATATTTTTAATTCTAAGCAAAACATTTAAGAAGATTTAATTTAATAAAACCGAAACAAATTAAACATACAAAATAAAAATAAAACAAATAAAACTAAGTTTAAGCTTGACTTAACATAAAAGTGAATGTATTATGAAACGACGTAAAGAATAATTGCTGTTACTTGTTGATATGGTTGTTTATATACTGTTTAGTCATTGTTTATACAAAATAATTGTGAAAGCTAAATCTAATTTATACATTTAAAGTACCTTAAAGAAAATGAAAAGAAAGAAACTACTTTTTTGTTTGTTTAATTAATAATGCTTGTTTGGTTACAACAACGTGTCTGTGTGTGAATTGGATGAGTAGTGGATTAATTTGTTTTGATAAATAAAATGAGTACCTACGTTTGATTTTGATAAATATAAAACTTAAAAAAAATTAAAATAAGTGTATATTTCTGGATGGAATTGAATTGACAGAATTTTCTATTTAATCTGTTAAGGGCAAGCAATTTGATATAAAGCTTTGTTATAAATAAACAAAAATAAAAACTGGCTTTTCCGCGCCAATGTTAAGTATTAAATATTAATAAGGTAGGTACATCAATCGAGTTAGAAATATCCATTTTCCGTGTTGGTTTTCAAACTGCTCTTCTTTGCAATAGAAACACGTTAAAAAATCGACATTCACCATGCCAAAAACTCTTTTTATGTGTTTTACTTGTTCGGGCTGAAATTAGGTCCCGTACAAAAATGTTTTGAAAGACAAAATCAAGAAAAGCCGCCTACGCAGTTCAAGCTTAATTTGTACCCCACTGTACAAAAGTCTGCCCATAGTTATGCTAGCCAATAAATGCAAATACAAATCTCCACAACCTCATTTTGACAAGTCAAGTGGATTAAGAACGTGATGTCAAAAAAAAAACAAGTAAAAAAATCAGGAAATCTGGGGTCGAATAACCGCAACCGTAAGCGAGCAATACGTCACTGAATTTTGTCGATTTTACATGAAAAATAATAACAAATTCAGTCACGTAGTGCTCGATCACGGATGCGGTATTTCAATCCCTGGTTTTGTATTTCCTCGGAACTTTGAACTGTAATAATTAAGCCGAACATAATATTACAAGGTCAACAGACCTCCATCCATCAATGTCTTGCGACCGTATAAATTAAGGGATCTTCTGATTTCTTTTAAAATTGCAAATTATTAAGACAAGAACAGTTCAAAAACAGTCTTTTTCTTTGAGCCGCGAAATGGACTGCTTGATCGTGTTTTCGAATTTTTCTTCTGAATCGGCCAAAAATTGTAGGATTCTTCCATTCGATGTTCGAAAATTCTATAGAAAGCTGAGTCCTGGGGGCCAACTATGTAGGACGAAAAAAGTTCCGATTCTACTTTCAAAGAGAACTTTTCTATTTGAAAGTATAGAATCGGAACAACTTTCGAATAGAATCGAAAGTAGTTTTTCAATTGCTATACTAAGTGACTGTCGAATTCTATGCAGCAAACCGATGTTTCGATCGGGGAATCTGAATTTTCGCCGAATCTAGTTAGACTTGTCAAACTAGAAAGTCGAACCCGCTCAATGTTTCATTAACAACAATCTAACGGCTTATTGGCAAAAGTTGCAAATATTTTGAAAGGAAAAAGTGACAAAAAACACAATAAAGTCGAATATCCAAAAGCCCACAATGGATTCGGTATGCAGCGAGCTCTATAGCAGATGATGCAACGACGAACTAGGAGATGCACAGCGACACCGAGCAGTATTCGCATCCTACAACTGATCAATTTGAATATGCCATACTTGTCATCATTAATTCATCTGTACATAGAGCTATCAATCTTACTGATCGTCAAACTCATCGAACATAGACCCAACCGATACTAAAGCTTTTCTTTATTATTCGAACTCACCACAGCATTTATTTCGAACTCACTACTTAATTATTATAATCGGTTTCTTTCAGTTAGTAGTGAGTAACCCATTGAGCGAGCACTTCGGTTGACGATGTTGTCTGCGTGTTACTCACCACTTTGTTGCATTCATACCTTCACTTTAGATGCCAAATAAATATAGATACACAAACACAATGCACCCCCAACGGCATGTAGATCAATGTCACCCACTTGCGGGTTTATTGCAAAAAAAAAACTGTCAACATCCATCCAGTGCCTTTTGCAGCCCTTCCACACCCGGTCGTGTTTATATTCAACTGCTATCAGCTGTTTGAATGGAAACAATAACCGTCCATCCAACGCATGCTCTTGCCGTTCAGAATCAAAAGACAATGGAGCAAACCCCACTAATTCCCTGCGAGCAGTATATACTCAGTGGAGCAGTCCAACATCGAAAACTGGAATTATCAATCAGTTCGTTTCGAAACCCAGAGCAGTTATCAAGCATACGAAGCACTCAATCACCCATAACGGTCGCCCAACGAAGACCTACGAATACGTTACGCTGTTCGGGATTTGCCCATACTCCCCGGGGAGCCGTCAGCATTCTCTGGATAGTAATGTGCTATAGTGTTTGTTGTGAAAAGTTCCAGCAATTGAATTAGAGAGAGATTTTCGCAAAAATTCCAAAACTGTTTGGGAATTTTCGTATGCAGCAAAAAGAGTTAAATCATGTCTCGGGACTAATTAAATTATAACGTCGACCTTTACAAAACACAACCACAGGGTGTGAGAAGGTTGTGTGTCCGCACTATGGCACAGTCGAAAATTTAGACGGTTCTTCCAACTACTATTTGTGTGTGTGTTGTCTTCGAATTGTTAAAAATATTTGTAAATTTAAGGGCAGTGAATTTTTTTTAAATAAAATAGAAATATGGAAAAACTACATGAATACCAGGGATGGTCGGGGCGGCTCCATGAGTGGCGTGATGGCATACGTGAGCGTTTCTCCAGTTTTCGTGAACAGCATCCGGAGAATCTGGTGGAAATGGCTAAGAATGCAGCTTCCGATCAGATGAAGGGCAACACTGCTGTCAGCGATGATTTTTCACACATTTACAGGTAAAATTGATTTCAAGTCACATCACAATACCAATCCGAAGATATATAAAGTCAGTGACTATACGGCTGGATGCTCGCCACATTTCCAATTGGTAATCGATCTGAGTGGTGGGATTCCATTTTTATTGATCAACAAATTTAGTGACAGACAGCATGTGGCACATTGGAAGAGTGGATATAAACAGAACGGATTGAATGGCATGTGGTTAACATATTGTTTTGATGTGATTATGGTATTCTATATATCAAGCAGTCAACTGATAACAAAACCGGACGAGGGAGTGTGATTGACTTGTAATTAAATGAAAATTGTTTAGCAGACACTGCGATAAAGGGGGTTCGATTTTTTTTCCCATTGAATATGGCTAAAAGTGTTGTTATTCATTTGCTACTGGCTGGATTTAGGTAACAGGGCGCTATCAGTTCAATTATTACTTTTATACCCCAGATCGGCTGACGTATCTTTATGCGGCCTTGCAGCTGAATTAGCTTTGGAAAATTCTTCGCGCAACACCCACTGCTCTTTAAAAATGACTTCAAAAATGCTGTATGCATTTCAGGCAAAATGAGTGATTCGAGAAAATCAAGAAATTCTAGTTTTGTGGAATTGCAAAGAACAAATAATGTGTAATTTTAACAATTATCTAACTTTCTTCACAAACTTATGAATAGCAGATAGATACGCATAGTTGGTGTATTACTTCAACCGAAATTCACACTTTTTCGAGAACATAGCATTTGCAGCTTTGCAATACGTATTTCGAAACGTTTTCTCTAAATGTTCGCATTTTATTCTTCTGCGAGGGTTTTGGCAAATCGCAGCCGATTCCTACACTACCATTCTTCGCGACATCGAATATTTCACACGAAACATGTAGGATGTAGCGCCTGGTGTTTTTAGATGGAGTTGCTTTTGAGTGTCAATATTTAATTCAAAAAGAAACTAATAGTTGTCCCACTGTTATTACAAAATGAAATTTATTTGGTTTCGAATAGAAAGAAAGAAAATCTACTCGGAATACAGAGAATTTTTTTACACCATCAACACAATAGGTCTGTTCCTTTACTTTTGTAGTAAGAATGGAAAAGACTGTCAAAATGGCAGTGGTGGGGGTAAATTCTCTCACAGAGAGAGTCACTAACGAAAAAGTTAGGGAACGCTTTTGTAGTAAACTATGATTAATGACAGATATGACAGATACTTAATTCAATAAATTTTTATTTCATATTCTCTAATGTCTACTTACCATTTTCAATACGATGGAATGTTCGAGGTGAACATTCAATATTTATTTTGCCGCCTGTTGATACCATTTTAATGCAAAAAAAAATCAAAACAAATGCAATCGAATGTCAAATAGGACAGGAAATTTCAAATCAGCTGTGACTGACAGCTTTTCCACTTCGTACACCAAGAAATTTGTTGAGTAAAAATTCGTAAGATTCTCAGTGGAGGGGTAATATCTTGCTCTCTCGATGACGCTCTCTTTTACGAATTTTTCGAGTTAGGGAACGGCATTTGAGTAAAATTCGTAAGAATTAGTAAAAATTCGTAAGATTCTAAAGTAAAGGAACAGACCTAATGAGGGAAATAGTTTTGCAAGCGTTTAGCGACTGTACATTGTACAGGTAAATAAATTACGCATTGCCTAAATTTCACGGCGCTTAGAACTTTGCGGGTGCAGCTTGTGGAGCCAGTAAAGGCGTTAAAACATTAGAATTTATGTATTTACTATTACTGCCAAACTCCACAATGCGATTTTGTTTCACCTTCTGATTCAACAGTCGACTGTAGGTATTCGAAGTCACTGTCAATGTCTCTTTTTGTTAATTTTTAAAAAGACTATTCAGCTTACTAGACCAACTGATAAGCTTAATGTTACTGAAATTCATTCAATTTCGATCTTTACAACTGCGTAATTTCCCTCGTAGTAATTCGCAATTAACTTTTTTTATCGCTCAAAAAGTCGAACACAATGGGGACGTTCGGATACCTAGTTTAGTAAGTCTGGCAGCTGCTTGACTAGATGTGTTTATGTTTTTATTGGCACAGATTGGTAACGTGATTATTTTTTGCAGTTGACGTTTATGTAGGGGTAGCCGACAAATCTAGTCCAAAAAATCCTACCTGTGTACTCAGTTGAAATTTTAAAGTGTCAAAATTCAATAAACCACTTCTCAGTTTTGCTTAGCTTACATGCACAGCTTTTTCAGTTGACATTTATGCAAGAGTAGCCGACGAATCTAGTCAAGAAATTCATGACTTAAGGAGTACTAAGTTGACAGTTCGTATATGTGACTGATGTAGGAAAATTGACATTGCCGACCAATCTAGTTTTTGCGCTCAGGGGTCATCTATTTCTAGTCCAAATCAATGTAGTCGACCTTAGATAGACAGATTTTTTGATGTACCTAGTAAATATCTATGCATCAATATTTAGGCGTAATGCATTTTGACAGTCGCCCGTTCCTAGCATTATTTGTCACCTCTATTGTGATGTGGGCAAAAATAAGGATTGCGTTTTCCATTGGGACTTTCAGATTTTGCCAATTTTGACAAATGCCAATTGGATTGGTGTCAGTGAAACTAGAGGTCTGTTCCTTTATTTTTAAATCTCACGAATTTTTACGAATTCTAACGCATTTTACTCAATTGTCGTTCCTCAACTCGAAAAATTCGTAATGGAGAGCGGCTTCGAGAGAGCAAGTTTTTACTCAACAACTGTTTGAAACAACTGTCAGTCGCCTGAAAACTGACAGTTGATTCGAATTTGTTGTTCTATTTGGCATATTCCATTTATGAACTAACTGTAATTTTTCACAGGTTACTACAAAAGCGTTCCTTAACTTTTGCGCAAGTTTCCCTCTCTGAGAGAGAATTCATCCCCTCCACTGTAATTTTGACTACAAAAGTAAAGGAACAGACCTTAGGTGTAAATCTCGCTAAGAAAAAAGTCTTTTTTTTTGCGGCCAATATTTTTAAAGACATTGGGCCTTACTAGCTCACAATATAAGAATTCCGTCATTGTGAGCTCCTTTAATCTAGCCTGGACACTAAAAATGACTACCTGTATCGCCGATTGTCTGTAAATCTTGTTTAGGGTTTTGTGCTAATAAAACTTACCCTCAACTGTACCATTCATATATGGAATTTAATCTTAAACGAGAATAGGTGTATCTAGCTATACTGTTTTTTGCAACAAATTCTGCCACAAGTCTGTCATTATTGTTTACACGCAGCTTTCATTATTTCCTAACCCATCATTTTCCATGTCCTTTCATTCAATTTGTTTCTGAATACATTTGATCACCCACCGCGTGAATGCAAAGAATATATACGACCCCCAATCCCCGTAATCCCAACAAATCCTATCCGTTCCTTTCAATTTGCAAAGCGCCAATTGATTCAAATTATGCTAAGCCGCACCCATCCCCTTTTAATAAAACCGCCTTCGACACGTTTCTCCTTCCAGACACAAGAGTCGCATGGAACTTGTTCGAGTTTCGGCTGCCGTCATGGGTATTGAGTTCTCGTATGCCGCAGAGACGGCATTTGTATCGCCAACCCTTCTGAAAATCGGAGTCGAACATCAGCACATGACGCTGGTGTGGGCGCTCTCCCCCTTGGTTGGATTCTTTCTCTGTCCCATTTTGGGATCATTGAGTGACCGTTGCAAACTGAACATGGGACGGCGGCGACCGTTCATTATTCTCCTATCAATTGGCGTTCTAATGGGTATGGACGACATGTGATTCTATTGCGAAAACAGAATGATTTCTTATTTTTTTTAGGATTATTGCTGGTGCCGAATGGGGAGGATTTGGGGTACGCCTTTGGAGATGTCGACCCACATTTACAGATTGCCGCTATGAATCTAACAGCGAATCAAACGCATAACAACATAAATGTGTCTCCGCATCGGTCGTCGGCTTCAGATACAGAGGTGCAGGTTGTACAAAAGACCGCACATCCCTGGGGTATATTCTTCACGATCTTGGGCACGGTGTTGCTGGATTTCGATGCGGACGCTTGTCAAAGTCCAGCGAGGGCTTATTTGCTGGATGTGTGTGTACCAGGTTTGGAGTGTCGAATTTGTTTCTAAATGTTGTTGCAAGGTTTGACGATTATTTGTAGACGATCACGCAAAAGGACTTTCAACGTTTACGATCATGGCTGGCTTGGGCGGATTCATGGGCTACTCGATGGGAGGCATCAATTGGGATGCTACATCAATAGGTGAGTTCAAGTATAAATCTGTTAAAATCAATTAAAAATTGCAGAAGGCTCAACTGTCTTTAGGATTTTGTACACTTAGGCTAGTGTCAAAAATGGACGAAGATTCACTTAAATCAAGCCATTTGTCACTATACGGTCCTGACACACATTTCATTAAACGCAATTTGGCTTAAGCTGAAGTACTTATTTATTCGTTCTCACATTGCTTACGTTCAGATGGATTTGCTAAATGTTAGGTTAGGAGTTTGGTAAGTCCTGCTGTCTCTAATAGCTTAAGTTGAAGTGTGATTACATTGAAATTTTCTGTCCTGCGTGATACAAATTGGATCCATTTGACTGAACTTAAGTGAACTTTCGCCCATTTGACATTCACAAAAGTTGGGTTAAGTGAGAAGGGAAGTTCCGTAAAATGTGCTATACCTCGAATTTGAACCTGCAAAATCTTTATTTTAAGGCCTACCTATCCTTCCTACTTTTATTTCAAGTTAAAAGTATATAACACATCATTTTTTCCAGGACGCAAGCTTGGGGGCCACGTCAAAGCGGTCTTCACCATCATCACATTTATTTTCATTGGGTGCGTGTCATTCACAATAACTAGCTTTAAAGAAATTCCCCTTTGGGCTCTGGTAGCTCCCAAGACGTCCGGCAAAGGAGAATCAGATGCACTAGGACCTGGTGACAACACCCTCTCCTACGGTGCCCTCAACGATGACGCCAACGAACCCCAAGCCGACGATACAATGTTGGATGAGGTAAGTAATGGAAATGGCAAAATATTAAAATAAAATCTTCCTCCCTCACAATAAGCAGGAAAGAAAATCCGAATACACAACTGTCCCTGGGGAGAATATCAGTGAAACTTCCTTTGCCGCTGGCAATGAACTTCCACCCACATTGAATGCAGAGGGCGGCGAACCTCCAACGGAGACCGTGCAAAGTCTTTCGCATTACTTGCTATCGATTGTCTACATGCCGCACTCATTAAGGATGGTGTGCCTGACAAATCTCTTCTGCTGGATGGCACATGTTTGCTATTCGCTGTACTTTACTGACTTCGTTGGCGAAGCCGTCTTTGGTGGTGATCCCAAGGCTTTGGAGGGTACAGAACCACAAACCCTCTACGAAGAGGGTGTACGCTTCGGATGCTGGGGCATGGCTATGTACTCGCTGTCCTGTGCCTGTTATTCGCTTATTATTGAGAAACTCATTCAGCGATTTAGGTAAGCAGCGGCGACAGAGAGACAATTTGTCATCTCCACTAATTGACTTGGACAAATCTCCTTTTGAACAGCGCTAAGCCGGTGTACATTGGGGGATTGCTGTTCTATTGTGTCGGCATGACATTGATGGCGATGACACGGGCGAAGGCGAGTGTCATAGTGTTCAGTTGGGCAGCAGGTGTTATGTATTCAACGCTGTTTACGATGCCGTATCTATTGGTGGCGCACTATCATGCCAAGGGAACTGTAAGTCATATTGGGGATAAATACCCCGACCAGATGTAAGAGGTTTTTTATTTTATTTTCCAGTTTGAATTGGACTGTGATGGATCGCCAAAGTTGGGCACTGAGGTACGAGGACTCGGCACTGATATCGCCATCGTGAGCAGCATGGTGTTTTTGGCGCAATTTATTTTGTCCATTTGTATGGGGACTATTGTAACGATATCGGGCACAACCACAGCCGTGGTTAGTACAGCGAGTTTTTTAAGTTTCTGCGGAGCATTGTCGGCGACGCAAATAATGTATTTAGATCTATAAGTATGACGATGTTCCACATAAGTTAGCCCTAAGAACGAAGCTAATTTTCATGTAAGATTGGTTTGACTACTGACATTGGTGGTAGGTCAATTGTCAAAACATAATCTTGTCAAGTCGTATCCTTTCCTCATAACCAAGGCAATATTTAGGAATTCAAAATTATTAACCTTCCTATGAATAAGAAGCGGTTATGCATAAATGTATCATAGATAAGTATCTACTTATTCCACCGCCATCATTAATTTAATTTTTAAGTATTTATCTACATAATTTGCTAAGGTCTCAAATGCTACTACTAAGAAAAAATAACATTTCCTAACCTAAAATCAATAACAGAATAAACTTTGAACGCTGTCGGATTTAAAAGAGCGGGCCACTTGTCCTATCATCCTTAAATAGGTAATTGAAGAGTCAAAATTCCGGCTTAAACCATTCTTTTGCGGTACGATTCTACGTAAATAGCATTTTGTTTCCCTGTTAAAGAACAGAAGTAACTACTGCCGCGCGTGCAATTATGCTGACTGCATTCAGCAGAACAGAATCTGCTGTCCGCTAACGGTTTTCTTTTAAAGAAGATGCAAAAGTTAAGGAACGCTTTTGTAGTAGGTAACCTGTGAAAAATGGCAGATAGTTCATAAAACCCAAATGCCAAATAGAACAACAAATTCAAATCAGCTGTCAATTTTCAGGCGACTGACAGTTGTTTCAATTTTTACGCAAAGAAATTTGTTGACTAAACACTAGTAAGAGGGAAAATATCTTGCGTTCTTGTAGTCGCTCTCTTTTACGAATTTTTCGACTTGAGGAACGACAATTAAGTAAAAATTCGTAAGATTTAAAAGTAAAGGAACATGGGTTGAATTACCGCATCCGTGATCGAGCAATACGTGACTGAATTTGTTATTGTTTTGCATGTAAAATCAACAAAATTCAGTGACGTATCGCTCGCTCACGGGTGGTGTAATTCGACCTCAGACCTATTATCTGTTGCCCAACTTATTATGTCTGTTCCTTTACTTTTGTAGTAAAAATGGAAAAGACTGTCAAAATGCCTGTGGAGGGAATGAATTCTCTCTCAAAAAGGGAAACTTACGCAAAAGTTAAGGAACGCTTTGTAGTAACCTGTGAAAAATGACATTTGCGAATATTTCACCCAATTGCTAAATAGAACAACAAATTCAAATCAGCTGTCAATTTTCAGGCAACTGACAGATGTTTCAATTCTTACGCAAAGACATTTGTTGAGTAAAAACTAGTAAGAGGGAAAATATATTGCTCTCTCGAAGCCACTCTCTTTTACGCATTTTTAGAGTTAGGGAACGACAATTGAGTAAAATGCGTAAGAATTCGTAAAAATTCGTAAGATTTAAAAGTAAAGGAACAGACCTATTGCTTGATGGTTAGAGAAATTGCTCGCACTGAGCGACATTTGACGTTTAGACATAAATTAGCGCGGAAAGTATGGGAACAACCCTTATATTTATTTAGATAAACTGAGCCAAATCTTAAAACAAGTTTAACTAATATGTTCAAATGAATTATAGTTAGAAAAAAGGCTTAATCTTTAGGGAACCGATTTTTTTGGCTTCTTTTTGCTAAATGGAAAACGCCATTACACAAATTGAGCCAAATTAAGTTCAATTCAACCAAACATTTCCGTATGAAGAGATGAAATAGCTATAAAGTACAGGAACAGCGAACGCTTTGAAACTGCAACTGTCATCAAATGAAATTTTCGATTTTCTGGCAGGACAATGTTCTTTATTTATGTTGTTTTCCACTCTGAATGGGCCTATAATTGTATGCCGAACCTGAACGTTAATACTTACAAGTATACTGTGACTCCTGTCTCAGACGTTTATAGGACCTTCGTCATTCTTTTGTAAATAAAATGCTTTAGATCGGTGTTTTAAATAATAATACAAATAAATAGTAAATATTGTAACTAAATTGTCATTGTAAATTATAAGTAAACAGTATTTATTTAGGTTTAAGTGTCAACTATAATTGGAGACAGATATTTGATAATAATATACGATGCAAAAGCGTGTGAGGCATCCACCAATCAATTAAGATTTAACAAATAAATGTCCATTACGGCTTGCACGCAAAGCAAAAACAAAATCAAAATACTGACATTTCTCGGGTTTTGTGTACAATTTCAACTGTCTGTCTACATATTTGTCAATATGAAACGTCAAATATCAATAAATTACTTATGTTAACATTTCGCGTCTGTGTCTAGGGTTTATATAGCCGTAAATAAAAGTGTTATGCTTAAAAATGTCTGTACTATAATGGTAAACTTTTCAAATATAATTCAACTAGGTGTATACTGGGTGCGATGTTTTGGTTTTCTATTTATTTTTTTGTGAGTGGAAATATGCTTCCCCATCATTCCATATAGTCCGTTAAAACGGAAATTTAAAACAAATTATTAGTAACTTCATCCAATCGATAGCAATCATAAATAAAACATTCTTCACATAAGTGCAAAGCCACACAGTACATTTTATTAAACGCATAAAAATGGACGGAAACGTGCATACAATAAAAATAATACTCTCTCGCTAGTCCCTTCCCAACTTAAGACCTCAAGTTGTTTCTACACTTATCGAGAATGTCCTTCTTGATGATTGTATAGTCCGGATGCGCCTTCATCACCTGTTGACAGACATCGATTGCGTCCGCATATTTCTTTGTCTTCATATAGTTGAAGGCCAACTTGTATCCAACCTGTGGCTTTGATTTGCCCCCACAAATCCAAGCTCGATGATAGTTCTTTGCGGCTTCTCTGTAATTCTGAATCTTTTCAGAAATGTAGCCAGCAAACTCAAACGCCTTTGTGCATGACTTGTTGTGTTCCAAGACTTTTTCGACAAAATTCTCGGCCACATCATGTTTATTCGCCTGCATGTAGATATCGGCCAAGAGCAGCCAACTACGTTCCAAGTACTCGGCCTCTTCGAAATTCCACGCATTGCGAGAAATCCTTTTCAGTTGATTTTTGGCCCGCTGCGTCTGTTTCAGCATTACCAATGCAGATGCCATTCCAAGAATGGGTCCCACCAGATTCTGATACTCATCCTTCAAAGCCAGATCTGAGAAATCCTGTAGCGCCGATTCAATTTGGAATTTCTGCTTTGTCGCCAATTGCAAAAAGTTATGCAATAGGCGATGATTTAAGGCTTCGTTGTCCATGCCACCAGGACGAGGACGAAGCTCTTTTAATAGCCTTTCGGCAGTTCTTAATGCAATGATCCGGGAATCGTTGAATTCACCAGAATCCCCTACAGAGTCGGCATCGCTGGCACTGGGCAAATCCCCGTCGGGATTTATGCAAATCTCAATCATATTAAAGATCGCCTGCTGTCCCCATTCGTAGTCGCGCCGCGCGTTATTAAAGAAGCGCAGTGCGCCATTTGGATTTCCGCAATACCACTCGTACAGGCCTTTGCAGTAGTTGAACCCAGCGATCTGTGATGGGTTGACCGAAGCCTGCTCGGCTCGCTGAAGAAATGAAGGTACTTCCGACAGGGTGCCCGATCGACGCATGACTTCAGTGAGTCGAGCCAAAGCAGTCCAGTAACAAGGTTGGGAGATAAGCAGCTGCGAGAAGTGATAGGCCGCATTCTCGAAATCCATCTGCAAAACAAAAATTAGAGATCAGACTTGGCCTTGAGGGCGATTGTGTGTACCTTTCGAAAGGAGAGATCGGCCATCATAACTGAAGCTGCTTCATTGTTGCTGTCCAGATGAAGAATTTGATTGGAGATCTCCTTGCACTGGTCCATTTGATTCATTTGCAGGTGGAGTCGGGCAAGTGCCGCCAAAATTGCAATGTCGTTGGGTGAATACTTGAGAGATTCTTTGAAAACTTTCACAGCCTGGTCGTTTTCACGCAGGCTAATCGATTGTTCCGCGATGAGGAGACAAATTCTAAGAATTTTGTACATTTGATTAGTATGCCAAGAGATGCACCTGTTACCCACTTGACTAGCACTTTATTCTGCTCCTGCAAGTTCCCCGATTGGTCGATGCTGATCCTTTTCTGCACCCGATACTGGTTGTCGCGGGCTTCTTTTAGCCTGGACAGCGAAAAGGCAATGTTACCAGACTTCTCGTGAACTCTTCCTAAAAGCAGCAACTGCTTGGTGCGCAGTTGCAAAGCGGATATGTCGTTATCGTCACTGAAAATCAGCACATCTATTAACATGCAACAACTACACCTACGTGAAGTTGGCCCGCACTTTTTCTAGAATGAAAAACGTGGAATGCAGTTCGATAGACATTCGTTTGTAGTTGTTTGTAGTGAATTTTTTTTCGTTTGTAGTTTTACCGTTAAAAAGTTAGGACCATTAGAAAAAAATTTCCGCCCGCACTTCTGAGCTTTTGAAATAAAATCTAGCCAGTTGCAATCGAAATCGTTTGTAGTTGTTTGTAGTGAAATTCTTTTTTCCCAAAAATGTCTCATTTCGGAGATATTATGACATTTGTGTTTGCACCTATAACTATGAAATTCCAACAGTGAGAAATTATTTAAGACCATTAATGCATAAAGCATATCCCAACTTTAATAACTGCATTCAAAATATCAAAATCCACCCAACCGTAACTTAATAAAACGCAATCAAAGTCAAAAAGTGCATATTTTTAAAGTTGCAGCCATATATCAATTTCCCAACAACTACTAACAACGGTAAACACATTTTCGCAAACCAGTCAACCGTGTCCATCCATATGAGTCACTATTTGTCAATTAGCGACAACAACCAATGAATAAAGCCCGATTTTATCCAACAAATTTTTCTATTCCTTTAAAGAACATTAAAAAACAACCCCTTTCGAACAAATTATAGCAACAAAAACATAATGTTCGCTAAGTCTGTACATCTGGCTATCTAATACGATTCAAATTTTATGATTTTATCACAAAGAAAAGAATTTAGATGCAACTTAAGCAAACAGTAGCTCGTCATATAAACTCACATGAATATTTCGATTACTAAGCAACTTAAAATAGTGAAATCTATTTTTTTCTAATGCTTTCTATTAGATCTTTCTAATGGAATAGAAAAAAGTGAGATTTTATCAATAGATAATGATTTATTCGAAATTTAAGAAAACGGTTGAAATCGTCCGCGCAACCCGATTTAAGGGGACGAATATTTCAAATGCTAGACAACTACAAACGATAAAAACCAGTTATTTGTTAGAAGGCATGTATGCTCTATCTAATGAAACCAAAAATATTAAATTTGTATCAATAGAAAAGAATTTATATGCAATTTAAGCAGACGAAATTAAACTGCGTTATCTCCGAAACCGGTCCAAGTCAAGGGATGAAATCTTCTATTTTTGATAGTAATCCACTCCACCAATCTAATAAATCACAAATTGTATCCATCAGCCTAACGGTTTATGATTTATATGAAATTTAAGCAAACTTGAAACTTAATTTTTTTTGTGAAGTTGGCCCGCACTTTTTCTAGAATGAAAAACGTGGAATGCAGTTCGATAGACATTCGTTCGTAGAGGTTTGTAGTGAAATTTTTTTCGTTTGTAGTTAAACCGTTATAAAGTTAGAACCATTTAAAAAAAATGTCCACAATTCCTTAAAACCGCGTTATCTCTGAAACCGTACCAAGTAAAGCGATAAACTGTTTTATTTTCAAAAGTGTTCCACTTCACTGATCTAATAACACACAAACTGTATCTATTGACCTAACGGTTTATGATTTATAAGAGATTTAAGCGAAATTTTACCTTCCAACTTTCAGGGTCCATAACTCAAAAACCGTTTAACTACAAACGATGAAATTTTGAATTTATATTTTATGCACCTTTTCTTATCTGCTGCATAAAATAGAAGACTGTGCGCACTACAGGTCATATTTTATTTCAAATTTAAGGGAAGCCTAAAATGACCTTGACTGCCCATTTTTTAAGCGGTTCCATATTTCCATTGCTAACAAACTCTGGAAGTTGAAATATGTTTTTTTCCAATGAAACTACCCATCTCTTTCTATTAAAGTCAACAAAAATCATTTTCCACTAACGGTTTAAGTTTTTTACACGATTTAATTTTCTATAAATTCGGTTTGGAAGCCTATTTAAGCACCCCGATAACTCAAAAACTGTTTAACTACAAACGATGAAATTACACATTTCTAATTTATGCTTTATCTTTAAGCGATACTATCAATTAAAAGAAAATCCGCTTTACTGGACACTTTTTATTTGCAATTTAAGGGAAGCCCGAAATGTTCTGAATTGCCCATATTTAAGTGGTGCGATATTTCCATTGCTAGGAAGTTCAGAAGGTTGAAGTAAATTTTTTTCCAATGAAACTAGCCACCCCTTTCGAACAAAAGCAACAAAAATCATTTTCCACTAACGATTAAGGATTTTTCGCTTTGTATTAGAAAAGTGCTTTCGAACTTTAAGTCCCAATAGTATGGCCAGTCGAACAGCTTCCCTTAAATTGCAAATAAAAAGTGTCCAGTAAAGCGGATTTTCTTTTAATTGATAGTATCGCTTAAAGATAAAGCATAAATTAGAAATGTGTAATTTCATCGTTTGTAGTTAAACAGTTTTTGAGTTATCGGGGTGCTTAAATAGGCTTCCAAACCGAATTTATAGAAAATTAAATCGTGTAAAAAACTTAAACCGTTAGTGGAAAATGATTTTTGTTGACTTTAATAGAAAGAGATGGGTAGTTTCATTGGAAAAAAACATATTTCAACTTCCAGAGTTTGTTAGCAATGGAAATATGGAACCGCTTAAAAAATGGGCAGTCAAGGTCATTTTAGGCTTCCCTTAAATTTGAAATAAAATATGACCTGTAGTGCGCACAGTCTTCTATTTTATGCAGCAGATAAGAAAAGGTGCATAAAATATAAATTCAAAATTTCATCGTTTGTAGTTAAACGGTTTTTGAGTTATGGACCCTGAAAGTTGGAAGGTAAAATTTCGCTTAAATCTCTTATAAATCATAAACCGTTAGGTCAATAGATACAGTTTGTGTGTTATTAGATCAGTGAAGTGGAACACTTTTGAAAATAAAACAGTTTATCGCTTTACTTGGTACGGTTTCAGAGATAACGCGGTTTTAAGGAATTGTGGACATTTTTTTTAAATGGTTCTAACTTTATAACGGTTTAACTACAAACGAAAAAAATTTCACTACAAACCTCTACGAACGAATGTCTATCGAACTGCATTCCACGTTTTTCATTCTAGAAAAAGTGCGGGCCAACTTCACAAAAAAAATTAAGTTTCAAGTTTGCTTAAATTTCATATAAATCATAAACCGTTAGGCTGATGGATACAATTTGTGATTTATTAGATTGGTGGAGTGGATTACTATCAAAAATAGAAGATTTCATCCCTTGACTTGGACCGGTTTCGGAGATAACGCAGTTTAATTTCGTCTGCTTAAATTGCATATAAATTCTTTTCTATTGATACAAATTTAATATTTTTGGTTTCATTAGATAGAGCATACATGCCTTCTAACAAATAACTGGTTTTTATCGTTTGTAGTTGTCTAGCATTTGAAATATTCGTCCCCTTAAATCGGGTTGCGCGGACGATTTCAACCGTTTTCTTAAATTTCGAATAAATCATTATCTATTGATAAAATCTCACTTTTTTCTATTCCATTAGAAAGATCTAATAGAAAGCATTAGAAAAAAATAGATTTCACTATTTTAAGTTGCTTAGTAATCGAAATATTCATGTGAGTTTATATGACGAGCTACTGTTTGCTTAAGTTGCATCTAAATTCTTTTCTTTGTGATAAAATCATAAAATTTGAATCGTATTAGATAGCCAGATGTACAGACTTAGCGAACATTATGTTTTTGTTGCTATAATTTGTTCGAAAGGGGTTGTTTTTTAATGTTCTTTAAAGGAATAGAAAAATTTGTTGGATAAAATCGGGCTTTATTCATTGGTTGTTGTCGCTAATTGACAAATAGTGACTCATATGGATGGACACGGTTGACTGGTTTGCGAAAATGTGTTTACCGTTGTTAGTAGTTGTTGGGAAATTGATATATGGCTGCAACTTTAAAAATATGCACTTTTTGACTTTGATTGCGTTTTATTAAGTTACGGTTGGGTGGATTTTGATATTTTGAATGCAGTTATTTAAGTTGGGATATGCTTTATGCATTAATGGTCTTAAATAATTTCTCACTGTTGGAATTTCATAGTTATAGGTGCAAACACAAATGTCATAATATCTCCGAAATGAGACATTTTTGGGAAAAAAGAATTTCACTACAAACAACTACAAACGATTTCGATTGCAACTGGCTAGATTTTATTTCAAAAGCTCAGAAGTGCGGGCGGAAATTTTTTTCTAATGGTCCTAACTTTTTAACGGTAAAACTACAAACGAAAAAAAATTCACTACAAACAACTACAAACGAATGTCTATCGAACTGCATTCCACGTTTTTCATTCTAGAAAAAGTGCGGGCCAACTTCACGTAGGTAACAACTACTGACACCGATCTACTTACATCCGCTTCTGATCGACTTCATCTGTAAGAATATCGGCAGCATTTTCAAATTGTTTCAACTTTAGATAGAGCTCGGCCAGATCCAACTTCAGTCCAGAGTGATCGGGATTCTGAACGGCCTCCATGTAGTACTTGATCGCTTTCTTATACTGATGGGTCTTCACGTATGCCCTGCCAAGCTTGCTGGCCAACAGTGAATCATTGGGGTTTAGCTCAAGCGCTCGTGTGTACGCTTCCACAGCTAGGTCGGGCTCTAGAAAAAGAGAAACCCTCTTTCGATTGATTGTTGTGGGAAAGGGAATACCTACCTTGGATAGACATGTACGCTTCTCCAAGCATAAGGTAGCTCTCTGGTTCAGGGCAAGTCTCAACTAGCTGTTTGAAGCATTTGGCAAACGCCACACGATCCTTCCGATGGTGAAGATAAATGTTCGCCAAGTGTGTTTTAGCCTATAACATACGGTATAGAATGTAAACTGAGGTGTTAAAGAAAGAGAGTTCGAAGGGGCGAAGCCTACTCTTTAAGGGAACAACGCGCACTGCTTATATCTTGGACGTGACATAACTCACCTGAATATAGTACGACTGTCCGGGTTGAATTTCTGCCAGCAAATCAATCGCCTTGCCAACATTGCCATTCTGCAGCACCAAGTCCGCATTCGCAATCACCAGTCGCCCTTCCTCCGATGTGCCGTTGAACTCCTCCATGGCATTCTGCAGCAAGCGTTCACTTTCGTATGCCTCGCCCAACTGAATGTACACGTCGATCAGCTCCAAGTACAGGGTCACCTTGTCGGCCAGCGTAAAGCTGCCAATGTCCGACTTACGGTATCGCTTCGGAGAAGCAACATTCGTCTCCGGCGCATCCAAAGCAAACTTACTTCCGGTCAAATTCATTGCGTTTAAGAAGCTCTTCTGTGCCTCGACATATTGCTGTTGGTTCTTCTGCACAATTCCAATCAACAGATGATACAACGGATTCTCGCGAACCGCAAAATTATGCGACAGTCCAATTTCCAGAGACTGCAACGCTTTCGAAAACTGTTTCTGTTCAATTTGTATTTGCGAGATCAACAAGTGAGCATCCGTATAGGTGGCATCGATTTCGTTTAGAATCTTCTGCAGCGTTGTAGTTGCCGAACTGATCTCTCCACAGAGGAACTCGACTTTTGCCATCATAAAGATCGCTTTAACCGAGCCGGGGCAGGCCTTACAGACAGCTTCGAGGATGTTCAAGCAATGCTTAAGCGAGATGTGAAGCGTGTCCTTTGTGAGATTAACACCAACTTTGACCTGCACCTGAACCGGCGAGTGTTGCATCAACTCACCAGTGACCTGGAGCAAGAAATCCGGATCGAAACGCAAGAGATACTCAGCACCGAAGGAGAGGGTTTTCAAGTTTTTGAAATGAATCTCCGTCGCTTCGATGAGACACGTCACAGCTTGATCGCCATTCTCGGCGATTTTCGATGAGAGCAGCAGCAGAATAGGCTCCTTGTTGATGCCCTGGATTTCGTTCAAGAACTCCACTTGCTGGCGCACCTGCTCTGTAACGCCACTCTCTACGATCTGACAAAGAGTCAGACCACACAGAGCGAAAAAGAGATTATCATCGACTTTGGTAGCTGAACGAAAGCATTTTGTTGCTTCCTTGTAATTGCCCATCAGAACGAACTGGTAGCCGAGTTCAGTGATGAATTCCGCATTCCCTGGGCTCAGTTGGACGACTTTGTCCACGTACTTTTGTGTTATACTCAGAATATCCTTCTGCCGACCGCAGATTCGCGAAAACAGCTGACAGATTTGCAGAATCAGGCTGTAGTTGCCCATCTCCACCCTCTCGGCGGCATTGACCAGCTGCTGTAGAGTCTGCGAACCCGCTTGGATATTCCCTTCCCGGCAAATCAACAGAAAACCCTTCACCCTCAGCGCTGATATATTTGTTGGCTCCAAGTTGATAATCCGCAGAGCCGTCTCGTAGGCGTGGTCCCAGTTCCAACTGGCCAGCTGCGTGTCCATTTTCTCAATGAGCGGGATGTTCAGCTCTGGAAATCGCACCGAAAGTTTATTTAGCACGGCAATTGCGTTCTCATAGTCGCTGTTCAGCTGAAAGTACTTCACCTGGCCCAGCGAGGCATCGATGTGCTTGCCCTTGTTCAAAACTTTCTCGAGCGAGATAAGGATATTCTTACTGATCCTGCCCTCGGTGTTGAGCTCTGCCCACGCCTTCAAAACGTGCGCATTCATTAGATCAGGATTGATTTTGATCGCTTTCTCGGCGTATTCCCTAGCCTTTTCCACTTTGCCGCCACTCAGAAACAGAAACACTGCTGCATAGTATGCCGAATTCGCCGTCAAGTTTTTTCGCTCCTCCTTGAGTTTTGCCTCCAAGTTGGTCAGCGCATCGTTGTCCACCAAATTGCATCGCTTGTGAGCATAAATCAGTCCCAAGATCGCAGCCAACCCCAGATCGGATTCGTTCTTCAGCGGGTTCAGTTCTCGTATGCCTTCTTGGACACGATTGCCCAGAGCTAGAGAAATGCCGTTGTACAAACGAAAACTGGCGTTCGCTGGAAACTTTGCCAAGCCATCGAGTGCCGTCTTTTGCATCGAGTGAAAAAACTTTGCCCGTCCATAATACAGGATGAGACTAGCGAAATCGTTTTCATCCATGAGCGGAGAAATAAAAGCGAAACACCAAAGATGTGGCTACAATTAGAGTTTATTCATAAAACAGTTATAAATGCTTAAGACTGGGAGATTTATCTCTTTAGAATATATCGTAGTTCGGTTGAGCTGAGTCTTATTAGTTTTCGAGATACTTTAGGTATTTTGGTTCGTAAGTCTCAATGTAGTATCGCACATAGTCGCAGTAGGTCTCGGCACGATACTTGTGCTGTTCAATGTGTCTTAGGGCGGCCTGAAAGGATATAATATTTTGAAGGGGGCGTAAGTTGTGCGTCTCTTTGTGTAAAGTAAGTATTGCGGTTCAAATGGCGACAGTAAGAAGACGCAACAATAAATGATGAATGGAAATATGAAAACAAAGATGGATTGGTGAGCATGCGATAATCTTTAAACTTACTCTGGTTAAAAGCTGTGCAAACGTTTCGTTTTGCAGCTTACGAGGCAAAGTCAAAATCTTACCTTAACCCATAGATGAGGGTAATGACGAAATAATCGTTTGAAACTAACATGGGATACTTACTACAAAATCGCAGAAATATTATATGTTCGCGACACGGTTACACATTCGATTAGGATTTCTGGGACTGCAAATATGGGACACTCTATGCAACTTATGAAGGCAAAACATCATGTGCTGCTTTTAGTTTATATCAGAAGTTTTTAAAACGTCAAGCTAAGCGACTATTCCCAAGTGTTTTCTTGAGACTTCTTATGAAACATACTTACCGAGGATAAGATTAGTGAATGGTAACACAAAAATATATCAAGCACACACTTTTAAAGCTGTAAAGTGTCCCTTAACATTTAGGCGATGGTGTTTCATGAGAAAGCATGTACGTGGGCACAATTGTGGGTAGTTAATACATAATAAATGAATAACCAGTGTCCGGTAATAACTTCTACTAAGAATTATTCCATTGACGTCGTTGAATGCAAAAGTTAAAACGCATGACCGTGATGAGAAAAGCAAATACATCTTAAAGAATCACAAAAATACAAATAAAAATGCTTTCAACATTTCAAAACCCATCTAATCAAGCAAAAGCAATGAAAATAAAATATGTGAATACAAAAATTGTTCCAACCTTTGCTAAAATTTTACCAATACCACGTCCACCCAATTCCTCTGGTACTTCGGTGTGCATTATCCTGAACAAATTGCCTTCTTTTTCGTAGAGCAGAAATGCACGGCAATTGGGAAACTCGATATGGAATTCTTTGGTTTCCAGATCATGGACAACTTTTAGTGAATTATCATCTGGGATATTGCAAAAAACCCTGCTACCCTCCATTACTAGAGCTAATTGTTCTGGTCGCGCTGGTGGTTTCTGCACCTTGGGTGGAGCAAGAAGAGTGCAAAGAAAACTGCGTGCTCTAGCAAACATTACTTCTACGTAAAAATGTAAGTTTCTAATTAGAACTACGTGTCTAGAAGAGGCAATATTTACGTAATTAATTGCTTGGTACTAGGTATTTACCGGTGATTAATTTCCAGCTGCCAAGTGCGTCACAAAAACAATTTAATATATTTTCTATTCACTCTTTTGTTATCACAAGTTTTAAAAAAAACCAAAACAAATGCAAATCCAAATCCTGCGCAGTGACAGGTGTATTGTTGCCGCCGCTGACAGTTTGTAATGGGTGAGCTCAGGGAGAAAGTTGTGGTCGGAAATATAGGGTGCCATGAAATACTAGTTGGAAATGAGTGGGTATTCAGCTACTCGATACTTTTTTGTTGCTTCAAGTGATCTTAATTATAATTAGGTATGTCTTTTTGTTATGCTATTTGTTGAAAGCAAATTTTTGTTTTCGTTTTATTCCATTTAGGTACTGCAAGTTTTTTTTTGCTGTTGGTTGCTCTCATTAAATTGTCATTATTCATTCAATTATTTATTTTTGTCTAGTTGTTTGTCGAATTTTGTTGTTGGCGTTTAACATAAGCAGTGTTACCTCTATCACAATAAATTGAACATATTTACAACAAATGTCACCAATAAAATTGTATATGTAACATATAACATTGAAAACGCTGAGCTTTTGGTCGTGCAGTCCGATTGCAACTATCTGTCACTTATAAAGAACCAAAAACAAATTTCTTCAATATTATATTGAAAAAAAATGTTTTTATTTTATATTTTTGCGTTCTCAGTTGCCTTCATTTAACGTTCGGTAGCAGAGTTTCACAAAATTGGACTAGATTTGATTAAATGCTATGTCGTACTAGAACTAACATATTGAAACTGTTATTTTCGACGAAAGAAGGGATTGACTGTTTGATAGTTTTTTGAGTGCACTTCAAAAAAGAGTGATATCTACTGGATGACGTTCAAGTATTCAGTTTAGTAAGTCTGACAGCTGACTGACTTGATGTATCTCAGTTTTGATTGGCCTAGATCGATCACATGAGCAGCTGTGTCAGTTGACGTTTATGAAGGGGTAGCCGACAAATCTAGTCAAGAAATTCTTGACTGAGTACTGAGTTGAATGTTCGCATATGTGGCTGACGTAGGAAAAGTGACGTTCCCGACCAATCTAGTTTTGCGTTCAGGTTACATCTACACCAGAGTACAGACCAATCTAGTCGACTTCAGATAACTAAATTTCTGAATGTGCCCAATTTGTGTCACGCCACGATATCCTAAATTTCGGTCATTAGGTACATGCGCTTTCTATAACTCTACAGTCGGCTAATAAAAAAAGCGCTGCAAGCTTTAATCGGGTTACATAGGAGTTTCGTAAAATATTTGTATGTTATCTGACGTCTGCTAGTTATCATAACTAACTTCTGCAAATCTGCTAATTAATACTGAGAGTTTAAATGGAGGGGAAATATCTTATTTTTGATAGGAACCTATACGAAATACGAGTAGTAAAGGAGTGTAATCAGTAGTAAGCGGGAGGTAAGTTTAGGGACCTTAGTTATATAACTGTTCACAATGAGCCCTTGCCTTGCTACACTTTCTACTCAAAGTATTTCCCAGCCCACTTCCTTATTTATGTAAAAAATTCCATCCATTGTTTTATAATAGTTTTTCTTGTGCATTGCGTTTTTGACCCTCTGAACGTTCGCGCATTGAGTTTAAATTGAAATTTATTCTTAGAACGGGCACACTGTTTCCAATTTCAGTGTGTACATCGTCAAAAAGGGATTCTGAAGTATGAAATTTATTATTGATCAACAATTATTACCGAAAATGTAAACAGTTTACAAATACCATCAATCGTTGAGCTGTCCGATATGCCTTTGATGTTAAAATTTTTTAAAATAATGTGTACCTGATATTTTTTTTTATTGTTCGAGTTGATATGAGTTTAACATTTTTTTCAAATTTGTTGTTGAGCTGTTTGAAACGAATTATTCGAGCAATTTATATGAAACTTTTATGCAGCGCAATTATGATTCAACAGGCGGATGTGTTGTTTCTACTTCATTTCCTTTTCCTTCATTTCCATACAAAAAAAATCTGTTTTGTAAGTTGCGATAAATATGACACCAAGTTTCCCACGCATAATGTAAGGCGTTCCTTGTATCCTGTTGATATAAAAGTTATCCGCTTTAGAGTAAATGTTACCAACTGAGTCCTAGTACATTTTTTTCGTCTACAGTCTGAGATAGTCGAAAGCAATAATTCTTCAAACGGCGTCGTATAAGCTTACACCGCTTGTCGCACAAGTTCCTATCCTACCCAATTGTGCACAGCTAGTTTATTTTAAATTAGGTAATCGGTCTACATCAATCTACCAGTTGATTAAATCAAATCGTCTCCCCCACTCTCCAGAGTGCAAAGACTCAGAGGTCGGCTGGAAAAATGTTCAGTCTTTCTGCAACGGTCGGTTCGGTGTGTACTCCCTTTTCCATTCGCTAAAAAATATAATCGCATCTGTGAAAATAGTGAACACAAACTCAGTTGGAGATTCCTCGTATATTGGATAAATAAATATATAAGTTCGTTAAAAATAAACAAAAATAGTTAAGTACAGGTATACACATAACATACTATATACGTATTTAGGCAAATAAAATCTTATCCCTGTATCGTGTAGATTATATTGAAATTGTCTACAAAGTTGTAGTGGAATCCTTCATAGTCTTCTCCTCTTTCACGCCGCACATTCTTCTCAGGCAGCCCGTCCACATGTGTCTCGTGACCGGGTCTAAAATAATGAAATACACAAACAGCACAAATCCTTGTATCGTGGCAGTTAGACAGAATAGGTAGGAGAATACGATTCCTGCCTTCATGGCGGTGAGAAGGCCGAAAATCCAAGTGAATCCCAGCAGGAAGAACAGCAGCACGGACAGCCTGATCTGTGATATTGCCATTTTCTTCTCAATATGCCGGATGGCACCGTTCGGTCCTCGAAGTATGTTGTAGATCACCAGAATGAAGATCAGCAAATTGCCGAGGATCACAAGTCCAACGGGCAAGACTATGCCCAGGTATAGCGACTGTCCGGTGGGGTAACAGATCGCCGATCCGGTATTCTCGTGAGGAATGTACGATTCGCGATCGAGGAAGACCACCAGCAACACAGGTATCAACGGCAGTCCCCAGCCAAGGAGGAAGGATTTAATGAAGAATCTCTTTGGTCTGGAGTTGCCGAACACCTTGACATACCGCTTGAACTGCAGGTACGCGATGATCATCATCCAGCAAAATTGAACCAGCACCGAGTATTGGAGGCAGGCGCCCAATGCGACGCAGCTGGAGAAGATCTCTTTTTCGATGAGATGCATCGAATAGTCCTCGGTGTTGACGAAACAGAAGAGTACCATTTGCAGGGCAATGGCTGCCGACAGCTGTAGAAGGACCTTCGACGATGCCTTCTCTCGCCACGACTGGAAAGTGATCGCCGTAATGAAGATCCCAATGATGCCGATCAGGGAAAGGGAGCACCCCAGCAGTGTAATTATATCCAATGCCTCGCGATGAATGTCAGTGATAACCACAACATCGGAAGAAACGGAGAGGTTGTACGAACCTCCGATCAGGTAGGCGAACGGCGTCAAGTGGGAACAACCGCACCAGACCAAGTGATCGTCAGTGGTGGATCTACCCAGAAATACCAACCCATCTTGGGCCCAGGTCTTGTAGTTCCAGTAGCGGCAGCTCGTTTCGGTCTCATTACTCCCATTTAAACTCACCGGCGTTCGTAAGATCAGCGGCAGCAACTCTGGCAGATCCCGATCGTGTCCAGGTATCGATATGGAGATGATCTTGCTGTATACCTTGTTGTCGATCACGTCGCGGTCTTCTTGAAAGAGTTTGTCGTTTGTGAAGACCTTGATCACAATTCGAAGATCTGGACGTTCCGCTGTGGACACATTCTTCGACAACAGCGTGACCTCGTCCAACCGATCGAGCAGTGTCTCCGGAACAAACGTAGCCAACTGAAGACCATCCTCCTCCAGCAGATCCTCTATCGACTGATTAGAATACAAGAACCGATAGAAGTCTTCCTCGAACGATCCGCGATGGGCACTCGTATCGCCTCCCTCTTTGTAGAGCGCCACTCCGGTTACGTTGGCAATATCGGGATCTATCACAAACACGATCAGTTTTGGCGTTATCTTCACTCCAACCCCCTCGTTGTAGTTAATGTTCTCAATTAGGTCATCATCGTCGTCGAAATCTGCACCCGCGTCATCGTTGTTGTTGTTGTTATTATTGTTGACGCGATCAGTGCGGCTGCCATTGGTGGTGCCTGTCACCACTAGCTGTTGGGGTGTCGTTGAAATCTCATCAATTAGTCTTTCGAATGCGTCAAGCAGGATGTTTGTTGAATTTAATCTAATTGACGGTTTGATTATATCCACATTGACTTTCATTAGGTAATTGTAGATGCTAACAATGTCGCTGGTCACCGTCTTCGTATTGTTAAGTAGGCTCGAGGGTGCTGTCGATGTTGAGGAAGGCTGGTTGCTTGTCTGATTCGCTGTGACTCTTCGCGATGCGGCACTGATCTCTGTTGATATAGTGTCGAGGATCCTGCCTAAGTAGAACAGATCGGCTGGGATCAGGTGATCGATGTTTTTCTTTATGATTGCCTTGACGTCTTTGATGGCCTTTTCTGGTTCCGTTTTCGATCGTTTCGAGTTATCGAAGTCGTAGAGATTTTTGGTGATCAGCCTCGAAGGGATATCCTGAATGCAGGTAATCTTGTTGTTGGTGACGTCCTCCCAAATGGCTCCATACAAAAACGTGCCTATGCATCGTCTGGTTACAGGGAGGCCGTTGGCTTGCAGGCACAGTTCCTTCGTTGTCGAGGTCTGACCCAGCTTGGCCGTGGACCACTGTTTGTTGTTATTGTCGGGTAGTAGCTCGGGGAAGCAGAACTCCGTACTATTCACCGATGAGCTGTTGTAGTTATTCAGTTTGAGCAATTCACTGAGGAGATTCCTCAACTCCATACGTATTGACGTGTCGTGCCTGATGCCGCGATCGTCCTCCGCTTCATCGTCCTCCTCACTGCTGTCTTCATCGCTGTTATCCACTGCAGAATTCCTCAGAGAGCACGATACATGACACAGCACCGATATACTGCTCAGATCTTCGCTGATCGATTCCACATTCATAACCCGTACGTCGTTCATTTGCAGCGCGTCGAACTTCCTCCTATGACCGCGAATCTTCATCAGATACTTCAACGTCTGTTCAACATATTTACTGAAGTTTTTCATGTTCCCATGAACTCGCTGACACATCTCCACATCGCACGGGATGTCGAAAAACAAAGCAAACGTGTGTCCTTTCCGCCTTTTCGATGCAACGATCTTTGCCGACTGGATCATTGTAAAATCGAGTACGGTGTGCGCCTCACACCAGTAGTAACCCGGTCCGTTGCCATACAGCTTTAATTCAAACAAAGTCTTCGACTGATCGAAGCTTTCCCAGAGCAAGTCCTTGATCCTCACCGGTCGTATCTCTTCGTAGTCGGCGTTGGTGAAGCACTTGATCCCATAGTTGTCGTCGTCATCATCGCCGATCCTCCAGATCAGATTTCGATTATAGACCGTCAGCAGAAGTCCACCATCCAACTCATGATCGGTTTTCAAAAACATCTCCACCCGCTTACTGCTTTGGATCACTTCCTGGCCTAAGTATCGCACCGATCGGTAGCCCAGACCGATCTTGAACTTCTCCTTAATATTCATCAGGACATTGTACTTGACACCATCGATGTGCGTCGGATTCAGCAGAAAATACTCGTCATCATCGTAATCGATCTTTTTCAGCACGTGACGTATCGCATTGCGATTTCTAAAGTACTCGCCGATGCCCAGTTGCCTGGCCCCTTGATGCGGTTCCACGTCCCACTCGATGCCATAACAGATGTTCGGTTTGTAGCTCAACGCTCCATAGTTTTTCGGACAAACAGATTTTATTGCCAGATTTTTACTTCTATAAACACATAGCGCGTGATGGCGCTCATTGCAGTGACTCATCTCGAAGACAGCTATCGGATCTACGGTTGCAACCAAACAACTCTTATCAGACAGTTCGCTATAATCCACTCTTGTGAAGAGATCGCCCCACCTCTGCCCGGGCAGCTTCCAAATCAACGGATTGTACTTGTTGTTGCCCGCTCTCTGTACGGGTATCCAAAATGCTTTCACATTGCCAAGTGATCGCAGATATGCGTACAGTCTCACTCGTTCGTTGTTATCCAAATCAAAGATCGTCGCATCTGACCCGAAACACGACCGTTCGTTCCACTCCTCGGGCTGTTCAGATATTTTCACGCACAATGCCTGACGGTGCATTGGGATTTCAATAAGATCTTCAGGACATACTTGATTTTTGCTGAACGTACTCGGTGAATGATCACATTCTGGGGAATCTTTTGGCACCCATACGCCCTCGACTGTCGAACATTTTCTTATAACGATCGTACCATTTTTACTGACACACGCAGGCTCCGATATCACAAAATCTGTTTCACTGCTCTTGGAATGCCTCCAAGTAAACAATTGATCACCGAACAGTGTTATCTCCTTGGTACATTCGCTATAGGGGAGCTGGTAATATAGATAAAAGTGAAAACGTATTAAAAGCAGATCGTGTGCGAGACTTGGAAATACATACACTCGGATCCCTTCCGCCACCCGCCACAAAGATTGGAATAATTAACGTCACCAATCCAAATAATCCGCAATATCCCATGATAACAGCGTAGGTACCGCGCGTACCGAAAGATACACCAACCGATCTTCAGCAAAACACAGACAAAAGTATCGAAAACTAAAACTTCACTTCTTCGAGAGATCTTCCGGTTCAGAGGGGGAGCAACACGAAACAAACAAAAAACACACGAAATTCTGCAAGTAACCTCCAGCAGTGTACACCTTTACGTTATAAGACCGCGGAACTAAGTGTTTGGGGTCGAATAATTAAAAATCTGCTCGACCTAACTACACAGCAAGATCGGCACGATCATCTCTCGGCGCGGCGCATTGAGTTAGATTCAATTTCGATCTCCCACTCTCGATATTATGTTGTTCGCTCTTTCTCTCCTCGGAGAGCCAATTCTAATTACTGCCAAGAAATAAATTAATGAACCGGGCACAATGGTGATCATCCCAGTACTATCTTCATACATGGTGCAGGTACACGAGTACAAGTGCGAGAACGTCTATCTATTGGAATGTTCACGTGTAAGTTAGTTGCGCATAGCTTCGAGATTGCTTAGATTTGACTTTTTTTTGTTAAAAAAGAAGCAACAACAGAATTTTCCTTATCATTATTTAAATATTCGCAAATCGGATGAAGGAAAAACAGAAAGGCGTAACGAAAACACAATTTGTTGGTGGTGGTGAGTCGTGTGGGTGGTGAGGGGCGGGAGGTAATTCGGGTACTCGCAGACTCACTTGAATGATGCAGGCGGTAATAATGTTAAAGATTAATTTGTCAGGAGTTTGGTTGCTCTGGGATTTATTTACATTTAAGTTCATTTTCATTTTATTCGAATGAAACAAATGCCGACAGTGGTAATGCAAAAAATTGGAACACTTGGGTTTTGGATGCACCCACATTTAAAGTCGACTTTATGAAATTGGGTTTTATGGCGCTGTTTATATATAAACATGTTTCTCAAAGAAATTTGTGTACGAATTGCATTGAAAACACAATATACTCACATGAGTTCTTTAAAATAGTTGTTTGCCCGCCACAAAATATTTTTATTTTGAATTTTTCCAAACGACCATGACAGTTTCTCTAACTTTCAATATTTCCACCAATGAAAGAGCTTCCTTTCCCGCTGTGCCAACTGTCAACGCATGCCGCACACAGAAAAGTAAAAAAGTAAACCTACCTAATCCGTCGCATCCGGCACGTGCGATGCCTATGGGTCACTTTCCATAAGCTCCTGTGTATTCTATTAAACTGTCAACTGTCAGTCGAAGACAGCCTATTTGACAGATGTAGCTTCAACAATATGGCCGCTATCAACTGTCTAAGATTGGTAGTCCCTATTGGAAGACCCTTTACAATAATGCTAAAATTCGTAAGTAGTTCTTTTAGAATAAGTTAAAAAGGAGGTCTCGATCCGGCGCCAGATATTTCAAGCTGTGACCATGTCTTACACGTGTGGTTGATTCAACCTAGACTCCTTGTAATTCTTGGTCTAATTAATCGATGTGTGCCTTAAAGATTCCACTCAAAGGACTGCTTCGTTGTTATAATCTATTTTCCTAAGTGTGTGATGAATCCAGCACCACTTCCGCTGTCTTCTGTCAATCAAAATGTGTTTTTACATTCGGTGTCTGTCTGGGAATAATTTCCTGATGTGCTAATCGGCTCGTGTGTATTATTTTGGACCAACAAAAAACCTCTTCATTCACTTGCAGTGATTGATACATCTCGTTCATACAACTGTTACCAAGCAAATAGATGTCATCGACATACTTGGTGGCTTTACCACTGAAATGTTCTCCATTGAATATCATTCTCTCCGATCTACGTAAGGTGACATTCATTACGTTATCAATCGCAAGCAAAAAGAGGATGGGCGACTCAAAATCCACTTGTCATACATTCTGTCGCACTTTGAAATGGTCGAAAATGCGTGACAGGGAGTAGGGACTCTTTGCTCTCCAACAGCAAAACTTTGTTGAGGAGTCCCACTCCTAATTAAAGAATTCCAGATCAAGCTTAAGTGTGAAGTTAGCAGCTGCCAAAATATTTTATACGGTTAAGTAATTTATTGGGAAAGTTTCTATGATGAGGACTATAGACATTGGGCCTTGCAAACCTTCACCTTTTATATTTTTTGCGTCACAATATGTAAGTTTGTATGGAAAATTTCGCCATTGTGAGTTTTAAAATTTAGCCTGGGCATTAAAAATGATTATTATCGCGGTTGTATTTGAGTTACCACTCAGACTTGTTGCTTTTGCTCGTTTTTTTACGTTGCAGATCAGAACTGTCAAAAAAACCTCTGTGTTTCTGTTTTATCTCAAATGTTTGAATTTGTGTTTCTTTTTGTTCGTCTAGTGCAAGATAACAGCGCACTCTATAAATGCTGAATAAATAACACTGAGTAGTCTGAGTAACAATCAGATCACAGTATATTTTGACAGCTCACCATTATGATTTGCTGATCAGGAATGCGAATATTGGTGCAAAAAAAATTGTACGAAAGCGTAGTAGATCTACAGAAAGTGTAACAGGCTAGAGAAATACAACAAATAGTTCACATTTATAGACAAATGACAGTTGGTGATCGCTCTGAACATGTTCGGTGAATTTTTCCAACTGCTTCATTACAATTTACCTCAACTGTCCGTCACTATGCAAAGTTTTACTCGATTAAAATTACGACCAGCACCAACGATCACTATTCCAACAATGTATACATTTAGACTTTGAATTTATTAAGCCCATTCCTTAGATGTGTTTGCTATTCGACAAGACTCCTTACACCGATAATAATCGAATCGACTACTTGTGCTGATTATTGTTCACAGATGTTTAATGTTAATGAACAATTAAGCCCCCTATCGCCCCCTGCCGTCAGCCAAATAACAATACCTTGGACACTTTCATTACCATATCGTGTAACCATAATCATTGTCTGCCTTTAGTAAAATTGTTATTACTTAAAAAGTTTTTATTTGCTTTGCGGCTTGTGTGCATAGCTATAGAGCACACATATGTGCATGTGTAAAGAGTAAACATGCCTTTGCACTTGGCCTGGCGGCCGGTGGCGTCGTGGTCATCGGCAGCCGTTTTGCATGGCGAAGGGGATTCCTGCCCGTACAGTCTGCGTCTATTTTGTATCCGCCAATGTGTGTATAGATATTTTCTCATAAATTATGCATTTTCGCGATAAAATTTTCCTAGAATAAAACTCTTCTGTTTATTTTGATTTCGATGAGATGCTGACTGACAGCCGATTGCCGATATCGAAATGCCACCCAAATTAACTATTTTATGCATTCGCGGTGGTTGATGTGTGACGATTAAGTCGATTTGAGGTGTTGCCAGAATTGGTTTGTTTGGACTTTTTTGTTATCGAGACAAACTTAATAAATACCTGTCGTCGATTTTTAAACTTTCGCATTTTGCAAGCCCTTTTCTCTGCATATACTTCACACCTCAAACGTGGCAGCGGATATTGAAAGCACATTTTTGTTACTATCTTGTGGAAAATTTTATCGTCATCTAAAAGAAGATTGTCTCAGGACTTCTTTCTTAATTTGGCCTACGATTCTTTTGAATATTTCTCTTCATAAAGTGTTTATTTTTGAGGATACATGCTTACCTAAAAATACCTAAACCGGAATACTTTTTTAAACATTACTGCCTGAACACACTCCACAGCTGCAACTCGCACGAGCTGTCAAAAACAACCAAAACAAGCAGCTGAAAGTAAATTTTGTTTTCTCTTATATCTTTAATGAGCATTATAACTTTTTTTTATCCTAAGAGGAAAACATTTTGTAAGTTTTAACTTCTTTTGGAATTATGACAATTTAACTGCAAGAATAGTCAGAACGTTCGCTTAGAAAATTGTCCGCTCTCATGTTCTGCATTGGTCTAGTATTAAACAAATGGATTCTGTTAGTACAATCCATCTTTTCTCTATGTCAAAGATACCATGCTTTTCCAGAAAATGATTGACTTTAGTCTTTAATCCTCCAGATTTTCAAATCTGTGTCTTAAAGTCACAAATCTGTGTCGCCTGTCAAATTGTATAAACATGGCAGTATATGAGCGGCGATTAAAGTGTAGCATTTTCGCTGCTGGCAGCGTTTTTGTCGTTGTCGTGGTTTAGGTAGATGTAGGATGTAGCTGTGCGTATCTGTCATTTTTGTTTATTTTTCTGCGATGGGGCATACACTGAAAAGCTGATTGAGCTGGTAACTGACATATTCTGACGCGACGCTTCGTTCTGGGAAGGCTTGCGAATTTCCTTGTAGCATTCAAAGTCGAAATTCTCGTCGTCGTTGTCGCAGCGAATAAGTTGCGTGGGTTTGGGAGAACCTTTATCCGAAACTTGCACCTCAATAAATATGTTGACTATAAAGGAAAAGATGTGCTTACCCCTGATCTCCTCAATCTCTATTCGCGTTTGCATTGTGTTGAGATCCGCTTTTGAGATATAATATTTATGTAAAATGCGCGTAAAATGTAACCTTGCGTCTGTTATAAACAAGAGGATCCATATACAATTTCAAACTAGCAAATAATACAGTCTGTGTTTACATATATCGTACACATGCCTGCTCCTGACCTTCCGCTTCCAGTTCTTGAGATGCTTCCCATCTCACTTCACAGTTTAAAAACGTTGCTCCATTTTGTCTAATCAAAATGTCTAACCCAAGTCAAATCTGCCAAATTGTTATCAAATAAAAATGAACAGAGTGCCTACTGTTTACTTAGGATAAGTGGGTGTGCCTCAATAATAACATCACTACATCACACAATAAAAATAAAAACAAAATAAAAACTTAGGAAAATAAAACATCTCAAGTACTCTTGCAGATGGCAACACTACATTCAAACGGGAAGTGTTTTTGATCACTTTTTCACTTCATCCATATGGCCCGAAAATAAACTTTGGTTCCGAATCGAATAGACTTGGCATCGATCCGTAAAAACGATTTAACTCGCAAAAAAGAATAAAAAAAAAACAAAACAATTTAAGAAAACAATTCGATTTCGAACTATACGCTCAGCCATTAACCTGTAAGTTATAGTGTTGTTTGTTTTTCCATTTCGATTCGGACACTCGTGGAAAGGCCCTAAGATTGGTATCCAGAGATACACATCAATTTCACGCAACACACCATCTCCAACAAGAGTCATGATGGCGTTTGATCAAGTTGGATACACCGCATATCTTTCTGTTGATCAGTGTGATTTTTGATATACAAATTCCAGCATAGTCAGATTTCTTCAGATGTAGAAAATTCTCGGATTGCTGGATGTATGCGTGCATGTCAAAACAGAAACAAAATATCGCACACCAATCAATTGAATGGGAGTTTGAGCAATAAAGATGACTTGATGACTGACAAACGTTGTGGCCTGCCACTGGTGTTGATTTCCAAGCCGTATACAAAATTGTACTTGAATGGGAAACAACAAATGCAATTAGATGGATGGATGATGTGAATTTGAATGCGAACAGTTTGGATTGTGTACCAACTGCCTACTTATTTATTTGTTTAATATGAAATCGAACACAAAAAGAGTGTACTTTGTTTATTTTGCAAGGCTAAACTATGACCGGTGTTAAAATAGATCTGAAATGACGGCAAATCGATTGTTTTGTTTCTGCTACAGGAATGCTAAACGATATCATTCATTTCAAATGTCACAACAAGAAGACCTGCAACTTCTTATGCGGGGAAAACTGGACCACGAGTCCACTGTCAAACACTGAGAGTTTTAGGCTGATACGCAGTTCACGTGAAATTCAATTTTTCATACAAATTTTTCACTGCGAAATGTCAAAATGAACTTTTCACATGAAATTTTCACCAGGCAGTAGGTACGCTGTTCATGTGAAAAATAGTTGTTCAAAAAGTAATATGTAGGGGGCGTTACTTAAGCAATTTCACTTGGCTTTTTTTTCGTCGCATTCAATTTTTGACATTTCGGCGTGAAAATTTCACTTTCAACTTCTCGGCTACCCCTCCATAAACGTCAACTGCAAATACTAATCACGTGACCTGCCTGGGCCAATAAAAACTCAAACGCATATAGTCAGTCAGCTGTCAGACCTATTAAACTAGGTATCTGAACGTCCGCACTGCCTTCATCGATAGCCGAGGCTCGCAAGTCTCGATCTAGATTGACATTTATCAACCAAATTTCGTAAGAAACATTCTTAGTTATAAAAGTGAATAAAAACTACTGCCAAAATAAGTTATAGATGCAGAAAAAAATTACCTGACGTTTCCAGCAACTTTGTTTCAGTTTTACAATACAAAACAAAAAATTAATCAACAATTATCGAGTCGATTGACAATTTCAAAGACTTAGCTTTGGGAGTTTCCATATAGGTGCATAGATTTTAAAAGCTGGTCAAAGAAGTGCCAGAGTCTCACAGTACAGAAATATAAAGTAAATTATTGCGCAGATGTCAGTAAAAACAAAAATGTCGAATTACTGTGACTGCCTGCTTTATTAGTACCATAAAGATTTTCAAGTATTGTCCATATTGTTGATATAAAGGATTAAGAGAGATTAAGAGGAACATCATCACTTTCCTTAAATTCATTTTAATAAACTCGAGCAATTTTCACATGAATTTTATGTTTTCTTTGACACAAAAACACCCACGGGTTCACATTTTATTTGCTTTTGGGAACGAATGGAAAATTAATTTCCCCATTATATTTTTTTGCAATTGTTTACACAACACAAAATTAATATATTTAGCTAAACGAATAAAGAAATAGAACCTGTGTTCACGAGAGAAAATTAATTGCAAACAATGTTTTCAGTCACAATTGGCCGCCATATTGCAACATTTTGACAGATGCGAAAAAGGTTACCAAAATCATTGTGCCGAGTATATTACTCTTATGTATGTACCTTGATCGAAGTAAATAGCAGAATAACATATTATAGGGGACGTTTAAGTTTGTCTGACAGCTGACAGATTTGATGTATCTCAGTTTTGATTGGCCTATATTGGTCACTTGGGCAGCTGTTTCAGTTGACGTTTATGAACGAATTTATTCCAAAAATTCGTGAATGCGTACTAAGTTGACAGTTCGCATATGTGGGTGACGTAGAAAAAGTGACGTTCCCGACCAATCTAGCTTTTGCGTTCAGGTTACATCTATTCCAGATCAATCTAGTCGACTTAGAACAACTAACCCCCCTATTAATAAAGGCTGCGTAAAAGTTATCCACTTGTTACGCAGCAGTTACGTCAGTTTTTCGTTTGCTAACTGACGTCTGCTAGCAAAGTAACTTGTGCACATTTGTTTATTAATATGGGGGAAAGTTTTTAGTGTGCCCATTGTTGACTGGTCATGCATAAACCTGCTTCAGATCACGTAAATAATAAGAACTAAAAAATCCAGGGATGTGAATAGAGGCAAAAAGGAAAATGGTGGTTGCAAAATAACCACCTTCAAACTAGTACTTAATTGAGATTGTTGTCTAAATAATATTTTACGCATATTAAACCCGAATTCCCACATGAGAAGTACTTCCCCAAAATCGTACGAAAGGTCGTTGAAAATAATTCCCATGGTCAATGACGTTAAACAGCCTTTTAGGGTTCGTTTCACTCTACCATCAACATGTTTACTTTGTATACTGTTCAGTTGCCCGTGGGTAGAAATCGTGCAATTTTGTAAAAAAAAACAACCATTCCTCGAGAGTCACACGAAACAAATTGAAATACCAACAGCGAAACATAAACAAATCGCCCAGCTAAAAATAAATTGACGAATTGAAAACATTTAATTTTGTTTTTTTTTCCTTCTGTATATAGACTACCAACTTGCTGCGCTATGAACTCAATCATATCGTTCCTACTCTTAGGAACGATCTTATCCCTCTGCAATGGATACATTGTCGACGTAAGTATTCCATCAACTTGATGACAGCTCACGCCATCATCAACTTGCGCTCTTTCAGATACGACAAAAGCGCAGCATTGATCTGTCCGCATCACATGCTCTCATACCTGATGCTCGTCTCTCGAAAGATGTCATTCCCACGTCGTATGTATTGGATCTGAGGCCAAATCTCGAAGAGAGCACATTCACCGGTAATATTCGTATGAACCTCAGCTGGAACGAAGAGACCAAAAAGATCTCGTTGCATGCGCACTACGATCTGAACATCTACGAGTCGGACATCAAATTGCGCAAAATCAAACGGAGAACAGAGTAAATATTCGAAAATTGTTGTGGCCACTGGTGAACTGAATTCGTAAATTTGTCAGAAATAAATTTCATCTCATTGAAGGGGTTCCGCTGCGGATGCTGCCATTGAATATGAGGATGTTGCCATTCAACGTGCCGACAGGTTGCCAAAGAAGACGGTGTATGTGATTTATCTTAAGGAGGCGATTGCCCAGGGATCGCAATGCGAATTGCAAATAGCATTCAGTGGAGATATATGGGAGAGTACTGAGGGGTTGTTTAAGGGTAGCTATATGGATGGAGAAGGTGGTAAGAAGCATTATTTGGCGACTTATATGAGGCCACACAACGCGCGACGACTGTTTCCGTGTTTCGATGAACCTGGATTTAAGGTGAGGATTTTTTTTTAATTAATTTATATCAAACAAACAATTTTCTTTGCAGGTTCCGTACACAGTGAGCATCTCTAGGCCGAGCACTTATACGACGCTTTTCAATACGCTACCAATTAGATCTGAGGAGATGTAAGTACAGTAGGGGTCTGACAAAATGGCCCCATTAAATCGCTAAGTAAATGTCTCTTCCTTTGTATATTCGGGGCGTATACGTAACATTTTTTAAAGAAAGCTTTCAGTATTTTGTATGTATATGAGAGGTTAGGTGAGGTTAGTTGATTACCGATGCCGTTAATAGATTAAACATAGAACGCTGTAGAGTCGACGGTCAGTTAGTTGGAACGCTGGACCTGTGTATTATGTCGAATCACCGGTAGAGGTATTTCGTTCATAGTAATCTTCATTTTTTCAACGTTAACTTTGTCCAGAAGTTCCAAAAATTTATCTCGCGCCATACATAATTATTTTAACTATTTTGGGAAACCTCTTTTACCAATTGCGCGCAATAGTACATCACACATTTAAACAACAAAATTGTCCGAATAAAAAATTAAACATCTCCTACTCACTCTCGTTTCGAACCGATTCTATGCACACTATGAAACTATCTCTTTCTTTTTACAGAGCCAACCACTATGTGATCGATCACTTTGAGCCAACACCAGCAATGTCGTCATTCACATTTGGTTTTGTAATCTCACAACTGACAAAGCTAACACCCAGCACTGAAGCGGCCGAGCCAAGACGACCCGCCATCAATATCTGGTCTCGTCCCGAGATTCACGACGATCTTCAGGTATGTATATGAGTTGTTGCCCCGCACTCTGATGTCAGAAAGTAAAAGTGTATCAATTGGGTGCGAGAAGTCCAATGAAACCTATCCGCAAATGGATAACCTTGCGCGTTTTCTGTTTTGATTTCCATCTTTTGTATATATAGCTTCAACGAATTGGCATGTTGCTACAAATCCACTCAATCTGAGATTGATCTGAAGAGATCATCACCTCTCGAGCGTGACCGAAGAGTCGCGACGTTGTTTGTCTTTCCTCACTTGAGGGCCGCAACAGCCCAGCATTTGCACCTACACGCACTCAGTTTGTGAGAATTCATTTGTATCAAGCTTGGACAGCTGAGCATGATCGGGAATAGTTTATTTATAGCACAATGAAACTGGATCTGAAGCGTCCTCAAAATGGGTTCAATTGAAATTGCTTTCAAGTGAATTTGTTCCTTGTTGGGTCTTTTTAATGGATAGAAAATTGTTTGTTTGCTAAACAATTAGTCGACTAATTAGGTGATTTTTTAGACACCTGCAAGTGGTTTCCAACCAAACCATCAGAAGCTGTCAACTTGGACAGGAATTGATAGACACACTGACCCACTCACTCACTGACTTTTGAATAACTTACTGTAGAACTTTCAATTCGGATTCATTGCAATAAAGGATGAAGGAATTTTATGACGGGTCACTTAACTTTGTAGGAAGACTTGCGCAGTTTTGGGCTTGTCTCCCATCAACATTTCTGAACCGTTTTTTGGAGCATTTTTTAGGCGTTTTCAGCATTTTTTAGGATTCATTGTAAATTAAGGTGCACAAATTAAATTAAATCAAATTAAACAGCGTTTTCAGCTGTTTTTGTGAGTGATTTTTGCGTGATTTTTCTCATGTCCTATTTTTATTGTGTTCTTTGCACTTTTCAAGACTTTGGGACCTTTTTTTATTGTGTTTTTTGAACCACTTTGCAGTGGATAGGACTGTCATTCAGGCGTTTTTAACTCATTTAGCGTTTTTTATGCGTTTTTCAGTACCTTTCGGTTCGAAATTAAGGACGTTTTTCAAACTATTTTGGGTCAGGGTATTTTTAAAGCGTTTTTTTAGGGTTTTTGGGCCTTTTTTAAAAGATAACCAAATCAAATTTGCCATATTTTCTAGAGTACCTTCAAAAGATTTGTTTTTAAACATTTTCAAGCCTTTTTAGGGTTTTTTATAGTGTTTTTCGGAACGTTTTTCAAGCGTTTTTGAAACAATTTTTAATGTATTTTAAAATGCTTTTTAAGGGTCCTTTTCTTGTTCTGTTTTTCAAAAAAGTTTTTCATAAAGCTTTTTGAGGATTTTTAAGGTGGCTTTTTCAGAATTTTTTTTAACATTCAGCGAACTATAGTTGGAACGTTTTATCCGGCGTTTATGGGGCAGTTCTTATTATTTTTCACTATATACTTGGGTGCGTATAAGGCTTGAAGTTTCGTGAAATCTATTTCAGAATCGCAATTGAAAATTTTCTCGCTCATTCCCAATCAAGAGTTGGCTTAATGACAGTCCCAATAAATTAATTTTGTTTTTAAATAATTTCGTTTCTTATAGGAAATCTACACTAAACTTATTACAGTCTACGAGCACCTGGAAGCCTACTTCAATGTGTCAGTTCCGCTGAGCAAAATCGATGTACTAGCCATTCCCGGACTATCGTCAGTACGGCCAGCGGACAATTGGGGTGTACTGATGTTCAAGTAAGTTCCAAACTTAGTCTACAGCACTATCGCCCTTACCATTGGCTTTGTAGAGAAAATGAGCTGCTCAAGAAAGGCTACTATGGACTCTCCCAGGAACTCATCTACCAGTGGCTAGGATCGTGGGTTACTCCATACTGGTGGAGTGATGCGCATGTCAATAAGGCTTTAGCCAGCTTTTTAGCCTCTTATACTGTGATCGATGTAAGTTCCTTTATCCAAAATACTTCCAAACTAAATCCGTTTCTGCAATCAGATCGACAACGGCGTTGAGTTCAATGGGAAGTACCCAATGACCGTACTCTACTCGCTGTACTACGAGTTCAGCAAGAGATATCCACATTCGCGCATCACCGGCATGAAACAAGAGACAACATCATTCAAAACCGAATTGGTGATGCGAATGCTGAACTACACACTGAGCAGTGAAACCTTCAAGACCGGTATTCGAAAATTCATATCAGACCGACACTTTAGCACCTTTTTCGGGGACGACCTTTGGGACGCCTTGACTAAAGAGGCCCATGCAGATCGTACTCTGGATGAGAAGTATGCAATCAACGAGATCGCCGGATCGTGGATCACCAAAGATCGCTTACCTGTGGTCAAGATTGAACGAAACTACAACGACAAGACGGCCAAGGTTGTGCAGAAAGTCTACCTGAGAGAACGTCCACATGATGTGCCCGAGCAGGATAAAATGCTTTGGTGGATCCCATTGGTATTGGTTTCGCAGGACAACTTAGACTTCAACAACACAACGCCACACGTCTGGATGGAAAAGACTAGAGAGCTTACACTGAGAGATCTGCCGGAGAAGGATAGGTTCATCATTGTAAACCCCGAGGAGATTGGACCGTTTCCAGTGAACTATGATGAGAAAAACTGGGACTTGCTGTCGAAATTCCTCCAGACCGAAGACGGAAGGACAAAGATACCGATCTACACGAGGTAGGCATGGTAAAATTATTTTACGAAATTTAAATTGCTTCCCTCTTTAGAGCGAAACTCCTTCATGACGCCTGGAATTTGGCCTACGCCGGTGACTTGAGCTTTGCGACGGCCTTCGATATGACGCTCTTCATGCAGTACGAGCGGAACCACATTGTTTGGAACCCAGTGTTCACTTTTGTCGACCACATTGGAAGGCACATTGACATGTCTGCTGTGCACAAAAAGTTCGAGGTTTGTAGGAGGTTTTTGGAAAATTCTTATAAAATAACCGTCCACTCTGTAGACGTACGTTCGAGTCCTTTTGACGCCACTCTACGAGGAGCTGGGCCAACCCATAGATAATGAAGAAAACTGGAAGTCCGACTTGAGATCTCTGGCGAAAACCTTCCTCTGCCGAGCTGGCTATCGGCCATGCATTGAGGAAGCTCAGCAAGCCTTTAAACTTTGGATGGAGAATGAAAATCCAGACGAGGGTAATCCGTAAGTAGTCAGAAATAGCCATGAATTCAAAATCTAAACTTTTCCATTATAAAAGCGTTCCAAATCAGTACATTTGCCCGGTGTTCAAGTGGGGCACCATGGAAGAGTGGGAATTCGGACTGCAGCGAGTCATAAATTTCCCCAGATCGCGGGTTCAAAGCGAGCGGACTTACCTGCTAAAGACCCTGGCCGGTTGTCCCGTACAGTCGGAGAAGATCGAACGACTTTTGAACATCACCATCTTGGAGGGGAATGGAAACTTCACCGAAAACGACATCTTCTTGATATTCTCCATGCTCACCGGAGGCTCAAGTGGCTACATGAGCTTGTTTAACTTTTTATCCAATAATTGGGTGGTCATCAGACAGAGGTGAGGTCTTTAGAAACCACTAAGCCCTTTTTTATTACTTTTTTTACCAGGTTCGAAAACAAGACCAACCTTTGGGACAATCTGATTGGCTCGGCGACCGGTATTTTCACCACGCAGGAAGGCTATGACATGGTGAAGAAATTGAAAGACGAACGTCGTGGTGAGTTTGGCAGTGCCGAACACATTATCGACAAAAACTTGAGGAATATCAAAGAGGAAGCCAAATGGAGCGATGAAAATCTACCAGTTATCGAGAAGTGGTTGGACAATTTCTTAAAAACCGTCAATCAAAATGATAACAAGTTTATGGGGAAGTAATGACATGCACACTTGTAGGTGGAAATTCTCTGTGTACCTAAATGCCAAGAACTTTTCGTTGGCTTTCCAAATCTATTCACTCTTTTTTCTGATTTTTACAAAACCATAATATACAATGACACGAATCCATTAACAATGAACAGTACATATAAGTTTGTGATTTAATATTGCAGTAAATAGTTGATAATTAGGTCTCTATAAATAAGCACTGTTTTTTTTTTGTATTATTTAAATAAATTGTTTTAATTTTAACAGAAAAATTGCTAGAGAGTCGTTGATATCCGACTGCGAAGCTGAACTTTCTAGTTGCAGACTCTCAAAAATGTACGAATCACCTAGGAATTTAACTTGTGACACATTCAGAAACGTCAAAATGAGGTCAAAAATATTTAGCAAATGTGCTAGAGTAGGAACTGTGGACTGGAAAAGACTGTCTCTCAAAAAGGAAAACTTACGCAAAAGTTAAGGAACGCTTTTGTAGTAACCTGTACAAAATGACAGATAGTTCATAAAACCCAAATGCCAATATAGAAAAAAAAATAAAAAAATAATTTAACAAATTTAAACCTGCTGTCAATTTTCAGGCGACTGACAGTTGTTTCAATTCTTACGCAAAGAAATTTGTTGAGTAGAAACTAGTTAGAGGGGAAATATCTTGCCCTCTCGAAGCCGCTCTCTTTTACGAATTTTTCGAGCTGAGGAACGACAATTGAGTAGGAATTCGTAAAAATTTGTAAGATTTGAAAGTAAAGGCATAGACCTTTTTGATTGTCTACAAACTAAATCTTGTAAAAAATCTTAAAAGTGAAGGAAGTGACAAGCTTCACTATTGGTGGCATTTGCATGTAATTAAATTTCAAAATGTGACACATCTCCAAGCAGAAAATGAAATATAAGCTTTTAAATTTCACAATAAAATAAAACAATTATTGAAATTGGCTTGTTCTCACCCTTGGATTTTTAAATTTGTAGTTAGAATCAATTTCGTTAGCATTATTGAATCCCACAAATTAAATACAAATTTAACCGATAAGTCTACGTACGTTTATACAAAAAATGACAATAAAAGAAACAACCAGCAATACAACAAGTAACACGCACTTTCGCTTTTGTGTGGAAACAGCTAAGACATTTTTTTTACCGGCATGTATATAATATAAGCCATTGACATACTATACATGGACTGCTAGCAGTCAATTTTTCGTTGAAGCAAATATAAGCACTAGCTCTTTAAGTTCACGGCGGAGAGAATCGGAAACACTCAAATGTCATCGAGCGATTCGCATGCATTTTCAAACTACGTGGTTATTTTTAAATGCTGAGTACGCCATCCGTTGTAGAAAGTTGGAAATTATTTGAATATAAATCGTTATTTTGCGCAGTTGCAATTTTTCTACAATGGATGGCACTGTGTTCTATGGAAAAAATAGTAATGGCGCGCAGAGGTTTAATACTTTTGCCGCACTGAACTTAAAGGGCTAGTGCTTATGTTTGCTTCACTTTTCCTCGCAGATTCGTATGAAATTGACATTTCACTAGCAGTCCATGTATAGTATGTCATTATCAATGATGAACCTGTCAAATAAAAAACAGTGAAAGATATATAAGAACAAAAAATAAATGGCTGAATTCCAAAACGTCAGGAGTTCTAAAACATAAACAGGTCACAGTGATGTAATTCATACCATTTCAAAATGCATTGTATATGAATGAACTGCTCCAATTAAAGCAAACAACGCATCGTGAATTGCGATGATGCAAATGTCAATTGTTTTCTCTTTATAATAACAATATGCTTAGATAAACTGCCATACTGTTTGAGCGAAGGTTATTAATTAAGTTGTTTAAATCTATCTTTGTTATCACTTTTGTGGAAATTTTTGCTGTTTAAAACAGGTAACAGGTAGTTAACGCGTAAAGTTTATTTTCAAGGAATTACTTTTTCATCAAATGTCATTCCAAAACGTCAAATAATAAAAAAGCATCACGGATATAAATCAGTAGTAGGTAAATATGTATAAATGCATCATTTGAATACATCATGATCGCAGTACGCCGTCGTTATTACGTTAGTACGCCAATGTTTCCCAAAGTTAGTAAAACCAAGAAGTGACAGCAAATGATACATTTACTATAGTTTGAAATGTGCAGTTCTTTTTTGTACAAATCGAATGCTAGCACATTTCACGTTCAAATTGTTGAATTTTACAGATTTTTATTGCTTGGCTTGGAAAGGTACGCGAATATTCTTTTTAATGTTGCTACATCCGCACCCTCTGTGACATCCCTGCACATGGCCCCCAAATAAAACGCAATTTCCTTCTAATGTCACGTGATGTTAAAGCATTTCTTATTTTATTTCTTTGATGATGTATATGTGTACGTAACTTGTTTGCAAATAAAAAGATAAAAGTCGCTACGTTTTTAATGTTTACGATGATGAGATTAAGAAATTAATAGTTATAAAAATATAAGTATGTGCAGAGACGTTAGTGTCTAATGTTTAGAGCTTTAAGAGAAATTAAAATCCACAAATGGAATTCTTGTCAAATGAATTACTGAATGATAGGACCTCCTCCTTAGTACTCATCCCCTTCGCCAGCTTCCTCATTCGAATCGATGCCAACCTCTTCGTAATCCTTCTCTAAAGCAGCCAAATCTTCACGCGCCTCAGAGAACTCACCTTCTTCCATGCCCTCACCGACATACCAGTGAACGAAGGCGCGCTTAGCATACATCAGATCGAACTTGTGATCCAGACGAGCCCATGCCTCGGCAATGGCGGTGGTATTGGACAACATACAGACGGCGCGTTGGACCTTGGCCAGATCACCGCCAGGCACAACAGTTGGTGGCTGGTAGTTGATGCCCACTTTGAAACCAGTGGGACACCAGTCCACAAACTGGATACTTCTCTTGGTCTTGATGGTGGCAATGGCTGCATTGACATCCTTTGGTACGACATCGCCACGGTACAACATACAGCAAGCCATGTACTTGCCATGTCGTGGATCGCACTTGACCATCTGGTTGGCGGGTTCGAAGCATGCGTTGGTGATCTCGGCTACGGTCAGTTGTTCGTGGTAGGCCTTCTCGGCGGAAATGACCGGCGCGTATGTGGCCAATGGGAAATGAATACGTGGATATGGCACCAAGTTGGTCTGGAATTCAGTCAAGTCCACATTGAGGGCGCCATCGAAACGTAGCGAAGCGGTGATCGATGAAACAATTTGGCCAATCAATCGGTTGAGGTTGGTGTACGACGGACGTTCGATGTCCAAGTTGCGACGGCAGATGTCATAGATGGCTTCGTTGTCTACCATGAAGGCGCAATCGGAATGTTCCAGGGTGGTGTGGGTGGTAAGAATGGAGTTGTATGGCTCGACCACGGCGGTAGACACCTGCAAGGGAAGGGAGATTTAGTTAAACGGCTTTGAATAGATGTTTAGCTATGCATGTGCGTGCGGTAGATATTGGCAGCTAGTTTAATTTAACCTCTCGATGTAATTGCATTTCCAGTGTTTGACGCTATTACTGTAATTAGAAAGAATTTTGCACCCCAAATGCGCACTTTGTCGGCGGTCTGTCTTCCATTTCCATCAAACCCTTAATTAAAATCAAGAGCAAGTCGATTTCCATGTACAAATGCAGTCGCGTAATAATAGACCACGCATTTTACGAGACCGACGCGACGTTTGGTAAGCCCTCCTTATATGCCGCAGGCCATTGACCTCCAATGAGGGAAGCCAACTCACTTTTCTTGGTCTAATAATTAAAAATACAATAGAGACCTAAACTGGCAAAAAACCAAAACCCATAAATTTACGTTGCGTGTCCATATATACCACAATATCCCTCGACACTGGTCATACCACCATATCTAGTACACACGCAAATGCAAGAGCTCACGAAACCGCGTTTACTATGCTTACCTGTGGTGCTGGATAGATGGAGAATTCCAGTTTGGATTTCTTGCCATAATCGACGGAGAGACGTTCCATGAGGAGTGAGGTGAAACCACTTCCGGTACCACCGCCAAACGAATGGAATACCAAGAATCCTTGAAGACCAGTGCATTGGTCAGCCAATTTACGAATACGATCCAAGACGATGTCAACAATTTCCTTGCCAATTGTGTAATGGCCACGGGCGTAATTGTTGGCGGCATCTTCCTTACCAGTGATCAACTGTTCGGGATGGAAGAGCTGACGATAGGTGCCGGTACGAACCTCATCTGTAAGAGAAAAAGGAAGGAAGGATGCGTTGAGATTTGTTGTCATTTAGATAAGTTTAACAGGCGGTTAGTCTTAAAAGAAAAAAGTCTCTTTCAGTGGGAGAGAACAGTGAACTGGAAGACCTGCGCCCGTACTTTGGCCGACAAAATTACACCAGACGTACAATATGTTCTTAAATTCAACAAACTGTGTGGCACAAATCTTTCGGTGAGCAAGACAATTCGGCTTAACATTTAACAAATGGAAATGCGTTGCAAGCCCCGTACACACCTACATGATCAAGGTTCTTTTGGGAGTAGAAGCGCAACATATACAAGAACAAGCATCAAATGCGCTCATGAAACGCCAGTTATTATGTCGTACATAACTATCACATTCCTCATTTACAGTTTGACAAAATAGATGAAACGTGAACACAAAAACTAGATTGACCGGGAACGTCACTTTTCATACGTCAGCCACATACGCGAACTGTCAACGGTTCCAAATATTCAGTCGTCCGTCGTTGGCATTTACGATTTATGATTACGCCCTTGTAAATTTTACTTATGGCAACAATGCTCCGCAAATAACTCCATAATTTGATCGCCACTAGGAAGGATGTGTCATTAAGCTTAAGCAACAAGTTCTTCAGTTCAATGTTATTTGGAAGAAAATAATAGCTATTTAGTGTCTCCGTCTCCATTAGGCTTTTCTCTTTGATCGTTTAGAATAGAACACCTAAAAGACAGAGCATCTCGAGCATATACTAAAATGAGCGTGTTCAGAGAAATATTACTGGCTGTCATATGACATAAAAATACACCGCATGAAGAGCGTTTTCTGTATTTCTATAATCTGATACATTTTTTGTTGGTCTACAACACTTTTTAAAAATTTACTTTCTTTTCTGTATCAACATCAGCAATCATTATTGGATAGCTGTCAAAAAAAGATGTGTTCAGATTGAGTGCTCACTAATCATTCCCTGTACGAAAAAAGAAACAAACTCAGTACTCACTCACAAGCTTTACTTTGACAATAATTCACGATCTGCCTTAACTATAACAGAAATTGACAGAAACGTAAGTTGCAGCCTTATTTTTGAACAACTATTTTTTTTAAATAGGTTAAATAGTTCCATTAATATAATTATCGGCACAAGGCTGTATGTGATTCTGTTAATCTAATGGAGTTAATGAAGTTGGGTTTGGGTGTTAACTTCACTCCACACGCAAGAGCTTTTTTTATTAACACACCCATTGCGCATCGTCGCGTAGCGTAGGTACGAATGACTTTGACAGCTAATCGGTTAGCTGTGTTATTGGGACAGTTAATAGGGTAGCTTGTGTATGATATTAAAATTTACCACATTTGTAAAGCAACAAGACACGTTCTCAAAAACATAATCACCCCTATCGGGAATAATATTTCCCCCGGAATGTTTTCTATTCAGCAAACTGATTTACATTGCTGACAAGGAAAACATTTCCATCGGAATTTATTCGCGATACCCCTAAATGTCGCTTGTTTTTAGAAAAACTCTATAATAATATTAATATTAAACACATTTGTGTTATTATAATGGATAATCGAACACCACTGTGGCACGAACTTTATAAACAACTTCTCCCTTCAAATATGCAAGCAACTACCCACAACAGCGCACACAAACGCCTTGCAGGGGCACTTTTGTATCTACTATGACTATATAGCGTGTTAGATAGGTTTTTATTATGATTTCGCTCACTAAATTATTGCATGCAGTTTCAAGAGAATGGAAACAAATTAAATTTGTTGTTTATTAACTGAAGAACGGGAACGTCTGGCGTGTGGAGCTTGTTATGGCTGTCCGTTTTCATAATATACTCCATGGCATCCCCCGAGCGTTGAACAGTGAATTCAATAAACAATACCCGTCGTGTTAACATAAACAGTGAGGACGACTTGTTGATGTGTATTGGTATGTTAAAAGCGGCACATTAAATGCGGTGACAGTGTTTCGTCATAATAAAAAACTAATTTGCCAACGCCAGGCAGTGTTATTGACATTTGATTGTGATTGTCTCGCATTGCAGTTTGTTGTGATGTCTTCCAATTAAGATGGTGTTTTATTAAATTGAATGGTTCTTTTAATGAAGCGTGTGTTCCTTTGGAAGAGTAGGTAAACATTAAAGATCAACTATAAGATAATGACAGCACCAAGAGAAGCTGGAAACACAGTTCGAATATAAAATGCATCATAAACATTTCAGTTTTGGATTTAGGCCTTAAGTCGATGTCAACATTGCTGTGGTTTGTTTTGAGTCACTAAGGGCCATTTGCTGATACGACTCATAACGAATTAAGTGCCACATAAACTCTTATGTGACAGTTTATGCCCTAGAAAAAGTAGCCCATAAGTATTTAAGTAGAACTTAAATCGTTATGAGTCGTATGAGCAAACGGCCCTAAAAATCATTGGTTTAAATATTACGATGTGGCTGTCAAAATTGCTGTTGACATACTAGTCCCTTTCATGCACTGATGCGTCTTAAGATTTTGAAGTTTAAGGCATAAAGTTGACCTAAAATATTGTGAATTATCTAATTTGAACTAAATTGGATTTGACAACGAAAACATCGAAAGCGCTGTGTTCAGGTTTCTAAACTAAGAGTTAAGTATCTATTATTTATGAAAAGAAAGTTAACAAAAATATAAATTGAATTACTTTCGTAAGTTTATTTAAAACATTAATTTAGTTTACAAATTCATTTCCAATTAAAGAAATTAATTTTTAGTTGCAAATTTTGAATTGATGGCTGGTGCATGAGGATAGGGGGTGCGCCTGTCTGTTGTTAGGCTAGCGGATTGCTTTTTTTTTTTTTTTGTTTTATGTCTGTATGCTTTTAGCGAGAAACTTCTCCACCATTTCTGTGAGAGAAAGAATATACATTGATATAATGACAAGTGAAAGAAATATTATAATAAGAACTACAAGTGGGTAGGTAGATACTTCAAAAGACTTTTTGCTGGGAGTACATAAAATTGGTTGTTTAAAAATTGTTGCTTAGTTGTACTCAATATTAGTACAAAATATAAGCTGATTTATGAAGCCATGCGTACGCTGCATATACCTTACTAATCGAAGAGCGGGGTCCAGGTTCGATCCCCGATAAAACCCGAACTCCGTCTTAGGGTCTTTTTCCACTGCGACACCTCTCGCGAACGTCTGACAAACAACGAGAGTAAAACTGTCATGAAAGAACTTCTCAATTAGCCATTTGGAATCGGCGAAAAATTGTAGATCCCTTCCATTCGTCCCAAAAATTGAAAACTCAAACGAATGGTTGTAATAAGCTAGGCCTAGGATCCCAAAGACCTGTTGCAAGGCGCAATGATTTTATATAGCATCTGGTTCATGTAGCCAAAAAACTAAAAAAAAATCTCAAATTCCTATTTCCCTGCAGCAAAAAAAAAAACGTATGCTAACTGCCTCAACTTCACTTCATCTGTCAGGCGAGCTCATGTCAAGACGACTATCCTATACTCCTATCCCGTAGACAACTACTGTCAAAGAACACAAGAAAAGGCAGGGAAGACTAGGTACCGAATAATAAATAGTTCTCTCTTAAAAAAGTTATAAAGCTTCACGCCCGTAAAGGAACCAACTTATAGAATGTACGTAAAGCTTTTATAAAAAAAATCGAATAGACATAAATCTGGAAACACAGTTTCTTGGACAATGGTGATGGTTTAAATGGTGCGTGCAAACTTTGAAAACACAGAAGAAGAAACTACATTTCAGTCACACAAAATTTCAGTTATATTTCTTACCTACATTAAATCTATTAATCGATAATGCGACTCCACCCAAATGTCAACGAACTTTTTGCGACAGCGAAATACATAATATTTATTTATTGACCAAACTTATTCGCTTTCAGTGAGATGTTGATCGTTTTTGTATTTTTATTCACACGTTTCAAATTTTTGCATACATATTTTATTCCCTGTCAATTTCAGAGCCCAATTATCAAAATACCTACGCCTTGATTATGATAATTGCGGTGTCTACAAATAAAAGCCACCTACCTACTAATTTGGTCAAGATATACCTATGATTATTGACCATACTTTGACACAAGCTTATAGATCATTAGCCTCTCCCTCTTGATGAATATTAATGTGGAATAATTAAATAAACATCATATTTTTGAATGCAAAACTTACCAACAACAGTCGGTTCCAAATCAACAAACACAGCTCTTGGTACGTGCTTTCCCGAACCAGTCTCACTGAAGAATGTATTGAATGAATCATCGCCGCCGCCAATGGTCTTATCGGATGGCATCTGGTGTTTCATACAAAAATAAATTGAACATGCATAAACAATAAGTAGGTATATCATCTGTGAATTTAACAAAATTTAATAAACATATATAGGTATACAATCTTTATAGTAGTAATGGCAGCACTTAAATTGATGTCATTGTTCTTGTTCTGTGCTGCCACTCAACCCCAACTAAACTTGAGTAAAACCAATCCGCTGGTTGGATGCAATTTTATTTAAGTAGCTTATGTTAAGCGAGAAAAGACGACGCGACGTGCCGCTAGGCATTCATAATCAATTTCCGAAATCAATTTTAAAATTCAATGAAGCATGGCGGATGCATTCAGACTAGAACAGCTTTATGAATTATTGTTTTTGTTAAAAAGAAAATCTTTTTCTTGTTATAAGTAAGAACTGGTGGCAACTGCAATAATTGATTGACAAACTGACAAAGGCGAGATCAATTTTCATACGATTGACTGACGCGGTTTTCTGTGTGAAGTGTGAATAAACAACAAAGAGAAGCTCTATAATGTTCAAGTGATTTATTTTGCTTTTCAATTTATTGACAGATCGAACAGATGAAGTAATAAAATGCAAAGAGGATTATCACAGTAATTTAAATTGACATACGTTTTCATATGGTCCGCTCTATTCAAAAACAAATATACATTATAAATGTATTTGTTACAACGTCAGGTTATAAATTGTAACTATTTTTTAAAAGGTTAGTAATTTTTCCGCGACGTTTATTAAAAGATAGAGCGTCTTATACGTCAATGTTAACTTTGTCAACGTATAAGTACCTAACAGTCTCGTAAAATCCTCCTCACAAAATATGTTTTGCAAAACAATTTGACTGACAGAATTTTGTACGATTGGATTGGTCAGAAAAGTAGAAAGTAAACCTACATTATCCGTCGCCTCCGGCATATGCGTTTTGGTTTTCTATCACCTTCCATGAGCTCTCCATCTGTCAGTTAAATACCTTGACGCAACGGACATAATGGATTCTTTAAATTGGACCTTTAAGACAGGTTGAGTGTGTTTTAGCACGGAAATCAACATAACATTAAATTGTATGGTTCGTATGCATCTGTTCTCTCATCTGTAATTGAGTCCACATCTTAGTTTTCTAAGATAAGACCGAATTGTCAACTTCTGTGCTGTCATCTGCTTGAAGAAGTTGGGCTTTACTTGACTTATTGCAGTTCTTAAAATACTCCTTACGCTGCTCTCCTGCTTGCTCGATTGCATTCTTCTTAAATTGCCTCCATTTACGTTTCTTCGGAATTCATTTGCTAACGCTTATCCCTCCTAAGTACATAGTCTCTTTGAAACAAAAAGACCAACATATTCACTCTTTATGTAAACAAAGGCAAACATGAGTTCCAATTTATGTTCGCTTTAATCGCATTCAAGGACATTGCAAAAATACCAAACAAGAGCAGGCAATTCAATTTAAAATGCATTTATCCTCCGCGAACCGCCAACACCACCACCACCCGAAACAAAGATGCAAAACCAATTCAGTTATTTTAAGAATATTACATGAGACGAACAAAATTCTCTCTCAACGAAGGATTCGATTCGGTTTCATATAGGTACCCATTCACAATCGCTCAGTGTGAAATTAGACTTATAGATTGTTGTCTGCATTTGGTGGTAATTTGAATCACTAAAAATGTATACTAACCTGTCCATCGGGTTGAATGCCATGTTCTAGGCAATAGAGCTCCCAACAAGCATTACCAATTTGTACACCAGCCTGGCCAATGTGTACCGAGATGCATTCCCTCTGTGGAAAAAAGAAAGAAAAGGAAAATTAAAAATCAACGCCCATGATGATGAAATTATTCGCAATTTTATAATATTCTGTATAGCAGCACGGTTCCATGGATAGAAAGATAATCTATAAATACAACTTAATGAGGGCTTTGCTTGGGCAGCAAGCTGATCATATGAGTACTTGCGAGTGCTTCAGTGAAAACATCTGCTTGTTTTTTGCACCAGACCAATGCTAAGACCTATTTCGGAGAATGAATTTTGTTTCTTTGTTCAACTGTTGCCAAGAAAAGTCAACCACCAGATTTGTATAGAGAGAGAGCGCGGAATAAAATATTTCCACTTGGGTAATGATGAGGCTTGAAGCGATAATCAGGCACGCATGAATTCGCGAGGGTACAATAATTATGCTGAAATGTCAATCCCAGACAATGGAAAGAATGTTATTTGGATGGAATCGAGTCTTTTATGTGATTGGAGTGTATTTGAAAAAAAAATGCCAATCCTTTTAGTGGGTTACACTGTGTAAGCAACAATTTATAAGTGTATGTAAAAGGGTCGGTTATGTGATCCTTCTAATCCATTAAAGATACGAGTAGGAAGGACGTGAATGTTGTTGTCAAACTCAAGGGTTAAAACAAGGTGATGGTATTGATAGAGTGCGTAACATTTCCAATGTATTTACCAAAGCGAAGAAGCATTACAACAAATGACTTTGAAACACTCAATTTATTGAGAAAGGAAATTAAATAAATAAAAAAAATAAATATTCTTAGTTATTATTTTGCTCACCGTCCCATCAGGACCTTAATTGAAACGATTGTCTTCCAACCGATAGAACTCCCGAGCTGGAAACTCTCTGGGTAAAAAAAAAGTTCGTACTAACATACGGAATGTCCAGTTTAATCTCCACAAAAGTAATAAATTCTGATGAAAACTGAAAGGGAAATCATTTCGGAAAAATCTTTGAACTGTTGTTGTTAAAAATTCTTAACTTTAAGGGACTATTCACATGAAAGTAAATTGCGAATAGGCGAATTGCGAACAAATCAATTTTACTCTATTTTTGGATTGAAAATTTTAATTCAAAAAACTAAAGGTTAATTGATTTAAAGAAATTTAAACTTCAGAAATTTGCCCGCGAATGGAAAATTTTTTACGGCGAACTGTCACACTTTATTCGCAATCCACACAATAAAGTCGCGATCCACAAATCCGCGAATGAAAAGTTTGTTCGAACTTAACCTTTAAAATTAACTGCTTCGGGGGTATTTGCGACCAAGAAAAGTTTTTATATGAATGAAATGTCAAAATATACGAATATTCGCTTGTTTGTAGTTCGCTCTCTTGTGTATTGGGTAGTCCTGGGTAGACTTTATGAATGAAATTCAAAGAAATCTAAACGAATCCTAAACAGATAACGATTCTTTTTTTGATATAAGGCCCAAAGACGCCACCTGTGGGAAAAAATGCACATTACAGAATTTCTATTGACGAATGGAAAAATTTGAAAGCTTTTTTTTGTATAAAAAATTGTACCCACGTAAAAGGATAGATAGAAACTAACTCCCATTTTTGTTAAATACCATAAATAACATCCTCTTCCCTTTCATTTCGAACTCGCTCGCTTTAAAGTTTGCCTCAACTATGTCTCCATATTTATTGCATTTATTTTACAATAGGTAACTTTATTTGTCTTGAGACAAAAACCAGTAAAATTTTACGATAAAATTGTCCCCCGACTTTGTACAATCAGATCAAAGTATGAGTCCATTAAAAACTCGTTAGAGTCTCACACTTTGAGCTGTTCTATTGTTTTAAATGGTCAAGAAATAAAAAAATATGAAAACAAAAGACACTTACCAACGTACTTCTTCTTCACGAATTATGAAAGACAAAGTGAAAAAAACAACAAATATTTTATTTCTATAATTGCTTCTACCGAAATCGTTTTCATTTTTTTTGTTTTTCTTTTTCTTTTGGTTTATTTAACAACCGCACACTTTTCGAGCGATTTAATCGCAGAGTTACCAGCTGTTAGAAAATTCTAACGACTTGTTGGTGAATAGATCATTAGGTCATCAATTTAAAATTGCGAGTAGGCTTGACTTTCCATTATGTATGCGCAACAGTTGAGCTAATTTGTCTTCTTCCTCTTTTTCAATGAATCTGACAACTACAGTCATTTAAAGAGCCACTGTTTATGATCACCACGATTTATGATTTATTCATGGAACCAGTTTTGCCTGCCACTCGTTAGCTACCTCATAAAGAACTTGTAGTTTTCAAAATGTTTGATGGCGAATTAGTATTCAGAGATGACGTCTGGTTGCGGGAGATTGTTATATTGCGGTTATGTTTGCCGGCATTTTGAAACTGAAAGTTTAGCTGCAAGTGAACATCAATCAATCAGGTCTCCCATTGATTGTATTCATAAGGGGTGAGAGAGAACAAATCATAACTGGAGTAAACTTTGGACATCTACCGATAGTTGTTGGGTATTATTGGACAATGGGTCAAGGATGTTAGTCATGTTTAAACACCTAATGATGGCTATGTAAGCAAATGTTAATGTTATTTAAAGTGGGTTGGCTTACAAGTATTTTCTTACAGTCTTTGGCATTTGATACATAATTTATGTCAATATGCGTAAGAACGAAAATGGCAACATCTAAACCTTCGGGCCCTTCGACGCTGCACATGCAGTAAAAACAGATATATTTAGTCTAATTAGCCATCATCGAAATCTGGGCAACCATTTGGAACTGCGAGGTGTGTACAAATCACTCTGGGTCGTCAAGGGACATGAACATTACTAGCTTAGCCCGTAAAAGTGTCTCACGTTCGAACATTGCAGGCAAATTATGTCACTCAGTGCAATCATTCAACGTTGAAACATTATTCATCATTCATCATTCGCCGGAAACGCGATAGGAACGAAGCGATTCTAAATTTACAAAAAGTAATCTTCGCAAGCTTTCCTTAACAATTCTTTTATGTGATTTTTAAGGGACATACAATGCGGTTTTTGAACTGAAAAGCTTTCTAAAAACAGGTAATTATTTTTTTCGCCGGGTAACATGAAATGTTCTAGTACATTTTATCACCCTTTTTCAGTTTTTAGTGTTTGAAAATGTTATCATGTATACTCGCATGTATTATAAATGCAGATAAAATTATTTTGAAAACTCTAATCTCGCAAGTGCATTAAACACGCAATTATAATCACCATATCGTTCTCTTGTGGCTATCGTTATTACCCATTCGTAAACGTAATTCCGGAAACAACAATATGCCCCTTGACGTTAAATATATGAATGTATATAGACAGAACGCGTGCCGGCTTTTTTATTAGAACAAAATACTCTTTAATAAGAATTAAATGAGCCATTGCAAAGTCGAAGAACACTCGTTTATTTTTTTTATCTCGAATCCAAATAAATTAGTCATTTCTTTTCAACACAAAAATAGACGCTATTCCTAAGTCGAAATTATATACCTAATTTTTGTTTTGGAATTTGTTGAGATTTCTCGGAATTGGGTAAAGCATTCTTTTGCGGGTTAGTAGTCGTCCTTATTTTTTGTTTTATTCGTCGAGTTCCCCGAAATCAACGCCATTATTACCAGCATGGTAGCAACATTAAAGATTTGTTTATGCTCTGGTAACCTACATATTGCATGTTCTTATCGGAAAAAAAAGAAAAGTTCTTCCTTTGTATATTGCGTGCTTACAAAAAAGCCTAATTGCTACTAGATGCCCAAATTTGTAGTAGTAAACGCCTAGCGAAAGTTTTGCAATGTACCTAATACTGTCATGCCAGGAAGTGATTTGAATATATTTTTATTCATATGGATAAACCTATCTATATGAACGCCGGAAGACCGTGCAAGTCAAGGTTGATGGTAAGTTTTCGAATGGTAAAAGTTAACTTTGCAAAAAATTTCAGTAGGTACCTACAGTCGTTTGTTTGAAAATCAAGCGTGGGAATTATCCACATGTCTTCGCATTTTAGTTTGTAAGAAGTATAAATAAAATAAATAGCTTCTCACAACCATTCGTTTTGTGTGGGTTTTCAATTTTTGGGACGAACGGAAGGGATCTACAATATTACGCCGAGTCCAAACGGCTAATTGAGAAGCTCATTCATGACAGTTTTACTCTCGGATGTTTGTCAGACGTTCGCGAGAGGTGGCGCAGTGGAAAAAAACCTTAAGATGTAACTTGGCCCTTTCGGGATTCGAACCTGGAACCCATCGCTTAGTAGCAGAACACACTACCATTAAGCCACTGCGCCGAAGTAAGAAGTATACGCTTTTTAAAAAATGATTACCTATACTGTGTTTTTCTAGGTTCGGCTGATTTTTTATAACATAAGTGTTGTATAAGGTAGGTAAGACCAAATCGAGTGGAGGGATTTCAACAACCAAAGCGTCTTTGTAATTTATTTTATCAGAGGAAAGGTATTCCTTTCGTTCAAAATTTCAAATTCTGAATTTACTAGTTAATTTTGGTGCTAGGAAGACTGTATTGGGTTTTAAAAATTCTGTCCATCTGAATGTGCACTTCCGTTTGCTAAATATCGTAGTTTCAACTTTCATTTTAACCTTCATCAATACTAATTGTACTTCCTAAGTAGTAGCGACTTTTAATCGAAAACGGGGGTTGCAACCCGAAAATATTTAGATAAAACAATTTTATTCATTGAGACTTGCCAATCTCTTTGACTTCACTCCTATTGACGGTGACATTTACCTCTGCAAACAAAAATATACCCTATCCCGAAGCAATTAATTCTTTTTAAGTCATAGGTTGCATTAGTCAACTAACAATTTGACTTCGGTAAGGCGCTACCAACATCGAGGCTATTTCCTCTCCCGCAATATTGACCGTAAATACCTCATACAAAGAAATTTGGCGCACTTTAACAGAGGATGTTGCTTGGATAAAACCATACCTACCGAAAATGCATTTTCAAATTCTTAAAGACCTTATAGAATCAATAAACATCCGCTGTGGGTTATTGTTTCGCAAAAGAAGCAACCTTTTCGGTAAGATGCTTGCTGTAAGGCCAAGCTTTATAGAAACCGATAAACTATTCTTATTCTATTAACATTATTATTTAATGACTTTCCGATTTCCCATACGGAAATGCAGCTGCCAAAACTTAGAAGAGGGACTGGGAAATCACTTTCTATGCAGGAGACTTATTTGGCACACAACGCAGGTAGACAAGTCTCCCCGAATGACACTCTCATTCAGGTATTCACGATTTTGCGGTCACTAAGCGAGTGTGACTCCTAAGAGACGAATGCAAATTCTCTATGCGGCCATAAAAGTGTGACGAACGTGGGTGTTTCGTTACATGCCCCCGGTCGGAAGCTCCTCACACATTTTCAGAGGTCTATTAGAGATCTTACCGAAACTTAATTCCATAGTCCTCTATAAAACCTCCATAAGTAATTTAGGTGGAAGTAAATGCTTCTATACAGCTTCCAATCGCAAGCACTGCATGACAGTTTATTGCTTTTATATGCCTCCGGTCGGAAGCTCTAGGAAAGCTTCTCGAAAGCGCCTCGAACCACAAGCTTTATCGAAACAATCAACTTCCTGCACATCTTCTCACACGTCTTCAAAAGTCTATTAGAGATCTTATTGAAATTTAATTCCATAATTCTCTGTAAGGCCTGTGAATATACTTCGCAAAGGTCTGACAGAAGTCTACTTCGACTTCGTTCAACAAATACTCTCGCAGCTCTATTAAGGATTTTGCTTACAGAAATTACAAATCTGAACCTGCTTACATATATATAGGGCAGGAAGACACTCACTAAACTTACGAAGTTGACCAGTTCGACTAATGGAACACTGAAGAGAAGCCGCTGAACCATTATAATTCTATCTCTCCTGCCACGGCAGCTATTCCGAGGTACTTAACGAAATTACTTCTGGAAATCCGATAATGCGGGCCCTACAAAACTGGTAGCTAAAGCTCAATGCCTATCACTTAACAACCACAAGAATCTTCATTTTCTGTAGCGATTTTTATTACAGAAATACCTAAAATATGAGTTCGTTTTTTGGTGAAATACTATTGCAAGAAAACTTCCAAGAACTTAAGTGCACATTTAACATCTAAGTGGCAGCATCTGAGGGCGGATTTAAAGAGTTCTAACATCACCTTTCCCGAAAAAAAAACTATTTGAAAAACAGAATTAAGCCTATATAAAAGTTTCTTTATTCTAGCCTAATTCGGCTACTTACGATTACCATCGGAGAGTTCTCCATTTTGAGGTCGGAGGTAGGTATAAACACAAAATATTGTGTTCTCTCTCTCCACTGGCCCCTTCGGTTGGGTATAATTACTTAATCGATTTGACCTACTATACAACATCGCATTCAATCTAAATGACAAATATTACCAAATAATGGATAATTTTCTTCATACTCCCGTCAGTCAGAATTAATCCAACGTAAAAACCCCTCACACAGCACTTCCAGATCAGACGCACTCCATGACACATGACAATTTTCAATTTCATTACCAAAACGCCTTAGGAATGAAAGCGCTCATCTCGTCTCGACAGCTTATGTAAAGCGACAGTCACAGTACTTTACTCCCGAAGGGCATCACCGAATCCAATGCCTGCACGCCTGCGCAGTGCGTGCATTTTTATTGCGAATCTGTAGATTCACACTCCCAGTTCCCAGTTAAAAAACAAACGTGTGAAGGTTGTGTGCCAGTTGCAACCCACAGACAGTAGCGATTTAAATTCGCAAAGGCAAAAAATTGAAAAAGGAACTTCGCTCGTCGAGGTTATGAATCATCATAATCGGTGGTAGACAGGCCCAAAGGGACGTGCGAGTATGTAAAAGTACCTACATATATACAGTCAAGTGGATTGTATTCTGCCAAACTGGAATTTTCGCTTTAAAATTAATAAAAAAAAAAGAAAACAGCTCGAATTCAGTAGAGTGAGGGAAGTCATTAAAAGGACTTTTATCCTTGGGGATGTATGCAGTTGCAGCGCGTGCACAACAAAGCACAATGCGACCGAACTTCCTTCCTGTGCCATGGTTTTTTAATTTATCCCTTATTTTCATTATCCTTCCTTAAAAAAGGGCTTCTTAGGCCAGGCGCACAATATTCAATATCCCTTACATCATTCCATTGTTTGCGTAATGAAAGCGAAGTATAATGGGGTACGCGTCGCCCTTAGCAGGCTCTCATATTTCAATTGATTTAACTACCCAAGGTTATTCCGAAGCGCTACGACATAGGTCGGTCTTTTGATATTCCTACTAAGATAAAATTGCATACTGTATAGGAGAACAGTTTGCTTAATTAATTATTAAAGAAAAGTATTCACTATAAAAAAGTTCATCGTCCGTACCATAGTGCACTGCAAATTTTAAGTGACAACTATCAAAGGTGTGGCAATGACTCTAATGACTGCACCTGAAGCGGTAGCTACTCAAAATTCAAGTTGAGATTCCATATTTGTAGCTGGGAGACGCAGACGCCTGGCTGGTGCCAAGAACTTGATGAATCATCTTTTGATTTCCCGATAGGAATACACAATACGAAGAAGTTGCATAGGCTCCATTGTTGCCAAGGCGAAGCACCCATCAAGAGGCATTGATTGAAGTCCCTATCCCTACCGCGTCTTAGATACTTTCGGTATCTGCATTCCCTTGAAGCTCTTTTATGCCGCCGTAATCATCATACAAATTAAAAGAGTTTTCCATCCGCCGATGGTTGTTGAAAACTTGTCAAGTATTTCGGTAGAGAGATGAATTTATGGAGACGCGACCGACTGGGTTGGGTTGGTGGTTGGCGCTGCCATGCAATTATAAAGTGGGTTGCCACAGAGCGATTAATTATCAGTTTCGCTGGTTTTTTCTTTCTTTTCTTTTTCTTTTTTTGTTGAAGGAGAATAATTTTAGATTTGTGGAACAAATGAGAAGGTAATTGAAATGATTGATGGCTGCAGAGAATTACAAACAATTTCCAATCAATTTGACTGATGAACGGATTTTATCTGAGAAGAGGTTAGGTAGAAGAAAAATTGTGTTGCAGCAGTATAAGTAATGCAAATAGAAAGTGGCCGGGCTCAGAATGCAGTTTATAGGAAAAAAATATTAAAGTGCATTTAAAAAAAAAAAAGATGAGACAGTAATTGAGTGCTAGCTGATAGCTTTTAGAAGTTGACTGCCATCCAGGGGCAGTTTTAAAAGGAATATGCAGCTTTTATAATTATAATTGAAATGACGGATTCAGTCAAAGCCTGTCAGGATACATTTGTGTAAAATTGCATTTGAATAATGTTCCTATAATGTGTCCCTTCCCTGTGAGTTGTTTTGAATCACAGCCGGTATTCTCAACAACTTCAAGCATATGAAACGAAACATCGATTGCTTGGGACTCTCAAATAAACTCATCGGCGAGATCTTCTTTCAGAAAACTCGAGAAAATTCGAGAAGACTTCTACTAGAAGATTGATTATCAATTTTAAACACAAAATCGCTCTTAGTATGTTTTATAAATATTTTTTGACAAGAAAAGATTTTTGAAATACGATTAAGATTTATAAAACATTTAATTTGAATATTTCTAATGCCAGATAATTTAAGATGGATTTACTAGCAAATTTATTATCTTTTCTACCACTGATTAATATTTTTAGGAATGAGGAATTTCGCTTTCGAATTAAGCTGTCAATAGAAAATATTCAACTAAATTTAAACATTTAAACCGTAGAATAAAAAGTACTGGACAATGCATCACGCGAAAACTACTGGACGAATTTTTATGAAACTTGACATAGGCTTATGGGATTGAAAAATAAAAAATAGGTGAATTAAGTTTTCCCCAAATTCATATAAAATATAAAACATCCATCTGCGTTGTCCTGATCAATGTTCAAAACAATTATTCAAAACATCGCCGATTTGGCTCAATGTTTTGTTCGTATTTGCTTCTTGCCAGGAGAAGGTTTTCCCTCTGGAAAAGTCGGGAAATTGAAAAAAATCGAAAGTTGATTTTTTGTATGGCATTGCATTGTCTGCAATTGGCCTACCTAAGAAAAATATATATAAACAATTAACGCCTGGAAAAGCTGTCGGGGGCCTTGTGTAAACCAGAATTACAAGATTTTTTATAGGTACATACTTCACCCTTTGAAGCCCCGCTTGTCAAATCGGCATATACAGAAATTCAGAAACCATCCTTTTCGTAGAATTAGCTTTGCCACTTTTGCAACTTTCTGCAAAACTGGTTCAAGTAGCGACCTAATATTTGGTAAGCAAGTAAGTCGGTAGCCATACCATAAGTGGCATATTGAATAAACATTGTGGCTCTTATTTAAGGTTCGCGTTTCCTTGACAAGACCGTAGCCTTTGATAAAAAGAACATCACAGTACTAAAACGAAAAGCAACGCTATCTCGAAAACCAAAAAGAAGAATAGTTCAAAGGCATCACTGCCTAACAATTTTTCCTATTAAATAGTGTCAAAAATAAAATTGCGATGACAGATTCAAATAAGTAAAGTTTAAATAAAGTTTACAAAAGTTTAAGTACACGAAATTTTAAACTCCAAAATCTGTTGCCAATAATTTTAAAATCCGAATTCTAAGCTCTTTAAAATTATTTGAAAAGTCGGGAAAATTTGATTTCAATTGCATTTGGGTGTTATTAAGCCATAGTTGTAGTTGGGCTACGAGTATATTTAAAATTTGAAAATCAAATTTCCAGACAAGCATTTTATGTCAGTATCGAAAGATAGCCCAACGACTTAGTCAAACGATCTTCAAACATTTTAATTCGCTGCTTAACTAAATCTACAAAAAGTATGTCTGTTTCCGTATTTTTCTCTTCTTTAAATTAGAAAAGTCTGAAAAAACGTTTTTTGTGATATATTTAGTTACTAAAAACCACGTTAACGACTTGAAAAATGTATGATTTCATTCGTGCTGCAGTTTATGTTAGCTTAAGTTTATCTGTCACATTTGAGAGGTTAAAAATATCGTCCAGTAATTGAACAATCTACTTTTTTGCTATCCCTCTTACATAAATTCTTCTTTTTAATGTTAAGTATATATATATTTTTAAATTCATCACGTACGAAAACAGAAGTAATGCAACATTTTTAAAAATATCATTCACTAAAACTTTTAGCAAAACTGTCTTGTCAACTACACTTGTAGGTCAAATTACACTGGATTGAATTTGAATTAAAATTCGTCCTCTCATTGAACTTTTCCATTGCAAGTTTTATCTTGGATGCGATAAACTATAAGGCTTAGCTGACTTCGTTTGCTTCACATTTCAGCGTTGAATTGAATAAAAGGGACCAAGGGAACAAATTCAATAGAAATACTATTTCCCTTCGTCCTTCGTAGAGAAAATCGACTCATTTGGACACCTCCAAACCCACAATTCGATTAATGAATGCATTACCTTTAAAAATGTTTAAATGTGTGGTGTGTGGTGTGTGGTCATTTCAAATCATTCTACATTTAATAAAATTAGCTCGCATAGCAAAGATCAAAATCAGAACCGTTTTGATTATTATTCTTAGTCACGCAATGTCAGAAGGAATATAATTTCTGATGGGCTTTCAAAAGAGACTAAAGTAAAAAATAGCCACAAAAATACAAATCGTACCGCTTTTGCCGGCACAATAAATGAAATCGTTTTACTAATAGATGCCCATCAAGTCTGCAGACTATGCTCCTGCTTGTGGGTATTTTTTCTCTTTATTTTAATAAGAAAGTCATATAAAAAATGAAATACAAAAGCTCATGCAATTAAAAATATGCCGGCAGTTAATCAGTTCTTAATTCGTATCTTAACATCAGGTCACAGATCAACCTTCCTTTGCCATTGTCTGTCGATTATCAAACAATCCTTTGTCCTCGATAATATAGGGGGTGTTGTACCCACCCACCTACTATGGGGAGGAACAAAAAAGAAGGACTACGACAACAACAGCGTGACATCATCCATCCATTAGTCACATCCAGAATAAAGAAACTTATAGGATTCACTCTACACAATCATTTTGTTGAAGACCACCCACACAAGTTTCTGAGGCTAACTCATCCATGGAACCGACTCTGCTGCAGCTGTTCACTAAATCAATTGAATATCTAGGACTCACCATGATGAATTAGGTTTTTATTGGAGTTTTATTCGTAGAAAAATATTAAAAAGATTTTGTTCCACACACGTGAGCGGTAGTTAAAAGTTCGCCGGTATTTTTTTTTTAAACCGTCAATCACAAAACAGCACTTTTGTACAAATAATTTATACTTATAAATAATATAAGAAACTCTATTGAATGTTGGGAGCTTAAATATTCAAATTCTTGACTGAACAATACACGAGAGGTCTCCGCAAAATTTGTCCGCAATGCAACAAATGTGGATTTCAACTGAATTCTTTCCAGAATGTGTTTGAGTTTTTATACCGACCCCCGCCTAAGGCGAATGAGTATCTTTTTATTGGATTTGATTTGAAGTTCAACTACACTATGGTGTGGTATGGTAGACTGGTAGATAGTACTCCTCCTCTGGGTTGTTGTTGTTGAAATTTAAAGCTGGGATGGGAGACTGACTGAATAGAATGTTGTTGTATAGAATGTAGAAATACTTCGAAGCAGCAGTGGAACGATAGAACACGCACAGAAAGTCTGGAAGAAGATGGAGACGGCTGTTGGCTGATTGAATCGGGTATGGTGTGGATAAGTAGATTGATATTCGTTGGATGCACGCTATTCCGAGATATTCGTATGTAAATGCTGCTTGCATAATATTTTTGTGTGGTGAATTCTTTTTTAAATTTATTTGGCTGGGGAGAGAAGGTAGAAGCAGAAGGCTCCTTCTCCTGCTGTATAGAAATGAAAATCCAGGGGAAATGTAGGAGAATGAAGAGGAGTGCTGCCAATGTTATCAAAGTGAGTGACGGTTTATTTATGACTATTATTTTTGTGTGTCAATATACATTGATAAGTTATTCTAAAAAATTGTAACACGAAAACCTAAACACTGATCGAAAGTAGGTATTTGTAAAGCAGGAAGCAGTCTTTAGTGTCAGACACAGCCATTTACCAAGCTCCTGTTCTGGAACGAAAATCACGATTTCAATTTTTAACATGAAGATGCGAAGCTGGCGGACTACTAGGCGTCCATCAACGCCGGTTACTCGACTAAATGCTCAAGCGTATCCAGTTTATTCAAATTGAAAACACTGCGTTGTAACACATTCTTCAATCTGGACCACAGGAGGCTTTTCAAATAGACGCGCTGCTCATAACGGTCCCAGATCCCAGTAAAGGCCTCGTCACACAGAGTGCGTTTTCAACGCTTCGTTGAATTCACCACGGCGTTCGAACGCGGCGGTGAAACGCGGGGTTGTGAAAAATTACTGATTATTTTATGACGCGGCGCGTTTGAAATAAATTTTCATGATTTCATATTCTAAAAAACGGAAAAATTAATCGAATGTGTTTGATGAAATTACCCATATTTGTACGTTATGTGTGAGAATCGTATACAAATGCAGTTTTAAAGGCTGAGATATGGGAGGAAATATCAAAAGAATTTCTCTTTTTGTAAATAGAGATAAATCCTTTTTCTTTTTAGGGAATTACATATCACGGCAAAAAAAGCAATAATTCTTCCTCCGAGCTGCTTGACATTTTTTTAGACACTGAAAATCAAGAGTCATGGACATTAATAAGATCTTTCTGTTTGACGTCCTCTAACGCGGCGGTTAGAACGTTGCGTCAACATAATCTTACCGACGCGTTGGACTGAAGATCTATCTTTTGACAGTTATATTCTGGGATCTGGAACTTTGCTGTCACGAAACTATCAAATTATCACAACAATCTAACCGAAGATGGAAAGAAGTTGGTGGAGGATTGGTAAATACCCTTAAGTAACTTCGACACCCTCTTTATTATGGCTTACTCTCAATCTCAGTGGCATAGGCAAAGACCCATCCTTATGTCAGCCTGCATGTTCAAACTTAACAGATTAGCTTTAACCACATCATTCTAAACTCGAAATCCTAACGCCCTTTCGTGCTGGTGTCCAGTTACAAAGCTAATATATTTCCTCAACAAAGAGACAAATATGCAGACGGCTCTTTTTAATTTAATAATTAGCTGGAAAGCCTTAGTTGAACATGGTTTGTGCGCCTAATAAAAGTTAATCACGCAAGTGCATACGCACTTCGCATGTCAAACGTATACCTCACTACATGTTACAAGAAATGTTATCCCTTACCTTCATTTGATATACAAAGATAGCGTCACTTTCCCGATTAACACTATAACTACCCTGGAATTCACCATACTGGGGCAATGAGTGGAAGGGCCAAATGCTGGTTCCAATGAGTCCTTCTCTGCCGGCACGGTGGTACACGCAACACTCGTTTTTTTCCGGTATTACTACAACGTAGCAGATACTTGTTCCCCTTTACGTGGTTTACCAACTCCCACACGCACTTGCATTCTCCATCCCGACTGCAGTCTATATTTCTGTTTATGGGTCACTTGGGTTAAGGGAGGAACTGCATCCAGACGTAGCCGTCGCGTCGTGTGGCGATGTCATCTGCTAGAGTCTAATTAATTCAACTTAATCTTGGACATATAGTTTAATTAATTTCAATAAAATTGTCGTTAATGTCAGTTTGTGGCATAACAAATAAAGATTTGCATTTTCATAACGCAGCGTGGTCGCACACAACGCACATTACGTTTTCTACCCACATGAACATGTACATACCTACGTCTATATAGACAGAAAAAAAGAGGGGAATGTCCATCTTTGGGACATGCGCTGCTGCTGCCCTTTTCAGGTTATAAAGGTACCCATATTTTTGATGTCAACTGCAATTATTGCAACTGAGATTGTTTTTTTTCCGTGTTCTCAAAGATGATTCATTCGTGGAGCAAGTGCGAAAGCGAACTTGGATTAGAGACACTTAATAATAATAAAACTCTTGGTCCTCAGATGACTGAAAACAACTACATACATAACATACATAACGCAGCCCACTCGATCGATGGATCCCTCGAAAAGTGCAATGTTGTACGGTTGCATTTGCATTATTGTTGGATGCATTCAAGTACCAACTCAATTGTTGTATAATCATGGCTTCTTGCCCACGAATGCGCTGCCACTTTTGACACTTGCATTTGCCATTTCGGAAGCATAGGAATATGCTGCTCTGAAGTTTTACAATGAAAAATTTATGATAGCAAGCAAAATGACAGCGAAACTCAGCACTGAATTCTTGCCCCGTCAAATTAACTAGGGTCAGTTCGGAGCACAACTGGGGCGCCATAGAAGTCATGTCGAATGCAGGTTTTCAGTACCAGGGCGAGTTGAGTGCTATATCGAACACATTAGAGTTAAACCAGTGCGCACTAGGACCCACGTCAAACAAACCTTTTCTTATAAAAGCGTGCACATGTATGACTATGAGCAACAGACTAAATGGACACAGCCTGATTAATCCTATAGAAAAACGCTTCTTGTTCCTTCCATAGCTTCTGAATAAGATTCCGACGTCCGACATACAGAAAATCATTTTCCAATATAAATCTTAAGATGGTCGCACAGCAATATAAAACGCCAAAAATCATTTGCATTCTTAAATGGTTCATTTGATGATTCTATACTCATCAGGCAATATAACTTACAGTTATAATTGTGTCTTACAAATTCAGAAGAAAAAAATCGATTGAACTCATCTCAAATGTAATTTTCCACATGACCGGTCTTTGAGGAAGATCCCAAAATGGCAGATAAAATATCAACGGAGGTGCGTCTAGCGAACCCAATTGCCTCTGCAGCTGAACCACATTATATCTCAGGCAATTAAGATTGATTTTAAGCTTAGATGTATGTTACTTATGTACGACAACCGGCAGTGCCCCAAGTCCCATATATGGAGCTCTTACTCATTGAAGTTCTTTTGAGAGGTGAATCGAGCGCATTAATGGTCTTCGCCTGAGCGACTGCCGCAGCTAGTTTCTTCCATAAAGAGACAGCATTTGGAGGAAACGTTTAGGCTGCTGCTTTGGCTGTGTGTTTTGTTTGTGTAAACATACTGGAGGACACATTAATTGCATGTTATTTGTTTTAATTTCCTGCACATGGACGTGGGCATCAAAATAAATTAAGAAAATCGCTATATTGGGCGACACAAGTTAATAACAATTTCGAAAAGATGTCAAACAATTTATTGCCATATTGATTGACTTTTATGAGATCTTGTTGACCTAAATTGGTGATTGAAAGTCTATGGCAGCAATGATGTGGAAGTAGCAAAGAGTTTACTTCCTTTAGGGCCATTTCGGCAAAATGTCAGATGTCAAGGAGTGGGAAAAAAGGGAATATAACCAAAATGTACAGGAACGAAAGTTTTGCCCGACCGACGTATGTTAAAAACAATTGCGAGAACGAAAAATAATATTCAAAAATAAACATCCAATTCAAATTAGGTCTGTTCCTTTACTTTTAAATCTTACGAATTTTTACGAATTCTTACGCATTTTACTCAATTGTCGTTCCTTAAGTCGAAAAATTCGTAAAAGAGAGCGGCCTTGAGAGAGCAAGATATTTCCCCTCTTAAGGCACCAAGTGACAAAGAACAGAAACAGAAACAGAAACTGAAACAGAACAGAAAGTTTTATCGTTCTGTAGTTAATTCTGGTTCTGTTTACGTTGCTCGATCAGCTACACCGAACTGAAACAGAAACAGATCCATAAAAACATGGCAGCCGCCTATTCCATCAAATTGTATGTCGTTAGCTCTGACTTCAACGAAAAACATGGAACAGAATGATATTGTATAAAATTTGGTGATTTCTTACGAAATCTATTATTCTCTCCTCTTCGTCTACTAAAAACAATAGTACGATGCGAAACAAACAGATGCAAAAAAATCCAAACAAAAAAATACCCGCCCCCCACGATAAATTTCAATTTCTGTTGCTGGCAGCAACAGAAACAATCAATAAAGACTTGTTTGCGTTCTGTCCTCAAACAGCAATTTTTCTGTCGCTAAATTCTGTTGCTGAAAAATAAATTTTCTGTTCCCAATTCGGTTTCTGTTGCAAATGTATGGGATTCTGTTTCTGTTCCTGTTTCTGTTCTTTGTCACTTGGTGCCTTTACTAGTTCTTACTCAACAAATTTCTTTGCGTAAGATTTGAAACAACTGTCAGTCGCCTGGAAATTGACAGCTGTTTTGAATTTGATGTTCTATTTGGCATTTGGGTTTTGTGAACTATCTGTCATTTTCACAGGTTACTACAAAAGCGTTCCTTAACTTTTGCGTAAGTTTCCTTCTCTGAGAGAGAATTCATCCCCCCCACTGTCACTTTGACAGTCTTTTCCATTTTTACTACAAAAGTAAAGGAACAGACCTATCGACTTTTAAGAGATTTGACAGCTAAAGTCAGTTTTAACAAACTAGCAGAAAGAAATTTCTTGGGCTACTATTTGCGGGTTCTTTTATGGGGGGGAAATATTTTGTTCTCTCTTTGTGGCTCTCTTCTACCCAATTTTTGCGTAAAGGAACGAAATTTGACTATGTTTTCGAATTTATTATCGTTAGGGAACAGACCTTTTAAGTTGCTCGTACATAACTATATTCATTTTCCTTTTGACATTTGAGTTTTAGACATTTGTTAGCTGTCAAAAAAGTATAAAGACAAAATCGTTAACAAAGAAAGATCCAGGCCAATGATCATTGTTGGCGCAGTCGCTTAGTGGTTACTGTGTTGGACCATACCAAGCGAGGATCCCAGGTTCGATCCCCGGAAAAACAAGCTACGTCTTAATGTCATAATGTTTTTAGACTGCGCCACCTCTCGCCAACATTTGACAAACATCCGAGAGTATATGAAAGAGATAAAGCCGTTTGGGCTCGGCATAAAATTGTAGATCTCTTTCATTCGTGCCAAAACTGCAAAATCTCACACGACCCGGACCCGGAGAAGCTAGGCTTAAGTTTCTTACGGACCTCTTACGTCAACTATTTTTATATTTTTAAATGATCTTTCTGTGAGATAGGGAAGCACACCTTGAGAGTTCAAAACCTTTAGCAACAATTCGCCAAAACTTGCATGACAACATAGTTAAATGAAATATGAACATAGAGGAATCAAATGCGAATGCATAGGGGAAGATTATGCAAAGATGTTACAGAAATCAATAACACAAGCCTAATTCCCCGCAATGGAACATAACATAAATCCAGAATTTCCGTTCCTTTAGTTTGGCCCTGCAAAATTGAATTGATTTTATCACTTGCAACGGTTTTTACTAGGTACGTCACTAGTATTCATCTCTCATCTGCATACAGCACCATCTGTGATAAGTTTTAAACGAAAATGTCATCCACTGAACGCACTCCAACCCCGACTACCACTTGTTTGACATTAAACTGACAGCTCAACTTTCAAAATTCCATTTGCCAAATCCGAAGAAATTTCCAAGTGAAAGTGTAGTGAATGCAAAAATTCGCAACGTTTACGTGTTTTCTAAATATTTTCGTATTCTCTACGCTAAAACTACGGAATATACAAACAAACAGAATCCCATCAAACAGTTCGGTAGCAAAAAAAAACACCTCTAAGCCATCAAACGACCCAAATATGTTCTAAAAGAAGTTGCTGTGTTGTCTTGTTTTTTTTTCCTTATTAGTTTTCAATTTTGTCATCGAAAGAAAACAAACTAACGCAAAATACCCAATAGAAAATGCGTTCCTCAATAGAATTTGAGGAGTGCCTCAAGGATTCTCCCCGTTTCAGGTGAACACAATGCAAATGCAAAATTAAATTCACGGAAGTCGAAGCGGATTCCTATTACCGCGCTGACTCACATAATTTACGATAAAATCCAGAGATTTCGAAATAAACAAACTTTGCATGTATCCGCAGACAATACATCACCAAAGAGGAGGCTGAAATCGAACATTTGGAACAGCGTCTGGAAAAGATCATTAAACTGTGCACAGTGGCCGTGGACTCTGGCAAGGAATATGTAAAGAATCAAAGGTTTGAACGCTTCCCATTGCCACATAGACACAATGGCAAAAACAAAATACTGTTTTCTTTAATTTCCTTTTGTTTACAGTGCATTTGCCATGTCGCTGTGGGATCTGCAGCAGCATTTTGCTGATAATAAGAACGCACATAACGCGTTGGGAAAGATCATTCACTGTTTTCAGGTTTGTTTTTCTTTTGTTAAAAGAAAGAATAATAATTATCAACCAATGGTGAATGGTCTCTTATCAAATTGCAGGAGATGAATAAATTTCATACAATACTATTGGATCAAGCCAGTCGAACGGTTCTAAAGAACTTGAGTGTATTTGTCAAGGACGACATCAATCAAGTCAAGGACTATCGGGGACATTTTCTAAAAGTCTCCGAATGCTATGACAACGCCCTCATAAAAAATGCTCAAGTAAAATGCGCTGCCGTATGATTCATTATATCGAGATTCAATTTCATTTCGCATTTCAGGCAAACAAAAATCGACCGCAAGAGGTGCAAGAGGCTGTAAATATACTCTCGGCAACAAAATCGTGCTTCCAACATACTGCATTAGACTATGTGAATTACATAACATTAGTACAATCGCGAAAGGTCCCATCAATATTGTCGACGGTGAGTTGTTAATTTTTCTTTCAGTAATTAATGAAAAATTCTACGCTTCGCTTTGTTTTGTATGAATAATTGAAGGTCACGACGATTAAGTAATTTGAGGTAAATTAGAAGCGCCGCTGTGAGAGTCGGGTTTCGCTTTAGGCGTTCGTCGATTTCGTTCGATATTTGTATTAATTTCGGGAATTGATTTCTTAATTACCGAGCTGATAGTTCTCGTTGATAATTAATTAGTCACCTGATAAAGTGTTTGCTGACGTACAGGGGCCAAACGAAGTGGTTCGGCTTTAAGGCAGTTGGTGGGGTAGTGTAGATCATCTTCTCTATTGGTTTGCTTATGTGGTAAATCATGAGCCGATGAAAGATTGTTTACCAGATTTCAACTATAGTTGTAAAGTTGTTTTATTCTTTTTTTGTATAAAATCAAGGGTTCTGATTGTGTTAGTGAAAGAGGCATTCCCCGGCTATGTGCAGTGCAGTCATGTTAGATACACAGAAGTCACGCAATGATTCCACGCAAAAGTGATTTGTGTTGTTTTCTGGGTAGGTGGATGGTTGTCCATTTGGCTGAGTGTTAGCATATACAAATTGCAGTTCTTCATCTGTTTTTCGGGCGTAGTTTCATTCATTAGTGAGATGTTTCCAGCTATTAAGTCGAGGAGACGTTTTTTTTTATTGACTACTGTCTCTGTAGTTTGAAATGAGGGGGACGTCGTGGTGCAGTTTCTTCGTGTAGGGACATTTTTCGTGAGGTTTGTTTGTTTTCAGTTTAGTTAATAAAAGTGGAACTCTACATCATTTGGGAAAAAGTATTGTTTTGATATTGCAATGTGCTGATCTGCTGATGATTGACTTGGCACACATGTTGAGAATGTAAACTCTCCAGTTAGCGCGATCTTTGGCTAACTGCCTCCAGTTGCGCACTCCAAGTTGGTTGAGATCCCGTTCCACTTGGCGAGGTCTTCCTCTACTGCGTTGACCCTCCGGGTTGTTGTCCATTTGCTGCATTTAATCAAGTTAAAATGTATTTCCTCCTCTCTCCAGCTGTTGGATTATTACCAAGCTTGCGGCACCTACTACCACCAAGGCTCAGACCTCTGCAATGATTTCGATGAGTTCTTCAAGAACCTATCCGACGATATAAACCTGCTGCGCACGGACCACCAGCAATTAGAGAAATCAATGCAGAATCGCCATCTGAGTGTGAACAGTTTCAATGACAACAGCAGCAATACTTCAACCAAACTCGAGGGATATCTGTTCAAGAAGAAATCAAAAGGATTCAAAACCTGGTGCCGACGATGGTTCTACTTGAGTGACAATCAACTTGTCTATAGGTGAGCAGTAATTTCACATGCGTTTGGGCGCGATGGGGCAATCGATATTTCATTGCGACTCATAAGTGATTTGACGAGTTTCAGGAAGCGTTGCAACGAAGACTCATTCTCGGTGATGGAAGAGGACCTGCGCATATGCACGGTGCGTCCGGTCAGCGATGGTGATCGGCGGTTTTGCTTTGAAGTTATCTCGCCAACAAAGTAAGTTACGTGTGTGCTTGTCGCGCAAATCTGACTAAAATAATTCAACTAGGTCGCATACTCTGCAAGCCGACTCGTCGGAGATGCTACAGGCTTGGATCGGTGCCCTACAAAGAGGTATAGGAGCGGCAATCCAACATGACAGTCTGAACTCACGGCCGCAGTCATCGCTTGCATCGAGTGCATTGAATATGAGAAGAAAAATGTAAGTTCAATCGAATAGTCATCTGAATTTTGTGAGTTCAACTTTATTTGTGTGCTTTTAGCCATTGGGAGCAATTTCTGAAAATTCCTGGCAATTCTCAGTGCGCCGATTGCCGAGGCTCCGACCCCCGATGGGCGTCGATAAATCTCGGCATCACCTTGTGCATTGAATGCTCCGGAGTGCATCGTAGCCTGGGAGTTCATTACAGCAAAGTGCGTTCGCTAACGCTGGACGCATGGGAAGCTGAAAACGTGAAGGTCATGATGGAGCTGGGCAACGATATAGTGAATCGCATTTACGAGGCTCACATCGACGAGAATTGCGACTTAAAGCCGGCAACGGAGAATTGTGATATAAGCGTGCGTGAGGCGTGGATAAAGGCGAAATACGTTGAAAAGCGCTTCATATGTGGCATGCCAAAAGTTGAAGAGCTGGAGGACATCGAGTGCATTGGTGGTGAGGCGACGTTGGCCCGCAAATGGGGCGTAAAGAAGTTCCGTCGTCGGTATCGCAACGGATCCAGTTCCAAGTCGGACGGCGACGATGAGTCTATAAACATTCCATCGATGTCATTGAGTATATCACGCGAGGATCTAATGATAATCGGGGACAATTTGAAAATGGAAACGTGCGATCAACCGTGCATCCTTGGCTCCGATCAGGAGTCCACCGAAGGTGAGGACGATTGCATCATTGAAGAGGAACGCTTCGAGAAACTCAGCGCCAATCTGTTGTTGTACAAAGCATCGTCGGTGCATAATCTACCAGTCATGTGCATGGCATTCGCGCTCGGAGCCGATAAGAATTGGAGGAACATTGACGACTCCAATCGGACGTATCTGCATCAAGCTGTGTTGTCGGTAAGTGATAGTAAATGCAGCTTCTGTCGCATTGAATTCCGGGTCTGTATGACCTCTGTTTATAGTTCATTGACGAAAACACTTTACATTCAACATCGAAAACTCTCTCCCTTGCAGGGCTCAGTGATGGCTTGTGAATTCCTCTTACTCAACGGAGTGCCAATCGACGTGATAGACGACCTCGGCTACAGTGCTCTGCATTTATCCACACAAAAAGGCTGCATCGCTCAGGCATACCTCCTGCTGAAGCACAAGGCGAAGTACGACATTGTAGCGAAGGATGGCAAGAAGCCCTTGGACATTGCGGTCGACCAACGAAATGCCGATATCGTTACATTGTAAGTCGCCAACTGTGGCAAACGACTTACCTAGTTCACGCTTTTACTGTTTTCTTTGTCTTAGATTACGACTTACGCGACTGAATGATGAAATCGGCCTTAGTGACGAGGGAAACGGCGAAGACGAAACCTACAAGGACGTCATGAAGGACTTTTCAAACTTCGCCTCAAGTCAACCCCGAATGTTGCGGAACCGCACCGATACAAATACGCTCGAATCGCAAGCCTCCTCATTGACGAACTCCGACTGAGTGCATAATGCTTGAGTTGCACTCGCTATTCCAGTATTTTGAGCTGCAACAGTGCCACCCCTTCTGCCACGTCTTCTTACATCCCCCTCCCCCACTGAAATACGTTAGTTATCTAAGTGATATACTTGCAAAAACTAAGCTAAGTTATGTACCTCCTTGTTGTTGTTATCGTGTCTATTGTGTTGAGGAAGATGACTAGCAGTTTAGTTGTCTCACGAATAATATATATTTTTGATATTAAATGGTGTTGTCGCAACGCCATGCGGTTTTATCTGTTTCTATTTCTTATTCTTCCTCTCTTAAGTATTCTCGTGATTGTTCAAAATATTATTATCTTTTTCTATTCACTTTTCTATCTCAGTTATTCGCTAAAGTATAAGTTGTATATTATTGTATTTATTACTCTACGTTTAGTGTCATTGTTAATGTTATGCGCGTTATGCCAATATAGTTTTGTTCATCTTATCGAAACAAATGCATGTTATATTTTGTTAATTTTACACGCATTATATCGATTATATTAGGAGTTTTATTTTATCATAAATGTATCACTCATCATACACGCAGATTATTGTCTGACGAACAGTGTTCCTTGTTCCATCTAGAGATGGAGGAACAATCCGTTTGTTGTGTTGACATTCATGCCCAACGAATACTAAATGCCTAATAAAAACTTATCAGTATAAAATAAACATTCAAACAAACAATATACATATTATATCAGCACTTGATTATTTGTTGCGGCTTTCAAGAAACTTTGTAGCCCAAAATGTACCTACTGTAAGTTATTTGTACATTTAACGAATTAATTAAAAAAATTACAATATAGATACATAAATTCCCGTTGAATGGCCAACCTTTATATATTTAAAAATAAACTATTTAAAATGAAAACAAGTTCCTGAATCTGTTGTCGAATCGCCGCATCTGTGAGCGAGCACGAAAACAGTGCAAATTCAGTGGCGTATTGCTCGTTCACGTATGAGACGATTCGGTTGCTGTTAATTACATTTGTTGAATAAAATTCCATTGATAGTAAGTGCTTTTATCGGCACAAACAATGCGGGTGGTACGTCGAAGTAAATTTCGATTCTGTTCGCAAGTTGTTCCGATTCTACTTTCAACAGTTCTGGGGTCGAAACGCGTCATCCGTGAACGAGCATTACGTGACGGAATTTGTTTTTGTTTCACATGGAAATCAACTTAATTCCGTGAACGTAATGCTCGATCACGGATGACGCGATTCGACCCCAGTTCTGTAAGAAAGTAGAATCGGAACATTTTTCGAATAGAATCGAATTACATAGTGGGGACCCCTGCTGCTTCAGAGTATTCTTCCCCAGTCTGTAATGACGGAGGATGTGGAAATCGGCGTACAGCGTCATCTCTACGTAATTGCAATTGATGATACTTGTGCTGCATGTGGTGGATCACTTGACGTAGGTATAGAATTCACCATCTAAATGCGCCATCAAAACATGTATCCCGTTTGACGTTCATGAAGTTTGGTTTGCATTTGGATATTTGCGAGAATGTTGTAGCGAGGCGCGTTAAGAGTTAGCCTGCATAGAGCGAACACTTAAGCAAAGCACCTCGTCCCCAAGTTGGCCCCCTTTAAATAAAAAAAAACAACATTCGCCTTAACCTCTATTTTGACAGCTTGATTGACTAATCACTACACAGGTCTTCCAATACGGACCTCCGATTTAGGAGTATTTTCAGCACGCAATTACAACAACTCCGTCGTACTTGACATTTCCACTAGATATTTATCCGTATTAAAGGTGACTTGACAGCTCTGCTGCTTATATTGGAACCTTTCTGGTGATTTGGGTAGAATTTGCAAACTAAAAAGTCGAGAAACAACATTTTAAAACAACATTTGATGATAGCCAACATCTTTTGGCTTAAATTGGATGATATGGTGGCACACAGCTCACGCCACATTGAAAATTCTGCACGAGCGATTCGAGCAGAGCTGTTCATCTGACGCGGAGGTGATGTGAACTGGCCACGAAGATCGTGCGATTTGACTCCTATAGACTTTTCCTTATGGGGGTTTCTGAAGTAGCATTCCTATGTGAGTAAGCCCTCAAAGCCAACATAACCTACGCCGTACCGTCAAATTTAGCCTGATTTATGCACCAGTCATAAAAAATTGGACGTTTCTGATGCACGCCATTAAAGGAAGCGTTGGCGGCCATTGAACAATGTAATTTTCCATTCATATTGGCATCGACGGGCCTTTCAAACGAATAAAATGTGTCAATATCTCGCACCCAGAAAAGTCCAAATCACAACAATAGTGAGTAATTGGAACTGACCGCCTACCCAACCCCAACCACGATATAAACTCAAACCCACCACCCCCAAAAGAAAAACAACTGCAATTTGAATATTTATGAAATATGAACTGGCATACTTTCTTTGTACTCTACTAAACATGAGCTTCTTACAGTTAATTATTTTCACTTAAACAATACTTGTACTCTGCGAATGAATCGCCTTCCTTTGGCGACACCCGAGGCGCTTCAATGGCCGAACCGTCCTTGGACTTTGAGTGAACAGACATCAAGTGCCGCCTGATAGAGCTCTTATCGTTGAACGCCCGACCACATTCAGAGCAACGGAATTTCATTCCAGAATGTGTTATTAAATGTCGGCTCAAGCCCGACGCATGGAGAAAGCTCTGCAAAAAATAAACAAACAAATTCGGCTTATGGACAAAAGAACCTTTTTCCTATTGCTTACCTTGGAGCACAAGTGACAGGAGTGCTTTTGTATCTGTGGCACCGCCAAATGTGTCGCATTAATGTGCTGTGTCAGCATCAACTTCTGCACAAACGCCCTTGGACAATGTGGACACGGGTGTGGTCGTTCGCCCGAATGAATCGCGAAATGACGCTTCAGGACCTCCTTTTGCATGTAACTCTTTCCGCATTCGTGACAGGTGAAAGGTTTCTCACCGGTGTGTATGCGCGTGTGTCGATCAAGTGAGCTCTTGCACGAGAACCACTTTTCGCATCTGTCACAACTGTACTGGCGACCCTTCTTGTGCGCTGACGCATGTCGCAGCAGTGAGTTCTCTCGCGTAAACGACTGCGGGCATTCACTGCATTTGAATATTTTCAAGTCCTCGGTGGATATCTTGGCACAGTTCACTGATATCATCGATGTTGGTGTGGCTTGCTTTTTCTCCTGCTGTGTGCTGATTCCCGAATCAGGTGCTTCACGTTTTTGTTTCTACAGGGCGTTGAGATTACACAGGGGATAGAGTGGGGACAATGGCAACTTACTGATTTTGGTGTTGAGATTGGCACTTCGATTTTCTCTTCGATATGATACTGCGGTATGTCCGGGTTGGCAAGCATATTCTGGACGTCATCCTCCTCATCGCTGATTGATAGTGTATCGACGCGTGGTTCGTCCTTTAGGTACTGAATGTCACCGTTTTCTCCAACTAAATAGATAAGCAAATTGTAAGTAATATTTTAAATTGACCTTAAACAGATAAACCCACTTTGATACGACTGCACAATGTTTACATCCAAACGATCGGTATCTTCGTCATCCCTATTGTCACAGTCCGCGTATTCGCTGCTAAACAGAAACTCGTCGTCGCCTTCCTCCTCGTTAACGTGAATATCCATGCTGTTTTCCTCAGCAACATCTGGTTCTTCGTCACGGTGGAGATCAACCTCCATCACTTCATCCAAATGCTCACTTTCAATTTCGATGATCTGGCCGTTGCCCTCTTCAGAGTGTTTCTCATAGAGGAAGAATGTTGGGATCTCTCCGTCGGCATTCTCGGCGCCCTCATCGTTATAAATCAGTATCTGTTCCTGTTCGTCAGGAATTTGATCCGAAGAGGTTATCTCATTATCAGTGTCCGGTTCTGGGCTGGGCTCACGCGGTTTACGGGGAACCAACTTAACTCTAGGTTTAATTTTCTTACTCGGAGATATAAGCTTTTCGACTTTGGCCGATTTAATTTCCTTAATCTCGAATGCTATGTTTTCGTCTTTTAAAGCCACAGTTCGATCTATTGGCTTCCGGCTATTTACAAACTGTCCAAATTCCTCAAATAGTTTATGTGTCTCCTCCTTGCGGATTTTTTCAGTCTGCTCTTTCATCCATTTCAAGCGTTTTTGCTCCTCCTCTTCCTTCCATTTTAGGCGATTTACCTTTTCATCCTTGCGAAATTGTTCCTCGCGGCTTTTCATCCATTCTGATCGCCTTACCTCCTCTTCTAATTCGATTTTATTCTCTTCTTCGCGAATAAATTTAAGGGATTCCATAAATTGCAGCTCTTCTTCATCTTCGTCGTCGTCGTCGTCTTCATCTTTCAGTTTTAAGAAGACTCGACTTTTTCGTCCGGCATTCAGCAAACGAATGTGTTTACGAAGCTTTCCGTCTGAATTTTGGCATTTTTTACGGAAGTAATAGGATTTTTCCAATTGAAAACGACACTTTTCACAAATTAATTTGGGCAGCCCATCAGTGGATTGGACTTCTAGAGCAGCACAAGCCATAATTCGTACAGGAATCGATAATTGTCCAGACTCGAAAATGTTGATAGCTCCCTTATCGGGTTGCAAACACAAGCGACAAAGTGTCTCAAGGTCCGGTGAACCATCCTTTATGTTATGCATTGCTTTATTATGTTTATAAAATATTGTTTAAACGTTTTCGCTTTTTATTTTTATTGTTGATTTTTGTTTTGTAGTGGAAAAAACAAACTCAAAATGGCAATTTTGACACCTTCAACTTTCCCCTTGTAGTAGATAACTAGCTTTGAGTTCGAATAAATGTACTAGAAGAGACCTTTTAAGGTCTATGCACATTTCGACTGTGTAAACAATTTTGAATGTGAATTAGATCATTACATCGTTTCGACAAAAATGATAAGAGGGCTTTTTAATAAAGAAAACACTGTCATATACATATCCAGGTATTTAGAAAAAAACTAAAAAAAAAACAAACAGCCGCTGTTAGGTCTGAAACATATCTGCAGAATGCAGTGATGCAAGTAAACAGATGTGCAAAAAATTGTGTGCAATAGGTTGCATGGCTACTCGCCGTCTAAGAAGCAGCTGGCGTGTTTTTGGAATTGACGACTTCTTTTGTTATAGGGAAATTCATTCTGCCGAACGTATTCAATTAAACACAATCAGCAAATGCCAAAAACCGATGATACCAAAATATTCCATGAAATTGGGATTTATTTTCTTTTCTGATGTGGCGAATTTTGCAGCAAATTTAGAAATAGAGACATGTGGCAGTTAAAGACTCTACTTAACTCTGGCTTCCTACGAAATATTGTCAATAAAACGGGACTTATGTCTAAATATAGGTACAACTGCCATTAGTAGTTTTTACAAACATTTTCTGCATCAAACCATCCCGATCAAACGCTATCGTTCTTTGAATTCACCCATCACATATGCAACGACCTTTATGTTGACTGATAACCAAACGTCAAGGGAATGACAAAAAAAGAAGAAAAATTGCATAGTACGTCAAACCGGTGCGGGTGGATTTTCTTTGCAATTTTTCATTGCAAAAATCTCATTCCCTCTGCGTATATTCATCAATTAACCACTCATCCTATTTGTTAATACCCATAACGAGTTTATAAATAAAACACACATTTATTCCACTTGTGCCTCAAGGTAAGCAAAATTATTAATTCGTGTTCATTGTGGTGAAAATTAATCAAAAAATGTCATCGCAACCACTCGTAATCATAACCACAAAATGTGTTCATTTATTATTTCCACCGATCAGCTGTATTTTGGTTAAATATTCTATAGTTCTCATGAATCAAAGTAGACAGACAATATTTCAATTCAACTGTACGTAACAGTGAACAATTAGAATAGTCTATTGTTCTGATTTATCGACTACCAGTGCTTTGTATGGTTGTCTGGTCAGGTCTTATGCGGCTGGTTATGGTGCGACTGTCTGCTAGACAAACCACCAGTTGATTCCAAAGTAAAAACAACAATTCGCTTATGGGTATTGTCCGTGTGTACACACTGTTTTGTGTTTTGTTTATTGAGAAATTTAATTTGTCTGGCAAGCGCAAGCGTTATTAGTGTGAAACTGGCAATCCTTGTGGGTATTTCTCTTGAAATAATTTCTAATTGGCGCCGTGAATGTTTGTCGAAAGATATTCAATAAATTTCAATTTTTATATTGTACGTTTGTAATTTTACTTTCGTATATAAACGGATTTGGTTTGTGTTATTATTTGCGATCGTCGATGAGGTAGGCAATTTAATTTTAACTATCTACAGTTGAGGAAGAAAAAAGAAACACGTTTGAGTAGCATTGATAACCGAAATCTATAACCTCCTTATCACTGATTATTAAAACGAGAAAATAGCGCGCCTCAAATAGTAGCCTGCTTAGTATTTAATCGCTGTGGACTGTGGGTCATCATTTCGTATTGTTAAGGGGTATTCTGTATTCATCATATCATAATCGCCTTTCGTTGGCAGCAAGAAATAATACTCTTTTAAGGAGTGGATGAAAACAGCTAGGCAGAATTATACCTGCAAAGGTACAGAGGTTCGACATGTCACAACTATTGCCAACGAATAACTGGGAGCGACGGTCACTCTCACTTCTGCTGTTCTTTCTATAAGCTGAATAGTGCGATTAGGTTATTGCTCTTCCAAAGTCCGTGGTCATCATTTCATCATAGGCTTCCTTGTCGAAGACTGATCCGTCATCTCGCTCAGTGTGTTACGCGTTAAAGTGTGTCTAAAACCTCCTGCCTGGTCTCAAACCGTCTCAAACCGGCATTCATATCGAATATAAACAACCATAAATACCACGGCAACAAAAGAAGAGTTTGCCACTTATATTCGCCACTGTGAGCACTCAAACTGTTTATCTATTAGTTCAAAAGAAAATATGAAATATTGACATCAATTACGTATGTGAGAGGCTGTTTTTATTCTGGCTACACGCCTAATTATTATTGAACATACATCTCCTCTTCCTACGTTATGGCATTATATAATGAAGAAAAAAGGAAAACACAAAAATTATGGGAACCGCGTGAACTTGCCACTTTGAAAAACGAAAGGAACGAGTGTCCTTAACACTTGTGTAATTTCGCTGCACACTAATTGGGAGCGATAAATTATATATATTGATCTTCAAAGAACTAAACGCCATGCGGTGTCGAGGGGCAAAAACAAATTCTCAAATCGTCTTCACACAACAGCACCCATTTAAAAACATTTCGCAAATCTCACTGCCTGTTGTATGCGATTTACAATCGCCTTTTAATTGATAAGATCTTTACGTTCTACACGTTTGTTCTTGCTGGTTGTTCTAGGTCCTCCTCTTGCTTGTTCGCTTTTGGGTGATCACACCAAGTGCCATGTGTTTTGATGATGATGTTGATCTTGATAGCATCTTGAGAAACGTCCTGCTCTCTCTCTCTCTCTCTGTCTATGGTTCTTTTCATTTCCTCACTCAGTTCTTCATCGCTAGAAGCTGATCAATCGCCGTCAGACGTCGAATTTGTTACAGCGCCCTGTCGCTGACGTACTGTAGCTTTTCAGATAGTCCACCACCATCGTACACCACAGAAGCTATCTCAATTTGAGTTCGCGCGTCAAGGTAGAACATTTTCACAGTCCGTCTACGTTGGACATTTTCGCGGCACTTCCTATATTTAAGTGTTTTTTTTTTGATTCTTTCTTTCGGTTAAGTTCAATTTTTATGACTGATCAATTACGGTGTTGTTTTTGTGCTAAAACAGTTTCTAATGGATTTTCTTTGAATTGTGTCATTGCAGTTAAGTGTTTGGAGTAGAAAGTGATTTCTTACACACAGAGCTGAACGTAAAATGAGTTTGCAATCAATCAAGTATGCGGATTATAAATTGGAGATTTTGGATCAGCTATTGCTGCCCGTTCAGTCGAAGTTTATATCGGTGAAGGGAGTCGAAGATGGCTGGAAAGCGATCAACAAAATGCAGGTAAGTGGGGAAATGTGTTGTGTTCTTATCAACAGACAAATGTTTGCAAATAGATTAGGAAATTTCTCTCACATGAGTTGAAATTGAAAGCCATAAACGTTTAAGGGAGTTTTGGGCTATAAAGCTATATATAATTTAGAAACTAATCAAATTATATGACGTATACTTGAGGTAGGCAAATAGAAACAAATTTTTGCATACTCATTCGTTTGTTCTTCGCATGAAACCAAATGGAGATAAGAGGTGTCCGCCAGAGTCGACGCAATGATGGGACTCATAACGATTAACAGATCGGTACCAAATTGGTTCTGTTTGCTGTCCTATTGCTTGCGCCACCTATGGTGGGATTGGGTCACCCACCACGTAGCTTCTTTTAGACACAAATTAGTAGTTGTTTTGTGTTGCCACCTTCTGTTAGCCTATGGCAGCGATAAACACTATCAAGCGTACCTTGGCAACTTTGGCTGATCAGCAGTTGCTTGGTATACATCTCTATGGTCCATGGGCAGGAACCCAGCACAGTGTAAGGGTGCAAATAAGCCATACAATGAGCAAAAATATCCGATTGAATATTTCAACAATTAGTTGACAGTCTAAAATACAGGTTAGGGAGAATGGAACTGAACAAAATCCCAGCCCAACATTACAACTTATCCTAGACGCGTCTATGCATAGTTCTCGTGTGATTCCGTCAATAACAGTATTCTCTTTTTCGACAACAAAGTTCTCTGTAAAGTTCTTCCAGCGAGCTTTTGTCTATCGTTAAGTTTGGCAGAGGTAACTTCAAATTTGTTTCGGATTGGTTACTCTAATGCAGTGAGAAGTACGGCTAGTACGTCTCTCTTATTTAAATTTCTAGTTTCGTCAAAATACGTCAGGCTTATGCCGTAGACAGATGGAGGGTCAATCGTTTTACTCTGCATCTAAAGGCCTGTTCCGTAACGATACTGCATTCGAAGGCAGAAGTCAAACTTTGGTCCTCTACGAAAACGTTGGAAAGAAGGGAGCAAAGTTTGGCTACGTTAGGGAACCGACCTTATGTTTAATTTGGGTACGGGAGAAAACGGACCCCAAACGTTGCACATCAGTCCCACTTTCAGTTCTTCTTTCTTAACATACGAAACTTCCAAATTTTAGTGTCAGTCGACTTGTGAAATGTACCCTCCTTCCAAAGGCAAAAACTGTAAAAATAAATCCGCGTCTTGTGAAAATCACTAACTATATAAAGGCCGACACAATTCCTCTCCAAACGACCGAATTCCTTGAATGCTTTTAAGCAGTTTTTCATTTACCACTAGCAAAGTATCAATAAAACAGTTTACAGCTGGTTTTCCGCAAATGATATGCTGCCCCGTGTCTTTATTGTTTGGCCAATGAAATCTTGTCTGCTTGCCAACGGGCCAGGCCAGCCTGTGTGAATGTGAATATGCCTTAAAATCATCAATTAATTCTGTCATTCCCGCATATATGGCTGCAAAGCGAACAATTACCACATCACGCCAACATGAAATTTCTAATTTCAAGCAGAGGTGAACCTCCTCAATACCTGTCTGTCATTTGTGGCAATTTGTTGCCTAAAAATAAAAACAAAAAAATATATTTATGCCTTCGTGTGGTTGGTTTATGAATTTTCGCTAAATTTAGCTGCAAATTACTCGCTTATGGGCCAAAATGTTAATCCATGGGGGCGCGCGTGACACGTCTGCAAGTGCTCTTATATAATTGGATTTACTTGTCCTAGGTGCGAGGAGCTCCAGCTATAGCTATAGTGGGATGCCTGTCGCTGGCTGTTGAAATTTATCCAGAGAAATTCGACTCGAAAAAATCCCTGCGCCAAGAAATCGAGGGCAAATTAAACTATCTGGTGTCAGCACGGCCGACAGCTGTGAACATGAAGATTGCCGCCGACGAATTAATCGCCCTGGCAAACGAACTGACAAAGGATGAGCAGTGCACTGTGGAGGACATGAAATCGAGGTATATTTGCTTGAATGTACTTGACGCGAGTCTGCATCTGTTTGTTGTCTCATTTGGAGATGTTGCGTATTTATTTTTTTGTTTATACATCTTTTGCAGATTCTTGAATGCCACAGAAGCAATGCTACAGAAAGACATTGCCGACAACAAAGCCATCGGATCGAATGGTGCCGCCGCCATTCTGGAGCGATATCCCAAAGAAACATCTGTTCGAGTGTTGACGCACTGCAATACTGGTTCGTTGGCAACAGCGGGCTATGGAACAGCGCTGGGCGTTGTGCGGAAATTGCATGAGATGAAGAAATTAGGTGAGAAGTGGAGACTGCGTCTACTGATAGAATGTCTAACCAAACACAAATGTCTCTTTGTGCTTCTGTTTTCTTTCGTAGAACATGTTTACTGCACAGAAACGCGTCCGTATAACCAGGGCGCACGTCTGACAGCGTTTGAGTTGGTGCACGATAAACTTCCGGCAACACTTGTGCTGGATAGTATGGTAGCAGCGTTGATACGAGCCAAAAATATCGCCGCCGTTGTCGTGGGTGCAGATCGTGTAAGAGACAGCATTAACAATCCTCCGCAATATCAGGCGATTTTATTGGTTATTTTTGTAAAATTAATTGTAGGTGGCCGCCAATGGTGATACTGCAAACAAAATCGGAACATACCAAATAGCTGTGGTGGCCAAACACCATGATGTGCCTTTCTATGTGGCAGCGCCGTTGACTTCCATAGACTTGCAAATTCCAAGCGGCGATCATATTATAATTGAGGAGCGTCCCGATCGCGAGTTGACGCACGTCGGCGAGCATAGAATAGCTGCCCCAGGTAAGCAGGGGAAAGTATGTAGACTGGGACTGAAGATTCGTGTAAAGTTTATGATTAACTGTCGGGCTTTGATTGTTGTTTTCGTATTTCGTAAATATGACACGATATTAACTCACGAGGAGGTTCGCTTTTCTCTCCCCAAGTGCGTGGTCCTTTTCGTGTTGTAATTCGAACAGAAAATCTTTATAGTTGCAGACTTTTAGGTATCAAGCACTCGATGATTCAGTTTAAAGTAGTAACAACAAAGCAAACTACTACGTAACATGAGTTGTAACGACTAACGGGCATATAAATTTAATTGCGTTTGCATTCTTATTCCAGTTGCATTCACCAGTCTTTGGATTGGTCGAGGTGGGTGACTCCCTTTGCTATGGTGTAGTCAGCTTTTAGATAAAATGAGTTGCGATGACTCCGTGCTTCTATTGAACCATTTCCATTCAATCCCAAAACCATACCTACTCACAATCCCATCCATCTACTTTAAGGCTGTAATAAATATTGTGCGTTTACTCTTTTAGGCATCAACTGTTGGAATCCAGCCTTTGATGTGACCCCAGCGAGCCTTATTACAGGAATTATCACGGAAATGGGCGTGTACAGTCCGGCAAAATTGAAAGAAGCTATTCTCACACTGCAAAGTGCATAACAAAACTGCACATGCGCTCCTATTTCTGTTGCTTTAATAGAATTTTTTTGTATGTTGTGATATTATTACATGAAGTTAAAAACTTGAGAAAAAAAACAATAAAAGACAAAGTCTGTCAGAAATGCAATTTTTGACATATTCGCAGGAAGCTGCATTACAAAGTTTGATGCCTTTTTTTGCATTTTTTTCAGTTGAAATGGTCTATCATTCTCATCCCTAAATCCGTGCCGTGCACGATACCGAATATCTCACATTTTGCGAAATATTTATTGTATCATCTTGTTTATCTTTTTCTTTTTCAATTTATATAGCAACTCGTATGTGTATCAGATGTTTGTGGCTACAAATCAGACAGTCGTCATCACCATGCGATGTTGGTATTTGTAAAGAAATTACAAAAATTAAGGTATCCACTTGATGTTGCTATTGCTACAGCGACTTGAGAGGAGCAACTCTTTTTCACTCTCATTATTTTGAGTCTGCGCTGTTCGAGAAACAAGCAATACATTTTTTTTTCTAAATTGAGCGCAAGATCATTTTGTTGAGATGAAAGATCCCATCATCACTGTGAGTCGGTAAAACAAAATAAGACTTAATAGATAATACAGTAAAACAAATGTCGCAAGTAATTGTCGCAGAAGGTCAAAGTTGTCTTATCAGAGACTTTAGATTTGTTTATGTCACTTTTAATTTATGACCAAGGAGAAGATAAAAAAAATACGCCAGATGTTTGGTAAATAAATGCGATTTGCGTTATATATGTACTTACCTATGTGTACTTGCGAAAACTGAAAGGTCGATGTCCTAATTTGTGGTAGAAGAATTTATTATCGTTTGTATTATTTTGGTTAATTTGGAAAAATGGAAGCTAAGTTGTTTATATTTCATAAAAAATGGACTTCAAACGAAAAAAAAAACAATAATCATTTATAACCTTCAACTTTTTTATTTTGTGGGTCACAATAATGCAATTTTGTATGGAAAATTTCGCCATTGTGAGTTCGAAAAATTTAGCGTGGACACTAAAAAAGGGTCACACTAAATTGGTCAATCACACGAAATACGATAAAAACATCTGACATGAAAGTAAGCACGTAGGTACCTACAGATCTACGACTACTTAAGCTTAGGACCTGCGCTCGTGCGCTATGTAGCTTCGACTTGAGTAAAACGAATCTATGGTTGGTTGGTGGGTTTAGGTGGTTGCTTTCCCTCCATCCTGATGAGGGAAAAACACAAGTAGTGCCTTAACGCCGTTTTGAAACTACAACTAGTAGAACCTGGAGATAAAAAGGGTGACATAATGTTATGGCAGCTCAAAACCAGCCTGAGGAGTTGAGAAATTTAATGATGTTGCTGAAAAGGATGCCTCGGATGGCCGATAGGTCGTCAAAAAAAGGACTACCCAGGGCGCCGTGTCTGGTTTAAGAAGATGGAACACTGTTTCAGTCTTGTTAGTGTCAGCGCAGCTACGACATTGAGTGTTGTGGGGGATGCCTAGCTTGGCTGCGTGAGTTCCTAGAGGCCAGTGCCCCGCACTAATCGCCGTAAATCTACCGACATCTGCACGCGTTCTGGAAAGGAGATTATTTGGTCTGGCTTCGTCGAATGTTGGCCAAATATTTCTTGAAATGACGCAGTTTGTGAGGTTCACCCATCTAGTCACCGGCCCTGCAGTGTAGTGCACGAGGATTTCTCTCTTTACGTATCCCAGCGCAGGGAAAACTTCCCTCGCATGCGATACGCAAGTCTGGTAAGTTCATAGGCTTGCTCATTCCCTTCTATGTTCCTATATCCGGGAACCCAGACCAGAGTGATTTCAAAGCGATGAACTGCCCTGGCCAGTTTCTCCCTGCAGTCCACAACAGGTTTAGATGAAGACCTGGCCGACTTCAAAGCCTTAATCGCGGCCTGACTCTCAAAGAAAATGCCTATTTTTTTATCGGGTGTCGCAAGGTTCATAACTAGACTACAATGTAAAATGTTATTTTTTGCCTTAAATAAATTCGTTTAAAAAAAAATATATATCAAATCCCTCTAACTCGAATTTTTACAGAAATCCCTCTAACTTGAACTGATTTTTATCTCGACTTAGAGGGACTTTCAAGTCTGTTCCAATAATAAAGGTTAATTTATCAAATTTAAGTTTCAATTTTAGAGGTGGAAAAAGTTTCACTTACCTATAGTGTTATTAAAAAAATTAAGGTGCCCAAGAAATAGGTCCCAATTTGACATGCTCGACTTAACATAACTGAGCAAACATCATTTATCCAATAGCGTTATTTTCCGATCGGGCACAAACTTCACAGACCGATCAGTCTATGAAAAAAGCTTGTTAAAACAGGGTATTTAGGTCTACTCCCGGAAAAACGCACAATAGTTACCTACACCTTAAAGTTTTCCAAACCGCGACATCCCTCTGTTCTTTTGAACGTCCGAACAGGGATCCCAGATTAAAAAAATTATCCCCTTTTTTAACACCAAAACGATATTTTTTTTTTCTTTTTCAAAAATAAAAATCCCCTTTTTCCCCCCAAAACAAAAACGCTAATTTAAGCTTTATTTAAGCACTTTTGTTTTATTTAAAATCACATATTTTATGTTTAGATCAATAAAAGTTATATTTAAAAATATACTATGTACCTTAAAGTTTGTAAAATGCACAATTATGAAGTCTTAAGCAGTATTTTTCTACCACAAAGTCATAACAAATCATTTTTTTTTTAATAAATTTGTTGTGTACAAAAATTCCAGTCAAATTGGAAGTAGACAGTTCCCTTCGTGTTTTTGTTTTATTTAGATAAATTTATTGCTGAGAAAATTCTTCAGCACAGGCCCCGCTGTGAGGAAGGCAAAAGATAAGCTCCATAAGTTTTTTCATGCTCGGAAATATTGTATCGTCTTCTTCAAGTAACGTGAAACAAAGTTGTAAGTGAGACGTTACATGGGCTCATTTAAGATTATGATCATTGAATAAGTTTTTTCCCCCAAAGAATTCCTTCTCCCTTTTTTCTCCTTTTGTTAGAAACAAAATTGCTGACTTTACCCCAATCTGGGATCACTGCGTCCGACATAAATTTGAAACCTACATAAAACTGTCCTTGTCCCTTTCATACTTCCTAAAAACTAATAGGTAATCAAACAAAAGACATATTGTGAGAAGTTAAGTCTAGAGCCTTTATATCTATGAACTTTTTTCTCCAACTTTTGTTTTTTTGTATTGTTTTATATATTATCGATTGTTCGACATGTTTGATCATTTGCAAAACCTGGGGTTGAATTACCACATCCGTGATCGAGTAATAAGTGACTGAATTTGTTATTGTTTTGCATGTAAAATTTACAAAATTCAGTGACGCTACATAGGCCAAGGAAACAATCAATCTCTACACATTATTATTATAATTAAGGTCTTCCTGTCGTGCGTAAGGAACGAGGTTAGAAACTAAGGTTACTAACTTACTTACTTAATGTGGCGCTACAGTCCGGGGTGGACCTGGGCCTCAACCAATACGCCTCTCCAGTTAGCGCGATCTTTGGCTAACTGCCTCCAGTTGCGCACTCCAAGTTGGTTGAGGTCCCCTTGCACTTGTGCGCGCCACCTAAGGCGATATCTTCCTCTACTGCGCTGTTCCTCCGGGTTGGAATCGAAGACTTTTCGGGCCGGAGCGTTGGTGTCCATTCGCTCTACATGTCCTTGCCATCTTAGACGACTGATGCGTATTTTTCTGACCAGGTCGGTGTCGTTGTACAGCTCGTAGAGTTCGCTGTTAAATCTTCTCCTCCAAAGCCCGTCAACGCAAACGGGACCAAAAATCACTCGAAGAATCTTGCGTTCGAAACGGCCAAGAAGATCTTCATCCGCCTTTGTTAGGGTCCATGCTTCTGCGCCATAGAGCAGGACTGGGATGATGAGGGTCTTATATAGAATCGACTTAGTATTTCTTGACAAGGCCTTACTAGTCAATTGCCGTCTTAGTCCAAAGAAACAGCGATTGGCAAGTGTAACTCTTCGTTTGATTTCTGCTGTGGTGTCGTTATCAGAATTAATAGCGGAGCCGAGGTAGACTAAGTCCCTAACTACCTCAAAATTATACCTAGCTGTCTATTGTGACGTTCTGTCCGATAACTCAATGTTGCGTGTCCCTTCTTGTTGACAGCATATATTTTGTTTTACCCTCGTTTACCACTAAACCCATTCTTGCCGCTTCCGTACTAATGCTTGCAAACGCGCCAGTGACAGCTCGCTGTGTTCTGCCAATAATGTCAATAACGTCCGCGTATGCAAGCAGTTGCGCAGACTTATGGAAAATTGTGCCTCTGGTGTTGGCTTGTGAGTTGCGCACAATTTTCTCAAGAATGATGTTAAAGAAGTCACATGACAGCGCATGTGACTATGCGGGCCAAAACATTGACATCCATTCGCCCTACAAGTGATGGCAATTTTGTTCTGACTTTTATGTTTTTTACGTATTTTGAATTCGAGTTTGAATTTGGTTAAGGACCTGGCTTTATAGGTTAGGTTAGTTATGCATTTCAATTTATGATCGATTCAATAAAACGACCCCTGAAACGCCGCTGATCTGATCGCTTTGGGAAGTTCCTCATCGCAAAAAGTTATGATTGCCATGCGAATATGCAGAAGTAGAATAAGCTACGCATCTACTATTACCACATCGACATGTTTACAGTGGCCACCTTCCAAATATTCACCTCAACTTTGGCTGCGTATAAGGTTATTATATGATCTAAACTGAAACCGCAAACGTATTATGCTCCTGGAATAACTAATTCGCCTTCCCCCATCCGAACTGATCTAGGTCAACTAATTTAAATTCTATTTTCAAGCTGTCCCCAACAAGGTATACTAACTAGCTAGTCCCGAAAAAAAAAGTTCGCGCGGAATGCCATCAAAGAGGCCCGATCCGGTGTTTTCTCTCTCGGTACACTTGTAACAACGATGTACTACACTAATAGTGTACTAGCCCACCCCACAAACACTAAACAGTCGACTTTTGTGCTCTCGCACGCTCTCTGTTGAACATACGCTTTGCTGAAAATAAAAATAAATTAATTAAAAAAAGAATCTCGTCGAAAATTCAAATCGAATGTGTACACAAATACCGAGCATTGCCAGCCGACCAGCCAACCGCCAGTAAGCCTCAGCCATCGCTGGCGTATGTTTTTTTTTTTATTCATTCTCTAAAGTTTGCTCGCGCGCTGGGATACTCCGTCTGGCTGTAGATACTTCGAGACAGTAGACTCGTACCAACTCAGACGCGAGTGCAAAGGGAGCATGATCGTGGCATGAATTTTTAGGACGTTTTCGTTTCTTTTTCTGTTTCAAACTAATCAAAAGTGATCGCGAAGGGTCTTTGGAAACTCAATTTTGTCCGCGCAACAACTGCCCGAAACTGATGAACCAAGTGAAAGACTCGAGTTTTTGTTTTACAATTTTCTTAGGATTTCATTCGCGTTGTCGATCATTTCTCACTGATCGTATGCATTTGGTATTTGATTGAAAACGCTAAGACGCGCGCGCAATTAGTATTCTCTAGCAGTAGTAATTCGCGATCGATACGCACACGCGATCCGCACAACAAAAAAAAGGAGAAAAAGTCGGTCCGCTCTATAGGTACGTGCCCCGTGTCTTTTTCATCACAAGTTCTTCGCTTTTATTTAATTTACCTACTCTATGTGTAAGAAGAATTGAAAATAACTCGAAACTAGAGAGAGGCCATAAAAAATCGAAATTCCCTCAGACTACGTTTGAAAATTGAAACATTCAAAGAAGTACATAAACGGACACCATCATGAAACGGTGGCATAAATCCTAGAGTGGATGTATTTTTTTTTTGTATTTTCGAAAACACTAAACTAAACCCCCGCGCCTTGTTGTGTGTCAAATAGTGGGAGTTATACACAGTCTGGGATTTTCTTTTCTAAATAAATTTTGCTGAAACAGGGAAACTGTGACGTGTGTGTTCCCTAATAATAATAATAAAAAAACACCGCTGAATAGGAAAACAAAAAATATTCGTTGTGATTTTGTCGACCCAAAAATAAAAAAAGAAAAAAGTTCTATGTGACATCAAATAAATTTCACGAACTCTCTACCTATATATAAATAAACGTTGGATTAAGAGTGAGGGGGAGGAAGTGGAAGTGTGTTTCCTCCGCGCCAAGTACCGCCTTATCCCCGCAACAAGTAAACAAGTCGATGGTGAGTTATTATTCGAAAATTGGTTAAGTAAATTTTGCAAATTGTGCAGTTGACCTATTTATAGAGGTTTTTCTTTTCATTTTATTTATTGTTTTGTTGAAAATAATTCATAATTTCTTTATAAATGGAAAATTGGTTGTCTTCATTTCGCCGGAAATACTAATTTAGTGAAGCGGGGGTGCAAAAATACGTAGCCATCATCATTTCTGTGGCAGAGATGATGATAGGTCGACTATAACTGAACACTGAACAGTGGCACAGTTTAGGGGTAAGGGATTTTTGATCATGCAGTTCTTTTTAGGGACTTTGTAAAAATTTATTATATAAAATGTTTGTAGTGCTTTTGAAATTGACTGCCTGCTGACAGTTGTAGAGAGAACTATCGTTTGATTGGGTAAAAAACTACTCTAGCTCAAGTCAAATTTCAATTTACTTCACTAATATTGAAATAGGTTCAATAGGTGCATAAAGCATTGATTTCTTATTCGCAATTTAACAAACAGAGCTAACTAGAGTTGGCCTCAGTCAGTTGAATGAGTTTTCAAAATCTCAAAAACTAAATTGGTCGGGAACGTTACTTTTATTACGTTCGCCACATATACGAACTGTCAACTTAGTACTCAGACTCAGTTACGAATTTCATGACTAGATTCGTCGGCTACCCCTCCATAAACGTCAACTGAAAAAGCTGTTCATGCGACCGATCTATTCCAATCAAAAATGAGATACATCAAGTCAGTAAGCTGTCACCTGTCAGACTAACTAAACTAGATACTTGAACGTTCCCTTTGGTATTGTAGTGAATTTTTATGGTCATAATATTCGTTCAATTTTTTAAGACGACCACTCGATAGTGGAAACGACACCTTTTTTGGACTTGTGAATTAACTCAATGGGTGATGAGGACAAAATTTAATTTTGCAAGTCCCTTCTAAAAGATTTGAAAACCAATCATAAAACCTCGCATATATGTAGTTAAGGCGCATGCCAATTGGCTACCTCAACACCCAACTCTGCTTTGAATCGCCAAATCTGATTAAAGTCAAACAAACATACAGAAGAATGAACAACATGGCGACGAAGATTATAACAAATCATTGCTGATGAAGAATAACATGTCAATTATACGCGGTTCTCGCTAGTAACTCTAAGAGCGGAAGCAGATTGAAAATAATGTTAGGGAATTGTTAAACAAGTTAAATGCATTCCAGTGTTACCAGTTGTGACGTCCGAGCTTGTCAATTTACCAGCACTGTAAGGTTATGAAAAGTCGACATTATATCGGTCGAGCTCGAATGCTTTGTAGTTGAGCGCCTACTCTGACTTATCAGAAGTTTTACCCTTGATATATTTGTCTTAAAAAAGGCCCAGTGTGTACCTAAGTTTCTGTAAGTTTGCGACAAATTGACCTAACTAAAATCAGCTGGGTTTTACAACTCTTCAACTGAAATCTACATAAACTTGTTGACTCTTATGAATTAAAAATCGAGTACCGCCGCTTATCAACTCAAGTTGGTACTGAGCTAGACACGACGGAGGACGGACATTCAATTATATTTTTTTGTTCACGCAAAACACTCGGTATTCGAGTAAAAATGAAAAATATATAAACAACTAGAAAATTTTGGTGCTGCCTCTGATCGACGGCACAGTTTTGCATCTGCGGTCATTCTCTCGTGGTTCTGATTTCGATAGGGCAATTTAAAGGCTTTAGTTTTTTTTCTTTGAAATGATTCTGATGCTATGTGCCACTCTGTGCACGCTACTTGTTATTTAGAGGAGGAACAATTTGCGTATATGATTTTGGATGTGAGAACGCTCAGATTTATTAGTATTAATGTGGAGTGTTTAAGAAAATTGACGCAGCGATTTATGCTGATGAGAGTGGGAGACGCAATCTATATCGAACGAAAGTAGTTAACAGAGGCAAAGAGGAAGGATTTGGTATTTGTTTTAAGAAATTCTCACGTTCGGAAGAATCAATGATCCATTCAATTGATTATTATTTACGAGGAATTTAATTGAGCACATTGCACTTGATTCTGATTCATAACGCAGTTGGATATGACCTTTGAAGAGTTATCGAAACGAGTCAGTGTCAAGGGTTAAATGAACTTATGGAATAGTTTTTGACTTTGTCATAGGGAAAATTGAGTTTTTCCTTTCATTTGTTTGTAAGTGTTTTTTTTTTTTTTTTTGCGATGGAAGGTGGAAATCTTACATGAGACACCAATGGTCCAGTTTTCGTCATTCTGGAGCATATAGTTTACGATGTTATCGGGAGTGGGCCACTCACCGAATTGGTCCCGTAGTGATATCCTCTCGGTTTCGTATCGTTGGCAATTAAAAAACACGTGTTCCGCGTTTTCAGAAACATCTTCGCAATGCGGGCAATTTGGGCTGGTTTCGTGTCCGCGTTTAAAAAGATATTCTCTATAACAGCCATGACCCGTCAAGAACTGAGTCAGATAGAAGTTTGTTTCACCATGTTTCCGTTTAATCCATAGGTCGATCACTGGTATAAGCCTGTGTGTCCATCTTCCCTTTAGCGATTCATACCATTTGTTTGTAAGTGTAGAGTAGCATATAGGTAGTCAGAAAGATTTCCGCCGCTTTTCTGTGTTAGTTTGGTTAGGTAGAGTCGTTCGCTGACACTATTTTATGAGCTCTATAACTATGTATAGGTATTTATAAGTAGGTACCTACTAAGCCTTCCTAAGCTAAACTGCGGCTAGTTTGTTATTAAGTTCACCTAGTTCATGTAAAACGTCAACTAGATTTGTCTGGGCTATAGGTTTACGAACGCGCTAAATAGGTAAGTTGAGTTCTTGTTGCGGTTTATTTTTACATTTTGACACTTTTAAATGTCAACTGAGTATGTAGACAGAACGGGGTATCTAGTTTAGTAATTCTGACAGCTGACTGACTTGATGTAGGTATCTCAGTTTTGATTGGCCTAGATCGGTCACATGAGCAGCTGTGTCAGTTGACGTTTATGGAGGGGTAGCCGACGAATCTAGTCAAGAAATTCGTGACTGAGTATTAAGTTGAGTTCGCATATGTGGCGGACGTAGGAAAAGTGACGTTCCCGACCAATCTAGTCGTTTTTGAATGTACCCAATTTTCTTGACTAGATTTCTAGGGTACCAATTCACAAACGTTAACTGAAAAAAACTGGCTGTCAGACTTACTTAACTAGAAATCCGAACGCCCTCGCTGCCAGTCGAGTGAACCTTTGTACCTATGTTAAATTCGTGACGTATTTAGCATATTGTGCAAAATGTAGAACGTTACGCCGGAATTAACTACGATTAGCCAACATGCGTTAATAATAAAATCGTTTAGAGCGATAAGTATAGAATTAGTTGCCCATTTCAAGCGTGTAACCAAACTTAAGTGGATTGTCGACCACTTTCGACGATACCTACTTAATCGTATTGTGATTGAAGTCCTCCGATAAACAAATGGGTCTTTATTGGTAACATTCTGTAACTTACTACAAATTGGGGCGCTGTCCAATTTATGAACTCTGAAAACACTCAAGAGGTCAGGAAATAAGATGCGGATGTAATTGCTGCTTGATGACGTGAATACTTAAATCGAAAAATTTATGTGGATTAAAGAGCTCCAGTCCAACATCGACCTCATGAAATATCGATATGTTCCAGCGAAATAGGTCGACATTTTGCTAAATTTATTAATCTAGTACATTATGTAAACCCGATTCTGAAAGAGACTTGGGACTATGAAAATAAATTTGTTTTTGATGCGCAACAACTGTCTTTATTTCTGTTACAATTCTACGTACCTAACCTGATTTTGGCAAAATTCATTCATTGCGCAGTAAAAAAATATTGAACTGCCTGGGAAACAAAACATGTCCCAGCAGAAATACAACAGTTTAAAATATTACAATTTGTTTACAAAACAATTTAGCGCCCAGTCCGCGGTTGAAGCCCTTTGATTTCAATTATTGATTTCCCATAGGTGTTTCTGTGGAAATTATATCTTCCCTCACTCAGCACATATGAGTTTACAATGCAATTTGTTTATTTAAAGCTAAATCTGAGAAAATACAATTTCCTTCGAAGAACGAGTTCGGTTCTCACTTGAGCAATCTGCAGAGTTTTGATTTTCAACAGTTATTAAGAAATTGTTTTGCCATGAACTCGCGATAGGTGAATTTACAACAAAGAAATAAGGAAATTTCGAAATTGAACGAGACTGAAAAAGTTGTTATTGCTTGTAATGCGTGTAAATACATTCGCACTCAATTAAAATTAATTACAAATTTGGATGTACACACATATACGTTGGGGTATTTGTACAAAAGTATTTCGATGACAGAATTCTAAATACGGTAGCTGAATACTAATTTAAATATGACCAAAAGCGGTAAAAGAAGTTCACGTGCGAATTCCAATTGCAAGTCGTGATGGAAGTAATAAAAAACAACAAACAAATAAAAAAACAAAATTATATGGAAAACTGTATGGTAATTGTACCTAGTGGATTGTTTGACTTAAATTGCCTTTTGTTGAGCTTCGCAAGCCAGTTTAGTTTTGGTCGTAGTATTCAATTTGACTGGATTTTATTAAAAATTGGCAGACATTTTACTAAGAACTAAGAAGTACTATACTCTGTCCAACAAAAATTGTCAGTACAGGAAAGATAGGATGTTTGTCTCTCAGTCTGGTTGCAATGACTTACATAAATCTGTCCCTCTTTAAAGCTCTCACAGGGTTGCCGTAGTTTGTATGAAAACTCACTATAACTCAGAGAGAAAAACTGTTAGGGCTACCACCTTCCAATTTAAAATAAAAATATTGCTGAACGAAATATATTCAGTTTGTCTTTTTTATTTTCCCGTGAGGGTTGATCCTTCAGAAATAATAATAATAATATTTTGGCGCGACAGGTCTATGGGACCCAAGGCCTAGCTTCTCACAACCATTCGCTTTGTGTGGGTTTTCAATTTTTGGGACGAATGGAAGGGATCTACAATTTTACGCCGAGTCCAAACGGCTAATTGAGAAGCTCATTCATGACAGTTTTACTCTCGGATGTTTGTCAGACGTTCGCGAGAGGTGGCGCAGTGGAAAAAAACCTTAAGATGTAATTTGGCCCTCTCGGGATCCTTCAGAAATACAAACAAATTAAAACCGAATGGTAACACCCCACATAAAAATTCGTTCTCAAAAGCACGAAAACCGAAAGTTCTTTGACAAAATCCATAGAAAAACCCTTGATGATATCCTTTCATTGTACACATGGTAACACTCTTCTGATGTGCTTCAGTCACACACACTGCAAGCGAACACAAGCGATCATTCATTCATTCTGCTTGCAGTTGTGTGGCAGAGTGGTTGCAGTGAGCTCCTTGCCAAATTTTAGGAAAATGACAACAACAATTCCTTGGTATGACAGTGGTTTGGTTTTTATTTCAGTGGTAATTCTTGTGTTTGAGTGCCGTGAGAGCATCTACAGGCACCATTGGTAGAAAAAAAGCTCCTCCATAAGGCCTGTACTGACAATTTTTGTTGGACAGAGTATAGTCTACACTCTTGATCAGTCCAGGCAGAAAGTGTTGTATCAATTCAGAGCGCATGACTGTTCGATCTAATAATTTCGAGCCAAAATTTGACAGTTGTAGCTTTCAACTTAAGGACTATATGAATATGAATAAGTCCGGTTGTGCCAGTCTAAATGACATTTTTTTTCCATAAACTACATATGCTATGTGTAGATATGTAATATGCTAAAATGCCATTTGTTGAGCGTCGCATCTATATATTTAAACTTGGTAATCATGGTGCGGGACCGCCCTTGAGGTTCATAGGGAAATTTCGATTCAGAAAGAGGGACGTTGCCGAGCTTTCAAAAGGGCCAATGCACTAAAAAAAGTTGAGTAAGTACTGGCTGAATTTGAAAAAAGGTGTGTTCTTTTTCTTCTTTTTGATTCAGTTCATCTTTCTTTCGGATTATAATAAATGTTGACATAAAATAATCTTTATATACCTATGCATGATTAATTCTAAAATGTATGAGTTTTTTTAGATAAATCTCGCATTTGCTGCTAAGTCTTGTCAAGAAGTCGACTTTGGAAAGTTGAAGAAGCTTCAAAACCAAAATGTATTAGCTCAGAGCGACCTCATCGCAAGAATTGGTAACAAAATCAAAAATGAAAATAAGAATCCCAGGGGTATCGTATCACGCGAAATTTGATTACAATGCGTATGTAAGATGTCAGAAATAAAAGACAGAGAATGAAGAAGAGTGAGGAAACATTTTTTCTGTGATTGTCTGGGTTCTGGTAAAGGGTTAGTCGAGACATAAGCTCGGAAAAAATTGTTAAAACCAGGATCTATTACATAAAAGAGCCTCATGTAACAAACTTGTTACAGCTGTTGTGCTAAATCTACTTGATATAGGTGTGTTGTTAATACGCAGCATCTTTTAGATAAATTCAAAGCTTAACTTTTATTAGGGTTCTTTGGCAAAATGTCAAATATCAAGGAGTGGAGATATTTTCTCTCAGAAAAAGAGAATATAACCAAAAAGTACAGGAACGAAAGTTTTGCATGACTTTTGTTAAAAACATATATATGCCATAAAGAAAAATAATATTCATAAATAAACGTCAGTGGGTTTAAAAAAGTACTAGTTTGCAGACTTGGATTCAGTTTAATATTTATATTCACCCCTATCGGGAATTATATTTCCCCCGGAATGTTTTCTATTCAGCAATCTGATTCACATTGCTGACAAGCAAGCATTTCCGTCGGAATTTATTCCCGATACCCCTAATTTTTTGCCGATTTATCCATTTTTAATAACAAATTTTAGCACTCAATAAACCAAACCGAAAATTGACTTTTGAGAGATTTGACGGCTAAAGTCAGTTATAACAAACTAGCCCAAACAAATTTCTTAGGCTATTATTTGCAGGTTTTTTGTGAAGGGGATATTTTTTCTTCTCTCTTTGAATGAAGTTTGACTTATTGCGTTTTTCATTGAAGATCCGAGGGAATTGCCCCCGAAATTCAGAATTGCTCTTTAAAATAAAATTCGTTGGAGCACTTTTGCAATAGTGGTAGACAACATATATGTACATCAGCTGTGAGATTGGGATTTTTTGTGCTATTTTTTTTTTGTCTTCATTGCTTTAATAGCCCAAATCAATATATTTCAATTAAAGATTACATTTGCACGCATAATTGCATATTTTCGTATCACATAACTCAACATTTGATTCTAAAAGGACAACTAAAATTTCAATCTGACATTTTGATAGTGTGTGTTGGTGAGCTCAGGGCAATTCGTTAAAATTATTCCGACACTTCTTTCGCGTTAAGAATTGACCTGAAAGTGCACTTTCTTTTTCAATGAAACATGGAAAACATAGAAAGAGCAATTCTAGATTTGCTCTTTTCATAGAAAGGGCAATTCTTTTCTTCAATCGAAAACGCCATAAATTTGACTAATGTTTTCGAATTCATTATCGATAGGGAACAGACCTATTGTTTGCAGATGCATAAAAAAAAACAGCTGAGTGTTTTCTTGTTGATTTTAAAGTGTGGTTTAACACATGTCAACAATGGTCAATAATTAATATTTTTAAAACTACTTTTTCACGTGCCAAACGTTTTTAACAAAAGGGCAAATTTTATAAGATTTATATTTATATATGTATATATCTACAAATAGGTTGTCAATTCTTTTGTTTGCTTACTTTTTAGTTACGAATTTTCGCAAGCCATAATACGGCAAAAAACTGTATTAAAAAAACACTATTTTGCATTTCAATATTTTTGACTAGTAGGTACGTTTTATTTTTTGATCTTTCATTTAGAATCCATCTTTAGACAAATGTGGTTAGCTAGCAACAAATTGTCAAACTGTCAGTTTATTTTCATGTACAATTTAAAATCGTAAGTTATAGGAATACATCAAAGCGAAAAGCATAAATAAAATATTCCCGCTGAAGCATAACACTTAGAGCCTTAAACATTTGGTTGCACATAAATAGGGGGCGTAATATTATGCAGTTTCCAACATAAATATAAATTTGAATAAAAGTGATAAAAATCAACTATACAAAGTTGAGCCACATAATTAAAGAGTTTTATCCTGACTGGCACAACAGACGCCATCTAGGGAATCAGTCGTCGCTCACGATTGTTCAGAGTCACCCATAAACTTGTTACCTATATTAGATTTCTTTTCTGCCGTAGCAAGCGCCTTGTTTACCAACTTTCTATCGTACGCACGACTTGTAATCGAGGTTTTCCACTATACTATCAATCATGCAACTGTCATTCGAACGATAGCAATTAAAATTGTGTCATATGCCCAGTATTACACCGATCACGTATAAACTTTTCTATCGCGAAAGGGCTAACAAGTTCAAAATTCCGACTTTGGACAAAGCCACACTCGTTAACTTGCACAACATGTATATGCGCCTTTGTTTAACTTTCAAAAGTAAGCCCTTGCAAAGGTTAAACTAATGGAACCTCCCCATATAGGGAAACCGCTAATTTCATGTTATTCATCGCATTAATCAATCATTTCTTACATCCAAGCCAACATTGAAAGAAAAAAAAAAACTCTTGTCTTTCTTCACAGGGAACTCAACAAAATTAAGAAATCTCAACACGGAACTCTTCATGCATCCGCCGGAAGTACAACTTTGGTGAAAGAACGAATACAAAAGACCATTAGAAGCCAAACTGTACACACACCGAGTGGCCGTAGCTCCATCGAAGATGTCTGTAGGTAAGTCAATAATGTAAAAAAAACAAGCCATCTTTTGCATTTTGAAGCGCTCCGCGCCCCCGCCCAGTGACGGTTATTCGTATTTCCTTCCTTTTTCAAACTCAATTATTCTTTCCAAAAATAAGCACCGATTATCGGACCAGCCGCAGCACTTATACGTCGGATAATTGATTGGTGAAATAATTTATTACAAATGCGATTGTCCCGAAATGGACAACGAGTCATTTGAATTCAATAGAAGTGCTGCTTCTGCAGCGCCCAATAGCCCATCCTATTCCCATTCTTCGGCGTGGCCAATCTAAGGCAATCACTGCTGCAGCTCCGCTATTATGCAATTAATTAATATCCCAACCACGATGGACGAAGATGCACTGCTAACGTCAGCAATTGTCACAAATGAGGAACCTTGACTCAAATCCTTAATTAGATTCAATGTGCCTTTGGCAGTCGCTTTACTATATGCGCTGTCCCTCGGGAGTGCAGTCCGTATTAGACGCGATTACGCGCAGCGAGCGGTGCATGCGAATCTCTAGTGCTGCTGCTCAGCAATATGAATGAAACGCATTAATTGGTGCAGTTCCCATATCCGTATACACGAACTGACGACGGTGATGGTGGAGAAACACAAATTGATGGATGACCCCAGTTGGCAGTTTTGTATACGCGACTGAGATTGAAGACATTCCATGTGTGTGCGCTGGTGCTGGTGCCCGATTATGATCCTATTATGCGACTCGGGCGGAGGGCATTTTCATGGGAAATTCTATTTTCTGGTGGCGTTCTGTTGTATCTACTACATGGACAGTGTAAACGCCTACTTTTCCGTCTTAGTCGTTGTCGCCCGCCGAATGTGAAAGAGAGCGATGAGGGGACACAAACGAGGGTCGAATGTATACTAATAGATCCCTTAAATGTGTATAAAAATTGCTTAGGACGGTTATGGGAAAGTGCACTGTCAAGTGACCGCTGGATGTCAATGCACTGAGACTCCCTAAATTTTGATTTATGAATGTTTTGAAAAGAAAAATCTGTTTCGGGGGTTTGACGTTAAATTTAGCACTGATTTTCAAATGCTGCTGGTTCTACGGTTGGTTGTACCTTATACAGTTAAAGGGGGCGTTGATGGTACGAACTGTTCAGATGTGTAAGGTATTAATTGCTGACAAGGGACTCAATTAAATATGCGTTTTTCATGCTTGTTTTGGTGCGACAATGCGGTTGCGGTGTCACGTAACAGCTTACACTTACAAGTGGATTCGTTTCGTGTATATCCCGAAACAGATTTACCGCATTAAATGCGGGAGAACTGTTATTATAGATTGCTTAAGTGTTTAAAAATAGAAAAAATGTCATATTGATTGCAAATAGTGGCACTCCACACATTTTCTAATTTGGAATTCCATTATTATTTAAGCCTGCGATTTAATAAAGAATCCCTACTTTTTTCAAATCTCCATTATAGTTCACGCAAAATTTTACCGACAGCACATGTGTAACTGCTCGATAAATATTGTAATGGAGGATTGAGATGGGACATGCTAATTTGTGCAGTACTTTCAGTCTTTCCTCTTCAGTGTAATGCGCAGTTTAAGCTCGATTAGGTCGATTAGCGCAATTCAATTTATTGAATGTGATTGCTGTCAAAATTGAGCGCATTAGTTCCTGATTTTGATAGTTCATCCTGTCGTCTTATTAGCTTTACCAATATAAAAAAAGGAAAAAAAATGCCTACAGCTTTATCACTTTTTTAAAAATAGTTCTTAACTACTTTCTTGACCCGCGTTCATTTTGACAGATAATTGCATTCTTGTTTTGTTTTCCGGTTTAAAGTTAAGAAGGCTATACAAAGTTAACTAGATTTGTATTTAAATTTCTGGAGTGAGATATTTGTGACAATCGGCCCTAGCGAGGTTGAGGTATCCATCGGAACGGAAAATTCTCCGCAACGCATACTCCGTTCCGCAACCAATTTCTGACGGAGGATATCGGAACCTAGCTGTCAAAAATTGAAGAAAAAAAAATGCACTTCATCGCACTTAAACGTAATTCGCCGATATGCGTTACGGAGAAATATTCCGAATAGATGTTCGAAAGAATACCTCGAAGCAAAAAACCTCCGAATCGTATAAAATCGGAGAATTTTCCGTTCCGACGGATACCTCGCTAGGGCCGAATATGACCTGTGCTGCTAATTTCACGGTAAGGTACACCCTATCCCTCTGTAGCGCCATGTAAGGCGAACAAAAATCTGAATAGGGTGTGAGAAGTTATTATCTTTGGTTGCACAAATATTTCAAAGGTATGAAATCCTCAACATCCTTTGGGGAATTTCGAAATTTGTCTGTTCCAAGAGCGTTATCATTGAAGAAAACCTTGTTCCCAGAAACCCTTAGGATTTGTTCAATGTCAACGTGCCAACACACGGCCAATGTTAAGTACCCTCTCACCTCAATACAATAATTGGATTATTCTCGCACCTCGGGTGCATACCTACCACTTCCGCACGCAGTTCATACCTGCTGGCCCTTATCCCCAGCGTGACCGTTGTGACACTAAAGTTGCAATTTGGCACTTTTTTTAACACCTTGGCACAATGAGACTCCTTTTTTAAAATTTAACGATTTTGGCCCTTTTTCACAATTTGGAACAATAAACGCTTAAAACTTTCAAACTTTGAAGATGAGCTAATTACTTTTACATAAATTCATTGCGCTGAAGTCGCTCAATGATAGGAATTGATTGGTTTGTCACTGAGCGGATTTGGAACAGTTTTGGTACAGAGTCGGGAAAATAAAAAATCACATTGATGAATTTTTGTGCCAAAACTTGTATAATTTTTTTGTTCAAAAACTGACATTGCCACACAGCAGTGCCTGTGCTGATAGCGTGTTTTCAAAATTAGCGCTAATGAAAAAACCAACAAGTTTCTGCTGAATCAATGCTTTCTGCATAAAATTTGATAACACGTACAGATTTGGAAGATTGGGAGCCAAGTTCTGATCTTGTCAATAAGTACAGAAGCACAGAAATAAAAAAGTAATAAAAACCTACTTCATGTATGTATGGTATGTTTTATCGACTGATGTGTTAAAACTTCAAAAAAAATGACCAATACCTACAATAACTTGTATCTTTTTTGTGTTCACTTTTGATTTGAAGTTATTTCTTAAATGGCCCTTTTTTTTCTCCGTGGCCCTTTTTCTTGCTACTTTTCAAAATTCTTCAACGGTAACGCTGCTTATCCCCCCTCCATCTAGTAGGAAGTTTGATCCTTATCCGTTGTGTTTATCCAGTAGGCTGTATCAACAAAAGAATATATGACAATAAATTTGAAACGTGTTTTCACAACCACATCCGTTATTTGCGCATCGTTGCAAGCCAACAAGCATCTCTCTGAGAATACAATAATTGAGATGTTTTTCCTAAAGATGCGCTACCTACACCGCAATGAATTTTCTTCTGTATCCTGCTGAATGTCCTTCCATGCACACGAAAGCAAAATAGACCTGATAATGATGATGATCATGATCGGCATGCGGGATAAGGATGGTGCACGTGCATCTCCATCTAGTGGCGATTTGAAATTCAATCTGACACTTATGCGCGAGGGGTCCGCCGAAAACGATAGAGCATTTTCGGGTTCACGAGGCATCCGTCAACCTGTGGTTTTGAGAATAGTTTATTATTCCTTCGGGGACTCTCGGTACGAAGTTATTTTTAAATTCTCATCCCAAACAAATCCCTTGCTGCTACCGAATTATGGTGGTTTGGTAAGACTTGCCTTGCTGCGTGCATGTGGTGTACATTTCCAGCATTTACGTTGCGATCAGCGTTCGTCTTCTCAAATTGACAAAAAAAATTAAAAGAATAAAAAACAACAACAATGAAGCGGGACTGTTTTTGAGTTTTGAAATCTGTTCAACAGATGTACGCTTGGGTTGAGTCCTCGGTTTTTTATGTCAGTGCGTCTAGCAATGCAATGCCAGGTTTGGTGGTAGAATATAAAAGTAAGCACATGAGTCCTCCCTCTGCACACAAGGGGACAAAATAAGGTGCAATAGCTTGGTTTTAGGTTCCCCCTTGTGGCACGCGTCGTTGATTTTCCAAGTTCGAAATTTAATAAATTATAATTTTCGTCTCTTCGGCGTAGTGAGGAATATTTGTTTCCGTACTTTTTCTCCATACAGCACGAGGGCAGTGTGCTGCTTGTTCCGATTCTGGGTATGTAATTAAAAATTGCTACGCTACGCTGTCGCGTCGTTCGTGAAGCTAGTCGTAGTCGTGTGTTCGTTTTTTTTTCAAAGGTAATGCACACGATAATGAATGGGTACATGATTTTTATGCTTTCAAGAACAAGCGATAATGTAGGGAACTGAAAGGTACCCAAATAAATTAAAAGAATATCCAAAAAAATAAACTAAAGAAGGGTGGCTTTCTATAAATGTATTTTAAATTATATCGTGCTTTAAAAATCATAGTTTGAATTAGTAAAGTGACTTGAAATGACAGTCGTAAAAAACTGATGACCAGAAGTCTCTTTATGTAAAAAAAATTTAATTTTAAATTTAGTTTTTGTTCAGAACTCCCAATTTGATAGATTTCATTACTCTGTCTAAAAGCACATCTTAATTTTCCAAAAAATTTCATTATATTCTACAGCGTTAATTTAATGTTAATCGTCACTACAAATGGTTTGCTTAGCCTTTCCTATAACTCGTCACAGACCTCCCATCTTTTACATATAATTTACTGCAATAATAAAATTATAGTTGGCACTTAAATATAAAAACTGAAATTAATAAAAATATAATGGCCCATTATCCAATTCGAGAATCTGTTAACTACGCTGTAGGAACATTTGCGCAGGCGATAAAGTTGATTAAATATTAATTTTATGTTTTGTATATTCGCAAATCACAATCACCTTTGAGCTTTTATTTTAAGTGCTCAATTATAGGAAGAGGAATTTGAAATGTATTTACGAGTAAGAGAAACAAAATTAGCTACCCAACTTTGAATGCACTCATTCTTGTATAGATACTACAGCGTTTCTATGGAATTTTTCCATAAACACAACAGTCTAAAATTGTGTACAGTGGATCCGATTGAAATAAGTGGAGGAAAATTAAGCAGCCTTTTCTGAGCCATATGGAAAAATTGTGACCACAGCTTTGGTCATACGTTGAGAACAAGTCATATACAGTACAGTCAAACCCGCTTAATTGAAACCTGTTTAATTGAACAAACAGCTTATTTAAATTTATAATTAATCCCCTTGTATTTTTTGACAAAATTCCATACGAATAACTCCGCTTTTTGAAAAACCGAGTGAAAAACTCAGATATCTGAAACACAATTGCTTTAAAATATTATTACTTTACATAGAAAAAACTCGGCTTAAATGAAACAAATGAAAATGATTCACACCTACAATTTACATAAAAAAAAATACTGAAATGTGATTATTTTCCACATTTTTTTGTTATTGTTTTGGTTTTAAATGAATGGATTAATTTAATTATTATAAATTTATATTCATTATTATTTCAAATTCGTTTTGAAGAAAAATTTGTCCAGGGTCCGCTTTACTATCATTTTTTTCAGTTATCCGTGGTTCGTTTAACTGAAAAACCCGGTTATACTTTTAAATTTCGAATACTTTTTCCAAAAATCTGGGTAAACAAATTTCCTTCGATTTGTAATCAATACACAAAACGAGAGATTTCATCAGCCATATATGCCCAAACCCATTTCATCAGAAAAAGACTGTCGCTTCTTATTCGTTCCGCTCAATGATATAAATTAATTTTGATCATGCTAGACTTTGGTGTGTAACTCAGCTTCTGGAGGATGAAGCAAAAAGCTCTTGACTACTTCAAATATTGAAGGGAGTGATTGTTCCTTCAGGCATTTTTTGAATCGTTAAATATTGCTTAAGTTATTTAATTTAAGTTAAAAATTGCGGAGTCAGCTAAAAAAAAAAACATTTTGGTCAGAAGCGCTCCTAAAAAGTAGGCGTGGCAATGAGTGACATAGCCATAGCCTATAGTCTTATCGGAGCCTTAAGAAATATTTCTTAAGAAGTTTCATCGAAATCTGTTAAGCAGTTTTTAGGTTAAACATTAACAAACATTTATGCCCCTACAATTTTGTTCTTTGCATTGATTTAAGATGAATTTTTATAGGAATAATTATAATTAAAAGAAGAACAACAACATTTTTTTTAAAGTCATATCGTCGCATTGACAAAAATTGTCAATAAAATATTTTAACTTTCCTGTATACAGCTGTGTTTCCTTGAATTCTAAACAACAAATTCACAGCTCATTTGGTGTTAGACCAAACTATAAGCATGTCTAACTTAAAAGCCCTGTAAATTCGCATATCTGAGAAAATCCATAAACTAAACTTTCCTAGAAGCAAAACCAAAATTATCTGGCCTAGCTATTCCAAACTAAGTTCAACGTAAAATTCCCTCACATCAAGTGAAAAAGCTATTCCCTGAACAGATCGACAAGTCACTTCGTTGGCAACAGCGCACCAGTCATCTTGTTCATCAACACATTCCTCGGCTAGTGCGCACCTCCCCACGGGCAAACAACGTTTAACGGTCAAATCGTTTTTCCCGCCCGCCCGACACAACAACAAGTTAACGCACTAAAATATAAACAATTGGAAAAGGACTGCAGCGTTCCAATGCACAGAAGCATCCCCATATCCATATCCACTCGCGTTACGACTCACGCGCAACAACTGCAAGAAATTCAAATAAACAGGACGTTTCACATGATCACTGGTTGGGTTGTGTGAGATGGCAGAGTCGTTTTGTTGAAGCCCTTTTACCCCTTCATGTCCCGGCAAGCGCAATTAAGATGCACCGGAGCACAATTCCAATTCCAAGCCATGGACATTATTGTCTTGCAGTGGTGACAGCATACATGCAGCTAGGGTTGTTCGCGTCGATCGTTCGTTCCGCACTTGTACCCTAGGCACTCCTCGTTGAATGATCCTACGCCAGAGGGGCTACACTTACACACACCATCTCTCTTTCGCACTAGGGCCTGGGTTCTCGTGTGCAGCGAGCCCTATAAAAATCTATTATTGAAATAGAAAACAGGAAGAGGTCGTATTGAATTTGTGATTATTTTGATTATTGTGATTATGACGACTACGACGGCGACGATGATGATGATGACGGAATATTGAATCGAAAAATGCACTAAATGTGGGGGACACAATAAGGCACGGACGCGGCCAAGCTACTGTGTAAGGGAGGGTGTTGCTATATGGCCGGTTGTTGTTTACCATAGAAACGGTGAAAGATTGGAAATTTCGGAAACCGTTCCACCTAAGTCTATATCGGTTTGTCTGAGGGGATCCCGGAAGCAACGCATGCATGGCGAACATGTTTTGTTTAAATTACACATCTCCCCTGTGCTGGTTGGATTTCAAATATTGCACATAGGTAGGTACGAACCAGAAGACCGATAAGTTGGAAATGCTTCCCCTTGTGTGTGGTCGCTTTCAAATAAACCAGAGACTTGCCCATTAATGTGGGTACATTGATACGGCAGCAGCAGGTATCAATGATCACTGTAATTAAAATCTTTTTCTGGGAAACGCGGAAAGAATTAGTGACAGCCCGCATATTAAAGATCTTTCGAGGGAACTCATTGGTGCCTAATTTGAAATTTATCTGTCAGCGGTTGCTCCCCTAACTACATACCTATAGCTAGAATCGTTGTTATCTTCTCTAAGATTGAAAGTTGTGCCGATTTCTATAAATAAATAAATATTTGGCGCGACAGGTCTATGGGACCCAAGGCCTAGCTTCTCACAACCATTCGTTTTGTGTGGATTTTTAATTTTTGGGACGAATGGAAGGGATCTACAATTTTACGCCGAGTCCAAACGGCTAATTGAGAAGCTCATTCATGACAGTTTTACTCTCGAATGTTAGTCAGACGTTTGCGAGAGGTGGCGCAGTGGAAAAAAAACTTTAAAATGTAATTTGGCCCTTTCGGGATTCGAACCTGGAACCCCTCGCTTAGTAGCCCAACACACTACCACTAAGCCACTGCGCCGATTTCTATATAGAAAAAATTAGCATCTGAATATTTCGATTGCGAATGATAACTACTCACACATAGTAAATTAAATTTAGCTCCTCCAAATGCAGTTGCGTTCTGGTGTGTCACGACGTCAACCATTTAACGCGATGTAGGTATCGCCTGGGATTCCCTTAAGAACTCGCGGGTGAACGAAATGTTCTTTGAGTGAATATGTGGCAAATCAAATACTAATGCTGGGACATTGAACCATATTGCAGAGGTCATTCAATTATTATTCTAACTGACAAGCAATATACATACATCCTTATATTGCTGCGCTATTTGCACCATTTACAAATTGTTTATTGTTAAATTGTTAAATTCTATAGCATGTTTAAGTACTGAGAATATTTGACCTTCGTTTTGCGGTATTTCTTTGCCAGTCAGTTCAGTCGCAGAAAGAAGAATACATGACCTTCAGTTGTGACATGGAAAACATGACGGGCCAATGGCATCGCTTTAACAATAAGACATGAGATTTCAGATGTGGGGACGCCCGCTAAAGCTCTACCGCTAGTGGAATCGAAATGACATTGACAGATGGTTTTGTAAACATTTCTATTTATAAAACAAACTAAAAAATACACTTTATTCAAATTTGATTGAAAACCCCCATCTTTAAATTTATTTGACTTAGGTACCAAATTTGCTTTTAAAATACAGTGACAGCTCGATTTTTGTTCTGCCTTTCTCTCAATTTGAGCTTAATATGCTGCTCTCCAAACATTAGCTAAAATCCTAACTAAATTTTGACTTATAGTAAGCTGTGGATAAGTATACCCGCCTTCGAAAATTCAATTCGAGTGAGCAAAAATGTAAATTTAATCATTGACAAATATTGATACAAGTCAAATAATTGAAGAAGACGAAATTATTTGTGCAGCTCATCAAAATTTAGCCTTGAGAAAATGTGCCGACACATTAAATGTGCGCGCCAAGAAATATTGACAGATACTTTAAGTACATTCTGAAACAAAAATTTGATTTTTTAGCTAGATCTGCGTACCTTAATTTTTGAGAGAAATTTGTATGGGAGCTAAAATTAAGCTTTAAGCCTTGTACGCTGCTGGAGCTAAACTAAATTTTAGCTGCTCTCCAATTTTTCTCTCCAAACATCAGCTAAAATCCTAGCTAAATTTTGACATAGAGAGCCCTGTGGATAAATGTAACAAAAAACAGCTGTTCTTTGAAAAAACCTCCCTTTATTCAAAATCTGCAAGTCTTCATGTCGATGGTTGTTGCTCCACCACCATCGCTAGCTTTTTCTGAGGACTTCTCTGTTATTTAAATGAAATACTTTAGCTCCCGGTACTTCTCATCGATGTACCTATTCATTAAAATCACTCATCTTTACACAGCAGAACAACAGAGCAGAGCAATCTGTCAAAATTTAGCTTGAACTAGGCTTTAGTGGACTAGATTGAGAATTTTCCTTCCAAAGAAAATTTTGCAATACATATGTGCTATCTATAGCACAGGTGGCGAAATGTTAATTTTTTTAAATGACGTTTGCCGCTAGCTATCTAGCTGTCCATGTAATACCCGCATTAGTCGTGTTTGTGCGTCGGAAAATGTTCGTTTAGAATTTTTTTTTTCGTTTTGATTACCTTAAACTTTTTCGGGAAAATTAATTTTACTTGTTTTGATAATCCAAAATTTGATCTGATGATTAAAAATATCTGTATTGATCCAAAATACAGCAGACAAACCGAACTCATGCACAACAAATCCACTTGAACAAAATTTTCATCGATTACACTGATGCAACTGCAACAAGTATGATCGCACCCCCTATTCCCGTTCAAAGTTGCCACACTCTAAATTTCGAATCAAAATATTCGTCAACGTATGTGTGCAAGGGAAAGAAAATTTCTAACAGATTTTCCACACACACTCAACGGCGTGTGTGCCACTTCTGCTGGTGCGGTGCTGCTGCTGTTCATGTTCTCATCGTAGGTAGAGTGGGTGCAATATGGGATAATTACATCCAACCGGGAGGAACAAGAAGAGGGACTCGGCAGGCCGGTGCTATGCACATTTCAATGGTTTTCTTTTGTTTTTCAGCCCGTGGCGGTATGGTGCAACGCGAACTACACACTCCAAAGTGGTATGCGTAGGGTATCTGCTGCGACTATAGGCGAATATTGTTTTTGGAATTTTCTTACTTCGGAACTTCTAAGGGTACATGACGATGTGACCCGTCCTCGTTTGTTCAGTGCATTTAGTGCGTTTTTAATCGAATGACGTCGTCGTCTATCTCTTCAAGTGGAGATTTTGTTTTGTTGTTTTTATTGTGCGATATTGTGCGTTTTTTTCTTTCGTTTTGAGTTTATGTATGGTTGTTGTTTGTTTGCAAGATATTCTGTTTTGGCACGACGACGATAGTGAAAGTGATTGGAATACGAAACCGAAGGGATATGAGTGTCAGCCGTTGTTCTGTTTGATTAGTTTGATAAACATGAGTCTTTTGCAAGTTATTGGCAGATAAACAAAAACGAACTCTGTAGAGTGTTTGAATAAAATTTTGTTCTATTGACAAGTGAGAGAAGAAGAAAAATATTGCAATGTTTGTTACTGTGGATAATACTAGTTCTTTTATATCAGGTAAGTTAAGAGGGTTTTGAATGGGATAACATACCTATGTGGGTATTTTTGGGTGAATATTCATTTTTTAAATGATAAATCTGATGACAGGGTTGAATTTGTCAATTTTGTAAAAATTGTAACTAGATAGCTGGAATAGCTGTGCTGTATTAATAATCCACTTGTTAATTGTTTTTTAAGCAAATAAAACGACTCTTTAACAGATGTAGGCTGAGATGTCGAGGATTCAAAGAGTACCTTTAACTGTCCAGTCGACAGAAGTTCATAAATCGTCAGATCAGGCAAACATTTTAAAAAATTTGTTATTATTTTACAAAAGCATATTCGAATATTGATCTTCAAAATGCAATGGATCGGCATGAAGACTAGAAGAAGTATGTATTTGCGCGCGGAACACACAAGTATCAACTTATTTGACTTAAGTTTTGTGACTTGATGACAACTCTCCTTTTGTTGGTAATCACTTATACCTTAAAAGTCGAGGCTTGTACCTGTGGAGCTCTGACTTCTGACAGATTTTCTATGATTGATAGCTGTAGGTGCAATGGGAAGTGGATAAATGGGAATACTGTAGAGTTAGGTTCTACAAATAATCAACAAATTTGTCCTTTAGTATGGGTCTTAACTTTGCCTTTTATACGCATCAAAATTGCATGTTTATTCTTTATTTTACATTTGGGGGCTTGACCTTTTATAATAAAACACAATAAACCTAGGTATTACCTACGTAGGTAAGTTCTCTATTTTTTTATCTACATTTTTCTGAAAACGAATATTTTTAAGCGCAGCAAAAATAAAAAATGTTAAGTGAACGTTATGTTAATAAGCAACATACTCAATAACACAATAGTGTCATTATGTCCTTGTCTATAAATGAGTAAATCCGTACACAGGAAATCTTATTTAATTTTCTAGCTATTCTTGTCCAACATTTTTGGATTGAAATTTGCAAAATGCAATATTAATTCGTAAGCAAAACTGAGCTTCCAGAATCGACATAAAATAGGGAAAGCTTTGAGTGTCTTTGACATGCCTGCGGAGCCCAATTCAAATGGTTTCGACCGATTTGTCCCAATTTGTCCTTACTTTTTGAAGCGACTTTTCATGTAACAAAAATTATTTGTAATTAAAATTAAAATTGAATCTCTTAAACATAATATCTTATGTTCTCTTTTGTTACCCATTTTTTAAACATCAAAAATGCCGTATATTGCTTGGAGGTTTATCTGAATAAACAGGTACCAATCTATAGGATTTTATAGGATAGGAGACCTCTACCCACAATGTGTAAAAAAATGTCTTGACGGATCGATTTTTGGAAATTATCTTCTCTCCAAGTTTGTATAACAATAAGTGGGTGCATTTTGCAAATTTTGCTTATTGATAAACCTGTCAATCTTGCTCAAGTAGACCACTGAATAGAGAGAGAGCGGGGAAGTCTTTTATGCATCTAACTTGAAGCTTTCCCAATATAAGTTCTAATGTGTTGAATCACAATGTTTTGAGTACTCAACTCATTTTTTGACAGTCAATTAAATTTTCTTCTTTATATCCTTTCAGATAATCCATATTATTTTTACAATGACAAAACATCACCGAAAACCCCAGACTCAACCACTTCCAGTAAGGGGTTCTCCATATTTAAGCGGAGAAACTCAAAGGGTAACAGCCCGCGGGTAACAATTCCCGACAAGATACGCCCCATTAATTCAGCCAATCTCGATTCGGCTGCATCGATTTTGGGCAGCCCGCGTGGAAGTTTTGGATCATTGGGCTCGTATACCGGCGGTGGAGGATGTATGCACGTAAGTTGAACTATAACTTCTGATCAGTTGACGCATATTTACAAAAAAGTTAACCTTTCCATCCTTTTCAGGCATTTGAAATGGGCTCGCCAACGAGCGTAAATGGACCATTCCTGCGTCGTTTGAATGCCGCTGAATCGTATCGCGAAAGATTAGGTTCTTACAATGAATCGGCAACATACAATCCTGACAATGATGATGTATTTAATGCATCACCGCTGAGGTAAGTCGAAACGAGTACGATTCATTCAACTTCTTGATAAAACTGAGTTTATTGTTTACAGCAAAAACCACCATACAATGCCCTGCCATGGATCACGAAGACATTCAATTGGTAACTTTAGTCATCGGGACCGTTTTAAGAGTCCAACATCGCCAGATGAAGTTCCGAATATGATTGCGCCAAGACCACCAGTTGTATCACCCAGCAGATATCGCGGTACCAGTGGTCGTCGAAGGGGTGAGTTTGATGTTGACAAATGTTATTTAGCTGCCTTCACAAGTGGATTTTTTTTAAATACATGCTGTTAGACTAGGTATATTATTTGTGGATATGTTGAAGTTGGTCTACCTACGTAGGTTGGCACTGGACCCGCTTTGCTTGTAGATGCATACCTTATACCCCACGGTTGCTCTTAAAAATCGTATAAAACGGTGCAAAACGAGCTTTAAATTTTACCTTGCACATAAAGTTGAACGAATTTTTATTACTGCAGTTGCCATGCCTGGCTTAGACAGAAGCTACAGGGAGGTAGGGAGGAAGATATTTCAGAGGTTGGTGCTTTTAGTAAACGCTTTTAGAGAAACATTAAACTGTCGAAATATCAACTTGTACCTACAAACAGCAGCATTTTTCGACTAAAATTGTGGTGGCCACACTATAAAAATAAACCTAAATATTCGTCTTAAAACTAAGCCTACGTTTGCTCAAGTTCATACGGGTTATCTATCAGTAGAAAAGTGTAACCTATCAATAAAACGCCCGCCCATTTTTTAAATCAAAATGCAGAAACGAATATCATACTCAAAAGCCGATTCATTATTTATTTAATGGCAATGTTAGTCACTTTAGTTTGCTTAAGTTAGGTTAAGTTAAGTTAGGTAATAGTGCGGGCTGAGATGACATACTTTCGAAAATAACAAAAGTCTAAGACTGCGCCCATTTTATGGCACCCTTACTGCAACAGGTAACTTTACGCATTTTCTGAACTAAAGTCGACTAGATTCGTCTAAAATAGATGTAACCTGAACGCAAAACTTAGATTGTCCAGGAATACCATACTTTTCCTTCGTCATCCACATATGTGAACTATCAACATAGTGCTCAGTCACGAATTCATTAACTAGATTCGTTGGCTACCCCTCCATAAACGTCAACTGACACAGCTGTCCATGTGACCGATCTAGGCCTATTTAAACTGAAATTATTCAAGTCAGTTAGCTTTCAGACTTACTAAACTATTTACTTGTAATGCCCCAATATTGCAAACGTTCAGAATTTAGTTTGACGCAAAATTTACTGTCAAATTGGGAATAGTAAAAATTTCTCTTCTTTCTTTGCTAAATATGTTGACTAGGTTGCAGGTTAACGGCCAAATGAGGAACTATGATAGAAGATGTCCCGACTCCCTAGTAAGTGCATACAGCAGTTATAAATGTGCAGCTATATCAACTTATTGATTCACGACGCCTAGTTTTCACTTTTTTCCATTTATTGACAGAAAAGTCTCCATAATAATTTATTCTGCCCGGTACATATTTTTCAACTGTATTTTGAATTGCAAAAAACAATTTGCACAGAATAGTTGACTTCTTTTTGAAAAACAACACAGTGAATAAAACAACTTCGTCTAGAGACTAGAGCGCTTTAAGCGCGTTTTTAACCTCAAAATTAACAAAGCAATTTATTTCGCTGTATACTTTAAAACGATCGTTAAATAATCTCTCTTCGAATTACCCAAAAATAAAGCAAAATCAAGCTGTTCCCCGAAACCAGAAAATGTTTATTAGTTCAAAAATCCCATCACCTGCACCTGATGTCCAAAAACTTTGCCCCACGAGGATAAAACTCCTCTCCAAAGCAAACACGGAAGTCTCAACTTCAGTTGCTTTACTCTGAATTGCTTTCTATTTTGGGAACTCAGTCCAGAAAAGAAAAAAACTTTACGAGTAACTTTCCCATTCCGTTGCGCATTACAAAAATAATACACAGAATTCCTTCCTAAAAACAAAAACGATCCGACAACACAACCCAAACAATCGATGACTTCTTCCATATGTTCTCCACATTTGACAGTTCGCCCATCATACTGATCGACATTCCAACTCATAACTTGGAAATCACAACTGTTTTACCACTAAAAGGGTTTCAAACTGCGCTCAAAACGCATTTCTGACGCACGACAAAAAAAAACCAAAACAATTTAGTCCATCGGTGTCGGTATCGGTGTATATTAAAAACAAAACAAAAATGGCTGCCTGTCGATTTATTTTGTTTTATTTTTCATTTGTGTAGAACGGTTTCTCTTCCCCATTTTCAGAATGCAAATGTAAACACATTACCCCGATGGTAATGTTATGCTATACTGAGGCAGAGGGCACGTGCCACAACAACTGCGCAAAGAGTTCCTGTTTTTGGAGCACGGGCACAGCTATAAACTCCCTTCCTGGCATTTGGACAGCCACCAACGAAACAGGAACTATAAATGAAAATTAAATAATTATTATTCTACTACTCTGCTGTGATTGCAGTGGCAAGCATATATAGAATGAAGAATGCTTAACGTTAACCGGAAACTGCAGTTGACAATTATTACGGTAACGCTACTCCATGCTCTGTTTTGTTCTTCGTTCTTGTTTGACACTGACCTCCCGCTATTTTTATCGAAGGTGTGGTTTGATCGCAAATCGCAAACGTCACTTTGAATACAAAGTTTCAAAGTTGTGTCATAAATTTTTACGTCAAAAGGAGACGCGCCGCCATAAGATGAATGAAATCGTTCAGCGGACAACTCTCACTTTCGTATGGCATATCCTTGTAATTGCAATCGTTAAGCCGTTCATTTGCAATCATTTATTAACATAAATGATTTCGATATTGAACCTGAGACAAAGACAATGACTGCGACAGCAGCGTTGCACTATGTTCCACTTTGCTTGAGAATACGGCTCACGTAGCTGGCGGAATTGGCGCCACAGCAAATGCCGTGAGCGGGGTTTCACTGCCGAGAGTTATTACGACAATTTGTCGTGAAAATTGTGAATAAATACGAAATAAATGTGAATAAAGTTGTTTTTAAACGGAGCTTAAACCGAACTAATACGGTCTCAAATTATCAGGTATATAATAATAATCGTGCATCGGCAACGACTTGAACGGCGACGACAACGACAACGACGATGGCAGCGACGCATGACGGAGATTAGACAGTGTGATGTAATGGGGCTTTTTTATAGATTTGGCGCGAGGGTTGGATAGTGAATGGCAAGCGATTGATTTAATGTTTAAGGAGGGGTTGCTTTGCTTCAGTCTGTAGATAAGTCTATAATGGATGCACATTCTTGAAGACTGAAAAAGATGCGATTCCTTGTTTGAGTGAGGACTGGCGTCAGTGTGACAGGGAACTGCTACCGGCTGTATGTATAAAGCTGGTTACGAGTATGTTTAGGAGTCTTGTATGTTTTAAGGTGTCAAATGATTAGATGTGTTTACGATTTTGTAATAATAATGAGCCCACTGACGGGAAGAAACGTTTTCGAAACATTTAATTGTTATTTGCCTTGCGCTTAGTATTCATGACACAAATCGAGTTTTGATAGAGGGACACTCTTGCGAAAAAAAAATCTAAAAACTGACATTGACGTAAGACTTGCATTCCGGAATGCATTCCCTTCAGATTTTATTGCATTGATGAAATTCGTTGTGTTGCATGAACGACATCGGTGAAGGGTTTTTATGTTCGAATTATTATTTTTTATATTCATGTCATATACGAGTAGACAGAGTTAAAAAATGTAAGCGAACTAACCTAAAGGAGAACGGACTTGAACACAATAAGTATACCTATTTGAAATCCACATAAATTCAAATTCGAACAAAGTTCATCGCCATTGAATTAAAATTCACAAGATTGAACTTTTCTGTAAATTTTGACATATAGCAACTTGCAATTATGGGCACATTCAAAAACTTAGTTGTCTTCAGTCGACTAGATTCAGTCGCGAGGAGATGTAACCTGAGCGCAAAAACTAGATTGGTCAGAAACGTCACTTTTTCTACGTTCGCAATATATGAGAACTGTCAACTTAGTACTGAATTTCACGAATTTCTTGACTAGATTCGTCGGCAACCATTCCATAAACGTCAACTGAAATAGCTATTCATATGACTGATCTAGGCAAATCAAAACTGGAATGCATCAAGTTAGCCAGCTGTCAGACTTAATAAACTAGATACTTGAACGTCCCCACTGACATTTAATCAATCAGTCAATTCCGTTAGATGGTGTTTTTCCGCTAATTTTCTGACTTTATCGGTGTATTTTTTTTTTTTAACTGAAGTGCCAGATAAAGTTAAGAGAGCCCCGCCTTCGTGTGGTGACGCAATGCTCCTAATCAGGTCTAAGTGAATGCATCGGGATACAGTAAATTTCCGCTGAAACCCAACCTGTATCTGTGTCACTTTACAATATATATTTCCCAATTTTAAGCCGTGTAAAGAATTCAGTATCTCTGCATTAATTTATTTTCACTTATATTCTTAAGGCATACGTTACACTAAGACTGCATTTGCATTCCTCAACGTTCACATCAAGCTGTATTTTAGGTCATGTAAGTATCACATTATTCCTTTTCAAAATCTCGGCCGATCAAACACAGTTGCGCTCAAAAAAATCCTTTTGCGCAATCACTACAAAGTCGGCTCTCTTTTGATCATCTCTCACTTGATCGTGAACATTTGTTTTGTTCATTTGAATTCTCATTTTAAGCCGCTTAAAGCCAAAAAAAATCGTGATAACCATTTCTGAATCTTAAAAAAAAGAATAGGTTTCGTCCTTAAGCCCTTTATCTGTTCTGGTCGTTTGTGAATCCCCTCTGAATAACTAATTTCAAAAGATCCTATCCAACACGCTGTGTATTTGTGGGGGTGATTTCGAACTTTGCATGCGCGTGCATACGCATATCGACATTATGTCAACAAGTCACGTTTCCACGGGAAAAGTGTTTCCTTTTTTTTTCTCTCAACTCCTTACGAAATAATAAAAATAAAATAATTTAATCAAGTGCCCACTGAATTGGCTTCCTCTGTTGACTCCCAGGTCCCCGGGCATTTTGATCCGTTGTCAATCACGGACAATCATATGTTGCATTTTTAATTTCGAATATTTTCCTGTCGCTGTTCATCGTTTTCGGTTTTCATCGGCCATTATTGTTTATTCATAAAAGTTATTAATATTTGTCAGTTTCTTTTTTTTTTTCATTTACCTTCTTTATAGGTTTTGTTTTCTTTTGGAGAGTGGAGAATACCAATAATAATAATAATATAGAGATAAAAAAAAGTACAACACTTCGGTGACTGTGATGGGCTTATGATATGGCTAGCATTGCCATAATTTTAGAGTTTGACGTTGTTGCGTGTGTTGTCTTTTGCTGTTTGTCCGTCAACTTCATTTTTTATTTTAGTTATTCTTTCGATTCTCCATTTTGTTTAATAGCGATTCGTTTCGTTTTTTTTTTACCTGTTTGCTGTTCGTAGTGATTTTTTAACACGTCGGGTTTTTTGCACTCGCTACTGTCATTCGCGTTGTCTCTGGCCAGTGTATTGCTGCTGTTTAGCTGCATGGCCAACAGATATCGGAACGATAGTCAAGTGATTGGACCGTGTTGTGAAAATACATTTTTCGCGGACTTACCTATCGGTTTTGGCAAGCGAAAATTGCAGTGTGTTTTTGTAGTTGCTGTTGTTTATCAACCAAAGTGCAATATGCATTAGAAATGCTAAGGTGCATTAGAAATGTTTAATATCAATTGACAGTGTTAGCTGAGTGTTTTCTTATTTTTTTTTTCGAAAGCATTTGAGAATTATTCGAAAGTGAAAAACATTTTCATCCCATTCTTTTAAAATGACTAAAGTAGAGGAAATGGAAATGAAGTCTTTCTGTTGTGGTGAGTTTTTTCAGGGGCTGTGATTTACAAACCTAAATTTAAATTTTTTTGTTTTACATTTTTAAGGATCGAGATTTTTATTTATAAAAAAATTTAGTTAAATGTGAATATAGGTGGAGTTAAGGATTTTTTTTAAGAAGGTTTCGGTTTAACGGAAACATGTTTGCAGTCAGTATGTTCATTTGAAAATTTTAGTTATGAATAAATTAATTTAACTGATGATTTTCTGAATGATGTCTTAATTAATGCTTAAAGATTAAATTAAAGATTTTTTGGAATACAAATGTGACTAGAAGTAAAGTCTTTCTTCGTTTCTTTGTTTAAAATTCGCTTACAATTTTGACACAGAAACAGTCGGGGGACGCCAAACTACCGAGGATCGTAATTATTCTTCGTAGTCCCATTTTGGGAAACATGAAATAACACTGTAACAAAAATCGTTTTAATATAAAATATACATCATTTCTACCAACTTTACTTTACTTTACTTTACTTTACTTTAAGGGTATTTACTTAAACGCGTAAAACCCTCATAAACTACGCAAACTGCAGAAAGATACTACCTCGTAGACTAACTGTGACTTAGTGGTTAGTGTGTTGGACTACTAAGCGCGAGGTCCCAGGTTCGATCCCCGAAAAACTCGAATTACATCTTAAGAATTTTTTTTCACTGCGCCACCTCTCGCAAACGTCTGACAAACATCCGAGAGTAAAACTGTCATGAAAGAGCTTCTCAATTAGCCGTTTGGACTCGGCGTGAAATTTGTTGATCACTTCCATTCCACCCAAAAATTATAAAAACAATAAACGAATGGTTGTGAGAATCTAGGCCTAGTATCCCATAGACCTGTTGCGCCAACAATTTATTTATTTATATTTATTTAAACTAACTGTCAGATTTTGTATATGGAGAATAGTTTACGCAGGCCTAATAATTTTCCGCGATCAATTTGACTCGGAAATCGATTGCGGTAAATTACGCAAATTTTTAAATGTCAAAGTGTGACAAGCGGTCGTGTGAATTGTTTTTTCATTTAGAGTTGCAACAATGACGGTAGGAATTTATTTAAATACATATATAGTTAATTTATTGCTTAATCGTTATTTGCAGCAAAATTTAATCAGTTGTTTCTTTTCACTTACTTTCGGCATATCGATAATTTTGGAAAGTCTTCGAACAGCTGAGTTTGACAAGAGACTTGACAGTCGATTAACGCGAAATATGCAATTCCGAGGGGTGTTCACTTAAAGCACCACAGAAACTTATGAATTTACGAGCTGCATAAAATTATGAAATTAAGTGAATACCCTTTTAATGTTTATTTTTTTTTTCTCAAATGTATAACTCTGTGTGTTACGAAAGCAACTTACTTTTTTCCCTCTGTATAGGAAGTATAAAAATAAAATAACAAATTAAATTTTGGACTAGAAGTGACAAACAGATGTCAATAACACAAAACAAAATTTGACTGGTTGGTTACTAATTTAGAAGCCATTAAAATTCTGGTGTTTTTGTAAGAAACTATACGTTTTCTTGGGTTTAATCTGTGCTGTTGTTGCCAAGCAGTAAGCGGTGAGTTTGTTCTTTAAACAGACTGATTTTACGTAGTGAATTTAATAGTATGTATAAGTTTCACGCTTTTGTTGTAGAAGATCAGATCAGAAGATCTATATTTTTGTGCAATTTTTCAACCTATAAATACGAAACAAAAGCTAAAAAAGATTTGGGGATGAAATGGGGACTGTGCGTAGTTTAACAGTTATTGAATAAAACACTACTTACTCTATAAAATCAGATTTTTTTTGAATGCAAGTTTTTTTTGACACTTAAGACAAAAACATAGAACATTTTCGAAAGGAAGGGGCCTTGCGAAACACTATTGATCGAATAATCTGTCTAGTTGACGTCTAGCCTACGTTATCTGTCAAAATTTCTAAGCAATTCCAATTAGGTAATTTATTGAAACCAAAAAAACAGATAGGATTTTGTTTAATGTCTCTTCAAAAGCCTATTCATCAAGTGCACGACTGGATCCTGCGAAACTTTCTCTTTTTTAACTCGTTTTTCTAAATAGATTTGCCTTATTACGGATAGGTGTTTAACCTATAAATATCAAAATATAAGAAGCGACTATCCAAGCGTTTTTAACCATAATACTCTCATAAATCTGTTCCTAACCTCATTTTCCCACCGACTTTATGCACTATCGCTATTCCACAAACACATATCGCTACCATCTGTACAAGTGGTATGGGAAATTTACATCCAACAACAGAGATTTTCACTCAGCGAAAAATTCAATGTATAAATTCAATTTAAAGTGGTGTCAGGCTACGACATCACACCGATCATCATCTTCACGATCATCATCATTGTAATCTTCCACCGAATGCTTTAGATTTAAATAGAAAAATCTCCACTCCGCAGTGATGATATGAGAGATGGGAGCGGGTCAAACGATACATCTACGATTGCAGTGCAGATAGATAAATGCTTCCAACAGCAGTACACTAAAAGGTATCCACTCCACTCGAGTAACGATGTAAAGTGATAATGTACACATAGTACGCACTTGATGAGACAAATTCTACAGCATCACGCCGACAAAGTCCCGCTCCCGGCCGTTTTCTGATACACGCGAGGGTAGTTAAATCTACCCCATTGCATGTGTCATTTTTCATTCATAATTCCACTTGAGCACAGGAGATGTGTTTCGTTCGTGTGTAGTTCTTTCAAAGTACCTACAATCAAAATGGAAAAATGAAAGAGTTATATGGCGTGGTTCGCCTTTGGAGATATTTAATCTGTTGGATTTCCTGTCGTACCTTTAACGCATCTGTTCCGTTTGCATCTGAAAAAAAGGGGTGAATCTGAATAGTTCTCCCCCTGTTTTCTTTGCCAAGACTTTAAAACTCATAACTGGCTCGTGTTTCCTTTCTGTATAAAAATAGGGAAAACAAAATATGAAAACAATTAGGTATCAAAGGATTTTCCCTGAAAAATGTGTTAGAACAATAATAATAATTTTCTCCGGAAGTTTATATGGCTCTATGGGGAGTAACAAGTTGTTGGCATTTCCTGTGCAAGTTTTTGTTGTGTTATCGTTTTTTTTCCTCCTCAAGTCGCCGGTTCTTTATGCCAACTATTGCCTCTAACTAATGCCAAAATGAATGGTCGGCAGCAGCACCTCCTCTCCGTACATGACTAACATACTTTTATTCGAATCACGTCGATTGTTTATTTGAATTTAAACATAAACCAATTTGTTACATTGTTTGGCTTTAGAGGAGTATGGCGCACGATCGATGGTTGTTTGGTTTTGCTCTGTGGTGTTTTGAATCGGAAATTGGGAACCGCGGGCTAAGGGGGCACGCATGTCTGGACGAGGAGACACATATTGGAAAATCGGAAATGCCTACAGCGATTGGAAGAGTTTGTTAGTGTTTTGAGATTGGATGCATACACTTTGTCATCAAGTAAACAAATAAGGCAGGGAGCTGCTGTTCTTTGATATATTTTTGTCAAAGAACTGGGTCTTTCAGTGCACTTTTGGACTGAACTAGGCCTTTTGACTAGTTTTTCAACTTAAATCAGGCACTTAAGGTGAGGTCTTCTTCTTCGGCGTTGTGCCAGCGTGTCGAACTTCACTAACTCCTTGCGTAGTCACATTACCGCAAAGAAAATCTTAATGCGACTTCCTCTAATAAGCGCAGTGATGCCAAATCTGGGTTATTATAACTCGTGTCTATAGATGCTGCCTTAAAATCGGTGAAACGGTAGTAAGTACCGATCGATCTTCTTGGCTTTTCCTCGTGATCTGTCGTTGATATTATCGAATTGTGGTGTACCACAAGGTTCAGCCAGCTCACCTTCACTTTTTCTTGTCAATGTTGCTTGCAAATCCTAAGAAGTTTGTAAATTATTTATACGATATTCATTTGCTAACACAGAAGTCGCGCTCATTTGCATATTTTCAAACATGGTCTTATGTGAAATTTATAAAAAAGTGTTTGTTTCTCTTAACCGCCAAATTTTAATGACTGGCGACACGTCAAACAATGCTTCTACTTCATTTAAAGAAAATCCTTGCACTCGGCTTATAAAAGGCTTCCCAAAAAGCACCAAAAACCCCAATTTAGCCCTCTACAGCCATCATTCAGGGGCTATGGAGTAACGAGTTGGATAATAAACACTGCGTCCCGTATAGGAAATCGCGTAAATCTCCAGTGTCACCACTCAAAAGCATTACAGACCGTTCATCACTGAAAAAATCCCGATTCGGTTTGTTTTGCCTTTAGTTCAATGATCCATTCATCAATAGCAGGTCGAAAATAGCCCAGCACCTGTTCGCCAAGTTCAACACCATTTTCAAAAATTCCAACAATCATGTGCAACAGCATTCTTCTTCCTCCTCGAGCATTTTCCAAGAACACGTTACAAGCTCATCGAGAGAAAAAAAATAAAAGTATTCCTCGTTTTTTTTTTGGACACATGGACACCTCCTGGAACATGCACTACCAAACAGACAGCACACTCTGCTTGTCTAATTTAGGATTCCAATTTCCATAATATGCATGCGCCGATCCTCGCGCCTCTCTGTCACGATCTTCAATCTTTCAATGCAACACGCGTTAATTTTCATTTAATGAACGAATTTTGTTTTTTCCGTGAACTGATTTTAATTTTTTATTTTTTCTAAATCGAGATATCAGCTTCAGCAGTAGCAAAGGCTGTTTAAAGTCACGAGGGGACACTGTGCGAGAAGACGCGATCCATATATGTAGAGCGCGTGTTCTCTTCCCTATTTCTAGATTAGAAACGACAGGAAATCGCTTGTTTACGTGCTCTACATGTGTGTGCGTGTACGTTGGAGTCCGGCTATATGTTCCCGCCACAGATGTTCCTTTCGTTGGGGCCCACACTGTAAAATCGCTTTCAATGAAAAACACACAAATTACAGTCTATACTTTATATGAGACCCTCATAGTCATAATGCTTCATTCATTTAATTCGATGGAATTTCGTTGGTCCGTTTGTGTGGCTGTGTATATGGAGGAGACGCGCTAATCGCGATCTTCGTGTACACACTACGCACACTGTTCGATTTAAATTAGTACAAAACAATTTTCGGGATTTACATGATCAGTGTTTTAGTATTTTTCTTTTTTGCTCAGCTTTAATGATGATCGTCAAGTGCGCCATCTGGGAAACAGTGTCACCAAATGACAGTTGGGGGATTGTGATTTATGTCGTTTAAAGTATTATTTATGACAACTTAATGCCAATATGTGAGCAGGCAGATTTTTAAATGAAAATACGAACAGTCGATGTCCTTAAGGATCTTCTAAGTACTTTCGCAAACAAATCCTTAAAAATCACACACATGAGAATTCGAACTTGGACAATACTATATGCACAGCATGCATTGACACTTGATATGGTCCCGGTGTGCCGACTGCCGACACATGTTACCCGTATTTAGTGAGGTGAAGGACTTTCTTTTTATTCTGGGTATTTTCAATTGAACTGCCCTTGTGGATAGTAATTGTCTTTAGAGATGAAAACCCGCACAGTACTGTGACTGCACTTGAGGATGGGACTGGGGTAAGACGCACTTGAGAATTTTTGAATGCCACTTTAGACAATGGATGAGTTTCTCAGTTTTATTGGCACATTTTTGAAAATATTCCGAAGCCACTTGAAAGTGAAATCGAAAATAGTCTCTTGTAAAAGTAGCACAGATACTGCATACTCGCACTTGCACCATTTCATTGTCAATGGTATATGGAATATGGTGAATGTCGTCTCATTTAACTGTTTTTGATGCATTGCGTGAGACTACTATAACTATAGTTCCATAATGTGAACTTTGACAGCTTTTAAAAGTACCACTCAGTGCGGTTTGTTTCGACAATTTTGCGTATTTCAAAGAAGGATTGTAGGAGCTGTTATAAGTTAAAGTTCTGTCAATATTGCTATGAATATAACTCACAAATTTGGCGTTTAGCGCAATTGTGGGGGCGTTAAGTGTCAGCATATTAATTGACCTAGATTGAACATTATGACGTGGAAGGGTAGCTGACAAATCTAGTCAACAGTTTCTTTACTGAGTACAGAGCTGATATAACTTACATGTGTGACGCAGTATAGAAGTGACGTTAAAACCAATGTAGTTTTTGTATTGACAGAAAATCTAGTCCACAGAAGTGCTTTTAATAACCGTCTCTTTCCTAAATAGTTCCTCCTTAAAATGTATGTGGTAAAGGCTGGTACGCTGTTCGAGTGAAATTAAATTTTTCACTGCGAAATGTCAAAACGAAATTTTCACATGAAAATTGCACCAGGCAGTACGCTGTTGAAGTGAAAAATAATTGTTCAAAAAGTGATTTTTAGGGGGCGTTACAAGCTATTTCACTTAGCTTTTAATGTCCGTCACATTAAATTTTTTGACATTTCGACGTGAAAATTTCACTTTCAATTTCACTGCACTGTTTGGAGAGGAGTGAAAATTTCACTTCACTCGAACAGCGTACCAGCCTTAATGTGGTAACCGTTTGCCATAAATGTTTTCTAAACGGTGCCATCCAGTTGAAAACGCCACAATAGTTATACAGCAGCTCCGATTGGTTAATCGCACTCGATCGCGCTGTCTAATTTCTAATCAGGAGTGGCAGCACGCAACTTGATACAATCGAGTTTAGTCGATACAATCGATCTCTGGCAGCACCTAATTTTTCTCGATCGAGAATAATCGATTGAGACAAATTAGGTGCTGCCAGAGGTCGATTGTATCGACTGAACTCGATTGTATCAAGTTGCATGCTGCCACCCCAGGACTATTCTGCCAAATCTTTTATTCTGTTATAAAATTCCTGTTATGAATAATAAAAGATCTTCTTAAAATTGATATTTTGTCTTTCGAACTTTTATAAAACTCTTTTATGTAACTTCGAAAACTAGAATCTGTTACGAAGCTGTCAAAAAAATATCTGTTTTTATTATTTGCTTTCAAATCATTTTCAAATTCTGCAAAAAAAATAAAAATGCAAGCTGAAAAGAATAAGTTTTAAGTTATACTAATTAAATAATTGTGTAATAAATACTTAAAGACCTTTTTAGAAAAACGAAAACGAAAAACTACGACTGGGCAAAAGCAAATATATTGCGTAAATTGTTTTAATTTGTTCATTAGAATTTTAGCATATCAATCTAAAGAGCTGAATAAAACGCACATCAGGAAGATCAAACGGATTACAATTTATCTTAGTTCTAGCAAAAGTGATCGGTGTTTTCGGCTAGTCAAAAAATATAAATTCATAAATTATCTATTTCCAATTATTATACTTGTACACACACATCCTTTTATAGAGATCCTTTAATTAGAGATCCATTTGAATCCAAGACTTTCTACTGTATAAAATCATTTATGATAAAAATCACAAAATTCTGTATTTTATTTTCTTATGATTTTTAACAGAATTCATAACAGATTTCAAAACCAATTCTAGAGGCTTTAAACGATTTTTTGACAGTTCGAACTGTCGATTTTGCCGAATAGGCCTAAATATAACGCCAGTTGTGTTTTATGTCATACATATCATCATGGAATTTTGTTTAAACATTCACTCGTTTAAACCAAGCCCTTTTGTAAGAAAAGTCCCTTATAAGAATTAACGCCATGTCACAGAAACGATGGCTATATATTTTTTTATTAACAAAGTGATAATTTTTATATTGCAAAATACAGTCTGTCCAATTTTGTCAAACCCTTTCCCCATTTGGGACTAGTTATTAAAATCAATAAATCCGAAGTAAATAATCTACTACAATCACAGAAGCTCCGCTATGATCCCAGCAACTTCATTTACTCGATGAGCTACGCAACTCGGAAATTTTGATCCCTAGAGGAACTTTGCAACAGTTTCCATCTCATGGGACAGAGAATATCTTGAATTTCTTGAATATCTATATTAGATGATGACCCCACAAGAACACTTATAATTTGATGTCAACAAAACTACAAAGAACATATTACTCAGCAAACAAATTCCTTTAAGAATTGTTCCCCCTGAGAGATGAACCAACTTATGCTCTATGCCACCTCATAAAATACACATAAACTTGAATTTCGATATCTCATTCCAAACATTCTCCTCTTTCGATAGGTAACCTCAAATCTCCCATCATAAAGTTGTTCATATTTTAAACTCACAATATTATGTTTACAAAACAACTTTTAGTTGACACTAATGTAACCTAAATGTCCCGCTCCCCTTTCTATTCAAGAAAAGGGAAAACTGTCTCTTCTAAATAAAACATCAATTAATCTAGCCCCATAACCATGGCAGTGACAACAGTCCATTGCGCTTTATTGTCCATCAATCAAAATCACATTTGAGTCCAATTTTAGATTCAAAGTTGAATCTCCCTACAGGAATTTTTCTTTCGTTCGCTCACCTTTAGACGGAACTTAAACCTAATTCCTTCCCACTGAAGCCGTATAAAAAGAAAAGCATCTAATAATAAATGTCTTCATAAATTTCACTTCGTAGCTCATTTTAAATAGTAGTTCCTCCGAAGAATCCTATAAATTATAGGAAAGCACGCGTGGTTTCACTCGGACGGGAATGTGCTACACATATATTTACAACTCCTCCTGTTCGGTAGGTATATGGCGTTGTAAAATCAAATTGAGTATCTAAATATTTCGCAGATGCAGCGAGTATGCAACATCTGCAGAAATAGCTAATGTTCCGTTATGTTTCGCTAGACCAAACCGGATGCTAGAAATGAGACTCCCTCTATACTGTTACTGTGTATAGGAAGCAGGCGAGACATAACGATCGAAATGGCCATGTTGAAGTGAGTCTGTCGATGGGCACTCATTCAAGTTCAATTTCAATTTTCCGTTTCCTATTCTTGATGCGTGGTGAATAACCTCCACGCGATATGAATGACTGCGCGCTGAAGTTTTTTATTATGACCCTGTGCTGTGTTCCCTATAAAAAGGGAAGTTCGTCCCCATTCGGGGGAAGTGGAATTTACTTTTTCAAACAAGTTTGAGGTTATAAAAGGTGATGTTGTGAGGTTATATGGAGTGCTTTCAATTCATGAGTAACTTTTTTATTCTATTGACAGATGATATTAGCGCAAAAAATTTTAACATTTGTCTTACTCGTTAAAAAGGTATGGCGGTGAAAAAAGTAAACAAATTTCAATTGTCATTCTGAATGTTGGTTGAACAAACCAGCCACAAGGAATATCAAATCTGTCAAAACTAAGATAACATCTAATTTATGACAGTAAATTTAATTATTTCAACCGCATACAGGAATACATACATGAGACATTCAGTCCTTATCATTTGAGAACCATGACATTTTACATAAATGCAGCAGATCTACTACAATTGTTTAGCATTTCCTATTACCTATTAACCGATTTTTGACAGACCTTCCTAGTAACATCTTTACAGTGTTTACTACGTTTGTGTTATAAAAAAAAGAGATTTTATTTGCTGAAAATTGCAATTGAGAAATTCGAAATCTATTACCTGCATCTTAGTGTCAATATTTTTAAAACAACACTACCCTAAGCAATATTGTTTGCAAAAAGTAGTACATACAAAAAAATACGAATAAAAAAGTAACATAATCTGATTTGCGGATTTTTCGATTTTGAGAATGACGGTTCGAACTCATTCCCGCAGAGAACATGTCGTTTCAAGTGCTATGCATTTCTAAAAATTCTACTGCAAAATGTTAACTTTAACATTTCACTCCGAATGCTCTATTCTTCGTCAAAAATACAAAATTGTAACCCATAAAACGAATGATAGGTGGGGTCCTATATGGACCTGTCGCGCCAACTAACTATTTTTATTATAAAATGCTTCAGTAAGTAGGTACTCTTTAATACAATACTGTTCTAGAATTACAATTTCAGCTGTCACTTTCTTTATACAATAGCTGTTTATGCGAACGGTACAAATCAAAGCGCGTCAAGTGTCATGTTTTCATTATGCATTTTGTGTGGCGACATGTAAACGTCATTCAGTTTGCGTGACGTTTAATTGACACTTGTGTGTCGAAGTCGAAACCCAAGTCGCTATTGTTATGCGGGATAAAAATAGCAGTAAGATTTGGAATTCGGATTAGGAATAGATTATATTGCACATATCTATTATAAAAAATGCATGTCACCTTGGATGCGGTAATTTAAAAGGTTAGTTATTGTTTGTATAATGTTGCGCAATCTATCAGCCTTGTTGTGAGTTTCGCCCGAACAATATTGCACCCAAAAAGTTGAAATTTCACTTGTTGATGTTCGAAAAAATGCCCGTTATTGGCAGCACTGTTTCGGGCGAAATATACCTACTGCTTATGTTCGGGCGGACATGTAAAAGGTTTTTTTTGTAATTAGTAGGTATAACATGCTTTTTAATGCAAATGTTCTTTAAAAGCAATGCAAAAAGTCTGACAGCAGTGCAGTCCGAAATAATGTTGACAGTTGTTTTCTTTATTTGCTTCAAACGAAAAAACACTTTTTAATAGTGAAGACATGTTGTATAGTGCTGCGCTCCACATTTGCCTACCACAACATTGCTAATAGCTACAAAAAATAGAAAATCTAGTACATTTCAAATCGACAGTGACACCTTACATTTCTCACTACGTGCCTGGAGATATTTTTAACTACACACGCAGAGTTCCTATGCTTCTCCACTTTGGGTGGTCACCGTTGAAGCTATAAACGCAAGAAAGGGCAATTAGTTTATACCATTGAATACAAAAAACGTACTACCGGAAGTGTGTTCACTCTCCACCACGCACAACGCTTGGTTAAACGGCCCTACGCCGTGCACCCTCTACCCACCAGCCGATTGGCCTCTCCCTCGTTTGACTGCCACAATCGTTTAACTTTCCGGAAGTTGACAATTATTGTATTTTGAAGTCTGCATTGGTGCACACGGTCGTCAATTGAATGCGCACACAATGTCCAGTGTGACATGCCCTTATAGGGAACGCAAACCCAACTTGGAAAAAAAAGGATTATCGTTCAATTTATGCGGGAAAAAAGGAAGCATTCCTCATAAATGCTGATAAATGAAGAAATAATTTTGCGACTTGATCTGATTGACCAAAATTCCGAAATCTCTAATGGACAATGACATTTTCTCATTAATTCCTTCACATTCACTCTGCGCATTATGTTGCCCGGCGACTCAGTTGCGGAACGGATTTTAATTGATCGCGCCAGCAGAGACACACTTCGAGAGTGGGCATCACGAAACATTAAACATGCGGACGTAAAGTGATGATTTAATTAATTTCAAAGCTATGAAGTGGAATGGAATGGAATTCCTTAATCAAATTCAATTTTTCTACTCAGTTTACTAATTGCCGGCCAAGCGTTGATCACGGCAGAGTAGTGTCGCGCCAGTGAATAGAAATTCCTTTATCTTATCAGCACTTCGGTAACTAAATTTAGATCACACGATCAGTGATCTTCAGAGGTCCTTGAACTTTTAGTCGGTCTTTTTAGTTCGATTGCAATCGATACGACACGAAAATAAAACATAAGCCAAGCCCCAGTGCAGATGCAGATAACATTTATGTATCAGACAGCATCATTCGCCAGCCGTCAGCGTCACGATCGCGATCACGTTCTTTATGCAAAATGAATCAGCGATCAACCCTCAAGATGGCGAGTTCAGTCTAATTTTTCAGTCTGATGGCAGTGACAGTGGCAGATGCATTTATTTTTTTTAGTATTCCTTTTGGCAAAGACATAACACTTAGCAGATGTCCCAAGTGAACGAAACTGCCACTGCGTACATTGCAAAAGCTTTGAGCGTGTGTATGGTGGATCTTGCCAAATGGCAAAAGTAATTTTCCGCCTCTGGCTGCCCCCAAACTTACAACGTACTTACGATCTGTACTTTTTTTATATTTTTTGATTCGTTCTGCTGTCGACCTCAAATCGATCCTCTGGATTTTCTTGCAAATGCATCTTCTCTCCAGTGTCCCCCGTTGGGCGCCACATTTTTGTTTATTTGTTTTTCCTTTTTGAAGTTGGGTGGATGGGGAGTTGATGTTTTTATTTTTAAAATTTCACTATACGAACAAATAAAACTTAAAACGCAGAGAGCGAGAGAATCAAAATATTTGAAAAAAAAACAGTATTCGCTGCATCTGGCTTGCTTGAGCGGATTTTTGACGCGACCATCGTCGTCGAATGGTGTTTCTTTGGCTTCTGGTGTGCAACACGAGGTCGCATTTTTCTTTCCACGGAAATAGTAAGAGCAGTAGTAGCGATTTAGTGGCCATAAAGATCGGATTGGGATGAAATACGTTTCCTTGGCGGTGTCGTTTTTGATCGAATTAAGTGGAAATCAAGAAAGTTAATAGTCTCTCCCTGAAGTGTAGAAACTTTGTGCTTTTATCTTTGTTGTCGGATCAGCCAAAAAAAAAAACAATTCGTAGTATGTGCTCGCAATAATAATAAATGAGTTGCAGTGGCTGTTGTGTGGTAAATAAAACTCCTGGAAATATGCCAAAGTTAAAAGGTGATTAAGTAACTTGACATTTGTGTTTTATAATTTCAAAAGGGAATAAAAACCGACAAGCTACTTTATTTTATTTTCGAATTTGTGGAAATAAGTGAGAAGTGTGTTGAATTTGTGGGTACAAAACCGCAGTCATCAGCAAAAGTGTTACGTTGAATAAGTAATGAACTCGCTTCTTTTTTGCCTTCTCTTGAACTGTCAGTTTTTGCTCTCTTATATAGATAGTCATAGTATCTTAATATTAAACTCTATTTTTCATCATTAAGGCTGAAATTCAATTTTTCATACAAATTTTTCACTGCGAAATGTCAAAATGAACTTTCCACATGAAAATTTCACCAGGCAGTACGCTGTTGAGGTGAAAAATAATTGTTCAAAAAGTGATTTGTAGGGGGCGTTAGAAGCTATTTCACTTAGCTTTTAATGTCCGTCACATTAAATTTTTTGACATTTCGGCGTGAAAATTTCACTTTCAATTTCACAGCACTTTTGGGGAGGAGTGAAAATTTCATTTCACTCGAACTGCCTTTATCTCAAAATTCTTAAAAAGACTAGTCCGTAGATTCCCATTGGACGAATTTTAGATTGTTAAACAGTAGTAAATTCCTAAATGAAAAGCCAAATTCAAGCAGTATGGGTGAAAGAATCCAGCCCTGCGGAACTCCGCTTGGCACTACTAAAATATCAACTATTCAACATTTTGCTAGTATAGTTTAAAAATGTAGTCAAATTGAGTATTTATCTGACCAATTGCAGTCCGGGGAGCTATAACTCGGCTTCAAGGACCTGTTGGCAAAGCAAATTTCTTGTTTTGGGTTGTATCACTGGATCTGTTTCGCGAAAGATTCATTCTTCCGACGTTTTATATTCGTTTTACTTAATCGTCGAAAAGTCTAGATCCATAAGTCTTCCAAAAGTACGATTTAAGGCTTTTTAAAGTATATTTCTCGTTAATATAATTATTTTAATGGCGATGAAGCAAACCAGGTTAGTGTCATAAACTATTCCAAACTGGGTATATGTACCGTGCCTACACCTTTAAACATGCACCTATAAATGTTAATTGTAAACCATTTGTTTTTAATTTTCCATCACGTATTATTTTACGTGTTCCACTGACCGTTCTCACAGTCGGTGAAATGTATGCCAAATTTATTACGTATTCACAGACGTTATGCAGAAGGAATGTTTTTTTTTTCGTTGATGATTTTTTTTTTTAAGTTATTTCGTCCCCCCGATGATGTTATACCATATTGAATAGAATACTACCATAGAAGCCATTAAGGCAAAATCTAATGTTGTTCTTATTATAGACTTCTGATGGCCTTGTCATCTTCAACGTACATATTGCTACCAGATATGTATACTAAATCAAAAAATAAAAGTCAGAAGTAACAACAAAACATCCGTCGCGACAGTTTTAAGCGATTGGGTTGGTTTGCTCATTTTTTGTTTTGTTTTGCATGAAATTATGTATCCATGTCGCTTCACCAGACAATCACACATCAACGACAACGTTCTGATGTGGTTTTCTTGTTCGTTGGTCGGTGTCGCGTCTCTGCGGTCTTTTCTGAAAATCCCTCATCCGTCGCGTATACTCTCAAGGACTAATATTAATAATTCTAACAGACAAGTGCTATATGGTGCTTGTTCTTGTTTTTTGAAGACAACAACTAACCACGCAGACAAACATACAGATCCTCCTCGACCTCTTTGTTCTGTTTGATCTGCTGCAATCATTTATATAGTGGGAGAGATGGAAAGAGGTACTTTTTAAATAGAATACGCGCGCGCGTATCTTTATTATTAGCTCAAAGACAAATTTACAAAAAAAAAAAGAAGGAACTCTCCAGTTGCGTGCAAATACGAGGGCGGTGTTTATATTTCACGCCACATAGCATTAGGTTAGGTACCTATACTCACCAAGGTGAGATTACATTTTTCAAGTAGGTATTCGTAGTTGACAAAAGGTCCTAAGTAAATATTTATTCAAATATATAGGTAGATACCGATAAGGATGTTTCCAATTCATTTTCTATAACAAAATGCATAATTTTTACTTCCAGATAACTGTGGCACCAGTTCGAATATGGACGACATCCTGATCATAACAGCTAAGCACAGTGAACGGGCAATATTACGAGCGAATTTTCTTAAAAATCACTTTGATAAAATTACAAAGCAACGCGGTCGCAAACCTTTCAAGTGAGTGTTAAAGTTGTTTTTATTTTTCCATAAGATTAAATTTAAGTTAAATAAGTTTTAAATTAAATATTACAATACCTAGAAATAAATATGCTTTAAGTACCTACCGACGCAAGAATTTTTAAAACGAAAAATATGACTGCCAATATCATTAGAAAAAGCAACTCCTTACGTGACGTTTTCGATTCAAGAAAGAATTGCTTTCTTTATCACGATTCTATGTTTTCTATATTTTATTATGGAAAAACGTACAATTCCTTTTAAAATACGACGCACTGCTTGACAAACGTCACATTTTTCTATGTTGCATTGGTTAAAAATAATTCGGACCGCTAGTCGTTTTATCCGAAAGCATCAAATCAATTTCAAATAAATGAAACTTTCATTCTAATTGTTCAATTTAGTCAGTTAAAAGTTTAACTTTATAAATGAACTTAAAAGTAGCTGAACGGAAGCTGCCAAAATAAATGTCATGCACGCGTCTCCACAACTGTGTAATTTTAAACTGTCCTTCCATTTTCAATGAAGAATTTAATTATTTGAAGTCAAATGATCTACAACTAATAGAATTGCAGTTGCCACGTTCCAGTTCAACACATTCAGCGCTATATGACAAATAACGATCTTTGCGCTAGAGCTTTATAACTACTTGTGTTACCAAGATGTTATTTTTGTTTATAATATAAAAATCATTGACAAACTATACCTGGACTGCAAGTGAAATGTCAGTTTCATACAATCCTGCGCGCCAAGAGCTAGGTAGTGTTTATATTTACTTCAACGAAAAATTGGCAGCTAGAAGTCCATGTATAGTAAGTCCATTGACAATGAGTAGGTAATTAAGTCAATGATAAAAATATTTTATAATTTGACATGTGATGTCGAGTGAGCGATGATGGAACGCGGATCTGCTCCAGATCATTGAGGACGTTCAAGTAGGTATCTAGTTTCGTAAGTCTGACAGCTGGCTAACTTGATGTAACTCAGTTTTGATTGGCCTAAATCGGTCACATGGGCAGCTGTGTCAGTTGACGTTTATGGAGGGGTAGCCGCCGAATCTAGTCAAGAAATTCATGACTGAGCACTAAGTTGACAGTTCGCATATGTGGCTGACGTAGAAAAAGTGACGTTGCCAACCAATCTAGTTTCTGCGTTCAGGTTACATCTAGTCCACACCAATCTAGTCGACTTAAGACAACTTTGTTTATGAATGTGCCCTATGTCATATCAATGATAACAAATATTTTATAGTTTGACATGTATTGAAGGTGTCGCTAGTCATCCTGTGGACGACGATGGAACGCAGATCTGCTCCAGATCGTTATTTTTTGTGACATAATTTCTATTATTGTTCGTTTTTCTGCAAACATTTTAGGTCTGTTCCTTTACTTTTGTAGTAAAAATGGAAAAGACTGTCAAAATGCCTGTGGAGGGGATGAATTCTCTCTCAAAAAGGGAAACTTACGCAAAAGTTAAGGAACGCTTTTGTAGTAATCTGTGCAAAACACAAATGCGAATATTCCACATAAATGCTAAATAGAACAACAAATTCAAATCAGCTGTAAATTTTCAGTCAACTGACAGATGTTTCAATTCTTACGCAAAGAAATTTGTTGAGTAAAAACTAGTAAAAGGGGAAATATTTTGCTCTCTCGAAGCCGATCTCTTTTACGAGTTTTTAGAGTTAGGGAACGACAATTGAGTAAAATGCGTAAGAATTCGTAAAAATTCGTAAGATTTAACAGTAAAGGAACAGACCTTTTGAGTTTAAGCTGAACGATATTTAATGGCGATTTACAAAGTATGTCAAATTTTATATTTGTACTGGATTTGTCGTTTCGTGTCTACCCGATTGACATACCTACTATTTATTTTATTTCCTATTATTTGTTGATGCATAAACTGCTAACGAAATACAATAGGTCTAAAACAAACAATGGAAAACAAAGCATATTAAAATAGACGAATGTTCAATAAAACTTTTCAGAGAGAAATCTGTGCTAAAGTGGTATAAATTTGTTCAACTGCCAACTACAAAATATACATTTATACAACAAATATTCCAAAACCCACCTCAATGAAAAACCTCTTCCTTTCAGTTTTCTTCACATCAAAATCGACGATGGTCCCTTCAGTGAGGACCTTGCCCGTAAATATCAAGGTACCGCACTGCAGATCGTCATACTGTGTCCGGCTCTTTTGGCTATATCACATTCGTTTTTGCAATCGCAACTTTCGGCCATACTGAAGATCGAAAAGGTCCTGGCAATATTATTGGATGTCAGTGAGGAGAAAGTCCTCGAATTTCATAAGAGTGGTGAGTTAAACAAAAAAGTTCTCATATCCTTACAGAACTCATTTAAAAATCTTCTTCAGCTCTTCCATCATTCCGCAAATGGCGACGCTGTGTAGTGCGTGACAACGATCAATCGCAAATTGGAAACATTCTTGGTATAGCTACGGACATTCTGGGAAGGGCACTGTGCCAACGACCTCCATGTCAGGATATGAATACAAGTCAAACGAAAAGCTTTAGCAGTTCCGAAGGATTCACTGTGCTGCCTCGGAAGGTTAAAGTTGGACAAAATAAAGTCGTGGCCATGCTAAACGAACCGCTGGACAAGGACGATGTGGTGAAAATTGTGATCGAGAAATCTGGTGAACTGATTGAGGTTCGCAACTTCAAGCATAGGAATCCGTTTACTCTGCAGTTTACTATTCCGGGTAAGTGTCAACATTAATATGAATTTTCTAGACTCTGTCTGACTGTTGTCTGTTGCTCTTTGCAGAATCGTGTATGGAAATCTCAACAATGGTAGAGATCCGCATCGAGAAAAATGAAAAAAGTCTCGGAAGTCGACCAGTCAAGTGCGAGAGTCGTCTGCGTGAGCTGGAACAGTTGCTGCGCACGGAAGACTCACCCATTGAGTTCATGTGCCATGCATTGGGAATCGGCCCTACGGATCGTGACTCATTGGACCTACATCTGCTGCAATGCTTCCAGAAGAATATGCCCCCGAATTTCCATCTGCTGACGGGTCCATTCGAGAAACAGCATCACTTCCTTACCATCCGCGAGTCCAGCCCAGAGGAGTATCCGACTCTATTGCATTTTGCAGCACGATTTGGCTTCGAGCGCCTCTGTATGCAGCTAATGGAATGTCCTGGCGGTGATACCGCCTGTGGTATACGCAATTGCGTTGGCAAAACTCCCGCAGAACTGGCCGATCTTGAAGGATTCCACAAGCTCGCCCAAAGCATCAGCAGTTTCTCCGAATTCCACGAACTCACAACAATGTATCACTACTTCAAGGGAATTCAAGGGGACGCAGCCAACAGAAATAAGGTTATGATCGAAGCTAAAGCTGGAGGAGAGTCCCCAAAGAAGACGGTGAGCAAGCAGAAATCACTAGAACCAAAGGAGCCTCCACAGGCCGAATACATGGAGATGAGCAGTGGTAGTGATCGCGACAATTCACCCTGTCCAGTGGCAACTTCATCCAGCACAGTTACCACAATGGCGGTGTCAAATCTGAACTACATCAGCGTCGAAACAGAAGATGACAATCTGCAGAGCTCCGGCGAAATGACAAAGAATTTCGATCAAATGAAAATCATTGCCGAAGCCGAGGTCACAACAAATGAGCTCAAGATCAGTGAGCCACCTTATTACCAGTCTGAGGAGAAGAACAAAAGTAACCTGCAGGTGTCCCCCTATCAGACGGACAAATTCAGTCAGGAGTGCTCAAATGTTCTGGAAAATTGCAACGCATCAATGCTGGACTATATGCTTCAACCGTCGAATATCCCTGTTCAGCCCAGTACCGAGGATGATGGAAACTATCTGTTCCAGCCTTCCAACAAGCCTGTCGAAGTTGAGAAGCTCCCAGTTGAGGAAATCCATCAATCCCGTTTGAGCTTGACCAGGATGGGCTCCACCACTAAGTTGGGTACGCTCAAGAGAACAGGCAGCGATGCCTCGAGCAACAAGGGCAATGCCGATGATGAGCTCGTGGAGATAATGAACGATTTCAAAAACAACGTTCTGTCGATTCGTGATGTCGAACAGCTCGTTGAGAAGTGGAAGCACCGCAATGACGTCAAGCAAAGCTTCAAAGAGAAGCAGGAACAAATTGAGGTCCTGAGACAGGAGTACGAAAGGATTCAAGTACAAATCAAGTCCAAAATGAAGCGTGAAACTCCTTTCGAGAAGATCAAAAAACTGTTCTCGCGCCATAAACCTCCCGTGCACAAGGTGACTCTTGAAAGCCCCGATGAGACGAAATCGTCGATTGCTTCCTCCTTCCAGTCAAGTCAGCGTCCCATAAGCACCCTCAGCCTCCAAAGTGTCTCGTCTTCGTCCTCTTCGGGACGACTGAGCACTGGAAGCGCTTGCAGTGGCGCAAGCCTTGGTGACAGCGGTACCCACTCGGATCACGAAGATCGTCGTTTCGGAATGTGCCGAATCGGTTCGCCGGGTAGTCTCATGGACAACTATCTAGTTCCACCACCACCAAGGCCAGTTCTAACACCCAGTTCAACCCCAGGCGAGGAGAAAGAAAGACTCGTCTTCCCCCACCATCCACGAGTTCTCACCCCAACCAGTCCCAGTCCGGCCGCAAACGGCAACAGTGATCATTACTACATGTTTCCATCGAACCTTCCAGTATTTCCATCGCCAAATGATCAGTCCATCTCATCGTCACTCAATAGCAATGGCTATCTGAACACCATTGTCGAGGCCAAAGAGAATGAGCACAACTATCAAAATGGCGTCACTGTGCAGCCGATTAAAGTACAAACACTCAACGATAGATCGAACATAATCTACGGAAAGTTGACCAAAGCCCTACCAAAGGACGTGTGCAGTTCGTTTAAGCCACAGGCTGCACCCCAAGTTAAAAAGGAGGTTATCGCAGCAGAGGTTTATCAGAATTTACCAAATAACAGTCTTGTAAATGACAACATTGCCGGTGACGAGGATCACAACTACATGAATGTTTAGGTGTTCCACCGACCACAGGGGTACGTGATTGGACCTAAACTCTTTCAGAGATTGATATGAATTTTAAATCACGTTCTAAATAGAAAGAGACTGTATAATTTTTATTTTTTTTAGAGACACTGTATTATTTGAAACGATTTTTTTTTGTTTTGCATTAAATAGAGTTTTCGATGTCTTTTTATAATATTAAATATAATATAAAAAAAGAAACACTTGTACGTTGTATGTATTAAAAGCAATCCGCTAGTATTGTATATCTTTTCATATTTATTTATGTAAAACGAAGTTTTCACACAAGAAACACAAGAGAAACGTTTTTATTTTTAACACTTAAGGCAATTATTATTATCGAAGCGACAATTATTTTCATATTGTATAAATTTAAGCGAATTATTATGAAAAATAAACTATTCTAAAGATGTATTTGTAGAAAAGCATGTAAAGGAACTCTTTTTTTTGTATTTCTGACAAAGAATGCTATAATGAATAACTGATAAACAGCGACAGGAGGAAACATTCCTATATGCGTACCAAAAGTGTGATGGTCGCTTTTCATCCTTGCATTGGGACCTCTATTTTCTTAAAGATGTACCGCAACCATTGACATACTATACATAAACTGCTAGCAGGCAATTTTTCGCTGAAGCAAACATAAGCACTAGCTCTTTTGGTTCACGGCGGAGAGAATCGGAAACACTCAAATGTCATCGAACATTTCGTGCGATTTTGTTAAAGTGCTGAGTATGCCATCTGTTGTAGAAAGTTCGAATTAATTTGAATAAATCGTTATTTTGCGCAGTTGCAATGTTTCTGCAATGGGTGGCACTGTGTTCTATGTAAAATAATAGCAATGGCGCGCAGAGGTTTAATACTTTCGCCGCACTGAACCAAAAGAGCTAGTGCTTATGTTTACTTAATTTTTCCTCGCAGGGGGCCTACTATGTAATTCGATTCTTCTTTCGATTCTATTCGAAAAAAGTTCCGATTCAAAGAGAACTGTTCTATTTAAAAGTAGAATCGGTACAACTTTCGAACACAATCAAATTACATAGTAAGCCCCCAGGATTGTATGAAACTGACATTTCACTAGAAGTCGATGTACACTTGTATAGTATGTCAATGGCCGCAACTAAACTGTTACTAAAGCGGATTATTGGCAACCTGAATTAGCATTTTTGAAGTGAAATTTCTTATGGCTGGTTTGGTATTAATTAAAAAGTCTTAAAAGAAAAATGCGGGACAGGAATTTTGTGCAGAGTCAAGACATGGGATCGAAAGGACGAAGCACGAAATAAAACGAGGGGTGATGAAATGAGCCATGAAAGGCTCACTGTTGATAGCAAACATGTCGACGTCGTTTGGGAGTTTACCTACCTCGGAGTAAATATAAACTCCACGAATGACACCATAGTGGAGATCTGGCGAAGAACTACCCTAGGAAACCGTTGCTACTTCCGTTTGGCAAAACAACTGGGTTCAAAACTCCTAACTCGAAAGACGAAATGTGTGCACTACAATTTTAATGGAAATTGAATGGAAAAAGTGGTGTCCATAGAAAAATTGCAGTCGCAAAAGCGATAATCGCGGGTACTTCTACCTGCAAATTGTTACAAAGAGAACTTGCTACTGTCAGCACCTAATGTAAGCCGTGGCTAATTGATATTGGTATTAGTAGCAATTTTTTGTTCTACGTAAGTTAATAATAACAGTGATTAGCGATTTAACGATCAGCTTAGTTAAAAGTATGCCGGTTGGAATGTCGCATGGGGTTATAACAGGTTACAAATTAAGTTAAATACGATCAGGGCTATCGTCAATTCCGAGGGGAAAAAATTCCCCCGAAAATTGTTTGTCCCCTGGAAAATATTCCTTCTATCGCGAATCTATATCGGAATTTATTTCCCAGGGAATTTTTCGAAGACATGTTCGAATGAATTGATAGCTGTCAATTCAGCTCATATTTGGGAATATTTTGCATATATTTGTTATAAAACAATTAATTTCGTTAATTTAAAGAAAGTGTTCGATTCGGAAAAATAGAAAACAAAATATACGTAAATAACAAAATGCACAGCGCAGTGTTAAGAATTTAGATTGTTGGCTGAGGAACAAATTCAACAAGAAAAAATGAAGTGAAGCTGAACAGAAGAACGTTAAGAGATAAATCCAATCTCTTAAGAGTTACCACAGGCGTTGTAAGTAAAAATCTAATAGCGTTGCAATGCAGTTATTAGATATGCGTTCTTTATTAGATTTCAACAGTCCTACGGGGTCAAATATATCAATATTCAATTATCTACTGGATTTTCTTTTTGACAATTTGTTAACAATCAAAATAACATTTGCCGCTCCTGGCATCGTCAAGCTGTGCGAATGACTGAGGTTCTTTGCAAAAAGTGGTTACCAGACAGGAGTTGGAAAGGATCATGTATTGCACAGTCTTCATTCTCACAAATTCTTTCTTAGCTCTTTCTTTAGAAGATTCCAAAACATATGTGTATCCTCTGCGCTCATATTCGCAGTGAAACCGTTAGCAATGTCACGATTTTCATCGAATAAATTTACCAAATTGAATAAAAAACCCAAAAGACTTTAAACTCCCATAGAAACTGCTTACGTTTTGAATTTCCACCTCCAGATTCACGAAGGAAATATTCCGGGGGGAATTCAATCAAATTCCGAGGGGAATTTTTGTTCGCGATACCAATTTATTCCGGGGGGAATTTTTTCCCTTTTTCGAAATTCATTGGCGATACCTATTTTTTAAAAATGGGAAATGTTTCGGGGGGAATTTTGTTCACGATAGCCCTGGATATTCATTTTATAACTGAAACATTCCAAGAGTAATTACAGACCCCCAAACATGGCACTGGGACAATTTTTGTCTCTTCAGGGACATCTGAAGATCAAAAATATTCTTGTTTAGCATAATCAACAGCGGTCTTTATAAATTACAACAAAATAAAATAATGGTCCTTTATCATACTCAATCCGAGGAAACATTCACTGAGCAGTGAGCCTTTGAATAAAATGTAAACACATTTTTACTACCAACGTCAACTTAGGGTATAAATACCCAATGTATTTATAAGCAGTTATCACATTTTTTCTTAAAAACAAATTGAATATAAGGCCTTCGAGCACACAATTATTAAACTCAACTATAAAAGTTTATAACTTAGCAGAAGACACATTGTCGAACAAATCCTTGATAATCGTCATTATTTCAGCTATTTTTTTATTAAACTTGTGCGCGCTTGTTTTTTGGCTGTCACGGAAGACTGTTGTATGGAAATGGACACTGAAAGGAAAAAAATAATTACAAAATAAATGGCTATGCACAAAAAATGTGAACTTACGCATTAGACACAATGCTGTAGAAGACCCCATAGCCATCTGGAACCATTGGCGCTACAAATCCATTGTTGATCGTGTAGCCCAATGTACTGGTTGAAAGGACAAAATTACCACCACCTCCACTCTTGGCATACAAAGGATCGGAATAGATGGCAGGAATCTCAATATCGGCTTCGTAGGCGACACACCATAATCCGAACAAATGTCGATCCACACCACGGCCTGCGCGTGCTTCGTTCATCATGAAGGTGTGACATTTTACTGCTTTGCGGAAAGCGTCTACGACGCTTTGTTTGCTGGCATTGGAGTCACTTGCAAGCTTTATGAAATTAACAACATCTAAGGTACACGATCGCAGTGTTTCTGTGCGACCATTGTAGTATTGACGCATGAGAGCGGTTTCATAAATTGGGGCTATTCTGAAAATGGTTAATCACAGAATGAGCTTATCTCCATCATAATTATGTGGACGCCACTGCAGCTGGTTTGCAAAATACTTACTCGCCATGCATCACGTAATATACCCACTGAATGACAATTTGAATAAATGAGTCTGGATGGAGCTGCAAAGTCTTGATGTAGTCCTTGCCATAGCCGTCGAAAGCAACGTCAGTAACATGAACGTCCGTTTGCTGTAATTAAATTAAATATGAACACAATCGTATTGCAATTAAATAAACGCCTACCCGAGCATCACAATCCGACAACACCCTCTGAATTTCGCCCCTCAATGTATCATCCAGATCAAATTCAATTTCAGTTAACGGCAGGGCAGTCTTTGGCTCAATGCTCCAGTCAGGATCACCGCACTCCATCAGACTGAGATGAATGAAGAATGCAAAATGCACACTAATCGTTCCATCGTACGCAGAGTGCTAAAAAAGAGCAGGTCTTAATATGCAATTCTTTTTGACGATCCTATACACCAATACCTCTCCGACAAGAGCAAACTTTCCATTTCTGTAAGCAACAAATATGCTGCTTCTGTCCGCCCACTTCGAGTGGTAATCACCATTTACAGCAATTGCGCTAACCTCCTCATAGTCTTTCGGTTCGTGGTCATCCAAAACGGCTGCAATGATGGAACTTTCCACAAGCTGCAGGTAATCTTTGTTCTTTGGTGAGATCTCAAGTAACCGTTGGCGATTCTATAAGAAACAGTACATCAAATATTGCACTTCCTTTCAACTATAAATAATCTTACATGTGCCCAGGAAGTTCTTTCGTCGTGCGTCAAGACAGGGACACAATCACCTCCACCTTTGTATCCTAAGATACCATTCACTCTCTCTATGATTACCAATATTTGTTGCGGCGATAAGATTGAGCCGTCTTCATTGACGCAGTCAAACATAAAAATTCGCCCTTTACCCATCAACATGCCATGTTTAGGACTATCGCCTTCGCTAGCTAAACACAAAGGGAGAATTCAAAATATCCAGTTCTAATATCTGAGCAACAGGTGCATTTCTTACCTATTTTAAAGTGGCTAACCACCTTATCGACAGTTTCACCGGGAATACGTGTCGTCGACATGAATCGCTTGAACAGAGCCGAACAATATTTCGTTTTACCACCACCAGACGAAGCTGGCTTCATTCGTTCGGTGCGAATCAGCTCCCAATATTCAAATGTATGATGCATTATTCTTGCCATCAGTTGAAGAGAGTTTTCCTTGGACTCCGTGATTCCAAGGCAATCCAGCTTCAATGGCATTGACATAGCAATGTACGGATGGAGCGGAAATCTTAAACTATGATAAGCATACGCATCCCACCACACGTCTAACCAATTCTTCATTTTGGAAGCACGTTCGGCGAGTTTCTTATGAAGTTCGGCACCAATTCCTTTGCTAAACTCATCGATGATTTTACGACTGTTGGACAATTCTTCTTCCGTACCGAATGGCTTAAGGCTTTCATAGTAACGAACAAGGGTATCAGTCAAATTTGGCAGAGGCAGTGGTGGAAGATCTTCATCAAATTCATAGGTGGACGGTTCCCCCTCCTCGGAGATGTAAATGCTGGCGCGGTCCATTTTCTACAAGAGAATACAATTTGAAAATTCTTCACAAGATTGCAGAGAAGTTTTAAAATCAAAGAAGACCTATTTACTGGTGACTTAGTTTCGCTTTCTAAAAGCGCCGACTAACAAAACTGTTTCTAATTATTCAATAACTTAGCCAAGGTAGCCGCCACCAATTCGAAAATAAAATCGATTATGTATAGTCTAGATCTAGAAAGACTGTAGACGGTAGTCCTACAAAATGTTTTTCAATTGATTAAGACTATGGATGTATGCAAGATTAAAGTCCAAAGTGGTATTTACACGTTCGTTGAACCTCTTCACTTCAGATAAGTGTATTTAATTATAGACACCGTTTGAAGTAATTCTGTGTTTTTTAATAGTTATCGAACGAAATGCATTCGTGACTGTCTGTATAAACAGCAACGGTTGGAAACAACCTATGAGCCCTGCATGTAAACAAACACGTAAAATTACCAATGCAAAATGGCTAGTGCGCTTAAAATGCAATACTTCTATCACATAACAACAGCGTACATTATGTACCTTGCACTTACCTGATTCTATATCGACTAAAGCGGTTATTTTAATAGCGTCTGTGAAAGACCAAACTACGTTGTAGACCTCCAACGAAATACTACGGCAACGACTCACCAATGTTTGGGTTAATATTAATTGTGGTGTTCCAATTAAAACAATACGATAACTGATAACCAGTAGAATTTGTTATCAAAGTGCCTATGCGAAATCAGTACTGGCTGATACAACAACAGTGAATGTATGTATATTCTGACTGCGAGCCTCCCTTACCTTCCGAAGTGACTTGCCAGCTGCTAAAATAAGAATATAGGTAGTAAAAGAAACAAAATAAAACCATTTGATAAATGTGAACTCACAGACCACTACCTATCATGGACAGATTGGACTTTAGAGTTTAGACTCTTTCGTTTGCTCCGAGGATGGTGTCTGCCAAATTTCAGTGCACCAAAGAAATCGCACCGATGTTTTGACACGTGTACTGTGTACGTAGTTGGACTATGGATGAGATTAGGTGTTAAATTTGCGATATTTGTTTTATATTTTTGAAGAATTTAAGTTGACTGTCTCAAAATCTATCAAATGGTTAACAAGTCAATGCGGTTCATGTGATGAAACTTGTTTGGTTTGTTGATATTTGCTGTCGTTATTGTCGTTTTTTTATGTGTCTATTTTTGTTTTTAATTGAGAAGATGTGCGAGAAGTGTCAAATTCAAATGCTGGAGCGTCTTCAGTCCTAACCAGTGGATATCAAACTGTTGATTTTAAATTGTAGGCATTTTATAGTCACAGATAGGTGAACTAATGTGGTGGTGGGGAAAGCACACCACTTCTTTCTCACTTTTTAATAGTGATTATAATGTCGTTTTCCATTGGTTTCACTCGGGGATTCACTCATTCTAAAATCCAATGGAACAAGAAAACTGCTTCTGGATGAATCCACAAATGTATGGGTGAAGTGCCAAAAAATAATCTACGGTTGCTGTCAGCTGGCTTGTATAAAATACATAAATTACGCATGTGTGAGTGCTTCTTGAGTGGATTCTGACTTCAAATCGAGAAGCGAATTTCTCTTCTCAGAATCACCAGAAGAGTATTTTTTGTGCCAATGGAACGGTTTCAGAAGTGATTTTTTCGATTCCGGAATCCGGACTCTCCCGGACGCTTCTTTTTGCCCAATGGAAAACGACATAAGAATAAGGTTTTATTTTAATTTTCTATTGCAAATTTTTGTGTAGGTATGCTGATCACTTCATTTTTCCATTAATCCTCTAGGGGAGTTGTCGGATGTAAAGAATAATATTCAAAACCTACCTATGCGTAATAACTTGTCTTGAGAATTTCTAATTTTTACACAAAATCACATACCTATCTAGACAAAATTCCAATAACTAAATGGAGAAATGACTAAGAGAAAAGAAGCAGCGTTTTTTTTAAGGATAAGCGTGCAAAAGCTGTTCAATTTGTCCTTTGTTCTGTTGATATTTGAATTTTTATTCCTATGAAGTCTTCGTTTTGCAAATTTGTGGTTCAACTGCATTCCTCCTACCTACTGGTGTGGTGACAGACACAGAATTTCACTGAGCGAAAATGCGACATTTTAGCCGATGACCTCGAAAGTATGCAATCATTTCAAAAGTTGAAAGAGGTTGTAGGTAGTTTGTCGACTTTACGATATATTCATCTGGGAAAAAGGAGACATGCGCGCAGTGGTTAATTAAGTTAGCACCAAATGCTTTGATTTAAAATACGTATAGCCGAGGTTCATCGACTGATCCAATTGTTCTTAAGGTGTCATGAAACACATATAAGAGTAATTCAACAACTTTTAGAACGAATCGATGAACCCTTATTAGAGAAGCCGCAAAAACAATGTGATAAGTGATAGCTAACACACCTCAATTATTACCAATTCCTCTTAAATGTCGCCTCCTTACATCGAACTTTTAAATTTGATTGAATAAAACTCATTTTTGTGAAAACATTTTAATAAAACAATTTTTCTTTCTGTATTTCATAACTAACTTACTTCTTAAAGTTAAAAAAAAAAATCATCTAAAATAGCGTATCTTCCGATCGTATGTACTCTCCAATATCCGACTGATGGAAACACACAGTCACCAATGGATCTGCTGTTTTACATTCCGTTGTTGATCGCGCAGTTACACCAAATCCAAGGGGCAAGTCATTCATGGAATAGACAACAACACCTTGGTATTGGCCAGTGTTTTCAGTGATCCGACCTAGGCCAGACTTTGGAACGTGATTTCCGTACAGATATTGCTGTTCGAATGATGGTTTGACCCAGACTTTATATTGTGCGTAAGGCGCTAGGTAGTACAAGGCGGTGATGTGGAACTTTAATTTGTTAGTTTTAGAGAACTTGCCGAAGCACGTTCCAACGCAGATTAGTTTTTCTGGGCCAAAGCATTCGGAAAGTTTTAGAATACGTTCGGAGACGTAGTATACACGATCTCTGTGTTCACGAAAGCAGTAGGTACCATCGGGGCGGTCAATCAATTGCTTAACGTTGTTGCCGACACTGCAAAAGATGAAGGAAAAATGTTACCACTGCGAAATGGTTTTGCGAAGATTGTACTTACTATTTGGAGAGCTTTTCGAAGAGAATTTTCGCCCTTTCGTCACTAAGTCGTTTCATTTTGTTTGGCAGCGGCTAATTGATGATAAATAAATAGAAATAGAGTATTTCCCAGTAACGAAATACTTTGCACGGTTTTTTCTATTGAATGAATGAACACAAATGCGGACGTCAAACTGCGGCGCGGATGACATCTATCAACACGTGCAAGAGGTACACTAAGAAGCGTGTTTTTTGTTTTGCTTTTAGGGCAGCTAGTTCTTAGTAGATGGCGCTGGTAAGCCAACAGTTACAAATTGATTTGCCTCTTACAAATAAATTAGTATTTTGAATCGGGCGACGGGTAAAGAATTTGATATGTAAACCGCTGTATTATTGTGTTTAAAAAACAGTTTGCCAACACAAAGAACTACTATTGAGGGAGAAAACCGTCTAGGATTCAAAAGGTTTTAGTATACCTACTCATAACTCAACCTTGTAAAGCTTTTGCGGTTGACAATTACAGTTTTTTTTACCATTTATTACCAAATGCCTATTTTCTTAACTAAGTTTAGACCTACGAATATCTTTGATCTTCTGAGTATAGCTGTCAAGTTGATTTTTATGTTTTGTTTATTTTAAAAAAATATATCGGAAGTATTATATCAATGAATTTGTATATATTTCCAAAATATTTTGCGTATTTCGAATAAAAGAATATAAATGAAAAAGGCAGGTATGTTTTGGAAACAAACATATTTAATACCTACTCAATTTAGTTTTACCTTAGATGACACTTGCTACCAGTGCTAAGTCTTTCTAAACTTTAACATGTACAACAACCATTATATGGCATATGTAATACACAAAGTGCATACGTTGGAACAATTGAATCATTTCATCCCTTAAAATGTTTTAACAAAAAAAATATTGCTGTCTTCATGCACGCTGTTATGAAATTATACCTAATCATTCAGTCAATCAATAATTGAGTAATAGATTTTTTATATTTGTAGCTACTCTCACACAGTTGTAAGGTAGGTGTTAAAGGTTCGATGATGTTTCTGAATAACCCGTCGAAGTTATGAATTAATTTAAATCGTGGAATGATAAGAATTTGTTTGTTTGGTATTTTTAATCATTTAACTTTGCAGTGATTTTTTGTCGCAGTCACTTTTGATTGACTCGTGTAATGATTTGACTTTGTTTTATTAGCTAACTTCAATTTTCCGAGATGATTACTGAATTCTAGCTACAAGTAAGTTCCGGTAGTTTCCAGCTTTATATTTGTCCAGCGTGACTGCAAAAAAACTTGCAGCGCCGACGTTGATGTAAAGTTTTAGAGCAATAGTACGAACGAAATAAGTACTTCAAACTTTATCACAAATGAATACGATTTTAGTTACAAGTTTTTGGGGTACATATTTTGATACATATCAACGGGAATTATTTGTATAAATTTTATCCGTACCGTTTTTTATTTACAACTTTTGACATTCGGATCGTTTTTTCTTTCTTTTTCAAACTTTATGCTCTAAAGGCGACATTTGCGTTTCACAAATCTTCAAAATCAGCGACTGTCACAAAAAGATCACATTCAAAACGCACATCAAGTAGGTATGTAACAATAAAAACATCCTCAGGCTTACAAAAAGTAATCAACTTGATTCATAATAATTATACATTTATTATTGCGCGACGAAGAATTTGTTTCAAAGCAAACAAAATAAAAATGCTAATTAGAAGCTTTCGTGGGAACAAGCCTTTAATAGGTTTTTAATATTCTTTTAATCTAGATGCCTCGTCGTACTGAAGTTAGGCCTATTAAACAATCACATTCTCGTACTTAATGCCATAATTTAAAGCTAATTAATTTTATTTGTTTTCATCTCTTTTTTTTTTGATTATTAAACTTTAACTATTTTTTTCAAGTGTCAAAGAACTGTTAGATTTATTGTTGTGCTAATTAGATAGATGCCGCCGAATTTGTGATTAATTTGGCTAATCTAATTTGTTCCAAATCGTTAGAAGCAGAGTTGTAATTTTCGTCTTTCCGGTAGTACCAAATGTGTCATTATGCTAATTTTTTATTTGATATGATGAGATAAAATAAATATGTTAAAACAGAGGTCCTACATGTTAATAATTTAAGTTTGTCTTTTATTGAAATGTTTATTGAACCAACTGAGTTTTAAGGTAACATTTCAATTGTATTATCTGACTTAGTAAAAGCAAAACATTTTCTTTTGCTTTTTTGGACCACTTAACGTTAATGCTTAACTTCAATCTTGGTCTTAAAATGTTGCTTATGAATTATTAAGGTAGTTTATCAAAAAAAAAATAAGCAAGTTATCTTTACATTTTCGAAAAAAGCATTTATTAATTTTCTGTACGTAAAATTTTTTTCGTTCAGAAAAATAAATGAATTCTTTTTCTAGAAAAATTGAAAATAATTTACTTACTTTTTTTTGATAAAGTAACTTTACAATTCCTAAGCAATATTTTAAGACCAAGATTGAGTTCAACAATTAAGTTTAAGTGGTTAAAAAAAGCAAAAGAAAATGTTTACGGTTTGGTTTTTCGTGTCGCTATAACTGCACTCTAAGTTGACAGTTCGCATTAATGGCTGACGTAGGAAAATTGACGTTTCCGACCATTCTAGTTTTTGCGTTCAGATTACATCTAGTCCAAACCAATATAGTTGATTTTAGACAACTAAGTTTTTGAATGTGCCCAGTATATTCATTAAAAATCAGTTTTAGTGTCCAGGCTAAATTATTCAAACTCACAATGCCGACATTAAATCAAGAACTTTAAACTTTTAAATCATACTAATTTTTACAAATTGTTACGTATTTTACTCAATTGTCGTTCCTCAACTAGAAAAATGGGTAATAGAGAAAGGCTTCGAGAGAGCAAGATATTTACCCTCTTACTAGTTTTTGTTCAACAAATTTCTTTGCGTAAGAATTGAAACAACTGTCAGTCGCCTGAAAATTGACAGTTGATTTGAGTTTGTTGCTCTATTCGGCATTTTGTTCTTATGAACTATATCTGTCATTTTTCACAGGAAACTACAAAAGCGTAACTTAACTTTTGCAGCACCTCCACTCAATTTGACAGTCTTTTCCATTTTTACTACAAAAGTAAAGGAAAATACCTTATATCTCCATTTTTTATCAGTCTAAAAAACAAATGGTTTCACATATTCTGCTGTGTATCCCACATCTGTGCCATATTGTCTGATAAGCTATACCTTTCACACTGTATAGTTCAGACTGACATTATTAAATACCATTCCGCTGACACCTGGAGCAATTGAGTGTCTTAGTACGGAAATATTATTCTCCCCTTTATATTTAACCCGCCAGCAGAAACAACGAACAACCATTCAAATGGTTTGATATGGTCACTCAACATCTTTATGGCAATAAAAGCCAGTTCTTAAGCAAACAATAACATATCTACACATTTGTACATGTACTTTTATATTGTTTGTGTTTTGCAGGAACATTATTCGATTTTCCATCGCAGCACCTCTCCAAGTGGCATAACTTGAATTAAAAAAGGGAAAACAATCACAAAGCGAATTGAAGAATCATTCCTTTAGAAGATTGTAAACTAAGTCGCAATACGATTCGCACAATTGTGCAAATATCCCTATGGTTATACCAAACCCCTTCGTCTTCAGTACGGTAAAGAAATTCGCACGTGATTACCAAACGCGCAGTTGCATCATTCTTTGGCATCTCTGTAGAAAAATTCAGATGCGCACACGACAGTCAGGAATATAGGAAATAGGGGATTGAAACCGAAAGGAATATGGAACGAGGTTCATTCATAAATAAATACAAGAACAAGAAGGCAAATCGCTTGCAGGATGACGGACATCTGCGCAGACTCATGAGTATTTGAGTACGCCGAAGTGATATTTATGTTGTTTGTAAAAAGGAGTCGTTGTAGGGGCTAAACGAGGAATCATACGTAGAGGCAAATAAATCTGAGCTTGCTCAGTCAATTGCATACGTCGTCGGGATAAGTTGTATATCAGACTGTAGTGCGAAAACCAATTTTTTTTAAAGTTATTCTATATTGAATTGAAAAGTCTTATAAAACGGATTAGAGTCTTAATAAAATTGCGGTGGTTATCAGAAGAATACAAGTGTGACGTGATGTGACAGAAAAAGACCCCAATCATTGTGCTGACTTTTGACAACTTTGTCAATCATTATTGCAAAAGACACAGTATGTTAAAAATCGTCTTCCAAAATTATTGTGTTCATTTCTTTTAACGCTTTTATGATGTTATCTATTTTCAAATATTTCCGTTGAATTATATTAAATAGTTACTTGCTTTTTGGCTTCTTAGAACCGATGTTAAAAATCAATGCGGCAATCATTAGGTAAAGTATTTCCATAATAGTACGTATACGCCGTAGGATATTTGTAGCATTGATTTGCAACACTGACTTGCGAAGTATTTGTGTCGATTAAAATACGCATTTTTATTTCATATTTGAACGATTTTCAGCACTTGGTAATTCAAGGTAGATCATTATTCGAAGAGAGCCGAATATCGATTCAGAATGAATTTTTGTTTTTCCTGACAAACCACAGGAAACAGATTTTTTTTGTTTTCCACTTTTTCTTATTACTTGATTTTATTCAATTTGAGCAAATTCAAATTAATTTTACTTTTCAATCTCAAGAAACATATTACGAGTATACGTTAATTCTATTTAAGTTTTTCTTCTAAACATTTCTTTACTTTCGAACTTAAAATTTTATATTTTAGTATTAAGACAGTAGCTAACTGCCTCCAGTTACGCACTCAAAGTTGATTGAGGTCTCCTTCCGCTTGTGTGCACCACCTAAGGCGAGGTCTTCCTTCCTCTACTGCGTTGTCCGTCCGCGTTGGAATCGAAGACTCTTCGGGCCGGAACGTTGGTGTTTGCTCTACATGTCCCAGCCATCTCAGACGACTGATGCGTACTTTTTTTACCAGGGCTTCTACTTAATTTTTTTATCGTAATGACGTATTAAAGCATAACTACACTGTTTAACTATAACGGACTTATTCCTTTTTTTGGATTAGCATGTACTCAATAAAATAAATTTAATCAAATCATGAAGGTCTTCTGATCTTCTGATGAAAAATCATCGACATACACTAAATCTGATCCTTATACTGAACCTGTCATACCAATAACCCAATCAATAAGATGCAATTCCTTTAAAAAAACGTCAAAACTCGGCTACACATAACGGTTTTATTTACAGCGCAGTCAAAATTAAGGCCAAAATTGGGGCTAAAAGTTCACCGTTTCTTAAATGCATCGTGATCTGTCAATCCCAGTTTTTTCATATTTTAATTGACAAGCAAACAATATAATTGAATGATATTGTCACATAAGAAAATCTGCCTAGAAATCATTCAAGCTTCATATAATAATCGTGCCCTTAGCCATTGACCACTCAGCGAAGAAACAAATCAATTAGTGCGGCTGCCTTCCACGGCTTTACATCAAGAGTAAACAATAACAAAGTCACGTGCTTGAATTCCGACGTATAGCAAGTATCTTTGAAATCAAACTCGACACCATATGTCAGACTCGAGCCAAAATAAAAAGCATAGCAAGCGCCTCAAGAGATCCCCCAGCACCGGTTAAGAGAATAAAATGTATCTGTTATACACCATACAGCCTTTAAGCGTGACTCTGTCGGAAATAAAAGCCACCAGCCACATAACAAAATACAGGTCACTATCACCGCGAGTAAAAAAACCGAAAAACCTATCTGCTACTTTACACAATAAATAAGCAACTGCAATCGAGAGCTTTTTCAGTCTGGTTCGGACGCGCACTCTAGATACACACATAGAGCGACGAAGGTAGAAAGCCAGCTTATACCAAGTAAGCTGGAAACGGTTTCGTGCTTCATTATTTTTTTTACTGATCTCTCGTTACCGCTTCTTTGTATTCGATTTGGAGAATTCTTCGAATTTGTGTGTTTCGTGAAGGAAAAAAAACCCTGAAAATATTTGCACACCTCAAAGCCGAGTTTTGAGTAACCGTTGTGTTTAAAAAATCTAATCAGTTAATTAAAAATCGTAAAAAAAACCAAAACAAACTTCAACTCCCCTCTTGTGGAAATCATATTGAATCTGAAATCAGAACTGATCGTACAGCTGTGATCAACTTCCGGATATTTTTATTTTGTGCCGTTACAAAGGTAAGTTATTAGCTCTGAATCTCGACGATCGATCTCGATCTGCGGTGACATTAAATAAACTGTTTTCAAGTTCCGTCCAGTAACAGAAAACAGTCTTGAAATGTAATTCCGTAGATCGATCGGTGGGGTACGCGGTGACACGACACGAAACCTGGTTATTGCATTCCATCGATGCGTGTAATTTGAATAATTGTTGTTTTAATTTTACGTAACCCCGATGAAAGAGTCGATTGTTTATTCGTTGATGCTGATGAGGCCTCAAAATATATTTGTTCCTTTTCAATTGGAAAAGTTTCGCAGCTACCTGAGTAACTGGCGATCGATACATTTTTAAATGCATAGCCGCGTTTGTTGTTATGAGTGTTGTGATTGGATTGCGATGAATTGCAATTTTGTTTGCGGTTGTTTTATCGGTGACAAGTGATTTCATTTTAGAGAATACAACCGTCGGAATTTGGATTGATCATTATATTTGCAGTTTAGTAATATTTTGACAGCGAAGTTGGTCAAATTGTTGATCGATCCCAGGTGTTTCACATGTGTCACTATATGCTGTCAGCTTTAAATGCTCTTGTTTAACGAGTTTATTGTCGTTTTCGATCATTATTTAATTCGGTATATTGCACACATTGCTTAGAATGCGACTTATGCCCGTATAAACTGTGACTTGGTTAGGGTAAGCGTAATTTGTACTCTTGTATATGACAGTGTACCGCTCTAATGCGAAGTGTTGTTCTTACTACAAAAATTCCTCTGCTACTTGTATGCCGTGTAATTCTTTGTCTTTGACAGCAAAACCGAAAATGGCGCAGTTTTTACCCTTTCAGACTCTTGGCGAGCAGTTTGCCGTAGACGTCATTAAGATTTGGAAATATTCAATTCTGTTCAGAGGGTTTAACTGGAGGATGTGGTTCCAATCCTAGGACTCATGGTCTTGTTTGCCCATATTCGGTTGCGAAATGAAATTAGGCCAAAAACTGCTGGCAACAACAGTATATTTAATGGGCTCATCAAAGGACGATATTTGTTAAGAACAAACCAGCAATTCACTCAAGCGGACCAGTGTGGATGAAGTGAAAAGGCTATCATATTGACTACCTATCTCTTTAGGATTTCCTAAAGCTTGAAGACAATTCAAATTCGAAGACACGATTTCGAAGGCTATTCAATTCGATAAGCTATTGAGGGCAATTGCTTTACAAAGCACTCCAAAGAGACAATGATACGAGTATGTACATGACAGATGGCACTTTAACACAAAATCTGTCAGTCATAACAGCTTAAATTGACAACTGCTCCAAAATTAGCCGCCTGACCAATATCCCCCTGCTCCGCTGAATTATACCCATCAGTTGAAAGCACTTACAACTACTGTGATTAAAAAGGTAGACCAACTACCTATCGTTGTTGAAAGAGAAAGTGCGGGTGAACCTAAAATTCAATGCCATTGACCTGACAACCTTATCTGCATATTTTTAGCATTCTATTTTTATAAATAAATGTGTTGGATAAAATCTTGTTCGTTAAGCGTCCATTAGCTTGTTATCTCATTTGTGACATTAAATCACAGACATCGCGATGACGAGCCTTGTCAGAGAGAAGAAGAGAATGTTTTTCACATTCAACTGATAAACACCTCAGCAAGTACTCAGCATTTTGTTGTCTATTAAAATAATTAACTTTACTGGCGATCATAATAAAAGTAGATTCGCTAAAATATTATACGTACTTAACCGATGATCTCAGCTGTCATTTGAATTTTATCTACAGTCATTATTATACTCTTCTGTGTTCTGATCAAATTAAGCTGAAAATTGGAGCAATCTTCTCTAAGCTTTGGGAATTGTGACTTTTAATTTGGACGAGATCGTAAATTGCTATAAGCATGCGAAATTCTGATACTAATTCGGCTCAGATGCGTGTGGCGTACTTTGTAAAAGCACAGTGTGACAATGTAGATGTTCTGTTGGTGAAACTATGGCGGTTGGTAAAGTGCCAACAAAAAACAAAAATGGATTGTAGTGTCGCAGTTTTAATAAAAAATTTCTTTTGAAATTTACTAGATTGCCGAAAGCAACAGGTTAATTCGGAACCTTGTATTTTGAAGATAGGAAATACAATTTTGATATTTCGATCACCGAATCAACAATATCAAATTTTCCAAAGTTTCGAAATCAATCAGGAAACAGTTATAGCCAGCTGCCATTCCAAAGTTTAACTATGACCAGTCCAAACTCCAAAGATGGTTCGAAAATCAAACACTCTCAATTTTTCTTTGCGATATTTGGTGACAAATTGGCGGCCAAATGAGGAACTCAATCAGAAATAAATATAATCAGTCAGCGGCCGGTATTTTGTATGAAAATCCCGAAATTATTTTGGGAACCTAACCAAAAACCTGGTTTCCTTCTAAATAGTTTACGATCGAAGTTAAAAATTGTTCAAAAAAATGTTGTCGTGTGTAAGAATCACATTTTTGATAGAGTACAGTCAAGGCCGCCACTAGGGTCAATTTGAAAATATTTATAAAAATGTAAGAAGCGGCATTTTATTAAAAGAAAAGTGAAACACTATTGCAATTAGTTAGAGGTCACATAATTTGCGTGTTATGGTAATACACGATACTTCTTAATTGACAAAGGTCATATAATTTGAGCTTTCTTTTGCCGACGAATCCTTAAATAAGTGCCTACACCTACATCCAGCTTTGAGTCAGGTATCACGCACATTTCTTCTAATTTGGTAGTAAGTCAATTACAGCCCTGACAGACAGTCAAGCCGAGTGGTTCGTATTGATGAATGAATAGGGAATTTCTTTAGGATTCTGATATCTCACACATACTTCTGTTAAATCGCATCCTTTATCTAATAACGATTAACAAATTATTAATACAAGTTCATTGAAAAATGTAGGTAAATGCTAATTAATACCTACACAAGATTTCAGTAGCTGAATGCAATGTCGTGTGAAAACGTTTCATGCTAGAGACAATGGGTCTGAGACTGAGACTTAATAAATTCAATCTCATTTCCTAGAAATTTCATGCTTGACTGTTAAAAGCTTAAATTTGTATGAATACGATAATTAAGAGATTTTCCTTCCCCGAATGGAACATTCATGAGAGATTTATTAAAACAATAATTACTATGCGGTATTCGAGCGTTTTACTAAAGAACTTATGCAAATAATAAGGGAAGTATTATTAAGAAAATTGTTACAAAACGGAACAGTGAATACAGATTAGAGAAACATCACACCCTTCTTAATTTGTCCTGAAAAGAATACGATTATTACCGTCCTTCTTTAGTGAAATTTGTAACATATAAAATTCAAAAGATTGTTGAAAGCATTTAAATTTATTTACTACCTAATAAACGAAAACAGCGCAATCCAGGGCTAACTTTTCGAGATTCTACTGTTCATAGTTTTGTAAAATTTATAGAATACGAAAAAAGTTTTAATTCGTTATTACTCTCATCAATTTGTTTGATGTTTCAATCATAAAGTTATAAAGAAAAAATCACAAATCTGGTGATCTGAATGCACTCATTGAACTCATTTGACTTTCCAAATGAAAGAGTTCTTTGACATTAGAGTCGCGACTATTTATTTTCATAGGTCATATGTGTATGTTCCTGTCTCTAAGATATTTCTTAGTGTTTCTTAAGTATTTTTCTTTAAAGTTCTCAAGTACTATGAGATAAGGAAATGCTATAATCTGTCAATAGATTTGAAAGATCATATACAAAGTCGTATGTCTTACATTATCGCGTAGACTTAAATTAGTATGCAGACTTGCAATCACAGTTTGTTTTCCGATTCTTCTTGACCTTCGCCGACTAAAGAAATTTTTCTCTGAACGAGAATGTAGAATATTGTTGACGTTTCAATGTGACAGAAGGGCAGACAAATGTTTTTCCCGTTTCGCATTTTATTCTCGCATACACGTGCAAAAAAGGGAAAGCCGCTAACAGCGTTGACCCAATATAAATTAAAATAGAAAATATAATATTACAATATTAAAAAATAAGTTTCGACCTTGGATTTAATAAAAACAACCTCCGCAAGTACATTCGGCATAAGAAACCATTACACAAGTGACAATTCATATAATAGATTCATTTTCGGAAAATACAAGTTCACATAATCTATTAAGGAAGTCACAAATATTGTGTTTCCGACTTAACCGACAACATTTGACTACCGTAAATGGGATACACAAATTTAATAAAAAAAAAAACAATGAACGTGCTGACAAACAATAATTGGCAGAGTCTTGTGAATCATGGCAGGCAACCTAGAAATCGCATTAAAAAATGCTATCTGTTAATATAAATTAGCAATAATTATATGCTAATGATTAAATTGTTATATACCGAAAACAAAAGCAAAAGCATTCTATAGTGGGAGAGTGTTTTGACTGATAATGGTGAGTTGACTTAACGAATACGTTAAGTGGAATGCTAAACGTCACCTGTCACCTGTGTAGATACACTGGAAAAGCAATTTACATCCGAGAGTATCACAATGTATTGGTCATAATATGACAAGTGACAGTAGTACATGACTGTACAATAGCTACTCTGTAATGAGTGTTAAATAGGTAAAGGTATATTCATAGGATTGAAACCAAGATAAGAGCTATTTAAACAGAAAATAGCAAATAAGCAAATAAACCCACAGATGGATGAACTCTCACCAGAGATCTAGCGCAAGCAGAAGTTACTAAATAATAAATAAATGAATGAATATAGTTTAAACATTTAAGTCACATTATTCCAAATTTTATTGACGAACTTCACCTTTACTTTTGTTTACTTTTCAATTGACCCGCATTGACAGGTTGTGTGTTACTGTTTCTTTATCCCATTCTGTTTGACAATTCCATTTCTGTTTCCCTGGCACTAAATCTATCGCCAATGACATTGTGTAATAGACGTCTTGCTGTCAATGGCAGTATACCGCCATTTTTAAAATCGAAATAATGAATTTATTCAAAAGACTTGACGTTTTAAGTTTATTAGATTGGTTTGTACCTACCTAGTTGATTGTATAGAAAAATTGTTATGTATAAGTAACTGTCATTTTGGATAATCAACAATTCACAATTCTGTTTCGTTAAAAAGCAAAAACGCAATAAATACGTTGCGCATATTCTTGTACGTCCAAGTCAACTCAATGCCAAGCCAATGAAAACTATGAAAAACCGATTAAAAATAAACAGTGTTCTGAACGCACCCATTAGCTTAGAATTGTTCATTCCAATTGGCGTTTACATTAATTTTGGATGACCAATAAAGATGAGTTCTAATAATTGATGGTTTATGAAACAATAACTTCGTTTCAATTCATACGTAGCTTTTAAAAAGCTGGTCAACTCAATAATATGCGTCGATCTAGCGAAACGTATATCCCACGAATGTCGGGGGTTCACCTTAACCAGCTACAAGTCTAGTTACAAAGCACCGTAATCTTTTCGTAATCATAAGTTATTGATTCGTCTGGAATCCAAACCCACCGCCCATGTTACTTTTGTGAAGCTCACTTCCCTTCCGATAGCCTATTACCTAAGCGTTGATCCCACAGAAATGCAATTAACTCAAAAATTGCCGCCATTATTAATCTGTCACTCGAATCGATTGCAATTATTGCTTCGAACAGACATCTGTTCTAATATCAATGACAGTATAAAAAGTCAAATCAAATCTAGCTCCCGCTTGGTCAACTAGTAAAACGCTACCACCTCCACACCTCTACTGGCTGCACTGTCGCGCGAGGCACGTGTCCAAGAGGTGCGATCGTTGTAATTAGAAAATTACGGATCGCATTTTTATTCATGAGTTTTGTATTTGTCTTCATTTGTGAGACTCAGTCAATTGCCTCAACGCCTCAAGCGGATGCGTGTATTATTTACTTGTAGTCAACCAGCTGACTAAATCACTGACAATTAATTGCGGCTCGGTGCTCGGGGCATCCGATTTATTAAATGGGGGAGAGTAACGGCGAGGCGACCACAAGTTCGCGATGTGGCACGATTACAGAGCATGCTTCAGCTGTATGACAGATCGGCTAGAGCAAAAATGTCCGACAAGAGTGTGCAAGCAGTTAATTGAATTGTATTTTGATATTTTCTCCCTGGGTGCGTGCATTAATAGTACTTTCATGTTTTTAATTATAATTTATGACTGAAAGTTTTGATTAAGTCGAGTATTTAGAAAGGGTTTGAACAATCGAAGATTGGCGCTACTTTCTTTTTAACACAAGGTTGCACAAAATGAATTCTCTGGGTAATTATCGAAAGTTCTAAATAGTTTTACATACATAAGCAGGCGATAAATCCGTGACAAACCAGTATTTACGTGACATTTCATTTAAGTCGGGCAGATGATGGAAAAAAGTGATCAAAAAAATGTTCAAGTTCATAAGATGTGAGCTCACCTTGGTGACATTAGGTCGTACATTGATGCCGGTTATTTACAAGGTTGCGAAAGCAGTAGTGACAGATGGAGGCGGAATGTGGGTGGAAAGTGTAGATATATTTTATATCGGTCAGGAAACATCAAGGGTCAATTGGAGAAAGCACTTTAGAAAATAATCGTTACATTTATGATATTATGCATTCTGCGGGATCTTATCTTATTCTGAGGCTAGTCCTGGCCAGTTTTTTTTATAGTGCACTAACAAGGAACGTGCCTTGATTACCTATATGGAGCTGTATACACGGATTAGGTGGAGCACTTGTAATAAATCGAACAAACTCTTACTAATACTCCATTTGTTAGCGAGCTGTGAGTGGGAATGCATCGAATATTGTTTACCTATCAGCTCTAAGGTAAAAATTAAGCTCTAAGGAGCACAATGAAACGCCTTGTGGACAAAGCCAACGGACCTGCCATAAAAGTACACAGACAGTATGGGATAAGATTGATAAGGATATAAAGTTGAAAGACTCATGCTGCTGAAAACCTTTGAAAGGCATTGCCAATTTGAGACCTACATTGCCGACATACCCACCATTAAAATAAAGTTGATGGAATTAACCCAGTCATTGACTTATTATATATTGAGTGTTAGTAGCCAACTTCACGTTGGTTCCAACATTAGCGCAAGCTCTCCTGGTTCAGAGCGGAATAAATTGAGAACTCGCACTTTTTTTCAGATTTCTATTTACATCTGACGTTTCAATTACGGCGCAGATAGTTTTGCAAAAGATTGTGTTATTTTGTTATTTATATGATGAAATAAATTCTCATGTATTTGAATGTAATATTCTTGACAATCATAAGAATGTAATTGAAATATACCTCAAAATGATATTACATTATTATTAAAAAAAAAATCAAATGAAAAACGCGAAAATTGCGCAATTTGTGGGACAATGAAACGCGACTCTTTATTAAATTTTTTTTGGTTCCATCTATTATTAATTATTTAAACTAGCACAATTTCGAGAGGACATCTATTGTAAACAATGCCGCAACAATTTGAATTGCAACCATTTCACTTGGCAATTCAACTCACGCCCAATAGGTGGCTCTAGCATTCTATGGGGAAATCCAAGATGGTTGTCATTTTGTTTCACTTATTTTTCGCATTTAACCACAACGGCTAGTTATGTTGGCGTCATTTTCTGGGCAGAGATGTATGGAACTGACATTTCCTAGTAGTCCATGTATAGTATGTCAATAAACCCAGTAAAAGTAAAAGTAAACAGTATGGAATATGGTAATTCTGAATCTGATTGCTACTGAGAGCAGAATAAGCTTCGATTTAGATTCCTGTTTATATTTGGACTCTGAAATGAACGTCACATTGGACAGGTAGTCTAAAGTTGCGATGACATCGTGTGTTAACGAATGACTTCTGTTTAGAAAAACCATTACAACTTATAACTCAATTCAATGGGCCCCTCTAAAACCCATTTTAAGTTTCGATTGTTAAACAAAGAAGTTCACAATAATTATATTTTCAGTAAAAACTTCACTGCTGTTAACTTCCGTTAATTTCAAGCACTACTGACACAAAGTCGCAATATCATTTACATCTTTACCATTAAAGCATATATCTAACTATAATGATATTAACGCCATAAAAGCCAAAGTTCTTAATTGGAATTGCATTGTCGAGCGGTATTTAAAACAAGTATTTTATTTCGAAATTACTTTTAAATACCTCCACTGTGAATAACATTTGCATAGCACTTTTTCTCACAGCAGATTTGAATCGACATTTTATTGCCAACAATTGATTGCAAATTGATTGTGAAAACCATTCACCATCAATTCACGAATGTAAATTGCATCTACATTTATTGGTTCATGTTTTTCAAGCTTGGCATGTTTTGTATATATATATCTACAAACAAAGGGAAGAATCTCAAATATGGGGGTAATGCATTCGCGCAGTTCTATATCCATTGTTCCAAGTTTACCGATGAGTAGCTAAAAAAAACTACCGAAAATCTAATGAGTTAACCGATTCCACAACTGCTGGAGTGGTGACTGAAACGAGCAGCTATGAATTAACATTAAAATGTCTGGTTAAGGCAGTGGTTATTGACTGTCATTGCGATGTGATAAGAGGTGAAACACTTTTTAATGGGCACATTCAAAAACTAAGTTATCTTAAGTCGACTAGATTGGTCTGGAATATAGATGTATCCTGAACGCAAAAACTAGATTGGGCGGGAACGTCACTTTTCCTACGTCAGCCACATATGCGAACTGTCAACTTAGTGCTCAGTCATTAATTTCGTCGGCTTCCCCTCCACAAATGTCAACTGACATAGCTTCAAGTCAGTCAGCTGTCAGACTTACTAAACTAGATACTTGTCAAAGTCATAGAACCTTACAGAGTTTTATTTTGTGAATTGATATTTAAATATTGATATTTTATTTTGTGAATTGATATTTAAAGTTTCCTTAGTCCTTAGTCCTTAGTTTCGAATAAGTGAGGTATAATAAAGTCTTTTTCGGCAAATACGGTAAAATTTAGACAATCTTCATCGATTATGTATTCCTAGACTAGACATTTCGCAAACGACATGCATGAGGAAAGGTTACTTATTTTATTGCGAATTGTAGTTGAATATTTAGCAAGATGGAAATCTGCAAACCATTTGATTGAGAAACTTTCTGGGTCATATCGTCTCATTGCTAATTGAGCAATACTTACTTTGTATACGTATCGGAAACTGTTCTTTTTTTATTGACTATCCACTGACACGCATTGCTCGTGAACGGGAAATCTGGCTCGCTTTAACTTTGTTCTAAGTGAGTATGAGTTCTGTTTGCACTTCAAATTAACATACGTATTTTAATGTGTACCATAACTAGCTAATCTGTATTTCCTATTTATTTATTACAGTTCCTCGGTTTCTATCTTTCTTTATTACTGGACAGACTTAGTAAAGTTTGGTAAGTTAGATTATCGATTACATACACCAATGCCAATCAACAACAAAATGTATAGTTTATCAACTTAAAACCTGATGTACCTGTACATTTGTTGTAAACAAAATTATATAACCATCTGAATTATTTCTTTATTCATTCATTTTATGACAAGCAAGAGTTCTTTGTTGCACACAACTTGATGTCGTATGAAAATAACTTTCACTTGCATATGCACTTAATACACTTATGTAAATGACAACACAAAGTAATGTTGCATTAAATGTTTTGACAGTTGGTATATTATGAATAACTGCCGTCCACATGACCATTTTGAATACAAAGGCGCGAGATGCAAGTAATGGTAGTTATTTATTTTTTTTTGGTTCTTATATCATACTACGGCATAAATGGTTACACGGCAAAGTTCAATTATTAAAATTATCAGACACAAGGCGTTGCAATCAACCAAACCAAAAAGACATCAAACGAGTTTGTGCAATTGCGGTGAGAGTAGTGGTTTTATTAAAAATATTTAATTAATATTAAATCTGTTTTTGTAGTAAGACCATGAATTTTTTGTTACGGTATTTCTTGCTTACAATCAATCACATGAATGTACATAAATGTGGTAGTGAGTTGAACAGAGTTAAAACTGCTAACAAATTTGTGGACACTTTAAAAGCTTTAGGGGTATGAACTGAGAAATATGAGAAAATTCGGCAGCACTTCCTTTTCCATAATTTACTAACACCGTATGAAAATTGACATTATATTCCCCAGGACATCTGAACGGGTCTTTTACATGAGTTTCAAATACACGATGGCATTTTGTCCGCGAAGACAGTCGCATGGGAAATATTCATCTATTAAACCTGAGGCCAACACAATCTCGCAACAGAAAGAAAAGCAACTCTCAAACTTAAGTGCTGCCATGTAATTTTAAGTTCAGAAAATTATTATAAACCGACATCTTTGATCAAAATTCACAGCTGTTGGCAGTACTATTTATTTTGCGACAAAGTCTCCATTTTTACTCCGAAATCAAACGTTGCGTATTCTTTACATTCGTCTAATATTTCACAAACTAAATCAAAATAAAACGTCAAACAATATTAGTACAACTTAAGTTTTTTTTTATATTTTTAATCTGTGGAGTCGCTTTTGACACCACGATACTGCCAGATATAGACAGATTTAACAAAAACAAATGAGTGCACCATTTCCCGATTATGTACTCCCTATCCATTTGTATTTCCTACATAAATCTTTAATGTGTTAAAAATGCCCACCTTCTGTAAAAGGGAATTATTCAAATACCGATAAATCTTTCTTACACTTTGAATCAAGCTTCCACATTGACGTGCGTCAATCTTGGCCAACTGTCACAAACGACTATCAAATCAAGTCATTTTCTAATTTACGTATTTCTATTTATTTCATTAAAATAAAATAAAAAAAGCTCTCATCGAAACCCGTCTGTCGACAATGACAGCGGCGGCGGAACGTTCTCGCGCCATTAACACTCTGTGTCTGTGTGACGATGACCGAGATCAAACGTGAACTTGAAATCCACGATCAAGTTTTATGCCAGTCGTCTCCTCCGATCTCGTGACTAGAGTTTGCGCCGCAGCCGGCTACGCATGCGCCAAAAAGGTGAATGTTTTACTTGAAGGATTCGTACACTATACCCAGTAGCTGATGTTAATCAGATGTATTAAGTGCGTCTTAGGTGGTAATTATCAGGTGGGCGCATTATGTGTTTAACTGTCGTTAGCGCCATAGAAAGTAGGTTTTCTTCAGTTATGGTAATTTTACAGCAGTCGCGACGCCAATGGCGCTAAATTAGTAATCATATGACATGTTGATGTTGAACATTACCACGCTACCGCTGTGTGCGGTGTAGGAATATTTGCATATAATAGACAGCAAGGAGTACGCGCGCAATTAGAACATTCTGGCTGACAATTATAATTATTACAACACATTTATTTTATAAAAATTAAATATTCAGTCATAAAATGATTTAAAAAACAAATTATCGATGGATTGATAGCAGATCCGTGTTGCGGCAGCGAATAAATCAATTCAATAAGTTCCACTTGTAATAATTGAAACTTATAACTTGAAATGACGTCACCCTTATGGTTACATTCCGAGAATTACCGTTCAAACAGTAAACCTCAGTTTGGCATGGCATACGAAGTGATTGACGGCACATATACCTTGTATTTTCATTTCAAATGTCATCATTCTCTCCAAAATTGGACGACATTTCTTTTTAATGCTTCTGTGAACAATATTATTTTATGAGTGGTGCTGGCGATACTGTTAATGTGGCCATTAAGCGAAACAATATTCTCATTTTATATGAAACATGTTATTTTTAACCATTATTTATATTTTTTCACTATTGATTGCCAATAAATTGCACTATTAGACACGGATAAAACAGCAAACCTGTAGAAAGAGACATTGTAAATTACATTTCCGAATTTTTTGTTAAATTTTGGGCAAGATTACCTACAGCTAAGGCTTAGATCAGAAAAGGAGGAATTATATTTTGTAAAAATAAGATAAGACCTACTTAACCTAAAAAGGGAACATCCCAGTAGATTTATTTAAACTCATAAAGTGCAACTGCGCACGACACATCGTCTTTCATCTACTACTGGGATTGATGAAAGTCAATTAAGCTTAAAGTGCAATAAAAAAAGAGATCGTAAATGACTGACATCGGCTGACATTGTAGAACAAAGTGTTAGCCATTACTCAATTAAAGATGGCACTAGTATGCGCTATTTCCGCTTTTTCGATTTGAAGATTTGCGAGCGCGTGTCGAATTTATGTTGTCGATGATGTTGCTTCAATTTAATCAAGAGTTAAGCTCTACTACTCGTCAAGAGTTACTCTTGGATTGTGATAAATAAAATACTGTTTGGTTTGGTGTAAGCAATTGGATAGTTTTTGAAAAATGTATACCGATTACAACAATTACAATTTAGGACGCCCATGATGCCTATTGCGAGATTCAAGTTCATAAGTTTAAACAGTGACCTACTTTTCGTAACAGATCCTTCAAAACGACATTATACATTTGCATAACTAGTTGAAGCTATTAATTGCCTTGTGAATCGTAGTTATGAATTATATACATACATAACCTGTAAATGAATCGCCTTTAAGTAAACAAACTCCAAATAATCAGAAACTTGCCAATTAGAGGGATAAAACACAAAATTACCAGGAGAATGGGTTCCCCTTTTTATATTATTTCTCAATGATTATCCTTAAAATATTATGCGATTGTTAATTTAGCGGTTTACAACATAACAAAAAGAACAAGTGTAAAATAGAATATCCTAGCTTACCGTCAGCCATGCGCCCAGTGCCTCATTCAGCTGAAATCCCAGTGCCAGTTTTTAAAGGATTATCTTCTTTCGAAATAAAAAAAATGAAATGGAAGATGACTTTATTCGTAAAGCATTTGATCAGAATGAGTTAAATGATTTGGCTCGGGATTAGGATTCAGAACTCTTAGCATCAAGACTTTACGAGAAAAATTTGCTTGAAAAGGGAGCTAAGGTATCCTACTTTCGATCAAGAGAAAGTCAATTTCTGCAATACTTTTCGAAGTGACGGTGAATTTGTGTATTGCCATAACGTACATGGTTTAATGGAGGAATTAGGAATTCCAGCCTATAACGCAACTGATGAGCAGGGTGAACGATTCCACCGAGATCTAAAGACCATGGAGGCACATATCAAAGCGCATATGATGGCTGGCTGTTGTTGGAGTATCAAACGAGATTGTCCAGAGAATGGACACTCCAGGAAAAGCTGCAAATGAACATTTTGACCTAAAGATGTATGTCTGCCGCTTATTTAAAGAAGTTTACTACTTTTTTGAATAAAATTATTTTCTTTGAACATTATTATGTTTGGTTTCCTTTATATTCTATATATATCCTGATGTCCTGTAGCTTAAAAACTTGACGTGATAGACAAAAACTGAGGTCATTTTCGGATTTAGACGTCAAAATTTAGTTAAAAACAAGTGTCAGATCTTAGTCAACAAAATGTGTGTTCCCCAGTGATTTGTCGAACATATTACATCAAAAGGCTGGCTCAGACGGGTAGACAAGTTAAATTGAAAGTCTCCTATCATCATTATGTCACATTATTTGATTAATACTTCGAGTTCAAATGTTTGTACGAAAATAATCAGACCCACTCCACTCTGATCGGGTGAATGCTCCATTCGATTCATATTCGAACTGTCGCATCGATTTGACAGCAAGTGCTCATTATTATTAATAAATAAATAATTAAATTCTGACAATAAAACACAAACAAAGTTCACTTGCTTTAGCCTCACAAATACAAATCAAAGTGACAATGACAATTCAATTTTCTGAATTACCTACTCTTCCATGTGTATGTAGTCGGGACTTGCTTTAACTAGACATCAAGTAAGGTGCGCGACCTTATTTTACTGGCAAATTCTTCAGTGACATCGCGGCGAATGGCATAACAAACGCGGAAGATTAAAATCCGAATATCCAGGGGCATGCATATGGAAATGCATAAGGAAAAATTATGCACAAATTTCAGAGAAATATATGCGAGCTCAAAAAAGATCAATAAGAAAATTGTACATCACAGATATTTTAAACTAGTTAAAAACGTTTGCAACACATTTGTCTAACAATTTGGCCCAAAAAGTTTAAAACAAATAGTGTTTTAATGAGCAGAAGTTTGAAAATGCGTGTTTTCATGCCTTTAGTATAGACCTCTCATTGCCATTATTTATAGTAATGCTCGAGATTGATTTTCTTCATATGAATTGTCCAATGGGTAGGCTAAAAACATACTCTTTGTCGTTCGTAATTATTGCACGACAGTTACGCTTTTGGTATTTTTTTAATTGTCACATGTGTTACAGAAATTCTAGTAATTATTATTGTAAATTCCACAAAGAGTTTAATATTCCTTACGACATTGTAATGTAACTACTCACTTATGATAAATAACATAATTATTTGCTGCAGTATATCGACAACAAAAAGTTTGTAACCGACCCAAAATCTTTTGATATTGTTATAAGAATCGATTTAAAAATAAAACAATAATAGCGATCAGGGTCCTTTTTTACAAACTAATTGGGAATCGTTTATTAAATTTTCTCAACACTGACAAACTACTTGAGGCTTATCTTAATTACTTTTAATCGAAGTAAAGTTTCGGTATTTGGTTATCGCTAATCATATTTCGAGGAACAGAACAGCTTTGCATTTTTACAATTTACATATTTAGTCTGACGATCTGCTAAATGAAAAGTTGCAAAGTAGCTGGGCAGGCAGCTTGGCCAGACTTAGACTTTGGATTTGAATTGATAGACAGAAGTCGTGCATCGATTGATAAGAGTATTCCATGAGTTATCAGTTTTCCTAGGCTAAAAATTTAACTAAATCGCATTCATCTACTACTATATATTTCACTGAAAATCCGGTAAAATCCGAATCACGCATTATACGGTGGTTTTAGTTCTTAATTGATAGGTAGGTACACCTATTATAGCGATTAGTCCGGAATGTTAATTGGAATAGAAAAATGATGCTGTTTAAATAAAACTCAACATTCTCCATGACTAAAGCAATAAATCTATTTAAAAAACACTACTCGAAGCCATTTTAGTTTCTTGACAAGTAACCGAAATCGAAAGATAGTTTTTACACTTCTCTATATTTTTAGAACCTCCGAAAGTTGTTCATGAAAAATAAATACCTACCAAGCCTTATTTAAAAGAAAACTAACTTATTTTCACGACACCCACCCGGCAAAGGTATTATATTCAGAAACTACGTTCGTCATGAATAAATTAGCTAAGCTAAATTAGACATAAACGTACAAAATTTAAATAACTGGGAAGTATTATAAACTTACTCAAAGACTGCGATTTGCATTTTTATTGAATTCAGATAAAATGAAATTTTCGAGTATAAACCGGTGCATTTTGGTTGTGAAACTGGTTTCAGTTTAACAGCTAAAGATGAACAACTTTAATACATTTGATTTACATTTACATCGGTAAGCTACATAATTGCGTTTGATCCGCCCACCATCATCAGGAAAGGGGTCATTCGATTTAATTGAATAAAGATTGCATGTTGCACGGCATAAAATCATTTTAAGGGCTATAGACGATAGAAATAATAGAAATAGATAAGCATGCGAACTTATTGCTTATTTCAATTGTTTTTAAAGTGAAAATAACAATTCAATCAATTGATGAAATAATTGCGTTTTTTGTTCAATTCAATTTGATTTAGAAATTCAATCAAAATACGGCGGCGCCTGGTTAAACCAGTTGTAAAATATTCAATTTATTTGACCAGGACTTTAATGGCGATCGAAACGAATTGAAATTGCTTGTATTAAGTTATTGAGCGGCAATCATGTTGCTGCGTAGTGTGGTATATATATTTAAAAGCGTAATCAATTTTTATCGTTTATTAGGTTGAAGTACGGCTGTCAGCTAGATCCGTCACATTAGTTCGGCAAGCTTAGTACAATTTTAATGTGAAATAGCTTAGTACGTCTGACAGCTGACTGACTTGATGTATCTCAGTTTTGATCGACCTAGATCGGTCACATGGGCAGCTATGTCAGTTGACGTTTATGGAGGGGTAGCCGAATCTAGTCAAGAAGTTCGTGACTGAGTACTAAGTTGACAGTTCGCATATGTGACTGACGTAGGAAAAGTGACGTTCCCGACCAATCTAGTTTTTGCGTTCAGGTTACATCTAGTTCTGACCAATCTAGTCGACTTCAAATGACTTAAGATAAGTTTTTGGATGTGCCCAGTACTCCTTCTTAGTCGAGAGATTTTGGACTACATTAGTCGGCTGTTCATAAATGTCAACTGAAAAAAACTATTCTTGTACTTGATGTATTCTAATCGCTGTCGTTATTTTTCTATGGTTTTTTTAAGTCAATTCGTAAAGTTTATCTAATTTTATTTGTATAGATACATTTAAAAACGAGCTAATTTGTGTTACCAAAATTAAAGTCAACACGAATATTTCACAGCGAATTGAAAATCTTGCTGATATTTACGTTGCATAAGGAATTCAGAGTCAGCCATCTTGTTTTCTCAAACTTTTAGCTGCAGACGTTGACGTTTAGCTGAATCATAAAAGTCCCTTATACTTTTAGCTTCTTAGCACAGGGTTTTAAGAAGTTGGGAAAAATATATATGAACGAATTTTGTCATTGCTAGTTATTTCGACTCATTTAAGTAATTTTTGAAGCCGTAAATTCTGACTGAATACAATAGATATTAATGACAGCCCCAATTCGCAAATTCTTTGTTTTGTCGGTCTTTGAGTGTCTTCTCCATTTTTTCATCATAACCCGTACTTTTTCTATACATTCCTACGAAGAATGCTTAGATTACAAAGCCAAGTTTCTTTCTGTAAAGCAGTTAATTGTGAATATGCAATCCAAAATGATTTAGGGTAAACAAAATCTGAATTCTATACTTTCTCTCTTTCAGAAAAACACAATCAGCAACAATTGATTAATTATTTCCACACGAAGGAGATCAGCGTGAGGAAAAGCGTCCCGGACAGGGACCACTCACGGCCGTCATCATGAAAATGAACCCAGCTTCCGATCATGTCTACTTCAACGATGGATTTAAATGTTCATCATACAGTATTACAACGAATGCTGACCAAAATGGTGGGTCCCAAGGATCAAATGAATTCATATGTGAGTTCTTAACCGCTGTAACAGCAAAATATATATATGAATAAATCTTATTTCTGCATTATGGTATTTTAAGCTCTTTATTATTTAAATACTCCTTGTGTCAGTGTTAGTGCATTAAATAGTTATCCCCGGATCATTTTCTGACACTATTAAGGGTTTACTAACTTTGCTTTTTGTGTCTGTGTCGATTAGTTACGTAAGCAAATTTAATTTAGGTAAAATACTTTAAAGACTTAACTCAGATAAGGGAGAAAAAAGTGAAATTGACGCAATTTGTCGTACGTTATCGATAACTTGTATGGAAATGTCACAAATGTGTTATTTAAAAGAGGGAAAGTTTCCAAAAAATTCTAATTCTAATAACAAGACGAGAAAATAAATGTTTTATTTAGAGAAAGAAAAATACTTAAACAATTAAAAGGTGCGTGGTGTCGATTAAATTATTTCGCTGCCATTTTTATATCCGCGATGACAGACCCTGTTGGGTATAAGAAAAAAATGTAACTGCAAGTTAACATGTTGATTAATTTCTTGACGTTAATTTGACTTTGCGTTAAAGTTTTTAAATTGGAAATGCATTATCACCTAAATGTCAAAAAGGTATTAGTGTCAAACGGCCTTCAAATGGTAAAGTAGCTACAATACACAAATTCTAATTCCATCACCTCTGAGTTCAGTTTTTAATTAAATCCAACAGAATTTACTAATAAAACAGTAAATAAATCTTCCTCGCTTCCCACACATGCGACATACCTCATGATGACTAAAATCGGAAAATTGAAATCACTCATGCGCATCCATTTCACTTTTAGCTTATTTCGATAATTCGTAGTATTTGCCGCTTGTCGCTCTATCGACAACGCAAAGAGTGACAATTACTTTTGTTACTGCGCAACGAATGCCTTGGCAATGACAATGCGAATGATTTTTCGCAAATAAAGTACTTTTCATTATGTCATACAGATGGCAATGTTCAAATTGTGTACACAGCTTTAAAATATAAAACAGGTGCGCTGTAAACAAGAACAACAAAGGTACCAGCACCATTGATTTAAATGACGACGATGTGTATTTTAATAGTGCCTGACGTTCGAGATGTAATGTGAAAAATCTGCTAATGCGTGCTAATTATATGGCACACATGAAGGTGTCAATTCGCCTTTAAAATCGTCTAAACGGTTGGGAACTTTCACGATATGTGCTAACTTTTTAGGTAACTGGTGCACTGTTTGCGAATTTTGTTTGCATGTTATTTGGGAAATCACAATGACATAAACGTTTGTAAATTGTCTCGTTATTTATGTTAAGTGATTTCCAATGAAACGAATAATTTGGAATATGGGGCGTTCCTGGTAAAGCAAATACGCAGAGCAATTGTTGAATATTGTTGGCAGCCGATCTGTTGTCGTCACATCAGTGATTAAGTCAAAAGTATTTACTAACAAGTATAAGTGCTGTCAAGTTGACACATTAAATGAACATTTAACCACCGAAATTGTACTAAACTTGAAATAAAATCCATATACCCAAGATGACAGAAGAGCAGATCGACGCCGACGTAGAAATACATTGCGCAGGAAAGTTGACAAACAATCAAGCCCAATTGAAGAAGAGTTGGGGAGAGCTAGAGCGAATTTCCCACCGACGATACAGGCATAGAACTCATATCAGAGAATCCAGGGGAAAGGTATTTGTGGATTTGAATAAAAAAAATAATTAGGGAAAACTATATACACATTTTTATTTACACTATAATCTGTGCCAAAATATTAAGCGTTGGGTAAATAAAATGTTATGAAACTATAATATAATTAAAAGCGTTACCTATAATACAGTACTAGAAGTTAACAACTCATTTAAAAATAATTACCTTACCTTTAAAGAATATTTCACAGCTTGTATTTGATTTGAATCATATAAAGCACTTCTGATTTTAGATTAGCCTAGTGCTTTTAAAGTAAAAGCGTTCTTACTAATGGAGAAAATTAATTAAATTAAAATGACACTGTGGCGTATACGTAACATTTTTATCATTCAATATTTATCGAGAATTAGACGAACTAAATCGATCCATAATAACTTGCACCATTCCTTCTTCCAGTGACAGAAGATGGTAAGAAAATCATTCCGCCCACTAAGCCCTTAGCCTGCGCAAAGAGCTGGGTAAGAGACAAAACGAAGCGAGCATTTACCAAAAAGATGCTTCACAAACGAATACCCATCCTGCAGTGGTTGCCCAAATATTCGGGCGATGATGCGATCGGTGATCTCGTTGCTGGAATAACCGTCGGTCTAACTGTGATACCTCAAGCCCTGGCCTATTCCGGTATCGCTGGGCTCCCAGCAGCCGTAAGTGACTAAGCGCTTGCAAATATCAATGCCAACTATTTATGTTTGCTTTCACAGTTCGGTTTGTATGGCTCATTTCTTGGCTGTTTTGTGTACATCTTCCTCGGCAGCTGTAAGGACGTTCCTATTGGTCCGACAGCTATTGCGGCCCTCCTAACATTTCAGACAGCGCAGGGATCATGGGAGAAGTCGGTCTTGCTGTGCCTCCTTTGTGGAATAGTAGAGCTTTTGATGGGCCTCCTGGGCCTGGGTTTCCTAATCGATTTCGTTTCGGGGCCAGTTTCTTCGGGCTTCACATCGGCAGTATCATTGATCATTGTAACGAGCCAGATAAAGGATATCTTTGGGATTCCAGCGAAGGGCTCAACATTCATTCAAATCTGGAAGCACATCTTTGAGAATATCAAGGGTATTCGTGTTTCGGACACGGTCCTTGGAATCACATGCATAGTGATCTTGCTGGCGATGAGGGTAAGTGCGCTTTCGTTCGTGATTTCTGCAACCAAAATTCTTATTAATATTTTTTAGATATTAGCGTCATTTAAAATTGGTCCAAAAGATGAGACGCTTTGGTCCAAGACACAAAAATACATCAACAAGATCTTTTGGATAATCGGAACGTCGAGAAATGCCATCTTGGTGATAGCTTGTGGAGCGATGGGGTACTTCTTCACCAGTTCGGATAATGAAACACCATTCAAGGTTATTGGGTACATTCCGCCTGGCCTGCCAACGTTTCAGTTGCCTCCATTTTCGCTTACAACCAACACAACCGATGGCTTGAAAACGGAATCTCTTTTGGATCTCATCAGCAGCATGGGATCTGGACTGATTGTTGTTCCACTGATCTCACTTATGGAGAACATTGCAATCTGCAAGGCTTTTGGTAAGTTTGCTGGAAATTCGATACAAAGAAAGGCAACGAAAGTAATATTCTTCTTCGAACCAGCAAATGGAAAACCAGTGGACGCCACGCAGGAACTTATCGCGATCGGTGCAGCCAATATTGTCAATTCATTCGTTCAAGGATTCCCTGGGACCGGGGCGCTCAGCAGAGGTGCTGTAAACCATGCAAGCGGCGTTCGCACTCCAATGGGAAATGTATATTCTGGCACTCTGGTTATCCTGGCGTTGATGTTCTTCACGCCATGCTTTTCGTATATTCCGAAGGCTACGCTCGCAGCGATCATTATTGCCGCTGTTGTGTTTATGGTGGAAGTGAAAGTCGTTAAACCGATGTGGAGAGCTAAAAGTGAGTATGACAGTTTTATTTAAGTTTACCGATCATTTTGATCGATGAACGCGTAATTTTTTCTGTCGGTAGCTTTGAATGAATTTGCATGTATGAATGAATGCTACTTCGCACAGTGAATGTGTAATTATTTCGTGGGTGTGGTACCAAATTATAGATCTTTAGCACCCAATGCATGCACTGTCCAACAGATTAAAAGATATCCTCGGTGGTTTTGCGAAATAGCACGTGTTGCTCAAAAACTGTTGCTTCAGAGTTTAGGTTATGTTTTAAAAGTTTTGTCGCTTTTATGTATTTATGTGGATGGGTTTGTTTGTAGAATTATCAAACCTAAGTTTTAAAAATATCGTAACTCTAAGTAAGAGGACATCTCGAAATCTTATCATTGCAGAAGCTGATCTCGTTCCTGGACTGGGTGCATTTCTGGCATGTCTTGTTCTACCGCTTGAAATTGGAATACTCCTTGGAATTGGCTTAAATGTTCTCTTCATACTCTACCACACCGCTCGACCAAAACTAACAACCGAAAACCTAACCACTCCCGGCGGAGTTGAATATCTCATGATCACTCCAGATCGTTGCCTTATCTTCCCATCAGTCGACTACGTTCGCAACATTGTTACCAAACATTCTATACGGCAAAAGCTGCCGGTCGTCATCGACGCATCACACGTGTACGGTGCCGATTTTACAGCAGCTACTGTCATTGAGTCGCTGTTCAATGACTTTGCCAGCCGTGGCCAACTTCTGTTCTTCTACAACCTAAAGCCGAGTGTGTGCGCCATCTTTGAGAGCCTGACACCTGCAGATTTCACCGTCTACTATCACGAGGAAAATCTAGATGAACTGCTGAAAGAAAAAAATTACTCACCGCCAACGAAGCAACTGACAGTGTAACACGAACTCACCCCACACCTGCATATGGTTTGTGTTAACTAAAGTAGTATTAGAAAAACAAATGAAAACAAGTCACAAATAAGATTAACATTATTTCCACAGTAATATTAATTAAGGCTGAAATGCCTTCTAAAATGCACGTACTAAGTAAGATATTTATTATGACATGTTCTGATGAAGGGATAAGTTTTTTTTTTTTTTTGTAATGTAAGGTGACATTTACGTGCTCTCTAAGGCGAACGCAATACAATAATTTACAAATTAGACTGCAGCTGCATAGCTGGGGCTTCTTTGGCATTTTTTTATTGCAATTAGCATCAAGTAAGCGCGACAACTAGTTTGAACAGCAATTGTCGGCTGTTAACCATTTTTGTCACACTGACATGCACCCAGCTGAGTGCTACTGGTTGCATTTGCGGAAGTGCAACTGTCAATGTCAGAAGTATAATAAAATATGACAAAAAAAAAGCTACAAAATAACAGAAATGCGTTACCTCAAGTTTTCTTAATTTATTTTCATAATCATTGCGTAGCATAAAATAAACGCGCAATGTGTTGGTGCTTCTAAGCAGGGCTGTGCACGAGGGATGCATTTTAAATCATTGAATCAATAAAAGCTGTCTATGTCAGCGTTATACTACATGTGTCACAAAAATTTAGTCTAGGATATCGTAGCTTTTAAGTTGATATAATGTTTTATATAAATGGGAACTATTATTTTTTTAATTGGTAAGATGTGTCACAATAGCGAACACTATTTTATGCCTACCTATATTTGTTTAACAAGACCGTATTGTATTATAATTGATAATAAATAGCGTACATTGTGTACTTAAGTAATTTGATTGAAATAACTGCTTCGCATAAATTTGTGGCACACTCAATAATACATAAAATAAAAATACGATTTTTTAAAACTAATTATGAGTGGTTTCATTTCCTTAATAATATTACCCGTATTGTTCTATAACCATCCACATCAGCTTATTAAGCGTAATCACTTAAATGCGTAAAACCCTCATAAACTGCAGAAATTTACCACCTCGTAAATGAACTGTCAGATTTTGTATGGAGAATAGTTTTCGCTGGCCTCCTCATAATTTTCCGCCATCAATTTGACTCGGAAATCGAGTGCGGAAAATTACGCAAATTTTCAAACGTCAAACTGTGTTGTTTCTTGTTTATCAATAAAATTATTTCAATATAAGTACCTAATTCATTTACTGTCAATTTCTTAAAAAATGTAATCAGTTGTTTCTTTTCACTTTTACCTACTTTAGAAAGTCTAAGAGCAGCTGAGTTTGACAAGAGACTTGACAGTCGATTAACGAGAAATATGCAATTCCGAGGGGTGTTCCCTTAAAGCACCGCAGAAATTTATGAATTTACGAGGTGCATACAATTATAAGAATAAGTGAATACCCTTATTATGATTATCTTACCAAGGAAGATTAATTTTTCATGAATGATCGATCGTTCCCAGTGCTAAATTTTATTATACGCATGAGGTCAATATGCCCGGCTAGCTCAGTCGGTAGAGCATGAGACTCTTAATCTCAGGGTCGTGGGTTCGAGCCCCACGTTGGGCGAGGATTTTTTTTCTTTTTGTATTATTATTATAACTCTACAGAAGCATTTATTATGTGTGTGTTTACGTCATTACGTGTTCCACAGCGTTTGACGCGTTTCTGTTGATATTGACAGTGAGATGTGCCAAAGCGAATGAGCACCTTCAAAAACTCAGTGGTCTTAAGTCGACTAAATTGATCTGTAATAGCTGTAACATGAACGCAAAAACTAGATTGGTCGGGAACGTCACACTTCCTACGTCAGCCACATATGCGAACTGTCAACTTAGTACTCAGTCACGAATTTTTTGACTAGATTCGTCGGCTACACCTCCATAAACGTCAACTGACACAGCTGCCCATATGACCGAGCTAGGCCAATCAAAACTGAGATGCCTACATCAAGTCAGTCAGCTTTCAGATTTACTAAACTAGATACTTGAACGTCCCCAATTATAGGTTTGCATTTTACACAAATTCAGAAAATCGGTGGTCTACAATTTGTAAGTTTACGTGAAATAAGCCACAGCTATGAACGTTCACGTTTTCGCGAGGGTACTGTTTATAAAGAAAGTTATTCAAACAACCGTCTGAAGGGAATATTATTGTAGTACCTACGTACGTAAGTTTAAATATAAAATTTAGCAATTGTGGACACAATTCAATCACTAAAGACACCAATTCGGGCCTTTGTGGTCGATTGTACACTGGAATCTGAGGCAGAGTCTGAGAAGCCCAATCAAATATGACGTAAGACAACGAACGATGTATATCTGCTATATTTAAAATACTGCCAAATGAGTTTGCAGCGGGAAAGACTTTGAAAAGCAACATTTAATTGACACCAATTGAGTTAATTTTCCCCCATTCAAACTTAGTTATTTGAAGAAATACCTTTCCAACATTATTTTCCATAAATTCTGATATTATTTTCTTATGTTTTTAATTGTCGGAAATATACCTAACTTCGGTATAATCTCCCATTCTCTGGCACCGCCATCTATCGGTCAGTTTTAGGAAAAGGTAGGTATATATATTTCAGAAAGCAGTTTGCATCGCTATATTCATCTCACTCACTCGTTAAGTTCCTCATTGAAACTGACATTTATGTATATTTTTTATGTAAAACAAAAGTGAGAGTTGCCATTGCCATGCCAGTGCATCGAGAGAGCTGTTGAAATAAAGAAGAAAAAGAAAATTCGTTGCACGATCTCATCTCAGTCAAAGTTAAAGTAGTTTTTCTCCAGTTCAATTTCATTAAACATTTTAAATAAAGTGCAATTCGTGTTTCCCAATTGTGTGCCAGTATCTTAATTAACAACGGAAGTGGACAATTCAACGATGTGTGGGGGATTTACGTGCTCGAAAAACGCACTGATTGCGCTTAACATCCTCTATGTGGTAAGGCATGCAGAGGGGTTTTGATAGCCTATTGATTTTTCATTTGTTTTCCACTGAGAGGGCATTTCCCTCGCAAAAAGAAATGTTTTTTTTTATCCTAAATGAATTTAATAAATTTGCAGCTCGTGGGCTTCCTGCTGATTGGAGTTGGTGTGTATGGACGTGCTGCTTCCATAGTAACGAATCTTCCTATTGTTGGTGGGATACTGGCATGTGGAGTTATCCTGATTTTGATATCCATGCTGGGACTGGCAGGAGCTGTAAAACACCATCAAGTTATGCTGTTCTTTGTATCCTTTTTAAAACAAGTGAATTTACGAAAAAAAAATCATTAGAAATGTATTTGATAGTGCGCAGATTAAGTCACATGCTAAGCAGACAAACATTTTTAACTGATAGTAGGTTTCTGTGCAGATGTGGTCTGTGGTTAATCTCCTTATCAATTTTATGGGTTTACGTCATAGAGTTTATTTCCTAGTTACACTAATTTGGTTATCTGAAGCGCTACTTCTCATTTGATATGATTTTTGAATTGACGAGAGTTAATTTGGAATCTTTTGTTTTTCGTCTAAAAATAGCATGCTTCGCAATTGTTTATTGTAAACAAATTAGTACTAGTTCGTGATTATCCAATTCATATTTATCCGCAACACATTTGAGGTTCTTTGTTTCATAATTGTCTAGAAAACGAGTTCTTTGTGAAGCAGTTCACTTCCCAGCACGTGACGAAAACATAAACGATGGTCGACAATCTAATTATTTAACGGTTATGCACATTAACGGCATACTGTATACATTTTAATACGAATCTAATACCAGTTAAGATGAGTCATAAAGGTAAATCGGTTGAAAAAGAGCCACTTTGGCCTTGTATGGTACTCCTCTTTGTGAAAGAAGTTATCATTTGTTATTTTTTGTCATGCTTTGTGAAATAATACAGGTCTGGAAAATTGTCGCAGGGCTTTGGCGGAGTATTACTAGTCGATGGGATATCTTCATAGACACAAACAGATGCTCAGTTGTCCACGAAGGCAACAAAAAAATGAAACAAAGACAAGGTCAACTTTTTTTATCATCTTTTGTGAATGCTTATACTTCCCGATAGGTACTTGGGTCCATGCAATTCGTGTGTGGGAGGATGACAGACAGTAAAAACATTTATCACAAAATATGCGTGCCCAGGCTTCGTGCGTTAGCAGTTGTGCAGAGATCACACATAATAAAACTGAACAATTACTCAAATTTAAGCAAACTCTGTCGTATTTAGTGTAGTTGGGCGTCGCGTGGCTCTTCATCCCAAGAGTTGTCGTAAACAGCCGTGGTTAACCCTTCCATAGTTCAATTCAAATGGATTAGAAACATGAATAGCTAGCTGAATGTAGGCCGCCCCAATTTAGCAAAAGCCCAAATGACCCGATTGTTTTTTTCCTTAACTCGCCGACTAAAATAGTACATGATCATCTTGTTCCTTTTGTTCCTGATTCAATTCTCAATTGCCAGCTCATGCCTTGCAGTTAATTCAGCCCAACAACAAGAGTTCGCCGAACAGGGATGGAATAATGTCCCAGACTCTATCCGAAAGGAGGTGCAAGATACCTTCTTCTGTTGTGGTTTCAATTCGACAACCATCTCAACAGACGACACTTCATGTGATATCATAAATAAGCAATGTTGCATCGGCTCGTTCGATCAGAGCTGCCAGTGTCCCCCGTGCCTACCAATGCTTGAGGACAAGATTGATTACGCGTTTAAATTATGCGGTGGAGTTGGAATTTTCTTTAGTTTTACCGAGGTAAGTACACGTTTTCTTAAAAAAAAAACTGTTCTAAATGTTTAAGGGGCCGCATACTAATCTCACAAGTCCATTTACTAATTCTACTTAACAGTTTGTTGGTGTTTGGTTAACAGTTCGTTATAGAAATCAAAAGGATCCACGCGGTTTGCCAAGTGCATTCCTTTAAAAAAAAAACGAAAAAGAATTATCCGTTCTTCTCCTTCATCTCATCTCCAGTTTTAATCATTGCTCTTAGCTTAAGAAGGAGTGTGCTGCAAACAAATTGGAGCCAGAGTGTGTGTGTGTGCGTGTGTTCAAAGATAATTCCATTTAAAAGCGTGCTTTACACGCTTCCATATTTAACCAAAAGTATTATTTAGACGACACAATAATCATTCATATTTATTTGGGTTTGTGCTTGTGACAACTATCTTCATCTTAAGCTATCAACATAACTACTTTAAGGACGATTAACACTTTATTTTGCTGTGGAGTAATTTTTTCCAATCTAGGCATGAATATCTAGGGAACGTGTTTCAATAGGTGAGCTGTTTGGGATCTCTTAACTTGTTTGCTATGCGTTTGTGTCTCAGTTCTAGTTGTTGTTTTTATTTGATCGCTTTGTTGCTTGGTGCACTTGATCTTTTTGAAATTTCAAACATTTACTTGTTACAGGTTCTAGCTGTTTTCCTAGCTCGTCGTTATAGAAATCAACAGGATCCTGGTTACTTACCCGCTCGTGCTGTTTTTCCTGCCAGCAACTACCTGTACTAAGGCAACATCTGTCCTGTACTGGCAATGAAATGCTAACCAAAAGTGCTGCATAACAGTTCTGAAGCATTCGAGCAGTCTACACTCAAGGCAACCTCCTCTACAAAGGCTGATGATTAATCTATGTCGACCAAATGACCGACGGTCTGTTTATTTTATTTTTACAAATTTCTGAGATTATTTTTATGAGCTGTATTGTGTTTTACAAAATTAAAATAAGTTTTTTTTTATATTTTATTTATAACTTGATGGCAGCTACTAGCCGCTCGGTGTTTCGTTTTAAGTCTTAATTTCTACACACAACCAAGTCATTTGTTCCTTTCGCTAGAGACATTTAGTAGCTATATATATATTATGTGTGTTTATGTTAGCAGTAGTATGTAGTTTCAATATTGGTTGCTACGTATTTACCTACAAACAAGAAGAGGCAAATTTAGTCCTGACTTGTCTATCTATTCCACTGATTGAAAATATTATATATATAAATAGATTATGTTGAAGAAAACGCTATATTATATCGAAATAGACATAAATAGTATTATTTATGAGAGGAATAACCAATCGAAAAGAACATTTAGCGAGTTTTGAAAGTAATAAACCGATAAGCAAACCAACAAATAAAAAACATATTATTCTTTGTATTCTGTGCTGTGATTGAAATATAACGTCTTTAAAATGAAACGGCTTTAAGTTTATTTTATTCACATAGTTTGAACGACTCGGCAACACAATGCAAACTGGTGGCGGATTACAGCATCCGTTAACAGTTTGTAATAAATTTTCCGAAATGTGCGAGACTCTACTCTGTATATCTTGCCGGCACAAAGTCGTATCTCTGCATACCAAAGCTCTTTGAGAGCATTATTTATGACACTATGTACTTTCATTGTAAATCAATTCTCTCCTCGAAGCAACATGGGTTTTTAAAGGATAGATCCACAACCACAAACCTCACGGAATTTGTATCCAACACAAAATCGTTTAGAACTTAACTTAACAAAAATGTCAAGCTATAACATTCTCTCTCAAACGTCATCCACTACCTAAAAGATCTTACTTTTTTAACAACGAGCTTGTCTCCTCAATTCGCGATCTGGGCATTATCTGCGACACCCAATTTAACTTCCGCCCTCACATCGATAGCGTCAGCAGAGCCAACTCAGCACTCGGCTTTATTAAACGTTGGTCGAAGGAGTTTTCTAACCCCTAGATCACTAAAATCGAAATGTTGATATTTTTATAGCAATTGCGACAGCTTTTGGAAGTGGTAAACTTAAAAACTGATTTGAAACATGTCAAAAAGAGTGGTAAATAATTTCAGCAAATTAACATCAATAAATTGAGCGAAACAAACAAATTGGTATTCCGGAATCTATTTTGTTTTGCAGGCCACCCAAATTACAAATGCAAGAACCTTCCCATAATCACGCAAACAACTTGGCCGAACTCAAAACTGCATTTACATCAAGCACTCGCATAATTTGCATGAGATGCGACCGAGAAATCCGTTTGTCAGCAGTCTATACTTATGAATGCGTAAGAATGAGATCACAAATCAGACGCATAAAGTCTCATGGATGTTCTGTTTATAGGTAGGTAAAACGGAAATAAGTAGAAGTTCCGGCGACCAATATTCCTGCAGTTATATGAAAATGATTCTATAACTGATTGAAAACATGTCAAATGGGTGGTAATTGATTTCAGTAAATTGATTTAACAAATTATACGAAACAAATAGATAATTGGAAAGCAAAATTCCAAAGACCAACGCTAAAAATTTCCATGCAGATCTTTCTCATAATTCCTACCTGATTGCTACCCTGTAGTGTCACGTATTTATATTTAGTGCTGTCCCTTTCACTCAGATGGCTATTTAGTATTGTACATCTCTCTATCGTCCATGACAGGGCTGCTTTACGTTGTAAATGTACCAAAACTCGTTCCACAAAACAAAATTCGTTCGAACTTAACCTCAGAATTTGAATTCCATTGCAATTTGTTTATACCTATATATTCATTGGATTCGCGGATGGATACCTACGAGCTGCAAGCTGCAACCAAGTAAAATGATCCATTTGAACAGGTTGTAAAAACTTGCGAATATTCGTTCGTTCATGTTAGTGGTTGCTCTGATATGAGTAGAACCTTCGATAATATTTTGGAAATAATAGCTTAATATCAATTTATATGCTGGTGATAAATATATTAAACTTTTCACATTTAGCGATTCTATGTAATATTTCATTTGCAAAAAATCATTGCCCTATTTCGAACAAAGCTAGAAGTGGAGGCGTGACCTCTGGGGGTGATTAGAGAAACTACATACAGACCGCTGTCAAAAGTGCCATTTTTTTCGCAACAAACAAAGAAAATAAAATTCCGACACGATTATCTATCAGTTAAATTTAATGGTAATGGATCGTATTTCTAGTTTATAATCGTCAGCAGAAAAACATATATGGTGATTGCGTAGTAGCCACAGTGGTGACCGACCACTGTACTTATCTCTATTATTCTATCAGAGCGTAACATTAGTGATTCGATTGCCATTTGTAACAATGAACAAGTACATACTCGTATTCGTTCTCTTAGGAATAAGTCCCGTCTTCCCAAGGACGTTAACTGTCGACAAGGGTCCTTTGTCGCCAGTTATATTCGTTCCCGGTGATGGCGGAAGCCAAATAGACGCACAACTAAATAAGACTTCCAGCGTTCATGTTTATTGCGTGAAACGCGCAGATTGGTTCAACATTTGGTTGAATCTGGAACTACTCATGCCAATGGCAGTTGGATGTTGGATCGACAACGTGAAGCTGCATTATGACAACATAACTAGGACAACACAAAACACTGAAGGTGTGCAAACGCGTATCCCGGGCTGGGGTGACTCAGAAGTTGTAGAATGGATAGATCCGACGCACGCAAGAGCAGGAGCTTATTTCAAGGACATTGCCAATCAACTAGTCAGCCTTGGCTATGTGCGGAGGAAGTCTATTTTCGGAGCTCCGTATGACTTCCGAAAGGCACCAAATGAGAATAAACCCTGGTTTGTCAATCTGAAAACACTTGTCGAGGGTGCTTACGAAATGAATCAACAGACCCCGGTCACATTCATAACGCACAGCATGGGCAGCCCAATGACGCTGATATTTCTGCAGGAACAGACTCAAAAGTGGAAGGCGAAATATGTCGCGCGAGTCATAAGTCTTGCCGGTGCTTGGGCTGGCAGTGCAAAGGCTGTCAAAGTGTTTGCCATGGGCGACGATTTGGATTCGTTTGCATTAAGTGGTAAAGTAATGCGTGAACAACAGATTTCAACACCCTCGACGGCTTTTCTCCTGCCGTCGCCTTTGTTTTGGAAAAGCTCTGAAGTGCTAGTGGAAACTCCGTCCCGAAAGTATACCATGTCCCAACTGGATCAGTTCTTTAATGATATCGACTACCAAATCGGATGGGAGATGCGCAAGGACAACGTTAAATACTCGTTGAACTTTGCCCCGCCAGACGTCGAAATGCACTGCCTATACGGCTCTGAAATTGCTACTGTGGAGAAGTTGGTGTACAAAAAAGATGACATAAACGGCCAGACACCAACATTAATTAAGGGCGATGGCGATGGCACCGTAAATGCTAGATCTCTGAGGGCTTGCATGTACTGGAAGGGCTATCAGCGTGCAAACGTCACGTCGCTAGAGGTTAGAGGTGCCGATCATATGAGCATTCTGGCCGATAAGAAGGTCCTGGAGTATATCAAGCAAGTTCTATAAAGCTGACGGGCTAAAATGTGGTTCTGTCACTAAATGACGAAATGCTCAACGTAAAGACTTGTACCATCTACACATTTATTTTGTTTTTCAAACTATGTTATTCAGTTTATGCGTTAGTTTTAGTGTTGATTTGTTTTTTTTTTTAGTAGAGTAGCGACATCACGTCGAAAACATTTTATTCCTTAAACTAATTTATCGTGAAAATAAAGTTCTGTTTGACTTCATTAAATAAACGTTTTTACCAAATGAATCATCGAGTGTTGTTATTCAACTCAGCACTTGAATCGTTTTGCTGAAAATTTGGGGACTCGTTTCATTGCTAAAATTGATTCACTCTAGAAGTTTGTGACTTGGCATAGGTATGAACAAGTTTGACGTAAATACTAAAAACAATTCCATTTCATTTTCTTTATTTAACTCGCAAGTCTAGAATGCCTATAAATATTCATCTTTAAGTACTCGAAACTCGATTCCACTATTGAAATATGGAATGAATCCGTTGAGTGCATCCAGTTGGTGATACGAGTCACCATCAATGTTAAGGGTGAAGACATGTCCCTGCCCATGGGGACGAACTTTATACTGCTGCCACTTGGAGGTTGAAATGTTTCTTTCGAATTGTCTTATAATATCAAACAAGTATTCAGTTGAAATAAGTTCTCCCGGGACATAGGCCTCGACGTTATAATGTGCTTCCTCATGACCTCGTTGCTGCTCAACATAAGTTCGCTGTGGCTGAATATTTGCTCGCTTTCGTTTTGGTTCCACAAGCTCTGCATTATTTTGTGTCATGCCTTTATAAACTACTTCAAGCCGGGCACCTTCCCATGGTGGTGGCATTTTTTCAACTCTATCCTTAAGGAATGCAGCTGACGACACGTCAACAGCGATGGCTCTATAATGACCATTGATGTATTCGTTCTTCTTGAATCTTGGTTTGATATCAGCGTCAGACATGAGTTCTCGGTACATCATTTGAGATAAAGCACTTTCAAGAATCGGTTTCTTTTTGCGTAATATTTTGGAGTCAAGTGCACTTCGATCAAAAATAGACACTCTAATGTTTTTTGTGCTAAGGTTTTCTTTGGCATTTCTTGAAGAAGGATTTGACATATTGTCTTCGGATTGGTTGTTATCACCTAGCTCAGAATTATTATATTCGCCATCATGAGAATTTCCGCGTCTGGTTGCATGATGCATTGAGTTTTGGTTCTGGTTGTACATGTTCATTTGGATTCAAAAATATTTCCGCTATTGATAAATGGTGAGTAATAGGATTAAAACAATTTGAAGAGTTTTTTCTGTTCAGTACCTTTTTAGATAAATGTTTATTTAAAGCATTAAAGGAATCTTGAGTCCTTAATATTGTTGTGTACTTGATTGAAAAAGGAAAACAAACCATTTTGACAGTCGACTATGTATCATGTAGGTATGTTTAAAATTACAGGGATGTGCTAAGTGCTGGGGGTAGAGATTTCTTATGGAGCATTCCAACCAAAATTAGCAATAAGTGCAAGAATCAATTCTCTATTTTATTTATTCAATAGTTAAACCGCCTTTTAACAAGTGACTGTGTGGTTTCTATTAATAAGTTGCACTGCATCTTTGCAAAAAGCCAAACTATTCAGTTTTGATGCAAATTGTGGAAGGCGAAAAATCTAAGCGTTCAGCGGAGCGTTGGGTTCTTTTGAACGTACCTACCTAGGTAAATTGTTTATGTCGCCGCAATTCGCCATGCTCCTGCTGTCATTTTCATTTACATAAATTTGTTTATTATAGAAATTATCTCCCATGCACGCACTAGAATAAGTAAGGTAGATAGGTAAATTGTTTAATTGTTTGACTGCTTTAAAACCTTAAATTGTGTTTCATTTAAGAAAAATTCATAATGAATCGCCGAGACCGACTGAGAATAGACGAAAGGAGGAGAGAAGCCAACGGTTCCCACCGAGACACACACAGTTCAAATAATACTATTGGCAACGAAAAGAATCTAATGGACAGCTACTTTGAATCGCAGAAAGTTATACAGTCAGTAACATCTTTGCCTGGAACATCCGAAACTGATGCTACAAAAACCAAATCTTTCCGCATTCCACGTAAACAAAGTAAACCAGAAGAATGTTTTGAAAATCGCGATCGCAGTAGAAGCAGGAATGACATTAACGAAAGAAAAGATCAACACCTTTCTCGATTTGGATCTTTTCCCATAACCCAGCCAAAGCTAGAACCGCCTTCCAACAATCCCGATGAAAGCCAACTTGAAAAACAAAATTGTCGAGCGAGAAAGCACGCCTCCAAAAGATACAACAAGACGAAACCCGTTCAAGTGATTCTGTTCGATCGCAACAATAGGAACGGACAGATTCATCCCAAAAACGTCCCAGATCTCGTTAGTGTGTTAACAAATGTGGTAAAGAAATCCCTACAAACTGATAAAATTCATCCGAGATTTCTTGGATACCATTACAAAGATGGCATGTTTCTTATAATGTGTGCAAATATGTATGCAACAGCTTTTTTACGTGAAAAACTAGAATTAATTAGGCGGCCATGGCCAGAAGCAAAATTGGACTTCATCATTGAACAGCATAAGGAGGTCGTTTGTACAGCCGTTATTCCAGAGTCTATCTCTCATTTCTCGGAATTTATCGCTCTGTGCAAGAAAGGGAATAAAAATTTTATTACTGAAAAGTGGAGGCACATATCTAATGAAGACTGCGAAGATGGCCCTGGAAAGTTAACAACTTTTGGAATGGATTCAATTTCGTGCGAAATTATTATGGAGAATAATGGTATACTCCGTTGCGGCGATATCAAAATAGAGGTTCAGGTTAAGTTTGCTAAATACACACAATTGGATTTGTAGAATGTAGCGTCCCGTAAATAAATTGATGAGTGTTTTATATTATAGGTACGAACTGTGTTGCAGTTTGACAAGTTTTTCAATTTGAATAAATCAATTTATTATGCTCCGAATTCAAAGTATTTCTATTTAATTGGAATTCGCTGTTCATATTTGGTATAGGGTATGCGGCTGTAGGAAAAGGTTGTACAAAAAGTTGTTGATTTATTTAATTTCAAGTCAAAATCTTTGTTGCGAGAAAAAAGGAAGAGTTTTTCAATGCAAACCTGGGGCTTTGAAGCAGTATTTGATACCTTGGCTGATTGAACGTGATTTGATTTTTTTTTTTTTAATATTCCCTGCCCAATGGCTGACACTGCGACCTAAAAGATCTATTGTATCAAAAAAGATAGATTTGATAGTCTCATGCAACATGCAACTTCTGTCCCACTGTGTCAATATTGATACAGAAAGTAAGAGAATACTTTTAATGAATAATGTGCTATATCATGTTATTTATATTACCGGGAAACAAAGCACAGGATGTTTGGAACCATAAATAATGTCCCGAATACAGCCAAGTAAGTAAATGAACTAGATATCAGTCAAGTACCAACACTGGACGTAGAGTCCGTGCACGTTTTCGGAATGCTTTACAAAATTTTAAAACCTATCTTCAAGCCAAAGACGCAACCCATGCCAAAAAAAAAAATCCACACTTCAACTTAAATTAATCTTGCTTCCCAGTCCGTATTGTCCAAAATTACAAATATTTACTCGTATAGTTCCTGTGCCCCATTGGAAGTTCCTCAAAGCTGATCCGCTGTTTGCATAAGTTGATGTGATTTTATACAAAAGTGATTAGTTCTTGTATAATCATATTGCATAGTTCGACTCTTTTATGTAGGTATTCAGTTTTAATGACTTATTTATTATTTTTAATCATGGTATGCACTTTCTCTCTCAAATTTATATAAAGAGGGAAGTTCGAATCGCAAACCTGCATTTTCAATGACCGTGATTCATCATGTGAAGAGTTTTTCCAGTGGACGTTTTTGGAGGCGTTGCCGTCAAACCTAGCCACACATTTCTCGATTAAGTTAGTGCTGAATTTTTTTGAATTCAGGTTAAATGTTGTCCAGATAAATGTAGTTGGCTTAAGGTGACTAGAGTTCTGAATGTGGGCATTAAACAATCTAGTCCCGACCATAAACAAATTATAAGTTTGCCAAGGTTAAAAAGTCACGTATAAATTAAGACTTTAAAGTCTAACTTTACAGTCTTTACAATCTTTATCAATCGTGCAATATCCACCCTGCCATATTCAACTATGTCACAAGCCTCTGCTACAGCTGTATCCTGCCTAGAGAGATATTTATGTTTAATGCATCAAATGCATTATCGCTAACCGATTGGAAGTTTAGTTTGATATAATTCTTAAATGGATCGATGAAACTGCAGATATTATAAAATCCTTCCTGTTTAAACACATTGCAATTGAATTGAATTTTTAAGGAATATCTAGTTTGAGTTCGACTCAAGTTAGCGAGTGAGTTATTTTCCACTCATACCAAAGTTGCCAATTTCGCATGTGCGCAAAAGCTTGCTCTCCGACTGGAAAATAAGTTACACTCTAGGGCTGGGAGGGTAAGCTGTTATATAACCTCAACTCTCCTCTCTCGGATAATGCATAGCGCCTGGGCAAGGCTATGCCCCCATGGTATGCCATTCGAGACAAGGTGGTGATTGGGATTTTTCTTTGTCAGGTCACTTGCGTTGTAAGTTGTTGGATCAAGGAATCAACAATGTCGGTGGTGGACATCTAATCTAGGATCAGGATGACCGCTGTCGTTTGTTGCAGTGGAAGAGTGTCCGATTATATGTACATACATATTATATAAATATTATGTATGTAATTGATTTTGTAAAAAGAAACCCTTGGAGTTGGATATAAGATGGATGGATCCGACTCTCGTCAGCTATATCGTAAATCTTATAGTTCCAAGAGAAATTAAAGAAAAGTACGAGTAGGGGTTGGCTTCGGAGGGATAACATTTGTTCAATATCTCATTATTTTTTGTATCCAGGGAATAATAATTTGTTGGTAGGTACCTACCTTGTTTTTGAAGTTCATTTTAGAATTTTGGACGGCAATTTTAGTGAGCTATACCTATAGCGAAATATACTGCTACTACGTAACGTATGGTTTGCATAGTTTATCCTATAATCTCACATAATCAACTATCAATAACAATTTTTTTACTGGAATGATTTCATCAGCAAAATTGACATGTCTGTAGGTATTTCCTGCATTCATTTCAATTCCTGGAATTGCCTAGATATATTTGCAATGTGGTGCGGGTTCTGTTTATTATAAGTGGGCAATGCGATATAGCGAAGGGCTATAATATAATAAATACTGATGATATAAATGATGATAATGCTGAGACTGTTGGTCTGCGCATTCCTTTAGCTTTTGTTTATTTAAGATGTGTATACGAAATACAAAAAAAAAAAAAAGCTAGTGACTGTTGCCGATGTCCAATCATCCCATATAAAGTTACATCCGGAATTTCTGATATCTTCGCCTTATTGACTGACTGTGGTTGCTGATGTGCGAGTGGGTGTGTCATCCCATAAAAAGTTACATCTTCGCCTTATCTTGGTTGTTTACCTATATAAATACTCCATTTCCACGAGCGCTACAAGATTTTAAAATCAACTACTTTATATCTACCTTCTTCGCAGGTTTAGGCGCAGAAGACATCTCACACCTTCTTTGTGAATGTCAAGCAATTGCTTGGAGTAGAAGAAAGCATCTCGGCATGTACTTCTTTAATAACTTGGAGGAGGTTGGTTCCTCAAATAGTTTTGAGAACATATACTCAAATTCTGTATGGAAATCGAATGCTTGGATGAATTGGTTTAGGTCTTTTAACCGTAATGGTTCCCTGGATATGGCGCGATGGGCCCGATATGGTGCCTGGTCTATTGTGACGATTTTACAACGCCCATCAACCTTTCCTAACCTAACATTAGGTGCCTATTAGTTATGAATCAATAAAGCTTATTTGATACAACCCATCCAGGGACAACTTACATACAAACATCTATCATAAATTGCAGCATATTTGGGACGAATAGTCCATTCAGCTCGTGTCACAGACCTTTAATCTCTGGTTGGTTATGGCTGTTTCCTGGTCTTTTAAAGTCGGATTGTAGAATTATTTTCACAAGGTGTCAGCTTAGGTTAGTGGGCTGGCAGGAAATACTCCGTGTCACACTCAGGTCAATACTCACCCATTGTGATGCCCGTTGGGGAAACAGGTTGTCCCATTATGACCCTGTCTATAAGTGTTGGATTTAATTACTTACTATTACTATGCTGTTATACACAAACCATCCTGTGAATTTGATGAATTTCCATTAACTTGTCGATTGGTGTGCTGTAAAGCTCGTCTAGGTCTTGAAAGAAGTGTCTCCTTAGGAATTTGTGCCTAGGCAATGTCATAGGAAGTGGGTAGTGTCCACAGGGTGTCGCGTTTATTGCTTATACGAAAATCAAGGCAAGGATTAGGATTACAACTCGAGAAAAATGGTATTAACGAATTCCGTTTCGAAATTCCTAAATAGTAAACAACAATGAGTGAAGACGATGACTAATGAATCGGATAAATACAAACAGACTGAAACGCATCCAGTGCGCTTTCCCACGGTTTGTGTTTTATCAGAATTCCCATCTCTCATGTCCCAAAGGGCACGGTCCTTTTCTGTTGCAGTTTTTATTGCTCTGCCCTAGCGAGGTATACGTTGGACCGAAAAATTCTCCGATATTATACGATTCGAAGAATTTTTGCTTCGAAGTATTCTTTCGAGCAGCTACCTATTCGGAATATTTTTCCGAAATTTTGTAACCCATATCCCATATCGGCGAATTGAGTTGAAGTGGGATGAAGTGCATTTTTTGTTAAATTCTTGACAGCTAGGTTCCGATATCCGATATCCTCCGACCGAAATTGGTTGCGAAATTTATTTACGATTTGTAGTGAAGCGTTTTCTTTTTCGAAAGTGGAAGTGGATACCTGAATGTAATTTGAGCCTCCGACGGAGTACGTTGTACGTACCTATGCGTTGCGGAGAATTTTCCGTTCCGACGGATACCTCGGGCCGATTATTTCTTAAATTGCGTTTGTGTTCTGTGTATGCCGATGGTTTTTCGTTGCACAAACCCTGAACAGAACATAATTGCATTCTTAGAAAAGTAAAGGCTCGTACGCTGTTCGAGTGAAGTGAAATTTTCACTCCTCTTCAAAAAGTGTTGTGAAATTTTCACGCTGAAATGTCAAAAATTTAATTCGACGGACAATAAAAGCCAAATCACTTTTTGAACAACTATTTTTCACTTCAACATACTGCCTAATGAAATCTTCACGTGGAAAGTTCATTTTGACAATTTGCAGTTAAAATTTTGTATGAAAAATTGGATTTCACGTGAACGGCATACTAGGCTTGACAAATTTAAAAATGTCTTTATCAATAGAATACTGGTGCCAATATTTTCCTATCAATCTATTTTTAACCTGATGTCTATAGGAGATATCCTACAAATCCTTCCTATATACACATCGAAAACTAAATGCACCTATGTCAGCTGTGTCCCTGTAACTAAAGATTTATCTATTTCGCAAATAGCCTCTGGCAGTGTTGTCAAAATTGCATTATTGATGAGTTTTCGATTTTATGCCCCCAAAACTTGGCAGACGTTCGCCTTTACTTTAGGTGGGTCTGCCTCTGCCGACTGCCTTCAAACTGAAATGCAACAACAAAATTCTTTCGCCTTGCCAAAGATCATTGAACGCAGAGCACAACAAGTCGTCACGGTGAGGTGAACACTCGAATGAAATCACAAGCAGGAAAAGTACATAACAAGGCAAATCTCTATGCCAAGTTGAAGAAGACACTTGTTGGCCTCCTTCTACCAACCATAAAAATAAACCAAACAAAATAAATTTAGGAAATAGTTTTCTTCCGCAAATTGGCCACACCCTCTGGCGTACCCTCTGAAAATAGTGCTGTTCATAAATAATTAGGTAATTGCAATGCTTTCGCTAAATTTTGTTTGTATCTATAACCTTGGTATCTAATTTCTAAAAAAAAAAGCTACAAAAACAAACAATCGACACGTTCCAAGAAGGGGTTCGGTTCCGAAACACTCGCATACGCACAAGCACATGTTGTGCTCGTTCCGCACCCCCACCCCCACCAAACAGCCATTCCGCATCCGCACCGCAGTCGTTCTTCCATTAGAAATTAGATAATCTTCTATCCGAAATTTGAAGCTCTCCTGCATATGTACACAAATCTAGTACACTCGTACATCCGAAAGCCAAGCAGGCGGTCGGTGGCGGGGTGGTTATGAGTTGAGTTCTTATAGCATAGCAGTCAAGCGTTAGACAATTTTAAATATAGGTACATACCTAAAACTGTATGAATTGTATACGCATCCCATTCGCATAGTCGTACGTATAGCTCCATTCTAAGGGTTGAGTGGAAATCTTCAATAGAACATAGATAACATCTTACGCCTTTTTTTTTTGTTTTTGGGAAAGAAGGCGATTTCCACTCAACTCAGAGTTTTACAAAAATTTTTTGAGTAATATTTGCAAAACTGAGTCGAGTGTTTTCCAGTGGCTTTAAGTTTCATTTTCATGTAACACACAAACTTTATGTTTGGCCAAGATAACGGCTGACAAATTTAGTTTGTGCTCGACGTTTAAACGTGTTGGTAGCTTTCTATCCTTCTTAACATAAATATCAGTATCAGGACACGCTCATAGTCAGCGCCCCTGTAGTGTAAACTTTTCTCCTCCTACTCTCACTTTCAACAAAATTTAAAAAAATTCTCTAAATTTTCGGTTTCCTTGATAGTTTTCTCACGTGTCCGGTTAAAGTTTCGCGTTTGATTTCGTGTCACCAAAGTAGCTCGTAGTTTAGAACCGCAAAAGTGGAAAAAAAAACAATTTAACAATTAATCAGGACAAAGGCACCTGAATGTAAAGAGAGCAAGGAAAATCAATAAAAGGTCTGGAGCTGATTTTTCGGTGTTAGTGGTTGATTTTGATAGCAAAAGAGCAACTCTTCGGTTCCCATAAAAAGGTATGTACACATATAGATAAGTGGCATGAGGAGTTATTCCTGTTTACATAGGGAATAGATTTTTAAAATTATGTTTTCTTGACGCATTAGAAGATTTTGTAGGTACTTGTTTGTTCTACGATTTTGTCCTTTCTCTTAAAGCTATCGTCCTTTCAATGGTGTTTGAATTGACGAACGTCTGTCTTTTGTTGCTGAGGGTTGTGGCTGCACTCATGTTGGATGACCTAAAGGGCTTAATTGGGGCCAATTGTTGGCATGTGTGCGAATAAAGTGTTATTTTCGACTTGTGAATATATGTCATCAACCGTGACTGAATCTGCCTGCTGTCAACGGTTCGATGGTTTAGAAAAAGTCGAATGAAGATTAATTAATACCTACTGAAAGGGGTAGGGAAGGGAAGCCATTAATAAATGCCAAATGGTGTGACTTGGAAGAGTGAAAATTAAAATTGGGTCGGCTGATTGAAATCCAGTATACACCAGCTGAGCCCTGAAGCTTTTTATTACCCTCAGGGAATCCAGTGCGGTATAGATAGATATTTATTATGGTCGAGAAATGTGTTTTTTTTTTGTTATCCAAATCTACGCAAGTTTTCCAATTTATTTTTAATTAATTCTCAAGATAATTTCCTGGTTTTAATTAAGCGAATTTCATGAAGTTTGTAGTTAAATTCTGAACAATATGGTGTAATCTTGCAAGATGATTATGAAACAATCGTGGTGGTTATTAAACTGAAGACATCTGGGTTAAAAAAGTGACCTGTTACTTGAATGTTTAACTGCGATATAGTTTAACCCGAGTAACATTACGAACGAAAGTTACAAATACCACGCATAGATGTCGCTCTCCTTACGGCATGTCGAATAATGACATACTGCTGGTAAAGTCCGTCTAAGCAGAAGGCAAAAGCCCCTTAACGGTGGACTTTGCCCTCGCCTCACTTAGGAGCGTCGAAAATTGTGCGCTTGTCAATCTAGCATTAAAATGTCACCCTTCCTTTTTGTAAAGAACCTATAAATGCATACATATATCTTTTCTTAAATATCATTTCAGCAAATATGCATGTATTTAGGAAGAACATTTCGTCGGCAAGCTCTTCTGAGAACCCCAGACGATTTAGGAATTTATTTGGTTGTTGTCGCGGCTGATTTCAATGAATGAATTTGAAGGTTATTACAAAAAAAACCCGCGGACTTGAATTGAACTTGAAACTTTAGGTCTGTTCTTTTACTTTTAAATCTTTAAAATTTTTACAAATTCTTACGCATTTTACTCAATTGTCGTTCCCCAACTCTAAAAATTCGTAAAAGAGAGCAGCTTCGAGGGAGCAAGATTATTCCCCTCTTACTAGTTTCTACTCAACAAATGTCTTTGCGTAGGAATTGAAACAACTGTCAGTTGCCTAAAAATTGACAGCTGATTTGAATCTGTTATTCTATTTGGCATGAACTATCTGTCATTTTTTATAGCGTAAGTTTCCCTCTCTGAGAGAGAATTCATCCCCCTGTCATTTTTACAGTTTTTTAAATTTGTACTACGAAAGTAAAGGAACACCCCTTTTGTGTGTTAGAAATTTGTAAAACTTGTAGCAAATCTCTCTGTCGGAGACTCAAATCCAAATCGTAAACAAATTCCGCAGCCTTTCTGTCGGAGGATATCGGAACCTAGCTGTCAAAAATTGAAGAAAAAAATGCACTTCATCGCACTTCAACGTAATTCGCCGATATGCGTTACAAAATGTCGAAGAAATATTCCGAATAGATGTTCCGAAGAATACCTCGAAGCAAAAAACCTCCGAATAGTATAAAATCGGAGAATTTTCCGTTCCGACGGATACCTCGCTAGGGCCGAATATGTGTATCTATAAATTCTCGAACTACAGTTCCGGTTTGCATTATTTGGCATAAAATTGCAGATCAAAAAATGACAACTTAATCATTATTCTCACAACTAAACGCTGTTTAGAGTCAATGACCCATCTTATTTCGAGTGATATTAAAGTGGACGTGTTTGCTTTAAAAACACTTTCTTGCGTGACGTGTTGCTTGCGTTGCGTACCCAAAGGCAAGAGGAGATTCAAGTTTAATTTGACACTCGAAATTGAACAATCTGTACAATCACTCTGTATGTGAGTTCAATGGAGGGAGCTTTACCTTATGCTTTCATCAGAGTGCTATTTTTATTATATTCAGTGGTTTATCTGCGTAAGTTTACTTTGTGAGTGGGCTGTGAGCATCGCGCGACTCTATCAAAAATAAGTAACTACAAAAAAAAACGTTGCTCTGACCCATACAACCTGTGACGATTAAGTTGGCTACACGCCACTTCAATGAACCTCAATGTGGTTCAGCAAAAAACAGTCTTGTTGGAAAAATTAAAGAAAGAGATAAGGCTTCAACCATGTACGACAACGTAGCAAAATTTGTGTCCACTTGTTGAATTAACCTACTACTCACAATGCAGTGGATTTCTTAAGCAGATTATGGAAATAGATACATTTAAACAGTTCTTTGAATTGTGCACGCAATCGCACTATTATTCTAAACGTTGGGCTATACTTGAAGGTTGCGTGCACAGCTCTGCCAAATCGCACAGGTGTTTATGGCGTGATAATCGTTATTACAACATTCCCTGCATAGGCTAAGTACTGACACAATTACTCCGTATATTGTTACTTGGAATGTTAATCGGAAAGAATAATTGGCCAAACATCGCACAGCTTCACAAAAGATGCATGGCAATGCAGGGTCCATTCCACAGAGTCGTGTTTTGCACGTAAAAAAAAACAACGCTCCATAAAATAGAAACTCGAATATAACCCTCTGATTTGACCTGATCTAGATCAGACTATGAAATTTAAAAAGAATTGCTTTTAAAAAGCTGCATTTAAAAAAGTTAGAAAAAGCTGTCAAAATTGTAAAATACCAACGAGGTTATGCAAAGTTTATCCATATTTAAACTTTTGTTTTCATAATGAAGTCCTTCTCATAATTCAACATTCTGCACGCTACCCTTTTTAAAAAAAAAAAAAAAAAGCTACTGACTCGCCTAAGCGATGAAAAGGCACGTCGCCTTTGAAGATCTATTTACGAGAATCAAGTAATTTTAATATGTCAAAATTTAGTTAACAAAAGTGCTAAATGACTAGATTTGTCTACACTATATTTTAGCTGAACGCAAAAATTTATAAGTGGTAAACGTAATTTTTACTGCACTAAAAGTTCACAAACTTGTCACAATCGACATTTTAACACTGTCGAAAATTTATTGAATACCGCTCAACCACAAACTAGTGAATAAAACTGTTCAAATGATCAGTTTCAACTTGTGGAACAATATCTGTCAAGCAAAAATGTAGATACAATCATTCGTTTTGTGTGAGTTTTCAATTTTTGGGACGAAAAGAAGGGATCTGGAATTTTACGCCAAGTCCAAACGGTTAATTGAGAAGCTCTTTCATGACAGTTTTACTCTCGGATGTTTGTCAGACTTTCGCGGGAGGTGGCGCAGTGGAAAAAACCTTACGATGTTATTTGGTTCTTTTGGGATTCGAACCAGGGACCCCTCGCGTAGTAGTCCAACACACACTAAGCCACTGCGTTTTAGTAAGCAAACGTGAGATAAAAACCTCAAATTTCATGTAATTTAATATATACTCGGCGCAATAATTTTGGTAACGTTCTGCGCATCTGTCAAAATGTTGCAATATGGCGGCCAATTGTGACTGAAAACATTGTTTACAATTAATTTTCTCAGTTTCCATCGTGAACACCGGTTCTATTTTTTTTTATTATCGTTTAGCTAAATATATTAATTTTGTGTTGTGTAAACAATTGCAATCAAATATAATGGGGAAACTAATTTCCATTCGTTACCAAAATCAAATAAAATATGCAACCAGCTGTTGTTTTTGTGTCAAAGAAAAAACAAAATTAATGGAAAAACTGCTCGAGTTTGCTTAAAAAATATTAATTAAGGTGATGTTTCCAAAATGCCTCTTAATCCTTTTTATGAACAATATGGACTTGAAAATCTATATGGTACTAATAAAGCAGACAGTCACAGTAATTCGCCATTTTTGCTTGTTCACATTACCGACAGCAACGCAACACATTACATTATATTTGTGTAGGTACTGTGACTTTGAACTACCTACTCAAGCTTAAAAACTGTTGAATGTTGTTGAATGTTGCTAGCGAATTGATCTTTAAACGAAAAGAAGACATTCTGATAATAGTTTAAAATGTATATTAAAAATTTCGATAAATTGGTAAGAAGTTCATTGCAACGCAACATTTTTCTGCTGCTCCTGTGCTTCAACGCCAACATCAGTACCTAGTTAACTGTACATTTTATTCCCCTCCTTTTGCTAGTGCTTTTAATAAACTTTCAATAAAACAGTAAACCAAGATTAAAGTTGACAGCAATTTTATTCCAAAGTTTGTTTAAACCTACATTTGCCATACGTGCACTATGCACCTGAAGGCAAAAAGTAACAAAAGGTGAAATATGATTAAACTTTCGCATACGTTTGAAAAGTATATACCTACATATAGTAGTACAACCAGCAGACGCAAAACTTTGTACTAGATGTGAAATGTTTCATTATACACTGCGTGCGAGAATTCTGTCGTACATACGACATACGTATCTGTTGCGTTGTTAAATTAAGTTTTTCAGCACTCATTGTCTCTTCTCTTGTTTTCGTGTCATTAAAAAGGCCAAAGTGACAGGTGATATCACCTAACAGTGGAAATGGTAGAGATGAGACTTCGAGACTCTGAGTGTATCCACAAATAAAGATAAAAAGTTTTAGAAACCTCTTTCGAAGGATTTAAATGATGCAGTTAAACTGAGAACTTTGCGGTCGACACAAATGAATTTTAGATTATGCAACATCTGTTTCCTACAATTTTATATTGAGTTGGTAATAAATAGCTCGAGTTGTTCTTGACTACAATTAGGTACCTACATCCTGTTTGAAAGAAACCATTTTAAATAACAAATGACACAGATCTTTGAAAGGACACCCAACCTATTTATCATTCAAAATGGACTCAATTTTTCATAGCGGTTGCAGTTTAATCTGTCACAAAATATAAATATCATAAAAACAAGGAAATGACCCAAAACGCTATCATTTCACAATTTCTATTCTGAACAAGAGCAAGTGAATGACACTCCAACTCCACCCGCTAGGGGATACATACAAGCACAAAACTGCGAGAAAATAATTTTCGCATTTTCTACAGCTACTCCTTTCATTCTTGGCATTCTTTGTGTATTTATGTGCGCCTAACTAAAGATGAAAATTAATTTATCACCCGCACTCAAGGCCATTCATATCCTCCTTTCGTATACACACACAACCATACTTGAAGTGAACATCAGTTGGGGGAATTACGAGTATGCACATGCTATCTAGTGTGTCCTTTCTTCTGTGGCGTTTTGTTTTGCCTTCGCAGAAAGGAAAACGGGACCGTAAGGGGTTTTGCTGCTTTGGTGTGTCTCTAAACCCAAAGCAAGCTTGAGTGGCTTGCAGCAAAATGTGATCTATCATGGTTCAGAATAAATGTTTTATAAATTTGAATTCGCTGGCGGTGAAAAATCCATGAGATACTGTGTTATGATTCATCAATCCACTGAAGGAGAATGGTAAGTCCTTTAAGGGGTTATTGGAGGATCTGAAATTTTTGAGACTTTCAATTTTATGTTGTGTGAACTGTGAAGTCTTATCGAAGGCTTATCCCAATAATTATTCAAATAAAAATGTTGGGCAACACTCAAATGTGAAATAAGAAAAGAGTGCCTAACTGCAATTGCAGTTTTATGACCCTTAGTTCAAGGTTTTACAAAACGTCCAGCAGAGCTAATTTTCCCGTGACGTTTTTCTGCAGTTTGGCGCATGTTAATCACGTACACTCGTAAGTGCTGAGCAAATATTTTCTCGAATAATAACACCAAATAGAAGGAAGGATACGAGAGACTGACTGGCCCAGGGGTATCATAAGGCTGACCTTTCCACTGCGGCTGCATATCACTAATTTAAGAAGCAGAACTTTTATATTTCGTGAATTATTAAATATCGAAAATGGTACGTGACTGTGAACATTGGTTTTAGAGGGAAGCTGTCTTTTTAATTAGGAATTAAGTACATACTGCTCGTAACTTTTCTGTCTACGAAAAAATGCGGAAAGCTTACAAGTGGGTGAAGTCTCTAGTCTTTAGACAAATTATTTTTAGAGCTACCTGTTCAATGTTTTATGCTTTGCAGAAGCTTTTTTTTATTGATAGGAATAAGTGTTTAGATACCAACAACTTTGTTTACAAAATTCATTTAAATACTATGTGTAGTGTGAATGATTTTTATTTGCTATTGGAATGTCTATTAAACTTTTCGTATCAATATAGAAAAGCCCATGGCTGTCTAGGTCTATATTTCGTGTTTCTGATATGCATAGCTGAGTGTTTCCAGACTTTACGGAAAACAAGACTCAGAGATGGCACAGAATCTCGAGGTCTGTAGTTTTTATTATTTTTACATTTAGGTAGATATACCCAAAATGACTCAGCTTTCTTCATTTTTATCTCATTGTCAGCAGAGTCCAGTCGTTAAGGTCCATCCAATTCTGTAATTCAATTTAATTATGCATGAAATATGAATGAATAAAATAACTAATAGCCAAACTGATGTCAAATTGAAATTTAAACAATTGAGCGAAGCTATTTTAAAATGCAGTGCAAACTCTGAATTTTAATAAAACTAAGGTTATTGTTCTAATAATAAATTTATTAGGTATATTTATTCCAATTTACCGAACAACCTTTCGGAAATGTGTATTTTTTCATTACTTTATATCAGCCAAACTTTTTCCATCTGACAGTTTATGACGAAAGAGATCCCTTGATCTTTAAAAATCAGAAGGAAAACTACTCGTTACTCGTTATTTTGCCAATTTTGTTTTTGCTGCCATTTTTTATGGAAACGCATGACCATTGTGCGATTTCTGTCTTTTGAAGTCGTGTACGCGAATGGACCCACATTCTTGTCAAACGGTATTTTGGAATTAAAATTACTTTGACAGAATGCGTATAACTAAAAGCCATCATATGCCTTGCGTTTTCAATTCAGTTGTGTTCCAGGTTCCAGCTCCCAGCGCGAAGTATATCAATACCATAATAATTCCATCTTTTTCAACGTCCGGTGCTTTGGTGATGGGTGTCCGTTCTTGTCAGTAACACTTGATTTTAAACTCTTTAATAAACATTCTCATTTTGACACTTCAAAATCATCAGAACCAATGAGACTGACAATAACTGACAATGTGCGCATGCAAATATGTAAATCAATACAATCTTCGTTGACATTTTCATGTAAACACAAATATTAAAAACAAGTCCCTTCCATAAATAAAATAAAAAGAGCATCGCTAAACGTGAGGAGCAAATTTCTGCAGAGACAGACGCTATATAGGTATATATACAACTCAGTCGTATTAACTGTCATCGAAACATCTTACTGTTACTGCAATATGACGCAAGATCCCCTGACATAATACAAAAACACCTCCTCTAACATACCATCAATAATAACCCCTACAAAAACATATATAGCACTGCTACCATTTTGACAGTTCATTTGTCAGTTCTTATTCTTACTTGAGTATTTTCGATCGAAATATGAGCTCTTCTTAAGATATTTATATAATATTTCCTGTCCGTAAAAATTACGTTCATAATAAAACCTTTATTTTCTATTTGCAGACACAGATCGAAAAGATATCAAACATGCTGTCAAACAAAAACGGTCTCTCCCTATCCGAGGATGAGTTAGATGAGTAAGTGTTGAACATAATTTTGTTTATATCTGGAAATATTTACGTCCGACAAGAGTATCGATATACGTAGAATACGCAAACAAAAATCCCATTGTTGAAGAAAAATACGCAAGTCATGAAAAAAAAATCATAAATGTATTGATTTTCTTTTTAACTTTCTTTTAGAGGGGGTAAGAAGTAAGATATTGTTCTATTTTGTTTTTCTTTTTCCTTTTGTATTGAATACATAGAATTGTTGGTGTTGTCGTTCGTGAACAACAATGCAATGCTGGCAAATGTGACACTATATCTGTTGATGACACATGTTACATTGTATCCACTTGTCATGTCGTTGAATTGGACTTTTTTTTTGTGTTCTTTATAATAGCGAATGTGTATCTGGTCGAAACGTGACGGTGTACCTGTTGTGGCATTCAATGAGGTTTTTTAATTACAATCGATAATTAATGAGATTTGTCGATTTTAAATTGCGGTTTCGTAATTCGTAATGTCGCGGCAACATAATGTTTAAATGCTGAATGCACTAATTGATATGATTGGTTCTATGCAAATGTCATTTTGACAATAACAAACGAATTTGCAAGAGTGACAATGCGTCGAGAGTTTGGCAAACGTCACGGTTTCAGCGGACTACTTTTGTAATACATAAGCTGTCAGCTGTTACTTTAATGTCATCTTTTTTATCGAATATGAAAAACGAAGTTTTTAATTGTTTTTCCTATAGGAAAATAAGTGAAAATTTCCCAATTTAAATCCCTTTTAAAGGTTAAGTGGTACTTAAGTACTTATTCCTCTGATAGCCAAAGTGGCAAAATGCAAAAAGGTTTCCTTTGTCTTTCGTTTATGGTAAAAAAGGAACACTAATGTTCTGAATGATTTAATTGCTCCCCCAAATTACCTAACTGAATAATGGAACTTCGTCAGAGGTATTATTAAATATTTCAAGTAGCTTCAATAATTAATTGCCTCTGGTTGGATACAATCCAACGAAAATCAAAATGAGGCGCCCAGCAAAATATCTTACTATCTATTTTTTGTTCATTAAAAACTACTGTCCTTAAATGGTCGCACTGAAATATTAATTCTGTAATTATACCTTTAATAATTCATTATGGCATCGCTTGAGAGCTAGTCTCCTTTGTGAGAAATACTGGACGCGGTCAGTGAACTGTCTACAACAGTAGTATTTTTATCTTAAAGACCTCCAGCGAAATAATGAGGGTAGGAATCTCAGCGCACTTTAAAATATTGAAAGAAAAGGAGTTGATTGCATTTATTCAGCAGTTATTCTCTGCACTGTTGAACGCAGTCTTTATAGGTCACTATAGAAACTGTAAAAGGATCTAAATGCATAGCAGCGCTTAAAAATCCTGAATCACTCTGAATGAGAAAATGCATTAAGAAGAAAGAAGAAAAACACGATTGCGTGTTTGTTATTCATTCTCATATTTATGTCAACGGCATCTAGGTATATTGTGCATTCACCATCTTCAAATAGAATGCCATATGCTGTGGTTTTTAATAAAATATTTGTTCTTCTATCGTGTTATGAACGTGGCTGGTGGTATTTAAAATGTTATTATCGGAACAATATTTAAAGAGGATCTATTTGTTCTCTTTGGATGATGATTTTTTACCTCAAATACTTATTTACTTAGTTGCACACGTAATGATTCCTATAAAAATTAAAGAAAACGTCATCGGGTGCCTTGCAGACAAAATTCACGAAATTATACAGGGTGGCTCCGAAAGTAAACTCCATTTAAATTTATTAAACAATTTTTTTTTATAAATATAAGAAGTTGGAATTCTTTTTTTTTAAATACAATACACAAATGGCTTCCAATTTCTTTTTCATTTGACGGTTGGTTTTCAAAAACAAACTTCGCTGTGCAGCTGTACATTTTTCATAACTTCTTAAGTCTTGTTTGCTTAATTCTGAAGAAAAAAATCAAATGAGCATTTAAATAAAAATTGAACTGATATGTTTTTCACCGCCACCCTGTTTAAACGATCTCTTTTTATCTACGAAATGCATGTTCTCATACACGTCATATTCTTCTATGGGCTTTTCACTTATCGAACTTGTAACTGGTTCACTGTCACTGTCGCATTTAATGAAATCTACACTTGCAACAACGTTTGACTATAGGTTTAGTACACAAATGTAGCAATGCCTCCTTTAAGGGGAAGTGCAGAAAATGTTCCATTGCTAAGCTATCGCATTGGGGTAATCTAGCCTTAGCATATGTGCAATTTCAGTTGTCACAGCGCAAAAATAATAGGATTAGTGTCCCATCCAAAGGGTTTGTGATCACGAAATGACATTGGACATTGGCGAATGACTTGTATAACGCACATCGGCTTGTGTTGGTCAACTCGCTGTCTTCTGTTGGTCGAAGTGAAAACTAAATTGACGAATGATGTTGAAATGAAGGAAATCATTATGCAATTCGTTGTGTTAGAAAGTGTGCCAACGTCAGAAGAAACCATCACTCTTACTTACAAGTGTTCAATTACGTATAACAGCTGTGCAGCGGGCCTCACAAGAAGCAGCTGAATTCAGCTAAATTCAGTGCTCCATTCATGGATGTGAATCGTTGAAAGCTTCGGCAGACTTACTGCCTTTTGCGATACATAATAAAAATTTGTTGGCAGCAAAATATACCGAGGATTTGTATTGAAAACTGGTCAGCACAGCCAGCTGTGCGGGATGTCGAGATTAAGTAGCCAACGTTACGAAACAGTTGTCCGAATGGAATCCTCAGTCTGCATACGGCTACGGCGCGGCGGCTTCGGAGACAAACAAAAACATGGAGATCAACAATCCTCACATTTACAGTGATCCAAAGCAAAATCGTGTCCGCAGTTGAAATATTTATCTGCAAACCTAGAAAGTTTAAAAGGATTCGTAAGCGCCCTAAGACCGACAATGAAGAAGGATGTGCTGAATCTAGACAAGACTCCAAGACTCCGTCATACCATTGATTCCAATGCTGTTTATTAAAAAATTAAATGAGGCAACTGTTCCAAACATTCTTGTAGTGACAAGTGGTTTCTAAAATTAATTTTTTAATCAAGTCGAAGTTGGTTCATTTCTCGAAGCCGATAAGGTATGCCGGGGGCCGATAGTAAAAGACAACTCATTCCATTATACATGATAAGTCTTCAATCATCGTTTGTGGTTGCGATATCGTTTTGCGTGAAAGAAAAAATCTCGCATTCGTTTGCGTCACTTCCTTTTCAGGCCTCAGCTGATATGTTTCCACCTACAACCAATTATTGCATTATTCGCTTACCTACATCAATCAGTTTTATTTGTTTTCATGAGACTGCGACAATTTTGCGATAAGATAGTGAACGCTCTTTGAAATGTGGGCGTGGTTGATTTGCGTTGCAGAAAATTCCCCTTACTTGTTGATAGTCCACGCTATAATTACTGTTTGACTGTGCAGTTGACGAAAATGTGACTCAATGCACTATACGTTTGGAATTATCTAATCAGCGAAAAATTAATATATCTAGTGATTTATATGGAGCTGATAAATTCTTTCATTACTAAAAGTTTGACTTTTATAGACTTTCGCTTACATTTTGTTGAAGCTCACAGTTCGCTTAAGTTAAATCTAGAAATTACGAAAATTATTTTAAGTAACGTTTATTGAAAATTTATTTCCTTTTTTTGTTAAAACTCGTAAATACTTCATTAAAAATAGATATTGATGAGAAATAGAAACCTCTAAAACGCAGTGGCTTAGTGGTTAGTGCGTTGGACTACTAAGCGAGGGGTCCCAAGTTCGAATCCCGAAAGAACCAAATTATATCTTAAGGTTTTTCTCCACTGCGCCACCCCTCACGAACGTCTGACAAACATCCGAGAGTAAAACTGTCATGAAAGAGCTTCTCTATTAGCCGTTTGGACTCGGCGTAAAATTGTAGTAGCTTGTCATTTGTCGCTCACAAATTGCGAAGCTCCATTGCTGTATTTTTATGGCAGTGTCTAAAACGCATAACTTTTCCCTAATAGTACTACTATAACAGTCCATTTAATACATAACATCTCAATATGTTTCTATTAGCGTAAGCAAATCGCATAGTCCTTTCTATCCTAGATAGTAGAGACAAAGAAATTTATTTTAACATACGCAACCCATTTGATGTAAATGCAATTACTTGCGCAATTCAATTAAGGTCACCTGAGCTCGCTCATAAATTATAGTATAATGTCAGCCCCTGCTAATTGGTTCCGAATCATTTGATTGTGTAGGGTAACTTGTATTATTTACACCTCGCACTTGGTCGCGTAATAACAATTGTTCATCCAAGGACCCAGCATCATAAATAAAAGTCTTCCTTTTCTATAATCACGCACAGGCTATCTTTAAAGTGTAAACTTAAAACGCAATGTGTTAAAGTATAGGACGGCTCGGCGTCACTGCGGGTGAAAAGAGAATTAATGAACTGTGGGGGAGGCGTAATTGTTTTGCAGAGTCATTTCCAATTTGTTGCCGCTTGTGCTAGTTCAGTCAAGCATACAGTTAGGTTTTGTTGGTAACATTTTGGTAAATAACTTTAACTACAGACATGTCACCTAATACTGAAAAGCAATTTGATTTTGTTGGCGTCAAGTTAAGTACAAAATGACGCCATGTTTGCTTGTGCGGACATTACTGTCAGTTCAAGTGATTCATTACAAAAATAAACAACTTTTATGCGATTTAACGTAATGCGCAAATGTTTCCAATAAATCTCTTATCAATTTTATTTTTACTAATTTTAATTTGATTTAAAAAAATCAATTTCTCTACGTTACTATCATGTATTTGTTTGTATTATTGTTTTTGGTAAAACATGACAGCTAATGCGAAGATACACAAATAGACGTTATCATGTAAGCGATCGCATTATGTAAACAAAGAACTGGGGAAGACCTTGAATGAAGCTAACGCAAAAATATGGAAACATTATCTCGTTGTTTTAGCTCGCAAAATAATAATCACATAAAAAAACTTGTAGCGTATAGTCCTTCATATAGCTGTGAAAGAAATTGGCACTGAAATTGACCGACAATATACACGTATACAGTCATTTGATATAAATATCATGATATAATAAAGTTATAACTCGATTTGAGTGCAACATGTCTTTATATCTGTCTGTCCTTTATACGTGTCCAGCATCTGTATTCGATTTCCAAGGACCTCTGTATATTCGGGGGTCTTTGGCGATTGTTATAAGCCTCATTCGAAGGTTTTTCTTTCAGTGTCGACCTTAAATTTAAGGAGCTCAAATAGTTAGCGAAAAAAATTTGCATACCCTAGGCCTAGCAGCTCGCAAACATTTGTATGCCGAGTCCGAAGCTCTTTCATGACAGTTATGCACTCTGAGTTTGCCAGCATAGAAAGATAGATAAAGATATATTTAACTCAACTACGCCCTTTAAAACAAATTAATAAGAAAAAAACCTGAATGATATTTTAACTTCAATCAAGTCTTATACGACTAAGGACCAAGAATTTATGTTCGTCGCGATGCTCATTCCTCATGTAGCACCTGTTTAGCGTATTTAAATACATTCGGGTGACAGAAGAAATATTTGATGTTGGCAAAATGTTAAAAAACAAAAACCCGATATAATGCCAACCATTAAGTACACACAAACCCTTAAATGATTACGTGACACAATTTGTGCACAAAGTGTCTCTTTTATTTTTAACGTTTCTCATTATGTTTTCTCTTTGCTGTCCTTTGTTTAATTATTCCTGATTCTTGGTACCTAAAGGTTTTTATGTTAACAACAAAAATTCCATAAATTAGAAAGATCCCAAAATTTAAGAAAAATATATATGTATTTAAATTTAGTGCGAAAGATTAAATTGCAGAGAGTCCCCTGACAGTTGCTATTGGGATTTTTTTCTCGTGCTTTCGTTATTAATGTGTTGTCTGTCTGCGAGGACTAACTCATTTGCATACACTGCGGGGACAATTATTGCAAATTTTCAATTTTACATCTAACTCGGAGTTCTTTAATTCATTAATTTTATTAAATTGAATTTATTGTGAAGAAAATAATCTCTCATGTGTTGTGCGAAATAACACTAAGTACAAAATAAAACACTTTTTCTTAATTATCTTAATTAAAAAAGGAGTTTCCACTTTGTTGAAAAAAAATAATTTCATAAGCGAGGTTATGTCTCGGGTGAACGTCGAATCAATGGGGTGTTCAAAGCTCTAGTTAAGTATGGCTGACAGTTGGCTAACCGCTGACATGATGTATTTAAGCCGATAAATCTTGACTGATTTTTATTTTATATTTTTTTAGAGTATAAATATTTTAATATTTTCGGATCATAAACCGTAAAATTTGATTCTAACAAAACAGCAAAAACTGGGGACGTTCGGGTACATAATTTGTGTAAAACGTCAAGTAGATTTGTCTGGACTAGGTATGAGTACGCGTGTGGTTTATTTTTGAATTTCGACACTTCAAAATGTCAACTATGTATAAAGGCAGGATTTTCTTGACTAGATTTATCGGCTCACCCTCCATAAACGTCAACTGCAAAAACTGCTCACATGACAAACTCGCAGAAGAATGTATCCAATTTTGTCCAGTCGATTTCAAGTTTTCATCATCCAAACAATCGATAGATTTAAATAAATCGTATTTTTATGTCAACGATCATTTTTAAACTTTACCGGTTTTTTATACTTAGTTTTTTTACAAGAGTGGCCAAAGGATGCAGACATCTGATTGGCAAAATCAGAAGTGTTGTTCAGTAGTGGAACCTCTTGCAATCGTTATATCGTTTGCCATTGGTTTCACTCAGGGATTCATTAATTTTGAAATACAATGGAATAAAATAACTGTTTGTTGAAATGCAAAAAAAATAATCTACGGCTGATGCGTGTATACAAAAATTACACATGAGTTAGTGCATCTTGAGTGGATTCTGATCTGACTTCAAATCATTAATGATCCGATTTTCTCTTCTCAGAATCACCAGATGAGTATTTTTTGTGCCAAAGGAACGGTTTCAGATTTCAGAAGTTATTTTTTCGATTCCAAACTCTCCCGGACGCTTCTTTTTACCCAATGGAAAACAACATTAGTTTACTGTAGGCATTGCTGTCATTTGATCGTTCTTATTGAAGCCGTGTACGTCTTACACTAGGCCACTAAACGGGGAATACCCTGAATGGAAATGAAAAATGCATCATCAGTCATCACTATGTTAATTTAAAAAATACTGGCAATCTGGCATCATCTATCCTCGTAAAACGATTTTGTTTTTCTTAGCACAGTTGCATCTACTGTAGATACTAATTTTTACTGCGATGTACGTACATGTGTAAATGTTTCTATTATGCAAATTATGCACATCTATAATTTGTCGAATGCCTATTGTAAATCGATTGAATTAAAATAAGGGCTGATTTTAATTTTTATTTCTCACGCAATATTGGCAGAAAAATTCGAACATGTACCCAAAACTAAAATTATATAAGCTTTTAAGGCAGATAAAATGAAGATATGTATTATCCTTCAGGTGACTTGAAAGAATAGCAGCCTTAGATATTTATAAACGTATTATATATAGCAAGTGTATAAAGATGTGCAATCTTTAAAATTCCTCTAAACGCAAAAACCTTGTTTACAAAAATTGTACAACGTTGTATAGTGATTTTATAAGCTAATCGCGTTTGGAGGTTCCTTAGTGACTGTATAAAGTTCGAATAGAAATATCATTTTGACTTCATGTTATCAGGCATCTCTCAAATTTTGTTTTAAATTTAAAAGTAATTTGGATGGATTTGGCTATATTTTCACGTCAAGTTCCAGTACAATATCCATACATATCCTATTATTACGCCAACTATCTCATTAAAACGCCATAAAATTCACTCATATTCTATTTCCGTATGATTAATACAATCTTCATGGGCTTTATCAAACCGCATTTGGCAAATGATGGATACTAATTACCAAATGACACAAAATTACACCAATCAAAATCCTATTGCTATTATGATTAACCTAATAATAGATCCAGACATTGTGCAAAACTAATTAACGCAGAAAAATGCCATGAAACCCACTGCGAAACTGATAAAAACACAAAAGGTCCTTATAACTGGGGAGAAATCACTAAAAATAGATCCGAGCCAATATATCTATATGTAATATCGATAAATGTACATATTATTTAAATAGATGAAGCTATTTATGGTATACAAAGTGATCCCATCAATTATAATAATTGTTATCCAGCAAAGTGATCCCAGCTATTATAATTGTTATCCAACGGTTATATACTCTCTATGTCATACAGAGATATGCAAATCCATTCAATTGAGATGCAATGTGGCAAAACAACATCCAGTTGCATGTAATAGGTTTTGTAAGCCTAAGGCCCGCAACACACTAGAATTTTTTTTTTTGCCATACCCGACTTGCGATTCGTCCCTTCAATTTCAAAAACAAATTACTTCGTTTACAGACAGGAAATAATTGCTATTGATTACTGATCTAAAAAATGTGTTTTTTAACAACAAATATTTTAATTTTAATTAAAAGTTTGAAAGCTGTATGAATAACAAAAGCCTCTGCTGCAGTTCTGCAAATTAGCACTAAACTCAATGTTTTTTGACAAACTGCAATGACTCTTCTTAATATCTGCAGATTAAAGGGACAGTGAGACACTGGGTCAACTAAAATAAAAGTTTAAAAAAAGTATCAAATCACCCCATCTGCAAATGACGAAAACGTCACATATAGCTCGTTCACGGATGAGATGATTCGACGTTGCCATAAGTATAGTGAGACATGTCATGCTACATAAACTCAAAGTTTCAGTAAATCACACAATAGTAGGTACCTAGTGAAAGTGCATTTTGTAAAAAACAAATGACTTACATTAATTTTTAATAACCATCGCATTGCAGTTCACTTTTGGATAGTGTGTGGTCCGCCTAATCAAACATCTGACTCATTCAATGAGCCAAGCCTTACGTGTTGTTTATTTACATTTGTTGGTCCGTGCCACGCGAATTTGCTTTCCCACTGATATACTATACTTCAATTAAAAAGCTACTCATAGACTTATGAACATACTTAGTTATACATTGCCCTGCTGCGTACAAAAGATTATTACCTAAGATTCATGAACTTGTAGGAGGTTGCTTATGAATGGCAAATGCTTCATATAGTGTTCCATTTCAAGATCAAGGCATTTTGCTATATGAATAAATTATTAGCTAGCCGATTGACGGTAGAACTTGTTCGCAGAAATCATTGCTTTGTTTCTTGTCGGATGTCAGTCAATTGAAATGCATGCCTGGTGATACGTTATATAGCAGATTTAGCAGTTTTGAAGTCATGAATAGGTCAGACCTGTATCGGACAGAAGTGTTTGAATCTATTATATGAATTATTATGGGGAGGTGATTTACATATTTCTCGGGAAACAATTAATTTTTTTTAAACTCAGTTATAGAACGATCTACTTTTTGTTTCCTTTCACTTTGACATATATTTACATTAGCGTTGGCTATAACACAGCATGAAAATTATAAAATAATTATGGAAATTAAAACTTTTACATAAGCAGACAATACTGGAGGTCAGTTTTCCAAAACAACAAAGCACACATTTTTGAAAATTTTTCTGAATTAACGCTTTTCTTGACAAAAAGGCGACAAACGGTAACCCTGGTTGGTGGGTCTTAATACCTTATACCTTTGGGCAACGCAGTCTTATAAAAGCAAAAGGAATTAAATGATTCTAAATATTTTTTCACTATTCCAACTAAACAACCCACTATTTATTTATAGATACTTTAGGAAACATTCAAAAATTTGTCTAGTTTACTGACTAAAAGCCAGTTATTAAGTGCTAGAAAAACCGACAAATGGTGGATAATAATAGGCTTAAGTTGGAATACCACCATTCTCCCTTTTGTCGCATTTAGATAACGTATATTTTTACACGATTTGCATTTGGGGTGCGCAAATTTTAAATAAACAACAGATGTTGCTAAAAATGTCCTCGCCAATAACTAAGGGTGCTACATGAAACATGACATCACCCTACTTGCATATCGTATGCATTTTCGAATATATTTGAGAGTAACGAGTTGCTGGAACCAGCTGTCTTCAGCTGCTGCTATTTCCGTTTGTTTTGCTTTCGCCATCAAACAAGTGTTAAAATATACACACACATCCTCTTATCCACAAAATATTATTATAACAGCCGAGCCCCTTTTCTTATCGAAACACAATACAATCATATAGAACATAAGCAAACAACTGCCAACTGCCACAATCAGCTGACATTGCAGAGTACAAAAATTATATTTAGAATTCGCTGCGCAGATTATTTGACACGAGTGGCGAAATTTCTGCGCAGATACCATCAACCATCAGCATCATTAAATATCTCTAATGGGTTAGACTTGACCAGCGTAGCCGGTTTAATGTGTATTTCCATCGAAGGAAGATACATGGTAACTTGGTAGTGGTACGACATACTGCGAGTTTTATAAATTGGATGCGAATGTAGGTATAGGTTGAGACAAACATAAAACAATTGCGACCACTACAAGCCAGTGGCATACCAAATCAAACAACTGCTTGGGTTTGGTTGGAGAATCGGTATTGAAATTCATAAAAGAGCCCTAGTTAGACGGTTTGGATTCAGTGAAATTCAAGCATTTGTTGTGTTCGGATCGTGTGTTCGTTTCATTCGTTTGCCGGTTTGTTTGACTTGAAAAATAAAATAAACAACAACTTTTGTAGATTTTTTATATAATTTTTAAAGTGTTATCTGAAATAAATACTTGGCTTGTGAAATTTAAAAGAAAATGCCACCGACTGGAATTGTAATTGAAGAGCAAAGCTCAAGAAATCATTGTGAGACTGTGAACAGGTGCAAGTGTGCAGATGAGAGCCGAGACGAGATAGACTTTTGCGGTGATAATTGCGTCCAAAAATTAACAAGGTATTTATGGCAAATGGAGTTAAAAAATCGTTTTATAGAGACTCACAAGCACCTAGTCGATACATTGCAAAAACCTTTTTCTTCGAAATTAAGTTAATTGATGATAGCTTCAATTTTTGCCACTAGATCAAAGAGATTTTTTTCTTTTTAAATACATACGTGTCGTTGTACCATTTGTGGTCCACTTGTCGCTCAAGTCTCCGAACCCATACAGATGGACATTGAATTGTGATGTTTACATTTGCAAATTCCAATTTGTTGCAGACATTGATTGAATTTCTAAGTAGGTGGCATAGCTGTGTGTACCATACCAGTCATTTCAATTTTTGCATTTAAAATAAATTATAACTTTTAACACAATTGATAAATTAAAAATACCTATTTTTAAACAAGATTAATGGCTGTCAATCGTTTTAATGACAAAGTAGCATAAGCTGATAAACCAATATTTTTGTAAAATTTGACTATTGATTATGCGACAGAAATCGATAGTAAATACAATTTAATTCTTTTAATTTTATTTAACTGGATATACATTTTTAATTTTGACAAAATACAACATTTTGTAGTTTGTACGCAGTTTAAATTTAATTCAAGATCACTTTTTAAAAATTCAACCACACATTTCAGTCGAGTGGTACGCAGCTAAAAAATCAAATTTTCGAATCAGGGTGTGTGGAATGTCACAGCCAACATTTAGCGAACTTTAGGTAACATTTTCTGAAAAATGTACAGAACTGCTTAAACAACACTTGCGATTAAACTGCACAACTTTCTTAAGAAATAAATCGAAATACATCGACAGGCTGCAATTTACAACATTTCTGTCAGTCTGCACAAGAATGTCTTCCAAATTAAGGCTAAAATTTATGGAATGTATTTTATAAAAGGTAAAACAAATTACCCCAATTAAATTACAGAAAACAATGCAACCAATATGTTTATTGGGCTTCCTCCTATTCAGAAACTGACGTTCTGTTTTACAAATGCAGTATTAGATTTGTTTTGAATATGAATCAAAATCTTACTGGCCAAAAGCATATACCTGACAGCTGACAGTATTACGTAAATATAAAAATGGTTCTTAGAGTCTGTTTCAATTCCTTTTTTCATCACTTGACTATTCATTTGTCTCTATAAATGCAGGCAAATGTGGTATCAACGAAAATTAAGGCAATATCCATTTATGTATCATTGCGAAAAACTTTACTAATTGAAGGCTTACGAACAATCAATTAGCAATTTTTCTAAACAGGAAAACCAACCGATATCGATAGTAAACAAACACAGATGCCGATCTATTTATAGGTTTATTTATTTTTACTGTTTGTCACAGATGAAACCTTATGTTTTCCGAATGATTGACGTAGGTAAGTTGAAGGCTAGTTATGTTATTAAACTGTAGATATTGAACTTCAGAACAAAAAAAAAACAAAAGCCTTAAATGTGACGTTATGCATAATGCAAATAAAGCGTGTTTAGCGTGTAGCGTCATACATAAATCATTTCAAATCGTGAGATACCGTCTTACTACTTACTAAAGTTCGAATTTTTTTATAAAATCAGGAAAAAGTTTGTATTTTTAATGAAAAGAGACTAAAGCCCGGTCGCCCAACTCAATGATTTATGCGCTTAATATTCTACTTTTTTCTATTCAATAACCCTCATTGGTACGGAATCAACAATCTGTCAAAGTTTCATCGTAATTGGAAGCATTGGAATAGTTTTTTTTATATGTGACACGAATATTTATTTAAAGAAATTAGTTCTTTAACAAAAACAATTGTCGCTTAATTTTGACTCAGTTTAGAGAGAATAAATGGTTGAGAAAACGCACGGTAACCCTTCATTCAATTAACTTATAAAATGGTTTTTAAATTCTCAAACATAAGTATATTTTCGTATGTGTTACCTGCATTTTACAAATATTTTCTTAAATGCTTACACATTCGCGAAATCTTGTAAAAACGATAAAGATCAAAAGAACGCCATCATCAAAATTCTTTCTTAAAAATATTCAAGTCTATTGAAATAAATAAACTGACGTCTAGATATCTTTCCCGTAATTTTTCCTCACTGAGCTGTTTCGAGCCAAGAGCTCGTTACTCGTTACTTTGGTAATTTTCTCTTTTCTGTCATTTTTTTGATGAGTACGTTTATAGACTTTGTGCGATTGCGTTCGATTTGTACTTATTATATATTCTTTCTGTCACTTTATTTGTCAATGAAGAATTACTAATCCACTAATTCGTTAACTTTATAATTAAATCATTTCTGAATCTCATTTGCAGGTAACCCTAGTTGGATAAGATAATAAACTTGGGACAGAATAAAATTTAAATAGTTATATTATTGACCTTTAAATAATCGAAAGACAAGATCCAATTCCATAAATATACGAACAAATTGAATTACCATTTAGCTAGAAATTTAAATTCTCTTCAGTCTTAGACTGCTTCTTGTCATCGACAATAAACACAAATGAGTGTCAAGAACATTAACAAAATCACCACCGTATTCTGCATAAATTTGCCAATTAACTTGGAAAGCCCTCGCTATATAGAATAACCCGTCTTACTCACACTTGGATAATTTTGAATGAAAATTAATGACGCACCAGATTTTAATCAAAAAAATCGCTTCTTTGGTGCGTGCGTGTGTGTTATGCTGCACAGTTGTTATACACACTTGGCACATGAGGTCCTTCTGACATGTAAGACAAATCAAAATAATGAGAAATTCTCTTTAATGTGTTTCGCGAGGCGGACGCATTTCCATAAAATAGAACTCCCCATACCTAAGGGAGGGTTTACATTTTACACTGTCGCGAGTTATACCAGATGATGTCGCTTTTTCAAGGTCAAGAGGATGTAATTTTGTTTCCATAGAAGCCAGCAAAGAAATTAAAAAAAAAAATCCAATTAGCGGATCTATGCAAAGTGCTGAGCTCCTGACCGAGTTTCGGTTTTTCGCAATTAGAAGATTTTCTTTAACCCGATAAGAATATTTCAAGCTTAACCAATTAAATCACATCTTTTCGATGCTATCAAAGCTACGGCAAGTGGCTTTATGCCTGTAGCTTCATTATACCTGTAAGCTCTTCATTATGCATACTGATTGCAATGCCATTATGAGTTCGTGTCGGAAAATCCTTATTCATTAGAAGTGTGTGGGGGTGTTACGGATGTGTTCGAAATCGCTGTGCGCAAGATGGGAAATTTCATCACACATTATGAGATAAAACGGATTTTAAAGCATCATTCGTTTATAATCAATGGATATGATTTTCGCACACTCAAATTCATCAATCTTATTTGTGGTTTTTGTTGCGGTGAACTTATTGACTTTTGCCCCACATTCGACAAGGACTTTCTCTGTCATTTGCGAAGTAATTTAAACATCTGTTTGTCAGTCATTGGATATTGGTTAAACAACCGCATCAATCAGTGTTCGCAAGAAGAAGGCCATCAATCATTGTACAGCTCAATAACTAAAGTATGCCTTGGAGACAGCTTTAGAAGGCTGTTAGGTATTTGTTTTTAATTTAGTTCACATTTACTTATTCGGTTACCTACTGTAGGTAATGATAAGGAAAAGCTAGGACAGCTAGAGCACACCAAGTCAAGTGAATATCAGGAAGGGACTTTGGCCACATACAGTCTCTCTATACCATAATTATAATAAAACTGTAGGGGGTTTCATGTCTGGACAGATCTGGATGTAACTTTTTTTATGTTTCTCAAGACTTCGAGGCTATTTTGTTATTTACCACGCCTACTTTTAGGGGGCGTTTCTTTGCCCTTAAGTCGGTTTTATTTAATTCTTATGTCTTTAAATCGAAGTGACTTACTAAAAAATGTCTACGATTCGTTTTCTTGCAGATATTCCGATGGATGTGTGAAGCTGCGCAATTCAAATATTGAGCTGATGGATCAGGATATTTTGTACCATTTGGCGTTGGGAAGTGAAAGTCATGATCTATATGAGATGTTCCATGATGTTAAGGTAAGTTCACATTTAAGTATTTTTTTGACGCAACATTTTTTTCTTTTTATTTTTGACAGAAATCAAATGGGAAATAAATATTCTTTGAGAATCACGATTTTTCATAATAATATGAGAGCAATCAATCGTTTTAGACACCAAACCAATATTTAGAAAAGAATATTGTAAGAATTATTTAAGAATGATTCCTTACCTTGGATAACTTTGGGCCCAACATGTTGCCTAGTATCACCCTGTTAAATCTAAAGGCTACTCTGGGCTCTACTAGTTTTATGCCAAATCTAAATTGAGTGTTATCATTAAAATTCATAAATTTGTTCGTCTTGTTGCTGGCAATTGCAGTCGCATTTTAATATACATGGTTTACTTAAAACTTTAAGAAATCTGACAGCGTTATCGGACTGCCAAAACAAGCCCCCAGATGTTAATTTGTCTTTCTTTGAAAATGTGTAACAACAAAGTTCAACTGTGACGTGAATTCGTTTATATATATAACAAAAAACTTCCCCTTTGAACCCGCGGCTGGTAGGAATATTTTGTATTTTCATTGATACCAGCCTTAGAACGTCATAAAAAAAGAATTCACTAATTGCGATATTGATACGTAAATTAGAAGCTATTATTAAGTGATTAGCTTCGTTATCTTGTCGCACAAAAACCGACAAACCTATACATAAATACACTGTATCAACGAGTTTAACACTCGTTAAGTAACGAAAATAAAGCGAAATATATTTTGGAATACATAATAGAATCGCGCGAAAAATAAAAACTGTTTGTTTTCGTAATTTTATATTCGAACTAGAGCTAGAAATTAATTAAAAAATATTGCACAACCCGCTGGCGTGCTTTTGTTTAAATTACAATTTACCGGTCGAAGCCTGATTTGGGCATCAAATAACGAATAAATTGTTTAATTTAGATGCAAACCAATTCAATGGCTACCGCATCCACTTATGGTTAAATCGAGCATTTCCAGTTTGAGCGAAAATAATTTGCATATTGGCCTTGAAATATTTTATTGATATCGTCAACTTGGTTAAAATAAGACAAAGTCATTTATTGGCGGCTGCTTCCCCCTGAAAGAGGATACTAGACAGTTCGTTTTTGTCGACTTAAGGTTCCAATCCCAACCCACATCAGTTTATGGAACGACCGATAAAGTAGGATGGGATAAAGTAGGTTTTATTTTCTACTTTTCTTTGTCCGTTGCACCTTGCAGTTTGCACCCATTGATGTGACTCATTTTTGATTGGTCTAGGTCGGTTGAACAGCACTTCCAGTTAAAGTTTATGAAGAGGTACCTAGCCGACGAATCTGGTCAAGAAATTCGTAACAAAGTACTAAGCTGACAGTTCGCATATGTGGGTGACGTATAGGAAAAGTGACATTATCGACCAATCTAGTCGACTTAAGGCAACTAGATTGTTTCTATTGGGCCCATTTGTTCCGTCGAAGCACGGAAACAATTTATTCTATGGACTGGGTCTTTTTCAAAGGTTAGTACGCTACAGCTGCAAAATGAAAATTCTGAAATAAAAGTGACGCAACATAAATGTTAAAGTCTTCCCTCTCTTTTCGCACACAGTTTGCTGTCCGGGAGAGGATACTAGTTGCTTGAAAGATGTTGACTTGTTTATGTTTGTTAGGTTATGACCTCATGCGTCGACATTGCAGAAATACGGATAAATATGGAAGTGAAAAAAAATATAGGACGTGTTACCTGCCAGTATTTTGGTTGAACAGTGAGTTTTAAAAATCGCTTTGGAATGTTTTTCACTCATGTTTTTTTTAGAGAACAAATGCCAAGAATCTTAAAGAATTACGAGAGAAATGTCATTTAAAGTGACTGAAAAATATTGCTTCGCTTAAAAGTCATATATTTATGGCCCTTCCTGTTGACATGCTGTAACTTTCTCTTCAATTTTTTGACTTTGAGACTGGAGCTCATCTCTTGCCAGTTTGTATGACTTGCAGTGCAGATACAAAACGATGCACAAATGTAGGTACATGCCCTGTAACAATTCACTCATATGATACACCCTCTCGAGTAAAATTGTGCATATTGATGCAAAATTGCTTTTCACATTGTTGTAAGCCACATGTCCTCACTCACATATCGGTTGTGCAAATAGGTACCTATATTTTATGTGGTCATACTGGGAATATGGGGTAAAATCAAATTCCCATTCCCATTCAAATGGCCCCAAACAACCGTTAAAACGACACCAATATTTATGTACCTAAACTTTATTGGAAAGTCAAGATTACTCGTACATGTCCTAAGGCAACAGCCTTTTGAATATTGATAAGTGCACAAGCGAGAATGAGTTTTTTTTTTGTATTTTGCGAAGCTATCAACAGACACGAAGTTTAAATCGGATTACCTCTGTGGAACGAGCTTGTGTGAATTCTCAGCGTTATGAAGAGTCAATTCCGAGAATCCTTATAAAACTAATCCGATTAGACGTGGTTTATGAAGATTTTTGTCAAATTTTGAGACACACTGCTGAGATCTTTTTCAGATATAACAAGGCATTATAAAAATACTTTTGAAAGGCAATTTCGACCTGGGATTATTAGGTATCCAATTTTAAAACGGTCTAGCTCATCGATACGAAGGATCCCTTCATAAAATTATAACCAGTTTGTCCTCTGTTGCTGACAGATGAAAAACGGCACGGACCTTATAGATAGGTGGGGGAATATATTTTAGACTTTTAATTTTATGACCAAAAGGACCTTATAAACCCTTACAGTTTTTAACAACCGATGAATTTTTTAACTACCTAATATCAATTTGGATCCACTGAAAAACCAACAAGACAATTGGGCAACGAAAACTCACAAGAAAATCAGTAAGACAATCAATTGACAGCTGAAGGTTCATGCAATGCACAGAAATTGTAGTTATCGCTGGACAACCGGTCCTTGTTATCAGTTAAAACATGAACATGACTATACAATTTGACCGTGAACCTGACGCACGGAACATTATATCAGCGCTGCGAATACGTAATCAAGTTGGCTAGCTCCCTTGGGGAGGTATGCGTTAACAAGTACCATCAATGGCGTTATCTTATATTCTTGACCCAAAATTGAACTTCTCCCAATGAACAGAGAAGGAATAAAATGTTTATTATCATGTTGATGATTCGCATTTTATGGCTTTTCGCAAAACTTTGATAAACAAAAGGATATAACTTTGCTGGATGAGTTTCCAAGTTCCAACTTTCAGGTCCTTAGTGAAGTAAAACTTCGCAATTTGGTTCTTGGGCGTAGGTATATTATAGTTTGGCGAAAATCAATGCTGCGGCGAATTAAATTCAATAGCGAACAGTTGAACTCTGACCTATGTCTATGTCTATCAGTTGTAGTATCCATAGGGAGTTGCAGGTTTTGGGCGAATAAACGCAGCCTCAAAGTTTCGTACAACTTTTAAGTGCTTGTTATTGTTATAACAATGTTTGCTCACGAGTCCTTAAGGGTCATTGAAAAGCCCACAAAATTTGTATTACACGAAGGAATTCTTCAGTTTCTACGACAAAGTGTTATCCTTGATTTTCGTTTAAACAGAGTATGCCTTACGCGTGCTCGCACATCGATGTTCTGAATTTAAGATCTTTGGCTCCCATGACTGTCAAGAAATAATGTTTGCCTCTTTGTAAATTTTATCTAATTTTTCTGTAAAAACATCCGCGTATTCGAATGTAATATTGTGTCAATTCAAGTTAATTGATCGATTTATTTTCGATTTACAAAAGTACAAACAAACGCAGCGTGACTTTTGTATGTAGATTTGTTAACGAATCGCGTTATAACATTTTGCCCAATATGTAAGATATACGAATTTGAGGTTTTCCGACAAAGGCGAGATGTGATTATCATTAGGTCTGTTCCTTTACTTTAAATCTTATGAATTTCTACGAATTCTTACGCATTTTACGCAATTGTCGTTCCTCAACTCGAAAAATTCGTAAAAGAGAGCGGCTTCGAGAGAGCAAGATATTTCCCCTCTTACTAGTTTTTACTCAACAAATTTCTTTGCGTAAGAATTGAAACAACTGTCAGTCGCCTGAAAATTGACAGTTGATTTGAATTTGTTGTTGTAGTTGGCATTTGGGTTTTGTGAACTATCAGTCATTTTTCACAGGTTACTACAAAAGCGTTCCTTAACTTTTGCTTAAGTTTCCCTCTCTGGGAGAGAATTCTTCCCCTCCAGCCTCCACTGTCAGTTTGACAGTCTTTTTCACTTTACTACAAAAGTAAAGGAACAGACCTATATTATTGCTCGCCAACTGTCACAAAGAGAAAACTTGTGGCAGGGAATAAGTTCGTATCTCCCTTACTGACTAGATAGATTTGAAATCTAACTCTGCAGCACATTTCTACACTCTGTCCCAAAGTTATAAATAATTAAAGACGTTAAATCTTGCAACATTTCAATTATGCAATCTGCACAACAAGATTTGCATCAGCAATAAATTTATGTTTGCAATTTGCGTGAGACCGCACAGGCAAATTCGTTACAGATATTCCATACGTGGCACAAGCCCACCCACCCTTTACCGCATAAATATGTAAATGTAATTTGTGTGACACAAGCGACGGGAACAGTTATTGTCCTGCCTCCCGGAATGGCAGTGAAAATTTGTGTGCAAATGACTGAATAATTAAGTTATCGATATAAATGAGCGTATAACGCTCAAAAGTATGCAACAGATTTGCTTATTTATTGCATTGTTTTATTTGTTCTTGCAGTTCGTTTGCATGGGTGGCACCCCCAGGCGTATGGAGCAATTTGCTCACTACATCATGAAGGAGATTGACTATACACTGCCAGTTGGTACCCAGTTGCAGGATATCAGCGAGTTCTCCTACAGATACTCGATGTACAAGGTATGTCCCCATCGTGTGTACTAAGTTTTGTATGTGCTAAAGGGAGAAATGCAATTTTTAGGTTGGTCCTGTGTTGGCCGTTAGTCACGGCATGGGTGTACCATCGGTCAGTATCCTTATGCATGAGTTGATCAAGTTGATGTTCCACGCCAAGTGCCAGGATCCGATATTCATCCGCATCGGCACATGCGGTGGAATCGGAGTGGAAGGCGGCACTGTGGTCATCACTGAAGATGCCCTCGATGGACAGTTGAGAAATTCGCAGGAGTTCGTAAGTTTTCCAGTCAAAAAGGATGAGAAGTGCATCTCAATTAAATTTTCTTATATAATTTGCAGACAATTCTAGGTAAGACTGTCCATCGGCCAGCTAAACTAGATAGAAAGGTAGCCCGCGAACTGAAAGCCCTTGCCAGTGTAGATGATCCATATGACACTGTGATTGGCAAGACCCTCTGTACAAATGATTTCTATGAAGGTGAGTACACGAGGGTGACCGCACTGCACTGGATTGTTTATACAAAGAATTGTTTTTTGCGTTTGTAGGTCAAGGACGATTGGACGGAGCATTCTGTGATTATACGGAGAGTGATAAGCTGGAATATTTGCAAACACTGCGCACTAATGGTGTTGTAAACATTGAAATGGAGAGCACCATATTTGCAGCGTTGACGCATCATGCCGGAATCAAAGCAGCTGTTGTCTGTGTTGCTTTGCTGAATCGATTGAATGGTGATCAGGTATGTTGAAACGCTGTTTTTGGAGAAATAAGTTAAAAATTAAATTTTCCCTCATTTTAAGGTCAACTCGCCCAAAGAGGTAATGCTGGAATGGCAGGAGCGGCCACAAATACTTGTCTCCCGCTACATACGTAAGGTTCTTTCGCAAAAGAAACTACGCTTGGGCTCCGATCATCCAGATTCAATTAAATCCCCACGACGATTGAAACTGGTGCAGCAGGAGTCTCAAGCTCATGAATAAATTTCAACCAGAATTCTCATATAAAATCCTAACCACAAAATATAAAAAAACAAATATTATATGTTCATCGAAGGCGTCTGCCAAAATTGTGACTCTGGATGGACTGAACAAACATTCCCATTTGGAATTCTTGTCATCTGTGTTCCAAGTCCAACACAAGAATACATTCGCTTAAATAATGACATTAGATGTATAATTAATATTATTTTTTATTGTGTAACGTATTGCGTAGGTATACATGTAACGTACCTATTTGTGAAATTGTTTACTGGTGCACGCACATTTAAATGCTTTATTTTCATTTATGTTTTGATTTTATTTTAATATTAATTTTTAATGAATATTTTTATTACGTATATTATTTAAATAAAAAGAAGAGAAGAAAACACGTTTTTGATGTATTCTCATTCCAGCTGCATAAAAAAATCAAAATGTTTTATTATCAGACAAAGAAAAGTCAAATATCATAAATTTAGCCCAAAGTTGAAGTCTTCCGAAAGAGAGAGATAACACACAAAAAAAAACTAAAAGCCTTAAAAACATGAACGAAGATCAAATATTGATCATATCCAACTTGACTGGGCCAATCATTTATATTTTTTGTTTGGCTCCTGTCAGGTTTCATTGTAAAAATAGCTTTTCAATAAGAATATCAACAAAAATATAATAATTGGACAGTTAATTTTTTTTGTAGTCACTGTTGTTATAGAAGTTTTGAAACAAATTTTTAACGAGTTGCATTGGTGTTAAGAAAATTTGGTTATTCGTTTTACAAACTTTGATACACAATTTTACAAGGACACGTCTGTTTAAGTTATTGTAGATCATGGGGTTGAATAGCCTCGAATTCATTCTTTACGAAGCTCTAGCTATACTGTTCAAGTTGTAGTTGGCTGCACCAAACTAATTTAGCAAACATTTTGACGTGCAAATCAAATTATATATTGTTCTGTTAGATTAGAGAGAATTTTGAAACATTTCCATTGAAGGAACAGAGCAAAATTTAGTCCAAAGGAGATTGCTTTTCCGTGGCTGTATCTTTTCGAGGTTTATTTTAGAGGATAGAGGAGCTGAAGAGGCATAAAATCTTTTCTCTGGTTCTGGATCTTCCATGGGCCGGAACAAATTTATCAACTTGTCACAATAGATGGCGCGTTTATCGCTACATATCGCTATAAGAGTGTCCTCACTATTTGAGCATTTACACAATCAATTTGTTGTTTAAATTGTAAATCATATCTCACAACTCACAAGCTGTCACAAGCTGTGCAATGAATAATCAGTTGCAAAGCACTGGCAACAGTAAACACATATTGTTGAACGAATTTGACTTCGCAAAAAAACTAATGTAGCTAAATAATTGACTTCGAAAAATTTTCTGACTCTATCGAGAGGAATTTCTATCAAAAAGTGAGCTAAGCTGGTAAGCTGTAAATTCTTCTGAATTTCAATTGATTAAAAGACTGCAATTAGAGATAATTTCTGCAGCAAATTTGACTTCTGTCAACTTTTTTTTGTCATCAGTCAAATGTAGGTAAGTCAAAAAATCAGCTGATGATAAATATTAATCACAATTGACAGACTCTCTGAATGAAGGTAACGCAGCTAACGAATTATGATTTATTTGCTAAAATTTGTTGTTATTCACTGCTACCGAATTATTTTTCATTCGAATACTTTTATTCGAATAATATTGTAGTAGATTGTCGTTGTAGTTACCTTACAAATGATCGAATGGCGAAACAACACGGTTTCGTTCATTCTGCTTCGCCTAAAATGAATGGCCACATCTCTCATTGATCTATATTTTTAGTGTCAAATGTCGTCCCAGCATGAGTATTTCAGCGACACTCGGTTAGTTGTGCTGAAAACTATAACATAATGCGTTTTCGGCCAACTGCTATCTCTCTCCCCCTCTAATGTAAATTTATTTCCATATGTAATAAAATTGTAAATTGTACTAGTTTGAAAAGCGAATACCGATGCACTTTTGGATTTGCCACAACATTTTCATTAAGGATTTTCAAAATCGTTAACCGAAGGCAAATGCACTGCCGCCATGAATTTTATAAATTTAGTTTTTTTTCAACTTTTTTGGATGAATTTTTATAAAAATAAAAAACGAAACAAAAAAAATCTCAACTTTGTATGGCTACTAAAAACTAATAAACCTACTTATATTTAACATTTTACAATCATTAATCTTTTGCTTATATATGTATATATATATATAGAACGAGAAGCTGGTTACCTACAAAGATTTCCATTGTTACATATCCAAGTCTTGTTCATTCAGAACACTAAACACATTTTCCTACATATGGCCAACAAGTTTTCACACAGAGTTTTAGTACAATATAGAAAATACTGTTAATAATTAATGCAAAGATAATTAGTTAAAGAAAATGTGAAAGTAATTGCTGAAATTACATTGTTATACAAGGCTGCAAATGCAGTTGTTTAAATGAAGTTTTTTCGTTTATTTTCACTTTTGATTTTCTTGTAAACGTAGTTCGCAAGTGATTATTGAACGCACTCTGTATTTGTTGTTGTGATTTCTATATAATGTAAGCTTTACATAATGCATTATATTCAGACATTTTAAATAAACATAAATAATATTAAAAACTGTGTGCGTTTTATTGAAAACAAACTTAACTCGTAGCGAAACCAGTTTTTCTCGGATTTGAACGATTTGGATAGATGGCGCCCTCGGATAAGAAACGCGCACTCGATGCTTAAAGTTCTTAAAAAGTATGGCGCAAAGGATCAACTGGTGAAAATACAAAATCTGTTAGTTAAACCTGTTGCTTCAATGCTAGCCTTTGTTAATCGAACTACACATATTGCTCGTTACTCATTACTTTGTGATTTTTCAGTTTTTCTATTACATACATTTAATATGCGCTATAAATCTAAGTTTATAACGTTCAATCTAAACTGAGTACACGAACGGACCGACTATCGATTAAAAGAATAAAAGGTATTCCTCAAAAGAAGCAGCTCTTACTGAGGAACGGCTCACGATTGCGAATGTAATAGACAAGAACATATTTAAGCAATACAATTCCTATGCACGGAAGCCGTCGCGTCGGAGAGCTAGTCCGAATAAGTAATTATAGTATGGTAAGCCTAACACAACCTTTTAGCGCATGAACTTGGCGCAGTGCAATAACTGCACTGTCAACCAGCGATTGCAATGCATTCAGTTCAATCTGAATACAACCGGCAAGTGGATGTGCCAGACCCCACGCAACCTGTAGACAGCACGTATTTTGATAACGTTCACGGGTCTTTTCGCAATCTTATAGCCATATTAGATAAATAACTTTGTCTACTATCTGACTTTGACATTATTTGTTTTAAGTTTCCACAAACAGTAGAGTGGATACTTGGTCAGTGTGACAGCTGACAGCGTAAAACGTACGACACAGTACATATACGATAATAATAAACTATAAATAAAATCAACTCGCCAAGAGTGAGAGAACGACGACGAGACTACGACCAAGCGTATCTTTCAGTCGATATCAGCGAACAGTAGCAGACGCGTCGCATAATTGGTAACGTTGTTCTTTTTTTAAAATTCTTCTGGTTTTTGAGGGTTAAGGTTGGGAAAATGCTTATCACGGCTCTTGTCACCCAGAGAAATACTTGTGGGGGTGTGCGTGACGTCATCGCGACATGTGTTATTTTTAAGGAAGTAAAAGAACTCGTTACTTTTGAGATAAAAACGAAATCAAATTTTGGGTTTTCCGTAAAAATAAATGAGCCCACGTGATTATAAAAGTGATTTTGGCCAAAATAGACTCGATTCCGATCAAGTGTGAGAGGCAACAGTTGGGCACAGTCTACAGCTACAGGGGCTGGTGCCAAAGTGACAAATAATTATATGAAAGCTCTTGATAGTATTTATGTTGATATTTATCTTTAAGTGGATAACATTCGAATGAAAAAATAATTATATTGGTATAATGGTGAATAAATAAATTGATGATGGGTTTTTTCCCCATAAAAGGACTTTGTGTTGGTGACAATCGACAAGTGACAAGTGATTAGGTCCCAGTCGAAAGCGGAAGGGAATTGCGAGAGGTATAGGTACTTGCGACCGTGATTTGTGAAGCCTTACCCAGTGTTAAAGTGTCTCCGTTCAGATAAAAAAGTCCCTTAGTGCCCTTTTCCTTGTTGAACTGCCTACCGCATAAACCTCTGCACATCCTAGAACCAATTCGTGAAAAGTGTCGAAGAGCTTCCTCCTGTTCGAAGTTAGTTAAATTTAAATTTGCTCTGTATTTTTATCAAACGCAAGCAACACTTATTTGAAAAGTTCAGACCCACTCTTAAACAGCTAAACGGGTGGAAAATCAGTTCTTATAGTCTTAACTGGCTGAGCTGATCTTTTCTGGTCTGGCACTTAATAAATTGATGATTGAAATTGTATTATCTTTACGATTACGATAAACCCGTGTGTAATTGAGATTCTAATCTAAAAGAGGCAATTAAGAGCAATTCGCTATAGGGAAATACGACATATAACATGCTTCCGGATTGAAAGGCGTGGGTATCACTTACTTTTTTCGTGATCTCTGAGTGCTTGGCGATTCGATGAGCACTTTAAACTTGCACCTGCACATTGGAAAAAGGACACTTTTTCCATAACTGCTTCTCATTTGGGACGAAAATCGTAATAGATATACAGTACCAGAATATTGTTGATAAGAATTTGTTACTGGTCATCATCAGGTGGTTTATTATTTATTTTTAACTAGTTCGACATTAGTTATTTTTGAGTTGTGTAAATTTGTTGCCGAAAGAAATAATTGGTTTTTAAATGATTCAATTTCCGTTTTGCTTGCATTTTGTTTACTCAATTTTCCCTACATTCACGAGTACTCTGCGTGAATCTCTATAGTACAAATTTGGATTCCTTCAAAAATAACGCAAGCGAAATGAAGGCTGTGAGCTGATTTCATCATCTGATTCACTTCTGCTGCATTAAATGCAGCACATGGTTCTGTTTGTTGATACAACTAAATTTCAGAAATGCAAATCAAGTGATGTAGGTACGCAAAACAATGTTTAGAGAGAAAAAAAAATATTAGCACGCGTGTACCTCACAAGAAAAGTGGCTTCTTTTTGTTTAATTTTAAAATTTCAGCACATTCCTTTATTCCCTTTGTGGGCTCTAACCTCTAAGCTATTTAAGTTTTAGCTACCCAATCGTCAAGACGAAAGAACTTTTCAGTTGAATAAGTTATTTAAATAGGATGTTTAATTTGTTTACATCTACAAATAATACTTTCAGGCACACAAACGTCAACGTCCAAGTTCCTACCTACATACACAATGAATCCAAAGCAGTAAGAGAACCCCCTTTAACCATTTAGTTGGCTGATTTTCATTAATCTCCGAATTTATTCAGAAGTATTCCTCTGCCAAATAAGCACCTAGAAGAAATCGACTCCGATTTTCTCTACCACCTCGGCTATGACAACCGGAGTACCAATCTTGAAGAGGCCTTTGGGGACGTCAAAGTGAGTTGAACGCATGCAACATTGGCGCATCTGTTTGAACGGACAAAGTGTTTACATTTTTCAGTTTGTTTGCATGGGTGGAACTAGGAACCGTATGTACCAACTGGCCAAATACATTCAACAGATCTTGGGCCTGACTGGTGAGTTGATTGACCTCTGTGAGAAGGCCCATCGCTATGCAGTTTTCAAAGTGAGTATTCAAAGGAACTTAGTCTATCATTAAAGATGCGTTTAATTTGTCCAAAGGTTGGTCCGGTTATATGTGCCAGCCATGGCATTGGAATGCCTTCGATGAGTATTCTATTGCACGAGATGATCAAGTTGGTGACATACGCCAAGTGCAAGGATCCCATATTTCTTAGAATAGGCACATCCGGTGGACTCGGCCTGATCGTTGGTACTGTTGTGGTCACAAGAGACGCCTACAATGGTTACATTAAGAATGAGCACGAACTTGTAGGTTTAGCGGACTAAGCGCATTTGAAATTATGCAGAGTATGTAAAGTAGTTTTGTGTCTCAACTTTAGGCCATTCTTGGGGAACGAGTGTGTCGACCAGCGAAATTCCATGAGGACGTCTACAATAGCCTTCTGAAATGCGGCAAGCCTACAGACGACTTCGAGACTCTGCTCGGCAACACAATGGCCAGTGATGACTTTTACGAAGGTAACTTTGAACCATATGGTATATAGAGCACAACATCTTCAATGCGGTAAATTTTTAATTACAGGCCAAGGCCGGCTAGATGGCGCCATCTGTTTGCACAGCGAACAGGAAAAAATGGAATATCTAAAGAAGCTGCACGAGCATGGTGTTCGAAACATCGAAATGGAAGCGACCATGTTTTCCTCGCTGACATATCACGTCGGCATAAAGGCCGGCGAGGTATGTGTCACGCTAGTAGATCGACTGAAGGGTGATCAGGTCAGTTCGCAGTTGGTAGTTGCACTTTGCCACTCCGCTGTCCGCACATTTCGCAAACTTAAAACTAATGTCTTGACCATTTTAGGTGACACAAGCCAAATTGCCCAAAGAGACTCTGGAACAGAGGCCGCTGATCATAGTCGGACGTTATATTAAGAAAGTGTTGGCAGCGTAACGGCGAGCATTTATTTTCTGTATCGTTTTAGTACATACGTATAGCTTAAGATATGATCCGAGAACTATAAGAACAACTCCACCAACTATTTTCACCTCTCAATTGGCGGTTGTCCGTTATATTTTGCTAATCCAATATGTTGACATTTTTACAGCAGAAAAAAGGCTTCAACTTGATTGACAACCTAGCGAGTCTGAGTTATCATATCGATTTAATGAATTCGGCGCTCATTAAGCTATACTTTACATTGTTTAATGTATACTCATTATCTATGTCCTGTCCATACCAATCAGCCATTCTATATAGACTGTAATAAAAGTGTAATGGTGACTAATTGAATAAATTTCTACAATGCGCTTTTAATTATTTTATCTTTAATATAATTTTTACTCATTCTCTTAAGGAGTATTTCGAGTAAGTTTATGAGATAGAGAAAATGTCGTAGGTACTTGTTTTGGATTGCAACAACTGATCGGGTAAGCAAAATTCCATCCAATATCACCATCATAAGACGTTTCCTGTTCCAAGATCGAGCTGCATATAGATATAATCTCGAAAACAAAAATCGTTTTCTTTAAAACTTGTTGCATTGAATATATTTTAACGTTCAAACTACCCTCAATGTTGGAGGAATAGAACACAGACAGTTAGTCTACAGCAGATGTTGTTATTTTTCGGAACATTCTTCCGTGATGGAGAGGCTTTATAGCTCATGCTAGGCTTAAGTTTGTATCATGACCATGACGCGAACTGATAACACTTTGAACCTTGTTTACTCGCACTACGGACTCTTGTGTAAATTTGTGCTATAAAATAATCCCAATTGACACTGCTTCTGTTATTTGCGTCAAACGTCTTTGTAAAATCACAGTTGTGAACCTTTTGAAAACTGGCTTAGTTGAACAAGAGCACGGCACCAAGAGTAAGTATTTACAAATAGATTAAAAAAAAAAATATATGGTCACCCTAGAACAGTGGTTCTCAACCAGTGGTCCGCGAAGTCATCATAAAAATATTAAATAAACTAGCTTTTCCCGTGCTCAGTAGTTGTCTTAAAAATCGAATAAACCGATTTTCTAGAATCAAAACAAAATATGAATCAAGAAAATCGGCCCAGCAACGTTGATAAAAATAAAAAATCCAGCTGCAATTACGACACTGAGAGAGGAATTACAAACATTCTTAACTGACAAGAACAACAGTTGTTGGATGAGTTCTGTGAGTCCAAATTTTAAATATGTTTTGCTTATTTGGTCAACTTTTTCGCAAAACTAAATAAATCGAAACTTCAACTGCAAGGATCAGGAAATCTTAAGTTGCAAGGTATTAGCAATATATTTTCGTATGAAGATAAGATCAGTGCATTATCGCAAAAATTGAGCTATGGATCAATATAAAGTTGAAAAATAAAACTTCTCTGCGTTTGATACACTAAATCAATAAATCAAATTATTTACGGGTAGTGTGACACTGAGACTAAAGGAGAAATACAGAGTAATATTATACTCGATTTGAAGAACTTTAAAAGTGAATTAACTCGTTATTTTCCTGACTGCGAGGACAACGGTATTCGAAAACTGATCAGCAATCCTTTCATTGTAAGCGTTTCTGAGGTGACTGATGAAATTCAAGAAGAAGTGATTGAAATGCAACTCGAAAGTAACTTGAAATATATTCGAAACAGGAATAAATATTGAAGAATTTTGGAGTCAAAAGGCAATTTCTTTCACAAAGATTCGAGAAATTGCTTTAAGGTACCTACCTAGCTTTGTTCTCATCGACATTTCTATGCGAGCAGGGGTTCTCGACGCTTCTAATAATTAAAAACAAGCACCGAAATCGGTTGGATGCCAGTGCTGATATGCGTGTGACTTTAAGTAACACTAAAATATGTCCCAGAAGTTAGTAAAGAGTATGCAGTCACAAAAATCTCATTAAAATAATATAATTATTTTTATAATGTTAAATTGACGTAAAAAATAAACTGAAATACTAGGTCTGTTCCCTAACGATAATGCATTCGAACACATTAGTCAAACTTCGTTTCTTTACTCAAAAGTTGGGCAGAAGAAAGCCACAAAGAGAGAACAAAATATTTCCCTTCATAAAAAACCTGCAAATAATAACCCAACAAATTTCTTTGGGCTAGTTTGTTATAACTGTTTTAAGCTGTCAAATCTCTCAAAAGTCAATTTGAATGGGCAGTTGATTTCGGTTTGCAAATTTGTTATTAAAAATGAATAAATCCGCAAAAAAAAATAATATTAAACTTAATCCGAATGTTTTTCAACGTCTGCAAACTGGTATTTTTTTTAAATCCACTGACGTTTATTTTTGAATTTCTCGCATATGTTTTCAACAAACGTCATGCCAAATTTTCGTTCCTGTACTTTTTGGTTATATTCTCTTTTTCTGAGAGAATATATCCCCACTCCTTGATATCTGACATTTTGCCGAAATTGGCCCAAAAAGTAAGGGAACAGACCTACTATTTTATGTTAATTTTTATTCAGATGAGGTCCATGGCGAGACAGAAATTTTTGTCAAATGGTCCCTCACCACTAAAAGGTTAAGGACCACTGCCCTTGACAGCTGGGCGATAAAAGTGCAGCTTCACGAAGCTCGTTAAAAAGTTAAAATAAAAGAAGTCGATCTCTGTATCTTTTGCACGACTTTGCTTTTCAAAAGAATATGTTTTTCCATAACTCAATAAATTCGACACAAAATAGTTTTTAAATCAATAAATAACAATTCCATATATCATCTATGTGAATTCTCATGAGAACTCGCCTCACTCAAATGAAGCCAGTTAGTTTACACAATCGAGGTGCTCTAGTAAAATTAAGAAAACACTGTCTTCACGTTGTTTTTTTTTAATTGAATAATTTTGTTTAGAAAGAACAAAGGATGCTTTTTTAATGATATTTGAACGGTCCTTATATCAGTGTTAGTTCAAGAGAAAGAGAAAACTAACCCCGGTCTCACCTTCTAACAAGGTTTAAGACGTTGTTTTAAAATGTTTAAATTGCAAACATATAGTGGTCAGTGTGTTGGACTACTAAGGGATGGGTCCACGGTTCGATTCCCGAAAGAAGACAAATGACATCATAAGGTTTTCTTTTCACTGCGCCGCCTCTCGTGAACGTCTGACAAACATCCAAGAGTAAAACTTTTATAAAACTGAGATCCCTTTCATTCGTCCCAAAAATTAAAAACTCAAAAAAACGAAAAGCTAGGCCTAGGGTCCCACTGACCTGTTGCGCCAACAATTTATCCATTTTTTAGATTGTCTTACAGAATCAATTCCAGCTCGAACTTGAAGATCAGTACGCTACACGTCTTACGATGGTGATCTCAAAAGACAAGGAGTAGATTGCTTACCCGGTAGTTCGTTGGAGTCCATCGAAATATTTCTGTCACAAGTAAGTACCTACATAGTTGCTAAAAATGTTGCCAGCATTGCAGGCAGCCCTTTATGGATAAATAAAAGCACAGTGAGTATACCATTGTAGAAATTTATTTACCTACTTAATCAGTAAGGCGTACATAAATTACACTTTTATTACAGTCTATATAGAATGGCTGATTGGTATGGACAGGACATAGATAATGAGTACATTAAACAATGTAAAGTATAGCTTAATGAGCGCCGAATTCATTAAATCGATATGATAACTCAGACTCGCTAGGTTGTCAATCAAGTTGAAGCCTTTTTTCTGCTATAAAAATGTCAACATATTTGATTAGCAAAATATAACGGACAACCGCGTCAATTGAGAGGTGAAAATAGTTGATGGAGTTGTTCTTATAGTTCTCGGATCATATCTTAAGCTATACGTATGTACTAAAACGATACAGAAAATAAATGCTCGCCGTTACGCTGCCAACACTTTCTTAATATAACGTCCGACTATGATCAGCGGCCTCTGTTCCAGAGTCTCTTTGGGCAATTTGGCTTGTGTCACCTAAAATGGTCAAGACATTAGTTTTAAGTTTGCGAAATGTGCGGACAGCGGAGTGGCAAAGTGCAACTACCAACTGCGAACTGACCTGATCACCCTTCAGTCGATCTACTAGCGTGACACATACCTCGCCGGCCTTTATGCCGACGTGATATGTCAGCGAGGAAAACATGGTCGCTTCCATTTCGATGTTTCGAACACCATGCTCGTGCAGCTTCTTTAGATATTCCATTTTTTCCTGTTCGCTGTGCAAACAGATGGCGCCATCTAGCCGGCCTTGGCCTGTAATTAAAAATTTACCGCATTGAAGATGTTGTGCTCTATATACCATATGGTTCAAAGTTACCTTCGTAAAAGTCATCACTGGCCATTGTGTTGCCGAGCAGAGTCTCGAAGTCGTCTGTAGGCTTGCCGCATTTCAGAAGGCTATTGTAGACGTCCTCATGGAATTTCGCTGGTCGACACACTCGTTCCCCAAGAATGGCCTAAAGTTGAGACACAAAACTACTTTACATACTCTGCATAATTTCAAATGCGCTTAGTCCGCTAAACCTACAAGTTCGTGCTCATTCTTAATGTAACCATTGTAGGCGTCTCTTGTGACCACAACAGTACCAACGGGCAGGCCGAGTCCACCGGATGTGCCTATTCTAAGAAATATGGGATCCTTGCACTTGGCGTATGTCACCAACTTGATCATCTCGTGCAATAGAATACTCATCGAAGGCATTCCAATGCCATGGCTGGCACATATAACCGGACCAACCTTTGGACAAATTAAACGCATCTTTAATGATAGACTAAGTTCCTTTGAATACTCACTTTGAAAACTGCATAGCGATGGGCCTTCTCACAGAGGTCAATCAACTCACCAGTCAGGCCCAAGATCTGTTGAATGTATTTGGCCAGTTGGTACATACGGTTCCTAGTTCCACCCATGCAAACAAACTGAAAAATGTAAACACTTTGTCCGTTCAAACAGATGCGCCAATGTTGCATGCGTTCAACTCACTTTGACGTCCCCAAAGGCCTCTTCAAGATTGGTACTCCGGTTGTCATAGCCGAGGTGGTAGAGAAAATCGGAGTCGATTTCTTCTAGGTGCTTATTTGGCAGAGGAATACTTCTGAATAAGTTCGGAGATTAATGAAAATCAGCCAACTAAATGGTTAAAGGGGGTTCTCTTACTGCTTTGGATTCATTGTGTATGTAGGTAGGAACTTGGACGTTGACGTTTGTGTGCCTGAAAGTATTATTTGTAGATGTAAACAAATTAAACATCCTATTTAAATAACTTATTCAACTGAAAAGTTCTTTCGTCTTGACGATTGGGTAGCTAAAACTTAAATAGCTTAGAGGTTAGAGCCCACAAAGGGAATAAAGGAATGTGCTGAAATTTTAAATTTAAACAAAAAGAAGCCACTTTTCTTGTGAGGTACACGCGTGCTAATATTTTTTTTTCTCTCTAAACATTGTTTTGCGTACCTACATCACTTGATTTGCATTTCTGAAATTTAGTTGTATCAACAAACAGAACCATGTGCTGCATTTAATGCAGCAGAAGTGAATCAGATGATGAAATCAGCTCACAGCCTTCATTTCGCTTGCGTTATTTTTGAAGGAATCCAAATTTGTACTATAGAGATTCACGCAGAGTACTCGTGTATGTAGGGAAAATTGAGTAAACAAAATGCAAGCAAAACGGAAATTGAATCATTTAAAAACCAATTATTTCTTTCGGCAACAAATTTACACAACTCAAAAATAACTAATGTCGAACTAGTTAAAAATAAATAATAAACCACCTGATGATGACCAGTAACAAATTCTTATCAACAATATTCTGGTACTGTATATCTATTACGATTTTCGTCCCAAATGAGAAGCAGTTATGGAAAAAGTGTCCTTTTTCCAATGTGCAGGTGCAAGTTTAAAGTGCTCATCGAATCGCCAAGCACTCAGAGATCACGAAAAAAGTAAGTGATACCCACGCCTTTCAATCCGGAAGCATGTTATATGTCGTATTTCCCTATAGCGAATTGCTCTTAATTGCCTCTTTTAGATTAGAATCTCAATTACACACGGGTAAATAGTAATCGTAAAGATAATACAATTTCAATCATCATATTATTAAGTGCCAGACCAGAAAAGATCAGCTCAGCCAGTTTAGACTATAAGATCCGATTTTCCACCCTTTCAGCTGTTTAGAATGGGTCTGAACTTTTCAAATAAGAAGGTATCAAAAATATTGCTTGCGTTTGATAAAAATACAGAGCAAATTTAAATTTAACTAACTTCGAACAGGAGGAAGCTCTTCGACACTTTTCACGAATTGGTTCTAAAAGGTGCAGAGGTTTATGCGGAAGGCAGTTCAACAAGGAGAAGGTCACTAAGGGACTTTTTTTTATCTGAACGGAGACACTTTAACACTGGGTAAGGCTTCACAAATCACGGTCTATACCTCTCGCAATTCCCTCCGCTTTCGACTGGGATCTAATCACTTGTCCCTTGTCGATTGTCACCAACACAAAGTCCTTTTATGGGGAAAAAACCCATCATCAATTTATTTATTCACCATTATACCAATATAATTATTTTTTCATTCGAATGTTATCCACTTAAAGATAAATATCAACATAAATTCTATCAAGAGCTTTCATATAATTATTTGTCACTTTGGCACCAGCCCCTGTAGCTTTATAGACTGTGCCCAACTGTTGCCTCTCACACTTGATCGGAATCGAGTCTATTTTGGCCAAAATCACTTTTATAATCACGTGGGCTCATTTATTTTTACGGAAAACCCAAAATTTGATTTCGTTTTTATCTCAAAAGTAACAAGTTCTTTTACTTCCTTAAAATTAACACATGTCGCGATGACGTCACGCACACCCCCACAAGTATTTCTCTGGGTGACAAGAGCCGTGATAAGCATTTTCCTAACCTTAACCCTCAAAAACCAGAAGAATTTTAAAAAAAGAACAACGTTACCAATTATGCGACGCGTCTGCTACTGTTCGCTGATATCGACTGAAAGATACGCTTTCTCGTAGTCGTAGTTTCGTCGTCGTTCTCTCACTCTTGGCGAGTTGATTTTATTTATAGTTTATTATTATCGTATCCGTACGGTGTTGCGATGTTACACTGAATATTTATGAGAAAAGTGATTGAATCCTTTCTGTTATGGACAGTGGGCAGCGCATCAGTGCAATTATTATGAACTTAGCACATGCGCTAGAAAAATATAACTATCCAGGCTTGCCATCTATATTTTATGGGTGCATGAAAAAATCGAAAATAATATTGTTTCTAATTAAAGGCTTCGTCAAACAGAATGCGTTTTTAACGCCGCGGTGAGATTAATTTACGCGGCGGTAAGATTATTTTGACGCAACGTTCTAACCGCCGCGTTAGGGGACGTCAAACAGAAAGATCCCATTAATGTCCACGACTCTTGGTTTTCATTGTCTAAAAAAATTTCAAGCAGCTCGGAAGATGAATTATTGCTTTTTTGCCGTGATATGTAATTCCCTAAAAAGAAAAATGATCTAGGTGTACGAAATTTACAAAAAGAGAAATTCTTTTGATATTTCCTCCTATATCTCAGCCTTTAAAACTTCATTTGTATACGACTCTCACACATAACGTACAAATATGGGTAATTTTAAACACATTCGGTTCATTTTTCCGTTTTTTAGAATATAAAATCATGAAAAATTATTTCAAACGCGCCGCGTCATAAAATAATCTGTAATTTTTCAAATCCCCGCGTTTCACCGCCGCGTTTAAACGCCGTGGTGAATTCAAAGCAGCGTTGAAAACGCACTCTGTGTGACGGGGGATACGTTATTCAGTACATTACAACGCGGCGGTGAAACGCGGCGGTAGAACGGAGCATTAAAACGCGCTTTGTTTGACGAGGCCTTAAGACAGAAGGTGGGTGAGCGTCAGAGCTCAGAGAGCATTGGATTTGCATTTTGTCCGCCAGGAGGAGAGCTGAATTTTCTATATTTCGGAAAATTGGCGTAATGTCGAGCTCCGAGTGATTTAAAAGAAAATGTAGGTACTACTGCAGTAAAAGGTCTGTTTCAAAGAACATTTCTCTCAGAAAAGCCCTGTAAACAAGAATTGCAAGACGCCATTTACCTGACAGATTTACCAAGACTCACGTAAAAGTGACTTGGGAGCAGCGTTACCACTTGTACTACATATGTAGTACTGTGCTACATATTCGGTTGATTTTTGCATGCCGTACTACATACTACATCGTTACTCTAAAGTACTACATTTCTTGAGCTCGTTCATTTCCACCATTTTTGTTCCTGTTGGATTAGAAATAAGGAAATTCTGAGTGAGCTGTGGCGTTTTTTGAATAGGCTTCCAATCTGATCTTCTAATGTGAATTAAATAAACAAGCTAATGGCCTACCTAGATACTGGATGTATCTTGTCTTCCACACAGTAGTCCTTCTGTTGAGCAAAAGTGCTCCAAAGGAAGTGTTTTAAAGATGGAAAAAGTAATAGGTTACAAGAATCAACTCAAAATATCTTAGGTTTTAGCTTATAAATATAATATCAATTTGGACCCATCAATATTCTTGCTCATTTATACCAAATAGAAACATAATATTATGGGAGAATGGCAGGTACTACATTTTGTTTCAAAATACTACATTTTTGTGGTTAACGTACTACATTTGCTCTACGTTTTAGTGGCAACGCTGCTTGGGAGCAGATAAACTCTGAACGTTCTAACATTTAAAAATCTCTTCTCTTCTCTTCTTTTCTCTTCTCTATCTATACATATAATAAAACTGTAGCCGTTTTCTATGTTCGCAGTTGGCGTGAAAACTACTGCACTGATTTCGATGAAACTTTTTTTAAAATGTTAGTTAAAGTTCTGAGACGGTAATAGGCTATTTCTTTTATAACCATGCTTATTTTTTGGCAGCGTTTTTAGCCAAAATGTGTTTTTTTTTCTGACTTTACTGCCTTTAGCTCGCCATTACTCAATCAATTCTTAATCAATGTAAACCAAACAAAAAATTAAAGAAAGCCAACACTTCCATAATTATTTTAAGCCATCAATCAGCTTTCTGCGTCATCTAGAAGCTGAGCTACAACCCAAAATCTAACATAAAAAAGCATAATTTATTTCCTCTAATCGAAAATTTTCCACAACCTTTGTTCCTGAACGTTGTTCTGCTTGGGGGTGGTGGGTGGCGCACATCGCACAAGCACATACATTGCAACAACAACAGCGTCATCAAGTTTTCTCCGAAGTGAAACGAAAGAGAAGTAGGCGAGGTCGATCTTCCTGACCCGACCCGATATGTGGCGCTGTTGTCGATCTTCTTAACTACTCAACCGATTCGAATGAAATTTTGTAGGTGGGTATGGTTGGCTGTAACTTGATGGATAGGATAGTTTTGGACCCGATAGGTGGCGCTGTTGTCGATCTTCTTAACTACTCAACCGATTCGAATGAAATTTTGTAGGTGGGTATGGTTGGCTGTAACTTGATGGATAGGATAGTTTTGGACCCGATAGGTGGCGCTGTTGTCGATCTTCTTAACCACTCAACCAATTTCAATGATTTTTTTTGGTTTGTATGGTTATATGGAAAGATATACTTTTTGAATTTTTTCAACTAAACTCTCATTAAAGTGAATACCTATATGGGCACGTTGGAGTGAACTGAAGAAGCTAGGTTTTATACAGACACTATACACAAAAACTCTCGAAATAGAAAACTTTGGATTGGATAAATTATTGAATACAATTATCAACTGCGCTGTATTAAGATTATAATATTAGGTATAACGATTTGGTTTTTTTAATTAAATTTATTAATGAAATTTAACATACAACACAGTTCAATTTAACATCCACATTTAGCGAGAGAAGTTTTACATCTGGCGTGTGGTCACAAGCACACTCTGTTTTTTGTTTATGTGTAATAAACGACAGCAATGTGCATGCAGATCTAAAATTTTTTTTGTTTTTGCAAAAGGTATTTCTAGACCACTATTGGCACTATTGCTTTAGTTAGAATAAGAATTTATTGAAATTGAGTTGAACTAATTTTGTATCCGTTTTAATAAGTAATGCAGAAAAGAACAAAGGGTTCCTTAAGTGTACTTGAAGTGATTGACAAAATCGGCATTAATCGGCGAGCGAAGCCGCGGGCAACAGCTAGTACATAATAAAACTGTAGAATAAAAAATGCCTGACCGCGCATCACGCAGAAAATACTGGACGGATTTTGATGAAACTTGGCATAGTGATTGCTTAAGATATGGGTCGGGATACTTTTTAACCCGGAATATAACTTGGTTTTTACAAAATAGTCAAAAAAACCGGATATATGTAAGAAAAATTCTGTTTATACAATCCTAGCTCAGTAATGGCTTATCGGATTGAAAAATAAAAAAATAGGTGAATTTAGTAAATTTTCTCCTGAATCATTTAAGATATAAAACATCCTCCTGCGTTGTCCTGAAGCTGAGCAATATTCAAAACAATTACTCAAAGCATCGCCCACAATTGTTTTACAGTGGATACCACTGTCAGTAGTCATGCAGCAGTGTGTATCGTTGCAGTAGTGTGTGTGCGCGCTCTAACGTGATCATATGTTTCGCACTTTAATGGGCAGTCGTCTCTTTTCAGCGCACACATTCAGGTTGAAAAAAATGCAGGTGTTATTCATTGTGAAAATTTTGGAAATGGGCTGGTTGGTTTCGTGTGTCAAGCTGTTTTATTCGTGTTGATATGTGAAGGTGAACCTCGTGGTAAACTCACGTGCATGATTTATTTATGTCGAATGACCTATCCCAATCCCGACAAGTACGTAGCTATTTTTGCTTGTTTAAGGAATTTCCAGCGGTGCTTTTGAAAATTAAATGAAATAATATAGAGCTCGAAAAATGTTTAAATCGTTGTCTCAACTGAAAGAAGCAGTTCCGAGTCCTATTCCGGTTCGTTACTAATATTACCTGCCGGCAGAGATCCAGCCAAGCTTTAAGTCCCGCCCCACCTGCAAATTCATTTGATGTCTTTCGAGTTTTTTTTTCAAACTAGCCTTGGAATTTCACTTCAATCCAGAAGATAATTTATTTTAAACAAACATTCTACTTTTTACATTCCTTCGCCTAAATATATTTCAGTAAATCAAGGCTTTAAGTTTTTTTTATAAATTAATACAAATGGCATACCGAGCAACGTGTCACAGCATCGGGAAAACCCTTCGGAGCGGATTTGGGAAACATTTTCGGCGCTATCTCTCCACTGACGATCAACATAAATTTTCGGTATGCCATCTTCATACATTAGTCGGCATCTTTGTACGTGTTTTAATTTGCAGAAAGGCTTAGTGGTTGGTTTGTACGAGAAAGAAGGTGACAAGGCTGCCAAGCTTACAGCAAGTGGTGAAAAATTCGACAGTAAACTTCAGGGGCAGCTTTCTCAGCTGATAAAGCAGTGCGTCGATTTTCTCCCAACCTCAAAAGGGTCTTCTCTATAACCGTTTGTCCTTTCAGGTATGACTTGAAGGGAAAACTTGGCACTGGTAATGTCTTTAATAACATCGATTCCGAGTATCGATCGGTGGCAGTGGTTGGACTCGGACGGGAGGGAGCGGGTTTCAATGAGCTCGAAATGCTCGACGAAGGAATGGTATATGGAATGTTGTTTTATGGTTCGATTGTAACCTATAAGAGATTTCTTAGGAAAACGTCAGAGTGGCGGCTGCCGTTGGCGCACGTAAACTGCAAATGCAGAGTTGTGTTGAGGTTTTCGTAGATTCGATGGATTATCCGGAGCAGGCGGCCGAGGGAAGTGCTTTGGCTGTTTATCGTTACCAGGATAACAAGAAGAAAAATGAAAAGACCAATGTGCCCAAGTTGGAGCTATATGATTCATCCGAAACGGACGCATGGACGCGTGGTATTTTCAAGGCGGATGCTCAAAATTTGGCCAGGCGACTAACAGATGCGCCGAGTAATCAAATGACTCCGACAATGTTCGCCCAGGCGACTGTCGATGCGCTATGTCCGTGCGGAATGACTGTGGAAATCCGAGCTATGGACTGGATTCAGCAGAATCATCTGAATTCGTTTTTGTACATTGCGAAGGGATCGTGTGAGCCGCCAGTTTTGTTGGAAATCAATTATTGCGGCACAGCTCCGGAGGACAAGCCCATTTTGCTTGTCGGAAAGGGCATCACTTTTGACAGGTAATTTTTGACTGCGTTACAGAGATGATGTGAGGGGAGTCCCAAAACTTTTTCACCAATCCATCCATCCTTCTTTTTATTGTTCCTTCATATGAAGAATCGCCTGCTTTAAAATTTTACTGATAGTTGTTTCAGTTGTTTCAGTACTTTCCCAATCCTTTGTACCTAGTATAAAACACTTTACAAGACGTTCTCAGTCCCTACACCCCCGTTTTGATTACATTTTAACTGTGAAGCTGACAGCTCTTCTGTATACTGACAGCTACAATCTTCTAGATTACACGTACACCACTCCGCCATCTGTGTTCGAGAGCATAAACTTCTAATGGATAAACCGCCATCGTGCAATCATTAGAGAGAAGGTTAAAAAATATATTGTAGTAAGACGCTATGCTTATTTTTTTTTATTAAACTGGCGGCCTATTCAATAAGTTCTTTAAAGCTTCAAGGGGTACATTACACTAGTCTTAGAAAGTTGCTCTTTCGCGTTGGAAAAACCACTGCGCGAACAACGAATGACGGATACGTCAACAAAAACAACAGAAGGAACGGTCGCATGAAATTAGTACCTAGACCATTTTTTTTAGATTTGAACTGTGATTTGCGTTTCAGTACCAAAATTTCATGTGTCATCTTCCATTATGTATTCACTTCATCTGTCAGTTGAGTAGTAAAATTGCTGCAATGGATATGGCCCTTTAGTTCGCTAATTATTCCAATCGAACATTACTTATTGCTATCTGAAGCTATCTGCTCATTGAAGCCGTTTGAATATTGTTGCTCAGTGTGTTGCTTAACAGAAGTGTTAGTTCTTGTAGCGTTGCGTGCATTGCGTTGAGCAACGATTTCTTAAAATGTTTCTGTACCTACATTAGAGCTCCCCTGCTATGCCTTGTTTAAAGTATAGTTGATCAATTAGCTGCTAAGTGTTCGACGCTATTCAGCAATAAAATGAGGAAAGTATAACAGGCTCGCAAGCCGCAACCGCAACGCATTCAATACGTCAAGTTTTAAGGCGAATTAAGTTGCTAAATTCGACTAGATTGGTCTAGAATAGATGTAACCTGAGCGCAAAAACTAGATTGGTAGGGAACGTCACTTTTCTACATCAAGCACATTTGCGAACTGTCAACTTAGTGCTAAGTCACGAATTTCTTGACTAGATCGGCCCATGTGACCGATCTAGACCAATTAAAACATCAAGCCAGTTAGCTGTCAGACTTACTAAACTATACTTGAACGTCCCCAATTTGTAGGTCACAATGGAGTATTTGGTATAAAAAGTGTTCATATTGTGAGCTTTTACGACGACGATAAAAATGATTAGCTGCATTTACAACATCAAACATCCCTAACACGGAAGATTAAAAGGATGTTCCCAATACTGAAAGGCACAGCACTACCTAGCACGAATTTTTTTGTCGGCCATCTTGTTTACGTGAAAGAAATCAAGGGAAAGCTCTGCATGTTGATATTTTTATAGCGATGGCCTACGGAATTTTTGCATTCCTATAAAACAAAATGGCTTCCGGAAGTAATGAACGGACATTGATTAATTGTATTTAAGTTTACTGAAACCAATTAGCAATTGCATTTGAAATGTTTTAAATCAGAAATGGAAACACTTTCAAGTGCTGTTGGCTGTGTTTATTTCCGTTTTATGGGAACATCCATGACACTTTATGCCTGATTTGCGATTTCACTCTTACGCTTTTATTATAGTATTGGGGACGTTCAAGTATCTAGTTTAGTAAGTCTGACAGCTGACTGACTTAGTGTATCTCTGTTTTGATTGGCCTAGATCGGTCACATGGGCAGCTGTGTCAGTTGACGTTTATGGAGGGGTAGCCGACGAATCTAGTCAAGAAATTCGTGACTGAATACTAAGTTGACAGTCCGCATATGTGGCTGACGTAGGAAAAGTGACGTTCCCGACCATTCTAGTTTTTGCGTTCAGGTTACATCTCTTCCAGACCAATCTAGTCGACTTAATATAACTAAGTTTTTGAATGTGCTCATTGACTGCGGTCAAACGGATTTATCTGTCCCTCGTGCAAAAATGCGCTTGGGTTATGTTGTAAATGCAAAATGTAAATGCTACATTTCTTAACAATGTTGCCATGCCATCACTCACATCTAAAATGTTGCTTTTGACCTTTCAGCGGCGGAATTTCTCTAAGGCGCAAGGATCGAATGGATCAATATCGTGGCTCGATGGCTGGGGCTGCAGTTGTTGTCGCAGCCATTCGGGCGGCAGCTGCGCTCTCGCTACCCATAAATATTGCAGCTGTAATTCCCTTGTGTGAGAATATGCCGTCAGGTATGTCGTGCAAGCCAGGAGATGTCATTACATGTTTGAATGGTAAAATTATGGCGATTGAGGTGAGTCGTTACTGGACCCATAAAAACCTATTGATTGTTATAACATTTATTGATATAATAGCAAACTAACAAAGCTGGAGTCGTTGTCATGGCTGATCCATTGTTATATGCGCAAAATGCTTACAAGCCCCGTCTGGTCATAGATGTCGCTACAATGGGAAACGGAATTAAAAAGGGCTTGGGCAGCGGAGCGGCGGGCGTATTCTCCAATTCGCACTATCTCTGGAAGCAGCTGCAGAAGGCGGGATCCATAACTGGCGACAGAGTGTGGCGAATGCCACTGTGGAAGTATTATAAAAAACATGTCGCTGGTAAGTCGAATTTAAAATATTATTTGAAATCGTATCGAGACATTCGGACACAGTTTTACAGTTTGTAGGTTGTAGGTAGTCGATTTAAAGTTACAAAACTCTTATGAGAAACTGTCAACTAATGTCCAACATAAACACTTACTACTTTCAGATAGTGTCAGTTATGACATCAGCAACACTGGCAGTGGACTTGCATCGTCCTGTTTAGCAGCTGCTGTCCTACATGTATAACAAATAAACTGAAGATTTTATTATGTTTTTTTGTAACTTATTTTGTATCCTTTTACAGCAATTTGTGCCCAACGCTGACTGGGCCCACTTGGATATAAGGGGCGTGGGTATGATTACCAAAGACGGCACGATTCCATATCTCCTTCGTAATCGAATGACTGGACGACCGACAAGGACTCTCATCCAGTTTCTATATCAAATGGCCTGTCCCGATCAATCGCATAAATCTTTCAAATGAATTTGTAGTATTTTGTTCGTAAATGAAATTTGTACGTTGAATATTGCTTGAATTGTTGTTGTGTAGTGTTTTTTTATATTTAGCATGTTCTCAATATATTTTAGTTGCATTGAAAAAAGTATTTTCCTTTGAATGCAGAATGAGTTGAGTTATAATATTATGGAATAGTGGTTTCAAATACCCACATGAATCGCTAAAATGGCCGCGTCCAACTGCAAAACTGTCATCTTCCTAGGGTCTCCTTCTCCAGTCTCTACTCGTGTGCTGTTTTTTACAATTTGGCAAAGCTTCTAAAGTACCTGGAACTCGTCCACAGCGAAGACACCCACGGTCCTTTGATGTCCATACGATTGTACTAGGAAACGTTTAACCTCAGGGACAACTCATCCATTATCCATGGACATTTTATACAACTTACATAATTATGTAAGTTGTCATTGCTTGGGGATGGGTTTTTGAAGAGTATACCCAATTTCGAAGCATTTGCTGTGACGGAAGCGATCCAACCACCACGAAAAAGATTGTGGATGAGATGTCCACTGTGTCTTATAGTATGAGCGTTACATGATACCTACTTGAACCACGAGTGCAACGATTTGGCCACAGAATTGATTCAAATACCAACTGCAAAAGAAACTGTTGCGACCTTAAATAAGTTTATTTAAATGCTTGCTATTAGCAAGTTCCGTTCTTATTCTACTGCGTGATTCTACAACAACCTTGAAGGATTGTTTAGCTTCCACCTTTATGGCATTGACTTCTTATTATATGAGCTTCCAAGGTCAATTTGCCTCGCAACACTTTGTTTACGTTACAAAATCGACACAGCGACTTTTCGTTCATTTTTCACGCACCTGTTTCTCATGGAAATGTTTGATCAATAAATTTTCAAGCCTGTCAAAAGAGAACGAAGCGAAATGGAGAAGCGAACGCTTTTACAAAAATACGAAATACCAGTTTCCCATCTAGACTTTGATTACATAAAAAAATGCAAGGACTCCAAGGAGCTGGAAAGGATTGTTGCTATTTTAAGATCTGGAGAGGAGGGTTACTATCCAGATTTGATGAAATGTGCGGAAGAGAAGCTAAGTGAACTCAAGCCGAACAGTAGAGTGCTGCGAACGGAGGAGCGTATCCTCACCAAGGGCGCTTTTAGTCGCCAGGAATGGGAGCAGCACACTGCTCCAATAATTGTAATATCAATATCCTGTGTTGTCCTCGGGCATATAATATTTAATATTTACTTTTTATAGGAGTGGTCGAAAGATATCAAAAATAAGGATTCGATCTTATTGTCAATTGAGGAGGACTGCGGAAAAGCTTTGGAAATAGAACTCCCACCGATAAGGAAGAGCGGCAGAGTCACTTCGAAGAAGGAGCAGCAAACAAATCTATCATCAGCAGCAGATGGTGGTGGTCGTCCCACTCGTGTTGCGTCAACTGATTACAGTCAGTGGGACAAGTATGATGCTGATGCGGAACTACTGAAGATGGATTTGCAGGAAGAACGAGTTAAAGAGCATGTCGAACGGATGAATCGAATTAATCAAGAGAAATCCGCAACGGATAATGACAAAAACGACGAGAGGCTCAACATTTACGAACAACTGACACCAATCGAGAAGGACAAACTGTCGGAGGAGTAAGTTTTACCAAATGCGCGTTGCCAGTAAGAAATTCCTATCAAACTTTAGATCAGTTGCGAAATTTTTCAGAAAAATATAGTTTTTTGTGAATTATTTGTGTAGGTGCCTACAAAAATTCAACAATCATCCGGGGAGGCAATTTCGAATGATTAAATATAAAATTTAAGCAGGAATGGAAAACGCGTAGAAAAGTGTAAAAAAAAGAGCAAGTGACCTTTCCTTGTTCGATTGGGCACACCCAGTCGAATACCACAATACTTTAATATAAATTGTCTTAATCTGACATCACGTTTGGTTACTCAGCCGTCAACCATAGTTTAGGGACGTTCAAGTACTTATCTAGTTTAGTAAGTCCGACAGCTGACTTACTTGATGTATCTCAGTTATGATTGGCCTAGATTGGTCACATGGGCAGCTGTGTCAGTTGACGGATATGGAGGGGTAGCCGACGAATCTAGTCAAGAAATTCGTGACTGAGTAGGTACTAAGTTGACAGTTCCCATTATGTTGCTGACGTAGAAAAAGTGACGCTCCAGATCAATCTAGTCGACTTGAGATAACTAAGTTTTTGAATGTGCCCAATAATTTCGATTGACTTCTGGTATTCCATTTTCTTCGAGCAGCTTATCTTAAAACCGTTTTAAGATATGTTCACGAGCATTCTAATGAACTGCTATCAGTGGAATTCACTTTCAGCAAGCTGGATTCAAACTAAAATTTGTGACACATAACGAAATATTTATGCCACTTTGTTTCTTCACAAATATGAAACAAAAGTGACTGGAGCAATTTAATTGCGCATTTGTATACCTACTATACTTTGATGAAGTAGGGGACGTTCGGACCTAGTTGCCTAGTTCATGTAATACGTCAACTAAATTTGTCTAAATTGTCTAAATTGTTGTTGTATTCTCGCAAATTTGAAATTTGTCACTTTGAAATGTCAACTAAACATAGGTACCGGCGGGATTTTCTGGACTAGATTTGTCGGCTAACCCTCGATAAACGTCAACTGAAAAACTAATCACGTGAGCAATCTGGGCCAATAAAAACTGAAATACAGTAAGTCTGCTGTCTGACTTACTTTGTACCGAATTTGTACACGAAATTAGTCGAAGTATCTAAAATAATGTTTGTTCACTGAAATGTTTTAAGAGTGAAGAAAAAAAATTATTAACGACATTTGATTGACAGATCAATTTTTCTCAAGTAGCAAAACATTTGAAACAATTCATTCCGTATTAATAAACACTGCGTAAAAGTTATCGACTCGTTACTCAGCAGTTAAGTCAAATTTGTGTATGCTATGTGACGTCTATTAGCTAACTCACTTGTCCACATTTGTTTATTAATACGGGGGTTAAAGTTTTAGAGCAAATAATGAAATGTCAACTGTTTTTGTATGGAATTTAACATTCTGCTTTTTATTTAGTGTAGTGGTATATGGAACGACGCCATTGTCACGACACTGGCATCACTCTTCGAGGCTTTGTACGTGCATTTTCCATTTTTACTTTTTTATATAACCACTTGGCAATTTGACGTACAGTATGTCAATGTTTTCCCTTCGATTCTATTATAACATTTTAATCTCCAACTGATGCCCTTCAGAACACACCATTGCGCAATCTTATTTTCCACTATCTTTTCCAGTTACAAAATTCTCGGAAACGAGTACTACAAGGTGAAGGAGTACACCAACGCCCTAGAACAATACACGCGTTGCATTCAAGTAAAACCAACACCAGCTGGCTATAACAACAGAGCAATCACAAGTATGTGCACAAGTGGCATTTATAAAATAATATTGTTGCTAACAATAATTCCACTTAAACATACTCTGCTTTTATTTCAGATATAAAACTTTCGAGATATGACAGTGCGGTATCAGATTGCGATCAATGTTTGAGACTTGAGCCAACAAATTTAAAAGCTTTGCTGCGCAAAGCTGAAGCGCTGCTAAAGTTGAATAGGAAACTCGATGCGTTTCAAATATATGAACAGGCCGTTCTAATTGAACCTGAAAATGCAATTGCAGCCAAGGCGTTGGGCAATCTTCGCCGTGAATTGGGAGAGGTTGCTCCCGCGCATGCTACAAGGATTTCGATTTCAGAGGTTGATGAACCGAAGCAATCGAAACCTGTTGAAAATTATGATCTAGTCGAGCTGGTCAGACCGAATAAGCTGGTGAAGAGCAAGCTGGCCAAGACGGTGGAGAGTTTGGCAAAAATGCCACCGTCTAAAGGCGAAAAGGCAAAGTCATCGAACGAGACTGGTAAGCGGGGGGGTTTTCAAAGCACTCAGCCGTTGGATATTAAGTTGTCGATTGCGGAGCCCGTGAAAAGAGTGCAGGGAGCGAAATGCTTGATTCAAGAGTTGTAATTGTTTCAATTGGAATTGGAAGAGTCGTCTAATAAAAGCAGTTGCATGCAAATAGTTTGGCAGCAAAAATACGTTTTCAAAGATCTGCTTATGCGAATGAAAAGTTCCATCCAAAACGATTTTGTCAACTCAAGTAGTTATTATTATTGACAAAATAAAAACAGATTGGAGATGCGGGGCATCGATCCCCGTACCTCTCACATGCTAAGCGAGCGCTCTACCATCTGAGCTACATCCCCTGTTAGAAATTTTGCTTCTGAGTTTGAGGTGCTTTTCGGTTTATATTGAGGTGGTGGATTTTCTTTTCATCACTCATTAATTTTTGTTGCTTCATATTGGAATTTCTTCTTCGGAGTCAGATTTTGTTCAGCGTGGTGAATTTTGTTCTTAAAACACTTTGGGTTCTTGTATTTGATATATAGAAAGTGTATGAACTATGTCATAGGTACAGTCCGCAACAAGTTTTCAGAGAACATATTCCCACCGAATTGTTAGAAAAAAAAATTGAAGCACAAAAAGAAACCAACTAGTTTAAAGTGAGATTGGCCAAGTTCCTCTGCCCGCCAGACATCTAGCACAAAATATCCCAAATAAAGGAACGCTCGCGCTAGAGCCCTAGCAGCAGCGGAAAATTTAGCAAACGTTTGAACGATTTTCCTTTACTTTGACAATTTTTCTCTCTCTCTCAATGCAGCGGGTATAGTTTGGCGCTAGATTGACAAATTTCCTTGAAAGAGATATTTCACATAAAGTGCTAGATGTCTAACGCCTATTGTGAAATGTCATTTTTTTTATATGAAGTTTGACATGCCGCTGCTAGTCATCTAATTAAGGGAGAGTTAGGATGCTTGTTTTAATTTGGTTAAGAGGTTGGAATCTTGTTGCTACGACCAAAGTGGAAAAAACCAGTGCGTCCAAACAAAATATCAAAAACTTAGTTGTCTTAAGTGGAGAAGATTGGTCTGGAATAGATATAACCTGATCGCAAAAACTAGATTGGTCGGGAACGTCACTTTTCCTACGTCAGCCACATATATGCGAACTGTCAACCTAGTACTCAGTCACGAATTTCTTGACTAGACTGAAACAGCTGCCTACGTGACCGATCTAGACCCATCAAAACTGACATACATCAAGTCAGTCAGCTGCCAGACTGACAAACCATACACAACTCGCAATATTTTTAAATTTTTTTCAGGAACACGGCAGTTTGTCTTCCTATCGTTATATGTCAGTTAGAACCCGTGTAACATGAAAAAACATACAAAAAAAATTAAAAAAAAAATGCTGCCAATCGTGGTGCAATCTGATACAGTTCGGGAATACTTCTTAACAATAATAAAACTATTTACAGGAGATTAGATATTTGAAATAAATTAGGACTTATTTACCACTTTTTGATCGACTGCATGCGCACATTTTTCTTAAATAACTGATGAAAGCTGGCTCAAAATGTTACTAATTTCTTACAACAATAATGGATTGTTTATTTTTCACTCACAAACATTTTAAGCAAAGGTAGGTACACTTGTCTAAGAAAAAAAATACTATTCAAATATTACGAATAAATTCAAACTCAACGGATAAAATTCTATGAACGCTTTACTCGCAGTGAAGTGTGGGATATGCGGGGCGAGTGCGTTGGTAAGCCGGAGTTTTTGAAGTTACGTGACATTTGTTAATACGAATTTGATAACTGAAGAATCCTCTTTGATTACCTTCTGTTCGAATACGAACATATAGCTTTATTTACTCAGGAACGAGACAAAATTTTACGGCAAAAAAGTGGATCAAATTCCAACGGTTCAAAATCACTGAACTCACTTCGTAAACGATGATCGTCAGAAAGCATTTGCAAAAATTACAAACTTACAATCCTAAAACCAACAAAAGAATGCGGAGATGGTTATCAAAGCACCAAAAACCTGACAAGAGCTTGTTGCTTATGGCAACATCAGAAACGGCGTGAAAGTTCGACTAACTCAACTGACAAAAAACCAAAACCACAGTGCGCCTAATGGCGGACGAAAAACGCAAACGCAAACGGGCCTTATCACTTTAGACTTGAAGGCCAATGTTACACAAAAAAGCTGCAAATACTTTCATAAACAACTAAACAACACAAGTTTCGTAGTCTACACATATTTATTAATAATAATTATTGATAATAGATAAATAACATGAAGGATGATTTTAATACTACTTGTCTGTTTTTTATATATAATATTCTTTTCTGTTTTATACAAATTTAAATTGCAAAAAAAATCAATTACTGTTTTTTAATGTTTCCTTTGACAGCATTTCATTTTAATTTTGTTCAATTTTATAGCTTACAATTGTAATATCTGATTAAGGACACTCATTTTAAGGCTTTATTCTGCACAATGCATTCCTTTCTCTTCTAATTATTTAAGGCATGTAAATTAAAAATAATTTAAATTTAAAGAAAAACAACTTAAACAATTTATATTTTAGAATGATAAAAAAGTATGGCTGAAACAATCCTGTTATTATGTAAGTAGGTGTAATGATTAAATTAGGTATAACAACTTTTTGATGATAAGGAGACTTGTCTTCCTTTTGCGATAAATACTTTTAATGGTTATTTGAAAACATAAAAAATGTTAGATTCTTTTACGAAAATTCCTACTTAGTTTAAAAAATTTCCTTCGGTAGATATTCTATTTTCATATAATTTATTAAGTCTACTTAAGTGCGTGTTTACCATTTTTTTTTGAGACGGTTTTAGTTTTCTTTGTTTGTTAAGGTGAAGTTTATATATCTAAGTTGAGAATAAATGTTTATAAAATATGTTTTTAAAAATTAAAAATCGTAGGATTAGATTTTTGTATATTTCTTTGTTGTTTATAGTGTGTACAGTGTAATTAATAAAAATTTTGGCGGAACACTCTTATTTATTTTTACTTCGGCAGTTTTCTTAGATATTTATGTTTTTTAATTCTCTCGATTTCATTTTTTATATCTGACTTAGTGGCTGCTTATACATGGATAGGTTCACGTTACAAAATAAAACGTTACGTTGGTAGGTGCAAATATAGTTTGAAAATCATCGTCGACAAACGAAAGTCGAATTTTTCCTTGAACTTCTTTGGAATGTCCTCAACTAGAGCAGACAATAATAGCAAGTAAATACAAATAAAAATAAGACGAATGCATCCGAATGCATCATAGGAACTTCAAGTCTTAATATTCTTAAAATTGGGGGGGGGAAATGCAATTTGCACCTACAACGGAAAAAAATAGAATAAAATAATAAAAAAAAAATCTTACAAAAGGCCAACAAACTCGTTGCGAGCTTCGAAATTACTCTTAAAATTTATATCACTTGTTTGCAAATCATATATCTAATCTTCCCATTCATTATCTGTTGCGGCTGTCTAGAACCTTTCTTTCAACTGAAAATCTTAAACAACTAAATACACTTAACACGAAAATTAAAAATATTTTTTTTAAATAAAATACGTTAATTTAAAACATATTTATGCGAAATTCACTGACTATCGCCTCCAAAAATCCCTTGAGACTGTAGTAGGATCGATTTCTCCAGAAAATATTATTATTCACTTGTTCCATTGCGAGGTTTATAGTGTTCTCTACGGATGTTAGGCCCAACTTGCGGACGCGTATGGCAAAACGTTCCAATTGTTCCTTGTGATAGTCCTTATTCATGTATGAGGTGATCGAATCAATCATCTTTGAGAGAGTTGAAAAACCGTCTCCAAAACTGCAAGCGAATTGATTTTGTTAAGATTTTTGTACGCGCATGTCAAACTAGTAATAACTTACTATTCAGATATCTCTTTTATATTCGTTATGAGGAAATCCAAAGCTAGTTCAAAACCAATTGGATTTCGGGCGACCGCACTGAATGCAAGAGCACCATCCTGTTTCAGAATTCTGGAAGTGGGATCGATGGTCATGTTTAGGTATCTACGGAAAGAAAAACACAGGAAGGTTATTTCAAATTGCATTTTCTTAGGGTTATAAGTGTTGTAGGTTGTTGGGATATTGAATTTGGTTTGAAAATATTAAGAGCTGAATTTTGGCCACCTTTAGGACGAAGAGCAATATCATTCATTGCTCTTTAAAGCTACGCCAATAAAATAATCTATAAAAAATTAAAAACAATTTAAACGACAGCTCCAACGATTTTTTGTTTACTATTTAATTTTTATAAAAATTCGTAGACCCAACAAATATGTTTTTTGACCGCCGTACGACAGGCGGTTCTATGGTGTAATGGTTAGCACTCTGGACTTTGAATCCAGCGATCCGAGTTCAAATCTCGGTAGAACCTGTGAATTTCTTTTTAAATTTTACTTACTTCGACAGCAACCATGGTCGGTTTGTACATCCAAGTGCCATTAGAATCTGCTCCTTCTCTGACGCACTTGTTGTGCGTTTGTATTGTTTGTAAGCGAAATACCATTCGTGGAACGAACCCTCTAATAAAGCCGTGCAATAAATTGTTTCCTTGAGGTTTGGCTGGATTCTGTGTGAAAAGAAAATTGATTAATTACATCATTTCAAAGAACCACGATTCAAAAAGGATAAATTCGCCCAACGTGGGGCTCGAACCCACGACCCTGAGATTAAGAGTCTCATGCTCTACCGACTGAGCTAGCCGGGCAGTTGGCAACCATGTGTCACATACGCGTTTTTATTGCGCAGATATAGTACAGTAGGGTGGCGAAGTTTTGGTCTGTTGTACTGCCCGTTTTAATCGATTCGAAGTTCGCCTTAACCAACTAGAAGTTCGTAACTGAAGGTTGCCATTCAAACTACTATTTGGCGGTGCTTACAAAAACGTTTTTGCTATTCAAATCATACTCACAGGTTTGTTTTATTGGCCATCCATTCCCTGTACTTCAATTGAGCGGCATTTGTGCACCTGTCATAGTTGAATTTGCAGGCCATTCGAACAATTCTAGCTCTGTGCATCAACTGCGTATGCGATTCATCATCGGGTTCGTCCAGTCCGTAGTGATCGAAAACTGGACGAACAATGTACCGCATAAAAGCCTAAAACGAAATAAACCCATCAAACATATCCACTGAGTTAGAAAACTCAACAAACCTACCCTTAATGTCTCGTAGGCCGGTTCCCTGTGCATCATACGAACAATATAGTCCAGTCCACGCTGTGCCGATGACCATATCAACTCATCCTCAACAGCTGTGTACAATTCCAGAAGGAAGGTCAGCGGAATATCATAGGTCAAATATTCAGCACGCGCCAAGTGAAACGAGTCATCCAACAGTTGCGCCCTTGTAATCGCCGGCAAGGTGCCGAACTTTTTCTTCAGCACAATCCAAGAAGTATGGTCATAGTTTACCCGGTAGTATCCCTGTCGATTAAGATTCACATACACGACATTGTCCGAATTGTTGTCACTGCTGAAAACATCCTCGATCAGAATCTGTTTGTCATTAATTGACATCCAGTGTGTGGGAATGTCATCACCCTTTCTTGTCTCATCGGTTTCAAAAGTTATCGGAATGAACCAGCGCGTATCGTCTGTACTGTTCCTCTGCGGCAGCATATATCGCTGCTGTGTGATGATAAGATTAGTGTCACTTCGCTCGACTGTGACAACTGGGTATCCAGCCTGGGAGATCCATGGGTTCATGATGTCTTTGATTTGCATGTCAACCGGCAGGGTGCGCTTAGCATGACCGTGGAATGTCATGAAGCTCCACAGGTCATTGCGGTCGGCGTTTTTGTATTGGAAGACTTTCACCATTTCCCTGGTGGCATCTCGGAATGCGTCCGGTCCAATAATTGAGTTCAACATACGCAAGAGAATGGCGCCCTTCGAATAGGAGATCGGGTCGAAAATTCGTCGAATATCGCTAAGCGTAGCAACGTCGAATGTTATCGGATGTGAGCTTTTGTCTGAGTCCTTGTCCATCGAAGCTTGGAAATCGTAGACAGTAAAACTGTCCATTACCTTCCATTCGGGGTGAATGAAATTCGTGGCTATGTAGCTCATGTAGGTGGCGAAACCTTCCTTCAGCCATAAATCATCCCACCACTTGGGTGTGACCAAGTTGCCAAACCATTGATGTGCCAGTTCGTGAGAGATAATGGTTGCGACAAATTCTGTGTGCTCAGCTGAAGAGGTTTTAAGTCGATCCGCTGGAACCAGAAGTGATGAATCTCTGAAAATTCCGAAATATCAAATTAAAGAATTCCCACCACAATTAGGCACGATTCTCCCTCCCATTTGACATCTTAATTGACGTTGCAATTGACAGTTGTACATGTACATTGCCCGTACTGTATTGTCGGCAAACGACAAATACGTCAAAGGGTGAATGTCAAACTATGCGGGATATATGGTAATTGGGTAAGTTGTTCGGATCTGTAGTTTGATATAAGTTTAGCGAGATTTGTTGGCGAATTTGCGATGTGTCACAGATGTCAAAAAATTATGAAGATGTAAAAATATGGGTCAAATAAGTGGTGCTATATTATCGACGAAGAATACGTCCTATTTTGCTTGGTTTCTCTTATTTTGTTTACTTTTAACAGAAATGCATTACATTGGAACGCGGCCATTATCCATTGACCGTTAGATGTCAAATTAGTGCCAAACTCTTTATAAAAAAGACATCTAGTACAAATGATTACAGCTCCAGCGTATGGATTGATGATTCACATAGTTTGACATCTATTTGACGTGCAGCTATTAGAATTGCTGAGTAATTTTGACACATGGCAATGTGAGAAATTCCCTAACTAAATTTACCGACTATACATTTCTTTTAATGGCTAAAACGGCCTCCACACTTAACCAACTAAAGATCCGAACGCACCCATTTCTTCCTCACTCACCTAAATGTAATCAGGCCCCAATTTTCCATTGCACCGAAACCAAAATCTGGCACTGAAATCATGTCGATCTTGGTTAGATTATTTCTGATTCCAAAGTACGATTCTAGGTATGGCAAGACCTTGCGGGTGACATCGTAGGCATAGTTTGTCATGTCAACACTTTCGGAACGTACGTAGAACTCGATGCGTGGGTTGGTTCGGTCGGTAAGGGAGTAGTTTGCTTTCACCAAATTCGAGACGATAAAGGCGACGAGGTATGTTGGCATTTTAGGCGAAGTCTCAAAATCGTCCCTTATAAAACCGGGACGGTATATTCTAAAGATTGTAATAGAGGTTAAGAAAATGCTTTTAATTTGAAATGCATAGTGGATAATGTATACTTACGTTCTGCGGTATGAAGGCATATTTGACAGCGCCCTCTTGGATTGCTCGTTGACAATGCTGATGGAGAAGTTGGCCTTTTTGTCGGGTCGGTCGAAGCAGGGGAACGCACGTCGGGCGTCAATTGGTGAGAATTGGGTACTTATCATCCATCTGCAGAACAAAAAGTTTTAAGTTATCGTAAAGGACGTAAAATTCATCAAATTTGCAAAGAAATTGTATAGAAACTTAACCTTAGAGATGGTTGTGATTGTGACATGTAGAGCGGGTGAACACCGAAATATTATGCAAATTCGAATGTAGTTAACCGCCCATGATGGAGCAGTAGTATGCCTCCAAAGATAAAACTGATTTATTGCGATTTTCAGAAAAAATAATGTAGTAGAATAAATCGTAAAAAATCAATTTGGAGTGAAAAAATTGGATTTACGTGCAAAAATATTGATGACGAATATCAAAATCATTTCATTTCTGCCATCGTAGGTAGATAATGGATAGTGGAACCTCAGCTTCACAGCTTTGCTCAACTTTATCTTTGGTGACATTTAAGTATCGAATATGCAGTCCTATTTTTAACGATAAAATGTATATGAACTGTACTAACTCTGTTTGCAGTGTTTCCGAATTGATGTAACTTGTCTTGTAGATGCCTTGCAATGTGCTTGTAATTTCGCTAACAAAGTCCAAATATACAATCAGTTTCAAGTCTTTCTCTTCGGCCACATCCTTTTGTACTCTTATGACAAATGTCGCATTGTCATCACCGTAGTCACTTTCGAAGTCCAAATCAGCGCCATCTCGCACAACTCGAACATTCGAAATTGTAATATTATTGACATCCAGAACAATCGGCTGCAAGCCTTTGACTTTACTGTCGCGTACCACGGTGATCGACACCGTTCCGTTATTTGTGGAGGTACTCAAATTTGGTTCGATGAGAAGCCTGCAGGTGAATAAAACAAAACAGGTAAAAATAAACAAAAGTTTTCTGTTTCCACCTTCAAGACGTCTTAAATCAAAGTCAACGTGCCCCAATTCAACCAGCGCAAAGTTAAGTGCCGGTTGAATGCACTCATTCTCCAAAGGTGCCCGGAATAATGGAAAAACTAATAAAATTCAAGACGGATAGCTAAAGCGCCAAGCGCCCCCTTACACTCACACAGTCGTGATTTATATACGCACCAAAGTGAGGAACTGCAGTTTCGCACAGTTTCCTTTTTTTCAAACTAATCTAGCCGTGTATCTTTTTGTTCTAAATTTGTATCTTATATTTTGAATTGTATAAATAGCATTTGTGGGGTTAAACAATTTATGAATTGTGTTAGGTTAGGCGGGTGTGCTTCCTTACAACTTGTGTACAACGTGTGCGGCTAGAAGAATATTATGAATTTCAAAATTGTGCATCCATTAATTCTGAATGATTATTGTTTCAATTACAAAGTGATTAATTGGAGGGGAACGACGTGTGGCAATGAAACCATCTTCAACACATTCGTCTTATTGAAAAATAAACAAGCTCAAGAAAACCGTATGTTATGCGGATGCTCAACGCAGACTGAGCATTGAGATGTTTTTTTTTCCCCTTCGAATGATCCAATGTTTGCAAAGACAGCAAAACACAAATTGACGTTTACAGTGTTTAAATAGATTTTGCTATTTGGTTTCACATGGGCTTGCTAATTGATTCCGCGTTTAATGGGGTTTTGTACGGAGTTGTGTTTGACAAATACGGGCAACGTGCTTGTAAATACTTTCGAATTATTGTACTTGGATGACTTAATTGATGAATTAATGTTATCTACTTTAAGTGGGGATGTTTTAAATGTGATTGACGGCGATTTCATGTTATTTTTGAGGAATGTGTCGGCAATAATAATTATTATAGTGTGAAGTTGAATAGTACATACTTATAGATATGCAAACAGTGTTGTAAAAATTAATTGCATTTTATAATTGCATCTGTCATTTTGACTGGCATATAGATACCTACTGCAAATGTCAGTGGAACGATTTGTTACAATTTTGCGATTGACTGATTAACAGACCTGTCATTTGATTAGCATCCCAAAGGTAGAAATGTAAATGTAATTGGATTTCCTTGAAGTAATCCAACTTAGCAACATTTGAATCACTCGATCAAGCACAATCCCATTTTGGTTCACTATTGTCTTACAAATAATGGGTGGTGTGAATAAAACGTAGCAATTGCTTTTACTCAAGAGAAATGTCAAAATTGAAGAATTTGCTACGTTTCGTATGATTAAAAACCAATTTGAGTTACCTAGTTCCAACTTTTGGCATGTTCGAAAAGCGGCGGCACTGACCTTTTACTCAGATCGGTATAAATAAAACTTATCAGACAAAGCAAATGCTATGCAAATTCTGAGTAGGACTATTTAGTTGACTCAGACATTTTGCTAAATATTTTGTACACAATCAAAAGTAGTTGTTTTATTTTTAAAAATCGCGGCGATTTTTTAAAATAAAACAACTACTTTTGATTGTAAAAGCGGGATAATAAGAAACGGGATTTTAAGAGGCGGGATTTTAAGAATCGGGATTATAAAAAGCGGGATATCGAACCCAACTCTCATCAAACATCACCAAGCGATTTGGCACTTTTCATAATTTCCCCACAAAAAATTGAAAATAAATTCAAAATAAATAAACCACCGGACAGTTGTCACTTGTCAAGTTTGACAGAAATTGCAAGCCAAGTACACGTACAACTCACTTTAGCAAACTAGGTTTTTATTCATACCGATTGAAAGCAATTGCTATGGGCTTTTGCTTTGCTAAAACCTTTTGCTCAAAGCAAATGCTAGTTTTTATTCATACGACCCAATAGATAAAAAAGTCGGGTGTCCAAATCTGAGTTTCGCATCACTGGATTGTTGTCACAAAATCTATTTTACCTCTATTTGCAGAGCAGTCTTTTAAGTTTCTACTCCCCTACCAGCATCATTTGACATCTTCTGTTTATAGTGACATCGAAAAATAGCTGCGATGGGTTCACGAAAAGGCAAAAATCCAAATGTCACCATAAGATTCTATATCCATAAAGTTCAAACGTAGTGGATAAAAAAAACCTTGGCGCCAATTGAATTCCAATCGATTTATGCGCAAACCAACTCCAAATTCCAACCTTACAACACTACCTACCAACGCGTGTAAACAGTACACACCGAGCTAATGATTTATGCGATGCTTTGCATAAATTAACTTTGTACCCATGCAGACTTCAAGGTGTCTCGAAGGAACCCACATTGCTTGAGTTCGCGTTACGTCATTTTGTATAAAATCAGAACAAACCTCAACGCGGACAAGCAACTTCACAGCACAACTCATTGGAGTCCACACCAGGCGTCATAATCAATTGCCGCTCCATCAAAGATGAAGCAATTATGCGACGTTCGCTGAATGTTGGCCTACTGTGTATGCAATGCATCCATTATGAGAGCGCTGAAGTAAACGAGCTGAGAATCAATTCTTATAGCTGGTGGACTGTGGTGCTGCCTGAGACGCTACAGCCTCGTACACCATCGCGAATTGGCATCGCCCACAATTCTCAATTATGATTCAGGCTCTTGATGAAGCCTATACCACTTACTGCACTGGGGCAGTGGCATCGATTCATTCGGCGCACGCAATCGATTGCAGTCTGCAAGACCAGAAGTCAACGAGGACGATTCAAACACAAGCCACACGCATCTTCGAGTAAGCAAGGCGACCATAGTGACGACTGACGACCAGGAAGAGATCATGGGTCGCGCCTCGCATAAATTCATTCGAACATCTGCTGTATTATGTATCGGCGCAATGGAATGGAGTTTGTGCAAAAGAATTGCGTGCGGTTATGTAATTAATTTAGCCACCGACTTTAATTCACATATAGATAATGGGTGGCAATCTTGAGCCAGTTACTGAAGGCTTGTAATAGATTCGTGTTGAGAATGTGATTTTCTCTTTTTGCAGGCTTCTGCGCAAATATTATGAAACCATTGCGATTGAGCGTGACGCCGCTGGACTGTTGTTGATACTCTAATTGATGGGCAAGCATCTTTGACGCACGAAGGAAAATATTTATTCTCCTAATGGCGGTTTAACAGTTAAGTGCAGGTGCTTTAATCTGCCGCTTGGATTGAAGACGTGTGCTGTGCGTGAAGCGATGATTGCATTTCAATTATATAGTTATTAGTGGACCTAATCAATTTGTTTATTGAACAAATAGAGATTTGCACGTTACCAGAGAAGCGCGTATGGTTGTGTGCGTCGGCGCAGGTATTCCTTGAGCCGCCTTTCTAAAGCAAGCTCACAAAAATGGCAACAACTTGTGTGTCTAGTGGCTTATTGCATTCGTTATTAAGTCATATTTTTATGAAATGTGGCTCGTGTAGTTTTAGGTACACTGTACGCTTGTACACGCCCGGCATTGCCGACTACATAAATGCTCAATATCGCGAATAGGATTATTTTTTTGGGTTGGACTTGAGAGTAGTTACCGTTTTATATGCAATCACGTGCTCAACCGTAAGTTTAGTTTTATGTGCTTTCTCATACTGTTGAAGGAAAAGTAACAATTATTAAATAAAATATTGTACTAGACTTCACGGCTACCCGTTTGTTGACGTCAACTGAACACACAATTCACGCATGATCTAGGCCAGTACGTATTGGCGACGTTCAATAATCGCAGTTTAGTAAGTCTGACAGCTGACTTTAAGTGTTGTAGTTTTTATTGGACTAGATTGGTCACGGGAACGGGAACAGTTGTTTTCAGTTAACGTTAAGACTTTCACGACTTAGTAACTACTATGTTGACATTTCATATAATGTTGCTAACGTAGAAGAAGTTACGTTACAGTTTACAGATCAATCAAATTTTACATTCAGGGCATCTAGTTCAGGACAACAAGATTTGTAAATGTGCCCATTGTGACATAGGTACTCTAGTTAACTAGAGTTTTGTTCGTCCCCAAAATGAAATTAAAATATTGAAATTTATTTAAAAAAATACATCTGTCAAGGACCGTTTTTACAAATAAAAATTTCATTAACTGCCAACGGCGACGGAACAGTTATTATTACCTTTCATTCAAAAACGTAAATAAATTCGTGTCATTAATTTTGCAGCACCCTGTAGGACACACAAAATCGAACAAAAGCCCCTTAACTATTCAATGCGCTGCCCTTTGGCTTTTCCTGTCATTATTTCATGTGCCGTCAAGTAGATGAATGTTTTCCTTATTTTCTGCATCCCGCATTCGTAATAGACTCGTAAAATTTTACTTAAAAATAAACACATTACTGTATTCAAGGCTAATTATACATCTATTAATGCTGTTTGTTTTGTCCCGCCTTCCCTAAATTAAGTGATAACAAGCAAAGCGACGCGACGCTGCCGTCGCCGGCGCCTCTTCCATTTTTGCGTAACTGAACAATGTTTTAGCCAGCTCCTGAAACTCTCGCTAGGGTGACAGCTCTTAATTAGCATTAAAAAATACAAGTCAAACCGCGATGACAGAGTACTCTCACTTTGTCTAGTGCTTAATATTGGCGGCAGCACTTACTCAAACTTTTGGTTATCTATGCAATCTTCATGCATTCAATTCTGATTTTGTAGATTCAAGTGATAATTGACACAAATGAATTCTCTAAATCGAATTAATAGTATTAATTGAGAGCAGCATGTTGTGTGTGATTATCTATGTATTCAAAAGAAAGCAAATGTTATTTTGCGGAAGATGTTTGTCATTTGACAACTGCGTCAACTGATCTGCTTGGCTGACATTGATTTCTGTTTACTGCATTGGAAAAATAGATTGCGGTGATTGACGCAATGATTGTTCAAAGTGTTAATTGTGCCTGATACACAAGCGCCCAGGTGACATTGAACGATATGTGACTTCCATTTATTGGAATGTACTTCCGACTGGAAGTCTACATCCACTGTAAGCTGCGCCGCACTTTTGAAATGGAAAACATGAACTGTGTCATTTGAAATTCCTCGCTGGCATTTCGATTTCGAAAATAGACTTTTGCAAACTATTTTCGGAATCTCGCTCAACGAATTCTGTCTCACATGAGTGTGCTTTATTGCTATGTGAACTCATTAGACGTTCGGTACGAGTACGCTGCACTCCTCCTCAAGATGGAACACATCGAGTAATTAAAATCTACTTTACCATACGGTGCCCGATAAACAATGCCACTTACTGGCACCGTGTACAGTGCACTTTTCCGAGACAATGCGAAAACTATACTTCTTCACCCCCTATATAGCTGAGGGAAAATTGCGAAAATAATTGCCGCCATCAGTCTCCCACTCCATGTGGCTTGGGCGTACATTTTTGCGGGCAAACCGGCCATGAACGATCGAATGAATTGACTTGTTTGTCTTGGTAATCGCGCTTATTAATAACCAGCCTAAGGAGAGATCAGATAAAGAGGCGCAACTATTTGGAAAGGAAAAGCCATGGCCCCCCGCCGACTTGCTGGGTGCATGCCAACGAGTATTGAAATATTGAATCCTCAATTGCTCGTGGCATTTGTTGATTATTTGTTGCACCAGTAACACTAAACAGTAGGTAACACTCGAAACAAAACAAATCGGGATGAGAAGCGTAGCGCTTTGACGAAGATGAACGGCTGGTAATCGTTTTGGATCAAATGGTTCTTTTCGAAGGGATTTTGTGTATGTAGCCGCAATTTTAAAAAATGGGTTCAGTGGTTCCGATTCAGCCCCCAAAAAGGACAAATTTAACCTTAAGCTATTTTCTGCTGAATCGTGGTGAATTCAAGTGATTTTTAATTAGATAAGCTGCAACTGTTTGAACGCAGCCATATTTTAATTACGGATTCGCATTACTCTATCCATCTCGTTTTTTTTCTCTCAATTTTGCATGAATGGGTTAACGCACCGAAATAAAAGATATAAACAAAAATCGTGAATAGAAATAAATAAACAAATTGAATGAGTGGTCCTCGCTTTATAAGCAGACAAACAAAAAACAGAGCGACTTTCAGTTTTAAAATATGTAACTGGATATAAATAAAGTTGTGAGTAAAATGATTGAATGACATTTATGTCGGTGACCTTCCCAATACATTTGGTGCATAAAAATCACTTTGGGTCGCCTTTTTACCAATAGATGATATCTATAACATTGCGTGATTATCCAAAAGAAACACCACCGAATTTTATTAGAAACTAATTGAACAAATTTATAAAATTAAATTAAGTTTGAGTAAATTATTTTAGGATAGGAGGATGTTGCACCTTGCACTCCAGCACACTTGATATTGATAGCCACAATCTGAGAATGAAAAAATCTTTTTTACTGCCGGTTTTTTACTGCGTTGATTTAGGGAGCGTTTTTAAAGGCTGCGTTCAGTTTGCTTAGGAAGTGCTCGGAAAAACTGCGTTCAGTGCACATGGAACAATATGTGGTAGATCAATTTTTCAAAAGGTGGTAGCGTGAAATGAATTGCTGTGTCTTCAGTCACTTGATACGTTGTTGTAGCGGTTACAAACAATAACCTACTACTTGCAACTGTTAGGTACATTGTACAAAAAAATATAACAAAATGTCACAAAACATTGATTTCAAAACAAAAATACATTTTTATTGTTGACACAATAAACGTCTTAATGGTTTTCTCGTGTTAATAATTGATTGTAGTCACAGAATAAACCAATGCAGAAACATTGGGGAGCGGCAATGTCATTTAAGTTAAAGATAAGTTTGTCGCCAGTGCTTTTAAATTGTATGACTTCAAAGTATTAAAAGTCATGCTTGATGAGCTTTAAACAGAGTGCCGCTTCAATTTCCACAGCCATGGACGGCAGCGACAGCCGACAAATAGTCCACTTAAAGATGTCTACTAACAAACACAACAATCAGACTTTGTAACCCTTTCAATATTGATTTTACTCTCCTCTACCCAATAAAAATGCCATAAACATTTTTAGCGCGCAAGAATTTGTCAATAATTTATGCAATTATTACAAGTATGTATAGTTCGGCTCAAGTCTATGCAGCGCCAGAATTCACACTTCCACAGGAGTTGCCTGCCTCGGCCTGTGGACATCGTAAAAATTGTTCTCCTTCCACTTTGATGACGACTGTATCACTATAAGCTCTCATTGAATCTCGGTCCACTAAACAACAATGAAACGAGGCGAACTGCTTTATTTATATTAAGAGTGACTCTGCGGTCTGCGCTGCAGCATACACCACACTCACACACGAAACGAGGCCAACGAGGCGAGCAACCTTTTTCTTGAACCAGCCAGAGTCTGCAAGAAGTGATGTCATCTCCAGAAATTATGTAGTATCCTCAGAAATTCAATTGGTTATGCACTAAAAAGTTTAATTTTTTTTTTCTTTTGGTTTTATTATTTAAAATAGTCATGCGTCTCACTTTCTATGAGACTGAGATGTTGACATTTCGGAGTGAATAGTGAAGGGGCACGTGACAATTGAAAAGATTTATGTTTGTAATAGTAACTTACTTGTACAACTCGGGCGTCCATCCCTCGTATAACTGCAACTTTCGATCGATAGCTCTAGGAATCTCGTCATTGTGGCTGAACTCGTTGGGAAATGGGTCAGGTCCATTGGCGGTAACACCCGGTCCTCGTGATAGTACACCTAACGTACTTGCACTGGCTATCGTTGTGCTGAAGTTTTCACCACGATTGTTGTAATTGGCTGCGCTATTGCCATTTGTACAACTGGAATGGAGCCAAAAAGAGAAAGAGAAAAATATATATATATTAGTTCTATGCCTTCAAATAGTAAAAAGGATAATAAGCAAGCTGTACAAAAAGTGGTTTGTATTATCGACTTTGAGCGGTGAGGGTTTATTGACCCTAAATATTTTTTGTTGTTTGAGTAGATACTAGATACCATTTATGCGACAGATTTTCTGATTTCGTACGCATTCGCAAAAATTCGTGATTTGGTGCTGGGATTTTATTTTGAGGTTACAGCATTTTTTATACGAGCCACAAATTGCTTAAAATTGTTTAAATTTAAAAAAAGAAATAATGGATTTCTTAAAAACAAAATTTTCCCGCGAATTAAAATTCCCTTGCTGTCAGAGAAGACTTAATTCGAATCTAATAATCATTTTAACTTTTTCAAATTCACAATAGCGACATTTTCCATAAAAAAAATGCATATTGTGACCTACAAAATATATAAGGTGAGGGTAAAAAACTAACAAAGGTTTTTTCAACTCAACCTCAAAATATAAACTGAAAATAGAAAAAAGTTTATTTACAATCCACAACATTAACACGGAATTCACAAACTAGCAAATACCTACCTACACAAATTGTTTGAACCTAACCTCAAAATCGAATTTATTTTTACATATTCATTGGATTCGTGACTATTCACATGAGAACGAACTGCGAACAAGCGAATATTCGTTTATTCTGACATTTTAATTCACATTAAAGCCTTCGCAAGCAGTTTTAATTTTAAATGTTCGACCGAATTTTTAATTCGCGGATTTGTGGATCGCAACTGCATAGCGAATAAAGTGTGACACTTCGCGCAAACATTTTTCAATTCGCGGGATAATTTCTCTGCGGGGCTAGAGAAAGTTTCTCAATCTCGCCGATTTACATCGAGAAAAGAGTGCGTCTAAAACAGGTTGTCAAAAACTTTTAAAAACATAATTCCTATTCCACAGTAGTACCGATTTCATTCCTTCATTAAAGGCTAAGCTACAGAAATAAGTAGGAGTGTGCAAAGCGGCTTCTTCACTATCATTACCTATTATAATGCCACTATTATTTGCAACAGTAGGTAGGTACCAATTTAAGTTTGATACGAACGTAAATCTATCCATGTAAAAAGCAATTAAGTACTTCGCGTCACGTCATGTGAATTTACTAGAAATCACAGTCTTAATTAGCGAACGTTTACGCGCCCACATAAATTCTACTGAGTTATGACGACATTATGACAGAAGACAGACGCACCTTACGCGATCATTATTAAATACTGCACGATGGCATTTCTCGACCACACACGATTTAGCTACTGACGATCAGTGATCGTTTAAAGGAATTTATCGCTCAAACATTCCAGGGTAAACCTTTCGAGTCGTGATTTAAGCCTTATATTTCAAAGTTTTTGACCTATAAAACATTTGCTCAATCAACCTCCTGTCAACAAAAGCTATTTGTGTTGGTAAATAACACTCAAAGAGATACCAATGCAAAGATCGACGGTATGAGTTTCGTTTAGCAATCGCTTTAATTAGGGTTGTAACACTTCTATTCTTTGGAGCCCCATAAGAGCAACAAATTTTCCTCATGAATTAGGGAGTATAATAAACCCGAGGGTAAAACACCAACACGCAAAGCGTGTTATACTAGTCCACAGTCCACACCTCCGCCTAACCCGCACCAACTCATAACCCATTGGCAACAAAATTCGTATTTCCTGCCAAATTCTTAACTAGGTCATAGCAAGCACGTCCAGGCCCAAGTAGGTCTTCAAATTTGGGTCAACCTTCTCAAAGGGCATTTAGTAATGCAAACCAAGTCGACCGCACCTCGTTAACTGATTGCCATCCTTTATTTGTGACGATTTACGAGTTCAGTAGAAAGGGTCATGTAAATTTGCGATAAATTATCTTACTATAGTTGTTTGCGCGAAAACGAAAGGCTTGGCCCTTAGTCGAAGCGAACAAGCCAATATTTTGTTTGAACGAAAATCAAACAGTGATGGGAAGTGTCGGGAAAATCTTTTTCAATTGGTTTTCCTGTGGTAGTTAATTTGTTTTTTTATTTTTTTGACCGGATAGTTTATTGAGCCACAGAGGTGTGTTAATTAAGTGGTATTTTCAAATAAATATCTCTATTAGTATAAACGATGTATCCACGTAACGCATTGCCATTATTGACACAATATAGGGTAGGCCGTCTGAAAGCTAATGGAATTTTCTCATTCGTCAATTTAAGACGCACGAATTTTTATGATAATGCCAGGGGCAACAATTATCTTTGACTAATTGTTTAATAATATTGGGGCAAAAAAGTGATCCTGCACAGCAAGCAAGGATAATGCCAGGGTACATGGCTGCACTGTTTTAGTTCAATGCCCTTTCAATCGATATTACAAGTCTTCTTAAAATAGTCTATAAAGTAAGTACTTACCTCTTTGATTCATATGCACTAGCTGTGATGAAATATGTGATAAGACACGCGATGAGAATCGCCAGCAATACAACCAATACAGACAAGATGGCAAATGATCTTGTCATTCTCTCTGGCTTTCCATTAAGGACGTACTTTTGGCCATTTTTGGTTTTCAGTTGACCGCCTGCAAAGAGGGAAATATTGATATCAATTGAATTTATAAAAGTGCAAAAGTTGTTTCCTTTGAAGTTTATTTACAATTTAAGCTCCTACGTCACAAAATCTGACAAGCGATGATAAAATGTACCTATATCACTTATCATGTTGTGCTGTTGAGGGATTTATCGTAAGTAATAAAAAAAGAGAGCGTGCTTGTGACCACACGCCAGATGTGAAACTTTTCTCGCTAAATGTGGATGTTAAATTGAACTGTGTTGTATGTAGTTGAATTTCATTAAGAAATTTAATTTAAAAAACCAATCTTTATAATATTATAATCTTAATTCAGTGCAGAAGATAATTATGCTCATTAATTTAAAAAGTTTTCATAACACAATCCAATCCAAAGTTTTCTATTTCTATGTCGAGAGTTTTTGTTTACATTTTGTTTTCATATCTTCAAATGATTCAGTTGTTTAGTGTGTGTGTAAAACCTAGCTTCTTCAGTTACTCCAGCGTTCCCATATAAGTATTCACTTTGAGAATTCAGTTAAAAAAATGTTAAAAATATATCTTTCCAACAACCATCTACAAACCAACAAAATCTCACTGAAATTGGTTGAGTGGTTAAGAAGATCGACAACAGCGCCACCTATCGGGTCCAAAACTATCCCATCCATCAAGTAACAACCAACCATACCCACCCACAAAATTTCATTGAAATCGGTTGAGTGGTTAAGAAGATCGACAACAGCGCCACCTATCGGGTCCAAAATGATCCTACTCATCAAGTTACAACCAACCATACCCACCCACAAAATTTCATTGAAATCGGTTGAGTGGTTAAGAAGATCGACAACAGCGCCACCTATCGGGTCCAAAATGATCCTACTCATCAAGTTACAACCAACCATACCCACCCACAAAATTTCATTGAAATCGGTTGAGTGGTTAAGAAGATCGACAACAGCGCCACCTATCGGGTCCAAAATGATCCTACTCATCAAGTTACAACCAACCATACCCACCCACAAAATTTCATTCGAATCGGTTGAGTGGTTAAGGAGTTTTAGGCGGCGGCATAGCGATGGCGACAGGCCAATTTCCGTCTCGCACTTCCGCTTGGTCATTTCCGCTTTCATGAATCGATTTTACTCCCAAGTCGCGCCATAAGATGTTTCACATCAAAATTGGTAAAACAAATTCTCTAATCTCATTATGGTCAAGAGAGGAATTACTCGTTACTCGTTATTTTGCACACTTAAAAGAATTAATAACATTACAAGGCTGTGACATATTATGTACATAAATCTGTTCTTTCGTGGTATTTTTATTTTTGTGAAAAGGAATTGCAGTTTATATGAACATTTGATGTATGAAAACAACGTATAACGAAATAGAAAAAATGGACGAGTTTCGCCTTCTAAAATGAATTTGAATTTACTTTCATGATCAGATCCTGGATATGTTATAGAAGAACTGCTTTTTCTCCTTTAAATGACTAAAATCTGTCACAAACAAAACTTGTTCTCTTTGCGTGACAGCCAAATTGTTTTAAATGCAAGAATCCGGCAAACCACAAAAGAAACAATTCCTCCAGCAGAAGTGTGTTGCCTCCTTAAATTTAAAAAGTCCAAATTGATGGTTAACTGATCGCTGCTGAGTATAACTTTCCTCTCCTACACATTCAAAATAATATACCAAACCAATTCCAATTGAAAAACAAAAACTAACTGTCATCTTTCGGTGAAATCAGTATACCGAACTACTGAAACAACTCGTTGGTTATTGAGCAAGACAATCAAAGAATACCGCGAACCAAGCCAATTGGACTGTTTCCAATAACTCGAATTGGAACGACAAAAAAAACGCAATTTGATTCCACAAATCTCTTGCCGAATGATTCATATTTTTATTATCAGCCATTTTTATTGTCTTGTCATTCAGCACATCGAATTACCCACCAAATATGTTCATCGAATAGTTTTCGATTCATTCCTGCAGTAATATAGTGCACCACCATTTAATTGCAACTACGCCATCAAAATGCAAATGACTGCGTTTACAAACGGAAATGATTAAAATCAAACCACCTGTGTCATTATGACAAAAGCTGTTCCGCACCTTGTTCGTATGTTGGACACGTTTCTCATATTAAAAAATCTTCCGATTACCTTATACGAAATATGATTGGCGGTAGTATGTAGTTTAGCGATTTATCATGATGAAAAGTCCACAAAATGGAAACTGACACAGAAAATGTTTAAGTACGCAAAGAAATTAATTAATTTCGCAGAATTTCTTAATATTATCCACCAGATTTTATCAAGATGAGAGCAGGCCAACAAGCACTCGCATTTTACGCATGCATCCCCACAACACATTGTGGGGGGCAATTTATGTACAGCAGCACAAATAATAAACCATCGGAATCGGACCGCTGACATTTGTCATCTGCAAATGTAATTTCTGATGCCACATATGTTGGCGGCATACATTCGTTTTATGTGCGTTAAGTAGGAATGTATATCTGTCTGTACGGTGTGTATTAATTTTTCTTTTGCGCGAAATATGCACTTGCTTTGGTGGAACGCAATTCACAAAGGGCGCGATCACTTTTGAGTCCGCAAAGGAATTCGTTCATATTTGTACCCACATTTCGGTGGTATCTGTGTAAAAAAATTGGAAAATTGAGTTTATTTGAACAATTTCTTTGAACAATTAGTAAACAAGTTTCAGAGCCGACAAATTTGCTTCAGAATTCAAATATTATCACAGAGCCGGTATTAGGCAATAAGCGCCCTTTGTTTCAGCTCCTATAAGAGATCATAACGACAAAGGCTTTTCTCGCATAGAACCCATTAGCGCGCCTTCCTAAATACATAAAATAAGTCCAGTTTGGATTTGGAGCAATTTTTAAGAGAATTTAAACAAAACTAATATTGATAATGACAAGTGACAGTTCGTACCACCTGATCAATTTACATACTACACAGGACTGCAGCCAATTTTTCGTTGAAACAAACATAAGCACTAGCTCTTTTGGTGCACGGCGGAGAGAATCGGACACTCAAATGTCATCGAGCAATTCGTGCGATTTTGTTTATGTGCAGAATATGCCATCTGTTGTAGAAAGGTGGAAATAATTTAAATAAATCGGTATTTTGCGCAGTTGCAATTTTTCTACAATGGATGGCACTGTGTTCTATGTTACGACGGATCTGGCAACGTCGGAAGCAACCAAATGAAAAGCTGTCATCTGTCTAACTTGCCACGAGTTTTTTAGTCGCCTCTGGATTTGGGGTTAGGAAAAGACTTGTTGGAACTCGCTGTAATTTTTTGATATCTGAGGACACTGAAGTAATTAAAATTCACATTATAAGTACTTAATAAATATTAATTGTAATTGCAGGAATTTTTTAACGAATAAATTTGTGGAATCTACATATTTGCGTTCTTCTCTTTCCAGTTGCAGAATTTGCTATCAATTCACTTTTCGTTGCCGAAAATTTGAGATCTTCTTGATAAAAGTTCTTAACTTAAAAAATAGCAATGGTGCGCAGAGGTTTCAGGCTTAATTTTCCTCGCAGGTTTCTACGAAACTGACATTTCACTAGCAGTACATGTATAGTATGTCAATGACCTAGGAAACTGAACTGAGAAACGTCAACATTTCCCCACTATTTTAAAAATGTTCGTATTTCCCACTTTCTTGTTTTTTCCGCAACTTGTTACAACCTTAAACAAGCTTATTAGTTTTTGGGAGAAAAATTCCAAACTATTTTTGTTGCATGTAAATATTTATTGTTTTTTTTTTTTGGAAACACGTTCGCTAACAAATTAAGGTTTCATTCGAATAAGAAACACAGCATGGGAGAATCGTCGTCCGCTACAGGTGGACAAACGTCAAAGCGCTTTACGAGCCCACCAAAGCCGCTGTCACCTACAAACGTAATTCCGATTTAATACCTAAGCCAGTGTGTGTCTATGTGTAGGTCGTAAAATTGTTAATAATAAGAAACTTAAATATATTTCGCAGCGGTGTGCTGCTCGTAAAGTGCTTAATTGAATAAAACCCCAAAACGTGATGAAATTCTAAGCGCTACAACGTAAAGTCAAGGTGCAACTACTGCCTGTCAAATAATTGACTTTTGCGGTTTGAACGTCGCTGCTGCAACATTGAAATGCAACTTGAAAGCTATCGGAGAGAAGATGTCGGTACACATAAAAAATATATTTCTTGTGCTTGGTCTTGCAAATACAGCGTCTCTCTCCACCAGCAGACGCATCTTTGATGTTTTTATAAATTCTTATCACGCGTCTAAAATCAACACCCACCACCTGTGTCCCGTCTAAGTTTGATTGGAAATTAATTCATAAACAGAAGACATCGCTGGTGGTATGGTTCGCCCGCACTCCACCAATGGCCTGCTCCAAGTTTATTATCAAACAGGGAAGAAAAAAAAAACTCTTCAAAAATTATGAACCAAACCGAAAATGGGAAACATTTACTCATAAACTGTGCGTGTTTATTGTTGGGTCACACGTCTCTCATTATCTACGCCGCCGCTGCTGGCTGCGTTCGGCTATGAACATTTAAATGCTCAAGGAATCCATTGATCTATGAACTTTTGTACGATTGTACGTAGGCGTAATCGAATTCGATTAACCAGACGCTACGATGACACCAATTGAAAACATGGCGAGTTGAATTTTCTTTTAGTGTAGAAAAATGTGCTACACATTTTCGGAAGAAGAAAAACCATCCGGGTGAACGTCCATCTACCTAAATTGTTTACATCGAGCGAGAGAAAAATTTAAATATAACAAATAAATACACAAATACCTATGTATCGTAGCTCAGGGAAAAGAAGAATTAAAACAAAATAAGAAACCGCCGGAACAAATAAAACACAATTGAGATATAGTGGAAAATATCAAAAAACCACTTTTATTCGACCTGCTCATTTCGCTCCTGCTGAAGGACTAAAAAACTGGGTATACAATTACCAGATCCTTCTCGCTCTTTCGTTAAGTTTATATGTATACTCTTTCAATACGTCGACTGCAGAGTTGCAATACTCATGCAGTTCGATACAGTCCCGGCGAAAACCTACGGTTTTCTACCCTTTCGATTTTTATTTAAACATATTTCTGGTAAATATAATTATAAGTTATAATAATTAAATGATTTGTTCCAGATCTTCGATTGGCAGGATACAGATCTTCTGTACCGTCCTCGTAAGTTGATTGGTTGCTGTTTGAAGAACCACGCTCCGAACTAGTCCGTCCCGGCTTGGTATCAATCTCAATATCCGCCCCATCGCCCATGTCGATGGTGGGTAATTCTCGCTCTTTATTTTGCCCAATTGTCCTTCTCTCAAGCCATATTTTTCTTTTCGCCATTTCTTTCTCTCATACAGAGTAGATAAGTACTCCTCCTTCCACCTGCACCAAAAATGCGCAAGCATAGTCTTACGCTCCTTCCCCAATTTTATGCCCTTCGTATTTGGCATCTCATTGGTTACGAACGGTAACGGTAACACAAGTGGCTCACCAATCAGAAAATGTCCCGGCGTTAACGCCTGCAGATCATTTGGATCTTCGCTCAATGGATGTAGCGGTCTTGAATTCAAGATGGCTTCTATCCCAGTAAGTAGTGTCAAAAACTGCTCATATGCTTAAACCTTCACTCCAACAATTCTCGTCAAATGATTTTTCATTGACTTTACTGCTGCTTCATATATACCACCCTGATATGGTGCTGCAGGAGCCATAAACCTTCATTCCGTCCCTTTCAAACTTAAATGTTCAAAAGTATCCTTCACCAGCCAACGCTCTTTTGCCTTTTGCAATTCCTTCGCTGCACCGACAAATGCTGTGCCATTGTCGCTATATAACCTTTCACACCTGCCCCTTCTCGCTACAAGCAATAAACGCCACTGACGTCAGATTTGATACCAAATCAATATGCACTGCTCTTATTTTGAGACAAACAAAGACGGAAATCCAACATTTCTGCCTTATTATTTGCTCACCTGCTCTGTCGATCATTTTGATCTCAAACGGACCTGCGTAATCTACCCCTGTGTGTAGAAAAGCTTTTCCTGCTGTTACTCTCTCTGCCGGCAAGTCAGCCATCAATTGCATCTCAAAGCGATGATTATATCGCACACAAACCAAGCACTTATGTAGATAACTTCTCAGCTCACTTCGGAGCGTTGGAATCCAGAATCTCTGACGAAAGTACTGCATCATGACCTGCACCGCTCCATGTTTAGTTGCTGTATGAGCACTATCCATGATCAACCAGGCTAATCGAGAACCTTTTGGCACGATTGCTGGATGCCTTCTCTCATATTCCATCTCCGCTCCCTCTAACCTGCCTCCGACTCTCAGAATCCTTTCACCATCCAGAATTGTTTTCAATGATTCTATCCTGCTCTTATCAGGTAAGCACCTGTCCTTCTCTATACAAGTAATTTCCTTCGGAAAATACTTTTCCTGCTCTTTTCTTAGTAAGTGACCAATTGATTCCATCTTCTCTTCAGAAGACGGTTGATCAAGTACTCCTGCCATATTTGCTCTATTACCTGCTCTATTTCCTGCTCTTTCTCTCCTTCTCACCTGACGTACAGAACGTCTCCGGTTCTTACCATATCTCTTCTCATCATCCTTCCGTTGCTTTATCTTTGCTCTAGTTGCATTGATAAAGTGAAGTACGTAGCTGATTATATTTATAGCCTTCTCTAAAGTAGACGTGTATTCGATCAATGGAATATTCCTTCTCCAGCACCTCACATTAATAGATGAGGGGTCTGTGACTTTCATAATCACAAAAACCTTCATCTCATCCCTCCCCCCATCTGAAACATTTGGCACAAACTTTTCAGATGACCAGCTCGACCGGGGTTTTTCAGCCATTCCGGCCCGTGCAACCACAACTTGTTATCAACCAATGCTGACGTTACGAGTGAATCTGACCAGAGATCATACTCGATACCTTCCCATTTCATTGTTTTGATGACGCTAACAATTAGTCGTCCCAATAGCTCCGCTGCTCCAAGCTCCAAGCGCGGTATTGCCACTGTTTTAAGTGGTGCAACCCGTGTTTTTGCTGTTAGGAGATTTGCTGAAATCCTGCCATTTGCCCATACCGTTCTCACGTAAATCGCTGCACTATATGCTCTTTCGGAAGCATCCGAAAACCCATTTAATTTCTTCCGTACCTCATCCGAGGTACCTATCCATCTCTGAATTTTTACATTCTCTAATGATGTTATCTCCTGCCGAAAATCTCTCCATCTCTCATCTATCTCTTTTGGTAATTTCTCATCCCAGTCGACATTTAAGCGCCATATGTCTTCGATAAGAAATTACCCCACGATCGTAACGGGAGCTATGAACCCATTGGGATCGTAAAGTTTCGCAACACAGCTCACTACTTTTCGCTTCGTCATTGCCTGCTCAGTCACTGTTTTTTTTCACTAAAAATGTGAATTGGTCCGTCTCCTTCTCCTGCAGCCACTTAAGGCCTAAAAATCGATGCCTTCTCGTCATCTTGAAGCAAGATTGACTGCTACTCTTCATAATTCATGTCCTTCACTAGAGCCTTTGAATTGTATTTCCATTTTCTAAGCTCAAACCCTGCGCCTTTTAAAACATAATCGATATCTTTTGATAATTCGATCGCCTTCTCTTCAGAATCAGTACGTGTGGTACAGTCATCCATATAAAAGTCTTCCATAATTGCCTTAGCAGCTTTTGGAAACTCCTGCTTCGCTTCTCTTGCACATTGTATTAACGCTCTTACAGCATTATAAGCTGATGAGGTCATACCATAGGTGACTACTGTAAGCCAACATTCTCTCAAATCATCCTGTGGATTTTCTCTCCAGAATATACGCTGCAAATCCCAATGCTCCTTCACAACTTTCACCATTCTGAACATCATTTTAATGTCAGCACAAATAGCAACACGATGCCTGCGGAAGCGCATTAAAATATCATGCAGATCCTTTTGTAACTTTTCTCCCAGCATTTGAACTTCATTTAATGAAATGCCTTTATTTGTCCTGCAGCTTGTATCAAATGCGACTCTAAACTTTTTAGTGACGCAATGATGTGGTATGTGGTATATAGTTTTACTATGCACTGTACCAGTAACTGGTGTCATGTGCCCTGCTCTTTCACACTCTCTCATGATCTCTACATAGGTACTTTTGTTTCAGCTCACAATGTCCTGCTAACCTTCTCTCTAAAGCAAAGAACCTACGTCTCGCTGTAAGTTCTGAGCTAGCAAGCTCCTTCTCTGATTCCTTCAAAGGAATTGTCACAATAAACCTGCCAGAATCATCACGTGAAAACGTATTTATGAAATTCTGTTCCACCTGCTCCTGCTCTTTTGACCTGCTTGATGACGTTTCAACATCATCCAACTGTCATAAACGCCTAAGCGATTCATGAAGTTGATTATTGTCCATGTAAATGACATGTGACACCTGCTCAAGCTCATTGGCCATGCTATCCTTTTCTCTTTCATACTCTCTGAGTATGATCCTGCCAAATATAGTTTCCATCTCTAGAACACCACCTGGCTGATGTCCTAAAACAGAGATAAATGCTTCTGCTATATACACCTGCACCCAAGCAATAAATCTACAGGACCTGCTTTATAATAATCTGGGTCAGCAAGAGGCAACCCTGTAGAAATGTCCATCCGTGGCGATCCCAAATTGTGTGTAGGCACAATCGGCTGCCATTTTCCTTCTTTGGGTAGTACCCAGAAATCCTGCTTTACTGAAACCTGCTAATTAAACTATGGACTTACAAGAAGCGTGGTTTTGTATTTGATGTTGAAAGGTTCGCCTTCCAGACTAATCATTCTCCTTGCAATTTGCACCTTTGGCAATGCTAATCTCTGAGCAAACTGACAAGATTAGGCTGTGCCCCTGTATCTAAAAGTGCTCTTACTGGGCCATACTTCCTGCTATCCATCTCAATTCGTACCTGTGCCGTAGGCATCAAGATAAAATGTTCCTGCTCATGTTAATTGTAATTAAAAGATTTTAAGTAAGTTCTATTAATATCTTTAATTTTCTTTCTTGAACACCTTGCTCTCTTAAATCTCCCCAGGACATTTTATCCTCTGATTCGCTCTCTTCTTCCTTCACCCCTGCTCCACCTGCTCTTTCGGTTGTCCCGCTCTTGTCCAACCGAGTGCGTTTCTCGGAAGGGACAGTTAGTTAATCCCTCTTATTTTTATTTACGCCTTCCTGCTGGTTCCTTCCCTTATTTTCCTTCTCCTGCGCATAAAACACGGTTGCTTCACTCTTCCTGATCTCCCTCATAGGACAGAGTACACTGTTGTCCTTCGGGGTAAGTCCAGTTTCAAAGCAATTTGGGCAGAGTGCCTTTTCCTTCACAAAGTCCTGCTTGGACTGCAAGCTCAAGATTGCAAACTGTGGGCAACGCCACATTAGATGGCTCAAAGATTTGCACATGTGGCAAGGTAACAGTCTGTTATCACCTGCTGCTTCCACTCTTCAGGCATTGCTGCCACCTGCTCTTAAATTATCACTCCTGCTAAATGTTGACCGCGCTTGTTGTATAAGCGGCGGCTGCTCAAATTTCCTGCTCACTGCTCCGCCCAACATCTCGGCACGCTTGTCTAAGAAGACACAAAATTCCTTTGAAGAGGGCTCTTCAGATGTGCGCACTTCTTCCCATTTTCACGCCGTCTCTGGATCCAACCTTGCAAGTAGAACATGAATAATAATCATATCCCAATGTCCCGTTGGGATCCCCTGCGCTGCCAACTGCCGAAACGTTTCGTACGTGGTATTGGCCATTCTTTGTAGATCTCCTGCTCTTGGTGAAATTTCTCAATAGCTCCCTGCACGTTGCGTATTTTTTAGTGAATATCTCATTGATACGCTTCCATGCCTCGCAATAATTCTTCGCTGCTCTTCCTGATAGCGATGCTTTTAAATAGAAGAATTTATAGGGGGGCGCTATTTTGTCTTTGTCGTGGATCGCTGCCACAAAGCGATCTCGAAAACCCTGCCATTTGGTGATATCGCCGTCGAACGATCCCAGGTGTTCTTCACATCGTGTTGTACGAATGGAAGATTAACCTGGACTTCGATAGGCTATCCTGCTCTACCTGCTGTGCCTGCTGCTTGAGTGGTTTCAAGTATTTTCTCCTTCAATGCTGCATAGGCGTTGAAATAGTTCGCCTCGGCTTCAACTATCCTGCGCTGCATCTCCAGATTTAGTAACAAATCGTCGGCTGATGCGATCCTGGTCTCAGATTCCTTCACCTGCGCCCAAGCATCCTGCAAGACTTCAAGCCTGACCTGTGCTGCTGCCATCGTGCAAGTTCCAAAAGTTGGAGATTCCACGAAGGCCAGCATCCTGCTCACCGAAAATATTCCGGCGTCCAACGTATAACTATCGTTACGTTCCTGCTATCGTTACGTTCCTGCTTTTTTTCCATCTCTTGTTTTTTTATTAATATAATATTAACAAAATATACCTGCTCGCTTTTATTTCCTGGAAAGGCATAAAGAGACCCGTATTGCATTAGAGGTTATATTGCAATAATGCTTTAACCTGCAAAAAAAAAAGAAAAGAAATAATAATTCGCAGTAGGTACTTCGATGTGAAATTTCCCAGTATGCGATAATGTATGTGTTAAATATAGTAGGCAAACAATAAAAAATATTTCAAAAATATGGTAAAATATAGTGAGTTAAATAAATATAGATAAATGGGTTGGCAAATTGTTGCTGCTTTTGAAGCTGTTGTCGTTGTTGTTGTGTTCGTTGTTATAATATACATATGTATATATTCCTGCTCTTTGTCTGTCGTATATCAGAAGCAGAACTCAAGTCAATTTGAGCATATTCCGAAATACGATTCCTGCTGCTTGCAAGCGTTCCTTCTCTTAAAAAACTAGCACCGTCGTGCTTTAAGTTTTTTCCTGCTCCTGCATAATTAACAATTATTATAATATGTATATGGTAACTGGTGCGTTTGCACTCAAGTTCCTCCTTCACTCCTGCCATTTTTATTTTTGGTAACTCGCACACATGTGCTCTGAGTTCCACCTGCTCTCCTTCCCATTCACATTCTTTGTCTTGACCTATAATTTCCACTCTGTACAATTGATGGCGACCGGCACATTTGTGCTCAAGTCCCTCCTTCACTCCTGCTCTTTATGTCTAGACAAAGATAATAACTTGGTCAGAAAAAAGGTGACCAAAAAAAAGCTTAACCCCAGTAACCTAGAAACAAAATAAAATAAATAACCCCTATCTTACAATACAGCTGCAACAACAACCGCCAATATTTTTTATTTTATAATAATTATAATAACTTCCATCGCAACAAGCACAAAAAAATATGGAATTTTTATTATTCCTCCATCTCACATGCACAAAACAGAAAATGGAATTTATCGTAATTCCCCATCACACCAGCACAAAGAATTTGGAATTATTATTATTCCTCCATCTCACAAGCACAAAACAGAAAAAATGAATTTATTGTTATTCCCCATCCCCATCACACCAGCACAAAAAGAATACGCACACTCGCTGCACTCATTCGCACATATTTTCCTTCTCATTTCGCTGCTCATATACTCTGCACGTTATTTGTCGACGCCGGCGCACATTCCCTATAAAAGGTAACAAAAGGAAAAACAACAACCTGCTCCTTCTCTAAGTACATATGCAACCACCCGATTCACTAGGGAAATTCTATTGATAATAGAATTTCACTTTTCCTGCTACCTGCCATAAATGTGGACTGTAAAAATGTGGACTAAGAAAATTTATTGCAGTAATATTTTTCTCCTTCTCAAACTATTAATTAGTTTTGTATTTGAATAAATTCTGCCGCTTTCCAAAACACTGTCCTTTGCTTTTTTGAATGATGAAACCTTCTCTTTCTCGCAGCCTCTGCGAGTGCGTCGCAGGCTATTTCATGCATGTGTTTTTCGATTCTCGTTCGCTGCTCGTAGTGAGTGTGTATACCTACCCTCACTGTGGGCGAGTATACAACTCTCTTACCTGCTCCTGCTCTTAATTCTTAACGAAGAATTTGTGTCGGTCGCTCGTCGCATCTGCTTTGCAACAAGAAAAACAACAAAACTCCTTACATGCTGGTAGGTATATGTATGTAGTGCCTTTTCTCGCACTGCCTGCTGGTGATAAGAAATTTTCTGCCTGCACGTATCATGTCGTAACATGATTCCTGCGCACATTTTGATTTGTTTTGTGACAACGTGATTTTCATCGTTGCACATCTCACTCTCACAATTGTTGTTCGTAATAAAACGAAGCCCTGCTCACTCACAATGCACTCACAATATATTTTTTTTTTAAGGAAACCTGCACTATTCCGTCACTGGCACAATATCCGGCTCGACACGGACCAAAATGTATCGTAGCACAGGGGAAAAAGGAATCAAAACAAAATAAGAAACCGCCGGAACAAATAAAACACAATTGAGATATAGTGGAAAATATCAAAAAACCACTTTTATTCGACCTGCTCATTTCGCTCCTGCTGAAGGACTAAAAAACTGGGTATACAATTACCAGATCCTTCTCGCTCTTTCGTTAAGTTTATATGTATACTCTTTCAATACGTCGACTGCAGAGTTGCAATACTCATGCAGTTCGATACAACCTACTCGTATCTCGTGTATGGAATAATAAACAACAAAAAAACGAGTGCAAAATTAATAGATTCATGCAGATACAAATAAACAATTAGACACGTTAGGTAATTCACTACGAAAAATATAACAATAGAGTTACACAACACTTTAACGATAACACAACACCAACCAACAAGAATTTTGAAAAGGAATTGAGATGATAATGAGGACACACATACCCGAAGAATCCTTGGAAAATAATTCAACTTGAAACCATTCGTCGAGTTTTTTCAATGAGAATATGCCCTTCGATGACGTAGATGATGATGGGGGCTTGTCGCTGTTACTATTGCTAGTTATGGCTGAAATGAATGAAAAGTGAGACGATAGTTTTTGGTGATAACGATTTAAATGGGAGTGGTGCACATAATTGTGTGACAGGCTGGACAGGACGTGGTGCATGCATTCGTATCCATTTTATTGTTGTGACAAGAAACACTGTGTGTGAGTGAGTGCGGGGAAACTTAATATTTATACTGTGAACATTGAACAATAAGTGCGGGTGATTGTGAATGTGCTACGGAAAACGAGTGGCATATTTAATTAATAATGAACACAAGTGAAATTTATTTAGGGGAACGTTGGAAGAGGGTGTCTTTCAGTGGCTTTTCTCGGACGTCTTTTGAAAACACACACAGTATGTTTTCTTGGACCTGTAAAGTTATCAATGGCCGTTTTCAGTTTTATATGGATGACACTTCAAAAGATGTTCCGCTAAAATGTTCTACCCAATTCTAAGTATTCCTTTTTCAGTTCGAGCTGTCGATATTTTGCTTGTATAATTGTAAAGCTACTAAGCTAGGGTTCTCAGGTTCGAATCCCGAAAGGGCCAAATTACATCTTAAGGTTTTTTTCCGCTGCGCCACCTCTCGCGAACGTCTGACAAACATCCGAGAGTAAAACTGTCATGAAAGAGCTTCTCAATTAGCCGTTTGGACTCGGCGTAAAATTGTAGATCCCTTCCATTCGTCCCTAAAATTGAAAACCCACACAAAACGAATAGTTGTGAGAAGCTAGGCCTTGGGTCCCATAGACCTGTCGCGCCAAAATATTTATATATTTTTTTTAATTTAAGCAGTGAACAAATTGTTAAACTCTATTTGTTCTTTTATCAGCATAGAGCGATTTTAAAAGATTTTGTGTGTCAGAATCTGCGGTAAAAAACAAAATGCACGAAGCACCCCGATTTAAAAATTTAACGAAAAATGTCTTCAGTTTTACGTGGAACAGTTTCCTTAAAATTTCTTAAGATCTTACCATCTATAGTTTGAAATACTTGTTTCTTATTTGCGGTTTAATGTCTACCAAAGCTGCGAAGTTTAAACTTCAAACTCATGAAATAACTATTGGGGACGTTTCTAGTTTATTAAGTCTGACAGCTGACTGACTTAATGTATCTCAGTTTTGATTGGCCTAGCCTATTTCGGTCACATGAGCAGCTGTGTCAGTTGACGTTTATGGAGGGGTAGCCGACGAATCTAGTTAAGAAATTCGTGACTCAGTACTAAGTTGACAGTTAGAATATGTGGCTGACGTATGAAAAAGTGACGTTTCCGACCGATCTAGTTTTTGCGTTCAGGTTACATCTGTTCCAGACAAATCTATTCGACTTAAGATAACTAAGTTTTTGAATGTTCCCATATTAATTCCCCCCTAGCACTAAAAGCTCTCAAGTCACTTCCCTTATAGTATCACCGGAACCAACCTATATTTAGTATTATGTATTCGCTAACTACAAATCCAACAATGTGGCAACACAACACCCCAGTGGCAGCTCTATTCTTTACTATCCAGAAGAGTATTATAAAGAAACAATAATGCTCATTAAATTGTAAAAACATCACCCTTTTGAAATCAGTTTGTAGAAAATGTTCAAGTGCACCTACTGCCATAATCTCCAATGCATTATGGTTTTCATATACTGTGTATAAATGCTGTACATAAACAATAGACCCAGACAGTCTGTTAGCCAGATGTTTCCCAAGACTGTTTTGCCGTCATGCCGAACACTATATAAATGCAACTGCAATAAGCCGCAAATTGATCAACAAAAACACAATTGCCTTCGAATGAACTTCATTTACTCGAATGCAGTTCACCAGAGAGACAAAAACAAAAAAAAAACCATTCCATTAAGACAATGATATCACAGGAAATTACGTCACAGAATGCATGTTACTCAAGTCGCCCTAAATAGCACCACCTGTGTTTGCATATTATGCTAACCAATACTCGCAGAATACTTGACAGATTGTGCCATTTGCATTGAAACGACAACTGTGCGACCCCATCGAATGTGCGAATTTATTTGTCACTTTCATTTCAGTCAGCTTTAGCTGTCACTGTCAGTTCACTATAATACTGTGCCAGTAAGAGTGATGCCACCCATCGAACGATTGCGTTCAGTGCAGATTATTGACCCACTGAGTCTGACTTTTAAAGTTTTCCGCGTTCTAAAAATATCCCACCGATCCCCATTTTCAAAAGTGTATCGCTCTCGCGCGCCAAAAGTAATTCACCCACTTCTCGTGGTGTTTAGATAATAGCTTCTGCTACCTATTGGCACCTTTTTTTTAATTATCACTGTTTACGATCTGACACATGATTGTTTGTGCAAGATATGAGGTGCATTCGAAATTATGATTATTTCCGTTTGAACTGATTTACACCTTCATACTCGATTATAGAAAATGCACGCTCGGTTCTCGCACCTTTTCCACTCCTTTAATGAGCTTTTCGATAAGAATCTGTCTAATTACAGAGAATTCATCGTTTGTGTTTCCATTTCCATTTCCATATAAAACAAAACAAAATGCAGGCGCGTAAAAAGGTAAAACTAACACACGTTGCTCACGTAATAAACAATTAAGTGAGGAATTTTTCTATTTTGTTTTGTGTAAACAATTTCATCCAACTAATTTAGGGGGGGTAAATGAGGTTCACGCTTCGAGGATTGTGGTGGATTTTCTGTAGAATTCTTAGCGGCCCGTTATAGTTAGTGAGGTTGGGTAGAATAGTATTTTTAACTTTTTAAGTTGAGGTGATTTATTTGAGAGGCATAGTCCAGTTTTTGTTTCGAATTAATGTGATAATTTATTGCAGAAGAACTATACAACAAAGTTGGTCAAGGCCGGCGGCAGATTATGAGTCGGTGCCGGCTATTTCGTATTCACTGTAGCGATTTATTTGTTAATGACATTTGCTGAATGCTAATGAATCGTTCTACACAGCTGTACAGTTCCATTGTTTTACATTTTACGTAATTAAAGCTTTGCTAGCTGATTTTAGTACTAACTTCACGCTTATGACAGCTGTCAGAGGTGTGAGTATTCAAACAAGTTGGCGTGCTAATCTTACGGGCAGTTGTTTAAGCATAAATTATTACAACACGGCTGGCATTTTAATCTGACAATTATATAATCCTTGAAGAAGACATTCTTGCTAAACGTCAAGATAAATCACAATCCGATTGTGGTGACACTTTCAGTCACAATCGCAATATTTTAAATACGTTTACATTAATTTTAAATACTTTTTAATGGAGAAAAACCTGTTGGTTGGGTATTCCATTTCTATTGAGCTTATTGCTTTCGATCAATAAAATGCTAAAGTTTACTTCAAAGGCTTCAAGTAGGCATTGTGTCAAAACTAAAAGCAACAAGAACGTTGTTGGCGAAATAACAAAAAATATGGGAAATGGGATAGAGAAACGTCAGCTAGAGATTAGAAATAGTTGAAGCGACATCACAAAATAGGAAAAGCGGCAGTATTTGGCAATGTCGTCCGAATTTTTGGCATAAAATACGGTTAATTCGAAATCAGACAGGGCAACTTCGTCTCATGATTAAAGGATGAGGCGGACTTTGATTAATAAGATCGTTGACGACGGTATTCTCTCAGTTTTTATTATATTTTTGTAGAAAGAACCGCATTCACTACTGGAAACTACTGGAAGAAAGATAGAGTCTTTAAGCCTTTGACTAATAGAACTTTTGCTAATAGACTTAATATATAATAAGTGTCAAGTTGGCTGATAAAAAACATTTCACGATTCACTTTCATTTTCATCGAAAACACGTCTTAAGTTTTGAGCGCGTTCAAATAACAGTTACAGCACCTAAATTGCTACCGAATGAGTAATGAGCTATCAACTGGGTGGTCCGTAATTACGTATTCACTGCTTGATTTGTAATGACAGTCAAAAAAGACAAACTACCTAATTGGTTAACCATATAAAGATCTGACACTTATTTCCATTCAATTTGCAATTACACTTACATTTTTGTTTGTGTTGTTGACTTTTGCTCCGCAGTCCGCCCTCCCCGCTCAACAAGAGAAAAATAATCAAAACCAAACATAATATTCAGTTTCACTTTCATTTAAGTTAACGCTGTTTCGCCTGAATACCCACAAGGCATTTCGAAAAAAAATACCTCCCCTCATCAAAACATCATCGAAAATGTCTTCTTGACCTTGATGTAACGTTAAACAAAAAATCAAACAACCAGCCAAAAAAAAAAAACAGTTCACAACATTGTGATTCAGCTTCAGACTGAAACTGAACAAGTTACTCATGGCTACGAAGCATTTGTCATCAGTTCAAGTTCAACAGACGGCAAATGTGTCTATTTACCATGATAGAAGCAACAACGCCACGCCACCACAGCTCAACGTTCCGTATATCCATTTTTGATCGTGCTACTCAGCAACTCTGGGAAGAGTAGGTGTGTGTTAATTTTACCTATAGTCTGGTGGTTTAGGTTGCGATCGATGACAGCGATGACGGTGAAGTCCAAGTCAGTCGGTTCGGTGTCTAGTCACGTTTTGCGATCAGCAAGAAATAAACTTTAAACGCAGACCGGTTAGGTGAGTGCTAACACAGTTTTTCTCAGCTCTGCGATGCGATATGGCGAACTTGTTGTCTGCTGTTGTCTAATGAACAGCGAATTTGTTTGATAAAATTTGCATTCAGTTGATTAAATTTTATCATTGAGAGGGCCCTCCATGGGAGATAGAGGTATAGAATGTCGTCTATTTGAATAGAGTTAATAATGGAAACCGAAAAGCTTTTACTCTTCTTTACTGAATTGTTGTGCACCCTATAAAGGGCTTTCAAACTAGCTTACATTAAAAGTGCGTTTTCTGGATGTGTTTTCCAGATCTATATATTGAAGTTTTAAATTCCAACGGCAAATATCGCTGATTGCATCAAAATCTTTCGAGAGGTTCCCTAATTTATAGCTTTATCGTTTATCCATTTGGCAACAACATTTAAAACGTTTATTTTAAAAACGTGTTAGGTAAAAAATTATTTTAAATAATGACCGAAACCCCCCTTATTTGACTTGATTGCGCGCAGATTTGTTTAAAATTCCTTATGACTTTTCACTCATCATAAACAAAAAAGACACATAATCATTTAGGACGCTTTTGTTTTTGCAAAGAGCTAATTTTTATTTTTGAAACCAGTTCCAACAGACTAAAATGTCGCGTTTAGATAAAATTAGATCGTAAAATTTAAGTCGTAAATGTTTTGTTTTTGACGGTTTCGCAAGCAAGTAATTTAATAAAATTAAATTTAGGTGGTGGGTGAATTAGTTTCTGCAAACTAGATTGAAATAAAAAATAATTAGCTGTGACAACGTGACGAAAATGTGTCCCCTCTCGTTAGACTTGTGAACAAATTAGTTGACAGCGTCATAGCAGATTTTATTACAAAAAATTTGCAAGAACTTCCCTTCAAAATTTACTGTAACGTGGATTAATCTATAAAAATATTCAATATGGTTTATTGAACTTTAAAAAATGTTGAACAGTTACAACAAGTATCTACTAAGCGACTTTTCAGTTTCAACCCTGAGAAAGTAAGAAATGACAGCTAAAACTCTGTTCCATTGCATCGCATTTGACTCCAAGTCAAAGTTTTAAGTTTGTATTGTTTAAACTGTTGTTTTGACGGTTGTCTGTAACTTTATATGACACTCTACGTTGAGGAAAGCCGCCAAAAGAGTTTTAAATGACAAGTGCGGTTGGGTACATTATTTTGCACCTCGCTCAGTCTATCAAGAGAAAATAATATTATACCAAACGACAAAGGACTCATTCCGTTTTGTCTTGGAAATATAACTAATTTATACCAACGCCGTTGACTTAATCATAGGTACATAAGTTCCTGATGCTTGACGTAGGCCAATAGTAGATATCGGCTGTCGGTGTTCCTTAGATGTCAAATGTCACACTTTTTACATCAACATCAGCAGGATTTCCAATAGTATCTATCATCTCAAGAGAATATCTGTACTCAGTAGTTATGGTAACGTGACACGAAACATCCCATGCAATAATTGCACACACAAAATACGTGACATGACTACCCAGCTGAAGAACATAATAATAAATCGCCATCTGTTGGCAGATTGACAAAACACACTTGAGTCCGCATCTGATAAAAATTCCTCGTTGTCGTGACAATTGATTGAAATATGCGCCATATATCTTATCTGCTCATTAGATGCAAGTTTGAAAGCAAAATCCCTTTCTAAACGTCAAAACATATTGGGAGAGGCACACTCCCAAAAAGGGGTTGGTCCGACAAAATGATACAAATCAAAAAACAGAATTGTTAAACACAAATACTCAATCGAAAGATAAATTCATAGACAAAAAAACGACAAACAGAAACACGTTACAAAAAAAAGTGCGTTCTCTGCGAGCGTTCAACTCTGCAACTCTGGTCAGAGCAATTTGTTAGCAATGCAAAGAAAATGCATCCAATGGATGCGCCTTCTGCGCGCTATACATGTTTTCTGTCTGTTGGATTAGTTATTGTTATTCGCACTTTTTGTTGGGCAACTTTAAAATCCACATTTGGAATTCCAGACTTCCACAGTGTGACAAGAATCAACAAACAAAAATGGCTAGCAGACGGCGCGGCGGATAATAGGAGCATCAGCATGGAAATGGAACCCATGGAAGAGACATGTGCGGTTACACTCTTGGCATTGTCGGGTGCAGCATTGTTGTTCGGCGTTGTTTGGTCTTGTGTGTGGCTCGAAGTTCATCTGTCATTATGTGTGCTTTTTCTCTGTCATTATGTGTGTTTTTGCCGCCATAAATTGAGGAAGTATTTTTCTGAATAGATGTAGCAGACCAAGAAAGTAGTACGAGTAAAAGACACATTTTTGTTTAAAAACTGAAAGACGTTCTGGAGGAAATGTTTTATAATGAGGGGTGAATAAACTGCACAGTTTTTGGAAGAATGCAAGGGGCATCTCCATAATGTCTGGTTCATAGATCTCCACGTTACGTTTATAAATTCTCCACAGTCTATAAAAAAAATGCTGACCGCAGCACGTTTCCTCTTTTTTGACAGTTAGGTAAGGGAAATCGCTATAATGCAGATGTTCTAACTAGAAAGAGTATGGAAATATTCATTTATCAAACAGATCAATAACTAAGAACTATGTTTTCATCCTTCAATATTATATACGGCTATATAATTTGTTTATCAGTCAATTTGCCGATGACAGCTCCTTAAATTACGCGAGAAAAAACTGACCTTTGATCAACACAACCTCTAACCACGTACGTCAATTTCAATTTCGAATAAGTACACTTCTCCATAACAAATCTGCTTTTATTTACACCCAATCACAGATAAGATTGAAGCTTACAGCTGGATATCGATTGGGGCTGAGATTATATTACCTATATCAAATATCAACGCGATGATAAGGATAATTATGTCAGACCGACTATCCATCAAGTCTGCCACAGCAATTGCGAAACTTTTTCGTTCATACTGAAGAGGTTGTTGCACTGTATACAATGACTAATATTTAAACAATCTATATGAGTGTTTAATTTTCCATATTATGCAATGAAGCTCTCAACTGACTCATTTGAGGTGACATACAAGCTCTTGTTATCATTATTATTGTGGCCTAAAAATGCACCTATATGGGGTAAAAAAAAAAAGATTAACAGAGGCGTGTTGTTTGTGAATTTTCGTTAAGTGCACCGTTGTTTTATGGGGCGTACACAATGCACTTATACTTGCTCAGCTTACAGTGCAAAATATGAGTAAACATTTGATGACCGTAATGAGTTTCACATACGTTACCGTCAAATTTGGTATATTTGAACTGTTGGTATTGTGAAATATTTACCTGGAAAGATATAAGATAAAAATTAAGCATTAGTTGTAAATCAAAGCCATTCTAATAATAAATTGTGAGTGTTGAAAAATTAATTTGGGTCTTATTAATACACGATTTTATTTTGTTAAAGATATCATCTACCCACCCGACATTTCGCAAAGTATATTTTTTTAATGGGAGACACAAACACCCCTCTTAGAAAACTGACACATTGTGTAGAAGGCCATTTACAAAATGTCAAGGCTGTACAAAAAATGTCTGTTTTGTTATATGAGAAGTGCCATTTCTCGTTTTTCTATTCCGCTTATTTATTTTGCAAAGTGCTTTGTTTAGGCAATACACATCTAAATTCTAAATTGTTTAACTTTAGCTCCCATAATTATCGAGAAATAGTGTTTCGAATGTTTTTCAATTTTATGATCAACAGTGCCACCTATCTGGTCCAAAACTATCCTATCTTTCAAATTGAAACAAACCATATCCATTCACAAAATTTCATTGTAATCGGTTGAGGGGGTTTTGAGACTAGCGAACGAAGTATGCACTTCAAAAAAACCGAATTGTTTTAATTCTATAAAATTATTCATTCAATAGACAAACACGCAAATCCTATGGCAATGACAGCCAGTGCCGCATGAGTAAGTAGGGGCAGTTGGTTTGGCTATAAGCTGCGCTGATGGAGAATTGTAAGTACAGTGCAGATTGAATAAGTTCTTTTGGGCATTGATCGGAATAAAGACTACACAAGGAGAGGGTTAATAGCTTAAACGAATTAAATGGATGAAATAAGTAGTCCTAGATGATTTTAAGTGAAACGAGGTAACGTTACATTTGAACCTCTAACGCTCAGCTTCTTTTAGTAATAGTAACATTTTAAATACGCATAAACCTCCTCTGAGAAAATTAGTTCACAATAGTGAAAACCGCATTGAAATCCGTTCACTCGTTTTCGAGATTAGCGGCAACAACTCTTTTTTGGAATTTTCTTTATAGTTTGTATGGATGCCTGGTTCCGGAAGTAGCATGCCGGTTCCAAGCCTGCGTAAAGGAGGAGGGCTTGAGGCAACGGTTTCTTCGAAAGACGGGAAAACTAAGTACAGTAAAGTAAGGTGTCTTTTTGGCAGTACAATGGACCACAAGTCGGATAGTAGCAACCTCCGACAAAAAGAAGATTTATGGATGGAGATGCTTATTGCAAAGATTTAAATTCGCATAAATTCCTGGAGTATTGGACATAAAACTAGAATTATTTCCTGGCAAAGCGTATTCAATGCTCGCCATAAGTAGATATAGTAAAGCATTTGACAGTTAACAACTGTTTTGTAAGTTCAGTGTATGCGAAAAACAAAAAAAAAACTTTACAAAACGTGACACTGATCAAATAAAGCACTTTTTTTCCTTTTTTGTTATGGAATAAACATATTTAGGGATAATTTAAAGTTGTTATTACAAATCACGTAGTTGTACAACATAACCTAAAAATGTAAATGAATAGTTTACTTTATTTTACAACATGCTCCGGCGTCCATATGACCAGACTGTGTCTTTTTGATGCATCTGTTCCACCCTGAAAACGATGTATACATCAGACAGACATGTGCAGTGTCCGCACTTAAACTGTGCGTAAATGTAAACCGCTTGTTAAATTTACGGGCACGAGCACGACAATAGCTATTTGTTCATCCTTAATAATGGTTTATTTAATTTTGCTTGCTCACATCGCACGCAGTAAAATAAATTTGTTGACAAACATGAATTAGCATGCGTTCGCCTTTGTTAATCCAATAATTGTTCAGTTGCGCAATTCAATTTATTCAGAATTAAATTGAGTGTCTGACTGAATTATAAGATCGCATCTCTGTTAGTTATCTTGTACCTAAAATGTAATGCGTGCAGACTCCGATGTCCATTTAAATTGTAAGGGAAGGTTTTTTTTTATTATTTAGTTGTACTTCAGGCTGTATTTGTGACGGCTTTCCCATCTGGCAGAGTTATGATTTTTGCGTCATCGTAGTTTTCAATGTTTAACCTCTTTTCCTTGGAAATTCCAAAGAAATGATGAACGAAATACATCCATCAACTCAATTTAAGTGAAGTAACTTTCTATTGACTTTAAGAAACTTGACTCCAAAACACCTTCCAATTGTAAACAAACCAAGCGATTGATCAGTTGGACCAAAGCCAGATTTTCCTGGTGGGCGATGGGTCTAATTAGTCAACTACCTACTGTATCTGTTGGTGTACCTACATACTCAAATACCCCCGCATTTCGTATTGGTATCGCTTAAACAGTGGCTCTGTTTCACGATTTAATAAATAGCCGATTCTCTAGTTACACACTTCTCATTTCTACATCCACCTACGTACAAAACTCATTGAAAACACATCGGCTATCAGCATGAAAGCTACACTCCAAACATTCAACGAACTTGTTGATATCGGTTATATATGGGGATTAACGTATGGAGAAAATGCATGCATTTCATTATAAGCCCACGTGCATTAACATTTCTCAGAAACGGAATGCTTTTTGCTTTGGCTTTGGAGAAATGCATATATTTACAAATCCCGATTCGTGTCCAATTACCATCGGAGAAAAACATTTGAATACATATCGACTGCGTTTAATTAAAAGATGCATAGTAAATTTTCATTAACCGATAAGCATGCCATAATTGAGCATCTAGAAAGGTATCTGTAATTATATACATAAATAAGAAACAGATAGATATCGTTTTATTGATGAATTTATGCGCGGTGTCTTTTTTAGTGTGAATTTACATAAATATTTAAGTAAAAGATACTTCCGATGGGGCATTCATTTAGTCATGAATGGGATTTGAGAGAACTGGAACAGGCTTACCTACTATCTGCGTTAAGGTACTAAAATGGTGATTAAGACGTCTGTATTAGTCGAAAAAAAGAATAGCCAGAATAATATGGTGTGTTCTTAAAAGTTGTTTGTTTTTCATTCAAGTTTGTATTGTTATAGAATTCGTTTGCATTAAATTGTAGGCGGGGACAAGTTCGTGACTAAACCTTTTTAGGCTTCTCATTTTTGTGTCTAAAATAGCACTCAATATTTGCCTACAATTCGCAGTTGTGTTCGATTGGTAAAAAAACAATTTCTTTAAAGTGTCGGCAATGTAGTGAGTTCAAAATATTTGATTTATTGCAACTTCATTTACTTTGCTCGGCTTCCAATGAGTTGTAGTATGCCGAATAAATCAATCGACTTTATTTGACACTTCAGTAAGCTAGTGAACACCACCATATGTCAATAACGAACATCACCATGTGTCAATAATGAAGAAAATCAAAAAATTACTTCACTTCTTTTTTAGTTTATCTTCACATATTTCTCCAAGTGTTGCTTTAAACTCAGTAAGCCGATCCAGAAAAGCCTAACTTAAGCGCCTCGTAAATTTTGACAGTTCATCATATTAATTTGTGTACTAAACTTAACGACTGAATTGCCTCCGTGCACTAAAAAGTAGGTAGAGGCTTCGGGGAATTGCATCAGACATGTACATTGTACACCACCTACTGCAAAAAAGTTGACAGATTGACAACAAAAAATGTAAAACACTCAATACGTCAAAACTCTTTTTGAATTATGGGCAAGAACACTTTTTTTTATTTCAAAACAACGAACCGAAACAATGTAATAAAAATTGTCATTTCACTTTAGGTTAGGTTAGGTTCGCTTTACAAGGAGCGTGTCAAAAGTTATGTTAATCGCGAGAATTTGAAAACGAGGAACGAATGCCCTCAATTTAGACAGCACGACGCAACGTTCATCACTATGGTACGTCAGTTTGAAGTTTGTGGGACACGGTTTAAGTCGATTGCACATAAATAAAATGTGACAGTTAGTTTAAACTACGTTCCTAGGTACGCTAAATTTTAACGCTTAGGTGAACATACTAATTTTTTAAGTGCAACAACATTTTAAAAGAAAAGGTTTTAGGTTAAGTTGAATAGCGACTTAATTAAGTATTATTTATTATGAAAAAAGTGTTACCGAGAAGAACAAATCGTAACAATACAGATTTCACATACATTTCTAATGACATTGACATAATGACACATCATATCTTATTCCAAATACCGTCATTTCTTGTTATCTTTACACCTGAAGTATTGGAAACAGAATCTCCAACTTCATTCTTCATATATTATGTAAAGTCGTTTTCCATTGGGCAAAAAGAAGCGTCCGGAAGAGTCCGGAATCGAAAAAATCACTTCTGAAACCGTTCCATTGGCACAAAAAATACTCTTCTGGTGATTCTGAGGAGAGAAATTCGCTTCTCGATTTGAAGTCAGAATCCACTCAAGAAGCACTCATACATGTGTTATTTATGTGTTTTACACAAGCCAGCTGACAGCAGCCGTAGATTATTTTTTGGCGTTTCACCAATACAGTCGTGGATTCAACCAGAAACAGTTTTCTTGTTCCATTGGATTTCAGAATGAGTGAATCCCCGAGTGAAACCAATGGAAAACGACATAAGTCTAAGATCGAGTCAATATTCCTTTTTGACATTTCTCTACAGCATAAATTCTACTGGTAATAGAATTAGAATACCCACATGTCGGTGCTAGCGTCGTCTCCCAGTGAAGCCATTCAACGCCCCTGCATTGAAGCAAGCGAGTTAGTTATGTCTGCGTGTAAGATACTGGATTTTTGAATTGCATACGTTACATCGTTACATCTGGAACTGGATTCAATGCCGCCTACATGATTCAGTTCCTGCGGTTTGATGAATAAATTAACTTTGCGTTCGACAACGCCACAGGTTTGTCAGCAAATGGTTTCCATTTGCATTGTGTTCTCCGAAAATCCCCAGACGCGCAGTGACACATTTTATTTATTTTCATTAACATATCTAAGGTCGCTCAAGGGCGGCGCTGACACTTGTACCACACCCGCTTTTCTTCTGACAGTTAACGACAATCCATCGGAGTGCATTCTTGCTCTTCGGAGGTCATAATATCTATGCGAACTGGTGTCTGCGTAGGCTTAACCAAAACGAAAATAAAATTCCAATCAAAACCAAGTCAGACGCGTAAATTGAACGAGTGACGTAATGACAGGCGACCGCGACGGACAAAAAGAGACAGAAAGTGTGCAAGACCGCTGCTGTTAAGTTAATAGCGTAGTGACCGATTTATATGGTAATCCGCTGGCAACCTCATGTGTCATTCTCATTGTGTATCATTTTCATAGCTGCCCCGCTACTGGCGGCCGCCACCAAGCGAAGCGGCCACGTTACGTACGCCTATGCCTATAGCAATTAAATTCATTCATAAAAATTAACTTTATTACAAGTATGTACATAATACGTACGTATACTCGAACGCACAACGTCCAAGCAATGAATGCATAGTGTGACATACAACTAGCCTTTGCGGTAGTCGTTGTGTTATGTCATGTTGAACATTGAAGAGGCATTAGCCGTAGCCAGTGCTTTATGTTGACAGCTAATGGGCATACTGTGGTGTGGTGGGTGATCCAAAGTTCGAGCAGGCAATGCATGTACATTGTACAATGTTTATGATTTTCAATTAAGTACCATGGCTAATTATTGTGAATTTTCTAAGTAATTTCTTTTGCTTTTTTTCCGTTTTATTGGTGACGTTAAGATGTTGAACAAAGTTGACTCAGATCGCTTAAAACTTGAAAGTACTCTTTGAACATTGTTCACATTATTGCGCTGATAAACAGGATGAACAAAAAGTAGTTTTTTATTTTAATAAATTGTTTGTTTTTTACACCACTGCACACAAAACATGACAAACAAAAGAAAAAAAAAAACGAGAATGTCTTGTTTTTCTGTTGTTAAGGAATGGAGTATGTAAATTATTATAAATTATTGTTATGTTCAACCTTAACAATATTACAAGTAACAAAAGTGTATTTAAGTGCATTAATTTAATTGCGAAATCAGCTGAGACTTAATCTGTGCAATTTCAGAATTTAAAACGTGTTAACGCGTGTATTTTAATGTTTTCTACAAGGGTGCCAATCAGCTAAAGCCTGTTACTGAAAAATGATGTAGATTATAAGGAAAGTGTAGGAAATTGACAAAACAGATATAAGGTCTGTTCCTTTACTTTTAAATCTTACGAATTTTTACAAATTCTTACGCATTTTACTCAATTGTTGTTCCTCAACTCGAAAAATTCGTAAAAGAGAGCGGCTTCGAGAGAGCAAGATATTTCCCCTCTTACTAGTTTTTACTCAACAAATTTCTTTGCGTAAGAATTGAAACAACTGTCAGTCGCCTGAAAATTGACAGTTGATTTGAATTTGTTGTTCTATCTGGCATTTGGCATTTATGAACTATCTGTCGTTTTTTACAGGTTAATACAATAGCGTTCCTTAACTTTTGCGTAAGTTTCCCTCTCTGAGAGAGAATACATCCCCTCCACTGTCATTTCGACAGTCTTTTCCATTTTTCCTACAAAAGTAAAGGAACAGACCTAGAGAGAAAAGATAAAAATATATTCTTCTTCTTCTTTTATGGAAAGAAGTACTGACACTGTTGGTAATAGATTTAACATTACACAATTGTTCAATTCAGCAAATAAAGTCTCTCATTTTGAGAGTAACGAGAGACTCAAAAAAAATATATAAAAATATGAAAATATTTATAAAAAATATATAATGTACTAGATCAGCGGGGGTTGATCTTACTTGAGTAAAGTGTAGACAACGATTTAACATGCGAACAGAGCCATCATTGATGCATACAACTTACAATGAACACAACCAAATGTCACTTTAAGAGCTCAATAAATGGGTGAATTGTTGATTATTTTATTAATTCTTCCGCAACTGCTTTGCATTTTCTGATGACAAGCTGTCAAATTATACGACGGAAGCAATCGTATATGGGGACGTTTGGGTTCCCAGTTCATGTAAAACGTCAACTAGATTTGTCTGGGCTAGGTATACGAACCCGTTGACTTATGAACTTGAATTGTTGCTATAATCTCCAGGAGTGTTTTGAAATCTGACACTTTAAAATGTCAGCTCAGTATGCAGACAGGATTTAATTGCTTTTTTCTTAAACGTCAACTGAAAAAACTTTTCATTTAACCAATCTGATAAGAACTGAAATACCTATATCAAGTCAGTCAGCTGTCAGACTTACTAAACTAGAAATCCAAGCGTGCTCCTTATATTAATTTATGACATGTGTCAAATATATCGGTGCTACGTCAACAGTCATTTTGACATAAACTACATAGCTAACAAAACGTTTACTACATTTAAGGGATGCGGAGAAATCTCCCACCAAACTAATTTATTTAATGTTAACATTCAATAGACAAAAAAGGAGATAGGTATAACTGAATATTCTTGCGAAAATATAATTTTCATTAAGTCTATTGAAGCGGAGATATATTGCAAATTAAAATTACTGCGGGCGGACCGAAATCCTTCGCATTCGAACACACCCAACGTATTAAAGGCATATGGCAAATATCTATTCTCACATGTTGGGAAATAGTTTACAAGTTCATGTCAAAAGTCATTTCGAATGTGAATTTACAATTTTAATTAATGAAATGGAGAAACAGCATAAGCCAGCAGCACCATCAGAGTGTAGTGGCAAGTGTACAAGGTCAGTCTAGCGCTCAATGGACTATAAATAGTTCTCGCCTTTGAAACGGCAGTTGAAGTAGCCCTTTGAAATGTAAACGATTTGAGAAATTCAAAGACATTTAGAACTTGTGTGTATGCGGCCTATAAATTATAAACTTGAGTGTTTATTTAAATGCAAAGGCAAAGTTGAGGTAGGTTTTAACTAAGCGCTGTCATTCTATACCAAGTGAGACAGAAATAATAAGCGCACCCAATTATCCAAAGTGACACTGCGTCCATCACTTTGCCAATAAATAGTTCAATGACTTTCAGTGTGCAGAGTATAAACCGCAAAATCGATCTCTTCGCCATCAGCGCTTGTATGGCAGATACCTTTGGTATTGAATTTCCCACAATAACATGCAGATGAATTAGCTACTACTGAGTGAGGAAAAAAACCACAAACATTTTCCACTTGGATTTCACATTAAACTGGAACAGATAAACGGGCCATCATTGTCACTCAGGCTGGAGAAATATTTAATCCTGTTCAAAGCCAACCGCATAAGTTTCATGTTATTTTATATGTTGAGGATGCTTAATTCCATCGTAAAAAGTTGCAAAATGCTGACATCACCATCATCACTATCGGCATCATCATCAAAGAACGCATGCACACCCCAGAGCTGAAGAGATGAGTTATAGCTGCCACCAGTACCTACAACAGAGAGCCATTTATTTAGCTACGGTCTAGCGCCTTCGATTTCCTGTATCCGTATACGTAGTTGGACTGGCACATGATAAGATGATCGAATTGGGAGTTAGATACTTGGAGAAGAGTGCTTCAGGACTCCGTGGATGGTTTAGATTTTTACGATAATGAGCTATGAGGGCCCAAACGGTGCGCACGGAGTAATTTATGCGATTATGAATGCGCTTTGAAGTTTCTGCCATAAAATCGGTCGAAGGGAATGTTTCGATTCTCGTGGGCAAGCGGTTGTTTTTTATTGCCCAACAGCAAGCGCTGTTTTAGTGGTCTAGTAAAGGCATAAAATCGCTTGTTAAGATGGAATGCAAACCGGCAATAAATTCTGCAAGATGTGGATGTTGTGGTTGGCCAATAGGAGATCGTAAATGTATATGTTCTTTGGGCATTGGGCTGTTTGGATTATATGGGGTTATGTTGGACTTAAACGAAGGATGTTCTAACAGAGCTAGAAGTAGCACGCACGTGAAGCTTCTTACTTTCCGAAAAACCCATATAGCACTGGACTCCGTTTGATGGAGAAACAAGCTATGCATTCGGGAAATATTGACACACAGAAATTTGACAATCAAAATTGAGAAAGCAAGGAGCAACAACATTTCTCTTTAGAAATTGTATCGATTTTAAACTACACCAGTAATTCATCATCGGACTCCTCAAAGCGATTGTTTGATCAGTAGAATTATGGACAGCCCATTTCCCTTATTCCTCTTGGAATGACATAAGTGTTTTCCTCTGTCAGGATCAGGAAATAAAGCTGCACTTTGAATCAACTGACTGAGATGAGAATGAAATTTGAACGAGTTCAGTATGTCTGTAAATTCGAAAGTTTCCCAGAGCGGAGAGGTTCTGTCAACCGCGTATGGCTTATCGACACGCCCACTTTCTGGGGCGGTTTAAACCAAAACGTATTTTTGTACGATATACATTTTTAAGAAAACGAAATGTGTTAGAAAATATGAAAATCCCCTTATAAAAATTTGCTTTACGAATAAATTAGCAGGTTCCCTTTGGCTGGTGCATTTTTGATCCAAATATTTAATTGTGTAGTATTAGAAAATCAAAAAAAAAACACAAATAGGAAAAGCATTCAACTAAAGATAGATACTTTGTCATACAAAAGTCAAAATCTGCCACAATCACATTAATATCAAAAATGACTATAAACGATTAAGACATAAAATGTCAACAAACTACGTACATAATGTGTTGCTCTAGCGCTCTCTATCACACGCATGTTAGCATAACTGTCATGTAAATGTAAATCATAAATATCAAAATCAAAGTCAAAGTCTGACAGAGCGAAAGTGGCCGCTAGGCATCAGCTGACGGAATATAAAAACATTACCTATCCGTTTTATTTTAACTTGCTGTGACGTTTAAACTTTTATCAAGTTGGCTTTTGTAACTAATTTAAATGCAAATTTCGTTTTAAGAGAGATGGCTTAATTTAAAGACTCATTTTATATGCAAATTTAAATGAAATTTATTTCTATATGACAACAAGTTGACACGATAGATCGCCTTAAGATTATTTTCTCTATCAAATTAGTACTTTCGAACTTTTGATTAATTGTAGTAGATTTAGTTGTTTCCTCTTTACCAAATTTTACTCAAAAATAATTGCAAATCAACTTTAAGCTTAGTACGCTGCTGTTTCGGAACGAAAAATCCCAAACAAAAGTGACACAATGAAATCATGAACGAAAAATTTCACTTTCCTTTTAGTTTTGCAGTACGCTGTTGCTACGAAATGATGGCGAAAAGTGAGTAGTTGTAGTAGATTGTTTGGTACAATTTTCCGCTCCTTTTTTGCACACATTTATTGCTGGCAAAACTTTGACATTTCTTTTTTTATGGTTGTTTTTGTAAAAATTAAATCTCACAAAGTGGCCTTATTTTTATTGGATTTTTATATTCCGAAGAATTGAAGCAGGAATACTAGGAAGAGGGCCATCTTTCATCCCTAGCACCAATACCAGTATAATTTCTATCCATTTTTATTTATAGTGTTGGCTGTTGTCAAATGTCACTTGTACTTGTGTAGCAGCTGATAGAACTCTCCACAAATTATTGTTCACTGTCTATTCGCAGACGTTTCGCTGTCCATTTGGAGACCACCGGAAAATTTCGTTCCGAAACAGCAGCTAGTAGACTTTATTGAAATTGGTGAGTTTGATAGATCAAAATGGAGCAGAATCAGCATTGCCATGTGCGGTGGGTTTTCCGTCATCAAATGAAGAAAGCGAAACCTTTTATAAATAAATTCTAAAAACTAGATCTATGTCGTCGTTTACGTTCTCTGACAGCTCTTTACACTTTCTGAATTCTGACAGTTTGAACATTAAGCGAAATAAACCGCATTGCCAATAGAATTGCGACTCTTATAGACGTCAATTTAAAGAATTTTTGTAAAATTAGCTTTACTTACAGAAATAGAGATTTACGTAACGAAATTCCAAACATTTGTAATAAAACATATATTGAAGTATATTTCGAACTCGAACAAATCTGGCAATGCTGAATCCATGAAAGATTACAGCAATAAAAAAAAATAGCGCAATCTCTCTCTCTTCGGGGGATCATCAGAAATTCAGCATCACTCCTTCACAACGTCAGTCTTACTACCAATACCAGTAGCAAGCACAAATAGCACACGGGGTCAAATCGCACCTGTCATTTGAATATGTACATTGTGCATGTACCAATATGTGGTATACCTACACGTCACTTCACTATATCCCGCTCCATGTTTGAAAACTCAATTTCATCGCAAGACTCGTATAAAATACAAGCTGCTCGTTGAATTCAAATTAATTATAAACACATCATCGAGTATACGTTAACTTGTTCCTATTGCGTGCTTCCGTGACTCATCCGTACTTCTGAGAACAATCATGGCGCCTCTTATCACTCCCACTTGGTCATGTTAACCAGCCACTTTTGGCTTTCTACATCAAAAACAACGTGCCAAAACGATTCTGTAATTATTATTCGTTTCTAGGTAGTCGGACACCTGGGGTGCTCGTCTGCTTGTCTGCTCGTACATGTGCTCGTTACATTATTGCCAATGAGTGTATTTTCCCCAACTGGCTATGACTACCCTTACATCTAAAAATAAAGAAATTTCATCATGAGTTTGATGCATCATTTGAGTTACAACGGATAGAAGCCATAGCTCTCTCTCTCTCTATCTATGTAAACCAAAAGAAAAGTGAGCAACATTTTGTTTTCAGACATCTACCGCCAACACGTTCGACAAATTACCATCTCACCTATCCGTGGCACAGCAGCAGGAACGATATTTCGGCTAATTATTCCGAATAATGGAATTTTCACTTGTGTTTGATTGTTTTTTAAATGAATTGGGCGCTGCTAACGCGTGCAACAATTCGTGATTCGGAACGGAGCGCACTCCGGGAGACCTGCAGTTGCAAGAAAGTTAATGCGGATGGAAACCTGAGAGTGCTACCTGAAGTTTGAATGGTGTTTCGTGAGGAAATTTCCAAAAGCGAATGTGTGTCAACCGACCTTTGTTATGCAAATGAGCGGGAGATGGAAACACCTGTTTAAAGTTCTGATCGTGTATAGGTAGACCATGCCGGACTTATATGTGGATTAATGTTTTTATTACCAACAAATGACTGCCGATAATGGCTAACAGACGTTGGTAATTTAAATGGTTTTTTTGAGAGCCGGGAAAACTGGCTGATAAGATGAGTCCCTCGAAAGGCACGTTCTTGGAGGAGTTATTGCTGTTTTATTGGGCAATTATTTTGGTGCTTAAAATCGAGTTAATGAAATGCGTTCACTGAGTTGTTCAATGAAAGGAAATAAACCCGGCTATATCTATTTTGAGTTAAAGCTTATACTGTCGACTTACCGGCAGTAAAACACGTATATAAAGAAAACGATCTTTTTACACACCTCCATTTTGGATTTACCAAAAATATATATGGCCATGTTTGGTTTGAACTGATCGTGTTTAGATCCAACTGGTTTCTGGTTTTTATAGCACCAGGAAGCCTATCTAAATTGTGACTGCTCTTCAAATTACCATAAGCAATGATTTTCATATGGGACTTTTAAATAGTGTAAAGGTATAGCTTATAATGCTGTTCATAGATTTTATTTTGTTATAGCTATATTTGAATTGTAATTGAGGACTTATTCAATGATGATTACGAATGTGAAGAATAAAATCAACAATGCAACCAACTGTTTGGGTTTTTGGCTCTGTAATAACATCATCAACTTTCGTGAAAATGGGTTATAAAATCAGTTTTAGAATAACTTTTGGTGTTCACATTTTCGGTTCAAATACTTTCTTAACTTTACAGAAGAAGCCTGATGCAAACGTGTCTAAACATACCTAAGTAGACATGATCTGAGCAGCTACAGATAGCCTACTAAAAAATTTGGCAATGTTTGACTGGAATCAAAAAGCCAGTTCTAAAAAGTCCGAAAGTGAATTGCCGGATAAGTGGCTCTCTCGTTTTAAATTCTTAACTATTTTTTTAAAGTTTCTTTTTCGCAACCAAACATTATTTTTTAAAAACGTTTATTGCTTCTGTAAGTGTGGGCTAAAGTTTTGTGGTCAAACGTATGATTCCCTAAAAACACTGTGCTTAAACAAAAGATTCTGCGATTCAAAAGAATAGATTTTTAAGGCCTTATAGTCTGAATTTTAAACAAAACAATTTAATAAATACAATAAAGTTGGAAGCAGTGCCTTAATGGTAAGTGTGTTAGATTTTGAGCAGTCGGGCCAGTTGCAACTCCCAAAAAATAAAAATTACCCAAATTTTTCCTTCAGTAAGTTCCAACTCAAGCGAGGGGTCAATTCTCGGAAAACCACAGATTACATCTCAAGGTTTTTTAGACCGCGCCAGCTCCCGCGAAAGTCCGACAAACATCCGTGATTCTAACTGTCATAAAAGAGCTTCCCATCCCAATTAGCTGTTTGGCCTTGGCTTAAAATTATTCTATTCGTCCCAAAAATAAGAAAACGGCTCAAAAATAAAACAAACGAACGGTTCCGAGAAGATAGGCCTTGGGTCCCTTACAGACCTGTTACTCCAACTATTTATTTATTTAAGTTCCATCTTTTGGATTGTTTTTTTTTTAAATCAATTTATAGCACGAACTCTTATTGGAGAGTTCTTTGAGTCAACTTTCCGGAACTCTAACTTTCGAACTTTCGTCTCTAACTTTTATGAATTTATTTAAAGACTGGGTACTTTTATGCCTATGAATCAGAGCAAATACGGTTGTTTCCGTGTGTAAATTTAAAGGTTTCATTTTGAGCCCAGCTTTAAAGAAAAAACAAAAAAAATAATGAAACGCTTAAAATATAGAAAAACAAAGCAGACAAGCATCGTTATAGCTCGACAAGGGTTTAAGATTTCAACTTTCACTTACCATTTTTATTTCACATAAGAAATAGACAAAGAATGCTTACCTGAAACGAGAAAGAGAAAAGTTTATTAAATATTAAATCTATTGATATAGTGTCATTTTATATATATTTATTATTTATTTACCAAATTAAAAACCAAAACAATTAAAATAAAACAAGTGCTTTGCCAATATTTTATTAATATTGAAACTGATTTCTAAGACAAAGCTAAAGTCACAGCTTTTGTCGAACGTTTCCAAAAAATGTATGCAGCATCTGCTTAAACATCGAAAAATGCAGCCCTCATTAAAATCCTTTAACCACTACATATAATAAATATTTATTTAGAAAACAAAGAAATTCAATTACAAAGCATAGCTATCCACAGTTGCAAGTTCTGGAAATATAAGGTCTTTCAGCAAACGAGGGCTATAGGAGAATTTTGAAAAACCAAAGTAACTTCATCATAAATGCTTGCTAATCGGAGCAAGATATCCTAAATTGTTTTCTTAAGCATTCGTTTACTTCAATATGCTTTGCTTTGCTTAAATAGATGTTCTAAATGTGAAATTTTTAGCTAAACAAATTCAAATAACTTGTTTTAATGCAGTTTTGACCTAAGGATTTTCTACCCACAGCCTGCGCCACAAAAAATTCAGATGAAAAACAGAAGACACCTTGACTTCTTGATTGACAGCCAAAAAATTCCGCCATATTGTAGGTCTGATTGTTTAAAAGGTATCGTTTCGAAGAGCTTAATTTCCCACTAGTGTAACTTTCGCTCAATGATGGACTTCTTTTTATTCTTTATAGCATTGGGCATGGGCACATTTAAAAATCTAGTAGTTGTAACCTGAACGCATCAACTTAAACTAGATTGGTGGGAAACGTCACTTTCCCTACGTCAGCCACATATGCGAACTGTCAGCTTAATACTCGGTCTCAAATTTAATCAAATCAAAACTGAGACACATCAAGTCATCCAGCTGTCAGATTTACTTAACTTAATACTTGGTGGTCCCCATTCATTGAAGATATCACTCCTAAAAGTGACAGTTCTTGTGAAAATGCATAATTTACCTGCAATTGTGACTTTTACAAAACCAAAATTATTGTTTACAACTGAGGTTATGTATTATATGTTGCATTTCCTATAGATATACTTCAGAGTTTGAAAATGGAAATCAACTAAAACATTATCATTTACGACTGTCCGCCAATTCATTTCAAATGTCTAAAACGATTATCCTATTCATCATGCACCGCACAATCAATGCAAAATAGTTGCTTACTTTACCGAATCCACTACGATAAATAAAACCATTCAAAAATGCAAAAACCCCTCTGTCATCGAACCGGCCCGCCATCTAATTCCATTACACGGTTAGTGCACATCTAATGAAGTGCAGGCGGCATCGGTTTATGGCGGCGCGTATTATCTCTTCTTCATTATCAAGCAAGACGATTGTACGCTTGGGTCTCCTTGTAGATAGATAAGAAAAGTATATAAATACGACTGTATGATGAATTTATCAACAGTCTTATTGTAACTACATAGTAGCCTTAAGCTCCTTTTAGAATTAGTAAAAAGTATTTCAATAATAAAGGACATAGTTCCAAATAAATATTGTTTAATTTTAAAAGTAAGAAACAAGTGTTTTAATTGGCGATCCTGCCAGGAGGTTAAATATACTTTTTAACTTCAATCGAGCGGACCTCGGGAACAAGTAGTGAAATCTAGTATAAACAGAACACTCGCGTTACCGGTTACAAGAATTACCTAGCATAGCAGGTACAAATATAGCTTCTTCGTACGAAGCAGCAAAGCAATTCAGTGAAAGTGTATATGTGGAGGAAAAAAACACACAAATTCGACGACAACAGACACGAGTTCAAAATGGAACAACTCGCAGTATTAATGGCAAGATTAGAAGCTTTAGAAACCAGGAGCAACACAGTAACACAAACCCTAGAGCACACACGCACAGAGAATGCAAGGTTAGCAGCAATAATAACTAACCAAAATCAAATAAACACTAATTTAGAAACAAAACTAAATGAAGTAAAATCTGGATTAGGCATAGTACCAAACATACCTGTGCTAGAGGAAATAAGAACCACATATACAGATGGTAGTGAAATACAGTTAGACGCATTTAAAAGCCTACCTATTTTCAACGGCGATCAATCAAATTATCGGTCGTGGCGCGAAGAAGCATCCAGATTAATGGACAGCATTAAAAACTTCAAAACACACAGTAAGTACGCAGCAGCATTGACTATAGTGAAAAGTAAAATACAGGGTGCAGCCGCGAATGTGTTAACTAATTATAACACAATTTTTAATTTTGAGGCGATACGTAACAGATTAGATTATACGTACTCTAATCAAGAACCTCTATACGTGCTACAAGACATGATGAAAGCCATCACGCAAAAAAGAAGCACACTGTCTGAATACCACGACGAGATAAATAAAAATCTCAATTTAATAATATCAAAAATCACTATGTCAGGTGATCCGCCGAATATAATCGACAGACTAATTAAAAATGCTAACGACGACGCAGTTCGTATATTCATTGATGGTATGAGTGACAACTTTACAAGAGGATCATTATATTCAGCTACAATAAATGATCTAGAACACGCATTCGCAATTGCTCGCAGAATAGAACATGATAATGTGCACAGGCATTTACATCTCACTCAAGATAAGCACCACAAAAAAATCCCAACACAAAGCTGAAACGTTGGAAGGGAATCATTGAAGACTTTGGAGCAAAATTAGTTTATAAACCAGGAAACCTAAATCTTGTAGCTGACGCATTATCACGTCAACGCATAAATACTTCTACCATAGAAACAGCACATTCAGCTGAAAGTTCTTCTAATGATATAATAAAAACTGTGAATCAGCCTTTTAATGCATACACTGCACAGTTCGAACTTATTGAAGATATAACAAATAATATCGAAACACAAATCTATTTTAGTAACAAAATAAGACTCATAATAAAGTTTAAGGACAAAGACTCTTTACTAAGGCAGATGAAAGAAGTTATACAACCCCAAAAGATTGTAGCTTTGCATACGAAATTTGAAAACATATACAAATATGGTGAAAACATAAAAAAAGAATTCCCACTAGTAAGATTTATATTCACACCAAGAAAACTTCAAGACGTGACAAATTTGGAGGAACAACTAAAACTTGTAAGGGTAACTCACGAAAGAGCACACCGAGGGTTACGTAACAATATACAAGAAATCTCAGAGAAATATTACTGGCCCGATCTAAATAAACAAGCAAAGAGTTTCAACAGAAAATGCATAGCATGTCTATTTGGAAAATATGAAAGAAAACCTATCAGAGAACCTCTGAATAATTCAGAAATACCAACACATGTGGGAACACACATTCATATGGACATATACTTCAACGACAAGTATACTTTCCTTGTAACAGTAGATAAGTATTCTAAATATACAATCCTTCGGGAAATCGAAACTCGAAACAGACTGTACGACGTTATGGAAGAGGTCTTATCTAATTATTTCCCAAAATGTGAACGACTCATGACAGATAACGAGAAGGGATTCAAAACAGAAATGGTGAACCAAATGTGTTTGAAATACAACATAACTAAAGTAGAAACTCCAGTATACAGATCGACAGCGAACGGTCAGGTAGAACGTGTAAACGGTACAATAACTGAACTGTCTAGAATATTCACAATTCAGAATAAAACAAGACTTATCGAAGAAATATTTAGAACAGTGCGTGAATTAAATAATTCTATACACTCAGTTACCGGTTTGAAACCTAGAGACATTTTCTTTAATCAAAATAAATATAGCAATAGTGAAATTATAATAAATAAACTAAACTCAGCATCCAAAAAAGTGATCGAACGTCTAAATAAAGGAACTCGACACAGAGAGTATAAAAAAGGAGATAAGATAATGGTAAGAATCACAGGTCTTAGAAAGAAATCTAACGCCAGATACATAACAAGAATAGTAGAAGAAGATAAAGGAGACACTGTAATCTCTAAAGAAGGAATAAAAATTCACAAGGATAACATAAAGAATTATCATTTTTCAGATGACGAAAATATTAATATTCCTAACATTACTAGGAATTGTACAGAGTCAAGAAGGGCAAGGAAACGTTCAAATAACTGAGTTACTAAACAAGAAGTTTATACTTACGCAAACAGATGACGTGTATTTATTCAAAGAACAAACTTATTTGTTACATGCCACCAACCTGACTTCGATATTTCAACCTTACGTAAATATCGTAACTAGTAAATATCAACCTACACAAGAAGAAAAAATTTGGTTAAGTAAAATTAAGAATTTAGCAGACCAATTACAAGAACATACTAGGCATACTAGATCAATTAACTTTTTAGGAACAGCTTTCAAATATGTGTTTGGTAATCCCGACCATTATGACTTAGTTAACATAGAAACGAGTATAAATAATCTCATAGAAAACAATAATAAACAAAAAACTATAAATTCTAGATTTGAACAAATTTTGCAACAATTCGAAGGTCAGAGCCTTAAAGAACATTTAGTAATAGAACAAGTGTACGAACAATTATTATTATTGACCAGAACAATTAATGCAGCAAAAAATAATGAATATTTATCAGAAAGCCTAGACTTAGATGACATTAAAAATATTATTCAACATGAAATAATTCAAGTACCCATAATAAATATACTTGAGTACTCTAAAATATTATTAGCTAGAACTGATGAATTCTTCATCACAATATATAAATATCCAGTTCTAATTAAATCATGTAAATTGTATAAAGTAACACCTTTAAATTCAAAACATGGAAAAATCATTACAGATAAAACAATTGCCTTATGTAACCAAACTTATTTAAGAACAAGAAATTGTCAAAATCATCTAAGTAAAAACATTTGTGAAATTAACTTTGAAGAAGAAAATTGTCTTATTCCACTTTTAAAGAATATAACTTCAAAATGCAACATTAAACAAGAATACGATTACGACTTAGAAATTGAATCCGGTGTTATGTTATTAAGCGGTAAGCATAAGTTAAATAATCAAACAATTAATGGTATAAACTTAGTTACTTATGAAAATACTATAAATCTAGACGATAAAATATACAAAAACATGCATAAGCAAATTAAAGAAGTTATATTAAGAAATCATAATTCAGAGTCTTACATCGACCAAATAATTAAAGAAGATACAATGTACAAATTCGATAACATAGATACTTTAAAAAAACTAATTATTCCTTTTGAAGAAAAACCGATATTATCAACTATATACACAATTGTAACACTGATTGTTATTCTAGCATTTACGTACGTAATGATAAAAACTATACAATGTATAACAGATCGTCAAAAACAAAAAAAGATTGACGCATATAACAAAACTTATGAAAGAGAAATGTTAAAAATAGCGTCGAAAAATCGGGACGATTTCGTTTAACAAGGGGGGGAGTTAAGTATCCATAGCAAAACATATTGAGAAAAAAGATAACATTATTTGTATTCAATGATATCTTTAGTCTCTAGTACAGTCTTGCACACAACGCTACAATGATAACATATGTAAAAGAGATAATATCGTTTGTATACAATGTTGGAATATTATCTCTTCTTCATTATCAAGCAAGACGATTGTACGCTTGGGTCTCCTTGTAGATAGATAAGAAAAGTATATAAATACGACTGTATGATGAATTTATCAACAGTCTTATTGTAACTACATAGTAGCCTTAAGCTCCTTTTAGAATTAGTAAAAAGTATTTCAATAATAAAGGACATAGTTCCAAATAAATATTGTTTAATTTTAAAAGTAAGAAACAAGTGTTTTAATTCGCGCGTTGAACTACGACACCGACACAGTAAGCTTTAGCAAAACGAGGCTAAGCATTTGTTGTGTGGGACAAATCCGAATGCAAATTTTATCTATAAAAGCCCAGAGAGCATACTTGTGTCTGGCGCCAATGGCAACAATGACCACTCTTTCATATTTATAAATAAAAAAAAATAAAAGCAAAACTGCACGCCAACTGAAAAAATCGATTCGAATCGGTATAACAATTAACATTCGCGTTGCATCGTTGCGTGGTGCTATGCAGGCGTACTGCCACTGTCACCGTGAGTCAATAAGTCTGTGTCAACATTGGAATATACTCGGGCTGATGGATACCACTGGATGATTCCTACACTCAATACGGTGCGACACAGCTACGAACGCGTACACGTTCGCCATTTAAGGTGCTCTGCAAATTATCAGACGACAAATTTAGCAAATGTCCAATGGATGTTAGAACGCGTATTTGAAATTCTAGGTGGGACATGCTGGGCTCAAGTGAATACCAATTAATTCACAACTAACTTGCATACACAGACACACCACGGAAAGTACAGTGATTAAGATTTGATTCCGTAGAAATTTACAAAGAGATTTTTGACGCACCTGGTAAGTTTGTTATAAAAATCGGCGGAGACTTTTGGGCAATTAACACCGGATTTTAAGATCGAGATCTGAATCAAATCATTAACTGTTCTGACGCTGACTTTAAGTTTGACAGGAACAGCACGAACCAAAAACAATTATTTTCGGTCTATTTTTTTAAATTTACTTTTAACGTCTCAAATTCATCCTTTGTCAGTTTAAGCTTGATTGACAAAGAAATTATAATAGTAAAAAAACACAAATCTTCTTTTTACACACTGTATGTGTAAAATCGCAAACTTCTGCAACTACTTGTGGTCTGTTAGTGACTTTATTGAAATCCGACGACAGGAAGTGGATATCAAATGCTGTTCTATGATGAGAGTGTCGTTTCGTATCGTATTTTATGATTGTCGCTGAAGATTCTCCTTCTATTGAGTTAATTAAGTCCGCTGATCAGATTGCCAGCGTATACGGATGGTATAGGTTAGGTAGAAACAAGATATTCCGCTGATGAGATCATTGGTTCGTGGAAGCGGCAAAGAGAAAAAAAAAGGTTTCCAGACATTGAATGCATGTCTAATGAAAAATGGTCAAAAACAGATCCTTGATTTAGAATTTTGCAAAATTTGGGGTTATAAATGTTGAAATATGTAACCCCACCTTATAGGCAGACGCTTGCAAGTGGTTGTTTTTTGTGTGCCCAACATGATCTTAATTTATTGATGCTTTCAGACTGGATGTGCAGAAAAAAATTCTTTGTCTGTCGACGTTTGCCATACAAACAGGGAATGGGTAGCAGAGCATTTGTTTACATTCGCTGTGGCAGTAGACATAAATGACTGAGTGCGAATTGTGAGCTTAAGTGGCAAATAATAATATTTTAGCTGAATAAACAAAGACGCCATAGACTGCCAGGAAATATATTACATTGTCTAAAATGGTGGTGAAGAAGAAGGTATCGTCTTTGTCTGTTATCTGAATAAAACAATACAAAGTTGCAGAATTATTCTATTTGCAATTAGATAAGGACTTATATTAGATTGCAAAACAAACTTGGGTGGCAATGTTACGCCGACCCAAACTTAGAGGAGCTAAAGTAGAACTTTCTGTATATTATTATGGGTAGATAAATATAAAAGCCCCTGTTGATGATGTGCCGCTTTGCCAACATCGACGTTTATTAGATGGCTGCCAAGAAACCTTTTGAGAAACGCTGGTAAGTCTGCGAGATATAGGTTTCACACATAACTAACAAAAACATCCTTCAATGAAAATGAACAAAGTGCGATATAATTACAGTTTTAATATGATTGCGAGACAGCGAAGCACTATTATTCAACAAGTTTAAAAAAACATTTTGAGATGACTTTGATTTTAAGTACTAAAAACAGTGAAAATAAATGTCAAGAAAATAATTTTATCATTTATAGCGAATTGTTATATCATCGATGACAAATGAATTCTCTGGCGAACAGATCTTCGTCCGAAGAACTGGATGAGAACTTAAGCTAATTTTTTTGGATTGGTTATATTTTTCAGGACGAATATTGAAGAATTGCAATAGCTGAATTGGAAAATCTAGGGAACATGCATAATGTGAATAGTTAGAGGAAGAGTGTGCGAAATTCGACTGAAATGGAATGGCTCTTAATATGATAGTTGCCAGGCCACACTGTTATTTATCAGCTGGCTGTCAGATCGACAAGCACTACTGTTTGTGATATATGGACATAAAGGACATACCAGAGAGTTGCTGTCAAAACTTTTGAGTTCAAAACTACAACATGCTAGCTGTTTAGTACCCAATATTTGTATTAAGCTTGATTAGTGCAACAGGTTCTTTTTGAGCAGTAAAAAATGCAGTCCTATGGAGGTTTTCGACGCCCACATAAAACTGGGGTTCCCGGTTCGAATCCCGAAAGAACCAAATTACATCTTAAGGTTTTTTTTCCACTCGCGAACGTCTGACAAACATCCGAGAGTAACACTGTCATGAAAGAGCTTCTCAATTGGCCGTTTGGACTCGGCGTAAAATTGTAGATCCCTTCCATTCGTCCTAAGAATTGAAGACCCACACAAAATGAATGGTTGTGAGAAGCTAGACCTTGGGTCCCATAGACCTGTCACGCCAAAATATTTATTTATTTATTTTACATAAACGTGGGATATAATGGGAAGATGTCAAGTTTCATGAGGCCTAAATTCTAGATACCTAGTTTGTGTAAAACGTCAACAAGGTATACGAACGCGTTAACTATGTAAGTTGAGTTGTTTTTGCAAACTTGTAGTATATTTTTTTAATTTTGACACTTCATATTGTCAACCGAATATACAGTCCCCCAATTAACGTCAACTGCAAAAACTGAGTGCTTAATATGGGCCAATAAAAACTCAAACACATCTAGTCAGTCAGATGTCAGTCTTTATGAACTAGAAATCTGAACGTCCTCAATTTCTGGACTGATTTTGACGTTTGTGAATGTGTCACTTGTGAAAAAGGCATTTTCTGACAGAGTAATGATTTCTGATGGTTGTAAGACCAAAAAGTTTGTGTAAAAACACTTTGATTGAAATTATAGACTTCTTAAAAAAAAAATTAATTTTGACAGTCAAAAACACACGACACGTATCATATTTTGTATACTGAAGTTACAAAAATGTTTTAAAGTAAAACTGTAAACACCGTTCGTGTTTTTTATTGTTTTTGTTGTTTATTGATCTTCGGTGGGATAGACATACATTTATATTTCCGATTTAATTTGTTAAATAACCTTCATAAATTCGTGGGTATTTTTAATGCTGCACACACTGTAGATGAAACTGGCAAATCACAGACAACCTACTATCGTACCCGTAAATTTTCACTACATTATACTCATGAAAATACGCACCTGACTGCAAAGTGCCATTATAAAACTTCAAACTGACAGCGCCGATATCATCCTTCAACGTTCTGTAAATTTAAATTTATAGCTGCGGACAACAACAAGGGGCGTTTTACGCGTTTTATCTATATTCAACAAAGTGCGTTACAAACATCACTTCCCTTGTGTATACTTTGTTCCTTCTTTTTGCGATACAATTTATTGGGTCACGAAGACGTGCGACAGAAGTGATATTTCAGCACAAGATTTAACAGAAATTCGCTTACACTCAAGCGGAATGAGTTCCATCCCCGCCGGCACTTCTACACACTTGACCTTGATCGAGTGGCGCTGAACTAAGTGTGAATAAAATATTCGATTTGGATTAGTGCCAATTAGAAATAAGATTCCAAAAATCCACTCTGCTGATTAGCAGTTTTTCGGCGAAGGTAACTCAACAGTTTGCACGGTTTCCTTGCGTCTAAAAATAGTACCTCGATTATTTTTAAAATTATGGACAATAAAACTTCAACGATTTAGTATATTATTCTTTTGACTGTAGGTTAAATGGAGGGGAGAGCTACAACTTACTTAAATTATCGCAGCCAATTAATCTGGGCAAATTACACGATCTTCTTTTTTTTTTGTTGAGCGTTGATGGTGAATAATAGAAAATTCCAGAAGTAGATTAAGCTCAATGTTTACGCACTTTTAACACTGTTTATCTTATCTATACGACTAAAATATTATATCATAGGTATTGCAGGTTTTATTTTTTTGTGCCTCAACTCTATGCGGAAATTAGTCTTGTCTATGTGCCTATTGTATTTTTATATCTCAGGGTAAACATGAGGCTCTAATTTAGCTGATAAGGCATGCGATTAGATGATGTCACAGAATTTGCTATCGCAATTTCGAACAGCTTTTCGCATTTACCTGTGTAAATATAGATTTGATTTTATTTGTTTTTCAATGTCGCGGTCGAGTTGGAAAGATGCTAAATAGATAATTTCATCTTTACTCAGCGATGGCGTCAGCTGTTGATTTTGCACTGAAATTTAATGGTTAAAAGCTAAAAGTAGACAACCGTAAATACACTCAACTGACTGTGTAAATGTAATGTAGGTAGATAACCTTTGAAGTTTGCAATTATGACTCATTCTTGATATTCCATTGCACGTTCAAGAAGTATAGGTCTGACATAAATTGGGAAACGAAATCTACGAAAAGTCATAACTTAAAAAAAGAAGAAATTCTGTTCGCTGACAGAGATCTTAATTAAGAAGGTGATTATGGATTAGTGGGTTAAGTTGCTTTTTTTCATTGATTTATGTGTGATAAATAGTCGCAAGTAGGTGTGGTTTGGTTAATGGAAACCGTGTCTATAAAGAGCAGAAAAAGTAAAAGTGCCAATAGTTGTAGGTATACGGCGAGTACATCTTTTGAAATTGAGTTCCAAGATTCATTTGTTCGTATGAAGTCGTATGAGTTTTTTTATTGTTTTAAATAAATAAAAGTCGTCCATTGTGTATTAAATTCAATGATATATAAAACTCAATGGATTTTTATTCAGTGGAGTATTCATTACACAGTTTTTAATCGCACGTAAAATACATATGTAGGTATAGATGTAAGAAAAACTGTTTAGTAAATTTGACTGCAATATAAGAAAAAATTAAGAGCTTTAACTAAGAAATTTATTACCTTTTTCATTATTTTCTGACTTTAAGAAGCATAAGTTAGTAAGTAAGTACTGTAAGAAGCATCAATTCTGATTGCTTAGATTTTAGATCTTTAAATAAGCACTATTTTCCATTGTTTGGAAGCCTTTGTCTTTCTTAATGCTACAGTGTGACATCTAGTACACGAAATAAAAAAAACTAACAAAATCTACATAATCCCCAAGACCGCATTTTTTACAAATAATTAGGTGTATAAAGTATAAGTTTTCAAACGCAGTACTCAACTCAGGAAAGAAAAAAAGAGATACAAACAAAAATGTTCTCTCAAAATCAATTATCCAGTTGGGGAGTTTCTTTCGCTTTGTCGTAACAATAATGGATGAAAATGTATACACACACAATATTTAGATGATGGCTTAAGTGTGTCTGTACCATTTTGTGAATTTTAAATTTAGTTAGTAGGTAGGCTTTCATGTATATTTGGTTTTTGGGAGATAGTGTTGACTGGTGGAAATTTCAAAAGGGAAGTCGGTAGGAATCGGATTATATGGACGTCACGCCACTGGCAGGTATACAGTATTTATGAATGAAATAGGAACTGAGCAAGCGAGCAGACAAACCTTCCTACATATTTAACATTTTTTTATAGGTTTCATTTTTTCTCAGCAAACCAAACAGCATACTGCCTCTTTCTGTCTAGGCGAAAAGGGACCCATTGCGTTTTCTAGGGTTCTAGGGGGAACAATTACATATGCAAAAAGGGGGATAAAATATATTTCTGAACATTTTTACACCAGAAGAAAAAGTATATATAAATAATTTTCATTAGATATATTTGTATGTAGATATCCTAAGTTGTAGATTATTTATATCTACATATTATATTCAGCAGTTTTTAAGATTTTCGCATTTAAAAATATGTAGTCAAATTCAATCTTAGTCAAACAGAACTACACCAATTTTATTATTATATGATGATATAGCAATCAAAGGGCGCTAAAATTTGTATTCAAACGGCTAAATAAATTTGCTTAAATAAAATAGCTGTCCAATTTTGATTCCGTCTCAATTTTCTTGTCTGCGAATACGACTAAAATGACACTCCTATAACGAGCTGTCAAAGCTGTTAGGTGCAAGTAATACGTTTAATTTCACTTGACATTTGCTTGTCTGATCACGACAAAAATGACAAAAAACTAAAGCTACACAAACATTGCGACAGAACTGTTAATAATAATAAATATCCCGCCAGCTCAGAGAAAATAAAGAAACATTGTTAGCAATCTTACTCCAGAGTTGTGAAACGCGCTTATAAGCCATCACAATCCACAAGGCCAGAAGAAATGGCTTTTAAACTATACAAACGTAAAAGACAAAAATAGGCGACTCATAGGATGCGCCAGCGAAGGACCAGAAAAAAAACTTACAAAAGTCACATCGATCCTCAGTTTCGACATCCCACTAAAAATCTGTGAAAAATACTAGCAAAGTGAACCAAAAAACATGACTTTAGTTTTGGTGTACCTACTGCAAGGCTGAGAAATAGATCCTCTGCTTTTTTGGAAATTACACAAACGAGTTGCTACATTTTGATAGTAAAAGCGTTCACTTTAACTTAAGCCGATGACACATTTATATGCAAGACGATAATATTGAGTTTGGCTTCCGAAGAGGCATTTCGTTGGGTCTTATGAGCCGATTGCAAAACAACTTCATGCATAGGCTATTTTTAAAAAGCACAACAAAGCTCTCGTATGAGCCTTGCCTTGAATTGACAATCGTTATCCAAGTTTCTAACTAACTTTGCTAATTAGGTGACGGATGGCTTGACAAAGCTTCAATTTATAATTAAGAAGTTCCTAACTCTGACAGACAAAAATTAAGGCTACACCTACAATTAAATGAGCCTAAAAAACACTCATCGTTCCTGTTCTCCTAGCATACATATCGTTACTTATTTTTTAAATTCAATCCAGCTGTCAATTATTTTAAGCTCGTTTATTTTGGAGCTCCACTGTCAACACCCAACCGCAAACAATGGCGGACCTGTCAGAAGGTTAATGAATTCATTTAACCCAACCGTTGAGAGTGCCTCATAAAAAATGCATTTCAGACTACATCATACAAGGAGTTTTGGGTGAGGGATCATTTTCTAGGGTCTTCAAAATTCAGCACAAACTCAGTGGAATGCAGCTGGCTGGAAAGTATCTGAAAAGGATATTCAAAAGGTGGGTAAATCATAAGTAAATGTTGTACCCCCATAAATAGCTGTTCCTTTAAAGAAAGCAAGACATAACAAGCTGCATGGAGATAAACGTCATGAAGCGCATCGAAGACCATCCCAACATACTCAATTTGAAGGACATCATTTTGTAAGGAAAAAGCACAACAGAAAACCACCACCGCACTTGTTTTCATATTTTTAGTGAATCCTTTCCATGCCATATTGTCCTCGTCTTCGAACTAATGGACATGAATCTCTATGAATTCCTAAGAGATAAACAAAAACCTCTCTCCGAGTCGATTTCCAGGATATTTTTCTACCAAATCGTCTGCGGCGTCCAGCATTTGCATAGAAATGGAATTTTTCATCGGGACATCAAGCCAGAGAATCTGTTGCTAAGGTTTCCAAGAACTGCCAACGGTATTTCACAGGCATGTACAAGATCTCTCGCGCCATTCACTCGCTGAGTGGATTTCTTCCTTTTCAGGAGTTCAAGCTAGCAACGCTAAAAATAGCAGACTTTGGATCAGTGAAGAGCACCAAAGTGGAGTTCCCCATAACTGATTATGTGGCCACGAGGTGGTATCGTGCTCCCGAATGTATAATCACCGCAGGTTACTACGGACCCAAGCTCGATGTTTGGTCAAGTGGATGTATATTTTATGAAATGCTTACGTTGAGACCGTTATTTCCGGGAGACAGCGAACTAGATCAGTTGAGTAAGATTCACAAAGTTCTGGGTTCTCCGAGCGCTTGTGTTTTGAGGAGATTTCGACACTTGTAAGTGGTATACACGGAAACGGGCTGACTGTTAAACTTTTGTCAAATGCTGTTTCAGAAAAGTGAATTTCGAGTTTCCGAAAGAGGATTCTGTAAATTTGGCGACTCTACTGCCGAATCTCAGTAAGTTGGGCCTGAATGTTCTACTGGCGTGTGTAAACTATTTGCCCGAGACTCGTATTGACTCAACCAAGTTGGAGCGCCATTCCTACTTTGCTGATGTGCGGTATTTGCAAATTAATTATGCAACCCTGTTGGTCAACCTAAATCGGTATTTCTACTTGCAGTAATCGCATGCCGAAGAGTGCACGAAATTATGAAAAAGGTCAGAGGAGCCCATCTTCGAGTTGCAAACTCTTCGGACCAAAGGAAGTTGAAGCTCATTCACCATTAGCGGTGTTGCAGGCGAAACAGAAAAGACTTGATGAAAGTGACAGCGGTAAAACTGCTATTGACAGTTTGTAAAAAAATTAATCACCGAAATATGTTTTCAGATAAGGCAGTGTGTGCAAAGTCAAAACGACCGCGTAAGCGAATCGAGGCGTGAAGATTATATGCGATGACATAATTGTATATTTGTTTATCAAATGTAAGTCAGGTATTTTGTAATAAACAAAAGAATTCCAATCAATTCAAAGTTGTTTCCTATATCTTAAAAGTTAGACCTACTACAAAATGAAGCAACTCGTGAAAGCAATCAAATTTTGGGATGTATTTCTTGTAAACTTTACTAATATAAATTAGTTAGCTACAAGTTAATTCATCAAGTTTAAGGTCAAAAATGGTGCGTTGCGACAGCGCTCAATTTATTAACTTAAGGCCCCCGTTATAGCGATACGTAAAACGAAACCGTAAAAAAATTCTTTTGCTTTTTTTGACAACCTCAAGTTGATTCTTGAAGTTAATCTTTGTCTTAAATGTTGCGTTTGAATTATAAAGTTAGTTTATCATAAAAAAATAAGTGATGTTTAAATTTTTCTGTACAAAAAACTTTTTCTGATCACCTTCTCATTTAATTCCACACACAAAAACCAAATCATTCCACTGTAATGTGTCATTTCATTACTATTCCATCTGTCAGGAATTTATTTCTAATGGAATCTATAATCTAATCATTGGTGATTGATTTGTTACTGACAACTCAGTACAGTAGGTCTTTTCCCTAACGATAATTAATTCGAACACATCACTCAAATTTAGTCAAACTTCATTCCTTTACGCAAAAGTTGGGCAGAAGAGAGCCACAAAGAGAGAACAAAACATTTCCCTTCATAAAAAACCTACAAATAATAGCCCAAGAAATTTCTTTGGGCTAGTTGGTTATAACTGACTTTAGCTGTCAAATCTCTCAAAAGTCAACTTGAATTGGTTGTTTATTTCAGTTTGGTTTATTGAGTGCTCAAATTTGTAATAAAAAATGGATAAATCGGCAAGAAAAATAAATATTAAACTGTATCCGAGTGTCTTACAACGCAACGTCTGCAAACTGGCATTCGTTTTTAAACCCACTGACATTTATTTTTGAATATTATTTTTCTTTTTCACACTTTTAACAAACGTCATGCAAAACTTTCGTTGCTGTACTTTTTGGTTTTATTCTCTTTTTCTGAGAGAATATATCCCTACTCCTTGATATCTGACATTTTGCCAAAATTGGCCAAAAAAGTAAGGGAACAGAGTAGCAGACATAGTAACAATCAGTTTTTCTGAAACACTTTTTTCTGTTTCATACCGTTCCTACTTTTTCGGTTGCATTTACGTATCGCTATAACTGGGGCCTTAATTAGGTATATTTTTAAACGAACGCACCTTGATAGTTGAACTGATTTTTCAGCAATGCCATGTTAATTCCAATGACACTTATGGGCTACACTTCAATGCGTATACGCACACTTTAATTTAGACACCAAGTGCATATTTAACTCACTTTGCGATGAGGTACTACGCAGCTTGAAACTTGGAACACAAACTACGTACTTTCACACAAAACGTGTTCTATATATACCTATAAGTAATATATCAAAAAGTAGGAACCTGTGTCGTTCAGAACTCATAAATTTTTAAATAATTCTGCTAACAATTTACAAAGTCAGCCCTTCTCCTTTTAAGCCAATGAGTCCAATTTTATGGAAAATCAATTACCATAAAACAGTTCAATAATAATAAAAACAAAAGCAATCGCTGTAAGTGCAACGGCGCCTTTAAGTCTCGACCATCTCGGTACTCTTCACTTTACCATGCATCGGTGCATTCTAGCGTGGACAATAAATGTAAACTTGTTTAAACACTTGAAATCCTCTACAAAAGAACACATTATTCTTTCTTGTAACCGGAGTAGGTGCCATGGGAAATCTACTACTATGGCAAGCGGTCATTAGAGACAAGCTAAGTGGGTTATTTAAGACCAAATGTCGATGCATAGGAAGAACTACATTTTTATAAAGGGCTTTTCTTTGTGCAACGTAAGATGGTGTCAAGAGGGATTTAAATTTGTAAGCCTGACTAAACGTGAAAGAGTAATTATATTGTTTGACGGTGTTACAAGCTTACTAAGAGGGCTCACTTGTTTGCCTTTTGATGGCGCTACAGTTCAAGGCGGACGTGGGCAATGGCCCTCAATGGCTTATTGTGGGGATATTTTTGAATCGTTTAGTTTTTAAATCCATACATTTTAATAAGTGAGGTAGTGAAAGTTAAAATGTTGCATCAAATGTTTCAAGTGGCACGCAAAGTGCGAAACTAAACGCAGTATGCAGTTGGGCGTCATTAATCTTCTAATGGACAGACTTAAAAGCGATTTACAAAGGATCTGGATCATAAGAAATATTCACGTTAGAAAAACAAACAAGAAATGTGCATAGGTACACAAATATTGCCTCCAGGTAAATCGCATTTCCTTCGCTTCGAGTATCGCGGAAGAAGATGTTGTTCGCCGGTAAGGTCACCTGAAAATACTGAAAATGGTTGACGTCGAGATGGATATTGGTGGAAGAATCAACGAACAATTAAAGCCCGCAAGAAAGAAGAATTTGCAAACATTTAGGGGAACTTCATCCGGAGTTATATTTATTTGAAAATGATATGCAAATTTATCGAAAGAGATGTCATCCAATATTCATCCATTTTGTTTTTGTAATTTATTAATTTTTGTGCCACAAAATCATAAAACCGACCTTTCGCGAATAACTCTTTTTGACGCACAAAAGCCACTTACAAAATTAAATTAGATTAATGAATTTGGCAGCATTGGATTTTGAAGTAAAGGCAGGGATGTGTATGAGGACAAAAGAAAGAAGTGATGTTAGTTGTTTACTCCACACCTTTGTATTTTATTTTCCATTTTACACAAATTGACCCTAGTTTGATGATTTCACAGAATGGAAAGGTTTCCTGTGGTTAAAACAAAGTTTCTATAATGTACAAACAAGATAAATGATTCTGACATCAATCTAAAGGAGATAAAAGCTGGCCGCTTATTTTCACAGAATCCTTACTTAATAAATTACTTACAGACAGTTTTCCAACGGAAACCGAAATCGAGAAATCGAAAACCTCTAGACTTTCTAAGAAATGCACAACGTTTCGAGACAAATGACATCACGTCATTACGAACGCCATTGCTGAGCAATTAAATACCAATTGGCATACATTTGGCGAGCGCCACGAACAAAAAAATGCATCTGAATCGGTCGTGTCGTGTGACATGCAAAACTTTCGAAGTTTCGGCTTCGGGTGACACTGTTCTTCAAACAAATTACATCATTGTCTGTATTGTGTCGCGTTTACTTCGCCCGGGCGTCGTCGTTGTCAACTGTAAATTGGATATTTAACGCGCGCCACTTGGTGTCCGATTCATTGAAATTCCATCAATCCAAACTGTACGCAAAAGCGGAAACAATAAAATTATTTTCCAAACAATTAAATAGTTTATTATCATTTAATCATTTCGTTGAGTGACAGACTGAGAGAAACGCACAACGAAATAGAATCATTTTGCAATTATTGAATTTAAATTAATTGCCGTCATTATTCGAAATACACGCGGGAGCTAATTAAATGTGCATGTGAACGTGTCTAATTTTAAAACTAGAATAAAGTAATAATTTGAAATTAAAGTCATGTCTCGTGTGGTGAATGATTTATAAAGGCATTATTGCAGTTTGAAAAATAAAATTACATAATTGCGCAACGATTAGATTTTTACAAATTCGAAATTGTAGTTACTGTAGGGCCAAATTCGAAATAGTCGATGCGTGTTTAGTGTAACCTTGAGTTATGAAGGGTAAATAATTTTTTTGAATTCAGCACAAATCAGAATAAATATTAGAAAAAGTACGCACGCGCTTAAGTATTACGTCCAACGAAATTTCGTAAAAACAAGTCATTTGTGATGGAGTGATAGGAAGTCGAAATAATTAAAAATTAAAAACAAATACCTACAGCAGATTGACACTTAAGAAAATAACATTTCTTTTCGTTTTAGTAAAATGTTAGCAGTATGTATTCACTGAGTTCATCTTCACCAAACGTTACCGACTCTCTTTAAGATATTTCTTGCACGTGTAGGTAATACAGTTTACGATAATTTATTTAGCAAAGTTAGGCACTAAAAAGTTAAATTTAATTGCCGACTATGTAGTGACATTTATGTACTCTTAAAATTAAAACTAATAGAAAAGTTAGCTATTTAATTATTAGACTTTCTTTAAAAATGCATACCTGGACTGTCCACTCCAATAATAGCATCTGAATCCTCTTTTATTGTTAGCATTAATGGGATATATAGGGAATTTACAATTAGTTAAAATATACTTCTAAGAATATTCATTTAGGTTAACAATGTTTTAAATAAAATATATCTCAAATACAAAAGAACAATTTGTTTACCATGCACTGCCAATTAAAAGTAAATTTCAAAATGCATTCAATGGATGCACACCTATAAAATTGATTTTCAAAAAGTAAGTGACTCATAATAGTGTGGCTGAATGGCCACCCACTGACAGGTATGCACCGTCTTTAATGATAAATGAAGGATAACTAGATGGATAAATTTTTACGAAAATAGTTTTACTTTGCGTTTGCGTTTGCATTTTTCCGACAAACAAAATGCACTGAGTTTATAATAGAATGAAATGCAATTAATGATTGAGGTGGCTGATTCTTTTGTAGTTTTGCAATATCTAAGGAAATTTAAATAAACATATTTAACCGAACAGGTGTAGAGAAATTAATGCCGAGTACAAGTTAGTTTTAGCTACAAAGCGTAGGTGGGTCAAGAACATTACTGAGACTGTGCTTAGCATTTTAAACAATTTCTATAATTTGTTTGCAGAATATCTTTACTTTGTACTAGCCCCTGGTCGAAATTCGACCAATTTTATCTGTTTTCTACATAATTTATTTATTATTTATTTAAATTATTTATTTATATGCTAAATCTTAATTCCTATACCTTTCCGCTATGAAAAAAGAATGGAAAAGAGCAAAACATGAATGTTCTTTTTCATAGTAACAGCTCGCAGATAACTCTGCAATGCCCCTGAAATAAGATCTTATGATTGCTTACTTTAAGAGGTAATTAAATTGCATACCTTTCTATTCTAAGATGATTAAATTCGTTACTATGAAAACATGACGGCAACAAATTGAACGGCAACAAAATGCTTTCGATTAACTGCTAAGCATTTTGAATGGGAAATTCTTAACTTCATTTTACCAGTCTTAATGGCGACATATACCTACGATTTTTTGTTTCTGCACATCTATGGCACAGTACCTTTCGAATGATATAAGTTTCATTCTCCTCATTCCATGATAAATACTTAAAAAGTGCACGGAAACTTTTGATGTTTACGTATTAATATAATGATATCAAAATAATCTTTATTTTGTATATCAAAAGAATGGAAACTTTACAAATTTTGAAAGCTTCTACTAGGTGACAAAAATGAAAAAGTTGAATTTCTCTGTAGCTATTCAATTTCAAGTTGCATGTCAACTGAATTTCCTCAGATATATTTACTTAACACGAATATTAAAATTCATAATGATTGTGATAAAATAAATGCAAAGTTTTGCTCCGTTAAAACCTTTGTTATGTTTCAAAAACCCACTTAGATTGGTTGGGTAGTCTCAACGTAATGCGGTAACAAATTCCATCCAAATACAAACAATTTTATTAAATGTATAGATTTAACATCTTTACATGTTTCATAGAACGGTTTTAAATTATGAGCCATGAGGAATGTGGATGAACCGACCATCTTTCACCTGACCTATTTCAAATTCCTACCCATTTGCCACACAAAATCTATCGCGCCTCAAAAGTCAAAAGCCCTGTACCTTCTTACAGCCTTTTATCAACAACTTAGATCACTAAATCGCTATTACAAAGATTAATAGCCAAACCCCAACAGAAAGATTGTTGACCCCAACTGAACGTAAGTATCTATCAATGTACAACCGACAAGCCCTCTCATTCTTCATCATTGGGTAGTGGGTACCTCCCCTTGCAGTACAATGCCCAACATTAAACAAACAAAAATCGTGAATGCATGCAAAACTGCCAACAAACAGAAAAAAAGGCCCAACAAGATCTAATCGTCGATAAAAAAATATTGTCAACGACATTCTGCTTACCTTCGTTTATGTATCCTCCGTCCATGGTGAAGTATACGACTATCTACTTCTCTCTATGTGTGGCTGTATCCTCCTGCTCGTTGTCGGGGCGCTTCCTCTTGTAATACAATACGACTACGATACGACGTTTCTGCTTGACTTGTTGCGGGGATGTCACTGCAGATACACACTCCGCCACTGGATTCAGTTGCACAGCCAAAGTGGCACAGACAAAACTGAATTTAAAAATATCTAACCGGGGTAATTGCACTCAAAATAACAAAAGCACTCTAAAAAAACACTTCAAATTGTATTTCTCAACAATTTTGTTGCTCCAAATTCAACAGCAACAGGTATATAATTTACTTTGACTGAATTTGCAGCAAATAAACTCGATCTCTTTGATTTAGAAACACATCAGATTTCATGATGCTCCCAACCGAGATACAAGGCAGTAGGGTAGCGTCCCCAACTATTAATGCGTGAGATGATGTTTCCAAGTTCATTTGACCCTATTCCTGTGGTTGTTATGTATCTACTCCATCCAGAAGCTGTCGTTTCTGTGGTCACAATATTGTAATAGAACCTGGAAAGAGAAGAAGCAGAACAAAAAATGCACATCAACATTATGTTTTATCATATCGTATAGATGCAGTCATGCACACACGCTGTCATCTCAAAACAGATTTTAAATTCAAACATTAATTCGCTGTCATGATCATTTCCGCGAAGGCGCATCCATAAAAATAGCGCTTTTCGCGCGCATATTTTTAGGATTTTCAAGTCTGTTCTCTGTTGGCGTGTGTGCACTGTGCATGATGGGTCTGCCTTGACATTTGCATTCTGTATTATAATACCTATATGCTATATCGTGTATAATCTGGCAGCGATTTGTGTGTAGTGTTTTCAAGTTTATGATGCGGGGGAAGGTCGATTGCCAAATGGAGATCAAGAGGAAAATCATCCATTGCATTAGTACTCGAATGTGTGCATCTATTTTGGGGTCGTGTTCGCCGGTTCCATGTGGCTGCAGTTTTTGTTTCAAGAGAAATAATTCAGACAATTCGGTAGATGACAGCACACAGAACGTTTGATCTTTTGTATGGATATTTTAAGAGATGACGCAGAAAGTCCAATAAGTAGGTGAATTTCTTAAAACAAATTTAGGATGACTGCACACCTAAAGGAGTAGTAGGTGAGCACTGTACAAAATGTAAGCATATAACAATTATTGTTTATCAAAAGAAAAATACAAATTGAGATAAATAAATAGGTATACAAGTTGTTGCGAATAGGCGTGGTAATAGTCTTAAAAAAAACTGATAGGGGTCTGAAGGAGTGCACATAAAAGAACATTTTAAAAGAGCCAACGAAAGGGGCAGCGCAAACTGCTATAATATTTGACCTTACCTAAGGTGACACGACCAGATGAAATAAAATCTTAACCCAAAAGCGTTCGAAACTGGGTCGAATAGTCTTGTTCGCGTCGAATTGAGTTGATTTACATGTGAAACAAAAACAAATTCCGTCACGTAATGCTCGTTCACGGACGACGCGATTCGACCCCTGGATATATTCAGCGTTTTCACAAATATTCAGCGAACCAGTTCGCATTTCGTTCGCTTCTAGTTCCGCAAAAGAGGCAGGTTTATCTGACAATCCTAGAAAATAAGTTTTTTGACTATATCTTAAAACGAAAAGTTGCGGTGAGTGCCGATGGAAGATTCGCCGGGGAATCGCCAGAGCCCACTCGGAAGAAAAATAAGCCATTTTACAGGAATGTCCCAGTTTATTTTTACAATTTTTTTGTATTAAAAAAGCTTACTTCATTTAACAGCTCTTCGTTCATAGAAAGATATTTTTTTTTGTAATAATGTCCACTGATAAAAAGATCTTTGACAAATTTATTTTCAAGTTTTTACAACTCATGAAGACTCATTCTACGCAGAAGAGGAATAAAGTAAAGTGAGATGACGCTATGAGAAGTGAGTCCTGAATTTACTGGATGAAGAAATAAGTTTCGACCTACATGAAAATTGTGAAGTTTCACGGTACCCTTTAAGAGCTTTTCTCATAGTGATGTCGTAGCCCGGAGCTATTTATTTGTAAATTTATAAATTGGTCTTTGCCAAAATCGGTTGCCTTTCTTTCTAATGTTCAGTTTGGAATTTATTAACGAAAAATAAAATTTTCATTTAAATTAATAATGAAATAATTTTAATTAAAAATTTTCAAGTAATTCACTCAAAGTTTCAATGTTACATGTAAACGCCGTCAATGTTTTTAATTCAGATCTCTAAAAGTCAAGATGTCAATTTTATCGAAATTTTGCATTAAATGTCATACCGTCAAAATGAAAAGTGAATTAACATTCGCCATCACACTTTTTAATCCAACAAGCAAGGTCGCTAAAATAAAGCATAGCTATATTTTATAACGTTGTAGAAAACGGAGTTTTTATTTCGAAAGATTATTAATCGGTTCATTTTTCAAAACAACACATAACAGTATCAAATAAGAGTCAAAATCGGTATGTGAATGCGTGCCACAAGGGAAGAAACTGATTTAAGCACAAAGATAGTATACTGTCGGATAAAAAAAAACCACCGCCACACTTTTTATTTGTCAAAATATTTATTTGTCAAAAATCGAAATAGCCAATCATGCGACTTTGATTTGTTTTTTTTTGTATTTCAGTCTCTATGCCAATTGACGATTTTATACACGAAAACAAAAACAAAATAAAGTTTCTTTAAATGATCACCAATTGACGATTGATTAAATGTCATCAAAGATTTAATAATTTTAAAGACACTGGAAAGCCACAATTTTTTGCCATGCATTATGGCAAGTTTGTATTTACGCACATGCATTTCTTGAGATTTTATAAATATTCCGTATTATATCATTCTTATTCCAGATTCTTCTCAAACAATTTTTTTTTTTGAATATTTATGGGAATCGTTTGTTTTAATGGGACTTTTCTGAGAATTGTGAGTTTAGTACGTAAACAAACCGTAGAATTTATTTCGGTCACCTCTGTTGCAGAAATATAATACAGCCTTCTTTCTAGATGATGTTCGTATCAACTTTAAGAACTGAAAGTGTTTAAATTTAAATTAGATGCTTTGAAAATTTGCCGGCACGAGTGCACCGAGGTCCCAGGGGAGAATTGAGAAGCTTTCGCTTGGTATATTAGGAGCGCTATTGCAAATATTTACTTGCAAATTTGTTCGTTGGCTGACATACAAGCTGTTACTTTTAACAATATTTTGCAATCATATTACGAACCGAATGGACTCTTCTAAAAATCAAACATTAACATTTCTTAGGTTAGGTTTCCTGTGAATATACAAATGCAAATAACTTGATTTTGTCTTTTTACATGATTTAACAATTTACTAAAGAAATTTCGAATACACCCATTTAATATAGAGCTGAATTTCAAGTTTGTATAACTATACATATTTTTATATAGTAAAAAGAACAACAAATGTAAATTTAGTTACATTTTAGAACATGCGAGACCTTTTGTTACTTATGTCAAAGATAAAACCCAACGACACGAATATGTCTTTTCATGTTATGTGCAATCATTTGTGTACAGAAAACAAATTTAAGTCAGGTTGACAGCCGTTGACAGCACACACTTCCCCCTGTTGTTTTTTTAGATATATTTCCCCTTTTTTGAACTGTCACCAGTGTGACTTAATAAACAAATGCAGCTGAAATTGTAATAATTTGCTAACAATATTTATAATTTTTGAGTGAGGGTACGAATTCAACATTTACCTATGGTTACACATATTTATTTTGTGGGTTTGGCAGTTTCTGACAAGTGAAGTGTTGATGCAGATATAGGCCCCAAATGTTACTACGTGTTTTTTCAATCAGACTAAACAAATTTCTGCTTCCGCAGAGTATAGAAAACTGCGTAGGTGTCAACACCTTCTTGCGGATTAATAAACAAAGGTGGTGACTAAATAACTTTAATTTAAAAATCCACCTACTCAAATGTAGTAAACTGATTATCAGCTTGTAGAAAGAAAAACAAAAGCCGCGCTACGTAAAGTCACAATATGTAACAACGGAGGCGTTCATCATCCACATGCGATTTATAAAATAATACCACGAAAATAGTATTATTAACCACATGATGACAAATTTCTAATTCGACATGTTTAATTGGATGAAATAGAACCCCAAAATCAGCGATGAACTTCTCCATGACATTTTGATTAGGCAGAAAGCGCCCCCCATTTGAGAGATGGCCAACAACATCCACAACACGCACCATCCGCAGCAATGGGAGACCATTTCACAGAGAATGTAATTACTTTGACATTCCATTACGTCAGCGAGTTGAATTTAACCTCAAACAAAAAATTGCGCCGCATGTGATATTGTGTGAGTGAACTAGGAACCAGCAGTTGTTCTGATGAATGAAAATCCGATGATGAATGTTTGTGAAAATTCACTCGCTCTGATCGGCGAGCGGGAATTTGAATGTTACTATAATGATATCAAGATTTTGCGTGAGATCTAGAGGGCGAGAAACCCCATTTAATCATTGCCGTCTGATGGGACATAAATAATTGTTCGTCTGCGACATTGTATTGTCATTGTCATTTGTCATCAATCATTGTAGTTACTGTGGGGCCAATTTAAGTGATGTTGGCTTTTAATTTCTAATAAAAATAAGCTGGTTCTGCTGGATTGTATTGGAATTTGTGTCAATAGATAAATGTAAGCTTTCAAATATTTCTTTCTTAGTTAGTAGATGTAAAGACTAAAGTCACAGTGACAGCAATTTAAAGAAAATTTGTTTCAATTTGTAAAGAGAAAAAAAATAGGTGCTATAGGGATCAACTGCGAAACGTCAAGAATATATTTGAGTACTGTTAACACATATGGGTGATGATGACATGTTGTAAAGTAATAAATCAAGAGGCTTAAAAAAGTACAAGGAGTTTCACCCAGTTGACGCAAGCTTCTTGTAGCACTGAGATCTGAGTGAATGGCTCACTGATGACTTATGAAAAATGCACTTTTAAAGAATGTCATTGAAAGAAGAAACTGTAGGTACGTATACACCACAATTATGTGTTTCCATTTTTTTTATTAAACATATAAGACTTGTTAAGTTTTTTGGAAACTTACTTTAAACCCTCGTTTTGTGTCTATCTAAAAAAAATGCTTCTGTCCCAAAATTTGACATCAACACCGGAAATTGATCAAATTCGTTTTTATTTGTTTTATATCCCATCAAAACACACCTCAGCCACAACCAACTTCAGCTTGAAAAGTTCAATAACCGCAACAGACTGTAATGTTCCAGGTGCGATGACCTTGTCATTTTGCACCGTGCTTACATAGCAATTAGTTTTGTTTGCATAAGATAAAAGCAAACAAAGTTATTAATCAATTAGTTCCCGTAACAAGGTTGACTCTACATTGGCAATTAGGTATACAAATTTAGCTAAGTAACTGAGTACCGAAAAGTTAATGAAAATACACACAATGTGCACTTAAGTCGCGTGTACAACACCCCCCACCCACAATGACCAATAACTGAAACAATCTGGGAATAGGAACGGCGTCTATTTCCATTTGTTTATTTGCCATTGCGTGACGCGGCTCAATTTGAGAAATAAAGGAAAAAAAAAGAATTGGCACGAACACTGTTTACTTCCTCGACGTTTACTGCAACAATTAAATGTCAACTTGGCAGATGTGTGTCTCATTCCCAGTCGGAACAACATCCAATATCGAAAAAATGTTTGTCACTGTGTGTTCTACAAGTTTCTTCAACCGCCCATCTTCAAGTGTAGCCACATTTTTTTTTTTCGTCGTCTGATTTGGCACATATGACTAATCTTGATAGTCGTGAGGGAATTTTTAAGTATCCCCAACCGAGCGACGCATTTATTATTTAATTTAGCTCACGTTCATATAATTGATCAGAAAATTCTCAAAAGCGAACAGTTACCATTTGGGGTATTTGACATTACCGCGGCAGTCGTTTTATCACGCTAAAAAGAGCTTTGAACTTATATTTGTTATACGACACGTCTTCTGTAGCGCGATCGCATAGATAAAGCGGATATGGCAAATACATAAATAGTATTCGACATATGACGAGTTATTTATTTAAACTGAATACCAGTAGTTACCATTTGTGCTTGCGGAGCTGAATTTTATTGTCAACTTTAATTGCGTGGGTGGTGCGCGAAATGACGTCAAATAAACAGAATTGGTGGAGAGTGTGAACAAATGTCGGTTGGGTTTTCGATCGTTTCTACTGGGGTTAATGGACGGGTTTCATAATTTTAATTTATTCCCCGCCGATACGTCCACTCAAAAACGCAACCATTCAAAACGAGTTTTTTACTCAGCCTGTCAACAGCTTGACACTATATGAGTACAAAACGGGAAACTGAGTTTGAATTATTTTTTTAATAAACTACTTTGCAACGGTAGATTATCATCTAAATACGCATGAGTACCGGCACTTTTCAGTGAAAGTGTTTTCTTTGTACCATTCATCATTTCGAAACATGCGCACACACAGGCCTCATCATGGCCACCTGACAGCTAGACCATGCCGGCCATTTGTCACTTGAACAGAATGGATTAGTCTTTGACACCTACTGGAGAAAAAAAAGCGTGTACCGGGTGGTCAAGCACGACAAACAAATTATGACAGTTGCTTGTCAAATGAAATACAACGAGGGCGTCTTTGTGTGAAATTCTTTTGATATGCATACGTCCAAATGACGGAAATGTCTTCAGTAACACTCTCTAGCTATCCCTCACGAATGGATTCAGAACAGATGGAACGAAAAGTCCAAGAGAAGCGATATTGAAGATGAGTTGACTGAGTAATAAGGCGTTTGCATCAATCATCATTTGGCTACTGTCAGTCAGGCAGCAAAGTAATGACGCTAATACGTCGAGCGATCGCTCTGTGCATGATATTTGATATTTGAATCTGAAATTAGTATTTCAAGTTTGTTTTGTATTACAATGATAAATGATTGACAATGATTCGGTTCGTTTTATGGAGGTGGCAACTGACAAGTGGCGCTTGTTGAAAAAAAAGGTGTTTGTTTATTTGCAAATTTGTGTCACTGAAATCTTATGTGGGCTTGACAAATTGATCTCGGAAGCAGTTAGAATGAAATGTGTGCTGTTGTTATTCATCGGAAATGACGTATACGATTTTGACTTAAGAAAAAAAGGAAAAAGAGAGGTGGATTGTGGATACATCTGAACGTTTTGCAGGTGGTCGGCAGAAAGCCCCTCTGTTTGTGTTTAGTAAGCTCAGAGCATAAATAGACGAGGCGTGGATGTATTAACACCCTTTAAAGTAGAATTAGCGCACTTCCATTTGCAATTCAGACCTTTTATATCTCGTTGTGAATACCACGCGACCAGTTTTTGTACATTTACTAAGTGTGACCGCCAAGAGCCGTGCGTGGAACATCGAGTTGATCGTTTTAAAAAGGTTTTTGTATTTGACGTTTAGTTTATTTGATTTGACGTTGTAAAGCTTACGAATCACACGAGTTTCTTAACTGAGTATAGGTACTAACTTGACATTTCGATTGTATTTTTTACGTTCAGGCGGAAATCGAGTGCAGGCAAATTTGGTCGACTTATGCACCCTTCAGGCGAGAAACACTTCTACAATAAAAGAAACGTTGACAACATGAACAACTTCACCAGCACAAATAGTAGGTACTAAAGATGCGACCGGCCGGCGGCGCCGACACTACCTCACTTTACCAGGTAATCCGAATATAATTGACAATGATTTGAAATCAATTTCCAAATGCATATTAATTTTCTCATATATGCGTAAATTACATTAATTTGACTTATACAACAACATCATTGATGTACAATTTAGATTTTTGACACCTGTCACATCTTATTACGACAAACATTTCAATTGGTCACGTTGAACGAATTCGACGACAGTAGGTACGCAACGATGACAGAGTATGAAAATCAGAAAATAAGTAAATGCATAACAGAATGACTCACCGACACAAAAAGACAACCAAATCAAATTGAACACAATTAGGCGATAGCTTTCAATATATTCTCATTATAAGACCATAATTATTTTTAGATTACATAAACAACATATATAACTTTCCATCCTCCCAAATGTCAACAAATCACCTTTACCCTCTGCAGATGAATTTTATTTCTTTTTTTTTTTTTGATAGCGTTGTATAGTTATTTATTTTTTCATTAATCGCATCTTGTACACAAATTCAGTGATCAACAAAATTTGAAATTTCTTTCTCACATTATTGCGTTTGTTGTTTAACAATTTTTTATTTCTTTTCGCATCGGAAACACACAAAAAATAATAAACATTTTTATCTCACTCGCACAGTTCTATCGAGATCGAAATCGACAAACAACGTAAAATTCGCGTAAAATTCAATTCAATGTCATTTTTGACAAAATAAAAACAATTCAACAAAACTAAACTAAGGGTGATGTGTCATTTCGCATGTAACCACACACACATACAACATATAGTGGGGGCGGACTGTTCACATTGAATTATAAAAACTGGGTCAATTCACCATTCTTGTGGTAAACGGACGCTGCTCGCCATCGCCACTGTCACAAAAATTTCGTTATTATAATTAGCGCGATTCTATTCTCGGCAAGAGTTGATTCATTGTAGTTTGACAGTAAGTAGAGAAATAAGATGCGAAATGTTTGCAAAGAAATATGAGTTTTAGACACGATGACGTTGAGACTTGTTCCTCAAAATATTTACTGTGCTAATGCCAAAAATGTCATCACTGAGAAGACACACATTTAATTTGGCCACCTGGCCAAGCCCCAAGTCCACCGCAAAGCAAATTGTCAACGCACGCGACAAGGACAAGGACACCTTTTGATGATAAATAGTAGAGGCTATTGTGTTTGCTTTGGTGTCGAAATAAATCCTTAGCTTTTGTAGGGATTCTCAAAATGGCGGTGGTTAGTGCCTTAATTGTTGTTTTTTTTACGAGAAATAAATAACAAACTGTTTTTTTCCATTGAACGCAAACAGAAACAAAAAAAAATTGGGAAAAAGGTTTTCACGCTTGACTGACGTTTATGATGACAGGCGAGGGTATACCGGTATCGTTATCGTTACAGCTACCTACCAAAACCGACAGTGATTCGATTTATTTTCACCTGGTCGATATTTTGAAATTTGAAACCTCGACCATAACAAAGTATTACGTGTCCTTCCTTTTATACCGTTTAATGAATGACAATGCAAATTGATATGATGTGCGATCATAAGAATGGGGTGATTCTTTGTGTTATTTTGGGATTTATCGGTATCAGATACCGAAATTACGGTGAATTATTCCTTAAGAATCACGTAAAGCAATAAATAATGCTAATGCGATTAGATTTCGCGATCTGTAGGTTTGGTACCATAAAGGTGCGCCTGCATGTCTGCATGTCAATCTGAGATGGAATATGAATGTTTTATATAGAATCTCTTTTGAATTTAAATTACATTTGTTGGAATATTGTTGTAGATATTTAATCCGCTTTGTTTTGTTTCTTTTGGCATGTCTGATTAGCAAAGCAGATTATTTTTGACATTGCAATGACAGATCACGTCTTTCGATCGTTTTTTATTTTAGTTTTTTTTTTTTTTTTTTTTTAAATAAGAAGCATGATCTTAAATCCGTTTGCACTTTGTCGCAATATTTTGTTTAAATAAATAGAATTTTACGCTATATAAAAAAATTGTTTAATAATTTGAATAGTTTAATAATAAACTACAAAAGTTAAGTTCCAAGAAAGTAGCGACTACTAGAAGTGCTGCCTCTCACAAGTCTAAACTGTGGAAATGCTTCAAAAAACGTTCACGCCACATACGAGATACGATACGATAAAAGAACGCGGCCGTATTTTTATGCTCGCTCTCGGTTAAATTTTTTTCAATTTGTTATAAACTGACACCGACTGTCAGGCAATGTAATCCATACTTGGTGGCATTGTCAGACATGAAAACACATTTTAATGCGGTTTGACAGTTTGTAGCACTTTGCATTTTTGCCACCAAAAATCAAAGTTGGAAGGTGTAGCGATCATTGGTGTTCCAGACTTCTGTTATAAAAATTTCCTTATCTCAAAGGAACAAGACCTACAATTGCAACACAAGTATTGAGAACGCATTCGATATTATTAAAGAACCCGGCAACTTTTAAACTGAAACCTTAACTCAAGCCGGCAAAAAACATTTTAAAGTCGGGGAATATATTATTACCCTATTAATAACGTTCCCTTGAAGTCGTTTGCAACTCTAAAAACTTCATAAAAAGCTTATGAATTACCGGCTTATTTTGCTATGTCAATATTTAAGATGTACAGTGCACGCAAACTTAAACAAGTTGTCAAAGTAACAAGTATGTACTTAGATAAGATAGCTACTTCATTTCTTAGGCAATTGACTATAAAGCCTTTGGAATGAATGACCTCATCAGTATGTGTAGTTAATTCGCATCTCGCATGATTTGAAAAGTTAATTACACTGAGAGCACCTCCATTTAAACAAATTAAAAAAGCAGAGATAACGAGAGCAATAAAAGCGAATGTTTATTACTGCTTTTTTTTTTGGGTATTCGTCAATTGTGCGTATGTCAGATGAAGTGTTTTATCAAGTATAGATACTCTAGAAGTAGGCACTTACAAATATTAACTTTGTAGACAAGTGTTGAGCAACTTAACTATTTAACGCTTGTTAAGAGATCCTTAAGTTTATTTGCGACTTTAATTTCAACAAGTTATAAGTTCAAAAATGTATTTTTATGAATGCTTGGGAATTTTAATAAACCAATGAAAATGCATAAATGATGTGGCTTTTTACACCTTCTGCAATTTTGAGGGCGTTCTTGCCTATAAGACTGTTACCTGCACAAATTCACAATTAACTTATTAAAATTTATGTGAAAAATATGTACCTAATAGACTGTAAAGTTATAATTGAAGCAACGTTCGACATAACCTTGGAAATACAATTTTAGCATTTATTTTTGTTACCAACCTACTGAAGGGCATTACGAGTAGGTATAGGTCGCGCCAGTTCCCAACCAAACTGTAATTGAAGTCCTTTCCAAACCATTAACACGAACGTTTTTGTTGCAAATTTAATTAAATCCTTCAAGTAAGAGGAGGTACTTACTTACACTCAGAAGGGGGACACCGTAAATAATGAAAACAGAAATAAACATTAAGTACAAACGCGAGGGTGGAAATACAAAAGTTTCACCCATCATTTCACGATTGAGATGGGCAGAAATGTAATTTGACTTTTCTTGGTTGGCAACAACATTTGCAGAAATTATGTACGCACGCATCACACACCCACCGATATGTCAGATAAATTTTGCGACAATTCGCCAACAGTATGTGGCATGTGGCACTATAGCACATGCCCCTACTGTATTATTGTCAATGCAGTAGTCGCAACGCAGCATGCATACACATATACAACGTCACCAGACACAATAGAACTGAAAAGCTGATGAATTGCTTGCTACTCACATACAATATAATGTTTTTATATTTAAGCGCACAAGTCCCAGTCGAGTGTCGAGATGAGTTCAAAGGCAAACAGAATGAAAATACAGCAAAAAGGATGCGATGCCAACCACTTCCGATGCTTTGTACTATAGGTAGTTTGCACTGTTGCCATTGTCGGAGGAACCCTTCATTTATTAATGGATTTGAAGGGATCCGCCCTTTAAAATATACGTACAGCATTTATGTTTAGTTTTACTTGTACTTTTGATAAGCGGAAGTACAATGTATCTAGAGTTGGTTCATACAAAAGAGGCAAACCATACGCTTTGTGATGCACAAGAGAACTTAGCATATTTAAAAAGGCCGGCTTTACCGAACTGTATGGGATAACTTTACAAGTAAATAAATAATTAGCTCAATAAGCTTATAAACGAGCATTAGTCTTATAGCCTTTGATAACCCGGTCAAAGTGGGAAATATCTTAACCAGCTTAAATTGGGGAGTAATAGTGATCCTGTGCTAACCTCTGAAAGAGTTTTTTGTTTGCTGTGGCCTAGCTAACAAATTTCAGGCAATTTAGTGGCAGCGTTTTATAAAAACTGTGGTTCTTACTATACTTTATAACTCATTTTTATTAATTATTTAATTAAGCTTAAGCCAAGACAAAAACTGTGATTCTTTTGGAGAGAGAGAGATACAAAATGAGCAAGATTTCTTAAAGAACACTGAATCTATTTGGTTGGATCATTTAAATTGTGCTTAAAGAGCTCAATATTCTTAGTATTCAACTAGATTTTTGGGATTTAAAAGAGTATAGCTCAATATTCACTTTGGAATTTGTTAAAACATCAAATCAGTAAGTTACCCCTTTGGCCGCAATAACAAATGACGTAGAAACCCCGACCGGTAACAGCTAACCGGTCCTTATATTCATTCAAAAGTAATTGATTGACCACATTCACAATATAATTAAATAATGTCCGCTTACGAGTACCAAAGACTGTTATTTTTATTTGCAAAAACAAGTTCCTTGCACATTTTAATGGCTGACAGCAGGAATTTAGAAAAATAAAAATATTTTGGGTTGGGCAAATTGCTGTTTTTGTGGGTAGATAATATTTTTTTGGAATTTTAATTAAAAACTAGCTAATGTTGGCAAAATATTTATGGATTAAGTTCTAAAATGAGGAATTTATTTTAAATAATTTCTGGGAATTAAAAGTTTCGCTCAGTAGTAGGGATTCAGACTCATTTAATTTTCCCATCAACGAAATCACAGTCTTTGCGAATTTGTGCTTCAAACTATACCTACCTATTTCCTTTCCCGTAATTTGGAGCATATTTACTGCCACTTATAATTGAAATACAAACTTTTATCCAACCATCAAGGAAACAAACCTATTATTTCACAACCAGTAATTTTGCAACTGGCTTTTAGAATCACGTTTTATGGCTATGAACGTACGTACTCAGAAGACAGAAATACGAGCTTGTTTGCAAGGAAAATAGTTGGGACTATAGGACCCTTGAAAATTCTTATGAAAATTCCTTAAAGGACGAATTAAATACTCTGACATATTAGGTACACCCTTGGCTTAATCTGGAAGCTTTCTGAAGACAGTTAAATCACACTCGGATATTTGTCAAAATTGTTTCAGTTATATGTGCTTTTATGTTATTCGAGGTTTAAACTTGAGACCCCTCACAACTATTTGGGCACAAATAATAAATAAATAAATTTCCGCGAACTTCCACTATCATAACGCACTATGGCAACACTTGCAGCAACCACCAGTTACGAAACAGGATAAATGCGAATCTACAAATCGCAACCCGCACCCGGACATAGGTATTAAGAACACCCGAAAAAAATAAAAGAAAAAATGTGACACTTGCTACGAGTATTGTAGCAACAACACGCGATGAATTTCTTTGCTACCACTGCAGCGAAAGCATGTCCTTGCCCCTTTTCCAAATCGATAAATATAGGTATCGTACTACTCAACTATTGAACTACTTTCATGGTTTATTGAATTTTCCAATTTATTACTTTAAGGGTGAAATGCACCGGCTACGCATTCTAAATTTCACTTCTATTAACTTTATAACCACATGCCACACGCGTCCCCGTTAAAATGGCTTTCCGTTCTGTGATTATAATAATTACCTCACCTTTCCAGAAGCAGGGTCATAAAAAAACCATCGGAAATGCCCATGAAATCAAAAAAGCACGAAAGATGCAACACCCAACACACAACACACAGATACAATACACAGATACAATACACAGATAAGGCAGTTGATTATTTATATTTAAGAGCTATGTATAATTATTATTTCTTTATGTTTTTTTTTTTTCAAAAATGGGAAGGTAACGAACCTGAACACACTTAATTGGCCAGATCGCATGCACTGTTTTGAAGGATTTTTCACAGATTTTCACCACTGTAGCACTTGTTTCGGAAATTTATTATGATTCCGTTTAATCTATTAAACTGTTAAGCATTCCAACTACAAGGACACACAGCGGAAGCACTTCTTAAAGGACACTTGCACTTTGACGGAAGACCACAGTATTGGTGGAACTTTCTGCACGAAAATATTTATCAAGTTTGACGCGAATCAAAATAAACGGATTAATGTTGTAGATACAAGTTGGACGAGTAAAAAATGAAAGAAACTACTTGGCGACGCATACACGACCGACGGACGCAAAGTCTAGCTGCAGACTGAATTGGAATGGTTCGAGTGGAAGTGTAGCAAACAGAGTAGCGAAGTCGCGTTCGTGTTCGCCCGCGTCATCATCAGTTGAGTGTTGAGTTAGAATTAGAATTGTTGTTGTTTGGCTGCGCTGCGCATCGCAGTGGCTAAAGATTGAGTTGGTTCGCTGCGTGGGCCACCTTCTCCAACAGACCGGGTGACGGGATGGACGTGATGCTGATGCTGATTAGTTGGATGGGCATGGGGCTGGGGGTTTGCAGATGCGGGCGGTTTGTTTACATTTTTTCGAGTACATTTTTGAGTCACATTCAGATGAGGGTTAAGTTTGCAAAATTGCCGGTAGTTTTTGAGCGGAATGTGTGGTTTAGACAGTTTTACTAGATCGTGGGATTTCTGTCTTTTTGCGGGAATTCCTACCATTTTGTGGGAAGTTCGATTTGCGAAAATTAGGCCGAGGCCCCGAGTGAAGTGAAAAAAATAAAGAGAGGTTGTTGAAGGTGAACAGAATTGACAGTTGACAGATACAAATTATTTAGTTTTAATTGTAATTAAGGAAAAAAGTTGCTGAAACTTTAAGTGGCACCACCTATTGGCGTTGCACATTTTTATTTTGCTAAACTCTATAAAAAGTAGCAATATAAGCAAAAGTCTGTAGCACTTTTCACATTTCAGCTCACAAGTCACCACCATATGAATTTTAACGAGGTCTTGGACTTGGCTCATCTCCGTAGATTTTTCGAAAAAGTAGGTACCTACCTATATTTAATTTACGTCAAGTACCTACTTGAAGCTGGATATTGGATGACAAGTTGCCTATAAAACAGAGGAACGAGGAACACCTTGGTACAGCCGCAGCAACTTTGGGAGCCACACACTTTTAAGAAGCAGTACTTATGGCCTCAAGGAGAGCAGTAAGACCAACCAGTTTTTTGAAAAGTGTTCCTTAAATGCAAATATTTTATTTTTGTTTAAAAAAGTAGAAGCTTGAAGACAAAAGATAACTAAAAGGATTTAATTCTGAAAATACAAAGGTGTATTTTTTGCTCATCTGTCAGTGAAGTTTTTTCTGGCAAAATACGTAGGTATCTACCAACCTATATATGCACACGAGACAATGGCTTAAAATTATTCAAATGTCTTTGCTCAAATTCTACTGACGAACTTAGTTCTTATCGGAAGTCACACTGCGAAAGAGCTTGCTATTAATCATAAGCAAAAATATTTTAAAAATAAGCATTCACCCGAATTATTTTAGCAAATTTGAATCACATCCACTTGTCAAACAGAAAAAGTCTTATATCTGTAGAAAAAATTCGTCATTAACAAATTTTGATAGCGTCACAGTTAGTCCGAATTCTATCGAAGAAAACCCACTATAAGCATGTGAATATAACTCTGGAAATCTGGGAAAAAAGAAGGCACTTCCGTCAACATCATTATAAATAAAAAGCACATCACATTATGACAGGTTTAGTACATTTATATATATAGATGTCGCACCGTCTTCATTATCTTCGTCAGAATTTTTCTCTTTTACTGTAACTAATCTGTATCTGACAGAGAAAAGCTACTTCAGTTCCCCATTACCTTTCAATGAGGTATTTTTTTTTAAAGCCACTAGATATAATTTTTTGCAAGCACACTTTAGCGAATAGGTAACAATCGCCAATTGACGCTTCAAACTACATAATACAGAAGTCTTCATTCTGCACTTAAACTGTTGTAAGTTGTAGAGTTTTGGAAAAGCACTAGTCTCGCGCCTGTCAGGTGTATCCTACATTGGTTTGGGTTTTGAGGAATCCTTTCTTTAAGTTTGTTGGAAAATATGCAGTGGTTGTACAACCTTTAGAAAAGGTAAAGGTCAGCGAATAGCCTTTCCTTACGGCATCTTTTGCTATAGATTTCGAGTATCCCCTTTAAGTCGGGTATAGGTTTAGTGATGTGTGAGTCCTAAAACTCTAATCTGCCCACTTTCTTTATAAAGAAAAAAGGGTTTTTCGGGCTAAAGTACGTCTTATATTGTGGAAATATATTTTTAACCTTGATTGCGCTGGATTATACTCAAAAGATCTCCTGTAGAACAATGGTTGCAAGCAATCCATATCCTACATGTCACTTTGGGCTAATCGGTTGCCCTCTAGATATTTAATTGTTCCGACTTTAATTACCTTTAAGATCGCATGGAAGGTTAACCTGTTGTATGCATTTATTTTGTGGCAATCACTTGATGCGATCTGTGTTTTAGCAATGGCGAAACTTTTTCTACTGTTATACGACAAGTTGAAGAACTTATACCACCTCTATAACAAGTTCTGGTTTCTGTGTGGTGCACTTTTTGGGTTCTGTGGTTGAAATTCTGTCGAGTTGCTTTTTTTACAATCTATCTTGTTAAGGAAACGTTGCTCGTGAGCAGCTCTCATCCATGACTGCCAATATCCATATAAAAAAAACTGCAATCGCAGCTTAAATCAGATACAAAAGATGAATTAAAATTGATCTCATCATCAGACAGCCAGAAGTACCTAGCCAGAGTAACGCGACGCACGTATAACTTACATCATTTTAACTCGCCAAAAAATAAATTTCAATTAATTTGCCAATTCGAGTTTGACACTTAATCATGGCTGAGTGTACCTACCGCCCTTGACTCATAAATGTAAATTACTTTCTCAGCCTAAAACGTTAGTCAAATTATGACAGCACTTTGTGTTCTTGTTCCATGCATTACTCATGAACTATGGTATCATTTGTTCTGACTTGTGATTTTACGACTTTACGTATTAAAATTCATCTAAATTTGAATGACCAAGAGCTAATGCCGTAAGTCACCACAACGGTTTAATTATAAATTCATAGAAACCACATAAACAAACAGTCAAACACCCACAAGACGGAAGGATTACTTCATGCAGAGTTGCAAATGAATCACGCGTTAATGGAACGTCATCAGCAGCTGGTGCATCCAAGGACAAAGTCGGGGATTAATATTCAAATTCAAACTGAGCCCGTGGAATAGCAAAATAATCATGCACCTATATGTAACTCGATTACGTGTTTCTTTTTACCGTGAGCACTTGAACAGTCATCCTAGAGCAAATGTATGCACATACTTGTCATCTTGAGTGAGAAAAGTTTCGTTTACAATGAGGTCATGCCGACCGGAGTTGATAAGACGTCGGTGTTTGCTTTCTGCAAATAAACTTTTGTAGGTAACTACTGGTCTCTTTAATTAACGACGAGCAGCGAGAACAATTGCAGAATATTTATGAGTAAAGAGAAAACAATTGTGCGGTCGTTATTTACCTTTATAAGGTTTGCAAATCAAATAAATATGGGTACTTTGTTTGAAAAAAGATAAGAGGCGGTGTACTGGGAAATGAGCCTACCTATATGTATGGTATTGTATAAAGTTCCTAATTGATTAACTGGGTTCTGTTGAATAGAGTATATGGGGATTGAGGATTCTCATACAACAGGAAGGCATCGCAAACCAAATCTAGAATTTTAAATATTTTTCGCAACACAGGTCCACGTCCATCGTTGGGGATATATATAAACGGTTTGTAAAAAAGTCGGCAATTCTATATCCGCTGGAAGAGGGCTATAGGTATGTTTATCGACTTGAGTGATATTTTTCGAGACCTAAATATTTTTCGAAATATCGTTCTTAAACGACTTTCCTTTCCTGAAATAAAGATCAAGATTTACACTTTTAAATAGGCAACGATCCAACAGCTTGGAGTTACATATTTAAAAATGTTATGAATATTAGGTACAAAATAGGTGGTACTCCTTGCCCCCTTGTCCCCTTCTAAAGGTCTAAGCGTCCCTCAGTAAAAATAAACGTTGTTATATGCAGAATTTTCAGTTCTTGTTAGATTGTGAGTGAAAAATTGTTGGCTCAAAAGACAGTTCACAGTTCTGTGTCAGTTCTTCCATCAACAACTCATTGTTGACTTTTTTAGGAATCAAATTATTAGTTTAAAAATAAAATTCTTGATAAACCAATTCTAAAATTCTTAAACAACTTTAAAAACGAAAAGTTGTTGTGTTAAATATTTTTTGAGACAAAATATCCTTTCAAAAATCAAATTGTTGACTCAACAATTCGTTCTTCAGTTAACAATTATTATCAAAATTAAAAAAACTTGGAAAAACAATGAAAAATGTTAACCTGTATCGTTGTTGTACTTGTTATTGCTATACGTATCATTGTTTGATATAAGTTGCATTGAAACTGTTTCTTTAAAAATGTACTTTTAAGATTTAAATAAAAATTGTTACGTTTATAACAATTAGTTTCTGACACAACAATTTATTCTTAAATTCATAAAAAAGTAACTGTAAATCTTTTCCTTAGTACAAGGATCAATGCAATCATTGTCTTATTAATTGCGATAGCGTTAAGAATATTTTATGTTATAAAGTGCAATATTTAAAAGTAAATTTAAAATTAAATTTGGGATTGGTGAAAATGAACAAGTGTTGATAAATTATATTTATGCTCAGACCCTCAAACTTTTTGTAAGTTGGGGACTATCCTGCTTTGGAAGTGTATCGCTTAAATTCCCGGGAACTGCCCGAAATTATTTGTACGCATTAAATTGATAAAATCTTCAATAAAAAAGAGTTAACGGCGTGTAAAAAGATTCACTTTAAGTTGTTCGATTTTAGTTATTTTTTTGTAAACAAAAGTATGTGTGTTTTTTAAAGTTTAATATTTACATCCGCAACCTCTAAACGCAAATATTTGGGTCTAAAGTTACGCAGGTTTAAGGCAAAGTGTTTTTTTTTATAAATCACGTTTTCCCGCGTAAGGGCATTGTAGAGGATGCGTAAAATTAAACAGACTCTATGCTGAGTTTATAAATAAGGCTGTTATTGTTCTTGAACCAAGATTTTTGTCTTACAGTTTTAAATATTCCTTTTTGTAATTGCCCACACGGATTCAATTGTTGATCTTTTTTAACAACTCGTTCTTCAAACAACAGTTAACATTCTTAAAATTTTGAATTTTTTTTATCTTTAAGTCAAGAATATAAGTCGTAAAAGTAAAGCGACTTCTGTAGGGTAAAACTAGGTTCATTAAATCACGTAATAAAAAATTTAAACCAGCTTTCAAGGGCTATCAATTCTAAACAACTTGAAACCAATTAAATAGCCCATCAAAATCTTTTTACATCATTGTTATCATTAGACTCTCCAAGATTAAGCTCAAATTCACCTACATAAAACAGAGTTCTTCCTTAGATTTCAACTACGTGCTCGCATATTTTCCAAATTATTCTAGTAGAACAGAGCAAATGCTACTACACTTCTGTTGAATTTTACATCAAGTGTTTCGAAATAAAAATGCCCACTATTAATCACGCCTTCAATTCGACAGAAGGCCATACAGTGACGTAGAATTCATGCGACAAGAATCAACACAAAAATTCACTGCCGTCAATCGACAATTCTCGAAATAAAACCGCCGATTCCTATACATTATGTCGTCATCGGTACATAAATTGATGGCCTTCAAAATGACATTTGACCATCGACGAATCAATTCTTGTCTCATTGATTCCCCGCTCTGTCGATATACGATGACTCTTCCCTTATTCAATTCTATAGATTTCAAGCCAAACTGTCTGCGCCATTTTGAGAAACTTTTGCAACCAAATTGGAAATTGCTTTCGAAATGTTCAATACATTTTATTGGCGCGTCATCTCAAGCTTCTTACTCCGACCTCCGACAGCCGAAAATGATCAATAAATTGACTAAATTGTCGGTATCAGTATGTAATAAATATCCGATTTCATCTTCTGCTGGAGCATTGTCAGACAACAGTCTGTTGTTCCAGCAATTTGTCAAGTTTATGGTGGTCATCATCGTCTGTTACTTTCAATTCAATCAGTTGCACTATCACTCGAACGAATTTATGTAAACCGCTGTAATTTGAATAAATCGGATAAGAGAGCAAGAGACACTGCCACCACCATCATAAGTGTGTACAATGTACATCCCGATCCCTATATCCCACCGGCATTAAATCCAGCCCCAGAAGAGGTCAGGAAAGAGGGTTAAAATCGCTCGAATCGAATAAAGCAATTCGGCGCCACGCAATCATGACGTAGTACAGAAGTATGGCAGTGGTAGACTACTCCAAACTGGGGTCGTTGTGTCTTCGCCGAAGTATAGTTTTCCTGCCATTTTGGGGTAAATATAGAGTTGTTGTTGAAAACACGCACAAACTAGGTCAGTAAAGTTAGGAATCCAGCCAGGATAACGTAATTACTTCGATGGCTATAACCCAAGTAGCGTTTTCCTTTCGCGTGGAGAGGGAATTCTATTTCTGCTGACTGATAATTTGTCACACGGTGTAATTAGGTCAAACTTGTGTGACACAGACAAGGCCAACCAACAGAGTGATGGAATTTCGCATAAAGAATTTCCGAACACAAGTGGTTAATACTTGTAAGGTCGGTTATATGGAATGTAATAGTTTTTCTGCTGTGAACTAATCAATGTAATGGAGTCACTTTGAGACAAGTGAAACTTATTGCAGACAGTTGAAAAGGAGTGTATCGGCTGGAATTTGGTTACAGGAAACTACGCCGAAAGAGATCTGGAGAAGCTGATTGCTTTTCCCCGGAAATGAAACCTAAATAGGTCTATTTGTTTGTCGAAAACTCGACTGTGAAGGGTGTTTTGCAATTGGAAGTGGTATGGTAAATATTTTACGAACTTTACACGTTGATTTAATTTAAGCATTCGCTTCATTAACTTGTGTTTTTCTCACCGCAGAGAAATGCATAATTTTTGGACTTGACTGTTTCAATGGAATTCCACTTCCTTCCTCTAAGAAGCCGGGTGGTGTCCCAGACCACCCTTGCTGTGATCACGGTCTAATATTTTGCCTAACTCAGCTGCAAGGTCTTTCCGCTTTCGTGCACCAGTTTCGAAAAGCCAATTCCTTCCAATGCGCGGCACTCACAATGGCGAAGGTGAAAATTGGTCATTAATAAGCCCGAAAGTGCCTACCGCTGTATATAATTAATTAACAATAACAACAAAAAGCAGTTAACTAATTACCTATAACAAAATGATAAAAAAGCTCGCCCAACGTGGGGCTCGAACCCACGACCCTGAGATTAAGAGTCTCATGCTCTACCGACTGAGCTAGCCGGGCATGTCGAATCTCCTGTCAAAGATGTCACTTACACAAGTTGTTGGTACGAATTTTGCGCCTAAAGAATGTGTTATGATTATGATGAAAATAATAATTTCACTTTCCAGCAAATACGTAGTCATGTTGCATACTTTTAGGTGCGTGCGGTTGTCATTCCAATCTCATTTCCGGTATTTGTTTGGTGTTACCACAGACAATGTGCCGCCTACCCCAACTGTTGCTTAATAAAACTTTCATAGTAAATTAGAATTCTCATTTCAGCTTCCTTTGCTAAAATCTGCATACTTCCGCTGCAGCTGCCCTCAAGAGATGGCGTATTGTTGTTGCAAGCAGAACTGGAAAAATGACATACATTAGTAACAACCGGCACGCGGCGGTAACATCCAGTGCGTCTGTGAAGTACGTTTAGATTTAGATCTCTTTGGATAGGCGGCAAACTTGCATAATGCCAACTACCATCAACTTAACGCCCTTTTGTTCCACATTCGAGTGCAATAAGGGCACTGGCATCACCTACTCGGCTGGCATTCGCACGCCAGATGCGATATGTTCGTACAGAGTATATCTGACTTCGGACAAAACACTTCATTCATTTAACGAATTTGTTTTCTTAATCGGATGTGTATCATCTTGCCGGCCGCGCGTGATATTTATTTTGGCGCTAAGTAGAAATGTACAATAGTACATGCACATTATATCAAAGAGCCAAGCAGTGCAATTGTCAAAGATTGTCGCGAGCTTGAGTGACAGATGTGATTTTATTTGTTTACTGTGTGAGTGTGTCTGCATAAACAAAGGACAATGATGCATGCTGCTTTTATGGTCTTGCTTAGAGGATTTTGGATACACTTACTGGGAAAATATGTTTTACTGTTAGGTATCTCAAAATATTCGGAGATTCAGACGTCGAATTTCTTACGTCAACGAGTGCATGAACAAAAAACAAAATATAAAATTGGTTGTTTCTTTAAATGGTAGCGCACTGTTGCCGAGACCGTTGTTAGACTTTTCGAATTTGTTCAAAGAATGTTTACTTCGTTAAGTTGTGTGACGTTTTATGACGTTTCATCATTGGGAAATTTACTAGATGTAGGTACTATTGTTATCATATACATATATCTCCTGCTCAAAGGCGTATTGAGTTAAGAAAGCAATTATTATAATTTTGGCAAAGTAATATTTTGTTTATACTAAAGGATCTTTTATTAAGCGCTTCCTATCTTTAAATTTAGATGGAATAAAGTGTGTGTGAGTTATCATCGAATTTAATATGAAATGACATCGTTTAAATGGCCTCCGCGGCTTCCCTCGGGGTCGTGTTCACATAACCTCCTTGTGAGACGACCATGCCCTATAGAATCACTTGTAAAGAATTTCCAATGTGGCGTCAGCTGTGTGGCACGTATATTATATCTACATATATCGTCCAATTCATGCCAAGGAAGTTGGTAATCATCAACCGCCAGCCCAAAATCCACATCAATCAGCAAGTATCGTCCCAAATTCGACATTCGTGCATTCATCTAGAAATAGGCACCCCGTAAAATGGGCGAAGAGCGCGGAACGTTGCCTGAACAGAACTTCCATTTTGATAAAATAATTTAATTATTCGCACTTGTTGTTGAACCCTATGTCCGTCCATGGTTATTTTGGAAAACAGACTGAATAAATGACAGCTAATTTGACAGCTGTAGCTTCAACAATAGGTCTGTTCCTTTACTTTTGTAGTAAAAATTGAAAAGACTGTCAAAATGGCAGTGGAGGGAATGAATTCTGTCTTAAAGAGGGAAACTTACGCAAAAGTTAAGGAACGCTTTTGTAATAACCTGTGAAAAATAAAAGATAGTTCACCCACCAAAATGACAAATAGAGCAATAAAAACAAATTCAAATCAGCTGTCAATTTTCAGGCGACTGACAGTTGTTTCAATTCTTACGCAAAGAAATTTGTTGAGTAAAAACTAGTAAGAGGGGAAATATCTTGCTCTCTCAAAGCCGCTCTCTTTTACGAATTTTTCGAGTTGAGAAACAAAAATTGAGTAAAATGCATAAGAATTCGTAAACATTCGTAAGATTTAAAAGTAAAGGAACAGACCTAATATGTCCGCTTTCGACTGTCAAAGTGCGGAAGTCTCTTATACGCTTTTCAATGTACCTACCTACCTATGAATTTATGTAAAATGAAAGCAAAAATTTTCTAGTCTTCAAATTTAATAGTTTTGACAACAAAACCGTCAAGATGAAAATAAGGCTCATCACTGAAAATAATAATATTTGAAAAAATAGCCGTTATTTGTATAAGTACCTATATTCTATTCAAAATGCGTTCTTCTTAAATGTAGCACTAAACTTTCAGGTGTAACGATGTCTTTGTTTTAATTTACAGACCTAACCTCAAAAATTACATTTTTTGAATGGGGGATAATATGAGCTACACGTATGGATGTAGATAGTACAAATATATAGTCAAAACAGTCCGACTGCATTGGACCGGATACATCAATCGAATAGACGAAAAGAAAACCCGAAAAACGTGGAAATAATTTTGAAAACACTTTTACACGATTCATTAAAAAAATCTATAGATTCTCTGCTCGGCAGCACGGGTACCTACATTTGTTTTACTTTATTATATATTCTACAATCTAAAGCCCGATTGAATGCTCCCATTTTTATGTACTTGAGAAATGGTGCGTCAGACTTTATCTCCAAAATTAGCAAATGACTATAGTCCCAACAATTTACTTCGCTAAGAAAATCTCTATTTGGATAGAAACCCCATTCATTCATCCAACACCATGGTCATAAGTAAACACTCCCAATTCGGATATTTTTCTCTAGATCATAAATATCGGACACATTGACAAATGACAACATCATCATCCAACCCCAAACGACTGATCGAAAAACCATGCGGACCAATCAGAACTCGTTCTAAGGAAAACAAACTCCCTACAGCATGCGACCGATCTTGGCAATTGGTTGAGAGGGTCTTTGTGCACATGAAAAAAAAAACTGAACAGAAGAAAGCAGACAAGATGCAGCATCTCGTCGGTCGCAACCATCCATAGATACAAACTTGTACTACAGTGTCGGTTGTGTTCTCGCAAGTGAATTTAAATATTTATTCGGAAATCAAAAGTATTGCAAGTAAAAATGTACTCAACCGCCTCAAGTCATCATAATTTTAAATTTGAAACCTTCGACTATTACCTGCGTGCCAATCAAAAGTTCATTCAAAATAATTTCGACAATGGTGTTCAATCGCAGCGAAAGTGTCAAAACGATTTCTACCCCCACACAAATGAATATCCTAGTTATCAACCGGTAACATTTTCGAATCAATGCGGATACCCTGGCGAACAACAAGCGCAGTTTAATTTTAATCCGAATTGTGTGTACCCAGATAGCTCCACTTTGAGAAACTATTTGGATTTATTGCAAAATAAAAGTGCATTGAAACACGGCAGTGATGAGAGTACAATTGGCAGTGAGGTTGAGGATTGTCCGAGGGATTGTCATGAAAGTGCAGCACAATTGGCAGATGTTGACCTGAATTACCGTTTGTCTGGAGGTGATTGGGAGTTTTTAAGTGAGGTTGGAGGTGAGAACGACGGAGTGGATGGGGGTTTTCGAAATTTGCAGGAAGCTCAGAAGCCTACGTGGAGCGGAGTTGGTTCCGATAAGAAGATGTGTCCTTTAAAAGGTTTGTATATAGTTGTTAAAAGCTATAAAGTACTGAATTGTATGTAAAGTTTGGGGAGAAGTGTTTGCTTTTAACATTATTAGCCTTGAGGTCGTTTTACAAAGGATCTGAGTATGTATCATCAAAAAAAAGCGAACAAATAAAACGAATTCCGCATGCTTGAACAAGTTCATTTCTTAAAAATCTCGACCTTTATAAACCGATCTTTCACTGCAGGGACCTTACAGATTAATTTGGTTTTCATTTAATTTAAATATTAAGACTGCTAACCTTGGTCACAGCTTCACAGGACATGAGCTCGAATCGGTTCATTTGTTTATAGTCTACGTTTACATAGTTATGTCGATTTTCCAAACATTGACAAACAATTGTCACGGATTGAACAGTTCAGACTTAAAGAGAGAATTTGTTGCCAAGCTTTTTGATTTCTCGATTACCCCGTTAATCTGTCAAATTTTCTGATACATAGTAATCGGTATCTGTCGGAACGGAAAATTCTCCGCAACGCATTTTCTGTCGGAGACTCAAATCCAAATCGAAAACAAATTCTGCAACCAATTTCTGTCGGAGGATATCGAAACCTAGCTGTCAAATATTGAAGAAAAAAATGCACTTCATCGCACTGCAACGTAATTCGCCGATATGCGTTACAAAATGTCGGAGAAATATTCCGAATAGATGTTCCGAAGAATACCTCGAAGCAAAAAACCTCCGAGTCGTATAAAATCGAAGAATTTTCCGTTCCGACGGATACATCGCTAGGGCCGAATAATTCATAGAATTTTGAATCTTTTTAGTTCCGATTACGATCATTTCATTTCTCCATTAATTCTGAGATCAGTCTTTTAGCTTGCGTCAAACTCTCTAAATTGAAGGCGCGATATTATGTTCATGTGAACTAGTTGAGGTTCCGGCGGATGTCAAAGGAAAAATTCATTTAGCCCATGCGAGAGATATAATTGGAATATCATAGGGAAAATTTGCGTGGAGAAAAAGTATGCCAATTTCAGAAGGAATTACGGACTTAGGGTGGTGAATTAATTCGATGCATGTTTGGATGCATGCTCATTCACAGACGACGCCATTCGACCCCTGATTCTTTACGTAAAATAAATGCTTCTATATCACACTAAATTATTTCTCTAAAAGTAGTAGGTAGTTGCAAGTTTCTAAATGATAAAATTTGGTATTGCGCCTCTTCTGTATATGGCAAAGAACTGTTATACATCCGTCAAAAATCACGTCGACAGGTTATTTTAAGCTAAAGTAGAATATATGTAGCTTTAAATTAAACTCAATGTGGTTGACTTTCAAAGTTATCGTACAAAGATCATTTCTTTCTCTTCCTGTTTTCAAATATAATGTTAAGACATTATTTCTAAGCTATTGACGTTTGCCTTGATTCGCATAAAAGACAGTCTTGGCTTCGTTGCTGGACATGGTTTCGTGAAGCTCTATTTACAAAATGTTTGACGTTATTATTGACTAGTCGGAAATGGCAGTTTATTTTATATAACAATTACCTGAGGCGTGTACTATTTTTTTTCCTGTGGGATATTTTTCAATCTCTGGTTTGGTAGAATTGTCGTTTAAGAACGTTTACGTGCATGCGGAAACGGGGCCCTAATCACTCCACATCGTCCGCACGATAGACCTTCAAAACTAGGTGCAACAAATAAGAGAGAGCTTCATGTACCTAGTTCATTTTCCACAAAAATGTATCTTACAATAATCAAAAAAAAAATCTGTTTGAAAACAACTTATAGCGGTCATCGAAATTTCAAAACCGATATCGTCCAGAAATCATGGTCTTATGTGATCTATTCCCAGGATTTAATAAAATTTTCTTAATAATAAGGGACTAGTGCATCAAAAACGACGATTTATGCAGGAAGTTGCTTTGTATTAAAGATTTCGCCACAAGATATTTGCATTTTCTGTTACTGCCTGTGCAGATAGGTACGTCACAACTCACAATACAAGAAATAATTTTACAACACCATATAAAGGGTTTTCCAATAAGAGGTGTTTCGATATTCAAAGAAAAATGCAATTTTTTGAGATAAATGATCGGATATTTATTTCATAATAAAGAGAAAGGTATGCCGTTAATAATGAAAAACAACATCAACATCAGCCAAATGGCCACCACGACCACGCTTACAGGACCATATATCCTTTTCATGAAATTTTCCATAACAAAATCGCAAAGTGGCTGCCCTATGTCCTCGATAGACGCACGAACTCCATCTTTGAGGTCTTGAATCGACGCTGGGCTGTTGGCGTAGACCTTATTTCACGTGGCCCCAAAGGAAGAAGTTGCAGGGTGTTAAATCACAAGATCTCGGTGGCCAATTGTGATCACCTCTTCGAGAAATAACACGATCCGGAAACTTTTCCCGTAAAAGATGAATGGTTTAGTTGCTTGAGTGGCACGTAGCGCCGGCCGTCTTGTTGAAAGTTGTCCAGATCAATACAATGCAACTCCGGCCATATGCCATGCCCAATTCCAAAGAACGACGATGAATGGACAAGCCTGGGTTTTCTTCAACACTTTGGGCTAAGGCAGCAATATTCTCAACAGGTTTTATTCTTTACATCACTAACTTGTCCCAACAGCTCGAATTTTTCAACCAATTTCTGTATTGCGGTCCGAAAAGGTGCTTCACGACGACTCAAAAATGCTTTAGTTTTACGAACTGTGACTGCAAAATTTTCACCATTTTTGTAGTGAATTTTTATCATTTCAATGCGTTGTTGAAGCGTGTATCGTTCCATTTTTAGTAATGGCGTAGTTTCTACTTCTCAAATGTCAAAAAATAACAGCATCAAAAGTGACAGCTACCGAAATAGCGGGCTATTCAAAATAACACCTCTTATTGGAAAACCCTTTAGTATCCGGTGTGGATAAACTGTCAAATTATTCAACCTAATCGTTTATTTCTTTGATTCAAAAGGTCTATTCCCTAACGATAATGCATTCGAACACATTAGCTAAATTTGGTGAAGCTTCGTTAACTTCTACCCAACTTTTGCGTAAGGGAACAAACTTTGATGTGTTCGAATGCATTATCATTAGGAAGCAGACCTATGAGCACGTTCTATATAGTTCTGGAACATGCATATGTATTGAGAATTCCCAATGCCCTTTTAGATTTTCATAGTTCAATTTACGGTCAACCATAAGAAGGTCAAAAATCATTTAAACTAACAAAACGATCCAAGTAATATTTTTCTTGGTAACGACATGCAATTTTAACGTAACCTCAAATTGGGTTAAGCCAGCTTACTCCCAATGGATCGCATTTTGGTTTACTCTTTAGTTTGGTAGAAAATCTGTTGAAATTTGTTATTTGCGTTAATTATTTTGATAATTAGGCACCTGGCATCTTCACTGAACTCATAAATATTTCTTGCATAAAACTGAAATGATTCCCCGTTCAAGTTTTTTACGTCTCAATTAAAAGCACGTGTTTGTTCGATATCTACATTCAGTTTCATACAGTACCTAGTTAACGTTTTGTTTTTGGGTCGGGCAAAGCCTTTTGCTTTCATTTTCATATAAATTCTGTCACTATCCATAAATCATTCTAAATGACCTCTTCAAAGTATACAAAAAAACCCGACTCTCAACAGGAAGTGCGACACCTTATTGTGAAACAATAGCGTGACCATAATTTTAATATTTTTCAAGTGGTATGGGTACATCATTATTAGGTATAGGACTAATAGCCATTCATGAAAATAGTTTGTGTGGTCATAACTTTCAAAATTTATGGGCATTCCCAATGTATTTGTTTTGTTTTTCAGCCACCATAACCACAACATCGCCAGACACATTGCCACCAAAGAGGGAGAATAAAAATTCAACATCTGCAAACCGGAAGGAACGAACCACATTCACAAAGGATCAAATCACAGAACTAGAAGCAGAGTTCCTGCATTCAAACTATTTGACACGGCTGAGGAGATATGAGATAGCTGTGGCGTTGGACTTATCAGAAAGACAAGTATGTGAAAGGAGAACTAAAGTTTGTTGTTATTATTCCTTTATATGGTGACAGTTGCAGGTTATGAGATTATTTATATTTAAGGAAGTGTTTGATGCGTCGCGCCGGTTAGTTCATTTGCACGATTTTGCAAAGGCACACAACGAAATTCAAGCAAAAGAGGTTTCTTGCTCACCAAATTATAAAATTTGTCTATTTTATCCATGGAGGGTGTATTTCCCGTTCATCCCTCTCTTTCTTTCTATTCCGACATTTCTGATACTGGATCTAGTAGAGTTTTTTTAATGTGTTTCGAAGCGAACTTACTTGCAAAGTGGTGCAACTACTAACAACTCCTGTTACTCCATTATGATTGCGCACACTCTCCACAAAAAATCGTAAGGTCGCTTTTGAAAAAAGATTGTCTGGAGATGCGGGGCATCGATCCCCGTACCTCTCACATGCTAAGCGAGCGCTCTACCATCTGAGCTACATCCCCTTGTAACAATTCATTGTCAAATATGTTAAATATACTCTTTCCTTTTCGTTTCAGGTGAAAGTGTGGTTCCAGAATCGTCGCATGAAATGGAAACGCCTTGTGCTGGAAGAACAAACTGGCCTGACCCGAACTACCAAATCAAGCCGCAAATCAGCTGCACAATAAAGGAAACACCAACACATCGCACGTGATTTTAATTTTGTTTTTATTTGTGGGAAAAAAAATCATACAGATTGCAGATATAGACGCAATGAAACAAGGAATTTAATTTATTACCTAAAACTAATAAAATAAAACTAAAAACGAATCATTTACACCTTCTGCTTCTTGTTTATCTTTGTTTTCTTCAAGTCGGCCTTCTTGAATTTCGTAATGTTTCCCTGTTGTTTGATTTCTTTGACTGCGGCGGCTTTTAACTTGTTCATCTGGCTGCTGGGCTTTGTGTTTTTTATTTTATCCTTTAGAGATTTTTTGAGGTTCTTTTGAATTCCTCCTTGCTGTGGTTTTCGCTTCATAAGCTCAGCGAATCGATCGACTTTCAAGGGTTTCTTTGGTGCTGGTGGTTCGGGTTTGTCTTCATTCTCGTCGCCAGTTGCATCCTCATCCTGATCGGAGTCCGCATCCTTAAGTACACCATAGCTCTCCTCATCTGAAGTTTCTACATCATCATCATCGCCGGCTGCCATTGGAATGAACTCCTCATCTTCAGAAGAATTCTCATCATTGAAAGTGTTCCCCAAAAGGTCTTTTAATTCGACCTTTTTTCCTTTAACTGGTTTTTCTGATTTGGATTTCTTTGAAACTTCTACACTTTCAGCGGATTGTTTACGTTTCTTAAGTAGAAGAAGACTTCCTGGTGTAGGCTTTTCATCACTGGATAGTTTCTCTTCGGTTTTCTTTTGTGTTTCTTCCTTTTCGGTGGCTTTTTGAAAATTTGGCATAATTGTGAAGTTGTCAAAATTGATACCCAAATGCGCGTAATTTTTCTTCAATTTCCTCAGCTTGCGGAGGTTGGAAGCGATGCGTTTCTGATATGCTTCATCGGTCCAGTTGTTGTGTTCGATGGCTTTCCTTTGAACGCATGCTGTTCGGCTTGAGACGTAGATTGGTTTGCCCACCTGTAGTTGGCAAGAAAAGCAGTATTAGAAAGATGAATAGATTTAGAGCTTGTATTCGAACACATTAGCCAAATTCAGTCAAAGTTTGTTTACTTTTGGGCAAGCGAAATAAATTTGATTTATTTGTTCGAATGCATTATTGTGCGGGAAGATGCCTATTGAACGTTTTAAACTACAAAACATACAGACAGGATATGTCAACCCTAATAGGTATTTGTAAAACACGACAACCTATTTATTGTCGTCTTTAAATGGACGTAGTATTCAAAAGATGACCGCAAATATTAAAAACATTAGTGAGAAGTATTTGCACTCACAGTTCATGTGTAGAAAAGTCTAGAGCGCTAATTGGAAAACCCACCTTATTGGAAACCTTCCTCACAGATGACTTAAAGTAGTTGTACTGCTGTTGCTCTGGTGGTATGTATGCAGCCTTTACCACTCGCTGGAACATCAAATAGTTGTCCATTGTTTCCGCAGCTACTTTGGCTACTTCGGGAAATTCAAACTCAACAAAGGCAAATCCTTTACTGCCACCGGTACGTTTCGAACGTGCCAAACGCAGTCTTGTTACTTTTCCAAATTGTTGGAAATAGTTTTTAAGTTGGTCTTCAAAAAATCCATGAGGTAGATGCCTGATGATAACAACACCACGTTCTCTATCGATGCGTGCTTGAATTTTTTTTATTTTTTTATCCAACTGTAATTAAGAAAACGGTTTAAGATCATCCGGTTATATACGGTAAGAAATTAGAACTTACCTGGCCGGAGATTGCAAGCTTTTCGTTGGGCACATCAGTGGATATTTCTGTCGCATTGGAATTGGCTTTTTTTGCATTTTTATTTTTCTTTGCAACTGGCGGCATTTTAATTATTTTTTTGTAATATATTTTACACAAAGTTTAGAATTGTACAAAATATGCGCAATTCAACTAAAACAACACGTGCGGCAGCCAACAAATAATTGACACTTGGATTGACAACTGAAAAAACTATGAAATGTGCTGTACAGCGGACAGGCGATGAGTTATTACCGACTGCTTTGTAACTGTCGGCATAGTAGGCTTATGTCGAAACGATTGTTAAAGGTTTTTAAACGTAGTTTAAATTACACCTATATTTTGTTCCTGAGAGGTTTCATATATTGTTCCAATGTTTTTCTTTTATTATCTTATTTTTCCTATTAAATTTTATTTCAAACCCCCATTTTTTAAATAGACTTCTTTAAGTAGTAAAACGTCGTTTTGTTTCAAAATGTATATAATGAATGGAATGGTTTATTGTACAAAAAATCTTAATTTTGATTTGACGGGAGGGGGAGGAATTTCCTATCCGAGTCGCGTAATACACCTGGTGCCAGATATCCAAGTAGGCCCGAAGCATGTTCCTTGATCATACGAATGCGTTCCTCCTCAACAAGTTGTTGGCTGAAAGATAAGAGTAAAATAGTTGACAAAATGCTCCAACACACTACCCCGCTGACATACTTCCTTTCGATCTCGTTAAGATCCACCTCCCTGGCCCGCAAAAAGTTCTTCATGTGTTCAGCTTTGTTGCGTTTCTTTTCGTTTAGAGCCTCCTGAAGCGCTCGTCTGTGTTCCGTTTGTTTTCTTCTTCGTTTTTCGTCAGACAACTGATCCAATTTATCACGTTCAGCAAGCATACGCATTTCTTCTTGAAAGTATTCTTCGTCGAGCTTTTTCTGTTCTATCTTGCGACGTTCTTTTTCCTCACGATCACGCTCAAGCTCCAGACGAGTGCTGATCCGATCATGCATTTGCCGTTCCAGCACCTTGCGCATTTGCATTTCTTCCTTAGCCTGACGTTCATCGATAAGGAGCTCCACAAGGCACTCCCTCCCTCTTGCTTGTTCTGCCTACAAATATATCATTACAGCTAGGGTGAAAAATCAATTAAAGACCACAACTTACAGCGATCGCGTGAATCCGCTTTCCAATTTCTTCACTTATTTGTTCCTTTCGAAGGCGACGTTCTTTTTTTTCCTCTTCGGCTTGTTTTTGTGTTAATTCACGTTCCTTTAGTAACGTCATTATTCTTTCATTTTCTAGTTCTGAAGCTGCACTTTGAGCGATTTTACATTCCTCCTGAGCTCGTTTAAACTCCTCCATCTCAGATTTCGCTTTCATCATCCTTTTTAACGCTTCAAGCTCTTCCTTTTCTTTATCTTCTCTGCACTTTCTCATAACTTCTTCAATCATTTCCTTTTCCTTTAACAGGAGCTCGTATTTTTTCATTCTATTGGCATTCGACCATGCCATTTGTTCTTGTAGATCACTCTTGAGGGCAGCTCTCTTTGATCGCTCTTTTTCTTCGAGTTTTCTAACCGCCTCTTCATGCTGCAATCGAGCCTGCTCCAACGCTATGTTTTGTTGATGTTCTAAAGCCTTTTCCTTACACCTTATTGCTTCTTTTTCATATATCTGCGCTCCGACAGCTTTTTTCACGTATGCAGCTCGCAGTTGTGCTTCCAAGAGCTTCAGTTCCTGGTTATTTTCTCGGAGTTGTTGACGGCGTTTATCCTCAAGGAATCTTTGTCGTGACTCTTCTTTGAGCTCAGTACACAGCTCAACGGTAGAGTGAACTTTTTTGAGGTAAGGATTTTCATTGGTACTTCGCATAAAAACATCTTCTAGAATTTTGTCGCGACGATCTTCTTCGTGGACTTTTTGAATAAATTGACTGTTCTCTGCATTGGATTGCTGTTTAGGTTTTTCAAAGTCAATTTGGGTTTTATTACTCGACATTTCGTAAAATATGTATGAATACAAAATATAAAAACTTATTTTGTTTGATCAATAAAGCCCAAAAACAAAAACGATTACTTTTTTTTTAAATCAAGGAAACTGTCAAATTCAAAATACTGTGTACTAAAAATTAAGGTGGGAATGCAGTTTTATTTTATCTAGTGATGCCAGTCCTCCCATAAAGCGTTTGATAATCAAATAAATCGATTTGTTCAAAGTCTTTTATCTAGTTTTTTTTTCAACAAAACTATCCGCTAGCCATATAAAGGCATAGTCAAACAGAGCGCGTTTTAACGCTCCGTTTTACCGCCGCGTTATAATATACTGAATAACATATCCCCCGTCATACAGCGCGTTTTCAACGCTGCGTATAACGCGTGGTTGTGAAAAATTACAGATTATTTTATGACGCGGCGCGTTTGAAATAATTTTTCATGATTTCATATTCTAAAAAACGGAAAAATTAATCGAATGTGTTTGAAATTACCGATATTTGTACGTTATGTGTGAGAATCGTATACAAATGCAGTTTTAAAGGGAGGAAATATCAAAAGAATTTCTCTTTTTGTAAATTTCGTGCACCTAAATTATTTTTCTTTTTAGGAAATTACATATCACGGCAAAAAACCAATAATTCTTTCTCCGAACTGCTTGACATTTTTTTAGACACTGTAAACCAAGAGTCATGGACATTAATGAGTTCTTTCTGTTTGACGTCCTCTAACGCGGCGGTTAGAACGTTGCGTCAAAATAATCTTACCACCGCGGAAATTTATCTCACCGCGGCGTTAAAAACGCGTTCTGTTTGACGAAGCCTGAAAATATGCGTTGTTTGTTAACAAGTTTATTAGCTGTCGCTTGATTTCTTATCATTCTTATTTGTATAGATGTCATCAGTTGTCATATTTAATACAATGAAAAATTTGAACTACTTATTATTTAGTTAAGTTTTTGCAAAATTGTGTTCTAAAACGTATTTAAATATACCAAGATCTAGGTATGTATTTATTGGACAGATCTTTTCTTTAACGTTCAGCAAGAAACTGCTTCATAGATTGGGAAGATTGGTAGCACCGTCCTAAGTTTATCATAAACTAGGCACCTACCTCTACCTCTACTGTGTACTGTCATTCACGTTCCCTATACAGAGTACACTGTGCACACAACTCAGGTGAACAAGAACACAGAAGAAAACCCAACAAAACAACCCCTAATCGAATAACAATTTTTTCCATATTTCAGTTCATAACAGTTACCCCGGAACGTCCAATATCCGACCCAGTGCACTATCATTTTTGTACTCCCCCACCTTCGTGTGTAGTTCCTAATTGGATTTAAAGGTTTTTTTTATACTACAAAGCGTAATTTCCATCAGCCCGTAAAATAGTTTTGTGTTGCGACGAATTTGCTTTTTGAAACTGCAAACGCTATGTCCAGGAACTTATTAAGAAGTCTTATCAATGTTTCCGAAAAAGCTGCTAATATTGCAAGAGTTTGTAGATCAAATGAGCACCTCCTATCGCTGCTCGTCCAGGAGAAGTCTGCCGATGAAGCTAATCCTAGATTTGTGCACGATTTTAAGACACTAGCAGATGTACTCATACAAGAAACTGTTCGACAAGACATCGGCAATGAGGTATGACGTATGAACTATATTGCATTATGTACGATACACTTTATCCTTTCTATAGTTTCCAGAAATCCGAGAGCACATCAAAGGCGAAGAATCGTCCACATTTACCAACACCTTGGGTGAGACGGTGTCTGTTGATATTGGCGATTCCATTGACAGTACAGCTGATTGCTTGGAAAAGGTACTCGATGGGAACAGATCTGCAGCTGTAGTCTTAGCTGAAGAAGTACACCGAGAGATAAACTACGCGGCAACTCTTGGAGAACTTCCTGATTTACCAGATGATATAGACTATCCAGACATCGGCATTTGGATTGATCCAATCGGTGAGTGAACTGATTCAAAATAAAAATCGATGCGAACAAAATGTGTTTACCACACAGATGCCACGGCGGAGTACATATCGGGTGACTCGATTTTTACTGATTTTCCCGGTATTACGTCAACTGGATTAGATTGTGTAACCGTTCTTATTGGAGCGTACAGCATAGCCACGGGGCAACCTATAATAGGCATTGTCTCACAACCGTTCCACAGAAAAATGGGCAAGAACCTCTATGACAGTTTGCTCTTTTGGGGTATATGCTTGGAACAAATGCAAGAACACAATTGTCCCGAAGATATCACATTGCGGGTAAATAATTTGGGCATTTTCTCGAGCTCCGAGAACTCGGATTTATTACAAACAATCATGGGACTGGGCTATGAATTCGCCTTTTCCGCTGGTGCCGGTCATAAGGCGTTGAAAGTGATCACCGGCGAAGTGGATTTATATCTACTTAGCAAGGGATCAACGTTTAAATGGGACACTTGTGCACCACAAGCGATTTTAAAATCCCTCGGTGGTGACATATTTGACTACCGCAAGAGCATTGAAGCAAAGGAACCAGTACCAGTTTCGTATCTGGATGAGGAGGAAAAGTGTAATACCGGTGGGCTGATTGCGGTTAGAAATATGGAATTACTTGCACCTTTGCTGGAGCAGCTGGGCGGCGAATAAGAATTTTTTCGATGAGTACGTAAACCGAGATTTATTTTGAATTATTCATTTCTTTGCTTTATATTTGGAAACTCTTATTTGAAAGATATCTCAGGAAACAATGAATTTATCTAATCCTTCCTATTTATGTCTCAAAAGAAAAGCTTATTTTAGTATTTAAATGCACAGCCGTAGAGCATGAGCATTTTTTGTTTAGTTGGGACTTTATAGGCAGACAGGCTTTATTTTTCACTGCATCCTGTTTTGCACAGCAATTTCATTAAGGTTACTTTTCAAAGGATATCTGTCCGAGTAGTGCTACCATCCGCACCACGTGTCTTCAGTATTATTAAAACAACAAAAAGATAAACCTAGCGCTCCTGTCTGAGGATGTTGTTGGCGATAAGCTGCTCAGATAGAAATACATTGGTAGCAGCTTGTTGCTTGTGACTTTATCGGGCGAAAAATGTTCCAAAATGTATATTTGGAAGCTCTCTTTTTAAAAGGCGCATACACGGATAAAAATTGTAGCAAAATACTTGAACATACGACATATTGGGACATTTGGCTGGTTTTCATATATAGGTGTAGGTTTCGTGAGGAATTCCGATAGAAATATTTCCTTCGCCAGTAATGTGAATGAAAAGAAACCATTCTAGTTGAAATATTATTCCCGATAGCGGTGAAAGTGTTACAAATGAGGGGCAAGTAATCGCCTGAGTCCATTTATCTACTATGCACAACTGCTATCATACTCCAAGGTAGAAGACAATGGCTTCCACCTTAAAAGGACTACTTGACAAGCACTTCGAACGCATCAAAGCAGCAGCATAAAGTCAAACTTGAGTCTGGCACCCTGGCTCGTTCCCGAAACTCGAAACATTGCTCGAGCTGAACGATATCATCCTTAGCCCTCGCTCTACTTACCTAGTATTCGATGCATTCCATGTTCCTTTGTGATTTGTAACTCTTCCTCAGAGATGATAGACTTCACAACGATCTCTTTTAAACCGAAACAAAATTTCTGTTACTGCATTTTTATTTATTAGTTTTCATTTACTTTCAGTGTTAAATACTCGATTATATTAAAAAAAACAATTACGTAGTTATATAGTTGGTAAACATTTTATGTAAGCAGCAAAATGCTAACTTGTTGTTTGTTAAATATTTTAACTGTAGAAACAAGAGACAAAAATCAAACGCATTAACAAAACTGTTAATGCTTACAAAAAACAAAAAATAAACAATGCAATTTGTTAAAAAGTATATTAAAAGATATACAACTATATATAAATAAAATTTATATAAAAAATAGCTCTGTTAAATTTGTTTCTATGAGTAGGCACTAATTTTTTGCTTGTTATACAATCAGGGGACACTTTCGAGAGACATTTCAGAGGTGCGGTTGTTTAGAGAATTTTCGTGAGTTAAAAGACAACAAAAACAACAACAATCATTGGCTTTGCTCTTTAGGCACATTAACGGTGACTGCGGCTATGGCATGCGACGTTTCGTTAGACGTTCTTTTTCATGGTCATTTCATGGGCGGTACGCAAACGACGACGCAATTCATTGGGGAAGCGTTCGTAGCACTTTTTGCAGACCGGTTTCTCATCGTATTCGTAGAACTTGGATTTCTGTGTCATTTTCATGTCACAAATGGAGCACGCGAAATGGTGAACGCACCATGCTTTGTTGAGGGCTGTGAAAACTGAAAGATCGACGTGGATTAGAGGCCTGAAAGGAGGAAAATGTAAATATTTACCATCTCCAGCGATGACTTGATTGCAAACGAAGCACAAGTTGCCAAACAATTGATGGTAATGAGTTTCACAGTACGCGAGGCCACGTTTCTCGTAGTGACGATGACCCAAGAAGGGTTTCTCACATTTGGCACATACAAAGTGCTGTTGGGCGACAAAAGTATATACAAACGCATGTAGAAAATACATTAGAAAGAAGAAAACTTACCTCAACATGCCAATGTTTGCCTAAGGCGGTTACCACACGCTCTTCGATTGGACGACGGCAAGCACCACATATGGGAATTCCCATTTTATCATGGCAACGAAGGCAGTACAATTCGTTCTAAAGTGAATGAGATTAGTAAATTTTGGGATCGAGGAAAGGTGACTTACCATATCATTAGCTGCGAATCCAGGTCTGCTCTTTACTTCGCGAGCGGTGTAATCCAATTCATTGCCGCACGAAGTACAGTTGAAGTGGTAGCCATGGTAGGCTTCCCCTCGGAATCGAAGTGGTTCATCGTCAATCAGGCCGCTGGAAACAAGTAAATCTCAATTATACTACTTGAATGTACATATCGTAAAAGAAAAGGGGATCACTTGTACTGAATTTTCACAATCGAATTGGGTTAGGTGAGGGGCAAAAGCGTGATTCGAAGTACTAAAAATCAAACTACGTGTACATATAATAGTTTCCAAAGTCTTTCGGAGCGGCCTTTGTACTCCCAAGGGCTGAACTGTCAGTTTCGAGAAATCATATGCGTTGTCGGAACTAAATCCTCACATTTATATGTCAATTTTCTCTACGGTCATCTTGATAACCATACTTTTGTGAGTCCTTGGGTTTCTACTGCGCCTACACATTTAAGTGTGCGGTTTATGTCAATATGCCTTTTACTCTCCTTAAATCCTTACCAATCGCAGCAGTTTCTCCTCAACTCCCCCTTTTTCTGCGCTTATTGCTTATGAACAGTCTTAAGTTTACGCCCGGGCTTCATTCTATTATTTGCTTAACTACGGATCAATATGTGTGCCATTTTTCTTCATAAAATACGGTTGTGAACTTCGTGGAGCAGCTACTTCTTCTGCCTGATTCATGGTTCATTAGATTTGAGACGTTAAACGCTTACAAGCAACACCTAGTTGCTCCCTGACTTCGATAGAAAATATACACACGGAAAAATATAACCGCTTATTACGACTGGCAAATTGAAAGCGATTCAGCTTTGTTATCGAGGACCTTGGAAGCTAATTGCTCAAGTTTGTTTACTTACTGACACTTTTGGCAGACATATTTGCCGGATCCTACCGCTTTCACTTGTGCATTGCACTCGTGGCATAATGCACGATTTTGATTGCGAATGAATCCGCAATCGGCCAACTCCTTGGCACACATCTGACACCGGAAACAGTGCGGATGCCAGTTGGCTGACATCGCCTTAATCACACGTCCTATGACAAATTCCCCACACTTATTACAGCATGGCGCGAAAAGAACATGAAAGTCGCGTTCGCAGTATTTTCTGCCCTCGAATTCGTAAAAGATCCCATCTTGGAATGGACGGAAACACTGGGCACATCTAAAAAAAAGCAAGTGTCAGACAATAAGAACTTCACCTTTTTTTGTAAACGTATGCAACTTACACAAAACACTGGGTGTGCCAAAGCTCTCCATTGGAGTTTACTATCTTCTCATGTGGTTCGAATCCCTCAGCGCAGCGAGCGCACTGCATTGTTCCCAGGGACATATTAGCTGCCGAAGTTCTAAAAAAAATATAGCAAATAAAAGTCAATTGATTCAGTAAAATGTAATAATTTTGTTAAAAGATGAATGAAAAATCATTAGAAAGAGTTTTATTACACTTCAGCTTTGGAGTACATCATTTTGACGGTGAAATTATTTAGAGGAATTCAGTCAATTGCGTTACAGCTTTAGCTTAAGACTGTCTACATTTAAAGCAAGAAAATATCGGGCTTTCCTTATCTGCGAAAAACACTTTAGCTACATGAGTCACAGTTAAAGCGAATTCTTTAGCATAGCCGATTCCGCAAACCACAACGAATCTTTGCTCACATTTTGTTTACAAATCGAATGAAGCCACATTTGTGTGGCACGCGATAGCTAAAATGTGCTACCTAATGCGTGGTGTTATGTTAATTTTGCGATAGTAAGAGTAACCCATAATTTATCACCAGACTTCATTTCGTTCATTCAATAATAAATAAACATGACGTCACCGATCTGGCAATGGCAAGAGAGAAAAAAACATCTGGCGCAGCATAAGTGCGAAAATTAATTAACTTTTTCAAAAATCCAATACAGAAGCGATAGGTGCGGTTATGACGACAAAACATAAGTAAGCAAGCAGCATTTTTAAAAATAGAAATGTTATGTTTATGTTGATGAATGTAGAGCGAAAGGCAATTATATGTTATGTTGAAAATGCTTTTCCTCCGTACAAGGTGTGAGGAATGCCATCGTGAGGAGAGGAAACCTACTTTTCTTTTTCTATCGCATGTTAGCAAGAGAAAAATACTTGGAAAAATGATCGTGGATTAGAATGTTGCTGTAATGAATGCTTACTCAACGACGGGTGGCATTTTGATTGTTGATTAATTAATTTTTCGAATTTCCTCGATGATGAATATCGACGACACGATGCCTCTCCCTAATTTGGATAGATAGAAAAGAAATTTTTTCTAACGTAGGAGTAGAGTTTTGTTTCGAGAAATACACAACCAACCAACTGTAGGAATAAGAAGAGTAATTTGCAGCTGTTCACTATTGGTCTAGGTATCCACTGTTTAATAATTTACCTTATTTAAATTATTAATTAAAACATACGATTTATTTAAAGAAAATGTTCTTTTCAAGGCGAATTGACGTTTCTTGGAATTGACAATAATGACAACTACCACCTACCAGTGTTGCCGATGACTAATTTTTTCACCTCACCAGAGACGGTTTTTTAAAAATTATCTGTTTGAATTTTTCATTAGAAACTTCTATTCGGCCGATATTTCCAAAAGTTGAGGACAAAATGTTTTCTTTCTTCTTCTTCTTTCCAATGCAAATTGTTTTTTTTCCTCGTTTTTATTCTATTGCCCTTCCATCATGGTTTGGATAAATATTCTTTATACCTATATTTTTATCTGTTGGATCGCTTTTAGAGCGCATCAGTAACGCTGCTGATTTTGTGATCTGGCAGCATTTTATTGTCAATGATGCCCAAACCAAGGAAAAAAATGGTACCAAACCTCAAAAAGAAATTAGGTATACAATTTATCGTGTTCTTTTTGGATTATCCGGTATTCCTATCAAAACGAAGTGTGGTGAAATCTGAAAGGTTTTTTCAGAAAAAAAAATCTTCTTGCTTTGCTATGGCTTGTGGAATAAAGTTACCTTCCCTATTGCACAATATTTATATATCCCTTGAAGCTGGGAGATAATGCGAGGGAAATTTTGGAATATGTTAAATTTTCGATTCCTTCGAACCTCAGAAATATCGTGATTTATTATGAGTCTACGGTTTTGTACGCTCTCAATGGTATGCCTAAGATTCATGGACGAAAAGCTGGGCGGGGCATTCATTTGTTCTTCTCTTCTGATTGATGAGGATCAGCACACATTTGAAAAGTTGGTAACCTCCAGAATACCTACCTGTTCAATGCCTATTCAAACAGGTGAATTGGTGAATACTTTAAGCATCTCAGAGTTATTTTCACGAACATTGGAAGGAGGAGTCCTGAGTTTTAATATGGCATAGGCCAGTGTGGATCAATTTGCAGACCCCTAGTTGAATCTGCTATGAGATAGGCTGACCTTGTTGTCAAGGCATACCTACGTTTTAATTAAAGTGTGTACTTACATTACTTTTTCTTTTATTTTATCTTATTCCATTTATTAAACTGTTTTCTATTTTGGTAAAACTTAAGTGTTTCATATGTAAGTATGTATGCCTATGTACTTATCACGTTCTATTTGGCACCCTTGAGAAATTATAAACAAATTTGAATCGATGATAACGTGACTCGGTTATCAGCACCACTTGAACATTACTACATAGTAATATATAAGTAGGTTTGTACATTGTAATAATACACTATTCGTCATTAAAGTTTTCAAAAATAACAAAAGTTGTTGATATGAGTTTAATTCTTAACCAAACCCGCCGAATAAGCAATTCGAGACATTTTCAGGGACAACTCGCTTATCTGACTGTAGACGGTAGGTAGTCTCGAGACGTGGTATTCGATAAATATTTCTTTTTACATCACTCGTTATCTGTGACTCAAATTTATTGTTTTCCTTGAAATTTGTTTTTAATCTCCCCACTCATTTGTAAGCTATTTTTGGGGTATTTATAAAAAAAAATTGCACTGCGACGCCATTCTTTTTGATTAAATGATAAAATCTTGAATTTATTGTTTACTTTTTAATTACATATGGTCCCAAATTACGTAGTTGTCATTTAACTTATTTTTGTGGCCGGGTGAAAATTGTTTTCAAGCGTCTTTTTGGATATAAATAAAAAAAAAATATTTTGGCGCTACAGGTCTATGGGAGCTAGCCAAGGCCTAGCTTCTCACAACCATTCGTTTTGTGTGGGTTTTCAATTTTTGGGACGAATGGAAGGGATATCTACAATTTTACGCGGAGTCCAAACGGCTAATTGAGAAGCTCATTCAAGACAGTTTTACTCTCGGATGTTTGTTAGATGTTCGCGAGACGTGGCGCAGTGGAAAAAAACCTTAAGATGTAATTTGGCCCTTTCGGAATTCGAACCTGTGACCCCTCGCTTAGTAGCCCAACACACCAGAATTTAAGGCCGCTAACTAGGAAATTATATTTCTTGAGTGTCATGTGACTACGTACCTATTAAGCGTAAGCGACAGCCACATTCGCTATTCACTTTGTAGCAGTGTCTTTACAAGATTGTTGTAACTACAATTACCATCACCCATCCTCAGGCATTTTTTTTTAAATAGGTAGGTACTTCAAGTTATTTTGTAACATGAAAACAGATTTTAATTTTGTTAATAAACACTGCGTAAAATTTATCAACTCTTTACTCAGCAGATACCTATGTCAAAGTTTTGTATGCTATCTGACGTTTACTAGCTAAAGGCTTCGTCAAACAGAACGCGTTTTTAACGCTGCGGTGAGATTAATTTACGCGGCGGTAAGATTATTTTGAAGCAACGTTCTAACCGCCGCGTTAGAGGACGTCAAACAGAAAGATCTCATTAATGTCCATGAGCCATGACTCTTGGTTTTCATTGTCCAAAAAAATTCAACGCAGCGTTGAAAACGCGCTCTGTGTAGGGTGATATGTATTGCAGTATATCATAACGCGGCGGTGGAATGCAGCGGAAAAACGCGACGTTAAAACGCGCTCTGTGACGAGGCCTTAACTTACTTGTACACGTTTCTTTATTAATACAGGGGTGAGGGTTTACGAAAAAAACCGATACAACTCAACAGATCTTCCAGTCGATTGAAAATTTCAAATGCATTGTATTTTTTAGCAAATGTTTTCTTATTGAACTTGAGTACCTTAATAATCGATACCTATGAGAGATAGGGTGGAAACTGGGAAATCTAAATACGATTGAGGGAGATGATTGTAAAATATTCAAATATCCCATCCAAAAAGATTTAAAACCCAAATGGAAAGGACATATGCCTGCAAATCCAGAAGAAAGCGGCCATTTGACCAAGGCAACCTTAAAAAATATATCAAAAAACGAAAATCCGCCAACTTAACAAATATCTATCGATGGTAAGTTCTGCACTTAGGTTGTTGTAAGTTCTAGGCCTCTGAAAACATGCCCAGAGAGTCTTGGAATAGTAATGAATGACCTCGCGGTTGGTATACCTATTGGTAGATTACGTGCATTGTTGTCGCTTTTGAGTAGGTAATAATTTCCTTTTTAGGTTTCTCGTAAGTTTCTCTATTGTATTATACTATACGGCATTGGCTTTTCATTACTTGGCTAAGTTTAAAGTGCAACTATTGGAAGATTCTGAATATCTATTACAAAACAAAATGCCACATGATTGTAGAAGTGGCAGTAAATGACTGATGATTTGCAGAGTACAGGATGACTTGGAGCCTAAAGGAGTTCTGCAGAGAACTTAGAGCAATTGTATTACATAATTAGTTTACATTTAAATGAATAGATGCATACATTCGAAATATGAATTCCTTTGTAAATGATGTATAGTGTGTGTTATTGGCCAATGAATAAACTATAACAGCCGTTACCTACTTAAAATAGTTCAATCACACAAATTGCACTGTAAATATTACCGCAATAGATAAGAAATTTATACAGAATGTTATGTCTTCAAAACTGATAACAACTTGTCGATAACTTTCGCAGAAATAAACAAAACACTTGTTGCGTGTTGCCTCCCTCGAACAAATCGCTAGCCGCACTCCAATCTAATCATTCAACTGTCATGTTAAAATATCTGAAGTGTTTTTTATAATGTGAATAAAAAAAATGTTAACGCCAACAGATTACGCAAGATGAGGCGACCAATTCCCAGCTGATAAGTCATCCTTCCACATTTTACCAGAGTCAGCCAGAGACGCCCATATCAAGCGGAAGAAGACAATTAATAAACCAGCACACGCCAAAAACAATATTTGTACATACATACCACCTACGTAGGAAGTGCATACTGTCCCGAGTCCAAAGTAAAATCACCGCCCTCTAAAAAAAAGCGCGACCCCCACACGCACACAACACAATCCCGATAGCAACAACAATAATATCAAAATAAAATCGCAAAAAAAAATGCAAAAATTCTTTTGACGAACGAAAAAACAAAGTTTCTAAAAATAATCTCTCGACAAGTAAACATTTAGCCCGGCGAATGGTACCGACAGTTAAAATTTAATTATCTAACATCTACGAACGAGAAAACAACAAAATTATAAATTTAAACAAAAAACGCCCAGCAAAAAATAACACAAAAGCCAAGTGCAGCACAGCGTCGCTTAGATAGCACACAGTACAACTTGTTGCTAATGGGAAAAAACGCAATCAAATCGGTTTGTAGTGTGATGTCAGCTGAATAGTGCCCCCAAGCCCCTATCAGAACAGAAGGTTTCGGCGGGCGCCTCAAGTAAACAACAAAATACGAGAAATAAAATAAAAAAACAAAATTCTTTTCGTCTTAAGCTGTTCGTTAATAGCCATAATTTGTTGTTTTTATTTTATTTACAAAAATATTTGTAGCAATATAAATACATGTATGTACTCGGAACTCGGATGTATTTCGTATTGGAAAAGTTGTATATATGTAGTTGCAGGTAAAGAGAATTTATTCAAATGACCAAAACTAAATAAACAGGTTTAAAAATATAACAAACGATTAAGTAAACATTATGCATTTGTTTGTGTGTCGGTCGCTACAGGTTAATAGTAGTTGTTTTTTCCTTGCTTAATAATAACAAGCTATCGTGTATAACAAGACTGATAGAAAGGCTTACCGTATTTGCTTCGCTCTCTCTCTCTACCTCTGGTTGAGTAACATTCAGTAAATACATATGAGTGTACAAAAATTAACGCGATAATATATGTAATGTATTAAAATATTCCTATCTAATGATAAATACATCGAAAAATAGTCAGAAGCGATCTGAATGGATTCTTAAATATCAGCGGCTCTCTCCTTGGTATATTGTCTTGCAGAGGACAGCTCTAGTTGCTCTTGGTGCTGCTGCTCTTTGAAGACGTTGTTGAGCAGTCTAGCTGCGAGACGAGAATCTCAAAGTCCTCAAGTGACGTCTCAAAGACTTCCAGTTGCTTTGACAGATCTTCCACAGGATCGACAGTGACTCCTTGTGATTCGGTTGGCGTTTTAAGTTCGCAGGAGTGTAGTGGCGGAGCGTGATAGCAATCGCGGTAAAACTTCGCCAAATCGTTGACATGTGAGTTCGGGCTGGCGAAGGGAAAGTTCAACTCCTTTAGAAGGTTGTCGTCGTCCGACAGAGGTGATGTTCTCGAAGATTGTCTGCTTTTTCTTTCATCCATAGGAACAGGCACAAGTAGACTCTTGATGGGCGACTGTTGCTCGTAGTTCTTGAAGTTGGCATTATTGTTATTATTCGAAGTTCCAAGGGGCGATTGTGTGCCATCCTCATGCGAGGAGCTCTCACTTTCACCACGATTCCTCTTTACAAGCCAGTCAAAGGGCGGAGTCTCGGGCAAAATAAAGTCATCCTCAGTATACTGTTTGATCTTTGATAGATCAACAAAAGCACCAGGCCGTAGGGGCTTATCGATGTCGATGACTTTCTTTTCGCCCGCCTTCTTGATGTGATGGTATCGAATGTGTTTAGGGCTTTGGTCCTTTAGGAAATGGTCACTCTTCAGCATTATAGCTGTGTCCGAGTGCTGCGTAGTAGGTGAAATCGTCATCTTGGTGCGATATGCCACAGCCATAGTTAAACTTCCCACAATGGTATTCAACTGGCCAACTTTAACGTTTTTGTAACCTTCACCCAACTTATGTACTTCGGGCCTATCGGCGTAAACCCTGTAGTAAATACTGTATGAATCGGGGCACTGGCGGCGCGATAATTTATATGCAGGTGTTGCTCGGGTCAGAGAAATCAACGATTTTAGCAATATGCCCATACGATTGTAAATGGCGTGGGCAGCTCTCAAAACTTGTTCGTTCTTACCCTCTGAAGGCGGTTGAATGTTGAGTGACCAAACTTCCAGGATCATCTGATCCCCTTCGGCGGTTTTTAGAGATATCTCCACACAGATAGGCAACCGTGGAATAATTGACGCTCCAGGTGGTAAATCTAGGGCTTTCTTTGTCTCGGCATACACGTCTGGATGATCTTGGATTACTATATTGAACCAGTCATTACCCGTTGCCAGTGGATTGCATTCCGTTTGGATTTTTTCACCGAGACGCGATTGTACCACAACTTGGGTGGACTTGTAGGCGAGGAATTTAATGAATTTTTCGAGATCTTTTTCAGCTGCGTTGAGTCGCGTAGCTGACATTATACGAAAAATCAAAGCACGCACAAAAGTGAATAACAATAATTAAATAGTTTACTGTTTATGAAAATATTGTAGTTTATCACTTGTTTTGCGCGTAAATTGTATTGTTTTTTAACTATTTGCGTTTGACGCGAATGGAATTTTATTATTACTACAGCTTAACAACGTAAAGAAAATACACAAAGACGTCCGCCATTTGCGAAGAGAAATGTCAGAATTGGCATTTGTGGAGGCCACCAAAATTTATTTTTGCTGGGCAGCTGGTTTGAAAACAACATGCCAACGATACAGGCGTCACGTAGTCACCATATTCAGCATGTTGGATAGGTAGTCCGATGCAGTCGGTTCTTTTAAGGCCCCATTCACATCAAGTCGGCCTTGTGAACTTATACAAACGGTTTTTTTTTTTGTATGTTTAAACAGGTCATTTGTTTTTTTATGGCTTAAAACAAACAAAAACCAAAAAACACAAGAAAAACAACCCATTTATAGTACATATACAACTTTTTCACAATATGACCCGAATTTTTTTAAATTTATTTTGCTGATGTAGGTATTCAATAAAAGAGGTAGATATAGCCAATTTTCTTCAAAATTTAGCTGAGCAAATGGGGACGTTCAAGTATCTAGTTTTGATTGGCCTAGATCGGTCACATGGGTAGCTGTGTCAGTTGACGTTTATGGAGGGGTAGCCGACGAATTTAGTCATGAAATTCGTGACTGAGTACTAAGTTGACAGTTCGCATATGTGGCTGACGCGACGTAGGAAAAGTGACGTCCCCGACCATTCTAGTTTTTGCGTTCAGGTAACATCTCTTCCAGACCAATCTAGTCGACTTAAGATAACTAAGTTTTTGAATGTGCCCAATTTTAAGCGAATCCCTTCAGCGGAGTTTCCGAATGTTCTTCATGTTTCTGTCAAAGTTTAGCTAACCCATTTTTATTGGGTCGGAACATTTTTTCCAGCTAAATTTTGATAGATCGCTCTGCTCTGTTGTTCTGTGTGTTTAAAAAGATGAGTGATTTTAATGAATACGCCGACGAGGAGTATCTTTAGCTAAATTCTTTCTTTGAAAAGACAGTGAAGACCTCAGAAAAAGTTAGCGATGCTGGTGGAGCAAAATCCATCGAAAAGCAAGGTTCCATGCAGATTTTGAATCGAGGAAGTTATTTTCAAAGAATAGCAATAGCTCTCCGTATAATGTTTGAGAAGAAAAACTGATGTTTGAAGAGAAGTTGGAAAGCAGCTAAAATTTACTTTAGCTCAAGCAGCGTACTACGCTTTACGGTATAAATACACAAAATGACCCTTAGCAAACTAGCTCCCGAGAAAGAAAAAGAAATTCTACTTCGCTATTACAATATTAATATTTAATTTTTTTCATCACATGGTATTTCGTTCTATTATCGCACATAATTACTTTTGTTGCTAAAATTGGAACAGTTGCCATTACATGTGGTATTATACAATGAAGTAAGTTTAACAATGAAGAAAACTGTAAGCACCGGTGATGCGATGTTTGAACTGCCTTACCGACATAAACCATTATTTTTGACATTCCTAACATTTCTCCACTCATTCGTTCAGCGGGTTGAATTTAGCTCCAAAATGTTCCCCCACAAACGTAAATTTAACAACATTTTTCTTTTATCGAGTTCGTTTTATTTTTTTTATTGCTCTGCTTCTTTCATGCGCCCACAGAAAACGCCTACCAAAACAAATTGAGACGTTGCCTATCTAATCTATGACGACGACGAGGCGATTCCTTGCCCATCAACGCAACTACACTTTCAACCGATCACATTTGTCAACAAATTACCCCCACTAAACATCTTCTTTGTTTTGTTTTCATTCTCGGTTTCATTACATTTTTTTCGCTTGAAGTGTACACTTGGCAGGCCGTTCGTCTAATTTTCGGTACCTATGCCGTAACTTTGCTGCGTTCTAGTCCGTAAAACTCAACAGAGTTGCAATTAGAATCGAAATTCATTTAAATCCCCCATGCGGATGTGGTGTCTATCCTAATTAATTTGAACCCGTCGAATTAAATTATTGTGTTTAATTTCTATCAATTAAGCAGTGGTTGATGCTCCAGTGAATAAGCTCCGTGATTTTCTATTTATCTGTTTGTGCGCGTCATTAAGTGAAAAACAAGTTTTATTTATTGTTCCATATTAAACAACAAAAACAAAAGCCATTATCATGGATATAAAACTAGTGAACGTCCTGATCCTGGGATTTGGTTTCATGTTCGTGTTCACATCTTTTCAAACGATGGGAAACATCGAGGTAAGTACCAAATGGTGGCAGGTAGCTGGGAGGTGCACTTTCTATTATGTGTTTGTTTAAAGTTTCGTGCAAAATTGTGGTTGTTAAATTGTATAATTATGTAAATCGATTAGTAACGAAAATTGTTTACTTTCACCTATTGTGGGGTCGCATGGTCGGGAGCGGGATTTGCATCATGCGTCGTATGTTTTTGTTTTTATCTAAAACTTATTCAGTGTTGCATCATTCACTATTAGACAACATCACAAAAAATAACTCTTCGTTTGGACAGCAATAAAACTTGTTTTGTTTTTTTTAATGAGTTGTCAATTTATGTTAAGTATAAAATCATCAAAGGAGATGCAGTATCTTTTTGAATAACGGTTTTTCATCGCTTGACTATGGCAAATGTCGCTTTAAAAAAAAAAGTGATTACAGGTCAGACAATCATCGCCAACCAAGAATATAATTTGATAAGACGGACCACCAAATATAAGTCTAATATGCGCACCGACCGGATGTGCTTTCCAATACGTCAACCCGACTTTTTTTTTTAATTGCAGGGGATTTTTTTTGTTAAATAAAAAGTCGAAAAGTCTTTTGTCGCTTTCCATTGGTTTTACTTAGGAATTCACTCATTCTAAACAAAAAAATTGCTTCTGGTTAAATCCACAAATGCATTAGTGAAATGCCAAAAAATAATCTATGACTGCTGTCAGCTGGTTTGTTTTTAAATCCATAAATTACACTTCAAGTGGCTTTTAAGTGGATTCTGACTTCAAATCGAGAAAGCGAATTTCTCTTCTCAGAGTCACCAAAAGAGTATACCTATTTTTCCTGTCAATTGAACGGTTTTAGGAGTAATTTTTTTAGCACTCTACGGGACCCGGTCACTTCTTTTTGCCCAATGGATTTGACGTTGACGTTTAGTGTTGTGAAAACAATTTTTAAACAAAAACCATGCACTACCTACGCCACAGCCCCTCACCGGCATGAGACAACACTCAAATGAGACAAAAAATTACATTTCCAGACGAAAAGCAAAAAAAAAAAAAAACAACGAATATCTGTCAAATTCATGTCAGACATCCATGCCAAGAAATAATTGCAGACATCCAATCATAAGCTGAAGTGAAGTGTCTCCACAAGACATTTTATCTCATGATGAGAAATGAGAAATGAGAAATATTATCTACTGTGGAGTCGGGGTGTAACCATAATAAATTCGAACACACAAGGTCTGTTCCTTTACTTTTAAATCTTACGAATTTTTACGAATTCTTACGCATTTTACTCAATTGTCATTCCTTAACTCGAATAATTTGTAAAAGAGAGCTGCTTTGAGAGAGCAGGATATTTCCCCTCTTACTAGTTTTTACTCAACAAATTTCTTTGCGTAAGAATTGAAACAACTGTCAGTCGCCTGAAAATTTACAGCTTATTTGAATTAGTTTTTGTTGCTCTATTTGTCATTTTGGTGGGTGAACTATCTTTTATTTTTTACAAGTTAGCGTGCAGTTATAGCGACACGAAAAACGAACCCGTAAAAATTTTCTTTTGCTTTTTTTAACCACTTACTTTATGGTTGAACTCAATCTTGGTCTTAAAATGTTGCTTAGGAATTGCGAAGTTAGTTTATCAAAAAAAAAGTAAGTAAATTGTCTTCAATTTTTTTAGAAAAATTAATATATGTTATTTTTTCGAAAATGTAAAGATAATTTGCTTATTTTTTTTGATAAACTAACTTTATAATTCATAAGCAACATCTTAAGACCAAGATTGAGTTCAAGAATTAACTTTAAGTGGTCTAAAAAAGCAAAAGAAAATTTTTGTGGTTGCATTTTACGTATCGCTATAAACGGCCCCTTTCTACAAAAGCGTTCCTTAACTTTTGCAAGTAAGTTTCCCTCTCTGAGAAAGAATTCATTCCCTCCACTGTCATTTTGACAGTCTTTTCCATTTTAACTACAAAAGTAAAGGAACAGACCTATTATGTAGGTAATAATTAATTTTTAGGTAGTAAATATTATTTGACGCCTTGAGCTTGACGTCAGTACGGAAATGAAAATGAATGAAAAGAAACATTTTAGTAATTGATCAACAAGTTATCCGTATAATCTTCAGTCCAACTTGGATGAAATGAGTTTGGAGGATTCTTTTTGTTTACCAGCAAGCCCTTAACATGAATGTTCTGATTGTTGAGTCCTATGTCTGCTTGGACTGTAGCTGTGTAAATAGACTCAGCTATTCACACATGATTAACGTTAATTCGTCATTCTGGTCACACTAAGCTACGAGTTTTTTGTGGAGTCTGTTGAAGAGAACCTGCTCTCTGGAATGGAATTCTACAAACAAATTCCTACGAAATCAAAACAAGCCCCACCAATTCATAAGATTTCCTCAGACAACAGACAAAGACAACACTTGTCGTTTTCCATTGGGCAAAAAGAAGCGTCCGGGAGAGTCCGGAATCGAAAAAATCGCTTCGGAAACCGTTCCATTGGCACAAAAAATACTCTTCTGGTGATTCTGAGAAGAGAAATTCGCTTCTCGATTTGAAGTCAGAATCCACTCAAGGAGCACTCACACATATGTAATTTATGTATTTTACACAAGTCAGCTGACAGCAGCCGTAGATTATTTTTTGGCATTTCACCAATACATTTCTGCATTCAACCAGAAGCAGTTTTCTTGTTCCATTGGATTTCAGAATGAGTGAATCCCCGAGTGAAACCAATGGAAAACGACAACTGTGAGCAGCGCTGCAGCTGAAAAAAAATCTCAGTGCCACCAATTATTTTTTTTAGTGCCAAAAAGTGCCTCAGGTGCCAAATTAAAAAAAATTGCATGTTTAAACAAAAATTATCAGTAGATTTTTGTGGGAGTTTACAAAAAAGAGTAGCAAATCTAGCAATGTTTTTAGCTTTTATTAGGAAAATTTATTTGTAATGTTTTTAATGGAAATTTTGTTTAATATTTTGTTTAAAAAAAAGAATGCCAAATTTTAAATTTTTGAGTGCCAATGGGTGCCAAAGTGCCAAACTCATTAGAAAGTGCCTGCTCCTGCAGCGCTGACTGTGAGCCGTTTTAATAAACGAATTTAGTGCGCATAAAAAAAACTTAGCTGCTTTCTAACAGGCAGATAACTTTTACGCATCAAATTATTAATACGGAGGTTAAATACAGCTATGCATATTGCTTATAATCGTAATAATTTTATCTTAATTCGTGCAGTTTTAGCCCCAAAATATCGTTTTTATGCAAGCTAAGTATAAAATAAAATGAAATTTGTATAATGTCTTAAAACACTAACGTAATGGTATAGTTATTAACTAAACTTTATCAGTTATCACTTAAGAATTATTAAAAGCAAAACCTCCGGTTTTATCAATAAATCTCAAATGAATTTGTTAACCCCAATAAGACTCGGAAAGTCTCTATGCAATATCGATAAAATGTCTTACTTTGTAAATACAAATGAATAGAATTTTGTTCCATTCATCTTATGCTTTTTGGTCTCTAGCACAATCACTGCTCGGAAGGATAACAATCTATCTTATCTTCTACACGTGTTGTGTCAAAAATCAATTAACTCACCTACTTGTCGAGCAGTAAGTTCCGATAGTACTTAATAATAATTTATTATCGCTGGCAAATGTGTGTCATAAAATCCAAAGTGTTTACCAATTGCTATACAAATTGTTGATAAGCCCATTAAATGAGGGTATCCTTCAATCTACTGTCATTAATGGTCTGTATCCAATTATTCGGCTTTATCAAGTGACGTCGTCAATACATGTTTGCATGATGAAACGATGACAAGTTATTTGATTTGATTGTGATAACGAATCAGTTTCTTATTGGTAGTTTGTTTTTAATACTAAGAGATAGACGTATTTTAAAATGGAACCAGCTTTGAGGTTGATGACCTAAAAAGATGTGCCGTATAAGTCGTTGCAAACATAAACAAAATTAAGTAAAAATATTATTTGATACTGATTTGTTGATTTGAAAGTGTTTTCCTGCCTTTGTGCTATGTCATAGTCACAATTTTACCTAGAGTCGCTACAAATTTCAAAAATGCATCAGAATTGTACAAATTTACTATCAAATTTCGAGTTAAGTTTGCTTCATGTTGCGGGCGTTCAGACAGTCGTAATAAGCGTCCTTTCGAGCTCACAATTCGGGGAATTATAAGGAGTTTATCACAAAATTTCGTCATCTTTTTGTCCGGACCATTCTGTCCTGGAATAGTTGATGCACTTTTAAGTTTGAATGTATGCTTCATTTAATTTTGAGCTCGTTATTTATAAAAATAAATAAATATTTTGGGCGCAATAGGTCGTGGGACCCAGGACCTAGCTTCTCACAATCATTCGTTTTGTGTGAGTTTTCAATTTTTGGGACGAATGCAAGTGATCTACAATTTTACGCCGAGTCCAAACGGAGTCTCGGATGTTTGTCAGAGGTTCGCGAGAGGTGGCGCAGTGGAAAAAAACCTTAAGATGTAATTTGCGCTCGGATTACCAACATCGATGGAGTAAATTTACTATAATTTTATTTTTTGTTTAAAATCATAGCAACTATACCCACAGTCAAGCAGAATTTGTTCTCAATCAAATGGTCGTAAACCACTGACACGGGCACCTAACCTATTCGAGTGACAGTAAAAGTGTTTTCCCTTCGACAATCGAAACCGCATTCTGCAATCAATCACAGCAAAGCGAACATTGTTGATTTGTTGGCTTTTTCTACCGCGTAAATCCGCATCACGTTCTCCAACAAACATATCACCCGTATTAAATGCCCTCTGGGTTCATTGGCCCCGCATTAAGTATCTCAATTGCCCGCTGATGGTTGAAAACCTAAATTGAATCGAATTCCATTCACCGTCAAGCTGTGGGTCTTGCTTTCTGCACTTTACCATTAAACAGTTTTGATTTTATTTATATATACATATGATTATGTATTTTGTTTTACTTTTACGCCTTTCTGTTTAAGTCGAATGAGGGCACTTCCAGTAACCTTGTGCGAAAACCGGTGGTGTAATTTAAGCCAAGTGCGTATCGAGTTTGTAATAAAAAGAAAGATCCGTAAGTTCGCATTACAGCTAGGTAGTTGACTTTAGTTTTAAACAATGTGTCTATATGTTCATCCGCGAAAGCAACGTGGTGTGGAATTTCAATACTGATGCAGAAATTGAATGTCAACGGGGCGATAAATGGCACTAATTATCCTGTCAAACCGGGTGTCGATGGCGCAAGATTGTCTCTCCTCTAAATAACCTTGACTTTAAGATATATCTTTTTTAGGTATATCGTTTCGAAACTGTTAAACTGGTATTTATTTATTAAATTGAATTAACATTTTTGTGAATAAAACCTGTTTACTTGGATAATGTTTTTGGTTACTCGCTAGAGGTAAAGTAAATTGCATTTTTAAAATAACAGGCGACATCTAGTGTGGTTTTCAATCAAATTCATTTTAAACAAGGGTTCTCTTCTGCAGGTGCTGACTTTTGTTGGTTTAGTAATAAAGAGGACAAGAAAATAAATACTTGAAACTTGATCATCGTTCACAAATGCAGCCAATCGCTGCTTTATTTAACTAAACGCAATGCTGATATCATGAGAATTAAATGACCATAAATTCGAATTAATTCTTCGCTCCTGCATGAAATCGCAAACTCTGTTTATTATTCTCCAACATCCGTCACGCGGAAGATTGGCGACCAAAGAGATTGGTAAAAATCAAGTGCATTGTAAACAAACACAGTTTTATGATTCGAATTCAAGTCACACTTTGACAATCGATGACACCGTTTGCATGATAAAACTCATGGAACATCATTTAGACTTTGGAAAGAAGAACTTCTTATCTTATCATCATAAAAAAGAAAACAATTACTGTCCACAAAGTGTCATCCTACAAGTTGTTGTATTATTATTAGAGAAATAATGAGAACACTACCCCGCAATCTAACGATAAGAACATTTGTTTTTGTTTCGCTGCGTGGCCGACCTGAAACAGGATTTTGCAGTTGTTTTTATTATAAAATATTGTTTGGATTAGAAGATAATAGAATGGACAGCGTAGCTGCAAGAAAAAGGGAGAAAAGTGCTCTGATTTGGTGATGTAGGTATTTCGATTCTTATGATCTCAAATTCTCTAGGGTATTCCCAGTAGGCCTAATCGCTAAGAAAAACTATTTGATGAAAAATTAGACAAATATGCAAAAATACAACAAAAATGCTAAAATATGTCAAAAAAGTATGCTCAAATACCCATATATACAGAAATATGCCCTCACGACTAGGGTTGAAAATATGTAGGTACTTGTTTTGTATATTAAATATTTAATACGATATCCCCAAAATAACCATGCTTGTGCATGAATCCGGTTGCCCTAGTAATCACAATTAATTTATCGCAATATCACTACAACGCACTTATGATCACTTGTTGCGTGAATGAAATGAATGCATTTAAACACTTCACGAATAAACATATCTCTAAAAGACAACATTGAAAAAAATATTTTAACAGAATATTATTTGATCCTTCAGAAATACAAACAAATTAAAACCGAATGGCAACACCCCACATAATAGTTCATTCTCAAAAGCACAAAGGGGAAAACGAGGGGAAAGCTTACAAAAATGGGGACAAAATCAAAAATGTCTTTAAAACTTATATTGCTTAAAAGTAAAATTAAAACGAATTTCCATTACAAATAAATTTCAAAGTTTACTCAGAATGAAATGTACACACTAAATAATATGAATGAAAACAGGCCATCGAACGTCTACGTAAGAATTTTTGTGTATCTGAATGCATTCACTCGTTTTGAAATTTTTTCTAATAGAAAAAAATCAAAATTAGGTAACTGATCGCATATATATGAATATTTATTGTGTTATATAGCTTGTTAATAAAGACTTATAAAACGAACTTTTTGCGAATTTCGGAAAAAAGTTTTGCCTTTGCTGTTAAAAAAATGGGAAAATAGTATTCACAGTCTGGGATCACTGCTTGGTTCTTGCTTCAGTGCAGTTACACTCACACACACTGCTATGATAATAGCAAGCGAACACAAGCGATCATGCTCATTCTGCTCGTAGTTGTGTGGCAGACTGGTTGTGGTGGGCTGTATGCGAAATTTTAGGAAAATGACAACAACAATTCCTTGGTAGGACAGTGGTTTCGTTTTTATTTCAGTGGCAATTTGAGTGCCGTGAGAGTACATATCTACAGGCACCATTGGTAGAATATAAGCTCCTCCATAAGGCCTGTACTGACAATTTTTGTTGGACAGAGTATAGTTGAGCACCGAGAAAGACTTAAGGAGTTCAATGTGCCCAAAAGCGTAAAGGAAATATACGCTGAACCATTCAAGGATGCATTGGTTGGTAGATTAATAAAAGAGAGGTTATGAATACAATTTCCTTATTTCTACAAGATAAAGATCTCCAAAGAAACGAACTATGTTTTTGTTTTTAATAGTCAGACAACTTATAACTCAAATCAACTCTCAAGTATATTAACTAATAACATTTCATGATTTCTATGAAATGTCATACGACCGTGTTACGCAGCGTTAGTTTCCAAATTCTTAGAAATCAATACACTGTTTATTCTTTGTAACGTGATTCAGGCTTTAGGTAGTTACTCAAAGTTATCTTGATATACATGACAGCTCAATTTTCAATAAAAATGCTCGCATCCAATAGCCTCAAAAGCGGCTATTGGATGAGAGTTAACGTATTTTTGACATTCCTTTGTTAGCGATGAAATTCCTGCATTATTTTTCGTTTTTAAAGTTGAATGCGCTAAATTGTCTTCAACACTGTAGCAACTTCATTAACTTTTGATTTATGGACTGCTAGTAGCCAACATCACGTATGTTCCAAAACAGCAAACGCGCTACTGTTTCGCTGCGAAAAAGTAAGTAAGCTACATATGAGCTCCATAATTTCAACGCAACTGTCATTTGGAAATTATTCGATATTCGGTAGCGTTTGAAAACAAGTCTGTGTTTTGAAAAATTTATTTAAAAACGGACTCTGTGAAGAAAACAAAGCGGAAACGTTGGAGTTCATAGAATTATGCTGAAAAAAACAAATATTTAAGCTACATTTTGTCATATAAGCTCTCACAAGACCATTTTGAATTATATTTCTCAAGTATACGCTCAAAAGGAGGGTTTAATAATAACTCAAATACTGAACAGTTTACCTCAGCTTACAAACGTCTTTTAATTCACAGCGAAGTTTGATCATCTGCTGAAGCATTGCGTTAGACACCACCAACCTTCTGGTGACAACTTCTGCAATTTGTGAAAAAGAAGAATAATATTGCCAGTGACAACATATTGCACCCCAATTGTTCAGTTTATGGGTCAATAAGTTAAGAAATGTATTGTTATTTTCTTCTTCTATTTCAAAATAAAAAAAAAACAATTGCAGAATCTGTTTGAAATTACTTTTTGAATCTTTCCATCTCCTGAATATATGAAGCTCTTTTGTTTACATGTTACTATGGAAACGAACTTTTTTTTAAATAAATGTCGCTGTTTTGTGGAATTTTAAACTTGACGGCTGCATGTGTTTCTTTGCTTATCCGCAGCGAAACAGTAGCGTCTGTCCTGTCTCCTGTTATGAAACATAATAGGTTCGTTCGGGTACTTTTTTGCAAACGTAAAATTATTAAAAATTTGCAAAGATACTGTGCGAAAGCGGCCACGTACTAAGAAAATTTAAAAAATGAGAGAGAAATGACAGCTCAAAAGTTTGACAAGTCAAATTCTATTTATTTTCGTTTTTAACGATGTCGGAGGAAGAAGATATCAGCGCTTTCAAAATTGTAAGTTTAATAGATATTTAGCTTTTAAAAAATTTAATGAACCTTGTTCAACAAGTGTTATTCTCGGAACAAGGTACTTCAGAGCCAAATGAAAATGTCAAAATGACATTTCTTAAACTTTTTGTAAGAAAACCGGTCAGGTACTTCTCTTAAAATTGAGAGAATTCTCTCTCGATTTTTGAGATTTGGCATTTTTCATTTTTCTATGCTAAAAGTACACGAACGAACATAGGGTTGAATTACCGCATCCGTGATCGAGCAATACGTGACTGAATTTGTTATTGTTTTGCATGTTAAATCAACAAAATTCAGTGACGTATCGCTCGATCACGGGTGCGGTAATTCGACCCCTAATTTCTCGCAGGAATGTAGGAGAATGACATTTCACTAGCAGTCCATATTTAGCATGTCTATGTTGTAATTACCTTCTTTACATTTACATATATCTACCTGAGTTACATAAATTTTACGAATTTTTACGAATTCTTATGCATTTTACTCAATTGTCGTTCCTCAACTCGAAAAATTCGTATGAGCGGCTTCGAGAGAGCAAGATATTTCCCCTCTTACTAGTTTTTGCTCAACAAATTTCTTTGCGTAAGAATTGAAACAACTGTCAGTCGCCTGAAAATTGACAGCTGTTTTGAATTTGTTGTTCTATTTGTTTACTCCGATTGATGAACTATCTGTCATTTTTCCCCTCCACTGTGATTTTGACAGTCTTTTCCATTTTTACTACAAAAGTAAAGGAATCCTAAAAAAAATTGCCAAATCTGTTTTCAAAATTCATTATGTAACCAAGTTTATTTGTAAACAAATTAGGGAAAATATATATGAATAAAAATATACAAGTAAATAAAATGGAATGGAATATGAAAACTTAACTCCAACAGGCTGCAGGTCTGCAGGTTTATATTATAGCAATGATGCCAAATATGCGCCAAATAAATATTTTTACACATTTTTTTTTATAAACAGAGTAATTCCCGAAACAGGTGCGCAGAATTTTTCCTGCAGCGGAAATAGAACACACATGTTTATCTGGGAGAGAACCGATGTAAATGGAAATTGTCTGTATTTCTAAATCCACTGCAAAAAGACAATGCCACCACTATAAAAATCTAAATTTTAACGGGTTTGGCATCATTGTTCAAATATTTTGCGTACAAATAACACCGACTGACTAACGAAATGGAGAAAAATTAATAGAATTCGTGAAGGAAAATGTTTTATAATAAACGAAACAGATATTACAGAAACAGTTATGTGAAGGATAAAATAAAAAAAGAAATTTACACCACAGTTGTAAGCAAAAATTACGTTTAGTTATGACGTTTAGTTACTTTACGACATACCCCACTGCAAGTCTGCAAGTACGTCAAACAAAAGTTCTGCTCGTGTATGTAGCTTGTTTGCTTTACTTCGAGCTCCACTGCATCCAGAAATTCTGCACATGTACAGTGGTAACTTCTGTTTGACACATTTTCGGCTTGAGAATTGAGAGTGCTTGTTTTATGTTTGTAAAAATATAAATAAAAACATTGTTATTGTTAAAATCAGTGTAAATCAACACGCGCCCTTCGCCTCAATCCACTTCGTCATTTCTCAATTCGAACTATACTTATTTTTATTTGCAAATCTATGATGTTCCTAGGCTTAATACGACGCACGGCCTGTCATATTGCTTATCAAAGTAATTTGCTATTAGATTAATACTTTGAATTGTTTCGACATAGTTTTTTCACTGATTAGAAGATCAGCCTAAGTTGGTCAAGATTTTTAGTAATTCATTAAAATTTGATTACAAATGCAAATATATGCACTGTATAATTTAAATTGGATCATGATGTCACGACCATTCGCAGGTAAAGTCGATCAATGACATTTTTACTATTTTCTCTATCACTAAACGAATTTCAACCGCCCACATGTTCACCAGTACCTAACAGCACTTCAAGGTGAACGTGAAATTGTCCAGCTGACTTGCTAGTAAACCGTTAAGTGACATTTGATCACAATTTGCACACACATACCCAATTAATGCTATTGCTGTCGTTTACAAAAATGACCAATCAACATTCAAACGTGCTAGCCAGAGACTTGTATAGACTGTGGGTGATTGGATAAAGGGTGAGCAACATCTATTACATTACCAGCACGTGAAAGGTGTTGTAAAGAGCACAAGTTTGTGTAATGTATATCTAACTGAAGCACTTCGGAATATAAGACGCAATGAAGTGAGACCCCAAACCGGAATAGAAGTAACAATACTTGGAATTCGCTCATAGCGCGCCAAGCATTTTATTTTTGCTGCGCAAAACCGATAACAATTTCATTGTATTTCCGTTACGGCTTTGGCTTGTGGAGCAATTTTTTCTGGAATCATTTGTTTGTGTAAATTGCTATAGCGAGGGGCGATTTAGTTTAGTTTTAATGGACAATATTGCATTCGTTCCACTACAAGCAGATGCTGGAGTGCAAAAGTGGGTGTGTTTCATAGCGGGCTTGAGTTTCTTTCGCTGAAAGTAATCGACTCATATAAGTTGTACGTCCGACAACAATTCAATACAAAAACTGGATTTTATTTATGTACTTTAGTACAGAGTGAAAGGAAATAAAACAAGAAACTATGAATGTGTAAGTATATCGTTACCAACTGAGGGCGATTCGAAGAATACAAATTTATTTTGGGTAACTGCAGTCACCCGACAAGGTACCTATTGCGTTATTTCTGTTTGCTTATTCACTTCAACTCATTGCTTAATATTTTGTATCAGGGAATGTAATCTAATCAGTCAGATCGAACCAAAGATCGCTGAAAAGGATTTTTCGATTGATGAAATAAAACGTTTTACTTTATGTGGTGGTGGGTGGAATCTTGATGATTTTTTTAATACACATGAGCCAGCAATGAGCCTTAATAAACTGTATATAGATAGCCGACAGTGTATCAGAAGTGTGAAAGCTTCTCAATTCAGCCGATCCTTAAACTCATCTAAAAAATAAAAACCCAGATACGAATGGTTAAGAGAACATAGGGCCTGTTGTGAATTACAGAGAAATAATTAATTTAGAAAGCAATTGAAAACGATCAGGAAATGGTTGCATTTGCGTGTCGTTTGCATTGTGTTCAACGCTGGATTTATATATCTATTTTGTCGTCTTGCAATAGGTAAAAAGTCCGAAAGTATCTAAAAAGTTGTGAATATATTCCAATGTCATATTTACCTAACTACCTTCAGTTGCGCACTCCAAGTTGGTTGAGGTCCCCTTCCACTTGTGCGCGCCTCCTAAGGTGAGGTCTTCCTCTACTGCGTTGTCACTCCGGGTTGGAATCGAAGACTCTTCGGGCCGGAGCGTTGATGTCCATTCGCTCTACATGTCCCAGCAATCTTAGACGACTGATGCGTACTTTTCTGAACATCGCGATGCCGCTGTACAGCTCGTAAAGTTTTCTGTTAAATCTCCCGTCAACGCAAACGGGACCGAAAATCACTCGAAGAATTTTTCCTTCGAAACGACCAAGGAGATCTTCATCCGCCTTTGACAGCGTCCATGCTTCTGCACCATATAGCATGATTAGGGTCTTATATAGAGTCTCCTTAGTGTTTCTCGACAAAGCCTTATTAATCAATTGCCTTCTTAGGCCGAAGTAACAGCGGTTGGCAAGCGTGATTCTTCGTTTAATTTCTTAGGGTATAATATCATTTTCAGAATTGATAGCGGAGCCGAGGTAGAGAAAGTCCCTCCTCAAAGTTATAGTTTTGTCCCGTCGATGTCGTGTGTCCCTTCTTGTTGAGAGCATATATTTTGTCTTGCCTTCATTCACACTAAACCCAATTTTGCTGCTTCTGTACTGAAACGCACCAGTGACAGATCTTTGTGTTCCTTAGCGTATGCAAGTAGTTGTACAGACTTTTGGAAAATTGTGACTTCGGTGTTGGCTTGCGAGTTTCGCACAATTTTCTCAAGAATGATGTTGAAAAAGTCAAATGACAGCGCGTCACCTTGTCCAAATTCTTTTTTGATAATCAAATATCTCGGTGAGATTGTTTCCGACCTTTATGGAGCAGCGAGCGTTCTCCATCGTCATTCTGCACAATCTGACAAGTTAGGCATGGATGCCAAAACTAGACATGGCTCTGTATAGCTCGTCTCTATAAATGGTTTCATATGCGGCCTTAAAATGGATAAACAGGACTTCTTGGGTTTTTTTTTCAATGTTATATAGAATATCATTTCACTTCCCGATTTCGAGTCAAAATCCAACTGCCACCTACGAGAGTGTCATTCAATTCTGGCTAACTGCTTTTCACCTCTGGCCATTCAACTCTATACAAAGTTGTTGACATTTTGCCATAATGCATTCAATAAGTGCAACAAGTACCTACGTTATTTATGTCACAGTGACATAATGTCCCATAAAACACTCTATGTGACTTCCAGACGATTGCACTTATTTCAAGTTTAACTTGTCGACACACAATCACAGTACAACAATCCATTTGTCGTGCGATGTGCATTTTTAATTTGCGTGACGCATTCAAGTGAACTCTGATAACGGCTTCGAATGCGTAATGAGTTATTTGTTTCTAGACAAGAGATCACTAAACCTTGTTCAGTAAACAAAACAGTAAACCTCATGCTGCTGCTGCGTTTTTGTAGTACAAAACTATAAATCGCACTTTTTAATACTCACTGTCAACCGAGTTCATCAATGTTATTATTTCTATTATTGAAATAATTGTCGACTTCCGTAAATGCAAAAGCCAGACTAAAAATGAATACCAGTTAGTCACATTGTTTATTGTTTTGTAAATTCTTACGCACAATTTTTAATAAATAATTTATTAATGAAAATACTCAGCACACACTTGCATTCAATGATCTCTCGTGCTCTTTTCTAAACTCAACAACGATTTTTTTCATCACGTATTAATTGCGTACCTAAAAGTATGCTTCACAATGTAAAACGTATGTCTCATTTCATGGTCAGTTTTTGTGAGCGGATACATTTGATCGTCAGCGGATACGGACGCGATTCGAATATAATATTTCGATTAACTACAACAAGCACGTGCATTAAATTTTATGACCACAATGAAGGCAAACGCATGATTAACCTTCAAGCAGGCTATCGGTTTTGAGAGATACTTCTCTTTTTAGTAGATCGATTATTGCTTGCATTGTTTTGTTTTATAAAAGTACTAAAAACTGTGACCTACAACAATCTGAACAACCGTGCACAAAATTGAAATGATGTTCCGCTCTAGGACCATTGAAGGAATTACGGCATAGTTTAGTTTTGAATTAAAGTATGAAATGAAAGTAATGTCATCCCATGTCGTCTTTTAAAGCAACTTAGGGCCTTCCCTTGCAAATAGGTTGTCCAAAACTATAACTTGATACATCTTTTGATTGATTGTACTTAACACGATGTAATCATTTGTTTCCCTTTCAGAAAACGATACTAGATAGCATTTCCGACGAAGATATCGACTTTAACGGCGATGCATACACAAGCCTGGCAATCATATATGCATCGTTTGCTATATGCAATTGGTTGGCGCCAGCATTTATATCATTTACAGGACCGAGATGTGCAATGCTGGTCGGTTCCATAACGTATACGTAAGTAAATCATGTCCTTCACTTTACGCTTCCATGAACATAACGCTTTATTTCCCCGACAGACTGTTTATGGTTATATTCCTTTGGCCACGCACATGGCTTCTGTATCTCGCTAGTGCAATTTTGGGAGCTGGCGCTTCTATCACATGGACTGGTCAGGGTACGTTCTTGGCGCGCTGCAGTGATACATCGAACATATCGAGAAATTCTGGAGTCTTTTGGGCTCTTCTACAGTGCAGCATGTTCTTCGGCAATCTCTTCGTTTACTACCAGTTTCAGGATAAATCTTCCATTGACGCGGAGACACGTCAGCTGGTTATAGGCGTTCTTATTGCTGTTGCTGTCCTGGGCATAGTGTTCTTAGCCACTCTAAGACCAGTCGAAGACAACTCGTCAAGTGACAGAGAGTTGCAAGAGGCGCAATCTGGACTCAGCAGTGCTGTGTATGCGATGAAATCTGCCGCTGAACTATTTATGACGAGAGACATGTCGCTGTTAAGCTTGGCCTTCTTTTATTCGGGTATGGAGTGGTACTCCGGTTGTCAATAACAAGCTTCCACATTTATTTATCTGTATATTTTAGGTCTTGAGCTGTCATTCTTTAGTGGGGTGTATGGCTCGTCGATTGGATTCACTTCAGCCATCTCTGACACGCCCAAGGAGATTGTTGGCTTGGCCGGAATCTGTATTGGTGCCGGTGAGGTGCTAGGCGGAGGTCTGTTTGGACTTCTCGGATCGAAAACAACGAAATTTGGCCGTGACCCAATCGTGATATCTGGATACATCATTCACTTGATTGCGTTCTTTCTGATTTTCTTGAATCTCCCCGATAACGCGCCGTTTGCTACTACACCTGATGTGTCTTATTTGGATCCACCAAAACCATGGCTGGCATTGTTGTGCGCCTTTCTGCTCGGTTTCGGTGATGCCTGCTTCAATACACAGATCTACTCAATGTTGGGTGGTGTATTCGTAAAGAACTCGGTCGGGGCGTTTGCTCTATTCAAATTTACACAGGTTCGTATGAATATAGTTCGATCTCTCTTAAATTTATTTACAATTTGTATTTCAGTCTGTCGCTGCAGCGATTAGCTTCTTCTATTCACCACACTTGGGATTACGAGCTCAACTGTCTATCCTCGTCGTTTTCGGAACCATAGGAACAGCTGGCTTCTGTGTTGTCGAATGGGCGGCGAAGAGGCGTGCCAAGCTGAGCGTTGCCGAATCTGATGACTCCAAATCAGACACGCAGTCGGTGTCCAGTTATGAAAAATAGAGCTTCCTTTCAAGAGCTAAGACTTCCTGAGTAAATGTCATTCCATATACTTATACATAAATATTTATAGAATAAAAACAACAACAATATTCCTGTTTATATCCAATAAGGACAATAAGGTTTTACTAGTTGAGTTGATTAAAAAAATGTCCATGCACGCACGAATTTAAAACTTTTTGTCATCGTGGTGAAACGTTTTTTTTCTTCGTTTTTTATAAAAGTGTAAGTTAGATATGATTTCTTGTTAGTATTAGCTAAATGCAATATAAAGAGAGAGAAAAATATATTTTATTAATTAACTAGTGAAATGAAAATATCAATAGTGTTACTTCGTAAGTCATGCCAACAAAACTGTTTAGGGAAATAGTTTTTTTTCTTAGATTTCTCTTAGTATAGTCAAAAAAAAACGTACATATTCATGAGAGATAAGAAACAAGATACATAACTTTTAATTATAAAACAAAATGTAAAATAAATTCCATTTATTGTTATAAAAAATAAATAAGACTTTGGTTTTTCATTTCTAATGAAAGAGATGGAGAGTTATAAGAATTATTATTCTCCCATGTGTCAGGTATTTCTGTAGAATTACCTTTGCAAATTATACAAAGTACCTAGACAAACAATTTATTACCAAATAAACAAAAAAAAAGAATGATTCACTAAAAATAAGGCCAGATCGGGAAGACCATGCCGAACAAAGCCTATAGAGGACCGCATAATACTGAGAAAATTTTAAGAAAATGTGCTGATTACACCAAAAGCAGTGTCAATTGAGCTCAAAGAGCACCACAAAATATCAATTAGTAGAACAACTGTCGAAAGAAGGCTAAAGGATGCAGATTTTCTACTTATATAGATCGCCCAATTCCTTTAATTTCAACAAAAAATAAGGTGAAGAGGTTAACATTCGCCAAATCCTACATAAACAAGTCGCATTCGTTTTGGGTACAAGTATTATGGACAGATGAAAACTCTTTTGAATATCATTGATCGAAGAAAACGATTTATTTTAGGTTGCCAGAGAATGACGCAAAAAATGAGGCCTGTGTGCCAAGGGGTACCACATGGTGGAGGATCGGTAATGTTCTTGGGTTGCGTGTGCTTAAATAGCATGGGCGATTTGACACCAATTTGTGGTACAATGAACAAGGACAAATATTTACGTATCCTGAATGACCACGCATTCGCATAATGGTGACCGGCTCATTGGACAATCATTTATACTACAACAGGACAACGCTCCATGCCACAAGGCCCATATGATGACATACTTTTTGAGGAATGTCGAAGTCGATACATTAGATTGGCCACCTCAAAGCCCCGATCATAATATAATAGCGAACGTGTGGGCTTATATAAAAAGAAAACGAAGCTCAGACTTATCAAGAACGCTGAAGTTCTATGACTTTGGCAGGATTTTTCAATGGAGTACAACATATCTAGCTGATGTTATTGAACGCAGCCGTGATGGTAATTATCGGGCGATCACTTTCGTCTCGAAAGCTGAAGACTGAAGCCTAAGTCTGTCGCCATAAACAAGTCCGTATTATTACACTGCCTTGTTTAGGTATGAAAACAAACCTTATTGTAAGTTGTGAATGCTGTTGCTGTATGTATTAATGTTGCAGGTTTATCAAAGTACCTTATCCCTTCTATCGCCCGATCTAATAAAGGAGCAGTGATTTGATGCTGCTTATACTTTATCAAGAGATAGCTTTTTAAACTATTCCCGATTCACTTTATTTCCAGAAGATGGAGAGCTTGTGGAGTGTAGTCAACAAATTCGTAAAAGATTCATTTATTTATTTCATCTTCTAGCTAAAGGCTTCGTCAAACAGAACGCGTTTTTAACGCCGCGGTGAGATTAATTTACGCGGCGCGCGGTAAGATTATTTTGACGCAGCGTTCTAACCGCCGCGTTAGAGGACGTCAAACAGAAAGATCTCATTAATGTGCATGAAGCATGACTCTTGGTTTTCATTGTCTAAAAAAATGTCAAGCAGTTCGGAGGAAGAATTATTGTTTTTTTTTGCCGTGATATGTAATTCCCTAAAAAGAAAAAGGATTTAGGTGCACATAATTTACAAAAAGAGAAATTCTTTTGATATTCCCTCCCATACCTCAGCCTTTAAAACTGCAGTTGTATACGATTCTCACACATAACACTTAAGAATGATAATGCCAATAAATTAAGTAAAACACTTTTGAAGCGATCACGAGAAAAATGTAAATCAAGATAATTACAAACTTCTTTAAATGAAACAATAGCTCTGGACATAGGCTCATTATTTCCCTTAAAGGTCTAGATGGAGCATAGATTGGCACTTGGGCTAAAATAGATGAACATTTAAGATGATAGCATTACAAGTCCCTTACAAACACGATGTCATAAGCTATTCTCTTGAACTTAAAGCTGAAATGAACAATAATTGACATCGCGTTTGGTAAGGAATTTCAAAGTCCCAACTCAGTTTCCGAAAAACGTATTTTGTGAAACGCCTCTGGACTTTTCAACGCGGTCTAAATGGATTTTGAATAATGGGTTCCATATCACATCAGCATATTTAAGCAGAGACCTAACTAACGCAATAAAAAGTTAAATAAGGGTAAAATTCCTTGCTATTTCGTTTTATAAAGCCAGAAAGTTTATTAGCTTTAGCAAAAATGTCATCAACATGAGATGTGAAAGTAAACCTTGAATCAATCACAATCCCAAGATCTTTAACTTCTTCGACTCTGTTAAGGGCAACACTGTCGACTTCGTACTGAAGCTCAAAATGAGAAGAGCTTCTGCAAAAGAATATTAACGCACCAAAAAGATAGGTTTCTTAGATCACATTGCAAAAACTCGCAGTCAAGTGTAGTTTTCATTTTTTAAGGAACATCTTTAAGTCTTCAGCGTACATTAGACAGTAGCAATATTTGATTACAGCCGATATGTCGTTGATAAAAATGATAAAGAGGAGTGGACCCAAATGACTACCTTGTCGAACTCCTGAACTGCACCCAAAAGATCGTGAAAATTGATCATCTATTTTGACTCTTTGAATCCTTTGATTCAGAAGAAACAAAAGACGTGTGCCTATATTTTTGTGTAAATTGGCAAAACGTGTTCATAAAACGTTAACTCATCATTAATGGAAAGTAGAAAGAACACCTACTGTCCGCAAATAAAAATTGTAATGGCTACCTCATAACTCTTCGTTTCTATTTTTTAAGTAGCATTATGTAGTTATTGAATAATTTATTAGATGGTATAACAAACAGCTTTAGTAAATAAAAATAGTTTAATGCCCAAACATCGCCCGCACACAACGGAGGAGTGCGTCTACATCAGAAAACAGAAAGAATCGATTTCAAAATATGTTAATCGTTTTGTATTTATGCGTGCGGTTCAGTCAAAGAATAGACGACTTTTAACAATAGCTGTCCGATAAAAATGACAAATTTCATTAAAAGTGTTAAAATGACATACGACGACTTATCTGCCCACCATTGGTCAAGTGAAACCGCTAATATTCGTTTATTCAAAGTAGCACCGTACACTCAATTTCACAAGCCCATCTTGTGTGGATGATTTATTACGTCGTTTTTGCGAAACGAATCTAAGTGCGGTAGACATTTTAAAATGCGCTAATCCGTGGATTTATGTCTTCGAGATGGTAAACAGTTTCTTATTTTAGGGGAAAGCATATATCAAGCTTATTCCAGCTTACAGCAGCTGACCATTTACAATCGGATATTATTAAATCGATTCGCAAACTTATTCAAACTTATTCACCTGACTGTAACTGACAGTACAAAAATCGTAGATAAAAGAATTATTGCCATTTTATTTATCTCTAGTGCGAACGCGCCGCCGCGTTGGCGTTGATCAGATATTATCTGTTTTTGGCTTTAAGTGCATATTTTAGTGGTCGCAATTTCACTTTTTTCCAATAAAAAAAAAAAAATTGCAATTTTTTCTGCTGCTTGATGTGCGACAACATCAGAAGATGCGACGCGTCAGCCTGTATACTGTAGAGAGGGGAGGAGACGTTATTATTATCGGTCGTGTCGTCTGCTTCAAGTCGTTGTTGGCTTCTTCCAAACCAATGCAAGTAATTTTCTCGTAGTCTCGACCTCAAGCAACCTGCTTTCTTCGTGACCGAAGTTGGCAGTTGGTACATCACCACAACAGTGTTTGCACATTAGATGATATTATCGTGTGCTGTTGCTGCCAAATGGTTAACAAAATAAGGAGGTTTTCGTTTGACTACAGGTATATATACGGACTACATACACTGGTTTTTTACAAGTCGCATAAGGTTGCTATATATTTTATCGAGGGGTTAGAGGATACTGACCATTTAGAGATGACAAAAGAAGCTAAACGTTGAAAGGTTGGAGGCAGTTTTGCAATTCGAATTCGGGTGAGCTTTTGCCAATATTATTTTCATCACTTTATCAGTACTTATATCTCACAAGCTTAGACTGTTCCCAAATAACTCCGAGGTGTTAATAATGTAAACAAGCTTGGTACACATAGTTTTCAAGACAAAAGTTCACTAGCTTGACAAAGAGCCATGGATCTGTTGCGCCGATTGTTACTAAACTTGATAACATTTTTGATATTTTTTATTGGAATATTTTAAATTCGGAAATTACGTTAAAATTTAAAATGTTTCTTCGAGTAGTGAATATATCCGATTATAAAGGGTTCTCCAATAAAAGGTGTTATTTTGAATAGCCCGCGTCGATTCAAACCTCAAAGATGGAATTCGTGAATCTATCGAAGACATAGGGCAGCCACTTTGCGATTTTGTTATGGAAAATTTCATGAAAAGGATAATGGTCCTGTAAGCGTGGTCGTGGTGGCCATTTGGCTGATATTTTTTTTCATTATTAACGTCATACCTTCCTCTTTATTATGAAATAAATATCCGATCATTTATCTCAAAAAATTGCATTTTTCCTTGAATATCAAAATAACACCTCTTATTGGAAAACCCTTTAGGTGGACACACCATGTTCCTGATTTGGTCCAACGTCCAAGTGAATTACTCCGAATGTATACGACAATTGTCCTAGTTTTCGCGAAAACACGTGAAAAGTTCATCGAAAACAGAAGTTTTCCCATACACATCTCAGTTTTCAAAACGAGTTGTTAAAGTCGTTTTTCACAAAAACACCACGAAAACGACTGTCAATCGTTGGATTGTTGAAAGAAACACACCTTTTGCAATATTCAGCAAATTCAGCAGAATAGAAGTCACAACTCGCAATCGCAACTTATGGTCATATTAGACGGTATGACAAGTGGTCATAAAATGCCAACTTCTGACATTTCTCATGTCAAAATATGGTCATACAATTCATATGCTCAATTGGCATACAGTCAAATCTTAGCTTTAGCTATTGGGCACATTCAAAAATCTAGTTGTTTTAAATCGACTAGATTGGTCGAGAACGTCACTTTTCCTACGTCAGCCACATATGCGAATTGTCAACTTAGTACTCAGCCACGAGTTTCTTGACTAGATTCGTCGGCTACCCCTCCATAAACGTCAACTGACACAGCTGCCCATGTGACCGATGTAGGCAAATCAAAACTGAGATACATCAAGTCAGTCAGCTGTCAGACTTACTAGACTAGATACTTGAACGTCCCCATTGTTTCAACACTTAACTGATGGGCTAATATTGTTTTTAAATGATTTGAATTCATTTTATTTGTTAGGTAATTAATGCGATCGAATTTGTAACCAAAATAGTTTAACACAGAAGTTTCACGACTAGTGTCTCACAGCTGAATGAAACGTCAAACGAAAACTAGTTGGTGTTCGGTGTGAATGCATCGACGAGTGTTCTTTGCGGCTTGAATAGGGTATAGTATAACCTATCAGTATTGAAAAGGAACATTTCCCATTACAGTAATTAGCTCTTGGTTGGGGAGTTTCCGGTAGATAGGAAGCTTTGATAAAAAAAAAATTAAAAATAAGACAAGAAAATTTGGGGGAAAATTATGACCAGAAATCATTTACTAAAGTTTGAAGGGTAACAAATCTTTACACGTGAATAATGATGGCGGCAGTAAGTTCCTTCAGATATCTAAAGGAAAATTATAGTTTTCCGTTGTCACAGTTTACATTTTAATGCTCACCAAATGCTCTAAAAACGACAACCTCTATGTCTCCACCTACTGCCCTTCTAATTCAAATTTTATATCACTTCAGGCATTTATCTGCAATCTGCATTCAATCCAAATCAAAGACGACACAGTTGACACTGTTACAATTTACATAAGCAACTGTTAAGGCAGTGTGCCCACTGTGATATTCATGAGACATTTCTTAACTTTCCCGGTGATTAATCCATTGCACAACGGCGCGGCGTCCAAATGCATTTTCTACGTCACCATCAATCATTCATTGATCGGCTTAGTGTGGTACCGGAAAAAGTGTTTCCATTAACGGCGATAAAACAACATGAACGACCTTTGAAATACATAAATGTACCATAACAACTTCTGTGGACCACCTCGATGTAATGTAAGTCACCCATCAGCACACAACAGATGCATCTAAAGCTGATTAGTGGAAAACATCTTCTGACAGTGTCTAATCAGGAATTCCACCAAAAGCGTCTCTAATACCCATTTGAGAGACCTCATAAGTGGTTCTGCGCATCAGCTTAAGTCTTGAGAAACACCACCTTCGCATTTTCAAAGCGAAATCATACCATCGAAAGTGCTCACTCGTGGTGGCCCTCCAAACGAAAGCCGACAACAACAACAAACAACGCTAACATCAAGCTTAATGCCAAAAGTCGATTTAAGGAAGAAGGTGCGGATACATCCACCACAAGTGCTATAGGTATGTATACCGATCTGATGGAAGCATCACGAATCTTTGTGTCTGTCGACTCTTATTCGGTGTTTTCAATGTTTTCAATCATCTTCGCTACGCTACCAGATTTCGGTGTACCGCCAGTTGCCACCATCAAACAACCGGGTGGGGTGCTACCACCAGTCGAACATATTCTCTTCACTGGTTCGTTGCAGTATGAAACGAAACATCTGCTGGCGGTTTCTGCAGACCCACAGTCTGCAAATAACTTTCCAACCGTAAACACTGTACATATGCGCTCCTTTCACACGGCAAGGAGTAGTTCCGCATGAATTTCGAATTTCTTTGAGTGACTCGCGTTAGGATTTGTGAATACGAACACGCGCGCGGCTAGTAACTAAGAAATTTATTCTCTAATCTTAAATTGTGACTTGTGACGGTTTGTTTACTTTTGAGATAAACCTAGTGGTTTGGCTTATTGCAAAGTGGTAATTTGCAATTAGTCTTGGGCACGATTTCGTCGGTCTCCTTCTACAGAGCTCTCCGGTCTTGAGCGTTTTGTTTGTAGAAATTATTTACTCTTTCGTTGTTTCGTTTGTCGGAGAAGGGCCAATTATTACCATTTTCGGTCTCCGCTTGTCAATCAAAAGCCAGTGGATTAGTTAAGATGCAGTTGTTGGTGAGTTTCATTTTTTTGGTTATTTATTTTCAGAGATATTCCTCGGGATAAATGTGTGAAGATATACGTTCATTGTGTGTAGTCTTGAAGACGCTGAGGGGCTTAGCTACTGGGTTACACGCAATAACTCATTTTGTAGTGTTTAGACTGACAAGGTGCGCGTTAATTTTATTATTTTCAAACTTAATGCGGTTACGGTTGTTGTAATATTTTAGACGAGATTTTTCAAGTCCACACGCTTGAGTGACAGCGTAATTGCCCATTTAGATAATATCTTTGGGAATCGCATTAGCAAATGTGAGTAATTTTACTGGACCTTTCTTTAGGCCAGTGGTCTTAATTTTGAAATTAAGTGTGTTGTTTTTTTTCCGGATAAGCACAGTGAAATACATAAAAATGAGTGTAGTTTTGATTGGTGCTGAGGGCGGGTGGTTTCTTTAACCACTACCTATACCAAAAAAGGCGGATTTCCACTTAAAAGTGGAGGAGTTTAAGTATTCTAAAAAAAAAACACAAGCAGTGGCAAAAAGACTGCGATTTATTAAAAAAAAAATTACCCTAGTCGGAATAGTATTTATTTTCTTCAATTGGTGACAGATTGCAGATCGCCCTCGTATAATTATCACTTACAAAAGACGACCGGAAGATTTCTTTTCGAGGAACTAATTGTCGTTAGTGGCAAATCACAGCAAACTCGTACGGAAAGTCACGAAGGGCTGTCAGTTGGGTTATATCTTCTTCCAAAAGGCACTATAGTTATCGAAGATCTACATCTGCTTTTGTCATTATTCACATTGCTGTTCAAGTATTTACAATTCGGTGGCACTTTTGAACATGAAAGTCGAAAAGAAATTTATTGAAAAAGTCTCATCAGATTTGTTGCACATACGCCACAGTGTCTACCAACATTTAAAATAGACTAATTAATTTTTCGTTGGTAACTTTCAGCTTAATTAAGATTGTAGAAATGCAAAGATTGGTATAGAAAATGTCTTTCGATAGAGTTCGTAATCAGAGGGGATAAACATTGCATCCTGTAATCAAAGCCCTATTTCCCACGTGATTTTGTCCCCATTTTGGTAATGCCATTTTGTTTTGGACATTTTGTTTATTTATTAATTAGCTCATGAACTCGTTCATTTGAACATAGACAAATTGAAGGAAAACAAAAGCACAAAAAGTTAAATTTTTGTCCACAATCCCTACTACTTTAACTTGCTTTAAATGGTTACACAAAACCAGGCTAGAATCATATACATTTTTAAAGATTTGCTTTCCAAAAAGTTTTTTAGCTGGCTCCTCTTTCGACATACTGCCAATTCTTTACATCAAAAGTTCAATAAGATCGTAATATAAACGCACACAGCTCTACGAATTATAACGTCACCTGCTGTTCTCTCTTATTAAACTGACCTTTCTTTCGTAGTAGTTAAACCCGTCACGGCTATATAGAGGGTTAATATTTTTCCCGCCAAAGAAACTATGTTTTGCCATATCTCCAGTTCATAATAAATTATGCTGACGATAGACTCCCAAACGTTTTGTTTTTTCTAGCAAAATTTAAAGGTTTTTATTAAGTTTTTAGTGGGAAATGTGAGGCGCCCTTTATCACTAGTTTAATGGTTAATAAACTATCACTTACTAAACAACTTTTTCTCGGTTTTAGCTGATCGCCATCCAGAATTAGAAGCTTCTCATATCTTGAGCAGTAAGCAACGCGGCCTTTTATGTTATTGCCATATTTTATTTTGTTCTTTTAAATAACTAAAGAAATGAGATTTGCTTGTCAAATTGTTTGACTGTTTTACTTTGAGAGCGTAGATTTCTACCATTTTCGCCACACTTTGGATGGTAGATATTTATTAAAAAATATTAGTGTTCTTCTGTTTAAAATAAATATAAATAAATAAATATTTTGGCGCGACAGGTCTGTGGGACCCAAGGCCTAGCTTATACAACCATTCGTTTTTGTGTGGGTTTTCAATTTTTGGGACGAATGGAAGGGATCTACAATTTTACGCCGAGTCCAAACGGCTAATTGAGAAGCTCTTTCATGAGAGAGTTTACTCTCGGATGTTTTTCAGACGTTCGCGAGAAAAAAACCTTAAGATGTAATTTGGCTCTTTTGGGATTCAAACCTGAGACCCATCGCTTAGTAGCCCAACACCAAAAACACCCCGTTTTGATAGGCACTTATGCGGGTTAGGCAGTTATAAAAAAAATCCGCTTAAGTGCACATTATCATTAGCACTTATCTCTAAATTTATAAATAAAAATAAAAAAATATTTTTTTATAACAAAAAAACATTAATATTATTAAAAAAATTAGAAAATACATTACATTAATTTAGTATCGGTAACCTTTAAAAAGAAAACTTTGTACTACATGAAACACAAGAAAGCGCTAAAGGAAAAAAAGCTTTTGTATTTTTTCAGCTGATTTCAAAAATGTGTACCTACTTAAAAGAATTTTTTCAGGTAAATTTCAATAAAAGTATACGAAATAAAAGCCAATTAAGCGGGAAATGTAGTTAAGCGAAAAGTACTTATAAGATGAGTTTTTATGAAAAAAGTTCTCAGAATGTTGGTTCTAAACAAAATTAGTTATTTGGGGTAGGCACTTAAGCGAGAGGCAATCATCCGGATTTTACTGTAGCTCTTTTCCAGAGCATCTGTCATTGAATAAATTGTCCTTCATGCTGTAGCGATTTTTCTCTTTTTCTCATACATTTTATTTGTTTTGGCAAACGGTTTTGATCATTCATTTTACTTGTTCAGGCCTGGATTGTATAACTTTTATAAATTGCTTGCAATAATATATGATAACTTTGCACAACCGAGAAGTAAAATGTAGGTAATGGACAGTTGTCAAAAATGTCTGCATGGAGCATACCATGACCTCAACTATTTTGAACATTCATTTTAAAACAATATTGAAAATAATTAAACTATGCTAAAGCCGCGGATATCCTTTTGAAAAGTGTTTCCAAACTGAACTGTGTATATTTGTTTTATTTAGGCAGCGAACAGTGGTTATTGCAGGGTTTGGGATACGTCAATTTCCTCTACCCATGTGTATACTCAGCCTTTCAATTGAAACCACAGTCTTAAAAACATAAAGTAAATTAAGCAAATTAAAAAAAAAACCATGCGTGGTTGCGTCGACTCGGACTTTGTGAAATTTCTCTAACACCTGTTGTATTGTGAATATTTGGGGTTAGCTATGGGGTTTAAAACTGCGCCGACCAGTGCCAATTGTTTCGTTGGAAACTAGTAGCTTCAGGCTTCTACGTAGTACAGCAGACGCAAAATCTTCTACGAAGGAAAAAGCTGCTCCTAAGATTGAATAAAATTGAAGCAGTTAAGAGTCGTCTTTCTCGAGGTAGATGACACTGTCTTTCACACTTTATTTTTAGATTCTCTGTCCAGGGTCAGATAATTTGCGTATATGAAAAAACTTCGCAGTACTTACAGTCCGCCCGCAAACATGACAAGTGTTTAATAATATACAGGTATTACATATAACTACAGATAAAAAGTTTGTATATATAAATACCTACAAGTTACTAACTAGTTGCTTCCCCACTAAATTTTAATTAGACGAACGCAACAAGCAGGTGTGCGGACATCTTTCAACTTTAGTAGTCGCAATCTTCATTTTATAATGTTTCGCCTTATATATTTTAGGCAAACATACTTAATGTATGTAAGTGGCATCGCACTTGACCCAATTAAGAACACACAAATGTGTAACTCCTTCCTATACGTACATCTTACTTACGCTGCTTAATGTTGCCATCCAAATTTATATATATATGTCTTATAAAGCAATGGCCAGACACTTGCACAATTTTTTTCAACAATTTTATTGACTTTAGCCAGTCGAGTATATTTTTTATTTGTCAATCAGACAAGTGTACCTACGTAAAAATATTTGGCATTGCTAGTAAATTTTAACAAACTGACTAAAACCTAATGATTCATTGCGTTCCGCTTAGTCAGATAAATACTTAACTTTGCTAACGTTCACATGCATATGCGCATGAGCATTTGTTTATCTCTCCATAGTGAAAACATGATACCTAAACATCGTACTCACTACGTGCCTAGCCTATTGCCACTATTGCATTACCAGCCATCAGTTCCGGCACTTGTGATTTTCATCAGGCTCATATATTTCCCATTTGTGCAAAAGGTTACACAAAGGCAATTTGTCTGTGAATGATACTTCGTACGCAACGCATTCATGTTTCCCGCCAAATCTTAATCAACAGTGAATAATTACCCAAGGGTCACTCTAACTCTGGTGAGCATTTATCTCTTCCATCGGCCATAGTTTACCGCCGCATAGTGTAAAGATAAATTGACTGCACAAACGCTGCGAGGGAGTGTATAACTATATATTATTGATGGCACATAATCGTAACGTGGAGATATTTCATTCTCCAACAAACAGAGATTTCTCCACTTTTTTTGCAAAAAAAAAAACACCAAACAAACCCGCAAAGATGCAGGGTCCGCGCCATTATGACAACAAATTCGTGATAAATCTTAGGATGGCTCTATTATTCACCAGCCAAACGTGCACCAGCAGCATACCTACACCGAATAACAAATAGCAAAGCGTCAGCTATCTGACTTAAATGAACAGACCAACAAAAAAGGTCTATGTCGTGGGAGAAACAGATGCTTGAGCGTCACGATTGCCGAAGAATGTCATGGAATAAACAACGCGATACAAAGGTATCTCATTTCAGTTTCGGAAATAGTATTTTCTAATTATCATAGAAATCCGGAGACTGCGCGGCGACAACGACGACGACACCGGCACGCATGACCTACAAAACTGCAGTTGCATGCCCCGTGGAGTTGCCCTTCTGTGTAATTAAATTTAGTCGAAATTATGAAAAGTTCCCATAATGGGCAACAACAATACAATTGGATGCGATTTACGAGAAGGAGTCATGCTATAGATACAATGTATCTACTCGTTTGACTGAAAAATATGTGGGGTAGAGGATCGCATCTTAACAAATAATTGCTAAACACTTTAAAAGGAGATTACATATTTTACTGTTGCGTTATTTTTGTATTTCAATATTTTTCTCAGAGGACTCACATTTTTCGGTGCGAAATGCTGCTTTGCAAGGCACTTGAAGAAATGCCAAAAGTTGAGGTAATATTTTTCAAATATGCGCCTACCCTACGGGCGAACACAGGCCGGCGAGCTACCTGAAACTAAGTTGGTGGAATGGCTTCGCAGTTCGCCCTTTGGCGGTAAAAATCACGGCTTGAGTATGAAGAGGATAAATATTAAAGTTCTTTAAATGTATAAGAGTATCTTATCACATTATACAATCGCGTTTTACCTACATTCCGAAAAAGTTTTGTTAAAAAAATGATATCTTCTTTTGTTAAAAATTATCTTTACAATCAAACTGTAGACGGTCTTATGTCTATTGACATGAAAAACGCAGAACAGATTTTAATAAACATTTTTTTAAATGATTGCAAGAAGGGTTTATGCCTGCGTGTTTTATTGCCATGCCTACTAGTCAGGTTCAACAAGCACTTGTCTGACTTGTAGACTTTTTGTTTTGTGTTGTTCCAGCTGTGGTTGTTTAGCAACAAGGTATCTGTCTAGGAAGTAATACTAAGGATTAAAATCTATATTCGGATTGTCTTTCCATCTATAATTCTTACAATTAGCATTCTTTGTAGTGAACTTTATTTTTATAGCAGTATGTTACTTTTACAGGGGAGCATCGAACCCCAGACTCTCCCAATAACACGGCGCCAATGGGCTATCTCATAAAAATAAATAAAAATGGCGCTTTTGGTAACAGGGACTTACTTCTACTCTAATTTTTTGTATGTAAACTTGTACAACATGCGGATATGATTATGTATTCAATCTTGGCAAATATATATTTACAATTTGAAGTTTCACTAATTTGAATCAAATGTTTATTGATTTCAACTTTAAGTCGACCCTCCCTGTAATCCGACAAATACATTCAATTTATTATCATGTTTTATTGGACACGTGTGAATTGTGTTACCATTCCTTCTTCAGCTTTCACAGCACACACAATTCAGTTATAGGCTATGAAGAGAATCGAAACTGGCCCAATGACCAGAAAGTGTATCCACATTACTCGGTTAAAATTACAAATACAAATTAGCACCTTTAGAGTTTTAGCCCAGTAAAACGACAGAAGGCTTACAAACCAGCATAGGCTAAGGCGCCATCATGCCTATGTGTATATGCCGGTTCAATTATGACCAACACGCGTGCTCCTTTCTCCCAATATTCAGCACAATAAAGCGAATTCGTGAAAATTAACAAACTATTGAAAGAAACTTCCTTTGTTAGCTGGATTTAGGCTCGACCACGTCAATAAAGATGTCAATTTAAAATTTATTCAGACATGAGTTGTAAAATGTAGGCTTCATCCTCAGGCAACTAAAACTTAAGACCCATAATAATTTATTTATGTAAAGTCGATGATTATGAAAATACGACCATCGGCCGTAAATAAATAACTTATACCGAAATCGATGAATCTTTAAGTCTATTTGTTTGAAATAATATTGTTTGATTGACAGCTACTAGGCGTTGCGGGAACATTTTATTTATAAAATTCCATCAACACCTTTTACAAAAATGTGCATGTTCTTTGTTAACAGAGTATCTGACAGTAAGTGCAACATTATGACGGGTAATATTGTATTTTGCAAATGTATTTGTGACGGAATTGCATTGTACGTGGGTTTTATTGGTTTCCCAATTCCATAATATTCAATGCGCATAAAAGTGAAAATGCTTGCTTTGTCTTCATGGGGTTTGCTTACACCTATTTGATACATTTGTAAATCTGACAACTGTTTATTGCCGGTAAAATGTTAATTGATTGTCATTTATAAATCGGATGTCATAATTTGCAATTGGATGTATGTAGATATGTATATAGGGAATTATATCGTATATGTGAATAATTTATGTGTCAAAAGCCGATTTTTCTATAGTAGTTTCTTTATTTACTTTTATAAATTGCCACAAAACTATTTGCTGAGTATATTTGAAAAAAATTAAGTACCTATATTAACAAAGCTCAAAATACTTTTATTTGTCTATAACGGTACTGCTTAGTTTTTTTCTTAAACATTTCAAGTAAATGTACAACTATTCCTTAAAAAATTTACATCCACATGACATTTGAAAGTAACGAGTACCTATATTATGTATTTCAAATTTAACAAAAAAAGGAAGATCTGCTAACGCTGCCACTTTAACTACTGCTAACCATTTTGCAATCTAAAAAGGTGAGTGCTGCAACCGTTGGTTGTGGAGAGCGATAAATAAGAACGCGTTATACTGGTTACAAGATTTTATTTAATTCAATTAATATTACGTACTAAATTCCTTTAAACTACATTAGAAGAATAAGTGCAGCGTGCACCGATTAAGACGATAGAGGACAACCAAGTGACAGCCCTATGAGATGACAGCTGAGTGATGGTTGTTCAGTGGCGGTTTGTAGTAGAGGTGACAACCAAGTGCTACCAATCGCTAATTATTATTTATTGCGGATGCAACAGTGAGAATGCGAGAGAATTTTTGATGTAACGTGACATTTGTCAATACAAAATTTTAACATAGCAATAGGAGATTTCGCGTACACGGTTCAAATTGAACGCATTCGATATAAATCGTCCACAATCGCATAGAGTCAACAACGTGTTCTCCTTCTCAGCAAAAATGACAGTAGAAGAGAAAATTAGAAAAATAACGAGTAACGAGCAGTTTCTGTCAATTAATTTCTTCCAGTACTTTTTCCAAGTAAATGTTGACATATAGATGAAATGAAAATAAGTGTCCGAAAGGTTGTTTTATAACAAGGTTTACGGATATAAATAGAGTAACAATTTGGGGTATCTCGAATAAATTCCAATTGAAATGTTTGTCTTGTCAGCAATGTAAACCAGATTGAAAAAATCAACAGCGCGTGACTTAGGATTCTATTACAAAATTTTCTATTTTCATCGAGAATGTGTATGAAAGCTGGCTTTCATATGTGCAATTTAAGACCTCACGTTACCAGAGTATTTCAAAATTGTACAGCGGTATTCTAAATATACCCTATGCGGTTTTGCTAAGTGCTCGTTACATTTTGACAGTGACAAATGACAGAAATTTCACTCCAGATTTGACAGATAAATTATATAACTGGACACATTCAAAAACTTAGTTATCTTAAGTCGACTAGATTGATCTGGAGGAGATGTAACCTGAACGCAAAAACTAGATTGGTCGGGAACGTCACTTTTCCTACGTCAGCCACATATGCGAACTGTCAACTTAGTACTCAGTCACGAATTTCTTGACTAGATTCGTCGGCTACCCCTCCATAAACGTCAACTGACACAGCTGCCCAAGTGACCGATCTAGGCCAATCAAAACTGAAATACATCAAGTCAGTCAGCTGTCAGCTTACTAAACTAGACAGTTGAACGTCCCAATTTCTTTTTAATTTAAGGCGACAACCGACAACACATTTATCTCGACTATTTCTGCTAATTTTAAGCTCGGCGAAAATTTGTTATATAAAAAATAAATTGTTAAACCAACTGAAATATATTTAATACATACTTAAATGTAGGACAGATGATTTTTGTATGAGAAACCTCGACAACAATTACAGCCCATACATACTTCTTTAATTCATTGAATTAAGACTGCAATGCAACTAAGAAGTCGTCTTAGTACTGCTCCTAAGTACTGGAAATGGCATAAATATGAAGATGAATACAAAAATTTGTAAAGCTTAGTCTAACCCGACTGCCCCTAATGAAGGCAGCGTAAAACGTCTTTTTGCAAACAGCGGCATTCTGCAGAGTGGCCACGCGCCGGCACGTTTTTCGGATCAACATCAACAAAACCGGTAGTCCAAGTAGTCCGGCATTTTAAATCTACAGCAGTTACCATTCATTACCATTGATTGCCTTGAATTCTCAAATTGGCAATCATTTTTTCCCATGAATATAATATGACCAAGCATAAATTTCATTAACACCATTTGCCTGCCATTAACTTTATTGCCAATATACCTACCTACCCAACATCCTTAACGTAGATATTAAAATAACTAATTGGACCCCGTCCGAAACATAGGTTGGGCTGTGTTTTATAATTTCCACCAACAATGGCAATTGTTTCATCAAGCAATCAACAACAAAAGCCTGACAGCCCACCTAATGTGTGTAAATGTCCAAAATGTGTAAATATATTGACTTTTTGTTATAAGCTATTAACAATTTTGAAATATGCGTATCGATTGATTAAAACAGGCAAAGGTCACAATATCAAAATCAAATTTAATTTATTCATGAAAGAAGTTGTAGATAGTTGATAACAAGATTATCCATCCGCACCTGGGCATATAAAATAGCATGGCGAATAAAATTTATTCATAATCGATACGAATTACAAGTTGAAAAAAATTGTATAACAGATATACGCACATCTGCATAATCTATGGACCGATCTAAATTCAAATGCCTTTTTGATTGACCAATTAAAATCTATCGCCTATTTGCGTTCAGATGTGTTGTATCTATAGTACAAGACAACAGGTGATGCCAACCACTTAGGGTTGCATCAAACGCTGGTTAAATCTCATGTCAAGTCCATCTCATAAATTTGTGCGGACCGATAACGCATGGTTTTCTAATGAAGTGCTTATGCATTATTTATGCCCAATATCTGGGCAGTGCTGGTGATTTGCTTATCAATTTATTAGGTATGGTTCATTGATGAAAATGTTTTTTACCTCGACAGTGATATATCCTCTTCGTTTTGCAAAAATAAAAATAAATAACAAACGAATGGTAGGTGGAAATTTTTTGATTTATTTCCGCGTGTGCCCAGTAGAAAATTATGAGATATGCACGCAAATTCCGTGCCTGAACTTGTTGCCTTACGGAGCGAGGGCGGCGCTGCGCTGACTGAATGGCTGGCGGGAAAAAAATCTTCATTCCAGTGCGGCATGTATTTTGCATTTGTGCGATGAGCGCGCGCGCGCGCAATGGCTTTATGCCGTGCAGCATGGAAAACGATTTCACTTTTGGTTTTGCATTTTACCTCGATCGCTGCTCATCGGAGAAATGCGCATAAATGCATACAATTACGAGAAGATGGTATTTTCATTTTGCAGTATCGCTACAATGAAGTAGGGTCAAGGATTTGTGTGAACTGGGTGTAACTGCTGGGTTGTACGTCAAATTTGCTTTCTTGCTTGAGATCAATGGGGCGTATAACTGGACCTAGGTTAGGGGTCAAACAGAACATCCTCTATTCGACAGAATAATGGACAAGCCCTAAAGTGTTGTGCAAACCGCAGGCATTCAAAAAAATTACAGGTCGAAAGTTTTAGGCTAAAGTTTTGGGCTTTGCTTCAGGGGCAGCGGATAGCTTCGACTCTATTACATGAATGCCGAATGCCATTTATAAATGCCGTCAAACAAGCACTTTAATGAGCTTTATGTGAATATGATCTTTCCAATAACACGGCGAACGAGTAGACACGTTAGTCCGGAATGAATACGAGAATGTAAGACTGCAGTCATTGTCGAGTGAATGAATAAGATCGGAAGATGCAAACAGGAGATAATTAATTAAAATGAGAATTAGATTCGGAGTCGGAACAATGCGGGCCAGCATTTCTATGGTGAGTTTGAGACTTCAAAGCTGAAACCAATTGAATTGAAAAGAAAGACAGTTTTAAGTCCAATTGATTTTATTAAATAGCTTGATGTCAAACTGTGTCAAATGCCTGCAAAATATCAAGCGCAACAGTCTTCGTTTCACAGGAACAATATTAAGATTGTAGGTATCTACTTTTCGGTGGTTTAATTTATTTGCAAAGTTTTTCTTCGCCACTACACAGCCAAGAAAATATTTCTGTTTGGGTGGTCCCGTAGTCCCAGAGTGTAAAGAATCTTTCTTCCTTTTTTTATCAGCAAAGGCAATAATTTTCCCCTAAATTCGCAAAAAGTTCCCCTTTCCCTAAGTGAAATTTGTCTTTATTTTTATCTATATAAAAAAAAAATGCTGCCATTCAGTTTGAAATTTGAATTTGAAATGATTTTCTTTTCATTAGACAAAATGTCAAAACGAGTGAATGCATTCAGATAAAAAAAAAATTCCACGTAGACGTTCGATGGGCTGTTTTATTTGATACTAGCTGACCCGTGCTCGCCTTGATTCACCCGCCTGACACTTTTAAGACAAAAAGTATTTTCTTCGAACTATAACGAACAGTTTTTTTTATAAATATGTTCCTGCCTTTCTAAAAGCAATAAGAAAATAATTTATGTTCAAAAATTTCAAATGTCGACTAAAAGGAAGCAACGCGAATGAAACAACTTGAAACACGATTCCCACCAGCCCATTTCGAAACTTATCACAATGAACAACAATCGAAAATGTTCAACCTGAATGTGTGCGCTGAAAAGAGACGACTGCCCATTGAAGTGCAAAACATTATGATCAAGTTAGAGCGCGCACATAATAATCACACACACTGCTGCATGACAACTGGCGGTGGTATCCACTGAATAAAATTTGTGGACGGTGTTTTGAATAATTGTTTTGAACATTGGTCAGCTTCAGGGCAACGAAGGAGGATGTTTTATATCTTAAAACAATCAGGGGAAAATTTACTAAATTTACCTATTTGCTATTTTTCTAGGTCTGTATAATTAGAATTTCCCACACAGATTTACAGTTTTTTTTTTGACTATTTTGTAAGAACCACGTTATACACCAGGATAAAAAGTATCCTAAATCCCGACTCAGAATACAAGCAATCACTATGCCAAGTTTCATCAAAATCCGTCCAGTATTTTCTGCGTGATGCGCGGTCAGAGATTTTTTATCCTACAGTTTTATTATATGTAGAGATGTAGAGAAGAAGCAGAGAAGAGAAGAGAAGAGATTTAGTGTGAACATTTTATTCTCAATAAACTTTGAAATTTATGTGTTATACACCCCGACTCCACAGGAGATAATTTATCTCAAGCTAAATGTCTGGCATCCATCTCATGCAATTTCTTTTATCTGTGCTGGGCAAATCATGCCATGAAATTTCATTTCATATCGGACCGGCACGTGAGACTGTACATGATGTTTTGGTTTTTTGGACAAATAAACTATTCAGTTGTTTATTTTGTTTACCATTTTTAACCAACTACTAACGCAACAGACCATAATTGACATGAGAAGACACTCAAATGAGACAAAAAATTATATCTCCAGACGGAAAACAAAAACAAAACAAGCATCTGTCAAATTCATGTCAGGCATCCATGCCAAGAAATAATTGCAGAGAGAGATCGCAGACATCCAATCATGAGATCAAATAGAGTGACTCCACAAGACATTTCATCTCATGATGAGCATTATGCGAGAAATTATCTCCTGTGGAGTCGGGGTGATAAGAAATACGTTTTAATTTAACTTTTAAGCAATTTAAGTTTCAAAAAGATTTTTTATTTTTCCCCTTTTTTTGAGCATTCCCCTCGTTTTCCCCTTTTTCATTCAAAAAGCGCCAAAATTGACGCTTTTTCCGTCAATATGCAACCATTGGGGTGGTCCACTAAAGTTCAATGGAAAGAGCGCTTAATCTAATTATATCTATACATGCACTTAAAATTCAAAACTGTTTACCAAATCCGTATTGTATATTTTTACATCATGGCAGCATCCGTCAGAAAATTTAAAATTCTAATATCTTCTGAATGAGTTGGTGCATTGTTATGAAAGTGTTGATCCATTAAGTCATTTATTAAGTCTCAGAACTTCATACGGTTTGGATGCGTGCTAAGAACGTGATTCAGTAGCAAATCCAAACCAAATGGTATATGAGGTACTTAGTTAATTTATTTCATTCGTTCAAACGTGTTTTACTGCATTAATTTGTTACCACTTATATTAAGTTTAATTGAGTAAGTTCTCCTAAAGCTACTATATATCCATGACAGATATAGGTATGCGTTTTAAGATCGTTTTTAAAAGAAAATGTTCGCAATATCAAGTTCTCGTAAAAACGTCACGGTGTTTTTAGTTATGACATTAAAAGCTTCCAAATAATAATCCAACAAACAAATTCAGTTCCTAAAACCATATCGAATGACAGTATATTGATGACAGTTTAAGTTTCCAAATTAAATACATAAATCACGATAACATCTTCAGCCTACCGATACCCTTTCAATAATCACCGTAGGGCTCCCCGCTGTCTAGCACATTTAATGGTTATTCTCTACGCTATAACAAGCTGCCTACGCAAATAAAATAAACTTTTATATTTTTAGAAGAATCATTATTATTCCCACTTAGCATACAAAAAAAAGAAGAGAAGCACGCTTATCTCCATGTTGACTTTTATTGTTTTCCCATAAATTAGCAGACTGATCTTTGATAGACAAAAAAAAAACAGAAACAGACAAAATTTAGGAATTAATGCGATCCAGATTAAAAGAGAGAGAGAGAGAGAGAGAAATCTATCAAAACTTATTAGGCAAGTATCGAATTACCAACAGAAAGATCGTAATGAAACCTCTTACGTCACATTGATTTTTTTTAAAAAATATAAATATTAAATTAAACAATAGTTTGCATTAAATATTTTATTTTCTATCTGTTCATTGAATGTAAAATGAGCTTATAACTAGTCTAATGAATATGCTGATCTGCTGCAAGACGCAATGGCTATATGGTATAAAGTTTTCAGGCGGAAATCTACATCAACAATAAATTATTCGGCTGACGTGACAGTTAGGCGAAGCATAATCTGATTGACCTGTTTCGAGAAATGCATGGATTTGGATTAATTTGACATAATGTCATATGTCACCGTCACCGGTTGCCGATTTTAATGGAGAGGATTTCAAATAATCTATGAGATGACTTTTTGCGAAACGAAATTCGATTCCATTTCAAATAGAGTCCCGTCAAGACTAAAAATCTTGACAAATACTGTATCAGAACATTTGACAATTGGAGATGGGAAGTGAGGCTTTGTAAGTGTGACAATATGTTAACAGTATTTAAACCGGAAGAAAGGTTACCCCCTCTCAGTTTTCAAATTAAATACGGCAACAACGAATGAAAATTTTTTAAACCGCTTCACTTCAGGTTAACATGTGTAGAAGCTTTATATTTATTACATATATTTGACAGGCAAAGCTATTGTGCAGGGCTCCCTTTGATGAGCTTAAAAGGGCCGCATTAAACGGAGCCGACAACCAAAAATATTGTCAACTATCATCCGTCATCATCATTGTATTAATATAGACTTTTTTGTCGTACTGTTTACGGCGTTATTTCAAACCCGAAATTTATGAAATACGGACCAAATGAAAGGTGAATTTGCGTAGATGAATTACCACTTACAATTTTGTACGTCACAAACAACAAATGAAAGAGCAAATTTTATCAAAGTGTCTGTTTAAATGTTGGCCGCTTTTGTAGCTCTGAATTTTAATCAAATTTGCAACATCACAACTGACATGTTTTCAATTGTCTTATTGCGTTGTCATACTCAGTAGGGTGTTTGCAAGCCTTGTACAAAATTCTCAATTACTCAAGTCGCCAAGTCCATTTGATTCACAAAAAAAAAATGTCCGAGCTGCTTTCCAAAGCCTCCATAATCGCCGGTACTATAGAAAGTGGAAACAAATGACCAAGTAAGAGCTTAATTATTTTACAATTACACGTACACCCAGCACGTTCAGAGTTCCTATCCAATAAATTCGAATTTCATTATCAGTCCCATGCGACTTCCCATCCATAGGGGTCACAATTGGTCACAACTCCATTACGATACAATACAAGAAACAACGACAACCAAGACTTCATAACATATAGATGCTAAATGAAAAATTAATTCGAGACCGCGTACACAATGCTTTATTAGCGCCAAGTTCGTTTTACCTGTAGTTGGATGGCGCGAGATGCGCTCACTTCGGTCGCTGTGCTGTTTTGTACTCAAAGTGAAATCCCAATCCATTGAGATGCCATTGACATTGCTGGCTGTTTGGTTCCCACATTGTGCAGACAATTTTCATTGTTCGGCATAATGGAATTTTACAACCAAAATATGCACTCAATGAGAGGGTATAGGTTTTATGACGTCTGTCGGTTAAAATCATCGAAGGGCCATCCCAACCCAACCCATCCATTCGGATGATTATAGTAATAAGACACTTTCTCAGCCCCAGAAATTGATCACAGATTGGTATGGACCACTTCATAGTGTGCCGCCTTTAGCAACAATTTCAGGTTCCGCAACACGTTGCAAAAGGAAAAACTTGTAATTTGGGTAAAACCCACAGCAGACATACCAAATTATTACCACTAGTGTCGTCTTCACGGAGAAGCAGTTGTCTCCTGACTCCCCACTGAAGATGATGCTGACAGGGAGAAAGTTTACGCGAATGCATCCTCGTTGCAGCTTCTCGCTGTTGATGCCGATGCATTTGGGAAAACGTGCTGCTCATCTCCTTGCATACGAGCATTATATACTCGTATATAGCCAATCGCATTACGTAAGCTGGTGTGGCGACTAAAACAAACACGATAACGATGCAGAGTTATGCAAAATGTTTTATTTTTGTTTAAGGTGTAACATGTTTTCGAGTACCAGTGGTCAGTTAACTGAATTTCTGCTTTTTGCTGCCAAATGTATCCGACCTGACATTAGGATTACTATGCCAGTGCTGCCGTAAGCTTTAAAAAAAAAGTCACTAACTCAACCCTAAAAACCCACTAGATATGCAAATTTTTTTGTTAAAGTCACTAGAATAAAATGTCACTACGAATGAAAAATATTATTTTGAACAATAAATCAAAAACGTACAATATGTTAATATCTACATTTATGCTAACTTAAAAAAAAGAAAAAAAATGAGTCTCAAAGTTTTTTAACGGAAAGCAAATTAGTGTTTTAAAAAAATCGCTTTACAAATCACAAATACTTATATCGATTGCATCTTCATCAGTTTCATTTACCTTAATATCCGCAAAGCCAAAATCTCGACCCCAGCCGAAACAAATCAACAACACGCAAATTACTAGTGGTCGTGGTAAAAACTGTGATAATTGAATATTGCAAGCATTGACATTTACTGAAGCAAACATAAGCATTAGCTCTTTTGGTTCATGGTGGAGAAAATCAGACACACTCAAATGTCATCGAGCAATTCCTGCGATTTGTTTATGCCATCTTTAGTAGAAAGTTGGAAATAATTTGAATAAATCGTTATTTTGCGCAGTTGCAATGTTTCTACAATAGATGGCACTGTGTTCTATGTAAAAAAAAATAGCAATGCGCGCAGAGGTTTTATATGTTTGCTTCATTTTTTTCTCGCAGGTTTGTATGAAACTGACATTTCAATAGCAGTCCATGTATAGTATGCCAATGATTGCAAGTGTCAAACTCGAGTACCAGGGATGTAACATCACCAGTGGCGTAATAATTTAGAAAAACAATTTTTTGCAAAAAGTCAGTAGAAAAGTATTAGATATAGCAAAAAAGTCACTAAAACGGCAACCGTGACTACGTCCCCGTTTTTAGGGAAACTTTTATTTGCAACTTACTAAGATTGACGGGCAAAGTACACTTTTTTCGTCAGCTCTGTTTCCTATTACTAAAGCTAAGTGATTGAGAATGCTTTACAAGTGGTATTTATAAAAGCTACACTTCACTTGACACTTCTGAGAAGTAGCAGTTGCTCAAAAGTGCAAACAACCTTCAACCTCAACACTTCTTTTTTGTCCCCCCAAAAGAAATTGTCAATTTTGTGTATTATTAATTTAGTACTGTTGATTTCAGAGACATCTCAATATACGTCATATGTAAACAAATGTTTTTTTCGAAGTTAAATGTCAGTGTTAGGGCGTGTTCGAAATGTGTTCAACTGGAAGATCATTTCTGACTGTTGAATCATTTTTGAATCAACCGTGACGTTATTTTTTTTAAGTAAGAGAGGTCGAATGAATGATTTTCTCTCTCTTCCCCAGAATTACCGCAAAATTTCTTAGAAATTGAAAAAGATTCTCTACACAAATCTTTGATGATGACAAATTGTATACATTATGCTTGTGTTGTGACGTGACTGTCAGTAGCAAAACAAATGGGTGTCTAATTTAATTTTGTTTTGTGTTTATGGCTTGATAAATATCACACTATTCATTATTAAAAATTAACGACTATAAATGGAAGAAACGTTTTAGCATGGCTTTTAATTGATGTAAGCTAATGCATTCGAACATAGAGGATTCTTCTGTCATGACGTAATGGCCTCTTCGGTTGCTATGTCTTACCTACGGTTAACGTAATCGCATCTAAGAAATTTCCACAGTTCATTAATTAAGGGCCCACCCATAGAATCCGTTGCGTCCGTTTCGGAAACTTATAGAAGGTGACCTCTTAGCAGCCCACGTGACGGTAGCGACGCATAAAATACTAGTTTATACTTTTCTGTCAATGTCAATTGCACCCGTTGACCCTTGACAGTTGGCATAGCGTGAGAGAAAGAACTTTTATTGGTGAACATGTTGAAAAAATGAGAGCAACTGTTCTCGGCTGTCACCAGTGTTAGCAGATCATGATCATTGTTTGCAAATTTTGTTAATTTCAGGACTTTTGCCAAAAAACCTTCAAATTATCAATTTTTGGTGAAAAAAACATCGTTACTTTTCCTACGTCAGCCACATATGCGAACTCTTAACGTAGTGTCCAGTAACGAATTTTTTGGCAAGATTCGTCGGCTATCCCTCCTTAAACTTCAACTGAAACAGCTGTTCACAAAACTTTTTAAGCAACCAAGAAATGCATTGAGGTTGTCAACCTTACTTTTCTATTAATCAATTTGGTGGCCAAGTGGTCAGCGTTCAATTAACCCAATTTGTGTATCGTTATGGTCACGATGAGTGGATTATGGTTGATTCTTTACTTAGTTCGCATCCTTCTGTCCTGTAAAAATTCAAATCAAATACAGTGCGACCTTAATAAAAGCAACTAATAGAAATTTGGGCAGCTGCTTTTATTGAGTTTGTTGCAATAATCGAAAAATTGTATAGGAGCCAAAAATGAGACAAAAAGTTAAACTCCTCATAATAATCGAAAAGACGTGGCTTGCACTGATTAACTGACCAAAACTGATAACTTAATTCATGTTTAAAATAAACAATAAAAAAAAACAGCTAACGAAAAAAGAGTTCTTGAAACAATAGTTGCCTTTATCGAGTCAGTTGCAATTACTGAGTCAACAATCATAAGAGGTGTTGCTTTTATCGAGGAGTTGCATGTATCTAGGGTTGCTTTTATTGAGGTCGCACTGTACTAACCATCCATCGTATACGAAGCGGTCCCATTACATAAGTATAAATAGCTTGCACAATATTTTGCCCCACCTTCAAAAATACCTCGTCCAGAGTCTCATGATAGTTGTAGCCCTTATGTGAATAAAAAAAACAGAGAGCGTGCTTGTGACCACACGCCAGATGTGAAACTTCTCTTGCTAAATGTGGATGTTAAATTGAATTGTGTTGTATTTAGGTGAATTTCATTAAGAAATTCAATTTAAAAACCAAATCTTTATAATATTATATTCTTTATACAGCGCAGTAGATAATTATGTTCATTAATTTAACAAGTTTTCATAACACAATCCAATCCAATGTTTTCTATTTCTATTTCGAGAGTTTTTGTTTACATTTTGTTTTCATACCGTCAACTCATTCAGAAGCCTAGTGTCTTTGTACAACCTAGCTTCTTCAGTATTCACTTTGAGAATTCAGTTGAAAAAATTCGAAAAATTTATCTTTCCAACAACCATACAAACCAACAAAATGTCATTGAAATTGGTTGAGTGGTTAAGACTATCGACAACAGCGCCACCTATCGGGTCCAAAACTATCCTATCCATCAAGTTACAACCAACCATACTCACCCACAAAATTTCATTGTAATCGGTTGAGTGGTTAATAAGATCGACAACAGCGCCACCTATCGGGTCCAAAATGATCCTATTCATCAAGTTACAACCAACCATACCCACCCACAAAATTTCATTGAAATCGGTTGAGTGGTTAAAAAGATCGACAACAGCGCCACCTATCGGGTCCAAAATGATCCTATTTATCAAGTTACAACCAACCATACCCACCGACAAAATTTCATTGAAATCGGTTGAGTGGTTAATAAGATCGACAACAGCGCCACCTATCGGGTCCAAAATGATCCTATTCATCAAGTTACAACCAACCATACCCACCCACAAAATTTCATTGAAATCGGTTGAGTGGTTAAGGAGTTTTAGGCGGCGGCATAGCGATGGCGACAGGCCAATTTCCGTCTCGCACTTCCGCTTGGTCATTTCCGCTTTCATGAATCGATTTTACTCCCAAGTCGCGCCATAAGATGTTTCACATCAAAAAAACTTCGAAAACGGTTACACTCGTTATAATGAGCAATTCGGGCATAGTTATCGCAACAATTATTCTCACGCATTACAATTACAATTACAACTCCCACACCTAAGTTGGTCATACAAAAATATGGAACATGGTTGCACCTCCAATTACTGAAGCAATCAATCAGCATCAGATATGACCAATCGATGTCCCACAGCGCTATTTTTTCTCAACTCTATTGCCTTGCCAATGCCACAGTCATAGTGGAAGTACTGAGTCGCGACATAAACGATTCACATTGATAGGCATTCATTTCCGTCTCCGCATTCGCAGTCCATCCAAATCCAAACGGCTAAATAATTTATGAAGGAAGGAAAGTGGTGCCGTGAAAAATAAAATAAATACATTTTTGATTGGCAACCGGTTAGACTCTTGGTAATCTAGTGACAATAATAACGTCCACGCATCCAACAAATTATCCACCAACAAGTTTATATCTTTTGTTCATTTATTGCGAAGAATTTATTTGAACTTTCTTCGAAGCTAATGAATCGTAAAGCTTCTCGGTATTTTATTTTGGCGAAAATACCTTCACAGATATATACCTACTTTCTCGACAGGAAATCTACAGATTAGATTAGTTTCACTTGAAATTACTGGCCATCGACGCACGGTTGGAATTGGAGCCCAAGCGCTTTTGAGATTTGCTCAGGAATTTTGCAGTTGGTCTATTAACTTATGTTCTTGACGAACAAAGCTGCTTGTTCAATTTATCCCAATAGATGTCTATTTATCTCACAATGATTAATCCCAAATACCTCTGTTTTCCCACGATATGAAGGGCCAAATGGCTATCTACAGCACTCAATCACTGACGGTCCGCAGCCTACTGTCATAAAGACAACACACCGAATATCTTGACGTATACTCACATCCCATAGTCACATTTTATTTCGAAATGTCGAAATTAAATTCGTCACCTCAGACGGATTACTGCCGTCACACACTGACTCTGCCTTCAATGCAATCAAGACGATTTTTCAGAGAAATTATAAATTTCCCGGTCGATTGAGCTGCCATGGCAAAGGTTACCCAAACGAGAGGCATTGCGCTTGCGCCCATGCCGCGGTTCACAGAGCAGGTGCTTGAGGTATTATTTTTCTTTCTGTATTTCGAATTTAAATGCGCCAAAGAAGTGTAGTGTAATAGCAACAATTGTGAGGAATTAAGTGCCCCCCCGAACTGCTGCTAGAAGATGGTATAATTTCACATAATTGCTGGATAGTTAAATGTATTTAGAAACCGAAACGGCGCTCGAAGAGTTTCACTCCCACTGTAGTAGGTTGTTGACAGTAAATAGGTCACAGGGTTGTGAAATGTGAATTCTTAGCTTGGTTGGTACGAGCTTCAATTCGAGTGTGTGTCGGTATCTTTTTCGTGGCTGGCTGCAGGGTCAAACTATGTCAAATTAAGAAAAAATGTGCTTTTGGTGTGGCTGGATTTGATTTTGCGTTTCGCTTGAGGTATTCCAAATGCTGGCGCAAATTTTAATTAGTCATTTGCAAATACTGGAGGCGATATTTTTAGATCTTCCGTGCATGGAATAGTTTTCTTATGGTTGGTATTCAGACGTTTCTCTAGGTGGATCAGTTTGGAAGCAATTTTCTGAACTCGTGTGGGTGTTCGTTTGGTGTACCTTCAAAGTGTTTAGTGTTTTACAACTCGTTTGATTTTGCTTTTATGATTTCCATCTTGAATATGGCGATCATTTGAGACAGATTGACAAATTTGTTTTAAAAGTGATGAAATTTGAATTTGACAAAGCGAAATTTTTGAGACTCAACTCACAAGATTTTAAATCTTGAATTTGGGATTTTTTTTACTAACTTTATGCCTGCCAAATAGGCGCTAAATTCAAATTAGAGCCTAAATTGTTGAGTTCTAAATTGTCAGGTCTAAATTGCTGTTCCCTTTTTAGTCCAAAGCATGATCAAAAAATTAAATGAGCAGATCAGTCTGAGTAAAATCTTACACAACATATTTCAAAGAGCGACGGTCTGATTAAGATTTCTGAACGGTCAGAAATGCGAATGTTGCTGCCACATAAAAAGAAAATTAATTGTTAAAAGTATAGTTTAGACCGACACTTTTTTTTGTGCAGGGTAGCAGTTTACAATTATTTGACAGCTCGTGCTCAAATGCATTTCATAAATAAATCAGATTAAGCTCAAGTTGTGTTTAGTGTTCTACTCTAAACAATAAAGTTAAATACATCTTTTATATTGTATTTCACGAAGCCCGTCTTATTTGATTTAAACGTCAAAAATAAAATTGGAGAACAACAAAGGATTTTGTTTAACAATGCCTTTTATTTTAAAGATTTTGCAAATATATTTAGAAAACTCTTTACTAATTTCAATTTTACAAAGTTTTCATTTTTGTATTTTGTGCTTTATAATAAAGTTTTTAGCAATGTTTTTTTTAAAAGACACAATGCTTCATATAAAATCTGGTTTGTTTGTGCTACAAGTGACTTTTTCTTATTTTTTTTACACTGACGTTATCGGGAATTTCTCTATCGACGAATGGAAAAATTTAGAACGCTACCTGGTAGACAAAATTCGTTCGTAAGTGTTACATAGAAATTCTGACAGCGCAAAATGTGCACGTACTTTCCATAAGAATTGCAAAAAAAGAGAACCAACAGTAAATTATTTGCTTGATGTAAACGGAAAAAAAACAGAAACCGCTAAAGCACTAAATTCACTCTTTCGTTTTTTGTTGGGCAAACAACTTCAAACTTCTTCGACTTCAGTATTGTCCGAGCCTTTTATCGACTCCAAAGGGTCTGCCGAAATGCCTTTTATAGCGTAATTTTTGTCGAACAATTTGGCTCCGCAATATTTTAACCAGTTTGAGTTTTGAAAAACGCAGTTTCTTTCTTTGTTGCGCAATTTCATTTCATTATTTTGTTTGATTTTCAAAGCAATTGCTGATTTTTCACACAAAAGACTGGCAGTGGCAGCTGACTGATTTTCCCATTTACTTCAAAATTTGGCGCTTAATTTGCAACCACCAGTCAGCAAGTGGCTGCGTGAGAGTTATAGAGTTCTTTACATGAATTTTACAAAGTGTTATTAATTTAATAGGTATATATCTTTCTTAGACTTCGTTTGTTAGAAAATAGATTTGTTTGCTTCTTTTTGTTTAGGTACATAGTTCCAATGTAGTTCTATAGATTTCAATAGTTTTTATAAAGTTCGGTCAAAAAAACATATTTTTCGAAAATACGTCAGCACTTGGTTTCTTTTTTATATAATTTTACATAATTTTCGGAACATACAAAAAATGTTAAGCTACTTTAAAACTTGTCAAAAATTTATAAAATATTTTTTTTCTTGTATTTTGTTTAGAGCCCTGGAAAGTAATTTAGAAACTCAATTTTATTTCGAGAAATCATTTTGAAAATGCAAGTCCAAACATGTTATAGCCAATTGACAAATTTCGAGTTCCTAGGTAATGCGCAAAGTATATCCCTAGGATGTGTATTACCATAACTCCATCTCTTATTAACTGGACATCAATCAATCCCCATGTTAGTACAGTCCGTTTCGAGTCACTTAACACTCCAAGAGAACTAATTTTCTTTGCAATTTTTTTAAGAGAATTAAATCGCAAACCACACTACCAAGAATTAGCACGATCTTTAAAATAATCCATTTTTAAACCTGTATGCGTGCCTGCGTGCCTGCGGCTTTAATAGCGATTTGTCTAACAAAGAAAAGAACCAATTTATACCTTAATGAAAGATGTTCATCTTTATTGAATTAAATTAACATCGTATTGGTATCATCAATCAAGGGGAACCGACAGTGAGCTGCAGAAATGTTTAAGAAATTATTTAAATTTATGTCGAGTGAAATTCAGTTCCCATTAACGTGGAAGCTAATCAATAACCCGAAAGGGTATGAGCATTATTGACGTTAAGTGTCGAAAGAACAGCAATTAACACAATTCGTCGAATGTTGCTTTTAAAATACTGTTCATAGATAAATCCATCGGTTTTTGACCAACTTATTGAAATGGAATTCTATTAAAGAGGCGATTACAAATGTGTACATGAATCTTGCTAAGTGCCGGCGCGAAGCTAATGAGATGATTAAAAGGTACTATTGGACATACCCACTCTTCGGTAAGACAGCTGGATTCGGATGATAAATCGAGATACGATAGAAACGAGTACTTTTTTTCAGTGATGGGTCAAGCTACCAGGGTGGCGCCAAGTTTTTATTTTTCATTAAATGAGGTATTCATGTTCAGCAAACGCAGTTGATTAGATGTGCAGTACTGACTTTATTGGGAAGATTGGCAATGCGACTGAAATGGAGGAGTGGCTTGCTTATGTAGCTTTATTTAATGAATACCTAAATCGACCTTGGTAACCTAGACGATTTTTTGAAACAAATCTATTGGGACTTGGCAGGTTTAATGTTTGAAGAATTATGAACGGTGTGTCGTCATTAAAACCGAAAAGCGTCCATGACTGACTTTGTATCCGACTTGCAGAGAGAGAGTTCAATGAGTCAGGGATCTTCGTGGGATCCAAATTGAGCAGTAGTTTTTAATTAACACATTAAGGCGAATAATCCAAGGTTATGAGAAATTCCTGTCATTCATTTGTATTTGATTATAATGCGATGTAAGTCTGAATCCCGATTTTCGTGCAGTCGTTCGAGCGTCTTCGATTTTGTTTGGAATAGAGTTTTGTTGATGTAATCGCACAAAACAGCCAGTCGTGCGTTTTGACACACCATTATACGTAATAGGCATCATAAATTGGCAATTATAATAATTTTAAATTACTTTCCAACTGAACTGTCAAATACCTCGCTCGATTATAAAATAAAGTTTGCAGAAAAGGATTTTTCATCAAAAATAAAAGAAAAAGGACTGAATGGAGTATTGTGATCAAGGCATTAAAATAAATAATCTTAAACGCACATAATATCCAATTCAGCAAGTCATTCAGCACAAATAACTAAAACTACGAATTGCTTACATCATTTTCTCGATATAAGTAAAGGCCAAATATGATTAATAAGTATGGCGCAATTAAAGTTAAAGTGTGATAGTTTATATCAATGTTGTTGGAAATGTCAAAAATAATTTTGATTTGTTCTATGAAACACCTAAAGAGAACTACAAATCGTTTTGTATTTAGCATTACCTACTCCCAAACTGATCATAAAAGCTTTCATTATGTCATCTCCATTAATTTTACTGTCGCTACAAATTTTCTTGGTGAATATATCGAAATAAATAACCCAAAAATTGGATTCGCATGGTTTTATTAGTAAAATTATTTTTTATTAGAGACTTTTGACAAATATATATCCAAAGAAACTGACTTTTCTGTCAATATGTCAAATGAATTGTCATACAAGTTTTCTCACTTTTTTTGTACATCTGTTATTCACTCTACATTTTAGTAATTTTGCCTTCTCATTCTTCCGATTTTTTTTTAACATGTTTTCAAAAGTACGCGAACACTAAAAAAAAACAGGCAAAAGTAGATTCAATATTTACATTTTTTTCCATCGCCATCTTCCTTTAATTTTAAAAGTGCAGTCGACAACTGAATTTTAATTTGATGCTTCTTTCAATTTCTTGCAGAAGCCATACCTCTGTCTGCTACTCCTGTTGCTGTCATCCACCGTGGATTGCGACGATGACACTTCAACAGAGAACAATGAAATAATTCCCAAAGAAGCAATCAAAAATATTGACGCCAACGTTAGGCAAGCCTTACTCCGTGCCATAGATAAACTAGAGAAGCAAGCAGCAGAGCGATACACCTCGGATGAGGACACTTCCGAAAACGACGACGACGAGGAGCCAGAACTAATGGCTAGCGTTGTCGAGCTGCCCACAACTTCCAGTTCAGTGGATGAAATACTTGAAGAAAGTACAACACCAGATGTGGCGCCAACTGTTCAATTCTTCACTGCCACCTTCGATGAGAAGCTCTCCAAGGAGCAACCGCTTCTCTCTTTCATAGGCAAAGATAAACAGCTGAAAAAGAAATTGCATACTATTGTGAGTCTGGGTTCACCGGATGTTCTCAATTCCACTGGAATTGTTGCGCCAGACAATCGGCAAGCCACTCGAAGCATAGTTGCAGATCATACAAATGAGATCTCGTCGGAGAGCAAAGCCGAGATTCAGTTTCAAATAACCAAAGTTAAGAAGAAGCCGCTCCCAACGACCACAACCACCACAACAACAACGACAACTACAACGACCACTCCCAGACCGACACACAATGAAGATGGCGAAAATATTGAGCTGGTGGATAAGGACGATATAAAGATTCAGGCGGCGCCTTTAGTCACAGCCTTTACGGTCGATCTGGACGAGAGGGGGGCTGCGAAGAATGTGATTCCAATACTTGATCGTCCGGCAACGACTAGAAAACCCGAGGAGGTGCAGCCAGTTTCAAGGGTTGGGCCAACTATAGCGAGATTGAGTGTTTTGCCGTCGGGTATTTTGCTGCCAACTCCATTACCGGTGGAAAATGTTCCTCAGTATAGGACAAATGATGGTGCGATCCAGCCGACCCTTGACACTAGAATTCCTGTGCCTAATTCTCTGAGAAATGATTTGGTTTGAATAGTAATTTCCGTTCTTTCTGCGAAACTGACAATAATCTTTTATTTATTTTTAGGCTCTTCAACAGCAACAGCAACAGCAACAGCAGCAACAACTTCAACAGTCTTCGGAGTTTCCGTTGGTAAACAATTACTTTTATGAAAGGCAGCGCGCCTTGGAGCAACAAATCTATCAGCTGCAACTGCAGGCCAAGCAACAGCAGGAACAGATTACGAGGCAACTCCAAATACTGGAACATCAAAACCACCAGCGTCAGCAGTTACCCCCGCAAACGATTCTCCCACCTCTAACGACTTCGACGACTCAAAAGAGCTCAGATCCGCACAGCGGTTTCACAATTCGGCCTTCAATTGAATTCCTTCCATTGTCGAAGCCTTCCAACAACTTTGGCTTCTCGTCTAACCAACAGTTGCCCATAAAGGAAGCCTCAAAGTTCAATCCTAATTCGCATAACAACCTTTTCAATTCCAATGATTTCTTCGCCTCGAAAGTCAATAACAACGGCCTTGGGACTAACAACAATGGTAACCTACAATTCACACAAAATGGCAACCCCAGCATTTTCGGGTCGAATGGCGCCCAACGCCTTCAGCAACAGCAATCTCAACAGTCCTCTGTTCAAATTCAGCCCTCGAGTCAACTAAGCTTCGTGCCAAACTTGTCACAATCCATAGTGGCACATCCTCCAGAGTTGTCCCCGTTCCAGAACCTCCCGCAAAATAACTATCAACCATTTCAAAATCTTCCCTTCTTGAGCGGGAACAATAATCTTCTCCAGCAGCAGCATTTGCAGCAGCAACAACTATTGCAACAGCAACAGCAGCAACAACTGCAACAGCAACAACAGCAGGAACAGCGTTCCCGTCAATTCCGTCAAGAGTCTGGCACCGGCAACTTCGGCTTGAACCAACTGACCGCCAACCAAAACCAGAACTTTTACAGACACCAGCTGACAGCATCGAACAGCAATCAATTGCAAAATGTTGCAGCAGCCTATCAGTCAGGTATCCGTTTTGATCATATTCCAGAACTTAATATAATTAGTAAAGTTTTAGCATTGAATCACGGTATCAATCCGTATACACCACAGAATCTGAGATACCAGCCCGGACAGGCTGGATTCTAGGGCTGCACCTGACGCACACGTAGTCTGTCAACTGTCACATCATCCTACTGCACCCTTCATGCATGCATGTGAATATTTTGTTTTTGTTTTCTAGAAAAATGCTTTGTTTTTGATTGCTCACCTACTTATTTGTACTTTAGTCGGTAAGTGTCGTCTTTGGATTATGCTTGCTTAACATTTTATGGTGCTACAGTCTTCTTTACTACTATTTTGTTTAAACTTTCTAAAATTGAATTTTTCATGACTCTTTTAAAAATTTCTATACAGTTCTTATTTTTTTAGATAATAGTTTTATTAGAGTAGACAACTGAAAATGAATGAATGTACATACACGTATTTTTAGTTTCTGTCAAATGTCCATATGTCACATCAGTTTTAAGAAATTGTTTTTTATTGTTAAACCAGTTCCATATACCATAATGTCAATATTGTCAATTGTCATACACTTATGTTTAAATTATTATCAGCAAATTGTTGTATTCTGATTATTTATTTGAAATAAAAGTTTTTGTATTAAAAGTGGATGTGTTTTTATTTTCTAACCTAAAAAGTGGTTTGATGCATGACGTGTCGCAATCAAGAGCGTATGAATTTTAGTAAATTAACTGCGACCAAACCAAAGGCGTTTCTTATAATGTAAATAATAATTTGTATAGAGAGTTGTAGAAGGTAGAAGGACTTGATTTACGATGTATTTCGATGGATATATTTGAACGCAGTCATTTTTTATATTTTACAATAGGAGTGCTTTTTTAGGTTCTATCTCAGCAAAGCGAAGTAAACTTGGATTTTCAGCAAGCAATTACAACAACTACGTCCTACTTGACATTTTCAAAACTCACACTAGTGTCGTTTTCCATTGGTTTCACTCGCGGATTCACTCATTCTGAAATCCAATGGAACAAGAAAACTGCTTCTGGTTGAATCCACGACTGTAGGTATTGGTGAAACGCCAAAAAATAATCTACGGCTGCTGTCAGCTGGCTTGTGTAAAACACATAAATTACACATGTATGAGTGCTTCTTGAGTGGATTCTGACTTCAAATCGAGAAGCGAATTTCTCTCCTCAGAATCACCAGAAGAGTATTTTTTGTGCCAATGGAACGGTTTCAGAAGTGATTTTTTCGATTCCGGACTCTCCCGGACGCTTCTTTTTGCCCAATGAAAAACGACATAGGTACTTATCCCAAGAAGAAGTGACTTGACAGTTGACAGCAGTAGCTTATGTCAAAACCTTTCTGGTGATGCGGATGCACATTGGAAGTACAAAGCGAACTAAAATATTTTATACCAACGAAATGTGACTGGAACCGTTTTTTGCGCATTCGTCTGCTTTATTTTGTTTTGCTGAGGTTCAATAAAACACGGCTTATATAACTGTTGACAAAATTTAACCAGGCAGTTTTCTTTTTTGTCGGAGAAACTAGTGTCGTTTTCCATTGGTTTCACTCACTGCTTCTGTATTGGTGAAATGTCAAAAAAATAATCTACGGCTGCCGTCAGATGACTTGTATAAAATATACAAATTGCACTTGTGTAGGTGCTTCTTGAGTGGATTCTGACTTTAAATCGAGAAGCGGACTTCTCTTCTCAGAATCATTAGAATGGAACGGTTTCAGAAGTGATTTTTTCGATTCCGATTCCGATTGCCCAATGGAAAACGACATAAGTCTGTCAATTCTATGCCAATAACTGCACTACTATAGTTTACAGGTTCGCAGTTCGTACGATTCACTTTGATGTAACTTCGGCTACGGCTGTTCATTTTCTTGGGAGTGAAACCTTTGGTGTGTTAACTATATTTTACTTTCTTCTACGTTTTTGTTGTTATAAAATTATACAAACGGAAATTAAGTTGAACCGAATAACATTGAACACTGGAATATTGTATAATTTATGACCTTTCAAAATTAGATGTGCAATACGGTTATTAATTATATGAAAAAAATATTTAAATTTTATAGCAATGATATGTTGCATACTTTTAGACGCAGTTGAATTCAGTATTACAGCAGTTTGCACTGGGAAGGGAGGTAGTATTTCGTGTCGGTTGTGCAGTGTATGTCATATTGCAGTACAATCTAAGGCCCCGATTCTTAACAGGAATTTGTGTTTACTGGTCAATTTCTTCAACCTTACGTTAATCCGAAGTTATTTTGTTTTTGTGTTTTTTTATTTTTGTTCTAAAGATAAATTCATTTTTGATTGTTTTTTTTTTGTTCGACTTAGCGAAACTAAATAACAACATTCAATCTCACTTCCTCCGAGTCGGTCTGAAATTATGCAAGCGTTTTTTCCTTTTCAATCTCAATTTGGGATGATCTCGTCAAATCATGTCCTTAGGGCCCGGTAATGAGCCAAAGATGTGTTTTTTTCTCTCTTTTTGATTTAAAAATCTGTCACATTCCGACAATGTCTGCAACTGAAAGCGCCGTATTTGAGAGTTCTCATCTTATAATTGAACACATTCCAGTACCCATGTTCTGTAACTCATGCGATAACTTTTCGCATCAAAAACTTGGGAACAGAACATTCCGCTGTTTACCGCATCTCGAAAACAATGGAGTTCTCTTACTCTATGCGAAAATCTGTAGTAACTTTTAATTTTATGGGAATTTTGGAAAGATTTCCTCAAGCTGTTAAAATACTGGATAGCAAAACTTTGTTCAATTTTCACTTTACCGTCATCATTTTCAATGAGTGTTTATTTCCTGTGTTTATGTTATATACAGTTTTGTCGCTACTTTTCAAAAATATCAATTTTACTTTTAGTTTTTCAGTCTCATGCTTGTATTTAATAGAAATATTGTTGATTTTGAGTACAGAAGTCACAATTGACGATATTTAACTATAAACTGGCAAACGCAGTGAAAACTTTAACACTAAAAAAAGAAATTGGTTTTGTGAGTTTTATTTGCGGCAGTGAGTCTCAGAAAGTAGCAAGGACATGATAGTAACGTTAAACCACGGTAGTAAAGGGTGCGGCAGATGAACATTTTTTTAATGTTGTCTTGTGATTTTTAGACGCTATTAAGCATGGGAACTTTATTTCTTTTGAATAAAAAAAGAAAAAAACTCCACAGCTACTGCATATACCAGAATTATCTATCTTTAAAAGACCATAATAATCCTGGTTCTGCATTCGAATCATGGATTTCATGCATTCTATTTGTATTGAAAGGGTGGGGGACGTACGACGAATTTTACCGAAAATGCAGCGACGATGACTTCCTCAAAAAGCTGGAAACACAACGACACACGCACTGGTTCGACGAGTCTTGAGCCCTTCCCAGAGACAATGCACCAGGAGAAGACCCAATACTACATAACGCATTAAATTGGAAAGCCGCCTCGTCTTCTTTATTCAAGCTAACCAGCTGTAGGCTAGAGAATCTTGTTGGCAAAGGCATTGGTCCATAGCGGACTGTAAGCGCCATCTAAAGAAAGTATTACTTGTTTATGTATTCGACTATTTATACATGTAACTCCTCTTCTTCTTCGATTCCAACCCGGAGGGACAACGCAGTAGAGGAAGACCTCGCCTTAGGTGGCGCGCACAAGTGGAAGGGGACCTCAACCAACTTGGAGTGCGCAACTGGAGGCAGTTAGCCAAAGATCGCGCTTACTGGAGAGGCGTATTGGTTGAGGCCCAGGTCCACCCCGGACTGTAGCGCCACCTTAAGTAAGTAAGTAAGTAACTCCTCTTCTAACATTTATTAGAGATAAATCTGCTGGCTCATCGTAAGCCTTGAATAGACTCATCAAAAGTTTACAAAGCCCGCACAATAAACTGGGATACTTCTAGTATTTACTGCATCTGAATGAGTCACATTTGTCGTTAGGCAGATGTGTTGTAATAAAACGCATTATGTTGGTTTTATGTCATTTTTGTATATTTTCATCAATTGGCATAATAATGTATATGTATGGTTTATCTATTAATAATTATGTAAACTAAACATCTAATCTGTTCAATTCATCAAAAATAATCCATTCATCATAATATAGTACAACAAAAACCAAGCTGGTCCCATGGCGGCAGACCCCCAGTCCGCCATCCATTACTGCAAACTCACACACACACACAAACCTGACAGAGCTTGAACAAAAGCAAAATAAACAAATTTCCAATGCAGTTCTCTTTTAGTTTTAACAGTTTGGTTCTCTCTCATATATTTCCATCCTCAATATTATCATCATATTTCACCTCACATTCTAACACATACAAAAGGGAGTTATTCATAATGATAAGAAATTAAATTAATTTGTTCTGATTAAATACAGACGCATGGTTCTCTTTAGTTGGCTTATAAATAAAAAAAATAAAAAATAAAAAATATATAATAATTCACAATAAAATTAGTTTTGTTTCAGTTTTGTTAATGTTATTTTTTAGTTTATGTTTCATTGTTTTATTGCACAATTGCTACAAATGTTTTCAAAGGAAAGGGGCGCGACTAATAATTATTATAATGACAAGTGGCGTGTTGTTCACCTTTCATTTTTGAACCTAAAAATTACATACCTACATATTAAATTGTTTGTTTGCATTATGGTGGTGGTTATAGGGTTTTTCGTTTGTTTTTATTTTTAATATAAAAATATTAATAAATGAAGAGAAGAAAATTGATGTAAATTAGTAAAATAACGCGTTATTTATATATATACTCTTTTTCGTTTGTTTATAATTTAATTTTACATACTACAACTACTATAACAATGATTAGGTAACTATACTACATAGTAATATCTTCGCTAACTACTACAAAATAATTAATTGATTTCTAAATCTTTAGAATATCGAGCTCAACAAAAACGCAAGCTTTAGTTATTATTCTCGTACTTTGTTTTATAATATAAATTTGTTTTTATGATTTGTAATAATTATTCTGTTTGTTTTCAATTTCACTTTTTCAACAGCTACTTAAATGTGTATAAAAATATATCGTATATTTGTTTTGTTTATAATTTAATTTAAATAAACTTATGAGTTAGAAAATTTGTTATTCATTTCTTTTTGCAAATTCAAATTCGGCGACGACTGAAATATAAAACTAATCCTCTCTAAGGCACAGTAGATTATCAGTTATTTCTTCGTTTCCTTTTCAATCGTTTAAACTTTTTTTACTTTAAATTATAATCATTAAATATTAACAATTTCTATTTACTTATATAAAACAGCAGTGACAACGAATTCCAGGACAAAAAAGTTACACCTCAACGCCATAGGTACGATCCACAACGTAATCGAATCGGCTGTTCTCGGTGGAAGCTTCTGTATTGCTGGACGTTGTTGTGACTGATGGATTTTCTGCTGCTGCTGCTGCTGCGGCTAGTGCAGCAGCCGAAGTTGAAGGTTGGCACGCATTGACTGCAGCTGCTGCTCGTGATTTTGATGCAGCAGTAGCTGCCGCATAGGAAGGTAATTCTCTTGGCATACAATTGGCAGATGCTGATGATGGCGATGCTGTCGTCGTCGTTGCTGCCGCCGCCATTGGCATCGTCATCGTCGTTGATGTGGATGCAGTTATGAGATTCTTGATTTGTTGATTTTTGGCGCTGGCTTCCACTAGAGCGGTGTTGATGGCGACTGCAGGCGATTGATCGCCGCCGCTGCTGCTATCATCATTTTCGTATTCAGCTTCATCTTCTTCGATGACATCCTCTTCGGTGACGATGAATTCGAGGGGCAATTCGGGTACGGAAAGGCCTTTGCGGGTGAAGAAGGCAATTTTCTCTCTAAATGAAAGAAAATAAAAACCATCGTTAAGAACAATACGCCAATTTGTTTGGAATAAATTTCCACTCACTTGAAAGAGACCAAATCGACAGATCCCTTGGCGACTTTCGTCTTGCGCAGCTTGTAGATCTCCTTCGATGTCTTGTGAAGCAATCGCTGAAGTTGTTTCTCTTCTGGACATTTAGCCGGATCGGCTCGTTCGACTAATCGCTGGAATTCCTCGTTTTCCATTGCCCATGCAGCGATACGTGAATCTCGGTTATCACGAGCTTGTTCGAGTCTGAAAATTAAACCGAAAGTATGTTCAGCTGCTGCCAACGATGACTTCCAAATGAATTTAACTTACGTTTGCTTCAAATTTTGCAATTTAATGATTTCATCATTAAGGAAATCCAATTTACTGTGCTGCGCTTGCAGATCTAGCTCTAGATCCAAACTCGTTCTTGGGATATGAGTATGATGCAGTTCTAAATGCACACAGAATTAGGAAATCTTTGAAAATCATAAGAGAAATATAATTGCTTACTTGTGACTGGTTTGGAAGTTTTTGTGTGGAATCGCAGGGATCTCCTTTCCACGGCTCCCCGATGGAATGGATGTGGAGTGACACCGAAATGCATAGCGGAGTCGGAGTCACTGCGGTTCAGTCGGCAGATGTAACGACTCTTGCCGACGGCAGCGCTGGGTGTGAACGTTTGTGACCGCTTCACAGGTCTATCGTCAGCGGATTGTGGTTGGTGGGAGGTGGGATCGCTTAGCCGTGCTCGGCATTTTTCTGGGGGGAAGGCACACTCGGTATTCGTTTCCTTGTCGGCGTACTCCTGTTTGACGTTGTTCATGTAGGCGTCCAACATTTTCCTCGTTAAGTCAGCTGTAAATTGGACATAATTAGGGATTGTAGTTGAAACATTTTAAAGATCTGCGCACTCACCATAATCGCCTGTGCCATCGTCTTCGTCTTCTGCCTCGTCTTCTTCGTCATCCTCCTCGGCATCGTCGTTCAGATTCAGGTGCTCTTTTAGTTCTTCGGCTATCTGTGCTTGCATCTCGAATGGCGGAGCTTGGTTTCTCGTTAGCGTTGAGGTCTGTGATGAGGTTATCGTTGATTCATCGGACGATTCCTCTTTGCAGGCTGCAGGCATCTCCAAACCGTCAAAGCTTGGCATAAACCGTGAGCTAAGAACGTTGTACCACTTCAGTGTTGAGTCGTCCGCATTGAATTCAGCCAAACTGATTTGGACAGTCCCCTAACGGAGAAGAAAAAGAGAAATTTGAAGAGATTTTCAAATGAGTATACGGATCCTCCACTTACAATGATCTCTTCCTTTTGTCCAGTGACACTGATCACGGTCACATGAAGGCTCTTCGTGAGCAGCTTGCTCAGAGAAATTGGCACAGCAAAATTATCACCAAACATCGGCTTGTGAAAGTCAGGAACGGCCTTAGTTCGTATCGATTGCAAAGAATTTGGCAGGAGAGCAGCACGAAGGTACCTAAAAGAGTCGAGAAATTAGTTCGACTGTTTACACAGTGTCATGGTAGCAAACTTACACTTGTGAATTGTCCGTCGCAGTGGTCAGCAGGGCAGCTAAATTATTTGCTCTATCTAGGGAAACCACAAAGATTCCCTCGTTCTTGAAGTATTTCAGTCCAATCTGGACTTGAGCCAATTCTTTTCGTGGCAGGTGAGCTCTGGACGCCTCGAACACACCCGAGTCACCAGCTACGGACTCATTACTGACCGCAGCCGATACAGAGCGGGTGTTCGACGTCGACGACGATCGACTGAGCATATCTTGTGGCAGATCCAACAACGATGGCTTCTCATAGATAGGCGACAATGGGGCAGCTAGATTGATTGGCACAGTCTTTAAGTCGTGAAGTTTCTCCTCAAGCATCATAACGTCAAACACAGCCGAGTCCAAGTCATAGTTTGGTAGTTTCTGTTGCTGTTGTTGCGTCGCCGCTACAGGCAGATTAAAGTTCGAAGCGTTGGCGTAGGTTGGCTCCTCTTTCAGGGCGTCATTGTATTTCATCGGTGACGCTGGTGGAGTTTCCATTGACAAACTACTGCGCGGTGATAGCGACATGGCCGATTGCATCTGGAATAGACCCTGTGACCTTCGGTGCAGATCCACCACATCGATCTGTGGATCCACCGACAGCGGGTCTAGGTAAATATCTGTGAAACTCAGCGCACTCTTACTGCTGGCTGTCGACAGTGATCCCAAACTGGAGCCACTGCTAATCGAAAATGTACTCTCCGATGAGAATGACTTCAGTCGTTCCTCCAGCATTTTTGTGGATTTCAACGCCTCCTGCAGTTTGTCGAGCAAAGTTTGCTTCTCCTCGTGCAACCGCAGTCGGTTCGCAATGCACTGATTGCTAGCCTCATATGCCTCGTTTAGGTCCTCCTCCAGTTTTCGTCTCGTCTGCTGGATGACATGAATCTCCTGCTGTGATTTTGATTTCAACGAAATGCTCTTCAGTTCATTCAATAGTTTCTCCTTCTCCTGGATCAGCAATAGACGATCCTTGTCCGATTCCAATTGACCCGGTTCGATGCGTTCCACATGATCGGCCAATTGCTGTTGCAGCTGTTTGATTCTCTTACGCCATTCGCCGTATTGCAGTTTCGTTTTGAACATTTCAGCGAATCTTGCACCGCTGTTCATGTTATCGTTTGAAGCGCCACACAGATCTGTCTGTGAGGCTACGCACACACGATCGAACGGTGACGTGGCATTGAGAAGATCTGCAGCCGCCTCTTCGCTGTACTGCTGTCGGCTGAGTTCGTTTTTGATTTGCACAAGGCTGCGCATGAGTTCTTCGCGTACCTTCTCGCCAGACACGAGCGACTTGTGCACCTTGAGCATTTCTTCGTGAATCGCTTGAACTTCGGCAATGTCGTAGCAGCCATTTTGGCGGGCGTTGATCTTCTCGCCCACCGAGTACAGTGTATTGACGCCGCGCTGTGTATACGAGATGTCGTTGTTGATGTGATTGAGTTCCTGTTTGAGACGTCGAACGCGCTCCTTGGCTAAGACTAGATCGGCGCGCAGCAGGTCTGGATCGTGGCGGGTGTTGATCGAACTGGATGACGAGCATACTGCAAGAAAAAACAAAGTAAATTAATATGCGTCGATACAAATTGTTTCTTTTTTTGAATACTTACAACTACTTCGACTGGCAGCCAATGTGTTCAGCTGGTTGAACTCGTCCTGAGCTATAAGCAAACGCTGCTGCTTAACATCATACATTTCTCTCTTCTTCTCCAGAACGTCCTGTGCGGCGTTGAGATAATCTCGAAGCATCGCCTCTTGGACACTCTTCCATTCTTGTCGTGGATCCTCCAGCTGTGTTGTTTGACTAATGTGATTAATATAATAACGACCGATATTTGTGTCGTAGGATTCCTCCCAACCAATTGGCAGCTCATCGCCAATACAATCCTCAAAAGATTGTGGCTTTGTATATCTGCAAGTGAAAAGAATGAAAGGGATTTTATTTTTTTTGTAAAATCAACTACGCCATCGATAGATGGTATGAAAAAAAAGCAAATAAAGAGATCAACATATATAACAATATTCTTACATCATTGCTTGGAAATAAAGATGTAAATTTATGTATGTCGTTTCGTTTTGGGATTTTATTTCTACACACATTTACGATTTCCTGTTAGGTATGCATACATTATACAAAATTGAAATCAAATCGTTGGACTTGTGTGTTGATTATTCCTTTTACAAAATTTGCATAGACGCGCATATTAGTTTAACTTGCAGTGAATGAACTGATCTCGGTAACATTTCAGAGATAAATCACTTGAGGACTATATTTTGAGGTGGAGTTTTAAAAAAACCAGACAATTCTCTGATAGGTCGACCAAAGGGCAACAGAGTTTGGAAAGGTCCACGGGTACGATCGAAGTTTTAAGTTGGAAACATGCAATTGACAGAAATAGATGAATCAGAAATCTCTTCAAGCGAGAAATAGAAAAAGGAATTCGAATATCGAACGCACGAAGCGACATGGATTAGAAGTAAGTGGCAACTCTTATTTTTAAGGGCTTTGGAGAACATCTTATAAATAAGGTTTGCTTAACGTAAAAACCTGCTAAAATTTCTTGCTGGGCATACCCACATAGAGTCAATGAGAAAGGCGTCTGACACTACGCCCTGAAGTTAGCACTTTGACCAACGCCAGTTCACTTTTCGAATGACTGTAAGATCATCCAGCCCTGTGATCGGGGCGAGGCTATCTAACATCTCTGTGTGCTATAATGAACACATTTAGTTCTCGCGATTTTGATGGGCTGCTCAAAAGAACAGGGGCCCCGAATTTACGAATTTATAGCTACTGGTCGAGCTTTCGCAACCCGAGAGTCACTTACAGATAGATTTCTTACAAAACCCAAGGCCTGTCAACCTTAACGTTTGGCCAAAAAGTCGTCCGGAACACAAGGTCACAGTCGAAGCAGAATGAATTAAATGCCAATACGCTTTCAAACGTAACTACTGTTCTTGCACTGTTCAATTTGGTGAAGCCCACAATACAGGCAACACTCAAATTGGGGCAGTGCCCCGGCTTTGGAGAACACTAAGAATATTCCCAAATGGCTAGGCACAACAGGGGTTTGTATAGAACACTCTTTGAAATCTTTTATAGGTGTGGAAAGCTTCAAACTGCTTAAAAAAACGTTTTGAACGTGATTCCAAGACTCCGCGAGGGTAGAAAGTGCCCCTTATTATGGGTGTCAATTTTATATGAGAGTCCTTGACTTTTACGAACTCTAACAAGTATATTCAACATTTCTCGGAATGAAGACAAGGTCAAAAACTGGTTTTGAAAGACTTTTACGCATTGGGGTTCAAGTGCGATGTAAACAATTACCACGATTCATTCTATTCTGCCATTAATCTTATGACGTACTTGTTTAAACTACTGACAACTTTGTTTATTTCGTTTTGCGATAAACGCCAAGGTGTAAATTCCAATCAACTCCGTTCCATATACGTCTGTTAACGCTGCAAACGTGCTCATTCTAGTTGCATAACCGCCTTCCGAGTAATTTCAAAGAAATTCCGAAGACAAAATTTAACTTGATTGAAGCTTCTTTATTTTTAATCATTTGTCCGATTTATGTACCCCCAATTGACGTAATGTAATGTGCACTATACACCGCAAAAAATCATTGACTCTTATTTATTATCGTTGAATAATTAAGACATTTAAACCGCGTCACCATCATTGTTATTACTCAGCGGACAGCATATTGTTGTCTACTTGACTTTGACTTGGCTTATCAATAAAAACAAATTTCAAGTGGGTATCGTTTTTTATTCTCTTTTTCAATTTGTTTGTGACCGTCCTCGAATGGAATGTATGGCGTGGCTTTTAGTGGGGTTTTTTTTTTACTTCAAGTATGCCCACCATTCTTGTTCTCAAAAATAAATTCCATGGCGGATAATAAAACAAACGACTGATAAGGAAGAAATCAGCAGAGCCACTTAAAGCTTCCTGCCGATCAGTGAAAGAGGGAGTCGTGCTGATTGGCACGTTCCGCTGTTTCATTTGAACAGTGGAGGACCGGCAAGAAGATTCTTGGATTGGAATTTCTGCCATCACATGTTAGGATATCTCTTTGAATTATTACTATCGTCTCATATGCTAAAGCCGAACCAATGCAACAACAAGAAGGATAGCCCATAAGAACGCCGCGCGCCGGCGGAAAAGAAAAAGTGCACACAAGTCGCGCTCTTAAAATGGCAAAAGTTGCTGACTTTTGCTAGGTTAGGAGAATAATAATTAAATTCTGTGGAATTATTTTACATGTCGTCAGGCGAGGGGTCATAAATTATAGTGGTGTGTGTGCGAGTGTATAATGACCTATGCGGAGGAGGGTTGTGTTGAAAGCAGCACCCTTGCGAAGCAAATTGGATTCAAAGCCCCCCAATGGCGGTGGGTGGTGATTGTAGTGGTCATCCCAGGGCTGCACTCGACCGCAACAAAGCTTATCACAAATGTATTCACACACAAACACATAATGCTGTATACGCAGTCACTGAAGTAAAAGTCGCAAAGAGTTGGTGTTTGAAATTCTATCGCGCCGTGGCATGAAATGGCTTTTCGCTTCTTATGTGGCTTCTTTTGTTGGCCATTTTTATGCTGGGCGGGTGAGAAATGAGAATGTGAGTTTTCCCTTTTCATTTTTGTTTTTGTTTTGTTTTTATTTTTGCATTTGAATGTGCACTTTGCTGTGTTGAAGTCGAATGTCTCTACTTATCTTGCAGTTGATAGGTTAGCATGTAATCCTTTAGGAGAGGCCAAACCACCACAAGTCAATCAATCATTTTTGATGACTGGCTTTGTTTTTATTTATTTTATTTTTTTGCTGCACATTTGTATGTAGTTAAGAGAACAGTCAGCCGTTTTATGCAATGAGTTGAAGGTTGCATTCTAATTAGCGTGGGACATTGTATCCAATTGGAAAAGTATCCACGAGTGATGGGATGTGATCGGTAAAAGTCAGTACGATTTTGATTTTTGACTTTGTTATAGTTATGTGTAAAAAGAAACTTGAAAGGCATCCTGTCATTGAGTCAGAGTTAGTGCTATATGAATTTGACAGACGGTGGTGGCCACGTAATTCACAATTCACATCTGGCCAATGTCACACCACCACGGTTCTGGGAATTTAGACTATCATTGTTGATATTTTTCAGCGGTCTGTAGATGGCGACACATTATCGAGTTAACTGATAAGCAAAAAGAAAGTACAACCTTCCACAAAAGGTTCTTTCTGCAACACATGAATCAAAGTTATTTTTACTGTGGTAGTAGAAGAAAAAAATACTAACAATGGTATTCGGAAGAAATGTGTGTTTTTCTCAACTATAAATTTATTTCTTAAAAATCCGAACCGCAGCTCTTTTGAACCTAAAACATGACTCAGAATCAGAAGCATATTCCTGCATGTTCAGCGGAAGAGAAGGAATGTACAATTTTTTATTTATTTTAGGGCCAATACCATCGAAGAGCCTATAGGCTATACAAATCGCACTAAAGTGCGGCAATTGGGAAAGCCACGAACCGAAGCATACACGATCCAAGCGCAAACGACGGCGACGTTGCTGAAATATTTGGTACCAATACAGATTTTCTTTGATACCTTATAAATATACGATGTGTTGAGTTTTTGACAAAACGAATCAACTTACACTACTTTTTAAGATTGGAAGAACTGAAAACGCAGCCCTACATTAGTTGGCAGCATTTGAACTGCATTTTTCAAAGTGAATTTGAGGTTTAATGCTGCTACTGTTATTCTACTGTGGTTCAAGCCATTCTGCCCTAGCGAGGTATCCTTCGGAATGGAAAATTCTCCGATTTTAAACGATTCAGAGGATTTTTGCTTCGAGGTATTCTTCTGAGCAGCTTTTCGGAATATTTTTCTGATATTTTGTAACGCATATTGGCGAACTGCGTTTAAGTACGATGAAGAGCATTTTTTTGTTGAATATCCGATATCCTCCGACAGAAATTGGTGGCGGAATTTATTTACTATTTGTAGTGTAGCGTTTTTTTTTCCGAAAGCGAATACCTCGAATGTAATTTGAGCCTCCGACAAAATATGCGTTGCGGAGAATTTTCCGTTCCGACGGAATCCTCGCTAGGGCCGATTGAAAATGATTGCTTCAAGTGTTTTGCAGCTTTCAATTGTTGTAACATACTTTTACCAATCTGTTTCTAATACTAGTAGGTATGCTGCTTTCTAATTTTTTGACAACTTTTGTTATTCTTTGTTTTTCTAAAAATGTATGTAGTTTTGGGAATCGAAAAAAAGTTAGCTTGACTGCATATTCGGAAAAGAACTGCATCAACCATCAGCTTTTGTGACCTGCATTTATACAACGATTGCTACGCAGAGTTCTTGTCGGAAAACCCTGCTGGTTAAGCTGAAAAGACCTCTTAACATAGAAGTGTGGATAGCTTTCTGAGTTTTTGGGATGCAAAACAAGCTTATAGGTATATTAAAGTGAACTCATTTGCATGTCAATTTAAATTTGCAAAACAACAAAGAAAAGACCGACCTATTAGTAAGTATTCGTACCTAAGTTGTAAAACTTGATAGATAAACCTCAAGTCAATACTATGCATGTCGTACTGCCTTTCTTAAGCAAATTTCGTTTAAAAATATTTGTGTGGACTTCAAAAATCTTTCCCTATTTCCGTCCATAAAAATCTCTTATCTTCCCCGAGCGTTTAAAGAAGATAAATTTCCTGGGGTGTCACATCTTTCAAGCAACAGGTTTTCAATTCCCAAAAATGAGTCTTGACCAGTTTTTAAAGATTCCAAAGAGTTATTCCGTGTTGAACTCATTGGCAAACAGCTTTATCAAGTGCTGCACAATGCCCGATAAGTTCAATTTCAAAGCTATTTATTCATTTTAAATAATAAAAGGTACAATTGTGAACTCTTTAAGTTGTATAGTAAATTGCCACCTCAAATTGTCTTACTGTCTTTCTTCAAAAAGCAACGGTTTGAAAAAATTATTTATTTTATTTTCTAGCACTTTTCAATAATTTTTGTCATTCTTAGCAATCTTTCTCCCAATTGTAGATAATTTTTGCCAAAAAAAGACTTACAACGTGTTCAGATGTCATTTCGACGACTTCTTCCAAACGATTTCTTGTAAACAAGTTGTTAAACAAAATTCAAAGAATGTCGCTTAGCATGTGACTTAATTTTTATACCGCATGTATTCGAATTTGCATACGAAATTTGCATGTCAATAAATAACAAAAAAATGGCCAACCAAGTGAGAGATACTCTTCGAAAAGAAAACAGCGCAGAAATTCGTTCACTTCGAAAAAAAAAAAAACAAAAATAAAGTGTTAACAAATTGTTTTCTTTTTTTCTCAACTTATTATATTTGAATTTATAAATTTATTAATTTATACTTAAGCAACAATCAAATTTTCGTCAGAATATTTATTTAGAAATTATTAAGTCAACCGACTGCTTAAACCGGAAACGGTTTGATTCTTAATTTTATATCGTTTCTGGGGACATTTTTGTTCTTCACCTTCATCCGGTTTACATGGCACGTACCAGTTTTTTTTTGTTGTTGTGAAAAGGAAATACGTAGATACTTGTAATTGCATTCCCAAGTACGCATTTGACAATTTAAAAGAAACCACAGGAAACTGACAAGTGACAAAAACAAAAAAAATGTACGCTTGTGCACACACTCATTTCAATATTGTCACCTTGACATACCTTGGCTAAAAAAAACCTATCTATATATTTATTCATCAACGTGTTAACAACAAAACATAAATCTTTCCAGTAGAGAGTAAGACAACTTTTAGACACAAGATTCGTATCTTATCGTATTTGTTGGTGTGGATTTTTTTTTTTAGAAATTCATATTAAATTCTGAAGATTAGATTCTTAGCAAAGACAGAGACAGTGTGCACACTTTTTGGTGGACAAACAAAAAAGTTAAATTAAATTCGACGAAATAAAATTATCGCCAGCGGGGCTGGTGGGTGGTCGGGTCGGTCGTCGCTGTTCCGGTGGAAGGAGTGTCTGTTTATTCATAACTGAAAAACAAATACTTTCCAATTAAATTCTAATCCTTTTGACAATAAATCACTGTGTACGATTTGAATATTAATTCACATTCACCACAGAGACAGAGACTTACAGATAAAATAATGCCGTTGACCTTTGGAAATTCTATTTGTGATATTATTTTGTTTTTGTTTTATTTTCACTCCCCCTCAAGTGCGTAATAAGTTCAAACTTTTTGTTTATCATGCTGCGGAATTCGAAGAATTTATTTATCTATTTGTTTTGTGATATTTACTCAAGATTAGTCAAATAAAAGGAATGTCGAGATAATAGAATCGCAAAAAAAGTAAAAAATGGGCGGGAATATAATGCGGGTAGATAAACAAGTTATTAAAACACTTTGATTAGGAAAGAATGAAAAAAAAACATTAAATGGCGATAAAACAATTGAATGTAATTGTGGTATGTGCTATAATATGAGAACGATCTGTATCTGCGTTTGTTTGAATGGCGCAATAACGTTCACTTTTTTCCTCTTCATTTTTTTATATCTACGAGTATCGAAGCGAAAAAGAGAGATACCTATATTATTATGATGATGATGATCTGGAATGTGAGGGACATAAATTGTTTAAAAACAACTTATAAAGTATGCAGTAGCTTTACCAAGAATGCTGGGTTGGGCTTGACAATGACGAATTGTGCTGTTGATTTACTGTGAATTATCTATGCCATCAGAGAATGTGTCTTGATGCTTTATGACCGGAAGTGAATCAGATATATAATGTCAAGGAAATATGAAATACGTGTCTGGAGGCTTTTGAGAATGACTTCCTCTGCGGATAGTTTTAGTGTAGAGAAATGCATGGTAGGGCTTAAGAGTTTATTAACACAAAACCCCTTCAGGAGGAAATCCCTTGTTAGATGCAAACTTCAGTAGAAGTAGCTTATAATGAAGGTGAAAGGACCGAGGAAATGAGGTCGTTATAACCGGCGGTGTCTATATCCAACTGCATTCAGGAATAAATTAAACAAAATCACATAGAATGCAAACTTTTTTGTTAAGGACGCGTAAACCACAACTAATTTAAAAGCAGCTTTCACGGCGCCACTTCAAAAAAACTGCAATAATATTTTACATAGAAACGTATGTAGGTAGATGTCGTCGATGCAACAAAGCATTAGTCTGTTATATCCGACATTTCGTTATATACGACGACGAAGGCAGAATAGCTCAAAATATAATGAAACAACCAAATGAAAGGAAAGTGGACGTTATAAGCAACTGGTCGTCCAAAGCGTTATAAGTTATAAGTGACTCCCACTGTATTTTGAAACGTATGAAGCTTAGGAAGTTAAATATTTAGTGGCAGGTTTATCTTAGAGAAAATAAGTTGGGCTTTAGTTAAGAAGAGTACCTTACCTCAGCTTTCTCCCCCTAAATTGCTCCTTCATGAGGAGGTCAACATGTTGCAAAGGTTAAGATTTAAATCCAATGAATAATCACAAAGTTTGCATAAGTGTATGATCGGTGATCGATAGCCGATCATAGAGTGAAAAACCTTTTTCAGTGCAGTTTTCTCAAATAAATTCATTTCTCGAAAAACAATAACTTCCACAGATGGTTGTGACCTATGATCACAAACGGAAGTGTTGCACAAACATTTTATTTATTTATTTACACAAACGTAGTGCGCACTTTTGATCGGAATGTGTCATCATATTCAAACAGCTTTATTTGCGATCAAAATTGGCGCGCATATCGACTAACGGAATTCGAGATATTAGATCGATTTATGTCGAGTTGATCAATACATTTACTTGAGTCGTTTTCAATTCAGACAAGGCTATACAATAGGGCCAAACAATTCGAACGACATTGCGCCAAAAAAGGACCTAAAAGCACAGAGACCTTACACAGGTACAAATCAATGATTTTTAGTCACAAGTACGATACGTTTATTGACAACTGGTTGCCCGGCAGTTTTGTATAAGTCAAGTATAGGTATGGTTTATGGGGTAGCAGTGCCGGACGGGATCTCCAAGTTTGTTTACAGAACTGGGTCGCCATTCTTGTCTAAATACAGTACAGCTTTACCTTATGAGGTAAGTCTCCAAAGCGTTTGTTTGTAAATACAAATAATTATTTTTGTTCTACACACAAAATAAAACAATACCTGGTTGCACTTTGGAATGTTTGTCAGGTGTTCTCAAGATGCAAATAAATACCTTTTGACGGATTAAAAAAGAAACTGTGGATTTTATAGGTGTAAGAAGTGGCTCTTTGGAAATACGTGCAAGCATTTCAGCTCTTTTAAGACAAGTATTCAAAAATGTATTAAGAATAGGCAGTGGCTTAGTGGTTAGTGTGTTGGACTTCTAAGCGATGGGTCCCCGGTTCGATTTCCGAAAGAACAAAATTACATCTTAAGGTCTTTTTCCACTGCGACATCTCTCGCAAACGTCTGACAAACATCCGAGAGTAAAACTGTCATGAAAAGAGCTTCTCAAATAGCCGTTTGGACTCGGCGTAAAATTGTAGATCCCTCCCATTCGTCCCAAAAATTAAAAACTCACAAAAAAACGAATGGTTGTGAGAAGCTAGGCCTAGGGTCCCACAGACCTGTTGCGCCAACTATTTATTTATTATTCATAAGAATGACGGAGTCTTCGACGTATTCAAGTTTACGCCTCGAGTATATAGCTTACGATATTAAAAAGTGGATTCCCAAAATGTCGGTTTTCGATTCGGGCCTTTACAACACAGCAAGAAGTTCATACACAAAATGAATACAGCGAAATTAAAGTAGATGTGTGTGAAAATATTCCACATGGTGTTTTCTGTTATTGGCCCTCGGTTAAACACACACGTTTGACGTTAAAAAAACCTTGACAACCTAATACGAGTCTTCTAAATTTAACCCAACCACCCATAATTCATTACATTCAAATTCTAGCCTAGACCATCAAATATTTCATTCCTAAAACACATTCTGCCTACCTATATCTACATATATTTAATTCTATTCACTTTTCAAAGTTCACCAATTCGAATGAAGACCCTGACGGAGTGAACGAGGGGGACATTCCTCAATAAATCACCTCAATCATTGTCAAAAACCTGCACACATAGTCCTTGACAAAGCCAAATATTCTATTAAATTCCACTCTACTACCCTCGATAGCTTTTGACCAATAAAAACTTAAAAAAAAAAAAAAATATTATATCCCACGTGCTAAATCTTCCCATTGATAACGTACATAGGTAGGTATACCGTATACCTATACTCAAACGGTGTACACTTTGTTAAGCAATTCGAATAACAAATTCCTCGCATCTTCTATTTGAGCAACATTTATGCTTAGCAATGCTATTTCTGTCCTCATCGCATACATATTTCATCAAATGGTTTTTGGTGTCTCTTTCTCGGCTTGAAGCTCTCCCACATTTGTGCGGTCTCTCTGGCGTTCATTTGTGTAACATATTGTCGAGAATAAGCATATTTCATCCATACATACATACAGAGAATAAATAACATAAAAAAAGCAATACACTTGCTATTTTCTCTGTTAAATACATCTGTCCGCCGCCGCCGCCGCCGGCCGCACGGTTCGTCGCTATACAATCCAACCATTGAAAACCTCGTATGCTCTGGAATGCGAAGGTCGCAGCAGTTGGTGTTTTTATTTTTTTCTTCTTTCTGTTTGTATTTTAATGACAGCTCTGTCGTATAACTAAAACAACAACTCAAAAAAATGACTACCCTCAGTGGCGATCAGTTTTTGTTAGACATCAATTTAAAAAAGGATGGGCCAGGGAAAGGATTTTCTTAAATCGTCAATAATTTTTGTTGAAATCTTGAAAAGACCGTGAGGTGCGTTTTTAAACTTTTAAACAGTTTCAAAATCTACCAGCCAAAAAGACAGATAAGTTAAATTTAGATGAATGAATCGGTTGACAGTTCAATTTTTATACAAACCGATAGTGCATACTGGAAACCCCCACTTTTCGACGATCCACACTCAGCCGAGATTCTTGTTCCTACTTTGGAGGAATATGTTCTCTGTTCCCTGTACATATGTACATCAAAAACACGCGTGTTACTACTGCCCATCGGAATGTGCGGAATTCATTCATGTGGTGATTTTTTGGTAAGAAATAAAAAAACCATTCATTCACACAAACCCACACACAGTCATCATCATCATACGGACAATGTGTCGATTGAGAGGAACCAGCACGTTAGCACGTTAATTGTTAAACCAAAGTACCCACGAAACGGCATCCGGGCGGGGGTTGTTACACACAGACACCAAAGGAATGCAACAATCAGATAGGGAATAACTTATTAGGCTGGAAAATGTCCTCCATACATTCCATTTGCCGGGTTCAGTGTAATCATCCAGATTTAGCTTGTCCAGCTACTCATAGAAGCAGTTTTATATTTTTTATAGGTATAACAAGAAAAAAAAATTGCCAACACATGTACTTGCACACGGATTTAATTGGATCGATCGACTTATTTTATTGTCTACAAGCATTTCTGTGTAACGACGAGTGACTTGATCAGAAATGTAAAAAAAAAATTGTTGCATAGCATTATGCAGATTTGGTTGTTGTTGTTGTATTCTCTCGTTTAAATTAATTTATTTTCGTTCGAACTGAGGTAATAAAATGTTGTTGGGGTGGGTTTCTTTTTGTTATTAGTGCAAATAAACATTTTATATACATTTTTGGGTAATTAACGTTGTTTTTTTTTCTAATACTGCTAATGGGAAATTCGTTTTCACTGGTGCGTGCTTCTTGTGAAATTGATGAGGGGGCCAATTAAATAATTAAGATTAGTTGATTTTTATGTTTGAAGAGTGTGGGAGTTGAACCTCTCGATCGCTTGTTGTAGGTAGGTTTAGGAGGTAGGTATGTAGAGAAATTCCAATCAAGTCAATTGATAGAGCGAGTCAGTCATTTAAGAACAATAAAACGGAATAGAATATTTTGTTTGTTTAAACAAAATTGATTGAGGTCAAAATGTGGGCGAGACGAACTTTGCACGATGGATTGGAGGAAATTATTAAAAGTGGTGAGTCTGCCATAAGAGCAACCATTTACGTTTAGGTTCCTACCGGCTTCTAGCGCCGGTTTTCATTTGGTAGTAGTTGGGAGGCACTGTCAATTCAAAGTGAGCAATTTTTTAAACTGGGGACTTTGCTTCATCCTCAAAAACGTTTTTTTGTGACCCATTAAGAAAACTTAACTTTCTACTCTTATCCAAGAAACCTTGTTTGAAATATTCCGGGTGTTGTAAATACCGTTGGAAAATTTTCGCAGCATTTTTTTATTTTCGGTTTAAAGGGTGTAAACTTTTTTGCTATTTTTTTAAAGATTTTTTATGTATAATGGGTACAAAAACAAGTTCTCAAAATTGGTGCGGAATTGTAAGACGAGGAGTCTCAGCTCTTAAGACAACAATTTTTGGAAACGATCTTTATTCCAGATTTAGCTTCGGAACATTGTAAAATGATTTTAACTGTAGGCTCTAAAACTGTCATAAAATCATGCAGCTTTCGAGGCTCGTCTTTGATGTATATTTTAGTTACAGGTCTAGCTACGTCCTAGTTCTTGAAATGTAAAAAGTAGGTAATTATTTGCGAAGCGTGCACTGTGATTTTATTTTAACGTCACAATGGACAGATACAACTTCGAAGTAGTTAAAGACTTTGTATACCTGGGCTCCACTATCACTTCGCAAAATAACATCGTCGCAGAGATCAAGAATAATCACTCTTGCCAGTCGCTGTTTCTTCGGGCTAAGAAGGCATCTAAGAAGTAAAGCCCTCTCTCATAGAACCAAGGAGGTACTATATAAGACCTTAATCAACCGGGTCCTGCTGTATGATGCAGAAGCATGGACCTTGTCAAAAGCGGATGAAAACCTTCTGGGATGCTTTGAGGGAAAGACTCTTCGAGTGATATTCGGTCCAGTTTGTGGAGTGTGGAGAAGAAGATTCATAGACGAACTATACGGGCTATACAGCGACCTAGTCAAATAGCTGAAAATACAACGGCTGAGATGGCTGGGACACGTGGAGCGTATGGACGAGTCTTCGAATCCACCCCTGAGGAACAACGCAGCAGAGGAAGACGCCACTTTAGGTGGCGCGCATAATTGGAGTACGACCTCAACCAATTGAAGCCGTGGTCCACCCCGGACTGTAAGCGCCACCAAAAGTAAAGTAAGCACTGTGATTTACAAGTCACATCAAACTGCCTTTAAAAGGTCTCCGCTGAGCAACGATGTCTGCGGAAAACGATCGCCAATAAAGCTGTAGGAAATTTTGGGTTAATTCCTTCAATGAATATCAATTTTCATTGACTTTGCATAACCAAAATTTTTATCCATTTTAACAACATAAAAAGCTGCCGGATAAATGAATTCAATAACGTTTCTTAACTAAATGGATCCGCCAGGACTATGCCTTATTTTTAAATAGATCCACTGGCAATCGTCGTATAAATAGACTTCAATCACAACAATAACTTTCAAGTTCTTTTGAAGTGGCTATATTGACAGGAACAGGAGTGATTTCTATTAAAAGCATTCCGATGATTCCTACCGATACGGGGAGGGATTTAAATTGATTAGGGCTAGGGCTGCTCTTAGAGTTTGATTCATTGATTCATAGATTGCACGCCTTGATGTAAGTATAGTATTAAAATTCTCTGTAATCAGCATCTTTTTGTAAACATAAACAAGTTTATTGCAAATCTAAAAACAAAAGATTATCCCTTACCGCTGATGTTTTCACTTATAATAAACAAAAATCCGTCAGTATTTGCTTATTTAATATTCCCCTATACCGATAATAAAAACCGTGTCAAGAGAGACACTAAACCTTCCATCATAATCTTACCCAGGTATATTAAAACACCCATAAATAATCATAAAACACGAATTCGGCCATGGAACTCAAATAAAGTTCCATCGAATCAAGCAACTATAAAATTTTAAAAATCCAATTCCCAACACGAACGGAAATTAAATAAAACAATGTACGCTTCCAAAAAAATACATCCATACATATATGTACATATATAAGAGTATAAACAAATCAGCAAACAAAAAAAAAGGTTTAAGTTGATAAACAAAATTGGCGCCACATTCTTGTAGATTTATGTTGAATTTAACATAATTTATACATAACCCTACAACTGGTGGCATATGCCCACACGAAGCTAACCGTAAATGCCGATTGTTACTGTTTAAAAAGAACAATCCAATACAAAGTATGAGAAATCAAAAAAATTCCAACGCCAATCACGCACAGTGACATTGTTTTTTGTTGTTTCCAATAAAGTAAAAAAAACACCACTCAAAGACAATAACACAGAAATCCACCAACCAAATGTGGAAACCCAAAAAAATAACAACAACAAAAAAAACGTCTACTTATTGAGAGTACGAATTCACAGCGCATAATAAAAGTAATAACAATAATGATAAAAATAAAATAAAATCAAAAACCCAAGAAACATGTTGAAACTTTTAATCCATAGCCAACTTAAAATCACATTCTTGACTGACATCTATTAGTCTGCACGCGCATGAACATTGAACAGTTAAGCCATTTTTGTACTGACATTTGGTATATGGACACAACATTAAAGAAAGCCATCACAGAGAATCACAATTGGTATGGATCGTGCGATACAATAACACTCTGTGTTGAATAAATCGTTACTCAAAAGCTGTCAGCTGGTGTTTTTGAAGCCAATGGGAAAAGGTCAATATGGCTGAAGGATCTTAGAGATGTTTTCATGGCAGGTCTTTCTCTTGATAGCAGTTGTCACAACAATTCCATCCAATCGCAAAATAGGTTCACTTTGAGACAGTGTGCTGAAAGGGAATGCCATTCTTGGTAGTGAAGTTTTTTGAAAAATAAGTTGAAGATCGCTGCAAGATCAGTTGACAAAAGAGACTTTGCAACAAAAACATCTGGATTGCCATTCTTGGTAGTGAAGTTTTTGAAAAAAAAGTTGAAGATGGCTGCAAGATCAGTTGACTAAAGAGACTTTGCAACAAAAAAAATTTTGATCTTTTCTGCGCAGATCAGCATATAGACAAACCAAATATATTTCATTAAATCACAACCAGAATCTAGTACATTTTGAAAATAAATAGGTATGCCCACATATTTATCTGCTTACGTGATCGTAGTTTTTTTCAAGACTTGGTTAACAAAATGTGTGTTCATAGCTTTCGCAGTATACCTTTTCTCGGTTTATATGTACATATTTCCATTCTCTTTGTAAATAGTCCCACAAACTCTATTTTAGAAGGAAGAAATAACACAAAAAACGAAACCTTATACTCAAACAAATTGTCTTTTGTAGCTAATTTGCATATTGTCGACCAAAGATTGCTGTAGCCAGTTGGTTTTTTTTTATCGCGATTGCTATATCATCAAAGCTCTATAACATGGGCGTGAACCTTAGTCGCCACGTTGCTTTTATAATATTGTTTTATTTTATTATAATACCCAACCAAAGCCTATAGGGTATTACATTCTTTTTGACAATTTTTCAAAGGACTAGGGAAGATGTTGACGCAGATTGGAAATATAAAATTTAACCGATCATGTAATGTTTTTTCGGATAGAACTAAAAGACTGCGCAATGCCGTTCAGAAACAATTTTTTGTTAAAAGCATAAACAAAAACTCAAAGGATTTTAACATTCCTTTTTTAAAAAATAAACGTTCTCGTTCTCTTTTCGTCTACGCACGATGAGATGGTGAAAAAAAACCTGCTCTTGGCGTTATTTTCTATTTACAATTGCGCCAAAAGAGCTTTGCATTCGTTTATTAGTTACGCAAATACGTCACAATAAAATAAATAGGCTTCACTAAAAAACAGTGCTGCCAAAACACAAATAATTGATTTTCAACAGCCCATTTTTATCGCGTGTTTAACTTTGCAGTGCCTCAATTGAGTTCAAAGCCTTCATAAAGTGAATTTGCGCTTGTCAATTGATGTGTCAGTTTTCTGTGTCAAACTTTTAAGAACCGGTAAAGTCCACCTACATTGGTTATGTATTTTGTTTAGTTTTTAAACTTTGAACGTCACATATATCAACTGCTACTAATTTAAAAAACAACCAAAACTCTTAGCTTGGCTAGATTTAAAGCCAGGGGTTGAATTAACGCATCCGTGATCGAGCAATACGTGACTGAATTTGTTATTGTATTGCATGTAAATTCAACAAAATTCAGTGACGTATCGCTCGCTCACGGGTGCGGTAATTCGACCCCAGATTTCTCAGGGATAGGGTATCATACAAACACAGAATTTTGGTGACCACCTTTTCATGTGTTCTTCCGATTCGAAGCTCTATGGAATATTTTTTAAAAAGACTAAAAATATCTACATACCCATCTATAAAATACATAAATACAGAAGAATGGAAATCAAGTCAGGAATCAAGCTCACAACAAAAAAAAAAGACACCACTCCAGCTACGTGTGCGCATTTTAATAAAGTCGATATAGTCGTAAGCTTTTTTGTTTTGCTTTTTGAATCATCTGACAGAGAGTCGAATGGAGGTATGCGACGGAATTTGTGTCCCCGTTCGAGAAATCCGATTAAAAAAAAAACCACAGAAAGAAAAGAATGAGCAGGTATACGTAAACCAATAATGTGCATGTAAATTTGTTCATTCTTTATAATTTACGTTTGAAAAGTCTTAGATTTATTGCTTTTATGCATGAGACAGAGCGAAGACTGTTTGGTGTAAGAAAAAGGCGCATATAACTAGGGAAGTTGCGGATTAGATTTTTGTTTTGTTTTGGAAAATTCACAAATTGAGGTTATTGAACGGAAAAAGTGATTGATGGATATGGGCGGATGGTTTTTCCTTTTTGTAAGGAAATAGGATTAATCAAGGAACTAATTTTTATTCAAGTCATAAATATAGACTAAGTGGACTCAAGAAGAAGATCAACACCATTTGTTGGAAGTTCGCCCTTGAACTTGTTGGACTATAGGCATATTAAACACATTAAAAAATCTTTTTTGAATACACCAATTCCACAGCTACGTTTTAACGTCCTAACATGTATATGTGGTTCTAGTAGCTTAGTAGCACTCTAACCAAAGTAGCTTAGTGGTTAGAGTGCTGCAGTTAGACCGAGGGGTCTCTGGTACGTTCCAGAAATAACATCCTAAAAATTGTTCCACTGGGCTACCTCTCACGAGCGAATGTTGTTTCTAAGAAGCCTCAAGCTGTTACGATGATGGTTTTGAATTTTACTTAAAATCAAAACAAGGTTAAATGAAGCTACCAAAATATAAAAAAAATCGTATACATTGATGGCATCAGGCAAAAAGTTTCGCTTCTACCTCATTCCGAGACCGGAAATTCCCCCAAAATGCAAAAATTCACTCGATCTTAACCACTGTTTGTAAACTCTCAACAGATTTGTGTCTTACACAATATTCTGGTAAGAAATACTTTTTTACAACTTTTCTGTTAAGAAAAATGTCGGTCACTTATCAATGCAGCAAATATGCTCCACCTCCTGCGGTTTGACATTGCAGAGAATTATTGAAAATTTCCCAGAACAGAAACATGTTGCGCACAAGTGTTTTAAGAATCACCCAAACCGATGTTATGCCGAAAACCACCAAAAATCCGGTCGCAATTCTTATCGACCGCATCCTCCGGACGCATTCCACTTCCACCCCAAAAGTCAATTTTAAGAGCGCACAACTAATCGGGTTTGGAAATTTATGTTTTTGTTTATGTTTGGCTTGCGCATTTCTGGTTAATTTATGTCAGTTTTAATACAAAAAACTTGTTCCTCCTCGATAGTGAGCATTTCAGAAACGACACGATTGGGTGTGTCACTAAAAATCCAGTTGACCATAGTCTCGAATTTTAGCACCATATTCAAAGTCAAAAATCAAAACAGTCTAAAATTTGCCAAAAATGTCCGCATTCAATTGTTGAGCATTTTTTTCCATAACGAATTAAATAAATATAACAATTCCATTGGCAGAAATGTCACTGACGTGCCAGATAAATTCCTAAAATTAATTTATCACCTCAATTGACCCCAAATATGTTAAATAAAGCAGAATAAAAAGAAGAAGAGGGAGAGCACATCGCCATGCAGTGCTAAATTAAAAAAGACAACAACGCAAACAACAGTGGAGGCAAAAAATAAATAAATGATTACTTAATTTTAACCAATTAATTTTAATTTAATTTTCTCTTTCTTTCCCTCTCCTTTATTTAATTAAATTGCAAACAATTTCGTTTTTATTTTTCTGTGTCTGTCTCTCTGCCTGCCTTCTGTATGTTCAACTTAAGTGGCAGAGATCTATATATATTTGTCCCCTAGAGCAAAATGCCAAAGCACTAGCGTAGCGCGTACACATATTTGCTGTACGCCGCTGGGTCTCTTCTTGCGAAAAAAAAAATGTTTTTTTAAAAATAAATTGGAAAAAAAACCAACAACACCACCAGTGAAAATTTAAGAGTAAAAATACGGCACAGAAATGTGCCACAGACGCAAATACACCAGAAAGAATGCGAGAAATAAATTCCTCAGCCTCATACGTCATTCGGTCATGATGGCGGCTATTTTAGCCCGCGTAGGGTTTGTAGTTTTTTTTTAACGATTTTCATTTTGTATATATATAACTGCGCGCTTCGGCTACATGGTTAGTGGCTTTATGTGTGAAAATGGGCATATTCAGTGCTAGACAGTTGAACGTGTTCTTAAGTGCTTTATAATGGAACACAAATCGCCGTTGGTTTCGCGATGCGATGCGAGTCCGCCTATGGAATGTTGAAATCTACGTACAGCGTATTGAATTATTTTACAGATTTATTTTAATTTATTTTTATTGCCATGTTTTTTGTTCGTTTTTGTTCGTTGTATGTCAGTTTTGCTCGTTTTTCTTTTTTTTTTGTATGCATATTTTTATTAATATTTCTCATTTTATTGGTTTTTTATTTGCCCAGTTTAAGTGTTGGAATTCTGGTATTTTATGTCGTCACGATGAAGGTTATTATATCTTTTTTTATGTGAAAATAATATAATTAGGTAGAATATTGTGGCGCTGATTTGATGTTATTTGATTGGCTGGTGAAGGTCAGCCTCAGCATGGCAGGGGTGATAAATATGAATGCAAAGAGAGGCATAAAATATTTAACTAAGGCGCAGTCAGCAATTTTCAATTGACATTTATGATTGAGCTGAATAGGTTTGGCTGTAGATGAAGTGGAAATCAGTTTTATGATCGTTGGAGATGTGTTAGTGGTCGCTATTTGTGGCAAACATTTTACACAAATTGTACATTTGGCGGTTGAAATAGACGCAATAATGGAAAAGGTCTGTCACTTTTCGAGTCTGTCAATTTTTATGTGGAAATTTAAATATTGCCAACAGTTTGGAGAGCACAGTTCTTTATTTTTTCGAACTTGGAATAAAATGGGCTTCTACTCCTAAAGATTCTAGCTCGAAAATGGCAATGAAGGATTTTTTTTGAAAGTGTTTGTCACAAATGTAGATTGGGAAAAATAGCGCACAATATAAAATCAAGAACTCTTGGATCTAACGAAGTTGTTTGGATCCTTAGCTGGCTCAGCCTGACAGCATTTATCACTCTTTTGAATGACCTGGGTTTTTAGTTAAAGTTTATGTTTATTTCAAATATCCACCGGAAATAATTGGTAAGGGCTGTACCTATATCTAATCTATGCAAAGTTCGACCTCCAGACACTAACTGCATGAGTCATATCTAAGAAAGGGTTTGCCCTCCTAAAACAAATCAAACGAGATTGCAAACGAAACCCTTCTAACTTGTTTTCTTTGAACAATAGAAGACATGTTTAACTAATTAAGCCCCACAAGACAATCTATGGTCGTTCGATGGCATCTGCGGGAAATGCTTTGAAGACGTAATGCATTTTTCGAACTCCATGCAAAGCTAAAATGTCGCGCAGTCTTTTACCAAACAGCACACCCCAAACAACCGGGTCAAATCAGTTGTTGTGTCGACAACGGCGCACCTCAAGCGCTAATTGGGTTCTTATTGGGCCACACCTTCTTACCTAGACCTTCTGATATCAGATTTGTATCGCAATGCCCAAGTTTTTCGTCTCATTACAAAAACGTACCTCACAGGCATTGTTATAGAAACGTGTTTGGCACCTGGTTTTTATTTAGTCAAACATTATTACAAAGCTATTCTTAACCTAAACCAATCTTTAATGGAAAAGGACCTTGTTTCATCTCCTTTAGTGAATGGAAATAGTGAAAGGAATCAGAGTTCATGCAATCCTTTTTTTAGCAGTGGAACGTTTAAACATTTCCGCCCAATTTTCACATTCCTCGGTCGCATTCTTCAGCCAATTTGATCCAAAAAGAAGGAAAATAAAACCATTTCCCGCTGCGTTGCTGATTTTTACTTGCAATCAATGCAACTTTTTCCTCACCCCTTCTCTATAGATACTGTATATATCGAGAGTTTAAAACGCGCGCCGACGACGACGACTCGTTCGCAATTCGCGTAGCACCAATACCAAGTGTGGGTATATGTATTCGTTTTTTAAGTTGCAATTTTTTTTGCTGCCTTTTATTCAATTTTTGTTGTTGTAAGGTAACTAACTTCTGTTGCAAAATACCTACCATCACCATATATGTGCAATTTTCTATCCATGCACAGGCCAAACAGTTCTCCAATAATAACAACAACAACAACAACAAACAACCAGCGCATACCTGTCAAATGGGTGTATACGAGCCCCCAAACGAGGTACACAACTTGACGTCGTCTTTCATTGCTGCATTCATCGTCGTCGTCGTCGTCGTAGTCGTCGCCGTCCTCCATTCGCTGAGCGAGACACCAAGCGAAAAGGGGGCAGAATGGAATGTTTGATTTCATACCTTGCGGATATAAAAAGTTGTATATCTAATCAACTGCACTATGTGCCTTGCCACATACTTGAATAGTTGTCCCCCGCCCCATCCTCCATGGATCCGTATAGCTATAGCTTCATAGATACAACAAATACACCTATAACTGGTATGGTGGGCATAGAATGTATCGGGCTACGACGACTATCATCAAATAGCAATAATGTAAGCTAAGCAACAAACAGTCATGGCAGCACCACCACCAACAACAACAACAACAACGACAGCAAAGTTGAATGGCTGCATTAACTCGTGGGGTGACTTAAAAAGCACAAAAAAAAAAATAAAAAAAAACCAACGACACGAGAGAGCAACAATCTCATATCTGCAAAATATTCCTACGTTCGCATCTACAACTACTACACCACCACACCAAACCCCCATACAGCATACACTATTCGAACGTCCCACTCTTCTCGTCCGATATTAATGTAACAACAATAAAATAGTAGAATTGATGCTGCTAGTGCTACTGCCGGTTGCACCAGCAGGAGAGAAGGTAAAATGTTGCTGCAGTTGCAGCAAAAATCTATGAAACCGGCTAAGCACGTTGACTGCGGCGCGGGAACTCGCTTAGAGCTGGCATAGCTGACATTCATCCGTTGTGTAAAGTCTATAGGGTGAGTGAAGCGCCCTTTGGCCCCCCTCCGATCTTTGTTTTCGGAGATCTTTATAACATTTCCGAAAATTAAATTTCCCTTTTGCGGGAAAACTGTTTAATGTAGGACTGAGAGTTAGTTGATGTTTTGTTATTTTCGAAGTTATTTTCTTTTTCGAAGACCTCAATATTTTTATAAAATGACATTTCTCACTTTAAAAGAACTGTGCTCCGATTTCACTTGATCGAATTTGTTTCACATCCACGCAGAGAAAGTAAGCAAAAAGTTCGAAAATTCAGTTTTAAAACTAGTTCGAAAATTGCATTTCGAAATTCAGTGTCGCCAAACTTTTTTAAGAGAACTAAACAGAAAATAGCAACTGAGGCAAGATTGGTTTGTTGTTTCCATGCTACAAATGACGCTTGCGCCGTCCGTCTAGATATTCGAAGTTGCTGAAACAGTTCGAAAATTTTGTTATCCTGAAAAATAACTTTTTTCGATCATGTTTACTGCGAAACGCCACAAAGGCAGTTTTTCGAAAGCACATGTTTTAGTGATTTAAAAATAATACGTTTCGAATTCGAAATTGACACAGCTACAAACATGAACGGCAACGAATTTAAAAAATGAAGTAAGTAAGAAGCAGTAGTATATTGAGCATGGGAAAACCAATTTCATACAGAAAATTAAATGAGACGAAGACGAGAGGGACAACATGAGGAATCTCAAATATTTTGTGAACCGTTTTCGTAGGTAGTATGGCCAGTTCTCGCCCGTGATCAATTTTTCAATCGGATTTGAATTCGAAAGTTGCTCTTAAAAACATGGGGGAAGTCTACAAGTTGATCACTTCAAATCAACACTTTTAGTGGCAGTTCGAATCAAACTTTGCCAAACAAACTCACTCCCACCCTATTCTCCATCCATTTGATATCTCTTCATACTATGTCCAAGTACGATCAAATTGATCGTCGACGGTTGAATAAAATAGTAAAGTCAATCTGCACACATTCCCCCCTCCTATATTATACCAAGATGGAAAGAGACAAAACTGTTGAAAATAGTTTATTGCAGAAGGCAGTTGGGCTGACACAGGCGCGCAAACTTGGTGCACCAGTCAGTCCCCTTTGCACCCTCTACAGAGTACCTATGGCTAAGGCGACGACGACGACGACGACAACGCAACAACGACAACTAAGTCGACTCACGGTTGATGTCGAAGAACTCGTCAAGACCGCATTCCATTCTATTTTTTCCCATTCCCTCTAGCCACCCATCTACTATATCGGCCTCTCCCTTTCCCATTCGACCACCGCATCTATCCACACACAGTATCCAGCAACATAGGCATTTTGTTTGTAATTATATGCATTTGTATCTATGCATTCTGACTACTGATGTAATTTACATTTTTTGTCCATTTTTGTTGTTCGCTTTGCCTGCATTGAAATGAAAGGAAATATAAAATGATAGCATGTACCTACGAGTGCATAGGTATAGGATTTTACCTGCTCTAAGATACAACTAGTTGTTGGTCATTTCATTGGCAGAACGCAGAACTAATTTATTAATTTCTCAGGAATTTCAGTTATTAATATACGTACGAATAAAAATGTGTAGTTTCTTCTTTGAAGAGATTTTTTTTTTATTCGATCAGCTCCAGATGGAAAGTAGCACCCGCAAGCAGTCCAACAACAAAAATAAGCCAAACAAAATATTTGTGTATACAAGACAGTTTCGTTGTTATTGTATCGTCGTTTTTATTTTTTTGGTTAAGTGGAAGCCGGTTTATCATGTGAATTCCCGAAATTCCATCCATGTTGTGTGATCTTGCTGTATTGTTTGTAGAGATACCATCACCCATCATCATCAGGGTTAAAAGATGAACGTTTTTTTTTGTCCAATTTCTTTCTGTATTCATTTTCGGTAGCTCAATATTTTCTATACATTTTACGCATCTGCATGTTGGACATTATAACATGCAAGCTTTTTCAATGGCGATTATTGTTGATTTTCACCTTTGGGGCGCAACCTTTAGCAATAAAGTGTGCACGCGCGCACCTCCATACAGACACAATACTTGGCGGGGGAATTTCCTTCTTGGTCGGGAAATTTATGATTGTGAAGAATAAAATTCAGTTTTATTGGAAGGAATTTCATGTAAGATAGCTGGTAACACAGCCCAGGCATAAATGGTGGGAGTGAATTTATTGGCTTCAAAGTTATTTCCAATTCTGTGTTATGACGTTTTTTCTTGTTGAGGAATTTATGGAATTTATATGACCTGCGAAGTGTTTTTGGTGTTAAAGGAATGCAGTAGGAAGTGGATTTTTAGAGATGCTGGAGTTTAGGTGCATGTGCACATGTAATGCGCTTGGAATGGGTGATCATAAATTATGGGCCAGAGATACAAGGTGAAGACGGTTACATTTAAGAGAATGAGGCGTGTACGTGGGCGTCAAACGAACCATTAACGCGGCTATGCATCGGAAACAAGGCACAGTTTTTTACTGATTGATAGTGAATGGCTTTGGGTATAGTATACTTGATGATTTTTTTTTTTCGAATGGCACTTTTGTGTTTTTAGTGTTTGTAGGTACATAATGTGCGCATTTCTTTACAAATCGCCCTCCAAACGCCAAAGCAATAAACTCGAAATAAGGTTGGGAGTGCCTGGAAAACGAGCTAACAACGTAAAACTATGTGATGAGAAGTAACACAAAATCCAGATCCGTGGCTTAAAAAATACCTGAAAAAAGCTAAGACATCCGCAGCTACTTCAAAACCTTAAAACAATTTAAATAAAACTACCACCAAATGACGATCGATGACTTAACAAAGAATGACTGCCGATTTTTACGCTTGCTTTCAATTGACAATTCTCAGTCACTTGCATCTTTTTTAAGTAATTGCAGCCCTTTTATAAAACTTTACGCCGCATAACTCTGTAGAAACTATATAAAAAAAAACAAATAAAACAATAAAAAACTGTTTTAAAAATTTCGATGTGATAAACTTTAGCACAGGAAGTTAAACATTAAAAAAAGAGCACCAAATATGAAGGCACCAATAACTATTCGATTTTGTTTACAACAATTAAAATAAAAATGGTTTACTTTACAAAAATCAGCTCCAGGCTAGAGTGATGCTAATTAAATTCACAGTATTTTTTTTTTACAAAACTTTTACGATTTATTTTTATTATAAATTAACAGCTGTTGCCGCCGCCTACGCTGAATCTATTTTTCAATTAATATATATGTAAATAATAACAGGCATAGATAAAGATAATCATGCCAAAGTTGTTGTTTTCTTTTCAAAAACGTAGAGAGGTCCGTCACGTACGCCAATTTTTCTTGGTCGATGAGATGTGTTGATCGATTTCAAGCGGATATAGGTACTTAAATAAAGCTTTTATTTAAATTTGATTTTGTTTGGACTGAAAGTTATTTTTGAATGTAGAACAATGTCTATTTCTAAAAAACAAATAATTAAAAAAAGCTATGAAAACTATTTCCAGAGATTTTTGGTTGAAAAATGATGTTTTTTCATTTTGTTAAAAGTGTGTTGATTTTTCTGACGAGCAATTAAACAGGCCACGGAAGCGTGATAAGAATGCCGGCATTTTTAATCAAAATTGTTGTTATACATAGTTGGAACTAATTTCTATTTTATTTATTATTACTGTCGGCTGTATATAATTTTTGTATAGCGAATAAGTGAACAAAATAAATGTAAATATATTTCTGCTAGGAGAATTGGTACAGTCAACCATGGCTAATTTTTAAGAGCTCATATTTTTAGGGGGAACCTAAGGTACAAAAGCTACTATATAAAATGCCTGCAAAGTCAAAATTAAGCAAAACATTTATTCGAGTATAGGTAAGTCTAGAGCCATTAGTTTCTTAAAATTGGGCAAAGTTTACGTCGACTCATTTATCATTTAGGCCAAGTAGTACAAACTTTCCGCTTAAGAAACGTTCTTTTCTATCTTTCATATCATTTCCACGATAAGTTTTTTGAAAGCTTAATTTTGACGGAAATCTATAAATTTCTATTTCTATTGCATTATTTTGAGTAAAGCACTTTGAAAACTAAACAAACGAACATGTTGCATTGAACAAAATATTAGTTTGTTTAGTTTTGTATTTAAATACAATGTTCATGGCTTCGACATTTGTCATCAGCAACGTACTTTCTTGTTTGTCCCCACTAAACGACGCAAAAAATATATGCGTCTAGACTCCAGCAACAAGAAGTGTTGCATTTTTGTTATTTAATTTCTGTGCTAAGCTAGTTTGCAAGATTGGAAAACAATTGTTCAAAAATTCACTAATTCCTACCATCATCATCTCGTTTAAATGTCAAAAATGTCACGCGGCAACATTTTTGTTGCTAAATTTTAGCATAATACAATTATAGTAAACATTTTCTGACCTTTCGGTCATTTTTCAACATTTGTTTTGATGTCTATTCATGCAGACAGAATTTACTTTGAATTTATAATTTTTTACTGTCAGATTTAATTTCGGATTTTTACATTTGCAATGAGTTTCGCAATATGCTAATAAAAACGTAGCTCCAACTTTACCTCAGAATACAAATTCAAATTCGAGTCAGACAACTTAAAAAACCGAACATCAAAAGAGTTCATTTGAATGAACTGTCAAATTTTTTAACACTTCGAAATTTACTCCGATGGTTCTTATTTCATTATTCTCACACCCAATTTGGTAGTCTTTTACCTAAGAACAACTGTTTCTGGTTAAGCACATTACCAGGGCCCAGTTTTTGTAAAATTAGAATGTCAGATTTTACGAGGTTTCACTAAAATTTTCTTACAGTGCACCTTCTTTTCACAACAAACATAAAAAACAGAAAACGATAACTTTAAATGTACGTCTACCAATTGTAGTGAAAACGAAAAAGTTAATAACTTTTCACCCCAAAATGGAAAACTACATAAAAAAGCAACATTAAAATGAGGCGAACGCCAAACCAGAATAAAAGCCGTTTACAGAGTGACCCACTGTTGGAAATGACTTTTATGTAAAAAAACGCCAAAATAAAATTGCGCTCTTTTATTTGTATTCGCTTTTATTGTCGTGGTGTCAAAATCATGTGTAAATCAAAACAGTTACGATTTTCACTTACTTTTAACCGACTTTTAGTGGGTTTCATTTTTTTTTTGGTTTCTGTGAGATTCGAGATAAACATGACATGCTCGTTGTGTTAAACACGTTTGCAATAAATATTTATTGCTCTGTCTGCAAAAAGAAATTGCATAAGAAGAAAGTGCTTTCGAAAATAACCAGAGACAGACCTAAGTCTCACCTTGACATTCAATCAAAATTTATCATTAACAGCAATTTTTCTAATCGGTAGTCGCACCCATTAATCAGCTGTCAGTGTGATGATTCAATAAATCAAAAATTGTTAGATAGAGTGAAGTCTATATTCTGCAAAATGGCAACCTGTCAATATGACAGCTGCTATGACTAACAAAATCGGAACATAATGTCTGCGGTCAACCAAGCAGACAGATTCGGTTAACTAAATTATTTGCCTACCATATTTGTTACTTATTGAGATTTATTTAAGCGAACATAAAATAATTCAAATGACTAACCCTATTGATATTTCCTCCGACTTCCAAGGATGATGACAGTCGACGAGCGTAGGAAGATGACAATCGAAATCGTATACCAAATTTCAATGACATTTTCGAAAATCTCTGGTCGAACGAGTTTAGCTGCCCATCAAACTGTCTGACTCTTTGACACTTTGACAAAGATTTTGTAACAACGAAGACGAAAAAAATTAAAACAGCACACACACACAACTTGGCCTTGAATGCAAATATTTCACTGACAGTTTGCTTGTAATCACAATGTCCAAGTACAAAACAATTCATGTGACATGCGTGCGCTAAATACTTGAAATACTCATTTGCTTTTCTATTTAAGTAAGCCATTTAGAGTGGTTTTTATGCGCAAACAGGTGGGTGGTGTTAAGTTGAGAAGTGACATAACTTCTGTGTTACCATAAACTCGAGCCGACACTCACACCTGCATGAATGGAATCTATTTTCTTCTTCTTCTTCTTGGTGGTGTCGTTCTTAGTTTTTTTTGTTCCTTGCTGGTTTTATGCATTGATTACACTTTGATTACACATATTTTCAGCGGTGTACATAAACGGAGAGGCAGCGGACGACGACGACAGATGCACATAGCAAGCGACATGGATATAAAGTTGCTAGCTATCTACGCTCAAGCCTTTTGAAAAACCTGCGTTGCAGTGGAAAATTTACAAGTTTCCTTTTTCTTTATCTGTTAGTAATTTAGCAACATGTTGCCAGGCAATTGGTGACATTTTTCTTTAGTTGTCGTTGTCGCCCCTTTTGCACTTGTTTTCTAGCTATATAAAATGACGACAAAGACAGCGTTCATGATCATGTTCGTAACGTTACGCTTCTACGATTTGTTTTACCGAGTTTTTTGTTCGTTCTTTTGAGAATTAGAATTAATTAATTTTTCTAAGAGTGGGAGAGACGACATACGAGATTTATACACATATTCTGGATCCTTAGGTGTGGGAATGGAATGGTATAATTGCCTACGACAGGTAGTTGTGATGCATATAGTGTGGGCGATAATCTGCGGTGCTGGTGAAGATAGAAAAAAAAATGTATAATAAATATGTGGGTACTCTGGGTATACTAGTGTTATGTAGACGAAACGCTTGGCTAGGTGGAAAAGTCAAGGCTTCGTATTGAATTCCATTGCGGAGGAGGCGAACTGGTGCGTGATGACGTGGAACTTCTTTATCTAAGTCTTGTCGGACTGGTTATGGAGCACTCTTTTTATTCGTAATTAGATACGAGCATGCAGATCTTAAATTAAGTTTGACTCGAAGTGGAAAGAAGGCAGGCTGAGTGGATACGCAGTCAGTAGGATGCACTGAAGCAACGCAACTTTTAAATACGATTAGGAATGACTGCTTCAAATTAGGAATCTATGGAGTTTTAGTCAAAGTCAAATTACTGCTACCTAGCTGCGGATATGAAGGATAATCGGAAAAGTTACAAAACTTTACGTTTTTGAAACTACGACTTCCTCTCGATTGTCGAAAGTTTTTCCCAATTATTTGGGTAAACCAGATCTGGATGCGGATCTATACCAGCTTACTAATCGTCTCACAAGTTAAATGAGTTAGGTTAGTATGTTGGCAGGACAGGAGAAACCTGTACGTGCCACACTTAGATCCGTTGTGATACCCTAGAGGTTTATGATCCCCATACACTGGAAACCTATGAAAAACTTACGGACTGGTAAACCAAACCGTTTTATTTACAAATTTAAGTACGTCATTAATGGACCTGTCTGAAAGCTTCTCTAAATACTCGAAGAAGTAACTACCAAAGATTTTATTTCTTATGAGGCAGAGCGCTGGGCAGTGACAAAGAAAGTGTGGGGTGTCCTCATGCACCTTCTCAGCACCGCATCCTCTGCACTGGTCATCTGTACTGATTCCTATCTTCCTGGTATGGTATTTCCGGTGATAATGCCCACAATTGAGGACAATGATTTTGTGCTCGGGAACCCAGCATAGATGAGTTTGCTGAACAGTTTAATTGCAACCAGGCAGCAGGCTTTCAGAAGAAATCCGCCCTGGGTACGAATTGCATTATCCGTGAACGAGCAAGTTGCTTGGTCGTGTTTTCTAGGTAGGTATTTAAAATCGGATTAAATCGTTCACGGAGGTTGTGATTCGAGCCCAGGTAGGCACTAGCTTCTATATTTGGTGATCTGTCGAAAAAGAAAGACATACTCCTATGCAAGCTATTTATTTAGACGAAAATTAAAAAAAAAAAAAAAATGGATACAAATGCCGAGGACCGCTTCTACTTATTGACGAGGATTAGACAGATAAGGTGGTAATTAAAAGAACCTTAATGGACAGTTCAATATATAGTTGACCTTATATTTTGTAGGACACGATATTTTGTATCAAAAATTTCGCAATTGTTAAAAATTTAATCTGGACACTAAAAATGACTATTTGTATCGCGGAGTATTTAAACCGGATAGTTAAAGCAATAGCAGTGTAGCAGTACCCGCCCAGTCATTAGTATCCGGCCACTTTTAAAAGTTTAAAATAAGTAAATTATTCGTTATATTCACTAACTAAAAATTGTGGCTATAATTTTTGACCTATTTAACGTGCTGGTAACAGCTGTGGACAAGACTTACCCGTCAAAAGAAAATTGAGCAGTCTGTGTAGTGGAAGGGAAAAGTGCGTTTTAGAGTTCGAGAGTATTAGTGGAAGTATCGATTTATCGAACGAAAAACGTTAGTTTCAGTGTTTTTCTTTCAATATTTACGAACTTTATTGTTTTTCTGTTAAGTTATGTAAATATTATTCATAAAATGAAAGAAAAACGAAATTTTCATTTTTATTTAAGTATTAGAAGGTGGCCGGTTACTAAAACTTTTATTTTTTGAGGTGTTCAATTTATAATATATATAATACCAAAATAAAAATGTGCTTTATTTAATATTGATTGATTAAAAACTAGTTTAAATATTTAATTTACTTTGTGATTGCAGTAAAAATAACCTGGCCGGATACCGGTGCAAAAGTGGCCGACTACTGAATTTTCCTGGCCGGGTTTTGGTGAAATTTAACTTCTTTCAAAAAAATAATTTTAATTTTAAATGCAAGAACCCAATTATATCCAACTATTTTTTTCTAAACAAAAATTGTCTTTGATGCACAAGAAAAAGAAAAAAAAACGTTTTTAAAAGGCCAGGTGAATTAGATATCACGAATCAAAGTAGGAAAAGTGTTAGGTGGCCGGGTACTGGTAAATATACTGTTCTTTACTTCAAATCACATATTCTAGAGGAACTAGACCGATCAATATATTTTTGCCATGTTAGGAAATCAATTGGAAACAAGGTGCTGGACTACTGAGAAGAACCACTGACAAAAACCATGCCACATGTACTTAATTTCACTTCGTCCGTGTCACCTCATCCTCAAATGTCATCTCATTTCGAAAAGTGAAGATCCCCCTCGTTTTGTTCGCCTTTTTCATCATCTCATCCTTGAGATCGATTTGTGTATATTTCGGACACCAATATAAAATGAAAATGGTTTTCAATGAAACTCAACTCAAATGCCATTTCAAGGACTCTGCTGACGTAGATATGCGCGGATCGTATCAGAAAAAACCTTCAATATTCAAACAGATCCCACACTTTTTCCTCCCAGAAGCCGTAGCACTTTTTCGTCTAGTTACTAGTTAAACTTCTTCAGTTAGGTGGATATAAAAAATCGCCCCATTTTTCGTTATGTAAACAAACTCATTCAACCCTGACTTGTATTTTTAGAATATACCAACTAAACTTGAAATTTTCAACAATCATCGACTTGGCACTTTATCTTTACTGAAAAAAAAAACTCCGCTAAAGACAAAGCAGATTTTTATCGTAGCTGTAAACAAAAGTGCACTCTTTGTGTTGATATTTTGCCCCCATCAGTCAAACTTTTTTTTACCATCACTATCAGTAGGCAAATGTGACTGAAATACCAAGCAAAATAAATATAAACGATTTTTTTCTGCCTCTAAAAATACTCGACATAATAATTGATAGCAACCCTTTCATGAAGAATTTCATTAGAAGCCAAAAAGGAAAATAAATAAACAAAACCGATCTACACGTCTGTGTGTGTTGTGTGTGTATGTACGTATAGACGATCGTGCATAACTGCTCGTTTGTGCATATTCTTAGCTTCATTAGAGAATTTCTTAATTATTTTCTTGATCCCAAATAGATATCTGTATCTGCCCGTGTTTTTTTTTTTTTTTTATTATTATTATTATATTTCACGAGAGCATGTGCGCATAGCTACTAAGAATTTTGTGTTGTTGCGTTTTTGAGAAATGCGTCAAAAAGGCAACACACATTCCGAATTTATGAGTGTTGGCATATGGGGGTAAATAAAATGTGCGTCGCGCTCGAAGATTGTGTGTGCGCGGTACTGGAATTTCAATTTTTCCATCGAATGCGGAGATTCTATAAATAAACTTTGCAGCGCGTTTCTTTGAATTATCCCCAGCCAGAAAGTTATAATAAAGGCAAAGGAGGAATTTATGCTGCCTTTGAGTTTAATCGTTTTTCGTTTTGTTTCTTTTCACATTTTTAATAATAATCCACCTCTCTGTCAGGGTTGCAGACATGTAAGTAATTATTGAAATGTAAGGAATGTTTCATTTGAAAATGTGACTCGTTTCAGTGGATTAAATTGGAGGTGCTTGATAAGGCCCCCGCCGTGATAATGTATTCGGAGTGAGACTTTCTACGAGATAAGGGCGAGTTATCAAAATTTGTCTCTGATAAAATTGGAATTTAGATGGCGATAACAATAATTTACACTGGGTCACGAGAGATGACGATTGCAGGCACTTGCGAGTTGAAAACTAAAACGGAAATGCCGCGTATCTAAAGTGAACACAGTGTTGGAGAGGCAGTTGGTTTAGCGGGGGCATGAACCAAAAATATACACAGTTAAGAAGCTCAGTGGACGAAATACACACCAATCAGTCTGATCACCAGCAATTTTCATTATTTCTAAAGCAACATCTTATGCACTGCTTTTATTACTCGTTACTTTTTTTTCCATAAAACAAACACAGTTTTTGAGATGCCCTTTTAACTGTTTACCTGTCCTGGTTGATTCTCACAATATTATCAACATGGTTGAAATTAATTTGAGCTCTTTACAGCCAAGGGAAAAATTACTCGCTACTCGGTACTTTGTAGGTTCCCTTTTTTCTGAAATT